>OV702289.1:622044191-624907453 GCA_916181665.1 Avena sativa
GAAGGAGAAGTTCTGCGGGGTCTGAATCCTCTGTGTCCTCGATGACGACATGCCCCGTGTCGTCGAGAAGGAAGGCCTCCTCCGTGCCGGCAACTTACGGAGTGGTTTTGGTCAAACCATCCCCATCCCCAACACCGATGAACGAGTGCACTTTGGCACACACCTCGACAGAGGTTTGAGTTTTCCTCCCACAGATTTCTTTACTGAGGTCATAGATCACTATGGAGTGCAACTCCACAATTTCCCCCCAACTCAATTTTAGAAATAAGCTCTTATCCATCTTTGTGTGAGGGGTATCTCAGAATTAGACCGAGTCTTGTTCTATTCCGATACTATTTTGGTACCCAGAGAAATTCCATCACTTCTGGCAATCCCTACATTACCGGAACTATCAGCTTTTCTGTTAGGAGAGAATGAGTCTATCCTACGATTAAAGCTAGCGAGTCGGTGAAGAAATGGCCGTCCATGTTCTTTTAACATAAGGACAAACCGGCTCCCAGCAAAGAAACTGTTGCCAGTTTTTGTCGACGGCGCCACCACGGCCCAAGAGTCCTGGGATGCAGAAGCTCCGGCTCTCACTGACGATCTACTTCTTGCTAAGAGGCGGATCGAATATTTGATGAAGCACAAGGGTCTGAAAGGATCTGACTTGATCCACTGCTGGCTGGCGCGCCGGATCCAGCCTCTCCAATACCATGGTGACCGGCTCATGCACACAATCACCAAGAGCAAGACGGATTCTCTCTGAATCTGCTCCAGATCTTATTTGGACAAGGACTACGAGTCCCAGATCAAATGGTTGATCAAATAGCAGATCGAGAGGAAGATTCTGGATCTTTCCTTGGATATGCATATGGTGACACCAGTAAGTTTTGCAGTAGTTACTCGAATATGTGCTCATCCATTCTTTGTTATATCTTTTCGTAATATTGAGGCAACTCTTCTTTCAGCTTGCTAACCTCCCCGAGTCGGAGCTTTCTCCTCTTGAGGGATATCCTCCTGAGATCTCTTAGGAGGATGGAGAACTTGTACCACTACCGGAGGCGCTTAACCGAAAGCGTAAGGCTCCGACTATCTCTATTGGCACAAAGGAAGTGCCTATTGTGAAGAGGAACTTTCCTCACAAGGTCTTTGTATTTATATCTTATTCTTTCTGAAGCGTAATGATTTTGTACTGTCACTTCTTCAGAGCTAAACAACTCAGAGAGGGAAAGGGGAAGGGAAACCCGACAAATCCTATGCAACAATCATAGCTAAATCTGACTTCTCCTGCTGCTCCACCTCCGACTCCTACCCCGAAGCCTTCTACAACACCGGAGGTTATTTCATCTCCCCGTGCTGCAGAAGATCCAGCTCAGCATTGTGAGCTAGAAAACCTTGGTTCGCAGACCGATGTCACCATGGGTGACTCAGCAATAGATAAGGGTGAACCCTCAAAGGGTAATGATCCCTCGGTAGAGGTTTTCACAGAAAATATTCTCAGTAATCCGGGTATTGCCAAACTTGGCATTACTTGGAAAACTGCTGAAGAGATCTAGAAGCTAGGAGAGCCGGAACATCACTGCCGAGGAAGAGGCGCAAGAAGTCGAGGACGTCCAGTTCTCCGAGATTCTTGACCAAGTTCTTCTTCATGATGAAAAGCTGAAGGCTGGCGTGGCTCCACCACCACAAGTGATCCCGCTGACTCTCGCCGAGAAGGTTACTTCTGAGGTGAACATGAGTCTAAGCAAGCTTACCCATGAACAATATGTAAGTCAGAATTTGACTTTCTCCTTTACTTTATTTCATATCATATCCTCTAGCCCCCAAGCATGAAGTTGGATAGAAAATCCGGATTTTATGCTTTCATAGGATGCCAAAGAATGAACTAATGTAGCCCCCCAAGGGTCGTGCTGATATTTAACTTAGTTAAAATATTAGCTCGAGTCTTCAGTAGACTTCTCACTCTTGGTATTATTCTGACTTACAGAAAGTTAATGCTTATAACCAGGAATTATTAAAGAATATTTGCAATAAGAGGAGAGAGATCAGAGCTCTCCATCTTGAAAATTCTCAACTGAAGATTTCTAAGGATGAGGCCGAAGGTAATCATTTCAGTCCTTATCCTTGCTCTTTTTGCTTTATTTCATAGTCAAATTCTTATTTAACTATTTTCTTTTGCTTACAGAACTGGTCAAGCAGTCATGTAAATTGATTGAAGATGCCGAGAATCTCAAAACCCTGGAGGTGGAAAACGCCGATTTAAGGTGAGAGTTGGAAAAGCTTAAGGTAGATCATGAGCGTAGTATTAATAGCATTCTTGAATCTTCCAACATGGCCACTAAAGAACGTGATCACAAAATTGCTATCCAGGATAAGAAAATCTCGGATCTCTCAAACGAGCTGGCCAGGGAGAAGAACATCACCCAAGCACTCCGGGCTAAACTCTAGAGCCTTAGGGCAGAGAAGACCAAAGTTGTTGATGTCATCTTTGGTAATTTTCCTGTCTCTGACTTTTCGTTCTTCCGACTCTAGGAGTTTGGATATATTTTCTGACCTTTTCCTTATATAAACAGGTCCTCTGAATTTGCTGGATTCTTCTTCTTCCGAGTCTCGCACCAGTTGTCTTAATGAAGTCAGAGATCTGCTTCACGATTTCCGCCAATCAATTGGGGATATTGGCGAAGCCTTTAAGATTTCTGATATGAACAGAATGTACGCCTTTGAAGTGTGAGATAAGGCAAAAGAGATGCCCCAGCTCATCCAGGACTGGAACATGTCCTATGCGTGAACCGCAGCACAGAATGCCCTAACAATGGTTATGAGACACCATGGAAGCATGGAGATCTGGCAAGTAACCAGGGGTTATTCAACTGTGGATGAAGATGACAAGGAGAAAAACATCAAGGCCATCATGGATTCCTGCGCCGGCTATGGATGCCATGTAGCTGATCTGACTAGCTATGACACTCCATTCTTCACACGCGTGGAAACACCTCCTCCGCCTCCCGAAGAAACAACCAAGGTTTCTGACGATGAGCAAACCGAATCTGATTTGCCTATCTCGGAAAGGTCTCAAGGCAAAGGCGATGTTTCCAGTCAGCCGGCAGCTCCTACCTCATCTCTTGCATTGTAGAGTACCAGAAAAACAATGTGTTATTCTAAAACAATCGGTTTGTAATAAGAAGTGTAATATTTTTCTAGTGCTAAATTTTAGAAGAATTGATGATTTTTGCTTCTTTTTAGCACTTGTGGCTTTATTTTGTTGTGCCTGAAATTTTACATAAGAACTTTTGTTTTGTCTATACTTATCGCTTTTTCTGGCTTTCTGCCTCGTCCCTTTCGTGAGCCGGCAAACCTTCAATACGAAAACTTTGCCGAGCAACAGAGCTCAATTGCTAAACCAGTTTAAACTCGAAAAACAAAGACGGTTTCTAGTACCAACAATTGACTACTCGGAAAATTACCTGCATCTGGCAATCAGATAAAGAACCAAAGCATAAACTAGAAAATTTTAAATTTATACCCGAAGGTAGCATTTTTAGAATCGGAAATCTAACCAGAACAAACATGAGCATAAAGTACTTTCAAGTATTCTAGAATTTTTGATTGTGACATGATCATTCGGAAATAAGATGGTAATATAAAACTTCTCAGAGAATATTGAGGCAACCAACACTTTATTTCTCATTGAACATGTACACATATATGATTAGAAAGAAAGAAATTTTAAGAATAAAAGGGACGTAACTGAGCAATATTCCATGGTCTGTATTATTCTTCTGGGTCTGTACTGCCTCTAGATCTCTTTCTCTTCTTAGTAGCAGGTCTTTCTTTGACTGGCCGCATATCAGTTAGATAGTAAGAACCATTGTGCAATACTCGGCTAACTAAAAATGGCCCTTTTCATACTGGGAAAAGTTTGTGCCTTCTTTTCTGCACAAGCCGGAGAACAAAATTGCCCTTATTAAAAGATCGGTTTCTGACTCTCTAGCTATGATACTTGCATAACTTCTGCTGGTAGGCTGTTCATCTCTGCTCAGCAACGACGCAAACTTCTTCGATTAAATCGAGATCATCCTGTCGAGAAATTTCAGCATCCTCTTCGTTATACGTAGCAACTCAGGGAGAAGTATGAATTAAATCGCTAGGAAGAACTACTTCTGCACCATAGACCAAGAAAAAGGTGTGTGTCCAGTTGACCTGTTCGGAGTTGTTCTCAAACTCCATATGACAGACAGTAATTCGTCTGCCCAAGCCCCCGCCGCACGACAAAGTGGTGCTTCGAGTCTTGGTTTGAGGCCTTGAAGGATTAAACCATTTGCTCTTTTGACTTGTCCGTTGGCTTGTGGATGTGCGACTAACGCAATGTCAAGACGGGTTTTTTGTTTGTCGCAGAATTCGGCAAGTTCTCCCATGGAAACATTGCTCCCATTGGCCGTGATAAAACTATGGGGATAACCGTATTGGATTATAACATCCTCGACAAATCTTTTAGCTATTGCTCCATCACAACTTGTGACGGGTTTAGCCTCAATCGATTTTGTGAATTTATCCACCATCACTAAGAGGTGAGTAAATCCACTTGGAGCCCGCGTTTAAATGGTCCTACCATGTCAATCCCCTAGACCATGAAGGGCCATGTTATCTGAATTGTTCACAGCTAATCAACCGGAACATGAGCTTGTTTGGCGTATTTTTGGCAGCCTTTGCACATCTTGACCAGCTGTTCGGCATCTGCCTTGGCTGTGAGCCAGAAAAATCCATGTCTAAAAGCTTTTTCCACTAAAGATTTGGTTGCAGCATGATGGCCGCATTCTCCTTCGTGGATATCTCTTAAGATTTCCACTCCTTCTTCCGAAGATACGCAGCGCTGAGAAACCGCAGATACACTCTGCTTATAGAGCTCACCATTTATTATTGTATAGATTTTTGCTCGTCGGATGATCTACCGGCTCAGAACCTCGTCTTCAGGTAATTTTCCGTCTACCAAGAAATCTAGGTAGGGTTTTTTCCATCTAGGAATTATAGCCAGAACTTCTACTAAAGGTGAGTCGGACTTGGTCGGATATTCCTCATCAACCCCGGTAATAGAGGGAACTTTGAGGTGCTCCAAAAAAGCGCCATCCGGGACCTTCTTCCGTGCAGAGCCTATTTGAGATAATGCATCTGCTTCCTCATTTTCTGTTCGAGGGATGTGTTGAACCTCAAACCCTTCGAATGATTTAGATAATCCATCTACGACAGTCCTATATGCTGCCATGTGTTTATTTGCATTATAGTGATCCGATACTTGTTGAGCAACAAGATCTGAATCTCCATAACACATGAGTTGTCGGATGCTGATATCCTTAGCAATCCGGATTCCATGAAGTAGTGCTTCGTATTCGGCAATGTTGTTTGTTGCCATGAAGTGGATCTGCAACACGTAGAAAAGCTTATCTCCTTGGGGTGATTTGAGAACCACGCCAGCCCCTGAGCCTCCGAGCGCCTTAGACCCGTCAAAATGCAAGGTCCAATATTCTGACTCAAGGAGGGTCATATTTTCCGTTGTCTCTGTCCAATCAGTGACAAAGTCAGCAAGGATTTGGGATTTAATTGCTATACGAGGTTTGTACTCAATATCGAAAGATGAAAGCTCTATTCCCCATTTCGCTGTTGTTAATTATGTCTCTCATGGGAGCTGTGCTTGATGGCCCAAAATATATCGAGCTCGTTGGCGAACCCCAAGAGGAAGGTATGATGAGCACAGCAGCAAGTTTTCCCTCAGTACGAAACCAAGGTTATCAATCTAGTAGGAGCAAGGAAACACCCCAAAGGTGTTGCTAGCTGAACGTTGGCAGGGCGCACTACCGGTGCCAGCAGCAAACGTGGAGACCTGCACAACACAACCACAAAACTCTGTCCCCAACTTGCGATGAGGTTGTCAATCTCACCGGTTTGCTGAAAACAAAGGATTAAACGTATCGAATGAAAGGAAGTAATAGTTTGCAGAAAGTAAACACAAAGCAGTAAACAGTTTATAGATTGATTATAAAAGAAAGGACCGGGGTCCATAATTCACTAGAGGTGGCTCTCCTTAAGATAGATAACATGCTCGGTGAACAAATTACAGCGGGGCAATTGACAAACATCGAGAAAGCATACAAGCATATACTAATCATCTTGACTCCTTTGAGATTCGATTGGGCATTACAACATTATACATAGACCGCCATCCAACTGCATCTATGACTAATAATCCACCTTCAGGTTATCATACGAACCCCCTCCAGTATAAAGTTGCAAGCAACGAATAATTGCATTACGAATTGCGTGTAAAGTAAAAAATACGATTGTTCTATGAACAAAGGATTGTTGTTTTCTCCCTAGTAGCAATAGCACATCTAGTACCTTAGAGATTTCTGACACTTCCCCAGATTACCAGAGGCATGAACACACTATCGAGCATAAATACTAACTCTTGGAGTTGCTAGCATCTACTTGGCCAAGATAGCTACTAACAACGGAAAGCATGCAAGATCACAAATAACAAAGACATGATAGAATCAATAATCAATCTGAAATAGCATCCCAATATCCATCAGATCCCCGCAAACACAACATGTAGAATTACAAATAGATGATCTTGATTATGAACAGAGCTCACAAGATCTAAACATGAAAGCACAAAGGAGGACAACCAGCCATCTAGCTACTACATGGACCCGTAGTCCAGAGATGAACTACTCACTCATCACACTAGAGGCTTGCATGATGATGAAGAAGGCCTCCAGGATGAATTCCCCTCTCCGGCAGGGTGCCGGGAAGAGCTTTAGATCCCTCCCGATCTAGGGATGGAGATTACGGCGGCTACAGACTCTTTCGTGGATTTTTGATCAGGTACTTAGGGTTTCCGTATCAGAGGCAATATATAGGCGGAAGGAGAGGCCGAGGGGGTGCCTGGGGAGGCCAGACCACCCCCTGGTGCGGGTCAGGCCTGGCCACGCGGCCAGGTGGTGTGGCCGGGCCCCAGCCCCTCTCTGTCTCG
Organism: Avena sativa; assembly: GCA_916181665.1. Taxonomy (NCBI): domain Eukaryota; kingdom Viridiplantae; phylum Streptophyta; class Magnoliopsida; order Poales; family Poaceae; genus Avena; species Avena sativa. The sequence goes on from OV702289.1 coordinate 622,051,201, forward strand.
TATTCTGGCTCCAGATGTCCCCCGGTAAAATAATGACTTTGGCTTTTGTCCCGTCCAATTCTGAGAATATTCATTTTCTGACTTTCCTGGAACCAAAAACAGCAGAAAACAAGCAGCTGGCACTATGGCTCTTGTTAATAGGTTAGTCCAAGAAATCATATGAAAAGTACTCCAAAGTGTGGACAAAACACAAGAAAGTAGATAAAACCAAGCATGAAACATCAAAAAATATGGATACGTTAGCAACGTATCAACATCCCCAAGCCTAACTCCTGCTCGTCCTTGAGTAGTTAAGTGATAAAAAGAAAGAATAATTTTTTAGGTGACATGCACCATCATAACTTGATCAAAGTATTTGTAAAACATTCAAAGCTAGGATCATAGTACTTCAATCATAACATGAAAGACAAAGTTCTAGCAATAAGACAAAGAAACTATGTTACAACATGAAAAGGCACAAACAAAAGATTCATGAATAACAGTGCTTCGCAAGACGTTTGTTTGTTTCACATAAAGAAAACATAGCATAGTAGTATTCATCTTGTCCCTCATAGATTAGCAAACTTAAATGCATAGGACACCTTCAAAGTTTATAAGAGTGACTAGATACAAATAGTTTAAAACAAGCAATATCAAAGTTATGCATCAATCAACAAGTCTTGGGACAATGCACATAGAACTAAGAATTGCCACTATGCTCTCAAAGTAGGTGCATAAAGATAGAAGGTGGAGACTCAATATATAAGTGGAAGAAAGGACTTCATAGAAGGAAGTAGGGATTCACGTCTCATAAAGAGCTTTCGAAAATTATGGTACTTAATAGCTTTCAGCTCTCATTGCCCCTATCATAAGCATCTTGAAGTGATTAAGGTTAAAGTGAACAAAATATGGTGTACATGCTTGACGAAGTATAAGTTAGAAATCTCATGTTCCTTGAATACGAGGGTCGCTGCTCATGCTACTCAAGTTTAGTCACTGGTAAGTTCTTGTCATCGTAAGTACATGTGTATCATAGAGAACCGCCAACGGGGTACCCCTTGCCCGATGATACGGAAGAATCCCCATATCAAAATGACAAGGCAAGCAGACAACGAGCATCTCAGCAATATTCTTATTTACCATGGGAATATGGTGCTTTTTTCTCTCTTTGCTCTTTTCATAATCTCTCTTTTTTCTTTCTCTTTTTTTCTCAATATCAGACTCTTTTTTTATAAGAAGAATGCTTCATAGACAGCTCATTATGGTTACGCTGCAAGTTTCCACCATGTCAGCATGGATTAGACCAGCGGCCCAAGAGTTTCTCTAACACATATACATAACTCCATGGACTTACAATCCCCCCTTTCATTTCACACCGACGACATCCATAGATAAAAGAGCATGATATCAACTAGGTACAAAGTACCCGTGTAATGTTGAAAGCGTTCCCCATGACAACATGGTTTTGCTAATCCCGAACAAATAAGTGCAAGCATATACAACACAGACGACACAATGCTTCAAGTTTATTAAGGGCAAGAAAAGTAAAGTGTGCCATCAAGTTCGTGAGAGCTTTAATCACTAGTTTTCTCATAACAAGTTTAATTTGGAAGGTAAACAAAAGCATGAATATACTTGGAATAGCATATGCTAATAGGTAGGTATGGTGGAATCTTTGGAATAACTTGGTTTAAGGAGTTGGATGCATGAGTGGAAGCCATACTTGGTTGCCGAGGCTAGCAAAAGACTCGGAGTGACAAACTAAGAGAGCGATAATGGCCATAATCATGCAGAGCGACAAAACATCATTGATCAAAGCATAAAGTGATACTACAAGTTGAAAACTTAGGATCATAAAGGGTTATGGTGACTTGAGATAGTCATAACATGGTGTGAGTATGCGCCAAGTCAATCCAAATAAAGCATCAAAGGAGAATACCACAATACTATGCTTTAATATGCTAAAACAACTCATGATTCATCCAAGGCGCATTAAGCAATCTCAATTGTTTATAACAAGTCATGCTAGAGCAAATAATACTAAGCGTAAAGCCAAAACAATATCGAGCATGGCATGACAAAGCATAGGCCATAGTCAAAAACAAGCTCTCTTTACCACTTAAGCATGAACTTTCCTACTCTTTTCCAAACCAAACCAAACTATTTGAAAACCAATATATGAAAGAGGGGGTCCAACCAATTTATTCATCAAACTAAGAAAACAAAGTAAACCAAAAACCAAAAACAAAACAAAAAATAAGACGCTCCAAGAACAACACAACTGTGCATGAAACAATAAAAATGAAGTGTTTGGAAGAAACCTAGGATTTTTATTGATGAAGAAGGGGATGCCTTGGGCATCCCCAAGCTTTGATGCTTGTACTTCTTGGATATTTCTTGGGGTGACACGTGTGTCATCCCCAAGCTTGAGCTTTAATCCATCCTTCATCTCATTACTCATTCCTTCCATACACCTGAAAATTTTCCTTCATACAAAACTTCACACAATCTTTATTAGCAACATTAGTGCACTCAAGATAATAGGTCTTTAGGTTCAGTTCCAACACCAATAAAACTTTCATTAAAACACTAGCTATTGTAGCACTTCCCTCAAAAAGCTCAATACCCCAAAATAATTCAAAAAGGAACCAACAAGAAGCAAATGCAGAAAATGGCAGAAATCTATCAAAACAGACCAGCAGGTAAAGACGAATTTTTTCGAAGACCTTCTGTTGCTCAAATAAAATTTGTGGAACTAACGAAAGTTAGATAACAACCTGGGGCACAAGCACAAAAATTTACGCCTCAAAAGAACGTACAGAGATTTTACACAAATTTTTACGGTGAAGCACAGAAATCTGTTTTAGGACAACAACTTTCCCAATCATTACTTCTCTCTCATTAGAGGTTAGTCTTGGCACAAAAAGCAAATAAAAAGGATAAGGAGCGGTTATTACAGTAATAACTTCCAAGACTCATCTAAAACTTTTGGGTTATCTCCCAATAAGTACTTTTCTTTAACGCCTTTAAGTTAGGCATAAGAAGCAAGAAAAAGGATCAAGTGTTCTCAAATGAAGAAGCATTAAGAGAAAATTTTGTTTTCATAGGAGAGGCAACAAAAATCTTCTCTATCTTCTTAGGGAAGTGTTCTATACCTTTCTTGAGTGGGAGTTGATATTTAATGGTGCCTTCTTTCATATCAATAATGGCACCAACAGTTCTAAGAAAAGGTATTCCCAAAGTAATAGGCCAAGAAGCATTGCATTCAACATCCAAAACATAGAAATCAACGGGGATATAAGCATTGTTAACCATAATAAGAACATCATTAATACTCCCCATGAGTTTATTTTTAGCATTATCAACAAGTGGGACATTCAAATAACAATCTTCAAGTGGTGGAAAATCAAGCATATCGTAAATCCTTCTAGGCATAATAGAAACACTACTATCAAGATCACATAAAGCTTTGAAATCAAAATCATTCACTTTCATATTAATGATGGGTTCCCAACCATCTTCTTGTTTTATAGGAATAGAAGCTTCATGTTTCATCTTTTCTTCTTTAATCTTTATGAGACCATAGTAATGTGTTTTGTAAAGGCCATGTTCATAGCACTAGCATTAGGACTTTTAGCAAGCTTTTGTAGGAACTTAATAACTTCAGAGATGTTGCAAGCATCAAGATCAAAATCATAATTATCATCTAGAGTAGTAGAACTATTACTAGCCTTAACACTAGTGGTAGTGATAGTAGAAACACTAATGTTTCTAGCAATTTCATCTTCTCTTTCCCACTTAGCATGCAATTGAACTAATAGTCTAACATTTTCATCAATTCTTACTTGTATGGCATTAGTAGCTGCAAAGGGATTATCAATAGTTTCAGGTTTAGCAGCCATTTTATTCAAAGAAGATTGAGCTTCAGCCAGTGATGCTATATTTCTTTCAGCATTAGAGAGTTTTTCCTCAATAGTTTTATTGAAAGAAGTTTGTTTACTATTAAAGTCCTTAAGCATAACTTCAAGTTCAGAGGGAGCACTCCTATTGTTGTTGTAGGAATTTCTATAAGCATTACCATTGTTGGGAGGATATGGCCTATAATTGTTACTACCAAAATTATTCCTATAGGCATTGTTGCTAAAATTGTTATTTCTTATAAAGTTCACATCAACTTGCTCTTATTGAGCAACCAAAGAGGCTAAAGGAACATTATTTGGATCAATATGGGCTTTCCCATTAACAAGCATAGACATAATAATATCAATCTTATCACTCAAGGAGGAGGTTTCCTCAACAGAATTTACCTTCTTACCTTGTGGAGCTCTTTCAGTATGCCATTCGGAGTAGTTAACCATCATATTATCCAGAAGCTTTGTTGCAGCACCCAAAGTGATGGTCATAAAGGTACCTCCAGTAGCAAAATCCAATAGGTTCCTTAAAGAATATTTCAATCCTGCATAAAAAGTTTGGATGATCATCCAAGCAGTCAGTCCATGAGTGGGACAATTCTTTACGAAAGAATTCATTCTTTCCCAAGATGAGCAACATGTTCATTATCAGACTGTTTAAACTTCATTATTTCACTTCTCATAGATATAATCTTAGCAGGAGGATAGTATTTTCCCATGAAAGCATCTTTGCATTTAGTCTAAGAATCAATACTATTCCTAGTTAAGGAATTCAACCATTCTTTAGCTTTTCCTCTCAAAGAGAAAGGAAACAATTTAAGCTTAATAATATCTCCATCTATATCCTTATGCTTTTGCATCTCACAAAGTTCAACAAAGTTATTTAGATGGGCAGTAGCATCTTCATTACCAATACCAAAAAATTGTTCTCTCATAACAAGATTGAGTAAAGCAGGCTTTATCTCAAAGAAAGTAGCTTCCGGAATAGGTGGAGCAATAGGTGTGCTCATAAAATCATTGTTGTTGCTGCTAGTGAAGTCACGCAACTTAGTGTTTTCAAGAGTAGTCATTTTTTGTGTTTTTAATAAAGAAACAAGCAAAAAAACAAAAGTAAACTAAGAAAAACAAAAATAAGAAAGTAAAGAGATTGGTTACGAGGGACTCCCCTTGTGAAGATGTCCTTGACTCCCCGGCAATGGCGCCAAAAAATATGCTTGATGGCCCAAAATATATTGAGCTCATTGGGGAACTCCAAGAGGAAGGTATGATGAGCACAGTAGCAAGTTTTCCCTCAGTACGAAACCAAGGTTATCAATCCAGTAGGAGCAAGGAAACACCCCAAAGGTGTTGCTAGCTGAACATTGGCAGCGCGCACTATCGGTGCCAGCAGCAACGTGGAGACCTGCACAACACAACCACAGAACTCTGTCCCCAACTTGCGATGAGGTTGTCAATATCACCATTTTTGCTAAAAACAAAGGATTAACGTATCGAATGGAAGGAAGTAATAGTTTGCAGAAAGTAAACACAAAGCAGTAAACAGTTTGTAGATTGATTGTAAAAGAAAGGACCGGGGTCCATAGTTCACTAGAGGTGGCTCTCCTTAAGATAGATAACATGCTGGGTGAACAAATTACAGCGAGGAAATTGACAAACATTGAGAAAGCATACAAGCATATACTAATCATCTTGACTCCTTTGAGATTCTATTGGGCATTACAACATTATACATAGACCTCCATCCAACTACATCTGTGACTAATAATCCACCTTCAGGTTATCATCCGAACCCCCTCCAGTATTAAGTTGCAAGCAACGGATAATTGCATTACGAATTGCGTGTAAAGTAAACAATACGATTGTTCTATGAACAAAGGATTGTTGTTTTCTCCCTAGTAGCAACAACACATCTAGTACCTTAGAGATTTCTGTCACTTCCCTAGATTACCAGAGGCATGAACCCACTATCGAGCATAAATACTAACAATTGGAGTTGCTAGCATCTACTTGGCCAAGATAGCTACTAACAACGGAAAGCATGCAAGATCACAAATAACGAAGACATGATAGAATCAATAATCAATCTGAAATAGCATCTTAATATCCATCGGATACCCGCAAACACAACATGCAGAATTACAAATAGATGATCTTGATCATGAACGGAGCTCACAAGATCTAAACATGAAAGCACAAAGGAGGAGAACCAGCCATCTAGCTACTACATGGACCCGTAGTCTAGAGATGAACTACTCACGCATCACACCGGAGGCTTGCATGATGATGAAGAAGGCCTCCAGGGTGAATTCCCCTCTCCGACAGGGTGCCGGGAAGAGCTTCAGATCCCTCCCGATCTAGGGATGGAGATGACAGCGGCTACAGACTCTTTTGTGGATTTTTGATCGAGTACTTAGGGTTTCCGTATCAGAGGCAATATATAGGCGGAAGGAGAGGCCGACGGGGTGCCTGGGGCGGCCAAACCAACCCCTGGCGTGGGCCAGGCCTGGCCGCGTGGCCAGGTGGTGTGGCCAGGCCCCAGCCCCTTTCCGTCTCATATTCTGGCTCCAGATGTCCCCCGGTAAAATAATGACGTTGGCTTTTGTCCCGTCCAATTCTGAGAATATTCATTTTCTGACTTTCCTAGAACCAAAAACAGCAGAAAATAGGCAGCTGGCACTATGGCTCTTGATAATAGGTTAGTCTAAGAAATCATAAGAAAAGTACTCCAAAGTGTGGACAAAACACAAGAAAGTAGATAAAACCAAGCATGGAACATCAAAAATTATAGATACATTTGCTACCATCGGTTCGTGAGGTTTCGGCGCTGCAAGGATAGGAGTGGACGAGACTACTGCTTTCAGGTCTTGTAGTGCAGCTTCAGTTTCATCAGTCCAAACGAATTTGTTGGTCTTTTTTAGGAGCTCATAGATTGGTGCGGCTCTTTCACTAAGGCGACTTACAAATCGACTGACTACAGTAATGCAACCAGTTAATCTTTGAACGTCCTTCAGGCGAGTTGGCCTACAAATATTGAGTATAGGCTTAATTTTGTCCCGGTTCACCTCTATTCTTCTTTTAGACATAATGAAACCTAACAATTTTCCGGCTGGTATTCCAAAGAAACACTTCGTCGGATTGAGCATTATATTGTATTTGCATAGATTGGTGAACGTTTCCTCCAAGTCAAAAATCAAGGTTTCCTTATTTTTGGACATCACCGCTATGTCGTCCACATATGCATGTACATTGTGTCTAATTTGATCGTGAAGGCAACGCTACATAGTGAGCTGGTACGTAGCTCCTGCGTTTTTTAGCCCAAAGGGCATCATAACAAAGTAGAAGCTTCTGAAAGGGCTTATGAATGAAGTTTTGACTTTGTATGATTCCTTCATCCAGATTTGATGATAACCAGAATATGCGTCGAGAAAACATAGGAGTTCCGAGCCTATCGTAGAGTCGATAAGTTGATCGATTCTAGGCAGAGCGAACGGATCTTTGGGACAAGCCTTGTTCAAGGTGGTATAATCAACACACATCCTTAATTTAGTGGTGTCCTTTTTAGGGACCATTACAGGATTGGCCGACCACTCAGTGTGGATGACCTCTTCTATGAATCCTGCTACCTCGAGCCAGGCTAGTTCCTTAGCTATTTCTTTTCGCTTTTCATCGCGAAAACATCGTGAGGACTGTTTAACGGGTTTAGCGTTTGGGTGTACATTTAGAGAGTGCTCGGCAAGTTCCCTATGTACTCAGGTCATGTCAGATGGCTGCCATGTGAAGATATCTTGATTGGCTTGGAGGAACTTGACGAGCACGCTTTCCTATGCGCTATCTAAACCTACACCTATCTGAGTCACCTTGGAGGGGTCATCATCCTTCAACAACATCTTCTTTGTCTTTTCTAATGCCTTGAACTCCAGATTCGGCTTTGTCACCTCCTTCTTCATCGCGGGCATCTCGGGCGGGTTGATGGTCTTCTTGATCTCCTGGTACTCCTGGGTATGCAGTACTGCTTCAGCGAAGGTAGATTTCCATCCTCGCACTCTTGTGCTTTCTTCGGGTCTCCCCTAATGGTGATCACGCCCTTGGGACCTGGAATTTTCATCATATTATAAATGTAACACGGACGAGCCATAAAAGCCCAGTAAGTCGGCCGTCTAAAGATAGTGTGATATGTGCTCTTGAATGGGACCACTTCGAAACAAAGTGCTTACGTCTAGTAGTTCTTTGGAGTTCCAAAAGTAACATCCAAAGTGATCTTTCCCAGGGAATTTGCTTGTCTTCCTGGGACGACTCCGTGAAAGATCACAAAGCTGTGATTCAGTTGAGTTTCCGAGATCCTCATCCAACGTAGTGTTTCAACATAGAGGATGTTGATGCTGCTGCCGCCGTCCATGAGGGTCTTGGAGAAACCATAGCCGTCAATAAGTGGATTGACGACTAAAGCATACTTTCCTCGCCTGTGAAACTTAGGCGGATGATCAGTGCGGTCAAAGGTGATTGTCACTTCCGACCAGTCCAAGAATTGAGGGACAGCCGGAACAGTTGCGTTGAGCTCATGCAAAACCGCCTTCTTGACCTTAGCTGGTTGAGACCCAAGGAAAGTGACATAAGTGTCTTTCTTCGTTGGGAAGCTCTTCTTTCCATCCGACTTGGGATTTGAAGGCTCTACTTCCTCCATGTCGGAATCTTCCTTGGTCTCTTTTTCTTTTTCGGGATTCTTCTTTCCCTTTCTTAGCTTGGCCCTGTAGCCAACGGATTCGTCTTTCTTGATGTCGTCATTGAAGCGACACTCGGCATTTGTGTGGGACGAGTCCCCATTGGTATTTAAGTGATGCACACACGGATTGTTGGCAATGTCAGACCAAGAGTAGGTTTTGCCAGGTTGCTGGTCTCCTCTACCTTGGACTCTTGATGTCCCATGACCGCGCCTACGGCTGCCTCCATGCCCTCCTCGTCCTCCAGACCCGAAAGTGGCGTTGACAACCACCGTTTACCCGTTGGGTTTTTCTTTCGAGGTGTTCTTGCGCTTTTGAGTTTGTTGCTTTGGCTGTTTTGCTGACTGTGGTACAACCAGTATGTTCAGTAGTCCTTCTATGTCATCGTCAGCGTCTGCATATTTGCTCTCCGTCTCTATCATATCTCCTAGATCAGTGACCTTGTCGCACTTCAAACAGTGACGTAGTAAACCAATTGGGAGTCCTCTAATGAAATCTTCAATTGCAGTTTGATCATTTACTCCTTCACAAGAGTTCTTGGTGTCAATCCATTGGCCAAGATAATCTTTGCAAGTTTCTCTGGCTTTATAGGTGCAACGCTGTAGGTCTCCTACTATACAGGGCGTCCGATATGTGTCTTCGAAATTCCGAAATAACGCACTTTGCATGTCATACCAGTTGTGGATGGTGTTTTCCGGAAGTTCATTGAGCCAGGATCATGCCATCTTCCTGAGCATAAGTGGGAGATACCGGGTCGTGGCCAAGCTATTTCTGCCTTTGGCAATGCAGCAAGCCTGGAAATAATCTTGAAGCGAAGTATCTGGCCGGGCCACACTGTCATACGGTTGGATATGTCTTGAGATGGCAAATCCTTCCAGGAAGTTTGTTTGTCGAATGCACGGTCCAAAGCATTTTGGACCCATACAAATATTGTCGGACTCGTAGCGTTGCGCCTCTATGTTAGAGTAGATCTGGTGCCTCACGTCACTTGGTGATAGAGAGTGTCGTCTTGGTTGTTCACTGTGGCTGCGGTGCCTTGGAGCTGGACTTCTGCTTCTGCCACCACCTCCTCCGCCATGACGCCCTGTTTGGCCTCCTCGAGAGCCAGTATGATGGCTGCTTGGTGGAGAGGGTGGTGTAGGTGGATTGTTTCCGGCTGAGTGTCGGCCTCCATCCGGAGCGTCATTGTCGTGGTGGTGTCACTGTAGATGCCATGGATAGGCTAAAGGTGGGGCCAATATGCACTAGAGGAATCCAGGGAGGGATAGTGTGGTGATTCCACACACAGATGTTTTGTATTCTCCAAGGTAGATGAGTTTACAAGTGCTCCTTGAGCTGTATTGGGGAGAGGAGGAAGAAGTAACTCTCTTACTCTCACCACTACCTATCTCCAAGGAACTAACTACTCGAATGCCCACCCTTTCTACAGAGGCCCTAGCGCTCCTTATAAAGGGGAGGCTAGGTCTCCAATTAGGGCATACGTGGAGGCATATTCCTGGGAATATGCCTTTTCCCAAAATAGCAAACCGACCGGGTCACTTTTTGCCACCGTAAGCCATGTAGAGGCTACGTAAGCCTCTGTGGCGCCAGCGTCATCCAACAGAGGGCGCGTCACCCTTGTAGGCCCCGCCTCCTTTTGACCAGCGAGATACATTCCTTCTCTTGCAAGCCTGATATAATCCGGATCATGCCTGGTTAATCCGGCCACGCGGGTACCTGCATACAAGTTACATAAATCCTGCCGGCATACGACATACGTTGGCCGGGGCTTAGTTAGGTGGACATCCTCCGGTCCGGGTTACTCCGTAAGTCGGCTAGCATTTTCTTTGACCTTGCCGTACCTCGGCTAACTCGGCCTTTATACCCCGGCGTGACCCTACCCGGGGGTATCCCCCCATTATTAGTCCCCGAAGCTGGTGCGGTCTTAGCAGCTTCAGCCGCTAAGGCCACGGCAGGTTCAATTTATCGAGCCTTTTGCTCCTTTTTCCGAGTTACCTCATAGTCCGGATTTCATGGGCTAACTTTCCCTTGGCACATTCTGAGTTTTCACTCGCTGGCCCGGTCAGCCTTTAGTTATCCGGGTTATCCTTCCTTCTCTCGTACGCTTCCCCACGTGGTGGGTAATCATTATCTTGCCTCATTTTAAGGGCCTGCGCCAGTTACTGCACTTAATGTCAAGTGTTACTATTGCATATGTCACGTCGCGTCTGTCTCCTCGTTAACTGTATCACCACGTCGCGTCGTGGGATCCCCTGCGCCCTGTGGCCCTTCCTGTGGCTTGCCTGTGATTGGCTGACCCGGTAGATACACGGCCACACCGTGTGGCCTCGACGCACAACGCAATCCCACTACCCCCGCTGGGGCGTGGTTAAATAGGGGAGAGGGCGCGTCCCTTGGCCATTTTCCACTTATCGCGCCCCTTCGCCTCTCTGCCCTTTCTTCTTCCTAGCAACAGCGCCACCGCCGCCTCATCTGCTTAGCAGCGCCGCCGCCGCACCGTGCCTTTTCGCACCTGCATCGCTGCCGCACCCGCGCAGCTCCACCGCCACAGGTCCGCGCCAGTCCAAGGTTCTGCCCCCACCTCCAATAGGGTCGGTGAGGACAGCGATCTAGACATGACCGAAGAGGAGCTCGCCGTCGTTGAAGCAGAGATGGAGGAGGGGGCGGAAAACATAGAGCACGGCGCCTGGGCTAGTTCCTGGGTGTTCCAGGACGACCTGGACTGGCTCTACCGCACCCGCCGCATCCCCGAGGGCGTGATTGTCCGCCTCGCCTCCGAGGAGCTCGCTCCCTCACCCAATCCGGGTGAGTTCGTTGTGTTCCTCTCCCATTTTCAGCACGGCTTCGGCCTCCCCGTCAGCGATTTCTTCCATGACTTTCTCAATATCTATGAGCTTCAACCTCACCATCTCCTGGCGAACGCCATCACATCCCTTTCTTCCTTCACCTCCACCGTAGAAGGATATGTCGGTTTGTGGCCCACCAAAGAGCTTTGGATCCGGTTCTTCGATCTACGTAGGAACGTGATTCCGAATAAACTGCTTGCCCGGAGGACAAACATCTGACACAATTTGGTGATGCCTCTATTTGTCCCCAGAAACAATCCGTCTTTCCCCGGGTCACGGGGCTTGATTCCTGCAAGGGCTGGGCCCGAACTTTCTTTTATGTTAGAAATGGCACGAATGAAGATCTGATCCGGCTGCGCCCCTAATCCGGATTTGTGGGACCGGGTTTCCAAGAAACCCACTGTCTTGGCGAATCAAGTCAACAAATGGTTTCAGGAGCTGAAGGATGCAGGGCTGCACAATGAGGATGCGATCACATTCGTCCGCAGCCGGATCTCCCCTCTCCAGAAGCGCACACACAAACTTTGCCACATGAGCTGGCGACTTGACCCCAACCGGACTTCCTCATTTGAATTGAATAACACCGAGATATTCCACTGGGTCAAGGCCCTCTTCACGACTGACAAAGACTTCTCCTCTGATTGGGAGTGGGGGATGGAGCATTTCTGCCGGGACAAGCCTCCTCCTACGGTAAATCTCGTGTTCCAATCTCTTTCCGAGTTATATCATATGTCGAAGTATGTTGTTTGTTTGATCCTTTTGTATTTCCTTCTTAGCTGTTTCTTTAGCAAACCCTCAAAGATGGAACCGAGCCTTCGCTCAAATGGGCGAAGGATCGACTTGTCTCGGACGAGGAGGAGCCGGATCAGGAGATGTTCCTGTCGTTCCCTGATGCAACTAAGCGACCCACTGGTAACTTCTCTTCCTTAAGAGATTGGCATGATGATGAAGATGATTCCGATGTTGAGGTGATGGAAGCATTTGATGCTGTACCCCTTTCTTACGCCTTTCCAGCTTCAGCTAACCCGGCTGGGCAGATCCACGAAGATCCTCCTCTTGCCACGGGTGAGCCAGTCCTAACCGCATCAAAGAAACGGGGGCCCGCTTCTGCTGCTTCTTTCGGACCTTCTAAACCAACCAAGAGGCGAAAGAAGTCCACAGACAAAGCCGCCACCAAGCCTCCGACTAAGGCCACGACTCGGAGAGCTCGGAAGCCCAAGGAGCCATTGACTTCTAATGAGTAAGTCACCTTCTTCTTCGTCCAATTCTCTGCTTCGTGCTTTGCTATTCATATGCTTTTCCTTTGTTATTATTATTCATCGTTTGATTCGGTAGGGCTATGGTGGAGGTTCCTCAGAGTGGATCCAGCATCGTTTCGCCTCTCCGGCATACCCCATCTCCCCCTCGTGGCGACAATACACACTCGCTGAGCCCCATTCAGGAGGGTTCAGCGGCTGCTCCGGGTTCTAGCCCACCTCGTCCAGAGGAGGGCAACCTTGGAGCAGGGGGAAGTGGCTCTGCCGAGGCAGCGGATGCTCCCAGCTCCTCTTCGGCTCAGCCGCAATCTGCCACCTCCGAGATACCAACAACACCCCCGCCAAGACCATCACCAGCACAAGCACCAGCGCCAGCACCAACAGCAGCACCACAAGTACCAGCAGCAGCACCAACTCCTTCCGCCTCATCCAACTCTTCCAAGACTCGGCGAGAAGGCCCAGTTAGCACCAAGGCTGCACCCAACTCCAAGCCCGCAGCTCAGACCTCAGCCTCTTATCAGCAGCCCAAGGCCAAGAAAAGTTCTGACTCCGCTAGGGCAGCATCCATTGAGGTTGGAGAGTGCACGCTCGCGTCCATGCTCCCGACTTGCATTGCACACCAGCCCTGCTGCTGCCCAAATTGAAAGGAGAGAGGCCCATGCCAAGGGTTTGATTGTACCCCACATGCTTAGTAGAGAGCGCTATCCTCCGGCCCTAATCAAATACGTCAATAACTAGAGCAAAGTGGAGTTCGTCGATCCGAATTACGATCTTCCGGAGAAGTTCAGGTCCGCGGAGTTTAGCGCTCAAATGAACACAGCAGCCAAGGCTATCAACCTCGCCGACCAGATGATGGAGGTACGCTACTTTGTCTTTTCTTTAGCATGCACAAGTACTTAGAGATATATCCATTAGTCCCCGAGCCTCCGGGGGAGTAACTTGTTACTCGGCCGGATGCTCCTTATAGCACTAGCGTAGCTCCTTAGTAACTTCGGATATGCACACACCTAGAGCCGGGTTAAGTTCCACTTGGCCCGGATTTTGTACACTTCAAATATGCACACACCTAGAGCCGGGTTAAGTTCCACTTGGCCCGGATTTTGTACACTTCGAATATGCACACACCTAGAGCCGGGTTAAGTTCCACTTGGCCCAGATTTTGTACACTTCGAATATGCACACACCTAGAGCCGGGTTAAGTTCCACTTGGCCCGGATTTTGTACACTTCGAATATCCACACACCTAGAGTCGGGTTAAGTTCCACTTGGCCTGGATTTTGTACACTTTGAATATGCACACACCTAGAGCCGGGTTAAGTTCCACTTGGCCCAGATTTTGTACACTTCGAATATGCACACACCTAGAGCCGGGTTAAGTTCAACTTGGCCCAGATTTTGTACACTTCGAATACGCACACATAACTAAGTCAACTTTGCTTTCCTTAGGTCACCACCAATCGTCGGAGCGCTGAGTTTCAGCGCCTCCTAGACACACACAAGGGGCTGCGCTCAAAACATTCTGCACTTCTCGCTGAGTTTGAGAAAAGGGGTAAGTTTTCTCTTTGCCTCTCTCCCATCTTTCTTTGTCTTTCCTGCTGAACTAATTCATCATTCGGATTGCGCAGCTGGAGTGGAGGCCGAAAACACCATCATGAGGAAGAACTTGGATCAGATAAAAGGTAAGTCACTTCGGTTACTTAATTTCTGTGCTCTCTTTCCTTTCTCCTGAGCTCGGCAAATATTCATACCTCGGCTTTGCCAGGTCAACAAACTATTTCAGCATCCCTTGAAGATAGTGTGCCGGTGCCTGATATGATGCTGCATTTTCTCGAACAAGCAGGGCAACACCAGGCCAAACTTAAGAAGAAGGATGATGAGCTCGCCCAACTCCGAGCCAAAGATGATGAAATTGCCAAGCTCAAGGCCGAGATGAAAAAACTTAAGGAGCTCCATCAGGTTAAGATGGACAAGGCTGGCCAAGATTTCACCGAGGAGCAAGAACGCCTCAAGCTTCAACTTGCAAAAGATCAAGAGCTACTGAAGGAGGCCGACGTCAAGCTTGAGTCGGCAAATGCTGAACTTGAGATACTCCGGAAGAGGCGTGCTGATTGCACCAACGAGCTGATCCGTATCCACAGTCATATCTCTCGTAAGTTCTTCTCCTTCAGCCGACATGAATTTCTCTGGGTCAACCTCTTTTACTCATTTCACTTGTCTTGTTATCAGGAAAATTCCCAGAGGGTAATGCCATTGCGGCTACTGCCATTGCCAAGTTCTGCCAGTAGAGGGGTACTCCAACTGGTCCTAGATCTGAAACCATTCCCTTTGACATGGAGGACTTGTTGGTCAGCCTATCCTCTCGCCTTGAGATTATAAAAAACTATGGTTTGGATATCCTAGACTCAGTCGTCCGGAAATTTCGCGCCCTTTGGCCTCAAGAGGATGTTCTGGTGGGATCCACTGCCTTGATCAACAGATTGATGGATTGCGAGACCCAGCTTAACCTCTGGAGGGAATCCACCGCACGCGCCGGAGCTGAAACTGTTCTCCACTTCGTGCTCACATGGTATGAGAAAATAAATCTGAATCATCTCGAGCGCTTGCGCACCGGATCAAGGTGGTCAAATGATCCGGATTGGGTAGCTCGGCGCAAGGCTTGCGCCCATAACCTCATTCAATTTTCCGCCATCCATCAATGGAATGAGGGACCAAGTTTTCTCAGCGTTGTTGACGACGAATATGTCAAAGATGGCTCAGATGAGGAGGAAGAGGACGAAGCCTCGGACGTCGAAGAAAATGAAGATGATGATGAAGCTGAGGCCGGAGTTCCACCTGCTGGCGCCGAGTTACCTCCTCCTGCTGCTCCTTGAGCACCAAAAAATACTTTGAAATTTATCAGATCCCCGGTATGACGGGTGCAGCGGTATTAAGCATACTGATTATGTTTTGCTACCAAGTTATTTATGCCGGATCCTCTTGGGCGTAGTCCCTGAGTTTCATTTTCTTGTTCCTTCAATTTCATGCCTCGGCTCACGTCTACCTTGGTTTGGTTTTGTGACTTACGAGTCCGAGTTTCAAAAATTGACTTAACAATAGTTGGAAACTTTAGGCTTAGCTCAAAGTAATCCAGCGTAGTAAATATAAAGTAAACATAAGGTTAGTCCGAATAACAAATGTCGACTCGATTAAGTTCTTTTCCTTAGTCGTTTTTCGTGTGCTACGCAATTCCAAACTTGTTCTCTTTTGCCATGAAGCCAAATCTTGTTGGACTGCAGCAAGTCGAAGAGTTGAGTTTTTGGTGCTCACACGTTACTAATCCGGCTTAGGTAGAGGCAACTTTCGCCAGCCGACATATAAATAACAAATATAGAAGACAAGAAATATCACTAAGGCAGTCCCCGAGTTACTGCTCGAGGTGCCAATATTTCATTGATAAATTCATTGCCGGCATACATACCGACATATGAGAGACTCGGATACACACACTTCTTTGTTAAGTATAGAACGGACGAAGTAGAGCTACATTCCATGGACGCTTAGATTCCTCGCCGGACCTGTCCGCCTTGTTCTTCTCCTGTCGTTTTGCATCGATGAGATAATAAGAGTCATTGTGCAATGCTTTGCTCACAATGAATGGCCCTTCCCATGGGGGGGATAACTTATGCATGCCAGCAGTATGTTGTACCAGCCGGAGTACCGGATCACCTTCCCGGAAGACTCGGGGGTTTACCTTCCGGCTATGATAGCGTCAGAGCTTTAGCTGATATATGGCGGATCTGGACAATGCCAATTCTCTCGCTTCTTCCAGCAGATCAACATCATTTTGCCGGGCTTCTCGCACTTCGGCTTCTGTATATTGGGTGACCCTAGGCAAATCATGCTCTATGTCGGATGGTAATACAGCTTCTGCCCCATATACCAGAAAGAATGGCGTATAGCCTGTTGAACGATTCGGAGTTGTTCTTAAACTCCATAATACTGCTGGTAGTTCTTCTATCCAGCACCCCGCTGATCTTTGCAGCGGCTCAATGAGCCGGGGTTTTATCCCGGATAACACTAATCTGTTGGATCTTTCCACTTGTCCGTTTGATGCGGGGTGGGCTACCGAGGCAACGTCCAGCTGGATCTTTTTATCTCGGTAGAATCGCGCAAATGCTCCTTCAGCAAAATTGGTGCCATTATCTGTTATGATACTATGAGGATAGCCATATCTCAAGATGATATCTTTGAGGAATGTCACGGCTGTAGCTCCATCACATTTTCTTATTGGCTTTACTTCAATCCACTTTGTAAACTTGTCAACCATGACCAAGATATGGGTCATGTTCCCTCTCGCCGGCTTAAATGGGCCAACCATATCCAAACACCATATAGCAAATGGCCAGGTAATTGGTATGGTCTTGAGCTTCGACATTGGCATGTGTGTCTTCGTAGCACACCTCTGACAGCCGTTGCATTTTCTTACTAGATATTCTTCTTGTTCCAAGGCACTTGGCCAGTAGAAACCATGCCAGAAAGCTTTTTCCACTAATGCTCTGGATGAGGCGTGATGCCCACATTCTCCTTGATGTATATCTCGGAGGATGTCAAGCCCTTCTTCCAGGTCAACACACCACTGCAGGACATTCGTGACACTCCTCTTGTATAGCTCGGCATTTATAGTCGTGTATGCCTTTGCGCGCCTCTGAACTTGCCTTGAAAGCACTTCTTCATCGGGCAAGGATCCATCCTTCAGGAATTGAAATATGGGCAGTGCCCAAGCTGGTATAGCTCACACCGGAAACACATCCTCATCTATTTCCATTTGGTCCACCGACATAACCTCGGCTAGGTCGCGCTGCACAGTCCCCGGGTTTCCTGAACCACTTCCCACGTCAATGTCCATGGGTACAGCTCCGGACTCCGAATCTGCCGGGATGTAGATTGAGTCGGTTTCTGGGGACGGCCTGATAGATGGTTTTCTGAGGTGTTCTAGAGCTACACCTGGTGGAATCGCTTGTCGGGTGGATCCGAGTTTTGACAGTACGCCGGCAGCCTCATTTTCTAGCTGGGGTACATGATGGAACTCGCGTCCCTCGAAGTATCCCGATATTTTCTGCACATGAAATATGTACAGTGCCATGTTTTCATCCAAAGCATCCCATTGCCTTGAGACTTGCTAAACTACCAAATCTGAGTCGCCAAAGCATTGGATCCGACGTATTCCAATTTCTTTTGCCACTTTGAGCCCATGCACAAGTGCTTCATAGTCTGCAACATTGTTTGATGCTGCGAAGTGGATATGCAACACATACTTCAGCTGGTCCTTCTTGGGCGAGGTAAGGACAACTCTGGTGCCTAACCCAGTTTTTGTTTTTGATCCGTCAAAATACATTCTCCAGTAGTTCGGATCTGGCAATGGTGGCTCATATTGCATCTCGGCCCAATCCACAAAAAAGTCGGCCACGGCCTGAGACTTGATCGCATCTCTCTTGTCGAATTGTGGAGCATAAGGGGCTAGTTCAATTGCCCATTTTGTGATCCGGCCGCTTGCATCCTTATTTCTCATTATCTTAGATATGGGGGCTTCACATATCACTTTAATGGGATGTTCTTCAAAATAGTGCTTCAGCTTCCTTGCTGCCATATATACACCATATGCCATTTTCTGATAGTGAGGATAGTTCTGCTTTGATGCTGATAATACCTCGCTTAGGTAATAGACTGGCCTCTACACCGACTTACCCTCTTCGTCGCGCTCTACCACTATTACTGCACTTACAGCTCGGTTGGTTGCAGCTACGTAGAGCAACATTGGCTCTTTTGATAGTGGAGAGGCTAATACTGGTGCAGTGGCTAACATTTTCTTTAGCTGAATGAAGGCTTCATTGGCCTGTGGCATCCATACGAATTTGTCTGACTTTTTCATTAGTTGATAGAGAGGTAATGCCTTTTCTCCCAACCGACATATAAACCGACTTAAGGATGCCAGGCAACTAGTGAACTTCTGGACATCATTAAGACACTTCGGCAATTCCATTCGTTCTATGGCTCGGATTTTCGTTGGGTTAACTTTGATACCTCGGCCGGAGACAAGAAATCCGAGTAATTTTATAGCCGGGACACCAAAGGTACATTTCTCCGGGTTAAGCTTCATCCGGAATCTCCTTAGGTTCGCGAATGTTTGCCTGATATCGTCAAGGAGCGTTTTTCTTTCCTTGCTTTTTATAACCACATCATCCACATATACTTGCACATTTCCACCAATTTGATCGTGCAAACATTTTTGCATACATCTCTGGTACGTTGCCCCTGCATTACGTAAACCAAAAGGCATGGTGCAATAGCAATAAGCCCCATACGGGGTGATAAATGCAGTCTTTATTTGATCATTCGGGTTCAAAGGTATCTGGTGGAAACCAGAATATGCATCTATGAATGACAATAGTTCACACCTAGCAGTAGAATCTATGACCTGATCGATCCTTGGCAGTGGGAATGGATCTTTTGGTGTCAACACCCGGATTTTTAATCCCAGATGCCCGTTATGCCATACCTCACAATCCCAGGATTACCATTTTTGCGAGACATAACGGATTGGATATCACAGGACATCATCCATTACAAACCATACATAATGTCTTACACAAATAAGGATCTCATGATCCAGTCTGAATACAACAAGCAGCAGAAATAAAAGATAAGCATAGCGGTGGGGTCCATCTTCAGGGGCACAGGCAATGCTGATGAAGGCAGATAGTCCTAGTTATCATGGCCATCCTGCTGTCCATCATCTTGATAGTCCCCTTCATAGTCTGGCCATGACAATAGCCAGGGACAAAAGCCATGAGTACTCTTTAAGTACTCGCAAACTACCACTAACAAGTAATATAGTTCTAAGTCAAGTGCTAAACTCTATGTTTAACTATAAGGTTAAGCTTGAAACCTAAGCTGAGTTCTGAAGCAAAGAAAGATAAAGTAAAATTCTAGAATCACTTAAGTTGGGAAGCTAATATCATAAACACAACCCTGTTGTGGTCAAGTCAAGATTCATCATTCATTTCATAAGTTATTTGGAAAACATCTGACAACGAAACAGTATGGCAATTCCAACTGTCCTTAACCACGGACGCGGCTATTCGAATAGTTTGACACTCCACAGAGGTGGTACACTTTCACCACAAGATTCGATACATCTGTCAGGGATAACCCTGAATCATCATACTTAGTATGCAGATAATCAAACATAACCTTTCCTTTACACACCCTAGTATAAGCACCTCTCCTATGAGCATGGCCTCCCAACCATGACCATCAGTCATCTTGGGCACTTCATAGGTGGACAACATTGAGAGGTAGCCTCAGATCAAACCTCTCCCGCGAGGGAACTAATACTAATGCATATAAATATCCAGCTAAGCCTTACCCAATTCAGGTAGAGTGGTTGTACAGTAAATTTGGAATGGTATCGCATCCGAATCCAACCATCAGTTTTATAAAAGGGCTAAGGCTCAAGCCTCAACATTTTCATCATCATAAACCATTTGTGTTTCTCAACACATGTCAAAACATCTCAATAGAATGACTCATCATTCCAAGGTTTTCATAATTCATTTTCACCAAGTGTTCCCATCTAAAGTGACTCAAGTTTTTATCTACTCTAAACTACTAAGTTAAGAGTGTTCACTAAGGTGGAAAGATTATGGGTTCAATCTCATGCCATAGAATGACATCTAAATCTTAGCTAAATAGGTCACCTTTTATACTTTTTATGCTACCTTCAAAACAAGGAAGGGACTTTGTGTAAACTAAAGAATTTAAAGATG
This sequence comes from Avena sativa, assembly GCA_916181665.1. Lineage (NCBI taxonomy): Eukaryota > Viridiplantae > Streptophyta > Magnoliopsida > Poales > Poaceae > Avena > Avena sativa. Next base: position 622,071,716 of record OV702289.1, read on the forward strand.
GTAAGGTAATACTTGGGATAGTAATAGTCAAGGTGGTGTGACCAAAGCATGCCTAAAGCATCTTTGCTCATTCATCTCTCTTAATTCTAGCTTGCTAACAATAGATTGCACTATTAATGGTGGCTTGCCTTGGTTGGTGCAGTGGTTGAAGTTTTCTTCTTCTTCTTGGTAGCACTCCTCCTCCTCGTAAGCTTGGTCGGTACTATCTTCTATAAATACACACAGAGTACACAATCACCAAACAATACTTAACTAGTCTAATTAGCATTCTAAGACACACATTTGATGATCTATTATCATCACAAGCATCACAAGTTTAATTCACTAGTTTCTTCCTTTTTATTCTAGAAAAGTAATTTCTACTCATTGAAAAATTAACTAAGATTTAATATTCACCACTTAAAGTATGGGATCATGTGGACACATGTCATCACCACATATTCTAACATGTGGGAATGAGATTTAAAGGTTGGATCATAATTACTTTGGTTTAAGTTCATTCTTTAATGATTTAAAGTGACTAGAAATGCCTATATAGCATTATTTTGGTATTAGTCCAAAGTCACTGCAGGTAAATATTAATATTATTACATATTCAGATAGGTATGGTGAAATGTGATTTGTGAGAGTTGGAATCATCTCAAAAGCTATCATGGTTGAATTTTGAAAAATGTTGCAAGGTGCAAATGCTTCTGTTTTATTATTTTTACTAGGAGAGATCTATAACTCTAATTGAATTAAATCCAACGGGATTGGATATATCATTTCAATACCTTTTAGGCAAAATTGGTTCATGCAATTTGGATTTGTCAAACTCTCTGAATTGATTTTCAAACTCAGAGACAGAACTAAGTTTAAACTAAAAAGGAAAATCCTAATTCAAACTAACTGGGTCGCGCGGGAAATTCTAACGGGCCGGCCCAGTGTCACTCCACGGCGCGGGGCTCAACAGACAGGAGGGGTCCACCGGTCAGCGGCTTATAACGCACGAAGCGGTACGGGGCGATATGGGCTGTTAGATTAGACTGAGGATCAACAGATGTGCCTTGTCATCAATGACGGACCTGTCGCCGGCGAGCTCGAACCCTAGCAGCTCGGTGGGGGTGCATAGGGGGCGTACTAGGGCTCCAGCAAGGTCGGGGAGGCGGGCAAACAGACTGGTGGTCGACGGCGAGCTCAGGGACGGTCGAGGCAGCTCCAGGGGTGGTCGCAATCAGCGGCGCCCCTTCCTCCTCTGCTGCGGGCTACTCCAGTCAAATTCCGGCGAGCAAGTGCTCGCGCTGCTCCGTCTGGAGGTGGGGAACGGTCAGTGAGGTGAGGGGAGTGGAGTGGTGTGCTTCAAATGGCTGGGGGTGCCCTCCTTTTATAGGCTCGATGGCGAGACCGAAAGGGATGGGCAGGCGATGGTGGTGAAATGGCTACGGGCGGCTAGCGGCATGGCTGAGGGTGGCAATCGACAGGCGGCTAGCGGCATGGCTGAGGGGCATTGGTTAATCCAAAAGACATAACCGTATACTCGTATAAACCATAGCGAGTAGTAAAGGCAGTCTTCGGAATATCCGTTGCACGAATCTTAAGTTGGTGATAACCGTCCTAAGATAAATCTTTGAGAATACCTGAGCTCCAGTTAACTAATCAAATAGATCCTCTATCTTTGGCAAGGGGTACTTATTTTTGATGGTGACATCATTCAACTTTCTGTAATCTATACACAGACGATTGCCTCCATCTTTCTTGTCGACTAATAACACCGGTGATCTCCATGGCGATGCGCTTGGTTGAATCAAGCCTGTTGCTAACATGGCATCTAACTGCTTCTTCAGTTCCACTAAGTCTGAGGGGTTCATGCTATAGCATCTCTGGGCTATGGGTCCGGTTCCGGGGATTAGTTCGATGATGAACTCAATATCCCTATCCGGGGGCATACCTAGCAATTCATCTGGGAATACGTCGGGGTATTCATAGACTACTCTGACCTGGTCTATGGTGGGTAGGGCTAGACTCTTGTTGCACTTGAATTGACGGGGTAAGGTTTCAGAGATATGCTCTACTGTTACTCCAGAACTACTGGTCATGGTGATGGCTTTCTTAGCACAGTCTATCAGTCCTTTATGCCTTGACATCCAGTCCATACCTAGTACTACTTCCAATGCTTTGGTTCCAAGTACAATTAGGTTGGCATAAAAATCTATCCCATGTATCCTGATAGGCACAGCTTTGCAAATTTTTCTAGCTTTTGTTGTTGAACCGGGAATTTGAACTATCATGACATGCTTCAGGTTGGTTGGGTGAATCTTACTAGTGCATGCAAATTCTTCGGTGACAAATGAATGCGATGCTCCCGAATCAAACAATACTCTTGCTAAAACTGAGTTGATAGAAAACATACCCAGCACTACATCTGGCGCTTCCTGGGCTTCTTCTGCGTTCATGTGGAAGAGACGACCGTTGCGGTTGGAGGGTTCCCTAGGGCAAATCTTCTTCCTGGTTGAACACGGCGCTGCTGTTGAGCTGGGGCATTCACAGTGGCATTGGTTGCAGTCTTCTTGGGACACTCATTGGAGTAGTGACCCTTCACTCCACACTCGAAACAAGTGATCTAGGACTTGTCCTTGACTGCGACAGGCACAACATTGCTGCCAGTTCTGGGTGTAGTGTTGTTGTTGTTATTGCTCTTAGGAGGGGCACGGGTGAAATTGTTCGTGTTGCCGGAATTGGGATGGTTTCCTCCGGACTTCACATTGCCTCCGCTACGGTTGGGGTAGCTTGGGCGAGACATTGGGGGTCGGTTGTTCCTGGGTGCATATCCTGGTGAGGGGTTGGGACGGTACTTTGGGTGACTGCTGGATCCTGATTGCTGCATCATACGACGTTTGCGATTGTCGTTTTCCTGATTAATCTTCCCTTCCATCTAAATGGCAGAGTCGACTAGCTCTTCGAGATCCTGAAAACGGATGTTGACGAGGACAGTCTGCATCTCATCATGCAGTCCGTTCAAGAATCTCTCCTTCTTCTTGGCCTCTGTGTTGATTTCATCAGGTGCATATCTGGCAAGTGACAGGAATCTGTCATGGTATTCTACCACAGTCATTCTTCCTTGCTTCAATTCACGGAATTCATCTCTCATCCTGTTGACGAGACCTTGCGGCATGTGGGTGTGGCTGAACTTGACTTCGAATGCTTCCCATGTCATCACTTGACCATGGTTCATATTGAGGATGCTATTCCACCAAGCTCTTGCATCTCCCGCCAGATAGTGGGTGGTGAAGAGAACTTTCTCATTTTCATCAACTCCTGCAACTTCGAGGTTGTTTTCCATTGTCTATAACTAGTCGTCGGCATCTAATGGGTTTTCAGATTGGTTGAAGATTGGGGGATTGATATTCTGAAATTTTTTGAGTTTGGATCCATGGTGATCCTGATTTCCATGCCCTTGGTTGTTGAGAGCCATCTGGGCGATCTGCTATAGTGTTGCTAAGTTGGCTTGCGCTCTGCCCTGCTTGCTTCACGGTTTGCGATGAGATTCTGCAAGATCTACAGCATTGGGTCCTGTGACGAGCTGCTCCCTCCTTGGTTTCCACGAGTCATCTGAAGATTGAGATAGATATAGGGGTAAGAGGGAATTTCTAAGGTTCATGGTTTTGGTTTTTTTTAATGCTAAAACTTTGAGTTAGACTCAGGTTTTTCAAATAACTCCATTTCATTCATGCAAACAAACACACGATACAACACACACCACAACAAACAAAGGAAGACAGATGGTTTGAAGAACCATTCTGTAAGCTACGATACAGTGGGACCGATACATCTCACACTACGACAGTGCTCTAGTGCATCTACTCATCGTTGATGAAGTCGGAGTCCTCATCGTCAGTGTAGAAGTCCACGGCATCTTCCTCCAGAAAGTCATCATCGTTGCTGATGTAAGAATCCATGTCTCTCTGGATGTCTTCACCCTCATCTTCTTCTTCCTTGGCGGCAAGCAGAGCTTCCTGATCCTTGACGGTCTTCTCGAGGTCGGCCACCTGCTTGCGAAGACGGGCGATGGTGTGATCCTTCTTGGCACGCTGGCAGCGAAGAGACTGGCGGTCCTGGATGAGCAGTGCGAAAGTCTGGACCTTCTGGTCGGCAATGGCACGGTTCTGGTTGGCTAACTCCCTGGCATTGTCTAGTTCCTGTTGTCTGTCATGCAGCAAGAAGTCAAGATTCGCCACTTGATGCCTCAACCCTGGGTGACTTGGCATCTCCATCGGCATTCCCATGAAGTCACGTATTGCATAGTGAGCAAAACGGGTTCCTTGGATTTTGTTGACGCTGGGGGCACATAGACGTGCGAGAGCTTGATGCATAGCCCTAGCTAATCCATCTAGCCAGTTGTTCTCTCTCACGGAAACTGAATTCTCCTAGAAGTTGGTGCTTCAATGCTTCCTCTAAGATCTGCGGTGACTAGCCACTGTAGGTCTCCTCCTAGGGGTCCTAGAAGTTGAGCTCCAAGAAACTCCGGATGTGGGCATCCCAAGAACTCTGACAGTGAATCCAGATCCCTCTCGAAGATCAGCTGACCTCCGTTTCCCAACTGGTAAAACTTGTTGAACTGTGTCTCCATCTACAAGAATTAAGGATGAGGAAATTAGTGAAGTGATCAAGTGTGTCAAATTTTAAGTAGTAATGTAAGAATTTTGAGGAACATGAATTTTTGAGAAAGAAAGAAATCCCAAGGATAAGAGAGGAGATAGTTTTTCGTAAATACTCACTTTGGTTTTGAAACTACGTTTTTGTTCGGAAGTCCATTCTAACTAGGGTCTCCTATGGTCAGGATGGCTCTAATACCAACTTGTCAACACCCGGATTTTTAATCCCAGATGCCCGTTATGCCATACCTCGCAATCCGAGGATTACCATTTTTGCGAGACATAACGGATTGGATATCACAGTACATCATCCATTACAAACCATACATAAGGTCTTACACAAATAAGGATCTCATGATCCAGTCTGAATACAACAAGCAGCGGAAATAAAAGATAAGCTTCGCGGTGGGGTCCATCTTCAGGGGCACAGGCAATGCTGACGAAGGCAGATAGTCCTAGTTATCATAGCCGTCCTGCTGGCCATCATCTTGATAGTCTCCTTCATAGTCTAGCCATGAGAATAGCCAGGGACAAAAGCCATGAGTACTCTTTAAGTACTCGTAAACTACCACTAACAAGTAATATAGTTCTAAGTCAAGTGCTAAATTCTATGTTTAACTATAAGGTTAAGCTTGAAACCTAAGCTGAGTTCTGAAGCAAAGAAAGATAAAGTAAAATTCTAGAATCACTTAAGTTGGGAAGCTAATATCATAAACACAACCCTGCTGTGGTCAAGTCAAGATTCATCATTCATTTCATAAGTTATTTGGAAAACATCTGACAACGAAACAGTATGGAAATTCCAACTGTCCTTAACCGCGGACGCGGCTATTCGAATAGTTTGACACTCTACAGAGGTGGTACACTTTCACCACAAGATTCGATACATCTGTCAGGGATAACCCTGAATCATCATACTTAGTATGCAGATAATCAAACATAACCTTTCCTTTACACACCCTAGTATAAGCACCTCTCCTATGAGCATGGCCTCCCAACCATGACCATCAGTCATCTTGGGCACTTCATAGGTGGACAACATTTAGAGCTAGCCTCAGCTCAAACCTCTCCCGCGAGGGAACTAATACTAATGCATATAAATTTCCAGCTAAGCCTTACCCAATTCAGGTAGTGTGGTTGTACGGTAAATTTGGAATGGTATCGCATCCGAATCCGACCATCAGTTTTATAAAAGGGCTAAGGCTCAAGCCTCAACATTTTCATCATCATAAACCATTTGTGTTTCTCAACACATGTCAAAACATCTCAATAGAATGACTCATCATTCCAAGGTTTTCATAATTCATTTTCACCAAGTGTTTCCATCTAAAGTGACTCAAGTTTTTATCAACTCTAAACTACTAAGTTAAGAGTGTTCACTAAGGTGGAAAGATGATGGGTTCAATCTCATGCCATAGAATGACATCTAAAGCTTAGCTAAATAGGTCAAGTTTTATACTTTTTATGCTACCTTCAAAACAAGTAAGGGACTTTGTGTAAACTAAAGGATTTAAAGCTGGTAAGGTAATACTTGGGGTAGTAATAGTCAAGGTGGTGTGACCAAAGCATGCCTAAAGCATCTTTTCTCATTCATCTCCCTTAATTCTAGCTTGCTAACAATAGATTGCACTGTTAATGGTGGCTAGCCTTGGTTGGTGTAGTGGTTGAAGTTTTCTTCTTCTTCTTCTTCTTGGTAGCACTCCTCCTCCTTGTAAGCTTGGTCGGTACTATCTTCTATAAATACATACGGAGTACACAATCACCAAACAATACTTAACTAGTCTAATTAGCATTCTAAGACACACATTTGATGATCTATTATCATCACAAGCATCACAAGTTTAATTCACTAGTTTCTTCCTTTTTATTCTAGAAAAGTAATTTCTACTCATTGAAAATAAACTAAGATTTAATATTCACCACTTAAAGTATGGGATCATGTGGACACATGTCATCACCACATATTCTAACATGTGGGAATGAGATTTAAAGGTTGGATCATAATTACTTTGGTTTAAGTTCATTATTTAATGATTTAAAGTGACTAGAAATGCCTATATAGCATTATTTTGGTACTAGTCCAAAGTCACTGCTGGTAAACATTAATATTATTACATATTCAGATAGCTATGGTGAAATGTGATTTTTGAGAGTTGGAATCATCTCAAAAGCTATCATGGTTGAATTTTGAAAAATGTTGCAAGGTGCAAATGCTTCTATTTTATTATTTTTACTAGGAGAGATCTACAACTCTAATTGAATTAAATCAAACGGGCTTGGATAGATCATTTCAATACCTTTCAGGTAAAATTGGTTTCATGCAATTTGGATTTGTCAAACTCTCTGAATTGATTTTCAAACTCAGAGACAAAACTAAGTTTAAACTAAAAAGGAAATTCCTAGTTCAAACTAACTGAGTCGCGCGGGAAATTATAACGCGCCGGCCCAGTGTCACTCCGCGGCACGGGGCTCAACTGATAGGGGGTCCACCGGTCTCCGGCTCATAACGCGCGAAGCAGTACGTGGCGATGTGGGTCGTTAGATTAGACTGAGGATCAACGACTGTGGCTTGTCGTCGATGACGGACCTGTCGCCGGCGAGCTCGAACCCTAGCATCTCGGTGGGGGTGCATAGGGGGCGTACCAGGGCTCCAGCAAGGTCGGCGAGGCGGGCAAATGGACTAGTGGTCGACGGCGAGCTCAGGGACGACCGAGGCAGCTCCGGGGATGGTCGCAATCAGTGGCACCCCTGCCTCCTCTGCTGCGGGCTACTCCGGCCAAATTCCGGCAAGAAAGTGCTCGCACTGCTCCGGCTAGAGGTGGGGAACAATTAGTGAGATGAGGGGAGTAGAGTGGTGTGCTTCAAACGGCTGGGGGTGCCCTCCTTTTATAGGCTCGATGGCGAGACCGAGAGGGATGGGCAGGCAACGGTGGCGACCTGGCTAGGGGCGGCTAGCGGCATGGCTGAGGGTGGCGATCGACAGGCGGTCTCCTGGCGGTGCTCTAGGAACTCAATGCAGGCATAGGGGTGGTGGTATGCGGTCGGGGGCAGCTGACGCTCTGAGCGGCAGAAGCGGCAATGTCCATGGCGAGCGGTGGCTGTGGTGCATTGGGCGGCGAATGGGTGTGTCCATCGTGTTCCCTGGGTCGTGGCGGAGCAGTGGGCGTGGGCTGCGGTCGAGCGGCGGATTGTGCACGCGTGCGGGGTGCAGCGCTCTGGCAGGTGCTCGGCATGGCTTAGTGGCACTGGGCACGGGCTCTCCTCGGTGGTCCACTGCTGGGCTTGGCTCGGGGAAGGGATAGAGGGTGGCGGTGAGTTTCTGGCTACCTCCTAGACATGGCGAGAGAGAGGGAGGTGGTCTGCTGGGGCGAGTGCATGGTTGGCCAGCGAGCTAGTGCTTGGGGTGGCTCGACACTATGGCTAGGGACAAGGGGGAGGGGTGCTAATGGTATGGTTAGATCATGAGGGGACCAAAGGATTAAATGGAGATCAAATGGGGGCAAAACCCTGTTCAAAACAGTGAGCTATGGTTTAGAGTTTAACCCTGCCTGCCAAGTGTTTGATTAAATGGCCGCAAGAAATAAACTTTTGAATTTTGAAAAGATTTTTGGTGGGTTTGCTAGGCATAAGCTTGAGACTCTGTGGTTTCTTGGGTTTTGAAAAATGAGCTTGTTTGAGTGGTTTTTGTAATAGTGGGATCTTCCCATATGAATTAGATTCATATTTAAACTATCATTTAAAATTAGCATTTGAAAGATTTTAGCAGATCACAAAGTGGGCCTTGGTACCTCATTATGTGTACTATCAAGGGGTGTAAAGATCCACACATGTTTCTGTTAAGTTTTGAGTACTAGGAATAGCCAAAGTAGGCATGATAGTTAATTTGGCCAAAATGACCATTCACTTTAATTATTCATTTTGAGTTGTTCTTCTTTGGGAAAAGTTTGGGAATGATGTAGATGATGTTTAAATCACCTAGGAAACATTTTACAAGAAAGAATCACAGAACCATGTCAATTCAAATCAATTCCTAAATTAAATGCTCATACACATGAATGCTTTCATTTTTACTTTGGAGAAGTTTTTGTTAACCCTAATTTTGATGATTTGGAGCTTGATAAGCTTGGATTAAAGTTTTGGGATGTTACAAACCTTCCCCCCTTAAAAAATCTCGTCCCGAGATTTATAAAGAAAACTAGGTACTAAAGAGATCTGGGAACTCTGTCCTAATGTAATCTTCGCGCTCCCAAGTGGCTTCCTCCTTGGTATGGTTGCTCCACTGAATCTTGAGAAACTTTATACTCCTGGTTCTGGTGGTTTTGTAGGCTTCTTCTAAGATACGGATGGGCACTTCGTGATAGGTCAGGTCATTGTTGATTTCTATGGCTCTGTGATCGATGTTCTTGAAAACTTCGGGCTTCTCGGGCACTTCCAAGCATTTGCGAAGTAATGAGATATGGAACACACTGTGGATGGCTGACATATCTTCAGGCAGTTCCAGTTGATACGATACTTCTCCTCGACAGTTCAGAATTTTGAAGGGCCCGATATATCTGGGGGCTAACTTTCCTTTCATACTAAAGCGTTGAGTTCCCTTCAATGGTGAAACCTTGAGATATACAAAATCTCTGACATTGAAAGTCAGGTATCTCCTTCTCTTGTCAGCATAACTCTTCTGTCTAGATTGAGCGGTCTTGAGGTGTTCACGGACTTTGTGAACCTTCTCTTCGGCTTCTCGGAGAATGTCGGGTCCAAAGATCTGACTCTCTCCTACTTGCGACCAATTCAAAGGGGTACGACACTGTCTTCCGTATAGGAATTCAAATGGGGCCATCTAAAACTAGCTTGATAACTGTTGATATATGAGAATTCTGCGAAAGGCAGGCAGTCTTCCCATTTTGATCCGTATTCCAACACACAAGCTCTAAGAATATCCTCTAGGATCTGGTTGACTCTCTCAGTCTGTCCATCAGTTTGCGGGTGATAAGCGGTACTGAAGTTCAACTTGGTTCCCAATCCTTCCTGAACTTTCTGCCAAAATCTCGAGGTAAACTGGGTTCCTCGATCTGATACTATGGTCTTGGGGGTTCCATGTAGACTGACAATCCTAGCAATGTACAGTTCTGCTAGCTTTGCACTCTGGTAGGTTGTCTTGACAGGTATGAAGTGAGCTACCTTGGACAATCTATCAACTATGACCCAGATTGAGTCATTTCCCCTACTGGAAGTAGGTAAACCGGTGATAAGTCCATTCCGACGGAATCCCATTTCCATTCCGGAATCTGCAGTGTTTGCAATAGTCCTGCAGGTCTCTGATGTTCTCCTTTGACTCTTTGACAGATGTCACATTTGGCGATGTAGCTTCCGATTTCTCTCTTCATCTTGTGCCACCAAAATTGCTCTTTCAAATCTTGATACATCTTTGTTCCTCCGGGGTGGATAGAATAAAGAGTATCATGAGCTTCCTTCATGATAATTTCCTTTAGCTCCGAATCTGCTGGCACACAGATACGTCCTTTGTACCACAGTACTCCTTCTTCGCCTTCGGTGAATCCAGGTGCCTTTCCTATACCAATACGATGTTTGATTCCGTCGATACTTTCATTCCCCTTCTAGGCTTCCTTGATTTGGCTAATCAACGTGGGTTGAAGTTCAAAGCTAGCTAAGAATCCTTTGCTAACTAATTCAGTCCTGAACTGCTCCAACTCCTCATACAAACTTGGTTGCTTCTCCTGGATCATGGTGTTTAGCCTACACGACAATCTGCTAAGAGCATCCGCTACCACATTGGCTTTGTCGGGGTGATAGTGAATGTGAAGGTCATAATCCTTGATTAACTCTATCCATCTCCTTTGCCTCATATTCAGTTCCTTCTGAGTGAAGATATATTTCAAGCTCTTATGATCTGAGTAAATCTCACAACGATTACCCATCAGATAATGACGCCATGTCTTCAATGCTAGAACCACAGCTGCTAGCTCAAGATCGTGGGTCGGATAGTTTTGCTCATGCTGCTTCAGTTGTCGAGACAGATACGCGATGACTTTGCCTTCTTGCATCAATACACATCCTAGACCAATCTTGGATGCATCACAATATACATCAAACGGCTTCTTGATGTCTGGCATTATCAATATTGGGGCTGATATCAATCTCTTCTTCAGCTCCTGAAAACTGGCTTCACATTTGTCTGTCCATTCAAACTTCTTGTCCTTCTTCAATAATTGGGTCATGGATTGGGCGATGCTCGAGAATCCTTCTATGAACTTGCGGTAGTATCCCGCTAATCTGAGAAATGCACGGACTTGGGTTTGAGTGGTTGGGGCTTCCCATTCTTCGACATCTTTGATCTTGGCGGGATCAACAGAGACTCCTCCAGCAGACACAATATGTCCTAGGAATCCTACTTCTTTCAGCCAAAACTCACACTTGTTGAACTTGGCATATAATTGATGCTCTCTCAGGGTTTCTAGGATGATTCTTAGATGTTGATCATGCTCTTCTTCTGACTTGGAGTAGATAAGGATGTCGTCGATAAATACAACTACAAACTTATCTAGGAAATTCATAAAGATCTTATTCATGAGATTCATGAAATAAGCAGGGGCATTAGTTAATCCAAAAGACATAACCATATACTCGTATAAACCATAGCGAGTAGTAAAGGCGGTCTTCGGAATATCCGTTGCACGAATCTTAAGTTGGTGATAACCAGTCCTAAGATCAATCTTTGAGAATACCTGAGCTCCGGTCAACTGATCAAATAGATCCTCTATCTTTGGGAAGGGGTACTTGTTTTTGATGGTGACGTCATTCAACTTTCTGTAATCTGTACACAAACGATTGCCTCCATCTTTCTTGTCGACGAATAACACTAGTGATATCCATGGCGATGCGCTTGGTTGAATCAAGCCTGTTGCTAACATGACATCTAACTGCTTCTTCAGTTCCACTAACTCTGAGGGGTTCATGGTATAGCATCTATGGGCTATGGGTCCGGTTCAAGGGATTAGTTCGATGATGAACTCAATATCCCTATCCGGGGGCATACCTGGCAATTCATCTGGGAATATGTCGAGGTATTCACAGACTACTCTGACCTGGTCTATGATGGGTAGGGCTAGACTCTTTTTGCACTTGAATTGACGGGGTAAGGTTTCAAAGATATGCTCTACTGTTACTCCAGAACTACTGGTCATGGTGATGGCTTTCTTAGCACAGTCTATCAGTCCTTTATGCCTTGACATCCAGTCCATACCTAGTACTACTTCCAATCCTTTGGTTCCAAGTACAATTAGGTTGGCATAAAAATCTATCCCATGTATCCTGATAGGCACAACTTTGCAAATTTTTCTAGCTTTTGTTGTTGAACCGGGAATTTGAACTATCATGACATGCTTCAGGTTGGTTGGGTGAATCTTACTAGTGCATGCAAATTCTTCGGTGACAAATGAATGTGATGCTCCCGAATCAAACAATACTCTTGCTAAAACTGAGTTGATAGAAAACATACCCAGCACTACATCTGGCACTTCCTGGGCTTCTTCTGCGTTAATGTGGAAGAGTTGACCGTTGCGGTTGTGAGGGTTCCCTGGGGCAAATCTTCTTCCTGGTTGAACACGATGCTGTTGTTGAGCTGGGGCATTCACAGTGGCATTGGTTGCATTCTTCTTGGGACACTCATTGGAGTAGTGACCCTACACTCCACACTCGAAACAAGTGATCTGGGACTTGTCCTTGACAGCGACAGGAACAGCATTGCTGCCAGTTCTGGGTGCAGTGTTTTTGTTGTTGTTATTTCTCTTGGGAGAGGCACGGGTGAAATTGTTGGAGTTTCCGGAGTTGGGATGGTTTCCTCCGGACTTCACATTGCCTCCGCTACGGTTGGGGTAGCTTGGGCGAGACATTGGGGGTCGGTTGTTCCTAGGTGCATATCCTGGTGAGGGGTTGGGATGGTACTTCGGGTGACTGCTGGATCCTGATTGCTGCATAATACGATGTTTGTGATTGTCGTTTGCCTGATTAATCTTCCCTTCCATCTGAATGGCAGAGTCGACTAGCTCTTCGAGATCCTGAAAACGGATGTTGACGAGGACAGTCTGCATCTCATCATGCAGTACGTTCGAGAATCTCTCCTTCTTCTTGGCCTCCGTGTTGATTTCATCAGGTGCATATCTGGCAAGTGACAGGAATCTGTCACGGTATTCTACCACAGTCATTCTTCCTTGCTTCAATTCACGGAATTCATCTCTCATCCTGTTGACGACACCTTGCGGCACGTGGGTGCGGCTGAACTTGACTTTGAATGCTTCCCATGTCATCACTTGACCATGGTTCATATTGTGGATGCTATTCCACCAAGCTCTTGAATCTCCCGCCAGATAGTTGGTGGCGAAGAGAACTTTCTCATTTTCATCAACTCCTACAACTTCGAGGTTGTTTTTCATTGTCTGTAACCAGTCGTCAGCATCTAATGGGTTTTCAGATTGGTTGAAGATTGGGGGATTGGTATTCTGAAATTTTTTGAGTTTGGATCCATGGTGATCCTGATTTCCATGCCCTTGGTTGTTGAGAGCCATCTGGGCAATCTGCTGTAGTGTTGCTAAGTTGGCTTCACGTTCTGCCCTGCTTGCTTCACGGTCTGCGATGAGATTCTACAAGATCTGCAGCATTGGGTCCTGTGACGAGCTGCTCCCTCCTTGGTTTCCATGAGTCATCTGAAGATTGAGATAGATATAGGGGTAAGAGGGGATTTCTAAGGTTCATGGTTTTGTTTTTTTTAAAAGCTAAAACTTTGAGTTAGACTCAGGTTTTTCAACTAACTCCATTTCATTCATGCAAACAAACACACGATACAACACACACCACAACAAACAAAGGAAGACAGATGGTTTGAAGAACCATTATGTAAGCTATGATACAGTGGGACCGATACATCTCACGCTACGACAGTGCTCTAGTGCATCTACTCATCATTGATGAAGTCGGAGTCCTCATCGTCATTGTAGAAGTCCATGGCATCTTCCTCCAGAAAGTCATCATCATTGCTGAGGTAAGAATCCATGTCTCCCTGGATGTCTTCACCCTCATCTTCTTCTTCCTTGGCGGCAAGCTGAGCTTCCTGCTCCTTGACGGTCTTCTCGAGGTCGGCCACCTTCTTGTGAAGACGGGCGATGGTGCGATCCTTCTTGGCACGCTGGCGGCGAAGAGACTGGCGGTCCTGGACGAGCAGTGCGAAAGTCTGGGCCTTCTGGTCGGCAATGGCACGGTTCTGGTTGGCTAACTCCTTAGGATTGTCCAGTTCCTGCTATCTATCATGCAGCAAGAAGTCAAGATTCGCCACTTGACGCCTCAACCCTGGGTGACTTGGCATCTCCATCGGCATTCCCATGAAGTCACGTATTGCATAGTGAGCAAAATGGGTTCCTTGGATTTTGTTGACACTGAGGGCACATAGACGTGCGAGAGCTTCGTGCATAGCCCTGGCTAATCCATCTAGCCAGTTGTTCTCTCTCACGGAGAACTGAATTCTCCCAGAAGTTGGTGCTTCAATGCTTCCTCTAAGATCTACGGTGACTAGCCACTGTAGGTCTCCTCCTGGGGGTCCTGGAAGTTGAGCTCCAAAAAACTCCGGATGTGGGCGTCCCAAGAACTCTGACAGTGAATCCAGATCCCTCTCGAAGATCAGCTGACCTTCGTTTCCCAACTGGTAAAACTTGCTAAACTGAGTCTCCATCTACAAGAATTAAGGATGAGGAAATTAGTGAAGTGATCAAGTGTGTCAAATTTTAAGTAGTAATGTAAGAATTTTGAGGAACATGAATTTTTGAGAAAGAAAGAATTCCCAAGGATAAGAGAGGAGATAGTTTTTCGTAAATACTCACTTTGGTTTTGAAACTAAGTTTTTGTTCGGACGTCCATTCTAACTAGGGTCTCCTATGGTCAGGATGGCTCTGATACCAACTTGTCAACACCCAGATTTTTAATCCTAGATGCCCGTTATGCCATATCTCGCAATCCCAGGATTACCATTTTTGCGAGACATAACGGATTGGATATCACAGTACATCATCCATTACAAACCATACATAAGGTCTTACACAAATAAGGATCTCATGATCCAGTCTTAATACAACAAGCAGCAGAAATAAAAGATAAGCGTAGCGGTGGGGTCCATCTTCAGGGGCACAGGCAATGCTGACGAAGGCAGATAGTCCTAGTTATCATAGCCGTCCTGCTGGCCATCATCTTGATAGTCTCCTTCATAGTCTATCCATGAGAATATCCAGGGACAAAAGCCATGAGTACTCTTTAAGTACTCACAAACTACCACTAACAAGTAATATAGTTCTAAGTCAAGTGCTAAACTCTATGTTTAACTATGAGGTTAAGCTTGAAACCTAAGCTGAGTTCGGAAGAAAAGAAAGATAAAGTAAAATTCTATAATCACTTAAGTTGGGAAGCTAATATCATAAACACAACCCTGTTGTGGTCAAGTCAAGATTCATCATTCATTTCATAAGTTATTTGGAAAACATCTTACAACGAAACAGTATGGCCATTCCAATTGTCCTTAACCGCAGACGCGGCTATTCAAATAGTTTGACACTCTACAGAGGTGGTACACTTTCACCACAAGATTCGATACATCTGTCAGGGATAACCCTGAATCATCATACTTAGTATGCAGATAATCAAACATAACCTTTCCTTTACACACCCTAGTATAAGAACCTCTCCTATGAGCATGGCCTCCCAACCATGACCATCAGTCATCTTGGGCACTTCATAGGTGGACAACATTGAGAGGTAGCCTCAGCTCAAACCTCTCCCGCGAGGGAACTAATACTAATGCATATAAATTGCTAGCTAAGCATTACCCAATTCAGGTAGTGTGGTTGTACGGTAAATTTAGAATGGTATCGCATCCGAATCCAACCATCAGTTTTATAAAAGGGCTAAGGCTCAAGCCTCAACATTTTCATCATCATAAACCATTTGTGTTTCTCAACACATGTCAAAACATCTCAATAGAATGACTCATCATTCCAAGGTTTTCATAATTCATTTTCACCAAGTGTTCCCATCTAAAGTGACTCAAGTTTTTATCTACTCTAAACTAGTAAGTTAAGAGTGTTCACTAAGGTGGAAAGATGATGGGTTCAATCTCATGCCATAGAATGACATCTAAAGCTTAGCTAAATAGGTCAAGTTTTATACTTTTTATGCTACCTTCAAAACAAGTAAGGGACTTTGTGTAAACTAAAGGATTTAAAACTGGTAAGGTAATACTTGGGGTAGTAATAGTCAAGGTGGTGTGACCAAAGCATGCCTAAAGCATCTTTTCTCATTCATCTCCCTTAATTCTAGATTGCTAACAATAGATTGCACGGTTAATGGTGGCTTGCCTTGGTTGGTGCAGTGGCTGAAGTTTTCTTCTTCTTCTTCTTGGTAGCACTCCTCCTCCTCGTAAGCTTGGTCGGTACTATCTTCTATAAAAACATACGGAGTACACAAGCACCAAACAATACTTAACTAGTCTAATTAGCATTCTAAGACACACATTTGATGATCTATTATCATCACAAGCATCACAAGTTTAATTCACTAGTTTCTTCCTTTTTATTCTAGAAAAGTAATTTCTACTCATTGAAAAATTAACTAAGATTTAATATTCACCACTTAAAGTATGGGATCATGTGGACACATGTCATCACCACATATTCTAACATGTGGGAATGAGATTTAAAGGTTGGATCATAATTACTTTGGTTTAAGTTCATTATTTAATGATTTAAAGTGACTAGAAATGCCTATATAGCATTATTTTGGTACTAGTCCAAAGTCACTGCAGGTAAACATTAATATTATTACATATTCAGATAGGTATGGTGAAATGTGATTTTTGAGAGTTGGAATCATCTCAAAAGCTATCATGGTTGAATTTTGAAAAATGTTGCAAGGTGCAAATGCTTCTATTTTATTATTTTTACTAGGTGAGATCTATAACTCTAATTGAATTAAATCCAACGGGCTTGGATAGATCATTTCAATACCTTTCAGTCAAAATTGGTTTTATGCAATTTGGATTTGTCAAACTCTCTCAATTGATTTTCAAAATCAAAGATAGAACTAAGTTTAAACTAAAAAGGAAAATGCTAATTCAAACTAACTGGGTCACGCGGGAAATTCTAACGGGCCGGCCCAGTGTCACTCCGCGGCACGGGGCTCAACTGACAGGGGGGTCCACCGGTCAGCGGCTCATAACGCGCGAAGCGGTACGGGGCAATGTGGGCCGTTAGATTAGACTGAGGATCAACGGATGTGGCTTGTCATCGACGACGGACCTGTCGCCGGCGAGCTCAAACCCTAGCGGCTTGGTGGGGTGCATAGGGGGCGTACCAGGGCTCCAGCAAGATCGGCGAGGCGGGCAAACGGACTGGTGGTTGACGGCGAGCTCAGGGACGGTCAAGGCAGCTCTGGGGGTGGTCGCAATTGGTGCCCCTTCCTCCTCTGCTGCGTGCTACTCCGGCCAAATTCTGGCGAGCAAGTGCTCGCGCTGCTCCGGCTATAGGTGGGGAACAGTCAGTGAGGTGAGGGGAGTGGAGTGGTGTGCTTCAAACGGCTGGGGGTGCCCTCCTTTTATAGGCTTGACGGCGAGACCGAGAGGGATGGGCAGGCGATGGTGGCGACATGGCTACGGGAGGCTAGCGGCATGGCTGAGGGTGGCGATCGACAGGCGGTCTCCTGGAGGTGCTCTAGGAACTCAATGCGGGCATAGGGGCGGTGGTATGCAGTCGGGGGCAGCTGGCGCTCTGAGCGGCAGAAGCGGCAATGTCCACGACGAGCGGTGGCTGTGGTGTGTTGGGCGGTGAACGGGCGTGTCCGTCGTGTTCCCTAGGTCATGGCGGAGCGGTGGGCGCGGGCTGCGGTCGAGCGGCGGCTTGTGCACGCGTGCTGGGTGCGGCGCTCTGGCGCGTGCTCGGCATGGCTCAGTGGCACTGGGCGCGGGCTCTCCTCGGTGGTCCACTGCTGGGCTTGGCTCGGGGCAGGGATAGAGGGTGGCGGTGAGGTCCTGGCTACCTCCTAGACATGGCGAGAGAGAGGGAGGTGGTCTGCTAGGGCTAGTGCATGGTTGGACGGCGAGCTAGTGCTCGGGGTGGCTCGGCACTGTGTCTAGGGACAAGGGGGAGGGGTGCTAATGGTATGGTTAGATCATGAGGGGACCAAAGGATTAAATGGAGATCAAATGCGGGCAAAACCCTGTTCAAAACAGTGAGCTATGGTTTAGAGTTTAACCCTGCCTGCCAAGTGTTTGATTAAATGGCCGCAAGAAATAAACTTTTGAATTTTGAAAAGATTTTTGGTGGGTTTGCTAGGCATAAGCTTGAGACTTTGTGCTTGCTTGGGTTTTGAAAATTGAGCTTGTTTGAGTGGTTTTTGAAATAGTGGGATCTTCCCATATGAATTAGATTCAATTTTAAACTGTCATTTAAAATTAGCATTTGAAAGATTTTAGCAGATCACAAAGTGGGCCTTGGTACCTCATTATGTGTACTATCAAGGGGTGTAAAGATCCACACATGTTTCTGTTAAGTTTTGAGTACTAGGAATAGCCAGAGTAGGCATGATAGTTAATTTGTCCAAAATGACCATTCACTTTAATTATTCATTTTGAGTTGTTCTTCTTTGGGAAAAGTTTGGGAATGATGTAGATGATGTTTAAATCACCTAGGAAACATTTTACAAGCAAGGAATCACAGAACCATGGCAATTCAAATCAATTCCTAAATTAAATGCTCATACACATGAATGATTTTATTTTTACTTTGGAGAAGTTTTTGTTAACCCTAATTTTGATTATTTGGATCTTGATAAGCTTGGATTAAAGTTTTGGGATGTTACATTTGGACACGCCTTTATTCAGGTTCGTGTAATCGATGCTCATACGCCAAACCACTGCTACATTCGGATCATCTTTCTTCTTTTCCACAAGCACCGGATTAGATAGCCAGTCCGGGTAAAGCACTTCCATGATAAACCCGGCTGTGAGGAGCCGAGCTATCTAATCCCCAATGACTTTTATCCTATCTTCGGTGAAGCGGTGGAGAGGTTGCTTCACCGGCTTTGCTCCGGGTCTCACATTCAAAGAGTGCTCGGCCAACTCCCTCGGAACACCTTGCAAGTCCTGTGTGGACCAAGCAAAGATATCCCAATTCTCACGGAGGAAGTTGACGAGCTCGCTTTCCTATTTTTTAGTTAACCCGGCACCAATTGTTACGGTGCGCTCTGGGAACAGATCATCAATAGGCACTTTCTTTGTATCCTTTGTTGCTTGAAATGAGACACTTCCATGCGGGTTACTCAGCGCCGGCATATACTGTTGTGTGGATTGAACCAATGCCGCTACTTCCTGGATCTTTCTCTTTTCTTGTGCGATCACGAGTGACTCGGCCAGGTTAGACCCGGCTGACGCACACTCAATGGAATGTCGGAAATCTCCTGCTATTGTAATTACTCCATTTGGCCCGGGCAACTTCATCTTCAGGTAACTGATGTGACAACTTGCCATGAATTTGTTCAGGGTTGGCCTGCCGAGTAACGCGTGATATGCGCTTTCCAAGTTCACAACCTCAAACTCCAAATTCTCAGTTTGGCAGTTATCTCATGTGCCAAATAATATGTCAACCGAACCTTGCCAATGGGTTTACAGGAAATGCCTGGCACAATACCATGGAAAGTTGTCCTCGTGGCCTAGAGCATGTTCTCCGAGATACCCAACTTGCGCATGGTAGTACATGAAATTGATGTTGCTGCCATTGTCAATCAGTACCTTGGAAAATCTCACATTGATATTTGGCCCGATGAATGTTGGGTCCAGCACCAACGCATACGAACCAGGGCTCGGCATAAGCTTGGGATGATCCTTCATACTCCAGGTAATTTCTTGATCTGACCAAGGCATATACCTTGTCACTGCTGGCATAACCGCATTCACTTCCATATGTCGGCGTTGCAAGCTCTTTCTATCTGTTTCCTCCGTGGTAAACACATAGTAACTCTGGTGATGCTCTCTGTATTCATTTCTCCCCTCATTTTCGGGGTACCTTTGTTCTGGCTGATGCTGATTTTCCACCTGATGCACTGCATCCCTTCTCTCATGGGTTTCATACCTCGGCGGAGGTGGTGGCAACATTAACTGTTGCGTGTTTGCTTCAGAGAGCAATTGCTACCGAGGTTGATCGTTCCGAGGTGCCTGAGCATTCCCCGAACCACTTTGTTCAATCTTCCTCATCCACTCGCATTGCCAAGTCGTGTGACCCGCCGGGTTACTCGGATTTGGCGTGTGAAATTTGCACGGCTGATCCAACATTGCCTCATATGTATAACTCGGCCGGTCTTTCTTTTCTTGCCACTATTTCATCTGCTCTGGCATCCAAGTTTTCTTGCCATCATTTCTTGGAGTCCATTGTTGCCCTCCAGTTTTCTGACGCTGATTACTCCCTGCTCCGGGTTGACCTTGATTTACAGCAGCAACTTGTTGCGAACTGTACCTGTAATCCGGTCTATCATCTCTTCTCTTACCCCGATAATCATTCCGTTGGGATGATCCGGCTCCATCTCGCTGGTAGTACTCCTCATTTGACTCGTTTGACATAAGCCGGGGTTGAGTCGGATCCCCCAAAGCATACGAATCAGCAATCCAGATTGTCTCTGTCAGTGTAGTTGGCATATCCCTTTGTAGCCTTTGCCACAGCATGCTTGCATATCTACACCCTTGTGCAAACCAAGCTATTGCCTGTGACTCAATCACGCCCTCACATGAGTTTCTCACAGTGCACCAGCGGGTCAAGAACTCCCTGTCTATTCATTTGGTCTTTGTTTGCACATTGCCAAGGTCTGTGGCCTATTCGGCCTCTGATACGTGCTCGAGAAGTTACTGACAAACATTTCCTCAAAACCAATCCAACAGTTGATACTTCCGGGCGGTAAATTGTTTAACCATACCCTCGCTGGCCCCTCTAGCATCTGAGGCACGTATCTCACAGCCCATCTCAAGTTGCCTGTAGCAATTTTCACTGTCGTTGCGTAGTTGATCAACCAATCCTTCGGCTTGGTGCTGCCGTCATACGTTTTCGTGCCTCTGGGTAACTGGAAGTTAGGTACCGGAGGTTCTTTCATGATCCGAGCCCCAAAGCACGCTGGACCTGGAGGACCCTGCCCCTCAATTTGCTCCGACCTATAGAGTTGATCCAGTTTTAACCTAGCGTCGTAAGGCATCAAGTTCCTGCTTCCCAACCTTGACCCTATCACGTGATAGTCCGGCCTAGGGTATCCTGCGTTCACCATTTTCGAATCACCATCATTGTATCTATCTTGCTCTTGTGGAGCGCATCTCTGTTGCATTCCTTGGCCGGCACTTCGCTCTTGCTGTGGTATATTCCGCTGCTGCGGTTGTCCTGCCCCCGCCGAGTTGTGCTGTCCGGCATTGCCGTTTACAGCGTTTCCCTGACCGGCATTGCCTTGGTCGTGGTTACCTAGGCCAGCTTCACCTCGGCTGACACTTCGTCGATCCTCGTTTCCCTGCATTGCTTTTCCTTTCCCTGCCCTTGCTGGGTCATAGGGGACTATCTGTTTGTTTTTCCTCGCCGAGGTTACCACCTCCTCTCTTCTTGGGCCACCATGAGGGGACGATGCTGCTCCAGCAGATTTCTCTGGGTTACCTATCGCTGAGTAAACGACTTTGGAAGCCCCAGCCCTTGCCAGGTTAACCCTGAGCAACTCCTCATTTTGTCTATTAGCGATCCGAACTAACTCATTGACCCTCTCCTGCTGTCTTTGCCGGGCTTCACCCATCAAACCCTCTAACTCGGACGCAGCTGCATCCGCTGCTCTGAGGTTCTTTGCCGGGGTACTATACTTCGGCAGCCCCACGGACAAAATGTTCTCTGACTCTTCAACTGTAGTATCACCCTCTTTGTTCCTTTCACTCATGAGGTTTTTCCCTTTTACTTTTACAGCATCTACCTTGTTTGCTATAGCGTACTCACGCAACGTCATGTTCAACGACTGCTGAGCCGCGGCTATCTTTTCGCACCTTCTAGTATTTTCTGCCTAGTTTCTTCTAACTTGGCCTGTGCCCGAGCCAGATCTACTGCAGGTGCTATGGGGCTCTCTAGGCTATCTATCGCCTGTTGTAGCACGTTCTCAGGCCTCTCTAGTGGAGGACCTCTACTTTTCCTTGGTGCCTTGGGTGTTACCTCCGGATCTGGTGCTGGATCCTTGCTCACGCCAGCGCCAGGCACCGTCGTCATCACTTCGGCATGGTTAGAGGAGCGAGTGATACGCACCCCGTGAGCCGCGCTAAGGGGTGGCTCGCCTCCCTCGACGACGTGCCGCGGGTGAACGCACGACACATCAACGGTAACGTAGATCTTGTGAGCGCCAAGCTTAACGAAGAGGCCGTTGCACGGAAGAGATCATTTGCCGAAGCAACCAGCATTGTCGCTGACAAAGTCTAGTGCTCCAAAGCGCTGAACGAGCCCAGAGACGATGCGCTCGCCATTGCCGATGAGGTTTCCCATCCGGATCTTCACTCCTGCTAGCGCCGCTAGCCCCACGGTGGGCGCCAACTGTCATGGTGGTGTCACGGCAGATGCCATGGATAGGCTAAAGGTAGGGCCAATATGCACTAGAGGAATCCAGGGAGGGATAGTGTGGTGATTCCACACACAGATGTTTTGTATTCTCCAAGCTAGATTAGTTTACAAGTGCTCCTTGAGCTGTATTGGGGAGAGAAGGAAGAAGGAACTCTCTTACTCTCACCACTACCTATCTCCAAGGAACCAACTACTTGAATGCCCACCCTTTCTACAGAGGCCCTAGCGCTCCTTATAAAGGGGAGGCTAGGTCTCCAATTACGGCATACGTGGAGGCATATTCCTGGGAATATGCCTCTTCCCAAAATAGCAATCCGATCGGGTCACTTTTCGCCACCGTAAGCCATGCAGAGGCTACGTAAGCCTCTGTGGCACCAGCGTCATCCGACACAGGGCATGTCACCCTTGTCGGCCACGTCTCGGTCCGCTTCGCTCATGGTCCAGCGTACTGTGACCACCTTTTGACCAGCGAGATACCTTCCTTCTCTTGCAAGACTGATATAACCCGGATCGTGCCTGGTTAATCCGGCCACGCGGGTACCTGCATACAAGTTACATAAATCATGCCGGCATACGACATATGTCGGCCGAGACTTAGTTAGGTGGACATCCTCCGGTCCGGGTTACTTTGTAAGTCGGCCAGCCTTGAGGTGACTCGGCCAGCATTTGCTTTGACCTTGTCGTACCTCGGCTAACTCGGCCTTTATACCCCGGCGTGACCCTGCCCGGGGGTATCCCCCCAACAGTCATTATTCCGGTTCCAGGGAGGGTCTTCATTACGACGAGCACCCTATAGGCTTGACTCAGCACGGTGTTCGTCGTTCCTTCATCCGCCGTTTCCCCCGTCGTGATGAGGTTCGACCGGATGACTTGCATGTCTAGGAGGTGGCATCCTTTGTTGGTCCTCCTCCCGACGTCGCTCTTCTTCATCTTCCATGCGACTATTCGACTGTCGCTGGGGAGTCTGCCTTAGAACTAGTGTCGCAACTATGTCTCGCTCTACGGCTGTCGCAACATTTCCCTAGTCACGTGCGACTCTATGTCGTTGCCCTAAAGATCTGGTTCTTGAGTAATTTTTTTCCCGACGGTCGGGACGGTGATGTTGTTCCAGGTCCTGTTGGGGCCTTATGTCATGCCAAGACGGATTTGTCCGATATTGGTCAGATTTGGAGACCAGTTTTCTGCTCCCGCATTTTGCGGCCTTTTGTTGCTCCAGGCCCTTGGTAAGTAGCTTTACGCCCAACCGTATTTGATCTGGGTTTGGATTGTTCGCTAGGATATCTCGAGCTATAGTAGTGTTTTCCATTGGTGTTCCATACACCAGATCTCCTTTGCTATCGAGCCGCGGTTCTCCTTTGACGGCGTCATCTCCCTCAAAGAGGGTCTTGTGGACTTCCGGATTTTTGTTAACCCGCACGGGGCCATTCCGGGTCTTCTGATGCTGCAGAGAGTTGAACTGCCCCGTAGATGCAATGCGCTTCTTCTCTTCCATAAGGTTGTTAGTCTCATCCAGGAGTACTTGACGACGCGCTTCTAGAGCTTGGGCCCTATCTTCCAATTATGCAGGTGTAAGCTCTGCAGTAGTAGGGATCGGCGTAGTTAACGCATCTCCGATGAGTTTACGGGCACTAGGGGTAACCACGTGTCCATCCATCGGAGTTTCCTTTGGCTCATCTAGGATTAGGGCTCCATCTGAGTCTGCTTCATATTCTTCGGCAACTACTTCCTCAGTCGGAGGGTCTTTTGCTAGAGTTTTCTTCTTGTTCTTCTTCTTTTCCTTCTTGTCAGCGCTGGTAGCAAAGACGGCTTTGGGTCCGTTTCCTGGAGTCAAGCTCTGATCAGTACTTTCGGACATCTGGATGTCGGGATTATCTCTGAGATCCATGTCGTCCTGTGCTTTGGGAGAGTTTTCTCCGGATCCTTCATCCATGCCTTCTCCTTCTTCTGCAGCTTTGGAGTTGTACTCCTCTTCATATTCCATAGAGAACTTTCAGAAATCTGCCGATGTCATCGAATCATCCGAAGATGTCGGTAAGTCGGTGTTTGTTCCGATCGCCTCCAGCACTAAGTCTTTGTTGTCTCCAGCATCGGCAGAGCCGGATCCGGATCCAACATATCCGACGAAGTGTGATGCGTGCATCCTGAGGTAGTTACGGCTTTCCTCATGGGCTTCCTCGAAACGTTTGATGGTCTCGAGAATTTGATCCACACTGGCGTCATGCAACATCATACGCCTCAACGTGTGCCTCAGGAAAGGTTGATCCATTCTGGCGTTGGCGGAGCCGGAACCAGAGTTTTTGTCTTGCTCCTCCTGGATTTCGATCTTGTTGGGAAGATCGATCTGGGATTCGGCCTCCCTAGGGAGACCCACTCCAGATTCGACGTTCACAGTAAGATCTGCTTTAGGTTCAGATTTCTCCACTATCTCCGTGATAGGTGCGGGCTGGGTGGGATTAGGGTTTTCTGGGATTCGGAACTCTACCATCTCCGCCGACAAAGTGGACCTAGAAGCTTCTTCTGCATCTATCATCACCACTGGGGTAGGTGGGGCACGTTCAGTGAAACCGATGTAAACATCGATCTCACTAAAAGACATGAGGTGTAGGCAGTCACGACCTCCCTAGCTGGAATCCAGGTCTCGTCGAGAACAATGATAGGGACATTGCTGGCGTAGAGGACGCGACCGACAACAATTGTCTCGCTGATTCTGATTCTTGTTGATTCCGCTCGGAACACAGATCCGAAGCTCACACTCCCCATGGTGGGCGCCAACTGTCGTTGGATTGATGATAAGTACGCCATGAGGGGGTCCTCGAGGCGTCCAGAAGAGAGGGGTGTGAGACGTATGGTGTTCCGGAACGGTGAGCACACAAGTTTACCCAGGTTCGAATCTGCCATCTTTGGAAGGATCCTACTCCTGCTAGCAATCTAGTAATACGGCAGAGCCGGATATGGGTTACAAGGGTTTCGCCTGTGCGAGTTAAGATTATAGACTATTGTGGGGTGCCCAAAAGGCTGGTCCCTAGGATGGCTTTTATAGATATCCGGCCTAGGGTTTACAAGAGAGACCTATCCAGATACGACTAAGAGTCGGTTACAGATTACATCTTGAACTACAAGTAACATTACAGGCCTATGTCGGTAAGTCTTCTAGGCCTTCCCGTAGCCGGACTGGACTCCGTCTCTTCTCCCTGACTGGGCCGCCCGTGAAGCAAAGCTCTAATCCGAAGTGGGCCACCCTGGTCAGTGAGGCACGGTGAGGATACCCAAAAAGTATATCCCCAACAAATTTGATTTCAATCTAAGTATTTGCATGATGTTTTCTATCTCCGATCTATTTGTTATGAGTGAGTAGTCCTCATGGGCTACGGGTTGGGGAGAAACCTCGCAGCAATTATGTGCATCTAGATTATGGGAGCATTGTACTTTGTTTGAATTTGTGATTTGTATATTTTGTTTCTTCGTCTCTTATCTCGATCTGTGGACTTGTAGGTACCCAAGATCCCATAGATTGATAAAGGCTTGAGGTGAGATACTTGGCTAGCGGTGATCTCATAGGAATCTCAGTGATATAAAGGGTAGTACGGTCTTCGCTTAGCGCCCCATTCGGGATCAACAACAACATCACCACTTAAAGCTTTGATCTGTGTTTTACACTTAATAATCGTTTGTAACTTGTGGCTTCGGTGTGCTCTCGGTTGGATTAAAAGTCTATTACTATGCCCGCTACATCACGGGGGCTCTAGAATATTAGGATGTGTTGCCCACGAAAGATTATCTCAATACAAACATTATACATGACTATGCTTATTATTATCTTTCATCCCATTTGGTGGATCTTCAACCCTGGCCTATCTCCATCCATTGATTCAAACCTGTTATAAAGTAAACTAGATTGGTCTTGTCAACTAAGGTAAAAACGAACAAACAAAGTCTTGTAGACATGTCCTTTTTTATTACCTTTTAGCAGTGATTTCCGAGGTTCGACTAAATCTAGGTCTTCTAGGGAAAGCTATTATAGTACATCCATGAATCTGGGTCAAAGGTATCAACCCTTTTTCTAGTGTCGTTGTCGAGGAAGCAATTTCACTATCCTAGTGAGGTCATTAGGGACCTTGTTTTTAGTTTTACTATTAGTTGTAGTTTAATTCTTGTTATCATTTTACTTTCTTGTTATCTATTTGAAAACCCAAAAAATAGTTACTTGTTATTCATTTTCATTACTTAAAAATTACCAAAAAGTTAAGAGCCATGGCTCAAAAGAGATTAGGGAGTATGCTACTCCCACTGATGATTTTATTCATGCACCCATCACTCAACCCGCAGTTGATGCAGAAACATATGAGATAAAACCTAACCTTTTAAGTTTGGTTCAACAAAACCAATTTGGGGGTTCATCTTCTCAGGATTCGGGATTGCACTTAAATACTTTTACTGAAACTTGTGACATAATGCGTATTAAATATGTAGATCCAACTATTGTTAAGCTAAGATTATTCCCTTTCTCTCTTAGAGGAAAGGCTAAGGATTGGTTGCTAGCTCTACCAAAGGATACTATTAAATCTTGGGAGGAATGTACTAATTTGTTTATGACTAATTTTGCCCCCGGCTAAGACTATGCAGCTAAGATCCAACATTACAAGCTTTAGACAAGAAGACTGTGAGCCACTAGCACTTGCGTGGGAAAGGATGAAAGAAGCCATACTGAACTGTACTAATCATGGGATGGAAGAGTGGCTTATATTACACTTATTTTATAATGGTCTTAACCCAATGTCTAAGTCTATGCTAGATACTGTAGTAGGAGGAATGATCATGGGAAAGCATGTGAGTGTTGCAAAGAAGTTACTTGATGTTATGCAAAATAACCGTGCCCAATGGCATGTGGAAATAACCTCGAAGAGAATAAGCTCAATTACCGAGGTAAACAATGATGAGCTTACATCTAAGGTAGATGAGTTGCTTAGCTTAGTAAAGGGTAAGGAAGATACCCAAGTTAATGCTATCACTACCAATGTTAATGTTGTTAATTTTATAGCTCGCACTCCTTTTAATCCTACATGGAAAAATAATTATGCTTCTAATGTTCAAAAATATCATGCTAATCATGCAGGAGCTCCTTATAATAATTATGACAATACCAATGGAGCAAATCATGGCAATCTCCTATTTGAGCAAACCATTAGAACATTTTTACAAGCTCAAACCAAAAAAAATAATATGCTTATTAAGATTATGGAGAACCATGAAAGTAGTATAGGAAGATTATCTAATCAGGTCGTTGCAATTAGAAATGATGTGCAAGCTCTACAGGAAAGAACAAAGACCATAGAGGCTCAGCTGGGTAAGGTAGTCGAGAGCCAAGCTCTCATACTAGCAAAGTTTGCTAGAAAACCCAAGCGAAATCTGGTAGAAGACCTCAAGATGATGAGGGTGGTAACCAATGATGAAAAAACTGATGAGCTGGATTATAGCAATGCGCCATCACCGGAATATACCATGGAAGATCTATTAAAGACGATCATCGTTGAGAATCTAGGTATAGAACAAGGTAATGATGCTATGTGCCAACAATTTATACAACAAGTAGCATCTAAGGTTCGTGATTTAGAGATAGAGTATAAAAGACTAGCTGATAAGCTTCCAGCTAAGCTAGATGATATATTTGAGCCCACTATTAAAATTAAGCTGGGAGTTAATGATATATCCGCACTTTGTGATCTTGGTGCAAGCGTCTCAATAATTTCCAAAAGTCAATTCGATAAGTTAAACTTGGGGCCATTTCTTAGAACTAAATTAAGACTCCATCTAGCTGATTCAACTTATAAACAACCTATTGGGATGTGATGGCTTAGATTTTTGCCATCTTCCACTGCGTTTAAATGTTGTTTTTGGTCAAGCAATCACCAAAGAAACTCTCAACTTTTGCCATTAATGACTAATAATTGCAAAGATTTGCAATTCCCTTTTTTGTTTTATGTTGTGCAGGAAATCACTACTTTTGTGGCAAGATAAGGAGTCAAAATGAAGGATTTTTAGGAAGTACAAATGGCCAACTAATTGGAGAAGCCAACCAGGGCATCAGCACGTTAACATCCATTGCTACGGGCGCGGTCCGTGCGTACCACCTGCCCGTACCAGGTGGCGACGGCTTCATATCGTCAAGCCATACAACTTTCATGAAGACGCCTATATATTTCGAGGCTCCAGCTGCCGGCCAGAGAGCCGCCATTCTTAGATTGCATCATAACACCCCCAAAGGAGATCCACACCATTGTTCATCCATAGTTCATCCATTGTTCATCACTTCCACCATCCATCCCTCCACTAGCCATAGCCATTGCTTTGTACTTTTAGATCTCCTTGTGATTTGGTGACCATTGTAAGAATATTTGATTTCAATCTAAGTATTTGCATGATGTTTTCTATCTCCAATCTATTTGTTATGAGTGAGTAGTCCTCACAGGCTGCGGGTTGGAGAGAAACCTTGCAGCAACTATGTGCATCTAGATCATGGGAGAATTGTATTTTGTTTGGATTCGTGATTTGTATCTTTTTTTCTTCATCTCTTGTCTCGATCTGTGGACTTGTAGGTACCCAAGATGCAATAGATTGATAAAGGCTTGAGGTGAGATACTTGGATAGCAGCGATCTCATAGGAATCTCAGTGACAGAAAGGGAAGTATGGTCTTTGCTTAGCACTCCATTCGGGATCAACAACAACATCACCACTTAAAGCTTTAATATGTGTTTACACTTAACAATCGTTTGTAAACCGTGGCTTCGGTGTACTCTCGGTTGGATTAAAAGTCTATTGCTATGCCCGCTGCATCACGGGGGCTCTAGAATATTAGGATGTGTTACCCTCAAAAGATTATCTCAATACAAACATTATACATGATTATGCTTATGATTATATTTCATCCCATTTGATGTGCAACTGCATGTGGATCTCCAACCCTGGCCTATCTCCATTCATTGATTCAAATCCGTTATAAAGTAAACTAGATTGGTCCGGTCCACTAAGGTAAAATGGACCAACAAAGTCTTGTAGACGTGTCCTTTTTACCTTTTGGCAGTGCTTTCCGAGGTTCGATTAAACCTAGGTCTTCTAGGGGGAAAGCAATTATACTACATCCGTGAATCTGGATCAAAGGTATCAACCCTTTTTCTGGCGTCGTTGTCGGGGAAGCAATTTCGCTATCCTAGTGAGGTCATTAGAGACCTTGTTTTTAGTTTTATTATTAGTTGTAGTTTAATTCTTGTTATTAGTTTACTTTCTTGTTATCTATTTGAAAACCCCAAAAAAATAGTTACTTGTTATTCGTTTTCATTACTTAGAAATTACCAAAAAGATAAGAGATATGGCTCAAAAGAGATTAGGGGAGTATGCTATTCCCACTGATGATTTTATTTGTCCACCCATCATTCAACCCGCAATTGATGCGGAAACATATGAGATAAAACCTAACCTTTTAAGTTTGGTTCAACAAAACCAATTTGGGGGTTCATCTTCTGAGGATTCGAGATTGCACTTAAATACTTTTACTGAAATTTTTGACATGATGCGTATTAAGGATGTAGATCCAAATACTGTTAAGCTAAGATTGTTCCCTTTATCTCTCAGAGGAAAGGCTAAGGATTGGTTGCTAGCTCTACCAAAGGGCACTATTAAATCTTGGGAGGAATGCACTAATTTGTTTATGACTAATTCCCCCCCCCCCCCACCTAAGGTTATGCAGCTAAGATCCAACATTACAAGCTTTAGACAAGAAGACTTTCAGCCAGTAGCGCTTGCGTGGGAAAGGATGAAAGAGGCCGTAATGAACTCTCCTAATCATGGGATGTAAGAATGGCTTATATTACATTTATTTTATAATGGTCTTAACCCAATGTCTAAGTCTATGCTAGATACTGCAGGAGGAGGAACGATCATGGGAAAGAACGTGTGTGTTGCAAAGAAGTTACTTGATGATCTGCAAAACAACCATGCCCAATGGCATGTGGAAAGAACATCGAAGAGAGTAAGTTCAATTACCGAGGTAAACAATGAGGAGCTTACATCTACGGTAGATGAGTTACTTAGCTTAGTAAAGGGTAAGGAAGATACCCAAGTCAATGTTGTCACTACTGATGTTAATTTTATAGCTCGCACTCCTTTTAATCCTGCTTGGAAAAATAATTATGCTTCTAATGTTCAAAAATATCATACTAATCATGCAGGAGCTCCTTATAATAATTATGATAATACTAATGGAGCAAATCATGGCAATCTCCCGTTTGAGCAAACTATTAGAACATTTATGCAAGCTCAAACTAAACAAAATAATATGCTTATTAAGATTATGGAGAACCATGAAAGTAGTATAGGAAGATTATCTAATCAGGACATTGTAATTAGAAATGATGTGTAGGCTCTAAAGGAAAGAACAAAGACCGTGGAGGCTCAGCTGGGTAAAGTTGCCGAGAGCCAAGCTCTCATTCTAGCAAAGTTCGTTGGTAAACCCAAGCCAAACCCGATAGAAGACCTCAAAATGATGAGGGTGGTAACCAATGATGAAAAGCCTGAAGAGCTAGATTATAGAAATGTGCCAACACCAGAATATACCATGGAAGACCTATTGAAGATGATCACCATTAAGAATCCAGGTATAGAACAAGGTAATGATGCTATGTACCAACAATTTATACAACAAGTAGCATCTAGGGTTCTTCATTTAGCGATGGAGTATAAAACACTAGCTGATAAGCTTCCGGCTAAGGTAGATGATATATTTGAGCCCACTATTAAAATTAGGTTGGGAGTTAATGAGATATCTGCACTTTGTGATCTTGGTGCAAGCGTCTCAACAATTTCCAAAAGCCTATTCGATAAGTTAAACTTAGGGTCATTTGTTACAACTGAATTGAGACTCCATCTAGCTGATTCAACTTATAAACAAATTGTTGGGATCAAAGAAAATATAGTTGTTGAAGTTAAAGATAGTCCCGCTCTTATTGATTTTGTTATTGCGGACATGCCTGAAGATCCCGTAGCACCTATAATTCTAGGTAGGACATTCCTAAGAACTATTAAAGCTTTGATTAATTTACATGAAAGGAATGTAAGAATAGGGGTACCATCTAGAGATCCTTTTGTAATCCACTTCCCTAGGAAAAAGAAGGCCAAGACTAATGATGATGATGGTGTAATTACTTTAAAAGCAAACTATTTTGGAGTGGGCATTCCACTCCCCAAACCTAAGTGATTTCCATCAAGGTCAAGCTAATTTACCTTAACTAGAAGCGCTTCATGGGAGGCAACCCATGTGAAATAAAGTTTCTGTAAGTTTTTATTTATTGTGTTTTATTTCGTGTTAGTTTTGTTTTCGTTTTTGTTTTTGTTTTTAATAAAGAGTGTTCAAGAAGACCTATAGAAAGAGTAGAAGAAATAAGGTAATCCTCTATATTTTATTTTACTAACACATGGCCTAAGAAGTATTGTTGGATCATTACTTAGTGTTTTTGTTGCTATCTAACCTTTTGATAATATGTGTGAAGGCGCACGGAGCTACTAATCAAATTCCTTGAGTTTTTGTAGTTCACAATGTCGATAACAACCACTGGTACGGCCAGAGTGGCCCGTACCATGCACCCGTACCACCTCAAGGCAAAGGGGGATAGAAATTTCGATGTTTGCCAAAGGAATCAATGTCGATAACGACCACTGGTATGGCCGGCCGCACTCGTACCATACCCCCGAGCAAACATCAGATTTCAAGAAAAGTCACTGCAGCGTTAATGACCAGTAGTACGGGCGCGCGCGACCGTACCGCTTGCCCATACCGAGTGTACCGCCTAGGAGCAGCCATCGCCCCCAAGGTAAGTCACCTGGTACGGGCGGGCTCCGGCTGTACCGCCCGCCCGTACCGAGTACGCGGATGCATAAGCACCCCTAGGAGGTAACCTAAAAATCGCAAATCATCTATTTTGTCTTTCTTCTTCCTCCAAACTTCAAACCAGCTCCATTGGATCTTCAAATTTTCTTAATCTTTCTTTGATTCTTCGCTCTCCTCGATCTAAGGTATGATTCTCCTCTGATCCCCAACTTATTTGTGAAAAAGCTTGGCTTAATCATTCATCATTGCCAATCTAGACATGGGTCTTGTTCTTGATTCAATCTTGGTACTAAGTATGCTTAGCATTGTTTTTAGAAGAGTTTATTTTGTAGTTAGTGTAGAGAATCACTCGTACTATGTTTCTATTGGACCAAAAGTTTTATTAGCAATCTTTATTTACTTTGTCTTTTTTATTTATTAGATGAACATGAGGAGTCATACACATGAGATGGCTGCGGAATCCTCCACGCCACCTGTTGATACGTTAACCCCCAAGTCACTTGGCATCGAGTTCACCGAGGATTTCCATCTTACCTGTTTCGATCGTCTCAAGATTCGAGAGATCAAGTCCACCAAGTGGGTGTGTCCTTATATCCTGAACCAACTTGGCATTCGTGTTGATTTCGATTTACTTTCCAACAATGTTGGTTTGTACAATTTTGTCTTTCAGGATGTTGCGACATACCGCCTCTTGACACTTGAGTTCTTTAGCACCTTGACACACACGGTGGATCCTTATGGTTGTTCCGAAGAACAAAGGCCCGGAGTTGAACGAATTAAATTATTCCTTATGAATTGTGAGTATACATTGACACTCAGCCAATGGGCTCAATGCTTTGGGTTTACCAACAACACCACTGATGTACGCACAACTACCTTTATTTTAGATCCTTCCCCTTCACAATATTTTAACTTGATGAGAATTCATGGACACACACCCAAGGGGAACCAAATTGATCATCATGCTATTCGATATTTGTTCTAGGTTATTGCTAACACATTGCAGGAACATGGTGAGTTTACTAGAGTTAATGAGGAGGACATGTTGATCCTCGTAAAAGCTGCACTTATCAATTGTAACTTAACGCCAAATTTGGGCGCTTTACTTGTGTTTTATATTAAGCATCAAGCTCTTCAAACTCGAGGACCCATATGTGGAGGAGGAATTGTGACCGTTCTTGCACGCGCACTTTGCATCAACCTAGGTAACATCCAACCGTTGACTGGAGGTAACCGTCTCGGTCTATCTACTCTAAGAGCATGTGGTATGATTTCTAAAAGTCATGGTAGATATTTCTTCAACATACCTAGATCGGATCACTTGATACCTGCTCCTTTGCCTAACGGCTTATTCTCTATCGAGGATGGATGTTTGCGTTATGACACGTAGGTCGAAGCTAATCTACCCCAACAAGAAATACCTGTGGGAAGAGGAGAAGATGAAGAAGTAGAACAAGAAGTACCTGAACAAGATGTGCAGCCACCAAACTACTACACCTCCTATGAAGATATCTATGCACTCAAAGGAAATATTCAAAACACGAACAACCTCTCCACCAACCTTCGAGATGCCACTGCAAGCCTCGCCACCCAATTCCATGATTGGAGCAAACAATGGAACGTGGGAGATTATCCACTAGCACCACAATGAGCAACAAAAGGGCTTGCAAAAGCCTGAGCTTGGGGATGTGTTCCCCTAGCAAATTAATTTGTGTAATAACAAGGTTATACTCCAGCTCCTTGTGAGCTTTGAAACACTCGTGTTGGCCTGCTCCAACACTTTGCTTTTTTCCTTTGCTTTTTAATTTGCTTTCCTTTTAGTTTATATGTTTTCCTTTGTTTTTATTTTCTTAAACCCTTGCTTGGTCGCAAGTTCTTTTCTATTCTTTAATCCCTATCCTCTAAACCCTAAAACCCTAAATATAAAAAGATTTTTTTGTTTATCCCTTTTTCGTAAACATGGATTCATACTTTGCCTCTTTGCTTCAATATCATTTCGAGAGTAATCATGTTTGAGTTTTGAAGGAACACATCCCTATAAGGAAGAGGATCATGAAGTTACTTATGAGAGGTATGTCCTATGTCTCCTTCTTATGAAGTTTGAGTTATTTATCTTAGTTGGTTGATTTGCTAAGATGCCATGCTAGTGGGAAGTAATTTAATATGGTTAGAGTAAGGCTTTTTATTAGTATGATGATTAGTTGTTAAAGCTCTAGTTCTTTTAGTTAACCGAGTCTTGCCTTGGAAATGATAATACCAAACAAGTACAATAAGAAAAAGTCTGAAATTTATGACTTGTTTGATGAATGATTGTCTTGAGAGTATACCCTTGATTATACTTAACCCCATAGATATTTTGACAATCTCGACGACACTCATGAAAGGAATTGTTTGATTGAAATAAAGTCTAGTGGTAATTTTGATGCATGCCAAAGCTAAACTTGTGGATCAAACCGTGGTTCTAGCTCAAAAGAAGAGAAAGATGCAAGACAACTTTGTTCTATGTCTCTAATGCACACCTTTGGGGTGCCAACAACTCAGTTAGCTTTTGAACGATCTATGGTATAACCCCAGATTTCAGCTATGAGTTGATGACATGATTGGCATCCGTGTCAATGTATGGGCAAACGTATTGGTACTCTCAAAGGTTGTGCAAACACTAGAAAAAAGAAACAAACAACAATCCTTGAAAAATGAGATGAAAAATAAAGAAAGAAAAAAGATATCTATGAGGATCCACATAACAAGTCCTTGGCATGGTCTCATTACTACTTTACAATATTTTCTTGAAAGACAATGATTGGATTAGAAGTGTTTTAGATTAACTTGATTTATTGATGTGGGTGCAAATAAGACACTTTGTCGTTATACTACTTGGGACATGAAACTCTCTTACTCAATTATGCTATTTAAACATCCTAGTGTTCCTTGGCAAGGTGAGAGTTAATTAGAGGAATTGGATTGATTGCTACACTTCTAGTTATTTATACTTATATTAAACTTTACTTTGATTATCTTGACTTACCGAAGCTTGTATAGTATTCTTGTCATCTCTCTAACTTTGATAAGCTTCGCAAATGAATGAAGTGTGAGCACATACGACTACCGACTGTAAATGAACTCTTATTCTCGTTGTTTCAAGTTTAAATGCTGAATTCCGTATAGATCTTTTGGTTCTTCTTGCTCGAGGACAATCAAGGTTTTAGCTTTGGGGAAGTTGATGGCTCTGATTTTTGCCATCTTCCACTACATTTAAACGTTGTTTTTGGTCAAGAAATTGCCAAAGAAACTCTCAACTTTTGCCACTAATGACTATTAATTTCAAAGATATGCAAATCCCTTCTTGGATTTATGTTGTGCAGGAAATCACTGCTTTTAAGGCGAAATAAGGAGTCATAATGAAGGATTTTGAGGAAGTACACATGACCAAGTAATTGGAGAAGCCAACCAGGGCGTCAACATGCTTAAGGACCACTGGTACAGGCGTGGACCACCCATACCACCCACCCGTACCAGGTGGCGACGGCTTCGTATCGGTAAACCCTACAACTTTTGTGAAGACGCCTATATATTTCGAGGCTCCAGCCGCCGGCCAGAGAGCCGCCATTCTCAGATTGCATCACAACACCCCCAAAGGAGATCCACACCATTGTTCATCCATAGTTCATCCATTGTTTATCACTTCCACCATCCATCCCTCCACTAGCCATAGCCATTGCTTTTTACTTTTAGATCTCCTTGTGATTTGGTGACCATTGTAAGAATATTTGATTTCAATCTACGTATTTGCATGATGTTTTGTATCTCCAATCTATTTGTTATGAGTGAGTAGTCCTCACAGGCTATGGGTTGGGGAGAAACCTCGCAGCAAGTATGTGCATCTAGATCATGGGAGAATTGTATTTTGTTTGAATTGTTGATTTGTATCTTTTGTTTCTTCCTCTCTTGTCTCGATCCGTGGACTTGTAGGTACCCAAGATCCCATAGATTGATAAAGACTTGAGGTGAGATACTTGGCTAGTGGCGATCTCATAGGAACCTCAAAGAAAGAAAGGGTAGTACGGTCTTTGTTTAGCGCCCCATTTGGGATCAACAACAACATCACCACTTAAAGCTTTGATCTGTGTTTACACTTAATAATCGTTTGTAACCCATGGCTTCGGTGTACTCTCAGTTGGATTAAAAGTATATTGCTATGCCTGCTGCATAATGAGGGCTCTAGAATATTAGGATGTGTTGCCCACAAGAGATTATCTCAATAAAAAATTTATACACGACTATGTTTATATTATCATTTATCCCATTTGATGTGCATCTGTAGGTGGATCTTCAACCCTGGCCTATCTCCATCAATTGATTCAAACCTGTTATAAAGTATACTAGATTGGTCAAGTTAACTAAGGTAAAACAAACAAATAAAGTCTTGTAGACATGTCCTTTTTTATTACCTTTTAGCAGTTCCTTTCGAGGTTCGATTAAACCTAGGTCTTCTGGGGAAAAAGCTATTATACTACATCCGTGAATCCGGATCGAAGGTATCAGATTCCTTTTGTAATTTGGATTAGTTGAACTCAATTTATCATAAACTAAAATCAAAGTGAATTTTCATAATTTGTTGTAGTCATTGGCATGCGTTTACTACCTTGCGCTTAGTTTTAATTGAGATAATAGAACTATAGAATTCTAGATATTTGCTTTACGAACTGGTATCATATTGTTTTAAGTGTCAATTTAAAGTTTGGAAGTCCTATTGCAAACTTTCAGCAAACTCTATTTACTCCATGAAAAATTCTAGTGTTAGTTTCTAAAGTATCATGTTTGCCTCCATGATTCTTGATATTCAAAAGTTGTTTTAGTATCGAGGTTATTTAGGAGCTGGAAGAATTGTTTTAGAAACCATCATGTGCAAAATATATTGAGACATCTGAAACAATGTTTAGGTTGCAACATGATAGAGTATAATTTGGCAAAATACATGTTCTCATATTATATGAGAATTTGGCAAAAATGTTTTGGGAACTAACATTATACTCATGATTCGTCCTGATAGGCTATACTACCTTAATCATGAAAGTTGTCATCATAAGGATGAATAGAAGATGTAGGTAAAATGTTTACTACACTAAAATATTACTAAAGAATGGTTTTTTTGAAAGAACGCCAAACATTTGATGACGGTGATCAACTTCAAAGTGCAAGTACAAAGGTATTAGTATTTGACTATACACACTTTGGACTATGTGTCTGATAGCTCTGAAATATAGCCATCTACCTCCACATTTAAACTGGATATTAATCATATTTTTGATGAAATATCTCTCTAAACCCTGCCACTAATGTTAATATTCAGAGGGGTATGCAATCCTTTGTTCTTGTATTTTTCCTGCGCAGATAATGTCGTTTAAAGGAGGGAATCACTACATTAAAGTCAAACATATGAGATTTCAACAACCAGAAGAAACCAGGAGCCGTCCAACAAAGGCAGACGCCATAATGACCAACTATACGGCCGGAGTAAAAAATCCGATCGTATAGCTCCAGTTGTAAAGTTGGCGCCGCCACCATTAGGTCAAATAGAACAACTTTCATGAACGGACTCCTATATAAAGAAGCCTCAGGCGACGGGAAAACAATGCTCACCTCGCCTCGAAGAAGCCAGACTCCGCCAAAAAGCCGCCTCAGATCTCCAAAACCCTTCTCCATCTCCATAGCCATCTTCCACCACTTGTAATAGTAGATCTCTTCTCCGATTGGCGACATTGTGAGACCATTGCTATCAATCTTATGATTTTCATTACAAAGTTTGTGATTGTTGATCTCATCTCTATGTGTGAGCAATTCTCCTTGGGCTAAGGGCTTTATCCTAGCCATGTAGCAATTGTGCATGTGATTTATCATAGATGGGATCGTGTATTAGTTTGTATGACATGATGATTATTGTATCATCTCTTGCCTCAATCCAAGGGCTTGTCAGGTACCCAAGACCCCGAGGGTTGAGCCAGGTATAGGGAGTATGAGTGATGACTGATCTGCAGGTTGGGAACCCTAGTGACAGAAGGGGTAGTATGGCTATATCTGAGGGATTTGCTTGGGATTAATGGTGACATCACTGTGCATATCATTAGTTCTATTTCTTCTATGGATGAGACTAGTAGGTTATTGCTATAAGCGGTTGCAGAGGCAATAGTAATTTGGATGCACTGCCCACATATAATCTGTCTTGCTCTAACAAGTACACGCATACTTTATTTCTATCTCTTATTTCCATCAGATGTTTTTGCCGCTACAGGTGAAATCAAACGCCCTAGGCCCTCTCTCTCCATCATCGACAACAACAAAAATATGCAAGCTACTGGTCTGGTAAAAACACAAAAAGAATTCTAAAACTCCCAAAGGTCCTTTAAAGTAACTTTACTACGCATTCACTTCGTGGATTCGATAACCTAGGTATACTAGGGAAAAAGAGCTATACTACATCCGTAATCCGGATCGAAGATATCAGTGTCATGTGTATGGTTCCACTATTGATGTTGATAGATTCTTTTAAAAGAAAAGGAAATGCTGAAAGAGAATCTATACAATATTTGGCAGAAAAGAGAAAAGGCTAGAAATGTACAGCTAAGGTATATAGATGATATACATGTTATGGTTGTATTCTTTGCTTGTTAAACAATGTGGTTCTTGGGTATTGGATACCGAATTGGTTGGTGTGAAATGCCATATAGAACAACACAATTCATGAACTACAATGGCATGAGAACTAGCGAGAGAATATGTGATGATGTTCATCAAAAACAAATAAAGTGTTACTATGTTCATCGTTGACATCAAAGTTTGCCTTCAAGATTTGTTTAAATAATTTTTATTTTGTTCCGGTATTATGAGAATAATGGTTGTTCAAATAATTACGTATTCCATAGAAGATGGATGACCTTTTACAAGTCTAGTTGGATAAATCTTGTCCATAAAAACTAATGCTAAATGTCGCAAGAAAAATGATTGAAAGATCACTTTCAAAGTGGAATCACCATTTCAATTATATTGGAAAGAAAACATGAAGAAACTCCATGTTGATGGATTTTTGGAGTCTTTGATTTTGATCAATTGACGCTTGTGAGACTTTCCTCGAGATAATTGAAACTCCGTTCATAGGCCAAAGAGGAATGGATGACTAACTTATTGGACATTGTGCATGTTGATGTATACAGTCCATTATATGTAGCCATGTGCGATGGATCTTTCGACTTCATATCCTTTCTCCA
Source organism: Avena sativa (assembly GCA_916181665.1). NCBI lineage: Eukaryota > Viridiplantae > Streptophyta > Magnoliopsida > Poales > Poaceae > Avena > Avena sativa. The sequence continues at coordinate 622,111,147 of OV702289.1, forward strand.
AAAATTTGACTGAATATATCTTTATATTTACTTAATAAGGAAGAAGTATGAAACATTTGAAAATTGTTAAAAGACTTTCAAGGTGAAGTGGAAAATCATTGTAACAAGAAAATAAAGAATTTATGATTCGATCATAAAGGAAGATATTTGAGTTACATGTTTAGCAAAACACCTAAGATTTGAGGAATTGTTCCATGTATTTGTGTTTCCCAATAAACCATAGGAGTATGGAATTTTTGAGAGATGAAATCAAACCTTGTTTGACATGGTAAGATCAAAGGTGTCATTTACAAAACTGCCATTATGTTTTAAGGATTAAATCTTTAGAGCCTGCCGCTTTTACACTGAAAAGAGCACCACCGTGATCTGTTGAAATGACACCATATGGGTTATCGTTTGGGATAAAACCCGAGTTGTTTTTTCTTAAATGTTGTTATGTTAGGCATAAGTAAAAGATTTACAACCCAGGTCGGATAAGCACGTCTTTGTAGGTTATCCCAAAGCAATAGTTGGGTATTCCTCCATAACACGAGGACAAAAGAGTTTGTCGCTTGGAACATGAAGTTTCTTGAGAAGAAATTTTTCGTGAAAAGTTAAGTGGGAGGACAATAGAACTTTGATAAGGTTATTGAACCTTAGCTATATGTGCTAAGTAGCGCAGTGCCGGAAAGTGTCCCGGTCACGGCCATAATGCTCATGGCTCCCATGATTACAAAGGTTATGATCTCGGGGATTAGAGTTCCTATTTGAACCATATGCGTCGGGTAACAATCAAATAGTTTGATTTGATAAACAAGTCGTTATTGTTTTGAAAATGATGAACCGACTGCGTGCAAAGAAGCGATGATGGGCCCTGACTCCATCAAGTGACTATAAGTCATAAAATTCGTGATAGTTTCCAGACACGAGAAATCAAGTTTTTGAACTTGGAAGACCCTCCGGAAAGGCGTGAAGCCTATCAGTCGTATTTGGATCTATAAAGAAATAGACATGGATGTTTGACATCTATGAAATAGTCGACATGTCGGAAAGGAGTTTACGACAATGTTCAAGGAGTTGACTATGAAAAGATTTGATCTTTCATACCGATATTTAGTCTTGATGGATTAATGTAGCAACCACTACATATAATCTGGTATACGGTAGTTGAACAAACAAAACGAAGTTCTACTAATAGAATGGTTATCTAGGACGTGTATATGACACGATCCAAAGGGTTTTTTTAATTCAAAGGATGTTGAAAGGGCATGCAAACTTCAATGGTTGAAGTAAGTATAGCATAGTTGGAATCTTCACCATGATGAAACTGTTAAAATATTTAATTTCATCATAGACGATGAATATGCTTGCATTTGCAAGAAATTAAGTGGGAGCGCTAAGACAAATTTCCAATACATTATGTAGAGGACATGTTGTTGATTGGAAATGATGTATCTTTTATTCACACGGGTTAAGAATTTCATTAAAATTGGATTTCGATGAAATACTTTGGCAAAACCGGAATATTTGGCATCAATGTCTATATGGATAGATTGAGGCACTAATATGGTTGTGCTACATGTACATATATGAGATATTGAAAGCGTTTGATATGGAAACGACAAGAAAGGTTCTTGTTGCATGGATAGGATTGAATCAAGATTCAAGTGTATCGACACTTGGTGAGTGAAATGACATGAATATTTTGATCAATAATACCATGATATGTACATATCCAGATATTTCTTGTGCTCTAAATGTTGTGAGCACATACCAGAATGATTCATAAGATGATCATTGGACGATAGTAAAGATATTCTTATGAGCTTTGGAAGAATTAAGAATATATCATGTATAAGTGATAAATAGTTAAAAGTAGTTAATTGTAAAGTGTTACATTCATACTAGTTTGTCACAAGATACAAATTAAATTTATCTCAATTTAAACTATGGGTGGCATAGTGTAATGGAAAGGAGATTCCATGATGGATTTGGATGAGTTCCAAAGTTGATTTCTACAACAAAAGGCTAAGTATATGACTGCTATAGTAGCAGCAAAGGAGGGAATTTGGTTAAGTAGTTTGTTATCAAACTAGGTGTGGTTCACAGTGGGCTAGTACTATGAAGATATATTGTGCGACAATTATATCAACATGTTACAAACCAAAGGAACTAAAGGTCTCACCAAAGGACTAAATTTATACAATGCCATCTCATTAGAGAATGAGTGATATGTAGAGACGCAAAGACATGCAAATACACGTAGACCTAAAAATGTTAGATCTCGAGATTATGTTAACCACTAGCAAACATGTATATACAACACCAGAAAGCCATAGTGATATGGGGTGGCCCGATCTTCTCAGCAAGCTCTTGTCGATGGTATGGTGGATGATAGATAACTAGTGCGTAGCTATGATCTCTCCCGCTCGATCCTTGATGCCAATGCAACAGCTCTCAAACCTTGTAGGATATTCACAACACCACACTCTTGCGCACGCAGCCGTGACCATGAACGGTAGTATGCAATCTACTAATTCCCAATGGAACAACAGATCACACTCAATTATAGTTGTAGAATTTGAACACAGGGTAATTCCAGAGGTTCTATGAAAGAATCAACTCCAAAATATTTTAACGTGGTCTAAACCTAAAACTAGTGCGCCCCATCTATTTATGAGTCTGGGGGTGCGGCGGCTAAGGGTGTGGCCGAGTTGGTCCCACCCAACTAGGGTACAAACCGACCCAAAATTGGCTTCGGCTCAGGTTTCTGCCGTGGCAGATTTTGGGCATGTTTCTCTGCCGCAGCAGCCTGCCGTGGCAGAAAAGGACTATGTTTCTATGCCACGGCAGCCTACTGTGGCAGGAAAATGCATCGTTTCTCTGTCGCGGTAGAGATCCTGCTAGGTGTTGATCTTCTTATTGGTAGCTCCTTGCGCTTCCGCCCTCTCCTCCCTCGCGCATTCTTCATTGATCAACACACCATACTCCATATGCTTCAGCTCCTCGCTCCGTGCTACGCCTTCTTCTCCCATGTACCTGATCATACAATAGCACAAATACTTGGGAAATATAAAGTTCTTATAAATGAAAGCATCATGGTCAACTAGGAATGAATTCATCTGGTAGTCATTATTGATTTGACTCAATATTTCCTTCCAGTTCAAGTAGTCAGAATCATCATAATCCTTGTATATATCCTCATCATCCTCCCTTTCTTCATGAAAAACCATCCACGGCTTTGGGTAAGCTGAAAGTGGGAGAAATAAAAAGAACAACATGTATGCAAAGTATATGTATATATAACATGTTGTATTATTGTTGTTCACATGAAAAGTATATCCAGTATACATCAAGCAACTTAAATTGCAGGTATAAGTGAAGTACAAAGAATCATGATCATGGCGAAAAACAACTAAATAGATAGTCTTGTTCTTCAATATTAAATTCAGTTTCCTCAAAGAAGGTCTATGATAAAATTTGTGGACAAGATCAAACCAATTCAATATGTGTGAAAACCAAATTGATTCACACCATGCTTCAACTGCGCTACTCTGATTAATATGAACATGATCATGTTGTCCAGTATGGAAGATGCAACTCAATTTGCAAATATAAGTGAAGTATAGAGCAGTAGCACAACTAGACAAAGACTTTTGGGACAAACACAATGGATATGAAAACTTGGGTTCTATTCTAGCAAGATTACAACGATCCAACATAGGTAAAATTTCTTGTGTTGGCAGCATTATATCAACTAGATCTTACTTTAGTTTCATATTATCACAAATTTTAGCATATATCCCACAACACAAAGTCGTCGACACACAACATATATTGCTGAAAACAGCATGTTTCAGTTCAACGATCCTATCACAAGTAATGCATATGTGATCCACAAGAAAATTTTCATGCATGCTATATTCACCAATCAGATTGAAAGTGAAACAAGGAGAATATGTGCTAGAATTCAGAAATGAAATTTCAGAAATCTTATCCATAGCACAACTCATACTCATAGGTTCATTTAGCATGATGTAATACACAATATCAGTAGGTGGTATTCGAGCAAGTATTTCTTTATGTGTAATCAGTACCACATGATCAAAATTTGAATTGGCTAAACTATCACATGATGTTGAAACATTAGTGTAATGCAAATCACAAGGAGACTTCAGTAAAGGAAAAGACTCACAATATGTCCTACATGTTGTCTGAAGCTCCAAATCAGTACCAATGTCATCAACAATCTCCTCAGTTGTAGTAGGTACTAACACATTCTCCACAAGTGACAATGCACAGTCCAGTGATACAGGTTGTAAAATAGATGGCTCCCAAGCAACCTGGATATCACAAGAAACAACACTAGGAGTAGAGATGATTACATTAGTAGAAACCTCACTTGTCTCATCAACTCTCAATCTCGGTTCTTCTACGACAGGATCAACATGTGGTTTGATGTTGGTGGTTACAGGTGCACATAGGTTTTAACGCCTAATCTGCTGAAATTGCTTAATACATGTACGTGATAACCAAGTGTGCTTATCATTCCAAATGATCGAAGGATCAGAACACTCACTACCAAACACAACCTGAAATTGATTACACCACTTTGTTCCCAACATGATATGACAGGAGTTAAAAGCTCTAGGAACGACAAAACAAGAAATCTCCCATCTAGGACCATAAATGGTGAGTGGAATAGATGCGATCTGAGTAAATGGGAGTGCATGACCAGAAGCTGCTAACATAAATGGTTTTTTTAATGCACTTGTGTATAATTGTAGCTTTTCAACAACCTCAACACTAACCAAATTTATGTAAGAACAAGTACCAATGGTAGTAGCAGCTTGTCTACCACTAATTTCTATGATGAAGTGGAACAAACCCGATGTAGGTACTACTCCTGACTCCTCTTCCCAAAATGTGTTGCTACAGTAGGATTGTAATGGAAAGATGACATGGGGTGGCCCGATCTTCTCAGCAAGCTCTTGTCGATGATATGGTGGATGATAGATAACTAGTGCATAGCTATGATCTCTCCCGCTTGATCCTTGATGCCAATGCAACAGCTCTCGAACCTTGTAGGATATTCACAACATAACACTCTTGCACACACAGCCGTGACCATGAACGGTAGTATGCAATCTACTAATTCCCAATGGAACAACAGATCACACTCAATTATAGTTGTAGAATTTGAACACATGGTAATTCCAGAGGTTCTATGAAAGAATCAACTCCAAAATATTTTAACATGGTCTAAACCTAAAACTAGTGCACCCCATCTATTTATGAGTCTGGGGGTGCGGCGGCTAAGGGGGTGGCCGAGTTGGTCCAACCCAACTAGGGTACAAACTGACCCAAAATTGGCTTCGGCTCAGGTTTCTGCCGTGGCAGAGTTTGGGCCTGTTTCTATGCTGTGGCAGAAAAGGACTCTATTTCTGTGTCGCGGCAGCCTGCCGTGGCAGGAAAACGCATCGTTTCTCTGTCGTGGCAGAGATCCTGCGAGGTGTTGATCTTCTTATTGGTAGCTCCTTGCGCTTCCTCCCTCTCCTCCCTCACGCATTCTTCATTGATCAACACGACATACTCCATATGCTTCAGCTCCTCGCTCCGTGCTATGCCTTCTTCTCCCATGTACCTGATCATATAATAGCACAAAGACTTAGGCAATATAAAGTTCTTATAAATGAAAGCATCATGGTCAACTAGGAATGAATTCACCTGGTAGTCATTATTGATTTGACTCAATATTTCCTTCCAGTTCAAGTAGTCAGAATCATCATAATCCTTGTATATATCCTCATCACATAGGTATTGAATGCGCAAGTTTTTCAAACTAGATTATTGACTCTAGTGCAAGTGGGAGACTGAAGGGAATATGCCCAAGAGGTAATAATAAAATGGTTATTATCTTACTCCATGTTTATGATAAATGCTTATTTTGCATGCTATAATTGTATTAATTGGAAACTTTAATACATGTGTGTTTAATAAACAAATAAAGAGTTCCTAGTTATGCCTCTCATATAAACTAGCTCATTGATTAACAAGATGATCAAGGTTTCCTGAGCATGGACATTGGATGTTGTTAATAACGAGGTCACAGCATTGGTGGAATGATGTGATGAACATTCATCCAAATTATAGTAGTACTATCAAACTCATTGTGTTTAAATTACTATAACATCATACGAAGTAATTCAAGTCCTAAGACCATGAGATCATGTCAATCACTAACACTATAAGAGTAACTTGATAACATCAAACGTCACACCATAACAGGGTGACAATAAAGGTGGGTTCAGATACTCCGAAAGTGTAATGTAGAGGCTCATGGATCAAGAGTGGGATTTTTCCATCCCGATGATGGATAGATATACTCTGGGCCCTCTCGGTGATATCACATTGAGATAGCTTGCAAGCAAGTGATGTGATCACTAGAATGTTATATCACGGGAACGAGAAAAGAGTGCATGTCGGTAACAAGATCAAACTAGGTATGGAGATACCGATTATTGAATCTCGGAAATGTAATATATCACGATACAAAGGGATTTAGTTGCAACGTTAAAATGTTCACACGATCACTAGAGTCATCATTGAATGTGTGGGAGTCAGTACAGATCTCCAGGTCCCGCTGCTGATTATTGATCGGAGAAGGGTCTTGGTCATGTCTGCATTATTCATGAACCATAGGGTGACACACGTAAGGTATACCGACACCATTTGGAGCAAATAATATACCAGAGAAATATTATGAAAGCGCTGGAATTGTTTCGATGGACACCATAATTGTTTCGGGTGAAATAACTGAAATTGGTTCTGTATGTCATATCGAAATTTTGCAAGGGGGTTTATGTGAATGTTTTTAATTAAAGTAATTAACAAAATTCTGAATAAAATAAATAAAAGTGTTTTATTTAAGGAGAAAAATGCATTTAATTTAGTGCACATTAAATGCAAGTGAGTGGAGTTGAAATTTATGTGAGTGGGCTTAGTGGAAGCTCCACCCACATCAATGACGGTGAGGTGGGGGAAGCCACCATGGTGGCCATGGGGCTGCGCCCCATCCCCTATAAAAGGAGCCCCATGGCTCCTCTCCTCTTGCACCACCTCCTCGCAAAGGTTCTCTTTCCCCTCTAGCAATTCCCCATGGTCTCGGATTAGAGAGATACATGTTGCCGGTAGATTTTTCTGGAAGGAATTGCTGCTTCTGCTGCTTTGCTGGAGCGAGGACTCGGAGCTTGTCGGGGTACCGGACATGTATGCGGTCACGGATGCACCGCTGCATTGTGGTACTGGACTTGCTGCTGCTAGACCTGCCGGACTTCATCACGATCTTGAGATCGGTAAGTGTACGATTACATCATCCACGAGTTCAACCTCGTTAACAATGCTTTGTCGTTCTTCAAGGGTATGTTCTCTATGGATGTATATGTAGGGGTTCCGCATATGAAAACAATAAATTTTTACCCGACGCCTCTGAACCCCTGATGTTGCCAGGGCCTATCTATTAGTAATACAGTAACAGGAGGGGCTTTTCGCGAACTTACCCTTGAAGACCGAAAAGCGTTGTCAACGCTCAAGAGAGTGTGGTTGATGTAGACGAGCCGAAGCCGACCTCAAGGTCGTGACGAAGTCCTTGCACTCCTACGGCTCCATCGACTTGAGTGCCTCAAGTGTGACACCTCGTGGGGAGTTACACAAGTCTAGTGCCTGATGATGACTCCCGCTTCCTTGATCCAGCAGTAGTTGCGGAAGTAGAGCTCCTGGATCCAAATCCCGCAAAATGACGGTGCTCCGCGGTGAAGATGTCCCTCGTTCGCACAGTCCGAACTTGGGACCACGGTCATGAGAGAGAGAGAGAGGGAGAGAGAGAGAATATCAATTGGAGGTCTCCCCAAAAGTGAGGAAACCTTTATTGAATATTGTGTGTATTTATCTAGCCAAATACCCCCACTATATATAGGGGAGGGAAGGTACTACCTACCTCAACGTCCCAGGTTGGGACTAAAGGAGAGGGAGAGGGGGCGTCGCCGGCCAGCCCTAGTGGGCCCCGTGCGGGGGGGCCCTGGCCCAGCCGGCCACCCCCTTGCCCCTTCTCCCCTCTTACCTTTTCCTAATGGGCCCTCTTCCCTCCGGAATTGGCCCATTAAGCCTTTTGACCTTTAAATTGATTTTCTCTTTTATTAAATAATTATGAATAAATGATTAAATTAATATTTAACATTCATTCACATATTATTCAATCTCCGTGGCTATGGAACACCTTCCACCTCCACTCCGGACATCTTCCGGACTTACCAAAACCCTTTCGGTTTTCTCTCTTCTATTCTTCTACGATTCTACCGATCCTATAAACACTCTCTAAGCATCATCAAACCCTTAAGCGTGATACCCCATGGTTCGGGAACACTCTAGACATGGTCGGGACACTCCTGGACCAATGATTGACAAAGGGACCTGGATGGCCATGTGACCCCTGTGCATTCCACGAAGATCTTTCGTTGTTTGAACCGGGACAGTCGTGTCTTATTCGCTTTGTGTCTCGACACTCTCATTGCCCAAGATTTGATCAATGACATCAACATGTCGTCTTCAATCTCTTTACCCAACAATGCTACCTGACTCGTTTGACAAGTGATATCCCTATGATCAAATCACACGATGTGCAGCTATTGGAGATAACTTCTCCGAGTGGACCCTTGAGTATCTTTCCGTCACGTGGACGGACAAATCCCGCTCTTGGCATATATTGCCTCTACGGTTCCTCCTAATACCTGAACACATCTTTATTGTCACTGTATTACCAAGTGATGTTTGATGCTATCTAAGCACTCTCGGGAGACAGTGATTGATATAGCCTCACGGTCTAAGGAATAGTCTACGAGGATCCATTTCTAATCATCGTAACTTGAACTTCGTGACATGATCGGGTCACGATGTTTAGGTTGGGTATTGGTTCATCATCTCATTCTCAGAATGAGTTGACTCCATTTCCAGCTGGCATAAATGCCACATGATCAGGAAACTTGATCATCTGTTGACCAATGAACCAGTGACTAGAGTTTTACTGGGAACCCTTGGTTGTTTATATATCACACATGTATTGATGTTTCCTCTCAATATAGTTATAGCATGATATAAAACTTAATCATAAACTTTATGAAATATGATAACAATCCTTATTATTATTTGTCTCGGGCATATTTCCAACAGTCTCCCACTTGCACTAGAGTACAAATAAACTAGCTGCATTTGTTCTTAATCTTTGGCACCATATATCCGGTACCCTAAACATGCTTTTTCATGGAAGAGGTTGAGTCTTGGGTCTGTACAACAGTCCCAAATCCTTTGCAACTTACTAATGTCACCTTGATTGACATTAATACTTTATCATCACATGATAACATCTTTGTGTATGCATCATCGCTATGGCAGCAGAACAAGGCCAGATTCCAGGAGCCTACAGTGACTTTAGATCAACCTCGAGGGCTTTCTCATGGGCACTGTGCCCTCAGACACATCATTCTATGTTAAAAGAGAACTAGCCCCACCATAACATTATACAACACTTCAGATGGTACCCTTATCTATTATTATAAATGTATTCATCGAAACATGAGTGCACTTTATGCAACTTTCGATGTTTTGTTCACCTCGCTTCCTACTTGAATTTAGTCGGTATTACGGGAGTTTCCAACATATTCCCTTATAACATAACCCTTTATGCTTTAAGATATGTCATCCTTTATGGATTTGGAAAACATGTCTACAGTTCTCTATTAGACACTGCAGACAAACTTAGCTCGATGTTCCGTGATTCGAACTTAATCACTTTTCAAACGTTTCTTATTGGATCATATATTATGTTAAGTTATCATCATGATTTTCTAAGATAGAACCTATGTCTCAACATAGTGGATGATGATCATCCTTCTATTTCTTTCAACCATTGATGTTAAACTTAATAATATTCCTAACTTGAGTTATTAAGGACTAGTTCCTTAATTAACTTCTATTCTAAAACCCTTTTCAGAATCCCTTAAGGAATACTACATGATATCATAATACACTTATTATCAACTTCTATACCTTATAAATCATTATTTATCGGTACTTGCGCTTTTATTCTTAACACACTTAAGAATCACTCCTATAAGCTCCCACTCAAAATATGTTCCCAACATATTTGGGTATGAGTCACTACTCTTACTCAAACTATGTTCCTACATATTTGAATTTGAGACTTATATTGCTCCCACTCAAAAATATGTCATTCACATATTGTTTTAGGAAGACTTTTATAGCTCCCACTCAATTTCATATCCACTCACTATTTTGAACAACTTCAAAATCCTTTGATCAAATATCAAACTTGGAGATTCACTATGAGATACTAGTACTTTACCAGTCTTAAATTGTGGCGCCCCGCAAAACCACTACTAGAAAATCGCGTGGTTTTTGTGCATTGCATCATCATGACCGTATGCTCATGTCATCATGCCACATTGCATTTGAGCATCGTCATCATCATGCATTTGTTTGTCTGAAACTATTTTCGAAAAACATAATTTTGTTTTCTAAATACCCCGCCTTTATTTCAAATTCAAAACCCGGGTCTCCTGAATATTTTGCTTTGTCTACCAACGGTTTTCAAAAGCCCCGTTTTAAATAATAAAATATTTATTTTATTTTTTAGGGGCAGCCGTACCGGGCCGATCCGACCCAGTCGGCCACCCCAGTACAAAAACCAGACTACCCAAAACTTTTCCTACCTAACCCTAACCTACCCAGTCCCCAGCCACATCACCCCACCCAATAGCCAACCGCCACCTCACCACTTCCTTCCCCCTATCCAATCCCAGTCCCCCACCTCAGCCTGGTCCCATCCCACACCGCACGCCAGCCCCGCCCCGGTCCATCTGGCCACTCCCGTCGCCCGGACCCACCACCTGGGGCAATCCCGTAGCCGCCGTTTTCCCGCCCAACTCCCCCGCCTGGCCCACTCACCCAGCCAGCCCCGACCGACCACCCCGGTCCCCTGCCCTGGTCCACCACCTCGATCCCCGCGCGACCGCATTCCCTCCCACCTGACCCGCGCGTCCCCACCCCCACCGACGCGCCCGTGCCTCCTCTCTCGCTCCTCCTCGCCTTCCTCCCCCGCATCGAACCTCCCCCATCAACCATCTCTCCCTCGTCACCTCCCTCTCCCTTCGCGAGCCGCCGCCAGGACGCGACGCCCGCACTGCCTCTCCGCTCGCATCTCGCCTTGCGTCGCCGCCGCCTGGCTAGGGCCGCCGCCATCGGTCCGTCCTCGCTCTGCCACCGCCTCCGCGCGCCAAGCCCCGCCGCCGGCCCCATCGCGTGTCCGCGCCCGAGCCGTGCTCGACCCCGCCGCCAGGGCCGGAGCCGTCATCGGCCGCCACCTCCTCGCCTCGGCCTCCCTCGTCCGTGCCCCCGTCGTCCCCACCGACCCCCGTCTCCCCTCTCCTCTCGCCCTCCTCTCTGCGCCGTCGGCCGCGTCCTCCTCCGCCATGGCCGACCTCGCCTCGACCACCCCCTCTCCTCCCCGTGCGTCGCCCGAGCCCGAGCGCCTCGGCCCCGTCGCTCGGCCGCCTCTGCGCGCCACCTGTCCCCGAGGCCGCCCGTCCTCGCCGGCCTCCCTTCTCGGCGCGACCGCGAGCGCCGCTCCCCCCGCTCGACCCGCGCTCCTCCTTCCCCGGCTCGACCCCGCCGCCAGCGCCGCTGCAGCGCCCGCCTCGCTCGGCCGCCGGCCGCTCCATCTTCTGCGTGCCCGCCCTCATCCTCGTCGATCCCGCAACCGCCTCCCTCTGCTGCCTCCAGCGCAGCGCCGACAGGCCCTGCTCCGTCTTCCCGGAGGTCCCCCTCCATGCTCGTGTGCCCACCGAAGCCGTGCCCTATCTCCGTCTGCAAGCTCGCCTGCCTCCATGACCGGTAGTTGTTGTCAGATGGTGTGACCGCTTTGTGGCGTTTTGGTGTAGAGGTATAGTGGTGATGGACGTGGTGGGGTGAAGTGCAGATAGTGCCGTTAGTGCACTATGTGTGTGCGCCAAGAGAGACAACCCTGTAGCACCGTGAAACCTGCAGAAGCACCGACGAGGACCGTTCTAACATCAAGATCTTCGTGCTGAAAGTGCTCCGCAAGATCTTCGAAGAAGACCGATGAGAGGTTCCACCGAAGGGCAACTCAAGACCGTCGAGAAAAGGTGAACCCGAAGAAATCCCAGCAAGGACCGCCCCTACACCAAGGTCTGCTTCCGAACACTTCGACCGAAGCCGAATCAAGATCTCCCCGGATGCGACAAGTCCTCCTTCCCGGATGCGATGCCGAGAACCCGGATGCCAAGGACGTCGACACGGATCCGCCAAGTACTTCCTCGAGGACGCCAAGATCTTCATCTCGAACGACAAGACCGATGACATGGCCCGACGACCGCGGATTCGACAAGATCTTCGCGACGACAAGAGTGACCCCGACAAGGGCGAATCCGATGCGCCCCGCCGCCGAACCAAGTCCTTCTTCGCGGAATGCCAAGATCTACTCTGTTACCCGAGAACGATCCCGCCGCGACCGAACCTCAGATCCGGACCCTGAGAACCGACCCTGAACCCCTCGGAACCCCAAGTTCGCCGAACCCTAATGTGATTCCCTATCCGAGACCCCATTATTTTTATAATATGACATTATCAACGGATGCATATCAAATTGTTCATGCATGCATACTTGTCTGTGGTTTGGGGACATTATGTTGATTCATCTAATAATTACATATGGAGACTATATGACGGCTATTCTAGTCATATATTGGCTCCGTTTAATTTTGTGTAGAGAACCGGTGATATGTTTTGCCATGTTAAGACAACATTTAAATTGTGAGGTATCTAAACAACATGAACCATCTAAATAATTGTCGGGACCCCGGTTCCTCTTAATATGATCTAATTGCATCGCATGTCTGCCATGTCATGCATCATACATGCATCATGCCGATCTTCTGCCGTAGTATTAAATAGTGCATTCGGTGTTTCTTCTAGTGTTTTGCTTCTTCGCGGATTAGGCCGATGAGTTGATGCGAGTGTCGCCCCGATCTTCGGATGAACCTTCGGCAATGTTTTCAGGCGAGCACCTCCCCCTTTCTACCTATCTTACTTTTATAGTATTTATTCCCTCCTGTTGATCTATTGCTATCTGTGTTGCGATGCTCTAGTTTCGTACCCGTGATATCCCTCGCAGCCTTATATTGCCTTGGACACATCCTATTACCTGTTGATTGGTAGATAGTTCGACTTGCGCGTCGTAGTCGCTTGCTCAAGTGCTGTTGTGTGTCGTCAAGTGCCACAGTTGTTGGAGTAATGCCGTATGTTTAACGTTGGAGATGATCTTGGCTTTAATTATTGTTTAATAACTAAAATTGAAGTAGGTAAATGCAGAGGCACCGGTGGGTAATAGACAATATTTGGTTTTTAATCGCTCACTGGTGTCCCGTAGGACCCCGAGTTCTTGACACCTGTTCCGAGATCGAGCGCGCTAACCACAGGTGGGGTGTGTGGGCACCCCAATCGATTAGTACCTGATTTCAAAGTACTGTACCGGGGGCCACAAAGTAGTTTGGGGCTTTATTACTATTCTGTACTTATGCCATGCTTTACTGCTTAATTTAAAATTGTGCGAGGTACTGCACCTGTACTGTTTAGGATTGCGGAGTGTTTTCGCGGTATCGACAAGCCAGTCACACTTTCGGGTTCCCAGTCGTTTACAGCCACTGACGCAAACCCTGAGTCCGTCTCGGAGACCGGCCGACTTCGTTGCGGGTAGCTTAGTGGGGTGGCCCCCATGTACTTGCTTTGGATCTGGGAAATGTCATGACTTAGGCCCCGCCGACATACCGATGGGTGTATGTTAACTGATCTGGCAAAAAGGGTCGAAGTGCGTGTGGATACTTTGGTGCACCCCTGCAGGGTTAAATCTTTTCGAAAAGCCGTGTCCGCGGTTATGGACGACTTGGAGCACAGTTCTCGATCATAGACAACTATAACTAAAGTTTACTGTTATAATTTGACTTGTATCCGATATGACTAGTAAACAGCTCCACTGCAACGGAATGGCTAAATAATAGTACCAACAACTGCTGGGTTTTGGGATATCTCATGTTAATTGTATCTGACTAGTAAGTGTTGCAAATACAACGGAATGGTTAACTAAATCTTCCCACTGCTTATTATATCAGGATGACTCATGCTATCTATATTTCACTAGTAATTACCGCAACTATAACGGAATAAATAAAACTGCCAACTGTGTGAGTTCCTCGGTTGACTTCCTCGTTTGGTATCGAGGGGGAAATACCAGGATGGGTATGCTTGGTGATAGTATCAGGTTGGTTCCGAATAGGTCTTTCTTATCCCTCTCTGATAGCCGCCAGTTATATCGAGTCTCTATAGGTTGTTAGTGCATGTTGTGCCGCCGCTTCAGTCCACCATACCTATGTAGGCAAGGACCGCCAAATTCTAGTCTCGCCGTGTACTGGCCTCAGTACTGACGCTCCTCTTTTTCCTTTGCCCTTTGTCGGCACCCCTTTTGTTCTAGCAGGTTTGAGATCGCCGTCGTTAGCAGGGTTACCCTTCCGGCTTGGCCTGGGCAGGGTTATGGACGCCATTGGTTATTCTTCAGGGCTCTTAGCTCAATTTGCATCTTGTCCGTACTCGGACGCTATATCGTTTTAAAGGTGATTTGGATCTTTGTATTGTATATCTGTATTCTGGACTCTTTGAGTCGTTGTTGTATATATCTGTTCTGTGGGTTCCATCGTGGACTATTGTGTAATGGTATTACTTCGTTTACCACCCGCACGAAAGTGCCTGGTGGGCACCTTTGAATCGTTTCTATGCGGGTTTGGCGGGAATCGCCGAAACTTGCATAGGGCCGATTCTGAGGGTGTTAGAGAGTGGTATCAGAGCACAGCAGTTGCGATACCCCACAAGTCCATCCTGTAGGATAACCTAGCTAACGGCCGAAGTAGAGTGTCAAAACTATTTTTGAAAAATCGGTTGGATAGTTCTGATTAGGTCTGATTTTACTCCTTACCCCTCTGCTGCTCTCCTCTCACCTCTGCGTGTTTTGAATCCGCTCTTTTCTCTCTCCTCGAGTCCAGGATTTCTCGTGGTTGGGTTCCATCGTACCTTCAGGGTTTCGCTTCCTCCTTTGGTAACGGTGTTGCTACATCTGATCTTCATGCTATCCGAGGAATCCTTCGTCTGGTGGACTTCTCTTTGTTCCTTCTCGTGCCTTCTGGTGTTTTCCGACGCGACGACATCATCTACGCCAGATCCGATGCAGAGTCTGCATCACTCCTTTGTTTCTGAACCTCGATTGTCGAGATTTCAGTCTGATTCCGAGAATGGTTGCACGCTTTTCTACTGATTGTGCAGAGTAATAGTTTGGGTGCGTGATGGATTGGCCCCCATGCCGACTACTCACTCTATTCGCTTGTGTACATTGAAGTGGATGAGAATGGAATGGTTCTCTCGTTCTATCGAAGCTAGAGGTGGCTTTATTTGTTGATACCTCTACCTTCGACCTTTTGTTCCCGGAGTGTTCTCTCGACGATCACGGACAACGACCTCTTGTTAGTGGTGTCGCAAGGATCTACACGATGCGAGAAGATTCAGATCGCCGCCCTTCTTCCCGGTACCGTGAGGCGGATCTCGAGGGCGAGATCCATTGTTAGTGGTGTCGAATTGTGGCGCCCCGCAAAACCACTACTAGAAAATCGCGTGGTTTTTGTGCATTGCATCATCATGACCGTATGCTCATGTCATCATGCCACATTGCATTTGAGCATCGTCATCATCATGCATTTGTTTGTCTGAAACTATTTTCGAAAAACATATTTTTGTTTTATAAATACCCGGCCTTTATTTCAAATTCAAAACCCGGGTGTCCGGAATATTTTGCTTTGTCTACCAACGGTTTTCAAAAGCCCCGTTTTAATTAATAAAATATTTATTTTATTTTTTAGGGGCAGCCGTACCGGGCCGATCCGACCCAGTCGGCCACCCCAGTACAAAAACCAGACTACCCAAAACTTTTCCTACCTAACCCTAACCTACCCAGTCCCCAGCCACATCACCCCACCCAATAGCCAACCGCCACCTCACCACTTCCTTCCCCCTATCCAATCCCAGTCCGCCACCTCAGCCTGGTCCCGTCCCACACCGCACGCCAGCCCCGCCCCGGTCCATCTGGCCACTCCCGTCGCCCGGATCCGCCACCTGGGGCAATCCCGTAGCCGTCGTTTTCCCGCCCAACTCCCCCGCCTGGCCCACTCACCCAGCCGGCCCCGACCGGCCACCCCGGTCCCCTGCCCTGGTCCACCACCTCGATCCCCGCGCGACCGCATTCCCTCCCACCTGACCCGCGCGTCCCCGCCCCCACCGACGCGCCCGTGCCTCCTCTCTCGCTCCTCCTCGCCTTCCTCCCCCGCATCGAACCTCCCCCATCAACCATCTCTCCCTCGTCGCCTCCCTCTCCCTTCGCGAGCCGCCGCCAGGACGCGATGCCCGCACTGCCTCTCCGCTCGCATCTCGCCTTGCGTCGCCACCGCCTGGCTAGGGCCGCCGCCATCGGTCCGTCGTCGCTCCGCCACCGCCTCCGCGCGCCAAGCCCCGCCGCCGGCCCCATCGCGCGTCCGCGCCCGAGCCGTGCTCGACCCCGCCGCCAGGGCCGGAGCCGTCATCGGCCGCCACCTCCTCGCCTCGGCCTCCCTCGTCCGTGCCCCCGTCGTCCCCACCGACCCCCGTCTCCCCTCTCCTCTCGCCCTCCTCTCTGCGCCGTCGGCCGCGTCCTCCTCCGCCATGGCCGACCTCGCCTCGACCACCCCCTCTCCTCCCCGTGCGTCGCCCGAGCCCGAGCGCCTCGGTCCCGTCGCTCGGCCGCCTCTGCGCGCCACCTGTCCCGAGGCCGCCCGTCCTCGCCGGCCTCCCTTCTCGGCGCGACCGCGAGCGCCGCTCCCCCCGCTCGACCCGCGCTCCTCCTTCCCCGGCTCGACCCCGCCGCCAGCGCCGCTGCAGCACCCGCCTCGCTCGGCCGCCGGCCGCTCCATCTTCTGCGTGCCCGCCCTCATCCTCGTCGATCCCGCAACCGCCTCCCTCTGCTTCCTCCAGCGCAGCGCCGACAGGCCCTGCTCCGTCTTCCCGGAGGTCCCCCTCCACGCTCGTGTGCCCACCGAAGCCGTGCCCTATCTCCGTCTGCAAGCTCGCCTGCCTCCATGACCGGTAGTTGTTGTCAGATGGTGTGACCGCTTTGTGGCGTTTTGGTGTAGAGGTATAGTGGTGATGGACGTGGTGGGGTGAAGTGCAGATAGTGCCGTTAGTGCACTATGTGTGTGCGCCAAGAGAGACAACCCTGTAGCACCGTGAAACCTGCAGAAGCACCGACGAGGACCGTTCTAACATCAAGATCTTCGTGCTGAAAGTGCTCCGCAAGATCTTCGAAGAAGACCGATGAGAGGTTCCACCGAAGGGCAACTCAAGACCGTCGAGAAAAGGTGAACCCGAAGAAATCCCAGCAAGGACCGCCCCTACACCAAGGTCTGCTTCCGAACACTTCGACCGAAGCCGAATCAAGATCTCCCCGGATGCGACAAGTCCTCCTTCCCGGATGCGATGCCGAGAACCCGGATGCCAAGGACGTCGACACGGATCCGCCAAGTACTTCCTCGAGGACGCCAAGATCTTCATCTCGAACGACAAGACCGATGACATGGCCCGACGACCGCGGATTCGACAAGATCTTCGCGACGACAAGAGTGACCCCGACAAGGGCGAATCCGATGCGCCCCGCCGCCGAACCAAGTCCTTCTTCGCGGAACGCCAAGATCTACTCTGTTACCCGAGAACGATCCCGCCGCGACCGAACCCCAGATCCGGACCCTGAGAACCGACCCTGAACCCCTCGGAACCCCAAGTTCGCCGAACCCTAATGTGATTCCCTATCCGAGACCCCATTATTTTTATAATATGACATTATCAACGGATGCATATCAAATTGTTCATGCATGCATACTTGTCTGTGGTTTGGGGACATTATGTTGATTCATCTAATAATTACATATGGAGACTATATGACGGCTATTCTAGTCATATATTGGCTCCGTTTAATTTTGTGTAGCGAACCGGTGATATGTTTTGCCATGTTAAGACAACATTTAAATTGTGGGGTATCTAAACAACATGAACCATCTAAATAATTGTCGGGACCCCGGTTCCTCTTAATATGATCTAATTGCATCGCATGTCTGCCATGTCATGCATCATACATGCATCATGCCGATCTTCTGCCGTAGTATTAAATAGTGCATTCGGTGTTTCTTCTAGTGTTTTGCTTCTTCGCGGATTAGGCCGATGAGTTGATGCGAGTGTCGCCCCGATCTTCGGATGAACCTTCGGCAATGTTTTCAGGCGAGCACCTCCCCCTTTCTACCTATCTTACTTTTATAGTATTTATTCCCTCCTGTTGATCTATTGCTATCTGTGTTGCGATGCTCTAGTTTTGTACCCGTGATATCCCTCGCAGCCTTATATTGCCTTGGACACATCCTATTACCTGTTGATTGGTAGATAGTTCGACTTGCGCGTCGTAGTCGCTTGCTCAAGTGCTGTTGTGTGTCGTCAAGTGCCACAGTTGTTGGAGTAATGCCGTATGTTTAACGTTGGAGATGATCTTGGCTTTAATTATTGTTTAATAACTAAAATTGAAGTAGGTAAATGCAGAGGCACCGGTGGGTAATAGACAATATTTGGTTTTTAATCGCTCACTGGTGTCCCGTAGGACCCCGAGTTCTTGACACCTGTTCCGAGATCGAGCGCTCTAACCACAGGTGGGGTGTGTGGGCACCCCAATCGATTAGTACCTGATTTCAAAGTACTGTACCGGGGGCCACAAAGTAGTTTGGGGCTTTATTACTATTCTGTACTTATGCCATGCTTTACTGCTTAATTTAAAATTGTGCGAGGTACTGCACCTGTACTGTTTAGGATTGCGGAGTGTTTTCGCGGTATCGACAAGCCAGTCACACTTTCGGGTTCCCAGTCGTTTACAGCCACTGACGCAAACCCTGAGTCCGTCTCGGAGACCGGCCGACTTCGTTGCGGGTAGCTTAGTGGGGTGGCCCCCATGTACTTGCTTTGGATCTGGGAAATGTCATGACTTAGGCCCCGCCGACATACCGATGGGTGTATGTTAACTGATCTGGCAAAAAGGGTCGAAGTGCGTGTGGATACTTTGGTGCACCCCTGCAGGGTTAAATCTTTTCGAAAAGCCGTGTCCGCGGTTATGGACGACTTGGAGCACAGTTCTCGATCATAGACAACTATAACTAAAGTTTACTGTTATAATTTGACTTGTATCCGATATGACTAGTAAACAGCTCCACTGCAACGGAATGGCTAAATAATAGTACCAACAACTGCTGGGTTTTGGGATATCTCATGTTAATTGTATCTGACTAGTAAGTGTTGCAACTACAACGGAATGGTTAACTAAATCTGCCCACTGCTTATTATATCAGGATGACTCATGCTATCTATATTTCACTAGTAATTACCGCAACTATAACGGAATAAATAAAACTGCCAACTGTGTGAGTTCCTCGGTTGACTTCCTCGTTTGGTATCGAGGGGGAAATACCAGGATGGGTATGCTTGGTGATAGTATCAGGTTGGTTCCGAATAGGTCTTTCTTATCCCTCTCTGATAGCCGCCAGTTATATCGAGTCTCTATAGGTTGTTAGTGCATGTTGTGCCGCCGCTTCAGTCCACCATACCTATGTAGGCAAGGACCGCCAAATTCTAGTCTCGCCGTGTACTGGCCTCAGTACTGACGCTCCTCTTTTTCCTTTGCCCTTTGTCGGCACCCCTTTTGTTCTAGCAGGTTTGAGATCGCCGTCGTTAGCAGGGTTACCCTTCCGGCTTGGCCTGGGCAGGGTTATGGACGCCATTGGTTATTCTTTAGGGCTCTTAGCTCAATTTGCATCTTGTCCGTACTCGGACGCTATATCGTTTTAAAGGTGATTTGGATCTTTGTATTGTATATCTGTATTCTGGACTCTTTGAGTCGTTGTTGTATATATCTGTTCTGTGGGTTCCATCGTGGACTATTGTGTAATGGTATTACTTCGTTTACCACCCGCACGAAAGTGCCTGGTGGGCACCTTTGAATCGTTTCTATGCGGGTTTGGCGGGAATCGCCGAAACTTGCATAGGGCCGATTCTGAGGGTGTTAAATCCACTAGACATTCAGCACACTTGAATCAAATTCATTTGAATTTGTCCAATACTTGACAAATTGTGCCTTTTTAATTTACTAAAGGGGATTTTGCTTCTAAAGGGGATTTTGCTTCTAGGATTTCTCATAATTCTAGTTTACCATTATTTCCTTAGTAGTTCGTAGGTATGTCATATTTCGATAATCATGACAAATTATTCACAAATGTCTCCATACAAGATATGGGTTACATTTTGAATCCTACTTTATGTAGTGAAAACACCAGTGGGGAAAACACAATGATCATTATCATTGATTCTTTCCTTTGTGAAGAGTTTCGTTCAGGAACATTTTCCATTGCGCTTCTCAACACTCTGATGTAGGGTTTTGAATCCTCATCATGTTTTTCACTATCTTCCATTTGCTCCATAATCGAGAAATATCACTGAATGTGAACTTTCTCGAGAATGCACCAAAATCCAAGCAATACTAGTTTTGCTTTCCTTTTGGTTTCAGCTATGGATTTCGTATTCAAAGTTTCCAATGAATACTCTACAAGGACTTATTCGCTATTGTTTTGGTTATATCGAATAACTCCAAAACTTTCACGGCGATCCATACTAGATATGGCGCCAATCTCACGAATTCATATGGTTCACTATATATTCTAATTGAGTGCTAACTATTTCAAACTAATGGTCTCTACATATACACTACACCAATTTATTTGGCGCCATCTATTCACCCACTTTGATATCTAATATCATATTGTGATGCTTTGCATTTTGACATTTCAAACGCATTACATTTCATAATTTCTTTTATGCCAATCTTATAAAGTTGAATTCCATTACTATTGATCAAATCATAGTAATTGGATTCTCATTTATCTTTAATATATACCTTTGTTGATGAAACACTTTGATAATATCAAATAGTTTCATACTCATGTTTCCTTTGGTAAACTTCTTTACACATTTAAACAATCATATAATGATAATTACCATTTTCATTAAAACACAATACATCGAATATCTATTTACTTTCACCAATTCATCAAACACTTTGTATTAAAGTAATACACGGTGTTTAAGTTATTTTTCCTGAACTTAGGCATGATTCATATGTGATAAGTAATCAAATGACTTTCACATATTATCACATAACTTTGAATTTAAACAATGGTTTCATTCATCAATGAACATATCATTAAGTTGGGTATTTTAAGGCATTTCAATATTTTACAAATGTTCATGTATTATCAATTAGTTTCAAAACCAGGATAATTCACACATAATCGAACAAGATATGAACACGAATAGAGATCATTCATAAAAGTGGAACAACTGTTTGTTGCTGATATGAATAATCGTCTCGCAAAGTGTGAGACACACTAAAGAAGTTCACAATCATTTGATTACAATAATCATCCTAAACATAAACAAAATGATAAATGTTGAGGGAGAGTGTCGTTGGCCATCATCATCATGCTCGCCATCAACACGCAATGTCACCTCCTCTCCAGCAAGCACCTCTCATGTAGAAGGACCTGTTTTCAGTAAAACAGAACAAGTATCAAATATACTTAACACTGCAAATGTTTTTGCAAGATTATAACATTTATAAAATTGTATATCTAATATATACCTTTGTCATTGATGACCTCAGCGACAACAGGTTCAACCATCACATTCCTGAGATGTGATATGAACCTGTGGAGATCCGGTGTTTCCGCGTCGCCATTCATAATGCAAGTCTTGACTTGTGCTTGGTATCTTGGTGGCAGCGACCGCAGCACAACGCCATTTGCAAAAGATCCTGTCATCCAGCTATCAAGGAAGTATGCAGGCCTCATGTACGCATCATGCATGCGCTCCAAGTAGTCATCAAGTGATGAGTTCTTTTCCATATTAATGGAGAGGATGTCTCCCATCAGCTCATGCTCCCATATGTGTGCTTGTTCCACGAAATGTGTCCTAAGATATAGCATTACCGTACGAGGGTCGACATTACCCACGACAAGCCACAACTCGTCCACCATTCCAAAATGCATTATAACTGAAATGAAGGAGGCCATCTCCCGACGGTAATAGCGATTTTCTTGCTGCTCTGGGGTCTCATAGAAACAGGGTTGCTCCAAATCCATCTCGTCGAGTATGTAGTCGACCATGTTATTCTCGCTAAGGAGAACGTGGAGACGCGTAACCTATATAGAGAAGTTTGATCCGTCTAGCCTGAGCTTTTCTCCTTCTAACCAATCGTCAATAGGAAAGGTAGCATTGGGGAGAACCATATTCTACATTTATAATTGCAAAAGGAATTTAGACTAAGTTTATAATTAAATGAGTTAATAATAACTCCACTCAGAAACACCTATCCCCTGAAGGGTTCTAGTGATAACACGACCTCTTTTCCCCACATCTCCCCCAATCATCATGGCCATCAATGTGGGTTCTAGGGTGGACGCTAAACGTCGGTCACATCATTCATGCGACTCGTGCTCGATCTTTCGACCATCCGCGTTCTGAGGCCACGTCTCTATAACATGCTAGGCTCGCCAACTCAACCTTAGTGTATTCGCTGTGCAACATGGCTTACACCCATTGCATGCGAACATAGATATGTCTGACACCCGCTCATCACGGCCTGCCTCATACCGAAGAACTTTCATGGTGGTGCACACTAAGGGGGAACACAATCATTGGTAATTTTAACAAGGATCATCTTATTAGGCTACCGTCGAGTATCTAATACTAGCACACAATAAGATATACAAACAATAACATTGAATGTAAATGCGATGTGATATGGTCCTTCACGTCGTGATCTCCATCTGTCATCATCGGATTCTGGCGCCAGGGTTTCGGCACCGTAGACACCAGGGACCGGTGTCTTTTCGGTGTGGTAGTCCGTCACCTCCGTGACTATCTACTACTAAGTAACATAAGGTAATCACTTTACCTTTGCCACAACCATATCACAAAGCAACACCCCCTGCAAAACAAAGTTAGATGCCTCTACTTTATCTTTGCATGTTTTATGTGGATGAATGGGCTTTCGCACAAGAACCATTCTTACCTACGAATTTTCACCACAATGTTGATCAAGTAGTTGCCTATACTACACCCCTTTTGGGGCCCTCCGTTGCAAATGGCATACCAACTAATGCGAGAGAGACAGACACCCCCCTAAGCCACTTTATACGGTACGAGCCGTATGTCAAGCGTGGACCAGTCTCACGAATGAACGCGTAAAGTCGGTTGGGGGCCGCTTCATCAAGAATTACTGTGGTATACACAAGTACACATGGGAGGGTAAAAACTAAAAGATCAATGCCCACACGCTACATCTCGTGTGTTCTACCTGTACTAGCATTACTACGCATAGATCTAGCTCTGATACCACTGTAGGGGTTCCGCGTATGAAAACAATAAATTTTTACCCTACGCCCCTGAACCCCTGATGTTGCCAGGACCTATCTATTAGTAATGCAGTAACGGGAGGGGCTTTTTGTGAACTTACCCTTGAAGACCGAAAAGCGTTGTCAACACTCAGGAGAGTGTGGTTGATGTAGACAAGCCGAAGTCGACCTCAAGGTCGTGACGAAGTCCTTGCGCTCTTGTGGCTCCAACGACTTGAGTGCCTCAAGTGTGACACCTCGAGGGGAGTTACACACGTCCAGTGCCTGACGATGACTCCTGCTTCCTCGATCCAGCAGCAGTTGTGGAAGTAGAGCTCCTGGATCCAAATCCCGCAGCACAACGGCGCTCCGTGGTGAAGATGTCTCTCGTTCGCGCAGTTCGAACTTGGGACAACGGTCAAGAGAGAGAGAGAGAGAGAGAGAGAGAGAGAGAGAGAGAGAGAGAGAGAGAGAGAGAGAGAGAGAGAGAGAGAGAATACCAATTGGAGGTCTCCCCAAAAGTGAGGAAACCTTTATTGAATATTGTGTGTATTTATCTGGCCAAATACCCCCACTATATATAGGGGAGGGGAGGTACTACCTCCCTCAAATTCCTGGGGTGGGACTAAAGGAGAGGGAGAGGGAGGGCGCCGTCGGCCAGCCCTAGTGGGCCCCGCATGGGGGGGTGGCCCAGCCGGCCACCCCCTTGCCCCTTCTCCCCTCTTGCCTTTCCCTAATGGGTCCTCTTCCCTCCAGAATTGGCCCATTAAGCCTTTTGACCTTGAAATTGATTTTCTCTTTTATTAAATAATTATGAATAAATGATTAAATCAATATTTAACATTCATTCACATATTATTCAATCTTCGTGGCTATGGAACACCTTCCACCTCCACTCCGGACATCCTCCATACTTACTGAAACCCTTCTGGTTTCTCTCTTCTATTCTTCGGTGATTCTACCAATCCTATAAACACTCTCTAAGCATCATCAAACCCTTAAGCGTGATACCCCATGGTTCGGGAACACTCTAGACATGGTCGGGACACTCCCGGACCAATGATCAACAGAGGGACCTGGATGGCCATGTGACCCCTGTGCATTCCACGAAGATCTTTCGTCGTTTGAACCAGGACAATCATGTCTTATTCCCTTTGTCTCTCGGCACTCGCATTGCCCGAGATTTTGTCAATGACATCACCATGTCATGTTCAATCTCGTTACCGAACAATGCTACTTGACTCGTTCGACAAGTGATATCCCTGTGATCAAATCACATGTTGCACATCTATTGGATATAACTTCTCTGAGTGGGCCCTTGCGTATATTTTCGTCACGTGGACGGACAAATCCTGCTCTTGGCATATATTGCCTCTACGGTTCCTCCGAATACCTGAACACACCTTTATTGTCATTGTATTACCAAGTGACGTTTGATGCTATCTAAGCACTCTCGGGAGACATTGATTGATATAGCCTCACGGTCTAAGGAATACGAGGATCTATTTCTAATCATCGTAACTTGAACTTTGTGACATGATCGGGTCATGATGTTTAGGTTGGGTATTGGTTCATCATCTCATTCTAAGAATGAGTTGACTCCATTTCCAACTAGCATAAATGCCACATGATCAGGAAACTTGATCATCTGTTGACCAATGAACCAGTGAATAGAGTTTCACTGGGATCCCCTGGTCGTTTATATATCACACGTGTATTGATGTTTCCTATCAATACAGTTATAGCATGATATAAAACTTAATCATAAACTTTATGAAATATGATAACAATCCTTATTATTATTTGTCTCTAGGGCATATTTCCAATAGTATATCCACCCATTGATTGTATCTAGGTAGATAGATCTTGGTGCTTAGTTGTTCACTTTGTAGGAATTTTTTTGTTTTCTATGCTGCAAACCCAACATTTCGACATTCTACTTATGAGTCTGAGATCAGAAAATCAAATTAACAATACTTAAAACCACGAGAATTAGCTCAGAGTGATTCAGCATAAAGGTAAAGAAAGTAAATACAGGGGTTAGTCCAATAAGAACAAGTGTCAGCTGGCTTATTTTTCCGTCCTTAGTCATTTTTCATGTGCCTAAAACTTGCTAGCTTTTGATCTTGCTTTACATGAAGCCGGGTTTCGGACAGAAATAAGTCGAAGAGTAGGCCTTTGGTGCTGACACACTAAGAAATTTAAGCCAGCCGACATAAAAAATGTAAGTACAGAAAAAGAGAATTACTACTAAGGCAGTCCCCGAGTCACTACTCGAGGTGTCGAGGTTTCACTAATTATCTCATTATCGACATACAATTCGACATAAGAGAGTTCGAGATACATACACTTCAGCTAATTGTCAAATGGACGAAGGAGCGCTACATCCCATGGAGTTTTTGACTCCTCTCCTGACCCGTCCACCTTATTCTTCTCCTGTGCTTGAGCATCTATGAGATAATATGCATCATTGTGCACTGCCTTGCTTACAATAAATGGTCCCTCCCATGGAGGTGATAGTTTATGCATGCCGGCAGTGCGTTGCACTAGCCGAAGCACCAAATCCCCTTCCCGAAAAAACCGGGGGTTTACTTTTCGGCTATGATAGCATCAGAGATTTTGCTAATATATGGCAGATCCGTACAATGCCAATTCTCTTGCCTCCTCTAGCAGATCAACATCATTTTGTCGGACCTCTTCCACTTCGGCTTTTGTGTATTGGGTGACTCTAGGTGAACCATGCACTATGTCAACTGGCAATACAGCTTCTGCACCCCATATACCAGAAAGAATGGCATATAGCTAGTTGATCGATTTGGAGTTGTTCTTAGGCTCCATAGTACTGCCAGGAGTTCATCAATCCAACACCCCGATGATTGCTGCAGTGGCTCAATGAGCCAGGGTTTTATATCGGGCAGTACTAGCCCATTAGATCTCTCCACTTGCCTGTTCGATCCGAGACGTGTGACTGATGAAACATCGAGTCTTATTCTCTTGTCTCTAAAGAATCGAGCAAATGCTCCCTCGGCAAAATTTATGCCATTATCAGTTATTATGTTGTGTGGGTATCCATATCTCAAGATGATATCTTTGAGGAATGATACAGTAGTAGGACCATCACACTTTATTATTGGCTTGACCTTAGTCCACTTTGTAAATTTATCAACCATGACTAGGATATGAGTCATGTTGCCACATGCCGGCTTAAATGGCCCAACTATGTCCAAACACCATACAACAAATGGCCAAGTGATAGGTATAGTTTTGAGGTCAGAGGATGGCATATGAATGTTACTTGAATACCTCTAACACCCATTGCATTTTCACTAAGTTCTTAGCATCTTGCAAAGCACTAGGCCAATAAAACCCATGCCAGAATGCTTTGGTGACTAAAGCTCTAGACAAGGCATGATTCCCACATTCGCCCTAATGTATATCCCAGAGAATTTCTTGCCCCTCTGCCGGATCAACACATCGATGAAGGACACTAGTGATACATCCAAAACATATCTACTTTCTCAGACACTTTTGCTATTGTTTCTCCTCTAAATTTGTGTGATTTGGATACAACTAACACGGACTGACACTGTTTTTAATAGAATTACCTTGGTGTCTAGTTTTTGTGCATAAAATCAACTATCAAGAAAAATCCCGGAAAATATGCCAAAATCCTATTTCACCAGAAGACTCATGGAGCCAGAAGACGAGATGGAGGAGGACCACGAGGGGCCCACACCACCTGGCCGCGCGAGCCAGCTCAGGCCGCGCCTGGGGGTGGTGTGGCCGCCTCGGTCACCCCCTCGGCCTCCCTCTTCGCCTATAAGATGCCTTCTAACCTAAAAACCGAGGGGGGTTGACGTTTTTTCAGATAGAGTTCCGCTACGCTGCCACCACCAGATTCCGTGATTCGGAACTAGAAACTCTGTTCTGGCACCCTGCCAGGACGAGGAATTGGAGGAGATCATCACCATCGCTTCTCCATCAACCATCCATGATTCCCCATCCATGAGTGAGTAATCCCCTGCTGTAGGCTATGGGGATGGTAGGGATTGGATGAGAACGTTCATGTAATGGCATTAGATTATTAGGGCATGGTGCCTAGTATCTATTATTAGTGCTTTTTGACTTTGTTGCAACTTGTTATGCTTAATGCTTGTCACTAGGGCCCGAGTGCCATGATTTCAGATCTGAACATGTTATTGATTCATGATGATAGTATTGTTTGTGATCTTACCTACAAGTTGTATACACATATTGTTGTCCGGAACCAAAGGCCCCGAAGTGACAATAATCTGGATAACCTAAGGGGATGGCTTTGATGTGAGGATTACATGTGTTCACGGAGTGTTAATGCTTTGCTCCGGTGCTCTATTAAAAGGAGCACCTTAATTGCCAGTAGTTCCCTTAAGGCCCCGCTGCAAACGGGCTGGCAGGACAAAATATGTTGTGCAAGTTCTCGTTACGAGCATGTATGACTATATATGGAACACATGCCTATGATTATTTAGTACTTGGATGCTTTACCTTATTTATCTGCAAATGCCCTATCTTGATTGCCACGTGAATTGTCTTGTCCATGCAAGGCCCGTCCATCCATCCCTATGCCTACCACGCTTTAATCCTACGGTTTACTGCAATTGTTACTACTGTCTTTACTTTTACTACTGCTATTACTTTGCTATTGCTACTACAAAGATGTTGCTACTGATAAATTGTTGTGAGCAAGATTGTTTCTAGGTGCAGCTGAATTGACAACTCAGTTGTTAAGGCTTATAAATATTCTTTGGCTCCCCTTATGTCGAATCAATAAATTGGGTTTCACTTCCCTCAAAAATACTGCGATACACCCCCTATACTTGTAGGTCATCAAGACTATTTTCTAGCGCCGTTGCCGGGGAGCATAGCTTTATTTATCAAGTTCACTTGGAATCACTATTATTCGTTGCCCTCCATTCATCATGGGTAAGTCTCATGATGGAAAGGTTCCTATATTACCATCCACTACAAGGAGAGGTACAGTTCTGAACACCTATGTTGCTCTTGATTCACCATCTGTTATGAGTAAGCTCCTTACACCACCACATATACATGCTACACATACGGCTACTACTGCTGAATCTGAAACTTCTGATACTTATGATGTTGCTTCTACTGTGCTTGATAAAAGTGGTTCATTAGGTCCTTTCCTAGATGCTACGATTGCTAGAACTATAGCTGGAAATATTGAAACTCCTAATGAAGATACTACTACACCTGTCAGTTCACCTGAGTCTATTGAGAGCTATGATATTGAAGACGGATATATAGAAACGAATGATGAATTTATTAAAGAATGTAAAAATACTCATGGTAAAAGTGCTATTAAGAGTCTCCTTGAGAGGCGTACTATAAAACCCAAATTGTCTCCTAATGATAAGTTTGCTACATCTCCCATCAACATTAAAGATAAGGATTATGATTTCTCTCTTGATTTATCTTACATAACTATTGTTGAGAAAGAACCTTTTGGTGGGACTAAGAATGAAAGTGTTGTAGCACATATGATTGAGCTTTCTACCATGAGTGGCCTGTTTTTTGATAATATTAAGATGCGCACCTACTTTGTTGCTAAGATTTTCCCTTTTTCACTGAAAGGAGAAGCTAAGGTTTGGTTTAATAATTTACCTCCTGGATCTATTGATAGCCATG
Organism: Avena sativa; assembly: GCA_916181665.1. NCBI lineage: Eukaryota > Viridiplantae > Streptophyta > Magnoliopsida > Poales > Poaceae > Avena > Avena sativa. Next base: position 622,140,507 of record OV702289.1, read on the forward strand.
ATTGCTTGATTAGTACATTCCTTCAGAAATATTTCCCTCCTAGTGCAAGACATGCCATTTTGTAGGAACTTTTTAATTTTAAACAGGGAGAAAAAGAGATATTTCCTGAATCATGGGCAAGGTTTTGTGCTTTGATTCATGCACAGGCTGGATGTCTATTACCTAAAAATGAGCTACTTGATATATATTATAATGGACTAACTTAAGAATCTAGTACATACCTGGATAGTTGTGTTGATTGTGTTTTCAGGAATAGAACTCCCAAGGAAGCTGAGGAATTAATGGCTAAAATAAGCAAGAATCATGATGACTAGACTCCACCTGAGCCAATTGCGCCTGAGACAACTACACCTGATTTAACTGTGCCTGAGCCAACACCAACACCAAAGAGGAGAGGAGTGATTGAACTAAATGATGAAGTGATGAAGGAAGCTAAGAAATGTCTTAAGGAGAAGGGTATTAAATCTGAAGATGTGGAGAATTTACCTCCTATAGAAGAATTATGTAAGCCAATCTCCCACTCATCCACTATTGAGGTACACTCTCTCCAACATTTTGATGAAGGTGATATTCCTTACTCTAAACCTCCTAATCAATGCTTGGAAGAATTTGATATTTTTATTGTTAAGCAAGATAATTTTAATAAAAGGGTGCAAAATCATTTAATGGAAAACTCTAGAGCTATTATTGAGTTAAGGGATATTGTGGAAAGAACTTATAATGATATTAAAATGCTTGTTAAACATTTCCAAATGGTTCAAACTGAAATTGACCAGTTTATTAAAGTACAAAAAGATTTGCTAGTTAATGATTCTAAAGGAAAACATGCTTATGAAATTAGAACTATAAGTGATGCTGCCACCCAGGATCATCTATATCCTGAGGGGCATCCTAAAAGAATTGAGCAAGATTCTCAACAAATTGAAAATAGTGGTACTTCTCCTAAGAAAAGGAAAAAGAAACACGAAACTATTGTAGGGTCTTCTAAACCTGCTAAAGATCCTAATAGTATATATGTCTCTGATGCTGAAACTGAAAGTGGTAATGAGGAAAATGATGCTCTTGATAAAGAAAAAGTTGAAGAAGAACCGGAAAGGCACACTAAGAATACTAAATACACGAACGAAGATTTTGTTGCTAAGAAACATGGTAGTGAAAGAGAGCCCTGGGTCCAAAAACCTATGCCTTTCCCTGATAAGAAACACAAGTCAAAGGAAGACGAACACTATAATAAGTTTTGCGAGTGGATGAAACCTTTATTTTTGCAAATTCCTTTAACTGATGCTATTAAATTAACTCCTTATTCAAAGTATATGAAGGATATTGTCTCTAATAAAAGAAAGATCCCTAATGAAGAAATTTCTACTTTGCTTGCTAATTATTCCTTTAATGGTAAGGTTCCAAAGAAACTTGGAGACCCAGGGATTCCAACTATTCCATGTTCTATTAAAAAATAGCTATGTTAGAACTGCTTTGCGTGATTTGGGAGCAGGAGTTAGTGTTATGCCTTTTTCTCTCTACAAGAGACTTCAATTGGAGAAATTAATACCAACTGATATATCTTTGCAAATGGCTGATAAATCTACTACTATTCCTGCTGGTATATGTGAGGATGTTCCTGTTCAAGTGGCTCATAATTGCTTGATATTAACTTACTTTGTTGTGCTTGAAATGCCTAAAGATGATAATATGTCTACCTTTTCTTAATACTACAGGAGCTATTATCAATTGTAATCAAGGAAAGGTAACTTTTAATGTTAATGACAAGGAGCATACTTTCTATTTCTCCAAGAAGATTGATAGGAATTATGGCTTAAATTCAATTGAAAATATTGAGGGCATCCAAGTTGGAGAGATATATTGTCCCATACCACGAGAAAAATATGAAACTATTATGATTGGGACCATTGCTATCAAGGTTGAGGTAAAATAATCATTTAGTGGAATACAAAGTTTTGTTTCATATAAAATTGTTTTGGTAACAAGACCTCATCAACCTTGTTAACAAAGGGATTTTAATGAACAAAACAATGTTTTCACCATGATTATCTTTGCTTACTTTTTGTTTATCCATTTTAATTTTTGCTTTCACTTATTCTACTTTTATTTTGCTAGTTGCTTGCATATTAGAGTGTCTTAGAACTTCTGAAGTTTTAGTTTCGTTTTGTTATTTGCATCATTCTAAAAAACATCTTTCTACCAGAAAATTATTCATCAATACCTGAAAATTGCTAAAAAATAAAGTCTCTCAAAAATTTCCAGAAAATTCATATTAAATTTTTACGTGAAAAAATGGGCAGAGAAGTACCTGGAGTGACCCAGGGGGCCCACTAGGCAGGCACACCACCTAGTGGCGTGGCCACACTAGGGGCGCGCCTGGCCATGGTGTGGGCCATCCCTGGCCCTCCACTTACTCTCTCACTTGACACTTCTTTCTCTCTCCCGAGAAAACACCAGTTCATTGCTCAAATTCGTGTTCTTGTTGTTCTTGCCCAAGATTTTCGATCTCCTTGCTCAGCCCATCTTTGCTGCTGAAATTTGGAGCATTTGTTCTCCGATATGTGACTCCTCTGCTTGTCCAAGTAGATTTGTGTTTAGTGGATTATATCTTGAGTATTTTGCTACTATAGGTGACAGGTTATGTGAGCTTGTGAGCTTGTTCAATGCTTAGAGAAATTGTTTTGATGCATGTTTAGGCCTCTTACAAGTCCCTATGAGTAGTTCCTTTCATTATGTATTCACTTTGCAATCACTTGTATGGTGGTTGTCTAAAAATTTCAGAATAGAAGAGATGAACAACCACACTTTTGGAGAAGTATTTGAGAGGGACACACCCAGGAGGAAAAGTCCTTCGAGATCAGCTTCTCAATTTAGGCCATCATATAATGAAGATCTTATTGCACCACGCTTTGGCAATGAAGGAGATGAGGGAGACGCTCACCCATCTACCTTCCCTTGTTTTACCTTTTTGCAAGCTGCATGGATCCTCGATGATTTCTTACTACTGGTTCAGAGGGTTGGTTTGACCCCTTACATGGAAGATGAGAGTGAGAAATATGTCATACTCACTAAAACTTTTGTTTTCACCAACACCCCTTATCGGTCAACTGTTTCGTTCAAAATTTATAATATGCCTGTTACCATGCCATTGGAAAGATTTTGCAGCATTATAGGCATAGGCATGACTGGGACAGTGAAGAAGATCCAAGGACGGCCCGCTGATTTGCTGGAGCTATACCAAAGTGTGACAAATGAGGATGACTGCACAGCTCAGCGTGGGAAGATAAGGAACATTCAACTCCCAGCTATTAGATATTTTGCTTATTATCTTTCCACTAGCATTCTTGGTTGGGAGAACACTAGTAATATTTCTAACTATCATTTAGCTTTTCTTGATGCTGCACTTAATAATGATACCAAATATAATCTGGGTGGGCCGTCGCTTAGCTGCTAGAGGACCCATTTCTGGTGGCATTATTGCCTCACGCATGGTTGCTGCCTTAGAACTTTCTATTGATCCTAATGACACTGTGTTGACACCACAAATGCTTGAACTTGCTTCTATGAAAACACATCATTTTGTTACTACTGACTCTAGTACTGAGAATTTAGTTTACAGGATGTTGTTTACTGACGAAGATGAGAGGGAAATTCCTTTGCCACAATCCACTTTGTTCAGTATTTGCAGGATGCCATGGTCGCGTTCCAAGGAGGAGGTGGATGAGTAGCTCCGCTTGCTTGGTTTCCACGGGCAGCACCAGGGGAATGTGCCCTCTTACAATTACTCTGCGCACTACGCTAGGGCGTCCTCGAGTTCGTATCAGGACAAATGCACTTCTTCGCCATATTACGGAGGCGTTCCATCTTGGCCAGCTTGGGATTGATACCCACTTAGGCCAAAAGCCTAAGCTTGGGGGGAGGTACACCGTCATCACACTCATCTACATATCATGATCAGTCGGTACTTTGTATATCCATGTTTTGTTTTCTTTTTTGTCTTTGTTCTTGCTTTATTTCTTCTTTCCAAAACACAAAAAGACCAAAAATATTTTCGTTATTTCTCTTTGTTTGCTTCTTTGTCTTTTAGCCTTGGTTTGCTTCTTTCTTTTAGCTTTGTCTTAATTATTCGAAAAACCCAAAAAGATTTTCTTGATCTTTCTTTTTGTTCTTGCCTTTAAAAATCAAAAACACCAAAAATATTTTCTGTTCTTCTTTGGTTTTGTGAAGTTCGTTGCAGGTTTCAGCAGTCCTTAGTGGAGTTTGGTTTCATGTTATTATTCAAGCCACACAAGTGAAGGGCAATAATGAAGATTAATGACAACTTGAGGTGTGGTAAGAGGATAGTAACGAACTCTATTTGTTTTCAGTTTTGTACATATACTCATCATTGTGGGCATGCTTAGTCTGTTCATGTAAGGTGTATGTTATTTATGGATGCTTAGTAGTTCTTGCTTTCTTATGATTAGATCCAGCTTGCTAATAGTTTGTAGCATGTCATATGAATGTTTGCTTGCATTGTTCTATTCATAACTTGGTATGACACTATGGTATCCTCCTCTGAATGTTTCACTTGAATTGACTTGGCACATGCTCACGCATGCATAAGACTAGAACAATCAGTTAAGCCTCAATGAATTATTTTGCCTCAGGATCCTTAAATCACTTTCATGCCATAATTAGTCATGTTTTGTTGCAAGCATGATTATGACAGTTATTGCTCTCTTGTTTGTCGCTCCCTTTCTATTGCTGGCCTTCACTTGCACTGAGTATGAGCTCTACTCGTGTTTCCAACTCCCCAAAACCAATATTGCCAAAAGTGTCCACCATACCTACCTATTAGCATCATTTGCTATTCCATGCATATTAATTATGCCTTGTTTTCTTCCGAATAAAATGTTTGCTTGTTATGAGAAAGTTAGTTAGTAAAGCTCTCATGAACTTGATGGCACACTTTACTTTCTTGCACTTAATAATCTTGAATCGTTGTGTCCATCTTTGTTGCGTATATGCTTGCGCTTTATAAGTTGAAGTTAGAAGAACCATGTATCATGGTGAACGCTTTCAGCATTGCACTTATTATTTCGTTGATATCATGATTCTTTTGCTTATGGATCCTGGCGGTGTGAAATAAACGGGGAACTTGTAAGATCATGGAGTTTATATGTGTGTTAGAGAAACGCCTGGGCCACTAGCCTAAGCCATTCCTAATCATGGTGGAAACTTGCAGCATAACCATAATGAGCATTCTTTGAAGCATCCTCAATAAAAACCTATGCAAATAGAAAATAAAAAGATTGTTGAGATGCTCATTGTCTGTTGCCTTGTCATTTTGATATGGGATAGCTCCTGTGTCATGGGGCAAGGGGTACCCCGTTGGCGGTTCTCTATGATACATATGTACTTACAATGACAAGAGCTTACTTGTGACTGAAGTTGAGTAGCATGAGATTCGGTACTCATAAGCAAGGGGCATGAGATTTCAACTTATAACTTGTCAAGCATATCCTCTTAGTTGTGTCACTTTAACCTTAACCATTTAAAGATGCTTATGATAGGGGCAATGAGAGCTCAAAGCTAATGAGTACCATACTTTCAGCATTTGGAAGCCTTTCAAACTTTTCAAAACCTGTTCACTTCCTTGTTGAGTCACCACTTATTCTATGAGCACTTTCTTGAGAGCATAGTTGTCATTCTTAGTGTAATGTGCTTGTCTCAAAATTTGGTCAATTGTGTCATGACTTTGATGCTTGTATCTTTGATATCTTTACTTCTAGTCTTCACTTGAACTTCAGAGGTGCCTCGGCGTTTATGTTTGCTCTACAATCAAAGGCAAGCGAGATACCACTCTATCATACCTTTTTATGAGCATTGCAATGTTGCTTATGTTTATGTTTCATGCTACTTACTATTTTTGAGTTGGAATCTCTTCATAGCTTGCATAACCACTGGGTAGACTTATTTGCATACTCTTTATTATGAATTTCCTAAGTATTTGATCATATGCTAAGAATATATACATCTTATGAAGCAAATGTGTTCATGAAAGTTTCTTTCATCGCACTCAGTTTTCAACTGAATTGCTTGAGGATAAGCAATAAGCTAAGCTTGGGGGGAGTTGATACGTCCAAAACGTATCTACTTTCTCAAACACTTTTGCTATTATTTCTCCTCTAAACTTGTGTGATTTGGATACAACTAACACGGACTGACGCTATTTTCAACAGAATTACCTTGGTGTCTAGTTTTTGTGCAGAAAATCAACTATCAGGAAAAATCCCGGAAAATATGCCAAAAATCCTATTTCACCAGAAGACTCACGGAGCCAGAAGACGAGACAGAGGAGGACCACGAGGGGCCCACACCAACTGGCCACGCGGGCCAGCCCAGGCCGTGCCTGGGGGTGGTGTGGCCGCCTCGGTCACCCCCTCGGCCTTTCTCTTCGCCTATAAGATGCCTCCTGACCTAAAAACCCAGGGGGTTCGACGTTTTTCTAGATAGAGTTACGATAGCGGCCACCACTAGATTCCATGATTCGGAACCAGAAACTCTATTCTGGCACCCTGATAGGACGGGGAATTGGAGGAGATCATCGCCATCATCATCACCATCGCTTCTCCATCAACCATCCATGATTCCCCCATCCATGAGTGAGTAATCCCCCGCTGTAGGCTATGGGAATGGTAGGGATTGGATGAGAACATTCATGTAATGGCATCAGATTGTTAGGGCATGGTGCCTAGTATCTATTATTAGTGCTTTTTGACTTTGTTGCAACTTGTTATGCTTAATGCTTGTCACTAGGGCCCATGTGCCATGATTTCAGATCTGAACATGTTATTGATTCATAATGATAGTATTGTTTGTGATCTTACCTGCAAGTTGTATACACATATTGTTGTCTGAAACCAAAGGCCCTGAAGTGACAATAATCGGGATAACCGGAGGGGATGGCTTTGATGTGAGGATTACATGTGTTCACAGAGTGTTAATGCTTTTCTCTGGTGCTTGATACGTCCATTTTGCATCACTATTCTATGTCTTAATTCACTATTATTCATTGATATATTTCGTATTGAGAGGTGATACTTTTGTTATTTCATCTGTTTTTGCATGGTTGATGACTTTTGGAGCATGGACCGCTATAGTCAGGATTCTGATGCAAAAGGTGCTGTTTGGAGGCAAAATTCGCGAAGATCAGAAAATCCGGGAAAATATACGGAAAATTCTATTTTTCCAGAAGACTCAAGATGCGAGAAGATGGAGTGGAGGTGGGCCACAGGGGGCCCACACCACCCCATGGCGCGGGCAAGCCCAGGCCGCGCCAGGGAGTGGTGTGGCCACCCTGGCCCACTCCAGCCTCTCCCCTCTGGCGTATATCTTCCTCCCGAAACCCTAAGACTCAGGGAGTGACCACAGAAAGATTCCGCCGCCTCTGCGGGGCGGAAAACACCGAGAGAGAAAGATCTCTCCGGCAGACAGATTTCTGCCGGGGGAATTCCTTCCCGGAGAGGGGAGATCGTCACCATCAACACCACCATCAAGCTGGACTTCATCGGGATCATCATCATCATCACCACCATCATCACCATCAGCACCCTCATCACCATCTCCATATTGTTGTAACAATTGGTTGAATCTTGCTATTGTTCATAGGGGAAACTTTCCCGGTGTTGATTACTCTTTGTAGTTGATGCTATTGAGTGAACCATTGAATTATTGTTTATGTTCAGATTGTTATACATCATTATTCCATCTCTGATAATGATCCATATGATGTCTTGTGAGTAGTTCGTTTTGTTCTTGGGGACATGGGAGAAGTCTTGTTATTAGTAGTGGAGTTGTGTTGAGAAAGATTCAATATATTGTTATTTAAGTTGGGGTGTACTTCTTCTAGTGGTGTCATGTGAACATCGACTACATGACACTTCACCTATATGGGCCTAGGGGAATGCATTGTGTATTTGGCTACTAATCGTAGGGGTTGCCAGAGTGACAGAAACCTGAACCCCCGTTAGGAAACCATTGCACAAGGGACGTAAGGGTCTTAGAGTTTAAAGTTGTGGTTAGGTTTTACCTTAATTACTTTCTTGTACTTACGGATGTTTGCAAGGGGGTTTAACCACAAGAATGTATTAAGTCTTGGATGGGACGGTACATTAGCACAGGTTCACCCACACAACACTTAGCAAGCTAGAGAAGATTAATCGACTATATCAAGCGAAAGCACTTGACAGTCTTCCCATGTGTCCTCGAGAATGTTTAGTCATCTATAGAAATACAACCGGCTTGTCCTTTGCTGCATAAAGGATTGGGCCACTTGATGCATTCATTCTTACTATCTTTTGTTTACTTGCTTTATCAAAAACCCCTAAAAATCTGTTTGCTAAGTATTTGCAGAGAATTCCTGAATCATACCACTAGACAGCACCTTCTGCTCCTCGTTGGGTTCGACACTCTTACTTATCGAAAATACTGCGATACACCCCCTATACTTGTGGGTCATCAAGACTATTTTCTGGCACCGTTGCTGGGGAGTGAAGCGCTATTGGAGAGTGGAACTGGTAAAGGAAACTTCTACTGTGAGTATTGTTTACTTCTACTAGTTGCTTTATTTTCGTTATGGATAATTCGCTGAGTTTCTTATTTGGTAATGCTACTACCACTGCTAAGGTAGTAGATAAGCCACCACCTGCTGAGAAAGATGTTTTCAAAATACCTACAAGAATTATTGATCGTGTTATGGATAATTACTATGTTGGGGATGGAACTGTCCATCCCGGTGATCATTTACTCTTTATACACGAATTATGCGGGTTGTTCAAGTGTGCAGGTATTACTACAGATCAAGTTAATAAGAAGTTATTCTCATTATCACTGAAAGAAAGAGCTGAGGAATGGTATAAGCTGCAGAAGAATGGTCAAGCTCTGGAATGGGAGGAAATAGTGCCTCTCTTTTACTCAAAGTTTTATCCTCCTACTGAGATTCATAAAGATCGGAATCAAATATACAACTTTTGGCCTCTTGACGGAGAGAGTACAGCTCAAGCTTGGGGGAGATTGAAGTTACTAATGCTCAAATGTCCCATTCATGAGCTCCCCAATAATATCATTATCAATAACTTTTATGCAAGGCTCCCTCTACATGACAAGGATTATTAGATGCTTCTTGTCCTAGATCATTCACTCGTATGGAAGAAGAAGTTAAATGGGACCTTCTAGATCATATTCAAGACAATGCTGAAGCTTGGGAGAATGACAAAGGTAGAAAGTCAGGTATAAATCATGATTATGAATGCATTGAATCTTTTATGGGAACTGACGACTTTCAAAATATTAAAAATGCTTATGGTCTAGACTCTCAAGCTATTGCTTCTTATTTTAAGGCTTTTGCTTCCTATATTGAAGTGCCTAAAAAGAAGTGGAATAAGTATCATGAGCCTTATAAAGATATTGCTAAGAGTGTTCCTTCAAGAAATACTTAAGTTTATACTACTAATCATGTTTTACCTGAACCTTATATTGAGAAAATGCCTTTTCCAGTTAAGGTAAAGGAACATTCTATGATAGCTAGTATGGTTAATGAAAGTACTAGTAAAGCTGTTGAACCTGATAAACAAATGGTTGATGAACCTATAATAGCAAATGTGAAAGACTTTGTTGCTAAATATGAAAAAGAGGGACACACTATCCTTTGTAAGGATACCTCTAATATTGTTTCACAAAGTAGTGTTATGAGAGCTAGTATTCCCGTGTTTTCTGTTAGAATAAGTGATCATTGCTATGATAGTCCTTGTGATAACTATATTGTTAAGTTTATGCATGATACTGAAAGTTATTATGAGAGAGGGAAAAGTGTTCTTATGCATCTCAAAAAAAAGTTTCCTTGTTTTATGCTGAAAGTTTTTATGTTGCACTTCTTTTGCCTTCTTATGCAAGTTGCCTTTGGTTTCAATAACTTGTTTGTTTACAAAATCCCCTTGCATAGGAAGTGGGTTAGACTTAAATGTGTGTGTGTTTTTTCTTCTTAATGCTCTCTTTCACTTCAAATCGTATCCCTATGAGAGCTTCTTCAAAATTATCATGCCCGTCTTAATAGCTATAAAGAAAGAGCTTTATGGGAGACAACCCAATTTGTTTATGCTTTCAGTTTGTTTTTGTTTCTTTGAGTCTTGGAAGTTATTACTTTGGTAATAACCTCTCCTTATCCGTTTTGTTTGGTTTTTGTGTCAAGATGAACCTCTAATGAGAGAGAAGTAATATTTGGGGAAGTTGCTGTCCCGAAACAGATTTTTTTTGCTTCACCGTAAAAATTTGTGAGAGATCTCTGTATGTCGGATTGAGCTGTAATTTTTTGTGCTCCTGCCCCAGGTTGTTTCTTTAACTTTCGTTAGTTCTGAACTTTTTGATTTGAGCAACAGAAGATTTTATAAAAAATTGATCTTTACCTGCTGGTCTGTTTTGACAGATTTTGCTAATCTTGCATTTGCTTCTTTATTTGATTTCCTTTTTGAATTCTTTTTGGGTTTTCGGAAGGATTTGCTGAAGTAGATTTTGTTTTGATGGTTTTCAGTAGAAGTTGGACTCAAAAGGTTTTATCACTTCACTTATACTAATGTTGCTAATAAGAATTGTGTGAAGTTTTGTGTGAAAGAAATTTTTAGGAAAGTGGAGATAATGGTGTAATAAGGAAGAGAAAGGTTTTATGACTCAAGTAATAAGTATATGAAGATGAAAATATCGATGATATTCAAGTGATGACTCCAGAAGGATCCACTCAATACCAAATTCAGAAACCTGCAGAGTCTGTTTTCAAATAGGTAACAGTTCTCGTAAGAAAAGTTCCGCGAAAATACAATCCAACTATATTTTTGCAGTTTTCAGTCAATAAGGAAAGTTTCGAAGCGAAGAAGGGATGGAAACGGAGCCGGGGTGGCCCACACCACCCCATGGCACGGGCCCACCCCTGGCCGCGCCACCAGGTGGTGAGGCCACCCAGGACTCCGTCTCCGACCCGTTTTCTCTCATTACCTTCCTTTTGATATGAAACTTCGTAATATATAACCCCCGGATCTCTCAAGGTTCGTATATCGTGTTTTCGTCGTATTTTTGTTTCGATCTGTTTCTGTCAGGACATACTCTTTGAGAGCTTAGAAGCACAATGGTGTCCGCCAAGGATAAAGGGAAGGAGCCCATGGAGGAAGACCTCCAAGACCCCGGGAAGGAGAAAGAGATCAAGAGTGAAGGTGAAGAGGAGGCAAAACACACCGGCACTACCGTTGCAAGCATCGGAGTGGTGGCAAATCCAGCCATTGGAGGGAAGCCTCCTCATCACTGTTCAAATCCTTGGTCACTTCCTCCATGCACCAAGAATCCTTTCCACACTCTTATCCATGAGCATCAATACTAGAATATGCCCAAGGAGAAATTACCCTCCAATTGGGATTTGCCTCGTTCTAGCCATGCAGGAAAAGAAGACTTCAAGGAGGAAGAGTGGGGAAAGAATAGCAAGAGCTAGAATTCTCAACACGACATGATCATGAGCCGCACTGAGCAAAATTCACAACTGATTCGCAATCTCACCTTCGAGATTGAGGACCTTGGGAAACTTATCAGAGAGCTCATCGAGAGGATACCACCACCACCAAAGGAGTAATTCTTCATCAGGTTTGGCATCCCTTTGGTTTGTTCCAAGCTTGGGGGAGTGCCGCGGCACTATCTTCTATCTTTTTACTTTATTAGTAGAGTCATATCATGAATAGAGGAGTCATTATGTTGTATGGTTTGCATTATGGAAGTGTCCCCTCTCTCGTTAGATTTGTATCCCTTGGTGTGAGTTTCCATTATGGAGTACTAACGAGAAGTTCTATCATTTACTCTTTTGCATAGCTTATATTAGTTTTCAATTCGTGGTTATATGATTGATATTGTTGTTAGTATTGGTAGCACTTTGGGATCTTTCAGTTAATTTAGTTGGTTTTGGCAAACCTGGCTCGGTCAGTAGCAACACCCTTTTTGAGAGTTGAAAAGAAAAAGATAGAAGTACTCGAGAGAAAAATAATTTCATCATCTTTCTTTCTTGATTTGCTCATAAGTCTAGTATTCTCTAGTTAAGATCTTTTGTGCTTCCAAGGAAGATTGCATGTTTGTCTTTATCATTTGTATGTTTGTTTGTTTCCTTCAACTCTTGTACTTGCTACCCAGCCTTGCTAGCCAAAAACCTGTACTGAGAGGGGATTCTTCTCGGGCATCCACCTCCTTTAAACCAAAACCTTTGCCATTTGTGTCCACCATACCTACCTAGTAGCATTATTGCTATTCCAAGTAAATTCCTGTTTTATCTACCTCCCAAATTAAACTTGTTATGAGAAAGTTAGTGATTAAAGCTCTCATGAACTTGATGGCACACTTTATTTTCCGCACTTAATAAACCTGAACCATTGTGAACTCTCCATGAAAGTTATATGCTTGCAAATTATAGGCTGGGGATTAGCAGAACCGTGCTGTCACGGGGAACGCTTTCAACACTTGTAAATATATACCCAGTTGATACCTTGCTCTTTTGTTTGCGGATGTCGTCGGTGTGAAATAAAAGGGGAGCTTGTAAGTCCATGGAGTTATGTATGTGTGTTAGAGAAACGCCTGGGCCGCTGGTCTAATCCATGCTGACATGGTGGAAACCTGCAGCGTAACCATAATGATATCTATGAAGCATTCTTCTTATAAAAAAATAGAGAGATAGCTATTGAGAAAAAGAAAAGAAAAGAGATACTATGAAAAGAGGAAAGAGAAAAAAATGCACCATTTTCCCATGGTAAATAAGAAGATTGCTGAGATACTCATTGTCTGCTTGCCTTGTCATTTTGATATGGGGATTCTTCCGTATCATCGGGCAAGGGGTACCCCGTTGGCGGTTCTTAATGATACGCACATACTTACGATGACAAGAACTTACCGGTAACTAAAGTTGAGTAGCATGAGGAGCGGCCCTCGTACTCAAGGGACTTGGGATCTTCAGTTTATAGTCTGTCAAGCATATAACTCAGATTGGACCTCACTTTAACCTTAATCACCAAAAGATGCCTATGATAGGGGCAATGAGAGCTGAAAGCTAGTAAGTATCATAATTTTTGGGAGCTCATTATGAGACTTGTAATCCCTTCTACCCTCTTTGAAGGGCCCTTTCTTTTACTTTGTAGTTGAGTCAGTAATTTCTATCTCGGCAAGTATTTTGAGTTGATGTGTTTCATTCATTCATATGATGATTTATTCAATCATGTTTCTTATGTTCCTTGTTTTGCACATTGCTCTTATCTTGAAGTTTACTACTTTGAAAGCTTTCATTGAAAAACCAGCTATTTGTGAACTCCAGCAAATTATCAACTATTCTTCGACCAAGAGCTAAGTTTGCCATTACCAATGATGATTTACTCTATGTATCTTTATTATGTTTCCTTTACTCATTGCAAGTTGAGTTGTATAATAGTGAGTTGTCTTCTATTATGATCTATGTATTTGATGAATGTGATGCTTCTTGTCTGTATTAATTTATCGACTCTTCACTCCATAAACCTGAGGTCATGTTTATTGAGCTCAGTTTCGCTTGGGGACAAGCGAAGTCTAAGCTTGCGGGGAGTTGATATGTCCATTTTGCATCACGATTCTATGTCTTAATTCACTATTATTCATTGATATATTTCGTATTGAGAGGTGATACTTATGTTATTTCATCTGTTTTTGCATGGTTGATGACTTTTGGAGCATGGACCGCTGCTGTCAGGATTCTGATGGAAAAGGTGATGTTTGGAGGCAAAATTCACGAAGATCAGAAAATATACGGAAAATTCTATTTTTCTAGAAGACTCAAGATGCCAGAAGATGGAGTGGAGGTGGGCCACAGGGGGGCCACACCACCCCATGGCGCGGGCAAGCCCAGGTCGCGCCAGGGAGTGGTGTGGCCACCCTGGCCCACTCCAGCCTCTCCCCTCTGGCGTATATCTTCCTCCCGAAACCCTAAGACTCAGGGAGCAACCACAGAAAGATTCCGCCGCCTCTGTGGGGCGGAAAACACCGAGAGAGAAAGATCTCTCCGGCAGACAGATTTCTGCTAGGGGAATTCCTTCCCGGAGAGGGGAGATCGTCGCCATCAACACCACCATCAAGCTGGGCTTCATCGGGATCATCATCATCATCATCACCACCATCATCACCATCAGCACCCTCATCACCATCTCCATATTGCTGTAACAATTGGTTGAATCTTGCTATAGTTCATAGGGGAAACTTTCCTGGTGTTGATTACTCTTTGTAGTGGATGCTATTGAGTGAACCATTGAATTATTGTTTATGTTCAGATTGTTATACATCATTATTCCATCTCTGATCATGAACCATATGATGTCTTGTGAGTAGTTCGTTTTGTTCTTGAGGACATGGGAGAAGTCTTGTTGTTAGTAGTGGAGTTGCGTTGAGAAAGATTCAATAGATTGTTATTTAAGTTGTGGTGTACTTCTTCTAGTGGTGTCATGTGAACATCGACTACATGACACTTCACCTATATGGGTCTAGGGGAATGAATTGTGTATTTGGCTACTAATCGTAGGTTGCTAGAGTGACAGAAACCTGAACCCCCGTTAGGAAACCATTGCACAAGGGACGTAAGGGTCTTAGAGTTTAAAGATGTGGTTAGTTTTACCTTAATTACTTTCTTGTACTTATGGATGTTTGCAAGGGGGTTTAATCACAAGTATGTATTAAGTCTTGGATGGGATGGTACATTAGCACAGGTTCACCCACACAACACTTAGCAAGCTAGAGAAGATTAATCGACTATATGAAGCGAAAGCACTTGACAGTCTTCCCATGTGTCCTCGAGAACGTTTGGTCATCTATAGAAATACAATCGGCTTGTCCTTTGTTGCATAAAGGTTTGGGCCACTTCCTGCATTCATTCTTACTGTCTTTTGTTTACTCGTACTTAGTTTACTTGCTTTATCGAAAACCCCTAAAAATCGGTTTGCTAAGTATTTGCAGAGAATTCCTGAATCATACCACTAGCCAGCACCTTCTGCTCCTTGTTGGGTTCGACACTCTTACTTATCGAAAATACTGCGATACACCCCTATACTTGTGGGTCATCAGTGCTCTATTAAAAGGAGCACCTTAATTGCCAGTAGTACCCTTGAGGCCTAATACGTCCATTTTGCATCACTATTATATGTCTTAATTCACTATTATTCATTGATATATTTCGTATTGAGAGGTGATACTTATGTTATTTCATCTGTTTTTGCATGGTTGATGACTTTTTGAAGCATGGATCGCTGTAGTCAGGATTCTGATGGAAAAGGTGATGTTTGGAGGCAAAATTCGTGAAGATCAGAAAATCCGGGAAAATATACGGAAAATCCTATTTTTCCAGAAGACTTAGGATGCCAGAAGATGGAGTGGAGATGGGCCACAGGGGGCCCACACCACCCCATGGCGCGGGCAGCCCTAGGCCACTCCAGGAGGTGGTGTGGCCACCCTGGCCCACTCCAGCTTCTCTCCTCTGGCGTATATCATCCTCACGAAACCCTAAGACTCGGAGAGCGACCACAGAAAGATTTCGCCACCTCTGCGGGGCGGAAAACACCGAGAGAGAAAGATCTCTCCGGCAGACAGATTTCTGCCGGGGGAATTCCTTCCCGGAGAGGGGAGATCATCGCCATCAACACCACCATCAAGTTGGACTTCATCAGGATCATCATCATCATCACCACCATCATCACCATGAGCACCCTCATCACCATCTCCATATTGCTGTAACAATTGAGTTGAATCTTGCATTAGTTCATAGGGGAAACTTTCCCGGTGTTGATTACTCTTTGTAGTTGATACTATTGAGTGAACCATTGAATTATTGTTTATGTTCAGATTGCTATACATCATTATTCCATCTCTGATCATGATCCATATGATGTCTTGTGAGTAGTTCGTTTTGTTCTTGAGGACATGGGAGAAGTCTTGTTGTTAGTAGTGGAGTTGTGTTGAGAAAGATTCAATAGATTGTTATTTTAAGTTGTGGTGTACTTCTTCTAGTGGTGTCATGTGAACGTCGACTACATGACACTTCACCTATATGGGCCTAGGGGGATGCATTGTGTATTTGGCTACTAATCGTAGGGGTTGCCGGAGTGACAGAAACCTGAATCCCCGTTAGGAAACCATTGCACAAGGGACGTAAGGGTCTTAGAGTTTAAAGATGTGGTTAGGTTTCTACCTTAATTACTTTCTTGTATTTACGGATATTTGCAAGGGGTATAATCACAAGTATGTATTAGTCTTGGATGGGGCGGTACATTAGCACAGGTTCACCCACACAACACTTAGCAAGCTAAAGAAGATTAATCAGCTATATGAAGCGAAAGCACTTGACAGTCTTCCCATGTGTCCTCGAGAACGTTTGGTCATCTTAAGTAATACAACCGGCTTGTCCTTTGTTGCATAAAGGATTAGGCCACTTGCTGCATTTATTCCTACTGTCTTTTATTTACTCGTACTTTGCTTACTTGCTTTATCAAAAATCCCTAAAAATCCGTTTGCTAAGTATTTGCAGAGAATTCCTGATCCATACCACTAGCCAGGACCTTCTGCTCCTCGTTGGGTTCGACACTCTTACTTATTGAAAATACTGTGATACAGCCCCTATACTTGTGGGTCATCAACACTATTTTCTAGCATCGTTGCCGGGGAGTGAAACACTATTGGAGAGTGGAACTGGTAAAGGAAACTTCTACTGTGAGTATTGTTTACTTCTGCTAGTTGCTTTATTTTCGTTATGGATAATTCGCTGAGTTTCTTATTTGGTAATGCTACTACCACTTCTAAGGTAGTAGATAAGCCACCACCTGCTGAGAATGATGTTTTCAAAATACCTACAAGAATTATTGATCGTGTTATGGATAACTACTATGTTGGGGATGGAACTGTCCATCCCGGTGATCATTTACTCTTTATACACGAATTATGTGGGTTGTTCAAGTGTGCAGGTATTACTACAGATCAAGTTAAGAAGAAGTTATTCTCATTATCTTTGAAAGTAAGAGCTAAGGAATGGTATAAGCTGTTGAAGAATGGTCAAGCTCTGGAATGGGAGGAAATAGTGCCTCTCTTTTACTCAAAGTTTTATCCTCCTAGTGAGATTCATAAAGATCGGAATCAAATATACAACTTTTGGCCTCTTGATGGAGAGAGTACAGCTCAAGCTTGGGGGAGATTGAAGTTACTAATGCTCAAATGTCCCATTCATGAGCTCCCCAGCAATATTATTATCAATAAATTTTATGCAAGACTCCCTCTACATGACAAAGATTTATTGGATACTTTTTGTGCTGGATCATTCACTCATATGGAAGAAGAAGCTAAATGGGATCTTCTGGACCGTATTCAAGACAATGCTGAAGCTTGGGAAAATGACAAAGGTAGAAAGTCAAGTATAAATTATGATTATGAATGCATTGAATCTTTTATGGGAACTGATGACTTTCAAAATATTAGAAATGCTTATGGTCTAGACTCTCAAGCTATTGCTTCTTATTTTAAGGCTTTTGCTTCTTACATTGAAGTGCCTAAAAAGAAGTGGAATAAGTATCATGAACCTTATAAAGATATTGCTAAGAGTGTTCCTGCAAGAAATACTGAAGTTTATACTGCTAATCATGTTTTACCTGAACCTTATATTGAGAAAATGCCTTTTCCAGTTAAGGTAAAGCAACATTCTATGTTAGCTAGTATGGTTAATGAAAGTACAAATAAAGCTGTTGAACCTGATAAACAAATGGTTGATGAACCTATAATAGCAAATGTGAAAGACTTTGTTACTAAATATGAAAAATAGGGACACCCTATCCTTTGTAAGGATACCTCTAATATTGTTTCACAAAGTAGTGTTATGAGAGCTAGTATTCCCGTGCTTTCTGTTAGAATAAGCGATAGTTGCTATGACGGTCCTTGTGATAGTTATATTGTTAAGTTTATGCATGATACTGAAAGTTATTTTGAGAGAGGGAAAAGTGTTCTTATGCATCTCAATAATATCAAGTTTCCTCGTTTTATGCTGAAAGTTTTTATGTTGCACTTCTTTTGCCTTCTTATGCAAGTTGCCTCTGGTTTCAATAACTTGTTTGTTTACAAAATTCCCTTGCATAGGAAGTGGGTTAGACTTAAATGCGTGTGTGCTTTTGCTTCTTAATGCTCTCTTTCACTTCAATTCATATCCCTATGAGAGCTTCTTCAAAATTATCATGCCCATCTTAATGGCTATAAAGAAAGAGCTTTATGGGAGACAACCCAATTTGTTTTTTCTTTTAGTTTGTTTGTGTTTCTTTGAGTCTTGGAAGTTATTACTTCTGTAATAACCGCTCCATATCCATTTTGTTTGGTTTCTGTGTCAAGGTCAACCTCTAATGAGAGAGAAGTAAGATTTGGGGAAGTTGTTGTCCCAAAACAGATTTTTGTGCTTCACCGTAAAAATTCGTGAGAGATCTCTGTATGTCCGATTGAGCTGTAATTGTTTGTGCTTCTGCCCAGGTTGTTATTTAACTTTCGTTAGTTTTGCACTTTTTGATTTCAGCAACAGAAGATTTTCAAAAAAATTGATCTTTACCTGCTGGTCTGTTTTGACAGATTTTGCCACTCTTGCATTTGCTTCTTTATTCGATTTCCTTTTTGAATCCTTTTTGGGTTTTCGGAAGGAGTTGCTATAGTAGCTTATGCTTTGATGGTTTTCAGTTGAAGTTGGACTCAAAAGGTTTTATCACTTCACTTATACTAATGTTGCTAATAAGAACTGTGTGAAGTTTTGTAAGAAAGAAATTTCCAGGAAGTGGAGATAATGGTGTAATAAGGAAGAGAAGGGTTTTATGACTCAAGTAATAAGTGTATGAAGATGAAGATATCAATGATATTCAAGAGATGACTCCGGAAGAATCTACTAGATACCAAATTCAGAGACCTACAGAGTCTGTTTTCAAATAGGTAACAGTTCTGGTAAGAAAAGTTCCGCGAAAATACTATCCAACTATATTTTTGCAGTTTTCAGTCAATAAGGAAAGTTACGAAGTGAAAAAGGGATGGAACCGGAGCCAGGGTGGCTCACACCACCCTGTGGCGCGGGCCCACGCCTGGCCGCGCCACCAGGTGGTGCGTCCACCCCGGACTCTGCCTCCGACTCGTTTTCTCCCAGTACCTTCCTTTTGATATGAAACTTCGTAATATATAACCCCCCAGATCCCCCGAGGCTCGTATATCGTGTTTTCGTCGTGTTTTTGTTTCGATCTGTTTTTGTCAGGACATACTCTTTGAAAGCTTAGAAGCACAATGGTGTCCGCCAAGGATAAAGGGAAGGAGCCCATGGAGGAAGACCTCCAAGACCCCGGGAAGGAGAAGGAGATCAAGAGTGAAGGTGAAGAGGAGCAAGGCCAACATCCGCACACCGGCACTACCATTGCAAGCATTGGGGTGGTGGCAAACCCAGCCATTGGAGGGAAGCCTCCTCATCACCGTTCAGATCCCTAGTCACTTCCTCCATGCACCAAGAATCCTTTCCATACCCTTATCCATGAGCATCAATACCAGAATATGCCCAAGGGGAAATTACCCTCCAATTGGGATTTGCCTCGTTCTAGCCATGCAGGAAAATAAGACTTCAAGGAGGAAGAGTGGGGAAAGAGTAGCAAGAGCTAGAATTCTCAACATGACATGATCATGAGCCGCATTGAGCAAAACTCACAGTTGATTCGTAATCTCACCGTTGAGATTGAGGACTTGGGGAAGCTGATCAGAGAGCTCATTGAAAGGATACCACCACCACCTAAGGAGTAAATCGTCATCAGGTTTGGCATCCCCTTGGTTTGTTCCAAGCTTGGGGAGTGACGCGGTAACACATCACTATCTTCTATCTTTTTACCTTTTTAGTAGAGTCATATCATGAATAGAGGAGTTATTATGTAGGATGGTTTGCATTATGGAAGTGTCCCCTCTCTCGTTAGATATGTATCCCTTGGTGTGAGTTTACGTTATGGAATATTAATGAGAAGTTCTATCATTCACTCTTTTGCATAGCTTATATTAGTTTTCAAAATCGTGGTTATATGATTGATCTTGTTGTTAGTATTGGTATCACTTTGGGATCATTGAGTTAATTTAGTTGGTTTTGGCAAATGATGACCCACAAGTATAGGGGGTGTATCGCAGTATTTTTGATAAGAGTGTCGAACGCAACGAGGAGCAGAAGGTGTTGGCTAGTGGTATGGATCAGGAATTCTCTGCAAATACTTAGCAAACGGATTTTTAGAGGTTTTCGATAAAGCAAGTAAACAAAGTACGAGTAAATGAAAGATAGTAAGAATAAATGCAACAAGTGGCCCAATCCTATATGCAGCAAAGGACAAGCCGGTTGTATTTCTATAGATGACCAAACGTTCTCGAGGACACATGGGAAGACTGTCAAGTGCTTTCGCTTCATATAGCTGATTAATCTTCTTTAGCTTGCTAAGTGTTGTGTGGGTGAACCTGTGCTAATGTACCGCCCCATCCAAGACTAATACATACTTGTGATTAAACCCCTTGCAAACATCCGTAAGTACAAGAAAGTAATTAAGGTAGAAACCTAACCATAACTTTAAACTCTAAGACCCTTACGTCCCTTGTGCAATGGTTTCCTAACGGGGGTTCAGGTTTCTATCACTCCGGCAACCCCTACAATTAGTAGCCAAATACACAATGCATTCCCCTAGGCCCTTATAGGTGAAGTTTCATGTAGTCGACGTTCACATGACACCACTAGAAGAAGTACACCACAACTTAAATAACAATCTATTGAATCTTTCTCAATGCAACTCCACTACTAACAACAAGGCTTCTCCCATGTACTCAAGAACAAAACGAACTACTCACAAGACATCATATGGATCATGATCAGAGAGGGAATGATGATGTATAACAATCTGAACATAAACAATAATTCAATGGTTCACTCAATACCATCAACTACAAAGAGTAATCAACACCGGGAAAGTTTCCCCTATGTACTATGCAAGATTCAACGCAATTGTTACAGCAATATGGAGATGGTGATGAGGGTGCTGATGGTGATGATGGTGGTGATGATGATGATGATGATCCCGATGAAGTCCAGCTTGATGGTGGTGTTGATGGCGACGATCCCCCCTCTCCGGGAAGGAATTCCCCCGGCAGAAATCTGTCTGCCGGAGAGATCTTTCTCTCTCGGTATTTTCCGCCCTGTAGAGGCGGCGGAATCTTTCTGTGGTCGCTCCCCTAGTCTTAGGGTTTCGTGGGGATGATATACACTAGAGGAGAGAGGCTGGAGTGGGCCAGGGCGGCCACACCACTCCCAGTCACGTCCTAGGCCTGCCCGCGCCATGGGGTGGTGTGGGCCCCCTGTGGCCCACCTCCACTCCATCTTCTGGCATCCTGAGTCTTCTGGAAAAATAGGATTTTCCCGGATTTTCTGATCTTCGCGAATTTTGCCTCCAAACAGCACCTTTTCATCAGAATCCTGACTGCAGCGGTCCAGGCTCCAAAAGTCATCAACCATAAAGAGCAACTCACTATTATATAACTCAACTTGCAATGAGTAAAGGAAACACAAATAAAGATACATAAAGTGAATCATAATTGGTAAGAGCAAACTTAGCTCTTGGTCGAAGAATAGTTGATAATTTGCTGGAGTTCACAAATAGCTGGTTTTTCAATGATAGCTTTCAAAGTAGTAAACATCAAGATAAGAGCAATGTGCAAAACAAGGAACATAAGACATGATTGAATAAATCATCATATGAATGAATGAAACACATCAACTCAAAATACTTGCTGAGATAGAGAGGAAGTAGGTTTACTAACTCAATCTACAAAGTAAAAGAAAGGCCCTTCAAAGAGGGAAGCAGGGATTGCAAGTCTCATAAAGAGCTCCCAAAAATTATGATACTTACTAGCTTTCAGCTCTCATTGTCCCTATCATAGGCATCTTTAGGTGATTACGGTGAAAGTGAGGTCCAATCTGAGTTATATGCTTGACACACTATAAACTGAAAATCCCAAGTCCCTTGAGTACAAGGGCCGCTCCTCATGCTACTCAACTTTAGTTACCAGTAAGTTCTTGTCATCGTAAGTATGTGCGTATCATTGAGAACCGCCAATGGGGTACCCCTTGCCCGATGATACGGAAGAATCACCATATCAAAATGACAAGGAAAGAAGACAATGAGTATCTCAGCAATCTTCTTATTTACCATGGGAAAATGGTGCTTTTTTCTCTCTTTCCTCTTTTCATAGTATCTCTTTTTTTCTTTTCTTTTTCTCAATAGCTATCTCTCTCTTTTTTTTATAAGAAGAATGCTTCATAGATATCATTATGGTTACGCTGCAGGTTTCCACCATGTCAACATGGATTAGACCAGCGGCCCAGGCGTTTCTCTAACACACATACATAACTCCATGGACTTACAAGCTCCCCTTTTATTTCACACCGACGACATCCGCAAACAAAAGAGCTCCCATGGAGTTATGCATGTGTGTTAGAGAAATGCCTGGGCCGCTGGTCTAATCCATGCTGACATGGTGGAAACCTGCAGCGTAACCATAATGAGTATCTATGAAGAATTCTTCTTATCAAAAAAGAGATAGAGATTGAGAAAAAGAGAAAACAAAAAAGAGGTTATGAAAAGAGGAAAGAGAGAAAAAAGCACCATATTCCCATGGTAAATAAGAAGACTGCTGAGATACTTGTTGTTTGCTTGCCTTGTCATTTTGATATGGGGATTATTCCGTATCATCGGGCAAGGGGTACCCCGTTGGCGGTTCTCTATGATACACATATGCTTACGATGACAAGAACTTACCGGTGACTAAACTTGAGTAGCATGAGGAGCGGCCCTCGTATTCAAGGGACATGAGATTCTCAACTTACAACTTGTCAATGCATATCCTCATTTTTGATCACTTTAACCTTAATCACCTAAAGATGCCTATGATAGGGGCAATGAGACCTGAAAGGTAGTAAGTATCATAATTTTTGGGAGCTCTTTGTGAGACTTGCAATCTCTGCTTCCCTCTTTGAAGGGCCTTTCTTATACTTTGTAGTTGAGTCAGTAAACCTACTCCCTTCTATCTCAGCAAGTATTTTGAGTTGTTGTGTTTCATTCATTCATATGATGATTTATGCAATCATGTCTTATGTTCCTTGTTTTGCACATTACTCTTATCTTGATGTTTACTACTTTGAAAGCTATCATTAAAAACCAGCTATTTGTGAACTACAGCAAATTATCAACTATTCTTCGACCAAGAGCTAAGTTTGCCATTACCAATTATGATTCACTATATGTATCTTTATTGTGTTTCCTTTACTTATTACAAGTTCAGTTATATAATAGTGAGTTGTCTTCTATTATGATCTGTGTATTTGATGAATGTGATGCTTCTTGTTCATATCCTTTTATCGACTCTTCACTCCATAAACCTGAGGCCATGTTTATTGAGCTCAGTTTCGCTTGAGGACAAGCGAAGTTTAAGCTTGGGGGGAGTTGATACGTCTATTTTGCAGCACTATTCTATGTCTTAATTCACTATTATTCATTGATATATTTCATATTGAGAGGTGATACTTATGTTATTTCATCTGTTTTTGCATGGTTGATGACCTTTTGGAGCATGGACCGCTGCAGTCAGGATTCTGATGGAAAAGGTGTTGTTTGGAGGCAAAATTCGTGAAGATCAGAAAATCCAGGAAAATATACGGAAAATCCTATTTTTCCAGAAGACTAAGGATGCCAGAAGATGGAGTGGAGATGGGCCAAAGGGGGCCCACACCAACCCATGGCGTGGGTAGCCCTAGGTCGCGCCAGGAGGTGGTGTGGCCACACTGGCCCACTCCAGCCTCTCTCCTCTAGCGTATATCATCCTCCCGAAACCCTAAGACTCGGAGAGCGACCACAAAAAGATTTCGCCGCCTCTGCGGGGCAGAAAACACCGAGAGAGAAAGATCTCTCGGGCAGACAGATTTCTGCCGGGGGAATTCCTTCCCGGAGAGGGGAGATCATCGCCATCAACACCACCATCAAGCTGGACTTCATCGGGATCATCATCATCATCACCACCATCATCACCATCAGCACCCTCATCACCATCTCCATATTGCTGTAACAATTGGTTGAATCTTGCTATAGTTCATAGGGGAAACTTTCCCAGTGTTGATTACTCTTTGTAGTTGATGCTATTGAGTGAACCATTGAATTATTGTTTATGTTCAGATTGTTATACATCATTATTCCATGTCTGATCATGATCCATATGATGTCTTGTGAGTAGTTCGTTTTGTTCTTGGGGACATGGGAGAAGTCTTGTTATTAGTAGTGGAGTTGCGTTGAGAAAGATTCAATAGATTGTTATTTAAGTTGTGGTGTACTTCTTATAGTGGTGTCATGTGAACGTCGACTACATGACACTTCACCTATATGGGCCTAGGGGAATGCATTGTGTATTTGGCTACTAATCGTAGGGGTTGCTGGAGTGACAGAAACCTGAACCCCCGTTAGGAAACCATTGCACAAGGGACATAAGGGTCTTAGAGTTTAAAGTTGTTGTTAGGTTTCTACCTTAATTACTTTCTTGTACTTACGGATGTTTGCAAGGGGTATAATCACAAGTATGTGTTAGTCTTGGATGAGGCGGTACATTAGCATAGGTTCACCCACACAACACTTAGCAAGCTAAAGAAGATTAATCAGCTATATGAAGCGAAAGCACTTGACAGTCTTCCCATGTGTCCTCGAGAACGTTTGGTCATCTTAAGTAATACAACTGGCTTGTCCTTTGCTTCATAAAGGATTGGGCCACTTGCTGCATTTATTCCTACTGTCTTTTATTTACTCGTACTTTGTTTACTTGCTTTATCAAAAAACCCCTAAAAATCTGTTTGCTAAGTATTTGCAGAGAATTCCTGATCCATACCACTAGCCAACACCTTCTGCTCCTTGTTGGGTTCGACACTCTTACTTATTGAAAATACTGCGATACACCCCCTATACTTGTGGGTCATCAAGGCCCCGCTGCAAACAGGTTGGCAGGACAAAAGATGTTCTGCAAGATCTCATTACGAGCACGTATGACTATATATGGAACACATGCCTATGATTATTTAGTACTTGGATGCTTTACCTTATTTATCTATAAATGCCCTATATCTTGATTGCCTAGTGAATTGTCTTGTCCATGCAACACCCGTCCATCCATCCCTATGCCTACCGCGCTTTAATCCTACTATTTACTGCAATTGTTACTATTGTCTTTACTTTTACTACTGTTATTACTTTGCTATTGCTACTACAAAGCTGTTGGTACTGATAAACTGCTGTGAGCAAGATTGTTTCCAGGTGCAGCTGAATTGACAACTCAGTTGTTAAGGCTTATAAATATTCTTTGGCTCCCCTTGTGTCGAATCAATAAATTGGGTTTCACTTCCCTCGAAAATACTATGATACACCCCCTATACTTGTGGGTCATCAACTAGTGACACTCCTTTTGTATAACTTGCCATTTATTATAGTATAGGATTTTGCCCTTCTCTGAATCTGTCTGGCGAGTATCTCATCACTCGGTAGAGTTCCATCTCTCAAAAAGCATAAGATTGGTTGTGCCCATGCTGGAGTAGCACGGGTCGGGAAAACCACTTCGTCCACTTCCATTGGGTCCACTGACATAACCTCTTCCGAATCAATCTGAACAGTCCCCAGGTTCTGCGAGGCAGTCCTTGGGTTTACCGAAGCAGTCCCCGGGTTACGTGGAGCACTCCCCCAATCAATGTCCATTGGGACAACCTCTGATCCTGGTTTTGCCAAGATGTGGATTGACTCAGATTCAGGTGATGGGTTAATTGATGGTTTTCTGAGGTGTTCAAGAGCTATGCCTGGTGGGATAGATTTGCCGGGATGAACCAAGTTTTGATAACAGGTCAGCTGCATCATTTTCAGCATGAGGTACATGATGGAATTCACATCCTTCGAAGTACCCACTGATTTTTTGGACATGAAATCTATACAAGGACATATTTGCGTCGAGCGCATCCCAATGACCCGAAACCTATTGCACTACTAGATATGAATCACCAAAGCATTGGATCCGACGTATGCTAATCTATTTTGCTACTTTCAGGCCATGTACAAGTGCCTCATATTCGTCCACATTGTTTGATGCGGCAAAATGAATTTGCAACACATATCTCAATTGATCCTTCTTGGGCGAGGTAAGGACTATCCCGGCGCCTAACCCGGTTTTCATTTTTGACCCGTGAAAGTGCATTCTCCAAAAGTTAGAGTCAGGCAAGGGTGGCTTAGACTGCATTTCAGCCTAATCGACAAAAAAGTCGGCCAGTGCCTGAGACTTTATAGCATCTCTCCTATCATATTGCGGGGCATATGGAGTTAACTCGATAGCCCACTCGCATCTTTGTTACCCATTATCTCGGATATTGGTGCTTCACATATCACTTTTATAGGGTGTTCTTCAAAATAATGCTTAAGCTTTTTGGCCGCCATATAGACTCCATATGCCATCTTTTGATATTGTGGATAATTATGTTTTGACGTGGAAAGTACCTTGCTTAGGTAGTAAGCTGGCCTCTGCACTTACGAATCCGTTGGTCGCTACTATGTAGAGCAACATCGGCTCTTTGGACAGTGGTGAAGCTAACACAGGTGCAGAGGCTAACATATTTTTTAAGTCATGAAAAGCACTATCTACCTGCGGTATCCAAATGAACTTATCCAACTTTTTCATTAGCTAGTATAGAGGTAGTGCCTTTTCCCCCAGCCGACTAATGAAACGACTCAACGATGCCAGACAATCAATGAACTTCTCGACATCGTTGAGACACTTTGACAGTTTCATACGTTCAACAACTTTGGTTTTACTCGTACTAGCTTCCATACCTCAGCTGGACACGAGGAAACCGAGTAATTTTCCGGTCAAGACACCGAAGGTGCATTTCTCCGGGTTAAGCTTCATTCGGAACCTTCTTAGGTTCGCGAACGTTTACCAGATATCATCTAGGACTGAATGACTCTCCTTGGTTTTTATCACCACATCATCAACATATACTTGGACATTTTTCCAATTTGATCATGTAAGTATTTTTGCATGCACCTTTGATACGTTACACCTGCATTACGTAAGCCGAATGACATGTTGCGATAGCAATAAGCCCTGTACGGGGTAATAAAGGCAGTTTTTATTTGATCAGCTAGGTTTAATGGTATCTGGTGGAAAACAGAATACGTATGTACAAATGACAAAAGCTCACAACCAGCGGTCGAGTGAATGACTTGATCAATTCTAGGCAAAGGGAATGGGTCCTTTGGATATGCCTTGTTTAAATTGGTGTAGTCAATGCACATGCACCACATCACTGCCATGTTCAGACCATCCTTCTTCTTTTCCATGAGAACCGGATTAGAGAGCCAATCCAGATGAAGTACCTCCATAATAAACCCGACTGCTAGGAGCCGAGCTATCTCATCACCTATGATCTTTCTCCTATCCTCGATGAAGCGGCAGAGATGTTGCTTCACTGGCCTTGCATCATGACTGTCATGCAAAGAGGGCTCAGCCATCTCCCTCAGGACACCTTGCAAATCCTATGTGGACCAAGCAAAAATGTCCTGATTCTCATGGAGGAAGCTGATGAGCTTGCTTTCCTATTTGTCACTCATGCCCGCACCAATAGTGATAGTGCACTCTGGGAGTTGCTCTTCAATCTAAACTTTGTGTGTATCCTTAGTCGGCTGAAATGACACACTCCCATGTGGGTTACTCAGCACCGGCATATTCAGCTGAGCCGACTGAGCCAGTGCCACTACATCGTGAATCCTCTTATTTTCATGTGCTTTCACTAATGACTTGGCCAGATTTGATTCGGCCGAGGCACACTCCATTGAGCGCCTAAATTCCCCAGCAACAGTGATGACCCCATTGGGCCCTCGCATCTTCATCTTCAAGTAACTTATGTGAGTACTGGCCATAAACTTGGAAATTGCTGGCCTACCAAGCAATGCATGATAACAACTCTCGAGGTCCACCACCTCAAACAACAAGTTTTCCATCCTACATTTATCTCTTGTGCCGAATAACACTATTCGGACCTTCCCAATGGGTTCACATGAAAAACCCAGCACAATGCCATGGAATGTGGTCTTAGTCGCCTAGAGCATGTTCTCCGAGATACCCAACTTATGCATTGTGTCCTTGTACAGTATATTGCCATTGCCAATGAGTACCTTGGAGAACTTCACATTTATGTTCGGCCCAATAAACACCATGTCAAGCACTAGAGCATATGATCCAGGACTTGGCATAAGCTTGGGATTATCCTTTATGCTCCAGGTGATCTCCTGGTCAGACCAATACATATACTTCGACACTGCCGGCATGACCGCGTTGACCTCCGTATGTCGCCTCTACACACTTTGCCTATCATTTTCCTCTGTGGTGAACACAACATAACTTTGGTGATGTTCCCTGTATTCATTCCGGCCATCATGGAAAGGGTTTCCGCGGTCCCTGGTTCTGATTTCCCACTTGATGCACAATTTCTCTCCTCTCCTGGTTCTCATACCTCGGCTGTGGTGGAGGTAAAACTAGTTGCTGAGCATTTCCCCCTGTGAGTTGTGGTTGTGTAGGTGCCTGAGGCGGACCCATGTCACCCATAGCTCGTTGCATCCATGCATAGTGCTGGG
Source organism: Avena sativa (assembly GCA_916181665.1). Classification (NCBI taxonomy): domain Eukaryota; kingdom Viridiplantae; phylum Streptophyta; class Magnoliopsida; order Poales; family Poaceae; genus Avena; species Avena sativa. The sequence continues at coordinate 622,169,294 of OV702289.1, forward strand.
TCATATGGTTCGTCGGTTTACTCGGATTCTGCATGTGAAACTTATACGGCTGATCTAGCATAGACTCATAAGTGTATCTCGGCCTCTCTTGCCACTGTTTCTTTTGCTCTACACTCCACTGTTTCTTTCCATATGTTTTATGTGTCCACTGTTGGCCACTGTTCTTTTGTCGTTGGCTACTCCTAGCACCTGGCTAATCTTGGTTCATAGTAGCAACATGATTCAAACCATACCTATAATTTGGCGTTTCATCTCTCCTTTTTCCTCGGAAATCATTCCTCCGGGATGACCCGACACCGTCCTTGGAGTAATAATCCTCAGTCGGCTCTATCGACATAAGCAAGGGTTCGGTAGGATCTCCCAATGCATATGAATCTGCAATCTTGATAGTTTTAGCCAACAGAGTTGGCATATCCCTTTGTATCCTTTGCCACAACACACTTGCATGTTGGCACCCTTATGCAAACCAAGCAATTACATGTGACTCGATTACTCCTTCACATGAGTTGCACAACGTACACCACCAAGTCAAAAACTCTCTGTCTGTCTCATTCGGCCCCTGTTTACACATTGTCGGGTGCTGCGACCTATTCGGCCTCTTGTACGTACTTATGAAGTTACTGATGAACATCTCTTCAAAATTCAACCAGTAGTTGATACTCCCCGGTGGCAAATTGTTCACCCACACTTTCGCTGGCCCCTCAAACATGTGAGGAACATACCTCACTGTCCATCTGATGTTACCCTGTGCGATATGCACAGCAGTTGAATAATCAATAAGCCAATTGCGGCTTGGTGCTGCCATCATACATTTTTGTTCCCCTGGCCAACTAAAAGTTCAGCACAAGTGGCTCCCTCATAATATGAGGTCCAAAACATGTAGGACCCGGAGGACCTTCTGCCTCCATCATTTTCGACATATGGATTCTGTCCAACTTTAAACTTGTATCATATGGTTGCAAGTTCCTATTTCCCAGCTGCGATCCCATTGTATTTCCCATCATATGATGATCCGGCCTGGAAACAGCCCAGCGTGAACCATAGCCGAATAACCATCATTGTATCTATTCTATGCCGAGTGAGCGTACTAGTGCTGCATAGCTAGTCTAGCACTTTCCTCTTGCTGAGGTATATGCTGTTGCTGGTGCTACTGCGGCGGATATTGCCCCGCTCCAGCCGAATTACGCTGGCTGGCATTGTCGCGCCCAACATTTCCTTGACTCGCATTGCCTTAGTCGAGGTTCCCATGACCACCATTACCTCAGTTGCCGCTTCCTTGACCAGCATTTCCTTGTACTGCTTTGCCTTTCCTGGCCACCTTTGGATAATACGATACCATCTGTTTGTTCCTTCTACCAGAGGTTGCACCCTCATCTCTCCTTAGACATGTACCTAGTGATGATGTGATACATTGCAAATGTATCTATAATTTTTGATGTTCCATGCTTAGTTTTATCCACTTTCTTGTGTTTTGTTCGCACTTTGGAGTACTTTTCTTATGATTTCTTGGACTAACATATTAACGAGAGCCACAGTGCCAGCTGCCTGTTTTCTGCTGTTTTTGGTTCCAGGAAAGTCAGAAAATCAATATTCTCGGAATTGGACGGGACAAAAGCCAAAGTGCCTATTTTTCCGGAAGTCATCAAGTGCCAGAATACGAGACGGAGAGGGGCCAGAGGCCGGCCACACCACCTGTCCACGCGGCCAGGCTAGGCCCGTGCTAGGGGTGGTGTGGTGGCCCTTGGCACCCCCTCGGTCTCCCCTTCCGCCTATAAGATGCCCTCGGGACAAAAACCCTAAGTGCTCGATCAAAAATCCACGAAAGAGTCTGTAGTCGCCGTCATCTCCATCCCTAGATCGGGAGGGATCTGAAGCTCTTCTCGGCACCCTGCCGGAGAGGGGAATTCACCCTGGAGGCCTTCTTCATCACCATGCAAGCCTCCGGTGTGATGCGTGAGTAGTTCATCCGTGGACTACAGATCCATGTAGTAGCTAGATGGCTGGTTCTCCTCCTTTGTGCTTTCATGTTTAGATCTTGTGAGCTCCGTTCATGATCAAGATCATCTATTAGTAATTCTGCATGTTGTGTTTGCGGGGATCCGATGGATATTGAGATGCTATTTTAGATTGATTATTGATTCTATCATGTCTTTGTTATTTGTGATCTTGCATGCTTTCCGTTGTTAGTAGCTATCTTGGCCAAGTAGATGCTAGCAACTCCAAGAGTTAGTATTTATGCTCGATACTGGGTTCATGCCTCTGGTAATCTAGGGAAGTGACAGAAATCTCTAAGGTACTAGATGTGTTGTTGCTACTAGGGAGAAAACAGCAATCCTTTGTTCATAAAACAATCGTATTGTTTACTTTACACGCAATTCATAAAGCAATAATTTGTTGCTTGCAACTTAATACTGGAGGGGGTTCGGATGATAACCTGAAGGTGGATTATTAGTCATAGATGTAGTTGGATGGAGGTCTATGTATAATGTTGTAATGCCCAATCAAGTTCCAAAGGAGTCAAGATGATTAGTATATGCATGTATTGCTTTCTCGATGTTTGTCAATTGCCCCGTTGTAATTTGTTCACCCAGCATGTTATCTATCTAAGGAGAGCCACCTCTAGTGAACTATGGATCCCGGTCCTTTTCTTTACATACAATCTATAAACTGTTTACTACTTTGTGTTTACTTTCTGCAAGCTATTACTTCTTTCCATTCGATACATTTAATCCTTTGTTTTCCGCAAAACACGGTGAGATTGACAACCTCATCGCAAGTTGGGGACAAAGTTTTGTGGTTGTGTTGTGCAGGTATCCACGTTGCTACTAGCACCGGTAGTGCGCCCTGCCAAAGCTCAGCTAGTAACACCTTTGGGGTGTTTCCTTGCTCCTACTGGTTCGATTAAACCTTGGTTTCATAACTGAGGGAAACTTGCTGCTGTGCTCATCATACCTTCCTCTTGGGGTTCCCAACGAGCTCTACATCAACACCACCATCAAGCATTTTTCTAGGCACCGTGCATTGAGCCATCATGCTACTGCCCCGACCGATCTTGTAGGAGCGCCCCCAGGCGAATGAACGACATAGAAACCACCTGCTCTTGCCGGGTTAGCTCTGAGTAGTTCCTTATTCTGATGGTTTGCAATGCGCACCAGCTCGATGACTCTCTCTTGCTGCCTTTGTTGGGCCTTGCCGGTCAAAGCATCTAGCTCAGCTGCTGCTACATCTGCAGCCCTGAGGTTCTTTGCCGGGCTGTTGTACCTCGGCAAACCCGTTGACATTGGGTTACCCGAATCTACTTACTTAGGAGCACCTTCTTTATCTATCTCGTTGATGAGGTTTCTTTTTATACCATCCATACAACTCAGACTAGTGTTAATCCTATTGGCCTTATTATACTCACGCAGGGTGACATTCAACATCTGCTGAGCCGCAACTACTTTCTTGGCCCCCTCTAGCACTTTCTGCCAGGTCTCCTCCATCTCGGCCTATGCCTGAGCTGGATCTACTATAGGAGCTACTGGAGTAGTCAAACTCTCTATGGCTTGCTGGAGGATATTTTGTGGCCTCTCCAGCGGAGGGAACCTCGAACGAGCTACCTTTGGGGTTGTTTCGCCGTCCTCAGCCAGATCTTTGCTGGTGCTAGCTCCTGGCGCAGGCATCAACACCTCGACGCAGCTGGCAGGGCGAGTGATACGCGGACCGTGAGTCATGCAGAGAGGAGGATCCGCCGCCATGATGACTCGTTGCGGGAACGCGCAGGAGACGTCGACCGTGATGTAGATCTTGTGCGCGCGGAAGCTGACGAACTTGTCATTGCACGGGAGAGGGTGGTTGCCAAAGTTGCCCATGTTATTGCTGACAAAGTCCAGCGAGCCGAATCGCTGAACCAAGCCTGAGATAATGCACTCCCCCGATGTGATAAAGTTTCCCGTCCGGATGAACACACCAGCTAGCGCCGCTACTGGCCCCACGATGGGCGCCATCTGTCATGGTGGTGTCACGGCAGATGCCATGGGTAGGCTAAAGATAGGTCCTATGGGCATTAGTGGTATCCGGGGAGGGATAGTGCGGTGAATCCGCACACGAAGAACACACAAACACAACACACAATATACCCAGGTTCGAGGCTCTCCTATGGAGATAAAACCTTTACTCCTGCACTAGATCTTATATTATGATCTCTGGACTAGTACAAATGCTCCTTGAGCTATATCGAGAGGAGGAAGAAGATGAAGTGCTTCTGCTCTCCTCTCCCTCTAGGGTTTTTGTGTAATGCTCATGAACCGACCTCTTCCTTGGAGGCCCTGGCTCACCTTATAAAGGGGTGGCTAGGTTACAACTAGGGCATACATGACCTGGATATTCCCTGGAGATGCTTGTCCCAAAATAGTAGTTCGGCGCCCTCCTTTCGTTAGTCGCCAGCCTCTGCACGGCAATGGCCCAGAGTCCATGTTGTCTGACCCACAACGGTCAAAGACTGTCACGTCCGTGAACCTCTGCTCTGTCCCCGATCCTGAGGCCTTTGTCCCTAGCGCTTGTCTCCCCAGGATTCCCGGGAAAGAGATAAAAGCGCTGACCTTGGGGCTGGCTGACTCCTTCCTGAGCACACCAACCCCTGACTCGGTCCCATCCGGATGACTCGGCCGGGGTGGTACCTGCACATAGAAATCAATGTAGATGTCGTGCCGACATATGGCCAGGTCTTGCTGGGCCAGTCCGGCCTTGGGTGATTCGGCCGTAACTCGGTCGTCCCTTAAATACCTCAGCCAGCTTATGCCTTAGCTGATTTATACCTCGGTGGACTTTGTCCTTATACCTTACCTTGACCTTACTTGGGGTCATCCCCCAACAGTTGGTGAACAATTTATTGTATTTATTTGTGTTGTAATAATAACTAGACGGTGTATTATTGAATTATTTTGGATTTGTTTGATCTAGTTCAACCTACTGTCGCGCTAGCGCGCCTGGTGGTGTGGTGGGTGGGTGTGTGTGGGGGGGTGGGGGTGGGGGGGCATTTTTGGCAAGCTCCAGTGTGCACTGTATTTTAGCGCGCCAGTGGATGAAAAGCCGACCCCACGCGCAATATCGGGATGTAGCGCGCAGTGTGCACTGCATTTTAGCGCGCAGTGTGGACGAAAAGCCGACCCCACGCGCAATATCGGGATGTAGCGCGTTGCAAAGTGAATTTAGCGCGCCGCGCGATAGTGTGACCGATGAAGTTGCTCTTAATGCCTTTTATTTTATTCAGCTATATACAGTTTTTTCAGTGGTGCATATTGTAGCAGTTGCTTGGCCCACGAATAGGTTTGGTCTCAGCTCAGCAATGGCTTGATTCTGAAACGTGCGTAGTGTTGAGAATGTTTCAGATCATAAATTCCTCATTTAATTTATTGGAAGGAGCCTGGTATAGTGGTATTCGTTCAGTCCCTCTCAGTTCAGATCGTAGATCATCACTAACACGTGCGGGAGTTCTTTGAAAGCAAAGATATCCTTGACAAGGGATCTCTCAGATTACTGGTTTATCATGGTGGCCTGATGTTCATGGATTAACAAAATAACCGACAACTTAGAAGACGACTCACGACTCTTTCTATCCTCATCGATCATTCAAATCAGGGAACTGGGGAAGGCTATTTTTTTTAAATAATACACTTTTTTAATTTAATTTCACGAATATTATGCAAAAAGAGGAAATTACACCTCTAACGCACTGTCGTTTTTTGAAAGAACGACCAGCCCGTATCGCTTTTTGAAAAGACGATCAGCTCGGGCCGTCTTTTGAGGCGCCGAAAGAAGCGCGGCGGGCCCCACCCTGCCGGGCTGCAGCCGGACAGCGTTCGGCGACCACGCGTGTCGTTTGATGGAAAAACGACAGGGTGGCCTCGTCCTTTAAGGCAACGACATGTTGCGTCGTCTTTTGAAGCAACGACGAGCTGGTCCATATCCCCGCGCCGCGCCGTGCCCAGCCCCGCGCCAGACCACCCCGCCTGCCTCCTTCTTCCTCTCCCTCAGCCCCGCGTTTTCTTCTCCCCTGCTGCTAGTTCTTCTCCCATGGAGCTGCACCGATTTGCTGCTACATTTTGCTCCGTTTTCCACTAAATTTACTGCTGAAAAATATTAGAAAGCTAGTAGATTTCCGATCTACTTGTGAGATAGTCTAGTGAAGCGATTTGAGGCGTTTTCGTGGAGGGTTTTCGTGGAGTTCTTGAGGAGCAATGGCTATGGTGGAGTCTGGGGCGGGGGCTTGAGGCAGCTGCACGCTTGAGTGGAGGCAGCTGCACGGCAGGATTTTGCAGCTTCAAGGATAAACCCTAATTTCTTGCTAACTGCGGTCATTTGTGTTTGTTTATCTTCTTGGTAGTTCTGGATGTGGTATGTTAGCTGTTAGATTATTCGGCTATAGGATTATAAGTATATTTGTGGGTTATGCCAGATTATTCGGCTATAGGATTATAATTATATTTGCGGGCTATGCAAGATTATTCGGCATAGGATTGTAAGTATATTTGCGGGCTAAAATCTTCCATTGTACGGGCATTTGACAAATTGTGGTATTTTTTTAGGTCTGAAGTTATGCCCAATAATGTAGTATTTAGGTTCTACTATGGTGACGATGTCGTCAAAACAAACCAGTATGAAGTTGATTTGAGCGATTTTTATTGTATTGATGAAGTGCTCTAGGATCCTGAAACAATATCCATTATTGAGTTGAAGGATTGGTTATGTGCTCGTTTAGGGCTCCCTCCCACCCATATTGTCGGTGTGCATGTATTATGGACTAAGTTAAGGATTAAACCTGATATTTTTTTTGAGACCGATAGAAGAGCAAGCTAAATGGGTCAAATGGGTGAAAGTCTGTCTACATAGGGTAGTTAACCCCAGTGTCTTAGTGCTTCCTGTGGCGAAAGAGCCTATTTATGACCAGGGCTAGATTAGTCAGACACACCATGCTGGTGGTGGTTATGATCATGAGCAGAGCAGTCAAGCGAAAGACGGAGGTGGTGGTGGCTACTATGATGACCAGAGAAGTCAAGGCCAAGATGGCGGTGGTGATTATGAACCTGGTCAGAGTAGTTATGCACACGCCGATGGAGGTAGTTATGAACCTGGTCAGAGTAGTTTTGCACACACCGAGGATGGTGGACATGAATCAGCTAAAGGTAGTCAAGGGACAGGAGAAGATATTTTCAGTGGTGAGGTCGATGAGGATGAGATACACGACGGTTGGTTGCAAGATCAGATGGAAGCCGAAGATTCAGAAGGGTACGGTGATAGCTCTTATGATTCCGCTGAGTCTGATCAAGAGGACCAACCTATTCCAGCATCATGGAATCAAGACCACACAGCAGCAATGAATGTGAATGATGGGCATGATTCCTCGTGGCACTATCACGCCAACAACATCTCCATTGGTGCATTATATCCTAGCAAGAGGCATCTACAGGAAGCAGTCGTTGGCTGGGCATTATCCACGCAACGGGTTTTCAAAACAAAGGTGTCATCCCAACAATATTTGACTTTGGTTTGCGAGGTAGCTGGATGTCCTGCCAGGGTCCATGCCCATGTTCCTCGATATGACACCAACTAGAAGGTTAGCGATGTTGTGTAGCACATATGTCAACTTGACAATGTCCTTCAAGACCATCGTAATCTCACGTCAACCCTCCTGGCTAGACTGTTATACACTGAGATAGTGGAGACCAAAGCCATGATGGTGAAATCTATCATCAACAAAGTTGTTGTCAGATTTCGCTACAATATATCTTACGGAAAGGATTGGAGGACTAAGCAGAGGGCACTAGAGACAAGATTTGGTTTGTTTCGAGATGGATACGACTGTGTTGTTCGGATGTTGCAGACACTGCAGGCTAGGAATCTAGGCACATACCTTGACATCCAACACTTAACATTGCCTCAAGAACCCAGTTTGAGGGTGCTGCATCGAGTGTTCTTCTCATTTGCTATATGCATAGAAGCTTTCACTCACTGTCGACCAGTCATTTGTGTAGATGGAACATTTCTCACTGGCAAGTACAGGGGGCAGATCTTGACTGCCATAGGTCAAGACGGGAACAATCAAGTTGTTCCACTTGCATTTGCTTTCGTGGAGAGCGAGAACACCAAGAGTTGGGTATGGTTTTTCAGGCAGCTGAAAATAGCAATTGTGAGGGATGTACCGAATGTATGCGTCCTTCATGACAGACATCCGGGTATACTCAGCGCGATAAGGAAGCTGACTCAGCCTGCTCCAAATGAACCAACTCCATGGCTAGACATGCAGAGTCGTTGGTGCATGCGGCATCTAGGGGCTAACTTTTTCTCACAGTTCAGGAACAAGGCCCTGATGAACCTATTCAAGAAGCTTTGCAAGCAGAACCAGGAGTGGAAGTATATCAAGTGTCGGGCCTATCTAGATGAATTCACAAAAAAACATGATAGGCAGAGGAAAGCAGCTAGAGCAGCAGTTGTGGCGGCTCATGCGGCCGCGGTAGCTGCACAGACAGTAGCTGGAGCAGCACCACCCGAGGAAGAACCAATTGCTCTTTGCGATTTTCCAGGATTTGACCAACCCGGTACTAGGAGGAGGCCTGGCAGACGGATTAAGAATTTTCAGGAATGGATAGAGCACGAGCCTGTGGAGAGGTGGTCTCTATTGCATGACACTCATGGTGCTAGGTTTGGCGTTATGACTACAAATCTTGCCGAAACTTACAACTTCGTCTTGAGAGGAAGCGGGGCTCTGCCATTAACAGCTATTGTGGAGTGTATTTTCATCGGAACGTTGAAGTACTTCAGAGACAGACTCCAGCTTTCTCAGATGCATATCATCAACAACCCAAACACGAGGTATTGTTCAAAGATAACGCATTACATGAATGATAAAATGGAAAAGGCTCGGTCTATGCACGTCGTCGCCATCGGTAATCAAGAACGAAGATTTGAGGTTGGCCTTCCTTCCAAAAGGATCGGATCTGGAGAAGAGGTAAAGACACAAGAGGTGAGGATAGGCAATGAGGCTTGGCCGACGTGTGAGTGTACCTGCAACAAACCCAAGCTGATACATCTGCCTTGCTCTCATGTACTTGTTGCGTGCGGGCAGTTAGGTATGGATGCGAGATCGTTTGTGTCTCCTTATTTTCTTAAGGAGTCGGTGATCAATACATGGAACGCAAGATGATGGGATATAGAGCATGGGGCAATTTCAACAAAGGAAACCCCGGTGAAAGGATTTACATCCCAGATCCTGGACTAATGCAGACAGGCAGAGGAAGGCGACAATGTGTTTGCATCCGTAATGATATGGATGAATCCGAAGCCGGAGGCCCTACTAGACAATGTTTTCTATGTAATCATTTTGGTCATAGAGACACCAATTGTCATATCTTCGGGACTGGAGGAGCGGCTCTTCATGGACATGGCAGACGTGGCAGGCGAGGAACAAGAGGCAGAGGAAGAAACTAGAATTTGTAATTCATATGGAACCATGTTTTAAATTTATAATTTGTAAAAAACTATGTTTTAAATTTGTAATTCGTATGGAACTATGTTTTAAATTTGTAATTCGTATGGAACTATGTTTTAAATTTGTAATTCGTATGGAACTATGTTTTAAATTTGTAATTCGTATGGAACTATGTTTTAAATTTGTAATTCGTATGGAACTATGTTCTAAATTTGTAATTCTTATGGAACCATGTTTTAAATTATGCAGATGGCGGAATCTTTGCTTAATGCTGATATAGATAGAAAATACCGGTCAACTTTATTGGATGCGGAACCAGGGAGCTTGAAGCACCTTATCACTCGCACTCCCATGTCTAACTGGATGATACACCCTTATTGGCTGCAGAGGTATGAGACATTTATTTCTAGTTGGGGTTCAAATATTTGAGGGCCAAAGTAAACAAATTGTAATTCTATCTCGGTATGCAGGTTGAAGTGGGCCGGGCTATTACCATTTGTGCGTCTGGTTGAGGCCACTCATACGCAAGAGATAGAAGGACGACACCATGGCTTCCAGACCATGCGCATGGGCTACAACGTGTCGTTGCTCACCTGCTTAGTGGATCGATGGCGGCCCGAGACTCACACTTTCTACTTTCGCTGGGGGGAGATGGCTCCTACACTGCAGGATGTCTCGTGCATGCTGGGTCTGCCGTTGGCTGGAGTGCCAATAGGCCCGGTGGATGCACCGGCGAATTGGTCCCGAGAAATGGCCCAACGATTCTATGGCATTCGTGAAGGAGTTCCGGAGTTCACGTATGAAAATCATGGGCCCAAATTTGATTGGTTGCAGAACTATCAGGTTCGTTTGCTACTCAATATCTTCGTATTTGACACACCTATTTTCATATCACACGATGCTAAAACTTGTTCTATTAACCAATGCAGATACAGAGGTTCGGGTACCCATCCGTTCTGATGACTGAGCCATAAATTACACGCAGCCTTGAGGCGTACTTACTATGGCTACTTGGGAAGGTGATGTTCACCGAGAACCACGTCTCAACCATCAGTGCGCGCTACATCCGCTATGCTAGAGAGATCGCGGAGGCGACATTCCAGAACGACATCACACAATGGAGTTGGGGTTCTGCTGTCTTAGCAGCAACGTACCGAGGAATGTGCACGGGTTGTACGCTAACCAAAGAAAAACCTGCCTTGCTAGGATGCCCACTATTGCTGCAGCTGTGGTCATGGGAGAGATTCCCTATTGGCCGCCCAAAGGTAGCAAAGAATCAAGCGGTAATCATCCCGGGAGAGCGCCCCGTTGTCTATGAGTCTGATATGCTGTTTGACCACGAGAGAATTGACATGCCTACATTCGGTACACATTGGACACGACGCAAGGTAAGTTAAAAGGTTCAGTTAATTGCATGGTCCATATTGCACGACGAAGGAAACTAACAACTATTTAATCCAACAATGTCGTTTCGCGGGAGAACAAGTAACCCGCTGCTACCCGGCATTCAGCGAGCAGTTCGACACGTTGAAGGAGGAATCGGTCATTTGGGAGCCGTACACCACAGCTAAGGCAGACGCAAGATATCCCGGCGGGTTATCTATCATGTGCACTAGAGATGAGGACTACTGGCTGACTAAATCGAAGATCATCTTCAATTGTCAAGTGGAGGAGATGTCTCAACAGAGGGTCATGAGGCAATTCGGTCTTCGCCAGATGGTAGATCCTCCATGTCCAGAGGCGCCCCTTTCATCGGACGTGCATATGTAAGTTAATATATTATGTATCTATAATTTTACACCGATTGTATACTTACAAAATCTAATTACAGGTACTCTCGGAAGGGTACTAAAAGAAGCGCAAATCAGTGACTTCAACGGGTTAATACTTATATCAATGGTTGGCAGAATGCAACAACTGACGTGTGGACCGCTCCTGCGTTTGATATGGAGCTATTCCGTGCATACTTACAGAGGTACATGAGCATGACACGGTTGCGTCCCGTCCACCACGCACATGATGATGAAAGATACCCTAGCCAGTCGACTATGGAGCCCAGACAATCAGCGGTACATACACTATTTTTCGTCACTGCACCTGGTAGCCTATATAATGTATATTTATCCACTATACAAATGTAGGTCGATATGACATGGGAGCTACAGAATAAAGTGAATCAGTAGGGATGTTCGCTCTCGTCCGCTCCTCTTCTACTACCACGTCAAGGAGTTCAATCCTTTGTAAGGCGTGTCCAGGAAAGACTACAGAGTATCTATGCGACCATCACGTACACGAACGTTTCAAACGTCGTTCAGCACCGAGCAGCACAGCGTCCACCGCGTCACTCCATGGGGGAGGGCCCACCGCGTCACTCCATGCAGGCTCGCCCGCCACGTCACTCCACGCAGGAGCGCACCCCGCGTGCAGACCAGACACTACTCCGAAGCTCGGGGCGGCCGCAGCAGGAGACACCCACTGCACCTATCCGGCACGGGCCTCGTCCACGGATCTCACAGCAGGAGATACCGAGAGCACCACCTCCATACCAGGCTGGAGGCTCAGCGTGGCAGCAGCAGCAGGAGACACCGAGAGCACCACCCCTAGACCAGGCTGGAGGCTCGGCGTGGCAGCAACAACCACAGTTTACTTTCGACCAGTGGCAGCAGCCGCAGCTTACTTTCGACCAGTGGCACCAGCAGCAGCCGCAAGTCCCATTCATGGGCTATCGTCCTGAGGGTACGCATTTTCCTACCTATTTTGGTTACATGTAGTGTATAATCGTTGAATACTTAATATTTTTACATGGCAGGAGGATATGGAGACCCAAGCATGTCCTCAATGGGTTCGTGGGCGACTAATGAGGAGGATCAGCAGACTCAGCAGGATCAGGTTGACTGGTTTGGACTGTATCAGACGCAGTAGACTCAGTAGACTCCACCACCTATCCCCACACAGGATACACAGACGCAGGGTGACAAGTCAACTCTACCTCCCCACAATGTGGGGCCTCCTAGAAGGTACGGATGGAGTTCACCGACGCCAGGGCAACCTCGTGACCGGTGGCAGTGATATCTATCTATGTATCTGTCTAGGTATCTGTCTATGTATGAGACTTGTATCTTGTATCTGTCTAGGTAGTTGTCTATGTATGAGACTTGTATCTTGTATCTATCTAGGTATGAGACACATTTTTTTTCCGACAAACACTTCAGCACAGCTTGCAACAACAGTTGAACATAACTTGCGGTACATAAATAAGAGCGCTCTCTATCCCTACGACTATGCCCTTACCCTTCAACGATGCCTTCTTCATGGCCTGCTCTTCTTGCCCTTACCCTTCGACGATGCCTCGACCGATGATGCCTTGCCCTTACCCTTCGACGATGCCTCGCCCTTACCCTTCGACAATGCTTTCTTCTTGGCCAGCCTTTCGTCCCACTCAGCCCTCCACTTAGTCCCAACGACAGGCGTCATGAATATATCATCTTCATCTTCACTCTCTTCTACCTTGTCATTGCTCTTCTTAGCCTGCGCCTTGTTTAAGGTCTCAGCCTTGTCATGCTTTGCTCTATCCCTGGTACCACCGACAGGCGGCATGAAGATATCGTCACTCTCTTCTATCCAAATCCAAGGGAGCGTGATGTTCTGCTGCCTTGCCCCTTCATTAGAGAATCTTTGCTTGCTCCACCTAGCATTGATCCGAAGTAGCTCTTGCCGTATCTCCTCTGAAGTCCTCTTCGGCCACCCTTTTCTATGCAATCCCTCACGCAGCTCAGTGAGGAACTACCAATTAGTTCCTCCAATGGGGCTGGATTGTTGTCTATCCTAAAGTTCCTAGCCAAATTAAAAAGGTCGACGGACATGTCTGGCACGAAACTGTGATCGTAGGGAAAATCGGGAAACATACTGGCTAAAAGGGTTTGCTTAAACAACTGCGTGAGGAGGGGGTTTTATAGGGTAAACGAACAAAAAATGGCGGGAAACATTTTGGCGAGAAACATTTTGGCGAGAAACATTTTAGCGGGAAACATATTTTGGCGGGACATATTTTGGCGGAAGATATTTTGGCGGGAGATATTTTGGCGGGAGATATTTTGGCGGGAAACACTTTGACGGGAGATAATTTGGCTACATTGTCTCCAAAATTAAATGACATGTTGAATTTAAGATACATCACATTACTGTAACTGAAATTAAGATACATCAAGAAACTACAACTGAAATTAAGATACATCGAGACACTACAACTGAAATGAAGTTACATCACGACACTACAACTAAAATTAAGATACATCGGTATTGAGACATACATCTACCTTCCCTGAGTCCAGCACGGGTACTTCCCGATCTTGTCCCCACGTTCTTCTGCCGCCCGCTCCTCGGCAACTCTTTCACTTAATCTCTTCCTTTCCGCCTCACGGGCCTCCTTGCGCACCTGTTCCTGCCGCTCCTCTTCCTCCCTTCTCTTCCTGTTCAGCTCGCGGTTTCGAGCTTGCTCTGCTCGGAATTCTTTCATTTCTCTCTCCCGTTCCTTCTTCCCGTTTGCGGCCTTCCTTTCAGCACGTTCCTCTTCAAGAAAGATCTCCCTTGCACGTCAGTTTCTGTCTGCAATCTCCTGCACGGCCCAGACTGGCTGCTCCGTGTCAATCCAATGGTACCACTTGCAAAGTGGAGGAGGAGACTGCAAGCAAATCAATGAAATGAATAAAAGAACACATGATAACATAAATGGTTTATATTAACCATGCTCTGGGAGCATACCGGAGGCCTCTCGTACGACGAACTTGCTTGTCGGGCAGGCTTGCGTCGTAGTTGGAACACATGAAAAACTTCATGCCCATGCAGGTGGAGAAATCGATCGACTCTTTGACCTTCGCGAGATGGCCGCACCAACAGCGCTCGTGTGTCACTCCTTCCGGCAACCTGGCATCTTTCGTCTTCGTAGGCCTATACTCTGGGTCCGAACATGGCCCACTCATGATGGAGAGCGGAAGGAAATGGGAGGAATAACAGTGTGAAGAGATAGGTGCCAGTATTTATAGGGGCAACTAGTAGGATCTTGGCGGGAGAAAACAGCGTGAAGAAGTGGCGAGAGAGAAACGGCACGAAAAAGTGACGGAAGAAATACTGGCGGGAAGAGGTGGCAGGAGATCAACGGCGCGGACAAGTGGCGGGAGAAATACTAGCGGAAAAAAGAACGGCGCAAAAAGATTAGCCCAACGTAGAGTGCATGATCCATGCAACCGTCTTCTTTCAATAAAAGATAGGGACCATCGTCTTTTGAAAAAACGATATGGCCAGTCGTTTTTCAAAAAACGATCAGCTGGTTGCCAGACCAGGCCAGTCGTCTTTTGAAAAAACGAAACGGCCTGTCGTTTTTTTTAAAAAGATCAGCTGGCTGCCAATATTCCGACGGGCCGATCGTCTTTTTAAAAAACGACACGGGCTGGTCGTTCTTTCAAAAAACGACAATGCGTTAGATGTGTAATTTCCTCTTTTTGCATAATATTCGTGAAATTAAATAAAAAAATGTATTATTTAAAAAAAATTAGCCTGGAGAAGGGAGGACCCCCAATCAGGATGGACTCCAACAGCAGCATCAATCCGCCGCCACCGTTACCGCCGTCAGGTGCGCTCAGCTTCGATTAATCGCAGATTTGCCGACTCGTCTTCCTCGATTGCTAAGGGCATGTACAATGCTAGGGAAGACATGTCTTCTCTTAGCTCTCCACATCATTTAGAGAAGACACAAGATATAACTTATACAATGCATTATCTTTTATTGATGTCTCTAGCAATTAATTAGAATTAACTACTTTTAGTAAAAAATTGGTTGGCTAAGGGAAGCCATATGGTACAATGGAGAAAATAGTCTTCTCCTATTTCTAAGAGATCATCCTTTAGCTAAGGGAAGACAACCTTTTCTTTCTTGTTTCTCTCTCCTTCAACTAGCCAAAAATCCAACGTGGCAAGCATAAGGAAAGGCTAATGTCACCGTATTGTACATGCCCTAATAGCCAAGTCAATACTTGTCCCTCAGCAGCAGATACCGGAGGCGGCGACGGCGAGAAGCCGCATCCGCTAGCATTCGAGGCGCCGCCGCAGCCGGTGAGGGAGAACTACATCCAGAACGCCGTCAATTTCCTCTCCCACCCCAAAGTCAGGGGATCCGCTGTCGTCTACCGCCGCTCCTTCCTCCAGAACAAGGGCCTCACCAACGACGAGATCGACGAAGCCTTTCGACGAGTACCGGTACGCTACCTTGCTCGTCTCTCTACTTGCTGGGATCCCCTACTTGCTCTAGCTTAACCTGATGAGTGATGATACTCCCTCAAAAACAAAAAATCAAAAAGCTTAACCTGATGATACCAGCCTGCTCTCTCTGCTCCGCTGTAGGATCCTCCATCCGGCCAGAATCAATCTCCTCCTGTTGTGCCTCCACAACCGTACGCACAACAACAGTCTCTGCAGCAGCCAGCGGCAGCAGTGCCCATCATCGTTGCTCAGCAGCATCCCAAGTTCACCTGGTACCGTGCTTTCGTCGCCGCTGGGCTCCTGCTCGGCTTCGGAGCCAGCGCCGCAGTCCTCATAAAGGTAGTACTACATCTCTTCTCCTCCCTCTATACACATACCTATTCCAAGCTTAGCAACTTGGCTCACACATAAAACAACCATCATGTTCAATGATCAACTGCATGTTGCTTGCTTGTGCAGGAACTGTTCATTCCAAGACTCAAGTCCTGGATCCGAAAGGTCGCCGCCCAAACCGATGAGACTGCCGAGCTCAAGTCCAAGATTGATGAAGAGACCAAAGAGGCCGTGAGGGCTTCGTCGGAAGCTGTTTCTGCCATCGCCAAGACCAACCAGGAGCTGCTCGCTTCAAAGGATGAAGGTTTCACATCCATTAGATTCTTCACAATACATCCCTTCTTCAGTGCCGAAGACAATCATTCTCTTCGTTTCAAGTTCATTCCACTTGGCTCATGTGTCCATTCTCCTTTCTTTGGGACAGAAAAGAAGATACTTGTGACTCTAACGCAAGCACTGGATTCCCAAGCGAAGGTGCTGAAATCTTTGAGCGAGTCTTTGACTCATGGCAAGGACTCCTTGAGCGTTACCAGGGAGGATAGGTTTTCGCACTACCGCCCGCTGGAAGAGCATGCCCCCTCTGCCGCAAGGAATGGTCAGTATCAATTTTATCTACCGTTTCCTACTTCAGCATTTCTCTCTGTTGCATTCAGATTAGGCTGCAGAGCTAGTCTACTTACCCAGGGAACCATGAATGTCCTAGATTAGAAAGATCTTCTACGAGGATCTCACCATATTCTCATTGTTTGTTGACCACGATTGTCAGGGCCTGTTAACACTCCATGGAGACCTCCTCAGGTGTGCACCTATGTTGTTCACCCTGCTACACACTTGCAATGATATACTCATGCTTTGGAGAATTCTCCTATTTCTGAACTGCCTTTTTCCTTATGTAGCAGCCTAATATGTATGGTGTGCCAAACAGTGACTTTGGTTCAGGTCAGTATATCATGTTAAGCTCCTAGTCGCTTCCCTGTTTCTTGCTACTTGACCGATTGGGGGGTGTGTTTCTTGAGCAGGAAGGCCTTCATTTGCTCCAGCACCTACTGAACCTACGTCTGGATCATTTTCTAGGTCTTATGTTGAGGTAAGCGAGCAATCAGGTTATATTTAACACGCTGTCTCGCTTTTACTGAAATTGGCTGGATTGACTATCTGAGACGCAGTTGGTCGAATGATGAACATTTTTTTGGACGGCATGTCATTGGTTGTAGCAGACCTTCTGTCCAGCCATGGGAAATTTCATATTTCAGCTTAACTGTCTCCACCAATTTGTGTATCAAATCCTGCATGATAACCAGATATGCTTCGTTGTCTGTGTACATATGGTTTTTCTTTTATGCGAAATCTGACTACAACAAGCAAGTGTGACATTTCCTCATTTACACTTTGCATATGTTGACACCTTGTTTCTTGAATATTGTCTGACTTATAGTGAGAGATACTTCTACCACACTCAAACCTCCAACTATTAGGATACATCCATCTAACTTGTCTTGGAGATAATGCTCCCTGTGAGAGCTTGAGCTGCCTTCCTAATTAATTATATTTATGCTTTCAGCAGACAGTGCAGCGAGGGGATAGGTCTCCCGGGAGTAAGGTGTGGCTATGAACCTTCTCTTTTGCTGCAACACAAGAGTGCTTATTTTTACTTGCAACTGATAGAGTATTTATTCATTACTAAAAAAAACAGCTGCCATGGGAGATGCAGGCAAAGCTCGGCTACGAATCCAACTCCCACTTGAGCGAGGACGGATCATACTCTGAAGCCCAGGAGAGCTACGGCCTTTCCTATCACCAGAATAGGAAGGCCCCCGATTTCCATACGGAGGAGCCCAGGCCGCTGTCGTACAGTACCGGGGTCGAGGAAAGGCCGCGTCGCTGGGTTCCCCCTCAACCTCCAGGCGTCACCATGGCAGAAGCAGCAGCCGCCATACGTCAACCGAAGTCCCTTGCAAAGCAACCGTTGAGCGACGCCTCTGAGGCAGCTGGTGAGATGCAGGTGAATGGTGCCCAGAGCTCGTCTTCTGTTACTGCTGAGGTGCCGGTCAATGGCAGTGCGTTGAGTGATGCTGGACACCGCAATATGGAAGAACAGGTGGAAGCCATCTAAGTAACAGACGAGCCAACAAACACTAAAAGTCATCTAAGTACAGTACATCTAGCAGTTTTTCATAAGTTTGTGAACATATTCGGATTGCCACTATAGCTACAGGGTAGCTAAAGATGGAATACAAGAAGTTACGCTTAAATCTTCCAATGTGATTTAGGTTATGTATGCTACCACTCTACACTGAAAAAATAACAAGGATTCTTCTGGAGTGATGGTTGTGCCATTTGCAGAGATTTGTTTGTGGTTTGTTTGATTTTGAGATACCTACCTGTTGACTTCATCTGGGGCAGGCTGTTGCTTGTTTGTTATCCAGGTTTTGCCGGACGTGTTTGTTTCGAGAATGGTAATGGAAACGTAAACGTAATTAATTTACACTGGCAACGTAAACGGAATGGACAAAAACTCAAATCTGTTTGGTCACTACTCTGGTAACACTTGCACGGGAGTAACAGCTACTGGGCGTGGCCGGCAGCGTCGTGTCCCAGGGACCGAGTAGGGATGGACGTAGGAAATCGTTGTAGACTCCTGCAGCGCAACGGCGGCAGGGACAGCGACAGCTAGCGGACGCCTCGCAGCGGCGACTCCGACTCCAGCAGGCGGCGGCGACGACAACTCCAGCAGACGGCAGCGTCGACAACTACAGCAGGAGGCAGCGGCGACGACTCCCCGGTGACTCCAGCAGGCGGCCGCGGCGACTACTACGGCGGGCGGCAGAGACGACAACTAGAGTTGGAGGCAGCGGCGACGACTCCGCGGTGACCCCAGCAGGCGGCCGCGGCGACAACTCTGCGACGATTCCAGCAGGGGCGGCGACGACGACTCCAGCAGGCGGCAGCGGCGGCGACTCCAGCCGGCGGTAGCGACGACAAGAGCAGGAGGTGGCGTCGGCGACTACAGAAGACGGTTTGTGACGGGGAGAGAACGGGAGCTTGCGACGGCGGGATCGCACGGCGACAACAACGGGATCAACAGAGAAATTTCCAAAAAACCACCGGATTTGCAAAACAACCAGTATTCAGCGAAATTACAAAAGATTCGTTCAAATGTGTACTGATTGTTCGATTTAGTCCAGTTAACACGATTTCTGACATCAGGCCTCACTACCGGTGCTGACGTGGCAAGAAAAGGCTTGGACATATCTACTTTTGGGTTATTTTGTAAACTTTTTTGTGAGACACACTTATCAGTAAATTTGTTTTTTTTTCCTTCCTCCACCCCAAATACTCTCTCCCAGGCCTCCGCCGCCGGCGTCCCCTACTCCGGCCGCCCCGTCGTCCGCGTCCCCTGCTCCGGCCGCCTCGCCGTCGGCGTTCCCTGCACCGGCCGTCAGCCTCCCCTGCCTCCCCTGCCTCCACCGCCGGCGCGTGCCTATACTCCGGCGCCACGGCCAGCTCGAACCACCGCAGCACCATGGCCACCACCACTCTGTAGTCCATCCCCGTCAGGCACCCGTTAGGTTCCTGTCCACGCAGATCCGTCCCCCGAACCCGAACGACAGGTACCCCAGCCGGTGTCGGCACCCGTCTTGCGCCCCCGCCGCGAACCGTTCCGGCCGGTATTTGGGGGAAGTCCAGGGAGGCTGGCAGCGGTCCGCGCAGCAGGTGAGGCCGGTGACGGCGGCACGCGTGGCAGGTGAGACCGGCGACGGCGGCGTGCGTAGCAGGTAAGGCGGGCGGCAGCGCGCCCTCCATGTCGAGCCGGAGCTCGCCCGTGCCCTCCCCTTGATGCTGCTCCCTGGCCCCAAGCTGCGGCCGCCCCATGCCGGCGCCCTCCCATGGCGGTCCGGCTGCGCTTGGACGGAGTGATGCGGTCAGAGTAGGGAGGGGCGGCGTCGGCGGCCGGATTGGTGGAGGATGGCAGGCACGAAGACGGTGATGGTGGGATTTTAGGGAATAAAATCAAAGGAAAAAAGAATAAAATTAATTACTGACTAGTGGGTCCCACAAAAAGTTTACAAATAAACCCAGAGTAATATGTCCAAGCTCCACCTTGCCACGTCAGCACTGACAGTGGGCCCCATCGGTCAGTAATCGTGTTAACTAGCCTCAATTTCACAATCAGTACACATTGAAACGAATCTCCTCAAAACTGGTGGTTTTTTTGCAATTTCGCCGAATACTGGTTGTTTTACGAATTTCGTACTCCCTCCGACCCATATTAGTTGATTTGGATTTATCTAGATTCGCATGTATCTATTACTAAAACATGTGTAAATATATTAGACAAATTCGAGTCAACTAATATGGGTCGGAGAGAGTACTGAAATGCGGTGGTTTTTTGGAATTTTTCTCGGATCAACAGCGTCGACGACGAAAACCCGGCTGTATCGGTATCCGATTACACAGGTACCCAGCGGAAACAGATTTGTACTAGACTGGAATCAGGTGCCGCGTAATCAAATTACAGAGCAATCGCAAACAAACAAGATTTAACGGGAACTGTTAACGCTGGTATCAGGTTACGTTACAGAATTCCGAACCAAACACATTCTCTGCTTGCCAGCTATACATTCCTGTCATGGGCAGTTCATATTGTTGAGCATGCATCGTTCAGTTAGGCATTTATTCTGTTGTGCATGCCTCAGCCAAGATGGCAATCTCAATTGGGTTTTTGAATGATGTTATGATTTACAACAATTTCAGCAAAACAACATGTTTCGATTGTTTGATCATCATCAGTCTGCAATTATGCATTATAAAGCTTTTCTGTTGCTATCTCAGGTTGAAGATGGAGGCTCGGGCTGTTCCCAAATGAATTGCAGGATTGGAGCCTAGAGGGTTCTCAACCAGATACAAGAGTGATGATCAGCTAGGGAACAAGTACCATAGGTAGATATTACACATTACATTAGAAACTCGGTTCTAAACCGTAGAATCTACATTGGAACATACTGAAAATTAGCAGCTACCTAGCACCCCTACAGTTTATATACAAGACCAGCTGGATCACTAACTAACTAGGATCAGCATCTCAACAAGTACCATAGGTAGATATTACACATGGGATTAGAAACTTGATCGTAGGTCCTAGCTGCTGACCACAGAATCCGATTGCAACATACTGAAAAGTAGCAGCTATACATACGATTGTTCGAGCAATACCAGTACCTAGCATCCCTACAGCAGATACTATACAATACCAGCTGGAGCACTAACTTACTAACCAGGAAGAGCGCATCTCCATCCAGCAGCTATCAGAGAAGAGCAGAGCTGGGCTGAGCTCAATGGTGATGGGTTGTTGCAGTGGAAGGCCCTGACCCGGCATGGCTCAGAGTCTTATCGACTTTGGCCATTAGGCACAGCATTTGTCCGGCGAGGTCGAGCATGCCCTCCCTGCCGAGCACCGAAGGTCTGGTCAGCGATGAGATCATCTTCTCGAGATTCTTCTTCATGTCTGTCAGCGGGATCACTGGAGCGGGTGGAGGCGGCCGGAGGTACTGCAGCCTTCGCGCGGTGATCGTGCCGAGTGTGTGGGCGCAGCTGTAGGCGGCCTCCGCCGCGGTGCTGCTCTGGAACACGAGACGCGCACGGCGGGTGCCGATGTCGGTCTCGGACTCAATCAGGGAGCCGAAGCCGCGGAATGTGGAGAGGAGCTCCTCCTTGGAAGGCGGATCAACGGTGCCACCCCGAGCGAAGTCCAGGAGCAGCGCTACCGGCTTCCCAGGATGCGGCCCTTGCACAGAACTTCTCCTAGCCTTCTTCTTCACCTTTTTGGGCACCGAATTAGTGCCACCGGCACTGCTGGTAGTGGGTTGAGCAGAGGAACCGGCGACTGCGGCACCCTTGCACGCATCCGATGCGAATGTCACCTTCTTCTTCTTCCTTTTGCGCCCGGCTTCTTCCGGTGCTGCTGCTGCACTTGCTGGTGCAGTGTGGTGAGCAGTATGTGTGTGTCCCATGGTGATGTCATGGTCTTGTTTCTTGCCCGCGGACCCATCCAACACGGCCATGGAGCGGTATATGTTCGGCAGCCCGTGGCTGTTGCCAGCAGGAGCAGCGGCGGAAACCTCGGAGTGATGATGATCTGTGGTGGTGGTATCCTCGCAGTTGGTGGCGAGCACGGAGGCCCTGTGGAGGGCGAAGAAGCGGAGGATCACGCCGGCGTCCGGACCTGGGGAGACGCAGTCGCAGGGGGAGGCGGCGGATCGGAGGAGCGCATCGAGCAGATCGGCCGTGGCGACGTTGGCCTTCTGGAGCCGGAGGAGCAGCCCCGCCGCATCCTCGTCCTCCCCCTTTCTTGGGGAAGCAGCAATGTCGTCGTCATTGTTGGCGTCTTCTTCTTCGATGAGTATGGCGGTGTCGTAGTCGCAGCTGAGGTACCTGCTCTGCTTGCGCGCGCGCTTCTCCGCGGGTGGGGTTTCCATCAGGACACGGGGTGGGGGTGGAGACGGAGGGGAAGGGCAATGGAGGCGGCGATCTCTCTCGATCCGCTCCGGAGGGAGGAGTGGGGTGCGGCCGGCGCAGAGGATGGTGGCTAGTACCGGGCGGCGGAGAAGAAGGGGAATGGAGTGGATTGGACTCTGGAGAGCTGACATGACAGTGGCTTGCTCCACCTGTAAGCACCTGCTTGCTCCTACGTGGCTTACGTGTGTTGTGCCTGTGGCCACGTGCAACTTTCTCTTAGCGTTCCCAGCCAAAATCGTAAATAATGCCGAATTGAACAAGTTTTCGGCATGTAAACGGTCTGTTTATCAGTAGCGTTTCCAGGTCGAGTTTTCGGATTTGGATAAAATATAATAAACTTGGCAAATTTGGGTGAATATAGAGAATTTTATTAATAGATGGCTGATTTGTACATATTACGTCTAATTCAGGTGGGCACCCGAATTCTGACTTCAACTAGGCCAAAAAAAAACTTTAAAATACTAAAAAAAAGGCCGAAGCCGAAGGAGATGCCGATGCCGATGTCGGTGGACGCGGTCTACATGCCGAAGTTGCGGTAGAAGCTGATGTAGTCCGGGTTCGCCATGCTGTCGTCGTCACCGTCATCGTCGACGTCGTCGTCGCCGCCGTGCGGAGGGCACGAGCTGCCTTGGCCTGTGTCGCCGTACCTCCACGACTGGTAGGAAGGGCCGACATCGTCGTCGTCGTCGTCGAGGACGACGAGAGGCACGCCCTGGTGGGCCGGCTGACGGCGCACGCCGACCTAGCGCTCGGCCTGCTCCTACAGGCGCTGAACGCGGCGTGCCTCCTATTGTTCCCAGTCTGCCGTGGACTAGGCGAGGATGTTCGGCTCGTCGACAGCCACGGCCGACGGATCGTCATTTTTATGGCGAAGGAGTCCTCGTCGACAAGCACGGACCAGTCCGAGAGCTCCTGCTTGGGCTGCCGCAGGCGGAGCCGGCCTATCGGTGGCGTTGCCGTGCGGGGCTCGTTGATGACGATGCCCTGCACGCGTGTCCTCGGCGGCGAGTTCCTAGGCATGGTGGCCTCGCGTTTGGGTCCTCCATCGCCGCGATGGCCTCCTGGATCGCCTCGACCATTTGGTCGTCCTCCGGCACCGGCGGTATCGGTATGCCCCCGGCGCTGAGCTTCCATCCGGGTGGGCAGCGGAAACCCGACGGCATCATGTAACCGGCGTCGTACAACATACGCGCCTCCCACGGCTGCAGAGTGCGCCGACCGAAGTCGTTGGCCGCCGCGGGATCGCCTGGGAACCTTTCCGCCATAGGTGTTTTCGCCGAGCTCTACTGTTCGCCGGAGTTGGAGAGGGGTTGGAGAGTGTATGCCGTGAGCCGTGCGGTGGTCGGCTTTTATAGGCCGAGGGCACCGGCAAAGACGGGAGGGGTATAGCAGCGTGGCGGGAAAAGGGGAAACGATGGGAAGACGAGGCGGCGGTGGCACGCCATTACGTCGACGTGTGGTCGACGAGACGGGAAATTAATGCCCGGCGGTCCTTCGCGGGAGCCGAGGCGGAAGGATGATGACGAACGGCCTTCAGTCGCTGACTGGGTGGGTCCACGTGCCGAGATCGTTTTTTCCCGCCGAATTCGCTTCGTCCGGCGTTCTCAGCGTGTTCTCAGAGCCGCGGGTTCGGCCTGGGAAGGCCGGACGTATTTTGGGCCAACTCCGAACGAAATCGGCGTCCTGGGAACGCGGTTGGACCAATTTTTAGCGTCCGGACGAAATAAATGCCGTGGGAACGGCCTGCTAGGAACCTGAGTGGATATGCTCTTAACTCACCTGAAGAGGGACGCTTTCCCTTCGGAGTATGGATTGAAGGGAGTAGTCTAGACTTCAGTCATGAAAAATTTTGAAAAAGAAAATTTGTACCCTCTGCGATCCATATTATGTTTTAAATTCTGTCTAAATACAAATGCATCTAGTCTAAATACTAAACTAGATACATATGAATCTAGAGAAAGTTGTGAACCTAATATGAACCGGAGGGACTAGATAGATCGTACTGCCTCCATTTCTCAAAACGGTTCCTTTTTTTTAAATCAGGCAATGTTAACTTTTTTTGGCTACTAAAAACCTCTTTATACAGAAATAAATATACCTAGGCCCTCGATACAGGCTTTCACCCTACTATATCAATATAGCAACCGTTTGGGACCGCTGATGGACCGGAGAGCACAACACCCAAAAGAAACAACAAAGAAAACAAAGAAGAAAAAGAAGAGAAAAGAAAGCCGGCAACAATGACTGGATGAAACTGAGGATGACTCGCAACCGCTACGCCATCCGAAGAATTTCCACCATGCTCCTAGCGTTCCGAAGCATCGCGTACCAAGCAACACCTCCAAGAATGAAAGCGACGACAATGACGCTGCTGCCCGGACTGGGCCTAGGGTTTCCCCCGATATGCTACGGGAGGTGGGGAGAGATACACCCGCCGCCCTTCAGAAAGGACGATGACACCCGCAGGCGTTGCCATGTCGGTGTCTAGACGACAAGGATTTCTCCTGACACCTCAAAAAACCACACTCCCGAATGCTTCGAATTTCTCCACCAAGCTCGCTGTCCACCAGCACACACCACCACGGTCTTGCAGTCACCACCACCATCTCATCGTGACCCACGATGTGAGGCTGGTACGAACGAAAAGAAGCAAATTCGGCGGGGGTTGGTGGTACAGTGACACACGGGAGGGAACTACCTCCACCGCTGGAGGGCGATAACCGACCGAATGTAACAACAAGGGCAAACCAGGCCCTCTCTAGCCCGGCCAAGCCCAAAAGGACTCGTGAAGCCTCGCTGCCGCACTACGGCAAGGGTGTCACCGTTGCCATCAACCCTAGCACTAGTCTCTACTCCTCCGTCCACCAGTGAGTCTACCGCCACCGCAGACCCCCGCTGTCGAGCAGTAGCGCCATCCCCATTGTGGTCACCAAGACATGCCGGACCGCTGCTGGTCTGAGGTACAGCACACCGCTCGCGGAGAGACATACACCGGTGCTCCGACGGCTCAACCGAGGAAGCCAGCCCTAGGTCTGGACCCACTTGGTCTAGACCCGTCGAGGATCTAGGTGCAAAGAGAGCAAGCCATGGTAGGGGGACGCCAGCGATCAACGGATCTAGGCCCAGCTAGGCTGGATCTGGTGTCCTAGCCGCAGCTAGGAGGCGGGTGATACTTGCATTTTATATCATCATTTTAGTAACATTATATCCTCATATTAGAATGTTATTTGCACTGTTATATCATTCATCTTGCATATTTAGTTGATTTCTGGGACTTTCCTACACAGTCCTTTGTTTTGGTATTTAATTTCTAGGAGGCAGAAAACCTTATTTTTCTTGTTTTTTGTGTTTCAGGACCTTTTGGACGTCAAATGCATGGGAAAAAATACACATCAAGTTTTTCATCGGGAGAAAGACTGTGGGCGAAAGAACCAGACGAGAGGAGCCACGAGGGCCAGAAGAGCACACCACATGCGGCCCTACTACTTGGCCATGGGTGGGTGGCTTGTTCGGCCCTCGGGCATCGTTTCGACCTCCCCTTTTATCCAGAACTCGGTCTCGGCAGAAAATAGACATCCTAATTTTTCCGATATTTATCGAGGCGGCGGGGGAGGCGAAAGCTCTCTCCTTCTCCGGGAGGGGGCAAATCCTGCTGCTCCAGGGCACCGGAGAGGGGCAAATCACCGCCATCGACATCACCATGTAGGGGGCCTCTCCATCATCTCCATCACCAGGACCAGCACCATCTCCATCACCATCTTTGAGATCCACTTCATCCCCCTTGTTGTTTGAGAAGTTATTGAACCCTAGATAAATGTTTGTGGTATTTTACATGTGTGAGATTGGATAATTGATATTATCTTATGGAGAGATTATATTTTTTGATTGAGTTGTACCACATATGCCACTGAATAATATATTGTTTCCATGTTGTGAGTAGTTCCATATGTTCCTAAGGGCATGGGATGAATTGGCAATGATTTCTATATGACATATGTTGAGTATTTGGTCTAGTTTTTATCTTTTATGTTGTTCTATGATGGTGGTGTTCGAATGTCGACTGCACATCACTTCACCTTTATGGGCTCATAGGACATCGCCATAGTGTAGTGGCATGGGTAGGACCATGGAGGACACGTGAACCATGGTCCCATATATAAAGTTGCATTTGGGGGAATATATACCAGAGACCCTAGAGTTTATAGCTATGGATATTCTAGTCTTAATAATTCCTATGTTTGCACATTAACTTGGCCGTAGGATCCATCATAAGGGAGTGCTTTAGTTCATTTAGTTGGCTGGGTCAAATTAAGGCTCCGTCCAGAAAGACTAAAACTAGACAAGATATTCATCGTGTTGATTTAGAAATCTCTATGCCAAGTAAATCCATGCCGCTCTCGGGAACGCTTGTGACATATAAGATCACACACACTCGAGCTTGTCCTCTTGCTGCATAGAGGATTGGGATTTCTCTTCATAATAGCTTTTACTTATTGCATTTTACTTTTAGTATTTTACTTACTTGCAACCTTACAACAAAAACTCCAAAAACACCTGCAACATTTATTGTTTTATTTACCATTCTTGCTAACCAATGCCTTCAGCTCCTTGTGGTGTTGACAACCTTTTCTAATTGAAAAGTAGTATAATTGATCTCCTACACTTGGGAGCCATCAAGACACTTTTTTGGCGCCGTTGCCGGGGAGCGTCACACTATTGGTAAGAGGTTTGGAAAGGAAACTTGGAAGCTGATTTTTATTTCACTATTTTATTATATTGTTACTATGGCTTTACTGGATCGTTCCTCGCTGAAAATTTCTTTACATGAATATGCTAATAGCATTCGAAACAAAGTTGATATCATTGATAAACCTCTTGAGCCTAAAGTGGGATATGAAATTCCCATTGGTCATGTTAAAATAATTATGAAGCAGGCTTTTACAAGAGATGGAAGTAAGTCTACACATGAACATGTGGAGATGATTTAAGACATATGCTCTCTATTCAGGCTTCCTGGTATTTCAGATGATGAGGTAAAAAGGAAGTTATTATATTTATCTTTATTTGTTAATGCTCGCTTATGGCCCAGGTCTTTGGATGAAGAATGCAACGTGTTTGGGAAACTCTGAGGAAGGATTTCTTTCTTAAATTCTTTACTCCTAAAGAAGCTTATGATAATCGCTGCTATATATTTAAATTTTGGCATCACAAGGGAGAGAGTATTACTCAAGCTTGGGAGAGGTTAAAGGAACTTCTCCGCAGGAATCCTTGCCATGATCTTACTAGAAAAGTTATATTGATAAATTCCTATGTAAGGGTGCCAAGACAACAACATGAATTTCTGGATAATTCTTCTGGAGGGAGTTTTACCAACAACATTGTAGAAGAAGCATGGGACTTATTAGAAACTATTTCTGAGAATACTGGTAATTGGGATCTCGACAAAGGTAATGTACCTTGCTTGGAATATGAATATTCATGTGTAGAGAATTTCTTTACTACTACTTTGTTTGAGAATCTTGGTGATAAATTTGGTCTTGATCCTTATGTTTTAATTGAAATAGTTAAATCTTTTGCTGATCATATTGGTGTTCCTAAATAGGGATTTGATGTTTAT
This sequence comes from Avena sativa, assembly GCA_916181665.1. NCBI lineage: Eukaryota > Viridiplantae > Streptophyta > Magnoliopsida > Poales > Poaceae > Avena > Avena sativa. The sequence continues at coordinate 622,197,481 of OV702289.1, forward strand.
GTTGAACCTGTTAAACATTCTATTGTTGTCCCTAAAGTTATTAAACAGGTGGATCAAGTATCATCTGTGAGGATTGAAGAATACGTTGAATCTCCTCCATATCCTGATAAAGTTAAGGAGAATCTACTTGTTGCTGTTATTAAAAAGAGTAAGAAAAGATGCTTTGATCCATATGAACAGGTGAATGTGGACCATGAAATCTCGGTTATCAAACAATTAAATGAAGAAGACCCTTGTGATGTTTATTTATGTGAAGATGCTACCAAGGTAATAAAGGGGAATTCTTCCAAAGTTGACAAGCCTATTATATCAAGTTCTATTGGGACTTCTTGTTATCATGGTCTATGTGATATTGGAGCAAGCATACACACTATACCATATTCTCTGTATCTTGAAATCAAACCCGATATTGATCCCATAACCATGGAAGGGAAAGGTATGACCATCCAACTTGCTAATAAATAATATGTTTGTCCTTTTGGAATTGTTAGAGATGTTGAAGTGCTAGTAGGTAAAATAAAATATCCTGTTGATTTTGTAGTGCTTGGTTATACTCAAGATTCATTTTGTCCTATTATTTTTGGTAGACCTTTCTTACATACTGTTGGTGCTGAAATTAGTTTACCTAAATATAAAGTGATTATTAAATGTGCTAGAGAAAAACTTGAGTTTAATTTTTCTAAATTTTCTAACATACATATAAAGAAAGAACCTTTTGCTAAAGATATCGTGGAAACTCTTTCTTATGTAGCTGTAGCCTCATCAGACATGGTGGAGCGATATATTCTTAATCAAGATGAACCATTTAATGAAGAACAAAAGGAAGTTTTAGAACAACTACTGGCAAAACAATCACCACAATTGCAATTACATATTCCACCTGATAATTTAGGGAAGTTGCCACCGCCTAAAGAGGGTCCTAGTTTTGAATTAAAACCTTTGCCTAAATAGTTGAAATATGCATACTTAGATGAAAATAAGATATATCCTGTTATTATTATCGCTAACCTTTCAGCTAAAGAAGAAGATAAATTACTTGATGTATTGAAATCTCACCGAGCAGCTATTGGATATTCTCTTGATGATCTAAAAGGTATAAGCCTAGCTCTATGTATGCATAAAATTAATTTGGAAGAAGATGCCAAGCCTGTTGTTGATTACCAACGTCGTCTTCATCCAAAAATGAAAGAAGTGGTAAGGAAAGAGGTAATTAAACTTATTGAATATGGTATCATTTATCCTATAGCTTATAGTAAGTGGGTTAGTCATGTTCATTGTGTGCCTAAAAAGGTGGAATGGCTATTGTTCCAACTGATGAAGTTGAATTTGAAGGGAATATGCCCTAAGAGGCAATAATAAAGTTGTTATTATCGTATTCCAAGTATATGATAGATGTTTATTTTGCATGCTATACTTGTATTGATTGGAAACATCAATACATGTGTGTTTAATAAATAAATAAAGGGTTCCTAGTTATGCCTCTCTTATAAACTAGCTCGTTGATTAACAAGATGATCAAGGTTTTCTGATCATGGACATTGGATGTTGTTAATAACAAGGTCAACGCATTGGTGGAATGATGTGATGAACATTCATCTGAAGTATAACATTATGGTCAAAGTCATTGTGTTTATATTTCTATAACATCGTACGAAGTAATCTTAGTCCTTAGACCATGATACCATGTCAATTGCTAACACTAGAAGAGTAACTTGATCAAACGTCACACCATAACAGGGTGCTATAAAGGTGGGTTCAGATACTCCGAAGGTGTTATGTTGAGGATCATGGATCAAGAGTGGGATTTGTCCATCCCAATGAAGGATAGATATACTCTGGTCCCTCTCGGTGATATCACATTGAAATAGCTTGCAAGCAAGTGATGTGGTCACTAGAATGTTATATCACGGGAATGAGATCAAACTAGGTATTGAGATATCGATGATCGAATCTCGGACATGTAATATATCACGAGACAAAGGGATTTATTTACTAGCGTTAAAGGTTCTCACGATCACAGAAGTCATCGTTGAATGTGTGGGAGTCAGTATGGATCTCTAGGTCCCGCTACTGATTATTGATCTAAGAAGGGTCTCGATCATGTCTGCATTATTCGCGAACCGTAGGGTGACACACTTAAGGGATACCAACACCATTCAGAGCAAATGTGTTCTAGAGAAAAGATTGACAAAGCGCTGGAATTATTTCAATAGACACCGAAATTGTTTCGGGTGAAATTGCTGAAATTGGTTCTGCATGTGATATTGAAATAATGCAAGGGAGTTTTATGTGAATGTTTGTTAATTAAAGTAAAAAAAATTCTGAATAAAATACCTAAAAGATTTTTATTAAATGAGAGTTGCATTAAATTTGGTGGAAATTTAATGCATGTTAGTGGAATTTTGAGCGGAGTCAAATTTATGTGAGTGGAGCTTCCACCCACATGAATGAGAGGAGGTGGAGGGGCTCATCCATGGCCTCCAGCCATGGGAGGGGATGCCCCTCCCCTATAAAAGGCCTCCCTCTCTTCCCTCACAAAACACACCTCCTCGTGAAGGATCTCTCTCCCCATCTAGAATTATTTCCCCATGGTCTTAGATTAGCGAGATTCATGTCCCCAGTGGCTTTTCGTCTGGAAGGAGTTGATGCTTCCACTGCATCGCTGGAGCAAGGACGCGGAGGTTGTTCGGTGGACCGGACGTGTGTGCGAGCATGGATGCGCTGCTAATCTGTGGCACTAGGACTTTCTTTTGATCTTGAGATCGGCAAGTGATCGCCTACATCATCCACGAGTCAAATCTCATTACACTTTGTCAGTCTTCAAGGGTATGATCTCTATGGATGTATATCCACCCGTTGCTTGTATCTAGTAGATAAATCTTGGTGCTTAGTAGTTCCAATCATAGGATTTTTTTGTTTTCTATGCTGCGAACCCAACAGAACTTATGGCTCGGTGTAATGTTGTTGGCTATAGAATGTGTATTGATTACAGGAAATTAAAGAAAGCCACTCGTAAAGATCATTACCCATTACCATTTATTGATCAAATGCTAGAAATATTGTCTAAACATTCTCACTTTTGTTATCTAGATGGTTATTCAGGTTTCTTAGAAATTCCCGTTCATAAGGATGATCAAGAAAAGACTACATTTACTTGTCCATTTGGTACTTTTTCTTATATAAGGATGCCATTCGGTTTATGCAATGCCCCTGCTACTTCAAAGATCCATGAACACTATATTTGTTGATTATATTGAAAAGATAATGGAAGTCTTTATGGATTATTTTTCTGTGTATGGTACTTCTTTTGATAATTGCTTCTTCAACCTTAACAAAGTTTTGCAGCGGTGTGAGGACCAACACTTAGTTCTTAACTGGGAGAAGTGTTAGTTTATGGTTACGGACGGTGTTGTTCTTGGACACCGTGTTTCTGGATGAGGAATAGAGGTCGACCGAGCAAAGGTAGAAGCTATTGAGAAGCTACCATACCCGAAGGACATCAAAGGTATAAGAAGTTATCTTGGGCATTGATACCTTCGATCCGGATTACGGATGTAGTATAGCTTATTTTTCCCTAATAGACCTAGGTTATCAAATCCTCAGGAATCGAATGCATAGTGAAGTTACTTTAACGGACCTTCGGGAGTTTTAGAATTCCTTTTGTGTTTTTACCAGACCAATAGCTTGCGTCTTTTTGTTGTTGTCGATGATGGAGAGAGGGGGCCTAGGGCATTCGGTTTCATCTATAGCTGTGCGAAACATCTGATGGGAATAAACGATAGAAATAAAGTATGCATTTACTTGTTAGAGCAAGATAAATTATATGTGGGCAGTGCATCTATAATTGCTATTGCCTCCGCAACCGCTTATAGCAATAACCTACTAGTCTCATCCATATAAGAAAGAGAACTAATGATATGCATAGTGATGTCACCATTAATCCCGAGTAAATCCCTCACATACAGCCGTACTACCCCTTCTGTCACTGGGGTTCCCAACCCGCAGATCAGTCATTACTCATACTCCCTATACCTAGCTCAACCCTCGCAGTCTTGGGTACCTGACAAGTCCTTGGATTGAGGCAAGAGAGGATACAATAATCATCATGTCATACAAACTAATACATGATCCCATCTATGATAAATAATATGCACAAATGCTACATGGCTAGGCCGAAGCCCTTGGACCAAGGAGAATTACTCACACATAGAGATGAGATCAACAATCATAAACATTGTAATGAAAACCATAAGATTGATAGAAATAGTCTTACGATGTTGCCAATCGGAGAAGAGATCTACTATTACAAGTGGTGTAATATGGCTATGGAGATGGAGAAGGGTTTTGAGATCTGGAGGTGGCTGGTGATTTGTGGTAGAGACTTTTGGCGAGGTCTGGCTTGTTTTCTCGTCGCTCGAGGCTTCTTTATATAGGGGTCCCTTCACAAAAGTTGTTCTATTTGACCTAACGGTGGCGACGCGAACTATACAACCGGAACTATACGGCCATGATTTTGCTGCGGTCGTATAGTTGGTCGTTAAAGCATCTGCCTCCACTTCACGGCTCCTGGTTTCTTCTGGTTGTTGGAAATCTCGTATCTTTGACTTTAATGTAGTGATTCCCTTCTTTAAACGACATTATCTGTGCAGGAAAAAAATAAAAGAAAGGATTGCATACCCCTTTGAATATTAGGCATTAGTGGCAGGATATAGAGAGATATTTCATCAAAATTATGAATAATATCCAGTTTAAATGTGGACGTGGATGGCTATATTTCAGAGCCATCAACCTCCCCAAGCTTAAACTTGATTGTCCCCGAGCAAGAAAACCAAAATCAAAAAGGAACTCAGCATTTAAACTGAAACGATGAGATGGTGATCTTACTCATGATTGGTAGTCTCATGTTTCCTCCACTTCATAAATCTGAAAAACTACATCATAGATAGAGTTATGACAAGCATATCATACGGGTTTTATGCATCCTTATAGTGCAGCAAAATTATTGTCAACATGGATGATTCAAATGAGTAAACTTTATTCCATGTCATGTAATCAACTCATAGGCTTGCCTTTGAATGATAAAATATAATCATGTAAATTGAGAGTGTGAGAGTTGTCATGAAAAGCATATACACTAGAGTATCTCAATTCTCCCACATCAATAAATCAAGACTTCTAAAGCACTACTTTTCTATTCATTGTCCTTCAAGAATTTTAGTTTTTAAGTAATTGAGAGCATGCCAAAGATTTTTACTAGTTTATCAGGCTGTGGTGGACACTCGTGGCATCACTAAGGTTTTTGTTCCTTTTGTATAATGATTTCTCATAACAGTCAGAGGAGTGATTCCATCATGATTATAGCTACCCGGGAGTGCCAAGAATCTTACCCACTGTAGCATTGCTGCTACAAGTGTTTAATCAACTCATAGCCAAAATCTAGGAGTTTCCTCCATGAAGATCGTTCGTAGGTCGGCAGAGTTGTTGGCATCCCATGAAGTTTGACACGCATAAAGCTATATCATTATTATGATTAACAAGTCAAACTTTGGCATGCTCACAAAAACCGCTAAACAATAATTCAACCGAACAAATCCTTTTAAAGAGAGTTATCAAGTAAATCAATATTTTCAGTGGTGTTGAGTGCCTCTAGAAATAAACCTTCAAGACTAAGCACTACAACACCCAAGCCTTCAACTGTGAGACTTTTTGTTATTACAATTGTTTAGCAATTTTTAGGCAATACTTGGTTAATTACGAGAGATGGAACAAAACGTACCCAATTAAATACCCATGCAAACAAAAAATCTTACTACAATTCAAAGACTCACTCCACCAATATCATATCTCAACATTTACTACTAACTAGCATTGGTTTCTCAAACTTCAAAAGTGGGGACTCATAAGGCATACCTCTCATGTTTGGTTCCACTTCTCTTTTCCTTTTTTATTTGTTTCTTGGAAACTCGAGGTCGATCACTCTCCTGCAAATACATGAAAACCTCAAGGCGGAAAGAAAATAAAGAGGGAAAATAAGGAAAAATGGATAAACATTTTTGTGGTTTTTAAGAGAGGTAGTTTAAAGAATAGAAAATTGGTGGCAAAGCTCGGCTGGAAAATCTCGAAAGCAAATAGAAAGAACTAAAAATAATGGTGTTGGGGAAACCAACACGAGTGCTCAAATAAAAACACAACCTCGAAATAAATAAATAAAAGCAAATGAACGCCAAATAAAGATACATGAGGAAACTTCCCCATGCTTAGGCTTTTGCAAGCCCTTCAAATCATTGTGGTGGTAGGAAAAAATCATTACTCTAGTTTGCAAATTGAGTTGAGAGGTTACTAGTTGATTTTCGGATGTTCAAAGAGAGGCTATGCATCCTCTCCACAGTCCCTCCAAGTCCTTGGAAGTCTTGGTATGTAGTGAACCAGGTTTGTGGCTGCTCCTCTTGATAAGGAACTTCTGGCTCCTCTTCTTGGTCCTCATCCTCCTCAAGAATCTCCTCCTCGGGTTGGTGTTGCTCAACCTGCAAGTCATATAGCAAACGTCCTTCCTCGATAGAGAAAAAACTATTAGGCATAGGAGCGGGGTAGATACGCCTAGCTCCAGCAATATGCAGATAATAAACACCACGTCTCCTAGTGAGCATTCCATAGGCTCCCAAAGTGGAGAAACCAACACGTGTCTCACCTAGCACAGGTTGCAACTCACCTAGGTCGATGCCTAGAGTAGTGGCAAGCACGATGATGACGCCTCCACCTATGATTGGTCCTTGGCTTTGGGAGGCTTGGTGCTCCAGGTAGCGCACAAGGATGGCGCCCAAGTTGAGTGACAAGCCGCAGTTGATGTAAGCAGCCTTTGCAAGGACTAGGATGTCCTCCTTGTTGAGTCTCGTGAACTCATTACATGCCTGCAAGGTATTAGCAATAACATAGAACACATAGCGAATTGAGGATGTTGAATATTCTTCCCCTTGTTCACTCTACTAGTGAAACTCATTCCATTATAGTATTGTTCAGGGGTAGGTTCTAAGCCAGTAAAGGATGCACGTAAGGCATGAACATCATTGTTTGGAAAATTAAAACATGCGCACCATTCATCTAAAGTTAAAGTGTAGTTGTTGTTCAGAAGTCGGAAAGAAATAGTATCCTCTCCTTGCCATTATTTAATGGTGCTTTGCAACAAACTTAAGAATTCAATGGTTAGGCGGCGATAAGTAGGCACATCATTGTACACAAAGTTTTGCAGGCCAGCTCTATTGCAAAGTAAATTAAAGTCATCATAAATACCGAGTTGGTTCAATATAATGGGGCAAGCCCACTTAGTGGTCTTCACTTCGTGGTTCTTGATGTTGTCGAAGAGATCACGTTGGAGCTCATTCCTGAACCGTATCCCCATGCGTTCTTGAGCGACAACCCAAGAAGCGCTAGCGGTGGCACAAGCACGAGTTTGGCTCCTTGTGTTCATCATCTAAAACATTGAAGAAAGGCAAAAATAAACCTTTTTGATCCAACAACAGTAAGTGCATCATATTCCTCATCATAGCACACTAAAGAATCTCCTCAAAATAATAATCTAGGCAAGAAATTATGGCAATTGGTTCATAGTAGGTCTTACCCTATATTGATAATGACAATAGATCGAAGATGAATTTGCAAAAAGTAATTGGAGGATCAAAGGAGAAACATACCTAGATCACTTGTGTGCGAGGAAATCGAACGAAATTGAGTAGAGATGAAGATCTCTTGAGGTTTTGAGAGAGTTTGGAGGTAGAAGAGAGAAAAAGGATTGAAGTTTTGGAGTTGGAGGTACCTTCCCATGCGATTTTGTGGTCGGACGCAACTATACGGGCGCAACTATACGACCGGAAGAATGCGTTCCCGTCGTATAGTTAGCCTTCTGTCAAAATATTAGGGTTTCCTCCTGGCGGTGCACCTATACGGGCGCAACTATATGGACGGAACAAAATGTTCCTGCTATATAGTTGGTCGTCAAACTGTCTGTCCCTAGGAAAGAAAATATACAACGACATTTATATCTATATGACCGGAACTATACGGTCGGAATTTTTATTCCCGCCGTATAGTTGGTTGTTAAACTCTTAGTACATTAGAAAAGAAATTGTACGGAGGCATCGGTATCTACTATACGGCCAGAATTTTTATTCCCGCCGTATAGTTGATCGTTAAACTCTCAGTGCATTTTAAATAAAAAATTTCGATGGCAAGGATATCTGTACGACCAGAACTATACGGCCAGAATTTTTATTGCCGCTATATAGTTGGTCGTTAAACACTCTGTGTGCATCAATTTTTTTTGTTTCTTCGAAAACTATTTCTTTTCCTATAACCTAGTGATATACCTTGTTTATGACAGAAAATTGACAGTAAATATTGTCGACCAACAACAGCATGAATAAAGCAGGATTTTTAGTACTATCGAACTTCTTCTCCTCAATTGAAGCTTTCTAGCACTCTTTATTAAACATAAACTTAAACTAAAACTAAAAACTTTATTCAAACATTTATTTCACATGGGTTGCCTCCCATGAAGTGCTCTTTTATGGTCAATAGCTTGACCTCAATGTTGCTTACTTAGGCCAGATGAGTGGAACACCCACTCCAAAGTAATTGGCCTTCAAAGTGATGGTCTCCTTTTCATCATGCTTGGCTTTCTTCTTCCTAGGGAAATGAATAATAAAAGGATTCCGCGAAGGCAATTGAAGCTTCACGTTCCCTTCATGTAGATTAATCAAAGTCTTAATAGTTCTTAAGAAAGGATGGCCTAATATAATAGGAGCAGTAGCATTTTCAGGCATGTCAACAATAACAAAATTAATGAGAGCAGGATAGCCTTTAATGTATACTAAAGTATTCTCCTTAATTTCTATAGCTTGTTTGTAGGTAGAATCTGCTAGATGAAATTTTAACTTAGTGATTTCAAAGGAGCCAAGATTTAACTTGTTAAAAAGAGTCTTCGGAATTGTTGAGACGCTTGCACCTAGATCACAAAGTGCAGCTATCTCATTAGTTCCAATTTTAATCTTAATAGTAGGCTCAAATATGTCATCTAACTTCGCAGGTAATTTTTTAGAAATTTTCTTATATTATTCCTCAAGCTTACGTACCTTTATTGCTACCTGATTAACAAAGTGTTGGTACATAGCTTCCTCACTACCTTTACTTACCGGAATCTTGACGTTGATCCTTTTTACGAGATCTTCAATGGTGTAACTTGGTGAAGGAGCATTACTATAGTCAAGTTCTTCAAGTTCCTTCCTTTGGATTCTCATCATCTTGAGGTCTTCAACGGGATTTGGCTCAGCTTTACTTGCAAATTTAGCTAGAATGAGATTTTGACTCTCGGTTATCTTATCTAGCCGTGCCTCAATGATCCTCGTTCTTTCTTGGAGGGCCTGCAAATCATTTCTCAAACTAACAGCTTGGTTAGATAATTTACCATGCATAGCATCATGGTTCTCTGTTATTTTAACAAGAATATTGTTTTGTTCATTTTGTGAGTCTATAAAAGACTTTAGTGTTTCTTGGAGACTACCTGACATGGGTATGCCCAATAGGCACTCGACTACAGCCTACCTGGTGCGGCTCGACGGAAGGCGCACTCGACGACCTGCACAGGTCCATGACGCCCATGATGGTTTGACTGATATGAAGCCCATATGGACACCGACTCCCAACATACAAGACAAGGAAAGCTCAAGACTAGAGTTCTAATCTAACTTGTAACCAACTCGTATTGGTACCTGAGACCTAGCCTCCTCATATATAAAAGCTAGGAGGGTCCAACGAGAAGACATCCTCTCGCCCAATAGATAGATCTACGATCTCCCACACTACGACACAATAGACCTATCAATCGCGACTCCTATAATAGACAATAAATCTAGACACTGCAATAGACAATAGACAGATCTACGATCTCCCATACACCAGATCCAATCTGCGCGTCCACCGCCATCGGCGACATTGTAATCCTTTGGATCCTTCATCAATCAAGAGCAGACAAGCAGGAGTAGGGTCCTCTACGAGGCCTGAACCTGGGTAAACCTTGCGTCCCTGTGTGCTTGTTTGCTAGCCGTACCGAGATTTCCAGCGCTCCTCTCTTCTCCAAAACCCAAGTCTATAACAATGGGAATTGATGAGTTAAACCCTCGTCAATTGGCGCCGTCTGTGGGAACTGGGAGTGCTGATGTTACGATTTCGACGGCTCCATCATTGCCAATCTATGATTTACTGGCTTCTGGGAGCTGATATGCTGCGGCCAGATTGCATCTGGTGTGCTCCTCTACGTCAAGCGCGGCAAATATCTTCATCAACATCCATGCGGCTGGCGACTGTATCTTCCGCCACCGCGGGCGACCTCGAGGCAATTTTTTAATCCGGAGGCGATCTAACATGCGACTGACCAACCTGATTCGATGATTCGTCACAGAGAGCAAACATCAATGTACGCGGTCCGAGGGTCGCCGGCGTAAACTAGCCAGATCAAGGCCACCTGAGCAGCCGACTTGGACTTCAAATCGGACACGCCCCATAAAGTCCAGAGCAGTCCTATCAGTTTTAGATAAAAAAATATCAATAAAACAAGAGGCGTAGCGCAAGGTGATACATGCAATCAAGCTACAGAAGATGTGGGGTCGTATCGTGCATCAAGTATGCATGCAAATCGTGGTCATGAGTGCATGGATTATTTGGCAAGGGGTCAATCGCATGAAAGGAGCCTTTGATAGATTAATGGAAGCCATGACTTTTCCACTTTCGAGCTACATCATCTTGGACATAGTTTCACCAGATAGGATCACGACCTCGACTAGACGTCTGCCCCGACGACTACATCGACTCAAGAGAAAAGGAGAGTACGTCCGTGTCAGTAATAGGCAGCAGATCGGGTCCCAGGAAAAACAAAGAAGCAATCAATTGAAGTCGACCGGACGGCGACTGCGTATCAGCTTGGCTCAATGATTCGCCACATATACTGGACCATGATGCACGCCGCGCAGCGAGATAGCCGAGCAGCCGATTCAGAGTCGAATTAGATGGCGTGAAGTCCTAGTTTATATCGGATCAAAAGGTTGCAAGGGACATGGAGCAATCAATACATGCATCGGACCACTACAAATCAATCTTTCTAGAACTCCACTACCTGACGACGCTGTATATGTGTCTATTCTGTACAACGGCTCTCGACAAAACAATCTGACCTAATACTCGACAGAAAATATTCAAAAGCTACATGCGAAAAGAATAAATATAGTGACAGTACGACACACGCATACTTTGATTTGGATTGCGTGAGAAGCTGGCAGCATGCATGTCTAACAAGGCATTGCCATTATATATGTAGAGTACCAGAAGAATCAGGATGCAATTTGCAAAACGTGGTCCACTCCGACCTCATAATGGTCAAATGCAGCAATTGTCTCCATCACCAGATTAATCAATCGCGGTCTAACACAAGGGCGAGCTATATCAGAGATTTCTTAATCCACGCCGTCACGAAAATTCACTACACCCGGAACACGGAAACCGTAGAGACAACCAGTCCGCCGTGCCACTCGCCGAAGCGTCGACTCCCTCCAAACAAAAATCTGGCGACCCCGCCGCGACGACTCCGGTCCATCGACCTTGATTCTGTGAGCACATTAACTCTACACACGAGGGATGCACTGACTTTGTTGTGCGACCCACTACAATCTTCGATTGTGACAACACGCTACCGCCATCCGTTTCGGCGACCTGCTGCTACGTTAACCACACGTCCGCTGCATCAACACGTCTGCCATACGACTCTATCAACCTCGACCACACGTCTACCGCGTCGACTCCAGCCTCCGCATCGACTCCGTCTGCTGCATCGGTTACACTTGGGGGCTGCGCCTGCCATGCATCCCTCTGCGGTCTTCAGCTTCGGCGACTCGGGGGCTCCTTCGGCTACGGCGACCCACTTCGGTCTTCAGTTACCACGACTTGCTGCAGTCTTCGACTCCGGTGACCCAATGCAATCTTCAGCTCCAGCGACTCGGGCGCTCGGGGGATCCCTCCACTTCGGCGATCCGCCATGGTCTTCGACTTGGATAACCCGTTGCGGTCTTCATCTTAGGTGATTCAGGGGCTCTCTCGGCTCCCACGACCACGAACCGCTACAATCTTCGACTCACGTGACCCGCTGGTCGAATCGGCTTCCACGACAGCAACCACTGCCGACATCGTCTACGACGACCAGCTACGATCTTCGGTTGCAGCAAACTGTTGCCGCCATCGGCTTTGGCGATCCGCTGCCGCGTCGACTCCGGTTCAATGCATCGGCTCTCGAACGCCGCCTCAACTACACCAACCACATCGGATCTACACTCGGGGGCTCCCTCGACTACGGCAACTGCTGTGGTCTTCGATTGCAGGGCTCCGTCGACTCCGTCACGAGGCCCGTTACCGCCTTCAGCTACGGTGACTCACTACGGTCTCCAACTCCGCCCATCTACTGAGTCTTCGACTCCATCACGCGACTTGCTGCGGTCTTCAGCTGCGGTCTTCAGGTGAGGTGACCCGATACGGTCTTCGACTGCTGTGACCGGATACGGTCTTCGACTTCGTCATCACCACGTGACTCCGATCCGTCGCGTCGACTACGTCCGCCGCGTGACTCGCTGCCACGTTAACTCTAGTCTTTGACTCTAGTGATTCGCTACGATATTCGACTCGGGGGCTCGGAGGCTCCCTCCGCTTCGGCGACTTGCCGCGGTCTTCAGCTTCAATGACCGGCTGTGGTATTCATATCGGGTGACTCGGGGGCTCCCTCGACTCCCGCGACCCACCAATCGCATCGGATCTTGCGACTCCTTCAACCACGACAACTACCAATAAAGCTAAGGTTCCATCTACTTCGAACTGTTTCTTTTTAAACTCGCACTCGAAACACTCGGGGGTTGCGCCCTCTTCGAGTAACCTAATGTGCCGTCGATGCCACACACTCGAGCACCTCATACGCAACAGCCCGAGTAGCTGATTCTGCCTGACCGTCAAATACTTGAACTCCGAGTGCCTCGGCAAGGTACTGAGACTAAGGGTAATCAGGCTAACGAAAAGGCCTAGCATGCAGTGCAAAAGTGTCGACTCGATTGGCACCAGAATTTTACTTTACAAACCGGCATGCAAATATTATTTACAAGATACAAGTACTTCATGATTCTTAATTTTTTCTACAGCTTCCAAGGACATCGACTGCGTCGTGATATTCTATCGGATCCTCCAACAGGAGTCGACAAAACAACTGGCTACGACATACACTCAAGACCCGAGTCGAGTCCGTCCTCGGATGGTTGCATCGCTTGATGCTACACACACGCGACGTTGGCCGCGCACCCGATAGAAGTGACTGCGTCGATTCCATCCACATCATCGACTTACCTGGATAGAACTCCTGGATTCTCCTTGCATTATTTTCAACTGCGCCTGCAAGATACAAGTCTCGAGTCTCTGCCCGAGTCTACGACTTCGCCAGACACTCGGGGGCTACTCCAAGCTGGAGCACTCGTCGTGCATATACAAGATCCTCGAGTGACACGCTCTGACTCCTCACTCGAATCCACGATTCGACTAAGGACTCGGGGGCTACTCCCATAGGGAGCGCTGGCCGCGCACCCGAAGAAATTTGTGAAGATATCTAAGCATTATGAAGACCCTTCACTCGAATCTACGATTCGATTGTGGGCTTCGGGTTACTCCCATAGGGAGCGCTGAAAGCATATTCGACTAAAACAAGCAAATAAAAGACGACAACAGTCACAAAAATTCTTTAGTCCCTGCCTGAGTCTTCGACTCAACCAGACACTCGGGGGCTACTCCCATAGGGAGCGCTGGTCATGCACCCTATGATTATTTGTACATCGTACTGTGTGTTGATAACATCCACACTCGAAGGCTATGGCGACTCCGCCTCATATTTTCCCTACAAAGAGATTACGTCTCCTGGGCCACCCGAATCATCTCCGCAATGACAAAAAATTCAGATGCCGTGCTTACAACATGAAGATAAGAACTGAATAAGGCCTGACAACGCATCTGCTGCGCACTACCAGAGATATATCCGTGCCTGCAGGTACGATGAATATGCCTTGATGGACACGTCAAGTGCTCACACCCATACACTGGGATTCGACTCTATAAGACCTCCGCAGCCTGAGTCGAATTACACTAGCAATTTCCGAATTCGAGTCCGGGGACTCGAGTTTGAGTAGGCAGCGTTGTTTTTGCCCTAGAGCAATTAACTGGTCCCGATCCGTCGAGCGCACCAGGCACGTTTACCATCATCCCTATGAACTACTATGAATTCGACTCACCGATGAACTTCCGGGTGAAGTGCTTCGCACTCGACACAATTTGTCGACTATGACATCCTAATGCAAAGATCAAGACTTCTGAGTCTCCATCCGAATCTATGATTCACATGGACACTCGGGGGCTACTGACATGGGTATGCCCAATAGGCACTCGACTACAGCCTACCTGGTGCGGCTCGATGGAAGGCGCACTCGACGACCTGCACAGGTCCATGACGCCCATGACGGTTCGACTGATATGAAGCCCATATGGACACCGACTCCCAACGTACAAGACAAGGAAAGATCAAGACTAGAGTTCTAATATAACTTGTAACCAACTTGTATTGGTACCTGAGAACTAGCCTCCTCATATATAAAGGCTAGGAGGGTCCAACGAGAAGGCATTCTCTCCCCCAATAGATAGATCTACGATCTCCCACGCTACGACACAATAGACCTATAAACCGCGACTCCTACAATAAACAATAGATCTAGATGCTGCAATAAACAATAGACAGATCTACGATCTCCCATACACCAGATCCAATCTGCGCGTCCACCGCCATCATCGACATTGTAATCCTTCGGATCCTTCATCAATCAAGAGCAGACAAGCAGGAGTAGGGTCCTCTACGAGGCCTGAACCTGGGTAAACCTTGCGTCCCTGTGTGCTTGTTTGCTAGCCGTACCGAGATTTCCAGCGCTCCTCTCTTCTCCAAAACCCAAGTCCATAACAATGGGCATTGATGAGTTAAACCCTCGTCACTACCATTACTAGTTCCCATATTATTATCGGAATTACCTGCAGGACTAGAATAATGTTTCTGAAAGTTAGGATTGTAATTCTTCTTCCAAGCAGGGTTATAAACATTATGAGCTACAAAGTCTATTTCTTCAATATTTGTTTCAGGGATGGCTCTTACCTAGGTTTCCTTACCTTTTACGGCTAATATGAGCTCATCCAACTTGGCATTGAGTTCTTCATTTTCTTGTGGTAAAATGGAGTTCACCTTCTTC
Source organism: Avena sativa (assembly GCA_916181665.1). Classification (NCBI taxonomy): domain Eukaryota; kingdom Viridiplantae; phylum Streptophyta; class Magnoliopsida; order Poales; family Poaceae; genus Avena; species Avena sativa. The sequence continues at coordinate 622,212,834 of OV702289.1, forward strand.
GTGTTTGATCTATCCACATGCCATTGGGCATGGTTGTCTTGCATATTGTCTAGCAGCTGCTTTGCTTCGGTAATATGTTTACCCATAAATGTTCCTCTAGCTGCAGTATCAAGCATAGACTTAGACATAGGGTTAAGAGTATTATAAAATAGATGGAGAATTAACTAGTCTTCCATCCCATGACTAGGACATTTTCTCATGCATTCTTTCATCCTCTCCCATGCAAGCGCTAGTGGCTCACGCTCTTCCTGTCTAAAGCCAGTAATATTAGATCTGAGTTGCATAGTCTTTGCAGGTGGGAAAAATTTAGTCATAAACAAAGAAGTACATCCCACCCATGATGTAATAGTATTTCTAGGCAAAGAGAGCAACCATTCTTTTGCTCTCCCTCTTAGAGAGAAAGGAATTAAACGCAATTTGACCGCATCGGGGTCAATGTCTTTAATACACATCATATCACATATTTTAGTGAAAGTATTCAAGTGCATACCTGCGTCTTCAACAACAAAGCCTCCAAATTGATTTCGTTGAACCAAACTTAAATAATGGGGCTTAATTTCATAGTCATCAGTAGCAATTGCTGGCTGAGTAATAGGAGTATGCAAATAATCATTGTTGGGAGTAGCAAACTCCCAAGCTTCTTTTCAACCATATTTCCTATGTTTTTGAGTTTTCTTAAACAAAGAATTATAATAGTAAAAGCAAGAATTTTAAAGTCTAACTAATTTGTTTGGTTTATCAAATAAAGACTAAAATCAAACTAACAAACTTAAAAACAAGAATTAAAACTAGCAAGGTTCCTAATAACCTCACTAGGGTAGCTATTGCTTCCCCGGTAATGGCGCCAGAAAAAGGGTTGATACCTTCGATCCGGATTACGGATGTAGTATAGCTTCTTTTTCCCTAGTAGACCTAGGTTATCGAATCCTCGGCAAGCGAATGCGTAGTGAAATTACTTTAACGAACCTTCGGGAGTTTTAGAATTCCTTTTGTGTTTTTGCCGGACCAATAGCTTGCATATTTTTGTTGTGGTCGATCGGAGAGAGAAGGCCTAGGGCGTTCGGTTTCACTTGTAGCTGTGCAAAACATCTGATGGGAATAAAAGATACAAATAAAGTATGCATATACTTGTTAGAGCAAGATAAATTATATGTGGGCAGTGCATCCATAATTTCTATTGCCTCTGCAACCTCTTATAGAAATAACCCACTAGTCTCATCCATAGAAGAAAGAGAACTAATAATATGCATACCGATGTCACCGTTAATCCCAAGTAAATCCCTCACATACAGCCGTATTAACCCTTCTGTAACTGGGGTTCCCAACATGCAGATCAGGCATTACTCATACTTCTTATACCTGGCTCAACCCTCGGGCTCTTGGGTACCTGACAAGTCCTTGGATTGAGGCAAGAGAGGATACAATAATCATCATGTCATACAAATTAATACATGATCCTATCTATGATAAATAACATGCACAAAATCTACATGGCTAGGACGAAGCTCTTAGCCCAAGGAGAATTACTCACACATAGAGATGAGATCAAAAATCATAAACATTGTAATGAAAATAATAAGATTGATAGCAATAGTCTTACAATGTTGCCAATCGGAGAAGAGATCTACTATTACAAGTGGTGGAATATGGCTATGGAGATGGAGAAGGGTTTTGAGATCTAGAGGCGGCTGGTGATCTATGGCAGAGACTTTTGGCGAGGTCTGGCTTGTTTTCTCGTTGCCCGAGGCTTCTTTATATAGGGGTCCCTTCACGAACGTTGTTCTGTTTGACCTAACGATGGTGGCGCTAACTCTACGACCGGAACTATACGATCGGAATTTTGCTCCGGTCGTATAGTTGGTCGTTAAAGCGTCTGCCTCTGCTTCACGGCTCCTGGTTTCTTCTGGTTATTGGACATCTCATATCTTTCACTTTAATGTAGTGATTCCCTTTGTTAAATGACATTATATGTGCAGGAAAAATATAAAAGAAAGGATTGTGTACCCCTTTGAATATTAGGCATTAGTGGCAGGATTTAGAGAGATATTTCATCAAAATTATGAATGATATCTAGTTTAAATGTGGACATGGATGGCTATATTTAAGAGCCATCAGGCATGCAGGGTTTTATCATAGGTTTATTAAAGACTTCTCTAAAATATCAAAGCCTCTAACCAATCTTTTGCAAAAGGATGTTCCATTTTCTTTTACTAATGATTGTGTAGATTCATTTAATGTTTTAAAGAATACTTTAATAAGTGCTCCTGTTATTTAATCTCCTGATTGGATTTTTCCATTTGAAATTATGTGTGATGCTAGTGATTATGCAGTTAGGGCTTTTTGGCTCAACATGTTGATAAAAAACTGAATGTCATTTATTATGCTAGTAAAACACTTGATGGTGCTCAAAGAAATTATGCTACAACTGAAAAAGAATTTTTAACAGTGATATTTGCATGTGATAAGTTTAGACCTTACATTGTGGATTCTAAATTCATAGTGCAGTCTGATCGTTCTGCTATTAAATATCTCATGAATAAGAAAGATGCCAAGCCTAGATTAATAAGATGGGTTCTTTTATTGGAAGAATTTGATCTACATATTGTTGATAGGAAAGGTGAAGATAATCCGGTAGCTGATCATTTATCTAGAATATAAAACATGCCTAATGATCTCATTCCTATTAATGATAGTTTTGATAATGAACAACTTGCGAATGTTAATGTTTCTAGTCCTAGAGTTGCATCACCTTGGTTTGCTGACTATGCAAATTTGATTGTTGGGAAAGTTTTGCCACCACATTTCACTTATCAACAAAGAAAGAAATTCTTTTATGATCTTAGACATTATTTTTTGGATGATCCTTTCCTTTATAAAAAGAGTGTTGATGGTATTATTAGACGCTATGTGCCTAAGTTTGAACAATAGGCTATTATAAGAGATTGCCATGATAGTCCCTATGGAGGGCATCATGCAGGAAATCGCACTGCTATAAATGTATTACAATATGGTTTCTATTGTCCTACTCTATTTAAAGATTGTGCTGAATATGTTAAATCTTGTGATAAATGTCAAAGAGTTGGAAATACTGGTAGGAGAAATGAAATGCCTATGAATTACTCATTACCTCTTGAACCATTTGACGTGTAGGGATTTGACTTCATGGGACCTTCCCAGAATCAAAGACGAAACATACACATATTTTGGTTGCAGTGGACTATGTGACTAAGTGGGTGGAAGCAATTCCAACAAAAAGTGCAGATCATGCCACAACAATGAAGATGCTTAAGGACATCATATTCCCCAGGTTTGGTGTACCAAGATTTTTAATTACTGATGGTGGTTCTCATTTCTTACATGGTGTTCTTAGATTAGCAAAATATGGTGTTAATCATAGAGTTGCATCTCCTTATCATCCTTAAACAAGTGGACAAGTTGAACTTAGTAATAGGGAAATCAAACTCATTTTCGAGAAGACGGTGAATAAGTCTAGATCGGATTGGCCACTTAAAATTAATGAAGCTTTGTGGGCTTATAGAACTACATTCAAAAATCCCATGGGAATGTCTCCTTATAAAATGGTTTATGGAAAAGCTTGTCATCTTCTTGTAGAGTTAGAGTACAAAGCTAGATGGGCTATTAAACAACTAAACTTTGAATTTAAAACTACAGGAGAGAAAGGAATTCTTGACTTGAGCTTGCTAGATGAATGGATAAATGAAGCTTATGAGAGTGCAAAAATGTTTAAAGAGAAAGTTAAAATTTGGCATGATAAGAAACTTAAGCTGAAGGAATTCAAAGTAGGTGACCAAGTTTTATTGTACAACGTTTCAAGTTTTCTGCACGAAAATTGGCTTCAAAACGCCAGGGACCATTAGTCATACAGGAGGTGTACCGGTCAGGAGCTATTCGACTCCATGGAGATATCAAAGGTAAACCTCATGTAGTAAATGGAAAACGCCTTAAACATTATCTTGTAGGTAACTTCAAAGAACCGTTTTGTTTTAGAAACTCTGAACCAATAAAAGGTAGATTTTGTGCTTGTAACTTTCTCGGAATTCCATCAAATTTTACGGAAGGTATTTTTTATGGAAATTACCAGGGGAGACAAAAACTTGTAAGGAACAGAGTCCAGAGGGAGGAAAGAGCAGGGCACACGCGGCCCCATCCCCTGGCCATGTGTGCACTACTCTTTCTCTCCTCAGACTCCCATTTCATCTCGTTTTCGACTCTAACTCTTTATTTTGACCTAAAACCCGTCAATATATAACCCCTTCTGCTGATCTAATCTCGCATCGAGACTTTTCGAGCAACCTTTGTTTCTCCTGTTTCTGCCTATCAGGGTTTAGCCATGTCAAGCACCGGATCCAATATAGAGGGGAAGGACTCCGCCAAGGGAGGTGTTCTGAACCACTACCTCAACTCCCCGATGGCACCGCTGAAAACCCTATCCTTCAAGGAGGGGATGCTTCTCATGGAGGAGGTGAAGCCTCCCAAGGCCACCGACACGTTGGAGGAGAGGCTCGATGCTCTCGGAGATAAGACCTTCAGGTATAGCACTATTGTTGAACGCAGCCTCGACGCCCACCACTTCATGAACCTGGAGCTGAAGAAGAAGGCTGAAGCATACGAGGAGAGTCTCAAGGACTTGGAGGAGAGGTACATATATGTCATCTCACAGCTGGACAAGTTCCAAGCCCTGATTTTGGATGTGGAGAACCAGAACTATGAGTGTGAAGAGCACTTCAAGAAGATGGCAGAGGATGCTTCCCAAAGGTATAATGATCCACCTATGTCCTTCTACACCGAGAGGCCCTGCTCGTGGAATATGGATGAGAAGGTGGAAGAATATGAGGAGAACCCACATGCTACAGGAGAAGATTCAGAGGCAACCGCTCAAGCTTGGTGGGAGTTCCACCTAGTCTTTTATTTTTACTAGTTTATCATATCTATCTAGTCATGGCCTGCTTTACTTTTATCGTCTAGTTCTTTATTTCTCTTAGGTTTGCAAGCTCATAGAGCATTATCATGTATCTCCTATCTTGTGGTTTATCAATGAATATTAAAGTATGGTGTCATCCATGGCTCTCTTGTTTGCAGATTTATGGGTAACACTCATGCAAATGAGTGAGACATGTTTAGAGGTTTTAGTGACATCTTGCCTTGAATTTAATTAACTTGAGTGTGTTGGAAAATTGCAAGAATCTCTCCCATTAAACTAAGAGTAAAATGCACCAGAGGTCCTAAAAGTTTGGAGGAAACCGTATGCAGGTCCTAAAAGTTTCAACTCGTGTACCGGAGGTCCTAATTCTTAGATAGTTGTGCACTGCAGGTCCTAATTCTCAGTTAGTTGTGCGCTGCAGGTCCTAATTCTCATCTACAGCCCTGGCTACAGTGCACATGGATCTGATCATTAGGACCTCCGGTAGACAAGTCCAAACTTTTAGGACTTGCATACAGTTTTCTCCAAACTTTTAGGACCTCCGGTGCATTTTACTCTTAAACTAACAAGTAACAGAATTAGTCAATATGACATGAAAGATTGTAGTTTGAAGTAGAGATTTAGTCTTGTTGAATAAAAAGTTGGGAAGGGATATGAAAAGGACATGAGGCATTCATGTTTTAACTTAGTAGCTTTGCGAAAATTGAGGGTCATGGATATTTCAATACTTATGCTCATGAAAAGTGAATGAAAGGAAGGCACCCGTGAATTCTTCTAGCCATAGAAGTGTGATATAAAGGTTGAATTGAGCATAAGAACATGATTGAAAGATCCATGAATAAGGTTTACACTAGTTACTGAGAAGCAAGGGTGTAAACAATCTCATATCTATCTTTTTATTTCTCTTCCTATTAACTTGTTGTTCTATGAGAGTTTATCTTGTCTTTAAACTAAGCAAAATATCAAATTCTATGATGCTTTCCCTTGAAGAAAATATGAAAAGAGAGTATGATTCAATTGTCCAACACGTAATGGTTATTTTGGTTCAAAAGTAAGGGGTGATTGCTAGAGCCTCTATTGATGGTTCCCACATATGTATGAGTTTTAGTTCATTAATCTTTCATAATAACTGAACATGATGATGATACAATGCTCGTATTTATTTATCAACCATAAGCTCATTGATGCATGTGATGATCTATTCGCTTATTTACTCGAGGACGAGTAAAGGTTTAAGCTTGGGGGAGTTGATACTTGCATTTTATAACATCATTTTATTAACATTATATCCTCATATTAGAATGTTATTTGAACTATTATATCATTATTCTTGCATATTTAGATAATTTTTGGGACTTCCCTACAAAGTCCTTTGTTTTGGTATTTGACTTCTAGGAGGCAGAAAACCTCCCTTTTTCTTGTTTTTGGTGTTTCGGGACCTTCTGGATGTCAAATGCATTGGGAAAAAATACACAACAAGTTTTTCATCGAGAGAAAGACTGTGGGCGAAAGAACTAGATGAGAGGAGCCACGAGGGGCAGAAGACCACACCACACATGACCCCACTAACTGGCCGTGGGTTGGTGGATCGTTCGACCCTCCAGCATCATTTCAACCTCCCCTTTTGTCCACAACTCGGTCTCGGCAGAAAACATACACCCTAATTTTTCCGAGATTTATCGAGGCGGCTGAGGCAAAAGCTCTCTCCTTCTCCGGGAGGGGCAAATCCTGCTGCTCCGGGGCACCGGAGAGGGGGAATCGTCGCCATCGACATCATCACTCCTCCTAGGTGTAGGGGGGCATATCCATCATCTCCATCACCAGGACCAGCGCCATCTCCATCACCATCTTCGAGATCCACTTAATCCCCCTCGTTGTTTGAGAAGTTATCAACCCTAGATAATTGCTTGTGCTATTTTACATGTGTGAGATTGGACAATTGATATTATCTTATGGAGATATTATATTTTCAGATTGTGTTGTATCACATATGCTACTGAATAATATCATGTTTCCATGTTGTGAGTAGTTCCATGTGTTCCCGAGGGCATATAATGAATTGGCAATGATTTCTATATGACATATGTTGAGTATTTGGTCTAGTTTTATCTTTTATGTTTTTTTATGATGGTGGTGTCCGAAAGTCGATTGCACATCACTTCACCTTTATGGGCTCATAGGACATCACCATAGTGTAATGGCGTGGGTAGGATCATGGAGGACACGTAAACCATGGTCCAATAAATAAAGTTGCATTAGGGGGAATATATATCGGAGACCCTCGAGTTTATAGCTATGGTGGGACATTCTAGTCTTAATAATTCCTATGTTTTCACATTAACTTGGCCGTAGGATCCATCATAAGGGAGTGCTTTAGTTCATTTAGTTGGCTGGGTCAAATTAAGGCTCCGTCCAGAAAGACTAAAACTAGACAAGATATTCACCGCGTTGATTTAGAAAACTCTATGCCAAGTAAATCCATGCCGCCCTCGGGAACGCTTGTCACATATAAGATCACACCCACTTGAGCTTGTGCTCTTGCTGCATAGAGGATTGGGATTTCTCTTCATAAGAACTTTTACTTATTGCATTTTACTTTTAGTATTTTACTTACTTGCGACCTTACAACAAAAACTCCAAAAACACCTGCAGCTTTTATTGTTTTATTTACCATTCTTGCTAACCAATACCTTTAGCTCCTCGTTGGTTCGACAACCTTTTCTAATTGAAAAGTACTACAATTGATCTCCTGCACTTGGGAGCCATCTGTGGGCTGAGGCCATACCCCCGCATTAGCAGCCCCCTACAAAACCGATGGTTTGAATAAAAGTGGTAAAACGTTGGAACCAAGCACGAGGAGCTTGTTTGAGACCATAGAGGTATTTGTGGAGAAGACAAACCAATTCAGGGGAGGATGGATGCTCAAAGCTAGAGGGTTGTTGACAATAGATAGTTTCATTTAAAGTGCTATGTAGAAAAGCATTTTTAACATAAACTTGATGAATTGGCCAAGATGAAGAGACAACAAGACTAAGAACAACACGAATGGTACCTTGTTTAACAACCGGAGAAAAAGTTTCATCAAAATCAACACCTTGTTGCTGAGAAAAACCACGACAAACCCAATGGGCTTTGTAGCATGCGAGAGTACCATCAACATGATATTTCTGTTGAAAAACCCATTTATCATAAACAATGTTTACACCCAGGGGTTTAGGGACAAGAGTCCAGGTGTTATTATGCTAAAGAGCATCAAACTCATCGCGCATGGCAGAAAGCCAAAGAGGATCAAGAAGAGCATGTTTATATGAAGTGGGAATGGGGGAGACAGTGGCTATAGCTTTGAGGTTAAGACGTCTGTTAGGAAGAAGAAAACCGCATTTGCCACGAGTACACATGACATGATCGTTGGTAGGAGGTGGAATAGGTACAACATGTGGTGGGAGGGGAGGTGTGGTGTGAGAAATTGAAGAGGGAGATGTGAGAGGAGGAGAGACTGTTGGGGCGGGGGAGATGTTTGCCGCAGGCGCTGCCGCGGCAGAGTTCTGAGGCACGACAGGCTACCAGATGCGTGATACGTTGCTAACGTATCCATAATTTTTGATGTTCCATGCTTGTTTTTATCTACTTTCTTATGTTTTGTTCTAACTTTGGAGTACTTTCTATACACTTTCTTGGACTAACCTATTAACAAGAGCCATAGTGCCAGCTGCCTATTTTCTGTTGTTTTTGGTTCTAGGAAAGTTAGAAAATGAATATTCTCAGAATTGGACGGGACAAAAGCAAAAGTCAGTTTTTCACCGAGGGACGCAAGGAGCCAGAATACAAGACGGAGAGGGGCCAGGGGCCGCCACACCACCTGGCCGCACGGCCCAGCCTGGCCCGCGCCAGGGGGTGGTCTGGCTGCCTCAGGCACCCCTCAGTCTCCCCTTTCGCCTATAATATGCCTCCGATATAGAAACCCTAAGTACCCGATCAAAATTCCACGAAAGAGTCTGTAGCCGCTATCATCTCCATCCCTAGATCGGGAGGGATCTGAAGCTCTTCCCGGCACCCTGCCGGAGAGGGGAATTCACCCTAGAGGCCTTCTTCATCACCATGCAAGCCTTCGGTGTGATGCGTGAGTAGTTCATCCTTGGACTACGGGTCTATGTAGTAGCTAGATGGCTGGTTCTCCTCCTTTGTGCTATCATGTTTAGATCTTGTGAGCTCCGTTCATGAGCAAGATCATCTATTTGTAATTCCTACATGTTGTGTTTGCAGGGATCCGATGGATATTGAGATGCTATTTCAGATTGATTATTGATTCTATCATGTCTTTGTTATTTGTGATCTTGCATGCTTTCTGTTGTTAGTAGCTATCTTGTCCAAGTAGATGCTAGCAACTCCAAGAGTTAGTATTTATGCTCGATAGTGGGTTCATGCCTCTAGTAATCTAGGGAAGTGACAGAAATCTCTAAGGTACTAGATGTGTTGTTGCTACTAGGGAGAAAACAACAATCCTTTGTTCATAGAACAATCGTATTGTTTACTTTTCACGCAATGCGTAATGCAATTATCTGTTGCTTGCAAGTTACTAGAGGGGATTCGGATGATAACCTGAAGGTGGATTATTAGTCATAGATGCAGTTGGATTACGGTCTATGTATAATGTTGTAATGCCCAATCAAATCTCAAAGGAGTCAAGATGAGTAGTATATGCATGATTGCTTTCTCAATGTTTGTCAATTGCCCCGCTGTAATTTGTTCACCCAACATGTCATCTATCTTAAGGAGAGCCACCACTAGTGAACTATGGACCCCGGTACTTTCTTTTACCATAAATCTAGAACTGTTCACTGCTTTCTGTTTACTTTCTGCAAACTATTACTTTCTTCCACACAATACGTTTAATCCTTTGTTTTCAGCAAAACCGGTGAGATTGACAACCTCACTGTAAGTTGGGGACAAAGTTCTGTGGTTGTGTTGTGCAGGTCTCCATGTTGCTGCTAGCACCGGTAGTGCGCCCTGCCAAAGTTCAGCTAGCAACACCTTTGGGTGTTTCCTTGCTCTTACTGGTTCGATTAAACCTTGGTTTCATAACTGAGAGAAAACTTGCTGCTGTGCTCATCATACCTTCCTCTTGGGTTTCCCCAATGAGCTCGAGATATCTTTGGCCATCAAAGCTTTTTCTAGCGCCGTTGCAGGGTGTCAAGGACATCTTCACAAGGGGAGTCCCTCATAACCAATCTCTTTACTTTGTTATTTTTGTTTTGCTTAGTTGACTTTTGCTTTGTTTGTTTGCTTCTTTATCAAAAACACACAAAAAAATTAGTTTTACTAGTTTGCTTTCTTTATTAAAAACACAAAAAAATTAGTTCCTACCTTAAGTTGCCATTATGTCTAGCATTGCTCTAGCTACTATGTCACCTAAGTAAATGATTTTCACTTTTAAACAAGGAAAGAAGCTTGGTCTAGAATCTCTGATCTACATGAAAAAACTGAACCTAAAATGACTCAAAGCTTGTTTCTTAGCAGTTTTTTCGTTGGAATTGCTCTTTGCTATAGATATTCTTTGGATGCTGTAGTGGGAGGAGATTTCCTCCAATGCAATGAGGATGATGCTGTTAATGCCATAAAGAAGTTGGTCTTTACTTACAACTTGCCTAGCAAATCTGATTCTTCCTTCATAAACATATTTGCTAGATTGAATACTCTTGAGACCAGCACTGCTAGTTTAAAAGATTGCTATAATACACTTAGAGAGCACCATGACTATGTTCCAACGAATTCTGAACCATCAAACTGGCTTCCCACAATAAAGATTGCTATAAATAATGAAACTTTTCATGGTCGCTGTGATATCATGTCTGAATTCTGTCTTATGCCTAAAGATATCTATGAATCTTTGAATCTTTGGGGACTTTCTGAAGGAGGGGAAGAAATATTTCTTGCTAATAATTCCACAATATTACCCATTAGAATAGTTGAAGGAGTGTTTACAAAGATCCTAGGGAAAATGGTTTCTACTGATTTCTTGTTATTGAATGTGCAGGAAAAGGACAAATTACACTTGGAAGATCCCTATTGAAACTCCTTAGAGCAACAATAGATGTGGAAAAGGGCACCATGCACTTTGCTTCTCCACCAAAAAATCATATGTTCCCCAAGGTTAAGAATAAAAGTAAGAGAGGTAAGAGCAAGAAATTTGGTTTTAATGCTTCTTCATTTGAGAACACTTGATCCTTTTTCTTGCTTCTTATGCCTAACTTAAAGGCGTTAAAGAAAAGTACTTATTGGGAGATAACCCAAAAGTTTTAGATGAGTCTTGGAAGTTAGTAATAACCGCTCCTTATCCTTTTTATTTGCTTTTTGTGCCAAGAGTAACCTCTAATGAGAGAGAAGTAATGATTGGGAAAGTTGCTGTCCCGAAACAGATTTCTGTGCTTCACCATAAAAATTCGTGTAAAATCCCTGTACATCCTTTTGAGGCGTGAATTTGTGTGCTTCTTTCCCAGGTTGTTATCTAACTTTCGTTAGTTCAACACTTTTCGATTTGAGCAACAGAAGGTCTTCGAAACAATTCGTCTTTACCTGCTGGTCTGTTTAGATAGATTTCTGCCATTATTTGCATTTGCTTCTTGTTGGTTCCTTTTTAAGTTCTTTTGGGGAATTGAGATTTTTGAGGGAAGTGCTATAGTAGCTTGTGTTTTAATGGAAGTTTTATTGGTGTTTAAACTGAACCTAAAGACTTATTATCTTGAGTGCACTAATGTTGCTAATAACGATTGCATGAAGTTTTGTATGAAGAGAAATTTTAGGTGTATGGAAGGAATGATGTAATGAGATGAAGAATGGACTAAATCTCAAGCTTGGGGATGCCACCCCGTGTCACCCCAAGAAATATTCAAGAGGTACAAGTGTCAAAGCTTGGGGATGCCCAAGGCATCCCCTTCTTCATCAATAAAAATTTCCAGGTTTCTTCCAAACACTTCATTTTTATTGTTTGATGCACAGTTGTGTTGTTCTTGGAGCATCTTCTTTTTCGTTTTTGTTTTGGTTTTCGTTTGCTTGGTTTTCTTAGTTTGATTGAATAAATTGGTTGGACCCCCTCTTTCATACATTGGTTTTCAAATAGTTTAGTTTGGATTAGAAAAGAGTAGGAAAAGTTCATGCTTAAGTGGTAAAGAGAGCTTGTTTTTGACTGTGGCCTATGGTTTGTCATGCCATGCTTGATATTGTTTTGGCTTTATGCTTAGTATTCTTTGCTGTAGCATGACTTGTTTTAAACAATTGAGATTGCTTAATGTGCCTTGGAAGAATCATGCGTTGTTTTAGCATATTAAAGCATAGTATTGTGGTATTCTCCTTTGATGTTTTATTTGGGTTGACTTGGCACATGCTCACACCATTTTATGACTATCGCAAGTCACCATAGCCTTTACGATCCTTTAGTTTTCAACTTGTAATATCACTTTATGCTTTGATTAATGATGTTTTGTCGCTCTGCATGATTATGGCCATTATTGCTCTCTTAGTTGGTCGCTCCCAGTCTTTTGCTAGCCTCCATAACCAAGTATGAGTTCCACTCATGCATCCAATTCCTAAAACCAAGTTATTCCAAAGATTCCACCATACCTACCTATTAGCATATGCTATTCCAAGTATATTCTTGTTTTTATCTACCTTTCGAATTAAACTTGTTATGAGAAAACTAGTGATTAAAGCTCTCACGAACTTGATGGCACACTTTACTTTTCTTGCCCTTAATAAACTTGAACCATTGTGTCGTCTATGTTGTATATGCTTGCACTTATATGTTGGGGATTAGCAGAACCATGCTGTCATGGGGAACGCTTTCAACATTGCACTTGTACTTTGTACCTAGTTGATATCATGCTCTTTTGCCTATGGATGTCGTCGGTATGAAATGAAAGGGGAGCTTGTAAGTCCATGGAGTTGTGTATGTGTGTTAGAGAAACGCCTGGGTCGCTGGTCTAATCCATGCTGTCATGGTGGAAACCTGCAGCGTAACCATAATGAGCTGTCTATGAAGCATTCTTCTTATAAAAAAGAGTCAGATATTGAGAAAAAAAAAGAAAAAAAGATAAATGAGAAAAGAGGAAAGAGAGAAAAAGCACCATTTTCCCATGGTAAATAAGAAGATTGCTGAGATGCTTGTTGTCTGCTTGCCTTGTCATTTTGATATGGGGATTCTTCCGTATCATCGGGCAAGGGGTACCCCGTTGGCGGTTCTCTATGATACACATGTACATACTATGACAAGAACTTACCGGTAACTAAACTTGAGTAGCATGAGGAGCGGCCCTCGTATTCAAGGGACATGAGATTTCCAACTTATACTTCATCAAGCATATACACCATAGTTTGTTCACTTTAACCTTAATCACTTCAAGATGCTTATGATAGGGGCAATGAGAGCTGAAAGCTAATAAGTACCATAATTTTTGGAAGCTCTTTATGAAACTTGAATCCCTACTTCCTTCTATGAAGGCCTTTCTTTTACTTTTATGTTGAGTTTCCACCTTCTATCTTTATGCACCTACTTTGAGAGCATAGTGGCCATTCTTAGTTCTATGTGCATTGTCCCAAGACTTGTTGATTGATGCATAGCTTTGATATTGCTTGTTTTAAACTATTTGTATCTAGTCACGCTTATGAACTTTGAAGGTGTCCTATGCATTTATGTTTGCCACTCTATGAGGGGCAAGCTGAATGCCACTATGCTATGTTTTCTTTATGTGAAACAAACAAATGTCTTGCAAAGCATTGTTATTCATGAATCTTTTGTTTGTGCCTTTTCATGTTGCAACATAGTTGCTATGTCTTATTGTTAGAACTTTGTCTTTCATGTTATGATTGAAGTACTATGATCCCAGCTATCAATGTTTTACAAATACTTTGATCAAGTTTATGATGGTGCGTGTCACCTAAAAAATTATTCTTTCTTTTTATCACTTACCTACTCGAGGACGAGCAGGAGTTAAGATTGGGGATGTTGATATATTGCTAACGTATCCATAATTTTTGATGTTCCATGCTTGGTTTTTACGTAGTTTCTTATATTTTGTTCCAACTTTGGAGTACTTTCTATACACTTTCTTGGACTAACCTATTAACAAGAGCCACAGTGCCAGCTGCCCGTTTTCTGTTGTTTTTGGTTCCAGGAAAGTCAGAAAATGAATATTCTCGGAATTGGACGGGACAAAAGCCAAAGTCAGTTTTTCACCGAGGGACACAAGGAGCCAGAATACGAGACGGACAGGGGCCAGGGGGCCGCCACACCACCTAGCCGCGCAGCCCATCCTGGCCCACGCCAGGGGGTGGTCATTCCACGGAAGAGTCTTTAGCCGCCGTCATCTCCATCCCTAGATCGGGAGGGATCTGAAGCTCTTCCTGGCACCCTGCCGGAGAGGGGAATTCACCCTAGAGGTCTTCTTCATCACCATGCAAGCCTCCGGTGTGATGCGTGAGTAGTTCATCCTTGGACTACGGGTCCATGTAGTAGCTAGATGGCTGGTTCTCCTCCTTTGTGCTATTATGTTTAGATCTTGTGAGCTCCGTTCATGATCAAGATCGTCTATTTGTAATTCCTACATGTTGTGTTTGCGGGGATCCGATGGATATTGAGATACTATTTTAGATCGATTATTGATTCTATCATGTCTTTGTTATTTGTGATCATGCATGCTTTCTGTTGTTAGTAGCTATCTTGGCCAAGTAGATGTTAGCAACTCCAAGAGTTTGTATTTATGCTCGATAGTGGGTTCATGCCTCTAGTAATCTGGGGAAGTGACAAAAATCTTTAAGGTACTAGATGTGCTTTTGCTACTAGGGACAAAACAACAATCCTATGTTCATAGAACAATCGTATTGTTTACTTTACATGCAATGTGTAATGCAATTACCTGTTGCTTGCAACTTATTGGAGGGGGTTCCGATGATAACCTGAAGGTGGATTATTAGTCATAGATGCAGTTGGATTACGGTCTATGTATAATGTTGTAATGCCCAATCAAATCTCAAAGGAGTCAATATGAGTAGTATATGCATGATTGCTTTCTCAATGTTTGTCAATTGCCCCGCTGTAATTTGTTCACCCAACATGTCATCTATCTTAAGGAGAGCCACCACTAGTGAACTATGGACCCCGGTCCTTTCTTTTACCATAAATCTAGAACTGTTTACTTCTTTCTATTTACTTTCTGCAAACTATTACTTTCTTCCACACAATACGTTTAATCCTTTGTTTTCAGCAAAACCGGTGAGATTGACAACCTCACTGTAAGTTGGGGATAGACTTCTGTGGTTGTGTTGTGCAGGTCTCCACGTTGCTGCTGGCACCGGTAGTGCGCCCTACCAAAGTTTAGCTAGCAACACCTTTGGGGTGTTTGCTTGCTCCTACTGGTTCGATTAAACCTTGGTTTCATAACTGAGGGAAAACTTGCTGTTGTGCTCATCATACCTTCCTCTTGGGGTTTCCCAACGAGCTCGAGATATCTTGGGCCATCAATGCGCTGCAGGAGGAGCGGCTACTACAGAAGAATGGGAGGCGGTCGCTGGCACTGCCGCGGAAGAGTTTTGGCGTGCAGCAGAAGAATCGGCTGCCGCATAGGTGTGGGGGCTGCTGGCACTATCGCGGCAGGATTTTGGCACGTGGCAGGAGAATCGGCTACCGCGGCAGGGGAGGAGTCTGCCGCTAGATCTGGGTTTGGGCGCGCGGCAGAGCAATTTTCTACCACGACAGGAATGTCATCAAGATAAATTTGGTGAAGTAATGGGGGATTTTAGGCTTGCTTTGGGAGGTGAGGATATGGGTGTGGTTTTGGTGGCATCATAGGGAAAGGTATCTTCATGGAAGGTGACATGGCGAGAAATAAGAACACGACCCAAAGATGGATCAAAACAGTTATATCATTTATTATCACCAGAGAGGCCAAGATGAATGCAGGGTAACGACCGTGGCTCGAGTTTGTGAGAGGTAGTAGAGGTGATTTTGGGAAAGCATAGGCAACCGAAAACACGCTGGGAAATATAATCACGGTTGGAGAGAAATAGGGATTGAAAAGGTGTAGAGAGAGGAGATGTTTTGGTTGGTTGGATGTTTAGAAGTAGAGTAGCGGTGCGGAGGGCTTCTACCAAAAAAGAGGAGGAAGAGAGGCCTGAATAAGCAAGGTACAAAGGATGTCATTGATGGAACAAAGAGTGCGTTCTGCTTTGCAATTTTGCGAAGAAGTGTAGGGACATGAAAAACGAAGAAGAATACCATGGGAGAGAAAGAAGGTGGAATTTTTGATGTTATCAAATTCATGACCGTTGTCACATTGAATAAAACGAATGGGCATGCCAAAGTGCGTGAGAACATACTGTCAAAAATTGAGAAAAAATGTGTGAACATCGGATTTGGCACATAGTGGGAAGGTCCAAAATAATGAGAGTAGTCATCCAAAATGACAAGATGATATTTATAGCCAGAAACACTAGGAATTGGAGAGGTCCATAAATCACAATGTAGCAATTCAAAAGGAAAATAACTAGTAGCAAAAGATGTGCCAAAAGGTAATCTAACATGTTTGTCACATTGAAAGGCATTACAAAGGGAGGAATCGTGAGGAGCACTAGAACTAGGGATACAAAATTCTTGAAGCAGGGACGACGATATAGATTTATTTGGGTGACCAAGCCGGCGATGCCACAAATCAACAAAAGTAATCATGGCACGGGGGGGGGGGGGGGGGGGGGGGGGAGGGTGGATGTAGGCACACCATGAAGCGGATAAAGATCACCCGCGCTATTGAACCGAGCGAGAACCTCCACCATTTTCAGATCCTTCACAGATAAACCAAAAGGGTCAAAAGCTAGAGTAACTTGATTATCAATGGTGAATGGAAATAAGATTTTTGATTAGGGAGGGAACAAAGGGAACATTCCATAAAAGAAAATTGGCATAAGAAGATGATATGTAAGAATCACCAGTACAAGAAACAGGAATTGTCGAGCCATCACCAATAGTGATTGAAGAGAAAGTGGAAGGAAAACAAGCTGACAGAGAATTCATATCTGAAGACATATGCGAGGAAGCACTAGAATCAAAAATCCAATCCATACCTTCATGGTTGAGAGTGAAACTATTCATGGCGGTGATGAAGGCGGCTTGATCCCAGTCGGCTGCTAAGGAGGAGCGGAGGGCCCAGACGCATGCATTGAACCATATGCTAAGGACGACAAATCACCATATGTGTAGGGGGGCATCATGTTGAGAATATCATTTTGCGGCCTGAAAGTTGGGGTGTACAGGCAACACGGTGCCCAAGTTTCCTGAAATCAGATGGGATGACTACAGTTGGTGTGCCAAATACTCAGAGGGTCTTTTTCGGCACGAATTCAACTTTACGTTTCAATACAAAAAATCAGGCTAACGAGCGTCAAGTTGGCCCCCCCTGTCAGTTCTCGCTGTTATGTCGCTCCCGTCGCTTAGGCGGGGTGGCTGTCATGTAGGCTTGCAGCATTGACACAGTGGATAGGACAACCCCTCCCCTACCCAGTGTATTGACGTGACAAAACAGGGCCCATGTATCGGCGTTATAATTATTTTTTGTTTACTCAGAAGCTAGAACGGCCACCTCCACGCGTCTCTCCTTGGACTTCCGTCCCAATCGTTAACCCCTACCATAAAGCGCATTGACTATTCCACCGTTCCACTGCCTCGCAGAAACCACTCTTCTTCTTCCTGTCATCTACTATCTTCTTCCCGTCTTCTCCTTGCCACCATGGAAGGTCTACGCACTCTATAAATATGATGCCACAACGCTCGCTTTCGCCATCGCCTCGGCCTCTCTGCAGTCCATCTCCACCCCACCCCTTTAGCCATCGCCTCTCCACCGTGCCGTCGTCTCGCCTCCCCTCCCTCTCCAATCTCCACCGCGCGGCCATGGAGGTGCCCACGCTCAACCACTACGAGTCGGCGATGTTTGTGTACTACGGCATCCTCGCACCGTCACGCACGACCGTGCACGCCGAATTTCGCATCAGCGAGGCGGGTGTGCTGGTGGCTCCGCTCCTCAACCCCCGTGGATACGAGATGGAGTGCGTCATCGCGGAGCGTCGCTGCCAGCTACCCGCGTGCATGAGGGCGTTGCCCTGGTACGCGGCGGCCAGCGAGTACTGGCCCCGGCTATTCAAGAAGAAGCGGAAGGCCCAGCTTGGCAACCGTATCGTGGACGGGCGCATGGTGCACCCGGATCGCCGCAACCAAGAAGGGCGGGAGATGTTTTGGTCCGTCCCTGGATAGACCATCTACACCGCCATCGACGCTGCTAGCTGCGCAGAGGAGCTCCGTCTCCCGAACAACGCCGAAATCGTGGAGATTTCGTCCGACGACGACGAGGAAGCCGGCGGCTCGGAGGACAGCGGCAACGAAAGTGTTGTCGACTAGGAAAATTTGTAAAGTCGCATCTTTGTATGGAAAAATTTCTAGTCGAATAATAAAATGTATCAATTTAGATCTTTGTCTCGATTAATTTGTGAAAGATTTTTTCAAAAATACTGATCAATTCAATTTCTACCTCAAATTAATTTCTGCCTCGAATTAATTTCTGCCCCGAATTAATTTACATTAATTGTCCTGGGCTGCTGACCGTCACGGGGTTATTGGTCCCGGTTCCTGGCATGGTCCCGATTAAGGAAACGAACCGGGACCGATGGAATTTGGGTGCTGGACCAAAGACCCTCTTTCTACCAAGTGCTAGAGACAAGCTTCACTACCCATGACAACAAGAAGATAGACGTTGTCTACACCAACGAGGAGGAGACAGTGGTGCATGTCCTGAGGATGTACGAGGGTTGGCTTGGGATAGAAGAGGACAAGTTTGTGGGATTGGACCTCGAGTACACCCCGGAGCACCCATATGAAGGGAGTGAAGTCGTCGTCGTTCAACTGGCCATGCGGAAACACGTCCTCGTCTACCACCTCTCCCGGTTTGTAGATCTGCTCTCTGTAGATAACCGCTTTTAGGGTTTTCTCCTCTTGTTCTTTATCCACTTGCTCATCTTGCAACTACTGGATTTTATTTAGGACCAAATAAATTAGGGTTTGCCTATGTCTCAATCGACTAAGATTTTCTTTAGTCTCAATCAACTAAGAAAAGTGCAACCGTAGTTAAAAGAAATGTGCAACTCATTCAGTCGACTGAGAAATAGCAAAACCGAATAAATTATGACAATACAATGTTGAGAGTCTTGATCTTGCATTTACTAAACTTTTCAAAATTATATTGAGATGATGATCTTGCATTGAGAAAATATTTGTAGTTACAAATTTTGGTGATGACAAACTACATACTTTCAGGACTGACTGGAAATGTCCGGGGCTATGCCAGTTCCTTGAAAAAAGGAAATTGTTTTCTGCACTGTCGACACAACAACTGATTTTTCGAAATTGTATCAAGAGGAAATTATAATTCCTACGCACAACTGGATCGATATTCAGCATCTTGTCAAGATCCTAGGGGGCAAGAAGAAGGCGTTGGGTCCGCAGCATAGAAAACAAAATTTTTCCTATGGTGTGAACTACACGCCAAGATCTATCTACTAGTTACAAAGCAACGGGTGGGCATACATCCAACGAGAACTTACCCTCGTAGACAACGAGCTTTGTTAACGAGTAGGAACTCGTGGTTGATGTAGTCGTACACTTGCCGATCTCAAGATCGTGAGGAAGTCCGAGCGCCGCAACTCAGCAGCGCATCCGCACTCGCACACACGTTCAAGCCACCGGACAACCTCCACCTCCTCGCTCCAGCGATCCAGCGGAAGCAGCAACTCCTTCCAGACGAAATGCCACCGGGAACATGTATCTCGCTAATCCGAGACCATGGGGGAATAATTCTAGAGGGGGAGAGAGATCCTTCACAAGGAGGTGTAAGGATGAAGGAGGGAATGGGTGGCCTTTTATAGGATGAGGGGGGGTGCCCCCTCTCTCCATGGCCGGCGCATGGGGGGTGACCCCTCACCTCCCCCTTTCATGTGGTGGTAACCCCTCCACATTAAAATGCCTCTTCACATTCCCTTTTAAAGTCTCCACTTTAAATGCATTAAATTTCTCCAAATTTAATGCTCTCTCATTTAATAAAACTCTTTTTATTAAAGTTATTCAGAATTTTGTTAATTACTTGAATTAACAAACATTCACATATATCCCCTTGCAATATTTCAATATCACATGCAGAACCACCTTCTGCAATTTCACCCAAAACAACTTCCGGTTTCTATTGAAACAATTCCTGTGCTTTGCGATTCTTTCGTCTGAAACATATGTGCTCCAAAATGGTGTCCGGTAACTCTTAAGTGTGCCACCCTACGGTTTGCGAATAATGCAGACATGATCGAGACCCTTCTCCGATCAATAATCAGCAGCGGGACCTGGAGATCCGTACTGACTCCTACACATTCAACGATGACTCCTGTGATCGTGAGAACCTTTAACGCTTGTAACTAAATCCCTTTGTCTCTCGATATATTACATGTCCGAGATTCAATCATCGGTATCTCCATACCTAGTTTGATCTCGTTACCGACATGCACTCTTGTCTCGTTCCCGTGATATAACATTCTAGTGATCACATCACTTGCTTGCAAGCTATCCTAATGTGATATCACCGAGAGGGTCTAGAGTATATCTATCCGTCATCTGGATTGACAAATTCCACTCTTGATCCATGAGCCTCAACATAACACCTTCGTAGTACAGAACCCATCTTTATAGTCACCCTTTTTGTTTATTAAACACACATGTATTGATGTTTCTGAATCAATACATTTCTAGCATGTAAAATAAACATCTATCATGTATAAGGAATATATAATAATAACTTTATTATTGCCTCTCAGGGCATATTTCCTTCAGTCTCCCACTTGCACTAGAGACAATAATCTAGTTCACATAGTGATAAATCTAACACCCGTGGAGTTCTGGTGTTGATCATGTTTTGCCCTAGGGAGAACTTTAGTCAACGGATCTGCTACATTTAGGTCCGTGTGTACTTTACAAATCTTTATATCTCCATCCTTGACATGCTCGCGGATGGAGTGAAACCGACACTTAATATGTTTGGAATTCTTGTGAGACCTTGGTTCCTTTGCATTGGCTATGGCTCCATTGTTATCACAATAGATCACCATCGGGTCCAACGCACTGGGAACCACACCCAGTTCCGTAATGAACTCTTTCATCCAAACTGCTTCCTGCGCCGCTTCTGAAGCATCAACATATTCCGCCTTCGTTGTTGATCCAGCCACCACAGGTTGTTTGGAACTCCTCCAACTAACTGCTGCTCCGTTCAAGAGAAATACGTATCCAGATTGAGACCTAGAGTCATCCGGATCGGTGTCAAAGCTAGCATCGACATAACACTTAGCGACTAGCTCTTCTTCACCTCCGTATATGAGAAACATATCCTTAGTTCTTCTCAAGTACTTGAGGATGTTCTTTACCACTATCCAGTGTTCCGAACTTGGATCAGATTGGTACCTACTAGTCAAACTAATAGCATGTGCCACATCTGGTCTTGTACATAGCATGGCATACATAACAGAGCCTATGGCCGAGGCATAGGGGATCTTATCCATCATCTCTCTTTCTTCCGCCGTAGCCGTACTTTGAGTCTTACTCAATGTCTTGCCTTGCAACATAGGTAAGAACCCCTTCTTACTTTTGTCCATATTAAACTTCTTTAATACCTTATCAAGGTATGTACTCTACGATAGCCCAATTAGGCGCCTTGATCTATCTCTATAGATTTTAATGCCTAATATATATGACGCTTCACCGAGGTCTTTCATCGAAAATTTGCTGTTTAGATAACTTTTAACACTGTTTAAAAGATCTATATCATTTCCAATCAATAATATGTCATCCACATATAATATCAGAAATGCCACATTGCTCCCACTCACTTTCTTGTAAATACAAGCCTCTCCATAAGTTTGGACAAATCCAAACTCTTTGATCACCTCATCAAAGCGGAGATTCCAACTTCGTGATGCTTGATTCAGTCCATAGATGGATCACTGAAGTTTGCACACCTTATTAGCATCCTTAGGATCGACAAAACCCTTAGGTTGTATCATATACAACTCTTCTTCAATCTTACCATTGAGGAACGCAGTTTTGACATCCATCTGCCATATTTCATAATCGAAATATGCAGCAATTGCTAACATAATCCTAACCGATTTAAGCATCGCTACGGGAGAGAATGTCTCATCGTAGTCAACTCCTTGAATTTGTCGAAACCCCTTTGCGACAAGTCGAGCCTTATAGATGGTCACATTACCATCAACATCAGTTTTCCTTTTGAAAATCCATTTATTCTCAATAGCCTTTCGGTCGTGAGGTAAGTCCACCAAGTTCCAAACTTGGTTCTCGTACATGGATTCCATCTCAGATTTCGTGGCTTCTAGCCATTTGTTGGAATCCGGGCTCATCATCGCTTCTTCATACGTTGCAGGGTCATCCATTTCATCAACCATGAAATTCACAAAAGGATTGCTGTATAGTTCAGGAGCTGCACATGTCCTGCTTGACCTACGAGGTTCGGTAGTGTCCTCTTTCGGAGTTTCATGATCATTATCATTAGCTCTCTCTTCATTAGGTGAAGTCAACTCTGAAACAACTTCCGGTGCTGCGCCACTCGCCATTCCATGAAGAGAAGGTTCAATAACCTCTTCGAGTTCTACCTTCCGACTACTCACACCTTTCGCGAGAAACTCCTTCTCAAGAAAGGATCCATTCTTGGCAACAAAAACCTTGCCCTCGGATCTGTGATAGAAGGTATACCCAATTGTTTCCTTAGGGTATCCTATGAAGACGCATTTTTCTGCTTTGGGTTCGAGTTTATCCGGTTGAAGTTTCTTCACATAAACATCGCATCCCCAAACCTTAAGAAATGACAGCTTAGGTTTGTTTCCAAACCATAATTCATACGGTGTCGTTTCAACGGATTTAGATGGTGCCCGATTTAAAGTGAATGCAGCTGTTTCCAGTGCATAACCCCAAAATGACAGAGGTAAGTCAGTCAGATACATCATAGATCGAACCATATCCAATAAGGTACGATTACGACGTTCTGACACACCATTACGTTGTGGTGTTCCGGCAGGCGTGCGTTGTGAAACTATTCCACACTCTTTCATGTGTGTGCTAAACTCGTAACTTAGATACTCTCCTCCACGGTCAGACCGTAGAAACTTGATCTTTCTATTATGATGATTTTCCACTTCATTCTGAAATTCCTTGAACTTTTCAAAAGTTTCAGACTTGTGTTTCATCAAATAGATATACCCATATCTACTCAAATCATCCGTGAAAGTAACAAAATAACGATATCCACCTCGCGCCGACACACTCATTGGTCCACACACATCAGTATGTATGATCTCCAACAGATTTGTCGCCCGTTCCATTGAACCGGAAAACGGAGTTCTAGTCATCTTGCCCATAAGGCATGGCTCACATGTATCAAATGATTCAAAATCAAGTGATTCCAAAAGTCCATCAGAATGGAGTTTCTTCATGCATTTAACGCCAATATGACCTAGACGGCAGTGCCACATATATGCAGACATATCATCATCAAGTTTAATCTTTTTAGCATTAACATTATGAATGTGCGTAATATTACTATCGAGATCCAATAGAAATAAACCATTCAACATAGGTGCATGACCATAAAAGATATCATTCTTATAAATCGAACAACCATTGTTCTCAGATTTAAAGGAATGACCACTGTGCATCAAACACGATCCAGATACAATGTTCATGCTCAGTGCAGGCACCAAATAACAATTATTTAGGTTTATAACTAATCCCGATGGCAAATGGAGAGGTAGCGTACCGACGGAGATCACATCAACTCTTGATCCATTGCCGACCCGCATCCTGACCTCATCCCTTGCTAGTTGTCGCTTGTTCCGTAGCCCCTGAACCGAGTTACATATATTAGCAACCGATCTGGTATCAAATACCCAGGTGCTACTGCGAGTACTAGTCAAGTACACATCAATAACATGTATATCACATATACCTTTGTTTGCCTTGCTGGACTTCTTGTCCGCCAAATACTTGGGGCAGTTGCGCTTCCAATGGCTAGTCCCCTTGCAATAGTAGCACTCGGTGTCAGACTTAGGGCCAGCCCAGGGTTTCTTTTCAGGCGTGGCAACAGACTTGCTACCCTTCTTTCCCTTGTGCTTGCCTTTCTTGTCCTTCTTGAAACCGGTGGTCCTATTGATCATCAACACTTGATGTTCTTTCCTAATCTCCACTTCTATAGTCTTAAGCATTGACAGAAGCTCGGGAAGAGACTTCTTCATGCCCTGCATATTATAGTTCATCACAAAGCTCTTGTAGCTAGGTGGCAGAGATTGGAGAACACGATGTATGCCTAAGTCAATGGGAATCGTTATTCCCAAGGACACAAGCTTATCGGCGTACCTAGACATTTTGAGTACGTGCTCACTAACGGAGCTGTTTTCCTCCATCATGCAGCTAAAGAACTTTTCTGTAGCATTATAACTCTCTACGGCAGCATGGGTATCGAAAATCATTTTCAATTCTCCCATGGTATCAAAGGCATTGCCATTTTCGAAACGCTTTCGAAGTTCTGGCTCTAGCCCATACAATATGCCGCAATGAACTAAGTTGTGGTCCTCCTGACAAGTCACATAGACATTCTTTTCCTCGTCGGGGGCATCAGGAGCTAGTGGGGGCCCTAGCGGCGCATCTAGCACATATTGCTTTTGTGCAGCAGTGAGGAGAATCCTAAAATTCATAGCCCTGTTGGTGAAGTTGCTACCATTCACAGCAAGTTTCTCTTTCTCCATGAACACATTGAAATTAAAAGCAGGTGGTTCCATCTACAACAAAATTTGTAAAGTTTATTTAGACTAAGTTTATGATAGATTGAGTTCAACTAATCCAAATTACTAATGAACTCCCACTCAAAAATGACATCCCTCATGTCCTTTTGGTGATTACATGAACCAAATCCACTATACCAAGTCCGATCATCACGTGAGTTGATATAGCTTCAAAAGCGAGCATCTATATGGGCATCATATCAACCATATGACTCATGCTTAACCTTTCGGTCCGTGTTTCGAGGCCATGTCTGTACATGCTAGGCTCGCCAAGTAAGAACCTTAGTATTCGCGTGTGTAAAACTGTCTTACACCCGTTCCTATGAAAGCGTAGATTCGAGTACACCCGATCATCACGTGATGTCTCGAAACACGATCCATAGAACGGTGCATAATCAAGGAATAACACATTTTTATCTTGATATCTAAATGAGGGATCATCTTATAATGTTATCAAACACGCCAAACTAGCAGTATAAGATGCTAACATCTAATGTGTAAAGTGAGATGATATGGTCCATGCATTTGATCTCTATCACTTGCATCATGGTATGATCTCTATCATTCCTTTGTGTGTAAGGCCAAGGTCTATGGAACTTACACGTTGAGTGTGTTGTAAGAGTATCGACCATACATCTACTTACAACAATACCATATCAATACACTAGCCCAACAACGATCTAAACTAGACGCCTCTAATTTATCAATTGCAAGTTTTACGTGGCTTAGGGCTTTCAGAGATAGAACCGTTCTTACCTACGAACATGAACCACAACGAGGATAACTAAGTCATTAGCAACTCGTTGTAAATCAGATATTGACTATAGTAGGAGAGACAGACACCCGCCAGCCACTTATGCAAAACAAGTTGCATGTCAGTCGTGGAACCGGTCTCATGTACGATGACATGTAAGGTTGGTCCGGGCCGCTTCATCCCACTATGCCACCAATATCCAAAATACATAGAAGATGCAATAACATGATCATCATCGCCCACATATCAACCATATGTGTACTACCCGTGCTAAGCACCTACGCATAGATCAGGCTCTGATACCACTGTTGGGTCCGCAGCATAGAAAACAAAAATTTTCCTACGGTGTGAACTACACGCCAAGATCTATCTACTAGGTACAAAGCAACGGGTGGACATACATCCAACAAGAACTTACCCTCGTAGACAACGAGCTTTGTTAACGAGTAGGAACTCGTGGTTGATGTAGTCGTACACTTGCCGATCTCAAGATCGTGAGGAAGTCCGAGCGCCACAACTCAGAAGCGCATCCGCACTCGCACACACGTTTAAGCCACCGGACAACCTCCACCTCCTCGCTCCAGCGATCCAGCGGAAGCAGCAACTCCTTCCAGACGAAATGCCACCGGGAACATGTATCTCGCTAATCCGAGACCATGGGGGAATAATTCTAGAGGGGGAGAGAGATCCTTCACAAGGAGGTGTAAGGATGAAGGAGGGAATGGGTGGCCTTTTATAGGAGGGGGGGGTGCCCCCTCTCTCCATGGCCGGCGCATGGGGGGGGTGACCCCTCACCTCCCCCATTCATGTGGTGGTAACCCCTCCACATTAAAATGCCTCTTCACATTCCCTTTTAAAGTCTCCACTTTAAATGCATTAAATTTCTCCAAATTTAATGCTCTCTCATTTAATAAAACTATTTTTATTAAATCTATTCAGAATTTTGTTAATTACTTTAATTAACAAACATTCACATATAGCCCCTTGCAATATTTCAATATCACATGCAGAACCACCTTCTGCAATTTCACCCGAAACAACTTCCGATTTCTATTGAAACAATTCCTGCGCTTTGCAATTCTTTCGTCTGAAACATATGTGCTACCAAATGGTGTCCGGTAACTCTTAAGTGTGCCACCCTACGGTTCGCGAATAATGCAAACATGATCGAGACCCTTCTCCGATCAATAATCAGCAGCGGAACCTGGAGTTCCGTACTGACTCCTACCCATTCAATGATGACTTGTGTGATCGTGAGAACCTTTAACGCTTGTAACTAAATCCCTTTGTCTCTCGATATATTACATGTCCGAGATTCGATCATCGGTATCTCCATACCTAGTTTGATCTCGTTACCGACATACACTCTTTTATCGTTCTCGTGATATATTATTCTAGTGATCACATCACTTGCTTGCAAGCTATCCTAATGTGATATCACCGAGAGGGCCCAAAGTATATCTATCCGTCATCTGGATTGACAAATTCCACTCTTGATCCATGAGCCTCAACATAACACCTTCGTAGCACTGAGCCCATCTTTATAGTCACGCTGTTACGGTGTGACGTTTCATGTTATCAAGATACTCTTCCGGTGTTAGCAATTAACATGATCTCATGGTCTAAGGATAAAGATTACTTCGTATGATGTTATAGCAATATAAACATAATGAATTGATCGTAATGCTATACTTCGAATGAATGTTCATCACATCATTCCACCAATGGTGTGACCTTGTTATTAACAACATCCAATGTCCATGATCAGGAAACCTTGATCATCCTGTTAATCAACAAGATAGTCTATAAGAGAGGCATGACTAGGAACCCTTTTTGTTTATTAAACACACATGTATTGATGTTTCCGAATCAATACATTTCTAGCATGTAAAATAAACATCTATCATGTATAAGGAATATATAATAACAACTTTATTATTGCCTCTCAGGGCATATTTCCTTCAGAATGATGGAATGGCATCACTCGCAACTAGAATCCTCGATGAGTCGTATGTCACAATGAAGGAAGATTTCTCTACGGATAGGCACAATTTCTGGAACGAGTGGCCGTTGTCTGATATAAACCTGAAGTATGCAGCCATAGATGCTTACGTGACCTACCAGCTGCATAAGAAGATCCATTTTTTTCAACGTTACCTCGTGTTTTGCCCTATTTGCAAGAGGGAAGACGAGCTTAGGGGAGCCCTTTGTAGAAAATGCCGAATAGCTGAGTTTGAAGTTGAATATGCAAAGAAATTGGCTGCATCTGAAGCAGCTGACAGAGAGGCTGCAGAAGCAGCTGAAAGAGAGCTTGCAGCTGACGAAGCAGCAGACAAAGAGGCTGCAGCTGAAGCGGCAAACAGAGAGGTGGCATCTTCTAGCGGCAATAATCAGGCCTGTGATGCACCGCTAATTGTTCCGCAGGACGCTGAAGATAGGAAAGCCAAGTCAGATGCCATTTGGAACAAAGTAGTTCGTCGGATGTGGAGTACCTGTAATAATGGCAAGCACGTCAAGTGGTCTGATGAGGAGTGAATTAAATTTTACTTGTCAGTGTTATGTTTCTGTTTTGTGGAACTCAGTTAGCTTGCCAAGATGTCTAGCGCATCAAGTGATACTAGTAAAATAAATTTAACCCTCGTTGTGTTATGTTTATGTATGTGTCTTGTAGCTTGTCAAGATGGTAGCTTCTTAACTGGCAGTTTGAAACAGTGCCCTTTTCCTCTCTCGCTAAACATATATGTTTCATTTTGCCCAAATTGGTAGCAAATCTAGAGAAGATTCTCACTTCGATATTTCATTCCCTTTTGGACCTCTTTTTGCCTCCGAACAGGTAGCAAATCTAGAGCAGCAAACCACACCAGGCAGAATACATTCATTCAGAAAACAAAACAAATGTAGATATAGCTGTGCGTAGCTAAATAGGATATAGCGATAGAAAGTAGGTTGCTTAACGAGGTTCGATGCATTCAGCCAGAAATAGGATATAGCTAGAAAGGAGCTGCTGGGCAGCAGGGGCAGCCGCCGCAGCTGCAGGCACATCCTGCAAGCGCCCGTGCCTCCGCCATCTCCCTCTGGTGCTTCCGCCACTTCTTGCTGCCCAGTTTCTTGGACTTGGGGGCCTTGGGCCTGATTGGAGGCATGCGACCCTCTTTGATGGCCACCCGCTGGAGGTTTCAGAGGTGAATGCAGAGAGCACGGTGTTCAGCTATGTAGGCGTTGATGTTCGTGGGCTCGGGCTTGCCGCTTTTGTGGATGCCGGAGCCTGCGGCCTCTGCATGCTTCAGTAAGGTGTTCAAGACGGTGCCGCCGGCGGCGCGACTCGTCAAGTAGTAGACGCCCCCTTGCAGAAGGGGCAGCTGTAGGGGTCCCTGAGGAAGCCGTCGTACTTGCCGCCCCGTAGCCTCCTCAGCACCTGACGAGCCTTGGTGTGAATGGACTCGTCATCGCTGCAGGCGTCGCTGCCAGAAACCTATTGGAAGAAAGGAAAATGGGGGAGTAGATGGTGTAAGAAGATCGAGCAATCAAAATGCGAACAAGCGAATCCTAATAAACCAAGATCTAGCATCCAACGATGGGAATAGTGTTGGATAATTAGGCACAATTTCCATCATTAATTCCAGAATATTAAACATGACAATACCAGCTAAATTTTAAAATTGGTTAGCCCATTATTTCTAACAAACGGTAGAAGAACCAGGGGAGGGGAGCAAACCCAAGTTACCTCCGACCATAGGTCGTCGATGCCGGTGTCGTAGGGGTTCAGCGGAGCGATGTACTTATCTGGATCGTAGGTGCCCAAGAAGTGCGTGATCTGCTTGTGACCGGCGGGGGCCTCCTCGCCGACGGGGGGCTCCTCTTCGGCGTCTCCGTCGGTAGCTGGGACGGGGGCCTGGACGGGAACGGCGGCTGCCATCGATGCCTCCACT
Source organism: Avena sativa (assembly GCA_916181665.1). Taxonomy (NCBI): domain Eukaryota; kingdom Viridiplantae; phylum Streptophyta; class Magnoliopsida; order Poales; family Poaceae; genus Avena; species Avena sativa. The sequence continues at coordinate 622,242,376 of OV702289.1, forward strand.
GGGGCCTAGACAGGTATAGCGGCTGCCTTCAACGCGTTGAGGGGTACCGGCGAGGAGACGGGGGCCTCCTCGCCGGCGGCCATGGAGGCGACGCTGGCCAACTTATCCTTCTCGGCCATCACTGGCGCGGATGGGGTATTCTTGGGAGTTTGCGGATGCTGGTGGGATAGTGGAGAGGGTTGCGTGGGGACAGTGAGCGAGAGTGGGAGTGGGTGTGCAGAGAGGGGCTCTATAGCTAAGGTGGATAGAAGCAAGGCACGTTTCGTTGCACCACCGTGCAACACGCCGCATAGTCGACTGCATCGTGCACCGCGACACGCGCACGGTACGTCACGTTTTTTCCTGGGCCATGCATGCCAGTTCTGTATTGAGCCGCATGCAAAGGGCACACACACAATTTCTATGTACGAAGTTTGCCACGGCCCTAAAATTGGCGATTGAGAGCCGCTGCGTAAAAAATGGGATATGTCTTATTAAAATCAAGTGGCAATAAATTGTAGCTGTCCATCGATGACCGTGCACTTGATGACGCATGCGTTGTGGCGTAGTAGTAGCAGTAGTAGGCTTTTCAAACTTGATTAAACATGACATGACCGCTCGACGACTTTTTCCATGGACAGCATCGTGTTCCTTCTTATAGAAGTCTCGCTGAGGGAGACGTCCATGCTGTCTCGTGCTGTACTATGAAGGGCACGACGTGTGCAACGATCATCGTTAGATCGCACAGAATCAACGGATGGTGCGCACGATCCGCGTGACAACTATGATAACAAACCATGAAGTAGTAGACAGGGTGAGCACAGATTTGTGCTTCTACGAAAGATAGAGAGGGGGGGCAAAACTGAGTAGTACCACATAAAACCAAGGACGCTACTGAGTAGTATAAAAATGGAAAGTGAGTGTCTTGCACAATGAAATACATCGTGGCATACATCAAATTATGCCAAGATAGATCCACCAGAGTTCATTGGATGTGTGTTCTTCTCATAAACCACTCATAAACCATGTAAGGATCCACTAGAGTCATTGGATGTGTGTTCTTCTCACAAACCACATATCACCAGCGTCATTGCATGTGTGTTCTTCCCACAGACCACACATGGATCCACCGGTGTCATTGCATGTGTGTTCTTCTCACAAACCACACATGGATCCACCAGTGTCATCGCATGTCTGCTCTTTTCATGAACCATGGCTAGAGTCATTGCATGTGTGTTCTTCTCACATACCACATATCACCGGTGTCATTGTATGTCTCCTCTTCCCATGCACCATAGCTAGAGTCATCGCATGCATGTTCTTCTCATGAACCACAGCTAGAGTCATTGCATGTGTGTTCTTCTTACAAACCATATCATGAACCACAGCTAGAGTCATTGCATGTGTGTTCTTCTCACAAACCACACATGGATCCACCGGTGTCATTGCATGTCTGCTCTTCTAATTAACCACAGCTAGAGTCATTGCATGTCTGTTCTTCTCACAAACCACACATGGATCCACCAGTCTCATTGCATGTGTGTTCTTCCCATGAACCACACATGGATCCACCAGTGTCATTGTATGTCTGCTCTTCCCATGAACCACAGCTAGAGTCATTGCATGTGTGTTCTTCTTACAAACCATATCATGAACCACACCTAGTGTCATTGCATGTGTGTTCTTGTCACAAACCACACATGGATCCACCGGCGTCATTGCATGTCTGCTCTTCTCATTAACCACAGCTAGAGTCATTGCATGTGTGTTCTTCTCACAAACCACATATCACCAGAGTCATTGCATGTGTGTTCTTCCCATGAACCACACATGGATCCACCGGTGTCATTGCATGTGTGTTCTTCTCACAAACCACACATGGATCCACCCAGTGTCATCGCATTTGTGTTCTTCCCATGAACCACACATGGATCCACCAGTGTCATTGCATGTCTGCTCTTTTCATGAACCACAGCTAGAGTCATTGGATGTGTGTTCTTATCACAGACGACATATCACCAGTGTCATTGCATGTGTGTTCTTCCCAAAGACCACACATGGATCCACCAGTGTCATTCCATGTGTGTTCTTCTCATAAACCATATCATGAACCACACCCAGTGTCATTGCATGTGTGTTCTTCTCACAAACCACACATGGATCCACCAGAGTCATTGCATGTGTGTTCTTTCCATGAACCACACATGGATCCCTCGGTGTCATTGCATGTCTGCTCTTCCCACAGACCACACACAGATCCACCAGTGTCATCGCATGTGTGTTCTTCCCATGAACCACACATGGATCCACTAGTGTTATTGCATGTCTGCTCTTTTCATGAACCACAGGTAGAGTCATTGGATGTGTGTTCTTCTCACAGACCACATGGATCCAGTGTCATTGCATGTGTGTTCTTCCCAAAGACCACACATGGATCCACCAGTGTCATTGCATGTGTGTTCTGCTCACAAACCACACATGGATCTACCGGTGTCGTTTCATGTCTGCTCTTCTCACAACGCACAAATGGATCCACCAGTGTCTTTGCATGTGTGTTCTTCTCACAGACCATATCATGAACCACACCAGTGTCATTGCATGTGTGTTCTTCCCTTGAACCATACATGCATCCACCGGTGTCATTGCATGTCAGCTCTTTTCATTAAGCACAGCTAGAGTCATTGCATGTGTGTTCTTCTCACAGACCACATATCACCCGTGTCATTGCATGTGTGTTCTTCCCATGAACCACACATGGATCCACCAGTGTCATTGCATGTGTGTTCTTCCCACAGACCACACATGGATCCACCGGTGTCGTTGCATTTGTGTTCTTCCCATGAACCACACATGGATCCACCAGTGTCATTGTATGTCTGCTCTTCCCATGAACCACAGCTAGAGTCATCGCATGCGTGCTCTTTTCTCAAACCACAGCTAGAGTCATTGCATGTGTGTTCTTCTTACAAACCATATCATGAACCACACTCAGTGTCATTGCATGTGTATTGTTCTCACAAACCACACATGGATCCACCGGTGTCATTGCATGTCTTCTCTTCTCATTAACCACAGCTAGAGTCATTGTATGTGTGTTATTCTCACAAACCACATATCACCAGAGCCATTGCATGTGTGTTCTTCCCATGAACCACACATGGATCCACCGGAGTCATTGCATGTGTGTTTTTCTCACAAACCACACATGGATCCACCCAGTGTCCTCGCATGTGTGTTCTTCCCATGAACCACACATGGATCCACCAGTGTCATTGCATGTCTGCTCTTTTCATGAACCACAGCTAGATTCATTGGTGTGTGTTCTTCTCACAGACCACACACGGATCCAGTGTCATTGCATGTGTGTTCTTCCCAAAGAGCACACATGGATCCACTAGTGTCATTGCATGTGTGTTCTTCTCACAAACCATATCATGAACCACACCCAGTGTCATTGCATGTGTGTTCTTCCCAAAGACCACACATGGATCCACCAGTGTCATTGCATGTGTGTTCTTCTCACAGACCATATCATGAACCACACCCAGAGTCATTGCATGTGTGTTCTTCCGATGAACCACACATGGATCCACCAGAGTCATTGCATGTGTGTTCTTCTCACAAACCACACATGGATCCACCCAGTGTCATCGCATGTGTGTTCTTCTGATGAACCACACATGGATCCACCAGTGTCATTGCATGTCTGCTCTTTTCATGAACCACAGCTGGAGTCATTGGATGTGTGTTCTTCTCACAGACCACACATGGATCTAGTGGCATTGCATGTGTTTTCTTCCCAAGGACCACACATGGATCCACTAGTGTCATTGCATGTGTGTTTTTCTCACAAACCATATCATGAACCGCACCCAGTGTCATTGCATGTGTGTTCTTCTCACAGACCACACATGGATCCACCAGTGTCTTTGCATGTGTGTTCTTCTCACAGACCATATCATGAACCACACCCAGTGTAAATGCATGTGTGTTCTTCCCATGAACCAGACATGGATCCCCCTTAGTCATTGCATGTGTGTTCTTCTCACAAACCACACATGGATCCACCTAGTGTCATCGCATGTGTGTTCTTCCCATGAACCACACATGGATCCACCAGTGTCATTGGATGTGTGTTCTTCTCATAGACCACACATATCACTAGTGTCATTGCATGTGTGTTCTTCCCAAAGACCACACATGGATCCACCAGTGTCATTGCATGTGTGTTCTTCTCACAAACCATATCATGAACCACACCCAGTGTCATTGCATATGTGTTCTTCCCAAAGACCACACATGGATCCACTAGTGTCATTGCATGTGTGTTCTTCTCACAGACCATATCATGAACCACACCCAGAGTCATTACATGTGTGTTCTTCCCATGAACCACACATGGATCCCCCGGTGTCATTGCATGTCTGATCTTCCCACAGACCACACATGGATCCACCAGTGTCATCGCATGTGTGTTTTTCCTATGAACCACACATGGATCCACCAGTGTCATTGCATGTCTGCTCTTTTCATGAACCACAGCTAGAGTCATTGGATGTGTGTTCTTCTCACATACCACATATCACCAGTGTCATTGCATGTGTGTTCTTCCCAAAGACCACACATAGATCCACCAGTGTCATTGCTTGTGTGTTCTTCTCACAAACCACATATGGATCCATCGGTGTCGTTGCATGTCTGCTCTTCTCACAGACCACACATGGATCGACCAGTGTAATTGCATGTCTGCTCTTCTCACAGACCATATCATGAACCACACCCAGTGTTATTGCATGTGTGTTCTTCCCTTGAACCACACATGGATCCACCGGTGTCATTGCATATCAGCTCTTTTCATTAACCACAGCTAGAGTCATTGCATGTGTGTTCTTCTCATAAACCACATATCACCTGTGTCATTGCATGTGTGTTCTTCCCATGAACCACACATGGATCCACCAGTGTCATTGCATGTGTGTTCTTCCACAGACCACACATGGATCCACCGGTGTCGTTGCATGTGTGTTCTTCCCATGAACCACACATGGATCCACCAGTGTCATTGTAAGTCTGGTCTTCCCATGAATCACAGCTAGAGTCATCGCATGCGTGCTCTTTTCACAAACCACAACTATATTCATTGCATGTGTGTTCTTCTTACAAACCATATCATGAACCACACCCAGTGTCATTGCATGTGTGTTCTTCTCACAAACCACACATGGATCCACCGGTGTCATTGCATGTCTGCTCTTCTTATTAACCACAGCTAGAGTCATTGCATGTGTGTTCTTCTCACAAACCACATATCACGATAGTCATTGCATGTGTGTTCTTCCCATGAACCACACATGGATCCACCGGAGTCATTGCATGTGTGTTCTTCTCACAAACCACACATGGATCCACCCATTGTCATCGCATGTGTGTTCTTCCCATGAACCACACATGGATCCACCAGTGTCATTGCATGTCTGCTCTTTTCATGAACCATAGCTAGAGTCATTGGATGTGTGTTCTTCTCACAGACCACACATGGATCCAGTGACATTGCATGTCTGTTCTTCCCAAAGGCCACACATGGATCCACCAGTGTCATTGCATGTGTGTTCTTCTCACAAACCATATCATGAACCACACCTAGTGTAATTGCATGTGTGTTCTTCTCATAGACCACACATGGATCCACCAGAGTCATTACATGTGTGTTCTTCCCATGAACCACACATGGATCCCCGGTGTCATTGCATGTCTGCTCTTCCCACAAACCACACATGGATCCACCAGTGTCATCGCATGTGTGTTCTTCCCATGAACCACACATGGATCCACAAGTGTCATTGCATGTCTGCTCTTTTCATGAACCACAGCTAGAGTCATTGGATGTGTGTTCTTCTCACAGACCACATATCACCAGTGTCATTGCATGTGTGTTCTTCCCAAAGACCACACATGGATCCACCAGTGTCATTGCATGTGTGTTCTTCTCACAAACCACACATGGATCCACCCGTGTCGTTGCATGTCTGCTCTTTTCACAGAGCACACATGGATCCACCAGTGTCATTGCATATGTGTTCTTCTCATAGACCATATCATGAACCACACCCAGTGTCATTGCATGTGTATTCTTCCCTTGAACCACACATGGATCCACCGGTGTCATTGCATGTCAGCTTTTTTCATTAACCACAGCTAGAGTCATTGCATGTGTGTTCTTCTCACAGACCACATATCACCTGTGTCATTGCATGTGTGTTCTTCCCATGAACCACACATGGATCCACCAGAGTGATTGCATGTGTGTTCTTCTCACAAACCACACATGGATCCACCCAGTGTCATCGCATGTGTGTTCTTCCGATGAACCACACATGGATCCACCAGTGTCATTGCATGTCTGCTCTTTTCACGAACCACAGCTGGAGTCATTGGATGTGTGTTCTTCTCACAGACCACACATGGATCCAGTGTCATTGCATGTGTGTTCTTCCCAAAGACCACGCATGGATCCACCAGTGTCATTGCATGTGTGTTTTTCTCACAAACCATATCATGAACCGCACCCAGTGTCATTGCATGTGTGTTCTTCTCACAGACCACACATGGTTCCACCAGTGTCATTGCATGTGTGTTCTTCTCACAGACCATATCATGAACCACACCCAGTGTAAATGCATGTGTGTTCTTCCCATGAACCAGACATGGATCCCCCTTAGTCATTGCATGTGTGTTCTTCTCACAAACCACACATGGATCCACCTAGTGTCATCGCATGTGTGTTCTTCCCATGAACCACACATGGATCCACCAGTGTCATTGCATGTCTGCTCTTTTCCTGAACCACAACTAGAGTCATTGGATGTGTGTTCTTCTCATAGACCACACATATCACTAGTGTCATTGCATGTGTGTTCTTACCAAAGACCACACATGGATCCACCAGTGTCATTGCATGTGTGTTCTTCGCACAAACCATATCATGAACCACACCCAGTGTCATTGCATGTGTGTTCTTCCCAAAGACCACACATGGATCCACTAGTGTCATTGCATGTGTGTTCTTCTCACAGACCATATCATGAACCACACCCAGAGTCATTGCATGTGTGTTCTTCCCATGAACCACACATGGATCCCCCGGTGTCATTGCATGTCTGCTCTTCCCACAGACCACACATGGATCCACCAGTGTCATCGCATGTGTGTTTTTCCCATGATGCACACATGGATCCACCAGTGTCATTGCATGTCTGCTCTTTTCATGAACCACAGCTAGAGTCATTGGATGTGTGTTCTTCTCACATACCACATATCACCAGTGTCATTGCATGTGTGTTCTTCCCAAAGACCACACATGGATCCACCAGTGTCATTGCATGTGTGTTCTTCTCACAAACCACACATGGATCCATCGGTGTTGTTGCATGTCTGCTCTTCTCACAGACCACACATGGATCGACCAGTGTCATTGCATGTCTGCTCTTCTCACAGACCATATCATGAACCACACCCAGTGTTATTGCATGTGTGTTCTTCCCTTGAACCACACATGGATCCACCGGTGTCATTGCATATCAGCTCTTTTCATTAACCACAGCTAGAGTCATTGCATGTGTGTTCTTCTCATAAACCACATATCACCTGTGTCATTGCATGTGTGTTCTTCCCATGAACCACACATGGATCCACCAGTGTCATTGCATGTGTGTTCTTCCACAGACCACACATGGATCCACTAGTGTCGTTGCATGTGTGTTCTTCCCATGAACCACACATGGATCCACCAGTGTCATTGTAAGTCTGGTCTTCCCATGAACCACAGCTAGAGTCATTGCATGCATGCTCTTTTCACAAACCCCAACTAGATTCATTGCATGTGTGTTCTTCTTACAAACCATATCATGAACCACACCCAGTGTCATTGCATGTGTGTTCTTCTCACAAACCACACATGGATCCACCAGTGTCATTGCATGTCTGCTCTTCTTATTAACCACAGCTAGAGTCATTGCATGTGTGTTCTTCTCACAAACCACATATCACCAGAGTCATTGCATGTGTGTTCTTCCCATGAACCACACATGGATCCACCGGAGTCATTGCATGTGTGTTCTTCTCACAAACCACACATGGATCCACCCAGTGTCATCGCATGTGTGTTCTTCCCATGAACCACACATGGATCCACCAGTGTCATTGCATGTCTGCTCTTTTCATGAACCATAGCTAGAGTCATTGGATGTGTGTTCTTCTCACAGACCACACATGGATCCAGTGTCATTGCATGTGTGTTCTTCCCAAAGGCCACACATGGATCCACCAGTGTCATTGCATGTGTGTTCTTCTCACAAACCATATCATGAACCACACCCAGTGTAATTGCATGTGTGTTCTTCTCATAGACCACACATGGATCCACCAGAGTCATTACATGTGTGTTCTTCCCATGAACCACACATGGATCCCCGGTGTCATTGCATGTCTGCTCTTCCCACACACCACACATGGATCCACCAGTGTCATCGCATGTGTGTTCTTCCCATGAACCACACATGGATCCACAAGTGTCATTGCATGTCTGCTCTTTTCATGAACCACAGCTAGAGTCATTGGATGTGTGTTCTTCTCACAGACCACATATCACTAGTGTCATTGCATGTGTGTTCTTCCCAAAGACCACACATGGATCCACCAGTGTCATTGCATGTGTGTTCTTCTCACAAACCACACATGGATCCACCCGTGTCGTTGCATGTCTGCTCTTTTCACAGAGCACACATGGATCCACCAGTGTCATTGCATATGTGTTCTTCTCATAGACCATATCATGAACCACACCCAGTGTCATTGCATGTGTGTTCTTCCCTTGAACCACACATGGATCCACCGGTGTCATTGCATGTCAGCTTTTTTCATTAACCACAGCTAGAGTCATTGCATGTGTGTTCTTCTCACAGACCACATATCACCTGTGTCATTGCATGTGTGTTCTTCCCATGAACCTCACATGGATCCACCAGTGTCATTGCATGTGTGTTCTTCCCACAGACCACACATGGATCCACCGGTGTCATTGCATTTGTGTTCTTCCCATGAACCACACATGGATCCACCAGTGTCATTGTATGTCTGCTCTTCCCATGAACCACAGCTAGAGTCATCGCATGCGTGCTCTTTTCACAAACCACAACTAGAGTCATTGCATGTGTGTTCTTCTTACAAACCATATCATGAACCACACCCAGTGTCATTGCATGTGTATTGTTCTCAGAAACCACACATGGATCCACCGGTGTCATTGCATCTCTGCTCTTCTCATTAACCACAGCTAGAGTCATTGCATGTGTGTTCTTCTCACAAACCACATATCACCAGAGTCATTGCATGTGTGTTCTTCCCATGAACCACACATGGATCCACCGGAGTCATTGCATGTGTGTTCTTCTCACAAACCACACATGGATCCACCCAGTGTTATCGCATGTGTGTTCTTCCCATGAACCACACATGGATCCACCAGTGTCATTGCATGTCTGCTCTTTTCATGAACCACATCTAGATTCTTTGGATGTGTGTTCTTCTCACAGACCACACATGGATCCAGTGTCATTGCATGTGTGTTCTTCCCAAAGACCACACATGGATCCACTAGTGTCATTGCATGTGTGTTCTTCTCACAAACCATATCATGAACCACACCCAGTGTCATTGCATGTGTGTTCTTCCCAAAGACCACACATGGATCCACCAGTGTCATTGCATGTGTGTTCTTCTCACAGACCATATCATGAACCACACCCAGAGTCATTGCATTTGTGTTCTTTCGATGAACCACACATGGATCCACCAGAGTCATTGCATGTGTCTTCTTCTCACAAACCACACATGGATCCACCCAGTGTCATCGCAATGTGTGTTCTTCCCATGAACCACACATGGATCCACCAGTGTCATTGCATGTCGCTCTTTTCATGAACCACAACTAGAGTCATTGGATGTGCGTTCGTATCACAGACCACACATGGATCCAGTGTCATTGCATGTGTGTTCTTCCCAAAGACCACACATGGATCCACCAGTGTCATTGCATGTGTGTTCTTCTTACAAACCATATCATGAACCACACCCAGTGTCATTGCATGTGTGTTCTTCTCACAGACCACACATGGATCCACCAGTGTCATTGCATGTGTGTTCTTCTCACAGACCATATCATGAACTACACCCAGTGTAAATGCATGTGTGTTCTTCCCATGAACCACACATGGATCCCCCTTAGTCATTGCATGTGTGTTCTTCTCACAAACCACACATGGATCCACCCAGTGTCATCGCATGTGTGTTCTTACCATGAACCACACATGGATCCACCAGTGTCATTGCATGTCTGCTCTTTCAATGAACCACAGCTAGCGTCATTGGATGTGTGTTCTTCTCATAGACCACACATGGATCCAGTGTCATTGCATGTGTGTTCTTCCCAAAGACCACACATGGATCCACCAGTGTCATTGCATGTGTGTTCCTCTCACAAACCATATCATGAACCACACCCAGTGTCATTGCATGTGTGTTCTTCTCACAGACCACACATGGATCCACCAGTGTCATTGCATGTGTTTTTTCTCATAGAACATATCATGAACCACACCTAGTGTCATTGCATGTGTGTTGTTCCCATGAACCACACATGGATCCACCAGTGTCATTGCATGTCTGCTCTTCCCACATACCACACATGGATCCACCAGTGTCATTGCATGTGTGTTCTTCCCATGAACCACACATGGATCCACCAGTGTCATTGCATGTATGCTCTTTTCATGAACCACAACTAGAGTCATTGGATGTGTGTTGTTCTCACATACCACATATCACCTGTGTCATTGCATGTGTGTTCTTCCCAAAGACCACATATGGATCCACCAGTGTCATTGCATGTTTGTTCTTCTCACAAACCACATATGGATCCACCGGTGTCGTTGGATGTCTGCTCTTCTCACAGACCACACGTGGATCCACCAGTGGCATTGCATGTCTGCTCTTCTCATAGACCATATCATGAACCACACCCAGTGTCATTGCATGTGTGTTCTTCCCTTGAACCACACATGGATCCACCGGTGTCATTGCACGTCAGCTCTTTTCATTAACCACAGCTAGAGTCATTGCATGTGTGTTCTTCTCATAGACCACATATCACCTATGTCATTGCATGTGTGTTCTTCCCATGAACCACACATGGATCCACTAGTGTCATTGTAAGTCTGGTCTTCCCATGAACCACAACTAGAGTCATCGCATGCGTGCTCTTTTCACAAACCACAACTAGAGTCATTGCATGTGTGTTCTTCTTACAAACCATATCATGAACCACACCCAGTGTCATTGCATGTGTGTTCTTCTCACAAACCACAACTAGTGTCATTGCATGTCTGCTCTTCTCATAGACCATATCATGAACCACACCCAGTGTCATTGCATGTGTGTTCTTCCCTTGAACCACACATGGATCCACCAGTGTCATTGCATGTCTGCTCTTCTCATTAACCACAGCTAGAGTCATTGCATGTGTGTTCTTCTCACAAACCACATATCACTAGAGTCATTGCATGTGTGTTCTTCCCATGAACCACACATGGATCCACCAGAGTCATTGCATGTGTGTTCTTCTCACAAACCACACATGGATCCACCCAGTGTCATCACATGTGTGTTCTTCCCATGAACCACACATGGATCCACCAGTGTCATTGCATGTCTACTCTTTTCATGAACCATAGATAGAGTCATTGGATGTGTGTTCTTCTCACAGACCACACATGGATCCAGTGTCATTGCATGTGTGTTCTTCCCAAAGACCACACATGGATCCACCAGTGTCATTGCATGTGTGTTCTTCTCACAAACGTTATGATGAACCACACCCAGTGTCATTGCATGTGTGTTCTTCCCAAAGACCACACATGGATCCACCAGTGTCATTGCATGTGTGTTCTTCTCACAGACCATATCATGAACCACACCCAGAGTCATTGCATGTGTGTTCTTCCCATGAACCACACATGGATCCACTGGAGTCATTGCATGTGTGTTCTTCTCACAAACCACACATGGATCCACCAAGTGTCATCGCATGTGTGTTCTTCCCATGAACCACACATGGATCCACCAGTGTCATTGCATGTCTGCTCTTTTCATGAACCACTGCTAGAGTCATTGGATGTGTGTTCTTCTCACAGACCACACATGGATCCAGTGTCATTGCATGTGTGTTCTTCCCAAAGACCACACATGGATACACCAGTGTCATTGCATGTGTGTTCTTCTCACAAACCATATCATGAACCACACCCAGTGTCATTGCATGTGTGTTCTTCTCACAGACCACACATGGATCCACCAGTGTCATTGCATGTGTGTTTTTCTCACAGACCATATCATCAACCACACCTAGTGTCATTGCATGTGTGTTCTTCCCATGAACCACACATGGATCCACCAGTGTCATTGCATATCTGCTCTTCCCACATACCACACATGGATCCACCAGTGTCATTGCATGTGTGTTCTTCCCATGAACCACACATGGATCCACCCGTGGCATTGCATGTCTGCTCTTTTCATGAACCACAGCTAGAGTCATTGGATGTGTGTTCTTCTCATAGACCACATATCACTAGTGTCATTGCATGTGTGTTCTTCCCAAAGACCACACATGGATCCACTAGTGTCATTGCATGTGTGTTCTTCTCACAAACCATATCATGAACCACACCTAGTGTCATTGTATGTGTGTTCTTCTCACAGACCACACATGGATCTACCAGTGTCATTGCATGTGTGTTCTTCTCACAAACCATATCATGAACCACACCTAGTGTCATTGCATGTGTGTTCTTCTCACAAAACACACATGGATCCACCGGTGTCATTGCATGTCTGCTCTTCTCATTAACCACATCTAGAGTTATTGCATGTCTGTTATTTTCACAAACCACATGTCACCAGAGTCATTGCATGTGTGTTCTTTCCATGAACCACACATGGATCCACCGGTGTCATTGCATGTTTGCTCTTCTCATGAACCACACTTGGATCCACCCAGTGTCATCGCATGTGTATTCTTCCCATGAACCACACATGGATCCACCAGTGTCATTGCATGCGTGCTCTTTTCACAAATCACAACTAGAGTCATTGGATGTGTGTTCTTCTCACAGACCACATATCACCAGTGTCATTGCATGTGTGTTCTTCCCAAAGACCTGATACGTCCATTTTGTATCACTATTCTATGTCTTAATTCACTATTATTCATTGATATATTTCGTATTGAGAGGTGATACTTATATTATTTCATCTATTTTTGCATGGTTGATGACTTTTGGAGCATGGAACGCTGCAGTCAGGATTCTGATGGAAAAGGTGCTGTTTGGAGGCAAAAATTCGCGAAGATCAGAAAATACGGGAAAATATACAGAAAATCCTATTTTTCCAGAAGACTCAGGATGCCAGAAGATGAAGTGGAGGTGGGCCATAGGGGGCCCACACCACCCCATGGCACGGGCAGGCCTAGGCTACTCCTGGAGGTGGTGTGGCCGCCCTGGCCCGCTCTAGCCTCTCCCCTCTAGCGTATATCATCCCCACGAAACCTAATTCACTATTATTCATTGATATATTTCGTATTGAGAGGTGATACTTATGATATTTCATCTATTTTTGCATGGTTGATGACTTTTGGAGCATGAACCGATGCAGTCAGGATTCTGATGGAAAAGGTGCTGTTTGGAGGCAAAATTCGTGAAGATCAGAAAATCCGGGAAAATATACGGAAAATCCTATTTTTCCAGAAGACTCAGGATGCCAGAAGATGAAGTGGAGGTGGGCCACAGGAGGCCCACACCACCCCATGGCGCGGGCAGGCCTAGGCCGCGCCTGGAGGTGGTGTGGCCGCCCTGGCCCGCTCCAGCCTCTCCCCTCTGGCGTATATCATCCCCACGAAACCCTAAGACTCGGGGAGCGACCACAGAAAGATTCCGCTGCCTCTGCGGGCCGGAAAACACCGAGAGAGAAAGATCTCTCTGGCAAACAGATTTCTGCCGGGGAAATTCCTTCCCGGAGAGGGGAGATCGTCGCCATCAACACCACCATCAAGCTGGACTTCATCGGGATCATCATCATCATCACCACCATCATCACCATCAGCACCCTCATTACCATCTCCATATTGCTGTAACAATTGCGTTGAATCTTGCATAGTTCATAGGGGAAACTTTCCCGGTGTTGATTACACTTTGTAGTTAATGCTATTGAGTGAACCGTTGAATTATTTCTTATGTTCAGATTGTTATACATCATTATTCCATCTATGATCATGATCCATATGATGTCTTGTGAGTAGTTCGTTTTGTTCTTGAGGACATGGGAGAAGTCTTGTTGTTAGTAGTGGAGTTGTGTTGAGAAAGACTCAATAGATTGTTATTTAAGTTGTGGTGTACTTCTTCTAGTGGTGTCATGTGAACGTCGACTACATGACACTTCACCTATATGGGCCTAGGGGAATGCGTTGTGTATTTGGCTACTAATCGTAGGGGTTGCCGGAGTGACAGAAACCTGAACCCCCGTTAGGAAACCATTGCACAAGGGACGTAAGGGTCTTAGAGTTTAAAGCCGTGGTTAGGTTTCTACCTTAATTACTTTCTTGTACTTACGGATGTTTGCAAGGGGTATAATCACAAGTATGTATTAGTCTTGGATGGGGCGGTACATTAGCACAGGTTCACCCACACAACACTTAGCAAGCTAAAGAAGATTAATCGACCATATGAAGCGAAAGCACTTGACAGTCTTCCCATGTGTCCCCGAGAACGTTTGGTCATCTATAGAAATTCAACCAGCTTGTCCTTTGCTGCATAAAGGATTGGGCCACTTGCTGCATTTATTCCTACTGTCTTTTGTTTACTCGTACTTTGTTTACTTGCTTTATCGAAAACCCCTAAAAATCCGTTTGCTAAGTATTTGCAGAGAATTCCTGATCCATACCACTAGCCAGCACCTTCTGCTCCTTGTTGCGTTCGACACTCTTACTTATCGAAAATACTACGATACACCCCCTATACTTGTGGGTCATCAAGACTATTTTCTGGCGCCATTGCCGGGGAGTGAAGCGCTATTGGAGAGTGGAACTGGTAAAGGAAACTTCTACTGTGAGTATTGTTTACTTCTGCTAGTTGCTTTATTTTCGTTATGGATAATTCACTGAGTTTCTTATTTGGTAATGGTACTACCACTGCTAAGGTAGTAGATAAGCCACCACTTGCTGAGAAAGATGTTTTAAAAATACCTACAAGAATTATTGATCGTGTTATGGATAACTACTATGTTGGGGATGGAACTATCCATCCTGGTGATCATTTACATTTTATACATGAATTATGCGGGTTGTTCAAGTGTGCAGGTATTACTACAGATCAAGTTAAGAAGAAGTTATTCTCATTATCACTAAAAGGAAGAGCTGAGGAATGGTATAAGCTGCTGAAGAATGGTCAAGCTCTGGAATGGGAGGAAATAGTGCCTCTCTTTTATTCAAAGTTTTATCCTCCTAGTGAGATTCATAAAGATCGGAATCAAATATACAACTTTTGGCCTCTTGATGGAGAGAGTACAGCTCAAGCTTGGGGGAGATTGAAGTTACTAATGCTCAAATGTCCCATTTATGAGCTCCCCAACAATATTATTATCAATAACTTTTATGCAAGGCTCCCTCTACATGATAAAGATTTACTGGATGCTTCTTGTGCTGGATCATTCACTCGTATGGAAGAAGAAGCTAAATGGGACCTTCTAGACCGTATTCAAGACAATAATGAAGCTTGGGAGCATGACAAAGGTAGAAAGTCAGGTATAAATTATGATTATGAATGCATTGAATCTTTTATGGGAACGGACGACTTTCAAAATATTAAAAATGCTTATGGTCTAGACTCTCAAGCTATTGCTTCTTATTTTAAGGCTTTTGCTTCTTACATTGAAGTGCCTAAAAATAAGTGGAATAAGTATCATGAACCTTATAAAGATGTTGTTAAGAGCGTTCCTGGAAGAAATACTGAAGTTTATACTGCTAATCATGTTTTACCTGAACCTTATATTGAGAAAATGCCTTTCCCAGTTAAGGTAAAGGAACATTCTATGATGGCTAGTATGGTAGATGAAAGTATGAATAAAGCTGTTGAACCTGATAAAAAAATGGTTGATGAACCTATTGTAGCAAATGTGAAAGACTTTGTTGCTAAATATGAAAAAGAGGGACACACTATCCTCTGTAAGGATACCTCTAATATTGTTTCACAAAGTAGTGTTATGAGAGCTACTATCCCTGTGTTTTATGTTAGAATAAGTGATCATTGCTATGATAGTCCTGGTGATAGCTATATTGTTAAGTTTATGCATGATACTGAAAGTTATTATGAGAGAGGGAAAAGTGTTCTTATGCATCTCAATAATATCAAGTTTCCCCGTTTTATGCTGAAAGTTTTTATGCTGCACTTCTTTTGCCTTCTTATGCAAGTTTCCTATGGTTTCAACAACTTGTTTGTTTACAAAATCCCCTTGCATGGGAAGTGGGTTAGACTTAAATGTGTGTGTTTTTTCTTCTTAATGCTCTCTTTCACTTCAATTCATATTCCTATGAGAGCTTCTTCAAAATTATCGTGCCCATCTTAATGGCTATAAAGAAAGAGCTTTATGGGAGACAACCCAATTTGTTTTTGCTTTTAGTTTGTTTTTGTGTCTTTGAGTCTTGGAAGTTATTACCTCGGTAATAACCTCTCCTTATCCGTTTTGTTTGGTTTTTGTGTCAAGATCAACCTCTAATGAGAGAGAAGTAAGATTTGGGGAAGTTGCTGTCCCGAAACAGATTTTTGTGCTTCACCGCAAAAATTCGTGAGAGACCTCTGTCTGTCGGATTGATCTGTAATTTTTTGTGCTTCTGCCCCAGGTTGTTATTTAACTTTCGTTAGTTTTTCACCTTTTGATTTGAGCAACATAAGATTTTCGAAAAATTGATCTTTACCTGCTGGTCTGTTTTGACAGATTTTGCCAATCTTGCATTTGCTTCTTTATTCGATTTCCTTTTTGAATTCATTTTGGGTTTTCGGAAGGAGTTGCTACAGTAGCTTTTGTTTTGATGGTTTTCAGTTGAAGTTGGAATCAAAAGATTTTATCACTTCCTATATACTAATGTTGCTAATGAGAACTGTGTGGAGTTTATCACTATATAAACTAGATTATTGTCTCTAGTGCAAGTGGGAGACTGAAGGAAATATGCCCTGAGAGGTAATAATAAAGTTGTTATTATGTATTCCTTGTATATGATAGATGTTTATTTTGCATGCTATAATTGTATTGATAGGAAACATCAATACATGTGTGTTTAATAAACAAAAAGGGTTCCTAGTTATGCCTCTCTTATAGACTAGCTTGTTGATTAACAAGATGATCAAGGTTTCCTGATCATGGACATTGGATGTTGTTAATAACAAGGTCACACCATTTGTGAAATGATGTGATGAACATTCATCCGAAGTATAGCATTACGATCAAGTCATTATGTTTATATTGCTATAACATCATACGAAGTAATCTTTATCCTTAGACCATGAGATCATGTTAATTGCTAACACCGGAAGAGTATCTTGATAACATCAAACGTCACACCGTAATAGGGTGACTATAAATATGGGTTCAGTACTACGAAGGCGTTATGTTGAGGCTCATGGATCAAGAGTGGAATTTGTCAATCCAGATGACGAATAGATATACTCTAGGCCCTCTCGGTGATATCACATTAGGATAGCTTGCAAGCAAGTGATGTGATCACTAGAATGTTATATCACGGGAACGAGAAAAGAGTGCATGTCGGTAACGAGATCAAACTAGGTATGGAGATATCGATGATCGAATCTTGGACATGTAATATATCGAGAGACAAAGGGATTTAGTTACAAGCGTTAAAGGTTCTCACGATCGCAGGAGTCATCGTTGAATGTGTAGGAGTCAGTACAGATCTCCAGGTCCCGCTGCTAATTATTGATCGGAGAAGGGTCTCGATCATGTCTGCATTATTCGCGAACCATAGGGTGGCACACTTAAGAGTTACCAGACACCATTTTGGAGCACATATGTTTCAGACGAAAGAATTGCAAAGCGCAGGAATTGTTTCAATAGAAACCGGAAATTGTTTCGGGTGAAATTGCAGAAGGTGGTTCTGCATATGATATTGAAATATTGCAAGGGGTTATATGTGAATGTTTGTTAATTAAAGTAATTAACAAAATTCTGAATAAATTTAATAAAAAGAGTTTTATTAAATGAGAGAGCATTAAATTTGGAGAAATTTAATGCATTTAAAGTGGAGACTTTGAAAGGGAATGTGAAGAGGCATTTTAATGTGGAGGGGTTACCACCACATGAATGGGGGAGGTGAGGGGTCACCCCCCCATGTGCCGGCCATGGAGAGAGTGGGCACCCCCCTCCTCCTATAAAAGGCCACCCATTCCCTCCTTCATCCTCACACCTCCTTGTGAAGGATCTCTCTCCCCCTCTAGAATTATTTCCCCATGGTCTCGGATTAGCGAGATACATGTTCCCGGTGGCATTTCGTCTGGAAGGAGTTGCTGCTTCCGCTGGATCGCTGGAGCGAGGAGGTGGAGGTTGTCCGATGGATTGAACGTGTGTGCGAGGACGGATGCGCTGCTGATTTGCGGCGCTCGGACTTCCACACGATCTTGAGATCGACAATCATACGACTACATCAACCACGAGTTCCTACTCGTCAAAAAAACTCGTTGTCTTCGAGGGTAAGTTCTCCATGGATGTATGTCCACCTGTTGCTCTGTATCTAGTAGATAGATCTTGGCGTATAGTTCTCATCGTAGGAAATTTTTTGTTTTCTATGCTGCGGACCCAACAGTGGTATCAGAGCCAGGTTTATGCGTAGGTGCTTTGCACGGGTAGTACACATATGTTTATATGTGGGCGATGATGATCATGTTATTACATCTTCTATGTACTTTGGATATTGGTGGCATAGTGGTATGAAGCGGCCCGGACAAACCTTACATGTCATCGTACATGAGACCGGTTCCACGACTGACATGCAACTAGTTTTGCATAAGTGGCTAGCAGGTGTCTATCTCTCCTACTATAGTAAATATCTGATATACAACGAGTTGCTAATAACTTGGTTATCCTCGTTGTGGTTCATGTTCATAGGTAAGACCGGTTCTATCTCCGAAAGCCCTAAGCCACGTAAAACTTGCAATTGATAAATTAGAGGCGTCTAGTTTAGATCGTTGCTGGGCTAGTGTCTTGATATGGTATTGTTGTAAGTAGATGTATGATAGATACTCTTACAACTCACTTAACGTGTAAGTTCCATAGACCTTGGCCTTACACACAAAGGAATGATAGAGATCATACCACGATGCAAATGATAGAGATCAAATGCATGGACCATATCACCTCACTTGACACATTAGCATCTTATATTGCTAGTTTGGCGCTTTTGGTAGCATTATGAGATGATCCCTCATTTAGATATCAAGATAAAATGTGTTCTTCTTTAAGTATGCACCGTTTTGTGGATCGTGTTTTGAGGCATCACGTGATGATCGGGTGTTCTCGACTCTACGCTTTCATACAACGGGTGTAAGACAGTTTTACACACGCAAATACTAAGGTTCTTACTTGACGAGCCTAACATGTACAGACATGGCCTCGGAACACGGACTGAAAGGTTAAGCATGATTCATATAGTTGATATGATGCCCATATAGATGCTCGCCTTTGAAGCTACACCGACTCACGTGATGATCGGACTTGGTGTAGTGGATTTGGTTCATGTAATCACCAAAAGGACACGAGGGATGTCGTTTTTGAGTGGGAGTTCATTAGTAATTTGGATTAGTTGAACTCAATCTATCATAAACTTAGTCTAAATATATTTTACAAATTCTGTTGTAGATGGCACCACCTGCTTTTAATTTCAATGTGTTCATGAAGAAAGAGAAGCTTGCTGCGAATGGTAGCAACTTCACCAACTAGGCTATGAATTTGAGGATTCTCCTCACTGCTGCACAAAAGCAATATGTGCTGAGGCGCCGCTAGGCCCCCCACCAGCTCCAGATGCCCCTGACGAGGAAAAGAACATCTATATAACTCGTCAGGAGGACCACAACTTAGTTCATTGCGGCATACTGTATGGGCTAGAGCCAGAACTTCGAAAGCATTTCGAAAATGGAAATGCCTTTGATACCATGGGAGAATTGAAAATGATTTTCGATACCCATGCTGCCGTAGAGAGTTATAATGCTTCTGAAAAGTTCTTTAGCTGCATGATGGAAGAGAACAGCTCCGTTAGTGAGCACGTACTCAAAATGTCTGGGTACGCCGATAAACTTGTGCCCTTGGGAATAATGATTCCCATTGACTTAGGCATACATCGTGTTCTCCAATCTCTGCCACCTAGCTACAAGAGCTTCGTGATGAACTATAATATGCTGGGCATGAAGAAGTCTCTTCCCGAGCTTCTGTCAATGCCTAAGACTGCAGAAATGGAGACTAGGAAAGAACATCAAGTGTTGATGATCAATAAGACCACCGGTTTTAAGAAGGACAAGAAAGGCAAGCAGAAGGGAAAGAAGGGAGGCAAATCTGTTGCCGCGCCTGAAAAGAAACCCCGAGATGGCCCTAAGTCTGACACCGAGTGCTACTATTGCAAGGGGACTGGCCATTGGAAGCGCAACTGCCCCAAGTATTTGGCCGACAAGAAGGCCGGCAAGGCAAACAAAGGTATATGTGATATACATGTTATTGATGTGTACTTGACTAGTACTCGCAGTAGCACCTGGGTATTTGATACGGGATCAGTTGCTAATATATGTAACTCGGTTCAGGGGCTGGGGAACAAGCGACAACTAGCAAGGTATGAGGTCACGATGCGGGTCGGCAATGGATCAAGAGTTGATGTGATCGCCGTCGGAACGCTGCCTCTCCATATGCCATCGGGATTAGTTATAAACCTGAATAATTGTTATTTGGTGCCTGCACTGAGCATGAACATTGTATCCGGATCGTGTTTGATGCAAAGTGGTTATTCGTTTAAGTCTGAAAACAATGGTTGTTCAATTTATATGAATAATATCTTTTATGGTCATGCACCTGTGTTGAATGGTTTATTTTTGTTGGATCTCGATAGTAGTATTACGCATATTCATAATGTTGATGCTAAAAGGATTAAACTTGATAATGATATATCTACATATATGTGGCACTACCGTCTAGGTCATATTGGCGTTAAACGCATGAAGAAACTCCATTCTGATGGACTTTTGGAATCACTTGATTTTGAATCATTTGATACATGTGAGCCATGCCTTATGGGCAAGATGACTAGAACGCCGTTTTCCGGTTCAATGGAACGGGCGACAGATTTATTGGAAATCATACATACTGATGTGTGTGGACCAATGAGTGTGTCGGCGCGAGGTGGATATCGTTATTTTGTTACTTTCACGGATGATTTGAGTAGATACTGGTATATCTATTTGATGAAACATAAGTCTGAAACGTTTGAAAGGTTCAAAAAATTTCAGAATGAAGTGGAAAATCATCGTAACAGAAATATCAAATTTCTATGGTCCGACCGTGGAGGAGAGTATCTTAGTTACGAGTTTAGCACACATATGAAAGACTGTGAAATAGTTTCACAACTCACGCCTGCCGGAACACCACAACGTAATGGTGTGTAAGAATGTCGTAATCGTACTTTATTGGATATGGTTCGATCTATGATGTCTCTAACTGACTTACCTCTGTCATTTTGGGGTTATGCACTGGAAACAACTGCATTCACTTTAAATCGGGCACCATCTAAATCCGTTGAAAAGACACCGTATGAATTATGGTTTGGAAACAAACCTAAGCTATCATTTCTTAAAGTTTGGTGATGCGATGTTTATGTGAAGAAACTTCAACCGGATAAACTCGAACCCAAAGCGGAAAAATGCGTCTTCATAGGATACCCTAAGGAAACGATTGGGTATACCTTCTATCACAGATCCGAGGGCAAGGTCTTTGTTGCCAAGAATGGATCCTTTCTTGAGAAGGAGTTTCTCGCGAAAGGTGTGAGTAGTCGGAAGGTAGAACTCGAAGAGGTTATTGAACCTTCTCTTCATGGAATGGCGAGTGGCGTAGCACCGGAAGTTGTTTCGGAGTTGACTTCACCTAATGAAGAGAGAGCTAATGATAATGATCATGAAACTCCGAAAGAGGACACTACCGAACCTCACAGGTCAAGCAGGACACGCGCAGCTCCTGAACTATACGGCAATCATGTTGTGAATTTCATGGTTGATGAAATGGATGACCCTGCGATGTATGAAGAAGCAATGATGAGCCCGATTCCAACAAATGGCTAGAAGCTATGAAATCCGAGATGGAATCCATGTACGAAAACCAGGTTTGGACCTTGGTGGACTTACCTCACGACCGAAAGGCCATTGAGAATAAATGGATTTTCAAAAGAAAAACTGATGCTGATGGTAATGTAACCATCTATAAGGCTCGACTTGTCGCAAAGGGGTTTCGACAAATTCAAGGAGTTGACTACGATGAGACATTCTCTCCTGTAGTGATGCTTAAGTCAGTTAGGATTATGTTAACAATTGCTGCATATTTCGATTATGAAATATGGCAGATGGATGTCAAAACTGCGTTCCTCAATGGTAATATTGAAGAAGAGTTGTATATGATACAACCTAAGGGTTTTGTCGATCCTAAGGATGCTGATAAGGTGTGCAAACTTCAGCGATCCATCTATGGACTGAAGCAAGCATCCCGGAGTTGGAATCTCCGCTTTGATGAGGTGATCAAAGAGTTTGGATTTGTCCAAACTTATGGAGAGGCTTGTATTTACAAGAAAGTGAGTGGGAGCAATGTGGCATTTCTGATATTATATGTGGATGACATATTATTGATTGGAAATGATATAGATCTTTTAAACAGTGTTAAAAGTTATCTAAACAGCAAATTTTCGATGAAGGACCTTGGTGAATCTTCATATATATTAGGCATTAAAATCTATAGAGATAGATCAAGACGCCTAATTGGGCTATCGCAGAGTACATACCTTGATAAGATATTAAAGAAGTTTAATATGGACGAAAGTAAGAAGGTGTTCTTACCTATGTTGCAAGGCAAGACATTGAGTAAGACTCAAAGTCCGGCTACGGTGGAAGAAAGAGAGATGATGGATAAGATCCCCTATGCCTCGGCCATAGGCTCTATTATGTATGCCATGCTATGTACAAGACCGGATGTGGCACTTGCTATCAGTTTGACTAGTAGGTACCAATCTGATCCAGGTTCAGAACACTGGATAGCGGTAAAGAACATCCTCAAGTACTTGAGAAGAACTAAGGATATGTTTCTTGTATACGGAGGTGAAGAAGAGCTAGTCTCTAAGTGTTATGTCGATGCTAGCTTTGACACTGATCCGGATGACTCTAAGTCTCAATCCGGATACGTATTTCTCTTGAACGGAGCAGCAGTTAGTTGGAGGAGCTCCAAACAACCTGTGGTGGCTGGATCATAGACGGAGGCAGAATATGTTGCTGCTTCAGAAGCAGCGCAGGAAGCGGTTTGGATGAAGGAGTTCATAACGGAACTAGGTGTGGTTCCTAGTGCGTTGGACCCAATGGTGATCTATTAATGGAGCCATAGCCAACGCCAAGGAACCAAGGTCTCACAAGAATTCCAAGCATATTAAGCGCCGGTTTCACTCCATCCGCGAGCATGTCAAGGATGGAGATATAAAGATTTGTAAAGCGCACCTGGACCTGAATGTAGTAGATTCGTTGACTAAAGTACTCCCTAGGGCAAAACATGATCAACACCATAACTCCATGGGTGTTAGATTTATCACTATATAAACTAGATTATTGTCTCTAGTGCAAGTGGGAGACTGAAGGAAATATGCCCTAAGAGGCAATAATAAAGTTGTTATTATGTATTCCTTGTATATGATAGATGTTTATTTTGCATGCTATAATTGTATTGATAGGAAACATAAATACATGTGTGTTTAATAAACAAAAAGGGTTCCTAGTTATGCCTCTCTTATAGACTAGCTTGTTGATTAACTAGATGATCAAGGTTTCCTGATCATGGACATTGGATGTTGTTAATAACAAGGTCACATCATTTGTGAAATGATGTGATGAACATTCATCCGAAGTATAGCATTACGATCAAGTCATTATGTTTATATTGCTATAACATCATACGAAGTAATCTTTATCCTTAGACCATGAGATCATGTTAATTGCTAACACCGGAAGAGTATCTTGATAACATCAAACGTCACACCGTAACAGGGTGACTATAAAGATGGGTTTAGTACTACGAAGGTGTTATGTTGAGGCTCATGGAGCAAGAGTGGAATTTGTCAATCCAGATGACGGATAGATATAATCTGGGCCTTCTCGGTGATATCACATTAGGATAGCTTGCAAGCAAGTGATGTGATCACTAGAATGTTATATCACGGGAACGTGAAAAGAGTGCATGTCGATAACGAGATCAAACTAGGTATGGAGATACCGATGATCGAATCTCGGACATGTAATATATCGAGAGACAAAGGGATTTAGTTACAAGTGTTAAAGGTTCTCACGATCACAGGAGTCATCGTTGAATGTGTAGGAGTCAGTACGGATCTCCAGGTCCCGCTGCTGATTATTGATCGGAGAAGGGTCTCGATCATGTCTGCATTATTCGCGAACCGTAGGGTGGCACACTTAAGAGTTACCGGACACCATTTTGGAGCACATATGTTTCAGACGAAAGAATTGCAAAGCGCAGGAATTGTTTCAATAGAAACAGGAAATTGTTTCGGGTGAAATTGTAGAAGGTGGTTCTGCATATGATATTGAAATATTGCAAGGGGCTATATGTGAATGTTTGTTAATTAAAGTAATTAACAAAATTCTGAATAAATTTAATAAAAAGATTTTTATTAAATGATAGAGCATTAAATTTGGAGAAATTTAATGCATTTAAAGTGGAGACTTTAAAAGGGAATGTGAAGAGGCATTTTAATGTGGAGGGGTTACCACCACATGAATGGGGGAGGTGAGGGGTCACCCCCCATGCGCCGGCCATGGTGAGAGAGGGCACCCCCCTCCTCCTATAAAAGGCCACCCATTCCCTCCTTCATCCTCACACCTCCTTGTGAAGGATCTCTCTCCCCCTCTAGAATTATTTCCCCATGGTCTCGGATTAGCGAGATACATGTTCCCGGTGGCATTTCGTCTGGAAGGAGTTGCTTCTTCCGCTAGATCGCTGGAGCAAGGAGGTGGAGGTTGTCCGGTGGCTTGAACGTGTGTGCGAGGACGGATGCGCTGCTGATTTGTGGCGCTCGGACTTCCACACGATCTTGAGATCGGCAAGCGTACGACTACATCAACCACGAGTTCCTACTCGTTAACAAAACTCGTTGTCTTCGAGGGTAAGTTCTCCATGGATGTATGTCCACCCGTTGCTCTGTATCTAGTAGATAGATCTTGGCGTATAGTTCTCATCGTAGGAAATTTTTTGTTTTCTATGCTGCGGACCCAACATCTTCCGTATCATCGGGCAAGGGGTACCCCGTTGGCGGTTCTCAATGATACGCACATACTTACGATGACAAGAACTTACCGGTAACTAAAGTTGAGTAGCATGAAGAGCATCCCTCGTACTCAAGGGACTTGGGATTTTTAGTTTATAGTCTGTCAAGCATATAACTCAGATTGGACCTCACTTTAACCTTAATCACCTAAAGATGCCTATGATAGGGGCAATGAGATCTGAAAGATAGTAAGTATCATAATTTTTGGGAGCTCTTTATGAGACTTGCAATCCTTGCTTCCCTCTTTGAAGGGCCCTTTCTTTTACTTTGTAGATTGAGTCAGTAAACCTACTCCCTTCTACCTCAGCAAGTATTTTGAGTTGATGTGTTTCATTCATTCATATGATGATTTATGCATTCATGTTTCTTATGTTCCTTGTTTTGCACATTGCTCTTATCTTGATGTTTATTACTTTGAAAGCTTTCGTTGAAAACCAGCTATTTGTGAACTCCAGCAAATTATCAACTATTCTTCGACCAAGAGCTAAGTTTGCCATTACCAATTACAATTCACTTTATGTATCTTTATTGTGTTTCCTTTACTCATTGCAAGTTTAGTTATATAATAGTGAGTTTTCTTCTATTATGATCTATGCTTTGATGAATGTGATGCTTCTTGTCCGTATTCTTTTATCGACTCTTCACTCCATAAACCCGAGGTCATATTTATTGAGCTCAGTTTCACTTGGGGACAAGCGAAGTCTAAGCTTGGGGGGAGTTGATACGTCCATTTTGCATCACTATTCTATGTCTTAATTCACTATTATTCATTGATATATTTCGTATTGAGAGGTGATACTTATGTTATTTCATGTATTTTTGCATGGTTGATGACTTTTGGAGCATGGACCGCTGTAGTCAGGATTCTGATGGAAAAGGTGCTGTTTGGAGGCAAAATTCTCGAAGATCAGAAAATCCGGGAAAATATACGGAAAATCCTATTTTTCCAGAAGACTCAGGATGCTAGAAGATGAAGTGGAGGTGGGCCACAGGGGGCCCACACCACCCCATGGCGCGAGCAGGCCTAGGCCGCGCCTGGAGGTGGTGTGGCCGCCCTGGCCCACTCTAGCCTCTCCCCTCTGGCGTATATCATCCCCACGAAACCCTAAGACTCGGGAAGCGACCACAGAAAGATTCCGCCGCCTCTGTGGGGAGGAAAACACCGAGAGAGAAAGATCTCTCCGGCAGACAGATTTCTGCCGGGGAAATTCCTTCCCAGAGAGGGGAGATCGTCGCCATCAACACCACCATCAAGCTGGACTTCATCGGGATCATCATCATCATCATCACCACCATCATCACCATCAGCACCCTCATCACCATCTCCATATTGCTGTAACAATTGCATTGAATCTTGCATAGTTCATAGGGGAAACTTTCCCGGTGTTGATTACTCTTTGTAGTTGATGCTATTGAGTGAACTGTTGAATTATTGTTTATGTTCAGATTGTTATACATCATTATTCCATCTCTGATCATGATCCATATGATGTCTTGTGAGTAGTTCGTTTTGTTCCTGAGGACATGGGAGAAGTCTTGTTGTTAGTAGTGGAGTTGTGTTGAGAAAGATTCAATAGATTGTTATTTGAGTTGTGGTGTACTTCTTCTAGTGGTGTCATGTGAACGTCGACTACATGACACTTCACCTATATGGGCCTAGAGGAATGCATTGTGTATTTGGCTACTAATCGTAGGGGTTGCCGGAGTGACAGAAACCTGAACCACCGTTAGGAAACCATTGCACAAGGGACGTAAGGGTCTTAGAGTTTAAAGCTGTGGTTAGGTTTCTACCTTAATTACTTTCTTGTACTTACGGATGTTTGCAAGGGGTATAATCACAAGTATGTATTAGTCTTGGATGGGGCGGTACATTAGCACAGGTTCACCCACACAACACTTAGCAAGCTAAAGAAGATTAATCGACCATATGAAGCGAAAGCACTTGAAAATCTTCCCATGTGTCCTCGAGAACATTTGGTCATCTATAGAAATACAACCGGCTTGTCCTTTGCTGCATAAAGGATTGGGCCACTTGCTGCATTTATTCCTACTGTCTTTTGTTTACTCGTACTTTGTTTACTTGCTTTATCGAAAACCCCTAAAAATACGTTTGCTAAGTATTTGCAGAGAATTCCTGATCCATATCACTAGCCAGCACCTTCTGCTCCTTGTTGGGTTCGACACTCTTACTTATCGAAAATACTGTGATACACCCCCTATACTTGTGGGTCATCAAGACCACACATGGATCCACCAGTGTCATTGCATGTGTGTTCTTCTCACAAACCATATCATGAACCACACCCAGTGCCATTACATGTGTGTTCTTCTCATAGACCACACATGGATCCACCAGTGTCATTGCATGTGTGTTCTTCTCACAAACCATATCATGAACCACACCCAATGTCATTGCATGTGTGTTATTCCCATGAACCACACATGGATCCACCAGTGTCATTGCATGTCTGCTCTTCTCATGAACCACACATGGATCCACCCAGTGTCATTGCATGTGTGTTCTTCCCATGAACCACACATGGATCCACCAGTGTCATTGCATGTCTGCTCTTTTCATGAACCACAGCTAGAGTCATTGGATGTGTGTTCGTCTCACAGACCACATATCACTAGTGTCATTGCATGTGTGTTCTTCCCAAAGACCACACATGGATCCACCTGTGTCATTGCATGCGTGTTGTTCTCACAAACCATATCATGAACCACACCCAGTATCATTGCATGTGTGTTCTTCTCATAGACCACACATGGATCCACCAGTGTCATTGCATGTGTGTTCTTCTCACAGACCATATCATGAACCACACCCAGTGTCATTGCATGTGTGTTCTTCCCATGAACCACACATGGATCCACCGGTGTCATTGCATGTCTTCTCTTTTCATTAACCACAACTAGAGTCATTGGATGTGTGTTCTTCTCACAAACCACATATCACCAGAGTCATTGCATGTGTGTTCTTCCCACAAACCACATATCACTGGTGTCATTGCATGTCTGCTCTTCTCATTAACCACATCTAGATCCACTCGTGTTGTTGGATGCATGTTCTTTTCATAAATCGCATATGGATACTAATTAACCTTAGGAGAGCCCTAACCTCAGCGTTAGACCGAGTCTTCTATAAGGCACGCCCTAACACAGTTGTTCTGCTTGTCGATTGTTACATACCATCCGATCGGGGCGCTTGGATGATTGGGATGGTTTTCGTGAGATCTATCCGCGAGTAGTCTGTTCTGCGGCATGATTGGCCATGCTTACTCTGGACAAGCTGGCAACACCGGGGGCTCCCTTGTTGCGAGTGTCACGACTCAGCAGTTGAGCGGGCCATATCCAGTGTCACGTCCCCATTACTTCTCTTCCTCCTCGTACTTCTCTTTCTTCCCCTCGAAGCCACATTCCCCACTTCACTCCCATCCTACCGTAGTCGCAAGCCGACGGCGCCACCATCCCAATCCCCTCTCCGGCAGCCACCATCCCCCTCCCCTCTTGCCATGGGTTCAAGGGGAGATGACGAGGAAATGCGTCATGACGACAGGGACGGTGATTTCAATGTGAGTCATCTCATCTCTATCTCTATCATCTGTGGCCAATTATCTATTTTTTGAGCCAGATCTACTCCGTTTACTCATGCGCGAATGATGTGTTAGGCCAACCAGACGATGTATGACGCCGACTATCATGGTTTAGCGGATGAAGACAATCCTCTGCTATGTAAACATGGATATGTCCCCGCTAAATTTGTAGCGTTCGAAGGATGAAATGCAGGCAGGAGGTTTCTACGGTGTCAAGGACATCATGCAATGATGCGAGGCGGAAGTTGCGGTGTTGTCAAATGGGTAGATCCAGAGTGGCCCAAATCGATGCAGAAAACGCTGGACAAACTATGGGAAATGACTGTTGAGTTGAAAGAATCCGCATTCAGCTCACTTCTTGACAGTGTTGAGATGAAGCTATGGGAACCAGTTGACACGACCAAGCATAAGCGAGATCTCATGGGGGTGGAAGACAAGGTTAGCAAAGTCGAGAAGGAGAGGGACGTGGCGTTGGCCCTGAAGGCAAAAGCAGAGCAAGAACTAACTCAAGCAAGGAAGGATCTTCACCCGGCCAAAGTCCTGCAGTTCACAACTACGAGTATTGACAAGTGCATGAGGAAAGATGTAGAGAAACAATTGAAGCTGTGCAAGGAAGATGCTAAAAGGAAGGAGCAGACGATTCGATCCTTGCTCTCGCAGGAAGATGCGAATAAGGCTAAGATTAGGAAGATCAAGGAGATGTGTGTTAACTAGTTCTATTTAGCTTAAGCCCGATGCCTTTTTAAGTTGTAATAGTTGTACTTGTTGACCTAGCGGTCTGAACTATTGGCCCCGGAGTCCTGGGAGTAAAAAAATTGGTCGCCCGTTAATCTGTCTTAACGCTGCATTACTTCCTTTTGTCTGACCAATGCCCCTTGGATATTCTGCCTGTCGCTTCGTCGTCCTCGTGTACCAATAGGAGGCTCCACAGCTCGTCGCTTTGTTGCCCATCCCCTCGCCCTCTCCAATCTCCACCGTGCCATCCACCCCCTCGCTCCCTCTCCAATCTCCACCGCGCCGCCATGGAGATGCCCTCGCTGAACTTCTATGAGGCGGTGATGTTCTCGCACTTCGACATCCTCGCGCTGTCGGCCGCAACGGTGCCCCACGGATGGCGCATCAGCTATGCGGGGGTGTCGGTGGCTCCGCTCCTCTTCCTCGGCGGAGCCGTGATGGAGAGCGAAATCGCGGCGCGCCGCCTCCAGATGCCCGCATGGAAGAGGGCGTTGTCCTGGTACGCGGCAGCCAGCCCGTACTGGCCGACGCTGTTCAAGAAGGAGCGGAAGGCCAAGATTGGCAACCGCATCGTTTACGGGCGCGTGGTGCACCGGGATCTCTGCAACCGAGAAGGGCGGGAGAGGTTCTGGTCCGTCCCTGGACGGACCAAGTTCGCCGTCATCACCGCCGCTCACCGCGAAGAGGTGCTCCGTCTCGCGTACAATGCGGAAATCGTGGAGGTTCCGTCCGACAAAGACGAGGAAGCCGACGGCTCGGAGGACAGCGGCATCGGAAGTGAAATTGTTGACTAGTTGGTTGAATTAATGTAGGATGTGAAATCGCACCTTTGTTTAGAAGAATTTGTGGTTGAATTAATGAAATGCCTCGATTTAGATCTCTGTCTCGATTAATTTGTGGAAGAATTTGTGATTTAGATCAATTTCTGTCTCGATTTAGATCTTTGTCCCGGATTGGGAACGTAACCGTGGACCAAAGACACCTTTTCTACTAGTGTATTCTGACACTGGTGGTTTGTTTAAACGTAATCTACGTGGATTGTGCCGCATGCAAATGGCACAACCACAATTTATAAAGTGGAAGCACGTACACCAGGTTACTGGAGATCCGGGAGCTTTGCCGGATGCAGGGGACGCAGGAGCAGAGAGGCGGTGAGATAGACGGGCTCAAGATTAGGCCAAAAAGTGGTACCCATTTCCTCCTCATCTGGGCATTATCGGTGAGAACATTGTTGTTTATGTTGCCACGCCGTTGTACATCATCTGAAATAAGTTGCTGCTTCGTGGAGTGTGGTAGCTTAAATAATTTAATTATGTGCCACTTACATTCCGTCGTATTTGGAGACCTCCTGCCCCTCAACAATCGTGGAACCGGTGGATCATTGTTTTTAGATAGTAGTGGCACAATCACAATTTCGGATTCAACTACTGACTCGGGCGTTTCCAAACCCTAAGTCGCGGTACATTTTACTCAGAGAACGTGGGTAGATTGTTTCGCCCAGCAACGTGCCCCACACAGAGCGATCAGAATTTAACAGAATTACATATATAGGTTCAAGTTCAACACATTACTATGCATCTTCATTGCCAGCAGCCTTCTTCCGCAGCCTGGGTGTCAAGCCTTCACGTCCACTGGCTTCTTCATTTCCTGCCTTCTTCCTCTTCCTCGGTACCAATTTTATTAGCTTCACGTACTCTGCATCGCCGGGACAATGGGCACCAGAATCGTGTCCAGCATCATCTTTCCACTCGTTTTTAATTTCTTCGGGCAGCAAAATCACTGACCCGGCAGTCATGTTTCTAACCTTGCGGCGCTTCCTGTCAAAGAAACAAGACTGTTGCATAACTGCCTAATATCTACAGAGTAAATAAAACAAAAATTATAATTCAGCACAAACATGCGAACCCCAAGCGACCTTTGCTTACCAGGAGCTAATTGGGTTCGAGCAACCACCATGTCCAAGAATAGAAGGGCGACTCCCAGTTGCAGCAACTTTCACATCTAGTACATGACATTTCAGGTCAAACATGGTAGCCGAAGCATACCTTTTCATCAACCCAATTAGCTGACTATCACACGTTATAGGAACCATGATGCCACGTTCATCCATGAAGCTGAACTTTGCTGTCTGCTTCGGCCATAATTCAACATGATTACGCAGAGAAGAAACCATACTAGATATAGTGCAGATCTGTGCAGGCGCTTCTTCCATCATGAAACAATGGCTTCCATACCACTTGCCATTAGAGTCGTACCTATAGAGGACTACCGTAACCAGGTAAAGGGGGTTCGCGCAGATCCCACTTGACAGAAAACTGTGGACAAAATATGTTTGTCAGCGTTGGGCTAACAAACAATTTGAGGTTCAGTAGCCAGCTAGCAGTTGTAATTAGTGCAAATAGCAAAGAGAAGGGTAGCTCACCCGCTTGTAGACAGAACTTCTTCTTTATTGATAGTAGGATCTGCCATCCTCCGAGCTGCTCGGCTCGTCGGCGGCGAAGGCGGGCTAGATCCTCACAACGGCGGCTACGGCATGCGCCATTGGAGCTCGGGATCAGCGACTGGGCGCAACAACTGGCCGCAGCAACTTGGCGCCAGAAGTCAAATGTCTGAAGGGATCGTCCTGCCTGGAGGGTGGATTCCGACGCCGCTGGTGCTAGGGGAAAGCTGGGAATGGATTTGTGAAATTGGTCAACGCATCCGATACACTTAGATGCTCGATTTTCCTAAGAGGTTGCCGCGTTGGCGCCCGCTTCACAGACAGATGACCGACATGTGGGTCCCGACCGTCCACTTCACGGGGCGGTTTAACGGAATGTTTGAATTTGCAGGGATGAGATGAGTTTGCCTCGAAATGGCCCCTCTCAGTAGTTGGCGGGCCAACTTTTCGAAATGCGGTAATTTCAGGCAACTTAGGTACCGCCATGCGTTGGCCTGCGAACTTTGGTACCACAGACGAACAAGCCCCATCATGTTGGCGTAGCCTGTTGAAGATCCTACCGAGGCATGGGGAGGTGGTGTAGTCATCGCTGTGTAGACGTGGGCTGGCGACCGTGGTCCAAGAAGACTAGGGGAGCCAACGGCGGGATGAAGACCGGGGTTCCATGCCCCGGTAAAGGGTGGCAGAGCACCATACGTGGAAGGAGCAGACCAAGGCATGGACCAGGCCTGAACCATGCCGGTCCAAGGATCATGAGGGGACACCAGGTTGATGCAGGAGGTGGCACCATCGATGGTGGTGCAGGTGGCACGGACGAAGCGGGCCGCGACCTCTAAACTCATAAGCCTCACTTCTAAACTCATCTAAAGCATGAATATCTAATAAACGTTTTTCTCCTGATGCTTTAAGATCATAGTTTAGGTTCTTGATTGCCCAAAAAGCTTTGTGTTCCAATTCTAAAGGTAAATGGCATGCCTTACTGTACACCATCTTATAAGGTGTCATACCCATTGGATTTTTAAACGCAGTACCGTATGCCCATAGAGTGTCATGTAACTTGTATGACCAATCTTTTCTTGATTTGTCTACCGTCTTATCGACTATGTCTTTAGTTCTCTATTGGAGAGTTCCACTGTACCACTCGTTTGAGGATGATACGATGAAGCAACACAATGAGTTACTCCATATTTGCTGAGGATTTTCCTGAAAGTTCCTTTCATAAAATGAAAACCACCGTCAGTGATTAAAAATCTAGGAACTCCAAACCTGGGGAATATAATGTGCTTGATCATCTTCACTGAGGCGGCTGTATCTACATGGCTTGTTGGAATAGCTTCAACCCATTTAGTAACATAATCGACAACAACAAGAATATGAGTGTAACCATTTGATTCTATAAAAGGTCCCATGTAATACATTCCCCATACATCAAAGGGTTCGATTATAAGACTATAATCATTTGCCATCTCTTCTCTCCTACCTATATTACCTATTCTTTGGTAAGCATCATAGTGTTATACATACCTGTGTGCGTCCTTGAGCAAGGTGGGCTAATAGAATCCAAATTGAAGTACCTTTGATGCAGTTCGCTTACCTGCATGATGTCCTCCATACGGGTTGTCATGACAAGCTTGCAAAATTGCATTCATTTCATGGTTAGGAACACACTTCCAAATCATTTTGTCAGGTCCATGAAAATATAGATACGGATCATCCCAAAAGTAATATTTAAGATCATTAAAGAATTTCATCCTTTGATTTCTTGTCATACCAGGAGGTATAAATTTTATTGCGAGGTAGTTAGCATAATCCGCAAATCAAGGATCAGCGATTTCAATGTTTGCTAAATATTCTCCTGGAAATGACTCATTTATAGGTACAGGGTTAGTAATTATTCCCTCCATCCTAGAGAGATGATCTACTACCGGATTATCCTTACCCCTCCTATCTACTATTTGCAAATCATATTTCTATAGTAATAAGACCCACCTAATCAACCTGGTTTTCACATCCTTTTTAACAAGGAGGTGACACAAAGCTTGGTGATCCGTATGAACTATTACCTTAGAATTAATAATGTAAGATCTAAATTTGTCACAAGAAAAAATGATAGATAGGAACTATTTTTCTATAGTAGCATAATTTTTCTGAATCTTATTAAGAGTCCTACTAGCATAATAAATAACATTTAAATTCTTTTTGTCTTGCTAACCTAACACAGCCCCTAAAGCATAGTCACTAGCATCATACATGATTTCGAAAGGTTCAACCCATTTTGGAGATTGCATGATGGGTGCTGAAACTAATTTGTTTTTAAGGTTCTCAAAAGCTGCAATACAGTCATGATCTAAGTAGAATGGAGTTTTCTTTCTCAAGAAGGTTGGTGAGAGGCATAGCTATTTTAGCAAAATCTTTTATAAAATGCTTATAAAAACCTGCATGTCCCAGAAACATTTTTAAGTTTTTTATGTCCTGAGGTATTGGGAGATTTTCTATAGAATCTATATTAGTTTCTATTTCTATACCTTTCTCCGTAACCTTATGCCTGAAAACTTTACCTTCTCTTTCCATGAAACGACATCGTTCCTGATTCAAAACTAAATTTGATTGCCTGCATCTCTACAAAACTTTCACTATAAGAAAAGTTGGCTTTTACAACGGACGATTTTCATGGTTGAAGGCCCGTTTTTCATGGCTAAAAAAGTCTTCTATGACGGATGCCCTTCATGGTAAAAGCCCCGTCACAAAATAATCTACCATGGTTTTTTCCGGACTGTGGCGGATCGCAACCTTCAGCCACGAAAACTTGTTCTGTTGTAGATCTGTTTACCAGCCGTGTTGACTGCTGACGTCATGCAAACTGCCACGTGGCATCCACCGTTAGAGGCTAGTTACCACCGTTAATAGCCATAGAAACCATGGTAGAAGCCAGGCCCAGCCAAGGCCTGCTAAATTCTAACTGGGCCAGCCCATTAGGGGAGCCCAATAAGAATATGGCCCGTTACTATTTTGTCATGTACTGTTTGAAATGGGCCCAAAGTTGCAGCCAGCAGCGGCTCGTGAACTTTCAGGCCCAATTCTGTTTTGACCTAAAGAAGGCCCATGATGGTCCAACACTCTGTGGCCCATTAGCAGTCTGCGCCAAGTCGCTCCTGTACATTTAAGGCCTGCGGGCGGCCCATCACTGTTTATCGTAGCCTATCGTGGGCGGCCTACTGACGGCCCTTGTCTAAGATGGCCCGTTACTGTTCAGGCTTGTTACTGTCCTAGACTTTCACTGTTCCAGGCTTTACCTGTTCAGGCCCACAAGCGGCCCTTTACTGTTCTAGTCTGGTAAAAAGTGTCGGCTTGTTACTGCCCTCGCCTAGAAATTTCTCGGGCCGTTACTTTTCTGGCTTGTCACTATTCTGGCCTTTCACTGTTGCGGCCCTTTACTGTTGAGGCCGGCTACTGTTTTGGCCTATTACTATTCTGGGATTTCACAGTTTCTTGCATGTTACTGTGATGGGTTGTTTCTGTTACGGCCTGCTACTATTAAGGCCTGTTACTGTTATGGCCTATTATAGTTATGACCTGTTACTCTTACGGCCTGGTACCATTACGGCCTGTTACTGTTACGTCTATTTACAACTTGTAGGTCGGCCCATTACCTTTACGGCCTTTTATAGTTTCGGCCTTTTCTGAAGCCCATGCCAATATCATAAAATGTTTATATAATCTAGCATTTTTTACTGTTCATCGTTGGCCGAATACACGAGCCAATAACAAAGCACAATACTATTCCCTAATCGACCTGCCTGGCGTAGTTACTGTAACGACTACCACATATGTGGACGGTATCAACTAAATGCATACATGGCCTACGCGAGTTATCTAGATATTACATCAGCTGCAAACTTCTTAAAATTATTACATATTATCAAATCACGAGTTGACAATCAAGTTGATAGCAGAGTCCTCAATTGGTCACCTGCATCTTTGAGTGTGACAGCTACATTAGAGGAGACAGGATCTTGTTGGCCCCTCTTTGGTGGCGATAGCAATAATTGCACCCTGAAACTAAGTAATAACAAGTTAATACATCAAACAAGACAAACTACTCATTTGACTGATATGGCAGGAGCTATGATCTGGAGTTTACAACTAGTCAATGGTTCAATTATTGACCAAAACGTCAAAGAAACAGGACAATCAAGCATGCATTAAATAAGTGTGCCTACCGTGAAACGAGCAATCAAAAAATGTGTGTGCGTGACTTAGAATTTCAGCAAAAATAAACTAGCCAGGTCATTTCAACAAATATATGTGGAAGCAGTTCTATACCCTAAAATGCAAGAGATGTCGGGTGACTCGGAATTTGCGCTGAGACACAAAATGGCATGTAGTTACTGTCATAGCGAAGAATGAACCAGATAGAAATTATAACCGCATCATACGAGAACTTGTAGAGCAGGAATGCAAACCACGAATGAACTATATATTGCAGAGGATAGTTATGTCATGACTTAGGATGAACCAGACCCAGAACCAGATGCAAGATATAATGGAGTCGCTCGTGAACCTGTAGAGCAGAACAAACAAGCATTAGACAAGTGTGCCTAGAATGAAATGAGCAATCAAACAAAGTGTTTCTTACAATTTCAGCAAATATAAACAAGCGATGTAATTTTAGCAAATATATATGGAAGCAGTGGCATCTCCTAGAATGCATAGTCGTTGTGTGACTCAGAATTTGCGGCGAGCTACACAATGGCATGTAGTTACTGTCATAGCTAAGAATCAATCAGATAGAAATTATAATGGCATCATAAGAGAACGTCTAGAGCAGGAATGCAAACCACGAGTGAACTACATAGTAGAGGACAGTTATGCCGTTGTTAGGATGAACCAGCACTAGATAAGGAATTAATGGCATCCCTTGTGAACCCGTAGAATTGGCTATGCAAACCAACATGTTCATTGTTCCATTTTGAGCTATATGCAAGAAAAAGGAAATAGTTAGTGATGCAGCTTTTGAAGAAGCAGATGGAAACAACAAAATTATAATCGAATTAGTACGAAGAGTTTAAACGGCTACTACAGGATAGCAGAACAATCCCAAGGAGGAAATAATAGTAGGAACTGATCTCAGGACAAACCAGATAGATTTAGCAACTGTAGAGTAGGGAATCCATACTAATATTTTCTGCTGACTTCAGATTTTGCAAGAATTATACAGTAGCAGGCAATTACTGTTGTATGGAGTAGCGAAGAACATGTGTGTGGAAAAATAACAGACATGTCCATGTCTTGAAATTTGTAGAGCAGCGCATGCAAACCAACATGTCTAATAACCTTGTATGTACTAGCATGAAAAACACGCATGCCCACTGACTTGTATGTACGAGCACGATAAAAAAAATGCAGTTCACTGTGACAGGCTTGAACGTGCTATACTACTGACAGAACAAAAACGGGTTGCATATTTGGTTAACCTTGGTCAGAGAGGCGTCTAGGCATCGTCGGTACTGTGCGGGTGACGTCCAGGTCACCGAGGGTGCTGCGGTTGCGGTGGCTGTTGGCGTCGGGGAAGCAGATCTTGGGCGGTCGATGCCGGCTTGAGCGCGGTGGACGAGAGCGTCGCTGAGGCAGATCCATTGCATTGAACGGTGACGGCCGAGAAGCTGGTCTAGAGTGGTGGACATAGAACTCCCTGAACTAGATCACGTCCGGTGTACACCGGTGAAGCGGATCCGGTACGGTTGGGTAACTTTCGGCAGCCGGGAAGTAGAGCTTGGGTGGTCGATGGTGCCATCGGCATGGTGAACGACACCGCAGCTCCGATGCAGTGGCAGAGAGACCTGGTGAACCAGATCCGGTGGGTGAGCATGGTGAAGCGGCTCCGTGGTGGTGCACGAGACCGCCATGGACCGCCGGCCGGTGCACGTCGTGGTCGTGGAGGTGAGGACGTGGGAGAGAGGGGGCTGGGATTTTTGGAAGGACCAGCGGGAAAATCTGGGCGAATCTCGACTAAGGAGGTGAATAGAAACATAAATTATGACCGTGCCCCCAAGCTACCAACTTTAGCTTGCCTAGACGGCGTCAGAACAATGGGTAGAATCATAATTTTGAAGTCAAAAGTTTTTGAAACTGAGGGGCGGAAAATGCTTCAAGATTGGTGTGTGATTTTCCCGCTTGATTGAGATATTGAATTTGGCTACCGTCCATCTAATAATAATATAAAAATGGTACTGATCCAGTGGGATATTTTGCCTCAAAGTTTTTAAAACTGAGGGGTGGGAAATGATTTAAAGTTAGTGTATGGTTTAGCCGCTCGATTGAGATTTTGAATTTGACAAGCGCCCATCTGATAATAATCCAAAAATGGTACAACCCCGGTGGGAGATTTTGCCTCAAAGTTTTTGAAACGGAGGGGCGGGAAATGCTTCAAAGTCGGTGTGCGGTTTTGCCACTCTATTGAGATTTTTAATTTGACAAGCACCCATCTGATAATAATAATAATAATATAAAAATGGTACTCCCTAGGTGGGAGATTTTGGCTCAAAGTTTTTGAAACGGTTAGGCGGGAAATGCTTCGAAGTCGGTGTGTGTGATTTTGCCGCTCGATTGAGATTTTGAATTTTGCTAGCATCCATGTACTACTAGTAGTAGTACTAAAAAAGGTGGTAGAACATACAGCTATATGGTCAGGAATTCATGGCCGAGAGTCACATCAACTAATCATCCATATAACCACACTCGAGGTACTCCCTGTGTTCGGTATTACTAGGCCGGAGTAGTACTAGTTTGGAGAATTAACTTCACCTACTCGCTTTATAGCTAGTTATTACTTGCAGTAGTAATCCTAAAATCTAGCCAATGCACGTGGCCACCGCATCTAATTGAAAACATGCAAGCCAATAGATGCACTCCCGTTTTAACAATATGATCGGGCAGGAGCATTACACGACATGGTGGTTCATATTTTATGGTCAACTATAGGAGTAATTGA
Organism: Avena sativa; assembly: GCA_916181665.1. Classification (NCBI taxonomy): domain Eukaryota; kingdom Viridiplantae; phylum Streptophyta; class Magnoliopsida; order Poales; family Poaceae; genus Avena; species Avena sativa. The sequence goes on from OV702289.1 coordinate 622,281,852, forward strand.
GTAAAACTAGGAGCATTAATTGGTACTCCGGCCTAGAAATTGAGGCTATAAAATAATTAAGAGGTATATACACCTTTAGTCCCACATCTTGCACTGCGAGAGCGTTTTAGTCCCACATATTGAAAAATGAGCAATACTAGTCCCTCAACTTATATCTCAAGAGCATTTTATTCCAATTTAATAGAATTTCAGTGAATTTGACTTAATTTGTTGACAAATGACGTTGATTTTTTTAAAATGATCCCTCTATATTTTTTATGTCGTTTGTGTCCCTATGCGGACTGATAAGTGGGCCACCTGTTAGTAGATGTACAAATAAAATAGTTAAATCTCTAAGAGGAGAATGGATTCGAACTTAACACTTTTGGACAACGACACACACCCACAAGCCACTATGCTGGTAGATGCCCATGACTACTCATGTGAGACGAGGAATACTTAAGAGGATGTAATTATGCCAGACTAGGAGTACTTGGGGGGAAGTAATTATTTATACAATAAAAAAGCACATACGAACGGAAAAAATGCTCACGTCTATGTTGGTACGGTACATAATATCAATTTTATAGCTTTGTTGTTAACCTAGTAGCTAGCTGCAGTGTCTAGAATAAACTTAAGTTTTTTCTTATTCACAAAAATGAAATGGAATAAAGTTGAGTTGTTATTGTACCCCAGAACACATATTTTTGAATATCCAAAAAAAAGAACACATCAGCCAGAGCGCTCTTCAGTTAATCACTTATGTGTGCATGTTGTAGTGGCAAGGTTGATTTCTTCAGTAGCGCAGGTAATCAGTTCGATACCCTACAACGACCATTAGTAGTTTTTCTTATTTGTTTTCTTATTCAGATCCTCCTGTCAAGTCGTACCAAGGTCACAACTGGCAAGAAGAAAATACACAGGGGTCATTTTGCAAAAATTATGATGCCACATGTCACTTCAAGAATTAGTTATGACGAATTCGGACAAAATTCACAAAAATTTGATTGAATTGGACTAAAATGTTCCTGGTTACAAGTTGTGGGGCTAGTGTTTCTCACTTTGCAAGATGTGGGACTAAAACGCTCCCGCGGTGCAAGTTGTGGGGCTAAAAACGTATATACCTCAATAATTAACGACCGTGTTATTGAGAGAACATGAGGTTTTTAGCTCCACGGAGCATACACCCCATCCGGCCACATGGTGAGCATCCAAGGGCGCTGCCAAAAAGCGAAATTGAAAAATAGAAAATGTCATGCAAAAAATGGAAAATGCCCTGCGTTTGCGTGTGCCCTGAGGGACCAGGGAGCGTAGGTTTTCTTCTTAGATTTTGGGATAATTAAATACAATGAGGTTATGATACTACTACTACTAGTATCATCCTACACCTACTCACTCGCGTGCTCCCAGGAGTCGTAAGCTGGTGTGCGCATGACTGTTTTACCATAATTAGTGTGCATGCGCATGCGCGTGCCCGTGCCAGTTTGATGAAACACGTTTGCGGTTGCTGTGTGCATGCCGTCGTCTTGTTTCCACACGATTCACTTGGATTTCCCAGGCCTTTGTTTAAATGTGTGTCTCTGGAACCGCTTCCTGTGCCAGTCGGTGGGACCGAGACCACACGAACGCCATCATCCATGGCCGACAAGAAGCAGGAGGACTCGCAATGGGCTGGTCTCCTTGAGGAACTCGTCCAGAAGATAGGTGACATCTTCCTTTCGACGGACAACTTCTACTACTACGCCGCCTTTCGGGCAGTCTGCAGCACTTGGCGCGGCTTCACGGAGGAGCCCTTTATGCCAGCCAACTGGATTGTTCTAGAGCACCAGTTGTCAGAGGAATATCGGGTAGAAGATGACGCCATCACGTTGCTGAACGTGAGAACTGGCCGCCACCTTGAGAAGAAGATTAGCCGGGTTATTCGCAGGTGCTTTCTTTATATTCATTTGTATATATGTGATCCATTTGTTGCATTCACATCCTATACTATCTGTTTTTCAAGTTTTGTTTCTTTGTTCACTTGTTGCCCAGGGTTTTGCTCCATGGTTTACCTTGATTGAATTTCAGTCTGTTTACCTTGACTGAATCTATGTTTCTCCTCCCTCTATCTCTGGAAGGTACTTTTATGTCGGTAGCACAACCGGCGGCCTCCTTGTGCTTGGACAGAGGGTGCAGCCATACAAGACCCGGTTGTACAACCCCTTCTCGGGTGCTATCCAACACCTGAGGGCGGAGGTACCAACCAAGAGGGTGGCTTCTGTCGCTGTGACGATGTTCCCGTTGTTGATGGTGTTTACATCAAACAATCAAAACACCACCATTCAGTGGGCGGATGAGAGCATGGAGGAAGGGAGTCGCCCGGTCTTTGGTGAAGGGTGGTACTCGCCGTATGACTTCACGGAACTCCGGAGCATGACCTCTTACGTTGGTGATATTTTTGTCGTAGACAGATACGGGTCTGTCCTCTTGACTACGTGTGATGCTGCTCATGGAGATGTGCAGCTATAGCACTCTGCACGAACCTTGGAGATGCATCCCACCGTTGCAGGCCCTGTTTCGGGCTGCCAGTTCCTAGAGAATTGTTTTTACCTCAACGAGTCCGACGGGGAGTTGCTGTTCGTTGTGAGTGGACCGGCCTGTGGCGGCAGGCCGGTTGTTTACCGGGTTGATACCCAGAACCGTGTCCTTCAGCCAGTCAGAGGCATCGGAAGTCATGCTCTCTTTGTTGCTGATAGTTGGTGCGTCTATGTCGATAGCGCCAGGGTACCCACGGTGCAGGCCGGCGGCATATACTATGCGGACCTATCCGAGATTAGATGTTACAACTTTGAGGCTCTTGCGTGGGAAGAGGAGCCAAGCGTTGTATATGGGTATGGAGTAGGAGGATTATGGATCAATGACCGTCCTTTCAAACTCGATCGATTGCTGGTGGAGTATTGCAGAATTGTCGAGCATTCTGAGCTGCAGATGGTGTCACCATATGGCGAGGATGGTACCACCCACTACGATTACTACGACGACTATCCATCAGATTGATGGATTGTGTGGGTCTGCTCCTGATGTATTCTCTTCAGGTCAGCTCTTTATGTGTTCACTTTGTTGAGTGAACGTCTATGAATTTTGCAAGGTCTACGGTGTCCGTGTAATACAATGGACGTCTCCCTGTTCCGGTAGATCGTGTGTTGTACCTCTTACAATTTCACTATTTTTTCATGTGTGTGTAGTAATTCTGATAGATGCTTAGTTTGTAACAATCCTCAATACTGCAAATTACAGTAGATTATTACAATCCTCAGTAAACTTGATAGTAATAAAATGAAGCATAAAAGTTGCATCAGAGTCCAGACAACTAAAAAAACACCATAACTGGTGTTACAGAAATGGTCTCTATGGATCTTGCATCCCGAGACATGTAACAACTAGCTTCCCATGAGAGCTGCAGATGAGATTATTAAGTATGTTCTGCGTTAAAGCTTGCCCGTTTTTCAATTCATATAAGTCTTTGCATGCTATGGTAATTACTGAATCTATTTTGTTGGCTTCTTGCTCAACAATATCACGGGCATCTTGGAGGGTATCCTCAAATAATCTTTCAGCTGAAAAACGAGGATCAGTCGAAGCGGTGTGCCATGAGCAATAGGTATTGTCACTACTGCTATGTGAAACAAAATCTAAACTTGGAGAAGCGGGTCTTTGTTCGACATTCAGAGGGTCATTTGCAGCCTGAAACAAACACAAAAGAAGTTATAACAGCATTACCATGCAATCACACCACCATGAATTTTAAATGTGTCAATGCGGTAATATATAAGGAAGGAAGAAATTAATAGTGGTGGCTCATACATCTATTTCTTCTTGAATAAGTGGACCAGTTGGCGCTATGGAGCGATGCGAGCATGTGCTGCTCCGTGAAATGACTGCTCTACTTGAAGATGGCTGAGACCCAGACAAAACAAGTTACTTAAACAACAAACTTGGGAAACAAACTACAAGTTCATTTTAAATAACAATGCGAGCACTCAACCAAAGTACCTGATGCAGACTGCTCAAACTAGAATGTGCAGAACATGAATAAAACGAATATTAAAACTAAGCCATTATGTTTCTCATATATAAACTAGCCAGGAACTACATAACGAAAATCTGCCACTGATTTAATCATAGACAAAAAAAGAGTAACTCAGCCAATAAAAACACATCAATTGTTAGCCTCGAATATGCTAGCCAGATAATTTCAGACAAACAATGAATCAAGCAATCATACATTTAATTATTCATGAATAGCCAGATAATTTCAATGCTTCAGCAGCCTAAGAACAACAAACTGAACAATCAAGTGCCTCGTATTAAAATAGCCAGTTCATTTAACTATGATACACAGTAGATACAAGAGTGAGATGACCTGCACAGAGTTCCTTATGATACATGTGTGGATCTTATCGCTAGTGTGGCCTTGTTCTTATTATCAGACAACTCAGATGCAATACACCCGGCCTCTCCATATCTAGGAAATTGAACTAAGAACATGGAACAAAAGCAGACCATAGTGGGGCTAAAATGTTTGGTGCTAATTTTTGGCAAAAAAATATGAAAACAAGGAAGAAAAATGGTAAATTTAAGAAAACAAAAAATGTGGCAAGGACCAAACTTCGGGTGGGGGGCCTTACGGTAGGTGTTACACGAGATCTACGGCGGCTCGTGTGGACGGGTGGAGTTTGTACTCCATTGTTGTTCCTCTGCATAAAGGTAAGGCCAACTGTAAATACAAATAGGTTCCAATATGATATATGTTGGCATGAAGTGAAACAAAAGTGATGAGGTCTTACAAGATTATAGGAGCCATTCACTCTATGATATTGTGTGCAAACTGAGGGCGCTCCTTGCATAATAATAGCAAATAGTTTGAGCCGCAGGTTAAGAGAGATCAAATCGACAGTACATAATGGTCAAATAGTATGACATGTGTAAACGTGTAGTATAGGATAGCAGGACAATAGCACGATGGAAATACTATAGTTTGTAAATCGGCGAATGAGAGACATATTATATAATCATATCTCATGTGGACAGGTATAATAGAGAATGTAAACCAATATATTAAGTGACTAATAATTCACAAAGAAATAGTACAGTACATAAAAATAGTTCAATGCGTGGAGTTTAACCGTAACCACAACGGGTTAATTTAGTACTCCCTCTGTTTCAAAATATAAGATGTTTTAGCTTTGTGAAAAGAGTGCATCTAGACCTCTTTCAGTGTGTAGGTTCATCTAGGTTTGGAGTGAACCTACACACTAAAATGAGTCTGGATACACTTCTTTCACAAAGCTAAAGCATCTTATATTTTGAAACAAAGGGATTACATAATAGGTGTATATCAAGTAAAGAACCTATTAGTTAGGAAATTTAGCACGAATACAGTACATTGCCAACAAACAAATTGTACAAGGAGATCTGGTTTTACCTCGGTCGGGGCAGCGTCTAGGCCTCCTCCGCATCCTCACGGGTCACGTCAAGGTCGCCGAAGGTGCTACGGTCGTAGTGGGTGTCGACGACGGGGAAGCAAATCTTGGGCGGGTGAGGATACAAGCAGAACACTAGACCATGGCGTCCGTGGAGCAGATCCTAGGGGGTCGATGATGTGGTCAGCGCGCTAGACAAGAGGGTTCATTGAGCAGATCAGGTGTGCGGGTACGCAGGCTAAAGTGCAGCGGGATTGTTCCGGCGGTGACGTATTCCTGGAGGAGAGAGGGGGGACGGAGGGTTGGGTTTAGGTACTGCTAGCACTATACTGGAAAAATTAGGAGTGAAGCCCCCCACCTACCGAATTTAATAGGGGTCGAATGGGAATTTCGAAGTATCTAAAATTTGGGGGCACGAACTATGTCCGGATGCGCGGGATCATTTTCAAAAGGTGTTCAAACTTTTCATGATGCAAAGTCTTAGCTAGAAGTCGAACCACTTGTCAAAACTCTCTGTGGTTTCTGATATATTAATTAACCGCTCGATGGGTACCTCCAAAAGCTTTTTTCATAAAACTTTCAAAGCAACCTACAATTTATTACTTGTAGTTCAAGTTTGACCTAATTTCATTAAATTCAAGAGCAATCTATCGCACTTAGTTGTAGCTCAAATTTTACCTAATTTCATTAAACTGTCAAGACGCAAAATCTTAGCAAGAAGATGAACCTATCGTCATAACTCTCTTTTGGTTTCTGATAGTATATTAATTGACCCCCCCCCCCCCACGCGCCCCCTCCGATGGGTACCTCTAAGAGCTTTTCTGTAAAACTTTCAAAGCAACCTACACAGTTTACTTGTAGTAGTTCAAATTTTACCTATTATATTTTTTCCGCTTTGCCTATTATAATTTTATATAGTGATGATATGTCAGATGTCTATTATCTGAGTCTCACGTGCAGGACACGTGTAATTTACTAGTACTTGTAGTTTCCAATTTGACCTAATTTTGATAAATCGACATAAAGTCATTCTAATGGGCAGAGTTAGCTGGGAAGTTTGAAAACTCATAAAACATGGGAATCGTTGGTACAACATGTTAGTCCAATATATATGTATGTAAACTTGGTTTGTGGCATTCAGATCGAATATTCTTTGGACTTTTCTTTAGGAAAAAGAACAACCTCGCTCATATTCTTCACTCGAAAAATGTAGAATTGAATGTTCTTTCTTGATAGTTGGAAACTCACACCGACGACACTGTTTACTACAAGAAAATGCACCGATGATCTACCTATGAAAAGATTTTTAATTCAATAGGAATCTATGGCGTTTACTTGTAGCTAGCTCAAGTTTGACCTAATTTCGTTAAATTACCAATATGCAAAGTCTTAGCAAGAAGTTGAACCTATCGTCAGCTGGCTTCTGGTATATTAATTTTGAACCCTCGATGGGTACGTCCAAAAGCTTTTTCGTAAATCTATCAAAGCAAAACCTACAATTTACATGTAGTTTCAAATTTGACCTAATTCTGAGATATTGACATAAAGTTATTCAAATGTGCGGGGTTAGATATAGGAAGCTTCAAAACCCATAAAACATGGGAATCGCAAGTACAGCATGTTGTCGATCCACTATATATATATATATATATATATATGTCTGTCAACTTGGCTTGTGGCATCCACATACAATATTCTTTGGACTTTTCTTTACGGAAAAGAACAACTAACCTCGTTCGTCTTCACTCTGAAAACATAGAATTCAATGTTCTTTCGTGGTAGTTGGACACTCATACCCACGACACTACTTACTACTAGAAAATGCACCCATCTACCTCTCAAATGACATTTAATTCAAGAGCTATCTATCGCGCTTACTTGTACCTCAAGTTTGACCTAATTAATTTCGTTAAATTGTCAAGATGCAAAATCTTAGCAAGAAGTTGAACCTATTGTTAAAACTCTCATTGTTTTCAGATATATTAATTGTGACCCCTCGATGGGTACCTCCAAATTAAAAGCTTTTTCGTAAAAATTACAAAGCAAAACCTACAATTTACTTGTAGTTTCAAATTTGACCTAATTTCGAAAAATCGACTTAAAGTCATTAAAATGGGAAGAGTTAGATAGGAAGTTTCAAAAGCTCATAAAACATGGGAATCGCAAGTACAACATGTTGTCGATCGACTATATATGTCTGTCAACTTGGCTTGTAGCATCCACATCCAATACTCTTTGGACTTCTCTTTACAAAAAATAACAACTAGCCTCGCTCGTCTTCACTCAAAAAATGTAGAATTGAATGTTCTTTCCTGATAGTTGGTAACTCACACTGACGACATTGTATACTACAACAAGGTGCATCGATCTACCTCTAAAAATATATTTAATTCAAGAGCAATCTATCGCGCTTACTTGTAGCTCAAGTTTGACCTAATTTCGTTAAATTGTCAAGATGCAAAATCTCAGCAAGAAGTTGAACATATTGTCAAAAATCTCGGTGTTTTATGATATATTAATTGTGACCCCTCAATAGGTACCTCCAAAAGATTTTTCGTAAAACTTTCAAAGCAACGTACAATTTACTTGTAGTTTCAAATTTGACCTAATTTCGATAAATCAACATGAAGTCATCCGGTCAAATGGGCAGAGTTAGCTAGGAAGCTTGAAAACTCATAAATAAAACATGGGAATCGCTGGTACAACATGTTGGTCCACTATATATGTCGGTAAACTTGGCTTCTGGCATTCAGATCCAATATTATTCTTTGGACATTTCTTTACGGAAAAGAACAACCTCGCTCATCATCACTCGAAAAATTGAGAATAATTGAATCTTTTTTCTTGATATAGTTCGAAAATCACACTGTACCAACGACACTGTTTACTACAATAAAATGCACCCATCTACCTCTCTGAAAAGTCATATATTTCAACAGCAATCTATCGGGCTTACTTGTAGCTCAAGTTTGACCCAATTTCGTTAAATAGTGTCATGCGATGCAAAATCTTATCTATAATTTTTGATGTTCCATGCTTGTTTTATATCTACTTTCTTATGTTTTGTCCACACTTTGGAGTATTTCTACACATTTTCCGAAACTAACCTATTAATAAGATGCCATAGTGCCAGTTGCCTGTTTTCTTCTGTTTTTGGTTCCAGAAAAGACAGAAAATCAATATTCTCGGAATTGGACGGGACAAAAGCCAAAGTCAATATTTTACCGGGAGACATATGGAGTCCGAAGGAGAGACGAAGGGGGGCCACAGGGCGGACACACCCCCCTTGGCACGGGCAGTCCTAGGCCACACCAGGCCATGGTGTGGGCCCACTGGCCAGCCACCGACCTTGCCCCTTCGTGTCACATCCCAAGATTTTCCAAATCTTGTAATGTGAAAAATAAAATGAACACAATAAACTTTTGTTGAAAAACAGGGTGAAAAGAAACTTTTGTTTCTAAAAGGAGACTTAAAATCCCATCTTGAACAAACTTTGATTAAAGTTTGAATTCAACAAAAATCCAAATCAAGGGAAATGCATTCCTCAATGAATGTATCTGGAAATTTGAACACTTGGAAAATAAATCCAAAACCCTAAACCCTAATGGAAGGAAATCATTTTCCAAGTTATCTCCCAATCCATGGATTTGATCCATACCAAAGTTGATCAACAAATAATCACAAAGGATCAAGAAAGACCTTAGAGATGGTTTCACTTAGTTTGGAACCATAGACAAAATCTTATGAATATAATAAGATAAGGAAATTGAATTTCCAAAGCCAATAAAGCCCTTACCAAAAACCCATACCTTTTGGTGAACAATTATAATCCTAAAGGGATTAAAAAGATAAACATTTGATAAAGGAAAATAAATTGTTTTGGAAATACTATTTGGATCTTTTAATAAAAGACTTTGTTTTCAAATGAAAAGGTGAGCCAATAATTTTGGCCAAGCTTTTGTAATAAAATATTTTGTTTTGATAAAATGAATAAAGGTTTATTTAAATAAAATAATAAGGATTTAAATATCCAAATTTTATTTAAGTAAAGGCTTTTTCCATTTTAAATGAACACCAAGTATTTTATTACTACTTTGAAATCTTTTATTAAAAGGTTTTGCTTTGATTAAAATGAGTAAAGGATTATTTAAATAAAATAATAAGGATTTAAATATCCAATTTTATTTAAGTAAAGGCTTTCCCATTTTAATTAAAACACCAAAACTTATTTATTTATTTAAATAAGTTTCCAAGTATTCCTTTATTTTTCAATAAAACCTTCTGGTTTGGTTTTGAAAATAATTGGATTTCAAATGGAAATTTTATTTAAATAAATCAAACCCTAATAACTAAAGATCCATTTTATTTAATTATTAAATGGATCCTAAAAAGAATAAAAGTATTATTTCATTTTGAGATTTGGATTATGTTGCCAAACAGAACCAAATTCAAAGTGAAGTTGAGTGATTGTTTGAATTGTTTGAACCTTGTTTGAATTGCTTGATTAATTGTTTGAAATTGAAAACAGAAAAAGAATTAGAAAAAGAAAAAGAATTAGACAGAAAAAAAATAGTGCAACAGACCCAGCCCACTAAGGCCCAGTCCAGCCCAGACTTCTCCCTCCCCGAAGGAAAACATTTTACACCCAGATTCAGACCCACTGAGTCAATGACCACCAGGACCCACACCTCCTCTCTCCTCTTCTCACTGCCAAGCGGACCCACCTCTCTTTCCCACGCCCGAACCGTTTTCTTCACCGCGAAAGAAACCCACACAGCAGCTGACCGGTGGACCTCCTCCTCTCTTCTATTCCCACTGACCGCTGGACCCCTTTCCACTGTTCTCCTTCCCCCCCGCGCGACCAGTTCTTCTCCCCCTTAACGCCGTTGATTTCTCCAGCGTAATTCGTCTTAACGCTGAGCCTTTACCGAGCCTTGATCACGCAGATGGAAACGCCTCCCTCTCCTCTATAAATCCCCTCTGACACCCCGCGATAGCACGCCTTAGACTGCCCTCAATTCCTCCTCGAACGCCCTCTGCTCCGACGAGCTGTCGCAGCAATTCCGGCCAACTCCGACCACCCCTCTGCCTCTACTTCACACGAGTGGACTCCTCTCGACCTCACGCATCTCCTAGTACTCCTAGTTTGCCCGCGGGAACACCAGAACCCCGACTCCAACAAGCCCCGAGCCAGCGCCGCCGTCTGTTCCAACTACGGCGACATTGCCCGGTAAAACCAGACCACTCCTCTCCTCCTTCTTCACGCTCGCATCACCGCTGTACCCTTGCGCGTCTTACAGTGCTTTTCGTTTGCCTTCTCGTGGAACACAGCAACGTCTCCGACACGAACAGAGCAACCCGACGCCGCTCTCAACTCCGGCGACGTCTCCCAGGTGAACCAGACCGCCCCGCGCCTTCTCATTCACACCCACACTTTCGTCGTGCCTTTGCGCATTTAACAGTACCCTTGGTTTGCTTCCTTGTGATCTGCAGCATCGTCCCTGACCTCAACCAGAGACAACCGCCGCCGTTCCCAACTCCGACGAGGAATTGGGACTGCTCCTGAGCGCCCCTTGTCAAGCCAGCAGTACCTTGAGCTTCGCCGTGACCCCCTGAGCCCGGTGAGCAACTCCTCCTTCTCCCTCACCCCCTGTAGCACCAGCACCGTCGTCGACCGACCGCTCCGCCGCCGGTAACCACCGCAGCGCCGCCAGCTTCTGGTCAATGCGTTGACAGCCGTTCGATCCAGATCGGACGAGTACGATAGAACCACTTACACGCGAATAGGTACGCTACCTAAGCCGCACGATCTAAATAGATCCAACGCCCCACAGCCACGATCCGGCCGAACCGGTATCGACCAGTAAGAACACGCCGCGTGTCACCTATCTGTTTAAAAACAGATTTGAAAACAGAAACTTGTGCCATTTTCAAACCCATGTATCTTTGGATCCACACGTCCAAATTTTACAAATTTGATGTCGTTGGAATCAGCAAGACAAGCTCTAACCAACCCTACCCTTAGTTTAACAAATAGTATCTGTTAGCTTGTCTGATTTTGCAGATTCTTTTGTGTGCTTGCTAACATTAGAAAAATCATTTAAAAATGATTTTTAGGGTTAAAACCTTTGCCAATTAGTTTGTTGTGACCTTACTGACCATAGGAACCAACCCGTAGTTTGGAAAGTGATTTTGCAAAAGAATAGGATGGATTAATTAGTTTAGTCCATTTCTAGCTAACTAAAACTATTGGTTTTGTTTATGAAAATGCTTTCATAAAGAAAACTTTGGAGAAAATGTTTTGAACCAAACCTACTGAACCAAAACACCAAGTTTTGCAAGAGCAACTCATTTGGTGAAACCTATAGATTAAAGCCCTAGTAGACATATTTCTACACCACATAAATTGACACTTTGTCATGGAAATGGTTTTGAGGTGAAACCTTTTGCTAACAACTTTGCCACTTTGGTAAATGACCAATTTGGATCTTACCAAGTTTAGGAATCTAATAGAGACCCTCTTTGCAAATGACTTTGCCATTTTGGTAAATGACCAATTTGGAACTTACAGAGTTAGAAGCCTAGTGAAGACCATCCCTACATTAGAACCAACCTTTGCATGCTTATGCATGACTTTGCCACTTTACAAAATGACCATTAGGTGTACCCAAAAGTCTATGACCCACTAGGAACCACTTTTTCAAACAAAGCAAAGCTAGGCATGCTTGCATGCATTTCCTTGACTTTGTTATTTTATGTGTGTTGATTTGCTTGATTGGTAGATTGAGTTTGTGTTTGCTTGATTGACTTGTAGTGAAGTTAGAGAAGAGTGAGACTAGCAAGATCAAGGAGTGAACCTATACCCTCTACCAAAAAGGCAAGTGATGCTTCATATCATTATCCCATTATTTCCATTATGCATTAGTGTTTTTGCTAAGTAAAACTTGCATGGTTTTTATTTTGCTAAGTATAGACCTTGCCATAGGAAAACTAGTAGAATGAATCCTTAGAAGGATTTTCCTAAGTTAGGAATCCTATTACTATCAAGCTTAGCCTAGCTAATAGAAAACCTGGGTGGGATATATATTCATGCTATGAAAATATTCTAAGTCTTTGGACTTGTGTTTTATTTTAACAAAACAACTAAGCTAATGAATCACCTGGGTGGAATGGAAGGAATGGTTTATGTTGAGTGGTTCACAAGGCCATGGACTTGGCTTGTGTATCTCACTTGTGGATGGCCACCCAGGAAACAAAGAGATTTGAGATGTCAAATGTTGAGAAGCTTCAAGTGCAACCACTTGGCAATATGGGCTCTGCCATGATCATATAGGTTGCAAGAACTTAGCCACATGGACAGTGGGTGGTAGTGTTTGATAGGTTGGAGCGCGTCCATGTTGGTCTAAGGGAAGGCTTCTGAAAGATTTTGTCTTGGGAAACCAAGTCTTGTGGGGAAAGTGCACCACCTCTGCAGAGTGTAAAACCTAAGTACTTAGCCATGTCCCTGGTAAAGGACAATTTGAGCATCAAGACATGGAAGCAATCAAGAATCTCATCACTCCAATTTATAAATTAAAACTTGTGGGTGAACAAGGGTTGTGTGAAAATCTTCAATCTTTGATGGAGAGATGGCTTGGTACAAGGATCTTGAAATCATTGATTGAGGAAATTGTTTTTGCCAAGAAAATCTTCTGTCTTTGATTGGTAGATGCCCTGAGTGGATCTCCAGTCTTTGATTAGTAGATGTCTTGGAAAGTTTTTGCCAAACAAAACTTAATATTTTCAAAATGATAGGAAAAATCTATTTTGAGCAATGCAAAGCCTCAACTCCACTTAGCCAAAATGCATATAGATGATAGACTCCACTATACTACCAAAGTATCACTTGCCAATACAATTCAAATGTATTGACCCTTGTGGCTGTAACTTGTAATGTTGCAGGTTTGATTGATTTAGTGAAGATTGATTAATTAGGATTACAAAGTCTACAACCAACATCTGCCTATGGCACTTTGAAGATGAAGGACCCATGACAATAGATATTCCGCTGCAATGTAATGTAAATAGCCAATGAGCTATGTTTGATGTAATAAAATTATTTTATTCCTGGTTATAAAGTTGTATTATGACCTTTGTTTCTCGATATTACATCTGAACTGTGGATGCTAGCTATTGATCCAGGGACTAGCATTGTAAACACAGGGATCTTTTCCTTTATTAAGGAGGGATCTTACAGATGGTATTAGAGCATTGTGTTGCCTGTAGGATTTGTAACCCTAGGATTGGACAAAAACCCTTAGAAAAAAAGGAGTTGTATTTTGTTCCAAAACTTATTTACAAAAACAATCTTGTAAACTCTTTCCTCAACCATTTTGGTTTCAACTCTACTTCTCTTCTATTTCAACTTGATGGAAAAGCCTACCCTATGACCAAAGACTACACCATGTGCAAAGGACTTATTCAACACTCTCAACCCTAATGACTTCAACTTCTTCAACATCTTCATCATGATCACCAAAGACTTCAACCTAGGATATCACTAAAGACTACAAATGAGACAAGAAATCTTGCTCAAGATTTGAAGACTAAGGAAACACAACTTAGAAGGAGCCATCATCACCTTTGAAGATTTGTGACCAAGACACAAGAATTCTCCAAGGAAACAAAGATCTCATTCAAGAATAATCAACCAAGAAGGATGGAAAGATCACAAGTAAACCATATAGATGGACCACCATATGTAGTTTAAGTCAAACACACCAACTTATGTGGTGTAACAAAAATTATTTTTGGTTGCCTAAAAATATGCTTGAAACTTTGTTGTTTGAGTGGAATGTTTGTTTTGTGATTGCTTGCACCTTGCTTGTGTGAATTGTGATGTGTGAGAATAGAAATATCTCCCAAGAAATCTTTTGCCTATTCTAATCCCAATCCAACCCCAAACAGATGACTTCTCCAAGAAACTCCAACATCAAGGATGGTGACAACAACAACAACCAAGAGGTCAACATGAGAGAACTCCTAGCAACCCAACACCAATTAAGCCAACTAACAGCTCAGTTCATAGCCAACAATAGTGATAAAGACCCTACCTTGCAAAAGTTTTTGGAAGAACAATCCCAACTGATGCTTAAGGTGACTAATCAAATGATCAGCATGGAAGAAAACTATCCCAAAAGAGTGTATGACAACAAGGATGACAAGAACATTATTCTAGATGGAGCCCCAGCTTGCATTATTTGTGGAGACAAGGATCACACTTCCAAGGAGCATGAAGATCAATGCCCCAATTGTGAAGAGGAACATCCAGTTGGCCAATGCCCCACATCTCAAGTTACTTGTTACCTATGTGAAGGAAACGACCATGTACCTACTCAATGCCCCATCTATGCCATTGTTGAACAAAGGAAACAAGAAGGATCCAAGTATGCCAAGAATGTTGATGACAAAGGAAAAAGACCACTTATACCTCCAAACAAGACAATCCAATTCAAAGGATCAAAGAAGCCCAAGAAACCAAAGCAAGACATGAGCCTTGTGCAATGTCGTAAATGTAAGGAAATGGGACACTACCCCAGTGGATGCCCAGAGAACCCGAAGAATAAAGAGATCGGCCAAGTAGTGTGCAACAACTGCAAAGAGCTAGGCCACTATGTAGCCACTTGTCCACAAGATCAACGTAAAGAACTCCAAGATATCCACTGTTTCAATTGCAAGGAACCAGGACACTATGTAAGCAACTGCCCAGAAAAGATGAAGAACAAGATAAACAAGTCTATGGAGAAACCCAACCTTAGCCCATGAGTCAAGAATGGAAATAAGGACACTGAGCAGAAGTTTTCCAAGAAGAAGTTTTCCTCAAGATTCCAAGCAAGCCAAGATGTAGTTTAGTTGGAAAAATTTTAAGGGTGGTAGTACCCTAGTTGTTTTGAACCTGCTTGTAACCCTAGCCTCCCCAAATCTCGGGACAAGATTTATTTTAAGGGTGGTAGCCTGTCACATCCCAAAATTTTCCAAATCTTGTAATGTGAAAAATAAAATGAACACAATAAACTTTTGTTGAAAAACAGGGTGAAAAGAAACTTTTGTTTCTAAAAGGAGACTTAAAATCCCATCTTGAACAAACTTTGATTAAAGTTTGAATTCAACAAAAATCCAAATCAAGGGAAATGCATTCCTCAATGAATGTATCTGGAAATTTGAACACTTGGAAAATAAATCCAAAACCCTAAACCCTAATGGAAGGAAATCATTTTCCAAGTTATCTCCCAATACATGGATTTGATCCATACCAAAGTTGATCAACAAATAATCACAAAGGATCAAGAAAGACCTTAGAGATGGTTTCACTTAGTTTGGAACCATAGACAAAATCTTATGAATATAATAAGATAAGGAAATTGAATTTCCAAAGCCAATAAAGCCCTTACCAAAAACCCATACCTTTTGGTGAACAATTATAATCCTAAAGGGATTAAAAAGATAAACATTTGATAAAGGAAAATAAATTGTTTTGGAAATACTATTTGGATCTTTTAATAAAAGACTTTGTTTTCAAATGAAAAGGTGAGCCAAATTAATTTTGGCCAAGCTTTTGTAATAAAATATTTTGTTTTGATAAAATGAATAAAGGTTTATTTAAATAAAATAATAAGGATTTAAATATCCAAATTTTATTTAAGTAAAGGCTTTTTCCATTTTAAATGAACACCAAGTATTTTATTACTACTTTGAAATCTTTTATTAAAAGGTTTTGCTTTGATTAAAATGAGTAAAGGATTATTTAAATAAAATAATAAGGATTTAAATATCCAATTTTATTTAAGTAAAGGCTTTCCCATTTTAATTAAAACACCAAAACTTATTTATTTATTTAAATAAGTTTCCAAGTATTCCTTTATTTTTCAATAAAACCTTCTGGTTTGGTTTTGAAAATAATTGGATTTCAAATGGAAATTTTATTTAAATAAATCAAACCCTAATAACTAAAGATCCATTTTATTTAATTATTAAATGGATCCTAAAAAGAATAAAATTATTATTTCATTTTGAGATTTGGATTATGTTGCCAAACAGAACCAAATTCAAAGTGAAGTTGAGTGATTGTTTGAATTGTTTGAACCTTGTTTGAATTGCTTGATTAATTGTTTGAAATTGAAAACAGAAAAAGAATTAGAAAAAGAAAAAGAATTAGACAGAAAAAAAATAGTGCAACAGACCCAGCCCACTAAGGCCCAGTCCAGCCCAGACTTCTCCCTCCCCGAAGGAAAACATTTTACACCCAGATTCAGACCCACTGAGTCAATGACCACCAGTACCCACACCTCCTCTCTCCTCTTCTCACTGCCAAGCGGACCCACCTCTCTTTCCCACGCCCGAACCGTTTTATTCACCGCGAAAGAAACCCACACAGCAGCTGACCGGTGGACCTCCTCCTCTCTTCTATTCCCACTGACCGCTGGACCCCTTTCCACTGTTCTCCTTCCCCACCCGCGCGACCAGTTCTTCTCCCCCTTAACGCCGTTGATTTCTCCAGCGTAATTCTTCTTAACGCCGAGCCTTTACCGAGCCTTGATCACGCAGATGGAAACGCCTCCCTCTCCTCTATAAATCCCCTCTGACACCCCGCGATAGCACGCCTTAGACTGCCCTCAATTCCTCCTCGAACGCCCTCTGCTCCGACGAGCTGTCGCAGCAATTCCGGCCAACTCCGACCACCCCTCTGCCTCTACTTCACACGAGTGGACTCCTCTCGACCTCACGCATCTCCTAGTACTCCTAGTTTGCCCGCGGGAACACCAGAACCCCGACTCCAACAAGCCCCGAGCCAGCGCCGCCGTCTGTTCCAACTACGGCGACATTGCCCGGTAAAACCAGACCACTCCTCTCCTCCTTCTTCACGCTCGCATCACCGCTGTACCCTTGCGCGTCTTACAGTGCTTTTCGTTTGCCTTCTCGTGGAACACAGCAACGTCTCCGACACGAACAGAGCAACCCGACGCCGCTCTCAACTCCGGCGACGTCTCCCAGGTGAACCAGACCGCCCCGCGCCTTCTCATTCACACCCACACTTTCGTCGTGCCTTTGCGCGTTTAACAGTACCCTTGGTTTGCTTCCTTGTGATCTGCAGCATCGTCCCTGACCTCAACCAGAGACAACCGCCGCCGTTCCCAACTCCGACGAGGAATTGGGACTGCTCCTGAGCGCCCCTTGTCAAGCCAGCAGTACCTTGAGCTTCGCCGTGACCCCCTGAGCCCGGTGAGCAACTCCTCCTTCTCCCTCACCCCCTGTAGCACCAGCACCGTCGTCGACCGACCGCTCCGCCGCCGGTAACCACCGCAGCGCCGCCAGCTTCTGGTCAATGCGTTGACAGCCGTTCGATCCAGATCGGACGAGTACGATAGAACCACTTACACGTGAATAGGTACGCTACCTAAGCCGCACGATCTAAATAGATCCAACGCCCCACAGCCACGATCCGGCCGAACCGGTATCGACCAGTAAGAACACGCCGCGTGTCACCTATCTGTTTAAAAACAGATTTAAAAACAGAAACTTGTGCCATTTTCAAACCCATGTATCTTTGGATCCACACGTCCAAATTTTACAAATTTGATGTCGTTGGAATCAGCAAGACAAGCTCTAACCAACCCTACCCTTAGTTTAACAAATAGTATCTGTTAGCTTGTCTGATTTTGCAGATTCTTTTGTGTGCTTGCTAACATTAGAAAAATCATTTAAAAATGATTTTTAGGGTTAAAACCTTTGCCAATTAGTTTGTTGTGACCTTACTGACCATAGGAACCAACCCATAGTTTGGAAAGTGATTTTGCAAAAGAATAGGATGGATTAATTAGTTTAGTCCATTTCTAGCTAACTAAAACTATTGGTTTTGTTTATGAAAATGCTTTCATAAAGAAAACTTTGGAGAAAATGTTTTGAACCAAACCTACTGAACCAAAACACCAAGATTTGCAATAGCAACTCATTTGGTGAAACCTATAGATTAAAGCCCTAGTAGACATATTTCTACACCACATAAATTGACACTTTGTCATGGAAATGGTTTTGAGGTGAAACCTTTTGCTAACAACTTTGCCACTTTGGTAAATGACCAATTTGGATCTTACCAAGTTTAGGAATCTAATAGAGACCCTCTTTGCAAATGACTTTGCCCATTTTGGTAAATGACCAATTTGGAACTTACAGAGTTAGAAGCCTAGTGAAGACCATCCCTACATTAGAACCAACCTTTGCATGCTTATGCATGACTTTGCCACTTTACAAAATGACCATTAGGTGTACCCAAAAGTCTATGACCCACTAGGAACCACTTTTTCAAACAAAGCAAAGCTAGGCATGCTTGCATGCATTTCCTTGACTTTGTTATTTTATGTGTGTTGATTTGCTTGATTGGTAGATTGAGTTTGTGTTTGCTTGATTGACTTGTAGTGAAGTTAGAGAAGAGTGAGACTAGCAAGATCAAGGAGTGAACCTATACCCTCTACCAAAAAGGCAAGTGATGCTTCATATCATTATCCCATTATTTCCATTATGCATTAGTGTTTTTGCTAAGTAAAACTTGCATGGTTTTTATTTTGCTAAGTATAGACCTTGCCATAGGAAAACTAGTAGAATGAATCCTTAGAAGGATTTTCCTAAGTTAGGAATCCTATTACTATCAAGCTTAGCCTAGCTAATAGAAAACCTGGGTGGGATATATATTCATGCTATGAAAATATTCTAAGTCTTTGGACTTGTGTTTTATTTTAACAAAACAACTAAGCTAATGAATCACCTGGGTGGAATGGAAGGAATGGTTTATGTTGAGTGGTTCACAAGGCCATGGACTTGGCTTGTGTATCTCACTTGTGGATGGCCACCCAGGAAACAAAGAGATTTGAGATGTCAAATGTTGAGAAGCTTCAAGTGCAACCACTTGGCAATATGGGCTCTGCCATGATCATATAGGTTGCAAGAACTTAGCCACATGGACAGTGGGTGGTAGTGTTTGATAGGTTGGAGCGCGTCCATGTTGGTCTAAGGGAAGGCTTCTGAAAGATTTTGTCTTGGGAAACCAAGTCTTGTGGGGAAAGTGCACCACCTCTGCAGAGTGTAAAACCTAAGTACTTAGCCATGTCCCTGGTAAAGGACAATTTGAGCATCAAGACATGGAAGCAATCAAGAATCTCATCACTCCAATTTCTAAATTAAGACTTGTGGGTGAACAAGGGTTGTGTGAAAATCTTCAATCTTTGATGGAGAGATGGCTTGGTACAAGGATCTTGAAATCATTGATTGAGGAAATTGTTTTTGCCAAGCAAATCTTCTGTCTTTGATTGGTAGATGCCCTGAGTGGATCTCCAGTCTTTGATTAGTAGATGTCTTGGAAAGTTTTTGCCAAACAAAACTTAATATTTTCAAAATGATAGGAAAAATCTATTTTGAGCAATGCAAAGCCTCAACTCCACTTAGCCAAAATGCATATAGATGATAGACTCCACTATACTACCAAAGTATCACTTGCCAATACAATTCAAATGTATTGACCCTTGTGGCTGTAACTTGTAATGTTGCAGGTTTGATTGATTTAGTGAAGATTGATTAATTAGGATTACAAAGTCTACAACCAACATCTGCCTATGGCACTTTGAAGATGAAGGACCCATGACAATAGATATTCCGCTGCAATGTAATGTAAATAGCCAATGAGCTATGTTTGATGTAATAAAATTATTTTATTCCTGGTTATAAAGTTGTATTATGACCTTTGTTTCTCGATATTACATCTGAACTGTGGATGCTAGCTATTGATCCAGGGACTAGCATTGTAAACACAGGGATCTTTTCCTTTATTAAGGAGGGATCTTACACTTCGCCTATAAGTAGCCTCCGATGCAAAAACCCTAGAGAATCCAGCCTCCAGCCACGAAAAGTTCCACAGCACCGCCGCCACCGAAGGGGAGATTCGAGGGACAGAAAGTCTCTATTCCGGCACACTGTCGGGATGGGGAATTGCCCCCGAGCCATCTCCATCGATCTCCACCACCATCTCCATCATCGTTGCTGATTCCCATGATGAGGAGGGAGTAGTTCTCTCCCGAGGTAAGGGCTCTACCGGTGGCTATGTGTTCATCTCTCTCTCTCTCTCTCTCTCTCTATGCATGATCATATTGTGATCATGAGCTTTGTAATCAAGTAGATCTACCTTGCTACTCAAGTGGTTTAATAGATCTCTACTCTCCCCATGTGTGTGAAAGTGACAGCGTGCACACCATGGTGGCACTTAGGCTAGAGATTACAAATACTTGTTATGAGTTATATTTGGAGTTGGATGTCTCTATGAAATTGTGGTGTTTGTTGGAACCATCTAGTGCTCAAGGTGAAAGTGTGGGGTTATCTAGATGGGGAAGGCGAACTTTGAGGAGTGCTGTTATAGCCCTACCATGGATTAGAGTGTCCAACCGGAGAGTAGTTCAGAGTAGTATCATAAAGAGAAGATATTTATATGAGAGTGTTCACTAGGGAAAGTATGATCCCTAGGCCTTGTTTCTAAACATTGAAACACCGTTTGCAACTAGATCTATTACATGTTTACTTGCTTCCATCTTTATTTCAGTTTGCCTTTAGTATCTTCCACGCCATCAAAGTATTTTATAGCACCGTTGTCTTATATCCATACCACTTGTATTTTACTATCTCTTTGCCAAACTAGTGCACCTATACACCTGACAAGTGTATTGGGTGTGTTGGGGACACAAGAGACTGCTTGTATCTTGATTGCAGGGTTGCTTGAGTGGGATACCTTTGACCACTTCCTCCCTAAGTTCGATAAACCTTGGGTGATCCACTTAAGGGAAACTTGCTGCTGTTCGACAAACCTCTGCACTTGGAGGCCCAACAACTGTCTACAAGAATAGAAGTGCGTAGACATCAGTAAAGTACCTCCAAAAGCTTTTTCGTAAAACTTTCAGAGCAACCTACAATTTAGTTATAGTTCAAGTTTGACCTAATTTCGATAAATCGACATGAAGTCATTCAAGTGGGCAGAGTTAATTAGCTAGGGAGTTTGAAAACTCAAAAAACATATGGGAATCATAAGTAAAACACGTTGGTCCACTTAATATGTCTAGAAGCTTGGCTTATGTCATTGAGATCCATATTCTTCTTCGAGCTTTCTTTACGGAAAAGAACCATCTCGTCATCACTCGGAAAACTGAGAATTTTATTTCCTGATAGTTGGAAACTCACACTGACGACATTGTTTACTACAAGAATATTCACCCATCTACCTCCAAAAATACATTTAATTTAAGAGCAATCTATCATGCTTACTTGTAGCTCAAGTTTGAGCTAATTTCGTTAATCGATAAAAAGTCACTAAAGTGTGCGAAGTTAGCTAGGAATCTTGAAAAATCCTAGTAATAAAAACTTGGGTATTACATATAAGAAATTGTGGTCCAGTTTGTTTGATAATTGGGGCAGTTGCATTTTCTTTTAACCGTGGTAGGTCTCGTAGGAGCGAGGTGCTTGAGAGTTAACACGGTCGGTGGAAGTACAAGTTACATCAAGGACCTCATAAAAATGAAAATTGCACCCAAGTCCATGCATTTAGCACAAGGACCCTGAAACTGAGCAATGAAGTGTGTGTTTTGAGGTTTGCGCATACTAGCGTTCATCGTGCTAAAGACTATTAGTAGAATCTTTGTAGATGCTAAGAATGGAAAAGAAGATCCAACGGTTAGCAATGTTTGGATTTGCCGGTCTTGATCCACTGGTCAATGTTCGAAGTTATCCGTACACTATAAAGTGTTATGGTATGGTATTGTAAGAGATAAGATAAGATAAAGATAAGATAAGAAGTACTGCGAATGGCCGATCTTTTGAGTAACCTTCCCTGCCGATGTTTGGGAAGCAAGTGAAAATTTCGAAAACCGGAAAAGTTTGAATTTTTTTGCTGCCAAGGACCAAAGTGGTTTCCTTCCTATGTACTCCTCATCCCTACTCCAAACCAACGTGGTTGCCGAACATGCCAGAGACACAGAGTCGCCGTACCAAGGAACACATGCGCAGCACCACGCTATGGACGAGGGAGAGATCAGCCAGGCCGGTGCGCGAGGGGAAAGGGTGGGAGAGAGGAAGGATGGATGGTGAGAGGCAGCGAAGGAGAGAGAAAACACACAATTTTTTTTGAGTGCATAGGTCCTGAAATTTACTAGTACTAGCATAGTGTAGTACACTATAAGGCCGTAGGAGTACCTCGTGTCAGAAACCCATCATAACTTTGCTTTGATATGGAACCGCCTTCAACTTCTCTTTGTTGCTGCCCTCTTCCCCTGCCAACGTTTTATTCTCTCAGCATGTACAGCGCATGGATAGAGGTGACCATATGTCTAAGCAAAAAATATACTACTCCCGCATTGTGTAAAAAAGCACACCTTAATATGGCCTACTACCTGTTCAAAAAAATGGCCTACTATGTGGCATTCGCTAAGGTTCACCTTATACATAGTGGAAAAAATAAAGTTATCTTTAAGCCTATGGTGCACCTCAAGCTTGTGGGTTACCCATAGAGAATAGAAATATCATTTCCCCTCTCTTCCTATTTCATGTGATCGTTTTCAAAAGGTGTTCAAAATTTTCATGATGCAAAATCTTAGCTAGAAGTCGAACCACTCGTCAAAACTCTCTATGGTTTCTGATATATTAATTAACTGCTCGATGGGTACCCCCAAAAGCTTTTTTCATAAAACTTTCAAAGTAACCTACAATTTATTACTTATAGTTCAAGTTTGACCTAATTTCATTAAATTCAAGAGCAATCTATCGCACTTAGTTGTAGCTCAAGTTTGACCTAATTTCATTAAACTGTCAAGACGTAAAATCTTAGCAAGACGATGAACCTGTCGTCAGATCTCTCTTTTGGTTTCTGATAGCATATTAATTGCCCCCCCCCCGCGCCCCCTCGATGGGTACCTCTAAGAGCTTTTCCGTAAAACTTTCAAAGCAACCTACACAATTTACTTGTAGTTGTTCAAATTTTACCTATTATATTTTTTTCCTCTTTGCCTATTATAAATTTATATAGTGATGGTATGACAGATGTCTATTATCTGAGTCTCACGTGCAGGGCACGTGCAATTTACTAGTACTTGTAGTTTCAAATTTGACCTAATTTCGATATTGACATAAAGTCATTCTAATGGGCAGAGTTAGCTGGGAAGTTTGAAAACTCATAAAACATGGGAATCATTGGTACAACATGTTGGTCCAATATATATGTATATAAACTTGGCTTGTGGCATTCAGATCTAATATTCTTCGGACTTTTCTTTAGGATAAAGAACAACCTCGCTCGTATTCTTCGCTCAGAAAATGTAGAATTGAATGTTCTTTGTTGATAGTTGGAAACTCACACCAACGACACTGTTTACTACAAGAAGATGCACCAATGATCTACCTATGAAAAGACATTTAATTCGAGAGCAATCTATGGCGTTTACTTGTTGCTAGCTCAAGTTTGACCTAATTTCGTTAAATTACCAATATGCAAAGTCTTAGCAAGAAGTTGAACCTATTGTCGAAACTCTCGCTGGTTTCTGGTATATTAATTTTGAACCCTCGATGTGTACGTCGAAAAGCTTTTTCATAAATCTATCAAAGCAAAACCTACAATTTACTTGTAGTTTCAAATTTGACCTAATTTCAAGATATCAACATAAAGTTATTCAAATGTGCGGGGTTAGCTATAGGAAGCTTCAAAACCCATAAAACATGGGAATCGCAAGTAAAACATGTTGTCGATCCACTATATATATATGTCTGTCAACTTGCCTTGTGGCATCCACATCCAATATTCTTTGGACTTTTCTTTACGGAAAAGAACAACTAAGCTCGTTCGTCTTCACTCGGAAAACGTAGAATTCAATGTTCTTTCCTGGTAGTTGGACACTCACACCCATGACACTGCTTACTACTAGAAAATGCACCCATCTACCTCATAAATGGCATTTAATTCAAGAGCTATCTATCGCGCTTACGTGTAGCTCAAGTTTGACCTAATTAATTTCGTTAAATTGTCAAGATGCAAAATCTTAGCAGGAAGTTGAACCTATCGTCAAAACTCTCGTTGTTTTCAGATACATTAATTGTGACCCCTCGATGGGTACCTCCAAATTAAAAGATTTTTCGTAAAAGTTACAAATCAAAACCTACAATTTACTTGTAGTTTCAAATTTGACCTAATTTCTATAAATCGACTTAAAGTCATTAAAATGGGCAGAGTTAGCTAGGAAGTTTGAAAGCTCATAAAACATGGGAATCGCAAGTACAACATGTTGTCGATCGACTATATATGTCTGTCAACTTGGCTTGTGGCATCGACATCCAATATTCTTTGGACTTCTCTTTATGGAAAATAGCAACTAGTAGCATCGCTCGTCTTCACTCGAAAAATGTAGAATTGAATGTTCTTTCCTGATAGTTGGAAACTCACACTGACGGCATTGTTTACTACAACAAGGTGCATCGATCTACCTCTGAAAATACATTTAATTCAAGAGCAATCTATCGCGCTTACTTGTAGCTCAAGTTTGAACTAATTTCGTTAAATTGTCCGGATGAAAAATCTTAGCAAGAAGTTGAACATATTGTCAAAACTCTCGGTGTTTTATGATATATTAATTGTGACCCCTCGATGGGTACCTCCAAAAGATTTTTCGTAAAACTTTCAAAGCAACCTACAATTTAATTGTAGTTTCAAATTTGACCTAATTTCGATAAATCGACATGAAGTCATCCAGTCAAATGGACAGAGTTTGCTAGGAATCTTGAAAACTCATAAATAAAACATGGGAATCGGTGGTACAACATGTTGGTCCACTATATATGTCAGTAAACTTGGCTTCTGGCATTTAGATCCAATATTTTTCTTCGGACATTTCTTTACGGAAAAGAACAACATCGCTCGTCATGTCGTGGTGGTGGCACGGCAGATGCCATGGATAGGCTAAAGATGGGGCCAATGTGTGCTAGGGGAATCCAAAGGGGGAGAACATGGTGATTCCACACACATATGTTCTTGTATTCTCTTTATCAATGGTGTTTACAAGTACTCCTCAAGATCTTGGTGAGAAGGAGACTATGTCTCTTACTCCCCACATGCTAGCTCCAGAGTTCTATCTAAGACAGAGAAAATGATCGATCCCCTTCTATGGAGGCTCTGGTGCTCCTTATATAGGGTAGCCCGGGTTACAAAGCTAGGGCACACGTGCTAGCATATTCTCCGAATATGCCTCTCGACTAAAGCTAGATGCTTCTTTATTCTCTTTAACGGCTCGTCCGGGCTTTGGACGTAACCCGCAACGTAATCCTCGTCTTTAAGCGTCACTAGACACATGCTACGTCAGCTGACATTGCCCACATCATCTTGGTCACCCCTGACCCGCTGGTCCTCCTCTTTGCTTTGCTTTGCTCATGCTACAGCTAATAAAGCCACCTTTTGACCAGCGGAAGATTCCTTCCTTCTATTGGAAGACATATGATAGTCCGGCCAGTGCGTGGCTAATCCGGCTACGAATGTACCTGCAAAATAGATAGACAAACATGGCCAACATATATTTTATGTCGGCCGGGCTACGTCTAAGGTGATGCTCCATGGGCCGGGTCACTTCGTGGTTCGGCCTGCCTTGAGGTGACCCGGTCAGCACTTGCTTTGACCGCGCCGTACCTCGGCTAACTCGGCCTTCATACCCTGGTGTTACCCTACCCGGGGGTATCTCCCCAACATTAGTCCTTGAAGCTGGTGCGGTCTTAGCAACGTTTAGTCGTTAAGGCCACAGCAGGTTCCCATATTCGAATCTCTACCTCTTTGGCCGAGTTACCCCATAATCCGGGGCTTTTCCTCTGGCGATCCCTTGGCTCATTCCGAGTTATTCCTCGCTGGCCGGGTCTTTTTCCTGCTTATCCGGGTTACCTTCCTTCTCTTGTATGCTTCCCCACATCCTACGTGGAGGGTAATCATCATTTCGCCTCATTTTAAGGACTACGCGCATTTAATGCGCCAGTTACTGTCGCAATGTCAGGAATAACTGCTGCGCGCGTCCCTTCACTACAGCGCCTCGTTAACTGTAACATTACATCGCGTCATGGGATCCTCTGCTCCTGTGCTCCTTGTTGTGGCCACGTTCTGATTGGCTGATTCGGCTGTGTACACGCTCGTTGCGTGTGGCGTGGCAACCGTAAAGGATCCCACTACACGCCTCTCGCGCGGTTAAGTAGGGGGCCTGGGGCAATCTTTGGGGAAGTTCCCCATTTCCTTCACGCTTCCCAGCCTCCTTTCTCTCTCACTGCAACCTCACCACCGCCGCTAGTTCTTCGTCGCATCTGCACCGTCGCGACCGTGCTCAGGCATCACCTTGCGCCTACGCCACCGATCCTGCTCAAGAGCTTCACCACGGGGCCTTGCGCTTCTCGGTTCCCCTCCACCAGTTATTCCTATTCCGATTTCCTTCTTGAAGACCTTGAGTTCACCATGACTGGAGAGGAGGCAGCCGTGGTGGCGCAGCAGGAAGAGGAAGGGGAAGGCCGCGAGCGTGGTGGCTGGGATGGCGCATTTGTCTGCGAGGATAATCTGGACTGGGTTCGTGCCACGTGCCGCATCCCCGCCGGCGTTGCCTGTCGCCTTGCCGCCAACAAAGTTTCCCCCGCTCCCAATCTTGGAGAGTATGTTGTTTTTCTTTCTCATTTTCAGCGCGGCTTCGGCCTTCCTACCTCAGCTTTTTTGATTTCATCTCTACGTATCAACTGCAACGACATCATCTCCCTGCCAATGCCATCACTTCTTTGTCCTCTTTTGCTCTGGCATTGAGGGATATATCAGCCTCTAGCCATCTAAGGAACCGTGGATCAAATTCTTCGATCTCCAGAGGAATGTGGTTCCGGCTAAGGAGCTTACTTCAAAGGAGAAGCACCTGACTCAGTGTGGCGCTGCCTCCATATCTCCCCGCAAGGGCTCCGTATTTCCCCGGGTCACCGGGCTCGAGTCCTACAAGGCTGGACCCAGAGTTTCTTCTATGTCCGGAACACCACCGAGGAAGATCTGATCTGGCTCCTCCCCTTCAAACTCGTCCCTCCAAATACCTCTCTTTGGGAGAGCATCCCCAAGCGACCCACAACCCTGGCGAATCAGGTGGAGCGCCGGATCAAGGAGCTGCTCAAGGAGAAGCTTCGGGGGGAGGACATCATGATCACTTTTGTCAGCAGCCGGGTCTCCCCCTTCAGAAGCGTGCCCACAAGATCTGCTACTTGAGCGGCCCCCTCGACCCCCACCCGACTTCATCTTTTGAGCTCGATAACTCGGCGGTTTACCACCAGGTTAAGGCCATTTTGAGCTCTGAAGATTACGAATGTGGCTCGAGCCCTTCACCCGGGACAACCCTCCTCCAAAAGTAAACTTACTTCTTAGTGTTTTCTAGATCTTCTCTGTATGTCGGTTTACTTTCATAACTTAGCAATTGTTGTCTTGTTCTTAGCGATTCCTCCAGCAGCCACTAGAGGATGACAAGGTGCGGGCAAGCAAGTGGGTACCAGACCGTGCCGAGGAGGACGAGGAGGAGTCTGATCCGGAGACCTTCCTGCCCACTCCGGATGTCGTCAAACGTGGCTCTGGTAAGGCCTCTTCTCTAAGGGATTGGCCAGATGACGATGACTCGGACGTTGAGGTCCTGAAGGTACTTGATCCGGTTCTCATCTCTTATGCACATCTGGTTATGTTTGAATCTTCAGCTAACCCGGCCGGTCAGGTCCACGAGGTTCCTCCCCTTGCCACTGGTGGTTTGGTCCCTACTTCTTCCCAGAAGCGCGCGGCTGCCTCGGCCGCAGCTTCAGAGGTGCCGCCACCCAAGAAAAGGCAGAAAAAGTCCAGGGTGAAAGCCTCGACTAAGCTGGCCGCCAAGAGCATGGTCCAGAGGATGCCCAAACCTCGGACTCCCCCAACCTCAGACGAGTAAGCCTCTTTGCATTTGCCCATCAAGTTTTTTCCTTTCTATGTTTGCTTTTGTCTCTTATTGGTTCTTTTTCTCTTTTTGACTTGGTGCTTTTCTGTTTCACAGAGCTCCTAGGGTCATTCCCTAGAGTGGCTTTGGCATAGCATCTCCAATCTGGAGCAGCCCTTCTCCCCCTCGCGATGACGACACTCGCCCGCTCAGCCCTATCCAAGAGGGCTCCGCAGCTGCGCCTGATCTGAGCCCACCTCACCATGAGGAGGGCAATCTCAGCGCGGGGGGTGGTGGGATAGCTCTAGATACGGCCATGCCAGATCTTCCCAGTTCCTCTTCAGCCCCAGCGCCAAGTGTTGAGGTTCCAGTTTCGTCGGCATCGCCCCAGTAAAGTTCTTCTCCCACTCAAGTGTCTTCAGAACCAGTAGCACCAGCGTCCCCAACACCAACAGCAGCAACAACATCGACCAAGGACCCAAAGAAGAAGGCTCCATCAGCGGCCCCTGGATCAACGACGTCTATTGCAGATATTTTTCCGCCAGCTTCCCAAGCTCCTTCCAGGTCAGTAGCCTCGGATCTTCCGCCGCGTCCTCCGTCATCCGGCAGGCTCAAGAGAGCTGCCAGATCAGCTATGGGTATCACTTTTGGGTCATCCACTGCCGGGTCTGAGGGTAGCAGGCAGCTGGTTCTGCATACCAGCCCTGCTGCAGCTCAATCTGCAAGGCGAGAGGCCCACGTCAAAGGCCTTGTGGCGAACTACTCTCCTAGCGGAGAAAGTTACAGTGTAGTGCTCCTGGAGTATGTGAAGAACTGGAACAATGCTGAATTCATCGAACCAAAGGATGATCTGCCGGAGAAGTTCGGCCTAGACGAGTTCAGCGCATAGATGAACTCCGCCACCAAGGCCATCTCTTTGGCTGGCCGGATGATGGAGGTAACTCTTTTCCACTACTGTAGTACTTTGTATAAATGCGCACTTGTAGATATATCCCCTAGTCCCCGAGCCTCCGAGGGAGTAACTTGTTACTCGGTCGGATGCTCCTAGAGAATTTGGTTTCCGTTCGTAGCAATTTCAAATCCTAAAAAAGTTAGAGCCGGGTTAAGTTCCCTTGGCCTAGATCTTGGAAACTTCGCATATCTACACACCTAGAGTCGGGTTAAGTTCCACTTGGCCTAGATCTTGTATACTTCGAATATCCTCACACCTAGAGCCGGGTTAAGTTCCACTTGGCCCGGATCTTGTAGATTTCGAATATCCACACACTGTCGTTGTATTGGGAACAGCAGTACCTAAACAGGTTAGATAGAGGTGTGGGGACTAGCAGGGAAGCTCTCGACGGCGTCCGCAGGTGGGATTGGGTACAAGCAAGTGTAGCTAGACACAGGAAGTACCCAGGTTCGAAGCCCTCATGATGAGGTAAAGCTCCTACTACTGCCGATCTGACTATGAGTGATATACGGGCTACAAGGACTCCTCGAGCTGTATTCTCTAGATACTGTCTTAAATGCACACAGACCAACCCATCTGTATCTGTCTAACTGAGCTAGTGCGTGTATATATGCCAGAGAGAGAGAGCTAGTAGGGAGAGTTAGCTCCCTGTGAGTGATCGATGGGTGTGCTCCCGTGAAGAATGAGAGAGCCCCCTTGGTGCCTTATAAAGGTGGCTCAAGGGACAAAGGTGGGACCCACTTTCCTAACTAGTACTATTGCATGTGTCATGCATGATGTAGTGCATAGTGGCACACTAGTGCATACATCATCTGATAAAGTAGTATGGGCTTTGTCTTCTCAGTCTTGTTCGTTGTCTTCTCATTGTCCTTCTTCTTATCCCTTCGCTGGAATCCAAGGCGCCTAGTATAGCTGGTCCTGATCGATGTGGTGATAGTAGATGGAGGCAGCAGCTATCGGCTAGGGCTAGCCGGCCAGGATCGGCAGCCTCGATCGCTGTAGCCAGGGGCCAATCCGGCTACCTCTCCCTGGCGGCCTAGCTGGGAGCTAGAGGCGAGCCGGCCCACGAGGCGGAGGAGAGGGCGGCCCAACCAGGGCGACGGAAGGAGCCCAGCCGGGCTGGGCGGCAGCGGCCCACCCGGGCGGGGACGCTCGCAGCCAACCGGAGCGAGGCGGGAGACGACCTAGCCGGAAGGCAGCGTGGAGGGGCGAAGTCGGATGGGCCGCGCGGAGCCAGCCCAGCCGAGCGAGCGGGACGCTGTAGCCGTGCGGCGGAGCTTGGCCCAGCCGGTGGGGATGCTCGGCCCAGGCGGGGCAGTGCTGAGGGAGAGGGTAGGAGGAGGCCCAGCCGGGTAGGGAGGTGCAGGCTGGCTGGGTGGCCTTAACCGGCCTGAGTTTCCCATGTCCTCCTTTTTTCTTTATCTTTTACTAATGTTTGCCTTTTTTATCTGTCTTGGTGCGTCTTTGGGGTACCCGGGGACAATCCCCCCAACACACACCTAGAGCCGGGTTAAGTTCTAGTTGGCCCGGATCTTGTAGACTTCAAATATCCACACACCTAGAGCCAGGTTAAGTTCCACTTGGCCCGGATCTTGTAGATTTCGAATATCCACACACCTAGAGCCGGGTTAAGTTCCACTTGGCCCGGATCTTGTAGACTTCAAATATCCACACACACCTAGAGCCGGGTTAAGTTCCACTTGGCCCGGATCTTGTAGATTTCGAATATCCGCACACCTAGAGCCGGGTTAAGTTCCACTTGGCCCGGATCTTGTAGACTTCAAATGTCCACACACCTAGAGCCGGGTTAAGTTCCACTTGGCCCGGATCTTGTAGAATTCAAATT
Organism: Avena sativa; assembly: GCA_916181665.1. NCBI lineage: Eukaryota > Viridiplantae > Streptophyta > Magnoliopsida > Poales > Poaceae > Avena > Avena sativa. Next base: position 622,313,085 of record OV702289.1, read on the forward strand.
ACTTTTTACTTTGCCTTTGATCTTGACATTGCCTTGCTTATTTCAGATTACCACTAACCGCCGATCTGCCGAGTTCCAGGGCCTGCTGGACTCCTATAAAGACATTCACGTGCGTTATGGCAAACTCCTCGAGGAGCACCAGAAGAAGGGTAATGTTTTTGACTTAGACTTTTCCTTCTTCTATTGTCGTTTGTTCGAGTTTTCTGTGATCCGTATTAACTTGCTTATACGGACTATGCAGCCGAGGTTGAAGCTGAGAATATCATCATGCGGAAGAATCTGGCTGAGATCCAAGGTATCTTATCTCGTTCACCCCATTATTGTGCGTTCTTTTCTTCATCCTGTGTATATTTATACTCTGGCTCTGCCAGATTAACCCACTATTGCAGATGCTCTTGAAGATAGTGTACCCATGCCTGATATGATGACCCATTTCCTCGAATAAACAGGGAAGCATCAGGCTGAGCTGAAGAAGAAGGACGATGAGATAGCTCGGTTTTGGCTCCAGGACTCGGAGATTACTCAGCTGAATGCCGAAATCCAGAGGCTCAAAGACCTCCACAAAACTGAGCTGGACAAGGCGGACCAGGAGTTTGCCGAGGAAAAAGAGCGTCTAACGACTCAAATTTCCAAGGATAAGGATCTATTGGAGGAAGCCGATGTAAAACTGACATCGGTAACCGTCGAATATGAGAAACTCTAGGCCAGCAGTGCCAATGTTGATGCCGAGCTTCAATGTCTCCTCTTCCAGATTTCCCATGAGTTTCTTCCTCTTGTTCAATTTTATTTTTTCTAGATTAATGCGCTTACTCATTACTTCCTCTGCCTTATTCTCAGGCAAGTTTCCAGAAGGCGACACTCTTGCTACTGCTGCTGTAACCCGTTCTCGCGAGCAGCGTGGTATTCCCACGGGCCCTGGATCCGGGTTAGTCCCTTACAGGACACCGAATCTGCTTGTTATCCTTGCTGCTCGCCTGGAGCTGGTAAAGAACTATGGCGCTGATATCATGCCTGCCGCGATGCGGATGCTGAACTATCTATGGCCCGGCGAGCCCACTCCAAAGGGGAATGCCGATCTCATTGCCAAACTGATGGAGTGCGATACGCAGCTGCATCTGTTGCGTGAGTCGGCTGCGTGAGCCGGGGCTGACATTGCCTTGCAGTTCATCCTCTCGTGGTACGAAGGAATAGACCTGGGGCTGCTTACCCGCATGCGCACCGGATCCAAGTGGAACGAAGATCCGGCGTGGGTTGCACGCCACAAAATCAGTGCTAACAAACTTATCCAGTATTCCTTCTGCCATGCTTGGAATGATGGGCCGAGCTACCTCAACATTTTCGATGATGAAGCTGCTTCTGAAGATGAAGAAGATGAAGGGAGTGAGGGTGAAGCCTCCGAGCTTGGCGAGGAGGCCGAAGACCCGGAGGACGGCGAGGCCAACCCTGAGGATGAAGCCGAGGCCAGCGCCCCTCCCCCAAATTCTGAAGTACCTCCTTCTTCGGCTAATGATTTAGCTATTGCCCCTGCTCCTTAGAAACACTTGATCATAATTGTCAGATCCCCAGAATGCCGGGCGGAAATGTATCTAAGTACTTTGGTTTGGTTGTGCTACAACTTATTGTTTTGAACTAAGTTCTTAATGCTAGATTATCGTGGGCGAAGTCCCCGAGTTTCGTTTTTTGGTTCCCCCAATTTTTGACTCGACCCGCGTCTACCTTGATTCGGTTTTTTGACTTACGAGTCCGAGGTTCAAAAAATTGGCTTAATGATACTTGAAACTTTGAGATTAGCTCAAAATGATCCGGTGTTAGATAAAAGCAGTAAACCAAGGGTTAGTCAAAATAACCAATGTCGGCCCGCTTAAGTTCTTTTCCTTAGTCGTTTTTGATGTGCTTTGCCATTCCAAACTTGTTCTCTTGCTTGCCATGAAGCCAATTCTTGTTGGACAATAGCAAAGTCGAAGATTTGGGTTTTTGGTGCTCACACATTACTAATCCGACTAAGATATAAGTGACTTAACCCAGCCGACATAAAAATACGAAAACAAGAAAGACAATTATTGCGGTAGTCCCTGAGTCTTTGCTTGGGTTGCCGAAGTTTCATTAATAAGCTCATTGCCAACATACATACCGACATATGAGAAGCTCAGATACATTCACCTCTTTGTCAGGTGTAAAAAGGACGAAGTAGTGCTACATTCCATGGTCGCTTAGATTCCTCTCCGGACCTGTCCGCCTTATTCTTTTCCTGGGGCTGTGCATCAATAAGATAGTAGGAGTCATTGTGCAAGGCTTTGCTTACAATGAAAGGTCCTTCCCATGGAGGGGATAGCTTATGCATGCCAGCAGTGCGCTGTATCAACCGGAGTACCAGGTCACCTTCCCGGAAGACTCGGGGGTTTACTTTCCAGCTATGATAGCATCGGAGATTTTGCTGATATATGGCGGATCTGGACAAGGCCAGTTCTCTCGCTTCTTCCAGCAGATCAACATCATTTTGCCGGGCTTCGCGTACTTCGGCTTCTGTGTATTGGGTGACCCTTGGAGAATCATGCTCTATGTCGGCTGGTAATACAGCTTCTGCCCCATATACCAGAAAGAATGGCGTATAGCCCGTTGATCGATTCAGAGTTGTTCTTAAACTCCATAGTACTGATGGTAGTTCTTCTATCCAGCACCCCGCTGATCTTTGCAGCGGCTCTATGAGCCAGGGTTTTATCCCAAATAAAACTAGTCCGTTGGATCTCTCCACTTGCCCGTTCGATGCGGGGTGGGCGATTGAGGCGACATCTAGCCGGATCTTCTTTTCTTGGCAGAACCTCGCAAATGCTCCTTCAGCAAAATTTGTACCATTATCAGTTATGATGCTATGGGGATAGCCATATCTCAGGATTATATCCTTGAGGAACCTCACTGCTATTGCCCCGTCACATTTCTTAATTGGCTTCACTTCAATCCACTTGGTGAACTTGTCGACCATAACTAGGATATGGGTCATTCCTCCTTTAGCCGGCTTAAATGTCCCTACCATGTCTAGGCACCATACAACAAATGGCCAAGTAATGGGGATAGTTTTGAGTTCCGACATTGGTAAATGAGTTTTCGTGGCGTATCTCTGACAGCCATTGCATTTTCTCACCAAATCCTCTGCTTGCTCCAAAGCACTTGGCCAATAAAATCCATGCCAGAAAGCTTTCGCCACTAACGCTCTAGAGGCGGCATGGTGGCCACATTCCCCTTGGTGAATATCTCGGAGTATGTCAAGTCCTTCTTCCGGGTCAACACATCGCTGCATTACTGTTGTTACACTCCTTTTATATAACTCGGCATTGATAATAGTATCGGCTTTGCTCTCCTTTGGATCTGCCTTGAGGATATCTCATCATCCGGCAAAACTCCTTCTTTTAGGAAATCATATATTGGCTTGGCCCAAGCTGGTATAGCTCGAACGGGAAATGGTTCTTCGTCAGTTTCCATCCTATCCACCAACATAACTCCTGCCGGGTCTGACTGATCAGTCCCCGGGTTCGCTGAGGCAGTCCATGGGTTTGCCGAAGCAGTCCCCGGGTTTGTTGAGGTGCCTCCCCACTCTATCACCATAGGTGCAGCTCCTGATCCGGAGAGTGCCAGGATATAAATTGAGTCCGATTTAGGCGATGGCGTGATGGATGGTTTTCTCGAGTGCTCCAAAGCAACATTCGATAGGATTGGTTGTCGGGATGAGCCTAACTTGGACAGCGTATCTACCGCCTCGTTTTCAATCTGAGGTATGTGATGGAATTCACACCCTTCAAAAAATCCACTTATCTTTTGAACATGGAGTCTGTATAGGGCCATGTTGGCATCCAAAGCATCCCAGTTTCCAAACACTTGTTGCACCACCAAATCTGAATCTCCAAAGCATTGTACCCGACGTATCCCCACTTCTTTCGCTACCTTGAGACCATGTACCAATGCTTCGTACTCTGCAACATTGTTCGAGGCACTGAAGTTGATTTGAAGGACATACTTCAGTTGATCTTTCTTGGGCAGGTGAGCACTACTTCGGCACCCAACCCATCTTTCAGTTTTGATCCATTGAAGTGCATTTGCCAATAATTGGAGTCCCACAGAGGTGGCTCATATTGCATTTCAGCCCTGTCCACAAAGAAATGTGCCACAACTTGCGATTTTATCGCATCTCTTCTGTTGAATTGTGGTGCATATGGGGCTAACTCAGTTGCCCATTTTGCTATCCGGCCACTTGCATCTTTGTTACTCATAATCTCTGATATGGGTGCCTCACATATCACTTTGATGGGATGTTCCTCAAAATAGTGTTTGAGTTTCTTGGCCGACATATATATGCCATACGCCATCTTTTGATAGTGAGGGTAATTCTGTTTTGAAGCAGACAATACTTCGCTCAGATAATACACCGGACTTTTCACCGACTTCCCTTCTTCCTCGCGCTCCACTACAATTACGGCACTTACGACTCGGTTGGTCGCGGATACATAGAGCAACATTGGCTCCTTGGGTAGTGGTCCTGCTAGGATCGGCGCAGTAGATAACATGTTTTTCAATTCTCGAAAAACAATGTCCGCTTGTGGCGTCCATGTGAAATTGTCTGCCTTTTTCATTAACTGGTAGAGGGGCAAGGCCTTCTCTCCCAACCGACATACAAACTGGCTTAACGATGCCAGGCAACCAGTGAACTTCTGCACATCATTAAGGCATTTTGGCAGTTCCATTCTCTCTATGGCTCAGATTTTCGCCGGGTTAGCTTCGATACCTCGGCTAGACACTAGAAAACCAAGTAACTTTCCAACGGGCATGCCAAAGGTGCATTTCTTCGGGTTAAGCTTCATTCGGAACCTTCTTAAGTTCGCGAATGTCTGCCGGATATCATCAAGGAGCGTATTGCTTTCCTTAGTCTTTATCACCACATCATCCACATAAACTTGCATGTTCCGACCTATTTGGTCGTGTAAGCATTTTTTGCATGCATCGTTGGTACGTTGCCCCTGCATTACATAACCCAAACGGCATAGTGCGATAGCAATAAGCCCCGTACTAGGTAATAAACACAGTCTTTATTTGATCATCCGGATTCAGGGGTATCTGGTGGAAACCAGAATATGCATCAATGAATGATTGTAGTTCACATCCGACTGTGGAGTCTGTGACTTGATCTATTCTAGGGAGTGGGAATGGATCTTTGGGACACGCCTTATTCAGGTTCGTGTAATCAATGCACATGCGCCATACCACGGCCACGTTCGGATCATCCTTCTTTTCCACAAGCACCGGATTAGAGAGCCAATCCGGATAGAGTACTTCCATGATAAACCCGGTTGCTAGGAGCCTAGCTATCTCATCCCCAATGACTTTCCTTCTGTCTTCGGCAAAACACCGGAGAGGCTGCTTTACCGGCTTAGCTCCGGGTCTTACGTTTAATGAGTGCTCGGCCAACTCCCTCGGCACACCTTGCAGATCCTGAGTGGACCAAGCAAAGATATCCCGATTCTCACGGAGGAAGTTGACAAGCTCGCTTTCCTATTTGCTGTTTAACCCAGCACCAATGGTTACGGTGCGCTCTGGGAACTGATCATCGATTGGCACTTTCTTAGTATCCTTGGTCGCTTGGAATGGCACGCTTCCATGCGGGTTGGTCAGAGCCGGCATATGCTGCTGTGCGGATTGGGCCAATGCTGCCACTTCTAGTATCTTCCTTTTTTCCTGAGCTATCACGAGTAATTCGGCTAAGTTAGATCCGGCTAAGGCGCACTCGATCGAACGCCAGAAGTCCCTCGATACAGTTATCACACCCCTTGGTCCGGGCAGTTTCATCTTAAGGTAGCTGATGTGAGTACTTGCCATGAACTTGCTCAGCGCGGGCCTGCCGAGTAACGTGTGATAAGCGCTCTCCAGATTCACTACTTCGAACTCCAAATTTTCAGTCCGGCAATTGTCTCTTGTGCTGAATAACACATCAACCCGGACCTTACCAATCGGCTCACAGGAAATACCTGGCACAATGCCATGAAAGGTGGTCCTCGTTGCTTGCAGCATGTTCTCTATTATTCCCAACTTGTGCATGGTATCCTTGTACATAATGTTGATACTACTGCCATTGTCAATCAGTACTTTGGAGAACCTCACGTTGAGATTCGGCCCGATGAATGTTGGATCCAGGACCAGTGCATAGGTCCCAGGGCTGGGCATGATATTTGGGTGATCCTTAATACTCCACGTAACCTCCTGATCCGCCCAGGGCATGTATCTCACTACCGCCGGCATTACTGTGTTTACCTCCATATGCCAGCGCTGTAAGCTTTTTCAGTCATTTTCTTCCGTGGTAAACACACAATAACTTTGATGATGCTCCTTGTACTCGTTTCGTCCCTCATTCGCGTGGTAACCTTAACCTTGTTGCTGGTTATTGTCTACTTGATGTACCACATCCCTCCTTTCCTGATTTTCGTACCTCGGCGGAGGTGGTGGCAACATTAGTTGCTATCCATTTCCCCCTGTTAGTAATGGTTATCGTGGTGCCTCATTCCTAGGTGGTTCATTCCGAGGTGCCTGAGCATTCCCCGAACTGCCCTGCTGTAACTTCCTCATCCACTCACATTGTCGGGTCGTGTGATTTGCCGGACTATTCGGACTTGTGTATGGAATTTGCAGGTTGATCCAACATGGACTCGAACATATACCTCGATCTATCTTTCCTCTCTTGCCATTGCTTTTTCTGCTCCGGGGTCCAAGGCTTTTTCCCTTCGTTTTTCTGTTGCCAGTTTTGCCCTCCCGTTTTCTGGCGCAGGCTGGCACCGGCATTAGGCTGGTCCCGGTCTACTGTGAGTTATATCTGTAATCCGGACGCTTGTCCCTTCTCTTTCCTCGGAAATAATTTCTCCTTGAGGACCCGGAGCCATCTCGGTTGTAATATTCCTTGTTTGCCTCGCTTGACATTAGTCGGGGTTGCGTTGGATCTCCCAAAGCATATGAATCCGCGATCCGGATTGTCTCAGCCAAAGTGGTTGGCATATCTCGCTGCAGCCTCTGCCACAACATACTTCCATATCTGCATCCCTGGGCGAACCACGCAATAGCTTGTGATTCAATTACTCCCTCGCATGAGTTACGCACGTTGCACCACCGAGTCAAGAAATCCTGGTCTAGCTCATTCGGTCTTTGCCGGCATAGTGCTAGAGTCTGTGGCCGGTTTGGCCTCTTGTAGGTGCTCGAAAAGTTGCTAACGAATAACTCCTCAAAATCTAGCCAACAGTTAACACTTCATGGTGGCAAATTGTTTAGCCAAACTCTCGCTGGTCCTTCCAACATTTGTGGCACATATCTCACTGCCCATCTCAAATTTCTAGTTGCGATCTTGACCGCCGTCGCGTAATCAATCGGCCAATCCTCTGGCCTAGTACTACCATCAAAGGTTCTGGTTCCTCTAGCCAGCTGAAAGTTCGGCACTGGTGGCTCCTTCATGATCCAGGGCCCAAAGCATGCCATGCCAGGTGGACCTTGTACCTCGATTAGCTACGACCTATAAATTCTATCCAGTTTCAACCTTGCATCATCTGCCTGCAAGTTCTTGCTTCCCAGCCTTGACCCAATTATGTGGTGATCCGGTCTAGGGTATCCGTCGTTGATCATAGCCGAATAACCATCATTGTATCTTTCCTGATCCAGACAAGCATTTTGCTATTGTGCCGCTTGTCCTGCACTTCCCTCTGGCCGAGGCGCGCGCTGCTGCTGCTGCCGAGGTACATTTTGCCCCGTCCCCAAGAGATCATGCTGTTCGGCATTGCCGTTGGCAGCATTCCTCTGACCGGCATTGCCTTGGTCACGGTTACCTCGGCCAGCCACACCTCGGCTGGTAATGTGGCGATCTTCATCAACTTGCACTGCTTTGCCTTTTCCGGCCCTCACTGGATCATAGGGAACCATCTGTTTGTCGTTTCTTCCGGAGTTTACCACCTCCTCTCTCCTGGGATAATGACCCGGAGATGATGCGGCTCCCGCGGATCTTGCCAGGTTATTCCTAGCCGAATGAACCACGTGTGACGCCCCCGCTGGTACCGGGTTTGCCTTGTTCATTTCTTCATTTTGCTGGCAAGTGACCCTCAGCAAGTGGTTCACCCTCTCTTGTTGCCTTTGCCGGGCCTCTCCGGTTAAACCTTCTAACTTGGACGCGGCCGCATTTGCTGCCCTGAGGTTGTTTGCCGGGGTACTGTACCTGTCTAGCCCTCCTATTAATATCGTGACTGTCTGACCCGGCCTAGGTTCGTATTCCTTGTCAATCTCAGTAATCAGGTTTCTACCTCGGATCTTTACTCCATCTATGTGGTTTGCCTTTGCATATTATCTCAAAGTAATGTTCAAGGACTGCTGTAGCTCCACTACCTTCTTTGCCCGAGCTAACATTTTTCGCCTAGTTTCTTCTAACTCAGCTTGCGCCTGAGCCGGATCTACCACAGGTGCTCTCGGCGTTGCTAGGCTATCTATTGCTTGCTGGAGCACATTCTACGGCCTCTCTAGTGGGGGGAACCTGGACCTGGCCTGCTTCGGTGTGACTTCCGACTCTGGCGTCGGGCCCTTGTTTGCTTCCGCGTCTGGCGCAGTCATCAGGACCTGAACGCTGCCGGTGGGGCAAGTGATACGCACACCACGGGCTACGCTGAGAGGTGGTTCGCCTCCCTCAACGATATGCCGCGAATGAATGCAGGTCTCGTCCACAACGACGTAGATCTTGTGCGTGCCAAGCTTGATGAAGACACCGTTGCACGGAGGGGGGTTCCTGCCGAAGCTCCCTGCATTGTCGCTGACATAGTCCAGCGCTTCAAAGCGCTGAACCAGGCCGGAGACGACGCGCTCCCCGGTGCTGGAGAAGCTTCCCGTCCGGATTTTCACCCCTGCTAGCACCGCAGATGCCATGGATAGGCTAAAGATGGGGCCAATGTGTGCTAGGGGAATCCAGGGAGGGAGAACGTGGTGATTCCATGCACAGATGTTCTTGTATTCTCTCTATCAGTGGTGCTTACAAGTACTCTTCAAGCTCTTGGTGAGAAGGAGACCGTCTCTTACTCCCCACAAGCTAGCTCTAGAGTTCTATCTAAGACAGAGAAAATGATCGATCCCCTTCTATGGAGGCCCCGGTGCTCCTCATATAGGGGAGCCCGGGTTACAAAGTTAGGGCACACGTGGCGGCATATTCTCTGAATATGCCCCTCGACTAAAGCTAGATGCTTCTTTATTCTCTTTAACAGCTCGTCCGGGCTTTGGACGTAACCCGCAACGTAATCCTCATCTTTAAGCGTCACCAGACACGGGCTACGTCAGCCAACATTGCCCGCGTCATCTTGGTCGCCCCTGACCCGCTGGTCCTCCTCTTTGCTTTGCTTCGCTCATGCTACAGCTAATAAAGCCACCTTTTGACCAGCAGGATATTCCTTCCTTCTATTGGAAGCCATATGATAGTCCGGCCAGCGCGTGGCTAATCCGGCTACGAATGTACCTGCAAAACAGATAGACAAACATGGCCGGCATATATTTTATGCCTGTCGGGCTACGGCTAAGGAGATGCTCCATGGGCCGGGTCACTTCGTGGTTCAGCCTGCCTTGAGGTGACCCGGTCAACACTTTCTTTGACCGCGTCGTACCCCGGCTAACTCGGCCTTTATACCCTGGTGTTACCCTACCCGGGAGTATCCCCCCAACACGTCATCACTCAAAAAATTCAGAATAATTGAATCTTCTTTCGTGATATAGTTCAAAAATCACACCATACCGACGACACTGTTTACTACAAGAAAATGCACCCATCTATCTCTCTGAAAAGTCATATATTTCAACAGCAATCTATCACGCTTAGTTGTAGCTCAAGTTTGACCCAATTTCGAATAGTGTCATGCAATGCAAAATCTTAGCAAGAAGTCAAACCTGTCGTCAAAACTCTCGATTGTTCCTCATATATTGATTATGATACCCCTCCCTATCGGTACAGTACCTCCAAAAGCTTTTTCGTAAAACTTTCAGACCAACCTACAATTTAGTTATAGTTCAAGTTTGACCTAATTTTGATAAATCGACATGTAGTCATTCAAGTGGGCAGAGTTAATTATCTAGGGAGTTTGATAACTCAAAAAATATATGGGAATCGTAAGTAAAACACGTTGGTCCACTTAATATGTCTAGAAGCTTGGCTTATGGCATTGAGATCCATATTCTACTTCGAGCTTTCTTTATGGAAAAGAACCATCTCATCATCACCCGGAAAACTGAGAATTTTATTTCCTGATAGTTGGAAACTCACACTGACGACATTGTTTACTACAAGAAGATGCACCCATCTACCTCCAAAAATACATTTAATTCAAGAGCAATCCATCGTGCTTACTTGTAGCTCAAGTTTGACCTAATTTCGTTAATCGACAAGAAGTCACTGAAGTTTGCGAAGTTAGCTAGGAAGCTTGAAAATTCCTAGTACTAAAAACTTGGGTGTTATGTATAAGAAAATGTGGTCAAGTTTGTTTGATAATTGGGGAGGTTGCATTTTCTTTTAACCATGGTAGGTCTCGTAGGAGCGAGGTGCTTGAGAGTTAACACGGTCGGTGGAAGTACAAGTTACATCAAGGACCTCATAAAAATGAAAATTGCACCCAAGTCCATGCATTTAGCACAAGGACCCTGAAACTGAGCAATAAAGTGTGTGTTTTTAGGTTTGCACATACTAGCGTTCATCGTGCTAAAGACTATCAGTAGAATCATTGTAGATGCTAAGAATGGAAAAGAAGATCCAATGGTTAGCACTGTTTGGATTTGCCGGTCTTGATCCAACGGTTAATGTTCGAAGTTATCCGTACACTATACAGTGGTATAGTATGGTATTGTAAGAGATAAGACAAGATAAATATAAGATAAGAAGTACTACGAATGGTTGATCTTTTGAGTGACCTTCCCTCCCAATGTTTTGGGAAGCAAGTGAAAATTTCGAAAACTAGAAAAGTTTGAATTTTTTGCTGCCAAGGACCAAAGTGGTTTCCTTCCTATGTACTCCTCGTCCCTACTCCACACCAACGCGGCTGCCGAACACGCCAGAGACATAGAGCCACCATACCAAGGCACACGTGCGCAGCACCACGCTGTGGACGAGGGAGAGATCAGCCGGGCCGGTGCGCGAAGGGAAAGGGTAGGAGAGAGGGAGGATGGATGGTGAGAGGCAGTGAAGGAGAGAGAAAACAAACAATTTGTTTTGCGTGCATAGGTCCTGAAATTTACTAGTACTAGCATAGTGTAGTACACTGTAAGGCCGCAGGAATATCTCGTGTCAGAAACCCATCATAACTTTGCTCTGACATGGAACCGCCTTCAACTTCTCTTCGTCACTGCCCTCTTCCCCTGCCAATGTTTTATTCTCTCAACATGTACATCGCGTGGACAGAGGTGACCATATGTCTAAGCAAATAAATATACTACTCCCGCATTGTGTAAAAAAGCACACCTTAATATGGCCTACTACCCGTTCAAAAAATGGCCTACTATGTGGCATCCGCTAAGGTTCACCTTAAACATAGTGGAAACAATAAAGTTATCTTTAAGCCTAAGGTGCGCCTCAAGCTTGTGGGTTGCCCATAGAGAATAGAAATATCATTTCCCCTCTCTCCCTAATTCATGTGATCATTTTCTAAAGGTGTTCAAAAAAATTCATGATGCACAATCTTAGCTAGAAGTCGAACCACTCGTCAAAACTCTCTGTGGTTTCTGATATATTAATTAACTGCTCGATGGGTACCTCCAAAAGCTTTTTTCATAAAAATTTCAAAGCAACCTACAATTTATTACTTGTAGTTCAAGTTTGACCTAATTTCATTAAATTCAAGAGCAATCTATCGCACTTAGTTGTAGCTCAAGTTTGACCTGATTTCATTAAATTGTCAAGACGCAAAACCTTAGCAAGAAGATGAACCTATTGTCAGAACTCTCTTTTGGTTTCTGGTAGTATATTAATTACCCCCCCCCCCATGCGCGCCCCCTCCGATGGGTACCTCTAAGAGCTTTTCCATAAAACTTTCAAAGCAACCTACACATTTTACTTGTAGTAGTTCAAATTTTACCTATTATATTTTTTCCGCTTTGCCTATTATAATTTTATATAGTGATGATATGTCAGATGTCTATTATCTGAGTCTCACGTGCAGGGCACGTGCAATTTACTAGTACTTGTAGTTTCCAATTTGACCTAATTTTGATAAATCGACATAAAGTCATTCTAATGGGCAGAGTTAGCTGGGAAGTTTGAAAACTCATAAAACATGGGAATCGTTGGTACAACATGTTGGTCCAATATATATGTATGTAAACTTGTCTTGTGGCATTCAGATCCAATATTCTTCGTACTTTTCTTTAGGAAAAAGAACAACCTCGCTCGTATTCTTCACTTGAAAAATATAGAATTGAATGTTCTTTCTTGATAGTTGGAAACTCACACCGATGACACTGTTTACTACAAGAAGATGCACCGATGATCTATCTATGAAAAGACATTTAATTCAAGAGCAATTTGTGGCATATACTTGTAGCTAGCTCAAGTTTGACCTAATTTCATTAAATTACCAATATGCAAAGTCTTAGCAAGAAGTTGAACCTATCGTCGGCTGGTTTCTGGTATATTAATTTTGAACCCTCGATGGGTACGTCTAAAAGCTTTTTCGTAAATCTATCAAAGCAAAACCTACAATTTACTTGTAGTTTCAAATTTGACCTAATTCCGAGGTATCGACATAAAGTTATTCAAATGTGCGGGGTTAGCTATAGGAAGCTTCAAAACCCATAAAAATGGGAATCACAAGTACAACATGTTGTTGATCCACTATATATATATATGTCTGTCAACTTGGCTTGTGGCATCCACATCCAATATTCTTTGGACTTCTCTTTATGGAAAAGAACAACTAACCTCGTTTGTCTTCACTCGGAAAACATAGAATTTAATGTTCTTTCCTGGTAGTTGGATGCTCACACCCACGACACTACTTACTACTAGAAAATGCACCCATCTACCTCTGAAATGACATTTAATTCAAGAGTTATCTATCGCGCTTACTTGTAGCTCAAGTTTAACCTAATTAATTTTGTTAAATTGTCAAGATGCAAAATCTTAGCAAGAAGTTGAACCCATCGTCAAAACTCTAGTTGTTTTCAGATATATTAATTGTGACCCCTCGATGGATACCACCAAAAGATTTTTCTTAAAACTTTCAAAGCAACCTACAATTTACTTGTAGTTTCAAATTTGACCTAATTTCGATAAATCGACATATAGTCATTCGGTCAAATGGGCAGAGTTAGCTAGGAAGTTTGAAAACTCATAAATAAAACATGGGAATCATTGGTACAACATGTTGGTCCACTATATATGTCTGTAAACTTGGCGCGGCATTCACATCCAATATTCTCCGAACTTCTTACGAAAAAGAACAACCTCGCTCGTCTTGACTTGGAAAATGTAGAATTGAATGTTCTTTCCTAATAGTTGGAAACTCACATTGACGAGATTGTTTACTACAACCAGATGCACCGATCTACCTCTAAAAATACATTTAATTTCAAGAGCAATATATCGCGCTTAATTACTTGTAGCTCAGGTTTGACCTAATTTTGGTAAATTGTCAAGATGCAAAATCTTAGCAAGAAGTTGAACCTATCATCAAAACTCTCAGTGTTTTATGATATATTAATTGTGACCTGTCGATGGGTACCTCCAAAATATTTTTTGTAAAACTTTCAAAGCAACCTACAATTTACTTGTAGTTTCAAATTTGACCTAATTTCGATAAATCGACATGAAGTCATCCGGTCAAATGGGCAGAGTTAGCTAGGAAGCTTGAAAACTCATAAATAAAACATGGGAATCGTTGGTACAACATGTTGGTCCACTATATATGTCGGTAAACTTGGCTTCTGGCATTCAGATCCAATATTATTCTTTGGACATTTCTTTACGGAAAAGAACAACCTAGCTCGTCATCACTCAAAAAATTGAGAATTGAATGTTCTTTCCTGATAGTTGGAAGATCACACCGACGACATTATTTACTATAGGAAAATACACCCATCTACCTCTGAAAAGTCATATATTTCAAGAGCAATCTATCGCGCTTACTTTGTAGCTCAAGTTTGACCCAATTTCGTTAAATAGTGTCATGATGCAAAATCTTAGCATAAAGTCAAACCAGTTGTCAAAACTCTCGGTTGTTTCTCATATATTGATTGTGACCCCCCGATGGGTACCTCCAAAATCTTTTTCGTATAACTTTCAGAGCAACCTACACAACTTGTAGTATATAGTTCAAATTTGACCTAATTTTGATTATCGACATATAAAGTCATTCAAGTGGACAGAGCGATAAGCTATATGAAGTTTGAGAACTCATAAAACATAGGAAATCATAAGTACAATATGTTGGTCCACTATATATGTGTGAAAACTTGGCTTGTGGCATTTAGATCCTTATTGTTCAGACTTCCTTTATAGGAGAGAATAATCTCGATATCACTCAAAAAATTGAGAATGTTCTTTCCCGATAGTTGGAAAATCACACTAACATCATTGCTTACTACAAGAAGATGCACCCATCTACCCTAGAAAAGAAATTTAATTCAAGAGAAATCTATCGCGCTTACTTGCTTGTAGCTCAAGTTTGACCTAATTTTGTTAAATAGTCAGGATGCAAAATCTTAGCCAAAAGTTGAAACTATCGTTAAAACTCTCGGTGGTTTCTGATATATTGATTGTGACCCCTCGATGGCTGCCCCCCAAAATCTTTTTCGAAGAACTTTCAAAGCAGACTACAATTTACTTGTATTTTCAAATTTGACCTAATTTCGATAAATCGACATAAAGTCATTCAAATGGGCAGAGTTAGCTAGGAAGTCATTCAAATATCGACAAACATTTAATTCAAGTGTGGTCTTTTGTGCTTACCTGTAGCTCAAGTTTGACCTAATTTTGTTAAACTTTCAAGATGCAAAATCTTAGCATGAAGTTGAATGTGTCATCAAAACTCTCGATGGTTTATGATATATTAATTGTCCCCTAAATAGGTACCTCTAGAAGAGTTTTCATAAAACTTTCAAAGCAACCTACAATTTACTTGTAGTTCAAATTTGACATAAATTCGATAAATAATTATCATAAAGTCATTCAAGTTGGCGGAGTCATCTTGGAAGTTTGAAACCTCATAAAACATGGGTATCATCAGCACAACATGTTGGTCCACTCTATATGTCTGAAAACTTGTCTTGTGGTATTCAGATCCATATTCTTCAGAGTTTTTTTATGTAAAAGAACAATCTCGTCATCACTCGAAAAATTGAGAATTAAATGTTCTTTCATGACAGTTGGAAACTAACACTGACAACATTGTTTACTACATCACCCATCTACCTCTAAAAATACATTTAATTCAATAGCAATCAATTGCCCTTACTTGTGTAGCAAATGTTTGACCTAATTTCGTTAAATCGGCAAAAAGTCACTAAAGTGTGCAAAGTTAACTGGGAAGCTTGAAACATCCTATTTCTAAAAACTTTGGAATCATAAGAAACCATGTTCCACTTTGTCTGATAATCGGGGCAGTGTAATTATTTTTTAATTGTGGTAGGTCCCGTAGGAGCGAGGTGCTTTATTAGTTAACACGCGGTCGGTGGAAGTACAAGTTACATCAAGGGACCTCATAAAAATGAAAATTACATCCAAGTCCATGCATTTAGCACAAGATCCCTGAAACTAAGCAATGAAGTGTCTTTTGAGGTTTACGCGTATGCTAGATATCGTAGAGCCAAAATTTGTTCTGAAACAATCTACATTCTAGCTTTTACTACTAGTACGTATAGTAAACAAGAATCCATAAAACAAAGTGATCATACTCTCTATTGAAGTAGTAATTTGGATTGGTTTTTCACATATGTAAGTACTACTACTAATTATAACTTCTCAAAAAAAGTACCACTAACAAATGCAGTACTAGTTTGTCTGATTTGTTCTAAGATGTAGTACTACTACTATTACTAGTACTCCCTCTGTCTAGGATTATTAAGACCATTTAAATTTGTAAAGACCAAAAAAGTTAATTACAGGTTGGTGTCGAAGACATGCATGCAGTCCTCGGTCTCTCCCCTGCAACACTGTACACCCTGCAGCAGGCCGTAGGCTTTTCGTCTCTCTTCAGGAGTAGATCTTCTTGCCTCTAACTCACCTAGATCTTCTTGCCTCGGTCTGTACTATATTGTCTGGTACAGTACAACCTGACACCTGCTTTATTACTCACCTGTCAACTTTCTGCAGCCTTTTTGTGTTGATGAAGCATGCAACATGTGGAGTCTGTCTAAGAAAAAAGTGGCCAAGTGTAGCTGCCGCTGCTGTGCCCATGCCTAGCATATTCCTGTACAATTGTACCAGTATAGTACGAAACTCAGTCAGTATACTCTTCAGTATACCCACCCAATCCGGGTTTCTGGCCAGCGGACACTATGTCGACGAGCCGATCTTCCCTCTGTAATGACTCCCACAAGTTCGTGTACCGCGTTGGTGGATTCGACTATGAGCCGGCTGCTATGGACACCGTCCAGTCTGAGGCGATGATTGAGTGCCCCTATGATGGCTGCTTTAGCTTGGTCGCCTTCGACAAGCTCGACGAGCACAAGATCGTGTGCTCGCACGGCCCGTGCTCCTGCATTGATTCCACCTGTGATTTCATTGCCTCACCGGCAGGGCTCCTTCCCCACATGAAGGAGACCCACGGGGTCATAGTAACCAGGGCCATCTACGGCAGCGCCTTCTTTTGCATCATCCCGACTCCACCACCAACAAGCACGAGGGGATTCACACGCTTCCTCTGCGGGGATGACGTGCCGTGTTCGGCCTGACCATCAGCGCGCTCGGCCCGGCCGCCGTCGTGTCCTTGGTGTGCATCAGGAAGGACAGGTGCTTGTGGCCGTGGTACACGGTGAAACTATGTGCGCCTGGCCCACCGGGGTCAGCGGACTTTTCGACGGTCGAGAGCCATAATGCCGTAATCGAGCCAACGAGCAGCTCGTTGCCGGCCAACTTCCCGTCCGACAATCTCAGGACGTACCTCGGGGTGCCGCCACGGTTCCTGATGAAGGTTGGATAGTCCACCCATGTATCTTTCTGGATTTAGATTGACAGGAAAAAATGATCTTAAACTACGGCTGATGATCAAGACTGTAATGATGTATGAGCAGATAAATAGTACTACTAGTAGTACTATTTTACTACTCCAGTTTACTAGTAGTAGTCACATGTAGGTTCTCTTTTGGTACTAGGAAGGATGCATTTTGGATGTAAACTAAGTTTGCTGCTAATATTATTATGGAGTATTTAGGGGTTTAGTATGACTTTTATATAATTGTTCACCTTTACAACATGGACCAGAGATAAACACACTAACCGTTGTTATAGTGCTTCGATTTTAGTCATGTAACTCAGTGATTACGGAATTTTATGCCCAAACTTGTCAATTCGACTTGATTTAAGTCTTGAACCAAGATTGCCGTCGAAATTACGCTGGTGTGGATGACGCATCGACGTGGATCTAGCGTGCAGGATAGGTTGCCCTGGAATTTAGTCTAAATATCTAGAAAATAATATGGACATCTACGACATCAACTCAATGTTATCAGAATCATCACGAACCATATTTTTATATTATATGCGTTTGACATTATGTAAGTTAGTATGTTTATACATATAGTTGGTCAAACTTTATAAATATTGACTTCGACAAAACCTAGTATGCTTTCTAATTTGGAAATAAGGGAGCATCTAAGTACTAAAATGCGTCGAAATACATGTGTATCTAGACAAAGCCAAGTTAGTAAATACTATTTTAGGATGGAGGGAGCAATTATTTATGAGTAATCTATTTTTCACAAATTTTTTACTACTACGGCACGTGCCCATGACTAGAGCATGGACCAATGCATAATAATCATGTGACCATGCGGTGGCGATCTACTCCGTACTGGATTACCTTACGTGCGGAGGCACACTAGTGGAGCACAGCTCATGCCGTTCCTGAGTACGTAGTAGTACTACTACTAGTATACACAAATAGGAGTATAAAAATAGATAGATCTTGTTGCTCATCATACTATTTTTTTTCCTGTAAGGCAATCTAGACGTGACTACTATAGTACTATATTGGCACAACTTCTGCTTTTGGCGCTACAAGATGAATGTAGAACTCTCTGTGTCCGTTCAAAAAAACTCTCTGTGTAACATTAGTGTACTAGTACTTATTATACTCCCTAGTTTTTCGGACGCGTAGTAAAGTAGTGCAGTATGTTTTTTTGGTTAAGCTGCATGCAACGAGCATTGGTTTGACAGGACAATTCAGGTTTTTAGATATCCAAATTTCTACCCCAGCTCGATCGCTCAAGACACGAAGCAGCTAGTACTCCTCTATCCCCCGGTTGTCGCCCAGATCAAAATGAACAAGCAAAATATTGTGTATCTTGGAAATTGCCATAGCTATTTATTACCTGCAGAGCTTTATTTTGTTTCCTTCGAGGCACCTGCAAAGACTAATACTATACCGTCCTAGTAGTACTACTTGTAAATAACGTGGTACGGTTGGGTCCTACAGCTAGTACTAGACATAGACTTTAGTAGCTACTCTTGTCACAGTGAATTGTCTAAGAGGTGGAGTTCCTTTTTTTCTCCAAGAGGTGGAGTTCCTTTTTTTCTCCAAGAGGTGGAGTTCCTTTTTTCCTGAGAGAGTAAATCTTTTTTTATTCCTTCTTTGATTCAAAGAAAATTCAAAGGTTTTGTGAAGGATCTTGTCCCGTAGGAAATAATCCTACGCTGTTTTGTTTGATTCATAGGATTCCAATATGTAGGAATTATGTCCCTTGTGGAACGCAGGATAGGAAAAATATAGAAATAGGAAAAACACGGGAATTGAGATTCCTTCAAAGTAATCCTTTGCCCTCTATTTTTAGGAAAATTTCCGTCCACTCCAACCTCATGGTATAATTTCTTTGCTTTCTCTGTGATTCAAACACATACTTGATCCAAATTCCTATAGTTTCCTCTTCTTATGTTTTGAGAATCCTGCAAATCAAACGATCCCTGAGAGATGGTCTTTTTTTGTTTGTCTTTGATCATTTTTTTGTTTGAACATAGGGTCATAGAGCTTCCTTGAAACACGAGGAGGGTGGAAATTGCACTAACCTCCAACAATTGGATTCGAAATTGCAGGGAACTCCAGATAATCAGGATAGTCTAGTTGCAAGAAACTACTGTACTACAATTACTTTTGGTTACAAATGCTGCACATAGCACAAAATTCTCGATTAGCCCTCTTAGCATTATTTCTTACATACACGGGGCTCAATAGTTGGAGCTCTTTGCAACTACGGCTCTAATTGTTGGAGGTTTGTGCAACTAGCCTCAATTGGAGCCCCATCCCCACTCGCCCACCTTCTGCAGGACTACTAGTAGTAGAGTACTAGTACTATGCACCATCAGCCTTTGTCTTCTCCATCGCACCCCGGCCGCCAGCTCACGCCAACGATCTTCCCTCCCTCCCCCAATCCACCCACCCTAAAGAAAGCCCCCAAAACACCATCCACATGTTCCTTCCATGGTGATATCGATCAAGATCTGTAAAGATCCTGAGCAGTTTCAGAAGGTGTTCACCGAAGGCCCTCTTCAAGTACTCATCAACAATTGCAACGCCGAGTTAATAGCATAAAACCACCACTTTGCTGCAAAATATTTGGAAAACCACCACCTTTCGCCAATTTCGCAAAATGTGACCACTATTCAGCAATTTTTTTGTAATTCGCGCTAAACTCCAAATTCCAGCGAATTGATGATGTTTCCGACAGGCGGACCCCACCAGGATGATGACGTGGCAAAGGGTGGACGGCTCTGACCACCACCGTCACACGCCGTTAAAGGGGCTGTCTGAAGCAGGGCCACTTGCCAGACCCCTCCTCTCACTCTCCACTTCAGTACTCCACCGCCAGTCACTCACACGAACAGCTTCCATCGCACAACCATCGACACCGACCATCCCTTCGTGCAACCCGGTCACTGTCCATCGTCCCCATGCCCAGATGGGACGACGGCTCGTCCTGTAGCCACTCCATCCTGTCGGTAAGCATTATAGCTTTATTATAGCTTTCTATTTAGATCGACGTGAATGGGATTTTAGGGTTCCGGATAGATCTACCATCGATTGAACTCATTTCCTTTGCAATTTAGGACTTTGTGGACATGGATTATGCACCTGCTACCTGGGATGACCCCTTATTTCACGGTGTGGCGGTGGATTATCTAGATGTTTGCCGCCTGCACAAGCTAGCCCCACAGAAATGTGTTGCTTTTGGAGGGACAAACACCGGCCATAGATTTTACATGTGCGAAGTTCAGAATGTAAGTTTCAACTTATTTTCTTACGTCATAGACTTATAAAGAATTCTTGTAGATGCTCTTGTAAAATGTTCCTGCTTCAGACAGCCCCATTAATAGCATGTGATGGCGGCGGTCTGGAGCCGTCCACCCTTTGCCACGTCATCATCCTGGTGGGGTCCACCAGTCGAAAACAACGTCAATTCAATGGAATCTGGAGTTTAGCGTGAATTACAAAAAAAATGCTGAATAGTGGTCACATTTTGCGAAATTGGCGAAAGGTGGTGGTTTTCCGAATATTTTGCAGCAAAGTGGTGGTTTTATGCTATTAACTCTTGCAATGCCACCACCGCCGCGAACCTTGTCGGTTCGTCCAAACATATTCTTCAATCAACAAAAGAGAGCGGAACTACGCCTTCTTCTCATCCATTTGGCCTCCCATGTGTTCTTCATGCTCACCCGACGGTGAGACCATGGGAATCCAAAGACTGCTTCGAAGTGGCGGTCAGCCCGTGTACTGTGATGCCAAATGTTTTGATGAGCAGCAAGCAGGCGGCAATGGAGATTGAATCGTCACAGTTGGGCCCGATTTCATGTGGGACCTTGTCAACATGTACACTCATCACAAGATTGTTATTCCACAAGTGTCGGGGTTTGAACCGACCGAAGGTTCTACACTTACAATTCAGGATGATGCTGATGAAGGTCGACATACTAAACTGCAGAAGATAGTCATTTGCCAAGTTCCGACAGCTACTGGGGGATACAAAGATTTCTCTCTAGTCGCCATTTTCTAATTCAAGATTGTTGTCATCAACGGGAATGATAGTCATGGGTGGTCAATTTGTGTGAACGAGTTCCAGGGCTACTTCAGATATTGCGATGCTATTATCCAACATGATCTTGTGTTCGCCATGACCGAGAACGGCTGTGTTTATGCATGGAAGTCTCTGGAACTTGGTAAATTCTCCTTCCTACGTATTTTATTAGATTTGTTCCTGAATCGATGCAAGCTATTTTTCTGAACTTTCATTGGTTAGTAGGAATTCAATTAAAATTTTAGTTTCTTTGATTCGAAGGAATTCCCTAGGAATTTCAGAGGAATGCAATCTTTAGGAGGTTTTCTTACATATAAGTAGTTTGTTTCATATGATTGAGTTCTACTGATAGTATTGCTCCGTCTCCTAGTACATCCCATAGAAAATTTGGTATCTACTACGTAGTAGTAAGTACTTATGTGAGACCCATATATTATTCCTGAATCAATGTAAGTTATTTTTTCTGAAGTTTCTTTGGTTAGTAGGAATTTCATAGGAATTTTAGCCTCTTTGATTCGTACGAATTCCCTAGGATTTTCAGAGGAATGCAATCCTTACTAAGTTTTCTTACATATAAGTAATTTGATTCATAGGATTGAGTTATGCTGATAGTATTGCCTTGTCTCCTAGTACTAGTACATCCATGGAAAATATGGTATCTACTAGTAGTATTTACGTGAGACTCAGATACAAGACATATGACATATCATAACTATATAGAATTATAATACTAGGTAAAGCTCAAAAAATTAGAAATTTGATCGACATCTATAAAGTATGGGCGCATATTTAGTTCTTGTATTTTCTATCATGTAGAAGGCGATGTTTATTAGGTACTAGTACTTGTAAATTTTGTTAACATGGTCTTGAGAAATGAAGGAGAAGATTCTAGAATGATGGAGAAGTGTGTTTTGAGGATTGTGCATAGCGTTCATTATGCTAAAGACTATAAATAGAATCTTCAAGTAGATGCTAGAATGGAAAAGAAGATCCAACTGCTGGCAATGTTGGGATTCGCAAGTCCTGGTCCAACAGTGAATATTCAAAGTTATTCATACACTACATAGTGGTAAGATAAGATATTAAACCTCCTAGAAATAATCCTTGTTGGTTTTCCTTTGGTATAAAATACACCAAAATCTTGTAAGATCCAACCTTGCTTTTTTCCCTATGAACTTTACATTCAAGATCCTATAGGATTATTTCCTATTTCATTTGATCCCATGAATCAAACCGTGTCTCTAGGATAATTTCCATAGCATATCCCCATTTTAAAAATAATTAGAATTTCCATAGCATCTCCCTAGGTTGGCATTTTTTACACAATCAAACATCTTAAGTATAATCAAGATTTTTGAAAATAGTACTGTATATCAACTTCTACAATGTCAGATCAATATCAGTATTATTTCCATGTTACATTTCCTTTGCCTTTGAAGGTCCTATCCTTATCCTGTCGCCACGTGATGTTCTATACCTGACACATGGGTTTGTTGAGGATGATGAGGAGAATGATTATGGTAGGTGGTGGTTAGCAAGATCTGCCGGTGGTTTAAGACTTTTTCTGGTCGATACATATGGTGTCTCAGGCAATGCAATTGCTGATGATACTAGTGTTGTTCACTATGGTCGCACGGTTCGCACCTATCCTTCTGGGTTTGAGTGCATGGTGTTCTCTATGGACACAAGCCAGTTAACTGCAGCTAACCGATGGAAAAGGGTTACTGACCTTGGATCATATTCTCTTTTCCTTGGCGTGAACTATTCGATTATCATTGCAGTGGGCGATGCAAATGATCTACCAGGACATCTGACGAGAAGGAACTGTGTTTACACATCACACCAAGAAATTGGCTACGAGTACAGGCCGTGTCCTGAAATTTGCCGCTTCAGTCTGAATGGTGACGTAGTTGTTGGTTTCCACACCAAAACTCGCTGGACATGGTCAGATACTCCATTTTGGTTCATCCCAAGCTTCTCAAACGCCTTGGAGTGGAACGAGCCTGTTCAAGGATAGCTCATGTGGTCTTGGACTTCTGTTGAACTCTTTCTTTTGGCTGGTTTTTAGTTGATGTGCGAGTACTTAGCATTTAGTTTCGCACCCGGTCCGGCATGTAAAATACTCCGGATGACCAAAAATGGCTTTTGTTCACTTGGTAGTTTCTCTAGTTTGTATATTTCACAAAGCTTGTAAAATAACCTTATTAGGAGTACAATTGTACTCTACTACTACTATTCCATACATAATTTCTTTCAAAATATTGACTAATAGTAGTACTATTAGTAATATTCCTTGCAGGTCCGTAGTTTTGTTTCTTTTTCACTGCAGTTTGGGTCCTGTAAACCTAAGTTGGATGTGTTGGTAAGTACTTCGCTCAAAAACTACACATGGTGGAAGGAACACGATGTTTCCAGGTTTACTAGGAAAAACATGTCGCTCATCATGGCATCACCAGTGATTT
Source organism: Avena sativa (assembly GCA_916181665.1). NCBI lineage: Eukaryota > Viridiplantae > Streptophyta > Magnoliopsida > Poales > Poaceae > Avena > Avena sativa. The sequence goes on from OV702289.1 coordinate 622,336,799, forward strand.
GACAAGGCAATATTGTACGACGGTGTGCTAGTCTAGTTTTTTTATTCTTCCGAACAAGTACTCCTTGTCTACCTCGTAGTAGTAGTAGTAAAGGTCTACTAGTAGGAGTACCAGAGAACTTGATGAAGATAGCTGGAGTACTACTGTCAGTAGCTGCCACAGAAGAGAGAGGGAGGGAGTTTTGCACACGCTGGTGTACGTGGCAGCGCGTTCCTTCCGAGACAAGCTGGATTTAATTCCCTCATCATCCTTCCCCCACGCACACACAGCCTCTTTTACTCAGTCCTTTCTTCCCATACACTACCTCCCCCTGGCCTCTCGCTCCATATTGTTGCCGACCAGCTCCTTGGCTCCATCCTCTACAGGTGGCGGCAAGATCGGCGTGGCAACCTTCTGTAGGGCGGTGGAGCATCCGTCATCTCTGTCCTGTGGGAGCGATGGCGGTTTGTTAAATACTAGAACACTCATACCTATTCCCTCCGTGTCATAATATAAGATGTTTCAAATTATGTGAAACGAGTGTATCTAGATTCACTCTGAACTTACATGATAGAGTTGATGATGTGGTTAAATTTTTATTGTCGATTGCTCAGCATTGTAATGTGTAGAGTAGATCTTATCCCGGGTATGCATCCTTTTTTTGTAGACTAGGATTCCATAGAAGCTTATTTTCTGGGCAAGATCCCATAACTAAGAACAGTGGGGATCCGTTCGAAGTTGGTAGTTCGACAGCGCAAATTTTTGAACATTTGCATATATTTGTCAATCAACATCATGTAATCAATATTACAACTTGCTGCAGAAGGAGATAGGGGAAGGAGCGAAAAAAGAGGATTTTCGATTAAATTGGTTCCAATCCTGTGATTTCTTCTATCCCAGATGACAAGGTAAATCAATAGAATGACATATGTTCTTGTTATTGCGTGTAGATGCTTTCGCTATAATCTCTGTTTATCTTGTAACCGCAGAAGCACAAAGTTGAAGAAGACTCTAAGTTTCCTAATGACGGAGTAGAAAATGGATGTCAGATTGCTACACCTAAGACGCCTCCTTGTTTACCTTCTATGGAAACTGATGCAGTTGCAGCTGCAGCTGGTACTGATGAGCCTGCACCTGCCATCATCGTGCCAGATGATGGAGGTGGTGGATTGGTTTTACCATCCACGGAGACTTGTGCGGCTGGAGCTGGTAGTGAAGAGCTTTCATAGGACATTGTGGTGCTCGATAGTTCACCTATTGTGGAGACTCATGCTACCAGTGCTGGCGGTGCTGTTGGTGATGCTGATCCCGCTCCCGAAATTATCGTGCCACCTGAAGGAGGTGGTGATTTGGGTTTACACTCTGTAGAAACTGTTGCACCTAAAGGTGGTGAACTGTGATACTGAGCTTTCTTTCTTATGGTTTCTATGCTTTTCTCTGGAACCTGTATTATGGATCTACCTTACGCATTTCTTACACTTTTGCTTGTTGAATTGCAGTGTGGAACTGGAACTACTCCTAGTATGTAATCATAATATTCGGATGCTTGAGTATTATCGATGATAAACCAATGCTAGCTGAGCTGCACGAGAATTTGCCTCTGCCACTTGCAGGCGTGGTTCCTAGCTCATCTCCTTTCCACAGGCATGGTGAAAAGATGGTTTTGTTCCTTTTCTTGCAATGCCATTATGCTTGTGTTATTGATCTGGAAATTTTTTGCTGATTTTGTCACCCAATCCGCATTTATGTCTCTACATACAAACATATTTGTTCACATGACTTGAACAGAAAACGGTATCTTCTTTGCATTGACTAACACAAGGAGACATGCAAATATTTATTTATTTTTGAAACAAGGCAAACGATATGCCATTTTTATTGATAGAGAGGGACATGCAATTCAATTAAACTACGATAACTACTCGTACAAGTCATAGAATGGTAGAGATTGCCATAGGAAATCATCACCTCCAGCATCTTGTTCTATAGAAGGCGTTATTACCAGATCCACAACCTTCTTTTCCTTGGGACGACAATGTCAAGTGCGGGATTTTGAATCTAAATGCAATCCAGTGCAGGTTCATCGGGACAACCTCCAGCTGCGTCAGTCTCCACAGAAGGTACATCAGCATTATGGCAGACACCATTGGAAATGCAAGCTGAAGCTTTTGTTATACTCCTATCAGGACCACAGATAAGGGCCAGAAATCCAAGATCCTAAATCTAGCGTTACAAAATAGACAAGAGGTTACCCCATCTAGACAATTCATGGACAATTCATAGTGCAATTTGAGCGTCTTACATGATCCAATAGTCCATCTAGTCTTTTTATTGGTGGAACGAAATTTTTTGGTACTTTTATTTTTGCGAAGAACCTACAAAACATAGCCAAGTCAGACATCTGAATATATCTAACTTTTCTATAGTCTTATATGTGAAGATATCTTTGCATAACACTCACTTATCAAACTATCTACGGATATCTTCCCGCTCCTTGGAAATGCGAAGTCGATGTTCTATAGGGTACATCCATCTATACTGTACTATACCTCTAAGTACTTCCTCGTCAGGTACATCAACAGCCAAATGCTCCATCGTATCAAAGAAGGATGGGGAATATATTAGGTCAAAAGCTTGCACAGGATCTCTGCCAAGTCCTTTTTATGATGTTTTCTAACTCTTCTGTCCAGAGCTTTACTATAGATTTACCTAAAGAACGTACCTACCCAAATCTGCAAGAACCTTGTAAATCTAGATGGTCACAATCTTTAACTATTTCTAGGAGAGGTGGAGAACAAACCAAAGCCAAGAAGAATGTCCAGTGCCTGAATCTAGTAGGCGAAGCATGGGGATCGCCCAGCTAACCGCCGGCCGATGCGTCTCGTGAATAACGGCGCGACCAATGGTGGTAGGTCGGCACTGTTCATAGAAAGGCGTCGAGAAGTTTTTTTTAAGGCGTGAAGAAGTTTGCGGCCGGGTTCTAATTCGGTGCATCTCCCATAAGAACGTCACAAAATTTGAAGAGACAGGGGCTGGTCGCTCGATTGAGGGTGGGCTTAGGAAAGTTTGGGGTCTCGGCAGAAAGTTTTGGCGGGCGCAGGGTGTTTGTCCACAATTTTCACAGAAATATCTGTGAATATTTTATGGGATTTGCTAGTTCTCAAGAGTCACCTCTCTCGCTATTGATTTACCTCGCGATTGGTGCAACGTGAGGGTTACACATTTGTTGCAACAACTTGTAACTGGGAATTTAATGAGTTACAACTACTAGGTTACAACTGAGTATTAGCACAATTAGTAGCGTGACGTCAGCTCCTTAACATAACAAGTTCTCAGGCACCTGGGATCTAGGCGCTCATATTTTATACCTTTTGTTTCCCTTGTTGACGGCTTTGTTTCGAATCCGGCCGAGCCCTAGCATGTACCTTGGGATTTTAACTATCCCATCCGGCCTCATTATAGCCCAAGACCTTCTAACTCGGTCATGTTTTGGATCATTCGGCTGTGCAAATAGCCCAGTTAGATTGGGCGAGAGCCCATGAAAAATAGACCATCGATCCCTTCTTGACCCATTTTTCTTCAATTTGGCCTTTTTTGGGCACCGTCCACCCACCCCTAAAAAAACACCGCATATCCATGTTTTTAAGTACTACCTACTACATTATTTATACTTAACATTTTTTAGTTGAGCTGCTAGTAATCACGCGTAGCAGATGGACAAGAAATTTTTTAAGAAGAAAAATAAATAAGTTATATACGATGTTAGTTTACATTTTTTACGTTTTATAAAAGGATAACATTTTTCTTGTGTAGTGGCAAGGCATGCAGTTTATCTGTAGCAATATTTTTGTACTAAGATACTGACATGGCCGACCTACCTGCCTGCAGCTAGCGCCCATCAACCTTACCATATAAGAGATCAAGTTTAACAAGCGCGTTTAAAAAGTACTTGTACAATAGTCTCGACCGGAAAAAAGAAGACCAAGATCGACACGTTTCTTGTCGAGAGAGGCTGACACGTGGGTCCCAGCAGCAAGACCATACACGCCTGCCGCATGGAACAACATTACCAAGGTCAAACCGGCGGATGCGACCAAAAAAATGTCCAACATACACATGTTTCCTCTACATAGGCGGCTGACATGTGGACCCAGCAGGGAGATATTATATGTGTGCTGTATCGAGCAACGTTGCCAAGTTCCAAAAGGGGAGGAGCGAGAAAAAAAAGCCTACCATGCACAGAGGAGGCTGACATGTCAGGCCCACCAGCCTGTATAAACGGCCGAAGCAGCGAGCAACGCTATCAAGTTCGGAACACGAAGGCGTGACAGAGGGTAAAAAATACATCATACACACGTTTCTTCTAATGAGAGGATGACATGTGGGGCCCAGCATCGTGATTAAACGGTAGATGCATCGAACAACACTATCAAGTTCGGAATAGGGTAGTGGGAGTGAAGGAAAAAATCCATCATACACATATTTCTTCTAATAAGAGGATGACATGTGGGGCTCAGGAGGTTGGTTAAACTGTAGATGCGTCGAGCAGCGCTATCAACTTCGGAACGGGGTAGCACCAACGAAGGAAAAAATTCCATTATACACACGTTTCTTCTAATGAGAGGATGACATGTGGGTCCCAGGAGGTTGATCAAACGGTAGATGCATGGAGCAGCACTATCAACTTCGGAACAGGGTAGCGCAAGCGAAGGAAAAAATTCCATCATACACACGATCCTTCTAATGAGATGCTGACATGTGGGACCTAGCAGCCTGACTAAACGGCAGACGTCTCGAGCAATGTTATCGAGTTCAAATCAGGGAGGCATGACCGAAAAGTATGGTCCGAGACACTGACGTCTGGGACCCACACGCCTCAAAAGACTTCGTCGAGTCAACATCGCGCGAGGAAACGAAAATCATGCGTCAGCCACGCGTTGGCCGAGCTTCCTCCATGTTTTTAGCAGATCTGTCGTAGTAGAGGGCCGCGAAACTAGAAAAAAAGTTTTCCATCGGCCACGGTTGAGCCGAGAATTTTGTCGCGGAAGACGCGCCTTTTACGATGACCGTCGGGCCAATTCGTTGCGGGAGGAAACTTTCTTGTAGTGTCTGGTTAAATTGTAGAGGCAACTATCAAATGTTGTTCCACAAACAACAAAGTCATTCGTTAGAACTTCCATGGTTTTCTCAACAAGATCATCAAAGATTTTTAGAACACATTCTTGAAAAGTCGCAGCTATGTTACATAAGCCAAACGGAATTAATCTATAAGCATATGTGACATAAGGGCAAGTGAAGGTTGTTTTCTCTTAATCTTCTGGTTGTATAGAAATTTGAGAATATCCAGAATAACCATCAAGAAAACGAAAATAAGAATTGTTACTAAGTCTTTCTAGAATTTTATCCATAAATGGTATAGGTTTGTGATTTTTCAGTGTCTCATGGTTTAATTTCCTAAAATCAATGCACATGCGATATCCAATAATAGGGTTTACAGGAACTAGCTCACCATCCTCATTCATAGCGGCATCAAGACCACCTTGTCTTCGTATGCAATGATCTAGGCTAACCCACTTACTGTCAGAAATAGGATATATTATGCTAGCATCTAGTAAGCGTATAACCTCTTTTCTTACTACTTCTCTCATTTTCGTATTAAACCTTCTTTGTGTATCAACTATAGGTTCAGCATCATCAAGCATGGTAATCTTATGTGTTACAATAGATGGATCTATTCCTTTAATATCACTTAGAGTATATCCAAACGCTTCACGATGCTTAATCAAGACCAAAATGAGTTTATTTGTTTCATTTTCTGATAGACCTTTTCCAATAATAATAGGACATTTATTATCATTATCTAAAAACTCATACCTCATATTGTCTAGAAGTTGTTTCAATTCAATTGGCGCAGGTTCTTCATCTCCTTTTCTTACCAATTCTTCATAGTCATGTGGATTTTGTTCTTTCGGAACTGAATCAAGGAAATCATCCATGCCTTCTCTCTCCTCATCATCTTGTGCTTCCTCCCAATTAATTAAGCTCCTCTCTAATTCATCTTGTGTAGTACTGAAATGAATTGCTGCCAGCTCGGCAATGGTTTTCTCTTCCTTGATATCTTTCACTTCATATGGCCTCTTCTTTAGTTTGGCAAAGTGGAATGTCATTTCCTCTTCTCCAAACATCAATGAAATAATCTCCTTCTTATTATCAATTCGAGCTTTGGTTATGGAAACAAAAGGTCTGCCTAAAAGAATAGGACAAAAAGAATCTCGAGGATTATTTAAAGACATAGATATTTCTGATTACACCTTCTGGTTTTATATTAGTTCTATTAGACAATTTAATAGTAGTGTCTACCGGTTCCACGTATGGATTATTTAAATTGTAGATAAGTTCCTCGTAAAGTGATGAAGGCATAATATTTATAGTGGAAATCGGCTCACAAATTCTGTATAAAAAAGTTTCTCCACAATATATAGGAGTCATAGGTTTATAAGTTTTGTTACCTCGTACCTTACCTTCGATGAACTATGAAGTTTCCAGGTCTAGCATAACCACTTCATTGTCCACTATTCGTTCTTCCATAAGATCCTTTAATATAACATTATTTATATTGGTAGCTTCGCGGTTCTTTTCTGGTTTATTTGATCTCTTCTTGATTTGTTCTTCCGCTTTTTGCTTTTTTCTTGATATTTTCTTGAATAGGTGCAAGGGAGAACTATTCCATTAACACACTTTCTCTTGCACGCTTCTTTTCTTCAAGGGGTTTATGGGGTTCCCATTCTATGGGTACCTGTAAATGCCCTGCATAATTCTCAATAATTTTCTTCACTGAGTAAGAATCAATACCAAGGGTTTTAATCATTGCACAAGTCCTTTCATCTGCAAGGAAATCGGTAACACAAGAATATTCAGAAGAACTATTCACAATGTTCTCCTTATTAAAAATTTCCGTTGTCTCCTTCATTTTCATTATTAATTTGCAGGCTTCATCATAAGTATAAGATAGAAAACTACCATTAGAAGTGGTGTCTAGGTTCGCTCTATTTTTATTATTAAGCCCTCCATAAAAAGTGTGAGTGATTAACCAATCAGGAAAACGATGATGGGGGTAATTATCGAGATAGCTTTTGTACCTTAGATACCCTCCATACAAACTCTCATCAGGACTATTTTCGAAACTGACAATAATAGCTCTCATCCAGTGAGCTTTGCCTTCTGAATAATATTTTGATAGGAATTTGGTTGTCAATTCCGTCCAAGACCTTGGTGCTTCTGCACAAAAAGATCTATACCAGTCGCAAACATTATTAGAGAGAGTTTGTCTAAATAACTGGGTTTTAACCATATCAAGATTATAGTCGTCGAATATAAATGAGCTAAGAACATCTTCAAAAAATTGTAAGTGTCCATATGGACTCTCTTCATCGGTTCCTGCAAATTTCTTAGAATGTAGTAGTTCAAATAATAAAGGGTGGATCTCAATTCCATCCGGATTTATGCTTTTATTGATAGTTATAAAAGCATCCATGGGAGAACCATTTTCCTTACTGCCTCAAGCTGGATTAAATGTTGAGTGTTGTCCATTGTTGCGGTCCTACAACTTAAATTAAAAATTAGTATAACGAAAGTAAATAACTAAAATTAAAGTGACTTATAGCGCTAAGCTCCCCGGAAACAGTGCTAGAAAATAACTTGATGACTGCAAGTATGCAGATCGTTTGTAGCTAGTTTCGAAATAAAGATATCGATCCCATAGGGAGCAGTAGGCGAAAGACTAAAATGTTTTTAACTAAAACTAAACGAAGAACTTAAGTAATAACTTTAAGATGCAAGAAAAGTAGAGTTGTTTTTGGGTTTTTGGTTGAATGAAGCAATTTAAAGTAAAGTAAAACTTAATGCAGAAAGTAAGAATCGCGTGTGTAAAAGAGCTTGGAACTACAATAGGGAAAAAGGCGTTCTCAGGGAGTGGTGGATACACCGCTAGAAATTTAGACTAAACAATGAAGATTATTATAACAAATATTCTTATGATATATATGTATGTGGGAGGAGCTCCATATATGGACAAATAGGCAGCAACCACTGCTCACGTCATCCTTCATAACCACAGCTAACGGATAAACAACATTAATCGTATTATCCCGCTATTAAGGGATTTCTCCCGTGGCATAGACATGGCTTTATGAGTTCTCCTTGGTTCCCCAAGTTAGTACGTAAAGAATGACAACAACTTTATAGTCACAGTAAGTGTTATCATCCCTCCGTATACCAACAAGTAATCCCCTTCATCGAGTCCCCATAAGAGGCAAATATTAAGGAGGTGCACAACTCCCAACATCAAGATGAAGACAATTAACACATACACATAATGATGTATAACATAAAAAAATCTCTATCTCATCTTAATCATATGCTAGGGTTTCTCCATCTCCCCAAGAACTAAAGATCTACTCAGACATGGAGGCAATCAACATCATGACAATGCTAATAGAAGCAATTGTAAATGAATAGTTATTGTATAAATCCACAATGAGTACGGAAATTACAACAAGATCTAGATGGGATGAATGTGGGATGGATGGAGATGATGGTGGTGAAGTGGTTGATGAAGATGAAGATCGATGCCTTGGCCTCCCAGATCTACGTACGGCGAAGATGGATCCCTTGGTAAAGTTCCATCTCTAGATGCCTTCCGAAGGTGAGGTTTCGGCGATTTCTAGGTGTTCTGTATGTCGTCTCCCTAATCCAGTTGCACGGGGTGAAACTATTTGAGGAGGCGGAGGCGGCGCGAAATATACAACCGGAACTATATGGTCGGAAAATTTATTCTCGCCGTATAGTTGGTCGTTGAACCGTTTGTATGCCTCGATCGCTTCGGGTTTTCTTCTGGTATTATTGATATTTCCCAAAGACACGATTTATATTGTTTTTGACTCCTTTTCTCCCCAATACAACTGCTCCAAGAATTGTGTCCATTATATCCATCATCTGTCCTGATCCAGGTGAAAATAGACATAAAATATGCGCGTGAACGCCGTAAAATACCAAGATCCTATATCTATAATGCAAAATAATAACATAAAATATGATGCAAATATGCACTCATCAACTTCCTCAAGCTTAGACTCTTGCTCGTCCCGAGCAAGTTTAGCTTAATGGATGTGATCCTCATATTCATGAAGCTGAGTCGATAAAATATATGAGGTAGTTGCAGCATGTGTTTGTCATATATGATATATGGGAATAAGTTCATGAATAGTACCTTACTCGAACCATCTGAATATTATTATCAGGCTTCCACACCTTAGTGGTTAACAGTTCACACAAGATGAATTTCAACATGATGTAAAAGTATTTGGTTCAACTGAATGAGTTAGCGAGGTAGTCCCAAGTGTTTTTTTGGATTAACATATTCACTTGGGATTTAAAATCTCAAATTCTTCTTTGTCATACTACAATATAGTGGTGTATGCCTATTTGCTCTTTGCACATTCACTCTTTTTCTTCTTTCTTTTCTTCTTTTTTGTATATATGCTCACACTTTTGTTTAAGTGCTGTGCAAAGGAGCTAGCCATACATTCCACTTCATGTAGGAATTCAAAGTTTAATGATATCAATGACCAAATTCCAATTGTATATGAAGCATCTTTTTGACTTGAAAATTCTACCTCGACTTGTTCTCACTCTATTTTGATAGCACTTTTAATTTATTTTTATTCAAGGTTTCTTTCTCAACTCGACTAATCAAATTATTTTTACTTCTGTAAATCAAACCGTGAACTTACAACATGTCAAATTAAATTATCTTTATATGCTCCATTAATACCAATTGACGTGGGCATACATTACAGGTACTCGAGTTTGGTACATATGGCCTGATCTAGCAGAAGCCCACGGCGTTACCAGGGCCCAATCTAGGATTCGGGTGACCTACGGAGACTCCTACTGCTTGTGGCACAAGACAAAGCTTAAGATAGAAAGTTTAAAAGGGAGAACCCTACCTTGTAACCGACTCGACCTGCTACCTGAGACCTAGCCTATCTATATAAAGGCTAGGAGGGGGCAGAGAGGAGGACAATCACAACCCTAGTTTCCACAACCTCGCCAGATTGCATCTATACACCCCTGTAACTTTTGACTCCCTCGATAATTCCAAGAGCAGACAAGCAGGATTAGGGACCTCTACGAGGCCTGAACCTGGGTAAACCTTGCGTCCCTATGTGCTTGTTTGCTAGCCGATTGATGCCTCTAGTGCTCCCTCCTTCTCCAAAACCCAAGTCCATAACAATGGGCATTGATGAGTTTAACCCTCGTCAATTGGCATCATGTGTGGGAACCGGGAGTGCTGATGTCGCGGCTTCTTCGGCCTCATCAACCACGATCTACATATCTGCAACAGCAGAGACTCGCCTCCTCTTTGGTGCCTTCTACTTCACCGTGCACACGCCAGCCACTCGCCCGGCTTTCGAGTCCGTGGGCGAAGGGACCGGCCTAGCGATCGGGAGCTTACGCTTCCAAGTTGGTTAGTTGGGCACACTTCGCCTCCCTAACCAGCCCACGGTTTTCGCGATTTCTCTAGCATCATGGTTTCCACCGCCGATTGGCACCCTGAGAGAACCCAACGCCCCGACAACAATCAGGAGCGCGATCAGCGACAACAGTTGCGGATCTGATCTGGGCGATCTAGCCACTGAAGACGGAGCCTATGGCTCTGGATCTGAAATCTGCAGAAGCAACAGCTTCCCTAATCACTACATGTGCACCGTCATCAACGCAGGTGACACCGGCGCCAGTCATGGAAACACCGGTACTGGTCCGACCAACGACGGCATCCCAGTCGCAAACGGCGGTCCCGGCAACGGCGCACCACCAACAATGGGACGAGAGGAGACCCACATCTCATAGTGAATGAGCACACCGGAGAGCGCGTGCAAATCCACCTCAATGACAACGAGTGGGCCCTCTACCGAGAAGCTCTGCAGGGTAACCCCCTACTCCCAAAATCATCACAAGACATGCTGATGGGTTCCCATTGGCTGCTCAAGGAAGAATACAAGCGCCAACAAGAAGTAATCGCGCAGCTCGAAGCGCGTAGGAAGGCGGCGGACGAGTCAAGCCTTCAGCGAGCTCATCTCTCTTCCATGGGAGGATCCTCCTCCAAGGGCAATGACCATGTGGTCGCCAAAAGGCGCTCTTGACTGGCCCACCTCACCGACAAGGAGCAAGAAGAGGCCGCACGAGTCCTCGACTTCTCGTCCATGACGATGGATATGCAGGGCAACGTGCTCCCGAAGACATTGCAGGCGGCGATAATGGCAGCCACCATGTACCTCCTCAACAACCAGCCTCCGGCTGGGGATCCGCGAGCTTCCATGCACCAATCTACGATCGCGGGCTTGGGGCTAGTCGAAGCTTCCCTCATCAAGGATCCAACGCTAGAGCCAAAAAAGAGCAAGGCTCTGGCCAAACACTACTCCTCGCCCTCGTCCAGCGATGATAGCCACGACTTGTCTCGACGTCGCCGCTCACGGCGACACGACCACGACTACGACGCGCATGATGACATCACGCAGCGCAATGTCGACAAGATGCACGCGAGGCGTGCCTGTTCGACTGACTTGAAAGATGAAGAAATAGAGCTCTGTGGTGCCAGATGCTTCAGAAGAGCCATCCGGTAGAAGCGAATGCCTAAGGGGTTCAAACTCCCACCAGAGAACCCGAAATTCGACGGTCTGCAGGACCCGAAAATCTGTCTAGAAGATCACATATCCTCCATCAGGCTGCATGGCGGAAGCTCGAGCACGACGATGCAATGCCTCCATCCATAGCTGCAAGGCGCAGCTCGTGCATGGCTTAATAACCTCCTGCGCGGATCCATTCGCAGCTAGGAAGAGCTGGTCTATAGCTTCGTGCGAAACTTCAAGGGCACTTACAAAGGGCTCGCATCAATCAAGGAATAAAGAGGCTGCCACCAAAGGTCTGGCGAGTCGCTGCGCTCATACATCCAGAGATGGTCCATCATCAAGAATTCTGCAAAAGACATCTCCGAGGATCGCGCAATCAATGCGTTCAACGGCGGCGTGCGCTGCAGAGAGCTCAGGGAGGAGTTGGGCCGCTCAAAGCCCAAGACAATCGACCACCTGATGGAGATCGCGAATAGGTGGGCTGATGGAGAGGACTCGGTGAAAACCGTGCCTACTTCGATGATGACGACGACCTCGGGCGCAGACGCGATCACCGAGGGAAACGTCGAATGCACGGGTACGAGGACCGCGAAGAGATCGACATGGTCGCGGCTGGCTACATCGACAAACACAAAGACAACCGCAACAGCGGATACCGTAGCAGTGGATACCGCGACAGCGGGAAAACCACACAAGTGTGGCAACGCCACACTCGTGATGACGCACCCGCAACATCCATCCAGGACAAATTGTCCGGACCATGCAACGTGCACTTCTACATCAACAAGCACGATGGCAAGAAAAATTCCAGCCACCTCCTAAAGGACTGCCATGAATTCCTCAAGCTCCATGAAGTCCTGGCCCAGATGAATCACGACGCGATTAACAAAGGCTATGGAGCTGCCCCGGGCGCTGTGGCACATGGAGCTCCTCCACCACCACCAGGTCCGGCACCACCTACAGCTGCACCAGTCTAGAATCATGGAGGTGAACCATACCCCCGACCATTGGGGAACATGGGAATGATCCAGAAGGGTCGCACCTCAAATCGAGTGCAGAAATCGATCACTCGCCAAGTCAATCTGGCGATGAATTCTCCGCCCTCCACCCATGAGTACCTCAGTGGAAGCGAGTCCTGCGTCACCTTTGATAAGAGAGATCACCTGCAACAATTCCCTCGCCCAGGCCACTATCCCCTGGTGCTCGAGGCACATATTGGAGGCTTCGAGATGAGTCACGTCTTCATGGACAGCGTAAGCGGCATCAACCTCATGTTCGCGAGTACCTTGCGCGCAATGAGGATACCCCTGACATGTCTGGAAGATTCAGACACGATGTTCCACAACATCGTTCAAGGGAAGAGTGTGTACCCCCTGGGCAAGATCAACCTCGACGTCATCTTCGACACACCGCAAAACTTTTGGCGAGAGCACATCGACTTTGAAGTTGTCGACTGGCCCTCTCAATACCACTGCATCCTCGGACGTGTCGTGTTCGCAAGATTCATGGCGGTCCCACACTATGCCTACCTGCAGATGAAGATGTCGGGCCCAAACGGCATTATCACAATAAAAGGAAGCTTCGAGAGGTCTGACAGCTGCGATAGGGAATTCGATAGAATCTCCCAGTCTTCCGGCATGCAAGAGGAACTCGCAAGGTTGAAGGAGTCGACAGACAACAGTCTGCCTCCCCTGAGAAAGCCAAGCTCACTGACCAATCCTTCGACATGTCGGTGCACACCAAGAAAGTCCAGGCCCACCCAACGGACCCGACAAAGATGAACCTCATTGCCAATGACTTGAGTCCCACGTAGGAACTCGCGCTTGTCGAATTCCTCCGTGAGTGCTAGGAAATCTTCGCCTGGTGTCCAGCAGACATGCTATGAGTTCCCAAGGAATTCGCCGAGCACTCACTCAACGTGAATCCAGATGCAAGGCCAGTCAAGCAAACAATACGGCGACTGTCTGAACCAAGAGCAAAAGCAGTCGGTATGGAAGTCAATAGACTCCTCGACGCAAAATTCATACGCAAGATCAAGGAAAGCACCTGGCTCGCAAATCCAGTGCTTGTGCCTAAAAAGACACGGATATCCTGCGGATGTGCTTGGACATCACCTCCTTTAACAAGCACTGCCCGAAATATCACTTCTCGTTGCCATGGATCGATCGAATAATCGACTCCACTACGGGATGCAAGCGCCTCTGCTTCCTTGATGCCTACTCAGGCTACAATTAGATTCGAATGAAGGAGGAAGACCAGGATAAAACGGTGTTCACAACACCCTTTGGTGTGTTCTGCTACACGATGATGCCCTTCAGGATAAAAAACGCGGGAGCCACCTATCAGCGGTGTATGCAGGCCTTTCTCAAGAACCAACTTGGTCGCAATATCCAAGTCTATTTCGACGACATCGTCGTCAAAACCAAAGAGGAAGCCGCGTTACTTGACGATCTCCACGAGACCTTCGATAACCTCGATCGCTACCAGATCAAGCTCAATCCGGACAAATGCTCCTTCGGCGTACCATCTGGGCAACTGCTCGGGTATCTCATCTCCACGAGAGGGATCGAGGAAAACCCGAAGAAAATAAAGGCCATACTGGCCATGGAGAAGCCGAAGAACGTAAAAGGCGTCCAACATCTGGTTGGGCGAATTGCGGCACTCAGTCGATTCATCAGTCGAATGGGCAAAAAGGCACTGCCCTTCTACCAACTTCTCCGTAAAGCTGACAAGTTCGAGTGGACAGACAAAGCACAAGAAGCATTCGAAGACCTCAAGCGTCTACTGTCCACCTCGCCAGTATTGGTGACGCCTCACAAAAAGGAGACGGTGTTGCTATACATCTCCGCCGCCAACCAGGTGGTCAGCATTGTGCTCGTGGTAGAGCGAGCCAAAGAAAATAAATTCCATGGGGTATAACGCCCAGTCTACTACCTCAATGAGGTGCTCACGCCAAAAAAATAGTGGTACCCGCACTACCAGGATCTGAACTATAGCGCCTTCATGACCGCCAGACGACTGCGCCACTACTTCTAGGAGCACCCAATCGTAGTGGTGAATGACTCCCCGCTTGGGCACATACTCAATAATCCCGACGCCACTGGACGAGTCGCGCTCTCGGGCATAGAACTGTCTCCACGAGACATCACATACGAGAAGCGCGACGCGATCAAATCGCAAGTTCTCCCGGACTTCCTCGTGCACTGGATGGAGAACCAGCTCCTCGACAAGCTAGACATGTCCCACCTATGGACAATGCACTTCGACGGGTCCAAGCGCAAGGAAGGAGCTGGCGCAGGTGTCATACTGACATCACCCCAAGTGATAAGATGAGGTACGTTCTGCGAATGCAGTTCACAGCTTCCAACAATGAAGCGGAATATGAAGCCTTACTCCACGGGATGCGAATGGCAAAAGCCTACGGCGCCAAGCGACTCGTCATCTATGGCGACTCCAAACTGGTGGTCAACCAAACAATGAACGAGTGCGACGCTCTCAGCGACAACATGATCACCTACCGCGACCTCTACGACACACTCTAAGGGGACTTCGATGGCTGCGAGCTATGACACGTCGGCCGCGAGAGCAATGAGGAGGCGGACATACTCGCCAACATTGGTTCCACCTGCGCCCAAGTGCCACCTGGCGTATTTCTAGAGCGCATTTGCGAGCGCTCCATCAAGCCAAAGGCTATAGAGCCTAAAGCTAGAACGACAAAGGACTCGGGGGCTACGCCACCGAGCGATCCCATGGCACTCGACAACATGGAGCCAGACACAGGACTCGAAGGCCCCATGGAGGTCATGATGATCGAACCATCCTGGATACAGTCATACATTACATACCTTCTCAGCAAAAGGCTACCAAATGACTCGACTGATGCGCGTCACATAGCACAACGATCCAAGGAATTCACCCTCATCAACGGTGAACTGTACAAGCACAGTAGCACATGAGTCCTTCAGCGATGCGTCTCCAATAGGGACGGAAGAGCCATCCTCCTCGACATACACGAAGGCACTTGCGGGCACCACGGCAGTAGTCGCGCCCTCGTCGCCAAAGCTCTACCGCTGGATTTTATTGGCCAACGGCCATAGGCCACGCCAAGAATATCATCCAGCATTGCAATGCCTGTCAGCGATTCGTGGACAAACTGCATGCGCCTGGCGCGGAGCTCAGGCCAATACCTGTGGCCTGACCCTTTGCACAATGGGGACTCGACATGGTAAGCAAGCTCCATAAGTCCTCACCTGGAGGATACGTCTACCTCCTCATCGCAGTCGACAAGTTCACCAAGTGGATTGTGGCCATGCTGGTGATAAACCAATCAGGAGCTAGCGCCGTCAAATTCTTCGAGTCCATTGTCTTCCGGTTCGGGGTGCCACACAACATCATCATGGACAACGGAACAAACTTCACCTCGAAGGAGTTCCAGGATTTCTGCAAAAAAACTGGGGATCAACATCAGCTACGCCTTCGTGGCACACCCTCAAACCAATGGTCAAGTAGAAAAGGCCAACGGCCTTGTCTACAGCGGAATCAAGAAAAGGCTCCTTCGGCCACTCGAAAGAGCTGCAGGGTGCTGGCCCAACAAGCTGCAATCAGTACTATGGAGCCTGCGCACAACTCCAAATAGCACCACAGGCTACACTCCGATCTTCATGGTGCACGGAGCTGAAGCGGTGCTACCCGCAGAAGTACGCTACAAAGCCCCACGGGTAGTAGCATACAACGAGACCTAATCAACTCTTGCACTCGAAGACTCCGTCGACCTCCTAGATGAGGCAGGCGAGATTGCAGCGGAGAGATCCACGATCTACCAACAGAACCTCTGCAACTACCACAGCAGATGGCTATGCCCCAGATCTTTGTCAAAGGAGACCTGCTCCTACGACTGAAGCAACAAGGGCACCTCAAACTCGAGTCCCCTTGGGAAGGACCTTACGTGATTACTGAAGTAATCCCAGGTGGCGCTTATCGTCTCAAAGACTTAGAAAGCGGAGTTGCATACTCCAATCCCTAGAACGTTGTGCAGCTGCGCCGTTTCTACCCTTAGATGTTTTACTTTACAAATAAGGCTATTCAGCAGGCTACTTAGCCACACATTGTACCTCATGATATTCTGTGAATAAATAAAGCTAAGTGCCCCAAACCTTGTGTTTTTCTATTTTACTTGCAATTATATCACTCGGGGGTTGTGCCACCCTTTACATTTTCATTCTACGAACAAACGCAGTATCCTGAGTAGCTGACACACTACCAATCGAATCCTTGATAACACCAACCCAGTTGCAACGCACCTAATGAGTTGACAAGGTGCTGAGATAAATACACGTCAGGCTAACGTAAAAGAACTACAGAGTACAATACACTCGAAAAAATATATACAAGCTAGCAATCTCTCTACATTAACAAGTATCAAACACACCCGGCACAATTGTATGAATTTTACAACACTTATACATCTATGTACAGGCTTATCTTACAATATTGCCACTAAAGGAGCACATTTGTTTGCTCTTCAAAGAAGTCAACAATATCCTCAGTTGGCCGGTCAACCGCCTGATAGTGCGGCACCATATTCCAAGTCATCCCTTCTAGCGGCAGCAGTGGCCCAGTGGCAATATCTACGACGTCCACATCTGGCTGATGCAGTCGAACAAGCGACAACGCAGCCTTGGCACCTGCGACCAACTGTTGGCGCACGCACTCGCGGACCACACTGATATCCTAAAACTTCGCCAGAAGAGCCAACAGGTTTGAAGGCACCACGTCCAGCGGAAACATCGTCTGAAAAATATACCTCAGACACGACTGCGCCTTCTTCAAACACTGAAGCACCCGCGACGCACGATCCTGCAACGTCGCCAATGTGACTGCACGATCATGGTCCACCCAGAAGTATGCACTAGCCTGCAGCTGCTCCTGGGTTAAGTCATTCATTCGAATGGCAACTCGGTCCCTCTCATCCTGCGGGTGATGAGCGCTAACAACTACAAAAGCAAGACCAAATCATAAGACAGGGCATCACCTCGAATGGCTAAAGAAAAGGATAAGAAGATAGAGAGCTAACATTTGAATTGCTCGTTCAACTGCGCAACTTCATCCAGAAGATACTTCTCTCGAGCAGTGGCCTTCTCAGCCTTCGACTTCCACACGTCCGTGTTACCGTGGATAATAGGAAGCTCTCGCTCCAACTGCTTTATACAATCACGCAGTCGCGCAAGCAGCGACAACTCCTCCACCTTTGAACGCGGTCGTGCCACGGTTTCATCAGTGGGAGGAGAGTCAGGAGGACCACTCGAAGGACCCTATTACAGCCAAACAAGAGACAAAAAGACCAATTATACAGTGATAAAAAGGGCGAAGTGCATTCAAATTCCACAAAGTATCAATAGGGGTACCCGCACAAAAATGGTTCAACAAAGGGAAAGCTAAACTATTACATATGGCAGCTAAGGCACGATCTGCTTCTTCGACTTTGACTTCGACTTTGGGGGCTTCCTCGAATCCGTGGCAGTCTCTGATGCCACAGACTTTCCAATGGTAGCCCCAGACGCCGCAGCCTTCGCCACCTTCACTCGCCGCAGCTCCACAGAATATTTTTCGACTGTATCAATGAGTTGGTGCCCATACTTACTGCAACTACCGGCGAAGGGAGCAAATACTACCTGCTGGCCATCTGCGTCAACAGGCATCGCCTCAGAGATCATGCTGGGGTCCAGCTCCACACCATGGGCTTGCGCCATCGCGAGTGCCATTGTGGCGCCGACAGACCATTGCACCTTCTTGAAGTCCATTGGGATGCCTTCAGCGAAGGATTCCACCAAGCCATCAAGATTGTCGATTAAGCTGGACTTGGGAACCATATCCTCTCGGAGGCGTCTTAGAACGCCCTTGGCTTTCCCAAGCGTATCCTGGAGGGAGGCACTGCGGTCTTCGACTACAGCCACGTCGCCAACCAAGGCATCCGTGCGGATCAAGGCCTAGGCATCGAAGCTCACGCCGGCAGCATCCGAAAACACACGTATGAGCACAACAACTTGAATATGAAAATAGGGGAAAATGCAAGAGAAGCAGCATAATACCCGAGAGCTCTTTCGTGATAGAGAAAAGTTCTTCTGCGAACAACTTCTCCCTCTCAGCGGTGGAGGCACGCAGATCTTCCTCGTGCTTTTGTCCTCTAGAGCCGCGACTGCCTCGGCGCGTTTCTTCTCTGCTGCGGCAAGTCCCTTCTTGAGGGAAGTGACGTGACGGAGAAGCTCATTATGCTCACCTAAAAAGGGTAGAGCACAACAACACCTGAGTTTACAAACCTCTACACAAGCAGAGCAAAGAGACGAGTTTAACACAAACCTTCGGCTGCATGGTGGCGGTTGTCCAGCATGGTGTGCTACCGACCCAGGGACATAATACGTTCGGCGAGGTGAGCAAAATTCTTCAAAATAGGCTACACCAAAAGAAAAAGAAGCATCAGCGTTAGCAAAAATAAACAAAATGCAAACATCAATCGAAATTCGACTGCCAGTGGCAAAAGAAACTTACATGCTCCTCCAGGGACTCCGAAGGTTCCTGACGAGTGGGTGTCCATGCAACCATCTGGTGCCCCTGGTGTTGGGGGGCGGGACTCGAAGAATTGGCGCTGGAGTGGGCCGCCACCGGAGGAGAAGGAGATTTTGCCGCAACTTCTTCATCTCTGGATTCTGCGACTCCATACTCCTTGACAAATTGGCAGTCTTCGGAGGACGACGACGCCGTTTGACTATCCAAATCAACACCAAATCAGAAGGAGAAGACTTTGGGAAATATCATATGAACCCCCAAGGATATAAGACTTACCCGTCAAATTTGTCGAGGTCGAAGGAATCTCCCAATGACTCCTTTGGCAACCTCAGCTTCTTCCGAGAGGGAGGAGCCATGGCACGTATAGGTATGGCGGGGATTGGCTCCTCTGCAGTAGCAGGAGGACCCTCTGGTGTCGACGGCGAGGAGGCATCTGAATCCTTGCTACGGGAACGCTTGTAAGTCCCGTGATCACTGGACTCAGGGGCTTCCTTCTCCTCCTCAACAGGGAGGTGGAGCCCGACTCGTCCTCTTCTTCCACCTCGCGAGGAATAATTCCTTCAGGTCGAGGAGGCAAGTTGGTGGCCACGGCTAGTCCTAACAGCAGAAGAAACATCAGTATATAAAACAAAGTACCTACAGGCAATCAAAAAATCAAGAAACTTCGAAGAGAAATCCACCTTAGGCGGAGGATTGTTGGCGCAGAATGGAGGCACGAATGAGTCACCTAGGAGATCCTCCTTGGCAATGTACTTAGTCAGTACTCGAAACCTCCTGTCTACCTCGCCAGAAGATAGGCCCTCTATAGAGATACGAGTGACATCACCAGTACCAGTCTAGCGGAACATTGGGTATACCCTAGCCTGCAATGGTTGCACACGGCGACGCATCCAAGTGCGAATGACCTCCGCACCACCTACTTCTTTGCCTATGTGTTTTTCGAGGTCACAGACACGCTGATACAGGGTCTCTGTTTCCTCGACTTTAGTGGGCATCACAACATTCTTCCAAGACCTCCTCCGCTTGCAGGGAGCCACTGGATCGAAGGGTGCGAGTCTGAAGTGCTCTCCATCAGCTTTCTAATCACGAATGTAGAACCACTTCTCCCTCCATCCTTGGACAGACATAGTGAGCTTGATGGCGAAGTAGGTGACATTGGAATCGACGTGGATCCCACAGCCTCCTATGTCGTAGACTACAGAACCCGACGCCGATTGATGTTTGAGATTAAAGAGCTTCTTGAAGAGGCCAAAGTGTGGCTCGATTCCGAGCTAGCACCCGCAAAGAGTAATGAAGCAGGCAATGTGGAGGATAGAATTTGGGGTCAACTGGTGAAGCTGGAGCCCATAGAAACAAAGGAGACCCCTAATGAACGCAAGGAAGGCAAGGAACATCACTCGAAAACCCGTGGGAGGACTGGGGATTACCTCGTCGCCAGGAAGGCGAGAATCGTCCTCCGCGACAGAGAGTGCCCCGTCCTGGCACTGGGTGAACAACTCTGACGACTAGATGACAGATTGGCGGCGCCCTTCTTCTTGGACACGACTGCAACAACTACAGATCTAGTGTTGGAACCTTCCTTCTTCTTGCCCATCTTGCTGGCGGTGTGAGCGCCGGAAGTAGCTGGGGAAGGTACGGAGTTGGTCCAGTGCCACGAAGGAGATGCGAGCAATGGAATAGCAATAACAACAATGGCAGAGGTGCACGAGCAAGAAGAAGATGTGGGGAAATTACCGCATGGCGAGCCTCTACTTAACCTCCCTGCAGATGCCATCCAACAACCAGGAGAAAGCCTACCAGATGCGTGATACACATCGATGTCGATGCGTGGCTAGGGTAAACCACGAACCGTCGCGCCACTCCACCCATTACGCGCGAAAATCGAGGAGACATAGTTAAAAACATAAGATTACGCACGCCTAGTCAAGTCCAAGTCAGAAAGTGGGACCCATTACTCGTCACGTCCCGTCAAAGCCGCTAACACGGGCAACTGAGGTCATCTCATCGTCAGCACTGACGTCATCAACTCCAGCAGGAGCACATTTTGACTACTTTAGTCCTTACACGAGTCTTCGAATCAACTAAGCACTCGGGGCTACTCCTAACAGGAGCGCTGGCCGTGCACCCGAAGAAATTTGTGAAGATATCCAAGCATCATGAAAACCCTTCACTCGAATCTACGATTCGATTGTGGACTTTGGATTATTCCCATAGGGAGTGCTGAAAGCACATTCGACTGAAACAAGCAAAAGACAACAGCAGCCACAAAATACTTATAGTCCCCACTCAAGTCTATGACTCGAATAGGCACTCGGGGGGCTACTCCCATAGGGAGCGCTGGCCGCGCACCCTATGATTTTTTCTTATACATTACATTGTGTGTTGATAACATCTACACTCGAATGCTATGGCGACTCCGCCTCATATTTTCCCTACAAAGAGACTACGTCTCCTGGGTCACCCAAATCATCTCCGTGATGACAAAATTCGGATGCCGCGCTTACAGCGTGAAGATAATACCTGAATAAGGCCTGGCAACGCATCTGCTGTGCTCTACTAGAAATAATCCGTACCTGCAGGTACGATGAATAAGCCTTGATGGACGTGTCGAGTGCTCACACTTACACACTGGATTTGACTCCTGTAAGACCTCCACGGCCTGAGTCGAATTGCACCAGCACTTTTCCGAATTCAAGTCCGGGGACTCAAGTTTGAGTAGATTGCGTTGTTTTACCCTAAGGCAGTTAACTGGTCCCGATACACCGGATAAATCCCTATGATGCAAAACAAAGCACTCGAAAATATGCTCAGATACGCACTTGAAAGACTTCATAAAGTCTCCACTCTAAACTGCGATTCCACTGGACACTCGGGGGCTACTGACGTGGGCATACCTTATAGGTACTCGAGTTTGGTACATATGGCCAGATTTGGCAGAAGCCCACGATGTTACCAGGGCCCAATCCAGGATTCGGGTGACCTATGGAGACTCCGACTGCTTGCAGCACAAGGCAAAGCTTAAGATAGAAAGTTTAAAAGGGTGAACCCTAACTTGTAACCGACTTGACCTGCTACCTGAGACCTAGCCTATCTATATAAAGGCTAGGAGGGGGCAGCGAAGAGGAGAATCACAACCCTAGTTTCCATAACCTCTCCAGATTGCATCTGCGCACCCCCTGTAACTTTCGACTCCCTCGATAATTCCAAGAGTAGACAAGCATGAGTAGGGACCTCTATGAAGCCTGAACCTGGGTAAACCTTGCGTCCCTGTGTGCTTGTTTGCTAGCCGATTGATGCCTCCAGCGCTCCCTCCTTCTCCAAAACCCAAGTCCATAACAATGGGCATTGATGAGTTTAACCCTCATCACCAATGGTGTGGAAGAGTCCTATTGCTATCATCAAGTGCAAGTAAAATTATATTCAAGCCATTCTTATATCCAATAAGACAAACACAAACTCAGTAATGCTCCATATATAATAATAAGCTCGGAATTTCACAAATGGGATCGACTATTCCTTAAGGGCATTCAATTGATTACAAAATTTATTTCTAAACTTGAACTAATGCAAGACTAAAATATAATATAAAACTTATAAGATAGATTACAAGGTCTTAAAGATCTCCCCAAACTTGGAATCATGCCAGGAGGGATCAAATAACTCCTTGTTGGTACCTATTCCTCCTCCTAGGTAGGAAGAGTTTTTCCTTCTTCCTCTGTGTTGCAAACTTTAGCCATGCTTGCGAGGAAAATGCTGGGCTCAGCCATGTCGTATTGAAGCTTCAAAATTTTCTTCTAAACAAATTTCTTCTCATATGTCAACTCAAAAATAGTTTTACTCAAGAAACCAACTCTACCATCGATGTCATTGACCTTTTTCTCAAGGTCTCTACTCATCATCCAGTAAGAGTCAATCCCTTCTCCAATTGTTTCAACACATGATTTCGAAGCTTTTCCAACTCATAGATCTTATCATGAATCTCATCTTGCTGCACCTTCTTAGGCTTAAGAGGCGACGGACCTAGAGGAGGTTTATAATAGGATCTTATGTTGTGACGATACGGATTAGGGAGATACTCATCCTTGCTCTTTCCCCGCTCTGCTTGCCTCATCATCTCCATCCTTTGTGGGAACATGTCCTCCCAATTTGGGATTGGCTTGATCTCCAGGCTGGATGATGACGATGATCCTTAGGTTCCACTCCTTCGATCCTTTTCACGAGCTTCTCTTCTCTCTTCCTCCAGATCTTGTTGACATGGAAGGGTTTACATGGCTTCGCTGCATGGATATTGTTAGAAGGGGCTTGTATAGGGATGGAGAGGATTTTTCGAGGCTGGAGGCTGTAGCTCTACGAAAACTCAATGAAAAAGATTAGATGCGATCAACTTTAAAAGGGGAGGTCAAAAACCCTAGCCGTTGTTCGTAACGAGCAACTATATGAGCGCTACACATATAGATCCTGCCGTATAGTTATGAACCGACTATAGAATTCCTTCTACGGTGGAACCAACTATACGGCCGGAACTATATGGGCAGGAAATTTAATTTCCGCCATATAGTTAGTCGTTAAACCTTCAATACTTCTAATATTTTTTTTGGATATGGGTCGATAACTATATGACGGCAACTATATAGTCAGAATTTTTATTCCGCCGTATAGTTGGTCGTTAAACTATCAGTATCCAAGAAAAGAATTTTGACGAAGGCATTGATAACTATACGACGACAACTATATGGCCGAAATTTTTATTACCGCCGGATAGTTGGTCGTTAAACCTTCTATACCTTCCGTAAAAAGAAAAGGTGATGTCGAAGCACCTATACGACTGCAACTATACGGCTAGAATTTTTATTCCCGTCGTATAGTTAGTCGTTAAACCTTCTGGATCCACCAAAAATTACCTGCTTCTCCAAGAATTCTTTATTGGTCTGAAACTTAGTGAAATATCAAGATTTGACAGAAAAATGACAGCTTAACTTTTTGACCAATATTAGCATTATCAATCTTCTTTTTCTTCGCTAGAGTTTTAAATGTTCCTTATTCAACACAAGCTCAACTAAAACTTAATTGAAAATTTAAAAACTTACTCAAACCTTTATTTTGTATGGGTTGCCTCCCATGAAGCGCTCTTTTCTGGTCAATAGCTTGACCATAGTTTTGCTCATTTTGTCTCGATTCTATCCTTCTTGCAGTTGCCATTCCTTGTATATTTTTGCTTAATCACCTCTTCTAGGGTGACCACTTGTATGGTAACTGCACTTATATCTTATTTTGCTCGATAATGCTTTAAGTGTTGTCCGTTTACCACCCATGAAAGAGAGGGTGTTTTTCCCTAGAGCTTCACTGCTCCCGATGAATAAGCTTCTTCAACTATATAGGGACCTTCCCACTTCGATCTGAGCTTTCCTAGAAACAACTTAAGACAGGAATTATAGAGCAACACCTTATCTCCACTTTTAAATGTCTTATTTTCTATTTTTCTATCATGCCATCTTTTTTATTTTTCTTTAAACAATCTAGCATTCTCATAAGCCTCACTTCTAAACTCATCTAAAGCATGAATATCTAATAAACGTTTTTCTCCTGCTGCTTTAAGATCATAGTTTAGGTTCTTGATTGCCCAAAAAGCTTTGTGTTCCAATTCTAAAAGTAAATGGCATATCTTACCGTACACCATCTTATAAGGTGTCATACCCATTGGATTTTTAAACGCAGTACAGTATGCCCATAGAGTGTCATTTAACTTGTATGACCAATCTTTTCTTGATTTGTCCACCATCTTCTCGATTATGGTCTTTAGTTCTCTATTGGAGAGTTCCACTTGACCACTCGTTTGAGGATGATACGGTGAAGCAACACAGTGACTTACTCCATATTTGCTGAGGATTTTCCTGAAAGTTCCTTTCATAAAATGAGAACCACCATTAGTGATTAAAAATCTAGGAACTCCGAACCTGGGGAATATAATGTCCTTGACCATCTTCACTGAGGCAGCTGCATCTGCGTGGCTTGTTAGAATAGCTTCAACCCATTTAGTAACATAATCGACAGCAACAAGAATATGAGTGTAAACATTTGATTCTATAAAAGGTCCCATGTAATCCATTCCCCATACCTCAAAGGGTTATAAGACTATAATTCATTTCCATCTCTTGTCTCCTACCTATATTACCTATTCTTTGGCAAGCATCACAGTGTTCTACATACCTGTGTGCATCCTTGAGCAAGGTGGGCCAATAGAATCTGAATTGAAGTACCTTCGATGCAGTTTGCTTACCTACATGATGTCCTCCATACGGGATGTCATGACAAGCTTGCAAAATTGCATTCATTTCATGGTTAGGAACACACTTCCGAATCATTCCGTCAGGTCCATGACGATATAGATATGGATCATCCCAAAAGTAATATTTAAGATCATTAAAGAATTTCATCCTTTGATTTCTTGTCATACCAGGAGGTATAAATTTTATTGCAAGGTGGTAAGCATAATCCGCAAACCAAGGATCAGCGATTTATATGTTTGCTAAAAATTCTCCAAGAAATGACTCATTTATAGGTACGGGGTTAGTAATTATTCCATCCATCCTAGAGAGATGATCTACTACAGGATTATACTTACCCCTCCTATCTACTATTTGCAAATCATATTTATTTAGTAATAAGACCCACCTAATCAACCTGGGTTTGACATCCTTTTTAACAAGGAGGTGACGCAAAGCTTGGTGATCCATATGAACTATTACCTTAGAATTAATGATGTAAGATCTAAATTTGTCACAAGCAAAAATGATAGCTAGGAACTCTTTTTTTTGTAGTAGCATAATTTTTCTGAATCTTATTAAGAGTCCTACTAGCGTAATAAACAACATTTAAATTCTTTCCGTCTTGCTGACCTAAGACGGCCCCTAAAGTATAGTCACTAGCATCACATATGATTTTGAAAGGTTCAACCCATTTTGGAGATTGCATGATGGGTGCTGAAACTAATTTGTTTTTAAGGTTCTCAAAAGCTGCAATACAGTCATGATCTAAGTAGAATGGAGTTTCTTTCTCAAGAAGGTTGGTGAGAGGTAGAGCTATTTTAGCAAAATCTTTATAAAAACCTGCATGTCCTAGAAACATTTTTAAGTTTTTGATGTCCTAAGGTATTGGGAGATTTTCTATAGCATCTATATTAGTTTTGTCTATTTCTATACCTTTCTCAGTAACCTTATTCCCGAAAACTTTACCTTCTCTTTCCATGAAACGACATCGTTCCCAATTCAAAACTAAAATTGATTGCCTGCATCTCTACAAAACTTTGGTTAAATTGTAGAGGCAATTATCAAATGTTGTTCCACAAACAACAAAGTCATTCGTTAGAACTTCCATTGTTTTCTCAACAAGATCATCAAAGATTTTTAAATCACATTCTTGAAAAGTCATAGCTGCGTTACATAAGCCAAACAGAATTAATCTATAAGCATATGTGCCATAAGGGAAAGTGAAGGTTGTTTTCTCTTGATCTTCTAGTTGTATAGCAATTTGAGAATATCTAGAATAACCATCAAGAAAACAAAAATAAGAATTTTTACTAAGTCTTTCTAGAATTTTATCCATAAATGGTATAGGTTTGTGATTTTTTAGTGTCTCATGGTTTAATTTCCTAAAATCAATGCACATGTGATATCCAATAATAGGTTTTACAGGAACTAGCTCACCATCCTCATTCATAGCAGCATCAAGACCACCTTGTCTTGGTATGCAATGAGATGGGTTAACCCACTTACTGTTAGAAATAGGATATATTATGCCAGCATCTAGTAAGCATATAAACTATTTTCTTACTACTTCTCTCATTTTCAGATTAAACCTTCTTTGTGTGTTAAATACAGGTTCAACATCATCAAGCATGGTAATCTTATGTGTTACAATACATGGATCTATTCCTTTAATATCACTTAGAGTATATCCAAAGGCTTCACGATGCTTAATCAAGACCGAAATGAGTTTATTTGTTTCATTTTCTGATAGACTTTTACTAATAATAACAGGACATTTATTACCATTATCTAAAAACTCATACCTCATATCGTCTAGAAGTTGTTTCAATTCAATTGGTGGAGGTTCTTCATCTCCTTTTCTTACCAGTTCTTCATAGTCATGTGGATTTTGTGCTCCCGGAACTGAATCAAGGTAATCATCCATGTCTTCTCTCTCCTCATCATCTTGTGCTTCCTCCCAATTAATTAAGGTCCTCTCTAATTCATCTTGTGGAGTACTAAAATGAATTGCTGCCAGATCGGTAATCGTTTTCTCTTCCTTGATATCTTCCACTTATATGTCCTCTTATTTAGTTTGGCGAAGTGGAATGTCATTTCCTCTTCTCCAAACATCAATGAAATAGTCTCCTTCTTATTATCAATTTGAGCTTTGGTTATGGAAACAAAAGGCTTGCCTAAAAGAATAGGACAAAAAGAATCTCGAGGCATATCAACGATATGAAAATCGAGGGGGTACATGAGTGATCCAATAAAGTCATAGATATTTCTGATTACACCTTCCGGTTTTATATTAGTTCTATTAGGCAATTTAATAGTAGTGTCTACCGGTTCCACGTATGGATTATTTAAATTGCAGCGAAGTTCCTCGTAAAGTGATGAAGGCATAATATTTATAGTGGAAATCGGCTCACAAATTCCGTATAATAAAGTTTCTCCACAATATATAGGAGTCATAGGTTTAGAAGTTTCGTTACCTTGTACCTTACCTTCGATGAACTCTGAAGTTTCAAGGTCTAGCATAACCACTTCATTGTCCTCTATTCGTGCTTCCATAAGATCCTTTAATATAACATTATTTATATTGGTAGCTTCGGGGTTCTTTTCTGGTTTCTTTAATCTCTTCTTGATTTGTTCTTCTGCTTTTTGCTTTTTATTGATATTTTCTTGAATAGGTGCAAGGGTGAACTCTTCCATTAGCGCACTTTCTCTTGCACACTTCTTTTCTTCAAGGGGTTATGGGGTTCCCATTCTATGGGTACCTATAAATGCCCTGCATAATTCTCAATAATTTTCTTCACTGAGTAAGAATCAATACCAAGAGTTTTAATCATTGCACAAGTCCTTTCACCTGCAAGGAAATCGTTAACACAAGAATATTCAGAAGAACTATTCGTAATGTTCTCCTTATTAAAATTTTCCATTGTCTCCTTCATTTTCATTATTAATTTCCAGGCTTTATCATAAGTATAAGATAGAAAACTACCATTAGAAGCGGTGTATAGGTTCGCTCTATTTTTATTATTAAGCCCTCCAAAAAAGTGTGAGTGATTCACCAATCAGGCAAACGATGATGGGCGCAATTATCTAGATAGCTTTTGTACCTTAGATACCCTCCATACAAACTCTCATCGGGAATATTTTTGAAACTGGTAATAATACCTCTATCCTGTGAGCTTTGCCTTCTGAATAATATTTTGATAGGAATTTGGTTGTCAATTCCGTCCGAGACCTTGGTGCTTCTACACAAAAATATCTATACCAATCGCAAACATTATTAGAGAGAGTTTGTCTAAACAACTAGGTTTTAACCATATCAAGATTACAGTCGTCGAATATAAAGGAACTAAGAACATCTTCAAAAAATTGTAAGTGTCCATATGGACTCTCTTCATCGGTTCCTGCAAATTTCTTAGAATGTAGTACTTCAAATAATAAAGGGTGGATATCAATTCCATCCGGATTTATGCTTTTATTGACAGTTGTAAAAGCGTCCATGGGTGAACCCATTTTCCTTACTGCCTCAAGCTAGATTAAATGTTGAGTGCTATCCATTGTTGCGGTCCTGCAACTTAAATTAAAAATTAGTACAACGAAAGTAAATAACTAAAAATAAAGTGACTTATAGCGCTAAGCTCCCCGGCAACAGCGCTAGAAAATAGCTTGATGACTGCAAGTGCACATATCGTTTGTAGCTAGTTTCTAAATAAAGATATCGATCCCACACGGAGCAGTAGGCAAAAGACTAAAATGATTTTAACTAAAACTAAACGAAGTCGTTATGGAATAACTTTAAGATGCAAGAAAAGTAGAGTTCCTTTTGGGTTTTTGGTTGAATGAAGTAATTTAAAGTAAAGTAAAACTTAATGCAGAAAGTAAGAATCGCGTGTGTAAAAGAGCTTGGAACTACAATATGGAATAAGGCGTTCTCAGGGAGTGGTGGATACACCGCTAGCAATTTAGATTAAGAAATCAAGATTATTATAACAAATATTCTCATGATATGTATGTATGTGGGAGGAGCTCCATATATGGACAAATAGGCAGCAACCACTACTCACATCATCCTTCATAACCACAGCTGACGGATAAACGACATTAATCGTATTATCCCGATATTAAGGGATTTCTCCCGTGGCATGGACATGGCTTTATGAGTTCTCCTTGATTCCCCAAGTTAGTGCGTAAAGAATGACAACAACTTTATAGTCACAGTAAGTATTATCATCCCTCCGTCTACCAATAAGTAATCCCCTTCATCGAGTCCCCATAAGAGACAAATATTAAGGAGGTGCACAACTCCCAACATCAAGATGAAGACAATTAACACATACACATAATGATGCATAACATAATAATATCTATCTCATATTAATCATATACTAGGGTTTCTCCATCTCCCCAATAACTAAAGATCTACTCAGACATGGAGTGTCATGGGAATGACCACGGCAGTCACTACCAGGGGTAGCGATTGATAGGATTGAGGGCAAGAGCTGGCGGCCATCTGTGGAGCGAGATGGGGGCAGAGACACATGAGCTTATCCAGGTTCGCCCCCCGGAGGGTAAAGACCTACTCCTGCTAGATTGTACTAGTGGAGAGTGAGTTACATGGGTGGCGAGCTCGGCGGCTAGGCAGCGAGTTCCTCGGAAGGGGTGTATGATGGAATGTGAGTACAAAAGGAACCTTAGGGAGGCTTATATAGGGGGTACCTTGTTAGGGTTTACAGATATACAATTGAACTAGTCAAGGATTCAGAGGGTTTGACCTAAACCGGCTGGGCTTCAGCTACGCTTCTAGGCCTCCAGCTTTCAGTCGCCAGGCTCGCTCTCAGTCGCGCTCCGGTCGCCGTCCTGCAGGCCCACTCACAACGCCCTTGGTCTAGTCGAAACGTCCTGCTAGGCATACCCCATTCGGCATATCGCCATTAGTAGTCCCCGAGGCCAGTGTAGATTTGGCGGAGGTGTTCATTTGGCAGTCGGAGTAGCCGAGTCAAATTTGGACGCCCAGTCGAATCAGCGATGGACTCCCTCGTTGAAGGAGGAAATTCCTCCACCAGGTTTTCAGTCGTAGCATTGGCGAATGGATTCGTGCTCAAGTAGTTGCCCCTATCAAATGGACAAGGCGCACCAGTAGGCGAGTCGAATGGAAGAAGTTGGACCATCAACTTGGTCAAACTAGCCGTTGGGTAAACCAACGGTAACTTCGGCGTAATTACCGCGGGTAACGGCTATCCCGAGATTGGCGGGTAGCGTACCTTTATAAGGAGAGTGGCGAGGGATCCTGTAGATCTTCTTTCGCATTTCTCACTCCCGTGTACTCCCAGTCTCTCTGTCTCTTCACGATCCAAAATTTCTGGACCAGGCGACCTTGTCTTCTCCTTGATGGAGCCTCCAAAGGATTTGTGGGGGAAGTCCAAGTGTACTACTTCCCAGCTCAAGTCGTTTGAGGACATGGGGGTTCTCTGCAAGGGGAACTGGAGGATTCCCACACCTGCCGAGATTGAGCCGTAGCCTCGCGCTGGTGAATTCATCTGTTTCCCGAGCCATCTGGAGAGGGGCTTGGGATTCCCCACTTTGATCTTTTTCCAGCGTTCCTGCGCATATTACGTGATCAAGATGTCGGATCTAGGTCCGCACAACATCGAACAGTTGGCGATCTCCGTCGCCTTCTGTGAATGCTATCTGGGATGCCGGCCTTACTTCCCACTGTGGCTGGAGCTGTTCCATGGTCACCTCAGCCGTGACACATCGGGTGACCCCGTCCTGGCGGCAGGCAGCGTTACCTTCCAATTGAAGCCGAAGGTGAACTTCTTCAAGCTCCTGCTGCCCAAGAAAGCCGCGAACGAGTGGAAGAAAAGCTGGTTCTATGTGAAGGAATCCACTCCCTCTGGCGAAGTGGTACTCCTGATGTATGTCGCAGAGAGGAGCGAGCCCCGTCGGCTGATAGCGACAAAGCTCCCTAACGACCAAAAGATGGCCGTCACCAAAATGATGGAGCAGATCCAGGTGCTAAAAAAGAAGGGGCTAGAGATGATCAACCTTTACAACTGCTGGCTCGGGCGGCGCCTGGTCCCACTAGCGACCCGGTCCCATTGGATGTACGAGTACACTGAGAAGAATGACCCTTCTAGGGCGAGCAAGGAGTCTTGGGATGCCGCGGATTACAAGGCCGCCTTGAAGAAGATCATGGACATGGAATTCACTGACGCGATGGCCGGGCTCACTCCATACGTAGCCGTGAAGAATGAAGCTCCCCATAGTAAGTTTTTCTCTGTCGCTACTTCTTCAGCCGCAATTCGCGCGGGCGCAATTTGCACCTGCAACTCATAACGTTCAGTCGTGATTTTTGACCAAACCAGTTTTCCTTGTTCACTCTCAGTTGTTCTAGATCCTTGAAGGTTGGCTTCCCCCACTCGCCGAGGAGATCCCCAAGGAGCTCGAAGAAGGGACCGAAGGGGAGTCCTTCGAAAGCAAAGAGGAAGCAAGGGACATTCCCCCACCAGCCCCTATGGCTCACAAGACTCGCATGCAGAAGCAGCGCGAGATCTAGGCGAGTCGCAGTCTTATGGAGCGTGACGACAACGACGAGATCCTGCAGGAGAACAGCTCGTGGCAAGTGACCACGCCGGCGAAACCCGCACGAAAGCTGAAGTTGCCTATGAAGAAGCCGGCGCTGAAGCTGGCGTCGCCGCCCAGATCGGTGGTGGCATTTGAATCAGACGAGGAGTCTGGTGACGAGGCGGCTGACGTTTCGACCAAGATCCTGGAGGACCCAAATCCGATGAAGGGATCAAAGAATGCGGCCGTGATGGTGGAGTCGGTGGTTCCACTTGCCGCAATTGCACCGATGACCTCGGCTGCCTCGGAGCCGAGGGCTGCTGAAGCCACGGGGTCGAAGTCGCCGCCACCGCATGAAGCGGCCGTGTCGCCTGGACCAGAGGTTCTCACAACCGTGACTTCAACGTCGAAGAAGCCTGTGGTGTCATGGGCATCGAATGTGTTCGAGAAGGGGCTCTCATGTTGTTTGGGTCCAAAACTAGAGAAGCATGCGCATATCAGCACCAGTTTGCGCACTCTCCCTGTCGCAAAGTGAGTTGGATTCTTTTTCCCGCTTCAATGTTCCTTGTATCGTCAGCTTTCTGACTGTGGCAATTTTCACAGGTCTGGCGCCAAGAAGATTGGCCGCCCTTCGGTGGCTAGGGTTCTTCCGGTCAACACCAGAGGGGAAGTCGACCCCCCCAAGAAGAGGAAGATTGTTGCGGAGGATGCGTCGGGCAGAGGTGCAAAGAAGAAGAAGAAAGGGAACATGCTTGACATCGCGGTAGGGGAAACACGGAGGAGGATGACTCTACTACCCGTGCTGAAGAAGTGGCGGCCACCCACTCGGATCCAATCAAGGAGGCCTCGCCAACGGAGCCACGGGCCCCGACGACCAGTGCCCCGGTGAGGGCGGTCGCATCGTTTCCACGCTTCATGGCAAAGGCGTTCTTGACGGTGGCTTAAACTCAGTCGCTGCAAATTCCCAAGATCGTCGATGATGACGTTGGTCAATGGCGCGGGTGAACGTCTTTTGTGGTCTCTTCGACGGACGCTAGCGAGCTTCACAGCATGCTTGGAGCTGCCATTCAGGTATGTCCAGTCCCCGAGTGTCTAGTTGCTGAATTTCAGCGGCTAGACGCTTAGAGTTTTTAGTCATCCAGTCCCCGAGGGTCTAGTCACTGAATTTCAACGTCTAGACGCTTAGGATTTTAGTCGTCCAGTCCCCGAGGGTCTGGTCGCTGAATTTCAGCGGCTAGACACTTAGGATTTTAGTCGTCTCTTATTGTTGTTCTGTCGTTAGGACCTGCAAAGGGAATCATCCGATCAGCAAGCTGCGAGGGAACGCCTGGAGCGCGATCTACGGACACCGTAGGAGATCAACCGGTGACTCCAAGAAACTGCTGGTGAGTTGGTGTTTCCTTTGGAGAGCTTGAGCCATTGTTGCTTATGCAAAACTGAATTGTGATGCCTTTTTATCTTAGATGGACTCCCTGCTGCAATTGCCAAGGCCCGTGAGCGGTATGTTCCGGCTGCTGAACTGGACACTGCGAAGGTGGCATTGTTCGCGGCAGAGGAGCAAATCGATTCGCTGGTGAAGGAGCTGGAGGCGGCGAAGGCGTCGATGATCTCTTCTGAGGAGAGGGCCAAAGCTACAGTCGCTGCGGCGGAGGAGGAGAGGAAGGACTCCGACTCAGTCATCCCCGGGTTGCAGGGTGACCTTGGGGCGCTTGAGAAACATGTGACGGAGAACTGCCGCAAGCTTCTTGGTGAGTGTCTGCTCTTTCTTTTTGGTATGCGGTGAGTCCCCGAGCAGGTTAGTCCTTAGTGATATTGAATTTCTAACATTGCAGCCCTAATAGGTCAAAGCGACCCACTGGTGCAAACCTTTGATGCCTCGCAGTGCGTGACGGCGGTGGTGAACGCAGCCACCACCTCGACGCTGTGTGTCCAGGATGTGCTTCAAGGGATCTCCCCCATCGAGGTTATTCCTGGGGGTTGACTAAGGTTTGGCGCTATCTAGAGGAGGCGCCCGCTGTCGTCGAGTGGATGGTGTGATATGCCTTCAAACGCGGGGCCACCACAGCACTGAGCCTTGGACTCGCTCACTTCCCCGACAACTTCGACCTTGACGACATCACCAGCGGTTACCCTTCGGCGAGTGGCTCGGTGGAGATCTCGGAGGTTCTGAGGTTAACTACCAAGGCTGCTCCATTCGCGGAGCGAGTATTGGCAATGGAGGACTTACTGCCATACCAGGAAATGATGGTGGCGCCAGGCGACTCCGAGCCGGAGCACCGTGACCTGAAGTCGGAGAAACCCTTCTGGTCATTGTTGTTGAAGTCGCTGATGATGTACCTGACGAACCCTTGGGAGCCATACGTCCGGGTCAAGGGTGATGGCGGTGCCTCTTCGTCAGAGCCTGCAAAATGAGTTACTTCCCTAAGGGGCGTTTGTATGTTATGGCGACTGGACGCTTTTGTAATGTAAACAATATATATTTTTGCAGAAGTAAAAGGAGTCAATCGACTCGCAGTACACGGTGATGTCTGTTCTATGTTGATTTTTTGGGTGTGCGAGTCCCCAAGCGCGTCCGCCATTTATTGGGGTTTACCTCGTATGTATGTAAGTTTGATTATATTGAGTTTTTAATTTGGTTGGAATCGATTTGTCGTGGCTCGTGGGGCCAGTCGCTTGGCGACCCCAAGGGAGCTATGCACTCAGCTATTTTCCCGGACGCAAACAGGGTTGGTTTAGGCGAGTCCCCGAGCGTGGTACTTTAGCTGTTCTAGTCGCATGCCCAAGGTAGGTGAGGACCTGGTGTGTTGTTTGTAATGCGTCTCTCCTCTGGCTCGGGAAGTCAGTCGCGTGGCGATTCCAAGGCAAGCTCTCTTATTTGGTGTGTTCCCGAGCCGCGTGGGGGTTATTGTAGGCAAGTCCCCGTGCGTGGTACTTAACCGAGTCGCTTTGCATGAACATGGGGAGGACGCGTCGCTGTGAGAAGTGTTTATCGGTTGTCTTGGCCCGGTGGGCCAGTCGAGAGAGGCGACTCTGATGGTGGCTCTGGGGTGGCGTGTTCGTGGATGACACAAGGCCCGAATATCTTCGGTGCCCTTGGGCCGCACTACTTAATCGTGTCGGTCACTCGACCAAGGATTGACTTCCGTGGGTAGCGTATTTCTAAGTGTACGAGTGCGATTGGCACAAGAATATGGCGAGTAGACACAATTTGGGATCCGGATTTTTATTATATAGCAGCTGAGTACAAGTTTTGGTTCTATGTATAGACCTTTCAGAGGAGGTTTACATTCCATGGCCTTCCAACTTCGAGCTGGCCATTGCATCTTACATCGATCAAGTAGTAGGCATTGTTGCCGAGGACTCGCCCTATGGAGAATGGCCCCTCCCAAGGGGCAGAAAGCTTGTGCATGCCCTTATTGTCCTTGACCAGTCGTAGGACCAGGTCGCCTTCCTGGAAGGTGCGGGTCCGGACTCGGCGGCTGTGGTAGCGGCGGAGTCCCTGCTGGTAGATGGCGGTGCGGGAGCGAGCTAGGTCACACGCTTCATCGAGCTGGTGGACCCCATCTTGGCGGGCCATCTCGTTTGCCGCCTCCACATAATTGACGACCCGAGGTGAGTCGTGTTCCAGGTCGGTTGGCATGACGGCTTCGGCGTTGTACACCATGAAGAAGGGTGTGAACCCCATGGAATGGTTGACAGAGGTGTGGATGCCCCATATCACGGAGGGGAGCTCTTCGACCCAGCATCCAGGGGTTCGCTCGAGGGGCACCTGAAGTCGCGGCTTGAGACCGTGGAGGATGCTTTGGTTGGCGCGCTCTGCTTGGCCATTTGACTCTGGGTGGGCGACTGAAGCAAGGTAGAGCCATATGTCGTGCTCTTCGTAGAACTCCGCCATGGCACCTTTGGTGAAGTTGGTGTCGTTGTCCGTTATGATGCTGTGTGGGTAGCCATACCGGTAGATGAGCTCGCGGAGAAACTTGGTGGCGGTCTTGCCATCGCACTTCTTAATCGGCTTGGCCTCAACCCACTTGGTGAATTTTGTCGACTGCGACTAGGAGGTTGGTGAAGCCAGATGGGGCCTTCTTGAACAGGCCGACCATGTCCATGCCCCATACGGCGAATGGCCAGGTGATGGGGATGGTCTTGAGTGCCGAACCAGGGATGTGCGTCTGGTTGGCATACTTCTGGAACCCGACGCACCGCTGGACGATGTCGATGGCGTCGGCGTGCGTGGTGAGCCAGTAGAAGCCGTGTCGCATGGCCTTGGCGACTAGCGATCTGGCACCAGCGTGATGGCCACAGTCGTCGGTGTGGATGTCTTGGAGGATCCTGTGTCCTTCTTCTGGTTGTACGCAACGCTGGAATATGCCAGTCATGCTACGTTTATGGAGATCGCCGTTGATGATGACGAAGGATTTGCAGCGGCGCACGATCATTCACTCCTCTGTCTCATTGTTGAGCAGGATTTTTTGCTCGAGGAAGGCAGCGTATGGTAGGTCCAGTCGTTGGGCTCCATGATCATGGCGACTAGAGCGGGCTCGGGTTGCAAAGGTATCCCGATGTCAATCTCCTTCGACGGGGAGACAAAAGGTTTGTTGATGATGTCGAGGAAGATGCCCGCGGTGGCGTTTGGCGGGCCGATCCGATGCGGGAGAGAGCGTCGGCCTCCTCCTTTTTGCGCCTGTCGATCCACTCGACGGAGTAGCCGGTGAAGTGACCTCCCAGTTGGTCCACCGCTTGGCGATACGCTATCATGGTGGACGAGACGGCATCGCAGGTCCCAGCGACTTGGTCGGCAACTAGATCAGAATCGCCGTAGCACCATAGGCGATTGACGTTCATATCCTTAGCGGCCCGCATGCCATGAAGGAGGGTCTCATACTTGGCCATGTTGTTGGTGTAGGGCTTGAAGTCGAGGTGGAGCACGTAGCGGAGCTTGTCGCCTTTGGGGGAGGTCAGTATGACCCCAGCTCTGGCGCCATCCACATTCTTGGATCCGTCGAAGTGGAGCGACCAGTAATGGAGATAGGGTAGCTTCTCGGCTGTTGTGCTTCTTCCCAGTCGGTGAGGAAATCGGCCAAGGCCTGCGATTTGATTGCCTTGCGTGGCTCGTACTTGATGTTGTGGACGCCGATTTTGACGGCCCACTTAGCGACTCGCCAGTCGCCTCGCGATTGCGGATGATTTCCTATAGCAGCATGGAGGAGACGACCGTGATGGGGTGCTCCTGGAAGTAATGGGGCAGTCGCCGCTGTGGTCTGAACACCGCATACACCAGTTTCTGGTACTGTAGGTAGCGTTGCCTTGAGTCCATTAGGACCTCGCTGATGTAGTAGATGGGGCGTTGTACGGGGCGCTCCTTGCCCTCTTCTGGCCGCTCGACGACCATCACGGCGCTGATGACTTGAGTGGAGGCCGCGACGTGGACGACCATTGGCTCTTTGTCGATTGGGGCGGTGAGTAGTTGTGCCGCGGGCAGCACTTCTTTGAGCGCCTTGAGCGCATTGTCTGCTTCTTCGTCCCTTTGGAACGTGGGGTTCTTGCGCATCAGGCGGTAGAGAGGCATCGCCTTCTCACCGAGCCAGGGAATGAAGCGACTAAGAGCCGTGATGGCCAGCTTCTGGATGTCGCGCAGGCACTCGGGTTTCCCGAGCTGCATGATGGTGTCGATCTTGGTGGGGTTTGCCTCGATGCCTCGTTTGGACACTACGTACCCCAGGAGCTGTCCGGTGGGCATGCCGAAGGTGCTCTTTCCTGGATTGAGCTTGATCTTGTACCTTGTAGATTCGTGAAGGTCTCGGCTAGATCAGTGAGCAGGTCTCTCTGGCGGGTGGATTTTACCACCACGTCATCGATGTAGACGTGGATGTTGCGGCCAATTTGTCTCGCAAAGCATTCCTGTGTGCACCTTTGGTAGGTCGCGACGGCGTTCTTAAGGCCAAAGGTCATGGTAGTGTAGCAGAAGACGTCGAATGGCATGATGAACACCATCTTCTCCTCGTCCTCGACCGCCATTTTGATCTGGTAGTAACCAGAGTACGCGTCGAGGAAGAACATCGACTCTGATCCCACGGTCGAGTCGATGATCTGGTCGATGTGCGGTAGGACGAACTCCTCCTTCGGGCAGGCGTTGTTGAGGTTGGTGTAGTCGATACACATTCTCCAGGTGTTGTTCTTTTTCAGAACTAGGACTGGGTTTGCCAGCCACTTGGAGTACTTGATGGGCCAAATGAAGCCTACGACGAGTAGACGATGTACTTATTCGGCGATTGCTCGGTGGCGCTCTTCACTAAAGTTCCATAGCGACTGATGGCTCTGAAATATAGCCATCCACGTCCACATTTAAACTAGATATTATTCATAGTTTTGATGAAATATCTCTCTAAATTCTGTCACTAATGCCTAATATTCAAAGGGGTATGCAATCCTTTCTTTTATATTTTTCCTACGTAGATAATGTCATTTAAAGGATGGAACCACTACATTAAAGTCAAAGATACAAGATTTCCAACAACCAAAAGAAAAAAGGATCCGTAAAGCGGAGGCGGACACTTTCACGACCAACTATACGACCGGAGCAAAATTCCGGCCGTATAGCTCCGGTCGTATAGTTGGCGCCGCCACTGTTAGGTCAAACAGAACAACTTTTTCTTGAAGGGACCCCTATATAAAAAATCCTCGGGCGATGAGAAAACAAGCCAGACCTCGCCAAAAAGTCTCTGCCATAGATCATCAGCCACCTCCAGATCTCAAAACCCTTCTCCATCTCCATAGCCATATTCCACCACTTGTAATAGTAGATCTCTTCTCCGATTGGTGACATTGTAAGACTATTGCTATCAGTTTTATGATTTTCATTACAATGTTTATGATTTTTGATCTACTCTCTATGTGTGAGTAATTCTCCTTGGGTTAAGGGCTTCGGCCTAGCCATGTAGCGTTTGTGCATGTTATTTATCATAGATGGGATCGTGTATTAGTGTGTATTGACATGATGATTATTGTATCCTCTCTTGCCTCAATCCAAGGACTTCCCAGGTACCCAAGACCCCAAGGGTTGATCCAAGTATATGGAGTATGAGTAATGACTGATCAGCAGGTTGGGAACCCCAGTGATAGAAGGGGTAGTACGGCTGTATGTGAGGGATTTACTTGGGATTAACGCTGACATCACTATGCATATAATTAGTTCTCTTTCTTCTATGGATGATACTAGTAGGTTATTGCTATAACCGGTTGCGAAGGCAATAGAAATTATGGATGCACTTCCCACATATAATTTATCTTGCTCTAACAAGTACATGCATACTTTATTTCTATCTTTTATTCCCATCAGATGTTTTACATAGCTACAGGTCAAACCGAATGCCCTAGGCTCTGTCTCTCCATCATCGACAACAACAAAAAGACGTAAGCTATTGGTCCATTAAAAACACAAAAGGAATTCTAAAACTCCCAAAGGTCCGTTAAAGTAACTTCACCATGCATTCACTTCCCGAGGATTCGATAACCCAGGTCTACTAGGGAAAAAGAAGCTATACTACATCCGTAATCCGGACTGAAGGTATCAACCCTTTTTCTGGCGCCGTTGTCGGGGAAGCAATAGCTACCCTGGTGAGGTTATTAGGAACCTTGCTAGTTTTAATTCTTGTTTTAAATTTTGTTAGTTTTCTTTCATTCTTTATTTGATAAACCAAAAAATTAGTTAGCCTTTAAAATCTTGCTTTTACTATTATAATTATTTGTTTAAGAAAACCCCAAAACATAGGAAATATGGCTGAAAAGAAGCTTGGGGAGTTTCTACTCCCAACAATGATTATTTGTGTACTCCTATTACTCAGCCAGGAATTGTTGTTGATGACTATGAAATTAAGCCCCATTATTTAAGTTTGGTTCAACAGAATCAATTTGGAGGCTCTGTTGTTGAAGACGCAGGTATGCACTTGAATACTTTCACTAAAATATGTGATATGATGCGTATTAAAGACGTTGACCCCGATGCGGTCAAATTGCGTTTATTTCCTTTCTCTCTAAGAGGGAGAGCAAAAGAATGGTTGCTATCTTTGCCTAGAAATACTATTGCATCATGGGTGGGATGTACTTCTTTATTTATGACTAAATTTTTCCCACCTACAAAGACTATACAATTCAGATCTAATATTACTGGCTTTAGACAGGAAGAGTGTGAACCACTAGCGCTTGCATGAGAGAGGATGAAAGAATGCTTAAGAAACTGTCCTAGTCATGGGATGGAAGATTGGTTAATCCTCCATTTATTTTATAATGCTCTTAATCATGTGTCTAAGTCTATGCTTGATACTATAGCTGGAGGAACATTTATGGGTAAACATATTACCGAAGCAAAGCAGTTGCTACACAATATGCAAGACAACCATGCCCAATGGCATGTGGAAAGATCAAACACGAAGAAGGTGAACTTCGTTTCACCACAAGAAAACAAAGAACTTAATGCTAAGTTGGATGAGCTCATACTAGCCATCAAAGTTACAGAAACCGAGGTAAGAGCCACCCCTGAAACAAATATTGAAGAAATAGACTTCTTAGCTCGTAATGATTATAATCCTGCTTGGAAGAAGAGTTACAATCCTAACTTTCAAAAACATTATCCTAGTCCTGCAGGTAACTCTAATAATAATATGGGAAATAGTAATGGTAGTATCCAAGAAACACTTTAGTCTTTTATAGACTCACAAAATGAACAAAACAATATTCTTGTTAAAATAACGGAGAACCATGATGCCATGCTTGGTAAATTATCTAACCAAGATGTTAGTTTGTGAAATGATTTGCAGGCCCTCCAAGAAAGAACGAGGATCGTTGAGGCATAGCTAGGTAAGATAACCGAGATTCAAACTCTCATTCTAGCTAAATTTGCAGGTAAAGCTAAGCCAAATCCTGTTGAAGACCTCAAGATGATGAGAGTCCAAAGGGAGGAGCCTGAAGAACATGACTATAGTAATGCTCCTTCACCAAGCTACACCGTTGAAGATCTCGTAAAAGGGATCAATGTCAAGATTCCGGTGGGTGAAGGTAGTGAGGAAGCTATGTACCAGCACTTTGTTAATAAGGTAGCAATAAAGGTACGTGAGCTTGATGAAGAATATAAGCAAATTGCTGAAAAATTACCTGTGAAGTTAGATGACATATTTGAGCCTACTATTAAGATTAAAATTGGAACCAATGAGATAGCTGCACTTTGTGATCTAGGTGCAAGCGTCTCAACAATTCCAAAGAGTCTTTTTAACAAGCTAAATCTTGGCTCCTTTGAAATCACTGAGTTAATTGGGTCAAAAAAATCACTGAGTTAAAATTACATCTAGAAGATTCTACCTACAAACAAGCTATAGGAATTAAGGAGAATACTTTAGTATACGCTAAAGGTTGTCCTTCTCTCATTGATTTTGTTATTGTTGATATGCCTAAAGATGCTACGGCTCCTATTATATTAGGACGTCCTTTCTTAAGAACTATTAAGGCTTTGATTAATCTACATGAAGGGAACATGAAGCTCCAATTGCCTTCGCAGGATCCTTTTGTTATTCATTTCCCCAGGAAGAAGAAAGCCAAGCATGATGAAAATGAGGCCATTACTTTGAAGGCCAATTACTTTGGAGTGGGTGTTCCACTCATCTGGCCTAAGTAAGCAACATTGAGGTCAAGCTATTAACCATAAAAGAGCGCTCCATGGGAGGCAACCGATGTTAAATAAAGGTTTGAGTTAACTTTTTAGTTTTAGTTTAAGTTTATGTTTAATAAAGAGTGCTGGAAAACTCCATTTGAGGAGAAGAAGTTCGGTAGTACTTGAAATTCTGCTTTATTCATGCTAGTGTTGGTCAACAATATTTACTGTCAATTTTCTGTCTAAAAAAGGTATATCACTAAGTTATAGGAAAAGAAGTAATATTCGAAGAAAAAGAATTTTTTTGATGCACACAGAGAGTATAGCGACCAACTATACGGTGGGAATAAAAATTCTGGTCGTATAGCTCTGGTCGTATAGATATCTTTGCCATCGTCAATTTTTTTAATATGTACTCAGAGTTTAACGACCAAATATACAGCAGGAATAAAAATTTCGGTCGTATAGCTCCGGTCGTATAGATATCGGTGCCTCCGTACAAATTATTTTCTAATCTACTGAGAGTTTAATGACCAATTATACTGCGGCAATAAAAACTTCGGCCGTATAGTTCAGGTCGTATAGATATCGATGCCTTCTTATATTTTCTTTCCCAGGGATAGACAATTTAACAACCAACTATACGGCGGGAACATTTTGTTCCGACCGTATAGTTGCGCCCGTATAGCGGCGCCGCCAAGAGGAAACCCTAATATTTTGACAGAAGGCCAACTATATGCGGGAACGCATTGTTCCAGCAGTATAGTTGTGCCCGTATAGTTGCGTCCGACCACAAAAACGCCAACTACAAAACTTCAATCCTTTTTCTCTTTTCTACCTCCAAACTCTCTCAAAACCTCAAGAGATCTTCATCTCTATTCAATTTTGTTCGATTTCCTCACACACGAGTGATCTACGGTATGTTTCTGTTTCTCCTACGATCCTCCAATTACTTTTTGCAAATTCATCTTTGATCTATTGTCATTATCAATCTAGGGTGAGACCTACTATGAACCAATTGCCATAATTTTCTTGCCTAGATTATTATTTTGAGGAGATTCTTTAATGTGCTATAATGAGGAATATGATGTACTTACTGTTGTTGGATCAAAAAGTTTTATTTTTCCTTTCTTCAATGTTCTAGATGATGAACACAAGGAGCCAAACTCATGCCTGTGCCACCGCTAGCGCTTCTTGGGCTACCGCTCAAGAACGCATGGGGATATGGTTCAGGGATGAGCCCCATCGTGATCTCTTCAAAAGGATCAAGAACCGCGAAGTGAAGGCCACCAAGTGGGCTTGCCCCATTATATTGAACCAACTCGGTATTTCTGATGACTTCAATTTACTTTGCAATAGAGCTGGCCTGTAAAACTTTGTGTACAATGATGTGCCTACTTATCGCCGCTTAACCATTGAATTCCTAAGTTCGTTGCAAAGCACCGTTAAACAATGGCAAGGAGAGGATACTATTTCTTTCCGACTTATGAACAACAACTACACTTTAACTTTAGATGAATGGTGTGCATGTTTTAATTTGCCAAACAATGATGTTCATGCCGTATGCGCATCCTTTACTGGCTTAGAACCTACCCCTGAACAATACTATAATGGAATGAGTTTCACTAGTAGAGTGAACAAGGGGAAGAATATTCAACATCTTGCAATTCGCTATTTGTTCTATGTTATTGCTAACACCTTGTAGGCACGTAATGAGTTCATGAGACTCAACAAGGAGGACATCCTAGTCCTTGCAAAGGCTACTTACATCAACTGCGGCTTGTCACTCAACTTGGGCGCCATCGTTGTGCGCTACCTGGAGCACCAAGCCTCCCAAAGCCAAGGACCAAACACAGGTGGAGGCATCATCACCGTGCTTGCCACTACTCTAGGCATCGACCTAGGTGAGTTGCAACCTGTGCTAGGTGAGACACGTGTTGGTTTCTCCACTTTGAGAGCCTATGGAATGCTCACTAGGAGAGGTGGTGTTTATTATCTGCATATTGCTGGAGCTGGGCGTCTCTACCCCGCTCCTATGCCTAATAGTTTTTTCTCTATCGAGGAAGGAAGTTTGCTATATGACTTGCAGGTTGAGTAACACCAACCCGAGGAGGAGATTTCGGAGGAGGATGAGGACCAAGAGGAGGAGAAAGAAGTTCCTTATCAAGAGGAGCAGCCACAAACCCGGTTCGCTACATACCAAGACTTCCAAGGACTTGGAGGGACTGTGGAGAGGATGCATAGCCTCTCTTTGAACCTCCGAGAATCAACTCGTAACCTCTCAACTCAATTTGCAAACTAGAGTAATGACTTTTTCCCGCCACCACAATGAATTAAAGGGCATGCAAAAGCCTAAGTTTGGGAAGTTTCCTCATGTATCTTTATTTGGAGTTCATTTGCTTTTATTTTATTTCAAGGTTGTGTTTTTATTTGAGTTTATAAGCACTCGTGTTGGTTCCCCAACACTTTATTTTTAGTTCTTTCTATTTTTCTTTCGAGATTTTCTAGCCGAGCTTTGCCACCAATTTTCTATTCTTTAAAGTCCCTCTCTTAAAAACTCCAAAAATATTTCTCCAGGAGTCCTTATTTTCCCTCTTTTCTTTTCTTTCCGTCTCGATGTCTTCATGTATTTGCAGGAGAGTGATCGACTTCGAGTTTCCAAGAAACAAATAAAAAAGGAAGAGAGAAGTGGAACCAAACATGAGAGGTATGCCTTATGACTCCCCACTTTTGAAGTTTGAGAAACCCATGCTAGTTAGTAATAAATGTTGAAATATTATATTGGTGGATTGAGTCTTTGTATTGTAGTAAGATTTTTGTTTGCATGAGTATCTAGTTGGGTACGGTTTGTTCCAGCTCTTGTAATTAACCAAGTCTTGCCTAAAAATTGCTAAACAATTGTAATAAGAAAAAGTCACACAATTGAAGGCTTGGGTGTTGTAAGTTCTTAGTCTTGAAGGCTTATTTCTAGAGACACTCAACACC
The DNA here is from genome assembly GCA_916181665.1 of Avena sativa. NCBI lineage: Eukaryota > Viridiplantae > Streptophyta > Magnoliopsida > Poales > Poaceae > Avena > Avena sativa. The sequence goes on from OV702289.1 coordinate 622,381,480, forward strand.
AATGAAAATGTTGATTGACTTAATAGCTCTCTTTAAAAGGATTTGTTCGATTGAGTTAATGTTTAGCGGTTTTTGTGAGCATGCCAAAGTTTGACTTGTTAATCATAAGATTGATATATCTTTATGCGTGTCAAACTTCATGGGATGCCAACAACTCTGCTAGCCTATGAACGATCTTCATGGAGGAAACTCCTAGATTTCGGCTATGAGTTGATTAAACACTTGTAGCAGCAATGCTATAGTGGGTAAGATTCTTGGCACTCCTGGGTAGCTGTAATCATGATGGAATCACTCCTCTAGCTGTTATGAGAAATCATTATGCAAAAGGAACAAAAACCTTAGTGATGCCACGAGTGTCCATCATAGCCCGATAAACTAATAAAAATCTTTGGCATGCTCTCAATTACTCAAAAACTGAAAATCTTGAAGGACAATGAATAGAAAAGTAGTGCTTGAAAAGTCTTGATTTATTGATGTGGGATAATTGAGATACTCTAGTGTATATGCTTTTCATGACAACTCTCACACTCTTAATTTACATGATTATACTTTGTTGTTCAAAGGCAAGCCTATGAGTTGATTACTTGACATGGAATAAAGTTTACTCATTTAAATCATCCATGTTGACAATAATTTTGTTGCACTATAAGGATGCATGAAACCCATATGATATGCTTGCCATTACTCTATCTATGCTGAAGTTTTCCAGATTTATGAAGTGGAGGAAACATGAGACTACTAATCATGAGTAAGATCACCATCTCGTTATTTTAGTTTAAATGCTGAGTTCCTTTTTGATTTTGGTTTCCTTGTTCGGGGACAATCAAGTTTAAGCTTGGGGAGGTTGATGGGTCTAAAATATAGCCATCCACGTCCACATTTAAACTGGATATTATTCATAATTTTGATGAAATATCTCTCTAAATCCTGCCACTAATGCCTAATATTCAAAGGGGTATGCAATCCTTTCTTTTATATTTTTCATGCATAGATAATGCCGTTTAAAGGAGGGAATCACTACATTAAATTCAAAGATACAAGATTTCCAACAACCAGAAGAAACCAGGAGTCGCAAAGCAGAGGTAGATGCTTTAACGACCAACTAAATACGACCAGAGCAAAATTCCGGCCATATAGCTCCGGTCATATAGTTGGCGCCACCACCGTTAGGTCAAACAGAACAAATTTCGTGAAGGGACCCCTATATAAAGAAGCCTCGGGCGACAAGAAAACAAGCCAGATCTCGCCAAAAAGTCTCTGCCACAGATCATCAGCCACCTCCATATCTCAAAACCCTTCTCCATCTCCATAGCCATATTCCACCACTTGTAATAGTAGATCTCTTCTCCGATTGGTGACATTGTAAGACTATTGCTATCAATCTTATGATTTCTATTACAATGTTTATGATTGTTGATCTACTCTCTATGTGTGAGTAATTCTCCTTGGGCTAAGGGCTTCGGCCTAGCCATGTAGCGTTTGTGCATGTTATTTATCAGAGATGGGATCGTATATTAGTTTGTATGACATGATGATTACTATATCCTCTCTTACCTCAATCCAAGGACTTGTCAGGTACCCAAGACCCAGAGGGTTGATCCAAGTATAGGGAGTATGAGTAATGATTGATCTGCAGGTTGGGAACCCTAGTGACAGAAGGGGTAGTATGACTGTATGTGAGGGATTTACTTGGGATTAACGCTGACATCACTATGCATATCAATAGTTCTCTTTCTTCTATGGATGAGACTAGTAGGTTATTGCTATAAGCGATTGCGGAGGCAATAGCAATTATGGATGCACTGCCCACATATAATTTATCTTACTCTAACAAGTACATGCATACTTTATTTCTATCTTTTATTCCCATCAGATGTTTTGCACAGCTACAGGTGAAACCGAACGCCCTAGGCCCTCTCTCTCCATCATCGACAACAACAAAAAGACGCAAGCTATTGGTCCGGTAAAAACACTAAAGGAATTCTTAAACTCCTGAAGGTCCATTAAAGTAACTTCACTATGCATTCGCTTCACGAGGATTCGATAACCAAGGTCTACTAGGGAAAAAGAAGCTATACTACACCCATAATCCGGATCGAAGGTATCAGCGACTACTTCACCGGTCACACTTTGGGGTCGGCGTTAAGTTTTTGCTCAGCGAGTTCCCTCGGGACACCAGGCATGTCAGATGGTTTCCATGCAAAGATGTTGCGATTCTCACGCAGGAACCCTATGAGCGCGCTTTCCTATGAGGGACTCATGTTCGTCACAATGGTGACCGTCTGGCTGGAGTTGCCTGGGATGAGCTCGACAGTGCGGGTGTGCGTGCTCGCCTCAAAAGTGGAGCCTCCGGAGGTTGGCTTCTTCAGGATGGTGGGGTCGTCCTTGTCGATGTTGCTCACGTATTTTTGCGAGTTCATCCGCGTGGTTGGTTTCCACGGTGATGATGGAATCGGCGAGCTCGGCGCCTTTGTCTTTGCATTCCACGGCCATGTCGGGGTTGCCGTGGACGATGATGATGCCGCTTGGCACCGGGAGCTTCATCATGTTGTAGGCATAGTGTGGGGTCGCCATGAATTTGGCGAATGCCTGGCGCCCCAGGACACAGTGGTAGGGGCTGCTGAAGTTCACTAGCTCGAAGATGATCCGCTCGGTGCGAAAGTTTGCTGGTGTGCCAAAGGTGGCTGGCAACGTCACCTTGCCAATCGGGTACTCCTTCTGACCTGGAACGATGCCGTGGAAGGTGGTGAGTGTCGACTCGATCGCTGACTCCGGGAGACGGAGCCTCTTGAATGTGTCCAAGTACATGATGTTGATGGAGCTTCCGCTGGCCATCAACGTCTTGGGAAGCCAGTAGTCGGCCACTTTGGGCCTGACCACTAGGGTGACTCCCTCTGGGTACTCAATCCTGGTCGTGTGATCTTGGCGACTCTAGGTGATGCTTTGCTCGGACCAGTTGAGGAAGCGGGGAATGTCGACTTGGGTCACTGCATTGACGATGATTACACGGGCGAGCACCTTCTTCTCGTGTTTGGTGCTGAGCCCGGTGAAGGTGTGTAGTGAGCCGACAGCATTGCCGAATCCGCCGGTGTTGCCGTTGTCCCTTGGCGGGTTGTTGTTGGGGTTGTCCCTTGCCCGCCTCGCCTTCTCGATCTCCTTCAGAGAATGGCAGTCTGCGGTGGTGTGGGCGGCGGGCTTCCCCTCCCTGCTGTGGTAGACACAGGGCTAGTTGAGCAAGGCGGCAAGGTCAAATTTCGGCCTCCTCGCATTGTTGGCACGATAATTTTCGTTGTCGCGGTAGTTTCCTCCGTCGTGGCGGAAGTTCTTCGGGTCGTGTTGGCCATAGCCAGAGTTGGCGATGAAGTCGACTCGGCCGTCACCGCGGCGCTTGCCGATGAGGCGAGTGTTGCTGTAGCGCATGTCGCGTTGTCGCCCGTTGTCGTTGTCGCTGGTGCGGCGTCTTCCCCCGACTCGTCGTCAGAGTCTTGGTTGGGGTACTCCTCCGCGTAACTCTTGGCGATCTCGAGGAGGTCAGGGATGTTGTCGAGCGTCCGGTAGACCCTCTTGATCTTGGCGACCAGAGGCTCATACTGGCACGCGTTCTTGAAGCAGTGGATCGCCGTGTCCGGGTGGATGCCGAAGGCATTGATCCATAGTTCTTGCCACCTCTGGATCCAGTGGCGGGTCGACTCGCGCTGCCCCTGGATGCATCTCTCCAGGTCCTCGATGGTGGTGGCGTGGGTGTAAGATCCCTCGAAGTCCCCGACGAAGGCGTCGTGCATCTCCTCCCACAAGTCGATGATGTCCGCAGGGAGGGTGTTGATCCATTGTCTGGTCGCTCCCTCCATCATCAGGGGGAGGTAGCAAGCAGCGAGCAGGTTGGTGTGGCAGGCGATTCCCATGGCCATCAGGTACGTGTCTATCCACACCGTTGGGTCTTATGTTGGATCGTATTTTTCGATCTCCGCCGGTGCCTTAAAGTTGGCGGGGTACTTATCACCTCGGATCATTGGTCCGAAGCACTGAGGGCCGACTCGGCTGAGCGAGCCCCTTGGTTTGGGGTCGCCGCGGTTGGTGAGGGTGTGCCTCAAGTCGAGCGCGCCTACCACTCCTGATTGTTGATGATGTGCATCCTTGCGTCGATGGGTTGGCCGTTGGCGGCGACCGTGTTGTTCGTAGGCCGCGGCTCGTTGGTGGGGAGCGCGGGGTTGGCGGCCCGTGGTTGGTGTGGCAGGGGCTCGGGCGGTGGGCAGTTGAGGGCGTTGGCGACGGTTGGAGGGCCGCTTGAGGCCGCCCTCCTTGCCAATGAGCGGGAATACATCCGCCCCCGCGGGTCGACTCCCACGGCTTGCTACTCGACGGCCCTGGCGAGTAGGGCCTTGGCATACTGGATCTGCAGCGCGCCCTCTCCTTGGATGTCGAGGTGGGTGATTGTGGCGTCTGCCGCGACGACGTTGTCCATTGGGGTGGAGGGCGGTTGCTGCCCACGGTGGGCACCACTGCCGTGGGAATGACCACGGCAGTCGCTACTAGGGGTAGCGATTGATAGGATTGAGGGTAAGATCTGGCGGCCATCTGCGGAGCGGGATGGGGGCAGAGACACATGAGCTTATCCAGGTTCGCCCCCCGGAGGGTAAAGACCTACTCCTGCTAGATTGTATTAGTGGAGAGCGAGTTATAGGGGTGGCGAGCTCGGCGGCTAGGCAGCGAGTCACTCGGAAGGGGTGTATGATGGAACGTGAGTACAAAGGGAACCCTAGGGAGGCTTATATAGGGGGTACCTCGCTAGGTTTTACAGATATACAAACGAACCAGTCAAGGATTCGGAGGTTTGACCTAATCCGACTGGGCTTCAGCTACGCTACTGGGCTTACAGCTTTCAGTCGCCAGGCTCGCTCTTAGTTGCATTCCGGTCGCCGTCCTGCAGGCCCACTCGCAAGGCCCTTGGTCCAGTCGAAACATCCTGCTGGGCATACACCATTCGGTATATCCCCATCATGGAGGCAATCGACATCATGGAAATAGTAATAGAAGCAATTGTAAATGAATAGTTCTTGTATAAATTCACAACGAGTACGGAAATTATAACAAGATCTAGATGGGATGAAGATGGGATGGATGGAGATGATGGTGGTGAAGCGGTTGATGAAGATGAAGATCGATGCCCTGGCCTCCCAGATCTGCGTAGTGCGAAGATGGATCACTTGGGCCAGTTCCCCCTCCAGATGCCTTCCGGAGGTGAGCTTTCGGCTATTTCTAGGTGTTTTGTATGTCGTCTCCCCGATCCAGTTGCACGGGGTGAAACTATTTGAGGAGGCGGAGGCAGCGCCAACTATACGACCGGAACTATACATCCGGAAAATTTATTTCCGCCGTATAGTTGGTCGTTGAACCGTCTGTATGCCTCGATCGCTTCGGGTTTTCTTCTGGTATTATTGATATTTCCCAAATACATGATTTACGTTGTTTTTACTGCCTTTCTTCCCAATACAACTGCTCCAAGAATTGTGTCCATTGTATCCATCATCTGTCCTGATCCTAGTGAAAATAGACATAAAATGTGCACGTGAACGCAGTAAAATAGCAAGATCCTATATCTATAATGTAAAATAATAACATAAAATATGATGCAAATATGCACTCATCAGGCAACGGCTCATGAAGTGTTGCGAAAGACATTGTTGCAAAGACTAGGTACAATTGGTATCTCGCGATATTAATATATGCTGCTTTCTAAAAAAAGGAAGGAAGGAAGAAAAAGGACCAGGATACTGCACGGGTGAAACAAAAATCATTAAAATCCTTCCCTGACAAATCTTGTTCTGCCCTGTACCACGTCAATTAGATTTGCAGCTACCAAGGCTGAGCCAGTACACATTGATCCAGGACTAAGTCATCAAGGAAAGTAGCAAAATGAAGGGCATTTAAGGTTACTTACCTCCTCCTTGAAATAGGCTTTTGCCCTGCTATATTAATATAGCAACCACATGATACAACTGCCAGATCACTGCTGGGGCAAACAGCACATCCAAGTCCAAAAGAAACAAAAGAGAAAAAGAAAGAGAAAACAATGCCGACACCGGCGGATCAACGAAAACAAGGATGACTACGCACCCGCTGCGCCCACGATCCTAGCACTCAGAATCGCCGCGTACCAAGCAGTACCTCCAAGAAGGAAAGCGGCGATGACGACGCTACTTCCCGAACTAGTCCTAGGGTTTCCCCCGGTATGCTACGAGTAGTGGGGAAGAGGTACACCCGGCACCCTTCAGCAAGGAACGGTGACACCCGCAAACGTCACCGCGTCGGTGTCGAGACGATAGAGATTTCTCTCGACCCCCCAAAAACCACATCTCCAGACGATTCTTAGCACTCCACCAATCTTTCCACCCACCAACATACGCCACCACGGTCTTAAAGCCGGCTGGACCAAGAAGAACCGGTCATAGACAAGGAGCAACAATACCACAATCACGCGGGAGGGAGCAGCCCCCACCGCCATAGACGGTAGCTGACCGGATGCAACATCAAGAGCACACTAGGGCACATTGGAGCCGGAGGGCGGCATCACCACAGCCACCTGGAGGACATCCTCCACCGCTATCGGCGGGTGCCGACCGGACACGACAGCAGGAACACACTAGGCCGGGTTTGCCCGGCCGGACCCCAGACAGGTCCGTGAAGTCCCCACCACCATGCTGCAGCACGTAGGCCAACGCATCCGCTGCCCTCTTGATCAGCGCCATAGGCCCGGCCGGGCCTAGATCGAACCCCTGACGCTTCTCCTGTTGCGCTGCAGCAGGAGGGGCATTTAAGGTTTTTAAGGTTACTTACCTAAAGCACAGCAGGAACAAATGAAGAACTCAACAGCAACCTTGAACACTACTACATACATCTAAAAGGACAGCCGGCATGAGAATATGAAGAATGTATAGCTACGCGATCATTCAACATGGCTCATTTCTTGTTGAGGTCTATCCCTGCCTTGTTGGCAACGGCATCGAGGCCGTGTTTCTCGATGGTCTTGAGTGCCTTGGTGGAGAGGCGCAGCTTGACATAGCGCTTCCCAGCCTCCCACCACAGCCTCTTGTACTGCAGGTTTACAAACTGCTGCTTCTTGGTCTTGTGGTTAGAGAAGGACACCTTGTTGGCCCGGTTCGTCTTCTTCTCCAGAAAGGGGCAGATCCGGCCTGCACCAGAGATTATCTATTCATGTATGACTCTTGATTGTTCAATTCAAGTGATATATTCTTGTTGGACGAAAATGCATGTGAATGTAGCTTGGAAAGTAGTTATAGATAGTATATGAGAGTTGAAGCACTAGCAATTCTCATAGAGAAGTGGTTTCCTTGTTGTACCACTTGAAGATGTGTTACAACTTACAACTGTTGCTATCATGTTCAATAATGACACAGTTAACAACTGCTGAGATGTTTCTTCATTTCTGGCAATCAGAGCATGTCGTGCATTACCGACTAGAGGTACTAGTTGACATTTGGACAAGATGCACAGCAATTACATGTTACTGGCTATCATATGTATAATCCAGATGTAGAAATAAAACTCTTCAAGTCGGTGAAATCTTAGTTTTCAGTTTCAGAGCATGTTAATGTAGTTATTACTGGACTGAATCTATGAACAAAATTGTCCCATGTATCATCTGAGTAGGCTTAAAGCTGGTCTGAAGAAAACTAGATAGTCAGAGCAGCACGACTGCACGAGTATGTACCCCTAAAATAAAGAGAGCAGTACGAGTACGTCTGTATGTGTTACACTACACACAAGACACAACGAACAAGACTGACAAAAGCAATATGGCAATTCAATGCAATACGATCGAGTAGCAAAGGGAGGAATCAACAGAAATAAACAAAGGCAGGGAGGACGGGACGTACGCGCGATGATGGTGTGCTTGGTGGAGAGGGGGAGGGGTACAGCGGCGGCGGGGGCGGTGAGGCCGAGGCTGAGGCCGGCGAGCTGCGACATGGCGAACCCGAGGGAGGTGGCGGCGTTTGCACTGGAGCGGAGGAGCGGGGCCCTGGCGGCGGCGGCGGGCATGGAGTAGGAGCACAGCATGGACGCCATGGATATCTCACTGACTGAAACTGACTCGCTCACTTTGGGAGAGGGGAAGAAGAGGGATTAGACGCGCACGGACGGAAGGGAGGAAGAGGATAAAACAACGCCAGCAAGCCCACGACTGGCTCCGGCAAGGCCAGCTCAAACCCAACCCAGCACTTGACCTCGTACGAGACTTGGGTGGTCCGTTCTCTCAAAAAAAAAGAGACTTGGATGGGTCTCTGGGGCGGGCCTAGAATTTTGAGTATGGGTATTCAAAATTTATAAATTATTTTAGTGTTTAAATTAATGTGCATAAAAGAATTAGGCTATGAACTACAGATCAAACTTATTTTGTATGCTCTTGAGAAAACATCAAAATAAAGGATACCTGTGCTTGAGAACATATAAATTTACTGAAATAAGAGTATCCAATATGTAAATTTCTACATGTATCTAGCTAATGGAGTTAACATGAAACTGTAATAAGAGTAGAAGAAAACTATATGAGTTTTTTATAACAAGATAGATGCAAAAAAATATTTCGAAAAATTTAAGATGTGGGATTTGAACCTACGACCTTACAATTCAATGCATTCTTCCAAAAAGAACCAACTCAGCTACTAGACCAGGAATCAAAAAATGTGACAGTTTAGCCTACTTATATATCCCATCGAACATTGAAATACCACTATTTTGTCAAAACATTTACTTGAATTGAAGTGGGCCCGTCCCTAGTTCTCTTGTCTTTTTTAATTCCGAATAAAGAAGGTAAACATCATGTACATCAAAAATTACGATCCAGTTTACACGGCTGTGTTCATATTGTTAGATTCTTTAAAAAAACTTATGCATATTTGTTTAGACAATTCTTTCATTTTTTTACACTGCCTAACTTTGCAACATTCTAGCTAGCTGTCATCGGTCTAATACATCCAAAATAAGTGTCTCCATATACGCATGTAGGACATATTTTAGTGTGTAAATACATGTGAATCTTGTAACAGCCGAAAAATAGGATGCGGTGAAGAATAGATATATAGAATATGTGCATATGCATCGCATGTATCTAAAATAGAGGGGAATTTTTTGTTTTTGAACTAAAAGGACAAAAGTGTTAAAATTTAGTCCATTGATGAGTTACAAATGGATCATCACTGAGAATTGACCTAAATATGAACAACAACTATTTGAAACTCAAATATGAACATAAAATAAAAGAGTGTTTTGACTCATATCCAAAATTATGAATCACGCATAAATCTTAGTTCTGAAGTGAACCAAGACAATACAAAGGGAGCTGAATTCAAAATAGAAGTTTGAATTAGTCAAACTTGAGTTCAATTTCAAACATCTATAATTAAATAAAATTTAGAATGATACAAAGAAAATATGGCAATGACCAAACTACGAAGAGGAATCCTATCTAAATCTATCAGATTCTTCTCATTTTCAATTTGTCTTCATCTTATCTTTTCTTCAACCTTCAAAACAATGACACATAAATCGTAGTGTTATGGTTAAAATGTTCGTCCCACCAAAGGTGAGACCATTTGATTTAGAATCCAATCCAAAAATCTGGGAACTAGTCCTGAACCTCTGAGCTTGAGGTTTTGGCTAATGAAATTGACAGAGCAATAAAAATTGTGATCGGTGCACCAAAATGGACATATTGGATCATGGTCTATTGATCACCAGCTGACTAGAAATAATAGGGAAACCTAAATGATAAGACTAAACCATAACTCATAGAACAAGTGAACCAAAATGAGAACTTGACCTAATTAAAAGAAGCAATAGTAATTAAACACACTTTAAGCATTGGGCTCTCTTAGAATAACGAAAATCTGAGATGATCAGGTTCAACACTTGACAGTTTGCTCAGTCGTATAAATTCCCACATTAAGTAAACAAGGATTGCTCAGTGATAATAAGCTAGCAAGGTTAAATGATCACTGAATAACAAAAAAAATAGCTTCATAAAAGAAAATCATAATGGTAAGCCACTTGTCATAGGAAAAAATGAGCTTAGGACAAGAAACCAATTAGCAAACTGACATGCTAGATTTAGTAAACACCCTAGAACCAAACACATCACATGCCTTAACATTGCATGTAACACCTATGCATAAGCCAAATTACACAAACGGTTTCACAGATTACTAAGTTGATCACGCACACACACATAGCAGTGAGGTGTCAGTGCAACAAAGCTCACGTGAGACTGTAAATAGCCACATGAATCCAACCCCAAATCTCACGACTCACTAGTCAAGCTTAGACTACAAATGCATACTAGAGTTGAGAGAGAGAGATGTGAGAGCAAGGGAAGGCTAGGAGGAGAAGGCAAGGAGGAAGAACACTGGAGAACACCGGAGGTAAGGGAGAAGAATAAGGAGCTACTGATATACAAGGGTTTATACATGAATCTTTAGCAATAGAAAGAGAAAAGAGGATAGGATAATGATCCAGAGGATCGTCACATGTGCTTAGTACTAGTAGAGCATGAATCATCATGTTCCTATTGCTAGGATGCAAGAACATGCACATTATCATGATCAATCAGATGTGCACACTCATGAGAGAGGCACCACAGAATGATCAAGACATGATGATCACCCTATGCACAACCCATTAGGAACCATGTGTACCAGTAATTAGAACTCGAGGAAGCGACAGGGAACAATACACTAATCCAACTAAAGAATAACTTTTCCTTTAACCACAATCTCAATTGAGGAGAAACTCTATTGAGTTTTAACTTAGTAGACATTGCAGCTAAAGAAAAAGGATAAAAAAATACATAACATATATCAATACACAATCAACCTTTGATCACCAAACAAGATGATATCTATAAGAAATAAACACAAGGAATTAACTTAAAAGCCTAAACAATAGTGATCCATGATAACTGAGCCATCAAGAACATCATAATCATGTTCACTATCAGCTGAGCACTCACAATACACTACACTAAACCAAATACAGTAAACAACTACGATGCAATAGATACTATTCTAAGTCATGTGGATTTATTTTTCTCTAAATTTTGGGCGTCCTGATGATTTTTGCTGGCTAACCATGTTGGAAGGACATTTATTGTCCTACTCAGTTTTGGTGTTAGTTAACAACTTGAGGACCCTTTTTACCATGTGTTAATAGTGTCAGGTTAATCTACTGAAAAGTGAAAAGTCTATGGCAACAAGAAGTATCCCTAGCTGAAACAAAGGGTTCATGGAAGGTTCAGAGCGGAAACTCTGGTGTAGACAGTCCGGAGTCTCCGGTGTGATCCTCCAAACCAGGCTCGAACCATTCTGTATGGGGGTCCGGAGATTGTCCGGCGATGGACCAGAATCTCTGGTGTGAAGTCACAGGCCAGAATCTCCGGTGTGCAAAGACCGGAGTCTCCGGTGTTCCTAGCCAGAGTTTAGGCACGAGTCTCCGGTGTGAACCTCAAAACCAGGTTCGAACCATTCTGTATAGCGGTCCAGAGATTGTCTAGAATCTCCGGTGTGGAATGTTGTCGGACCGGAGTTTCCGGTGTGGAAATTCCCCAACAGGCAGAAAACGGCCAGAGCAGCGTGGGCCTATAAATATGGGACTTCATACCCTACCTCCAGCTGCTCGTTTTAGAAAAAAGAACACCTATAGCTGAGCCACCAAATCAACAAGATCTCCCCCTCCAACCATTCAAAGTCCTTGATCTTTGGAGAATCGAAGAAGGAGGCCTTGATCTACATCTTCACCAAAAGAGATATTCATTTCCCCCTCATTCACTTGAGGGCCCCTTGCTCTAGGGTTTCATTTGAAACCCTAGGCCTTGATTTGGTTCTTACAAGCTTGTCTTTTGATTGTTGTGACAACTTGCTTGCATTTGGGAGCCTCCAATTCAGTTGTGGATGTGTGCCTCGAACTTGTTGTAAAGTTGCCGGTTTCCACCTCAAAGGTTACCGATATAGTGGAAGAGTGAATTGATCCATTTGGGGTGAGGTTCATCGGAGAACAAGGGAGGCCTTTTGTGGCATTGGTGGTTTGAAACCACCCCCTCTCCAAACGCAGACGTAATTCTCCTCAAAGGGAAGGAACTATGGGAAATCATCCTTGTGTCTCCACATGCTCCATTTAGGTTACCTCTATCCTTTACCGCACTTTACTTATATCTTTCTCTTGCTTAGTTAGTTGTGCTAGTGTGACATATAGGTAAATTCACCTTAGTTGCATATCTAGAGAATTTACCTTTTGTGTCAAACTCTAAATCGAAAAAGAGTAAAATTTGAATTAGCACCTATTCACCCCCCCCCCCCTCTAGGTGCCCATACGATCCTTTCAATTGGTATCAGAACCTCAACTCTTTATTTGGGCTTAACCGGCTAAGAGTGTATGGGTAACCAAGATGAGGATGGAGGGGTGAGGCTAGCACCTCGGTGACCATGGTGGATCTCAAGAATTTGGAAACAAGCGTGAGCTCCTCCTTGGGCAATGAAATCCAACAGTTGTATCAACTAGTTGAGCAACTTGTTAAGGAAAAGATAGCTTCACCACCTCCTTCTCAAGAGGCCCTCCTCCGATTCCGAAGGTGAACGCTTCGGCTAAACTAACGGTTGAAGTAGTGGGGGATGAACATAATGCCACTAACTCCTCCACCAAAAAGGGAGATGGGAAGGAAGAACACCATTCGGTTCCTGGTTGGTACTCACCTGACCCCCGATCCCTCATACCCATATAAATAATAGAGGTGTCCCACCTATGCTAGCTACACATTCTTTTTCTCAATGGTAAGTTTTGATGAAATCTCATGTGCGTAGCTCTCGGATTGACTTGTGGAATATTATTGAGGAAGGACTCAAAATTGAGGATCCAACCAACTTGACAAGAAGAGAAGTGGTCAATATTCAACTCAATGCCACCGCTTTGCACATGATTCAACTTGGTGTGGGGCCAAAAGATTTTCCTCACATTGAACACCTCAACATCGCCAAGGAAGCTTGGGATACTCTCATTGATTTGTTTGTTGGAAACGAGAACATGAGAAGAAATCGATATGATTCCTTGAGCACTGAAGTCAAAGGCTTCTATATGAAGGATGGTGAGGACCATGAAGACATGTATCAAAGACTCAAATCCACTGCCACCGCTTTTAGAAATATTAGTGTGTCTCATGTAGATGATGCTTGAAAAAAAAGGAAGTATGTGAGTGTGCTCACGCCCTTTGATACATTGCAAATGTATCTATAATTTTTGATGTTCCATGATTGGTTTTATCCACTTTCTTGTGTTTTGTTCCAACTTTGGAGTACTTTTCATATGATTTCTTGGACTAACCTATTAACAAGAGCCACAGTGCCAGCTGCCTATTTTCTGCTGTTTTTGGTTCCAGGAAAGTCAGAAAATGAATATTCTCGGAATTGGACGGGACAAAAGCCAAAGTGCCTATTTTTCCGGAAGGGATCAAGTGCCAGAATACGAGACGGAGAGGGGCCAGGGGCCGGCCACACCACCTGGCCGCGCAGCCAGGCTGGGCCCGCGCTAGGGGGTGGTGTGGTGGCCCCTGGCACCCCCTCGGTCTCCCCTTCCGCCTATATATTGCGCTTGGGACGAAAACCCTAAGGGCCCGATCAAAAATCCACGAAAGAGTCTGTAGCCATCGCCATCTCCATCCCTAGATCAGTAGGGATCTGAAGCTCTTCCCGGCACCCTGCCGGAGAGGGGAATTCACCCTGGAGGCCTTCTTCATCACCATGCAAGCGTCCGGTGTGATGTGTGAGTAGTTCATCCTTGGACTACGGATCCATGTAGTAGCTAGATGGCTGGTTCTCCTCCTTTGTGCTTTCATGTTTAGATCTTGTGAGCTCCGTTCATGATCAAGATCATCTATTTGTAATTCTGCATGTTGTGTTTGCGAGGATCCGATGGATATTGAGATGCTATTTCAGATTGATTATTGATTCTATCATGTCTTTGTTATTTGAGATCTTGCATGCTTTCCGTTGTTAGTAGCTATCTTGGCCAAGTAGATGCTAGCAACTCCAAGAGTTAGTATTTATGCTCGATAGTGGGTTCATGCCTCTGGTAATCTGGGGAAGTGACAGAAATCTCTAAGGTACTAGATGTGTTGTTGCTACTAGGGAGAAAACAACAATCCTTTGTTCATAGAACAATCGTATTGTTTACTTTACACGCAGTTCGTAAAGCAAAAATCTGTTGCTTGCAACTTAATACTGGAGGGGGTTAGGATGATAACCTGATGGTGGATTATTAGTCATAGATGCAGTTGGATGGCGGTCTATGTATTATGTTGTAATGCCCAATCAAGTCTCAAAGGAGTCAAGATGATTAGTATATGCATATATTGCTTTCTCGGTGTTTGTCAGTTGCCCCGCTGTAATTTGTTCACCCAGCATGTTATCTATCTAAGGAGAGCCACCTCTAGTGAGCTATGGATCCCGGTCCTTGTCTTTTACATACAATCTATAAACTGTTTACTTCTTTGTGTTTACTTTCTACAAACTTTTACTTCTTTCCATTTGATACGTTTAATCCTTTGTTTTCCGCAAAACACGGTGAGATTGACAACCTCATCGCAAGTTGGGTACAAAGTTATGTGGTTGTGTTGTGCAGGTCTCCATGTTGCTACTAGCACCGGTAGTGCGCCCTGCCAAAGCTCAGCTAGTAACACCTTTGGGGTGTTTCCTTGCTCCTACTGGTTCGATTAAACCTTGGTTTCATAACTGAGGGAAACTTGCCGCTGTGCTCATCATACCTTCCTCTTGGGGTTCCCAACGAGCTCTACATCAACTACGAGCCATCAACACTTTTCTGGGCGCCGTGCATTGAGCCATCAAGCGATTTTCTGGCGCCGTTGCCGGGGAGTCAAGGACATCTTCACAAGGGGAGTCCCTCATAACCAATCTCTTTACTTTGTTGTTTTTGTTTTGCTTAGTTTCTTTTTTGCTTTGTTTGCTTGTTTTGTTCTTCAAAAACACAAAAAATTAGTTTTACTAGTTTGCTTTCTTATTTCAAAAATACAAAAAAATTAGTTCCTATCTTGAGTTGCCACTATGTCTAGCCTTGCTCCAATCACTATGTCACCCGAGAAAAATGATTTTCACTTTTAAACAAGGAATTGAGGAAAGTTTTAAGGAAGCTTGGTCTAGAATCTCTGATCTACATGAAAAAACTGAGCCTAAAATGACTCAAAGCTTGTTCCTTAGCAGTTTTTACCTTGGGATTGCTCTTTGCTATAGATATGCTTTAGATGTTGTTGTGGGAGGAGATTTCCTCCAATGTAATGAGGATGATGCTATTAATGCTATAAAGAAATTGATCCTCACTTACAACATGCCTAGCCAAACTGATATTTCTTTCGCAAAAATATTTGCTAGGTTGAACACTCTTGAGGCTAGCACTACTAGTTTAGAAAGTTGCTATAATACGCTTAGGGAGCATCACAATTATGTTCCAATAAATTCTGAACCATCAAAGTGGCTCCCTACAGTAAAGATTGAGATAAACACTGAAACTTTTCAAGCCCGCTGCGCTATCATGTCTGAATTTTGTCTTATGCCCAAAGATATTTATGAATCTTTGAATCTTTGGGGGCTTACTGAAGGAGGAAAAGAAATTTCTACTGATTATCTTGTGATTGAATGTGCAGGAAAAGGACAAATTACACTTGGAAGGTCCCTATTAGAACTCCTTGGAGCAATAATAGATGTGGGAAAGGGGACCATGCACCTTTCTTCTCCACCAAAAAATCACATTTTCCCAAAGGTTAAGAATAAAAATAAGAGAGGTAAGGGCAAGAAAGTTGGTTTTAATGCTTCTTCACTTGAGAACACTTGATTCCTTCTTTGCTTCTTATGCCTAACTTAAAGGCGTTAAAGAAAAGTACTTGTTGGGAGATAACCCAAGAGTTTTAGATGAGTCTTGGAAGTTATTACCTCTGTAATAACCTCTCCTTATCCTTTTTATTTGCATTTTGTGCCAAGAGTAACCTCTAATGAGAGTGAAGTAATGATTGGGAAAGTTGCTGTCCCGAAACAGATTTTTGTGCTTCACCGTAAAAATTCCTGAGAGAGCTCTATATGTCGGATTGAGCTGTAATTTTTGTGCTTGTGCCCCAGGTAGTTATCTAACTTTCGTTAGTTCAACACTTTATGATTTGAGCAACAGAAGGTCTTCGAAAAAATTCGTCTTTACCTGCTGGTCTGTTTTGACAGATTTCTACCATTTTCTGCATTTGCTTCTTGTTGGTTCCTTCTTGAGTTCTTTTGGGGGATTGAGCTTTTTAAGGGAAGTGCTACAGTAGCTAGTGTTCTAATGGAAGTTTATTTGGTGTTAGAACTGAACCTTGAGACCTATTTATCTTAAGTGCACTAATGTTGCTAATGAGATTGTGTGAAGTTTTGTATGAAGGAAAATTTTCAGGTGTATGGAAGGAATGAGTAATGAGATGAAGGATGGACTAAAGCTCAAGCTTGGGGATGCCACGCGTGTCACCCCAAGAAATATCCAAGAAGTACAAGCGTCAAAGCTTGGGGATGCCCAAGGCATCCCCTTCTTCATCAATAAAAATCCCAGGTTTCTTCCAAACGCTTCATTTTTATTGTTTCATGCACAGTTGTGTTTTTCTTGGAGCGTCTTCTTTTTCGTTTCTTTTTGGTTTTTAGTTTGCTTGGTTTGCTTAGTTTTCTGAATAAGTTGGTTGTACCCCCTCTTTCATACATTGGTTTGCAAATAGTTATGTTTGGTTTGGAAAAGAGTAGGAAAGTTCATGCTTATGTGGTAAAAAGAGCTCGTTTTTGACTGTGGATATGCTTTGTCATGCCATGCTTGATAATGTTTTGGCTTTATGTTTAGTATTCTTTGTTGTAGCATGACTTGTTATAAACAATTGAGATTGCTTAATGTGCCTTTGATGAATCATGCGTTGTTTTAGCATATTAAAGCATAGTATAGTGGTATTCTCCTTTGATGCTTTATTTGGGTTGACTTGGCACATGCTCACACCATGTTATGACTGTCACAAGTCACCATAGCCTTTATGATCCTTTAGTTTTCAACTTGTAGTATCACTTTATGCTTTGATCAATGATGTTTTGTTGCTCTGCATGATTATGGCCATTATTGCTCTCTTAGTTTGTCACTCCCAGTCTTTTGCTAGCCTCCACAACAAAGTATGAGTTCCACTCATGCATCTAACTCCCTAAACCAAGTTATTCCAAAGAGTCCACCATACCTACCTATTATCTTATGTTATTCCAAGTATATTCATGCTTTTGTTTACCTTCCACTTGTTATGAGAAAACTAGTGATTAAAGCTCTCACGAACTTGATGGCACACTTTACTTTTTTGCCTCTAATATTCATGCTTGCACTTATTTGTTGGGAATTAGCAGAACCATGCTTTCATGGGGAACGCTTTCAACATTGCACTTGGTACTTGTACCTAGTTGATATCATGCTCTTTTGTATATGGATGTCGTCGGTGTGAAATGAAAGGGGAGCTTGTAAGTTCATGGAGTTATGTATATGTGTTAGAGAAACTCCTGGGCCGCTGGTCTAATCCATGCTGACATGGTGGAAACCTGCAGCGTAACCATAATGAGCTGTCTATGAAGCATTCTTCTTATAAAAAAAGAGTCCTATATTGAGAAAAAGGAGAAGAAAAAAAAGATACTATGAAAAGAGGAAAGAGAGAAAAAAGCACCATATTCCCATGGTAAATAAGAAGAATGTTGAGATGCTCGTTGTCTGCTTGCCTTGTCATTTTGATATGGGGATTCTTCCGTATCATCGGGCAAGGGGTACCCCGTTGGTGGTTCTCTATGATACACATGTACTTACGATGACAAGAACTTACCAGTGACTAAACTTGAGTAGCATGAGGAGCGGCCCTCGTATACAAGGGACATGAGATTTCCGACTTATACTTCGTCAAGCATGTACACCATAGTTTGTTCACTTTAACCTTAATCACTTCAAGATGCTTATGATAGGGGCAATGAGAGCTGAAAGCTGTAAGTACTATAATTTTTGAAGCTCTTTATGAGACTTGAATCCCTACTTCCTTTTACAAAGGCCTTTCTTCCACCATTATATTGAGTCTCCACCTTCTATCTTTGTGCACTTACTTTGAGAGCATAGTGGCCATTCTTAGTTCTATGTGCATTGTCCCAAGACTAGTTGATTGATGCATAACTTGTTATTGCTTGTTTTAAACTATTGTATCTAGTCACTCTTATGAACTTTGAAGGTGTCATATGCATTTATATTTGCTACTCTATTGAGGGACAAGCTGAATACTATTATGCCATGTTTTCTTTATGTGAAATAAACAAACGTCTTGCAAAGCATGTTATTCATGATTCTTTTGTTTGTGCCTTTTCATGTTGCATCATAGTTTCTTTGCTTATTGCTAGAACTTTGTCTTTCATGTTATGATTGAAGTACTATGATCCCAGCTTTAAATGTTTTGCAAATACTTTGATCAAGTCTTTGATGGTGCATGTCACCTCAAAAATTATTCTTTCTTTTTATCACTTACCTACTTGAGGACGAGCAGGAGTTAAGCTTGGGGATGTTGATACATTGCTACAATCTATAAACTGTTTACTGCTTTGTGTTTACTTTCTGCAAACTTTTACTTCTTTCCATTTGATACGTTTAATCATTTGTTTTCCACAAAACACGGTGAGATTGACAACCTCCTCGCAAGTTGGGGACAAAGTTCTGTGGTTGTGTTGTGCACGTCTCCACGTTGCTACTAGCACCGGTAGTGCGCCCTGCCAAAGCTCAGCTAGTAACACCTTTGGGGTGTTTCCTTGCTCCTACTGGTTCGATTAAACCTTGGTTTCATAACTGAGGGAAACTTGCCGCTGTGCTCATCATACCTTCCTCTTGGGGTTCCCAACGAGCTCTACATCAACCACGAGCCATCAACACTTTTCTGGGCGCCGTGCATTGAGCCATCACCCTTCAAGCCCACTGACTTGAAGAGTCTCCAAGTTAGACACAACTACCATCTCATGACCTCTAATGAAGTTATGCAAGAGATGTCCGCCTTCAAGGTTGCTGCCAAGAATGCCAAATATGCCCGCACTCGTGCCCTTGGAATGAGCAATGGTGTTAATCTTGTGTTGAAGGAAAAGGTTGTGGAGTACGAGGAAGAAGAAGGAAGTGATGAAGTCCTTGTTATGAGTCACCCAAAGATGTCAAGGTTGCTCATGGTGAATACATGGCCTTCTATGCAAAGAGAATGGTTCAAGATTGAGAACTTGCTTCAACTATGGTGACCGCTATCATTTTGTTGCGGAATGTCCATGTGAGAAGAGAAAAGATCATGGTGGTGTACTTGTATTGAATAAAAAGTCAAAGGTTCCTTTCAATAAGCCCTTCAACAAAAAGAATGCCACCAACAAGAAGTCAGCTGACATTGTGTGGCTAGCACATGAAGAGTTCTCATCTGTGAAGATGAGGAGGAAGAAGAAACATAAAATGGTGTGGCAGCCATCACCACCACCTCTACATCCACTTTCTCACTCTTCGACTCTCCAAATGAGAATATCTCCAACAACAACATCACTTGCCTTATGGCAAGAGCATTGGAGGTATCATCATCTCCTCTCTCCACCTCTTTGATCAATGATGAATTTAATGATGATATAACTCTTGAGGTGAAAGAGGAATTAGTTGCTTTTGATGTTTATATGACTAACTTGCAAGGGGAGCACAAGAAGCATTGTGTGAATCTCTTGAATCAACTTTCTCACACACAAGAGCTTCTTGATTAGATATGCAAACTTGGGAGAGAGTACATCCTTGAGATGGATGCTCTAACTAATTCTCTAGAAGAAGAGCAAGAGACTAGGGAGTCTCTTGAGGAAAAACTTGAAGGCCTCGATGAGGCAAATGATCAAATTTTCACTAAACTCATTAAGGAACGTGATCATGCCATTGCTAAGTATAAAAGGCTAAAAAGGATAAGATTGAGTTTGGTGTTGTTCATGACAAACTTGCCGAGGACTTCAATAAGCTTGTCAAGGCTCATAAGGCCTTGGAAAGTGAACTCTTAACTCTCACAAAGTCTCGTGAACAACTTAAAACTCAATTGACTAATGTTGCTTCACCTAGTATTTTCATTCCTTCTAGCAGTACAAACATCTTTGAAGAAAATGCTAGGTTGAAGGGGGAGCTTGCAAAGGCCACCTTCCCCGAAGGGAACAAGTCTCTTGATGTCCTTTTGAGTGAGCAAAGGTCAAATAATGAGAAAGGAGGCATTGACTATGTGTCCAAGGCCAAGAAGAAGAAGAACAAGAAGATGAAGGCCAAGCTCGCACAAGCAAAAGACAAGACCATTGTGGGGAGTAATACCACAAGTGGCAAAACTATGTCACAAGATGACTTTGCGGGAATTTCTAACCCTCACTATGTTTTAATGCGTGATTATTATGGTTATGTTTATGCCCAATATGTTGGCCCACTTGATGTTTATATTGCTTGGTCTATTTGGGTTCCCAAGACCCTTGTCACTATCAAAAGAGGACCCATTGAAAAATGGGTACCTAAAAAATAGTTTAATCTCTTGTAGAACTATGCTTCCGGCGGGTCAAAGTGGGTGCTTGATAGTGGGTGCACAAGTCATATGACTAGAATCAGGGCGATAATGACAGAGATAAGGCCAAATCATGATCAAATAACTGTCACATATGCTGATAAATCAAGATCTCAAGTAATGGTCTTAGCAACGTTGTGGTTGCACACGATACTACTCTCGTGGACTTCATGATTGTTTAGACCCTTGGGTATAATTTACTTCCAGTCTGTGCTCTTGGAAAGATGGTCTTTTCATCTTTACTGATAATGATATTGTGGTTCTCTTATGGAGCAAGACTCTAAAGGTCCCTTTCGTTGGGTATGTAGAAAATGACTTGTATGTGGTGGAATTTTCGGGGAAAACCACTACAAGTGCGATGTGCCTATTCGGAAAGGGCGATGTGGGTTGGCTATGGCATCGTCATCTAGCCCATGTCAATATGAGAACTTTGCAAAGTCTCCACAAGGGTGGCCATATTGTTGGACTAAAAGAAAATGTTGTTTTTCCAAAGATCGTGTGTGCAGGGCTTGTGCTGAAGTAAAAATGCATGATTCTCCCCACAAACCCAATAACATCATAAAGTCCAAAAGGATCTTAGAGCTCCTTCATGTGTATCTCTTTGGTCCTCCATCTCATGCGAGTATTGGTGGGAAGAAATATTGTTTGGTGATTGTTGATGACTACTCAAGTTATACAGGGGTATACTTTTACAAGTTGAAGAGTGAGACCCAACAAAACTTCATTAACTTTGTCAATATGGTTCAACATTAATACAATGTCCCTGTGTTGGTGAGAAGAAGCCACAACGGCACTGATTTCAAGAACTACACCTTGAATGGATTTCTTAGTGATGAGGGGATAAAACATGAATATTCCGCTACATATACTCCCCAACAAAATGGTGTAGCTGAGAGGAAGAACCGGACATTAATGGATATGGCAAGGTCCATGTTAGCGGAGTTTAAGTCTCCATACAACTTTTGGGCTGAGGCAATCTCCACCACATGCCATGCATCAAACCAGCTCTACCACCGCAAAAAGTTGATCAAGACTCCATATGAGATACTTACCGGTAACAAGCCCAATGTTTCATACTTCCGGGTGTTTGGTTGTAAGTGTTTCTACCTCATAAAAGGTGTTTGTTTGTCCAAATTTGATTCCAAAGCTTTAGAGGATATTTTTGTTGGCTATGGTCTCGATTCCCACACTTATAGAATCTATGATAAACTCTCCAGAATTGTCATAGACCGCCATCCAACTGCCATCCAACTGTATCCAACTGCCATCCATAGACCGCCATCCCACACTTATAGGATTACAACATTATACATAGACCGCCATCCAACTGCATCTATGACTAATAATCCACCTTCAGGTTATCATCCGAACCCCCTCTAGTATTAAGTTGCAAGCAACAGAATATTGCTTTACGAATTGCGTGTAAAGTAAACAATACGATTGTTCTATGAACAAAGGATTGTTGTTTTCTCCCTAGTAGCAACAGCACATCTAGTACCTTAGAGATTTCTGTCACTTCCCCAGATTACCAGAGGCATGAACCCACTATCGAGCATAAATACTAACTCTTGGAGTTGCTAGCATCTACTTGGCCAAGATAGCTACTAACAACGGAAAGCATGCAAGATCTCAAATAACAAAGACATGATAGAATCAATAATCAATCTGAAATAGCATCTCAATATCCATCGGATCCTCGCAAACACAACATGCAGAATTACAAATAGATGATCTTGATCATGAACGGAGCTCACAAGATCTAAACATGAAAGCACAAAGGAGGAGAAACCAGCCATCTAGATACTACATGGATCCGTAGTCCAAGGATGAACTACTCACACATCACACCGGAGGCTTGCATGGTGATGAAGAAGTCTTCCAGGGTGAATTCCCCTCTCCGGCAGGGTGCCGGGAAGAGCTTCAGATCCCTCCCGATCTAGGGATGGAGATGACGGCGGCTACAGACTCTTTCGTGGATTTTTGATCGGGTACTTACGGTTTTCGTCCCGAGGGCAATATATAGGAGGAAGGAGAGGCCGAGGGGGTGCCAGGAGCCACCACACCATGCCCTGGCGCGGGCCGGGCCTGGCCGCCCGACCAGGTGGTGTGGCCGGCCCCTGGCCCCTCTCCGTCTCGTATTCTGGCACTTGATCCCTTCCGGAAAAATAGGCACTTTGGCTTTTGTCCCGTCCAATTCCGAGAATATTCATTTTCTAACTTTCCTGGAACCAAAAACAGCAGAAAATAGGCAGCTGGCACTGTGGCTCTTGTTAATAGGTTAGTCCAAGAAATCATATGAAAAGTACTCCAAAGTTGGAACAAAACACAAGAAAGTGGATAAAACCAATCATGGAACATCAAAAATTATAGATACATTTGCAATGTATCAACATCCCCAAGCTTAACTCCTGCTCGTCCTCGAGTAGGTAAGTGATAAAAAGAAAGAATAATTTTTGAGGTGACATGCACCATCAAAGACTTGATCAAAGTATTTGCAAAACATTTAAAGCTGGGATCATAGTACTTCAATCATAACATGAAAGACAAAGTTCTAGCAATAAGCAAAGAAACTATGATGCAACATGAAAAGGCACAAACAAAAGAATCATGAATAACATGCTTTGCAAGACGTTTGTTTGTTTCACATAAAGAAAACATGGCATAATAGTATTCAGCTTGTCCCTCAATAGAGTAGCAAATATAAATGCATAGGACACCTTCAAAGTTCATAAGAGTGACTAGATACAATAGTTTAAAACAAGTAATAACAAGTTATGCATCAATCAACTAGTCTTGGGACAATGCACATAGAACTAAGAATGGCCACTATGCTCTCAAAGTAGGTGCATAAAGATAGAAGGTGGAGACTCAATGTAATGGTGGAAGAAAGGCCTTTTGTAAAAGGAAGTAGGGATTCAAGTCTCATAAAGAGCTTCCAAAAATTATGGTACTTATAGTTTTCAGCTGTCATTGCCCCTATCATAAGCATCTTGAAGGTGATTAAGGTTAAAGTGACACAACTAAGAGGATATGCTTGACACGTTATAAACCGAAATCTCATGCCCCTTACTTACGAAGACCGATCCTCATGCTACTCAACTTCAGTCACGAGTAAGCTCTTGTCATTGTAAGTACATGTGTATCATTAAGAACCGCCAACGGGGTACCACTTGCACATGATACGGGAGCTTTCCCATAATCAAAATGACAAGGCAAGCAGACAATGAGCATCTCAGCGATCTTTTTATTTGCTATTTGCATAGGTTTTTATTGAGGATGCTTCATAGAGTGCTCATTATGGTGATGCTGCAAGTTTCCACCATGATTAGGCATGGCTTAGGCTAGCGGCCCAGGCGTTTCTCTAACACACATACAAACTCCATGATCTTACAAGTTCCACTTTTATTTCACACCGTCGGGATCCGTAAGCAAAAGAACATGATATCAACGGGGTACAAAGTACAAGTGCAATGTTGAAAGCGTTCCCCATGGTACATGGTTCTGCTAATTTCAACTTATAAAGCGCAAGCATATACGCAACAAAGAAGGACCCAATGGTTCAAGTTTATTAGAGGCAAAAAAGTAAAGTGTGCCATCAAGTTCGTGAGAGCTTTAATCACTAGTTTTCTCATAACAAGTGGAAGGTAAACAAAAGCATGAATATACTTGGAATAGCATAAGCTAGTAGGTGGGTATGGTGGAAACTTTGGAATAACTTGGTTTAGGGAGTTGGATGCATGAGTGGAACTCATACTTTGTTGTGGAGGCTAGCAAAAGACTGGGAGCGACAAACTAAGAGAGCAATAATGGCCATAATCATGCAGAGCGACAAAACATCATTGATCAAAGCATAAAGTGATACTACAAGTTGAAAACTAAAGGATCATAAAGGCTATGGTTACTTGTGACAGTCATAACATGGTGTGAGCATGTGCCAAGTCACCCCAAATAAAGCATCAAAGGAGAATACCACTATACTATGCTTTAATATGCTAAAACAATGCATGATTCATCCAAGGCACATTAAGCAATCTCAATTGTTTATAACAAGTCATGCTACAGCAAAGAATACTAAGCATAAAGCCAAAACAATATCAAGCATGGCATGACAAAGCATAGCCACAGTCAAAAACGAGCTCTTTTTACCACATAAGCATGAACTTTCCTACTCTTTTCCAAACCAAACATAACTATTTGCAAACCAATGTATGAAAGAGGGGGTTCAACCAACTTATTCAGAAAACTAAGCAAACTAAAAACCAAAAAGAAAACGAAAAAGAAGACGCTCCATGAAAAACACAACTGTGCATAAAACAATAAAAATGAAGCGTTTGGAAGAAACCTGGGATTTTTATTGATGAAGAAGGGGATGCCTTGGGCATCCCCAAGCTTTGACGCTTGTACTTCTTGGATATTTCTTGGGATGACACGCGTGGCATCCCCAAGCTTGAGCTTTAGTCCATCCTTCATCTCATTACTCATTCCTTCCATACACCTGAAAATTTTCCTTCATACAAAACTTCACACAATCTCATTAGCAACATTAGTGCACTTAAGATAAATAGGTCTCAAGGTTCAGTTCTAACACCAAATAAACTTCCATTAGAACACTAGCTACTGTAGCACTTCCCTCAAAAAGCTCAATTCCCCAAAAGAACTCAAGAAGGAACCAACAAGAAGCAAATGCAGAAAATGGTAGAAATCTGTCAAAACAGACCAGCAGGTAAAGACGAATTTTTTCGAAGACCTTCTGTTGCTCAAATCAAAAAGTGTTGAACTAACGAAAGTTAGATAACAACCTGGGGCAGAAGCACAAAAATTACAGCTCAATCCGACATACAGAGCTCTCTCGGGAATTTTTACGGTGAAGCACAAAAATCTGTTTCGGGACAGCAACTTTCCCAATCATTACTTCACTCTCATTAGAGGTTAATCTTGGCACAAAATGCAAATAAAAAGGATAAGGAGAGGTTATTATAGAGGTAATAACTTCCAAGACTCATCTAAAACTCTTGGGTTATCTCCCAACAAGTACTTTTCTTTAACGCCTTTAAGTTAGGCATAAGAACCAAAGAAAGAATCAAGTGTTCTCAAATGAAGAAACATTAAGATCAATACCAGAAATATTTTCAACAAGGCAAGGTATATCATCCAAGTAAGTTCTATAGGATCCTTTCTCAATGCTCTTGGGTTCACTATTCTCATCAAAAGGGTTTGCAGGAACAATCCAATCAAGATTCTTTTCTATGGCATCATGTATTGCTACTAGTTTAAAGGGTATTGGTATCTTAGGTTCCTCCCCATTAGGTTTGGTTTTGTTCATCTTTTCTCGTGTACCAACAACATCTACACATGAGCCTAGCATATTGAAACGTTCAAAAACTACTATAGCTTCCTTGGCAACATCATAGAACTCCTTAAACAAAGTTTCTAGAATAAAATCCCTCTTTTCAGGATCCTCAATTTCTTTAAGCTTAAAAAACATTACTTGCATTAAGGGGTTGAGGTTAACAAACCTAGCTTCTAACATGTGAATTAAAGAAGCTGCAGCAATCTCATAATTTGGAGCAAGTTCTACAAGGGATCTATCCTTAGTATCTTCATGTTTGCTAACATGATTAAAGAATTCTTCAATATTATCTTTCCCAATTATAGAACCACTACCAATTGAAAGGTCTTTCAAGGTGAAAGTAGGGGTCAACATGGTGAGCTAAGGAAGAGGTGACAACTAAAGGAGACTTAATTTTTTGTGTATTTTTGATAAAGAAAGCAAACTAGTAAAACTAATTTTTTTGTGTTTTTGAATAACAAAACAAGCAAACAAAGCAAAAAGAAACTAAGCAAAACAAAAACAACAAAGTAAAGAGATTGGTTATGAGGGACTCCCCTTGTGAAGATGTCCTTGACTCCCCGGCAATGGCGCCAGAAAAATGCTTGATGGCTCAATGCACGGCGCCCAGAAAAATGCTTGTTGGTGGTGTTGATGTAGAGCTCGTTGGGAACCCTAAGAGGAAGGTATGATGAGCACAATAGCAAGTTTCCCTCAGTTATGAAACTAAGGTTTAATCGAACTAGTAGGAGCAAGGAAACACCCCAAAGGTGTTACTAGCTGAGCTTTGGCAGGGCGCACTACCGGTGCTAGTAGCAACGTGGAGACGTGCACAACACAACCACATAACTTTGTCCCCAACTTGCGATGAGGTTGTCAATCTCACCGTATTTTGTGGAAAACAAATGATTAAACGTATCAAATGGAAAGAAGTAAAAGTTTGCAGAAAGTAAAGACAAAGCAGTAAACAGTTTATAGATTGTATGTAAAAGACAAGGACCGGGATCCACAGTTCACTAGAGGTGGCTCTCCTTAGATAGATAACAATGCTGGGTGAACAAATTACAGCGGGGCAATTGACAAACACCGAGAAAGCAATACATGCATATACTAATCATCTTGACTCCTTTGTGACTTGATTGGGCATTACAACATAATACATAGACCGCCATCCAACTGCATCTATGACTAATAATCCACCTTCAGGTTATCATCCGAACCCCCTCCAATATTAAGTTGCAAGCAACAGATTATTGCTTTACAAACTGTGTGTAAAGTAAACAATACGATTGTTCTATGAACAAAGGATTGTTGTTTTCTCCCTAGTAGCAACAGCACATCTAGTACCTTAGAGATTTCTGTCACTTCCCCAGATTACCAAAGGCATGAACCCACTATCGAGCATAAATACTAACTCTTGGAGTTGCTAGCATCTGCTTAGCCAAGATAGCTACTAACAACGGAAAGCATGCAAGATCTCAAATAACAAAGACATGATCGAATCAATAATCAATCTGAAATAGCATCTCAATATCCATCGGATCCCCGCAAACACAACATGTATGAATTACAAATAGATGATCTTGATCATGAACGGAGCTCACAAGATCTAAACATAAAAGCACAAAGGAGGAGAAACCAGCCATCTAGCTACTACATGGATCTGTAGTCCAAGGATGAACTACTCACGCATCACACCGGAGGCTTGCATGGTAATGAAGTAGGCCTCCAAGGTGAATTCCCCTCTCCGGCAGGGTGCCAGGAAGAGCTTCAGATCCCTCCTGATCTAGGGGTGGAGATGATGGCGGCTATAGACTCTTTCGTGGATTTTTGATCAGGTACTTAGGGTTTTCGTCCCGAGGGCAATATATAGGCGGAAGGAGAGGCCGAGGGGGTGCCGGGAGCCACCACACCACCCCTTGGCACAGGCCAGGCCTGGCCGCGCGGCCAGGTGGTGTGGCCGGCCCCTGGCCCCTCTCCGTCTCGTATTCTGGCACTTGATCCCTTCCGGAAAAATAGGCACTTTGGATTTTGTCCTGTCCAATTCCAAGAATATTCATTTTCTGACTTTCCTGGAACCAAAAACAGAAGAAAACAGGCAGCTGGCACTGTGGCTCTTGTTAATAGGTTAGTCCAAGAAATCATATGAAAAGTACTCCAAAGTTGGAACAAAACACAAGAAAGTGGATAAAACCAAGCATGGAACATAAAAAATTATAGATACATTTGCAATGCATCAGTGTCCATTGAAATAATTCCAGCGCTTTGCAATTCTTTTGTCTGAAACATATTTGCTCCAAATGGTGTTTGGCAACCCTTAAGTGTGTCACCCTACGGTTCACGAATAATGCAAACATGATCGAGACTCCTCTCAGATCAATAATCAGAAGTGGGACCTGGAGATCCATTCTGACTCCTACACATTCAACAATGACTTCTGTGATCATGAGAACCTTTAACGCTAGTAACTTAATCCCTTTGTCTAGCGATATATTACATGTCCGAGATTCGATAATTGGTATCCAAATACCTAGTTTGATCTCTTTACTGACATGCACTCTTTTCTCATTCCTGTGGTATAACATTCTAGTGATCACATCACTTGCTTGCAAGCTATTCTTAATGTGATATCACCAAGAGGGCCCAGAGTATATCTATCCGTCATCGGGATGGACAAATCCCACTCTTGATCCATGAGCCTCTACATAACATCTTCGTAGCACTAAACCCACATTTATAGTCACCCTTTTATGGTGTGACGTTTGATGTTATCAAGATACTCTTCCGGTGTTAGTGATTAACATGATCTCATGGTCTAAGGACTAGGATTACTTCGTATAATGTTATAGCAATATAAACATAATGACTTTGATTGTCATGCTATACTTCGTATGAATGTTCATCACATCATTTCACAAATGTTGTGACCTCGTTATTAACGACATCCAATGTCCATGATGAGGAAACTTTGATCATCTTTTTAATCAACAAGCTAGTTTAAAAAGAGGCATAACTAGGAACTTTCCATTTGTTTATTAAATACACATGTATTAACGTTTCTGTATTAATATAATTATAGCATGCAAAATAAACATCTATCATATCCTTGGAATACACATAATAACAACTTTATTATTGCCTCTCAGGGCATATTCCCTTCAGCTGCTAGGAATCCAATGATCATGCCATATATTTACTTTAGAACCCGAGCCAATATGCCATATGTGACCCCTCTAAAATTTTGTAACCTGGGCACTATACTTTGCCACACAAACCCTTCTTTGGTCTAGCTTTCAATAAATCACTATTAGGATAATATTTGGCACGGAAAACACGAGCACACAATGAATTCGGGTTGTTGATCAAGCACCAACTTTACTTTGCAAGCATAGCAAGGTTAAAAGAATGAATATCACGAAAACCCATACCTCTCAACTTTTTTGGAATGCACATACGCCACCATGAAAACTAATGCATTTTATTCTTCTCTTCTGTATCCCCCACCAAAACCTTTCCATAGCATCATTAATTTCTTTGGGTAATTGTTTGGGGATTTTAAAAACACCCATAGCAAATACTTCAATAGATTGTATAATGGCCTTTAACATAATTTCTTTACATCAAGAAGACAAAAACTTCTCTTTCCATCCTTGTATCCTTGCAATTATCCTCTCCAATAAGTACAAGAAACTTTTAGTACGGTCTAAACCCACCATTGCAGGGATACCCAAGTACTTATCAGACATAGCTTCCCTCATAATATTTAACACTTGACAAATTTCTGCCTTTACTTCCACATTCACATTAGGACTAAAGAAAATGCTACATTTCGATTCACTCACCATTTGTCCTGAACTCGCACAATATTGTGTCAATACTCGTCTCAATGAGGTTGCATTAATCATATTAGCCTTCATAAGGATCAAGGAATCATCAGCAAATAATAGATGTGATACTGATGGTGCATTTCTGCACACCTTAACCCCTTCCATGCCACGAACCTCCTCTTCATGAGAAAGAGCACTCGACAAACCCTCTGCACAAATCAGGAATAAATAAGGCAAATTGGGTCCCCCTGACGGAGTCCCATACTCAGAGTAAAGCCCTCTGTTTCTTGATCATTGAACTGTACCTTGTACTTAATAGAGATGACACATGCCATAAGGAGAGCAACAAAATCATCATGAAAACCAAGACGGGTAAGCATCCGTTCCAAGAAAGTCCATTCACCCTAACATACGTCTTATGCATATCAAGTTTCGCCGCACACAAACCTTCTTTCCCCTTCTTCTTATTTTTAATTGTATGCATATTCTCATAGGATAGCATAATATTATTAGTTATCAGTCTTCCTGGCACAAAGGTACTTTGGACCTGAAAAATCACTTCATCCAAAATCAATTTCAACCTAAAAGCAATCATCTTTGATATCACCTTATAAAGCACATTATATAGACTAATATGTCGATATTGTGTGAATTTCTCCGGTATATCAACTTTAGGAATTAAGGCAATAATGGTGTCATTTCACCCATCCAGAATTACCTTCCCATTTATTGCAGTAAGAACCTCTTCTGCCAAAACGTCACCCAGAATGTTCCAACATTTTTTTTAAAAGAGAGCATGTAACCCCTCGGAGCCTGGAGCCTTAATGTCACCAATGGAGAATAATGTTTTCTTTACATCCTCCGCACTGTATGGTTTAGTTAACACCTCATTCATAGCCCCAGTAACACGTGGGGTTACCTTAGCTATTAAATACGAGTCAGGTTCATCTATCTCAGTCGTAAATAGACCCACAAAATAATCTGATATTAATGGATTCAGATTAGCTATGCCCTCCTGCCAATTGTCTCCATCATCCTTTAGTCGATGAATTTTATTCCTCTGTCGATGGGCCGTAGCAAACTTATGAAAGAAGCCCGTGATCTTGTCACCAAATTGTAACCAATTAACACGGCTACGCTACGACCAATGAATTTCCTCCTGCATAGGAGTTTTTCTATTTAAGCAGCTAGCCTTCTCCTTCACTAGGTTTTCCTCGGATCACGATCCCCTTAACACCTCCTCCATCTCCCTCTTTGCTTGTTTAATTTTACGTTCAGGTTTTTTAAGGACAGATCGATCCCAATGGTGCAAATGATCGTGAACAGATGCAAGTCTTCCCGCTAATCCTCTGTTTTAAATTTTGTAACCAGACGCCTCCCAGGCCCCTTCCACCAAATCACGAAATCCATTCTCCTTTAACCAACGGGCCTCAAATCTGAGTATAGCCAGACTTCTATATTCCTGGGCTGGCACATCCCCAAAGCTAACCATAATCGGCCTATGGTCCGATCTACTGTAATCTAGATTCTGCAGAGATGCGTCATCAAACTTTGCCTGCCAATCATCTGAGACTAGAGCATGATCAAGATATTCTCTAATCCCCCCTTGATGCCAGGTGAATTTATCTCCCACATATCCAAGGTCAGCAAGACCACAGTCCACCAAGACATCCCTAAAGGCTTGCATCCACTAAAGTGGTCTAGGGTTACCCCCTTCTTTCTCAAACGGGTATAGAATCTCATTCATATCACCCATAATCAACCAAGGAAAACTTTTAATAGCTTTTAGCTCCCGTATGCGCTGCTAAGAGAGATGTTTGTCTAACCATTTGGGTTCACCATAGAAACCCGTGAAGCGCCAAACATTCTCCCTACGACTTCCTACCATCACATCAATGAAATTATCCCTCTTATAGATCAGAGAAATTGGTACCTCCTTTTTTCATAACAATAGCATCCCACCCTTGTGTCCATCACTCCTTACTACCTCCTTATGATCCAACTTCAGCCTCCTACGTAAAAACTCTGATGGCCACTCATCTAAATGAGTTTCCAGCAAAAAAAGAACATCTGGATCGTAACGCTTATGAATTTCCACAAGCGCTATCACAACTATGGCCTTTTGGAGACCACGGATGTTTAAGCTGAGTATTTTCATTGCTCCCTCTCCCACTACGCTCGATGTTGGAGCAATCCTTAGGAAATTCTACGAAGACCACCACCAAAAAACCAGATCAAACTGCTACAGAACAACTCCCTATGACAGAAGCTTCACGCCGGTCAAATCCAAAACCAGCAGACCAAAGCTATTCCACAAACCACTCTGAGCCTCGCCCAAATAGATCAGGACATCAACCTCTCAACTCCAGATGGGGACCAATACATTGCCTAACCAGGCACCAGATAACTTTAGCTGCTGAATCACGTACAACGGTAAGCTCATGGGGTACATGCAAACTTTTCCATCCAAATACGATCTCAAGAAGAAAGAGAATCTCATTTCGTTTCCTTGGTGCCAAGGCAGCAAGAACCCATAGTAGAGAAGAAAACTAGACGCGACAATGCACGGCCACCGTCCTAGGATGAGAACACCGGCACCAGCGCCGCCCGCTGAGGAGGCGGTCGGCGGCGGCCCAGCAAACCCTAGTTGCCTCGGATACATATACTCGGGGCCCTCTCGGTGATATCATATTGAAATAGCTTGCAAGCAAGTGATATGATCACTAGAATGTTATATCACAGGAATGAGAAAAGAGTGCATGTCGGTAACGAGATCAAACTAGGTATTGAGATACTAATGATCGAATCTCGGACATGTAATATATCGCGAGACAAGGGGATTTAGTTACTATCGTTAAATGTTCTCTCGATCACAGAAGTCATCGTTGAATGTGTGGGAGTCAGTATGGATCTCTAGGTCCCGCTTCTGATTATTGATCTGAGAGGGGTCTCGATCATGTCTGCATTATTCCCGAACCGTAGGGTGACACACTTAAGGGTTGCCAAACACCATTTGGAGAAAATATGTTCTAGACGAAAGAATTGCAAAGCGCTGGAATTATTTCAATGGACACCGGAATTGTTTCGGGTGAAATTGCTGAAATTGGTTCTGCATGTGATATTAAAATATTGTAGGGGGTTTTATGTGAATGTTTGTTGACATTATGGTAGCCCTCCTCAAATTGTTTGGTGATGGGAGGAGGTTTGACAGACTCAACAAAGCTCTCATCACACTGATACCAAAGAGGCCATCTGCATTGGAAACAGGTGATTTTTGGCCAATAAGCCTTGTACATAGTTTCTCGAAGTTGTTATCCAAGCTACTGACAAAACGGTTGCGGCCAAAACCGAACGATATCATCGGTGTGAATCAGTCTACTTTCATTGGTGGAAGGAATTTGCATGAAAACTTCATGCTAGTAAGCTAGGTAGCTAGGAAAATCAACTACCGAAGATAAAAAGGTACTTGATCAAACTGGACATCTCCCGAGCTTTTGACACCCTGTCTTGGGCTTTCCTTTTTGAAGTGCTTAGGAAGATGGGTTTGCGGAGTGTTTTTTGCGCTGGCTGACAATTCTTCAAACACAACAAGCACAAAAGTTCTGGTGAATCGAGTGCCTAGCAAGACAATCAAGCATGTCATAGAACTATGGCAAGGGGACCCAATTTCATCGGTTCTTTTTGTAGCAGCAATGGAAGTAATGATAGCACTGGTGACAAAAGCGGATCAAGAGGATCTCCTGACCAAGTTTCCGGGAATTAGTGCTATACATCGTATTTCTCTATATGCCGATGATGTGGTCCTGTTTGTTAGACCGAAGGAGGTGGATCTGCCGGTTATTAAGGAGATTTTGCGTCTATTTTGGTATGGCATAAGGCCTTTGGATCAACTACAATAAATCCACGGCCACCCTGGTTAGGGTCACAACACAAGATAGGGAGTTGGTACACAATATCTTAAACTCCAATGTTGTGGATTTCTCGATCAAATATTTCTGACTGTAGTTAGCGTTGAGGCCACTAACTAAAGCGGAGTGGAAACCTCTATTGGACAAAGAAATATCTTTCCACCCCACCTGATAGAGAGGTATGATAGCCAGGCCTAGGAGATTGGTGTTAGTAAAATCAATGATTGCGGCCAAGGCTTTGCACATGCTACTGATCGAGGATGCCCGGGTTTGGCTTACGGAAGAGATTGATAAATGGATGAGGGCATTCTTTTGGGCAGGAAAAAGGAGGTGAGTGGAGACTGATGCTTGGTAGCTTGGGACAAGGTGTGTCAACCACTCTACTTCAGTGGGCTAGGCATCAAAAATCTGCGTCTTCAGGGACTTTCCCTGAGGGCGAGATGGGTCTAGCTACAGAGAACTATTGAAAGCAGGCCATGGCAGGGTCTTCCCATGATGAAAAACGACAAGGTACAAGTTGTCTTCCAAAGTCTAGTGAATATCAAG
The DNA here is from genome assembly GCA_916181665.1 of Avena sativa. Lineage (NCBI taxonomy): Eukaryota > Viridiplantae > Streptophyta > Magnoliopsida > Poales > Poaceae > Avena > Avena sativa. The sequence continues at coordinate 622,415,764 of OV702289.1, forward strand.
GTGGGAGATGGGAAGAAGAATTTTTTCTAGACTAGCGATGGATTGACGGGAGAACTATGATAGACATTGCCCCCAACTTGGTAGATCCTGTCAGTACCAGTCACAAAAAAACGTACCGTGAATGAGGGCCTGTTAGACCATGGATGGATAAAGGACATTAGAGGGAAATTGGGCATGAGCGCCTACATCCAATGGATCAAATTGTGGGAGGAAATAGAGGCAATTCACATGAATGTGAACGAGCTGGACGAATTCAGTTGGCCCTGTGATGCCTCTGGGAAGTATTCTGCCAAATCCACATATGACAGGCTATGTCAGGGTACAATCATAGTGGATACGGAAGCCTGCACATGGAGGAATTGCGCACCGCCAAAGTGCCGCATCTTCATTTGGCTAGCCTTGCTACATAGACTATGGACTTCCGAGAGAATAGTCAGCCATGGTCTTCGGAGTATGGTGTGTTGCTATAATTTCCTATAGGAGGAAGACACGACTGAACATGTCCTAATCCAATGTGTCTATGCCATAGAAGCTTGGCATCATTGCTTCGTGGCAACATGAGTACCACAGTAGGAGCCAGGACCGGAGGACACCTTGGAGCCATGGTGGATGGGAACAAGAAGGTGCTTTCAGAAGAAGGAAAGAAAAAATTTCGATACCCTGGTGACATTGGTGTGCTGGTCTTTGTGGAAACATTGCAATGCTAGAGTCTTCAACAACAGGGAGAGAAAACTCTCGGTGAACGTGTTAGTCTCTAGCATCGTTGATGAGTTCAGGTCTTGGGTTACAGCTATAACTGGTGTTGGTGGTCTTGTTGTTAGTAGTTAGCTGGACCGATGGAGTGAGTGTGTGTGGATGTTTCTGACAGACTTGTTCGCAAGTCTGCTCATCCTCTTGTAAATATTTGTTTTGCCTTCTATAAAGCTATGGTACGCCTAGGCGTGCTCTCGAGAAATACCAGTCATGTTTGACTAGAGTCATAACTATTAGCTCTCCTTTTTTTGTTTGGCTTGCTACAGCTAGTGCAGCCTTTTTTTTTCTATAGCATGTACTATAGCAGACGTTTTAAATTACCATGCGCCTTATCGTTGTGCCAAATACTTATTTGTATCATACCTATATTTAAATAGGGGCAGGGGTGAACTAGAGCGACTTCTTCCAGCACACACGCATGCGTGGGACAATTATGCGCGGCCCCAAGGTAGCTTGGTCCTACAACATTTCGATCACACCAACATTATCCAGTAAATGAATCTTTATTCATAACTGTAAATATGATCAGGTCGTGCGAGCACTTGTCTTCACCCCAATGAGGCCACATGAGGATGTGGCGCGAAGTTTTGTTTTCTTATCGGTGACATGGGACATGTCTAAGTATAGATTTTCATAGTACTAGTGGGGTCGAAGAAGATCATGATGGTTGTGATTGGAGGTGCATCGATTGCATCGAAGATTATGCAACACATGATCTTACCGTGTGTCGGGTGTTGGCGACTTGTAGTAGCGGCCTCCACAAGAGGGGGTGGCAGCACATGAGGACTACATTTTTATGGTGCTTTTCGAGTACCTGGTCGAGAATTTGACGGTGAAAACCGAAACTCATATTGGTTGTGCTGGTAGTGACCTTGCTGAAGACATTTCCAAGGTGAAAACCCAAGATTTTCGATCGGGTAATGACAACGCTTGTGCATTGTTTCCTCCCTCGAGGAGTTGCTTTTAGGGAGTCTCTTTTATAGTCCAGATGTTGTTTTGGTGGTGGTGGTTAGAGTGTTGCTATTGCAAGGGTCCTTGTTTTCTCTTTCTCTTTTTTTTCTGTGTGCATCCTCGTTGGAAGAGGCTGGGTGTAATTAATATCTTCATAATATTAATATATTCACTTTATAGAAAAAATTTACATCTCTTCTATTAGGGAGGCTAGTATTTCTCCTTTTTGAGAAAAATGTATACAAATTAATTGTCACAGATTTAGTTAAATTGTGCCTAAAATTTTTCTAAGTTTATTGAGCCTATGCAACTAATTTATATTAGAGGGACTATCTATGTTTGCTCTCTCCGTCTCGAATCAGACATTGGAGATTAAACTCACGACACCTCGTTCCCCATCTACAGTAGAGATTGAGGCAATTTGTGCAAACCTCCGCTCCTCCCACCTCGCCAGCATCGATCCGGTTGATTCCTGTAACACCTCAAAAAATATTAAACAAGGTTATCAAGTTCTAGTCATCCAAGTTTAGGGTTACCAAAAACTTTTATTCCTAAACTCATACGAATGCATGTGTGTTTGTATTACTGTATGAATGCTTGCTATGCAATGTTTGATTGCTATAAATGATAAGGATTAGTTTAAGGGTGAATACAATATCATCTAGGTCAATTCCAAACAAAACCAAATTAAAAAGAAATCAAATAAGAGGCATATGATCATATGGTCACTTTTGCCAAAATTAACCACTAGCCCACTTTGAACATCTCTATTAAAAGATTTTCAATAGAAACAATTCTAGTTCTTTTCACCCCTTGCTACACCAAGTGAAAATGAATCCAAGCAAACTTTACAAACTTACAGAAACCAATTTCAAATCTATTTGAGAGGCAAATCAAAACTTAATCAAGTGTAAGTACCTAGATCACCATCTTACAAAAACTACTCAAACCTCCACCACTTGACAAACCTGAGCAACCAGAGACTACTAAACATGTGACCAACACACCCACCAAAATTCATCCAAAAATTTGAATCTTTAGTTTATACGGCCATTTAGTCGAACACTTAGCAGACAGAGTACAAATTCAACAAATATTCACTGTTTTGATCAATCAATCAATCACCAATTGTACCCAATTCAACTCAATAACTAGCCCACAATCACCTACACAGTCGTGCAGTGGATCCTCTCCCCTTCGTCGTTGCACTAGTGACATGTCGTACCCGAGCATGTCCATGCCGGTCGACCATGGACACGACGCCACACGCCGTGCCTCCCTCGCCCATGATGACTAGACGGTAGCCATGACTTCACCGCCCTTCTCTGTTCACCCCTCGACCAACGGCGAGCAGTGGAGAAGCCATTATTTCTCAGCCATGCCGAGCGCACGCCAGAGCACCGCAGCCGCCTCGCGCAGCCACGCCGCGCCTTGCTCTCTCTGCGCGTACCCGCACTCGCCGCGTCACCAGCAACCTCCCAAACATGATTGTTCGCCGCCGCGCGCCCCGTGACCACCGTACGCGATGACGTACACCTTAGTACCTGCATAGAGCGCCGACGTCGCCCGACCGATTAAGACCGCCCCTTGCCGCGCCACTACGCGTGTGATGATCGCCGCAGTCCACCATGTCGACCTATGCCCTCCACCATGCCTATATCGACCTGTAGCAACGTCGCTGATGAGCCCAAGCCATGCCGCGCTGCCTCCATCGCCGGTGTATAAATAGGACCCTTTCCCAGCCTCAAACGGTACACCATTCCACTACCCTCTCTCTCAAAAACATCTCAGGCCATTCCCCGGAGCAAAGGTGAGCACCACATCACTGGAATTTAGTCGGAGCCTGCCGCTGCAGTGAAGGAAGGGCGTCGTTGATTGGAGCCATCCCAGGAGCCGCCACGACCACCAATCGACTCGGTGTCGTCTACCAGCCTGTTCGCCCCATTGCCGGACCTAGTAGGAGCCCTAGTAAGCCCTCCCAGCGACCCTCGCCGTCGAGTTAGGTTTAGAATCCCCTGCGCTCACAGCAACGTAGACAATGAACTAGAGCCGTTGAGCTAGTTCTAATCGCGTGGTTGAAATTAGCTAATACCGTTTCGTTTAGATAGAGCTGCTGACGCGTGGGACCAGCTTGTCAGCAGCCTGCTGCGTGCGCGCCGCGTAGCTTGGCCGGCCCATTTCTTTTCCCGCGCGTAGCCCACCATTTCAAACTTAGTTTTTCGATTTAATTCAAAACCCAGTTCAGTAGCTGTGTTTAAAATTGAATTCAAAGAGATGTACTGATCCAAATTGCATGTTTCCAATTTTTCTAGAAAGGTATTGAAAAACTCTATACACTCCATTTGGAATCGAACCATTTGAAATTATAGGTCACCCATGGTAAAAATAACAAGACAGACACTTTTTCAACTTCAAACATTTTTATAGAATTAACCATAAATGCTTTTGAGTTGATTCCAACTCTCAAAAATCACATTTGCCATGCTCTATCTGAATATGTAAAAATATTTAGTTTGACATGAAGTAATCTTGGACTAGGATTAAAAGAATGTTGTATAGTCATTTCTAGCCATTTTTTATATTAAATGGTAATGTTCAACTTTTTAATTTATGCCAAACCCTTTAAATCACATTCCCAAGTATTAGAATATGTTGTGATTACATGGTCAACATGATCCCATATTTTAATTAGAGAATATTAAATCTTAAGTACTTTTCAATGAGTAGAAATTACTTTTCTAAAATAAGATAAAGAAGAATATGTCCATATTTCATGTGATGATTGAGATCATGCTAGATCATCTAGTGTGAGCCCTTGTGTGCTAAATAGAAGTAGTGAAGTATTGTTTGGTGATTGTGTACCTCGTATTTATTTATAGACGCTAGTATCGACCCAGGGTACGAAGAAGAGGAGTTCTACGAAGACGAGGAATAGAACTTCGACAACTGCACTACCCAAGGCAAGCTAAACTATGCAAGCCATCCTGTGCAAGCTAAACTATGCAAGTCCACTATGCAAGATGCACCATGCATGCTTAGTTCTCAACTTTGATTATACCAATCCTAGTTTTATTCCAAGCTTTACTTTTCACTTTACTAAAGTTTCTTACTTAGTTAATTAATTGTGATTAGTGGAAAATAGGATGCATACCATCAAGATCATAGAACTAGCCTGGAGAAATTATACTTGATTAACACCCCTCAATAGTGACACCCTCATTACTAGTGGCTAGTGCTAAACTAAACTTGATCACTTTAGATGGGAACACTTGGAGAAAATGATTATGAAAACCTTGGAATGGTGAGTCATTCTATTGAAATGTTTTGACATGTGTCATGTGACACAATGAGTTGTAGATGATACTGATTGAAACATAGGCTTTGACTTCGATAAAAACTGATGGTTGGGTTCGGATGCGATACCATTCTAATTTTACCGTACAACTACAATACCTGAGTTGGGTAGGGATTAACTGGAAGCTTATGTGTCTTAGTATGGGTTCCCTCGCGGAAAGAGGTTGAGCTGAGGCTACCTCATGAGTGTGAATGTCCACCTATGCAGTTCTCGGGATGGCAGTTGGCCATGGCTGGAAGGCTAAGCTCATAGGGGAGGTGCCTATACTAGGGTGTGTAATTGAAAGGTTAGGATTGATTATCCACATACCAAGTATGATGATTCAGGGTTATCCCTAACGGATGTATCGAATTTTGTGGTGAAAGTGTACCACTTCTGCAGAGTGTCAAACTATTCGAATAGCCGCGTCCACGGTTATGGACAGTTGGAGTGGCCATACTATTCCGTTGTCAGATGTTTTCAAAATGACTTGTGACTTGAAAGATGATTTTGACTTGACCACAACAGAGTTGTGGACATGAAAACTAGGTTCCCACTTAAGTAATCTAGATAAATAAATTAGGCTCTACTACAAAGTACTTCCGAAATAAAATTGGCTTGTTGCAAACAAGACTAGAGCTTAGGATTCCTACTAGGAATGTCTTACTTACATTAGTGATAGTTTGTGAGTACTTAAAGAGTACTCATGGCTTTGTCCCTGGCTATTCCCATGTCTAGACTACGAGGAAGACTACCCAGAAGATGGATAGCAGGAGGTCTATGATAACTAGGATCATCTCCCATCGTCAGCATTGCCTATGACCCTGAAGATGGAGCCCCTACTATGTTTACTTTCCGCTGCTTTGATTGGATTAAGAATGGATCATGAGATCCTCTATTTGTAAGAGTATTATGGTTTTTAATGGATGATATACTGTGGTACCAATTCTGTTATGTCTCGCAAAAATGGTAATCCTGGGATTGCGATGTATGGCATAACAGGCATCTGGACTTAAAAATACGGGTGTTGACAAGTTGGTATCAGAGCCATCCTGACCATACGAGACCCTATTTAGAATGGACGTCTGAAAAACTTAGTTTCAAAACAAAGAAAATGAGTATTTACGAAAACCTATTCTCACTCTTACCCTTGAGATTCTTTCAAAAAGAGTTCACTTGTTCCTCAAAACTCTTGCAAATCTTCACAAAATTTGACACACTTGATCACCTCACTAACTTACTCATCCTGATTTCTTACAGATGGAGGTGAAATACAGCAAGTTTTACCAATTGGGCAATAGAGGGGAGCTCATCTTTGAGAAGGATCTGGGACAGCTCGCTGAGTATCTTGGACACCCGCACCCAGAGTTCTTCGAAGCTCACCTCAATGACCAATCTGGAGGGGAACTACAGTGGATGATCGTTGCCGATATCCGAGGCAAAATGGAGCCACCTCTTTTGGAGAAGATCTAGTTTAGCTTGAGGGAGAACAACTGGTTAGATGGGCTCGCTAGAGCTATGTAGGAGGCACTTGCTCGTTTGTGTGCATAGAACATCAACCAGATCGTTGGCACCCGCTTCACCCACTATGCCAGACGTGACTCGATGGGACAGCCCTTGGCCATGCCGGCGCATCCGGAACTGAAGCACCATGTGGATCACCTGAACTTCATGCTACACGAGACTCAGAAGGAGCTGGACAATGCTCGTTCCTACGCCAACCAGAAGCACGCTATTGCAGTCGAGAAGGACCAGACCCTCGCCATTCTTGCTAGGGAGCGCAAGTCACTTTGTCGCCAGCATGACAAGAAGGACCGCATCATCGCTCGACTTCACCAGAAGGTGGCAACTCTTGAGGAGACCATCCATGATCAGGAGATCCAGCTTGAAGATAGGGAGGAAGAGGAAGGTGAAGACATCTGTGGGGATCCCTACTCTTACCTCAGTGATGATGATGACTATTGGATGTCTCCACAGAGTTCCACACTGACGAGGATGACTCTGACTTCATTGATGACGAGGAGCCTGACAGTTCTGATGACTAGTAGTCGCACCTGAGCACTATCGTAGGTGTGAGTTGTATCTGGTCCCATTCTATCGTAGCTTGCCAGAATGGTTCTTAAAACCATCTGTTTAGTCTTTGTCATGTGTGTTTGTATTGCGTGCTTAGAATGAATGAATGAAATGGAGTTGTTAGTTGTCAAACTTGAAGGGAATATGCCCGAGAGGCAATAATAAAGTGGTTATTATCTTATTCCTTGTTTATGATAAATGTTTATTTTGCATGCTATAATTGTATTAATTTGGAAACGTTAATTCATGTGTGTTTAATAAACAAAATACAAAGTTCCTAGTACTGCCTCTCATATAAACTAGCTTGTTGATTAACAAGATGATCAAGGTTTCCTGATCATGGACATTAGATGTTGTTAATAACGAGGTCACAACATTGATGGAATGATGTGATGAACATTCATCCGAAGTATAGCATTACGATCAGAGTCATTGTTGCTATAACATCATACGAAGTAATCTTAGTCCTTAGGCCATGAGATCATGTTAATTGCTAACACCGGAAGAGTATCTTGATAACATCAAACGTCACACCATAACAGGGTGACTATAAAGGTGGGTTCAGTGCTATGAAGGTGTTATGTTGAGGCTCATGGATCAAGAGTGGGATTTGTCCATCCCGATGACGGATAGATATACTCTGGGCCCTCTCGGTGATATCACATTGAAATAGCTTGCAAGCAAGTGATGTGATCACTAGAATGTTATATCATGGGAACGAGAAAAGAGTGCATGTTGGTAACGAGATCAAACTAGGTATTTGGATGCCAATGATCGAATCTCGCACATGTAATATATCACGAGACAAACGGAGTTAGTTACGACGTTAAAGGTTTACACGATCACAAGAGTCATCGTTGAATATGTGGGAGTCAGTACGGAACTCCAGGTCCCACTGCTGATTATTGATTGGAGAGGGGTCTCGATCATGTCTGCATTATTCGTGAACCGTTGGGTGACACACTTAAGGGATACCGACACCATTTGGAGCAAATATGTTTCAGATAAAGATTTAAGAAAGCGCTGGAATTATTTCAATAGACACCGAAATTGTTTCGGGTGAAATTGCTGAAATTGGTTCTGCATGTAATATTGAAATGTTGCAGGGGGTTTTATGTGAATGTTTGTTAATTAAAGTAATTAACAAAATTCTGTATAAAATTAATAAAAGAGTTTTATTAAATGAGAGAGCATTAAATTTGGAGAAATTTAATGCATTTAAAGTGGAGAGTTTAAAAGAGAATGTGAAGGGGCATTTTAATGTGGAGGGGGTTACCACCACATGAATGGGGGAGGTGAAGTGACACCCTCCCCTCCTCCTATAAAAGGCCCCCCTCTCACTCCTTCTTCCACACACCTCCTCGTGAAGGATCTCTCTCCCCCTCTAGTATTATTCCCCCATGGTCTCGGATTAGCGAGATACATGTTCTCGGTGGCTTTTTCTGGAAAGGAGTTGCTGCTTCCGCTGCTTTGCTGGAGCGAGGGACGGAGGTTGTCGGGGTACCGAACATGTGTGCGATCACGGATGCACCGCTGCTTTGTGGTGCTGGACTTGGTGGTGCTGGACTTGCTGGAGCTGGATCTGAAGGACGTGCTGGAGTCGGACCTGCTGGACTTCATCACGATCTTGAGATTGGCAAGTGTACGACTACATCATCCACGAGTTCCAACTCGTTAACAAAGCTTTGTTGTCTTCGAGGGTAAGTTCTCTATGGATGTATATCTACCTGTTTCTTGTATCTAGTAGATAGATCTTGGCGTATAGTTCCCATCGTAGGAAATTTTTTGTTTTCTATGTTGCGAACCCAACAAAACTTTAGTACTCCTCAAAGTTTAAAAGCTTTTTGAAACATACCCCTAAAACCATAGAAATTTCCCTGTTGTCTCATTATCTATCTCAATCTTCAGATGACTTGTGGAAACCCCGGTGGGAGCAGCTCATCCTAGGACCCAATGCTTTAGATTCTGCAGATGTTAGTTTCAGATCATGAAGCCGGTAGAGCTGAACGTCAAGCCAATCTAGCCACTCTGCAACAGATAGCCCAGATGGCTCACAATAACCAAGGCCACGGAAACCAAGATCATCATGGATCCAAACTCAAGAACTTCTAAAACACCAATCCTCCTATGTTTAGCAAATCAAAAGAGCCCTTAGATGCTGATGACTGGCTACAAACCATGGAAAACAACTTAGAAGTCGCACGAGTTGATGGCAATGAAAAGGTACTGTTTGCCACCCACTATCTATCAGGATATGCAAGATCATGGTGGAACAACACCTGTACTATGAATGGAGGACAGATGATGACTTGGGAGGAGTTCAACCTCAAGTTCAGCAGGACCCATGTGCCCCCAGGTTTGATCAAGAGGATGAGGGCTGAATTCAGGGATTTGAAGCAAGGAAGGACGATGGTGGTAGAGTACCGTGATAGATTTCTATCTCTGGCTAGGTATGCCACTAATGAGATTGACACTGAAGCGAAGAAGAAGGAGAGATTCCTGAATGGTCTGCATGATGAGATGCAAATAGTGTTAATCAACATTCCCTTTGACGACCTAGAAGCTTTAGTGGATTCCGCCATTCAGATGGAACGAAAGATCAACCAAGCCAGTGAGAATCACAAGCATCGTATGATGCACCAACCTGGACCCCACCATACTCTGAAGTATCGCCCTAATCCGTCTGCAGGATTTGCACCCAGAAACAACAGACCCCCTATGTCTCGTCCAAACTACCCCAATCATGGCGGAGGAAACCCGAGGCCCGGATGCCACAACAACAACAACCCCGGCAACCCCTATAACTTCAACCGTGCACCGCCAAGGTCCAACAACAACAACAACAACAACAACAACAATACTGCCCCAAGGACTGGAAGCAATGTTGTGCCTGTTGCAGGAAAGGATAAGTCAATGATCACCTGCTTTGAATGTGGAATCACGTGTCACTACTCCAACGAGTGCCCCAAGAAGCTTGCTACAGCCACCAATGTTACTGCACCAGCCCAGCAGCAGCGCTGTGTTCAGCCCGGAAAGAGGTTTGCCCTTGGAAACCTGCATAACCGTATTGGTCGTCTGTTCCACATGAATGCTGAAGAAGCCCAAGAAGCGCCAAATGTCGTGTTGGGTATGTTTTCTGTTAACTCCGTTCTTGCAAGAGTGTTGTTTTATTCTGGAGCATCACAGTCGTTTGTTACAGAAGAATTTTCATGCACTAGTAAGATTCAACCCACAAATTTGAAGCATATTATGATAGTTCAAATACCTGGGTCAACTACCAAAGCTAGAAAAATTGCAAGGCCATACCTATCAGAATCCATGGGATAGATTTTTATGCCAATCTAATAGTACTTGGAACAAAAGGCTTGAAAGTAGTACTAGGAATGGATTGGATGTCAAACCATCAAGGATTAATCGACTGTGCCAAGAAAGCCATAACCATGACCAGTAGCACTGGAGTATCAGTAGAGCATGTATCTGAGACACTGCCCCATCAATTCAAATGCAACAAGAGTTTAGCTCAACCAACCATAGACCAAGTCCGAGTAGTCTGTGAATACCCTGATGTGTTCCCAGATGAATTGCCCGGTATGCCCCCAGATCGGGATATCGAGTTTATCATTGAACTAGTTCCTAGAACAAGACCCATAGCTCAGAGACCCTATAGTATGAACCCATCTGAATTAGTGGAGATCAAGAAGCAACTTGACGACATGTTGGGTAAAGGTCTGATACAACCAAGTGCATCGCCATGGATATCACATGTTCTGTTTGTGGATAAGAAGGATGGAGCCAACTGTTTGTGTACGGATTACCGGAAGTTGAATGACGTCACCATCAAGAACAAATACCCACTCCCGAAGATAGAAGATCTGTTTGACCAACTGACTGGTGCCAGAGTGTTTTCTAAGATTGATCTTAGAACTGGTTATCACCAATTGAAGATCTGGGCAATGGATATTCCAAAGACATCCTTCACCACCAAATATGGATTGTATGAGTACAATGTCATGTCTTTTGGATTAACCAATTCCCCCGCTAATTTCATGAATCTCATGAATAAGATTTTTATGAACTTCTTGGATAAGTTTGTCGTTGTTTTTATCGATGACATTCTGATCTACTCCAAGTCAGAAGAAGACCATGAACAACACCTAAGAACCATCCTTGAAACCCTTAGGGAGCCTCAATTGTATGCCAAGTTTAGCAAATGTGAGTTATGGTTAAAGGAAGTAGGATTCCTAGGCCATATCTTGTCAGCAGGAGGAGTTGCCGCTGATCCTGCCAAGATCAAGGATGTTGAAGAATGGAAACCCCAACCACTCAAACCGAAGTCCACGCATTTCTTGGATTAGCGGGATATTACCGCAAGTTTGTTGAAGGATTTTCAAGCATCGCTAGGCCGATGACCCAGCTATTGAAGAAAGACAAGAAGTTTGAATGGACGGACAAATCTGAGGCAAGTTTTCAAGATCTCAAGAAGAGATTGATTTCAGCCCCAATTTTGATCATGTCAGATATCAAGAAGCCTTTTGATGTATATTGTGATGCATCCAAGATTGGTCTCGGATGTGTGTTGATGCAAGAGGGCAAAGTCATATCCTATCTGTCCAGACAACTGAAGCAACATGAACAAAACTACCCTACCCATGACTTAGAATTGGCAGTCGTAGTTTTAGCCTTGAAGACATGGCGTCATTACCTCATGGGTAACCGCTGTGAGATTTATTCGGATCACAAGAGTTTGAAGTATATTTTCACCCAAAAGGAGATGAATATGAGGCAAAGGAGATGGATAGATTTAATCAAGGTTATGACCTTGACATTCACTACCACCCCGGCAAGGCCAATGTGGTAGCGGATGCTCTTAGTAGATTGTCGTGTAGATTAAACACCATGATTAAGGATGCTCAGCCAAGTCTGCATGAGGAGATGGAGAATTTTAGAGTGGAGCTGGTTAGTGAAGGATTTCTAGCGAGTATTGAACTTCAAACCACTTTGATCAGTCAGATAAAGGAAGCCCAGAAAGGAAATGCCAGTATTGATGGAATTAAGCGTCGTATCGGTATAGGGAAGGTACCTGGATTCATGGAAGATGAAGAAGGAGTTATGTGGTATAAAGGACGTATCTGGGTGCCCACAGATTCAAATTTGAAGCAAGTCATTAGGCAGGAAGCCCATGATACTCTTTATTCTATTCACCCGAGAGGAACGAAGATGTATCAGGATATGAAGGAGCAATTTTGGTGGCACAAAATGAAGAGAGAAGTCGGAAGCTACATCGCCAAGTGTGATATCTATCAGAGAGTCAAAGCGGAACATCAGTGACCCGCGGGACTTTTGCAACCATTACAGATTCTAGAATGGAAATGGGATTCTGTTGGAATGGATTTTATCATCGGTCTGCCTACATCTAGTAGGGCAAATTATTATATTTGGGTCATAGTTGATAGATTGTCTAAAGTAGCTCATTTCATACCCGTCAAGACCACTTATCAAAGTTCAAAGCTAGCAGAGTTGTACATCGCTAGAATAGTTAGTCTGCATGGAACCCCCAAGACCATTGTGTCAGATCGAGGAACCCAGTTTACCTCGAGATTTTGGAAGAAAGTCCAAGAAGGATTAGGAACCAAACTGAACTTCAGCACAGCTTATCACCCGCAAACCGACGGACAAACGAAAAGAGAAAACTAGATACTAGAAGATATGCTGAGAGCCTGTGTGTTAGAATATGGATCTAAATGGGAAGATTGTCTGCCTTTCGTGGAATTCTCATACAACACCAGTTATCAAGCCAGTTTGCAAATGGCCCCAATTGAGTTTTTTTATGGAAGGAACTGCCATACCCCACTGAATTGGTCGCAAATAGGAGAGAGTCAGATCTTCAAACCCGACATCCTACGGGAAGCCGAAGAGAAGGTTCACAAGATCCGTGAACACCTCAAGACCGCCCAATCCAGATAGAAGAGTTATGCTGATAAAAGACGTCGAGACCTGACCTTCAATATCGGAGATTTTGTGTATCTCAAAGTATCACCCTTGAAAGGAATGCAGTGTTTCCAACTGAAAGGGAAGCTTGCCCCTAGATATATTGGACCCTTCAAGATTTTAAATCGTCGAGGAGAAGTATCCTACCAGCTATAACTGCCTGAGGAGATGTCAGCAGTGCATGATGTGTTTCATATCTCGTTACTTCGCAAATCCTTAGAAGTTCCGGAGAAGACTGAAGTTTTCAAGAACATCGACCATAGAGCCGTGGATATCAACAAGTATTTAACCTATCGTGAAGTACCCATCCGTATTTTGGAAGAAGCCTTCAGAACCACCAGGACCCGGAGTATCAAGTTTCTCAAAATCCAGTGGAGTAACCGTATCGAAGAAGAAGCTACTTGGAAGCGAGAAGATTATATTAGGACAGAGTTTCCCAATCTCTTTAGTTCCTAGTTTTTCTTAAATCTCGGGACGAGATTCTGTTTAAGGAGGGAAGGTTTGTAACACCTCAAAAAATATTAAACAAGGTTATCAAGTTCTAATCACCCAAGTTTAGGGTTAACAAAAAACTTTTACTCCTAAACTCATATGAATGCATGTGTGTTTGTATTAATGCATGAATGCTTGCTATGCCATGTTTGATTGCTATAAATGATAAGGATTAGTTTAAGGGTGAATACAATATCATCTAGGTCAATTACAAATAAAACCAAATTAAAAATAAATCAAATAAGAGGCATATGATCTTATGGTCACTTTTGCCAAAATTAACCACTAGCCCACTTTGGGCATCTCTATTAAAAGATTTCCAATAGAAACAATTCTACTTATTTTCACCCCTTGCTAGACCAAGTGAAAATGAATCCAAGCAAACTTAACAAACTTATAGAAACCAATTTCAAATCTATTTGAGAGGCAATTCAAAATTGAATCAAGTGTAAGTACCCAGATCACCATTTTACAAAAACTACTCAAACCTCCAACACTTGACAAACCTAAGCAACCAGAGACTACTAAACATCTGACTAACACACCCACCAAAATTCATCCAAAAATTTGAACCTGTAGTTCATGCGGCCATTTAGTTGAACACTTAGCGAACAGAGTACAAATTCAAAAACTATTCACTGTTTTGATCAATCAATTGATTACCAATTGTACCCAACTCAACTCAATAACTAGCCCACAATCACCTCAGTACACAGGCATGCAGTGGGGCCTCTCCCCTTCGTCGTTGCACCAGTGCCATGTCGTACGCGAGCATGTCCATGCATGTCGACCATGGACACAACGCCACACGCCGCGCCGCCCTTGCCCAGGATGCCTAGATGGAAGCCGTGACCTCACCGCCCCTCTGTGTCCACCCCTCGACCAACGGCGAGCAATTGAGAAGCCAGAACAACCGCGCCCATTTATTTCTCTACCATGTCGAGCGCACGCCAGAGCACCACAGTCGCATTGCGCAGCCACGCCGTGCCTCGCTCTCTCCGCGTGTTCCCGCACTAGCCGCATCACCAGCAACCTCCCAGACATGATCGTTCGCCGCCGCACGCCCCGTGACCACCATACGCGATGACAAACACCACAGTACCTGCACAAAGCACCGATGTCGCCTGACCGATTAAGACCGCCCCTTGCCGCGCCACTACACACGTGACGATCGCCGCAGTCCACCGTGTCGACCTATGCCCTCCACCATGCCTATAGCGACCTGTAGCAACGTCGCCGACAAGCCCGAGCCATGCCGCGCTACCTCCATCGCTGGTGTATAACTAGGACCCTTCCTCGGCCCCCAAACGGCACACCATTCCACTCCCCTCTCTCCCAGAAACATCCCAAGCCATTCCCCGGAGCAAGGCAAGCACCACGTCACCGGAATTTAGCCACAGCCCGCCGTTGCAGTGAAGGAAGGGCGCCGTTGATTGGAGCCACCCCAGCGCCACGACCACCAATCGACTCGTCGTCATCTACCAGCCCGTTCGCCCCATCGCCGGACCTAGATGGAGCCCAGGTAAGCCCCCAAGCGACCCTCTCCATCGAGTTAGGTTTAGAATCCCCCGCGCTCACAGCAACGTAGACGATGAACTAGAGTCGTTGATCTAGTTCTAATCGCGTGGTTGAGATTAGCTGATACCGTTTCGTTTAGATAAAGCCGCTGATGTGTGGGACCATCTTGTCAGTAGCCTGCTATGCGCGCGCCGCGTAGCTGGGCCGGCGCATCTCTTTTCCCGCGTGTAGCCCACCATTTCAAACTTAGTTTTTCGATTTAATTCAAAACCCAGTTCAGTAGGTGTGTTCAAAATTGAATTCAAAGAGATGTACTGATCCAATTTGCATGTTTCCAATTTTGCTAGAAAGGTATTCAAAAACTCTATACACTCCCATTGGAATCGAACCATTTGAAATTATAGATCACCCATGGTAAAAATAACAAGACACAGACATTTTCAACTTCAAACATTTTTATAAAATTAACCATAAATGCTTTTGAGTTGATTCCAACTCTCAAAAATCACATTTGCCATGCTCTATCTAAATATGTAAAAATATTTAGTTTGACATGAAGTAATCTTGGACTAGGATTAAAAGAATACTATATAGCCATTTCTAGCCATTTTTATTATATTAAATGGTAATGTTCAACTTTGTAATTTATGCCAAACCCTTTAAATCACATTCCCAAGTATTAGAATATGTGGTGATTACATGGTCAACATGATCCCATATTTTAATTGGAGAATACTAAATCTTAACTACTTTTCAATGAGTAGAAATTACTTTTCTAAAATAAGATAAAGAAGAATATGTCCATATTTCATGTGATGATTGAGATGATGCTAGATCATCTAGTGTGAGCCCTTGTGTGCTAAATAGAAGTAGTTAAGTATTATTTGGTGATTGTGTACCTCGTATTTATTTATAGACACTAGTACCGACCCGGGGTACAAAGAAGAGGAGTTCTACAAAGACGAAGAAGAGAACTTCGACAACTGCACTACCCAAGGCAAGCTAAACTATGCAAGCCATCCTGTGCAAGCTAAACAATGCAAGTCCACTATGCAAGATGCACCATGCATGCTTGGTTATGCAACTTTGATTATAGCAATCCCAGTTTTATTCCAAGATTTACTTTTCACTTTACTAAAGTTACTTACTTAGTTAATTAATTGTGATTAGTGGAAAATAGGAGGGATACCATAAAGATCATAGAACTACCCTGGAGAAATTACACTTGATTAGCACACCTCAATAGTGACACCCTGATGACCCACAAGTATAGGGGTGTATCGCAGTATTTTCGAGGGAAGTGAAACCCAATTTATTGATTCGACACAAAGGGAGCCAAAGAATATTTATAAGCCTTAACAACTGAGTTGTCAATTCAGCTGCACCTAGAAACAATCTTGCTCACAACAGTTTATCAGTAGCAACAGTTTTGTAGTAGGAATAGTAAAGTAGCAGCAGTAGTGAAGTAAAGACAGTAGCAACAATAGCAGTAAATAGTAGGATTCGAGTGCGGTAGGCATAGGGATGGATGGACGGGAGTTGCATGGACAAGACAATTCACATAGCAATCAGAACATAGGGCAATTGCAGATAAATAAGATAAAGCATCCACGTACTAGATAATCCTAGGCATGTGTTCCATATATAGTCATACGTGCTCGCAATGAGAACTTGCATAACATATTTTGTCCTGCCAGCCTGTTTGCAGCGGGGCCTCAAGGGAATTACTAGCAATTAAGGTGCTCCTTTTAATAGAGCACCGGAGCAAAGCATTAACACTCCGTGAACACATGTGATCCTCACATCAAAGTCATTCCCTCCGGTTATCCCGATTTATGTCACTTCGGGGCCATTGGTTCTGGACAACAACGTGTGTATACAACTTGCAGATAAGATAAAAAACAATACTATCATAATGAATCAATAACATGTTCAGATCTGAAATCATGGCACTCGGGCCCTAGTGACAAGCATTAAGCACAACAAGTCGCAACAAAGTCATAAAGCACTAATAGAAGATACTAGGCACCATTCCCTAACAATCTGATGCCATTACATGAACGATCTCATCCAATCCCTACCATCCCCATAGCCTACAGCGGGGGATTACTCACTCATAGATGGGGAAACATGGATGGTCGATGGAGAAGCGACGGTGATGATGATGGCGATGATCTCCTCTAATTCCCTGTCCCGGCAGGGTGCCAGAACGGAGTTTCTGGTGCTGTTTCGTGGAATTTGGTGGTGGCGGTGGAGCGGAACTCCTTCTGGAAAAACGTCGAACCCCCCGGAGTTTTTAGGTCAGAAGGCTTCTTATAGGCGAATAGGGAGACCGAGGGGGTGCCTAGGGGGCCCACACCACCCCCTGGCGCAGCCTAGCCTAGCCCGTGCCACCAGGTGGTGCGGCCACCCCCTGGCTCTTCTCCGTCTCGTATTCTGGCTCCTGGAGTCTTCGGGTGAAATAGGATTTTTGGCATATTTTCCGGGATTTTTCCTGATAGTTGATTTTCTGCACAAAAAGTAGACACTAAGGCAATTCTGCTGAAAACAGCGTCAGTCCGCGTTAGTTGAATCCAAATAACACAAGTTTAGAGGAGAAACAATAGCAAAAGTGTTCGGGAAAGTAGATACGTTTTGGACGTATAAACTCCCCCCAAGCTTAGCTTATTGCTTGTCCTCAAGCAATTCAGTTGAAAAATGAGTGCGATAAAAGAACTTTCACGAACACATTTGCTTCATATGATGTAAATATTCTCAGCATGTGATCAACTACTTAGACGATTCATAATAAGGAGTATGCAACTAAGTTTACTTAATAGGCATTGCAAGCTATGAAGAGATTCCAACTCAAAAATAATAAGTAGCATGAAGCATAAACATAAGCAACATTACAATGCTCATAAAAAGGTATGATAGAGTGGTATCTCGCTTGCCTTTGATTATGAATGTCAAGGCACCTCTGAAGTTCAAGTGATGACTAGAAGTAAAGATATCAAAGATACAAGCATCAAAGTCATAACACAAATAATCAAGTAATGGGAGAAGCACAAAGAATGACAATTATGCTCTCAAGAAAGTGCTCGGAGAATGTGTGGAGACTCAACAAGAAAAGGTTTTAAATAATTTGAAAGGCTTCCAAATGCTGAAAGTATGGTACTTGTTAGCTTTGAGCTCTCATTTCTCCTATCATAAGCATCTTTAAATGGTTAAGGTTAAAGTGACACAACTAAGAGGATATGCTTGACAAGTTATAAATCAAAGTCTCATGCCCCTTACTTATGAAGAACGATCCTCATGCTACTCAACTTCAGTCACAAGTAAGCTCTTGTCATTGTAAGTATATACGTATCATAGAAAACCACCAATGGGGTACCCCTTGCATATGACACGGGAGCTGTCCCATAATCAAAATAACAAGGCAAGCAGACAATGAGCATCTCAGCGATCTTTTTATTTACTGTGCATAGATTTTTATTGAGAATGCTTCATAGAATGCTCATTACGGTTATGTTGCAAGTTTCCACCATGATTAGGCATGGCTTAGGCTAGCGGCCCAGGCGTTTCTCTAACATACATACAAACTCCATGATCTTACAAGTTCCACTTTTATTTCACGCTGTCGGGATCCATAAGTGAAAGAACATGATATCAACGAGGTACTAAGTACCAACGAAATGTTGAAAACGTTCCCCATGAAACATGGTTCTGCTAACTTCAACTTATAAAGCGCAAGCATATACGCAACAAAGAAGGATGCAATGGTTCAGGTTTATTAAGTGAAAGAAAATAAAGTGTGCCATCAAGTTCGTGAGAGCTTTACTAACTAACTTTCTCATAACAAGCAAACATTTTATTTGGAAGAAAACAAGGCATAATGAATATGCACGGAAGTAGAAAATGATGCTAATGGGTACGTATGGTGGACACTTTGGAAATATTTGGTTTAGGGAGTTGGAAACTTGAGTAAATCATACTCAGTGTGAGTGAAGGCTAGCAATAGTAAGGGAGCGACAAACGAGAGAGCAATAGCTGTCATAATCATGCTTGCAACAAAACATGACTAATCATGGCATGAAAGTGATTCAAGATCCTCAAGGCAAAATAATTCATCAAGGCTTAACTGATTATTACAGTCATGTGCATGCGTGAGCATGTGCCAAGTCGATTCAAATAAAACATTCAGAGGAGGATACCACGGTGTCATACCAAGTTATGAATAGAATAATGCAAGCAAACATTCATAAAACATGCTACAAACTATTAGCGAGCTGGAGCTAATCATAAGAAAGCAAGAACTACTAAGCATCCAAAGATAACATACACCCTACACGAACAGGCTAAGAAAGCCCACAATGATGAGTATATGTACAAAAATGAAAACAAATAGAGTTTGTTACCAGCCTCTTACCACGCCTCGAGTTGTCATTAATCCTCATTATTGCTCTTCACTTGTGTGGCTTGAATAATAATATGAGACCAAATTCCACTGTGGACTGCTGAACCCCGCAACAAACTCACAAAGCCAAAGAAGAACGACAAATATTTTTGTTGTTTTTGATTTTTAAAAACAAGAACCAAAGAGGAAAAACAAGAAAAGTAAAATCTTTTTGGGTTTTTCGAATAGTTTAAACAAAGCAAAAAGGGAAAAACAAACCAAGGCAAAAAGAAGAAGAAGCAAACCAAAGAGAAACAACAGAAATATTTTTGGTCGTTTTGTGTTTTAGAAAGCAAAAGCAAAGAAAAACAAAAACTAAAAAGAGAACGAAACATGAATATACAAAGTACCGACGCAACATGATATGGAGATGAGTGCGGTGTTGGCGTACCTCTCCCCAAGCTTAGGCTTTTGGCCTAAGTGGGTATCAATCCCAAGCTGGCCAGGATGAAGTGTCACCGTGGTACGACGAAGAGGTCCCTTCGTCCTGGTGCGAGCTCGAGTACGTCCCTCCGTAATGTGCGGAGTAATCATAGGAGGCCACATCCTCCTGGTGCTGCTCGTGGAAACCCAGCAAGTGAAGCTGCTCGTCCACCTCCTCCTTGGAGCGCGACCATGGTCTTCTGTGAACACTAAACAATGAAGGCTGTGGCAAAAGGATCTCCCTTTCATCCCCGTCAGTGAAAAGCATCCTATTTACTAGACTGTTCAAATCAGAAGTAGCGGTGACAAAGTGATGAGTTTTCATAGCAACAAGGTCAAGCCTCTGTGGTGCTAGTATAGCATCATTGGGATCCACTAAAAGACCTAATGCATTGACTATACGCGAGGCAATGATGCCCCCATAGATAGGCCCCCTAGCAACTAAGCGGCGAGCAATAAGCGAGCCAAGATTGCACCGAGTATCATTGTTAAGCGCAGCAGCAAGGAAAGCTAAATGATAGTTGGAGATATTACTTGTGTTCTCCCTACCAAGTATGCTAGTAGCAAGATAATATGCAAAGTATCTAAGAGCAGGGAGTTGGATATTTCTTATCTTTCTGCGCTGCGCCACGCGGTCATCATCATTAGTCACCCCTCGGTAAAGCTCCAACAAATCAGCGGGTCGCCCTTGAATTTTCTTCACGGTCCCTGTCATGCTACACCTACAATACTGCAAAATCTCTCCAAAGGCATGGTGAAGGGCAGATTATAAATTTTGAAAGAGATAGTCGACTGACAGGATGTGTTAGTAAATGTGAAGCTCTCAACGAAGGTTTTAGTGAGCATAGCGTATTGCTCACTCTCATCTTGCATATATGAGGTCAAACCAACCCTCTCAATCAGTAGCAAGAAATCATCAAGAATACCTGCAGCTTGTAAGAAAGTAAAACAAGGAAAAGTGGATGGGTGAGCATCCCCATCACGCCTTTCATTACCAATACGAGTTGCAATGAGATCTTCGTTGTATGATTGTTGTGGTGGCGTCACGGCAGATGCCATGGGTAGGATAAAAGTGGGGACTAAATGCACTAGGGGAATCCAGGGAGGGATAGTGAGGTGATTCCACACACAGAAGCTTTGTATTTGATTCACTTCCAAGGTTTACAATTGCTCCTCGAGCTGTATTGGAGAGAGGAGGAAGAAGGAACTCTCTTACTCTCACCGCTAGCTAGCCCTCAGGAACCAAGTAAAATCTAGCCAATAGAGATCAACCCTTTCTACAGAGGCCCTAGCCCCCCTTATATAGGGGTGGATAGGTCTCTAATTAGGGCATACATGGAGGCATATTCCAGGGAATATACCTCCTCCCAAAATAGTAAGCCGACCAGGTCGCTTTTCCCCCGCGTCATCGATGCAGAGGCTATGTGAGCCTCTGCGGCGCCTGCGTCAGCCGACATTGGCGTCGTCAGCTTTGTCGGCCACGCCTCGGTGGTCCTGCCTCAGTCCGCTTCGCTCATGCTGTGCGTACCGGGGTTACCTTTGACCAGCGAGATACCTTCCTTCTCCTAGAAGCTTGATATGACCCGGATCGTAGTTGATCCGGCCACACCTGTTCCTGCATACAAGTTAGATTCATCTATCCGACTTACGGCTTAAGTCGGTTGAGACCCAGTTAGGCGGACATCCCCTGGTCCGGGTTACCCCGAGATTCGGCCTGCCTTGAGGTGACTCGGCGAGCATTCGCTTTGACCTTGCCGTACCTCGGCTAACTCGGCCTTTATACCCCGGCGTGACCCTAACCGGGGGTATCCCCCCAACATTAGTCCCCGAAGTTGGTGCGGTCTTAGTTGCCTTAGCCACTAAGGCCACAGCAGGTTCAATTTCACCGAGCTTTGTGTTGCTTCTCCGAGTTACCTCTTATCTCGGATCTCATGGGTTTACTTTCCCTTGGCACATTCCAAGTTTTCACTTGCTGGCGGGGTTACCACAATCTCATCCGGGTCATTCTTCCTTCTCTCGTACGCTTCTCCACGTGGAGGCTAATCATTAGGTTGCCTCATTTTAAGGGCCAGCAACAGTAACCGCCGCAGTTATTGTCAGGAGTTACTGTGTGCACGTCCCGTCATGCCTGCCTCCTCGTTAACTGCATCAATGCGTCACGTCATGGGATCCGCTACACCCTGTGGTCCACCGTGTGGCTCATCGTTGATTGGTCGATCTGGGCTATACACGGCCACACCGTGTGGCATACCCGCACAACACGATCCCACTTCCCCCTCGAGGGAGTGGTTAAATAGGGGAGGGGCGCGCCCCTTGGGTCTTTTCCCCACTTCTGCCTCTAGTTCTTCTTCTTCTTCTTCTCCCTCGACAGCGCTGCCGCCACCGCGTCTGAGTAGCAGCGCCGCCGCCGCATTGCCTCCACGCTCACCAGCGTCGCCGCCGCACTGCCTCCACGCCCTCCAGCATCGCCGCCTCCTCCGCGCATCTCTTCCGCCATGGGTCGCTGCCAGTCTAGGCTGCTGCCTCCCACCGCCGCTAGCGCCAGTGAGGGCAGCGAACTCAAGATGACTGAGGAGGAGCTCGCCGTCGCCGAGCAGGAGATGGAGGATGATGCTGCGGGCGCCGACCGCGGCGCGTGGGCAGGCTCCTGGGTCTGCCAGGATGACCTGGATTGGCTCTACCGCACCAGGCGCATCCCGGAGGGTGTCACCGCACGCCTTACTTCCTCCGAGTTAGCCCCCTTACCCAATCCGGGTGAGTATGTGGTGTTCTTATCTCATTTTCAGCGCGGATTTGGTCTGCCAGTGAGCGACTTTTTCCACGACTGGTTAAACACATATGAACTCCAGCCGCACCACCTTCCAGCCAATGCCATAAAATCTCTCTCCGCCTTTGCCTCCACCATCGAAGGTTACGCCGGACTGTGGCCCACGAAGGAGCTCTGGATCCGGTTCTTCGGCCTTCGCCGGAACGTGATTCCGAATGTAGATCTAGATCCGGAGGACAAACAGCTTACGCAGTTCGGCGCTGCATCAATTTCTCCCTGGAGATTGTCCGTCTTCCCCCGAGTCACTGGGCTGGACTCTTGCAAGGGATGGGCCTGGACTTTCTTCTATGTCCGGAACGATTCCACTAAAGATTTGATCCGGCTGCGCCCTTACGCTCCGGGTCCTCCCAATCCGGAGCTATGGGACGTGGTCCCCAAGAAGCCCACCGTCCTGGCGAACCAGGTCAACAAGAGGTTCTAGGAGTTGAAGGACCTCAGATTGCGCAACGAGGACGCCATGATCACGTTCGTGCACAACTGGATCTCCCCCCTCTAGAAGCGCACACACAAAGTCTGTCACATGAGCTGGGGCCGCGGCCCCAACCGGACCTCGTCTTTCGAGTTGAGCAACACAGAGATCTACCGCCGGTTCAAGGCCCTCTTCACCACCCATAAGGACTTCTCCTCTGAGTGGACGTGGGGAATGGAACATTATTGCCGAGATAGGCTTCCTCCCATGATAAGCTTCATGCCGCAAACTTTCTCCGAATTAAATTATATGTCGGTCGCTGTTGTATACTTAACTCTGTTGTCTTTTATTTCCCTTAGCAATTCCTTCAGCAAACTATCGAGGATGGCACCGAGCCCTCCCTCAAATGGGCGCCTGACCGGGATACCTCTAACGAGGAGGAACCGGATTAGGATATGTTCCTCCTAATGGCCGACGCGACCAAGCGACCCACCGGTAAACTCTCTTCCATTAGAGATTGGCCCGGTGATGAAGATGACTCGGATGTTGAGGTGATGGAAGCATTTGACGCTGTCCCCCTTTCTTATGCTTTTCCGGCATCAGCTAACCCCGGTGGGCAGATCCATGAGGACCCTCCCCTTGCCGTGGGTGATCCTGTTCCGGTTGCGCCGAAGAAGAAAAGGGGAGCTGCATCAACTTCTTCCTCTGGACCTTCTCAGCCAACCAAAAGGCGAAAGAAGTCCGGGGACAAAACTGCCTCCAAGCCCGCAACCAAGACCCCAGCACGAAGAGCTCGGAAGCCCAAGGAGCCCCTGACCTCGGACGAGTAAGCCTCTTTTCCCTTTGCCATTTACTTGTTCTCTTATTGTTATAGTTTCTCATCCGACAATGTTTGATTCGGCAGGGCTGCGGTGGAGGTCCCACAAAGTGGGTCCGGCATTGCCTCCCCGCTCCGACACAGCCCTTCTCCCCCTCGTGGCGACGATTCATGCCCACTGAGCCCCATTCCGGAGGATTCATTGGCTGCTCCGGGTTACAGCCCGCCTCGTCAAGAGGAGGGCAACCTTGGAGCGGGGGATACTGGCTCTGCCGAGGCAGTGGCCACCACTACTTCGGCTCCGCGCAACCAGCTACCACCGAGGTTACCTCAGCACCCCCACCGAAGAAGAAACCAGCACCAGCACCAGCAGCAGCACCAAGCCCCTCCGCCTCGTCCGAGTCTTCTCAGTCTCGGCGAGAAAGCACCAAGGCAGCTTCCAAGGGTAAATCTGCTGCAACAACTTCCACTTCTCAGTAGCAGCCTAAGGGCAAGAAGGCCCCTGACGCCACCAGGGCAACGTCCATCGAGGCTGGACAGCGCACACTCGCGTCCATGCTCTCGAATAAAACTCCACCAGCGAAGGACGTCCCTGCCGACCCAGCTGACGCGCAACTCGTTTTGCACACCAACCGCTGGAGTGCTGAGTTTCAGCGTCTCCTGGACACTCACAAAATGTTGCGCGCAAAGCATAATGCACTTCTCGCTGAGCACGAGAAAAGGGGTAAGTTCTCTTCTTGACATTTTTCTGTTTTCTTTCATCTTTTTCTGCCGAACTAACCCATCATTCGGTTTTCGCAGCTGGGGTGGAAGCTGAGAATACCATAATGAGGAAGAAACTTGACCAGATCAAGGGTAGGTTACTTTTGTGCGACCTTGCTCTGCTTTCTATCTCCTTTTCTCCTTGGCTTGGCAAACATTCATACCTCGGCTTTGCCGGGTTAACAAACTATTTCAGTATCGCTGGAAGATAGTGTGCCCGTGCCTGATATGATGCTGCATTTTCTCGAACAAGCAGGGCAGCATCAAGCCGAACTTAAAAAGAAAGATGCTGAGCTTGCCCTCCTCCGAACCAAGGATGATGAGATCACCAAGCTCAAAGCAGAGATGAAGAAATTGAAAGTGTAGCACCAATCCGAGCTTCAAAAGGCTGGCCAAGACTTCACCGAGGACCACGAGCGCCTCAACCTCCAAATTGCCAAGGACCGAGAACTTCTCCAGGAGGCCGACGTCAAGCTTGAGTCGGCGAATACTGAACTTGTGCAGCTTCGCAAAAGGCATGATGACTGTACCAGGGAGTTGACCCGGATCCATAGCCATATTTCACGTAAGTTCCTTTCCCTTATCCGGCATATTTCTCCAGGTTAATTCACATGTCTTTTCTTTACCTGCTTCTCTTGTCTCTTTTTCAGGCAAATTTCCAGAGGACTGCCATTGCAAGCGCCGCTATTGCTAATTTCCGCCGAGAGAGGGGTACTCCCGTTGCTCCTGACACTGAAGAGATTCCATATGACATGGAGGACCTGTTGGTCAGCCTGTCATCTTGTTTGGAAATCATCAAGAACTATGGCAGGTATATCCTTGATGTTGCAATCCAAATCTTCAACACGTTTTGCATGCCGAAGACACTCCAGAGGGAACCACAGTTCTTATTGAAAAGTTGATGGAATGCGAGACCCAGCTCGACCTTTGGAGGGAATCCGCTGGACGCGCCGGAGCAGAGACCGTTCTCCACTACGTACTTACGTGGTACGAGAAGATCGACCTCAACCTCCTAGCGCGCATGCGCACCGGATCCAAATGGACCAGTGACCCGGAGTGGGTAGCTCGGTGCAAGGCTTGCGCCCATAGCCTCATCGAATATGCTCCCATTCATGAAAGGAATGAGGGACCGAGCTTCCTTGAAGCCGCCGGTGACGAAAATGCTGAGAATGTTGAAGATGGCTCGGATGAGGATGAAGAGGACGATGCCTTGGACATCGAAGACAGCGAAGATGACGCCGAACTTCCTCCTCCTGCTGCTCCTTGAGTGAAAACACTTTAAAGTTTATCAGATCCCTGGTATGCCGGGTGGAATTGTATCCAGTACACATGTGATATTTTGCTACTAAGTTTTTTATGCCGGATTAACTTGGGCGTAGTCCCCGAGTTTCATTTTCTTGTTCATCCAATCTTCTGGCTCGGCTCGTGTCTACCTTGATTCGGTTTTATGACTTACGAATCCGAGCTTCAAAAATTGTCTTAACAATACTTGGAAACTTTAGGCTTAGCTCAAAATAATTCAGCATAATAATTCGAAAGTAAACGCAAGGTTAGGCCGAAAAACAAACGTCGGCTCGATTAAGTTCTTTTCCTTAGTCGTTTTTCATGTGCTACGCAATTCCAAACTTGTTCTCTTGCTTGCCATGAAGCCAATTCTTGTTGGACAGCAGCAAGTCGAAGAGTTGGGTTTTTCGTGCTCACACACTACTAATCCGAGTTAAGTAGAACAACTTACTCCAGCTGACGTATAAATAATAGAAGATGACAAATATTATTAAGGCAGTCCCCGAGTTACTGCTCGAGGTGCCAACATTTCATTGACAGGCTCATTGCCGGCATACATACCGACATATGAGAGACTCGGATACATACACTTCTCTGCTAAGTGTAGAAAGGACGAAGTAGAGCTACATTCCATGGACGCTTAGATTCCTCGCCGGACCTGTCCGCCTTGTTCTTTTCCTATGGCTTGGCATCGATAAGATAATAAGAATCATTGTGCAATTCTTTGCTCACAATTAATGGCCCTTCCCATGGGGGGATAACTTATGCATGCCAACAGTACGTTGTACCAACCGGAGTACCAGATCACCTTCCCGAAAGACTCGGGGGTTTACTTTCCGGCTATGATAGCGTCGAAGATTTTGCTGATATATGGCGGATCTGGACAATGCAAATTCTCTCGCTTCTTCCAGTAGATCAACATCATTTTGCCGGGCTTCTTACACTTCGTCTTCTATGTATTGGGTGACCCTAGGCGAATCATGCTCTATGTCGGCTGGTAATACAGCTTCTACCCCATATACCAGAAAAAATGGCGTATAGCCTGTTGATCGATTCGGAGTTGTTCTTAAAATCCACAATACCGCTGGTAGTTCTTCTATCCAGCACCCCGCTGATCTTTGCAGTGGCTCAATGAGCCGGGGCTTTATCCCGGACAGTACTAATCCGTTGGATCTTTCCACTTGTCCGTTCGATGCAGGATGAGCTACCGAGGCAACGTCCAGCCGGATCTTCTTCTCTCGGCAGAATCGCGCAAATGCTCCTTCAGCAAAATTTGTGCCATTATCAGTTATGATACTGTGAGGATAACCGTATCTCAAGATGATGTCTCTGAGAAATGTCACGGCCGTAGCTCCATCACATTTTCTTATTGGCTTTACTTCAATCCATTTTGTAAACTTGTCCACCATGACCAAAATGTGATTCATATTCCCCCTTGCTGGTTTGAACGGGCCAACCATGTCCAAACACCATACGGCGAATGGCCATGTGATTGGTATGGTCTTGAGTTCCGACATTGGAATATGTGTCTTGGTAGCGTACCTCTGACAACCATTGCATTTTCTTACCAAATCCTCTGCTTGTTCTAAGGCACTTGGCTAGTAGAATCCATGCCGAAAAGCTTTTGCCACCAAGGCTCGGGACGAGGCATGATACCCGCACTCCCCTTGATGTATATCTCGGAGGATGTCAAGCCCTTCTTCCGGGTCAACGCATCGCTGGAGGACATTGGTCACACTCCTTTTGTATAGCTCGGAATTGATGATTGTGTATGCCTTTTCTCTCCTCTGAGTTTGCCTGGATAGCACCTCCTCAGTGGGTAACATTCCATCTTTCAGGAATTGAAATATAGGCAGTGCCCAAGCTGGTATTGCTCGCACAGGGAACACATCCTCATCAATTTCCATCTGATCCACTAGCATAACTTCAACCGGATCACGTTGAGCAGTCCTCGGGTCCCGCGAGGCAGTCCCCGGGTTCGCTGAGGCAGTCCTCGGGTTTGCTAAGGCGGTCCCCGGGTCTCGCGCACCACCTCCCATGTCAATGTCCATGGGCACAGCTACGGACTCCGGATCCTCCGGGACGTAAATCGAGTCGGTTTCTGGGGACGGTCTGATGGATGGTTTTCTGAGGTGTTCTAATGCTACACCCGGTGAAATTGCTTGCCGGGTTGATATGAGCTTCAACAATACGTCGGCAGCCTCGTTTTCCATCCGGGGTACATGGCGAAATTCGCATCCCTCAAAGTAACCGGATATTTTCTGCACATGGAATTTGTATAATGCCATGTTTGGATCAAGAGCGTCCCACAGCCCCGCCACTTGCTGAACTACCAAATCCAAGTCGCCAAAGCATTGGATCCGACGTATCCCAATTTCTTTTGCCACTTTGAGCCCATGCACAAGTGCTTCATATTCAGCGACATTGTTCGACGCTGCAAAATGGATCTGTATCACATACTTCAACTGGTCATTCTTTGGCGAGGTAAGCACAACTCCGGCGCCTAACCTGGTTTTTGTTTTTGACCCGTCAAAGTGCACTCTCCAGTAGTTCGGATCTGGTAGTGGTGGTTCATATTGTACCTCGGCCCAGTCCACAAAAAAGTCGGCCACAGCCTGAGACTTGATTGCTTCTCTTCTGTCATATTGTGGCGCATAGGGAGCTAGTTCAATTGCCCATTTTGCAATCCTGCCACTTGCATCCTTGTTGCTCATTATCTCGGACATGGGAGCTTCACATATTACCTTGATAGGGTGCTCCTCAAAATAATGTTTTAGCTTCTTTGCCGACATGTACACACCATACGCCACTTTCTGATAGTGTGGATAATTTTGCTTTGATGCTGACAATACCTCGCTCAGATAATATACTGGCCTTTGCACTGACTTACCCTCTTCGTCGCACTCTACCACGATTACTGCACTTACAACTCGGTTGGTTGCGGCTATATAGAGCAACATTGGCTCCTTTGATAGTGGGGAGGCTAACACTGGTGCAGTGGCTAACATTTTCTTTAATTGTATAAAGGCTTCATTGGCCTGCGGCGTCCAAATGAACTTGTTCGACTTTTTCATGAGTTGATAGAGAGGCAATGCCTTTTCTCCCAACCGACATACAAACCGACTTAATGATGCCAGGCAACCAGTGAACTTCTGGACATCGTTAAGACACTTCGGCGGTTCCATTCGTTCAATGGCCCGGATTTTAGTTGGATTAACTTCGATACCTTGGCTGGAGACAAGAAATCTGAGTAATTTTCCAGCCGGGACACCAAAGGTACATTTTTCCGGGTTAAGCTTCATCCGGAACCTTCTTAGGTTCGCGAACGTCTGCCTGATATCGTCAAGGAGCGTTTTGCTTTCCTTGGTCTTGATAACCACATCATCCACATACACCTGTGCATTTTGACCAATTTGGTCCTGCAAACATTTTTGCATACATCTTTGGTACGTTGCCCCTGCATTACGTAAACCAAACGGCATGGTGCGATAGCAATAAGCCCCATACAGGGTGATAAATGCAGTCTTTATTTGATCTTCCGGGTTCAGAGGTATCTGGTGGAAACCAGAATATGCATCAATGAATGACAAGAGTTCACATCCAGCAGTTGAGTCTATGACCAGATCTATCCTTGGCAGTGGAAATGGATCTTTTGGAGACGCCTTGTTCAGGTTCGTGTAATCAATACACATACGCCAAACCACTGCCACATTCGGATCATCCTTCTTCTTCTCCACCAGCACCGGATTAGATAGCCAATCCGGGTAAAGCACTTCCATGATAAATCCTGCTGCCAATAACCGAGCTATCTCATCTCCAATGACTTTTCTCCTATCCTCGGCGAAGCGGCGGAGAGGTTGCTTCACCAGCCTTGCTCCGAGTCTCACGTTCAAAGAGTGCTCGGCCAACTCCCTCGGAACACCTTGCAAGTCTTGTGTGGACCAAGCAAAAATGTCCCGATTCTCACGGAGGAAGTTGACGAGCTCGCTTTCCTATTTATCATTTAACCCGGCACCAATTGTTATGGTGCGCTCTGGGAACATATCATCAACATGCACTTTCTTGGTATCCTTTGTGTCTTGGAACGAAACGCTACCATGCGGATTACTTAACGCCGGCATATATTGCTGCGCGGACTGAGCCAACGCTGCCACCTCCTGGATTTTTCTTTTCTCTTGCGCAATCACGAGTGACTCGGCTAGGTTAGACCCAGCTGACGCACACTCAATGGAACGTCGGAAATCTCCAGCAATGGTGATCACTCCATTTGGCCCGGGAAACTTCATCTTCAGATAACTGATGTGGCAGCTTGCATGAACTTGTTCAGTGCTGGTCTTTTGAGTAACACGTGATACGCACTTTCCAAGTTCACCACTTCAAACTCCAGATTCTCAGTTCGGCAGTTATCTCTCGTGCCGAGCAATACGTCAATCCGGACTTTGCCTATTGGCTCACAAGAAATACCTAGCACAATGCCATGGAAAGTTGTCCTCGTAGCTTGGAGCATGTTCTCCGAGATACCCAACTTGCGCATTGTATCCGCATACATGATGTTAATGCTACTGCCATTGTCAATCAGTACCTTGGAGAACCTCACATTGATGTTAGGCCCAATGAATGTCGGATCCAGCACTAGCGCATACGAACCAGGACTTGGCATAAGCTTGGGATGATCTTTGATGCTCCAGGTAATTTCCTGGTCCGACCAAGGCATATACCTCGTCACTGCTGGCATTACCGCATTGACCTCCATATGTCGGCGCTGCAAGCTCTTTCTACCTGTTTCCTCAGTGGTAAACATGCAGTAACTCTGATGATGCTCCCTGTACTCATTCCTCCCCTCATTTCCGGGGTACCTTTGATCCGGCTGATGCTGGTCTTCTACTTGATGCACTGCATCGCTTCTCTCATGGTTATCATACCTCGGCGGAGGGGGAGGCAACATTAGCTGTTGCGTGTTTGATCCGGAGAGCAATTGCTGCCGGGGTAACTCCTGCCGAGGTTGATTGTTCCGAGGTGCCTGAGCATTCCCCAAACCCCCTTGTTCTATCTTACGCATCCATTCACATTGCCTCGTTGTATGACCCACTGGGTTACTCGGATTTGGCGTGTGAACCTTGCACGGCTGATCCAACATTGACTCATAAGTATACCTCGGACGGTCCTTCTTTTCCTGCCACTGTTTCTTCTGCTCCGGCGTCCAAGTTTTCTTGCCATCATTTCTCGGTGTCCATTGTTGCCCCCCGGTTTTCTGACGTTGATTTCCCCCTGCTCCGGGCTGATCTTGATTTACAGCAGCAACTTGCTACGAATTATACCGGTAATCTGGTCTGTCATATCTTCTTTTACCCCGGTAATCATTCCTCCGAGATGACCCGGCTCCATCTCTCTGGTAACACTCCTCATTTGACTCGTTTGACACGAGCCTAGGTTGAGTCGGATCACCCAAGGCATACGAATCTGCAATCTGGATCGTCTCTACCAATGTAGTTGGCATATCCCTTTGCAATCTTTTCCATAACATGCTCGCGTATCTGCATCCTTGCGCAAACCATGCTATGGCCTGTGACTCTATCACACCCTCACACGAGTTTCTCACGGTACACCACCAGGTTAAAAACTCTCGGTCCGTCTCGTTCGGTCTCTGCTTACACACAGCTAGGGTCTGTGGCCTATTCGGCCTCTGATACGTACTCGAGAAATTGCTGATAAACATTTCCTCAAAATTGATCCAGCAGTTAATACTTCCGGGTGGCAAATTGTTTAGCCATACCCTTGCTGGCCCCTCCAACATATGTACGTATCTCACAGCCCATCTCAAGTTGCGTGTAGCAATTTTCACAGTCGTAGCATAGTTTATCAACCAATCTTCCGGCTTAGTACTGCCGTCATACGTCTTTGTGCCTCTAGGTAACTGGAAGTTGGGTACCGGAGGCTCCTTCATGATCCGGGGTCCAAAGCACGCAGGACCTGGGGGACCTTGACATTCAATCTGCTCCGACATATACAGCCGATCCAGTTTTAACCTGGCATCATCAGGCATCAAATCCCTGCTTCCCAATCTTGATCCTATCACATGATAGTCCGTCCTTGGGTATCCTGCGTTCACCATTTCCGAATCTCCATCGTTATACCGGCCTTTCTCTCGTGGAGCACCTCTCTGTTGCATACCTCGGCCGGCACTTTGCTCTTGCCTTGGTATATTCCGCTGCTGCGGTTGTCCTGCCGAGTTGTGCTGTCTGGCATTGCCATTTATAGTGTTTCCTTGACCGACATTTCCTTGGTCGCGGTTACCTCGGCCAGCTTCACCTCGGCTCACACTCCGTTGATCGTCATTTCTCTGTACTTCTTTTCCTTTCCATGCCCTTGTCGGGTCATACGGGACGATCTGTTTGTTCCTCCTGGCCGAGGTTACTACCTCTTCTCTCCTAGGACCACCATGAGGAGACGATGCAGCTCCAGCGGATTTCTCCGGGTTACCCATCGCCGAATGAATGATCTTGGAGGCCCCAGCTCTCTCCGGGTTAGCCTTGAGAAATTCCTCATTTTGCCTGTTTGTGATCCGAACCAACTCATTGACCCTAACTTGCTGTCTCTGACAGGCTTCACCCGTTAGACCCTCTAACTCGGACGCAGCTGCATTCGCTGCTCTGAGGTTTTTCGCCGGGTACTATACTTTGGCAGCCCCACGGATAGACAGTTCTCTGACTCCTCAATCCTAGTATCACTCTCTTTGTTCATTTCACTCATGAGATTTCTCCCCTTCACTTTTACAGCATCTACCTTATTTGCCTTTGCGTACTCACGCAGCATCATGTTCAACGACTGCTGAGCCGCGGCTATCTTTTTCGCTCCCTCTAGATTTTTTTGCCTAGTTTCCTCTAGCTCGGCCTGTGCCTGAGTCGGGTCTACCATTGCTGCTACCAGGTTTGCCAAGCTATCCATCGCTTCCCGTAGCACATTCTCAGGCTTCTCTAGTGGAGGACCTCTACCTTTCCTCGATGCCTTAGGCGTTACCTCCGGATCTGGTGCTGGATCCTTGCTTGCGCATGCACCAGGCGCAGTCATCATCACCTCAGCATGGTCCGGGTAGCGAGTGACACGCGCCCCATGAACCACGCTAAGGGGTGGCTCCCCTGCCTCGACGACATGCCACGGATGAATGCACGACACGTCGACAGCAACGTACACCTTGTGCGCGCCGAGCTTGACGAAGAGGCCGTCGCACGGAAGTGGGCGCGTGCCGAAGCAACTAGTGTTGTCGCTAACAAAGTCCAGTGCTCCAAAGCGCTGAACGAGCCCGGAGACGATGCCTTCACTGGTGCCGATGAGGTTTCCCGTCCGGATCTTGACCCCTGCTAGTGCCGCTAGCCCCACGGTGGGGGCCAACTGTCGTGGTGGCGTCACGCCAGATGCCATGGGTAGGCTAAAGGTGGGGACTAAATGCACTAGGGGAATCCAGGGAGGGATAGTGAGGTGATTCCACACACAGAAGCTTTGTATTTGATTCACTTCCAAGGTTTAGAAGTGCTCCTCGAGCTGTATTGGAGAGAGGAGGAAGAAGGAACTCTCTTACTCTCACCGCTAGCTAGCCCTCAGGAACCAAGTAAAATCTAGCCAATAGAGATCAACCCTTTCTACAGAGGCCCTAGCCCCCCTTATATAGGGGTGGCTAGGTCTCTAATTAGGGCATACATGGAGGCATATTCCAGGGAATATGCCGCCTCCCAAAATAGTAAGCCGACCGGGTCGCTTTTCCCCCATGTCATTGATGTAGAGGCTACGTGAGCCTCTGCGGCGCCTGCGCCAGCCGATATTGGCGTCATCACCTTTGTCGGCCATGCCTTGGTGGTCCTGCCTCTGTCCTCTTCGCGCATGCTGTGCGTACCGGGGTTACCTTTGACCAGCGAGATACCTTCCTTCTCCTAGAAGCTTGATATGACCCAGATCGTAGTTGATCCGGCCACACCTGTTCCTGCATACAAGTTAGATTCATCTATCCGACTTACGGCTTAAGTCGGTTGACACCCAGTTAGGCGGACATCCCCTGGTCCGGGTTACCCCGAGATTCGGCCTGCCTTGAGGTGACTCGGCCAGCATTCGCTTTGACCTTGTCGTACCTCGGCTAACTCGGCCTTTATACCCCGGCGTGACCCTACCCAGGGGTATCCCCCAACAATGATGGCCTAAACTGAGAGGCCGATCTTGAGGGCCTCGACCTCCTAGGTGCATCACTCTCAAATATCTCTCCAAAAGTATGGTTGTTCATGCTTGGTATTCTGAAATTTAAACACCTATTAAACAAGTGATTGCAAAGTAAATATAATGAAGGATTCTACTCATAGGGACTTGTAAGAGGCCTAAACATGCATCAAAACTATATCTCTAAGCATCAAACAAGCTCTCATAACCAGTCACCTACAGCAGCAAAATACTCAATATACAATCCACTAAACTCAAATCTACTTGGACAAGGAGAGGAGTCACATACCAGGGAACAAATGCTCCAAATTTCAGCAACAAAGATGGGCTGAGCAAGGAGATCGAAAAAATCGAGAGCAAGCACAGCAAGAACGCGATTTTGAGCAATGAACTGGAGCTTACTCGGGAGAGAGAAGAAAGTGGCAGGTGAGAGAGTTAGTGGGGGGGCAGGGGTGGCCCACACCAGGGCATGGCACCACCCAGGGCAGGCCGCGCCACCAGGTGGTGTGCCTGCCTGGTGGGTCCCCCTGGTACCTCCCAGGCACTCCTCTGCCCCTTTTCACGCAAAAATTTAATATGAATTTTCTGGAATTTTTCGAGACACTTTATTTTTGGGCATTTTCAGGCATAGAAGAATGATTTTCTGACAGACGGATTTTTTTGGAAACATCATGCAAGGACAAAACAAAGCTATAACTACAGAAGTTCTAAGACACTCTAACATGCAAGCAACTAACAATAAAAACAAAACTAAACGAAAGCAAAAACTAAAATGGATAACAATAGAAGTAAGCGGAGATAATCATGGTGAAAACATTGTTTTGTTCAATGAAATCCTTTTGTTAACAAGGTTGATCAGGTCTTGTTACCAAAAAAATTCCGTATGAGAGAAAACTTTCTATCCCACTAATGATTATGTTATCTCAACCTTGATAGCAATGGTCCCAATCATAATAGTTTCAAAATTTTCTCTTGGTATGAGACAATATATTTCTCCAACTTGAATGCCCTCAACATGTTCAATTGAATTCAAACCATAAGTCCTTTCAATCTTCTTGGGGAAATAGATAGTATGTTCCTTGTCATTAACATTGAAGGTCACCTTTCCTTGATTACAATTAATAATAGCTCCTGCAGTATTAAGAAAAGGTCTCCCAAGAATAATGGACATATTATCATCTTCAGGCATTTCAAGCACAACAAAATCAGTTAATATCAAGCAATTATGAGCCACTTGAACAGGTACATACTCACATATACCAACAGGAATAGTGGTAGATTTATCAGCCATTTGCAAAGATATATCAGTTGGTATTAATTTTTCTAGTTGAAGCCTCTTATAGAGAGAGAAAGGCATAACATTAACTCCAGCTCCCAAATCACACAAAGCAATTCTAACATAACTGTTCTTAATAGAGCAAGGGATAGTTGGAATCCTAGGGTATCCAAGTTTCTTAGGAACCTTACCATTAAAGGAATAATTAGCAAGCAAAGTAGAAATTTCTTCATTAGGGATCTTCCTTTTATTCGAGACAATATCCTTCATATAATTTGAGTAAGGAGGCAATTTAATAGCATCAGCCAAAGGAATTTGCAAGAATAAAGGTTTCATCCACTCACAAAACTTATTATAATGTTCATCTTCCTTTGACTTGTGTTTCTTATCAGGGAAAGGCATAGGTTTTTGGACCCAAGGTTCTCTTTCACTACCATGTTTCTTAGCAATAAAATCTTCTTTGGTGTATTTAGTATTCTTAGTGTGGTTTTCAGGTTCTTCTTCAAATTTTTCTTCATTAGGAACTTCATTATCTTCATTACCACTTTCAGTTTCAGCATCAGAGATAGATATACTATTAGGATCTATAGCAGGTTTAGAGGGTTCTACAACAGTTTTATGTTTCTTTTTCCTTTTCTTATGAGTAGAACCACTATTTTCAGCTTGTTGAGAATCCTGCTCAATTCTTTTGGGAGGCCCCTCAGGATATAGAGGATCCTGGGTAGTAGCTCCACTTCTAGTTCTGATTTCATAAGCATGTTTTTCTTTAGCAGCATTAACTAGCAAGTCGTTTTGCACTTCAACGAGTTGATCTATTTGAGTTTGAACCATTTGAAAGTGTTTAACAATCATTTTAACATCATTAGAGGTTCTTTCCACAATATCTTTCAACTCAACAATAGCTCTAGTGTTTTCCATTAGATGATTTTGCACCCTTTTATTAAAGTTATCTTGCTTAACAATAAAGATATCGAATTCTTCTAAGCATTGATCAGGAGGTTTAGAGTAAGGGATATCACCTTCATCAAAGTGTTAGAGAGAGTGTACCTCAATGGTGGATGAGTAGGAAATAGGCTTACATAATTCTTCTATAGGAGGTAAATTCTTGACATCTACAGCTTTAATTCCCTTCTCCTTAAGACATTTCTTAGCTTCCTTCATCACTTCATCATTTAATTCAATAACTCCCCTCTTCTTTGATGTTGGAATAGGCACCAGAATAATAGGTTCAGGTACAATTACTTCAGGTATAGCTGGTTTAGGAGGAGTCCAATCTTCATAGTTCTTACTTATTTTAGCCATTAATTCCTCAGCTTCCTTAGGAGTCCTATTCCTGAAAACACAATCAGCACAACTATCTAGGTATGTCCTAGATTCTTCAGTTAGTCCATTATAAAATATATCAAGAAGCTCATTCTTAGATAATGGACTTCCAGTTGTCCATGAATCAAAGCACAAAACCTTGCCCAAGATTTGGGCAATACCTCTTTTTCTCCCTGTTTAAAATCAAAAAGTTCCTGCAAAATAGCATGTCTAGCACTAGGAGGAAAATATTTCTGCAGGAAAGTACTAATCAAGCAATCAGGGCTATCAATAGATCCAGGAGGTAAATTACTAAACCAAGTTTTAACT
Organism: Avena sativa; assembly: GCA_916181665.1. Lineage (NCBI taxonomy): Eukaryota > Viridiplantae > Streptophyta > Magnoliopsida > Poales > Poaceae > Avena > Avena sativa. Next base: position 622,452,940 of record OV702289.1, read on the forward strand.
TCTCCTTTCAGTGAAAAAGGGAAAATCTAAGCAACAAATTAAGTATGCATCTTAATATCATCAGAAAACAAGCCACTCATGGTAGAAAGTTCATTTATATGTGCTACCGCACTTTCATTCTTATTCCCACAAAAAGGTTCTTTCTCAACAATAGCTATGTAATATAGATCGAGAGAAATCATAATCTTTATCTATAATGTTTATGGGAGAGGCAGCAAACTTAGCAATAGGATATAATTTGGGTCTAATAGTACGCCTCTCAAGGAGAATCTTAGCAGCGCTCCTATCATGGGTGTTTTTACATTCTTTAATAAATTCATCGGTCATCTCAACATAAGCAACTTCAATATCATAACTTTCACTAGACTCAGGTGAACTAACAGGTGTAGTAGTGTCTTCATTAGGAGTTTCAGTATTTCCAGCTGTAGTTCTAGCAATTGTAGCATCTAGGAAAGGACCTAATGAACCAGTCTTATCAAGCACAGTAGAAGCAGCATCATAAGCATCAGAAGTTTCAGATTCAGCAGTAGTAGCAGTGTGTGTAGCATGTGTATGTGGTGGTGTAACGAGCTTAGAAGATGGTGAATCAAGAGCAACAGAGGTGTTCAGAACCGTACCTCTTCTTGTAGTGGATGGTAAAATAGGAACCTTGCCAGCATGAGACTTACCCATGATGGATGGATAACAGCGAACAATAGAGAATCCAAGTGAACTTGATAAATAAAGCTATGCTCCCCGGCAACGGCGCCAGAAAATAGTCTTGATGACCCACAAGTATAGGGGGTGTATCGCAGAATTTTTGAGGGAAGTGAAACCCAATTTATTGATTCGACACAAGGGGAGCCAAAGAATATTTATAAGCCTTAACAACTGAGTTGTCAATTCAGCTGCACCTGGAAACAATCTTGCTCACAGCAGTTTATCAGTAGCAACAGTTTTGTAGTAGGAATAGTAAAGTAGCAGCAGTAGGGAAGTAAAGACAGCAACAACAATAGCAGTAAACAGTAGGATTCGAGTGCGGTAGGCATAGGGATGGATGGACGGGCGTTGCATGGACAAGACAATTCACATAGCAATCAGAACATAGGGCAATTGCAGATAAATAAGATAAAGCATCCAAGTACTAGATAATCCTAGGAATGTGTTCCATATATAGTCATATGTGCTCGCAATGAGAACTTGCACAACATCTTTTGTCCTTCCAGCCCGTTTGTAGCGGGGCCTCAAGGGAACTATTGGCAATTAAGGTGCTCCTTTTAATAGAGGACTGGAGCAAAGCATTAACACTCCGTGAACACATGTGATCCTCACAACAAAGCCATTCCCTCCGGTTATCCCGATTCCTGTCACTTCGGGGCCATTGGTTCCGGACAACAACGTGTGTATACAACTTGCAGATAAGACCAAAAACAATACTATCATAATGAATCAATAACATGTTCAGATCTGAAATCATGGCACTCGGGTCCTAGTGACAAGCATTAAGCACAACACGTCGCAACAAAGTCATAAAGCACTAATAGAAGATACTAGGCACCATGCCCTAACAATCTGATGCCATTACATGAACGATCTCATCCAATCCCTACCATCCCCATAGCCTACAGCGGGGGATTACTCACTCATAGATGGGGGAAACATGGATGGTCGATGGAGAAGCGATGGTGATGATGATGGTGATGATCTCCTCCAATTCCACATCCCGGCAGGGTGCCAGAACGGAGTTTCTGGTGCTGTTTCGTGGAATCTGGTGGTGGTGTCGGAGCAGAACTCCTTCTGGAAAAACGTCGAACCCCCTGGAGTTTTTAGGTCAGAAGGCTTCTTATAGGCGAAGAGGGAGACCGAGGGGGTGCCTAGGGGGCCCACACCACCCCCTGGCGCGGCCTGGCCTGGCCTGCGCCACCAGGTGGTGTGGCCACCCCTGGCTCTTCTCCGTCTAGTATTCTGGCTCCTGGATTCTTTGGGTGAAATAGGATTTTTGGCATATTTTTCTGGATTTTTCCTTAGTTGATTTTCTGCACAAAAAGTAGACACCAAGGCAATTCTGCTGAAAATAGCGTCAGTTTGCGTTAGTTGCATCCAAATCACACAAGTTTAGAGGAGAAACAATAGCAAAAGTGTTCGGGAAAGTAGATACGTTTTGGACGTATCACACCCTCATTACTAGTGGCTAGTGCTAAACTAAACTTGATCACTTTAGATGGGAAGACTTGGAGAAAATGATTATGAAAACCTTGGAATGATGACTCATTCTATTGAAATGTTTTGACATGTGTCATGGGACACAATGAGTTGGAGATGATACTGATTGAAACATAGGCTTTGACTTCGATAAAAACTGATGGTTGGGTTCGGATGCGATACCATTCCAATTTTACCGTACAACCACAATACCTGAGTTGGGTAGGGATTAACTGGAAGCTTATGTGTCTTAGTATGGGTTCCCTCGCGGAAATAGGTTGAGCTGAGGCTACCTCGTGAGTGTGAATGTCCACCTATGCAGTTCCCGGGATGGCAGTTGGCCATGGCTGGGAGGCCAAGCTCATAGGGGAGGTGCCTATACTAGGGTGTGTAATTGAAAGGTTAGGATTGATTATCCACATACCAAGTATGATGATTCAGGGTTATCCCTAATGGATGTATCAAATTTTGTGGTGAAAATGTACCACCTCTGCAGAGTGTCAAACTATTTGAATAGCCACGTCTGCGGTTATGGACAGTTGGAGTGGCCATACTATTCCGTTGCCAGATGTTTTCAAAATGACTTGTGACTTGAAAGATGATTTTGACTTGACCACAACAGAGTTGTGGACATGAAAACTAGGTTCCCACTTGAGTAATCTAGATAACTAAATTAGGCTCTACTACTAAGTACTTCTAAAATAAATTTGGCTTGTTGCAAACAAGACTAGAGCTTAGGATTCCTACTAGGAATGTCTTACTTACATTAGTTATAGTTTGCGAGTACTTAAAGAGTACTCGTGGCTTTGTCCCTGGCTATTCCCATGGCCAGACTACGAGGAATACTACCCGGAAGATGGACATCGGGAGGTCTATGATAACTGGGATCATCTCCCATCGTCAGCATTGCCTGTGACCCTGAAGATGGAGCCCCTATTATGTTTACTTTTCGCTGCTTTGATTGGATTAAGAATGGATCATGACATCCTCTATTTGTAAGACTATTATGGTTTGTAATGGATGATCTACTGTGGTACCAATTATGTTATGTCTCACAAAAATGGTAATATTGGGATTGTGATATACGGCATAACAGACATCTGGACTTAAAAATCCGGGTGTTGACAATTCCCCACCCTCCAGTGGCCGCTCCGGCGACGGGAGGATGGGGAATCGACGGATCACGCCGTGTACATAGTGTAGGGCGTAGCGGTGTGGCTTCCCACGGTGCTGTGGAGGTGGTGGTGGCATCGGTCAGTTTTTGGTGGGTAGCTCTCCCCTTCTCCGCTTCGGCCACTCCGGTGGAGCGTCGTGGTGGACCTGTTGCCCCTTGCGCGGCTGTGGTGTGCGGTTTCCCCATGTCGGCGACCGAGAGATGGTGGCGTCAGGTTTTAAAGGTTTGAAGGTGAGGTTGCAGATAACCGAGTCGGTGTCGCCGTCTGTCATGCAAGGTGGAGGTGCCCACACCGAGGAGCGTTGACTTCCTGGTCGCAAGGGGAGTTCTCCTAGTCCAAGCTATCAGAGGAGATGCGGCGGGTTCCGCCGGCGCATCGGCTTGCTCGACAGAGACGAGGCCAAAGTTCAGTTTGGACTTCAATGTAATTTTTGTTTTACTCTGGACTTTTCTGTAAGAGTCTCGGTTTAATGCAATCAGATCCCTCTTTCGCAAAAAAAAGGTGCATAGATGCATATAAATTTAGAAAAATCTATCTGACGAGGGTTTAACTCGTCAATGCCCATTATTATGGACTTGGGTTTTGGAGAAGGAGAGAGCACTGGAGGGATCAATCGGATAGCAAACAAGCACACAGGGACACAAGGTTTACCCAAGTTTAGGCCTCGTAGAGGTCCCTACTCCTGCTTGACTGCTCTTGGAATTAACGAAGAAATCGAAGATTACAGGGGCGCGCAGATGCAATCTGGCAAGAGTTGTGGAAATTAAGGATTGTGTGTGTCCTCCTCGCCACCCCCTCCTAGCCTTTATATAGATAGGCTAGGCCTTTGGTAGTAGGTCGAGTCGGTTACAGATTAGGGTTTTCCCTTTTGAACTTTCTATCTTAAGATTCTTCTTGTCTCGCAAGCAATCGAGAGTCCATGGGCCACTCGAATTCTCCACTGAGTCTTGGCAACACCGTGGGCTTCTGCCATATCTGGACCGTATATACCAAGCTCCAGTACGTGTAGGGTATACCCATGTCAGTATCCCCCAAGTGTCTAGTCGAATCGAAGATTCGACTGGGACTTTATGAAGTCTTTCGAATGCATGATTGAGCAGCTTCCGAGTGTTCTGTTTGTGTCATAGGGATTGTTGATATACGTGCCTGATTTATCCGATGTATCGGTATTAGTTAACTGCCTTAGGGAAAAACAACATAATCTACTCAAACTCGAGTCCCCGGACTCGAATTCGGAAAAGTGCTGGCGTAATTCGACTCAGGCCGCGGAGGTCTTATAGGAGTCAAATTCCAGTGTATAAGTGTGAGCACTTGACGCGTCCGTCAAGGCATGTCCATCGTACCTACGGGCATGGATATATTTCTGGTAGCACGCAGCAGATGCGTTGCCAGGCCTTATTCAGGTCTTATCTTCACGCTGTAAGCGCGACATCTGGATTTTTGTCATCACAAAGATGACTCGGGTGGCCCAGGAGATGCAGTCTCTTTGTAGGGGAAGATTGAGGCGGAGTCGCCATAGCATTCGAGTGTGGATGTTATCAACATACAATATGATGTACAAATAATCATAGGGTGCGTGACCAGCGCTCCCTATGGGAGTAGCCCCCGAGTGCCTGGTTGAGTCGAAGACGCAAGCGGGGATTAAAGACCTTTTGCGAATGCTGTCGTCTTTTGTTGCTTGTTTTAGTCGAATTTACTTCCGGCCCTCCCTATGGGAGTAACCCATAATTCACAATCGAATCATAGATTCGAGTGGTGGGTATGTCCTGAATGTTCATATACCTACATAAAGATAAATCATAGGGTGCACGACCAGCGCTCCCTATGGGAGTAGCCCCTGAGTGCTTGGTTGAGTCAAAGACTCGAGCAAGGACTAAAGTAGTCGAAATCTTCTGCTGCTGAAATCAATGACGTCAGTGCTGACGATGTGATGACCTCGGTTGCCCGCGTGAGCGGTTTTGACAGGACGTGATGAGTGGTGGGTCCCACTTTCTGACCTTGATTTGATCGGGCATGCGTAATCTTCTGTTTTAACTATGTCTCCTCGATTTCCGCGCGTAATGGGAATAGTGGGGGGACGGTTCATGCTTCAGCTTCGCCAGTTACTTCCTTTGTTCTCACCGCCATCAGAAGATGGGCAAGAAGAAGGCAGGCGCCGCTGCTAGATCCGCGGCCGCCATTGCCACCACCAATAAGAAGGGCGGCACCACCACTGTGGGCACCAGCGCCGCCGGTGCTGGGAAGAAGAAGGGTGCGGGCACCCGCATCACCAATGGCGCCTGGCGCACGTCCATCATCAAGCCTGCCGAGCTGCAACTTCATCATCGAGATGGAGTTCTTCCTTCTGTGGAAGACGAATCGCAAGTGCCTGGTGAGGAGGTAATTCCTTGTCCTCCTCCTGGTTTCCGGGTGATGTTCCTTGCGTTCATCATCCGAGGTCTTTCTCTCCCCGGCATCCTTTCTTTAGGGGTCTCCTTTGCTTCTATGGGCTCTAGCTGCATCAGCTGTCCCCAAATTCTATTCTCCACATCTCCTGCATCATTACTCTTTGCGAGTGCTGGCTCGGAATCGAACTGCACTTTGGCCTCTTCAAGAGGCCTTTTAAGCTGAAACGCTAGTCAGCATCCGGTTCGGTAGTCTACGATGTAGGAGGCTACAGAATCCACGTCGACTCCGCTGTCACCTACTTTGATATCAAGCTTACTGCGTCCGTCCAAGGGTGGAGGGACAAGTGGTTCTACATCCGCGACCAGAAGGCCGATGGAGAACACTACGGACTCACGCCCTTTGATCCTGCAACGCCGTGCAAGAGGAGGCGCTCTTGGAAGAATATCGTGATATCCGGTGAGTCCGAGGAAACAAATGTGTTGTATAAGTGTGTTTACGACCTCGAGAGTCGCATAGGCAAAGAAGAGGGAGGCGCTGCCCTCATTAGCACATGTTTGTGTCGCTGCGTCCAGCTTCTGCAGGCCAGAGTCCACCCCATGTTCCGATGGGCCAGTGCGAACGATGCCACTCGCGTATCTGCCAATGGCATTTCTGCAGGTGAAGTAGATAGGAGGTTGCGATTGGTGACCAAATATACCGCCAAGGAGGATCTCCCAAGCGAACCAATCGTGCCTCCATTCGACGCCTCTAACCCTCCTCCTGAGATAGAATTGTACTATGAAGTAGTTATTTTTTGTCGATTGCCACTGGGTACTGGATATAATGTTGTATCTTCTGAATGCAGGACTGGAAGGTGTATCCCAATTTGCCCCCTCGTCCTAAAGGGGTTATCCCTCGCGAGGTGGATGAAGAGGATGGGTCGGGGTCGACCGTCCCAATCGAAGAGGAGGAGGGAGCCCCCGAGTCTAGCGACCAGGACACTCGCAAGCGTTCTCGCAGCGAGGATTCTGATGTTACTTCTCCGACGATGCCGGAAGGTCCTTCTGCTACTGCAGAGGAACCAATCCCCGGCGTTCCTGTGTGTTCCATGGCTCCTTCTGCCCGAAAGAAGATGCGACTACCGAATGAGTCGTTGGAGTCGGAGGAGAAATCCTTCGACCTTGATAGATTTGACTGGTGAGTTCTGCATTCGTGACTTTGTATTGGTTTCTTTTTGGAGCTGCTTTCCCTAAAGTTTTTGCTAGATGTGTTTTGTAGTCAAGCGGCGTCGTCGTCTTCTGACGACATCCAATTTGTGAAGTAATCCGGAGTCGCAGACTCCAAAGGCCAAGGAAGTGGTCAAACGATCTTCCTCTCCTCCATTGGCGACCCACTCCGGGCACAACTCGTCGAGTTCCCCGCACGCTGGGGGACACCAAGTGGTTGCCCGGATGACTACGCAACAGTCATCTTCGGAGTCTTTGGAGGACCATGTAAGCATTCTTTTGTAGTCGAATATATACTTGGTGCTATTGCTAAACTTTGTTTTCTTCTGATGTAGTTCATTGTGAAAGAGGCTGCTCGCCTGGCGGAGCAAGTCCTTGACATGGGTCGACAGCATGCACGGCTGGACAATCGCCATCGTGTTGTTGAAGGTTAGTTTTGGCTTTGTCTTTGTCTTCATGAAGTTTCTAGATTCGATTAATGATTCGTCCTGTGCCTTGCAATCGAGCATAACGAACTTCTTCGTCATGCTGCTTCCCTCGAAAAGGCGCTTGCCATGGCGGCGAAGAGTCGTGATGAAGCAATCGCGGCCTTGGAGGAGTCGCAAAAGCGCGAAGAACACTTGCGAAAGCGCGAAGAGGACTTGCGCGTCTCCAATGCCGAGAGGGAGAAGTTGTTCGAGGAGCAACTTTTCTCGATTGCTAAGTCCCTCTCAGGTATTCTCTTAGCTGAATTTTTGTTGTTTCTTTCTTTGACATCATGTTATTGTGCTAACACTTTGCTGTATGTAGATGTCAGCGGCCTGAGCTTTGACACCCAGGCCCTTTGTCACGATGATGCGTCGGCTGGTGCTGTCACCGCAGTCGAAGAAGATAGTGCTTCCCTTCAGGGGACGCTGACGAAGGCCAAGGGTGTGCTCAGTCGCATACGCAAGGATCTAACCCCCAAGGTTGATCTCATTGACAACCTTGAGGACTTGGTGGAATCCTGTTGGGGGGATACCCCCGGGTAGGGTCACTCCGGGGTATAAGGGCTGAGTTAGCCGAGGTTCGGCAAGGTCAAAGCGGATGCTGGCCGGGTCACCTCAAGGCAGGCCGGATCACGGAGTAACCCGGACCAGGGGGGTCGCCTGACATTGTCTCATCCGACTTAAGGAGTAAGTCGGAAGTGCTTGTCTAACTTATATGCAGGAACATGTGTGGCCGGATCTACTATGATCCGGGTCCTCGCTTAGCTTCTGGGAGAAGAAAGGAATCTCTCTGGTCAAAAAGAAGGTCCGATACGCACTGCATGAGCAGAGAAAGCAAGGGCATGACCACCGGGTTGTGGCTGACAAGGGCGACGACGCCCATGTCAGCTGACGCGGGCGCCGCAGAGGCTTACGTCGCTAAAGCATGTGTGACGCGCGGGAAAAGCACCCCGGTCGGGTTACTACTTTGGGAGGGGGCATATTCTTAGGAATATGCCTCCACGTATGCCCTAGGAAGGGACCGAACTTCCTCTATATAAGGGGGGGCTAGGTCTCTGGTAGAGGGGGTTGGTTGAGCGCTAGTTGGTTTGGTGATTCAATAGGGCCAGTTGATCTAGGGTTCTAGGGAAAAATAGTAGGCAGGAGTAAGAGAGCTCCTTCTTCCTCCTCTCGCCAATACAGCTCAAGGAGCACTTGTAATCTCGAGATATAGCAATACAAACTTCCGTGTGGAGAATCACTCCACTATCCCTCCCTGGATTCCCCTAGCATGTATTAGTCCCCACCTTTAGCCTATCCATGGCATCTGCCGTGACACCACCACGACAGTTGGCGCCCACCGTGGGGCTAGCGGCGCTAGCAGGGGTGAAGATCCGGACAGGAAACCTCATCGGCACCGGCGAACGCGTCGTCTCCGGGCTCGTTCAGCGCTTTGGAGCGCTGGATTTCGTCAGCGACAATGCTGGCTGCTTCGGTACGCACCCACTTCCGTGCAACGGCCTCTTCGTCAAGCTCGGTGCGCACAAGGTCTACGTTGTCGTGGACGTCTCGTGTGTTCATCCGCGCCGCGTCATCGATGCGGGGGAACCACCCCTCACTGTGGCTCGCGGGGCGCGTATCGCTCGCTCCCCGGACCATGCGGAGGTGATGATGACGGCGCCAGGTGCAGGCGCAAGAAAGGACCCAGCACCAGACCCGGAGGTAACACCTAAGGCACCGAGGAAAGGTAGAGGACCTCCACTAGAGAGGCCTGAGAACGTACTGAGAGAAGCTATGGATAGCTTGGCTAACCCGGTAGCAGCAGTGGTAGATCCGGCTTAGGCACAGGCCGAGCTAGAGGAAACTAGGCAAAAGATACTGGAGGGTGCAAAGAAAATAGCCGCGGCTCAGCAGTCACTGAACATGACGCTGCGTGAGTACGCAAAGGCAAACAAAGTTGATACGGTAAAAGTAAAAGGGAGAAATCTCATAAGCGAGATGAACAGAGAAGGTGATGATGGAGCAGAAGGGTCGGAAAACTATCTGTCTGTGGGGTTGCCGAAGTATAGTACCCGGCAAAGAACCTCAGAGCAGCAGATGCGCCTGCGTCCGAGTTAGAGGGTCTGACGGTTGAGGCCCGTCAAAGACAGCAAGATAGGGTTAACGAGCTGGTTCGGATCGCGAACAGACAGAACGAAGAGCTGCTGAGAGCTAACCCGGAGAGAGCTGGAGCTTCCAAAATCGTCCATTCGGTGATGGGTAACCCAGAGAAGTCCGTTGGGGCCGCATCATCGCCTCATGGTGGTCCAAGGAGAGAAGAGGTAGTAACCTCGGCCAGACGGAACAAACAGATCGTCCCGTACGACCCGACGCGTGCGGGAAAAGAAAAAGAGATGCGGAAAAATGATGATCGACGGAGTGTGAGCCGAGGTGAAGCTGGCCGAGGTAATCACGACCAAGGCAATGCCGGTCAAGGGAACGTTGTCAACAGCAATGCCGGACAGCGCAACTCCACAGGAGCAGGACAACCGCAGCAGCGGAATATACCAAGGCAAGAGCAAAGCGCCGGCCGAGGTATGCAGCAGAAAGCTGCGCAACGAGAGAAAAACCGATACGACGACAATGATTCGGAGATGGTGAACGCAGGGTACCCTAGACCAGACTATCATGTGATAGGGTCAAGATTGGGAAGCAGGGATTTAATGCCGGATGACGCCAGGTTAAAACTGGATCGCCTGTATAGGTCGGAACAGATCGAATGTCAAGGTCCTCCGGGTCCAGCGTGCTTTGGACTCCGGATCATGAAGGAACCGCCGGTACCAAACTTCCAGTTACCCAGAGGCACGAAGACGTATGACGGCAGTACCAAGCCAGAGGATTGGCTGATAAACTATGCTACGACGGTGAAAATTGCAACTGGCAACTTGAGATGGGTTGTACGTTACGTGCCCCAGATGTTGGAAGGCTCGGCCAGAGTATGGTTGAATAATTTACCACCTGGAAGCATCAACTTCTGGATAGATTTTGAAGAAATGTTTATCAGCAACTTCTCAAGTACATATCAGAGGCCGAATAGACCGCAGACCCTAGCAATGTGCAAGCAAAGACCTAACGAGACGGATCACGAATTCTTGACCCGGTGGTGTACTGTGAGAAACTCGTGTGAGGGTGTCATAGAGTCACAGGCCATAGCGTGGTTTGCGCAAGGGTGCAGATATGGCAGCGAGCTGTGGATGAAGTTGCAAAGGAAAATGCCAATTACACTGGCAGAGATGATCCGGATTGCTGATTCGTATGCTTTGGGCGATCCGACTCAACCTAGGCTCGCGTCAAATGAGTCAAACGAGGAATACTATCATAGGGATGGAGCTGGGTCATCCCGGAGGAACGATTACAGAGGAAAAAGGAGAGATGATAGACCGGATCATCGCTACGGTTCGCAACAAGTTGCAGCTGTGAATCAAGATCAACCCGGAGCAGGGAGCAACCAACGCCAGAGAACGGGAGGGCAATGGACTCCAAGAAATGATGGCAAGAAAACCTGGACTCCAGAGCAAAAGAAACAGTGGCAAGAAAAGAAAGACCGTCCGAGATATACCTACGAGTCAATGTTGGACCAGCCATGTAAGTTTCACACGCCAAATCCGAATAGCCCGGCGAGTCACACGACGAGCCAATGTGAGTGGATGCGTAAGATAGAGCAAGGTGGTTCGAGGAATGCTCAGGCACCCCGGAATGAGCAACCTCGGCAGGAGTTACCTCGGCAGCAATTGCTCTCCGGGGCGAACGTGCAGCAGCTAATGTTGCCTCCCCCTCCGCCGAGGTATGACAACAATGAGAGAAGGGATGCAGTGCATCAGGTGGAAAATCAGCAACAACCGGATCAGAGGTACCCCGGAAACGAGGGAAGGAATGAGTACAGGGAACATCACCAGAGTTATTGCGTGTTCACGACTGAGGAAACAGATAGAAAGAGCTTGCAGCGCCGACATATGGAGGTCAATGCGGTCATGCCAGCAGTGACGAGGTACATGCCTTGGTTGGACCAGGAAATCACCTGGAACATCAAAGATCATCCTAAACTTATGTCGAGTCCAGGTTCGTATGCGCTAGTGCTAGATCTGACATTCATTGGACCGAACACCAATGTGAGGTTCTCCAAGGTTTTGATTGATAATGGTAGTATCATTAACATCATGTATGCGGATACGATGCGCAAGTTGGGCATCTCGGAGAACATGCTCCAGGCTACGAGAACAACTTTCCATGGCATCGTACCAGGCATTTCTTGTGAGCCCATAGGCAAAGTCCGGGTCGACGTGCTATTCGGCACAAGGGATAACTGCCGAACTGAAAATCTGGAGTTTGAAGTGGTGAACTTGGAAAGTGCATATCACGCGTTACTCGGAAGACCAGCGTTGAACAAATTCATGGCAAGCTGTCACATCAGTTATCTGAAAATGAAGTTGCCCGGGCCAAATGGAGTGATTACCATTGCTGGGGATTTCCGACGTTCCATTGAGTGTGCTTCAGCCGGGTCTAACCTAGCCGAGTCACTCGTGATTGCGCAAGAGAAAAGAAAAATCCAAGAGGTGGCGGAATTAGCTCAGTTCGCGCAACAATATATGTCGGCGTTAAGTAACCCGCATGGCAGCGTTTCATTTCAAGCCGCAAAGGACACCAAGAAGGTTCTAGTTGATAACATGTTCCCAGAGCGCACCGTAACAATTGGTACCGGGTTAACTGAAAAATAGGAAAGCGAGCTCGTCAACTTCCTCCGTGAGAATCGGGATATTTTTGCTTGGTCTACACAGGACTTGCAAGGTGTTCCGAGGGAGTTGGCCGAGCCCTCTTTGAACGTAAGACCCGGAGCAAGGCCGGTGAAGCAACCTCTCCGCCGCTTCGCCGAGGATAGGAGAAAAGTCATTGGAGACGAGATAGCTCGGTTACTAGCAGCAGGATTTATCATGGAGGTACTATATCCGGATTGGCTCTCTAATCCGGTACTGGTAGAAAAGAAGAAGGACGATCCGAACGTGGCGGTGGTTTGGCGTATGTGTATCGATTACACGAACCTGAACAAGGCGTGTCCAAAAGATCCATTTCCACTGCCGAGGATAGATCAGGTCATAGACTCGACCGCGGGATGCGAACTGTTGTCATTCATTGATGCATATTCTGGCTTCCACCAGATACCTCTGAACCCGGATGATCAAATAAAGACTGCGTTTATTACCCCGTACGGGGCTTACTGCTATCGCACTATGCCGTTCGGTTTACATAATGCAGGTGCAACGTACCAAAGATGTATGCAAAAATGTTTGCACGACCAAATAGGTCAAAACGTACAAGTATACGTGGATGATGTGGTTATCAAGACCAAGGAAAGCACAACGCTCCTTGACGACATAAGGCAGACATTCGCGAACTTGAGAAGGTTCCGGATGAAGCTTAACCCAGAAAAATGTTCCTTCGGTGTCCCGGCTGGAAAATTACTTGGATTTCTCATCTCCAGCCGAGGTATCGAAGTTAATCCAACTAAGATCCGAGCCATCGAACGAATGGAGCTGCCGAAGTGTCTTAACGATGTCCAGAAGTTCACTGGATGCCTGGCATTATTGAGTCGGTTTGTATGTCGGTTGGGAGAAAAGGCACTGCCTCTCTACCAACTCATGAAAAAGTCGGATAAATTCGTTTGGACGCCACAGGCCGATGAAGCCTTTGCTCACTTAAAAAAGATGTTGGCCACTGCGCCAGTGTTAGCCTCTCCACTACCAAAGGAGCCAATGTTGCTCTACATAGCCGCAACCAACCGAGTTGTAAGTGCAGTAATTGTAGTGGAGCGCAATGAAGAGGGTAAGTCGGTGTAGAGGCCAGTATATTACCTGAGCGAGGTATTGTCTGTCTCAAAACAGAACTACCCGCACTTTCAAAAGGTGGCATACGGTGTCTATATGGCGGCAAAGAAGTTAAAGCATTACTTTGAGGAGCACCCCATCAAAGTAATATGTGAAGCTCCCATATCCGAGATAATGGGTAACAAAGATGCGAGTGGCAGAATTGCAAAATGGGCAATTGAGTTAGCCCCTTATGCGCCCCAATACGACAGAAGAGAAGCGATCAAATCTCAGGCTATGGCGGACTTTTTTGTGGATTGGGCCGAGGTACAATACGAACCACCGCCACCAGATCCGAATTACTGGAGGATGCACTTTGACGGGTCGAAAACCAAAACCGGACTAGGCGCCAGGGTTGTGCTTACCTCGCCAAAGAAGGACCAGCTAAAGTACGTATTGCAGATCCATTTCGCGGCATCGAACAATGTCGCTGAGTATGAGGCTCTTGTGCATGGGCTCAAAGTGGCAAAGGAGATTGGCATATGTCGGATAATATGCTTTGGCGACTCGGATCTGGTGGTGCAGCAGGTGTCCGGAGTGTGGGACGCCCTGGATCCAAACATGGAACTATACAAATTTCACGTGCAGAAGATATCTGGTTACTTCGAGGGGTGTGAATTCCACCATGTACCCCGAGTGGAAAACGAGACTGCCGACATGTTGTCAAAGCTCGGATCGACCAGACAGGCAATTCTGCCGGGTGTAGCATTGGAACACCTCAGAAAACCATCTATCAGGTTGTCCCCAGGAACCGACTCGATCTATGTCCCGGAAAATACGGAATCCGGAGCTGAGCCCATGGACATTGACACGGGAGGTAGTACGCTAGACCCGGGGACTGCATCAGCAAACCCGGGGACTGCCTCGGCAAACCCGGGGACTACCTCGCTAGACCCGGGGACTGCTCAGCGTGATCCGGCTGAAGTTATGCCGGTGGATCAGATGGAAATTGATGAGGAGATATTCCCTCCACGAGCCATACCAGCTTGGGCACTACCTATATTCCAATTCCTGAAAGACGGTACGTTACCCGCCGAGGAGGTGTTAGCCAGGCAAACTCAGAGGAGGGCAAAAGCATAAACAATCATCAATTCCGAGTTGTACAAACGGAGTGTAACCAATGTCCTCCAACGATGCATTGACCCGGAAGAAGGGCTTGACATCCTCCGAGATATACACCAAGGAGAATGCGGGCATCATGCCTCATCCCGAGCCTTGGTGGCAAAGGCGTTCCAGCATGGATTCTACTGGCCAAGTGCCTTGGAACAAGCAAAGGATCTGGTGAGAAAATGCAATGGTTGTCAAAGGTACGCCACCAAGACACATATGCCTATGTCGGAACTCAAGACCATACCAATTACGTGGCCATTTGTTGTATGGTGCTTGGATATGGTTGGCCCGTTCAAACCGGCGAGAGGAAACATGACACACATTTTGGTCATGGTGGACAAGTTTACAAAATGGATTGAAGTGAAACCTATAAGAAAATTTGATGGAGCTACGGCCGTGACATTTCTCAAAGACATTATCTTGAGATACGGTTATCCACATAGTATCATAACCGATAATGGAACAAATTTTGCGGAAGGAGCATTTGCGCGCTCCTGCTGAGATAAGAAGATCTGACTCGATGTCGCCTTGGTAGCCCACCCCGCATCGAACGGGAAGTGGAAAGATCCAACGGATTAGTATTATCCGGGATAAAACCCTGGCTCATTGAGCCGCTGCAAAGATCAGCGGGGTGCTGGATAGAAGAACTACCAACGGTACTGTGGAGCTTAAGAACAACTCTGAATTGATCAACAGGCTATACGCCATTTTTTCTGGTATATGGGGCAGAAGCTGTATTACTAGCCGACATAGAGCATGATTCGCCTAGGGTCACCCAATACACAGAAGCCGAAGTGCAAGAAGCCCAGCAAAATGATGTTGATTTGCTGGAAGAAGCGAGAGAACTGGCACTGTCCAGACCTGCCATATATCAGCAAAATCTCCGACGCTATCATAGCCGGAAAGTGTGCCCCCGAGTCTTTCGGGAAGGCGATCTGGTGCTCCGGTTGGTACAACGAACTACTGGCATGCATAAATTATCCCCCCCATGGGAAGGGCCATTCATTGTGAGCAAAGCATTGCACAATGATTCTTACTATCTCATAGATGCAAAGCCACATGAAAAGAACAAGGTAGACAGGTCCGGAGAGGAATCCAAGCGACCGTGGAATGTAGCACTACTTCGTCCCTTCTACACCTAGCTAAGAAGTGTATGTATCCGAGTCGTCTCATATGTCGGTATGTATGTCGGCAATGAGCTTATCAATGAAATAGCAGCGCCTCGAGCAGTAACTCGGGGACTGCCTTAATAACGTTTGTTGTTACTTTTTATGCGGTAGCTGGAATAAGTCGTTCTACTTAACCCGGATTAGTAATGTGTGAGCACCAAAAACCCAACCCTTCGACTTGCTGTTGTCCAACAAGAATTGGCTTCATGGCAAGCAAGGGAACAAGTTTGGAATTGCGTAGCACATGAAAAACGACTAAGGAAACGAGTCTATTTGAGCTAACGCTTATTTTTTGGACTAACCCTGTATTTATTTTCAAGTTATTATGCTGAATTATTTTGAGCTAAGCCTAAAAGTTTCCAAGTATTGTTAAAACAATTTTTGAAGCTCGGATTCGTAAGTCGTAAAACTGAATCAAGGTAGACACAGACCGAGCCAGAGAATTGGACGAACAATAAAATGAAACTCGAGGGTTGCGCCCAAGTTAATCCGGCATAGAAATGTAGTAGCAAAATATCACATATCCAGCATACAATTGCACCCGGCATACCGGGGATCTGATAAATTTTCAAGTTTTTTGGAACTAAGGAGAAGCAGGAGGAGGAAGTTCGGCGTCATCATCGATGTCTTCAATATCTGAAGCATCATATTCTCCGCCCTCATCCGACCCATCTTCAATGTTCTCATTGTGCTCGTCCCCAGCGGATTCCAGGAAGCTCGGTCCTTCAACCCAGTCATGAATAGGAGAATATTCGACGAGGCTGTAGGCGCAAGCCTGGCGCCGAGCTACCCACTCCGGATCATCGGTCCATCTGGATCCGGTGCACCGGCGTGTAAGGAGGCTGAGGTCGATCTTCTCGTACCATGTGAGAATATGGTGAAGGATGGTATCAGCTGCAACACGACCAGCGGACTCTCTCCAAAGGTCAAGCTGGGTCTCAATTTCCATTAACTTCTCGACGAGAGTCGCGATGGTCTCTGGGCTACTCTCTCCGGGACAGAACATATTGAAAATGCGAACTGCAACGTCGAGGATGTCCTTGCCATAATTCTTGATAGTTCCCACGCGAGCTGACAGGCTGACCAATAGGTCCTCCATGTCTAAGGGAATGCTCTCACCGTCAGGAACGACAGGAGTACCCCTCTCTTGGCGGAATTTGGCAACAGCAGCCTTGCAATAGAAGTACCCTTTGGAAAGTGGTCTGGAAACAAGGCAAAGGAAGAAGGTAAAGAAAAAACATATGAGTAACCCGGAGAATTATGTCGGACAAGGGAAAGGAACTTACGAGAAATATGGCTATGGATCCGGGTTAACTCCTTGATGTAGGCATCACACCTTTTGCGAAGTTGCTCAAGCTCAGCGTTTGCCGACCCAAGCTGGAGGTCGGATTCTCTGAGTAGGTCCTAGTCCTTGGAGATCTGGAGAGTAAGGCGCTCACGCTCTTCTGTGAAGTTCTGGCCAACTTTTTGGAGCTCTGTTCGGTGCTGGGCCTTCATCTTCTCCATCTCAGCCTTGAGCTTGGCAATCTCGTCGTCCTTAGTCCGGAGGAGAGCAAGTTCATCATCCTTTTTCTTCAGCTCAGCTTGATGCTGCCCTGCTTGTTCGAGAAAATGCAGCATCATTTCAGGCACGGGCACACTATCCTCAAGCGATGCTGAAATAGTATGTTGACCCGGCAGAGCCGAGGAGTGAATGTTCACTGAGCCGAGGAGAAGAAGAAATGGAAAACAATACGAGGTCGAACAAAAGAGAACATACCCCGGATTTCCTCCAAGTTCTTCCGCATGATCTTGTTCTCAGCCTCCACCCCAGCTGCAGAAACCGAATGAGGAGATTAGTTCGGCGGAAAAAAGTAAAGAAAAACGAAGAGGTGCCGAGGGAGAAAATTACCCCTCTTTTCATGTTCCGCACCAAGTGCAACATGTTTTGCACGTAGCATATTGTGGGTATCAAGCAGGCGTTGGAATCAGCGCTCTGGCGATTGGTAGTTACCTGAAAAAAGTACAGAAGTGTAAAATTAGCTTGGTGCATATTCGAAGTGTACAAGATCCGGGCCAAGTGGAACTTAACCCGGCTCTAGGTGTGTGCATATTCGAAGTGTACAAGATCCGGGCCAAGCGGAACTTAACCCGGCTCTAGGTGTGTGCATATTCGAAGTGTACAAGATCCAGGCCAAGCAGAACTTAACCCGGCTCTAGGTGTGTGCATATTCGAAGTGTACAAGATCCAGGCCAAGCGAAACTTAACCCGGCTCTAGGTGTGTGCATATTCGAAGTGTGCAAGATCCGGGCCAAATGGAACTTAACCTGGCTCTAGGTGTGTGCATATTCGAAGTGTACAAGATTCGGGCCAAGCGAAACTTAACCCGGCTCTAGGTGTGTGCATATTCGAAGTGTGCAAGATCTGGGCCAAGTGGAACTTAACCCGGCTCTAGGTGTGTGCATATTTGAAGTTTACATGTAGCTACGTTACTTTTCTAATGAGCATCCGGCCGAGTAACAAGCTACTCCACCGGAGGCTCGGGGACTAATGGTTATTATCTACAGCACGTAAAGGAGAAATGACATACCTCCATCATTCGCCCCGTGAGATTAATTGCCTTAGCGGCAGTATTCATTTGGGTGGAAAATTCTGTGGGGCCGAACTTTTCCGGGAGATCGTCGTTGTGGACGAACTCCGCCTTGTTCCAGTTCATGACTAACTCGATAAGGCTCGGAGGGTACCGCTCGCCGGTGGGCATATGGGGTGCCACCAAGCCCTTCGCATGAGCTTCTTTCCTCTCAACTAGGGCAAGAGCTGGGCTGGTGTGCAGAACCATCTGTTGCGCATCGGTTGGCTCGCCAGGAACATCCGTCGCTGCTGGTGATTTCTTCGGAAGCATCAACGATAGGGTTCACTGCTCGGCCTCAATGGATGCAGACTTGGTAGTATCCAGAGCCTTTTTGCCCTTAGCTTGCTAGGAAGAAGTAACTGCGGTGGATTTCCCTTTAGAAGCTGCTGGAATAGTTCCTCGCCGAGGCTGAGATGACTCGGACGAGGCAGAAGAACTTGGCACTGGAGCTGTTGTTGGTTTCCTTGGTGCCGGGACAGGTGCTGGCTCGGTCGCTGGTACTGGAGCTGGTGCTGGTGCTGGTGTTGTGATAGACTCGGTGGTTGCTAGTTGCGGCGATGCCGAAGTGGTGGACGCCATCGCCTCGGCTGGACTGACCCCTCCCACTCCGAGGTCGCGTTCCTCTCGATGAGGCACTGCGGAACCCGGAGCAGCCGCAGAACCCTCCGAAATAGGGCTCAGCGGGCGTGACTCGTCGTCACGAGGAGGAGAAGGGCCGGACCGAAGAGGTGAAGAGATGCTTGATCCGCTCTGAGGAACCTCCACCGGAGGCCTGAAAAAGAGAATAATGTCAGAAGAGAAATTACCACGATGCAAGGAAAAGTGAGTTACACAATGAAAAATGACTTACGCATCCGAGGTTTCGGCCTCCTTGGGTTTCCGGGCCCTCCGTGCCGAGGCTTTTCCTGCCCTCTTGGAGGCAGTCTTGTCTCCGGCCTTCTTTTGCCTTTTTGTGGGCTGAGAAGGTTCGGAGGAAGAACTTGATGCGGCTCCGCGCTTCTTCTTCGACGCCACCGGAACCGGCTCGCCTGTAGCAAGTGGAGGATCCTCGTGGATATGCCCACCGGGGTTAGCTGATGCTGGAAAGGCAAAAGAAAGAGGGACAGCCTCAACAGGTTCAATCACGTCGACATCCGAGTCATCCTCATCATCGGGCCAATCTCTAAGAGAAGAGAATTTACCGCTGGGTCGTTTGGTAGCGTCGGTCATAGGGAGGAACATCTCCTGGTCCGACTCCTCCTCATCCGGGATTTCTCGGTCCGGCGCCCACTTAAGGGTCGGGTCCGTACCATCCTCTAGAGTTTGCTGAAGGAACAGCTGAGAAAAAGCACAAAGAGCAGAGTCAACAATACAACAAAAACCGACACATACTCGATCCAAAATAAGTTTGCCCCGCGAAGCTTACCGCGGGAGGAAGCCTGTCACGACAGTAATGCTCAATTCCCCACGTCCATTCGGCGGAGAAATCCTTGTGGGTGGTGAAAAGAGCCTTAACCCGACGAAAGATCTCCGTGTTGCTCAACTCGAAGGAGAAGGTCTGGGCCCATCCTTTGCAGGAATCAAGCCCGGTAACCCGGGGAAAGACTGAAAACTTCTGGGGCAAGATGGAGGCAGCTCCGAATTGGGTGAGCTGCTTATCCTCCGACTCTACGTGGATATTGGGGACGACATTGCGACGAAGGCCGAAGAACCGAATCCACAGCTCCTTCGTGGGCCATAGTCCGGTGTAGCCTTCGATCGTAGAGGCAAAGGCGGAAAGGGAGGTGATAGCGTTGGCTGGGAGATGGTGCGGCTGCAAGTGATAGGTCCTAACCCAATCCCGGAAGAAATCGCTCACCAGCAGACCAAATCCCCGTTGGAAGTGGGACAGGAATACAACGAACTCACCCAGATTGGGTGAGGGGGCCAGTTCGGCAGAAGGGAGATGAGCGGTGATGCCGGCGGGAATGCGCCTGGTCCGATAGAGCCAGTCAATGTCATCTTGACAGACCCATGATCCGGCCCACGCGCCGCGGTCCGCCGCGCCGGCGTCCTCCTCCATCTCCTGCTCGGCGACGATGAGCTCCTCCTCCGTCATCTCGTATTCGCTATCCTTGCTGGAACTAGCGGCGGCGGGGATCTGAGGCCTGGATTAGCGAGGACCTGTGGCTAAGCAGTTGCGCAGCCATAGCTGTGAAGCAGAAGCACGGGGAGAGTGCGGCGGCGGCGCTGCTGCTAGAAGCACCAACGGCGGCATGGTCGCAAGGAAGACAAAGGAGAAATGCAACGGGCAGAGGGGCGCAGAAGTGGAAAAACGCTAAGGGGTGCGCCCCTCCACTATTTAACCACCCCCAGAGATGGATGAGTGGGATCGCGATGCACCGACGAGCCACACGGTGTGGCCGTGTATCACCAGCATCAGCTAATCAGAGAAAAGCCACACAGGGGGCACAGAGTAGAAGCAATCCCATGACGCGACGCGCTGACGCGGTAAACAAGGAGGCAGGCATGACGTGACCCACGCACAGTGATAACTGACAATTACTGCGGCGGTTACTGTGCAGGCCCTTAAAATAAGACGAGGTAATGATTAACCTCCACGTGGGTTGGCGTATGAGAGAAGGAAATGGGGCCCGGATCAAACCATGAAAACCATGGGATCCGAGCTAAAGTGGTGACCCGGCCGGCAAGTGAAAACTTGGAACATGCGAAGGGAACGTAAATCCATATATTCCGAGATAAGGAGCTAACCCGGAATTAAACATCCGAGGCTCGAACATAAATGAACCTGATGTGGCCTTAGCGGCCAAGGAAGGAATTAAACATCCGAGGCTCGAACATAAATGAACCTGATGTGGCCTTAGCGGCCAAGGAAGCTAAGACCGCACCAGCTTCGGGGACTAATGTTGGGGGGATACCTCCGGGTAGGGTCACTCTGGGGTATAAGGGTCGAGTTAGCCGAGGTTCAGCAAGGTCAAAGCGGATGCTGGCC
Organism: Avena sativa; assembly: GCA_916181665.1. Taxonomy (NCBI): domain Eukaryota; kingdom Viridiplantae; phylum Streptophyta; class Magnoliopsida; order Poales; family Poaceae; genus Avena; species Avena sativa. The sequence goes on from OV702289.1 coordinate 622,474,094, forward strand.
GGGTCACCTCAAGGTAGGCCGGATCACGGAGTAACCCGGACCAGGGGGGGTCGCCTGACATTGTCTCATCCGACTTAAGGAGTAAGTCGGAAGTGCTTGTCTAACTTATATGCAGGAACAGGTGTGGCCAGATCTACTATGATCCGGGTTCTCGCTTAGCTTCTGGGAGAAGGAAGGAATCTCTCTGGTCAAAAAGAAGGTCCGGTACGCACTGCATGAGCAGAGAAAGCAAGGGCAGGACCACCGGGTTGTGGCCGACAAGGGTGACGACGCCCATGTCAGCTGACGCGGGCGCCGCAGAGGCTTACGTCGCTAAAGCATGTGTGACGCGGGGGAAAAGCACCCCGGTCGGGTTACTACTTTGGGAGGGGGCATATTCTTAGGAATATGCCTCCATGTATGCCCTAGACAGGGACCGAACTTCCTCTATATAAGGGGGGCTAGGTCTCTAGTAGAGGGGGGTGGTTGAGCGCTAGTTGGTTTGGTGATTCAATAGGGCCAGTTGATCTAGGGTTCTAGGGAAAAATAGTAGGCAGGAGTAAGAGAGCTTCTTCTTCCTCCTCTCGCCAATACAGCTCAAGGAGCACTTGTAATCTCGAGATATAGCAATACAAACTTCCGTGTGGAGAATCACTCCACTATCCCTCCCTGGACTCCCCTAGCGTGTATTAGTCCCCACCTTTATCCTATCCATGGCATCTGCCGTGACACCACCACGACAAATCCCTTGCTGGGGGTATTCCCATGGACTTCAGGAACTCCCAGCGGTCTGTCGGCGCCACCATGGAACTCGCGATGGTGCAAGCCCATGGCGTGGAGGTGGACCACGCCGCGATCTCCAAGGCGATGCCCATCGGTGCGGATGGCCAACAGGTAGTGTTTGCTCCCTTCGCTACTTGTTGTGGTAAATATGGGCCGCAGCTCATCAATACAGTGGCCCAATACTCCGAAGAGCTACAGCAAGCGAAGAATGCGGCGAAGGCTGCGACATCAGGGGATGGCACTGGAAAGTCAGTGGCGTCAGAGACCGCCACGGATTCGATGAGGCCCCCGAAGTCCAAGTCGAAGTCAAAGAAGTAGATTGCTCCTTAGTAGCTATTCTGTAATAGTTGTAGTTTATTTTCGTGTTGAAACCATGCTTTTGTGGGAGTATCCCTGTCAAGACTTTTGCGGTGCCTGAATGCATTCGAGCCTTTTATCAATGTATTCTTGGTCCCTTATTTGCTCTTGCTTGGTTTCTGATAGGGTACATCGAGTGGTCCTTCGAGTGATCCTCGTGATCCTCCACCCACCGATGAAACCTTGGCGCAGCTACGCTCGAAGGTAGAGGAGTTGTCCTTGCTTTCACGACTGCGCGATCGCTACTGGAGCGTGAGTTGCCCATCCTCCGTGGTAGCGCAGATGTATGGAAGTCAAAGGCGGAGAAGGCTACCGCCCGCGAGAAATATCTCTTGGAGGAGGTGGCGCAGCTGAGTGAACAGTTCAAATGTTAGCTTTCTGCCCTCTTATCTTTTCTTTTAGCCAGTCGTGGTGATGCCTTGTCTTCATACTTTGCCCTTTTTTTTGGTGTAGTTGTTAGTGCTCATCATCTGCAGGATGAGAAAGACCGGATTGCCATTCGAATGAACAATCTGACCCAGGAGAAACTACAGGCGAGTGGGTACTTTTGGGTGGACCACAATCGTGCAATCGCGCTTGCGACCCTGTAGGATCGTGCTTCTCGAGTACTTCACTTTTTGAAGAAGGAGCAATCGTGCCTTAGGCATATCTATCAAAAAAGGTTTCCCCTGGACGCCGTCCCTTCAAGCCTATTGGCTCTTCTGGCAAAGTTCCAGGATTTGAGTGTGGTTCGCGAGTACGTGCGACAGTAGTTAGTAGCTGGTTCTAAGGCCGCGTTGTCGCTGGTGCGACTGCATAGGCCGGATGTAGATGTTGTGGCTGTTGCCGCTGGGCCGCCACCTCCGCCAGAGGGTATGACCTGGGACATGGTTCCGCACTACCAAGCGCTTGATCGCCTAGCGGAAGAGATTGTCGACTTCTTTGAGGAACAAATGAACGTTCTCCTATTGCAGCAGTAGCATGACTTGTATCCTGCACATAATTGTACAAGTGTTGTAAAGTTCATATGAATACGTTGGATGTAATTAATACTTATTGTTATATGAAGAGCTTGCTAGCTTTTATATTTTGCGGGTGTATTTGTGAAGGAAATATGCCCTGAGTGGCAATAATAAAGTTGTTATTATGTATTCCTTGTATATGATAGATGTTTATTTTGCATGCTATAATTGTATTGATAGGAAACGTCAATACATGTGTGTTTAATACACAAAAAGGGTTCCTAGTTATTCCTCTCTTATAGACTAGCTCGTTGATTAACAAGATGATCAAAGTTTCCTGATCATGGACATTGGATGTTGTTAATAACGAGGTCACAACATTTGTGAAATGATGTAATGAACATTCATCCAAAGTATAGCATTACGATCAAAGTCATTATGTTTATATTGCTATAACATCATATGAAGTAATCTTAGTCCTTAGACCATGAGATCATGTTAATTGCTAACAACGGAAGAGTATCTTGATAACATCAAACGTCACACCGTAACAGGGTGACTATAAAGGTGGGTTCAGTGCTATGAAGGTGTTATGTTGAGGCTCATGGATCAAGAGTGGAATTTGTCAATCCCGATGACAGATAGATATACTCTGGGCCCTCTCGGTGATATCATATTAAGATAGCTTGCAAGCAAGTGATGTGATCACTAGAATGTTATATCACGGGAACGAGAAAAGAGTGCATATCGGTAACGAGATAAAACTAGGTATTTGGATACCGATGAACGAATCTCGGACATATATTATATCATGAGACAAAGGGATTAAGTTACTAGCGTTAAAGGTTCTCACGATCACAGAAGTCATTGTTGAATGTGCAGGAGTCAGTATGGATCTCTAGGTCCTGCTTTTGATTATTGATCTGAGAGAAGTCTCAATCATGTCTGCATTATTCGCGAACCATAGGGTGACACAATTAAGGGTTGCCAGACACCATTTCGGAGCACATATGTTTCAGATGAAAGAATTGCAAAGCACAGGAATTGTTTCGATAGAAACCGGAATTGTTTCAGGTGAAATTGCAGAAAGTGGTTCTGCATGTGATATTGAAATGTTGCAAGGGGTTTTATGTGAATGTTTGTTAATTAAAGTAATTAAAAAAATTCTGAATAAAATAAATAAAATAGTTTTATTAATTGAGAGTTGCATTAAATTTGGTGGAAATTTAATGCATGTGAGTGGAATTTTGGGTGGAGCTTGAATTGATGTGAGTGGAGGTTTCACCACATGAATGAGGAAGAGGTGGGGGCACCCCCCTTGGCCGCCGGCCATGGGAGGGGAGGAGCCCCCCCTCTCCTCCCTCACAAAGCACACCTCCTTGTGAAGGATCTCTCTCCCCCTCTAGATATATTCCCCCATGGTCTCGGATTAGCGAGATACATGTTCCCGGTGGCCTTGCGTCTTCTGCTGATTCGCTGGAGCTAGGAGGTGGAGGTTGTCCGGTGGCTTGAACGTGTGTGCGAGGACGGATGCGCTGCTGATTTGCGGCGCTAGGACTTCCACACGATCTTGAGATCGGCAAGCGTACGACTACATCATCCACGAGTTCCAACTTGTTAACAAAACTCTATTGTCTTTGAGGGTAAGTTCTCTATGAATGTATATCCACCCGTTGTTCTGTATCTAGTAGATAGATCTGGGCGTATAGTTCTCATCGTAGGAAACTTTTTGTTTTCTATGTTGCAAACCCAACAGTGGTATCAGAGCCTGATCTATGCGTTGGTGCTTTGCACGGGTAGTACACATATGTTTATATGTGGGCGATGATGATCATGTTATTGCTTCTTTCATGTATTTTGGATATTGGTGGCATAGTGGGATGAAGCGGCCCGGACCAACCTTACATGTCATCGTACATGAGACCGGTTTCACGATTAACATGCAACTAGTTTTCCATAAGTGGCTGGCGGGTGTCTGTCTCTCCTACTATAGTCAATATCTGATTTACAACGAGTTGCTAATAACTTGGTTATCCTCGTTGTGGTTCCATGTTCGTAGGTAAGACCGGTTCTGTCTCCGAAAGCCCTAAGCCACGTAAAACTTGCAATAGATAAATTAGAGGCGTCTAGTTTAGATCGTTGTTGGGCTAGTGTATTGATATGGTAATGTTGTACGTAGATGTATGGAAGATACTATTACAACACACTTAACGTGTAAGTTTCATAGACCTTGGCCTTACACACAAAGGAATGATAGAGATCATACCACGATGCAAATGATAGAGATCAAATGCATGGACCATATCATCTCACTTTACACATTAGATGTTTACATCTTATACTGCTAGTTTGGCGCTTTTAGTAGCATTGTAAGATGATCCCTCATTTAGATATCAAGATAAAATGTGTTCTTCCTTGATATGCACCGTTCTATGGATCGTGTTTCGAGACATCACGTGATGATCGGGTGTACTCGACTCCGTGCTTTCATACAACGGGTGTAAGACAGTTTTACACACGCGAATACTAAGGTTCTTACTTGACGAGCCTAGCATGTACAGACATGGCCTCGGAACACGGATCAAAAGGTTAAGCATGAGTCATATAGTTGATATGATGTCCATATAGATGCTCGCCTTTGAATCTACACCGACTCACGTGATGATCAGACTTGGTGTAGTGGATTTGGTCCATGTAATCACCAAAAAGACACGAGGGATGTCGTTTTTGAGTGGGAGTTCATTAGTAATTTGGATTAGTTGAACTCAATCTATCATAAACTTAGTCTAAATAAACTTTACAAATTCTGTTGTAGATGGCTGATACGTCCAAAATGTATCTACTTTCCCGAACACTTTTGTTATTGTTTCTCCTCTATACTTGTGTGATTTGGATGCAACTAATGCGAACTGACGCTGTTTTTAGCAGAATTGCCTTGGTGTCTACTTTTTGTGCAGAAAATCAACTATCAGGAAAAATCCCGGAAAATATGCCAAAAATCCTATTTCACCCGAAGACTCTAGGAGCCAGAATACGAGACAGAGAAGAGCCCCGGGGTGGCCACACCACCTGCTGGCGCGGGCCAGGCCAGGCCACGCCAGGGGGTGGTGTGGGCCCCCCAGGCACCCCCTCGGCCTCTCTCTTCGCCTATAAGGAGCCTTCTGACCTAAAAACTTCGGGGGGTTTGACGTTTTTCTAGAAGGAGTTCTGCTCCGCCGCCACCATCAGATTCCACGAAATAGCACCAGAAACTCTGTTCTGGCACCCTGCTGGGACGGGGAATTGGAGGAGATCATCGCCATCATCATCACCATCGCTTCTCCATCGACCATCCATGTTTCCCCCATCTATGAGTGAGTAATCCCCTGCTGTAGGCTATGGGGATGGTAGGGATTGGATGAGATCGTTCATGTAATGACATCAGATTGTTAGGGCATAGTGCCTAGTATCTTTTATTAGTGCTTTATGACTTTGTTGCAACTTGTTGTGCTTAATGCTTGTCACTAGGGCCCGAGTGCCATGATTTCAGATCTGAACATGTTATTGATTCATTATGATAGTATTGTTCTTGGTCTTGTCTGCAAGTTGTATACACACGTCGTTGTCCGGAACCTATGGCCCCGAAGTGACAGAAATCGGGATAACCGGAAGGGAAAGGCTTTGATGTGAGGATCACATGTGTTCACGGAGTGTTAATGCTTTGCTCCGGTTCTCTATTAAAAGGAGCACCTTAATTTCCAGTAGTTCCCTAGAGGCCCTGCTGTAAACGGGCTGGCAGGACAAAAGATGTTGTGCAAGTTCTCATTGCGAGCACGTATGACTATATATGGAACACATGCCTATGATTGTCTAGTACTTAGATGCTTTATCTTATTTATCTGCAATTGCCCTATGTTCTGATTGCTATGTGGATTGTCTTGTCCATGCAACGCCCGTCCATCCATCCCTATGCCTACCGCACTCGAATCCCACTATTTACTGCTTTTGTTACTATTGTCTTTGCTTTACTAATGCTGTTACTTTACTATTCCTACTACAAAACTGTTGCTACTGATAAACTGATGTGAGCAAGATTGTTTCCAGGTGCAGCTGAATTGACAACTCAGTTGTTAAGGCTGATAAATATTCTTTGTCTCCCCTTGTGTCGAATCAATAAATTGGGTTTCACTTCCCTCGAAAATACTGCGATACACCCCCTATACTTGTGGGTCATCAAGAATATTTTCTAGCGCTGTTGCCGGGGAGCATAGCTTTATTTATCAAGTTCACTTGGGTTCTCTATTGTTCGCTGCTATCCATCTGTCATGGGTAAGTCTCGTGATGGCAAGGTTCCTATTTTACCATCCACTACAAGAAGAGGTACGGTTTTGAACACCTCTACTGCTCTTGATTCACCGTCTGTTTTGAGTAAGTTCCTTACACCACCACATACACATGCTACACACACTGCTACTACTGCTGAATCTGAAACTTCTGATGCTTATGATGCTGCTTCTACTGTGCTTGATAAGAGTGGTTCCTTAGGTCCTTTCCTAGATGCTACGATTGCTAGAACTATAGCTGGAAATACCGAAACTCCTAATGAAGACACTACCACACCTGTTAGCTCACCTGAGTCTAGTGAGAGTTATGATACTGAAGAAGATTATGTTGAGATGACTGATGAGTTTATTGAAGAATGTAGGAACACCCATGATAGGAGCGCTGCTAAGAGTCTCCTTGAGAGGCGTACTATTAGACCCAAATTATCTCTTGATGCTAGATTCACTGCTTCTCCCATAAATATTATAGATGAAGATTATGATTTCTCTCTCGATCTATCTTACATAGCTATTGTCGAGAAAGAACCCTTTTGTGGGACTAAGAATGAAAGTGCGGTAGCACATATGAATGAACTTTCTACCATGAGTGGCTTGTTTTCTGATGATATTAAGATGCGTACTTACTTTGTTGCTAAGATTTTCCCTTTTTCACTGAAAGGAGAAGCGAAAACTTGGTTTGGTAATTTACCTCCTGGATCTATTGATAGCCCTGAGTGCTTAATTAGTACTTTCCTACAGAAATATTTTCCTCCTAGTGCTAGATATGCTGTTTTGCAGGAACTTTTTGATTTTAAACAGGGAGAAAAAGAGGTATTGCCCGAATCTTGGGCAAGGTTTTGTGCTTTGATTCATGCACAGGCTGGAAGTCCATTACCTAAGAATGAGCTTCTTGATATGTTTTATAATGGACTAACTGAAGAATCTAGGACATACCTAGATAGTTGTGCTGATTGTGTTTTCAGGAATAGGACTCCAAAGGAAGCTGAGGAATTAATGGCTAAAATAAGCAAGAATTATGAAGATTGGACTCCTCCTAAACAAGCTATACCTGAAGTAATTGTACCTGAACCATCTATTCCTGTGCCTATTCCAACATCAAAGAGGAGGGGAGTTATTGAATTAAATGATGAAGTGATGAAGGAAGCTAAGAAATGTCTTAAGGAGAAGGGAATTAAAGCCGCAGATGTCAAGAATTTACCTCCTATAGAAGAATTATGTAATCCTATTCCCTACTCACCCAGTATTGAGGTACACTCTCTCCAACACTTTGATGAAGGTGATATCCCTTACTTGAAACCTCTTGATCAATGCTTAGAAGAATTTGATATCTTTATTGTTAAGCAAGATAACTTTAATAAAAGGGTGCAAAATCATCTAATGGAAAACACTAGAGCTATTGTAGAGTTGAAAGATATTGTGGAAAGAACCTCTAATGATGTTAAAATGATTGTTAAACACTTTCAAATGGTTCAAACTCAAATAGATCAACTCGTTAAAGTGCAAAACGACTTGCTAGTTAATGCTGCTAAAGAAAAACATGCTTATGAAATTAGAACTAGAAGTGGTGTTGCTACCCAGGATCCTCTATATCCTGAGGGGCATCCCAAAAGAATTGAGTAGGATTCTCAACAAGCTAAAAATAGTGGTCCTACTCGTAAGAAAAGGAAAGAGAAACATAAAACTGTTGTAGAACCCTCTGAACCTGCTATAGATCCTAATAGTATATCTATCTCTGATGCTGAAACTGAAAGTGGTAATGAAGAAAATGAAGTGCCTAATGAAGAAAAAGTTGAAGAAGAACCTGAAAATCACACTAAGACTACTAAATACACTAATGAAGATTTTATTGCTAAGAAACATGGTAGTGAAAGAGAACCTTGGGTCCAAAAACCTATGCCTTTCCCTGATAAGAAACACAAGTCAAAGGAAGATGAACACTATAATAAGTTTTGTGAGTGGATGAAGCCTTTATTCTTGCAAATTCCTTTGATTGATGCTATTAAATTGCCTCCTTACTCAAAGTATATGAAGGATATTGTCTCGAATAAAAGGAAGATCCCTAATGAAGAAATCTCTACTCTGCTTGCTAATTATTCTTTCAATGGTAAGGTTCCTAAGAAACTTGGAGACCCAGGGATTCCAACTATCCCATGCTCTATTAAGAACAGTTATGTTAGAACTGCTTTGTGTGATTTGGGAGCTGGAGTTAGTATTATGCCTTTCTCTCTCTATAAGAGGCTTAAGCTTGAAAAATTGATACCAACTGATATATCTTTGCAAATGGCTGATAAATCTACCACTATTCCTGTGGGTATATGTGAGGATGTACCTGTTCAGGTGGCTCACAATTGCTTGATATTAACTGATTTTGTTGTGCTTGAAATGCCTGAAGATGATAATATGTCTATTATTCTTGGGAGACCTTTTCTTAATATTGCAGGAGTTGTTATTAATTGTAATCAAGGAAAGGTGACCTTCAATGTTAATGACAAGGAACATACTGTCTATTTCCCCAAGAAGATTGAAAGGACTTATGGTTTGAATTCAATTGAACATGTTGAAGGCATTCAAGTTGGAGAAATATATTGTCCCATACCAAGAGAAAAATTTGAAACTATTATGATTGGGACCATTGCTATCAAGGTTGAGGTAACATAATCATTAGTGGAGTACAAAGTTTTGTTTCATATGCAATTGTTTTGGTAGCAAGACTTGATCAACCTTGCTAACAAAAGGATTCCATTGAACAAAACAATGTTTTCATTATGATTATCTCCGTTTATTTCTACCCTTTGCATTTTTAGTTTTGCTTTCGTTTAGTTTTCTTTGTGTTGTTAGTTGCTTGCATGCTAGAACTTCTGTAGTTCTAGCCTTGTTTTGTCCTTGCATCATGTTTCCAAAAGAAAAAAAATCTGTCTGTCAGAAAAATCATTCTTCTATTTCTGAAAAAAAGCCCAAAAATAAAGTGTCTCGAAAAATTCCAGAAAATTCATATTAAATTTTTACGTGAAAAAAGGGGCAGAGGAGTACCTGGTAGGTACCAGACGGGCCCACCAGGCAGGCACACCATGTGGTGGCGCGGCTAGCCCTGGGTGGCGCCATGCCCTGGTGTGTGCCACCCCTGGCCCCCCACTACCTCTCTCACCTACCACTTTCTTCTCTCTCCCGAGTAAGCTCTAGTTCATAGCTCAAAATCGCATTCTTTCTGTGCTTCTCTCGATTTCTTCGATCTCCTTGCTCAGCACATCTTTCTTGCTGAAATTTGGAGCAATTGTTCCTTGGTATGTGACTCCTCCCCTTATCCTAGTAGATTTGTGTTTAGTGGATTATATGTTGAGTATTTTTGTTGTTGTAGGTGACTGGTTATGAGAGCTTGTAAGCTTGTTTGATGCTTAGAGATAAAGTTTTGATGCATGTTTAGGCCTCTTGCAAGTCCCTATGAGTAGAATCCTTTATTATATTTACTTTGCAATCACTTGTTTAATAGGTGTTTAAATTTCAGAATACCAAGCATGAACAACCATACTTTTGGAGAAATATTTGAGGGTGATGCACCTAGGAGGTCGAGGCCCTCAAGAATAGCCTCTCAAGCTAGGCCATCATACAATGAAGATCTCATTGCAACTCGTATTGGCAGTGAAAGGGATGATGGGGATGCTCACCCATCCTCTTTTCCTTGTTTTACTTTCTTACAAGCTGCAGGTATTCTTGATGATTTCTTGCTACTGATTGAGAGGGTAGGCCTAACCTCTTATATGCAAGATGAGAGTGCACAGTACGCTATGCTCACCAAAACTTTTGTTGAGAGCTTCTCATTTACTAACACATCCTATCATTCCACTATCTCCTTTAAAATCTATGATATGCCCTTCACCATGCCTTTGGAGAGATTTTGCAGTATTGTAGGTGTGCGTATGACAGGGACCGCGAAGAAAATTCAAGGGCGACCCGCTGATTTGTTGGAGCTTTACCGAGGGGTGACCAATGATGATGACCGCGTGGCGCAGCACGGAAAGATAAGAAATATCCAACTCCCTACTCTTAGGTACTTTGCATACTATCTTGCCACTAGTGTATTGGGTAGGGAGAACACTAGTAATATCTCCAACTATTACTTAGCTTTCCTTGCTTCTACGCTCAACAACGATACTCGGTACAATCTTGGCTCGCTTATTGCTCCCCGCCTAGCTGCTAGGGGGCCTATCTATGGGGGCATCATTGCCTCGTGTATAGTCGATGCATTAGATCTTTCAGTGGCTCCTGATGATGCTATGCTAGCACCACAGAGGCTCGACCTTGTTGCCATGAAAACTGATCACTTTGTCACTGCTACATCTGATTTGAACAATCTAGTATATAGGATGCTTTTCACTGATAGGGATGAAAGGGAGATCCTTTTGCCACAGCCTGCTTTGTTTAGTGTTGACAGGAGACCGTGGTCGCGCTCCAAGGAGGAGGTGGATGAGCAGCTTCGCTTGCTGGGTTTCCATGAGCAGCACCAGGAGGATGTGCCCTCCTATGATTACTCCGCATATTACGGAGGGGAGTACTCGGGCTCGCACCAGGACGAGGGTACCTCCTCGTCGTACCCTGGTGACACTTCATCCTGGCCAGCTTGGGATTGATACCCACTTAGGCCAAAAGCCTAAGCATGGGGGGAGGTACGCCGACACCGCACTCATCTCCATATCATGTTGCGTCGGTACTTTGTATATTCATGTTTTCATTCTCTTTTTAGTTTTTGTTCTTCTTTGCTTTTGCTTTCTAAAAACACAAAAAGACCAAAAATATTTTTTTTGTTTCTCTTTGGCTTGCTTCTTCTTTTTTCCTTGGTTTGCTTTTTCCCTTTTTGCTTTGTTTGAACTATTCAAAAAATCCAAAAAGATTTTGCTTTGCTTGTTTTTCTCTTTTGGTTCTTATTTAAAAATCGAAAACACCAAAAATATTTGTCATTCTTCTTTGGTTTTTGCGAATTTGCTACAGGGTTCGGCAGTTCTCAGTGGATTATTGGTTTCATATTATTATTCAAGCCACACAAGTGAAGAGCAATAATGAGGATTAATGACAACTTGAGGCATGGTAAGAGGCTGGTAACGAACTCTATTTGTCTTCATTTTTCTACATATACTCATCTTTGTGAGCTTGCTTAGTCCGTTCATGTAGAGTGTATGTTTTCTTTGGATGCTTAATAGTTTTTGCTTTCTTATGATTAGCTCCAGCTCGCTAATAATTTGTAGCATGTCTCATGAATGTTTGCTTGCATTACTCTATTCATAAATTGGTATGACACCGTGGTATCCTCCTATGAATGTTTCATTTGATTGACTTGGCACATGCTCACGCATGCTCATGACTGTAATAGTCAGTTAAGCCTCGATGAACTATTTTGCCTTGAGGATCTTGAATCACTTTCATGCCATGAGTAGTCTTGTTTTGTTGCAAGCATGATAATGATAGCTATTGCTCTCTCGTTTGTCGCTCCCTTATTTGCTAGCCTTCACTTCCACTTAGTGTTTTACTCATGTTTCCAACTCCCTAAACCAAATATTTCCAAAGTGTCCACCATATCTACCCATTAGCATCATTTGCTACTTCCGTGCATATTCAATATGCCTTGTTTTCTTCCGAATAAAATGTTTGCTTGTTATGAGAAAGTTAGTTAGTAAAGCTCTCACGAACTTGATGGCACACTTTATTTTCTTGCACTTAATAAACCTGAACCATTGCGCCCTTCTTTGTTGTGCATATGCTTGCGCTTTATGATTTGGAGTTAGCAGAACCATGTATCATGGGGACCGCTTTCAACACTTCATAGGTACTTTGTACCTAGTTGATGTCATGTTCTTTTGCTTATGGATCCCGGCGGTGTGAAATAAAAGTGGAACTTGTAAGATCATGGAGTTCGTATGTATGTTAGAGAAATGCCTGGGCCGCTACCTTAAGCCATGCCTAATCATGGTGGAAACTTGCAGCATAACCATAATGAGCATTCTATGAAGCATCCTCAATAAAAATCTATGCACATAGTAAATAAAAAGATCACTGAGATGCTCATTGTCTGCTTGCCTTGTTATTTTGATCATGGGATAGCTCCCGTGGCATGCGCAAGGGGTACCCCGTTGGCGGTTCTCTATGATACGTGTATACTTACAATGACAAGAGCTTATTTGTGACTGAAGTTGAGTAGCATGAGGATCGGTCTTCGTAAGTAAGGGGCATGAGACTTCAATTTATAACTTGTCAAGCATATCCTCTTAGTTGTGTCACTTTCACCTTAACCACATTAAAGATGCTTATGATAGGGGCAATGAGAGCTCAAAGCTAACGAGTACCATACTTTCAGCATTTGGAAGCCTTTCAAAATTATTCAAAACCTTTTTCTTCTACTTGTTGAGTTTCCACATATTCTTTGAGCACCTTCTTGAGAGCATAGTTGTCATTCTTTGTGTTTATTCCAATACTTGATTATTTGTGTTATGACTTTGATGCTTGTATCTTTGATATCTTTACTTCTAGTCATCACTTGAACTTCAGAGGTGCCTTGACATTCATAATCAAAGGCAAGCGAGATACCACTCTATCATACCTTTCTATGAGCATTGTAATGTTGCTTATGTTTGTGCTTCATGCTACTTATTATTCTTGAGTTGGAATCTCTTCATAGCTTGCAATGACTATTAAGTAGACTCAGTTGCATACTTTTTATTATGAATTGTCTAGGTAGTTGATCACATTGCTGAGAATATTTACATCATATGAAGCAAATGTGTTCGTGAAAGTTCTTTTATCGCACTCAGTTTTCAACTGAATTGCTTGAGGACAAGCAATAAGCTAAGCTTGGGGGGAGCTGATACGTCCAAAACGTATCTACTTTCCCGAACACTTTTGTTATTGTTTCTCCTCTATACTTGTGTGATTTGGATGCAACTAATGCGAACTGATGCTGTTTTTAGCAGAATTTCCTTGGTGTCTACTTTTTGTGCAGAAAATCAACTATCAGGAAAAATCTCGGAAAATATGCCAAAAATCCTCTTTCACCCGAAGACTCCAGGAGCCAGAATACGAGACGGAGAAGAGCCCTGGGGTGGCCACACCACCTGCTGGTGCGGGCCAGGCCAGGCCGCACCAGGGGGTGGGGTGGGCCCCCCAGGCACCCCCTCGGCCTCTCTCTTCGCCTATAAGGAGCCTTCTGACCTAAAAACTTCAAGGGGTTCGACGTTTTTCTAGAAGGAGTTCCGCTCCGACGCCACCATCAGATTCCATGAAACAGCACCAGAAACTCCGTTCTGGCACCCTGCCAGGACGAGGAATTGGAGGAGATCATCGCCATCATCATCACCATCGCTTCTCCATCGACCATCCATGTTTCCCCTATCTATGAGTGAGTAATCCCCCACTGTAGGCTATGGGGATGGTAGGGATTGGATGAGATCGTTCATGTAATGGCATCAGATTGTTAGGGCATAGTGCCTAGTATCTTTTATTAGTGCTTTATGACTTTGTTGCAACTTGTTGTGCTTAATGCTTGTCACTAGGGCCCGAGTGCCATGATTTCAGATCTGAACATGTTATTGATTCATTATGATAGTATTGTTCTTGGTCTTATCTGCAAGTTGTATACACACGTCGTTGTCCGCAACCTATGGCCCCGAAGTGACAGAAATCGGGATAACCGAAAGGGAAAGGCTTTGATGTGAGGATCACATGTGTTCACGGAGTGTTAATGTTTTGCTCCGGTGCTCTATTAAAAGGAGCACCTTAATTGCCAGTAGTTCCCTAGAGGCCCCGCTGCAAACGGGCTGGCAGGACAAAAGATGTTGTGCAAGTTCTCATTGCGAGCACGTATGACTATATATGGAACACATGCCTAGGATTGTCTAGTACTTGGATGCTTTATCTTATTTATCTGCAATTGCCCTATGTTCTGATTGCTATGTGGATTGTCTTGTCCATGCAACGCCCGTCCATCCATCCCTATGCCTACCGCACTCGAATCCCACTGTTTACTGCTTTTGTTACTATTGTCTTTGCTTTACAACTGCTGTTACTTTACTATTCCTACTACAAAATTGTTGCTACTGATAAACTACTGTGAGCAAGATTGTTTCTAGGTGCAGCTGAATTGATAACTCAGTTGTTAAGGCTGATAAATATTCTTTGGCTCCCCTTGTGTCGAATCAATAAATTGGGTTTCACTTCCCTCAAAAATACTGCGATACACCCCCTATACTTGTGGGTCATCAATGGCACCACCTGATTTTAATTTCAATGTGTTCTTGGAGAAAGAGAAACTTGCTGCGAATGGTAGCAACTTCACCAACTGGGCTATGAATTTGAGGATTCTCCTCACTGCTGCACAAAAGCAATATGTGCTAGAGGCGCCGCTAGGCCCCCCACCAGCTTCTGATGCCCCTGACGAGGAAAAGAATGTCTATATAACTCGTCAGGAGGACCACAACTTAGTTCATTGCGGCATACTATATGGGCTAGAGCAAGAACTTCGAAAGCGTTTCGAAAATGGCAATGCCTTTGATACCATGGGAGAATTGAAAATGATTTTCAATACCCATGCTGCCGTGGAGAGTTATAATGCTTCTAAAAAGTTCTTTAGCTGCATGATGGAGGAGAACAGCTCCGTTAGTGAGCACGTACTCAAAATGTCTGGGTACGCCGATAAGCTTGTGTCCTTGGGAATAACGATTCCCATTGACTTAGGCATACATCATGTTCTCCAATCTCTACCACCTAGCTACAAGAGCTTCGTGATGAACTATAACATGCAGGGCATGAAGAAGTCTCTTCCCGAGCTTCTATCAATGCTTAAGACTGCAGAAGTGGAGATTAGGAAAGAACATCAAGTGTTTATGATCAATAAGACCACTGGTTTCAAGAAGGACAAGAAAGGCAAGCAGAAGGGAAAGAAGGGCGGCAAATCTGTTGCCGCACCTGAAAAGAAATCCCGAGCTAGAAGTCTGATATTGAGTGCTACTATTGCAAGGGGACTGGCCATTGGAAGCGCAACTTCCCTAAGTATTTGGTGGACAAGAAGGCCGGCAAGCCAAACAAAGGTATATGTGATATACATGTTATTGATGTGTACTTGACTAGTACTCGTAGTAGCACCTGGGTATTTGATACGGGATCGGTTGCTAATATATGTAACTCGATTCAGGGGATGCGGAACAAGTGACAGCTAGCAAGGGATGAGGTCACGATGTGGGTCGGCAATGGATCAAGAGTTGATGTGATCGCCTTCGGAACGCTGCCTCTCCATATTCATTATGTTGATGCTAAAAGGATTAAACTTGATAATGATATATCTGCATACATGTGGCACTGCCGTCTAGGTCATATTGGCGTTAAATGCATGAAGAAACTCCATTCTGATGGACTTTTGGAATCACTTGATTTTGAATCATTTGATACATGTGAGCCATGCCTTATGGGCAAGATGACTAGAACGTCGTTTTCCGGTTCAATGGAACTAGCGACAGATTTATTGGAAATCATACATACTGATGTGTGTGGACCAATGAGTGTGTCAGCGCGAGGTGGATATCGTTATTTTGTTACTTTCATGGATGATTTGAGTAGATACGGGTATATCTATTTGATGAAACATAAGTCTGAAAGCTTTGAAAAGTTCAAGGAATTTCAGAATGAAGTGGAAAATCATCACAACAGAAAGATCAAATTTCTACGGTCCGACCATGGAGGAGAGTATCTTAGTTACGAGTTTAGCACACATATGAAAGACTGTGGAATAGTTTCACAACTCACGCCTGCCGGAACACCACAACGTAATGGTGTGTCGGAACGTCGTAATCGTACTTTATTAGATATGGTTCGATCTATGATGTCTCTGACTGACTTGCCACTGTAATTTTGGGGTTATGCACTGGAAACCGCTACATTCACTTTAAATCAGGCACCATCTAAATCCGTTGAAACGACACCGTATGAATTATGGTTTGGAGACAAACCTAAGCTGTCATTTCTTAAAATTTGGGGATGCGATGTTTATGTGAAGAAACTTCAGCCGGATAAACTCGAACCCAAAGCGGAAAAATGTGTCTTCATAGGATACCCTAAGGAAACGATTGGGTATACCTTCTATCACAGATCCGAGGGCAAGGTTTTTGTTGCCAAGAATGGATTCTTTCTTGAGAAGGGGTTTCTCGCGAAAGGTGTGAGTCGTCGGAAGGTAGAACTTCAAGAGGTTATTGAACCTTCTCTTCATGAAATGGCGAGTAGCACAGCACCGGAAGTTGTTTCGGAGTTGACTTCACCTAATGAAGAGAGAGCTAATGATATTGATCATGAAACTCCGAAAGAGGACACTACCAAACCTCGCAGGTCAAGCAGGACACGTGCAGCTCCTGAACTGTACGGCAATCCTATTATGAATTTCATGATTGATGAAATAGATGACCGTGCGACATATGAAGAAGCGATGATGAGCCCGGATTCCAACGAATGGCTAGAAGCCATGAAATCCGAGATGGAATCCATGTACGAAAACCAGGTTTGGACCTTGGTGGACTTACCTCACGATTGAAAGGCCGTTGAGAATAAATGGATTTTCAAAATAAAAACTGATGATGATGGTAATGTGACCATCTATAAAGCTCGACTTGTCACAAAGGGGCTTCGACAAATTCAAGGAGTTGACTATGATGAGACATTCTCTCCCGTAGCGATGCTTAAGTCGGTTAGGATTATGTTAGCAATTGCTGCATATTTCGATTATGAAATATGGCAGATGGATGTCAAAACTACGTTACTCAATGGTAATATTGAAGAAGAGTTGTATATGATACAACCTAAGGGTTTTGTCGATCCTAAGGATGTTGATAAGGTATGCAAACTTCAACGATACATCTATGGACTGAAGCAAGCATCTCGGAGTTGGAATCTCCGCTTTGATGAGGTGATCAAAGAGTTTGGATTTGTACAAACTTATGGAGAGGCTTGTATTTACAAGAAAGTGAGTGGGAGCAATGTGGCATTTCTGATATTATATGTGGATGACATATTATTGATTGGAAATGATATAGATCTTTTAAATAGTGTTAAAACTTATCTAAACAGCAAATTTTCGATGAAAGAACTTGGTGAAGCTTCATATATATTAGGCATTAAAATCTATAGAGATAGATCAAGGCGCCTAATTGGGCTATCGCAAAGTACATACCTTGATAAGATATTAAAGAAGTTTAATATGGACGGAAGTAAGAAGGGGTTCTTACCTATGTTGCAAGGCAAGACATTGAGTAAGACTGAAAGTCCGGCTACGGCAAAAGAAAGAGAGATAATGGATAAGATCCCCTATGCCTCAGCCATAGGCTCTATAATGTACGCCATGCTATGTACAAGACCGTATGTGGCACATGCTATTAGTTTGACTAGTAGGTACCAATCTAATCCAGGCTCGGAACACTGGATAGCGGTCAAGAATATCCTTAAGTACTTAAGAAGAACTAAGGATATGTTTCTTGTATACGGAGGTGAAGAAGAGCTAGTCGCTAAGTGTTATGTCGATGCTAGCTTTGACGCCGATCTAGATGACTCTAAGTCTCAATCCGGATATGTATTTCTCTTGAACGGAGTAGCAGTTAGTTGGAGGAGTTCCAAACAATCTGTGGTGGCTGGATCAATGACGGAGGCGGAATATGTTGCTGCTTCAGAAGCGGTGCAGGAAGCGGTTTGGATGAAGGAGTTCATAACGGAACTAGGTGTGGTTCCTAGTGTATTGGACCCAATGGTGATCTATTGTGACAACAATGGAGCCATAGCCAACGCCAAGGAACCAAGGTCTCACAAGAATTCCAAGCATATTAAGCGTCGGTTTCACTCCATCTGCGAGCATGTCAAGGATGGAGATATAAAGATTTGTAAAGTACACACGGACCTAAATGTAGCAGATCCGTTGACTAAAGTTCTCCCTAGGGAAAAACATGATCAACACCAGAACTCCATGGGTGTTAGATTTATCACTATGTAAACTAGATTATTATCTCTAGTGCAAGTGGGAGACTGAAGGAAATATGCCCAGAGAGGCAATAATAAAGTTGTTATGATGTATTCCTTGTATATGATAGATGTTTATTTTGCATGATATAATTGTATTGATAGGAAACGTCAATACATGTGTGTTTAATAAACAAAAAGGGTTCCTAGTTATGCCTCTCTTATAGACTAGCTCGTTGATTAACAAGATGATCAAAGTTTCCTAATCATGGACATTGGATGTTGTTAATAACGAGGCCACAGCATTTGTGAAATGATGTGATGAACATTCATCCAAAGTATAGCATTATGATCAAAGTCATTACGTTTATATTGCTATAACATCATACGAAGTAATCTTAGTCCTTAGACCATGAGATCATGTTAATTGCTAACACCGGAAGAGTATCTTGATAACATCAAATGTCACACCGTAACAGGGTGACTATAAAGGTGGGTTTAGTGCTACAAAGGTGTTATGTTGAGGCTCATGGATCAAGAGTGGAATTTGTCAATCCCGATGACGGATAGATATACTCTGGGCCCTCTCGGTGATATCACATTAAGATAGCTTGCAAGCAAGTGATGTGATCACTAGAATGTTATATCACGGGAACGAGAAAAGAGTGCATGTCGGTAACGAGATCAAACTAGGTATTTGGATACCGACGATCAAATCTCGTACATGTATTATATCATGAGACAAAGGGATTAAGTTACTAGCGTTAAAGGTTCTCACGATCACAGAAGTCATCGTTGAATGTGCAGGAGTCAGTATGGATCTCCAGGTCCCGCTTCTGATTATTGATCCGAGAGGAGTCTCAATCATGTCTGCATTATTCGTGAACCGTAGGGTGACACTTTTAAGGGTTGTCGGACACCATTTTGTAGCACATATGTTTCAGACAAAAGAATTGCAAAGCGCAGGAATTGTTTCGATAGAAACCGGAATTGTTTCGGGTGAAATTACAGAAAGTGGTTATGCATGTGATATTGAAATGTTGCAAGGGGTTTTATGTGAATGTTTGTTAATTAAAGTAATTAACAAAATTCCGAATAAAATAAATAAAAGAGTTTTATTAATTGAGAGTTGCATTAAATTTGGTGGAAATTTAATGCATGTGAGTGGAATTTTGGGTGGAGCTTGAATTGATGTGAGTGGAGCTTCCACCACATGAATGAGGAAGAGGTGGGGGCACCCCCCTTGGCCTCCGGCCATGGGAGGGGAGGATCCCCCCTCTCCTATAAAAGGCCCCCCTCTCCTCCCTCACAAAGCACACCTCCTCGTGAAGGATCTCTCTCCCCCTCTAGATATATTCCCCCATGGTCTCGGATTAGCGAGATACATGTTCCCGGTGGCCTTGCATCTAGAAGGAGTTGCTGCTTCTGCTGATTCGCTGGAGCGAGGGGGTGGAGGTTGTCCGGTGGCTTGATTGTGTGTGCGAGGACAGTTGCGCTGCTGATTTACGGCGCTAGGACTTCCACACGATCTTGAGATCGGCAAGCGTACGACTACATCATCCACGAGTTCCAACTTGTTAACAAAACTCTATTGTCTTCGAGGGTAAGTTCTCTATGGATGTATATCCACCCGTTGTTCTGTATCTAGTAGATAGATCTTGGCGTATAGTTCTCATCGTAGGAATTTTTTTGTTTTCTATGCTGCGAACCCAACAATTTGTACTCTGCAGTTCCTTTTTGTTAGCCTGACTTGTGTTATCTCAGCTCCTTGCCAACCTATTAGGTGCGTTGCAACTGGGTTGGTGTTTATCAAGGGTTTGATTGATGATGTGTCAGCTACTCGGGATACTGCGATTTGTTCATAGAACAAGAGTATAAAGGGTGGCGCAGCCCTCGAGTGATAAAATTGCAAGAAAATAAGGGAAACACAAAGTTTAGGGCACTTAGCTTTATTTATTCGCAGATTAGTACGAGGTATAGTGTGTTTCCTTCGACGAAAGATCTGGGGCGTAGCCTTCTACTGTGGTATTTGCGGAGGCTTTGCTGGTAGATTATTGATCTCTCCGCTGTGATTTCCCGTGCCTCGTCAAGAAGGTCGACGGAGTCTTCGAGTGCGAGAGTTGACTCCTGCTCGCTGTAAGCGACCATCCGCGGTGCTTTGTAGCGTACTTCTGCGGGTAGCACCGCTTCAGCACCATGCACCATGAAGAATGGGGTGTATCCCGTGGCGCTATTTAGAGTTGTGCGTAAGCTCCAGAGCACGGATTGCAGCTCGTCTGGCCAGCATCTAGCGGCTTGTTCGAGTGGCCGGAGGAGTCGCTTCTTGATTCCGCCACAGACGAGGCCGTTGGCCTTTTTTACTTGACCGTTGTTCTTCGGGTGAGCCACGGAGGCGTAGCTTATGTTGATTCCCAGGTTTTCGCAGAATTCCTGGAACTCCTTAGAGGTGAAGTTCGTCCCATTGTCCGTGATGATGCTGTGTGGCACTCCAAAAAGGTAGACAATGGACTCGAAGAACCTGACAGCGTTGGCTACTGATTGATTTGTCACCGGCATGGCCTCGATCCACTTGGTGAACTTGTTGACTGCGACCAAGAGGTAAACGTAACCTCCTGGCGAGGATTTCAGGAGCTTGCTGACCATGTCAAGTCCCCATTGCGTGAAGGGCCAAACCAATGGTATTGGCTGGAGTTCCGCGCCAGGTGCGTGGGGTTTGTCCGCGAATCGCTAGCAAGCGTTGCAGCGCTGGACGATGTCCTTGGCGTCGCGCATGGCCGTGGGCCAGTAAAATCCAGCTCGCAGAGCTTTGGCAACAAGGGCGCGACTGCCAGCATGGTGCCCGCAGGTGCCCTTGTGGATGTTGAGGAGGATGGCCCTTCCGTCCTTGTTGGAGACGCACCATTGGAGCACTCCTATGATGTTGCGCTTGTACAGTTCGCCGTTGATGAGGGCGAACGCCTTGGATCGGTGCGCGATCTGCCGTGCGTCAGTCGGGTCATCTGGCAGCCTCTTGTTGAGTAGATATGTGATGTAAGGTTGTGTCCAAGATGGCTCGGTCATCATGACGCCCATTGGTCCTTCGAGTCCTGTATCACGCTCCAGGTCGTCGAGTGCCATTGGCTCATTGGGTGGCGTAGCGCCCGAGTCCGTTGACGCGCTTGCTTTCTTCTCTGGAGCCTTTGGCTTGATGGAGCGTTCGCAGATGCGCTCGAGAAATACCCCCAGTGATATGGGGGCGCAGGTGGAGCCAATGCTGGCGAGTGTGTTTGCCTTCGTTGCTTTCACGGCCTACATGCCGCAGCTCACAGCCGTCGAAGTCCCCTTCGAGTGTGTCGTAGAGGTCGTGATAGGTGATCATGTTGTCACTCAGTGCGTCGCACTCGTGCATCGTTTGGTTGACCACCAGTTTGGAGTCGCCGTAGATGATGAGCCTCTTTACGCCACAGGCTTTCGCCATCCGCATCCCATGGATTAGAGCCTCGTACTCAGCTTCATTGTTGGAGGCAGTGAACTGCATTCGCAGAATGTATTTCACCTTGTCTCCCTGGGGCGATGTCAGTATGACACTTGCGCCAGCTCTGTCCTTTTATTTGGACCCATCGAAGTGCATTGTCCAGAGGTAGGACATGTCTGGCTTATCGGGGAGATGGTTCTCCATCCAGTGCACGAGGAAATCAGGGAGGACTTGCGACTTGATCGCGTCACGCTTTTCGTATGTGATGTCTCGTGGAGACAGTTCGATTCCCCAAAGCGCGACTTGCCCGGTGGCATCAGGGTTATTGAGGATATGCCCGAGCGGGGCATCATTGACCACCACGATTGGGTGCTCCTGGAAGTAGTGGCGCCGTCGCCTGACTGTCATGAAGACGCCGTACGCCAACTTCTGGTAGTGTGGGTACCGCTGTTTTGTTGGCGTGAGCACCTCGCTGAGGTAGTAGACTGGGTGCTAGACCCCGTGGACCTTGTTTTCTTCGGCTCGTTCCACCACAAGCACCGTGCTGACCACCTGGTTAGTGGCGGAGATGTAGAGCAACAACGGCTCTTTTTCACGTGGAGTCACCAGTACTGGCGAGGTGGATAATAGACGTTTGAGGTCTTCGAATGCTTCTTGCGCCTCGTCTATCCACTTAAACTTGTCAGTTTTGCGGAGAAGTTGGTAGAAGGGGAATGCCTTTTCGCCCATTCGACTGATGAATCGATTGAGCGTCGCGATTCGCCCAGCCAACTGCTAGACGCCTCTTACGTTCTTTGGCTTCCCCATGGCCAGTATGGCCTTTATTTTCTTTGGGTTTGCTTTGATCCCTCTCACGGAGATGAGATACCTGAATAATTGCCTAGATGGTACGCTGAAGGCGCATTTGTCCGGATTGAACTTGATCCGGTAGCGGTCGAGGTTGGCAAAGGTCTCGCGTAGATCGTTGATTAGTAAGGCTTCCTATTTTGTTTTGATGATGATGTCATCAACGTATACTTGGATGTTGCGACCAAGTTGATTCTTTAGGTAGGCCTGCATGCACCGCTGATAGGTGGCTCCTGCATTTTTTAGCCCGAAGGGCATCGTGTTGTAGCAGAACACACCAAAGGGCGTTGTAAACGCTGTTTTCTCTTGGTCTTCCTCCTTCATTCGAATCTGATTGTAGCCTGAGTAGGCATCGAGGAAGCAGAGACGCTCACATCCCACGGTGGAGTCGATGATTTGGTCGATTCGCGGCAGCGGGAAGTGATCCTTTGGGCAGTGCTTATTCAAGGAGGTGAAGTCCACGCACATCCGTAGGATATCCGTGTCTTTTTGGGCACAAGCACTGTGTTAGTGATCCAAGTGCTTTCCTTGATCTTGCATACGAATTTTGCGTCGAGGAGTCCGTTGATCTCCATTCCGACTGCCTTTGTTGTTGGTTCAGATAGTCACCGAATTGTCTGCTTGACTGGCCTTGCGTCTGGATTTACGTTGAGTGAGTGCTCGGTGAATTCCCTGGGAACTCCTGGCATGTCCGCTGGACACCAGGCGAAGATCTCCCAGTGCTCATGGAGGAATTCGATGAGCACGAGTTCCTATGCGGAACTCAAGTTGTTGGCGATGAGGGTCGTCTTGGTTGGGTCCGTTGGGTGGACCTGGACTTTCCTCGTGTGCACCGACGAGTCGAAGGATAAATCGGGTGAACTTGGCTTGCTCAGGGGAGGCAGACTGTTGTCTATCGACTCCTTTAATCTTACGAGTTCCTCCTGCATGCCGAAGGACTGGGAGATTCTGTTGAATTCCCTGTCGCAGCTGTCGGACCTCTTGAAGTTGTCGTTGATTGTGATTACGCCGTTTGGACCTGGCATTTTCATCTGCAGGTAGGCGTAGTGCGGCACTACCATGAACCTTGCGAACGCGACACGTCCAAGGATGCAGTGGTATTGTGAAGGCCAGTCGACGACTTCAAAGTTGATGCGCTCTCGCCGAAAGTTTTGCAGCATGCCGTGTTGGGTCTGTAGCATAGCAAACAAAAAAATTTCTACGATGAGAACTACACGCCAAGATCTATCTACTAGGTACAGAGCAACGGGTGGACATACATCCAACGAGAACTTACCCTCGAAGACAACGAGTTTTGTTAACGAGTAGGAACTCGTGGTTGATGTAGTCGTACACCTGCCGATCTCAAGATCGTGATGAAGTCCAGCAGGTCCGGCTCCAGCACGTCCTTCGGATCCAGCTCCATCAAGTCCAGCACCACCAAGTCCAGCACCGCAAAGCAGCGGTGCATCCGTGATCGCACACACGTCCGGTACCCCGACAACCTCCGCCCCTCGCTCTAGCAAAGCAGCGGAAGCAGCAACTCCTTTCCAGATAAAGCCACCGTGAACATGTATCTCGCTAATCTGAGACCATGGGGGAATAATACTAGAGGGGGAGAGAGATCCTTCACGAGGAGGTGTGAGGAAGAAGGGGAGTGAGGGGGGCCTTTTATAGGAGGAGGGGGTACCCCTCCCCATGGTCGGCGCCCCATGGGGGGTGACTCCTCACTTCCCCCATTCATGTGGTGGTAACCCCTCCACATTAAAATGCCCCTTCACATTCTCTTTTAAAGTCTCCACTTTAAATGCATTAAATTTCTCCAAATTTAATGCTCTCTCATTTAATAAAACTCTTTTATTATTTTTATTCAGAATTTTGTTAATTACTTTAATTAACAAACATTCACATAAAACCCCCTGCAACATTTCAATATTTAATGCAGAACCAATTTTAGCAATTTCACCCGAAACAGTTTCGGTGTCTATTGAAATAATTCCAGCGCTTTCTTAAATCTTTATCTAAAACATATTTGCTCCAAATGGTGTCGGTATCCCTTAAATGTGTCACCCTACGGTTCGTGAATAATGCAGACATGATTGAGACTCCTCTCAGATCAATAATTAGAAGCGGGACCTAGAGATCCATACTGACTCCTGCATATTCAACGATGACTTCTGTGATCATGAGAACCTTTAACGCTTGTAACTAAATCCCTTTGTCTCGCGATATATTACATGTCCGAGGTTCGATCATCGGTATCTCCATACCTAGTTTGATCTTGTTGCCGACATGCACTCTTTTCTTGTTCCCGTGATATAACATTCTAGTGATCACATCACTTGCTTGCAAGCTATCTTAATGTGATATCACCGAGAGGGCCCAGAGTATATCTATCTGTCATCGGAATTGACAAATTCCACTCTTGATCCATGAGCCTCAATATAACACCTTCGTAGCACTGAACCCATCTTTATAGTCACCCTGTTACGGTGTGACGTTTGATGTTATCAAGATACTCTTCCGGTGTTAGCAATTAACATGATCTCATGGTCTAAGGATAAAGATTACTTCATATGATGTTATAGCAATATAAACATAATGACTTGATCGTAATGCTATACTTTGGATGAATGTTCATCACATCATTCCACCAATGTTGTGACCTCGTTATTAACAACATCCAATGTCCATGATCAGGAAACCTTGATCATCTTGTTAATCAACGAGCTAGTCTATAAGAGAGGCATAACTAGGAACCCTTTTTGTTTATTAAACACACATGTATTGATGTTTCCGATCAATACAATTATAGCATGCAAAATAAACATTTGTCATAAACATGGAACAAGATAATAACCACTTTATTATTGCCTCTCGGGCATATTCCCTTCAGTCTCCCACTTGCACTAGAGTCAATAATCTAGTTTGAAAAACTTTGCGTATTGAACACCTATGGCTTTCTGGTGTTGCATATACGCGATTGCTAGTGGTTAACATAATCTCCGGATCTGACAGTTTCAGGTCCGTGTGTATTTGCATGTCTTTGCGTCTCTACGCATCACTCATTCTCAAATGAGATGGCATTGTATAAATTTGGTCCTTTGGTGAGACCTTTAGTTTGTTCCGGTTAAAATATGTTGATATTATTGTCACACAATATATCTTCATAGTATTATCCCACTTTGAACCACACCTAGTTTGATAACAAACTACTTAACACAAATGCCCTCCTATGCTGCTACTATAGCAGTCATATACTTAGCCTTTTTGTTGTAGTATCCGTCACAATGTCTCAACTTTGGAACTCATCCAAATCCATCATGGAACATCCTTTCCATTATATTGTGGCACACATAGTCTAAATTGAGATAAATTTAATTTGTATCTTGTGACAAAACTAGTATCAATGTAACACTTTACAATGAACTACCTTTAACTATTTGTCACTTATACATGATATATTCTTAGTTCTTCCAAAGCTCATAAGAATATCTTTACTATTGTCCAATAATCATCTTATGGATCATTGTAGTATGTGCTCATAACATTTAGAGCATAGGACATTCTGGATATATACATATCACGGTATAATCGATCAAAATCTTCATGTGATTTTACTCACCAAGTGTTGGAACACTTGAATCTTGATACAATCCTTTCCATGCAGCAAGAACCTTTCTTGTTGTTTCCATATTGAACCCTTTCAATATCTCATATATGTATGTCTGGCACAACCATATTAGCGCCTCAATCTATCCATATAGATATTGATGCCTAATATTCCAGTTTTGCCCAAGTCTTTCATCGAAATCTTATTTTAATGAAATTCTTAACTTGTGTCAATTCAAGATACATCATTTCCAATCAACAATATGTCCTCTACATAATGTATTAGAATAATGTCTCAGCGCTCCCACTTAATTTCTTGCAAATGCAAGCATCTTCATCATCTCCGATGAATTTAAACTCTTTTAACAATTTCATCATGGTGAAGATTCCGACTCCGCTATGCTTACTTCAACTATTGAAGTTTGCATGCCCTTTTAGCACCCTTTGAATTAACAAAACCCTTCGGACCGTGTCTTGTACACGTCCTAGGTAACCATTCTATTAGAAGAACATTGTTTTGTTTGTTCAACTACCATACATCAAATTATATGTAGTGGTTGCTACATTAATCCATCAAGACTAAATATCACTATGAAAGATCAAATCTTGTCATAGTCAACTCCTTGAACATTGTCGTAAACTTATTTCCGACATTTTGACTATTTCATAGATGTTAAACATCCATGTATTATTTCTTTATAGATCCAATCACGACCGATAGGCTTCACGCCTTTCCGGAGGGTCTTCCAAGTTTAGAAACTTGATTTCTCGTGTATGGATACTATCACGGATTCTATGACTTCTAGTCATTTTTATGGAGTCAGGGCCCATCATCGCTTCTTTGCATATACTCGGTTCATCATTGTCAAAACAATAACGACTTTCTTATCCAATCACACTATTTGATTCTTACCGACCCACATGGTTCAATAGGAACTCTAATCTCCGAGATCACACCCTTTGTAATCACGTGAGCCATGAGCATTGTCGCTGCCACCGGGACACTTTCCGGCGCTATGCTATTTAGCACATATAGCTAAGGTTCAACAACCTTATCAAAGTTCTATTGTCCTCCCACTTAACTTTTCACGAAAAATTCCTTCTCAAGAAACTTGACGTTCCAAGTAACAAACTCTTTTGTCCTCGGTGTTATAGAGAAATTCCCAACAAATTCTTTGGGATAACCTACAAAGACATGCTTATCCGACTTTGGTTGTAAACATTTTACTTATGCATAGCATACCAAAATTTAAGAAAAGACAATTCGGGTTTTATCCCAAACCATAACTTATATGGTGTCATTTCAACGGATCACGATGGTGCTCTTTTCAGTGTAAAAAGCGGTAGTCTCTAAAGCTTCAATCCTTAAAACATAATGGCAGTTTTATAAATGACACCCTTGATCTTACCATGGATAACATGGTTTGATTTCATCTCTCGAATATGCCATACTCCTATGGTTTACCGGAAAACACAAATCATGGAACAATTCCTCAAATCTTAAGTGTTTTGCTAAACATGTAACTCAAATATCTTCCTTTATGATCAAATCATAAACTCTTTTATTTTCTTGTTACAATGATTTTTCACTTCATCTTGAAAGTCCTTGAACAATTTTCAAATGTTTCATACTTCTTCCTTATTAAGTAAATATATAGATATATTCACTTAAATTTTTAGAGAAAGCATATGAAGCAAAAAAGATCCATCGCATATGGCTACA
The DNA here is from genome assembly GCA_916181665.1 of Avena sativa. Lineage (NCBI taxonomy): Eukaryota > Viridiplantae > Streptophyta > Magnoliopsida > Poales > Poaceae > Avena > Avena sativa. Next base: position 622,502,060 of record OV702289.1, read on the forward strand.
CATAATGGACTATGCACATCAGCATGTACAATTTCCAATAAGCTAGTCATCCGTTCCTCTTTAGCCTATGAATGGAGTTTCAATTATCTCGAGGAAAGTTTCACAAGCGTCAATTGACGAAAATCAAAGACTCCAAAAATCCATCAACATGGAGTTTCTTCATGTTTTCTTTCCAATACAATTTAAACAGCGATGTCACTTCATAAGTGATCTTTCAATCATTTGTCTTACGACATTTTAGGAATAGTGTTTATGGATGTGATTTCTCCAACTAGACTTGTAAAAGTTCATCCATCCTTTATGGAATACGGTAATTATTTGAACAACCATTGTTCTCGTAATACCGGAACAAAATAACAATTATTAAAACAAATCTTGAAGGCTAGGTTTGACGACAATGAAAAACACAATAACACTTTATTTGTTTTCGATGAACATCATCACTTATTCTCTTGCTAGTTACTTAGGCCATTGTAGTTCATGAATTGCGTTGTCATGTATGAAACTTCATACCAACCAATTCGGTATCCAATACCGGTATTCAATACCTAAGAACCACATTGTTTAACAGGCAAGGAATACAACCATAACATGTATATCTTCTATATACCTAAGTTGGACATCTCCAACCTTTTCTTTTTTGCCAAATATTTTATAGATTCTCTTTCAGCAATTCCTTTTCCTTTTAAAAGAACCTATCAACATCAATAGTGGTGTCATTCACATGACACATAGTACAAAGCGTGTATAGTCAAATACTAATACCTTTGGACTTGCACTTTGAAGTGGATCACCATCATCAAATGTTTCGTGTTCTTTCAAAAAATCCCTTATTTAGTAATCTTTTAGTGGAGTAAACATTTTACTTACATCTTCTATTCATCCTTATCATGACAACTTTCATGATCAAGCTACTATAGCCTATAAGGAAGAATGACGAGTATAATTTTAGTTCCCGAAACCTTTTGGGAGATTCGGATGCCTAGCATCTCCATCCTTCACAAATTCTCATACAATATGAGAACATGTATTTTGCTAAATTATACTCTATCATTATTCAACCAAAAACATTGTTTCAGATATCACAATATCTTCCACACATGATGGTTTCTGAAACAATTTTCAGCTCCTAGATAATCTTGATATTAAAACAACTTTTGAATATCAATAATCATGGAGCCAAACATGATACTTTAGATACTAACATTGGAATTCTTACTCTTGATTTAATACTACTTATTAAACTTCATGGAGTAAACAGAGTTTGCTGAAAGTTTGCAATAGGACTTTTAAACTTTAAATTGACATTCAAAACAATACGATACCAGTTTGTAAAGTAAATATCCAGAATTCTATAGTTCTATTATCTCAATTAAAACTAAGCATAAGGTAGTGAACAGATGCCAATGACTACAACAAATTATGAAAATTCACTTCGATTTATTTTATGACAAATTGAGTTCTACTAATCCAAATTAGAAATAAACTCCCACTCGAAAACGACATCCCTCGTGCCTTTTTGGTGATTACATGAACCAAATCCAACAAGTCCGATCATCACGTGAGTTGGTGTAGCTTCAAAGGCGAGCATCAATATGGGCATCATATCAACTATATGACTCATGCTTAACCTTTCGGTCCGTGTTCCGAGGCCATGTCTGTACATGCTAGGCTCGCCAAGTAAGAACCTTAGTACTCGCATGTGTAAAACTGTCTTACACCCGTTTGTATGAAAGCGTAGAGTCGAGTACACCCGATCATCACGTGATGTCTCGAAACACGATCCACAAAACGGTGCATACTTAAGGAAGAACACATTTTTATCTTGATATCTAAATGAGGGATCATCTTACAATGCTACAGAAAGCGCCAAACTAGCAGTATAAGATGCTAACATCTAATGTGTAAAGTGAGATGATATGGTCCATGCATTTGATCTCTATCATTTGCATCATGGTATGATCTCTATCATTCCTTTGTGTGTAAGGCTAAGGTCTATGGAACTTTGAGTGTGTTGTAAGAGTATCTATCATACATCTACTTACAACAATACCATATCAAGACACAAGCCCAGCAACGATCTAAACTAGACGCCTCTAATTTATCAATTGCAAGTTTTACGTGGCTTAGGGCTTTCGGAGATAGAACCGTTCTTACCTACGAACATGGAACCACAACGAGGATAACCAAGTTATTAGCAACTCGTTGTAAATCAGATATTGACTATAGTAGGAGAGACAGACACCCGCCAGCCACTTATGCAAAACAAGTTGCATGTTGGTCGTGGAACCGGTCTCATGTACGATGACATGTAAGGTTGGTCCGGGCCGCTTCATCCCACTATGCCACCAATATCCAAAATACATAGAAGATGCAATAACATGATCATCATCGCCCACATATAAACATATGTGTACTACCCGTGCAAAGCACCTACGCATAGATCAGACTCGGATACCACTGTTGGGTCCGCAGCATAGAAAACAAAAAAAAATTCCTACGATGAGAACTACACGCCAAGATCTATCTACTAGGTACAAAGCAACGGGTGGACATACATCCAACGAGAACTTACCCTCGAAGACAACGAGTTTTGTTAACAAGTAGGAACTCGTGGTTGATGTAGTCGTACACTTGCCGATCTCAAGATCGTGATGAAGTCCCGCAGGTCCGGCTCCAGCACGTCCTTCAGATCCAGCTCTAGCAAGTCCAGCACCACCAAGTCCAGCACCGCAAAGCCGTGGTGCATCCGTGATTGCACACACGTCCGGTACCCCAACAACCTCCTTCACTCGCTCCAGCAAAGCAGCAGAAGCAGCAACTCCTTTCCAGATAAATCCACCGGGAACATGTATCTTGCTAATCCGAGACCATGGGGGAATAATACTAGAGGGGGAGAGAGATCCTTCACAAGGAGGTGTGAGGAAGAAGGGGAGTGAGGGGGGCCTTTTATAGGAGGAGGGGGTACCCCTCCCCATGGTCGGCGCCCCATGGGGGGTGAATCCTCACTTCCCCCATTCATGTGGTGGTAACCCCTCCACATTAAAATGCCCCTTCACATTCTCTTTTAAAGTCTCCACTTTAAATGCATTAAATTTATCCAAATTTAATGCTCTCTCATTTAATAGAACTCTTTTATTATTTTTATTCAGAATTTTTTCAATTACTTTAATTAACAAACATTCACATAAAACCCCCTGCAACATTTCAATATTACATGCAGAACCAATTTCAGCAATTTCACCCGAAACAGTTTCGGTGTCTATTGAAATAATTCCAGCGCTTTCTTATATCTTTATCTGAAACATATTTGCTCCAAATGGTGTCGGTATCCCTTAAGTGTGTCACCCTATGGTTCGTGAATAATGCAGACACGATTGAGACTCCTCTCAGATCAATAATCAGAAGTGAGACCTGGAGATCCATACTGACTCCTGCATATTCAACGATGACTTCTGTGATCGTGAGAACCTTTAACGCTTGTAACTAAATCCCTTTGTCTCGCGATATATTACATGTCCGAGATTCGATCATCGATATCTCCATACCTAGTTTGATCTCGTTGCCGACATGCACTCTTTTCTCGTTCCCGTGATATAACATTCTAGTGATCACATCACTTGCTTGCAAGCTATCTTAATGTGATATCACCGAGAGGGCCCAGAGTATATCTATCCATCATCGGGATTGACAAATTACACTCTTGATCCATGAGCCTCAACATAACACCTTCGTAGCATTGAACCCATCTTTACAGTCACCCTGTTACGGTGTGACGTTTGATGTTATCAAGATACTCTTCCGGTGTTAGCAATTAGCATGATCTCATGGTCTAAGGATAAAGATTACTTTGTATGATGTTATAGCAATATAAACATAATGACTTGATCGTAATTCTATACTTCGAATGAATGTTCATCACATCATTCTACCAATGTTGTGACCTCGTTATTAACAACATCCAATGTCCATGATCAGGAAACCTTGATCATCTTGTTAATCAACGAGCTAGTCTATAAGATAGGCATAACTAGGAACCCTTTTTGTTTATTAAACAAACATGTATTGATGTTTTCGATCAATACAATTATAGCATGCAAAATAAACATTTATCATAAACATGGAATAAGATAATAACCACTTTATTATTGCCTCTCGGGCATATTCCCTTCATGCCGAAGATGACGTCGAGGTTGATTTTTCCCAGGGGATATATGCCCTTCCCTGGGACAATGACGTGGAACGTCGTGTCTGAAACTTTCAGACACGTCAGAGGGATCCTCATCGCACGCAAGGTACTCGCGAACATGAGGTTAATGCCGCTGCCGCCATCCATGAAGATGTGACTCATGTCGAAACCCCCAATCTGCGCCTCGAGTATGAGGGGACAGTGGCCTGGACGAGGAACTTGGCACGGGTGGTCGCGCCTGTTGAAGGTGATGCAGGAGTCGCTTCCACTGAGGTACTCAGTGGTGGAAGGTGGAGAGTTTATCGCCAAGTTGACTTGGCAAGTGATGGCCTTCTGTACTCGATTTGAGGGATGCCCTTTTTGGATCATCCCCATGTTGCCCACGGCCTGTGGGTATGGCTCGCCTCCGTGATGCTGGACCGGCGCGGCTACGGGTGGTGGTGGTCCGGGCGGTGGTGGAGGAGCTCCATGTGCCATAGCGCCTAGGGCGGTTCCATAGCCCCTGTTGACTGCGTCGCGATTCATCTGGGCCAGGCCCTCGTGGAGTTTGAGGAACTCGTGGCAGTCCTTGAGAAGGTGGCTGGATTTATTCTTGCCATCGTGCTTGTCGATGTAGAAGTGCATGTTGCATGGCTCGGACAGTTTGTCCTCGATAGATGTTGCGGGTGCCTCTTCGCGAGTGCGGCATTGCCACACCTGCGTGGTTTTTCTGCTGTCGCGGTATCCGTTGTTGTGGTTGTCGACGCGTTTGTCGGCGTAGCCGGCTGCGACCATGTTGACCTCGTCGCGGTTGTCATAGACGCGCATCCGACGTTTGCCTCGGCGATCGTGTCTGCGCACGAGGTCATCGTCATCGTTGGAGAAGGTACAGTTCTTCACCGAGTCTTCTTTGTCAGCCCATCGATTCGCGATTTCCATCAGGTGGTCAATCATTTTGGGCTTCGAGCGGCCTAGCTCCTCCCTGAGCTCTATACGGCGAACGCCGCCGTTGAATGCGTCGATTGCGCGGTCCTCCGAGATGTTTTCTGCGGAGTTCTTGATGATGGACCACCTCTAGATGTACGAGCGTAGCGATTCGCCCGATCTTTGCTGTCAGCTTCTCAGCTCTTTGATTGATGCAGGCCTTTTGTAAGTGCCCTTGAAATTGCGCACGAAGCTGTAGACCAGCTCTTCCCAGCTGTGAATGGATCCGCGTGGGAGATTGTTGAGCCATACGCGAGCGGCGCCCTGCAGCTGTAGCTGCAGGCATTGCATGGTCGTGCTTCGACTCCCACCATGTAATTAGACGGAGGAGATGTGGTCCTCCAACCAGATTTTCGGGTCTTATAGACCATCAAATTTTGGGCTCTCTAACGGTAGTTTGAACCCTTTAGGCATTCCCTTCTGCCTGATGGCCCTGTTGAAGCATCTGGCGCCGCAGAGCTCAGTCTCGTCCTCTTCTGAGTCAGTCGAACGAGCGCATCTTTCCCTCGATTTGTCGATTTTGCACTGCATGAGGTCATCATGCGCATCGTAGTCGCGATCATGCCGCCGTGAGCGGTGACACCGAGACAGATCATGGCTATCGTCGTTGGACGAGGGCGAGGAGTAGCATTTTGCCAGAGCCTTGCTTTTCTTTGGCTCTGGTGCGGGCTCTTTGTCGAGGGCGGCCTCGACTAGCCCCAAGCCCGCGATCGTAGATCAGCAAATGGCAGCTCGTGGATCTCCAGCTGGCGGCTGGTTGTTGAGGAGGTACATGGTGGCCGCTGTTACCGCGGCTTGTGGCGTCTTTGGGAGCACGTTGCCCCATGTATCCACCGTCGTGGAGCCGAAGTCGAGGACTTTCGCGGCTTCTACGTGCTCCTCCTCGGTGAGGTGGGCCAGTCGAGATCTTCTCTTGTTGGCCAAGTACTCGTTGCCTTTGGAGGAGGATCCTCCGTGGAAGGAGAGCCTAGCTCGCAGAATGTTTGACTCATCCGCCGCCTTTTTACGTGCCTCGAGTTGCGCGATTGCATGTAGCTGGTGTCTGTATTCCTCCTTCAGTAGCCAATGGTAGCCCATCAGCATGTCTTGCAGGGAGTTGAGGGGCAGAGGATTGCCTCGTAGATCTTCTCGATAGCGGGCCCACTCGTTGTCGTTGAGCTTGATCACTACACGCTCTCCAGTGTGTTCGTTCACTATGTTCGGCGGTTCTCCTCCCGCTCCATTGTTGACGGGAGCGCCGTTGCCACCATTGGTGGGGCCCTCGTTGGGCATACTGCCGTTGGGTGGTCCGGTGCCATTGGGCGCGCTACCGTTGGGCGGCCCGGTGCTAGATCTGGTGCCAACATTGTCACAATTGGCGGTAGTGTCGCCTGCGTTGATGACTGCGCACATGAAGTGGTTGGGGAAGCTGTTGCTCCCGCAACTTTCAGATCCAGAGCCGTAGGCTTCGTCTTCAGTGGCCAGGTCACCCAGATCGGATCCACGACTGCTGTCGTTGTCTGTGCTCCCAGCTATTGCCGAGGCGTTGAGCTCGCTGAGGGTGCTGATTGGTGGCGGGAACCACGATGTTGGAGCAATCGCGGGTGCCGTCGGCTTGTCAGGCATGTGAAGCGTGCCCATCTGACCAACCTGGAAGCGGAAGCTCCCAATTGCCAGACTGATTCCATCGCCCACGGACTCGAAAGCCGGGCGAGTGGCTGGCGTGTGGACGGTGAAGTCGAACGCACTGAAGAGCTGGTGAATCTCCGATGTTGCAGAGTTGTAGATCGCGGTTGATGGGGCCGAAGAAGCCGCGACATCAGCACTCCCAGTTCCCACAGACGGCGCTAATTGACGAGGGTTTAACTCGTCAATGGACTTGGGTTTTGGAGAAGGAGGGAGCGTTGGAGGCGTCAATCGGCTAGCAAACAAGCACACTGGGACGCAAGATTTACCCAGGTTCAGGCCTCGTAGAGGTCCCTACTCCTGTTTGTCTGCTCTTGGAATTAACAAAGGAATCAAAGATTACAGGGGTGCGCAGATGCAATCTGTCGAGAGTTGTGGAAACTAGGGTTGCGTGTGTCCTCCTTGCCGCCCCCTCCTAGCCTTTATATAGATAGGCTAGGTCTCGGGTAGCAGGTCGAGTCGGTTACAGATTAGGGTTTTTCCTTTTGAACTTTCTATCTTGAGCTTCTTCTTGTCTAGCAAGCAATCGAGAGTCCGTGGGCCACTCGAATTCTCCACTGAGTCTTGACAATGCCGTGGGCTTCTGCCGTATCTGGACCGTATATACCAAGATCGACTACCTGTATATACCAAGCTCGAGTACATGTAGGATATACCCATGTCACTATCATATCTAATTCGAGAAGTATGTTTTATCTCTTTACTAGTATTTGGGAGAAGGACTTAACAGCGTGTTTGGTAATCATGGGGAATGGGAGTGGAAGTTTGTAGCCGGGAGTTTCAAGGAGGATTGGCACACGGAATTTGATAATTCTTCCCAATCCCATGTTTGGTGTGTCGTAGGAATTATCAATGGGAGTTTGACAAGGAAACCATTTTCGATTAGCGAGTTTAGCTGTCATGTGCTCTCTTGCATCTATCATGGTCGTCCCATTTGATCGGGGTCAAGAAGCTAGCTCACCTTGACTACCTAGAAAATTATGTATGCCAATGCTACTAGATCGATCAGTGTGGTTAGGTCATACATGCACGCGGCCGTGGCCATACGTGTCGGACGCTCTCTTGTACCGGCCAGATGTGTTGATAGCCTACAGAACGCGCATGGGGTACGTGCACTTGACGGAGATACATTCCTCTTGATCAGCACCTGAGAAGAGCCCGTTGATGGGTGTATGCCCGGTGAGACAACAATTGGATTTTTCAGTTCATTTCTTTCCAATTCCCTGTCCCCTTGGCGAATTACCTGGTCTCCCCTAGGGAAGAGAACAGAGGGAGTTCGCACTCTAAGGGTGTGTTTGGTAGCTCGGTCCAACCCAAAAAATCTGATCTCAGCCTAGTTTTAGGTGTTTGTTAGCCCGGTTTTACTCCCTCAGCAGTGTCCACCTCGCACAGAAATGCCCCCTCAGCCCTGCCTGGTTGTGAATCTAAAAACGAGCTTCGCATGTGGGCAGGGCTGAGCTCGCCCGAAAAATCCACCCCGCGCTCCCGCACCTCGACCGAATCAACAGGGGTCAATTTACCCCATCCCATTTCCCCCTCGAACCAGGAACTGACCTTCCCCTGCGCCTCCTCGATTCCTCCATCCTCCAGCCACGCGCCTCCTCGATGAGGGCCGCCTCCTCCTCGACAAGGGCTGCCATCGCCTGCTCGACTAGCGTCATCGCCGCCAGGCCCGCCACGCCCAGCCTCCTCACATCGCCTCCCCATTTTCTGTCTCGCGGCGGACAAAATTTTACCATCGAGAAGGACGCGACCCAGCTCCTTGATACATTGCAAATGTATCTATAATTTTTGATGTTCCATGCTTAGTTTTATCCACTTTCTTGTGTTTTGTTCCAACTTTGGAGTACTTTTATTATGATTTCTTTGACTAACCTATTAACAAGAGCCACAGTGCCAGCTGCCTGTTTTCTGTTGCTTTTGGTTCTAGAAAAGTCAGAAAATGAATATTCTCGGAATTGGACGGGACAAAAGCCAAAGTGCCTATTTTTCCGGAAGGGATCAAGTGCCAGAATACGAGACGGAGAGGGGCCAGGGGCCGGCCACACCACCTGGCCACGCGGCCAGGCCTGGCCCGTGCCAGAGGGTGGTCTGGCCGACCCCATCACCCCCTCGGCCTCTCCTTCCGCCTATAAGTTGCCCTCGGGACGAAAACCCTAAGTGCCTGATCAAAAATCTACAAAAGAGTCTGTAGCCGCCGTCATCTCCATCTCTAGATCGAGAGGGATCTGAAGCTCTTCCCGACACCCTGCCGGAGAGGGGAATTCACCCTGGAGGCCTTCTTCATCACCATGCAAGCCTCCGGTGTGATGCGTGAGTAGTTCATCCTTGGACTACGGATCCATGTAGTAGCTAGATGGCTGGTTTCTCCTCCTTTGTGCTTTCATGTTTAGATCTTGTGAGCTCCGTTCATGATCAAGATCATCTATTTGTAATTCATACATGTTGTGTTTGTGGGGATCCGATGGATATTGAGATGCTATTTCAGATTGATTATTGATTCTATCATGTTTTTGTTATTTGAGATCTTGCATGCTTTCCGTTGTTAGTAGCTATCTTGGCCAAGTAGATGCTAGCAACTCCAAGAGTTAGTATTTATGCTCGATAGTGGGTTCATGCCTCTGGTAATCTGGGGAAGTGACAGAAATCTCTAAGGTACTAGATGTGTTGTTGCTACTAGGGAGAAAACAACAATGCTTTGTTCATAAAACAATCGTATTGTTTACTTTACACGCAGTTCTTAAAGGAATAATCTGTTGCTTGCAACTTAATACTGGAGGGGGTTCGGATGATAACCCAAAGGTGGATTATTAGTCATAGATGCAGTTGGATGGCAGTCTATGTATTATGTTGTAATGCCCAATCAAGTCTCAAAGGAGTCAAGTGATTAGTATATGCATGTATTGCTTTCTCGGTGTTTGTCAATTGCCCCGCTATAATTTGTTCACCCAGCATCTTATCTATCTAAGGAGAGCCACCTCTAGTGAACTATGGATCCCGGTCCTTTTCTTTACATACAATCTACAATCTTTTACTGCCTTGTGTTTACTTTCTACAAACTTTTACTTCTTTACATTCGATACGTTTAATCCTTTGTTTTCCGCAAAACACGGTGAGATTGACAACCTCATCGCAAGTTGGGGACAAAGTTCTATGGTTGTGTTGTGTAGGTCTCCACGTTGCTACTAGCACCGGTAGTGCGCCCTGCCAAATCTCAGCTAGTAACACCTTTGAGGTGTTTCCTTGCTCCTACTGGTTCGATTAAACCTTGGTTTCATAACTAAGGGAAACTTGCTGCTGTGCTCATCATACCTTCCTCTTGGGGTTCCCAACGAGCTCTACATCAACACCACGCACCAAGGACTTTTCTGGGCGCCGTGTATTGAGCCATCAAGCGATTTTCTGGCGCCGTTGCCGGGGAGTCAAGGACATCTTCACAAGGGGAGTCCCTCATAACCAATCTCTTTACTTTGTTGTTTTTGTTTTGCTTAGTTTCTTTTTGCTTTGTTTGCTTGTTTTGTTCTTCAAAAATCCAAAAAAAAATAGTTTTACTTGTTTGCTTTCTTATTTGAAAACCCAAAAAAAATGACTACTCTTGAAAACACTAAGTTGTGTGACTTCACTAGCACCAACAACAATGATTTTATGAGCACTCCCATTGCTCCACCTGTGGCTGAAAATACTTTCTTTGAGATAAAACCTGCTTTGCTCAACCTTGTTATGAGAGAACAATTTTCGGGTATTGGTAATGAAGATGCTGCTTCCCATCTAAATAACTTTGTTGAACTTTGTGAGATGCAAAAGCATAGGGATATAGATGGTGATATTATTAAGCTGAAATTGTTTCCTTTCTCTTTGAGAGGAAAAGCTAAAGAATGATTGAATTCCTTAACTAGGAATAGTATTGATTCTTGGACTAAGTGCAAAGATGCTTTTATTGGAAAATACTATCCTCCTGCTAAGATTATATTCATGAGAAGTGAAATAATGAAGTTTAAACAACTTGATAATGAGCATGTTGCTCAAGCTTGGGAAAGAATGAAATCTTTGGTGAAGAATTGTCCCACTCATGGACTGACTGCTTGGATGATCATCCAAACTTTTTATGCAGGATTGAACTATTCTTCAAGGAACCTATTGGATTCAGCTGTTGGGGGTACCTTTATGACCATCACTTTGGAAGCTGCAACAAAACTATTGGACAATATGATGGTTAATTATTCTGAATGGCATACTAAGAGAGCTCCACAAGGTAAGAAGGTAAATTATGTTGAAGAAACCTCCTCCTTGAGTGATAAGATTGATATTATTATGTCCATGCTTGTTAATGGGAAAGCCCATATTGATTCAAATAATGTTCCTTTAGCCTTTTTGGTTGCTCAAGAAGAGCAAGTTGATGTGAACTTCATAAGAAATAACAACTCTGGCAACAATGCTTATGGTAATAATGCTTATAGGAACAATTTTGGTAACAAAAATTATAAGCCATATCCTCCCAACAATGGTAAATCTGAATTACCTAGTGAAGGTAGAATTTTGGAAGTTGAAAGAGCCACTAAAAACTTTATGCAAATGCAATATGAGCAAAATAGACTATTTACTAAAACAATGGAGGAGCAATCTATCATTTTGAAGAACATTAGCCATCAACTTGAGAGTCTAAATAGAGAAATTCCTAGTTTACAATTGAAACTCTCTAATGCTGAAAGAAATATATCATCTTTGTCTGAAGCTCAATCTTCATTGATTAATAAAATGGCTGCTAAACCTGAAACTAATGAGAATCCCTTTGCAGCTACTAATGCCATACAGTTAAGAATTGATGAAAATGTTAGACTATTAGCTGAATTACATGCTAAGTGGGAAAGAGAAGATGAATTTGCTAGAAACATTAGTGTTTCTACTATTACCACCACTAGTGTTGAGGCTAGTAATAGTTTTACTACTTTAGATGATAAAGTTGATTTTGATCTTGATGGTTGCAACATATATGAAGTTATTAAGTTCGTACAAAAGCTTGCTAAAAGTCCTAATGCTAGTGCTATGAACATGGCCTTTACAAAACACATTACCGATGCTCTCATAAAGATTAAAGAAGAAAAGATGAAACATAAAGCTTCTATTCCTATAAAGCAAGAAGATGGTTGGGAACCCATCATTAATATGAAAGTGAATGACTTTGATTTCAAAGCTTTGTGTGATCTTGATAGTAGTGTTTCTATTATGCCTAGAAGGATCTATGATATGCTTGATTTGCCTCCTCTTGAAGATTGTCATTTGAATGTCCCACTTGATGCTAATGCTAAAAAGAAACTCATGGGGAGTCTTAATGATGTTCTTATTATGGTTAATGATTCCTATGTCCCCGTTGATTTCTATGTTTTGGATGTTGAATACAATGCTTCTTGTCCTATTACTTTGGGAAGACCTTTTCTTAGAACTGTTGGTGCCATCATTGATATGAAAGAAGGCACCATTAAATATCAACTCCCACTCAATAAAGGTATAGAACACTTCCCTAAAAAGATAGAAAAGATTTCTTTTGCTTCTCCTATGAAAACAAAATTTGGTCTTAATGCTTCTTCATTTGAGAACACTTGGTTCTTTCTTTGCTTCTTATGCCTAACTTAAAGGCGTTAAACAAAAGTACTTGTTGGGAGATAACCCAAGAGTTTTATATGAGTCTTGGAACTTATTACCTCTGTAACAACCTCTCCTTATCCTTTTTATTTGCTTTTTGTGCCAAGAGTAACCTCTAATGAGAGTGAAGTAATGATTGGGAAAGTTGCTGTCCCGAAACAGATTTCTGTGCTTCACCATAAAAATTCATGTAAAATCTCTGAATGTCTTTTTGAGGCGTGAATTTTTGTGCTTCTTCCCCAGGTTGGTATCTAACTTTAGTTAGTTCAACACTTTTTGTTTGAGCAACAGAAGGCCTTCAAAAAAATTCGTCTTTACCTGCTGGTCTGTTTTGATAGATTTCTGCCATTTTCTGCATTTGCTTCTTGTTGGTTCCTTTTTGAGTTCTTTTGGGGAATTGAGCTTTTTGAGGGAAGTGCTACAGTAGCTAGTGTTCTAATGGAAGTTTATTTGGTGTTAGAACTGAACCTTAAGACCTTTTATCTTGATGTGCACTAATGTTGCTAATAAAGATTGTGTGAAGTTTTGTATGAAGGAAAAATTTCAGGTGTATGGAAGGAATGAGTAAATGAGATGAAGGATGGACTAAAGCTCAAGCTTGGGGATGCCACGCGTGTCACCCCAAGAAATATCTGAGAGATCTCTGTACATCGGATTGAGCTGTAATTTTTTGTGATTCTGACCCAGGTTGTTATAGAACTTTAGTTAGTTCAACACTTTTTGATTTGAGCAACAGAAGGTCTTCGAAAAAATTCGTCTTTACCTGCTGGTCTGTTTTGACAGATTTCTGCCATTTTCTGCATTTGCTTCTTGTTAGTTCCTTCTTGAGTTCCTTTGGGGAATTGAGATTTTTGAGGGAAGTGCTACAGTATCTAGTGTTCTAATGGAAGTTTATTTGGTGTTATAACTGAACCTTGAGACTTATTTATCTTAAGTGCACTAATGTTGCTAATGAGATTGTCTGAAGTTTTGTATGAAGGAAAATTTTCAGGTGTATGGAAGGAATGAGTAATGAGATGAAGGATGGACTAAAGCTCAAGCTTGGGGATGCCACGCGTGTCACCCCAAGAAATATCCAAGAAGTACAAGCGTCAAAGCTTGGGGATGCCCAAGGCATCCCCTTCTTCATCAATAAAAATTCCAGGTTTCTTCCAAACGCTTCATTTTTATTGTTTTGTGCATAGTTGTGTTTCTCTTGGAGCGTCTTCTTTTTTGTTTTCGTTTTGGTTTTTAGTTTGCTTGGTTTGCTTAGTTTCTGAATAAGTTGGTTGGACCCCCTCTTTCACACTTTGGTTTGCAAATAGTTTGGTTTGGTTTGGAAAAGAGTAGGAAAGTTCATGCTTATGTGGTAAAAAGAGCTCGTTTTTGACTGTGGCTATGCTTTGTCATGCCATGCTTGATATTGTTTTGGCTTTATGCTTAGTATTCTTTGCTGTAGCATGACTTGTTATAAACAATTGAGATTTCTTAATGTACCTTGGATGAATCATGCATTGTTTTAGCATATTAAAGCATAATATAGTGGTATTCTCCTTTGATGCTTTATTTGGGTTGACTTGGCACATGCTCACACCATGTTATGACTATCACAAGTCACCATAGCCTTTATGATCCTTTAGTTTTCAACTTGTAGTATCACTTTATGCTTTGATCAATGATGTTTTGTCGCTCGGCATGATTATGGCCATTATTGCTCTCTTAGTTTGTTGCTCCCAGTCTTTTGCTAGCCTCCACAACAAAGTATGAGTTCCACTCATGCATCCAACTCCCTAAACCAAGTTTTTCCAAAGAGTCCACCATACCTACCTACTAGCTTATGCTATTCCAAGTATATTCATGCTTTTGTTTACCTTCCACTTGTTATGAGAAAACTAGTGATTAAAGCTCTCACGAACTTGATGGCACACTTTACTTTATTGCCTCTAATAAACTTGAACCATTATGTCGTCTATGTTTTATATGCTTGCACTTATTTGTTGGGAATTAGCAGAACCATGCTTTCATGAGGAACGCTTTCAACATTGCACTTGGTACTTGTACCTAGTTGATATCATGCTCTTTTGTATATGGATGTCGTCGGTGTGAAATGAAAGGGGAGCTTGTAAGTCCATGGAGTTATGTATATGTGTTAGAGAAACGCCTGGGTCTCTACTCTAATCCTTGCTGACATGGTGGAAACCTGCAGCGTAACCATAATGAGCTGTCTATGAAGCATTCTTCTTATAAAAAAAAGAGTCCTATATTGAGAAAAAAAGAGAAAAGAAAAAAAGAGATACTATCAAAAGAGGAAAGAGAGAAAAAAGCACCATATTCCCATGGTAAATAAGAAGAATGCTGAGATGCTCATTGTTTCCTTGCCTTGTCATTTTGATATGGGGATTCTTTCGTATCATCGGGCAAGGGATACCCCGTTGGCGGTTCTCTATGATACACATGTACTTACGATGACAAGAACTTACCGGTGACTAAACTTGAGTAGCATGAGGAGCGGCCCTCGTATACAAGGGACATGAGATTTCTGACTTATACTTCGTCAAGCATGTACACCATAGTTTGTTCACTTTAACCTTAATCACTTCAAGATGCTTATGATAGGGGTAATGAGAGCTGAAAGCTTTAAGTATCATAATTTTTGGAAGCTCTTTATGAGACTTGAATCCCTACTTCCTTTTACAAAAGGCCTTGCTTCCACCATTATATTGAGTCTCCACCTTCTATCTTTATGCACCTACTTTGAGAGCATAGTGGCCATTCTTAGTTCTATGTGCATTGTTCCAAGACTAGTTGATTGATGCATAACTTGTTATTGCTTGTTTGAAACTATTGTATCTAGTCACTCTTATGAACTTTGAAGGTGTCCTATGCATTTATATTTGCTACTCTATTGAGGGACAAGCTGAATACTATTATGCTATTTTTCTTTATGTGAAACAAACAAACATCTTGCGAAGCATGCTATTCATGAATATTTTGTTTGTACCTTTTCATGTTGCATCTTAGTTTCTTTGCTTATTGCTAGAACTTTGTCTTTCATATTATGATTGAAGTACTATGATCCCAGCCTTGAATGTTTTACAAATACTTTGATCAAGTCTTTGATGGTGCATGTCACCTCAAAAATTATTTCTTTTTATCACTTACCTACTCGAGGATGAGCAGGAGTTAAGCTTGGGGATGTTGATACATTGCAAATGTATCTATAATTTTTGATGTTCCATGCTTAGTTTTATCCACTTTCTTGTGTTTTGTTCCAACTTTGGAGTACTTTTATTATGATTTCTTGGACTAACCTATTAACAAGAGCCACAGTACCAGCTGCCTGTTTTCTGTTGTTTTTGGTTCCAGAAAAGTCAGAAAATGAATATTCTCGGAATTGGACGGGACAAAAGCCAAAGTGCCTATTTTTCCGGAAGGGATCAAGTGCCAGAATACGAGACTGAGAGGGGCCAGGGGCCGGCCACACCACCTGGCCGCGCGGCCAGGCCTGGCCCGTGCCAAGGGGTGGTTTGGCCGACCCCAGCACTCCCTCGGCCTCTCCTTCCGCCTATAAGTTGCCCTCAGGACGAAAACCCTAAGTGCCCGATCAAAAATCCACGAAAGAGTCTGTAGCCGCCGTCATCTCCATCCCTAGATCGGGAGGGATCTGAAGCTCTTCCCGGCACCCTGTCGGAGAGGGGAATTCACCCTGGAGGCCTTCTTCATCACCATGCAAGCCTCCGGTGTGATGCGTGAGTAGTTCATCCTTGGACTACGGATCCATGTAGTAGCTAGATGGTTGGTTTCTCCTCCTTTGTGCTTTCATGTTTAGATCTTGTGAGCTCCGTTCATGATCAAGATTATCTATTTGTAATTCATACATGTTGTGTTTGCGGGGATCCGATGGATATTGAGATGCTATTTCAGATTGATTATTGATTCTATCATGTCTTTGTTATTTGAGATCTTGCATGCTTTCCGTTGTTACTAGCTATCTTGGCCAAGTAGATGCTAGCAACTCCAAGAGTTAGTATTTATGCTCAATAGTGGGTTCATGCCTCTGCTAATCTGGGGAAGTGACAGAAATCTCTAAGGTACTAGATGTGCTGTTGCTACTAGGGAGAAAACAACAATCCTTTGTTCATAGAACAATCGTATTGTTTGCTTTACACGCAGTTCGTAAAGCAATAATCTGTTGCTTGCAACTTAATACTGAAGGGGGTTCGGATGATAACCCAAAGGTGGATTATTAGTCATAGATGCAGTTGGATGGCGGTCTATGTATTATGTTGTAATGCCCAATCAAGTCTCAAAGGAGTCAAGATGATTAGTATATGCATGTATTACTTTCTCGGTGTTTGTCAATTGCCCCGCTATAATTTATTCACCCAACATGTTATCTATCTAAGGAGAGCCACCTCTAGTGAACTATGGATCCTGGTCCTTTTCTTTACATACAATCTACAATCTTTTACTGCTTTGTGTTTACTTTCTGCAAACTTTTACTTCTTTCCATTCGATACGTTTAATCCTTTGTTTTCTGCAAAACACGGTGAGATTGACAACCTCATCGCAAGTTGGGGACAAAGTTTTGTGGTTGTGTTGTGCAGGTCTCCACGTTGCTACTAGCACCGGTAGTGCGCCCTGCCAAAGCTCAGCTAGTAACACCTTTGAGGTGTTTCCTTGCTCTTACTGGTTCGATTAAACCTTGGTTTCATAACTGAGGGAAACTTGCTGCTGTACTCATCATACCTTCCTCTTGGGGTTCCCAATGAGCTCTACATCAACACCATGCACCAAGCACTTTTCTGGGCGCCGTGTATTGAGCCATCACGCCTCCACGGCCAGTCCAACTCGTCTCACCGGCACGACCGGAGCTCGACGTCACCGGCGTGGCCGGAGCTCGCCGGCGCCCGCCAGGCCAGCCACGGACACCCCCGCATCTCCATCGGAGCTCCCTGGTCGGAGCTCGTCGGGGCCCGCCAGGCCAGCCACGGACAGCCCCGTGTCTTTGTCGAAGCTCCCTAGCCGGAGCTCCCTGGCCGGAGCTCGTCGGCGCAGGGATCCGATTGCTTTCTTATTTAGTATATAGGGACCCGATTGCTTTTTATTTGTGTACACAGGGACTTGATTGTTTTTATTCGTGTATATAGAGACCCGGTTGCATTTTATTTGTGTATTCAGGGGCTTTTGTGTATATTTTAGACATCCTCAGTATATCTCAACACATACAACCCACCAAACATTGGATGAATTCAGAATTTCTCGACGGACACGTGCTACCAAATACATGCCAAAATCTCAACTCAAACATGCTGAAGTCAACTTAGCTCAACAGAGATATTGATTCTGAGATGAACCGGGCTACCAAACATACCCTAAACTCCCAGTCCACCTCCCACCTAAATTCCCATTCCCTCTAATCAAACAAGAGATTTTTAGTCATGCACCTCCTTAACTCCCATTCCCCACATCTAATTCCCTCCAACCAAACACGTTGTAAATAGAAGGCTGCATTTATATTGGCCCGACTCACTTGGCCCAGCTGAGAGCATCTCCTTCATCAGTCGAGTAGAGAAAAGCCGTTCTCCACGGAACATTCGAGAAAAGAAAACGGAGTGTGCTCGTCTCGGCGGCGGGGCGGCACCGGCGGGAGTCAGGACCCACCAGGACAGGGCGGAAGGGCGATCGGGCGAAGATACGAAGAAGACACAGGTGAGATCGAAGCAAGCAGCCAGTCTTGGTCCTTTTTTCCCGATCTACTTAATCGCCTAAAACCCTAGTTTGTCCACTACGTCCAGAACGGCAGAACCCCTAATTCGCCAGGAAATGTTTGCAGCAATCTTCCAGTACCACCAAGATGCAGGCGAATCTGGACAGGACCACGGAGCAGCTCAAGGAGCTACCTTTGCTCGGGAAGCAGCTCGGCGAGCACCCAGGTGGCCTGGAGCAATTGGCTCACCAGATCGGTTTGGCGGCGGAGCTGGTGGAGGAGGTGAAGAAGGACCAGGCGGAGGCGCGCGCGGTGGCGATGCGGGGCGCACCGCCGGCGGCGGCTGGGCCGGCCGAAGGAGGATACGATTACAGGCGTCTGGTGAAGGTGCAGTTCCCTGCCTTCAGTGGAAAAGAGCCCAAGATGTGGCAGCTCCGCTGCAAATCCTACTTCGAGTTCTACCAGATGCCAGCGGAGCTGTGGGTCATCTGGGCGTCGTTTCACATGGAAGGGAGGGCCGCGGTGTGGATGCTGACACAAGACAAGAAGCACCTCGAGGAGGGGTGGATGGGATCGATTTTGCCAGGCCGTGCAGGAGAGATTTGGGCCAGATGACTACCAGAAAAAACTCAGGGCCCTGATGGAGTTGAGGCAAGAGGGGACAGTGGGGGAGTACAGAGACCAATTCGAGGAACTAATGTGCCACGTAATGTCATTCGACCATGGCATGGACACGGTCTTTCAGGTGACTATGTTCATGATGGGTCTGCGACAAGAGATAAGTGCTGTGGTGAGATTGCATAGACCCAAGTCAGTGGATGATGCTGCCGAATTGGCGATGCTGCAAGAAGAAGTTCTCGAAAATGCAAAACAAAGAGCTCAGAGGGTCGACTACGAAGAATGAGATGCTACCATTGGCAGGTGCGGCATAAGTACCGTCTACGGTGGTGTGGATGTGATGACATAGATGAAATCTCGTCTTCAAAATTAATGACGTGTTTTGGTAAAACTCTGCCCTTGGAGGAGGGAACACCTGATTTGCTGTTAGTTTCAGATGCACTTCGGTATTATCCGTTAACAATTCAATGTCTGTCGTGAACCTTAATCTGTCAAATTTTATTTTCCTCATATCCTTGCTTTAGAGAATGCAATATCTGCGGTGAGCTTTTAACTATCAAGCTCTTTATTGTCCGATCCAAATGCTATAATTTAATCTGTTTCAGTGCTAAGAACATGGAAGGTCGTGGTTACATTTTCTTACATGTGTGAACATCTATGGATGTGTATCCGTGATGAGGCTTGATCCATTTTCTTTTTTTATCTTATCCAAATACTGCATGTTCAAACTATTTGTCATTGGTAACATGAAAATTTTGGTATTCATTCACCTGTTCCGGCTTTTGGCATTGCTAATCTGATCCGAATGCTGTATGCAGTTTTCATTCTTGCTTTTGATGTGTCAATATATTGCTAATTTGCTATGCTGGAAATTAGAAAGTTTTCAAGCCAACAGAATGGTTTTTGCATGGGGATATAGATAGATCCAAGGCAGAGTGATTGTTTTGAAGTCAGTGTTTCTACATATTTTTACTAGATCATGTTTTTATCACAAGAATACATGACTCCAGTTCTGCATTGCACGTAAAGGTGTTTTGGCAAAGGAAAACTGCTTTTCTATGTTAACTGGAAGTGTTTAATTGAAGTCTGAAGATGTTAACACTCTGTCGTAGAACTTCATGGGAAAGGTTGAGGCGTCTCTTGTGTCTGCAATGATGCTAGGTTCAGGCCTGGGTGGGTGATTAAACATTAATGTTTCTTTCCGGATATAGAAGTCCAGTTAAGGTGCAGGCAATGAAAAACTGCTTATTTATTAACTGGACGTCTTTACCTTAATATGGATGGCGCTGGCCTGTAAATACACCGTGTCATGCCTTGCCTAATATTTGGTTCTTATATTAAGTGAGTTAGTATCTATATCTGTTTACCTCTTAATGCTGAAGTTTATAGCCTATTCTGTTTCTTGACGTTTATTTCAAATTAAGCTCACGCTTGCTTGCTTGCTTGCTTGCCGTTGTTTAATCTTACCATGCCAATCCATGCATATAATCTGCTGGGTCTTCACTCCCACAATGCCACAAATTGTTTTTACGCTGTAGCTTGAGTTCTGGACTTCTGGGTTAGATAGTTGCACAACATACACCAAATTCCATTTGCTAGAATTTTGTCTAGAGCACTGGAAGTGTGGTTTACGATATTTGCAGATTTGCAGCCTTTTTACCCCCTTTCACCGAGCGGTGAAGTGGGTTTGCGTGTCAACTGATGTCTGTTATATCTACGGTTGTTTTAGTTGGAAGTCTTGCTTGCGATTCCCACTTATGAAATTGTTGCTTACCAGATTGAAGCAGGTTCGCGGGCTAACTATTGCTGATATCTACCATCTTCATACACTTGGTGATTTGTTTGCTATCTGTGTCACAAGGCTTTGATGGTTTACTGCATTCTGAACTGAACTGAATTAAGCTTCACCCTGGCCAAAAAAGAATTAAGCTTCACTTTTCTGAATGTGATGTGCACGTGTTTGGTATCAGGCTGCAATGGTGAAGAATGCCACCCCAAAATCTGGCATAATTTGTCCAAAATAGCCATTCTACAGCACTAAACTTTTCTCAACTTCTAGTCCCTAGCGTTTTTGAACATAGACATCCCAATGCGATTGGCATTATTGACTTAGCAATTAGCATAGTGTGCATTCGACACTGGACTACGTTTGTGGTGAAATGGCTTGAATCCTTGGAAAAATGCCAACACGGTTGACATGTCTATGTTGTTCAAAAACGTCATCGTGATTGGCGTGTCTTTGAGGGCTAGGGCCTGCTTGGAACGTTGTTTTTTAACCAATACTCCCGGATTACACGGAGTTCCTATAGTCAGCATCTTTGCAAAATAAAAACTGACGGGATTAAAAAACGACAATCCAAGCGGGGCTTAAGTAGAAGAAAATTTCGCAAGGAACCGTAAGAGGAGTTTAGTGATGTAAAGAGCCGTTTAGAGCAAATTCCTCCAAAACCCGACGGCTTCTTGATCGATTTATAACAACAATTGTCCCAATTTTGATTGCTCTTTACATGCCATGTCATCTGATCTGATCTGTTAAAAGAAAAACGGAAATGAAGTCCCTAAAAAACGAAAGAGAGAAGAAAGCGCTGACGTGGCAATGTGGATACCAAGAAAGAGGATAGAGTAAGGATAGGTAGGCAAGTTGGTGGTCTCCCCGTGTTCCGTCCAGCCCGTGGCCATGGCGGCCGCCGTCCACCACCACCACCTCCAACTCCACCTCCTTCTATTTCCACCGCCTCGGCAACCCGGCCTCTTTTTCACGCCGCGTTCCGTCCTGCCTACCTGCCTCCGCTCCTCCCTCCGGGCTCCCACCTGCCACCTCGCCGTCGCCCCCCTTGAAGAAGCAGATCAGCAGGAGGATAAGGAGGAATTCGTGGTCGTCACCTTCTACAAGCTGGTTCCCGTCGAGGACCCACGCGCCGACGTCGCCGCGCACCTCCACTTCCTCCAGGTTAACATCTTCCTCTTCCCACCATTTAGTTCACTTCAGTTCACCAAACAATAAACACACACTTACACATTGCATTGCATCTCCTCTGCATATTTACTACAGGGACGCGACATACATGGCCGCATTTACATGAACGAGCAGGGGATCAATGCTCAGGTAAGCCAAAGCCTCTGTTCTCGACATAATCTCACAGGAAAATGTGGTAAATGTTTTCGTCAAAAGCATAGGGAAATGTGCACTAGCAACTATGTCATGCATTTTTTTAGAAGAGTCGCCATACCGTGGTTCCGCAGTACATATACTCACTATGAACATAATCTTCAAAACGGAATTAACAATCAAGTACACCGAGCAACTGCTAACACCAGCAATGAGTATATCACCATAGTCACAAATGTCACATTTCACAACTTAGTTTATACTTCAACCTGCACTAGTTTATACCTCAACCAGCATGAATATGTTGGTCAATGTTTTAGTCAAAAGCACAGCTGCGCAGGGAACTGTGCACTAGCAACTATGTCGTGCGTGTGTGGAAGCTTGAGAGAGTCACGATACCATGGGTTCCACAGTACACATACCCACTCTGAACATAACCTTAACACTGAACCTACAATGAGGTAAACCGAACAACTGTTAACACCAGCAATGAATTTACTTCGTCACCATAACAATGTCACATCTCATAACCTATATCTATGTGCCTCCTAGCCTCCAATGAATATTAGCAAGGACAGGAAACGTGATTGCAGGGTGGAGTAAAATCTTGTTAGCGATATATAAATGCTGCAGGTTAAGGCATGGTTAGTTTGCCATAGGCATCCAAGAAAGGTGCAGGGCGGTAGAGTGGTTAGATTAATACATGCTTATGTCCTAGGTCCCATGTTTGCATGAGCAAATAATTTCCGTAACACACAGTGACCTGGGATGTCCATTAATCCAAATTTTCGTACCCATGACTGACTTCCTCTATGGAGGCTGAACTGTAACTCTAAATTCTTCCTGTGCAAGGAAATGAAACGCAAAATCTTTTTACATTTTATTGAAAAATGATTATTCTTACCAACTCATATTCTAACTTTTGCTCTTGTCACAGTACAGTGGTCCACGCAAAGACACAATGGCGTATGCGGACTGGCTCAGAAAAGACCATCGCTTTTCTGATATACTCGTCCAAATTTCGCCAGCGTTAAGTGGGCATGCTTTTCCTCGGTTGAAGCTGCGGTACAAACCGTCACTTGTTCAGGTAATATAAGCAACGACTACTATTTCATATATAAATAAAGTTCAGTATCTTCACACGTGTACAGTCTGATATTCTCGGTGCCTCGGTGATAAGATGAAGATTGTGGTTCCCAGGGGTGTGGGGGTGCATAATCTCTTACCTGCTAAGTGGTAACCATTTAAGTAACTGACTCTATGTTACAAGAAAGTAATTGAATATGTTATCCCAGACTTCTAGTCATAGGTCTAAATGGTGAAATTGGGAACAGGTATGTTCTCCAAGAGTTGAGAAGAAAATAGTTGCCATATTGTGTACAAAGTTTCAGCTCACAACCTTGTGTACCTAAGAACTCGGCGACCATTTCAAATTCTGAACTTTCCTGGATCTTCTCCCGATACTATCATATACGGTGGCAAGCCTCCTATACCTTTTTCCTGTTGCTTTCGTTTTGAGTGGTGAAATGAACTCGGTTATCTTACTGATTCCCATTGCAACTAGTTGGTATTTCTTTTGCCCAGTGTGTTCTTAAACTTTTTTTTTTGTAATGCTGGGATAAGGCTTTCCGTGTAAATTAGTATGCTAAAACTTAATGCAAGTTCAACCAAGATCTACGCTGTAAATTTCGTGATCTGTCTATAGTTCAGAGAATTTTTTTGAAGCTTATAGGAGTTTACATGCTATATAAATATCGCTCTTGCTCTGTTTAAGATGCTGAAGATGGCATGCCAAGTCGCCAAAGACATGTACTGCCATCATTAAGTGTCATATTCACTACAGGTCTACAACAATGTTTTCTGTGTCACCTTGTGCAACAGTTATGAAGTTGCACTATTAGAGAATTTTTTTTTCCATATGAGCTTATTTGGTACAAGTGAAAAGATTTGTTTAGTTTACTATATTCAGACTTGAGAGCATGCCAGAGATAAGTCCAATTCTCCAGACATCTCATTTGAAAACAAAACTTGCAGTTGGAAGGAGGCAGTTGTCATCTTCCTTTGGTGGAACCTAGCATGCGTGCTTCACCACTGACCCCATCTGAGTGGAGGGAAAAACTTGAAGCTAGAAAACGCTGTGAAACCGAAGCAGCTGGATATACATGTGAACGAAAGGTTTTGCTCCTTGATGTTAGGAATGGTAAACTAATTTCTTCCCCCCCACCCCAGTAGTTGCCAGTCAGGAAGCACCGTTTTGATAAATCTCTCTGTTATGTTTGGTGGGTTGATTTGATTTGAAGTAAGTAGTAATTAACTTATATGTTGTTGTTTTGCATCAGACTATGAATGGGACATTGGGCATTTTGAAGGAGCTAAGAGGCCTAATGTGGACTGCTTCAGAAGCACTTCCTTTGGGCTCTCAGAGCAGGAGGTATTCCTCTAGTTAATGCCGGCTTGCTGCAATGTAATTCGTGTATAGATGAGATGTACTTCCTGTTTAATTTGAATGTATATGCAGATTGATTCGACGGATCCTCTGCATGGAGTAGATAAAGAGAACACAGACATATTAATGTACTGCACGGGTGGCATACGATGTGACGTATATTCAACAATTTTGAGGTAAAAAAAAAGTGTGTATATGTTATTGGATGGGTGCCTATACATTTACTTAATTTGCATGAAATACTTAATCCGTGTGTCCTTGACAGGGAGAAGGGTTTCCCGAACCTGTACACTCTGAAGGGGGGCGTGTCTAACTATCTGAAGAGTGAAGGATGCGCAGAGTGGGTAGGCAATCTGTTTGTGTTTGATGACCGGCTGTCCCTGCCACCGGCGAAGTTTGCAGAAGAAGGTGATGCAGGAGAAGAAGGTGATATTGACAATGGGAAGCCACCGTCATCGTCATCACGGTGGTTGGGTCGGTGCTACGTATGTGGTTCGGAGGTGGAGGAGCTGAGGCACCGCAACTGTGCCAGCATCGACTGCAACCGCCTCTACCTGTATGAACCTTTGTTCCTAGATTGGGTGTACTCTATTTGATATGTAGGTAGATTGAGCTGCTGACTGAATGTGGGAATGAACTGCTGCAGGTGCTGTGGGTGGTGCTTGGAGGAGCTGCGGGGCTGCTGCTGCTCGGAGTGTCGAAGCGCGCCACGGCTGCGGCCGCTGCTGCCAGGATACCAGAGATATGACAAGTGGCACCTCTACCGCGACGACACCTCGACCATCTCCAGTTGATTTCAGATTTACTAGATTACTAGCACGCTGGCATGTCTCTATTTCTATGTTTACTTGTTCTAGATAGATAGGGAGATGTGTACTTGCAACTTCCAACCACAAACGTATAAAAGAACTGCAATTAGTATTATTTTTCTGTCTTCAAAAGGTTTATTACTTCTAGATATAGAATGTAGCCATTTCTGGTACCTTTACTGCAATCTAATTCGTTGACACTTTCGGTGCATCTTAGTTTATGTTTTTGAACTACAAGATTAGCGCACATGTGAGTCCTGCCCACGTTTCCCTTCTTGGAGGTGTTGCTGAGGAGTGTTGGCACCTCACTCACCCCCTCGTGGTGGTGTCTCCAGGTGAAACCTCTACTCGGTTCCCAATTGGCAATGATGGCGGCTTCGATGTCGTTTCTTTCTTGAACTAACATCGCTTTTGGAGACACTGTCTGGAGAAACATATGAGTTCTGGTGTTGCATAACTCTGTTCCAACCCTTGAAGGATGACGGCACCAGCATCGGCCCATCGAAGGAAGAAAAGATTGTGAAATTCTCAAAGCCATCTTTTACATTTGCAAGGCCTCATATGTGAAGGCGCACAATGCTAATGCTAAGTCGAGGATGGTCAAAAGGAGTTTGAGTGAGAAACTGAAGGCCGCCAGACGAAGTGTAGATGAGGGCTCCGAGATGAAAGATAGTGCTGGATGAAGGCTCCCAGATGGAAGATAGTGGGCTGGAAGACACGAGTTTCCCTGGAAGACCCGGACACCCCCCACATGTTGATGGCGAGAACAACGATGATTAGTTATGTCATGCCTGTGTGTATTGAGAAATCTGTTGGTTGACTTTATCTCGTTGTTGTGTAGCACTTATAGTTTGTTTTCTGTATGAAATTGATGCTCCTGAAATTTATGTGTGTTTAGCGTCTGGGGCTGCTGAGAAGCAGTGCAGCTAGGGCTAAACTCCAAACAGAGAATTTTCACCTAGGTAAAAATTCGGGCATGGAGAGTTGATATGAGTCGTGTTCCTACAAGGTAAACACTGATCTAAATGATCTTCTGGCCTATCGTGCGCAGTTATGAGCTACTCCATTAATCTCCCTGGGTGTGTGGAAGATCGAAGCCTGCAAATGGTGGAAAAGGTTCTGAAATTGGATAACATGTCTTCTGATTTCCCATAACATTGCCTGGTCCTTTGCCCTTGGCCCACCACAACTTTTGCAAAGTTGAGACGGTCTGTAAAGAAGACTGGATCCTTAAACTTGATGGCTGAAGCAAAGTGTGCAACCAGGAGCATGGCATGAGCTTCAACATGCAGTGGAGATTGAATCTCTTTTTTTGATGCCAAAATAAACACATCAGTTCGTCCTTCAGGAAGAGATTCAACATAGTAAATTCCAAGCGCCGCCGTGGCGAGGGCTACTCTTCTCTCTTTTTTCCAAGCCGCATCAGCATAGACTTTTGGCCCTGTAAAAGAGGAAATCAGAGGGAACCGAGAGGCCCAAAGGAGTCTGGAAGTTTCTCTCCGGTGTTGGAATAGGAGAGCATGTTTCCAGATCATTTATTAGAGCATAAGTGTGCAATGCCACCTGATGGGGTTAGTTTTTTTTCCTACGAAACAACTCATCGTTCCTTGCTTTCCAGAGACACCAGAGAAAAGTGAACATGAAATTCAATTCATGGCAGGGTGTCCTTGGTTCAGAAAATCAAGAAGGAGTTGAGAAAGCTTATCTGAATTTGCTGCAAGAAATTCAGATTTGACAAACCAAGGGGGCAAGAACCAAGCAGCCTTTGCAAACGGACAGATAAAGAACAAGTGAAAATTTGTTTCAGGAACATCACATCTACAACATATCTTTTTTTGAAACGAGGCAAAAACTTTGCCTTTCATCGATATAGAAGAAAAGAGTTGACCAGTTTGTGAGGAAAACTAGCCGAAAACCATTACAACACAACACCACACGCCAGCCCCGAGGCTGCGCTCCACACGGGTCGACACCACACCTCAATGCAACAGGCGGAGGCAAAATACCGGAGCCATCGCTCCAAACAACCACACCGGCCCCAGGGCCGCGCCCCTCCAGGCCGAAGATGAACTCGCCTCCTCCAAACCACCCAAACACACCACAGGTCCCTCAGTCCGGTGGACATCCAAAGCGAGGCCCTAAGAGGCAAAGCGACATAATAGCGCCGCCCACGCTCGATCTCGTGAGGGATCTAGGGTTTCCCCCGGAGAGCCCGGGTAGAGGATCGAAAACACCGCTTAGACGACGACTTCGAGAAGGATGCAGCGCCCACGGGCGTCACCGTCGTCGGCCCCGGCCAGCCGCCAGGGCAGGCTTTCACCCAGTGATGAGTCCCAAACCTCACGTCCGCCCAACAAGGACCAGCACAACCGCCACACCTCCTCACACTCCCGACGATCAACAGGCATCCCTTCCGCAGCCACGCCTAGGCTCCTCGTCACCGCGACGAAAGAAGCCGTCTGGATCATCACCGCTGCCCGCGAGTTAGTTGCCGAAAAATAACCAGAGCGAACCCGGGCAGACGCCACCGCGAAAGGAACCGAAGATCACCGCCACCAAAACACCTCCCTGGCGGCCCAGATCGAGACTGGACGAGCCCTCCGCCTACACGCCGCCCGCCAAGCGCCACCACCCGCCGACCACACACACAGACGCGCCATCGAGCCTCCCGCGCTAGCTAAGAGCTCCATCACGGCTGGACGAGGCCTCCCGCGTCGACACCACGCGCTGGAGCCGCGACCCGCACAAGCACCCATCCTCAAGAAGCTTCACAAGACATCAACATCGCTCATCCTCTTCCAGCCACGCGAGCAGCCAACCTCCCCTCCACGCATCGGGTTGTTGGGTTCGCAGCATAGAAAACAAACAACTTCCTACGATGGGAACTATCGCCAAGATCTATCTATTAGATACAAGCAACGGGTGGATATACATCCATAGAGAACATACCCTCGAAGACAACAAAGCTTTGTTAACGAGATGGAACTCGTGGATGATGTAGTCGTACACTTGCCGATCTCAAGATTGTGATGAAGTCCAGCAGGTTCGGCTCCAGCACGTCCATCAGATCCAGCTCCAGCAAGTCCAGTACCACCAAGTCCAGCACCGCAAAGCAGCGGTGCATTCGTGATCGCACACACGTCCGGTACCCCGACAACCTCCGTCCCTCGCTCCAGCAAAGCAGCGGAAGCAGCAACTCCTTTCTAGATAAAGCCACCGTGAACATGTATCTCGCTAATCCGAGACCATGGGGAATAACTAGAGGGGGAGAGAGATCCTTCATGAGGAGGTGTGTCTAGTGAGGAGGAGAGGGGGGACTTTTATAGTGAAGAGGGGAGGCACCCAAGGGCCATGGCGTGGCAGCCATGGTGGTTCCCCCACCTCTTCCACATTCATGTGGGTGGATCTCCCACTCCCATAAAAAGCCTCCACTCAAAATTCCACTCATACATGCATTAATTTCCACCAAATTTAATGCAAGCTCTCATTAAATAAAACTATTTTATTTATTTTATTCAAAGTTTTTTAATTACATTAATTAACAAACATTCACATAAAACCCCCTGCAACATTTCAATATCACATGCAGAACCAGTTTCAAAATGATTCCAGCGCTTTCTTAAATCTTTATCTGAAACATATTTGCTCCAAATGGTGTCGGTATCCCTTAAGTGTGTCACCCTATGGTTCACGAATAATGCAGACATGATCGGGACCCCTCTCCGATCAATAATCAGCAGCAGGACCTGGAGATCCGTACTGACTCCCACATATTCAACGATGACTCTTGTGATCGTGTGAACCTTTAACGTCGTAACTAAATTCCTTTGTCTCGCGATATATTACATGTCCGAGTTTCGATCATTGGCATCCAAATACCTAGTTTGATCTCGTTACCGACATGCACTCTTTTCTTGTTCCCGTGATATAACATTCTAGTGATCACATCACTTGCTTGCAAGCTATTTCAATGTGATATCACCGAGAGGGCCCAAAGTATATCTATCCGTCATCGGGATGGAAAAATCCCACTCTTGATCCATGAGCCTCAACATAACACCTTCATAGCACTGAACCCACCTTTATAGTCACCCTGTTACGGTGTGACGTTTGATGTTATGAAGATATTCTTCTGGTGTTAGTAATTAACATGATCTCATGGTCTAAGGACTAAAATTACTTTGTATGATGTTATAGCAATATAAACACAATGACTCTGATCGTAATGCTATACTTCGGATGAATGTTCATCACATCATTCCACCAATGTAGTGACCTCGTTATTAACAACATCCAATGTCCATGATCAAGAAACCTTGATCATCTTGTTAATCAACGAGCTAGTCTATAAGAGAGGCATAACTAGGAATCTTTTATTTGTTTATTAAACACACATGTATTGACGTTTCCTATCAATACAATTATAGCATGCAAAATAAACATTTATCATAAACAAGGAATAAGATAATAACCACTTTATTATTGCCTCTCGGGCATATTCCCTTCAGTCTCCCACTTGCACTAGAGTCAATAATTTAGTTTGAAAAACTTTGCGTATTGAACACCTATGGCTTTCTGGTATTGCATATACACGATTGCTAGTGGTTAACATAATCTCTAGATCTGACAGTTTCAGGTCCGTGTGTATTTACATGTCTTTGCGTCTCTACGCATCACTCATTCTCAAATGAGATGGCATTATATAAATTTGGTCCTTTGGTGACATCTTTAGTTCCTTCGGATTAAAATATGTTGATATTATTGTTATACAATATATCTTCATAGTATAAGCCCACTTTGAACCACACCTAGTTTGATAACAAACTATTTAACACAAATGCTCTCCTTTGCTGCTACTATAGCAGTCATATACTTAGCCTTTTGTTGTAGTATCCGTCACAATGTCTCAACTTTGGAACTCATCCAAATCCATCATGGAAAATCCTTTCCATTACATTGTGCTACCCATAGTCTAAATTGAGATAAATTTAATTTGTATCTTGTGACAAAACTAGTATCAATGTAACACTTTATAATGAACTACCTTTAATTATTTGTCACGTATACATGATATATTCTTAGTTCTTCCAAAGCTCATAAGAATATCTTTACTATCGTCCAATGATCATCTTATGAATCATTCTGGTATATGCTCATAACATTTAGAGCACAGGACATATCTGGATATATACATATCACAGTATAATCGATCAAAACATTCATGTGATTTTACTCACCAAGTGTTGAAACACTTGAATCTTGATACAATCCTTTCCATGCAGCAAGAACCTTTCTTGTTGTTTCCATATTGAACCCTTTCAATATCTCATATATGTACGTTTGGCATAACCATATTAGCGCCTCAATCTATCCATATAGACATTGATGCCAAATATTTCGGTTTTGCCCAAGTCTTTCATCGAAATCCTATTTTAATGAAATTCTTAACTTGTGTCAATAAAAGATACGTCATTTCCAATCAACAATATGTACTCTCAATAATGTATTGGAAATTTGTCTCAGCGCTCCCACTTAATTTCTTGCAAATGCAAGCATCTTCATCATCTTCGATGAAATTAAACTCTTTTAACATTTTCATCATGGTGAAGATTTCAACTCCGCTCTGCTCACTTCAACTATTGAAGTTTCCATGCCCTTTCAGCACCTTTTGAATTAACAAAACCTTTCGGACCGTGTCATGTACACGTCTTAGGTAACCATTCTATTAGAAGAACCTTGTTTTATTTATTCAACTACCATATACCAAATTATATGTAGTGGTTGCTACATTAATCCGTCAAGACTAAATATCGCTATGAAAGATCAAATCTTGTCATAGTTAACTCCTCGAACATTGTCGTAAACTTCTTTCCGACATGTCGACTATTTCATAGATGTTAAACATCCATGTCTATTTCTTTATAGATCCAAACATGACCGATAGGCTTCACGCCATTCCGGAGGGTCTTCCAAGTTTAGAATCTTGATTTCTTGTGTATGGATACTATTACGGATTCTATGACTTATAGTCATTTTATGGAGTCAGGGCCCATCATCGTTTTTTTGCATGCAGTCGGTTCATCATTGTTAAAACAATAATGACTTCTGTTTCAAATCTTACTATTTGATTCTTACCGACCCACATGGTTCAATAAGAACTCTAATCTCCAAGATCACACCCTTTGTAATCACGGGAGCCATGAGCATTGCGGCCGCCACCGGGACACTTTCCGGCATTGCGCTACTTAGCACATATAGCTAAGGTTTAACAACCTTATCAAAGTTCTATTGTCCTCCCACTTAACTTTTCACAAAAAATTCCTTCTCAAGAAACTTGATGTTCCAAGCAACAAACTCTTTTGTCCTCGGTGTTATGGAGGAATTCCCAACAAATTCTTTGGGATAACCTACAAAGACGTGCTTATCCGACTTTGGTTGTAAACATTTTACTTATGCATAGCATACCAAAATTTAAGAAAAGACAATTCGGGTTTTATCCCAAACCATAACTCATATGGTGTCATTTCAATGGATCACGATGGTGCTCTTTTCAGTGTAAAAGCGGTAGTCTCTTAAGCTTTAATCCTTAAAACATAATGGCAATTTTATAAATGACACCTTTGATCCTACCATGTCAAACAAGGTTTGATTTGATCTCTTGAATATACCATACTCCTGTGGTTTATCGGGAAATGCAAATTCATGGAACAATTCCTGAAATCTTAGGTGTTTTGCTAAACTTGTAACTCAAATATCTTCCTTTATGATCAAATCATAAACTCTTTTATTTTCTTGTTACAATGGTTTTTCACTTCATCTTGAAAGTCTTTGAACAATTTTCAAATGTTTCATACTTCTTCCTTATTAAGTAAATATATAGATATATTCACTCAAATTTCTGGAGAAAGCATATGAAGCCAAAAGATCCATCGCATATGGCTACACATAATGGACTATATACATCAACATGCATAATATCCAATAAATTAGTCATCCGTTCCTCTTTGGCCTATGGACGGAGTTTCAATTATCTCGAGGAAAGTTTCACAAGCGTCAATTGATCAAAATCAAAAGATCCAAAAATTCATCAACATGGAGTTTCTTTATGTTTACTTTCCAATATAATTCAAACAGCGATGTCACTTCATAAGTGATCTTCCAATCATTTGTCTTACGACATTTTAGCAATAATGTTTATGGGTGTGATTTCTCCAACTAGATTTGTAAAAGTTCATCCATCCTTTATGGAATACGGTAATTATTTGAACAACCATCGTTCTCGTAATACCGGAACAAAATAACAATTATTAAAACAAATCTTGAAGGCAAGGTTTGACGACAACGAAAAACACAATAACACTTTATTTGTTTTCGATGAACATCATCACTTATTCTCTTGCTAGTTACTTAGGCCGTTGTAGTTCATGAATTGTGTTGTTCTGTATGACACTTCACACCAACCAATTCGGTATCCAATACCGGTATCTAATACCTCAGAACCACATTGTTTAACAAGCAAGGAATACAGCCATAACTGTTGGAGATATGCCCAAGAGGCAATAATAAAGTGGTTATTATTATATCTTTATGTTTATGATAAATGTTTACATCCCATGCTATAATTGTATTATTAGGAAACACTAATACTTGTGTGTTTTGTAAACGTAAAAGAGTCCCTAGTAAGCCTCTTGTTAAACTAGCTTGTTGATTGATTGATGATCATGGTTTCCTGATCATGGACATTGGATGTGATTAATAACAAGGTTATATCATTAGGAGAATGATGTGATGGATACACACCCATAGTAAGAATAGCATAAGATAAAGTCATTAAGTTCGTATTGATGTAAGCTTTGAAATACATAGTAACCTAATCCTTCGACCATGAGGTTATGTCAATCACCATCACCGGATGGGTACTTTGATGACATCAAACGCCGCTTCGTAACTGGGCGGTTATAAAGGTGTCATTGGGTATTCTGAAAGTATGTGTTGAAGCGCATAGACCAAGATTGGGATTTGTCCATCCATATGACGGATAGATATACTCTGGGCCCTCTCGGTGGAATTTCATCTAGATAGCTTGCAAGCATGTGACTGGGTCACAAGGGATGACATAACATGGAACGAGTAAAGAGTACTTATCAGTAACGAGGAAGAACTAGGTATGAAGATACTGACGATCAAACCTCAGATAAGTAGAATATCGCGTGACAAAGGGAATTGGTTTCGTATGTTAAATGGTTCTATCGATCACGAAGTAATCGTTGAGTATGTGGGAGCCGTTATGGATCTCCAGATCCCGCTGATGGTTATTGATGGGAGAGGTGTCTTCATCATGTCTGCATATTCACGAACCGTAGGGTGACACACTTAAGGTTCGAAGTTGTTTGAAGTAGATATGGAATTTGCGTTGGAGACCGAATGCTGTTCGGAGTCTCGGAATGGATCTGGGACATCACGAGGAGACCCGGAATGGTCCGGAGAATAAGATTCATATATTGGGGATCATTTTCTAAGTTAGGAAATGTTCCGAAGTGTTTGTATGGAAATTCTAGAAGGTTTCGGAATGTTCTGGAAGGTTCTAGAGGATTTCTTGGAGTTTGCTTGAAAACCAAGAAAGGGATCAAAGAAACCAAGTGGGGTACTACACGGATTCGTGGGGGAGGAGGACTCCTCCCCCCAACCCGCCGGCCCAAGGAGGAGGGAGTTCTACTAGGACTCCCCCTCCCCAGGCGCGCCTCCCTCCTTTAAATAGAAGGGAGGGGGAGCCCCCTCTTGGACCTTGTCTCATAACTCCCAATCTCAGCCGCCTCTCTCCTCCATGTTTCTTCTGCACAGGCATAGGCGAAGCCCTGCAGATTTCTCATCTCCACCACCACCACCACACCGTCGTGCTGCTGGGATTCCATGGAGAAGATCTACTACCTCCGCTGCTCGCTGGAATGGGGAGAGGAAGGTCTGCTTCGACTCCGCACGTGTGATCGTCTGCGGAAGCGCTGCCGAAACGTGGCGCCAGAAGGATCGTCCACACGATCTTGAGATCGGCAAGTGATCGACTACATCGTCCAAGAGATCTAATATCGTTAACGCTTTCGGTTCTACGAGGGTTAGTACCGATCTATCTCGTTGCTCATGTCTAGTAGATTAGATCTTGGCTTTTATCTAGATTAGATCTGGGTTTTGTTCGTTCTTGCGGTAGAAATTTTTTATTTTCCATGCTACGAACCCTTCAGTGGTATTAGAGTCGTGTCTATGCGTAGATCTGTTGCACGAGTAGAACACAATGGTTTTGTGGGCGTTGGTGCTCGTGCCGTATTTTGCTTTGTGTACTTTGCATCTTGCGGTATGGTGGGATGAAGCGGCCCGGGCTAACCTTACATGTCATCGCACATGAGACTTGCTCCACGCTTGACGTGCAACTCGTTTTGCACAAGTGGCTTTGCGGGTGTCTGTCTCTCCCATCATAGTATAGATCAAATCTACACTTTGCACTTGATAGCACTTGTATCAATGTTGTGGTTCAGTTTCGTAGGTAAGATCCGTTCTTAGTCGAAAGCCCCAAGCCACGTAAAACTTGCAAAGAAAATTAGAGGCGTTTAACTTGTTTTTGCAGGGGTTTTTGTGATGTGATATGGCCATCATGTGATTGTGATTGTATTTGATGTATGCAATGATCCTTGTTGTAATATGGCAACCGGCAGGAGCCTAATGGTTGTCTTTAATCCTGTTAAGACCTGCGTGTCTATTCATCTTGTAATAGCTTTGTTCCAAGTAGTTGTAATAGTTGCTAGTGATGATGGACAACTATGAAGCGGCGCCACGGACCTTGACGCAATGCTGGTGATGATGGAGATCATGTTCGTGCTTTGGAGATGGAGATCGAAGGCATAAGACGAAAGGGCCATATCATATCACACTAATTATGAATTGCCTATGATGTTAATCCTTTATGCATCTTGTATTGCTTAGATCGCGACGGTAGCATTATAAGATGATCCCTCTCACTAAATATCAAGTAATAAAGTGTTCGTCCTTAGTTGGCACCGTTGCTAAGACTCGTCGTTTCGAAGCATCTCGTGATGATCGGGTGTGATAGACTCTACGTGTGCATACAACGGGTACAAGCCAGATTTGCACATGCGGAAACTAAGGTTAATCTTGACGAGCCTAGCATGTACAGACATGGTCTCGGAACACGGAATACCGAAAGGTAGAGCATGAGTCATATGGATGATATGATGAACATGAAGATTGTTCGCCGATGAAGCTACATCATCTCACGTGATGATCGGACTTGGTGTAGTGGATTTGGTTCATGTAATCACTAAAACAACTCGAGGGATGTTGTTTTGAGTGGGAGTTCATTTGTAATTTGGATTAGTCAAACTCAATTTATCATAAACACAATCAAAGTGAATTTGCATAGTTTTTTGTAGTCATTGGCATCCGTTTACCACCTTACGCTTAGTTATAGTTGAGATAGTGGAACTATAGAAATTCTGGATATTTTCTTTACGAACTGGTATCGTATTGTTTTGAGTGTCAATCTAAAGTTTAAAAGTCATATTGCAAACTTTCAGCAAACTCCGTTTACTCTGTGAAGTTTAATAAACAAGTATTAAATCAAGAGTAGCAATTCCAGTGTTAGTATCTAATGTATCGTGTTTGCCTCCATGATTCTTGATACTCAAAAGATTGTTTTTAATATCAAGTTTATCTAAGAGCTGAAAGCAATGTTTCAGAAACCATCATATGTGAAAGGTATTGCGATATCTAAAACAATGTATTGGTCATAACATGATAGAGTATATGTCCTCATATTTTATGAGAATTTGTGAAGGTTGGAGACGCTGGTCGTCCTAATCCTCCAAAAGGTTTTGGAAAAGAAACATTATACTCGCAATTCACCTTTATAAGCTATAGCAGCTTGATCATGAAAGTTGTCATGATAAGGATGAATAGAAGATGTAAGTAAAATATTTACTACACTAAAATATTACTAAAGAATGGAAGTTTGAAAGAATTCCAAACATTTGATGAAGGTGATCCACTTCAAAGTGCAAGTCCAAAGGTATTAGTATTTGACTATACACACTTTGTACTATGTGTCATGTGAATGACACCACTATTGATGTTGATAGATTCTTTTAAAAGAAAAGGAATTGTTGAAAGAGAATCTATAAAATATTTGGCACAAAAGAAAAGATTGGAGATGTCCAACTTAGGTATATAGAAGATACATGTTATGGTTGTATTCCTTGGTTGTTAAACAATGTGGTTCTGCAGTATTGGATACCGAATTGATTGGTATGAAGTGTCATACAGGACAACACAATTCATGAACTGCAATGGCCTAAGTAACTGACAAGAGAATATGTGATGATGTTCATCAAAAACAAACAAAGGGTTGTTATGTTGCTCGTTAACATCAAAGATTGCCTTCAAGATTTGTTTCAATAATTGTTATTTTGATCAGGTATTATGACGACAAAAGGTTGTTCAAATAATTACCGTATTCCATAATAGATGGATGATATACAAGTCTGGTTGGAGAAATAACGACCATAAAACTAATGCTAAAATATCGCAAGACAAATGATTGAAAGATCACTTGCGAAGTGACATCGCCGTTTAAATTATATTAGGGACACATGAAGAAACTCCATGTTGATGGATTTTTGGAGTCTTTGATTTTGATCAAATGACGCTTGTGATACTTTCCTAGAGATAATTAAAACTCCGTTCGTAGGCCAAAAGAGGAACGGACGATTAACTGATTGGAATTTGTACATATTGATGTATATATATTCCATTATGTGTAGTCGTGGGCGATGGATTTCAACTTCATATGCTTTCTCCGAAGATTTGAGTGAGTATATGTATATACTTACTCAATAAGGAAGAAGTATGAAACATTTGAAAATGTTCAAAGACTTTCAAGATGAAGTGAAAAATTATTGTAACAAGAAAGATGTTTGAGTTACAAGTTTAGCAAAACACCTAAGATTTGAGGAATCGTTCCATGGTTTTGCATTTCCCAAAACACCATAGGAGTATGAAGTGTTCAAGATATGTAATGAAACCTTGTTTGACATGGTAAGATCAAAGGTGTCATTTATAAAACTGCCATTATATTTTAAAGATTAAAGCTTTAGTGACTACCGCTTTTACACTGAAAAGAGCTCCATCGTGATCCGTTGAAATGACACCATATAAGTCATGGTTTGGGATAAAACCCAGGTTGTCCTTTCTTAAATTTTTGGTATGCTAGGCATAAGTAAAATGTTTACAACCAAAGTCGGATGAGCATGTCTTTGTAGGTTATTTCGAATAACCATTGGGTATTCCTCCATAACACCGAAGACAAAATTGTTTGTCGCTTAGAGTGTCTAGTTTCTTGAGATGGAATTTTTGGTGAAAATCAAGTGGGAGGACAATAGAACTTTGACAAGGTTGTTGAACCTTGGCTAATATGTGCTGAGTTGCGCAGCATCGGTAATTGTCCCAGAGGCAGCAACAATGCTCATGGCTCACGTGCCTCAAAAGTTGTGATCACGGAGATCTAAGTTCCTATTGAACCAAGTAGGTCGGGTAAGTAATCAAATGCCAAGATTTGAGAGTTAAATCATTGTTGTTTGACAATGATGAACCGACTACATGCAAAGAAGCAATGATGGGCCCTGACTTCGTTAAGTGGCTTGAAGCCATAAAATCCGTGATAATTCCATACACGAGAAATCAAGCTTTGAATTTGAAAGACCCTCTGGAAAGGTGCAAGACCTTACAGTCGTATATGGATCTATAAAGAAATAGACATGGATGTTTCACATCTATGAAATAGTCGACATGTCGGAAAGAGTTTACGACAATGTTCAAGGAATTGACTATGGTAAGATTTGATCTTTCACAGCGATATTTAGTCTGGACGGATTAATGTAGCAACCACTACATATATTTTGGTATATGGTAGTTGAACAAACAAAACAAGTTCTTCTAATAGAATGGTTACCTAGGATGTGTCCATGACACGATCCAAAGGGTTTTGTTAATTCAAAGGATGCTAAAAGAGTATGCAAAACTTCAATGGTTGAAGTGAGCATCGCGAAGTTGGAATCTTCACCGTGATGAAACCGTTAAAAGGTTTAATTTCATCAGAGGCGATGAAGATTCTTGCATTTTGCAAGAAATTAAGTGGGAGTGCTAAGACATATTTTTAATACATTATGTGAAAGACATATCGTTGATTAGAAATGATGTATCTTTTATTGACACAGGTTAAGAATTTCATTTCGATGAAAGACTTAGGCATAACCCAAGAATTAGGCATCAATGTCTATATGGATAGATTGAGGCACTAATATGGTTTTGCCAAATGTACATA
Organism: Avena sativa; assembly: GCA_916181665.1. Lineage (NCBI taxonomy): Eukaryota > Viridiplantae > Streptophyta > Magnoliopsida > Poales > Poaceae > Avena > Avena sativa. Next base: position 622,540,572 of record OV702289.1, read on the forward strand.
GATAAGATGTTGAATGAGTTCAATATGGAAACAACAAGAAAGGTTCTTGACGCACGGAAAGGACTGAATCAAGATTCAAGTGTATTGACACGAGATTCAAGTGTTTTGACACTTGGTGAAATCACAAGAATATTTTGATCAATCTTTGAGATGTACACATCCAGATATGTCTTATGCTCTAAATGTTATGAGCATATACCAGAATGACTCATAAGATGATCATTGGACAATAGTAGGGATATTCCTATGATCTTTGGAACAACTAAGAATATATTATAGTGGTGACAAATAGTTCATTGTAAATTGTTGCATTGATACTAGTTTTGTCACAAAAAAAATTAAGTTTATCTCAATTTAAACTATGAGTGGCACAATGTAATGGAAAGGAAGTTCCATAACGGATTTGGTTGAGTACCAAAGTTAAAACATTATGACAGATAATACAACAAAAGGCTAAGTATATGACTGCTATTGTGGCAGCAAATGAGGGCATTTGTGTCAAGTAGTTTGTTATCAAACTAGGTGTGGTTCATAGCGGGATAATACTATGAAGATACATTGTATGACAATTGTATCAACATGTTTTAATCCCAAGGAACTAAAGGTCTCACCAAAGGACCAAATTTATACAATGCCATCTCATTGGAGAATGAATAATGTGTAGAGACGCAAGGAAATGCAAACACACACGGACCTGGAAGTGTCAGATCTGAAGATTATGTTTACCACTAGCAATAGTGTCTATACACCACCAGAAAGCCATAGGTGTTGAATGCACAAATTTTTAACTAGATTATTGACTCTAGTGCAAGTGGGAGACTGTTGGAGATATGCCCAAGAGGCAATAATAAAGTGTTTATTATTATATCTTTATGTTTATGATAAATGTTTACATCCCATGCTATAATTTATTATTAGGAAACACTAATACTTGTGTGTTTTGTAAACGTAAAAAAGTCCCTAGTAAGCCTCTTGTTAAACTAGCTTGTTGATTGATGATCATGGTTTCCTGATCATGGACATTGGATGTGATTAATAACAAGGTTATATCATTAGGAGAATGATGTGATGGACAAAAACCCATAGTAATCATAGCATAAGATCAAGTCATTAAGTTCGTATTGTTGTAAGCTTTGAAATACATAGTAACCTAATCCTTCGACCATGAGGTTATGTCAATCACCATCACCGGATGGGTACTTTGATGACATCAAACGCCGCTTCGTAACTGGGCGGTTATAAAGGTGTCATTGGGTATTTTGAAAGTATGTGTTGAAGCGCATAGACCAAGATTGGGATTTGTCCATCCATATGACGGATAGATATACTCTGGGCCCTCTCGGTGGAATGTCATCTAGATAGCTTGCAAGCATGTGACTGGGTCACAAGGGATGACATAACATGGAACGAGTAAAGAGTACTTATCAGTAACGAGGAAGAACTAGGTATGAAGATACTGACGATCAAACCTCGGATAAGTAGAATATCGCGTGACAAAGGGAATTGGTTTCGTATGTTAAATGGTTCTATCGATCACGAAGTAATCGTTGAGTATGTGGGAGCCGTTATGGATCTCCAGATCCTGCTGATGGTTATTGATGGGAGAGGTGTCTTCATCATGTCTACATATTCACGAACCGTAGGGTGACACACTTAAGGTTCGAAGTTGTTTGAAGTAGATATGGAATTTGCGTTGGAGACCGAATGTTGTTCGGAGTCTCGGAATGGATCCGGGACATCATGAGGAGATCCGGAATGGTCCGGAGAATAAGATTCATATATTGGGGATCATTTTCTAAGTTAGGAAATGTTCCGAAGTGTTTGTATGGAAATTCTAGAAGGTTTCGGAATGTTCTGGAAGGTTCTAGAGGATTTCTTGGAGTTTGCTTGAAAACCAAGAAAGGGATCAAAGAAACCAAGTGGGGTACTACACGGATTCGTGGGGGAGGAGGACTCCTCCCCCCAACCCGCCGGCCCAAGGAGGAGGGAGTCCTACTAGGACTCCCCCTCCCCAGGCGCGCCTCCCTCCTTTAAATAGAAGGGAGGGGGCGCCCCCTCTTTGACCTTGTCTCATAACTCCCAATCTCAGCCGCCTCTCTCCTCCATGTTTCTTCAGCACAGGCATAGGCGAAGCCCTGCAGATTTCTCATCTCCACCACCACCACCACACCGTCGTGCTGCTAGGATTCCATGGAGAAGATCTACTACCTCCGCTGCTCGCTGGAACGGGGAGAGGAAGGTCTGCTTCGACTCCGCACGTGTGACCGTCTGTGGAAGCACTGCCGGAACGCGGCGCCGGAAGGATCGTCCACACGATCTTGAGATCGGCAAGTGATCGACTACATCGTCCACGAGATCTAATCTCGTTAACGCTTTCCGTTCTACAAGGGTTAGTACCGATCTATCTCGTTGCTCATGTCTAGTAGATTAGATCTTGGCTTTTATTTAGATTAGATCTGGGTTTTGTTCGTTCTTGCGGTAGAAATTTTTTGTTTTCCATGCTACGAACCCTTCAATAACATGTATATCTTCTATATACCTAAGTTGGACATCTCCAACCTTTTCTTTTCTGCCAAATATTTTATAGATTCTCTTTCAACAATTCCTTTTCTTTTAAAAGAATCTATCAACATCAATAGTGGTGTCATTTACATGACACGTAGTACAAAGCGTATATAGTCAAATACTAATACCTTTGGACTTGCACTTTGAAGTGGATCACCATCATCAAATGTTTGGCGTTCTTTCAAAAATCCGTTCTTTAGTAATCTATTAGTGTAGTAAACATTTTACTTACATCTTCTATTCATCCTTATCATGACAACTTTCATGATCAAGCTACTATAGCCTATAAGGAAGAATCGCGAGTATAATGTTAGTTCCCAACACCTTTTTGGGAGATCCAGATGCCTGGCATCTCCATCCTTCACAAATTCTCATACAATATGAGAACATGTATTTTGCTAAATTATACTCTATCATAATGCAACGAAAAACATTGTTTCAGATATCACAATATCTTTCACACATGATGGTTTCTGAAATAATTTTCAGCTCCTAGATAATCTTGATATTAAAACAACTTTTGAATATCAATAATCATGGAGGCAAACATGATACTTTAGATATTAACATTGGAATTCTTACTCTTGATTTAATACTACTTATTAAACTTCATGGAGTAAATAGAGTTTGCTAAAAGTTTTCAATAGGACTTATAAACTTTAAATTGACATTCAAAACAATATGATACCAGTTCGTAAAGTAAATATCCAGAATTCTATAGTTATATTATCTAAATTAAAACTAAGCATAAGGTAGTGAACAGATGCCAATGACTACAACAAATTATGCAAATTTACTTCGATTTAGTTTATGACAAATTGAGTTTGACTAATCCAAATTTGAAATGAACTCCCACTCAAAAACGACATCCCTCGTGCCTTTTTGGTGATTACATGAACCAAATCCACTACACCAAGTCCGATCATCACGTGAGTCGGTGTAGCTTCAAAGGCGAGCATCAATATCGCCATCACATCAACTATATGACTCATGCTTAACCTTTTGGTCTGTGTTCTGAGGCCATGTCTGTACATGCTAGGCTCGCCAAGTAAGAACCTTAGTATCCGCGTGTGTAAAACTGTCTGACACCCGTTGTATGAAAGCGTAGAGTCGAGTACACCCGATTATCATGTGATGTCTTGAAACACGATCCATAGAACGGTGCATACTTAAGGAAGAACACATTTTATCTTGATATTTAAATCAGGGATCATCTTACAATGCTACTAAAAGCGCCAAACTAGCAATATAAGATGCAAACATATAATGTGTAAAGTGGGATGATATGGTCCATGCATTTGATCTCTACCATATGCATCATGGTATGATCTCTATCATTCCTTTGTGTGTAAGGCCAGGGTCTATGGAACTTACACGTTAGGTGTGTTGTAAGAGTATCTATCATACATCTACTTACAACATTACCATATCATGACACTAGCCCAGCAACAATCTAAACTAGACGCCTCTAATTTATCCATTGCAAGTTTTACGTGGCTTAGGGCTTTTAGAGATAGAACCGGTCTTACCTACAAACATGGAACCACAACGAGGATAACCAAGTTATTAGCAACTCGTTGTAAATCAGATATTGACTATAGTAGGAGAGACAGACACCCACCATCCACTTATGCAAAACTAGTTGCATGTCAGTCGTGGAACCGGTCTCATGTGCGATGACATGTAAGGTTGGTCCGGGTCGCTTCATCCTATTATACCACCAATATCCAAAATACATGAAAGATGCAATAACATGATCATCATCGCCCACATATAAACATATGTGTACTACCCGTGCAAAGCACCTACGCATAGATCTGGCTCTGATACCACTGTTGGGTTCGCATCATAGAAAACAAAAAATTTCCTACGATGGGACTATCGCCAAGATCTATCTATTAGATACAAGCAACGGGTGGATATACATCCATAGAGAACTTACCCTTGAAGACAACAAAGCTTTGTTAACAAGATGGAACTCGTGGATGATGTAGTCGTACACTTTCCGATCTCAAGATCGGGATGAAGTCCAGCAGGTCTGGCTCCAGCACGTCCATCAGATCCAGCTCCAGCAAGTCTAGCACCACCAAGTCCAGCAACGCAAAGCAGCGGTGCATCCGCGTGATCGCACACACGTCCGGTACCCTGACAACCTCCATCCCTTGCTCCAGCAAAGCAGCGGAAGCAGCAACTCCTTTCCAGATAAAGCCACCAGTGAAAGAACATTTCATTTTTCCTATGTTTTGCGTGTTAGATAACAATACTATGGAAACTTTTCATGTGTGCTAAGTGTGCAGGAAGTTTTGAGGGGGGGGGGGGCGGATAATCCGCCCTTCCAAGGGCCGGATAATCCGGCCTATCTCATCTCTCAAGGAAGCCAAGGCGCGTCGCTCTGTGTCCAGTCGGATTTTCTCCCGGAAAATCCGAACTGGGGCGGTTTTTCCTCCCCAGGCCGGATAATCCGGGCTTCGCAAGGGCCGGATAATCCGGCCCCCAGTTTTCGAGCAAAAGGAGCCAAGGCGCGTCGCTCGGTATCCGGTCATATTTTCTACCGAAAAATCCGAACTGGGGCGGTTTTTCTTCCCCAGGCCGGATAATCCGGCCTTCGCATAGGGCCGGATAATCTGGCCCCCAGAAGTTGATCAAGGGCAAGCTCGGCGCGACGCTCAGAGAGGGGGCAGATTTTCTGCCGGATATTTCGAGTCTGGGTTGGAGTTTCCCCAGACCGGATAATCCGGCCCTCACTTGGGCCGGATAATCCGGGCCCCAAAGTGTGCAACGGCTGGTTTTTGGAAGGGGGTATAAGTACCCCTTCTTCCCCAACGTCCAGAACTCTTGATTCATTTGAATTCGACCAGACCCTGTGCAAGAGCTCTAAATCTCGATCTCCCACTTCAACCACCCTAAGGTCTTGATCTTTGGTGGAATTGAAGGAGGAGAAGTTCATCATCAACATCAAGAATCAAGCGCTTCAACTCCTCTCCATTCACTTGGAGAAATCCCTGATCTAGTATTCTCGTTAATACCTGGATCGTGTTATTGTATTTAACAACTTTGTTCTTGTGGTAGCTTGTTATCATTTCGGGAGTCTCCAAGTTGTTGTGGAGTTGTTGCCTCGCTAGTTGTGTAAAGGCGCCGGTGCCCGCCTCGAAGGGTACCTATAGTGAAAGGTGGATCAGGCCTGTTGTGGCGAGATCCATCGGAGAACAGGGTGAGGCCTTTTGTGGCGTGGTGGTCTTAGTACTGCCCACCCCTCCAACGCAGACGTACTTCCCTTAACAAGGAAGGAACTGTGGTCAAACAAATCATGTGTCTCCGCGTGCTTCACTTCGGTTCACTCGTTCCTCTTCCACTCGCTCCTTACTCGCTAGTAGATATGTTTGCATATAAGGAAATTCCACACATTAGTTTATCTAGATAATTTACCTTTGTGCTAAGCCTAAAATCGAAAAAGAATTAAAAATTGGTGTAGCACCTATTCACCCTCCCTCTAGGTGCCCATACGATCCATTTCAACCGGGAACATGTATCTCGCTAATCTGAGACCATGGGGAATAACTAGAGGGGAAGAGAGATCCTTCACGAGGAGGTGTGTCTTGTGAGGAGGAGAGGGGGGCTTTTATAGGGAAGAGGGGAGGCACCCAAGGGCCATGGCGTGGCAGCCATGGTGGTGCCCCCACCTCTTCCACATTCATGTGGGTGGAGCTCCCACTCCCATAAAAAGCCTCCACTCAAAATTTCACTCACACATGCATTAATTTCCACCAAATTTAATGCAAGCTCTCATTAAATAAAACTATTTATTTTATTTTATTCAGAATTTTGTTAATTACATTAATTAACAAACATTCACATAAAACCCCCTGTAACATTTCAATATCACATGCAGAACCAGTTTCAAAATGATTTCAGCGCTTTCTTAAATCTTTATCTGAAACATATTTGCTCCAAATGGTGTCGGTATCCCTTAAGTGTGTCACCCTACGGTTCGCGAATAATGCAGACATGATCGAGACCCCTCCCCGATCAATAATCAGCAGCAGGACCTGGAGATCCGTACTGACTCCCACATATTCAACGATGACTCTTGTGATCGTGTGAACCTTTAACGTCGTAACTAAATCCCTTTGTCTCGCGATATATTACATGTCCGAGATTCGATCATTGGCATCCAAATACCTAGTTTGATCTCATTACCGACATGCACTCTTTTCTCGTTCCCGTGATATAACATTCTAGTGATCACATCACTTGCTTGCAAGCTATTTCAATGTGATATCACCGAGAGGGCCTAGAGTATATCTATCCATCATCGAGATGGACAAATCCCACTCTTGATCCATGAGCCTCAACATAACACCTTCGTAGCACTGAACCCACCTTTATAGTCACCCTGTTACGGTGTGACATTTGATGTTATCAAGATACTCTTTCGGTGTTAGCAACTAACATGATCTCATAGTCTAAGGACTAAAATTAGTTCGTATGATGTTATAGCAATATAAACATAATGACTCTGATCGTAATGCTATACTTGGATGAATGTTCATCACATCATTCCACCAATGTAGTGACCTAGGTATTAACAACATCCAATGTCTATGATCAGGAAACCTTGATCATCTTGTTAATCAACGAGCTAGTCTATAAGAGAGGCATAACTAGGAACCTTTTATTTGTTTATTAAACACACATGTATTGACGTTTCCTATCAATACAATTATAGCATGCAAAATAAACATTTATCATAAATAAGGAATAAGATAATAACCACTTTATTATTGCCTCTCGGGCATATTCCCTTCACGGGCAGCACCACCGCACTCCCACGAGAGGTCGCGAAGCCCCGGATCGAAGCGCATCCGCCGTGGCCCGCCCGACCCACCTCTGGCCCAGATCGAGCCCAGACCGTGCCGCCGCCGTCACCACCTGCGACTGTGCCGTTGGGCCGACGCCATCCTCTCCATGCCGCCCGATAGCCTGCCACCGCAAGCAGCCGCGCCAAACAGCATGCGCCACTCCAGCAGCCGCGCGCGCCGCCAGCGCCGAGAGCCACCAAAACGAGAGAAAGCAGTGCCCCGCCGCCGCCTCCCCGCAAGGGCTTAGCCCAGCGGAGACCCCCGACGACGGCGAGGGGAGTGGGCGACGGGGAAGGGGGGCGGCGGCCGAAGGTTTGGGTAGCCGCCCGTGTCGTCCAGGTCAGAGCGACACGGGGGCGTTTCGGTGCGAGTTTGGTAAGCCGTGTATTACAACATATCTTATCAATGTGTTTAGAATATTGAGAGGCTCTGTTGCCCGTGGCTAGAGCATGTCGCAGGATTCTCCATGCAAAGGTCTTCACTATAGGGATCATGTTCTTGCATCTCCACACCTGATTCATAATGGTCTTTGTGGACTCCTAAACTTGTTCCGGAGGCGGCGTACCTATATCAAAAAGCATTTGCAAACGAGCTCTATATGCAGATTTAGTGTTAGAAAGCCTTCTCCGACTAACACGCTCTGACGGGAGAGTAGCCTGCATAATAGGGGTTTAAGCGCCCGTTAGTACTGTCTTAGTGCGCTCTACCCTATCTTTGTTGAATGGGTGTCGTGAGAGTACATTTGGGCCTTTCTTTTTGTATGTGGCACAAATTTAAAATAAAATACAGAGTACATCCTTCTTGCGGTAAACCATGAGAAAAAAAAATCCAAAAACGATCCATCGAAGCAAGGTCTAAAGTCTCATACCTAGAGAAATTTAATCTTCATACACCACCATCAAAGCTGGGAAGGAGATCTCGCCGTTGAACGAAGGGCCGAATATCACTTATTTTAGACGATGCCATCTCCATTGACATGAAGACGTAAAAGAAAATGAACCAAAACTCTAGCCTAATTTGTTAAATATATTATTTTTATTAAAAACTCTACATATATTGGGTTCCCGCTCCTCCCGACGCCAACAAGGCTGGTAGTAGAAGAAGAACCGATCTATGGAGAAGGCTACGGAGGAGGCTGAGGTAAAGGCGGCTAGGCTGTTTTTGAAACAACTTTGAAGGAATCCAAACATATTTCTAGAGCAACGGTCGACCCACACACACCCCAACCAAACAAAAACTCGTTTTTTTTAGAGAGAAACCAAACAAAAACTCGTGGTTAGACCGTTGATGGTAGTTGATTTGTTCTTTTATGGGCTCTGTCCAATCTACGAGTTAATGAAGTTTAGGCCAGGCCCAGATGAAAAAGCCCAGGAGGCGAGGAGCGCTCTAGAATCTCCAATCCCCGCACCGCAGCCTCCCCATATCTTCCCTTTCCACTTCGTTCTTCAGAGTCTTGGGTTCTTTGGTCAACAACTTCTTGAGCGGGTTGGTTCTGCGGCGAGATCGAGAGAAATCAAGGGGCAGGTGAGCGCGCTCAGGTCAATCTTAGTCGATTGCGTGTTCACTAACTGGAATTCCAACAATTTCTTGTTCGCTCATCCGGATTTGGGGAATTTGCAGGCATTTCTAAAGGTTCGCCAACCCCTCCGACCTCGGCTACTCCCATCCCATGGCGGCGAATAAGATCCAACGCGGTTCCTCCGGCTGCTTCCCGGAGGAGATGATCCGGGAGATCCTCCTCCGCCTGCCTCCCAGGCACCTCCTCCGCTGCCGCACCATCTGCAAGGCCTGGCGTCGCCTCGCCACTGACGACGCCATCATCCTCGACCACCACGCCCGGCAGCCAGCCCAGCCCCTCCTCACGGTGTACCCCTTCATCGCCCCGCACATCAACTGCCTCGAGGCCGTCGACCTCAGCACCAACAAGCGCCGGATGGTCGCGCGGTTCGTCGAGAGGGCGCCCCGCCCCTTCTCCAACGACGACGCCGCGGCCAACATCACCTACAACATCTACGGCGCGGTCGTGGTCCACGCCTCGTGCGACGGCCTCCTCCTCCTCAGCTTCCACGAGACCTTCTTCGTCTGCAACCCTGCCACACGCCAAGGTGCTCTTCTGCCGCTGTTTCGTGATGGCCACCGACAAATCGCGGGGTTCTACAGGCACGCTGCTTCCGCGGAGTACCGGGTGCTGTATCACCAACTGCGGTATAACCGAGTTGAGGGCCTCCGGAGGAAGTACTACGTCCTCACGCTGGGATCCCAGCAGGCCAGGAACATCGAGCTTCGCACATCGTCAACTGCCGTGGGCGATGGGTTGGAGAAAGGGCTGGCCGTCTCCTCCAAATGGCCGCCCGTATTTCTCCATGGCAGCCTGCACTGGCCGCCGCAGCAGAGCCAAGAGGGCAACATACTGGTGTTCGACACAGCTGCTGAGTCATTCAGGTGGATTGCTCCTCCCCCCACGGCTGTGATACAGGATGAGAACAACGACACACGGCTATTTGAGATGGAGGGCACGCTTGCCATGTTCTGCTGGGAGCAAGATGTGAGGATATCTGATCTTTGGTTCCTAGAGGATTACGAGGAGGCGAACTGGGTCTGCAAGCACCGAGTTGAGCTGCCAGTCAAGCTTGTTTATGAGCCTTTGCCATTTTATCCGGCTATCCCGTATCAAGAAGGGGATATGCTGGTGCCAGAAGGCTCTGACACCGTGTTGCATTATGATAAGGCTGGGAAATTGCAGGGTTCTTTTGACTGTTTTGTTATGGGCGTCAGAATTACTCCACATATGCTCAAAGAAAGCCTGGTCCTCCATGAGTTCCTTCATACACAGCAGAATGGTGGTGCTGGTGAATGGTTCTCCGAGGTTGAATTCGCTGATGGTCTCCCAGTGACCGAGCTGCCCTTTTGAAGTTTTGAGCATCTGTGTTTTCAATATTGCAATCTCTAGTGATGAAGCTCGGACTGATTAGCTTTTCTGATCAGTTTTACCTATTCAAAAGGTTTGCCTGTTTCAGGGTTGGCACAACGGTTATCAGAGATTCACAGATATTCATACGGCTTCTTTCTCTTTAAAATTTCGACAGCAGGGTTTTCTTTTAGTCTGCGCAAGTTGCTTGTGCTATGTTTCAGTAGAATGTATGCTGTAAACTGCATGTTTCCAGAACATGAATCATGAACAAATTGCATGTGTTCTGAACACGATTTTGGATGACTTGGGCACCATACCAGAGGATACACTGGCAGGTCATGCTGGCTGTTATCAAACTTGTTTCTGATATGAATACCATTGCTATGTGCTGTTTTTATCGCCGAAATTTAGGATATCCTTATTATGTTCTGAAGATTTTTTCAGTGATCTTTACCTGGCACTCATGCTACTATTTAGGATGTTATTTTTATGCCATTGTTGAGGTGATTGTTCTATAAGCTCCTCCTAATTTTTTGTACTGGAAGCTTTTGTCTAGCGGGTTATCTCACCAATGTTTTCATCAAGTTCATGCTTTGTTTACATCATAGGCACGTCTCGTTGTTTGAAACTGAATATTATCATGCATGAAAATTGCCTTGTATGAAAATATTTTAAGTATGTTGACTGCAATTGGCAAAAGAACATTAGGTATGGTATTTACTTATGGCTGAGAACATGGAGTATCATGTTCTGGCTTCTGAGGAAAATTTATAGTATCTATTTGGAAGTGATGCCCAACTGTTGACCTTAAATTGTCGCCTACATAATGCCACTGACGTAGTTACACAGCGGAGTGGCATTGTGGTATTGCTACTTACTATGGCTCATATTAGTGTTTCATGCATTGGATATTGAGTTATCATCTTAAGTTAGAACTCCTTGGGCTCAGATCTGAACTAGTTTTGGGAACTGATGTTGAAGACCTTTAGTTTCTGTATGCATATTAGACTCATGAAATTGAAGTATGGAGTGACTGCTGTTTTGGCATGATAAGAGCTAGAGCTCAATTTTGCCTGCATTGTGCATGCCCGATCTTGAGTTTATGATTTTGATCTCAGGGCTGTGCAGGAAAGCGCAGTTGAATTTCTAGTCCTTTAAGGGAGTTTGGTACGCTGTTACACTCGTAAGCAGTTTGGAGGTGTAATTTACTCATCACAACTAATACCTTTTGCATGCAACCCTGTAAACAATTGTTTGGATAGACAGTGCACATGGTTGGCAAACTGTGCCGACGCTAGGATCAAATTCCCGGCCTCCCGGCAGTTGTGCCATAAAATCCTGGCGGCTGGTCCAACGTCGACGCAAACATACGCGTCAGGCGCTTGGCTTTTTATCTTCACAACCGGAGGCAGCGGAAGACAGCAGCAAAACGGTTTTGGAATTCGAAATAAGCTCCCAGCGTTGCACGGTATGACGCTTACCTGCTGATTAAATTTTTTCATATTTGTTTTTATCAGGTAAGCGCCGATGTAAGCGTCTAGGATAACTCAGCGTGAACTGCGCATTGTGTGAAAAATTCTGTAAGTTGGACTTTTCGCAACATGATTTGTAATTTTTCATTCCTAGGCCGGTTGATGAGTTGGCTCTGATCTACTACCTCTGGTCCATATTAGTGTTCTCAACTTTGTCTAGATACGAATGCATCTAGTCTAAATATTTAACTAGATGAATTTAAACAAAGTTGAAAACATTAATATGGATCGGAGGGAGTAAGAGATTTATAATTAGCTCATGATTTTTTCTTGACGAGCAGGACCACCAAACAGAAAGCCTCGGTGCAACTTGTGCAACATGTTATGGCCCGTATTGTAAAGTACAATTATTTCCTAAATTTTGTTACTGAGTTGAAGTAACTTTGAAGTCTGTCGATGTTCTTCGTTGATCTTGTTATGGTTATTAAATTTCCGCTAGTTTCCTTTCTATTCTCTTCCATTTATTTTCTTCTCAGTCATTTTTCCTATCTTATCTTATTTTTTTCTATTGTATTTATTTTCCTTTTTTAGTTTGGTACTATTTAATAAATATGTTTTGATTTTTTTTGCTCCTTTTTACTTTTGTATTTTTCCATGCATTTTACCACATACTTCATTTATGTCATTGCTTTGTTGATACAACAATTAGAAGTTGGGCGAATACTTTTTGTCGTACATGAACATTTTTTTATAGATGTTGAGCCATTTCTCCAAAGTTCTATGAACATTTTGTTTACAAACATAAAACATTTTATTTGCCATGCATGACATTTCTCTTAGACGGTGAAGCATAAATAATTATGTATACTTATTTTGAATTCTAGTATTGTATATAGTTTCTAATTTCACTTACTAAACGACATAATGGTTTCCCTAAAATGCAAAATCATAAAACAAAAATATAGGCGTCCTCCAGTCGTGCAATGATTGCGTACAAGTTTTGATGTCTGCCTGCTCGAATTTTGCCGCATTTCTCACGTGATGGCCTGCCACGCAGGCCGCGGGCTCACAGTTCTTTCAAGAGTGAAATGCAGAGGTCCTGAAACTCATTGGCTGCGTCTGAAACGGTCTTGGAACACAGGAAATGTCTCATCACAATCCCTAAATTTGTCCTAGTTCCTTCAAGAGTGAAATGCATCGGAGGTCTTGGAACTCATTGGCTGCGTCTAAAACAGTCCAGGAACATAGGAAATGCCTCATCATAGTCTCTAAACTTGTCCTCGATGCCCATCTACGGTCCTGGCTACGTATCGTGCTAACGTGGCGACGTGGTGGACCTGCGACGGCGCTCCTAGGTGGCACATGGCGCGTGTGACGAAATGCTGAAGCGTTATGTGCCTGCAATTCCCCTTTGCAAACCCTAAATCGCCTGAGTTGGATGCCCATCTACGGTCCTGGCTACGTATCGTGCTAACGTGGCGACGTGGTGGACCTGCGACGGCGCTCCTAGGTGGCACATGGCGCGTGTGACGAAATGCTAAAGCGTTATGTGCCTGCAATTCCCCTTTGCAAACCCTAAATCGCCTGAGTTGGAGTGGCAGAGCAACTCCAAATCGATGGAGATGGTTGGAGCTGGCGCGGCAGACAACGCTTGTCTGCGCAGTTGACCCCGCTCGTCTGCTTCGATCACCCCGCTCGTAGGCAAGCTCTTCTTCTTCCTCCTCCCGTTCTCTTCCTCATGGGTGGCGACCATGGCGGGAGCTCATCAGAGGACATGCAGCCGTGCTTCCCACTGGTTACCTGCAACATCCGCAGAGTGAAGCACTACGTCTCGAAGACTAATGACAACTTTCTCAAGCATTTCTACAAGTGCATGAATCATGGGTTTTGTGCGCTGTCTTTTCCCCTTTTCTATTCAATTTCAAATTCAGATGTTGACTTTGCTCGTTGACTTGCTTGATTCAGACACACAAAGGTGGTTGCAACTTCTGGAAATGGGAGGATGTGTATGAAGAGCACCTGCAGAAACTTGGGCTGATTTGCTAGGACCAGACAGAGGGCAACAACTCACTGAAGTTGTTTCCTGGAAGAAGCAACAATGGAGCAACAGAGAGGCAGATGATCAATGGTGGAACCATTGAAATTCAGATGAAGCTGAAGGAGATTGTGGTATTGCTCAAAGTTGTCATTTGTTTTTTACTCATTGTAGTGTGTCTAATGATTATGGTTGTGTGGAAGAAGTAGTGTGTGTGTTGTGCAAATGGTACCGAAGTAGTTGAATGTATCAATGTGTGACGAGGGTTTAACTCATCAATGCCCATTGTTATGGACTTGGGTTTTGAAGAAGGAGGGAGCGCTGGAGACATCTATCGGCTAGCAAACAAGCACACAGGGGACTCGAAGATTTACCCAGGTCCAGGCCTCGCAGAGGTCCCTACTCCTGCTTATCTACTCGTGGAATTATTGAAGGAATCGAGGATTACAATGGTACGCAGATGCAATCTGGCGAGGGTTGTGGAAACTAGGGTTGCGTGTGTCCTCCTTGCTGCCCCTCCTAGCCTTTATATAGATAGACTAGGTCTCGGGTAGCAGGTCGAGTCGGTTACAGGTTAGGGTTTTCTCCTTTGAACTTTCTATCTTTAGTTTCTTCTTGTTCTTCAAGCAATCGAGAGTTCGTAGGTTACTCGCGTTCTCCATTTGGTCCTTGGCGACACCGTGGGCCTCTGCTGTATTCAGACCGTATATACCAAGCTCAAGTACCTATAGGGTATACCCATGTCAGTAGCCCCCGAGTGTCCAGTGGAATCGCAGATTCGACTGGGGACTTTAGGAATCCTTTCGAGTGCATGACTGAGTATGTTTTTTGACTGCTCTGTTTGTGTCATAGGGATTGTTGATGTGCGCGCCTGATTTAACCGATGTATCGGTATCAGTTAACTACCTTAGGGTAAAAAACGCCATCTACTTGAACTCGAGTCCTCGGACTCGAATCTGGAAAAGTGTTGGTGTAATTCGACTCAAGCCGCGGAGGTCTTACAGGAGTCGAATTCCAGTATATGGGTGTGAGCACTCGATGCGTCCGTCAAGGCATGTTCATCGTACCTGTAGGCACGGATATATTTCTGGTAGTGCGCAGCGAATGCGTTGCCAGGCCTTATTCAGGTCTTACCTTCACGCTACAAGCGCGGCATCCGAATTTTATCACCGCGGAGATGATTCGGGTGACCCAGGAGACACGATCTCTTTATAGGGAAAATTCTTGAGGCGGTGTCGCCATAAGCTTCGAGTGTGGATGTTATCAACATACAGTACGATGTACCAATAATCATAGGGTGCGTGACCAGCTCTCCCTATGGGAGTAGCCCCCGAGTGCCTGGTTGAGTCGAAGACTCATGCAGGGACTAAAGAACTTTTGCGACTGCTGTCGTCTTTTGTTTGCTTGTTTCAGTCGAATTTATTTCCAGCGCTCCCTATGGGAGTAACCCATGTCCATAGTCGAATCTTGAATTCGAGTTATTGGGTGCGTTTCGATTGTCCATGGTCCTGCAAAAGAAAAGAAAAATCGTAGGGTGCGCGACCAGCGCTCCCTATGGGAGTAGCCCCTGAGTGCCTGCTGGAGTCAAAGACTCGAGCAAGGACTAAAGTAGTCGAAGTCTTCTGCTGCCCAATTTTGGATGATGTTAGTGCTGACAATGCGATGACCCCAGTTGCCCGCGTGAGCGGGTTTGACAGGACATGACCAGCAGTGGGTCCCATTTTCTGACTCTGACTTGACCGAGCGTGCGTAATCTTTGTTTTAAATGTGCCTCCTCGATTTCCACATGTAATGGGGGTAGTGGGGGATGGTTCACGCTTCAAGTCCTCCACGTGTCGAGCACGATGGACACCACGCGTCTTGTAGGGTTTTTCCTAGCCGTTAGATTGCATCTTCCCGTGGGTTAAGTAGCGATGCTGCGACGGTAATTTCCACATCTGCTTCTTTTCTCTGCCTTTGCCTCCGTCGCCATTGTTGCTGCTCCTCTGCTTCTTTGTGTTCCTCTCTTTCGCGGCGCTAGACCAGCTCCGCGTATTTCCCAGTTACTTTCTCCGGTCACACCGCCACCGTAGAATGGGGAAGAAGAAGGGAGGTGTTGCGGCCGATTCCGCCGCCGCCATGGTTGCTGTGAAGAAGAAGGGTGGCTCCACTGCTGTGGGCACCAGCACCGCCGCGCCAGAAAAAAGAAGGGCACGGGCACTCTCGTCACCAATGGTGCGTGGCGTGCATCCGTGATCAAGTCTTCACAGCTTCGTCTTCTACGCCAAGACGGAGTTTTGTCCTCCCCAGTAGCTGATGCGCGCGTCCCTGGCAGCGAGGTAATCCCCTCTCCTCCTGCCGGCTTTCGGGTGACGTTCCTAGCGTTCATCATCTGCGGTTTCTCGTTGCCCCTGCATCCTTTCTTTAGGGTCCTTCTCTGTTTTACAGGATCCAGCTCCATCAGCTGTCCCCAAACTCCATCCTCCATGTAGCTTGCTACATTACTCTTTGCGAGTGCTAGCTCGGAATCGAGCCGCACTTCGATCTCTTCAAGCGCCTCTTCAAGCTGAAGCGCCAATCGGCGTCTGGCTCCATAGTCTACGATGTAGGCGGCTGCGGTATCCACGTCGACTCCTCCGCCACATACTTTGATATCAAACTCACAGCGTCCGTCCAAGGATGGAGGGACAAGTGGTTCTACATCCGCGACTGGAGACCACTTCGGACTCACACCCTTCGATCCCGCGACGCCGTGCAAGAGGAGGCGTTCTTGGAAGAACGTAGTTATGTCCGGCGAGTCCGTGGAGACAGATGTGCTATACGAGCGTGTCTGTGACCTCGAGAGTCGCATGGGTAAAGAGGAGGGAGGCTGCGCCCTCATTCGCACATGGCTGCACCGTCGCGTCCAGCCCCTGCAGGATAAAGTCCACCCTATGTTCCAGTGGGTTGGCACGGACGATGTCACTCGCGTATCTGCCAATGGCATTTCCGCGAGTGAGGTAGATAAAAGGGTGTGACTGGTCACCAAGTACACCACCAAGGATGTGCTTCCCAATGATCCAGACGTACCTCCCTTCGATGCTGCTAACCCTCCTCCTGAGGTACAGTTGTGCTACATAGTAGCTTTGTTTGTCGACTACTTCTTTGCTGTTTGTTCTTGACTTGGCGCGAAATTGTTTTCTGTATGCAGGATTGGGGGGTGTCACTCTATATGCCCCCTCTTCCTGAGGGGGTTATCCCTCGTGAAGCCTTGGAAGAGGACGAGTTGGAGTCGACCGTCCCATCTGATGTGGAGGAGGAAGCCCCCGAGTCGAGTGGTCCGGACACTCACAAGCGTTCGCGCAGCGAGGATTCAGATGCATCGTCTCCTTCGACTCCGGAAGGTGCAGCTGTTGGCGCAAATTCGCCGATACCTGCCGTTCCTGTGAGTGCCATGGCGCTATCTTCTCGCAAGAAGATGCGGCTGCCAAAGGAGTCGTCGTCAGAGTCGGGGGATCAAACCTTCAATTTTGACAAGTTTGATTGGTAAGTATGCGAGTCTTCCTTTTGGTTCTTCTTTGGAGTTGCATTCTCTTGATGTTGGTTTTGTTCTACAGTCAGCCGGCGTTGTCATCTTCTAGCGACGTCCAATTTTTGAAGGAATCTGGAGTCGCGACCTCCAAGGCCAAGAAAGTGGCTGAGTGCACTCCTTCTCCTCCATTGGCGGCCTACTCCAGGCATAATTCATCAAGTTCTCCACACAATGTGGAGCACCAGATGGTTATCCGGACATCTGCAAATCCAGATGGTAAAAACAGAAACAACTAAGGGTAGAAGCGTCGTAGTTGCGCGACGTTCCAAGGGTTGGAGTATGCGACTCCTGTCTCTAAATCTTTAAGGCGATAGGCGCCACCTAGGATTACTTCTATAATCACGTATGGTCCTTCCCAAGGGGACTCGAGCTTGAGATGCCCTTGTTGTTTCAGTCGCAGGACCAGGTCGCCTTCGACGAAGAACCTGGGGCGTAGCCTTCTGCTGTGGTAGTTGCGCGGGTTCTGCTGGTAGATCGTTGATCTTTCCGCGGCGATTTCCCTTGCCTCATCAAGGAGGTCGACAGAGTCTTCGAGTGCAAGAGTTGACTCTTGCTCGCTGTAAGCAACCACACGTGGTGCTTTGTATTGTACCTCGGCGAGTAGCACCGCTTCGGCCCCGTGCACCATGAAGAACGGAGTGTACCCTATGGCGCTGTTTGGAGTTGTGCGTAGGCTCTAGAGTACTGATTGTAGTTCATCTGGCCAGCAACCCGCGGCCTGTTCGAGTGGCCTGAGGAGTCGCTTCTTGATGCCGCCGCAAACGAGCCCGTTAGCCTTTTCGACCTAACCGTTGGTCTGTGGATGTGCTCCGAAGGCATAGCTGGCGTTGATTCCCAGATTCTCGCAAAATTCTTGGAACTCCTTGGATGTGAAGTTCGTCCCATTGTCCGTGATGATGCTGTGTGGTACTCTAAAGTGGTAGACGATGGACTCGAAGAACTTGACTGCGCTGTATCCTGACTGATTGGTCACTGGCATGGCCTCTATCCACTTGGTGAATTTGTCGACTGCGACCAGGAGGTAGACGTAGCCTCCTCGTGAGGACTTTGGGAGCTTGCCGACCATGTCGAGTCCCCATTGCGCGAAGGGCCAGGCCAATGGAATTGGCCGAAGCTCTACACCAGGTGAGTGTGGCTTGTCTGCGAATCGCTGGCACGCGTTGCATTTCTGGACGATGTCCTTGGCGCCGCGCATGGTCGTAGGCCAGTAGAATCTAGCTCGTAGAGCTTTGGCAACGAGGACGCGACTGCCGGCGTGGTTCCCGCAGGTCCCCTCATGGATGTCGAGGAGAACATCTCTTCCATCGGCCGTGGATACGCATCTTTGGAGTACTCCTGTGATGCTGCGCTTGTATAGTTCACCATTGATAACGGCGAATGCCTTGGATCGCCGCGCGATGTGCCGTGCGTCAGTCAGATCGTCTGGTAGCCTCTTGATGAGAAGGTACGTAATGTACGATTGAGTCCAGGATGGCTCGATCATCATGACGCTCATTGGTCCTTCGAGTCCTGTATCCAGCTCCAAGTCATCGAGTGCCATTGGCTCATTGGGCGGCGTAGCCCCCGAGTCCGTTGCTGCACTTATTTTCTTCTCTACGGCCTTTGGCTTGATGGAGCGTTCGCAGATGTGCTCGAGAAATACCCCAGGCGGTATGGGGCGCAGGTAGAGCCTATGTTGGCGAGTCTGTCCGCCTCTTCATTGCTTTCGCGACCTATGTGCCGCAGCTCGCAACCGTCGAAATCCCCTTCGAGTGTGTCGTAGAGGTCGCGGTAGGCGATCATGTTGTCGTTCAGTGTGTCGCACTCGTGCATTGTCTGGTTGACGACCAACTTGGAGTCGCCATATATTATGAGCCTCTTGGCGCCGTAGGCTTTTGCCATCCTCATCCCATGCAGTAGGGCCTCGTATTCAGCTTCGTTGTTGGAGGCGGTGAACTGCATTCACATGATATATTTCATCTTGTCTCCCTGGGGCGATGTCAGTATGATGCCTGCACCGGTCCCGTCTTTTTGCTTGGAACCGTCGAAGTGCATTGTCCAGAGGTAGGACATATCTGGTTTTTCGGGGAGCTGGTTCTCCATCCAGTGCACGAGGAAGTCAGGGAGAACTTGCGACTTGATTGCATCATGTTTTTCATATGTAATGTCTCATGGAGACAGTTCAATTCCCTAAAGTGCGATTCATCCGGTGGCGTCGGGATTGTTGAGGATGTGCCCAAGCAGGACGTCGTTGACTACCACGATTAGGTGTTCCTGAAAGTAGTGGTGCAGTCGCTGGGTCGTCATGAAGACGTCGTACGGTAGTTTCTGGTAGTGCGGGTACCGCTGTTTTGTTGGCGTAAGTACCTCGCTGAGGTAGTAGACTAGGCGCTGTACTCCATGAACCTTGTTTTCCTCGGCTCGTTCTACCACGAGCACCGCGCTGACCACCTGGTTGGTGGCGGAGATGTAAAGCAACAGTGGTTCCCTTTCGCGTGGGGTCACTAGTACTGGCGAGGTGGATAGTAGGCGCTTGAGGTCTTCGAATGCTTCCTATGCCTCATTGGTCCACTTGAATTTGTCGGCTTTGCGGAGGAGTTGGTAGAAAGGTAGTGCCTTCTCGCCCATTCGACTGACGAATCGACTGAGCGCCGCGATTCGCCCAGCCAGCTGCTGGACGCCTCTTATGTTTTTCGGCTTCTCCATGGCCAGTATGGCTTTTATTTTCTTCGGGTTCGCTTTGATCCCTCTCACGGAGATAAGATACCCGAGTAGTTGCCCAGATGGTACGCCGAAGACGCATTTGTCTAGATTGAGTTTGATCCGGTAGCGGTCGAGGTTGGCGAAGGTTTCACGCAAATCGTCAATTATTGAGGCTTCCTCTTTGGTCTTGATTACTATGTCATCGACACGACCAAGTTGGTTCTTGAGGCAAGCCTGCATGCATCGCTGGTAGGTGGCTCCTGCGTTCTTTAGCCCGAAGGGCATTGTGTTGTAGCAGAACACACCAAAAGGTGTTGTAAACACTGTTTTTTCTTGATCTTCCTCCTTCATTCGAATCTGGTTATAGCCTGAGTAGGCGTCGAGGAAGCAGAGGCGCTCGCATCCTGCGGTGGAGTCGATGATCTGGTCGATTCGCGGTAGCAGGAAGTGGTCCTTCAGACAGTGCTTATTCAAAGAGGTGAAGTCCACGCACATCCACAGGATATCCGTGTCCTTTTTGGTACTAGCACCGTGTTGGCGAGCCAAGTGCTTTCCTTGATCTCGCGTATGAATTTGGCGTCGAGGAGTCTATTGATCTCCATTCCGACTGCCTTTGCTCTTGGTTCAGATAGTCGCCGAATTGTTTGCTTGACTGGCCTTGCGTCTGGGTTGACGTTGAGTGCGTGCTCGGCGAATTCCCTAGGAACTCCTGGCATGTCCGCTGGACACCAGACGAAGATTTCCTAGTGCTCACGGAGGAATTCGACGAGCGCGAGTTCGTATGCGGGACTCAAGTTATTGGTGATGAGAGCCGTCTTGGCCGGATCCGATGGGTGAACCTGAACTTTCTTCATGTGCACTGATGAGTCGAAGGACAAGTCGGGTGAGCTTGGCCGGCTTAGGGGAGGCAGACTATTATCTGTCGACTCCTTCAATCTTGCGAGTTCCTCTTGCATGCCAAAGGACTTGGAGATTCTGTTGAATTCCCTGTCGCAACTGTCGGACCTTTCGAAGCTCCTGATGTTTGTGATGACGCCATTAGGGCCTGGCATTTTCATCTGCAGATAGGCGTAGTGCGGTATTGCCATGAACCTAGCGAACGCGACACGTCCGAGGATGCAGTGGTACTGTGAGGGCCAGTCGACGACTTCAAAGTCGATGCGCTCGCGCCGAAATTTTTTCGGTGTGCTGAAGATGACGTTGAGGTTGATTTTACCAAGGGGATATACACCCTTGCCTGGGACGATGCCGTGGAATGTTGTGTCTGAGGCCTGTAGGCAGGTCAGAGGGATCCTCATTGCTCACAAGGTACTCGCAAACATAAGGTTGATGTCGCTTCCGCCGTCCATGAAGACGCGACTCATGTCGAAGCCTCCAATTTGTGCCTCGAGGACAAGGGGACAATGGCCTGGACGAGGTACTTGGCGCGGGTGGTCACGCTTGTCAAAGGTAATAGAAGAGTCACTTCCACTGAGGTACTCAATGATGGATGGTGGTGAGTTTGTCACCAAGTTGACTTGGCGAGTGATGGCCTTCTGCACCCAATTCGAGGGGCGTCCCTTTTGGATCATCATGGTACCCATGACCCATGGGTATGGTTCGCCTCCATGGTGCTGGTCCGGCGCAGCTGCATTTGGGGGTGGTCAGGGTGGTGGTGGCGGAGCTCCATGTGCCACGACACCTGGGGCGGCTCCGTAGCCCCTTTCGACTGCGTTGTGATTCATCTGAGCCAGTCCCTCATGTAGTTTGAGGAACTCGCGGCAGTCCTTGAGGAGGTGCCTGGAATTCTTTTTTCCGTCGTGCTTGTCGATGTAGAAGTGCACAGTGCATGGCCCGGACAACTTGTCTTCAATGGATGTTGCGGGTGCCTCATCGCGATTGCGGCACTGCCATACTTGCATGGTTTTCCCGGAGTCGCGGTATCCACTGCTGTGGTAGCCGCTGTTGCGGTTGTCATCACGTCTGTTGGCGTAGCCGGCTGCGACCATGTTGACGTCGTCGCGGTCATCATAGATGCGCATGTGGCGTTTGCTTCGGCGGTCGCGTCTGCGTTCGAGTTCTGCCTCGTCATCGGAGTGAACGTGATTTTTCACCGAATCTTCTCCATCTGCCAAGCGATTCGTGATTTCCATCAGGTGGTCGATGGTCTTGGTCTTCGAGCAACCCAACTCCTCCCTAAGCTCTATGCGGCGTACACCGCTGTTGAATGCGTCAATCGCGCGATCCTCCGAGATATTCTCTGTGGAGTTCTTGATGATGGACCACCTCTGGATGTATGAGCGTAGCGAATTGCCTGACCTTTGCTGGCAGCATATCAGCTCTTTGATTGATGCAGGCCTTTTGTAGGTGCCCTTGAAGTTGCGCACAAAGCTGTAGACCAGCTCTTCCCAACTGCGAATGGATCCGTGTGGGAGGTTGTTGAGCCATGCTCGGGCAGCGCCCTGCAGCTGTAGCTGCAGGCATTGCATGGCCATGCTTCGACTCCCGCCGTGGAGCCTGACAGAGGAGATATGGTCCTTTAACTAGATTTTCGGATCCTGTAGACCATCGAACTTTGGGTTCTCTGATGGGAGCTTAAACCCCTTGGGCATTCGCTTTTGTCTGATGGCCCTGCTGAAGCATCTAGCGCCACAGAGCTCTACATGTTCGTCTTCTGAGTCGGTCGATCGGGCACATCGCGCCCTTGATTTGTCGATTTTGCACTGCGTGAGGTCATCGTGCGCATCGTAGTCGTGGTCATGTCGCCGGGAGAGGCAACGTCGAGACAGATCGTGACTATCGTCGCTGGATAAGGGCGAGGAGTAGCGTTTTGCCAGAGCCTTGCCTTTCTTCGCTTCTGATGCTGGCTCTTTGTCGAGGGCGGCCTTAATTAACCCCAAGCCTGCGATCATAGATCGATGCATGGCATCTCGAGGGTCTCCAGCCGGCGGCTGGTTGTTGAGGAGGTACATGGTGGCCGCCGTTACCGCAGCTTGCGGCGTTTTTGGGAGTATGTTGCCGCGCGTATCCACTGTCATTGAGCCAAAGTCGAGGACTTTGGCGGCTTCTACACGTTCTTGTTTAGTGAGATGGGCGAGTCGAGATCGTCTCTTGTTGGCGATGTACTCGTTGCATTTGGAGGACGATCCTCCGTGGGAGGAGAGCCCAGCTCGTCGGAGGCTTGATTCGTTAGCCGACTTTTTACACGCCTCGAGTTGCGCGATTGTTTGTAGTTAGCGCTTGTATTCCTCTTTCAGGAGCCAATGGTAACCCATCAGCAGTTCTTGTGGGGAGCCGAAGGGTAGAGGGTGGCCTCGTAGGGCTTCTCGGCAACGAGCCCACTCGAGGTCGTTGAGCTTGATCACGACGCGTTCGCCAGTTTGCTCGTTTATCATAGTTGAAGGTTCGACTGCCCCTTCGTTGTTGACAGGGGCATCGTTAGTGGGGCCGCCGTTTGGCGGTGGTCCGCCATTGGGTATGCCGCTGTTTGGCGGGTCGGCTCCATGGCCACCGTTGCCCGTGTTGTCGCGATTGGCGGAGGAGTCGCCCGCGTTGATGACAGCGCACATGAAGTGGTTGGGGAAGCTGCTGCTCCCACAACTTTCCGATTCGGAACCGTAGGCTCCATCTTCAGTTGCCAGATCGCCTAGATCGGATTCGCGACTGTTGTCGCTGACCGTATTCTCAACTATTATTGAGGTATTGAGCTCGTTGAGGGTGCCGATCGACAGAGGGAACCATGATGCTGGAGCAGTAGATGGTATCGTCGGCTGGTCAGGCATGCGAAGCGTGCCCATCTGACCAACTTGGAAGCGGAAGCTCCCGATCGCCAGGCTGATTCCGTCGCCCACGGATTCGAAGGCGGGGCGAGTGGCTGACGTGTGGACGGTGAAGTCGAATGCACCGAAGAGTTGGCGAATCTCCGCTGTTGCGGAGTTGTAGATCGCGGTTGATGGGGCCGAAGAAGCCACAACATCAACACTCCCAATTCCCAAAGACGGCGCCAATTGACGAGAGTTTAACTCATCAATGCCCATTGTTATGGACTTGGGTTTTGGAGAAGGAGGAAGCGCTGGAGACATCTATCGGCTAGCAAACAAGCACACAGGGGACTCGAAGATTTACCCAGGTTCAGGCCTCGCAGAGGTCCCTACTCCTGCTTGTCTTCTCGTGGAATTATTGAAGGAATCGAGGATTACAATGGTGCGCAGATGCAATCTGGCGAGGGTTGTGGAAACTAGGGTTGCATGTGTCCTCCTTGCCGCCCCCTCCTAGCCTTTATATAGATAGGCTAGGTCTCGGGTAGCAGGTCGAGTCGGTTACAGGTTAGGGTTTTCCCCTTTGAACTTTCTATCTTTAGTTTCTTCTTGTTCTTCAAGCAATTGAGAGTCCGTAGGTTACTCGAGTTCTCCATTTGGGCCTTGGCGACACCGTGGGCCTCTGCTGTATTCAGACCGTATATACCAAGCTCAAGTACCTGTAGGGTATACCCATGTCAGTGTGTGTTGTGAGTTTGTGATGTAAGTTTCTTAAAGCATTTTAAATATGAAAGCTCGACATTTGAAATATGCAAGTTCTTTTGGACATTGATGTGCACAATTATATTTGCAAAAATTTGCCACTAAATTAGACAACATAGCAAAACGGTGTACTTCATAGCTAACTAACATTTCTCACTGTATTATCCATTACAACAAAGATGATACCATTTCTCACCGCATTGTACTTCATTGTTCACTAACAAAAGAAACTTCATGGTTCACTAACAAAAGAAATAAACAAGTAATATAACTAAGAAACTTCATGGTTCACTAACAAAAGAAATAACAAGTAATAGAACTAAGAAATTTCATGATTCACTAAAAAAAGAAATAGTAAGTAATAGAACTAAAGACAAGGTGGTGGCCCTTTGAGATAGTCAAACATGGAGATTTTCTTGGTATTTTGAATGTAACATTGGTTGTTGTGCTGCTATCATCTGCATCCTGTCTCTTTTTCTCTTGTGTTGCTCTGAATTGAGCAGTCTGGAGCTTATTAGATGTTACTGCTTTATTTCTCTTCTCCTTCCATGCCAAGATCCTCTCAGCCTCAACATTGTCATGAGCATCTCTCATTTCTTGCTGTTTTGCTACTTCAACTTGCAGTAGGTGCATGCCCCAAGCAATCTATCTTGCTTGTTCTTCTTCTTGCATTTTCTTAGATCTTGCAATGTTCATTCTGTTTCTTACCTCTTCTTCCTTTTTCTTTGCTTCATGTACTTCTTTATTCTTACTTTCTTGAGCCAGTCTCTCTTCTCTGCCTCAGCTTGCTTTGCTGCCTCTGCCTTTTTTCTTCTAGGTGCTTCAGATCTACTAGAGTATGTTACATGCACTATTCATCTCATTTTTTGTCACGGTCGTCCTAGTTTATGCTCAACTCACCCATTGTGGCATACTGGTTTAATGTGAATAGCTATACCAATGTATAGCGCACAAATAAATTTAAACATTGACCGTTGGATAAAGATTGACAAGTCTCAACACTGCCTATGTTTTATACTCTTGTCTGATTGTGTTGGATTACCAAAAACTAGGGCGAACAAAAACTTTTATGATAAATGTATGAGTTGCTTGTTGTCGGAGGGATTATCCCTAGGTACCCGAAAGGACGCTCTAGGACAGTCAAAACAGGCAAAAGGGCAAGAGAAATAAAGAAAAACGACAACAAGCAAGTTCTGGGCCGACTGGAGCTTCCCAGCCGGCCCACCACCACTCCACTACTGCTCCACCTCCTCCCGGCTAGGCCAAGCACCGGCTAGGCTGGTCGCCGCCCTCCTGGGCTGGTTCCCCGTGCTCCCGCATCGCCCGGTTGGGCCGGCTCCGCGATTCCGGCCCACCCAGGCTTTGCCCTGCCGCCTCCCGCCCGGCTAGGCCGCCAGTTACTTCACCCGGATGGGCCGCCTCCATCCGCCTCCCTACCCGGTGCCGCTTCCCCCTGCTGGGCCGGCTGGCCCAGCTGACTGGTGGCCTCGCTCCAGCTCGTAGGGACGCCCGCGAGGCCAGCTGCTACCGTCCCTTCGCTGGTACTCCTGGCCGGATCGCACGCCTACCATTTGGAGAGATTGATCCTAGCCGGATCGATCTGCTACTGCCGATTAGCACCAGCACCTCGAATTCCAGGTATGACCAAGGACAAAGAAGACCATGTACGTAAAGCCTGAAGACAGGAAGAAGACCAACAAGACTGAGGCCATGCTGCCTATGTATGCCACAGTGCAACACTATGTATTGTACCTGTGCACTATACATGATACTAGTCAGATGATGTAGCGAATAGTAGTTACTATACACTACATCATGCATGACACCTTGTATAGTAGAATTAGGCAGATGAACCACCCTTGTTCCCCGGGCATTCTCTTTATAAGTGCACCATGGAGGCCGATGCATTCATTCGGACTTGGATCGCTAGCTAGCTCATTCTCTGCTTGCTAGCTAGCTCCCTCACACACACTCTGCTGGTTAGACAGTTTTCAGATACAGCTCCAGAGCATATTTACTGAATATAATCCACAAATACCATCAGATATGTAGGAGTAGGAGTTTTATCTCACCACATGGGCTCCGGATCTGTGTACTTCCTATGTCTCACCGCACTTGCTTGTACCTAATCCCGTCTGTGGACATCATCGCAGTCGCTCTGCTCGCTCCCACACCTCTATCTAGCTTTCTTAGGTAATACCGTTTCCAACACAACGACATTTGGCGTCCACCGTAGAGAGAGGTATGGCCGTGAACGGAGTCTTGTTCCGCATGGGACCGATTTTTCATCACCGTCGTCACCAACTCCGTTCCAAAAGATTCTCGGGGGCTCGCCGTTCGCGCCGTCACCGTCCGCGCCGTCGCCATCCGCGTCCTCGCCGTCCGTGCCGTCACCGTCCGTGTCGCCGCTGGCCTCGCCGTTCGCTCCGTCGCTGTACGCGCCGCCATTCGCGCCGTCATTGGCCTCGCCGTTCGCGCCGTCGTCGTTCGCGCCGTCGTTGGCCTCGCCGTCCGCACCGTCGCCGTTCGCTCCGTCGCTGTACGCGCCGCCATTCGCGCCGTCATTGGCCTCGCCGTTCGCGCCGTCGTCGTTCGCGCCGTCGTTGGCCTCGCCGTCCGCACCGTCGCCGTTCGCGCAGTCGCCGTCCGCACTGCCTCCGGCCTCGCCGTTCGTGTTTGCCAAGTTTCGAGGGGGCTCGCGCCGCCCCACGCTGTCTTCGTCCGTGTCGGCTACCACTGTCCACGCGACCCTTCTGTGCGCCTCAGGCCGCCTCTTCGTCGCACCCCCGCAGGGCCTTCTTCGCGAGCTCGCGCCCGCGCCGTCCGCCGCGGCCTCTCCCTCCGCGCATGGGCATCCGAGCCGCTCAACCTCGCGGAGCGTGCCCGCCCGCGGTTGTCCTACTCCGGCCTCCCTCGCCGCAGCGCCGCCCGTGCCTACAGCGCGTCCGCCGCCCCCGGATGCCGTTGCCCGCGCGAGCCACGCCTCCCCAGCAAGCTCGCCGCCGCGCTCCCGCGTGCCCGCACGCGCCCCGACAAGCTTCCGCATCACCCTCCCCGTGCGCCCGCGTGAGCCGCTCCACTACGCACTGCTGCGGTCCGCCTCCCCGCACCACCACTCCTCTGCCCCGTCGCCTCCGCGCATCACCTCCCCTATGCCGCGCACGTTGCTCCTGTCGTCCGCCGCGCCGGCTGCCGCCGCACCGCCTCCCCCGGGAAGGCGAGCGTCCTCGCGCCCGCGCGCGCGCCCGTCCGCGAGCCCGCACCCGCCTCGGGCCAGCCGGTTCCCGCTGTCGCGTCCCTTCCCCCGCCTCGCCTCTGCTGCGTGCGCGGCCGCCCTCCGGCGAGTACCACGCTGCCGCGAGCTTGCTGGCTGCTCCGCTCCTGGCGGCTGTGCGTGTACGTCCCAGACAAGAAAAAGGAGAGGAGGTGAGAGAGGAAGGTGGAGGTGGCCCCGGCTGAGTGTGGTGATGGTGCATGGCCGGTTAGAAAAGAAAAAAGAAAAAAAGCCGACTATCTGTAGTCGCTTGAGAGAAATAGAAAATACAGAGAAAAGGGCGTAAGAAAAAAGAAGAGAGGAGATGGTGGGCCGACTGAGAAAAAGAAGGGAAAAAGTGTCAGGCTAAGAAAGCCGCCGGTTAGAGAAAGAAGAGAGGAAAAAGAAAAGGAAAAAGAGAGCTGGCTGTTTATAGCCGGTTGAGAGAAAAATCCGGCTATACTAGTTCGGTGGAAGTAAAGAAAAATCTGGCTACGAGAGAAAAAAGTAAGATCCAGCTAGAAAAATTCGGCTGAGAGAAAAAGGCAAGAAAATTCGGCGGAGGAGTGGTGGTATAGCCGGATTCTTGCCATCACTTCTTCGTCGGCCGTGGTGGTGGGTTCCAAGAAACGGTGACCCGTGTCGCCGGTGACGCTAAGAGGGCGGCGCAGCTAATCCGGCAGCGAGCGAGCGGAGATAGCAAGGAAGCAGAGAGGGCGCATGGGGGAAATGTGGAGGCATCGAGCGGAAGGGGGAACTGCTCCCCCGGGTGGCCTTTTAAAGTCCAGGGGAGGGCAACCGTCTACGGTGCCGCGCGCCACCCACTAGACCGCGCCACACCCTCTGCCACCGCTCCAGATCTCCTGTGCTAGCACCGCGCGCGCAAAGGATCCTGGATTAGAAACCGAAACGGCAAGCGGTGTTTCCCGAGGCAACGTGCGCGACGTGTGATGGGACGCAGCACTGCGCGCGGCAGTGCAAGGATGGCGCGTGCGCGCGTGGCCGGCGTCAGCACTCACATCATGGGCAGCGCAACCGTCAGACGGCAGCCGGACACAAATTTCAAACGCAAGAGGGAGCGCGCGCATATTTCAACTAAGGGAGAAATCTACACATGCTCGGGGGCTAGTGTCGGGGGATGACCCCCGGATACCCCAATCAAACAAGAACTAAGGCAGACAGCTCGCGTCCGGCTAACAGATCGTAGCCGGACGCAGGCGCTTCGTACCGGCTACCAGCCGGTAGCCGGAACCAGGAAGGGTGGCAAGACACGGATCCTGCTACACGGTCGTAGCCGGACGAAATCAGGAGGACATGGCGACGTGCTGCACAGTGCACGGTACGTCCTGGTACATCAACAAGACTCACAACTACGAGGCCATACCGAAGACTTTGCGAGTGATGCAGGCATAGTGGCCGGTTGCTGACGATAGGCTCGCACGACGTTCACTGTACCTACGATGACCCGCATGGCATGTACTTCGACATGACACACCCTACCGGATATTGTAGATGACCAGCCGGCTGGGGCCCGCCTGTGGGAGCCTTCAGCCGGACTATCCAGTGAGAGCGTTGCCCCTTTGCCTATATAAGGAGGGGCGAGGCTCTCATAGCAAGGGCTAAGCATTTAAGAGGGATCAAGTTCATACAGCTCCAGGAGCGATTGTACTCTATATTCTACTCATAATCAGATCGGTAGGAGTAGGAGTTTTACCTCACCACGAGGGCTCCAAACCTGGGTACTTCCCGTGTCTCGCTACACTTGCTCGTACCCAATCCCGCCAACGGGCACCGTCGAGAGCTTTCCTGCTAGTCCCCACACCTCTATCTAACCTTCTCAGGTACTGCCGTTTCCAATACAACGACACTTGTGATGATCACTTTAGTTGTTTAAAAAGATAAATTGCCTTGATCTGCTTTTGAAAGAATGTGATGGTTGTGTGATATTGGTTGTTGCAAGTCTATATTATCTAGAGCACACTCTTACATTTGATCATGAACACACCTTGTGCCCTAGACCAAAGCCCTAGGAAAGTCTCTTTTTGGCTAAGTCTAAATCTATTATCAGATTCAATCCTTGAGCCCTTAACTAAAACCCTTCCTATGGCACTTGAGGCAATGCACCTAGTCTACCATCCACCCTGGGATGTGTACTTGCCGAGCACACCCATGCCTTGACCAGATCATTCAGATACTCACTAATCTTAGAAGGTTTTGTAGCCTAGTCATTGTTATGACTTTGGAACTATTAAAACATGCAATCGTTCACTCTTATTTTCAGAACCTATCCAACTAAATATAAAACATTCTAATGTATGTATCTCATACTTGCAACCTACTCTTCCACCCCGTCTGGTTTTTGAAGCTTTGTGAGCCTTGGAACCCACTAATTCATCTTGGTCTTGTGAGCTAACCAATATTTGGTAGATAGATCCTTTATCCATTAGCAAATTCAAAAGATTGTTATTTGAATTCAAACTCAACCCAATCCTCACACACTTCTCCTGGTCATGCACCATGACCCCAACCCGACCTTGGATTTGTGCATGCATGTGGGATGGAGAGAGGGAAGATGTTGTAGGATCTTCTTTGATTGTTTGATCTCTCTCCCTCTCACCTATCCCCTCTACTTGGACCCGCTCCCTTTCCCTCTACAACTCCCTAGGTGAAAGAGCATTTCATGATCCCTAGTGTTTTGTGTGTTAGATAATAATACTATGGATATTATCAATGTGTGCTAAGTGTTGTAGATGAAAGGAAAAAGAGCCCTGGTCTAATGTGCAAGTTCAAGGTTGCCAGAGCCAGATAATCTCCCCGTTGTGAGGGCCAGATAATCTGGCCCCTGTGTCATTTTATCTAAGGACCAGGCGCCCAAGAACTCTATCCCCGACTAGATGGTCTGGCTGGATTTTGTCCAGGGTAGATAATCCGGCCCCAGCCAGGCCTAGATAATCCGGCCCTCCTCGAAATTGACTAAGGACTTTGTCACGCGGCTATCTGTCTTGGGGCGGATATTTTCCCTGGAGGTTTTGCTCCGGGGCCAGATTTTTGCCTCGGCCGAATTATTTGGCCTCCACTTAGGCTGGATTATCTTGCCCTAATTGACTCCAAAGGCTCCATATCAAGATGGGCTACAAATACCCCTCCCCATCTTCAACCTCGGGCTGCTAGATCTAACAAAAAACCACTGCACTACTGAGCCTCCAATTTCCAGGATCTCCTCACTCATCCATCCAAAGGATTTAATCTTTGTAGGATCGAGGGAGAAGTACTTGATCTACATCAACACCGAAGAGATCTTAAATTTCCCCCTCATTCATTTGAGGGCCCTTTGATCTAGAGTTTCATTTGAATTTCTAGATCTCAGTTTTGTTATTTGATAAACTTGTTTGATTGTGGTAGCTTGTTGTCATCACGGGAGCCTCCAATTCAGTTGTGGATGTGTGCCCTGATCTCGTTGTAAAGTCGTCGGTTCCCACCTCGAAGGGTACCGTATAGTGGAAAGGTGGATCACGTCAGTTGTGGCGAGATCCATTGGAGAACAGGGTGAGGCCTTTTGTGGCATGGTGGTCTTAGTACGACCCACCCCTCCAACGCAGATGTACTTCCCTTAACAAGGAAGGAACTGCGATAAAAAAAATCATGTGTCTCTGCGTGCTCCACTCTCGGTTACCTCACTCCTCTCTCCGCTCTTTACGCGCTTAGTATCTAGGTTGTCATATAGGTAAGTTCAATGTAGTTGCATATCTATAGAATTTACCTTTGTGTCAAGCCTAATTTGAAAAAGTATTAAAATTTGGAGTAACACCTATTCACCCCCTCTAGATGCCCATATGATTCATTTCAATTGGTATTAGAGCCTCGGCTCTTTATTCGAGCTTTACCTCCTAAGAGAGTATGGGTACTCGTGGAGATGGAAGTGAGGCTGTGGATACAATCACCATGGATGACCTCAAGAATTTGGAATCAAACTTGACGAAAATCATGGAGACCCAATTTCAAGGAATGCGTGAAATGATAGTGTGTATCTTGCAACCCACAACCACACCTCTCTCTCCCACTGAGGTCACAACTCCTATTTCAAAGGACAAAGCTAAGTATAAGTCATGAAGAAGAGTTGGAGGGTGAATATAAACTTAATGGTTCCTCTGCCAAAAAGGGAAGTGGGAACGAGGATTATAGTGAGGTCCCTCACCTGTACTATCCCAACCCACCAATCCATCATCCTCATATAAACAATAGGGGTGATGCACCCAAGATAAGTGCATCTTCATTTAATCAATGACAATTTTTGATGAAATCTCATGTGTGCAGTTCATCCATTGAGTTGTGGAAGATTATCGAGGTTAGACTCCATGTTGCAGATCTAACCAATATGACAAGATGAGAAGTTTTTGAAAGTCAACTCAACTCCACCACTTTGCACATGATTCAACTTGGTGTGGGTCCCAAGGACATGCCACATATTGAACATCTCAACACCGCCGAGGAAGCTTGGGATGCTCTCACTGAGTTGTTCATCGTAAATGAGAGCATGAGGAGAAACCAATATGATGCTTTGACCAATCAGGCTAAAGATTTTTACATGTTGGATGGTGAGGGCCATGAATACATGTATCGAAGACTGAAGTCCATTGCCACCACATTTAGAAATCATGGTGCTTCCCATGTTGATGATGCTTGGATCAAGAGGAAGTATGTGAGTTCTCTCATGCCATTCGAACCCATTGATTTGAAGAGTCTCCAAGGAAGAAACAACTACCATCTCATTACTTACAATGAGGTCATACAAGAGATGGCCGCTTTCAAGGTTGTAGCCAAGAATGCCGAAGATGCTTGTCCGTGGGCAATAGGTTTGCAAAAGGGTGTTTGATACCTTCGATCCGGATTCACGGATGTAGTATAATAGCTTTTTCCCTAGAAGACCAAGGTTTAATCGAACCTTGTAAAGCAATGCTAAAAGTAAATAAAAAGGACACGTCTACAAGACTTTGTTTGTTTTACCTTAGTTTACCAGACCAATCTAGTTTACTTTTATAATGGGTTAAATCAATGGATGGAGATAGGACAGGGTTGAAGATCCACCTGCAGCTGCACATCATATGGGATAAAAGATAATAATAAGCATAGTCATGTGTAATGTTTGAACAGAGATAATCTCTTGTGGGTGACCCATCCTAATATACTAGAGACCCCGTGATGTAGCGGGCATAGCAATAGTATTTTAATCCAACCGAGTGCACACCAAAGCAACGGGCTACAAACAATTATTAAGTGTAAAACACAAATCAAAGCTTTAAGTGGTGGTGTTGTTGTGATCCCGAATGGGTCGCTAAGCAAAGGCCGTACTACCCTTTCTGTCAATGGGGTTCCTATGAGATCGCCGCTAGCCAAGTATCTCACCTCAAGCCTTTATCAATCTATGGGATCTTGGGTACCTACAAGTCCACAGATCGAGACAAGAGACAAAGAAACAAAAGATACAAATCTCAATTACAAACAAAATACAATACTCCATGAATTAGATGCACATAATCGTTGCGAGGTTTCTCCCCAACCCATAGCCCGTGAGGACTACTCACTCATAGCAAATAGATTGGAGATAGAAAACATCACACAAATACTTAGATTGAAATCAAATATTCTTACAATGGTCGCCAAATCACAAGGAGATCTAAAGTACAAAGCAATGGCTATGGCTAGTGGAGGGGATGGATGATGGAAGTGATGAACAATGGCGTGGATCTCCTTTGGTGGTGTTGTGATGTAATCTGAGAATGGCGGCCCTCTAGCCGGCGACTGGAGCCTAAAAATATATAGGCGTCTTCACGAAAGTCATAGGGTTTGACGAGATGAGGCCAACGCCACCTAGTACGGGCAGACGTTACGGGCGGGCTCTACCCGTACCGGTGGTCGTTAAGCGTGCCGACGCCTAGGAATGGCTTCCCAATTACTTGGCTGTGTAAACTTCCTCAAAAACCTTCATTATGACTACTGATTTCGCATTAAAAACCATGATTTCCTGCACAACACAATTCAAAGAAAGGTTTTACATATATTTGCAATTATTAGTCATTAGTGGCAAGGATTGATAGTTTGTTGTCAATCGCTTGACCAAAAACAATGTTTAAACATGGTAGAAGATGGATAATTTTGGATCCATCAGTGTTAATCTTGCCTTGAAGGCCAATGTGGTTGAGCATGATGAAAAAGAAAGAAACTATGAAGTCATTGCCATGAGCTGCCCTGAGGAAGTCAAACTCGCTCATGATGAGTACATGGCTTTTTATGCAAGGAAATTTTGGAAAGATCTCGCAAAGGCAAAGTCTAAAGTTGAATGAAGAAATGGCTCAAGTGAAAGAAGGGAAAATGGGTCCAAAAGTAAGGTCATGTTACAATTGTGGTGATCATTTTCATTTCTTTGCCGAATGCCCCTATCAAAATAGAGAAGACCATGGGGGTAGAGTCATTCTCAAGAACAAGTCAAAGGGTCCACGCAAGAAGCCTTTCAATAAGAAGAATGTTTCGTACAAGAAGCAACCAAAGATCATGTTGGTGGAACATGAGGAGTACTCATCTAGAGTGAAGATGAATAGGAAGAGGAAATATCAAGGGAAGTGGCAGCCATTGCAACCACCTCTACACCAACTCCTTCACTCTTCGATTCTCTCAATGAGAACATCTACAACAAGGACCTCAATTGCCTTATGGAAAGGGACTCCGAGGTATCACCTTCCACTACTTCTTTTCCTAAGACTACTATGAATGTTGAATTAGATGATCCTACTAGTCTTAAGGTAAGAGAAGAACTTATTGCTTTGGATCATTATGTGACTAACTTGCTAGGTGAGAACAAAGAAGCATTTTGAGGCCCTCATGGGTCAACTTGTCCATTCGGAAAATCTTCTTGAAGAGAAACGTAGGATTGAAAGAGAGGATGCCATTGAAATAGCATCCTAGAAGAATGCTCTAGAAGAAGAGGAAGAACTTCGGGCTTCTCTTGAGGAGAAGCTTGAATCTATGGAAGATTCACATGATGATATTGTTGCTAAACTCATTAAGGAACGTGACCATGCTATTGCTAGAAGTAAAAAAAGCTTAAAAAGGAGAAGGTTGAATTTGGTGTTTCTCATGCTAAACTAACCGAGGAGTTAAGAGACTTGACAAAGGTCACAAGGCTTTGGAGAGTTGACACCCTATACTCACCAAGTCTCGTGATCAACTTCAGATTTGACTAACCAAATATGATGTCCCTAGCACCTCTACTCCTTTATGTGATCATGCATGTATTCTTGAGGAAAATTCAAGGTTGAAGGATGATCTTGCTAAGTCCTCTCTTCCCAAAGGTAAGGAAGTTATTGATGACCTTTTGAGTAAGCAACGGTCCAACAATGGGAAAGAGGGTCTTGGTTATGCCCCCAAGACAAAGAAGAAGAATAAGAACAACAACAAGAAAAAGGCCAAGCCTACTCAATCAAGGAATAACTCCTTCGTAGAAAGAGATGGTACGATGAACAAGACTGCTTGTTATGGTTTTGCGGGAATCACTAACCCCATTATGTTTTGTTTCATGATTACTATGGTGATGTTTATGCTAAATATGTTGGACCATATGATGGTTATATTGCTTGGTCTATTTGGGTTACTAAGACCCTTTGTTGCCAACCAAAGAGGACCAACTAAAAAATGGGTACCTAAAACCAAGAATTGATTTCTTGTAGGGCTATGCTTCCGAAGGTTCAAAATGGGTGCTTGATAGTGGTTGCACAAGTCA
Source organism: Avena sativa (assembly GCA_916181665.1). NCBI lineage: Eukaryota > Viridiplantae > Streptophyta > Magnoliopsida > Poales > Poaceae > Avena > Avena sativa. Next base: position 622,576,172 of record OV702289.1, read on the forward strand.
TATGACCAGAAGCAAGGAGATCATCATGGAGATGAGGCCAAACCACGATCATATAACCGTCTCCTATGGTGATAAGTCAAATTCTAAGGTATTGGGTCTTGGAAAGGTTATGGTTGCCCATGATATATGTCTTGTGGACGTCATGCTTGTTGAGACCCTTAGCTATAATTTACTTTCAGTCTTTGCGCTTGGTAAGATGGGCTTTGCTATTTTTATTGATGATGATATTGTGGTAGTCTTGTGGAGCAAGTCTCTCAAGGTCGCTTTTGTTGGGTACGTCTAAAATGACTTGTATGTGGTGGATTTTTTTGGGGAAAACCACTGCAAGCCTGATGTGCTTATTGGGAAAGGACAATGTGGGTTGGCTATGGCATTGCCGACTAGCCCATGTCAATATGAGAACTTTACAAAGTATTCACAAGGGTGACCACATTCTTGGACTAAAAGAGAATTTTTCCTTTGCCAAAGATCATGTCTGCAGGGCTTGTGTTGAAGGAAAGATGCATGATTCTCCCCATCGAAGGAAGACTATTATTTCTTCTAGGAGGATCCTAGAGCTCCTTCATGTGGATCTATTTGGTCCTCTATCTCATGCAAGTCTCGGCGGGAAGAAGTTATGCTTGGTGATTGTTGATGATTATTCAAGATACACCTGGGTTTATTTCTTCAAGTTGAAGAGTGAGACTCAACAAACTGTCATCGACTTTGCCAATGAAGTTCAACATCAACACAATGTTCCCATATTGGCAATAAGAAGCGACAACGGCTCCGAGTTCAATAACTACACCTTGAATGAGTTTCTAAGTGAAGAGGGGATAAGACATAAATATTCCATTATGTATACCCTCAACAAAATGGTGTAGCTGAGAGGAAGAATCAGACTTTAATTTATATGGAAAGTTTCATGTTGGTAGAGTTTAAGTCTCCATACAACTTTTTGTACTGAAGCTATCTCCACCGCATGTCACTCACCAAACCGACTCTACCTCTGCAAGATCTTGTACAATACCCCATATGAAATACTTACCGGTAACAAGCCCAACATATCATACTTTCGGGTGTTCGGTTGTAAGTGTTTCTTTCTCATTAAAGGAGTACGTTTTCCTAAATTTGAGTCTAAAGCTTTAGAAGGTATCTTTGTTGCTTACGGTGCCGAATCCCACACTTATAGAGTCTACAACAAGGCCTCTAGAATTGTTGTAAAATCTTGTAGTGTGATGTTCGAGGAAAATGACGGCTCCTAAGTGGGGCAAGTTGATGTTTGTGATACAAATGTTGAAATATCTCAAGATGCCATAAGAAGAATGGGTGTGGGATTTTTCCACCCCATTGAGGAACCCCTTGTGGTGGATCGGGAAGAAGAATGCTCTACTCAAGTGGAGCCCTCATCTACATAAGATCAACAAGACACAACTGCTGGAGCAAATGATACCCCTATCCAACAAAATGATGAAGATTCATAATATGCTGATCAGGTTGGAAGTCCCAGGCTAGATAATCCGGCCTCCCCATTGGCAGGATCATCCAGCTCTATGAACCCTTCTAGTTCTCCTTCAAGCAGCAGTCAAGCCTTAGAGGAAACTCCCAGGCCGGATTATCCGGCAACACCCTCGGCCGGATTATCCGGCCCTGCCAATCCAGAATTGCAGCAGGCACCTGAAGCTATTGTTAATAAAGACCAAGGTCAAGATTCTCATACCCCTACTAATGCTGATCCAGTTGATAATCACGAGAATGTTAATGGTCAAGACGAGGACCAAAATGATAGAGATATCCCCCAAGAAACAATAAGGAGATCGAAGCTCGTCGTAAAGCAAGAGATGAACAAAATTTGGAACTTAGAGGTCACACTCTTGACAAGGTTAATGGTTATCTAAGAAGACGGGTTTCCACGAGAAGAGAGTTGACTAGATTTAGTGATCATCAAGCTCATATCTCTGTGGTGGAACCTAAAAAGGTATTGGAAGCGCTTGAGGATCCGGATTGGACGCAAGCCATGCATGAAGAACTCAACAACTTCGAGCGTAACAAAGTTTGAAAGTTAGTATAATCCCAAAGAGTGGTGCAATGTTATTGGCACAAAGTTGATATTAAGAACAAGAAAGATGAGAATGAAATTGTTGTAATAAACAAGGCAAGATTGGTGGCGCAAGGTTTCTCTCAAGTGGAAGGCATTTACTTTAGTGATACTTATTCTCTAGTGGATATCCTTGAGTATATCCATATCCTTCTTGCATATGCTACACATCATAATTTCAAATTGTAGCAAATGGATGTAAATAGTGCCTTTCTTAATGGTCCTCTTCATGAGTTGGTTTACGTTAAGCAACCCCCGGGGTTTGAGGACCCCAACTTGCCTAACCATGTCTATAAAGTTGATAAGGTGTTCTGTGGCCTTAAACAAGCCCCTCATGTGTGGTATGAGCACCTTAAAGAGTTATTGTTAGGCCGTGGGTTTGAAGTTGGGCAAATTGATCCCACTCCTTTTACTAAGAAGGTTAAGGGGAGCTTTTAATTTGCCAATTATATGTTGATGACATTATCTTTGGCTCTACTAACAAAGCTTTTAACGATGAATTTTCAATGCTTATAACTGACAAGTTTGAGATGTATATGATGGGAGAGTTGTGGTTCTTTCTTGGTTTTGAGATCAAACAATTGAGAGAAGGAACCTTCATCAATCAAGCCAAGTACATCCAAGACATGCTCAAGAGGTTCAATATGAATGATCTTAATGGCGTTGCTACACCAATGCAAACTAAATGCCATCTTAAATTAAATCCCAATGGTAAAAAATGTGGATCAAAAGGTATACTGGTCCATTATTGGTTCTTTGCTTTACCTTTGTGCATCTAGACCCGATATTGTGTTGAGTGTAGGAGTATGTGCAAGGTATCAAGCCGTTCCTAAAGAAATCCACTTGGTGGCGCTCAAGAGAATCTTTCAATATTTACTTCATACCCCAAACTATGGATTGTGGTATCCCAAAGGCTCAAGTTTCTCTCTATGTGGGTACATGGATTTAGATTGGGCTGGTGATAAGGATTATAGAAAATCAACATCTGGTGCATGTAAACTTTTGGGTAGATCCCTGGTATGCTGGTCTTCTAAAAAGAAAAATTATATATCTCTCTCCACCGCCAAAGCTAAATATATGGCTGCTACAAGTCCATGCACTCAATTTTTATGGATGAGGCAAACTTTAAAGGAATACGATGTCACTTGTGACAAAGTTGCCCTTTTATGTGACAATGAAAGTGCTATCAAAATTGCCTACAACCCAGTGCAACATACAAGAACGAAGCATATTGAGATTCATAATCACTTCATTAGGGATCATGTTGCCCGTGGAGATATTGTGTGAGCACAAAGGATTAAATTGTGGATATTTTCACGAAGGCTCTTGATGAAGCAAGATTTGTCTATTTGAGGAATGAGCTAAATATTGTAGATTCAAGGAGCTTGACTTGAACACCTTGCATACACATCTATGTCTTAACCACTATGTGGTTCAGATGCGGGCATGGATATAGGGGGAGTGCGGTCCTAATTGTTGAGCTAACCCTCCCCCCCATAATGCCAAAAGTAAGAAAAACATTTCCCTTAATATCATTTTGTGATATGTGAGCTTATTTGATGAGTATTGGTCATGAACCCAAGATATATCTTCGTGGCATAATACCATACACTCCTAAATGGTGGCCTCGGCCACTGCACTCTTCTTAGTGAAGAGTTAGTTCTTTGTAGATCTTTTTGGTTTTATTGCCTATCTTTTGTTCTTATGGAAAACACACTCAAAATTGCTTTTCCAATTTTTTGCCTCTTGCAATCTTGGGTGTGTAGTAGCATCACAGTTTGGTTGTCTAAACCCAAGCCTATCCTTTCTTAAAATCCATCTATCTTTCTTCCACACAAGTCCGTTTGATAACACTCGAGGTTTTTGGGAATGTGCTGGCCTGAATTTTATGTGAATAGAAAAGTTCAGAGAGGGCCAGATTATCCACCCCAAGTGGGGACCGGATTACCTGGCATGGGCGGATTTCATTTTTAGGGTAGGGAGTCGGGGGAGAGGATCAAATAGAGTAGTTCTCTCCTCCCCAACTCCCTCCCAACCCCCAGCCACCGCCGACCATTTCTCTCCTCCCCGGAGCTATCCCAGCCGCTAGTTCCTTCACCCCCTGCCAGATATGCTCCTCCTCTACCCCGGGTACCTTCTCCTACAAGTAGCTCCTCTAATGAGTGAGGGTAACTCCCACATTTTTTATTTTTGTGTGGAAGTTAGTTTTTTGTTGTTGAAACTTGGAGTAGACATTGCCCTTTGGTTCAATTTCATGCTAATTACAGTAGTCCATCAACGATTGTTTCCAATCTGTTTGTATGTTCAAAATCTGACTCAAATGCTCAAATTTGTCAGGGCCAGATTATACGCCCCTGGCCTGGCTGGATTATCCGGCCTAGAAGGTTTAGACCTATAGCTACTTGATTTAGTTTGATTTATAACATGTCTGCATTGGGTTGCTTTTCTACTATTTTAGCACTTCCTCCTGGACTTGTGCGTACTCATCTATTGCTACCTTCCTTATTCACTTCACACGTGGGTCTCACAGTTTTCCCGTGTTCACTGGTGATCCTAAGGTATATAAGCGCAGACTTTGCTACCTTTGGAAAATTTGCTGAGGGTGGTCTTGTGGACAAAGAGGTATTGCGTAGGCGAGCTAAGGAGGCTGAATGGATGGCTGAGTATGAGAATAAAGAGAAGAGGTCTAGAGGTTCTTAGAAGAAGAACGACAAGTTTTCATGTCAATTACAAGGCCATGGACCTTGTTGAGTATTCCACTCTTAGGCAGAGGGATTGGTTTGAGGATAACCCACGTGATGGGGACATGGAAAACCCAACTTTTTGGTATGAGCATAAAATGTATATCTTTTAGGATGTCTATTCCACATTGAAGCTACGCCCAATGCACCCACTAGACATCACACATATGAAGAGAAATCCTAACTTTGCGGATGTCGTTGATATAACTGAGTGGATGGGTCTACACCAGCTTACGAGCCTTCAATGTGACTATGATATCAAGCTTGTTAAGAAGTTCTTGTCCACACTTGCTTTCTTGGGTGATGATGCTATTACTATCAAGTGGATGACGGGACTCACTTTTGTCAGTTCAACTTTATCACTTTGGTGCGGTGCTTTCTTACAACTTTGCATACTGCCATCAATCCCGTGGGCATCGCATTTGTGGTCTGTAATGCCCCGACAAGGATGCCTTACCTGCAAATATTTATGTGCCAAATGGCATAGTTGGTGAGGTATCTAGTCTCCTCCATCTTTACAAATAGCTCATCATCATTTTCCATGACACCATTGCACCAAGTGGAGGTAACAATGACGCTATCCTTGGTGATCTTGTCAATCTACTTGCTCTTGCTCATGAATGTGCCACTAGTGAAGATCCCGACATGAACTACTGATACGTCCATTTTGCATCACTATTATATATCATAATTTACTGTTATTCATTGATATATTTCATATTAAGAGATGATACTTATGTTATTTCATCTATTTTTGAATGGTTGATGACTTTTGGAGCATGGACCGCTGCAGTTAGGATTCTGATGGAAAAGGTGCTGTTGGAGGCAAAATTCGTGAAGATAAGAAAATCCGGGAAAATACATGGAAAATTCTATTTTTCCAGAAGACGAAGATTGCCAGAAGGGGAAGTGGAGATGGGCCACAGGGGCCCACACCACCCCCTGGCGCGGGCCACCCCTAGCCACGCCACCAGGTGGTGTGGCTACCCTAGCCCACTCCAGGCTCTCCCCTCTGGTGTATATTATCCTCCTGAAACCCTAAGACTTGGGGAGCGACCACAAAAAGATTCCGCTGCCTCTACAGGGCAGAAAACACCGAGAGAGAAAGATCTCTCCGACAGACAGAATTCTGCCGAGGGAATTCCTTCCCGGAGAGGGGAGATCGTTGCCATCAACACCACCATCAAGCTAGACTTCATCAGGATCATCATCATCATCACCATCATCATCTCCACCAACACCATCATCACCACTTCATACCGCTGTAACAATTGGGTTGAATCTTGCATACTTCTTAGGGGAAACTTTGCCGGTGTTGATTACTCCTTGTAGTTGATGCTATTGAGTGAACCATTGAATTATCGTTTATGTTCAGATTGTTACATATCATTATATCATCTATGATCTTGATCCATATGATGTCTTGTGAGTAGTTTGTTTTGTTCTTGAGGACATGAGAGAAGTCATGTTGTTAGTAGTGGAATTGTGTTGAGAAAGATTCAATGGTTTGATATTTAAGTTGTGGTGTATTTTTTCTAGTGGTGTCATGTGAACGTCGACTACATGACACTTCACCTATATGGGCCTAGGGGAATGCATTGTGTATTTGGATACTAATCGTAGGGGTTGCCGGAGTGACAGAAACCTGAACCCCCGTTAGGAAACCTTTGCACAAGGGACGTCAGGGTCTTAGAGTTTAAAGCTGTGGTTAGGTTTCTACCTTAATTACTTTCTTGTACTTGCGGATGCTTGCAAGGGGTATAATCACAAGTATGTATTAGTCCTAGGAAGGTCGGTACATTAGCACAGGTTCACCCACACAATACTTAGCAAACTAAAGAAGATTAATCAACTATATGAAGCGAAAGCACTTGACGATATTCCCATGTGTCCTCGAGAACGTTTGGTCATCTTAAGTAATACAACCGGCTTGTCCTTTGCTAAAGAAAGGATTGGGCCACTTGCTGCATTTATTATTATTGTCTTTTATTTACTCGTACTATATTTACCTGCATTATCAAAAAACCCTAAAAATCCGTTTGCTAAGTATTTATAGAGAATTCCGGCTCCAAGCCATTCGCCAACACCTTCTGCTCCTTGTTGGGTTCGACACTCTTACTTATTGAAAATACTGCGATACACCCCCTATACTTGTGGGTCATCAACTACTCTTTGGATGTGATGGATTACATTTACCATGAGATGTGTGATGCTATGGTGAATCTGCATTCTATTCCGTATGCTCCATTTATTATGATGCTCATCAAGGCCACTCTCCTGGACGAAGATTGTAGTGGACTTCTTGATGGGATCCACAAGTTGAAGAAGCATTATACCAATTATAAGAAAACTGAGTATGTGCCTGCTGCACCCGATAGTTTTATGGGATATGCTCGTGGAGGCACTCATGGGAGAAGGCCCCTTGTTCTGGCCATTGCTAGAGAGGTTAAGCAACTTTCTGTGCATGGGTATGGATACTCAAAAGGGATAGTACCAAGATTACCGTGAGCACCATGACATGGCCCATACTCAACAGCTCATCCTTCACCATGTATCCGGGGCTTAGGGTCATCCCCCACAGTAGTCATCTCCCACTTCGTACAATCAGTGGAACACCTCCAAGATCAACTACGGTGGCTTGGAGAGGCACTTGTTTCCTGCGCTAGCAAGGTCGTCACCTCATCTAGCTGCTAATGATGTATGACGAGTACGGGTGACGGTCTTGAGACGCTAGCATTGCTCTTTTCCATTTTTGGCATTTCGATGCCAAAGGGGGAGAAGTAGTTCTATTAGGATTCGAGGGGATTTGCATGGGTCGGGCATAAGCAACATTTGTCTTATTTGCATTTTTATTCTGATGCTTGTGTCCATTTATCTAGTGTTGAACTTTGTTTCATTTGGTGTCGAGACTATGCTTATGTGCGCTTGTGAGATCACTATGGATTTATCTATGGACCATTATGGATTTATTTATGGATTCATATGGGATTTATATTATGATTCTCATGGATTATGTATGGATTCATCCATGAAATTATTGGGTTTATTTTATGAAGCATATGAATCTATCTATTTTATGGTTGGTATGATCTCATCGTCAATGTTTATATTGCACATTGTATCCAATTCATAAATGGACTTTGAACCTATATGTTGTGCATTTGTATTCCAATGAAAATTACTTGTATGCACACATTTAGGAGGGGGGGTTTCTTTATCTTTTGGGTGCATGTTGCTTTTTTTCCTTTAATGCTTTATCACAAATCCGTGTGTTGTCATCTAACACCAAAAAGCGGGAGATTGAAAGAGCATTTCATGATCCCTAGTGTTTTGTGTGTTAGATAACAATATTATCGATATTCTCAATGTGTGCTAAGTGTTTCAGATGAAAGTAAAAAGAGTCCTGCTCTAATGTGCAAGTTCAAGATTGCTAGTGCCGAATAATCCACCCCTAGTGAGGGACGGATAATCTAGCCCCTAAGGATTTTCTCTAAGGACCACGCGCCCAGGCTCTCTGTCACCGGTCGGATGTTCTAGATGGATTTTTGGCGCCTTGCCAGGTTTTTTTCCAGGGCAGATAATCTAGCCCTAGCCATGCCCGGATAATCTGACCCTCCTCCAAATCTATTAAGGACTTCATCGCGTGACTCTTTGTCTCGGGGCAGATATTTGCCCTGGAGATTTTGCTCTAGGGCCAGATTTTTGCCTAGGCCAGATTATATAGCCTCCACTTAGGCCGGATTATCCGGACCCAGCGGACTCTAATGGCTCCATCTCGGGAGAGGCTACAAATACCCCTCCCCATCTTCAACCTCAGGCTGCTGGATTTGACAAAAAATCACTGGATTACTGAGCCTCCAATTTCCAAGATCTCCTCTTCACTCGTCCATATGAAGGCTTTAATCTTTGGAGAATCGAGGGATAAGGACTTGATCTACATCATCAACACTGAAGAGATCTTAAATTTCCCCCTCATTCATTCAAGGGCCCTTTGATCTAGAGTTTCATTTGAATTTCTAGATCTCGGTTTCGTTATTTGATAAACTTGTTTGATTGTGGCATCTTGTTGTCATCACGAGATCCTCCAATTTAGTTGTGGATGTGTGCCCTGATCTCGTTGTAAAAGTGCATGTTCTCACCTCGAAGGGTACCATATAGTGGAAGGTGGAATATGCCAGTTGTGGCGAGATCCATTGGAGAACATGGTGAGGCCTTTTGTGGCATAGTCGTCTTAGTACCGCCCACCCCTCGAACACAGATGTACTTCACTTAATAAGGAAGAAACTGTAGTAAAACAAATCTCGTGTCTCTATGTGCTCCATTCTTGGTTACCTCGCTCCTCTGTCTGCTCTTTACTCGCTTAGTAGCTAGGTTGGCATATAGGTAAATTCACCGTACTTGCATATCTAGAGAATTTACCTTTGTGTCAAGCCTAATTTGAAAAAGTATTAAAATTTGGAGGAACACCTATTCTGTCAACACCCGGATTTTTAAGTCCAGATGCCTTTTATGCCGTACATCGCAATCCCAGGATTACCATTTTTGCGAGACATAACAGAATTGGTACCATAGTACATCATCCATTACAAACCATAATAGTCTTACAAATAAAGGATCTCATGATCTAGTCTTAATACAATCAAAGCAGCGGAAAGTAAACGTAGTTGGGCTCCATCTTCGGGGTCACAGGCAATGCTGATGATGGGAGATGATCCTAGTTGTCATAGACCTCCTGCTGTCCATATTCTGGGTAGTCTTCCTCATAGTTTGGCCATGGGAATAGCCAGGGACAAAGCCAAGAGTACTCTTTAAGTACTCGCAAACTACCACTAACATAGGTAAGGTAAAACCAGTAGGAATCTTAAGCTCTAGGTTTGTTTGCAAAAGCCAGGTTTATTCCATAAGAACTTAAGAGTAAAGACCTAATTTTAGTTCTCTACATCACTTAAGTGGGAACTTAGATTTCATGTCCACAACTCTGTTGTGGTCAAGTTTGAAAACATCTGACAATGGAACAGTATGGCCACTCCAACTGCCCATAACCGCGGACGCGGCTATTCGAATAGTTTGACACTCTACAGAGGTGGTACTCTTTCACCACAAAATTCGATACATCCGTCAGGGATAACCCTGAATCATCATACTTGGTATGCGGATAATCAATCCTAACCTTTCAATTACACACCCTAGTATAGGAACCTCTCCTATGAGCTTGGCCTCCCAGCCATGGCCAACTGCCATCCCAGGAACTGCATAGGTGGACATTCATATTTACGAGGTAGCCTCATCTTAACCTCTTCCGCAAGGGAACCCATACTAAGGCATATAAACTTCCAGTTAAGCCCTACCTAACTCAGGTATTGTGGTTGTACGGTAAAATTGGAATGGTATCGCATCCGAACCCAATCATCAGTTTTTGTCAAAGTCAAGGCTCATGCCTCATTCAGTTTCATCATCAACCCATTGTGTTTCATAACACATGTCAAAACATTTCAATAGAATGAATCATCATTCCAAGGTTTTCATAATCATTTTCACCAAGTGTTCCCATCTAAAGTGGTCAAGTTTTAGTTTTAGCACTAGCCACTAGTATTGAGTGTATCACTATTGAGGGGGTGCTAATCAAGTATAAGTACCCAAGACTAGTTCTACTATTTGGATGGTATCCATCCTATTTTCCACTAATCACCATTCATTAACTAAGTAAGAAACTTTAGTAAAAGGGAAAGTAAAGCTTGCATATAAAACTGGGATTGGTATAATCAAAATTGCATAACCAAGCATGCATGGTGCATCTTGCATAGGTTCTCTAGCATAGTGAGCTTGCATGGATAGCTGGCATAGTTTAGCTTGCCTTGAGTAGTGCAGTTGTTGAAGTTCTCTTCCTCTTCTTCGAAGTACACCTCCTCGTCAGATCCCGGGTCGGTACTAGCGTCTATAAATACATTCAATGTACACAATCACCAAACAATACTTAAGTACTTCTTTTTAGCACACAAGGTCTCACACTAGATGATCTAGCATCATCTCAATCATCACATGAAATATTTACACCTTCTTATTTATCTTATTTTGGAAAAGTAATTTCTCCTCATTTAAAATACTTAAGATTTAATATCCTCTAATTAAAATATGGGATCATGTTGACACATGCCATCACCACATATTTCAATACTTGGGAAAGTGTGTTAAAGTGGTGGTCATATATTACAAGATTTAATATTACTATTTAATAATATTAAAGTGGCTAGAATAGCCTATATAGCATCCTGTTAATAGTAGTCCATGTTTAATATTTGTAAAACCAAATCTTTTTACATATTCATGTAGAGCATGGCAAATGTGATTTTTGAGAGTTGGAATCAACTCAAAAGCATTCATGGTTGATTTTATAGAAATGTTTGAAGTGGTAAAAGTCTCTACCTTTTTATTTTTAGTATAGGTGATCTATAATTTCAAATGGTTTGAATCCAACATGAGTGATTAGATATTTTTAATACCTTTCTAACAAAATTGAAATCATGCATTTTGGTTTTGTACATCTCTTTGAATTGAATTTTGAATCTACTGACAGAATATGATTTTAAACTAAATAGACAAAATCTATTTGAATTGATGGGCTCTGCGTGGGAGAAGAAATAGGCCGGCCCAACTGCACGGCACGCATGCAGCGGGCTGCTGACAGGTTGGTCCTATGAGTCAGTGGCTCTATCTAACCGAAGCGGTATCAACAAATCTTAGCGCTATCATTAGAACAAGATCTACGGCTGAGGTTCATCATCTACATCGCGGTGCTCCGGCGAGATTCTAAACCTAGCGGCACGGTGGGGGTCACTGGGGGCTTACCAGGGCTCCATCTAGGTCCGATGATGGGGGTGAACAGGCTGGTCAACGACGGTAAGGCGATTGGCGGTCGCGGTGGCTCCTGGGGTGGCTCCAATCGACGACTCCCTTTCTTCACTTCAGCGGCAGGCTTCGGCCAAATTCTGGCGAGGTGGTGCTCGCCTTGCTTCAGGGAGAGGTCTGGGGTATTTCTAAGAGAGGGGGGGGGGGGGTGAGATGGTGTGCCATTTGAGGTCTAGGGTGGCTCCTATTTATACACCAGCGTTTGACGCAGGGCAGCATGGTCGGGCTCATCAGCGACGCTGCTACAGATCGCGGTAGGCATGGCGGATGGCATGTGTCGACGCGGTGGATTGCGGTGGTCGTCACACGCGTAGTGGCGCGACAGGGGGCGGTCTCAATCGGTCGGACGACGTCGACGCTCTATTCGGGTATGACGTTGTTCGTCATCGAGTACGGTGGTCAAGGGGTGCACGACGGCGAATGATCATGTCTGGGAGGTGGCAGGTGACACAGCGGGTGCGGCTATGAGCGAAGAGAGCGAGGCGTGGTGTGGCTGCACGAGACGGCTTCAGCGCTCCGTCGTGGTCTCGGCATGGCAGAGACTTAAATGGGCGCGGCTGTTCTAGCTTCTCCACTTCTCGCCGTTGGTTAAGGGGTGGACAGAGAGGGATAGTGAGGTCACGGCTACTCGATAGACATCATGGGAGAGGGCGGTGCGCCGTGTGGCATCTTGTCCATGGTCGACCGACATGACATGCTCGGTATGGTCATGGCACTGGTCATTGTGGCGAGTGGTGTTGCTCCATTGCACGGCCAAGTACTGGGAGTGATCGTGGGCTGGCTATAGAGTCGAATTGGGTACAAAGGATTATCAATTGAATGATCAAAATAGTAGATAGTTGTTGAACTTGTACTCTGTCTGCTAAGTGTTCGACTAAATGGCTGCATGAGCTTAATCTTTGAATTATTCAATGATTTTTGGTGGGTGAGCTGGTCACATGCTTGGTAGTCTCTGGTTGCTAGGAATTGTCAAGTGGTGTTGGTTCGAGTGGTTTTTAAAAAATGATGATCTATGTACCTACACTTGATTCAATTTTGAATTGCCTCTCAAATAGATTTAAAAATAGTTTCGGTAAGTGTGTCAAGTTTGCTTGGGTTCATTTTTACTTGGTCTAGCAAGGGGTGAAAAGAATTAGAATTGTTTCTATTGGAAATCTTTTACTAGAGATGGCTAAACTAGTCTAGTGGTTAACTTTGGCCAAAGTGACCATATGATCATATGCTTCATAATTGGTTTTCTTTTCATTTGATTTTGCTTGGAAAAGATATAGATGATGTGGTAATCATCTTTAAACTAATCCTTATCATTTATAGCAATCAAACATGGAAAATGCAATCATTCATGCTTTAATGGAAATCACTCATGCATTCATATATAGTTTAATAATAATTCTTTTTGTTAACCCTAAACTTGGGTGATTAGAACTTTATAATCTTGTTTAGTATTTTTGAGGTGTTACAAACCTTCCCTCCTTAAGAAGAATCTCGTCCCGAGATTCAAGAAAAAAACTAGGAACTAAAGAGATTAGGAAACTCAGTCCTAATGTAATCTTCTCGTTCCCAAGTAGGTTCTTCTTTGGTATGGTTACTCCACTGGATTTTGAGAAACTTGATACTCCTGGTCCGGGTGGTTCTGAATGCTTCTTCCAAAATACGGATGGGTACTTCATGATAGGTTAAATCCTTGTTGATATCTATCGCTCTATGATCAATGTTCTTGAAAACTTTGGTCTTCTCCGGAACTTCTAAGCATTTCCTAAGTAACGAGATATGGAACACATCATGTATGGCTGACATGACTTCAGGCAGTTCTAACTGATAGGATACTTCTCCTCGACGATTTAAGATTTTGAAGGGTCCAATATATCTTGGGGCAAGCTTCCCTTTCAATTGAAAACGTTGCATTCTCTTCAAAGGTGATACTTTGATATACACGAAATCTCCGATATTTTAGGTCAGGTCTCGATGTCTTTTGTCAGCATAACTCTTCTGTCTGGATTGGGAGGTCTTGAGGTGTTCACGGACTTTGTGAACCTTCTCTTCAGCTTCTCGTAGGATGTCGGGTCCGAAAATCTGACTCTCTCGTACTTGTGACCAATTCAAGGGTGTACGACACTTCCTTCCGTACAGAAACTTAAACGGGGCCATTTGCAAACTGGCTTGATAACTGTTGTTCTATGAGAATTCCACGAAAGGTAGAAAATCTTGCCATTTAGATCCATATTCCAACACACAAGATCTCAGCATATCTTCTAAGATCTGGTTTACTCTTTCTGTTTGTCCATCGGTTTGCGGGTGATAAGCTGTGCTGAAATTTAGTTTGGTTCCTAATCCTTCTTGTACTTTCTTCCAGAATCTTGAGGTAAACTGGGTTCCTCGATCTGACACTATGGTCTTGGGGGTTCCATGCAGACTGACTATTCTAGCAATATACAACTCTGCTAGCTTCGAACTCTGATAAGTGGTCTTGACAGGTATGAAATGAGCTACTTTAGACAGTCTATCCACTATGACCCAAATAGAGTCATTTCCCCTACTAGATGTTGGCAAACCTATGATAAAATCCATTCTGACAGAATCCCATTTCCATTCCAGAATCTGCAATGGTTTCAAAAGTCCTGCGGGTCGGTGATGTTCCGCTTTGACTCTCTGACAGATATCACACTTGGTGATGTAGTTTCCGACTTCTCTCTTCATTTTGTGCCACAAAATTGCTCCTTCAAATCCTGATACATCTTGGTTCCTCCCGATTGAATAGAATATAGGGTATCATGGGCTTCCTGCATAATGACTTGCTTCAACTCTGAATCTGCGGGCACACAGTGTTGGGGATATACTTTCCGGGTATCCTCACAGTTCCTCACTGCCCAGGGTGGCCCACTTTGGGTTAGAGTTTTGCTTCACGGGCGACCCAGTCAGGGAGAAAATACGGAGTCCAATCCGGCTACGGGAAGGCCCAGAAGACTTACCGACTTAGGCCCATAATGTTACTTGTAGTTCAAGATGTACTCTGTAACCGACTCTTAGTCGTAGCCGGATAGATCTCTCCTGTAAACCCTAGGCCGGATATCTATATAAGCCGTGCTAGGGAGAGCCTTTAGGGCACACCTCAATAGTCTACAATCTCAACTCGCACAGGCGAAACCTTTGTAACCCATATTCCGGCTCTGCCGTATTACTGGATTGCTAGCAGGAGTAGGGTCCGTCCAAAGCCGGCGGATTCGAACCTGGGTGAACTTGTGTGCTCACCGTCCCGGAACACCGTACGTCTCACACCCCTCTCTTCCGCATGCCTCAAGGACCCCCTCATGGCATACTTGTCATCAATCCGACGACAGTTGGCGCCCACCGTGGGGCAGGTGAGCTTCGGATCTGCGTTCCGAGCGAAATCTACAAGAATCAGAATCGGTGAGACCATCGCCATCAGTCCCATTCTCTATGCCAGCGACGTCCCTCTCATCGTTCTCGACGAGACCTGGATTCCGGCTAGGGAGGCCGTGATTGCCTACACAATCATATCTTTTGGCGAGATCAATGTTTACACGGTTTTGTTGAACCTGCCCCACCCACCCCAGCGATGATGATAGAGGCAGAAGAATCTTCTGGATCCCCTCTATCCGTGGAGGCGGCAGAGTTCCGGATCTCAGAAAACCCTAATCCCACCCAGCCCGCACCAATTGCAGAGATAGTGGAGAAATCCGAGCCTGAGGAAGACCTAGCGGTCAAAGTCGAATCTGGAGCGGATCTCCTTGGAGAAGCCGGATCCCAGATCGACCCACCCATGGAAGTTGAAATCCAGGAGGAGCATATCAATGACACTGATTCCGGCTCTGATGATGCCAGAACAAACAGGCCTTTGCTAAGGTACACACTGCGACGTATGACAATGCAAAACTCAGGCGTAGATGCAATTCTCGATTCCATCAAAAGTTTCGATGAAGCTGATCGCGAGAGCCGCAGGTACCTCAGGAGGAGCGCAACACACTTTGTCGGATACGTTGGATCCAGATCCGGCTCTGCCGATGCTAGAAACAACACCGACTCTGTACTAGAGGCAATTGGAACAAACGCCGACGTACCCGCATCCTCAGATGAATCGATGACGTCGGCAGATTTCCGAAAGTTCTCCGCAGAATATGAAGAGGAGTATATCTCCAAAGCTGCAGAGGAAGGAGAAGCCATGGATGAAGGATCTGGGGAACACTCTCCCAAAGCGCAGGATGACATGGAGGTCGGAGACAATCCCGAAGCCCAGATGTCCAAAAGTACTGATCAGAGCTTGACTCCGGGAAACGGACCCAAAGCCGTCTTTGGCACCTGCGCTGCCAAGAAGGCGAAGAAGAAGAACAAGACCCCAACAAAAGACCTCTGACAGAGGAGGTGATTGCCGAGGAATATGAGGAAGACTCGTATGGAGCACTTATCCCAGAAGAGCCGAAAAAAGAGGAATCGGTGGATGGACACGTGACCACTGAAGGTGCGCGTAACCTCATCGATGCTGCATTAACCACACCTATCCCTACTGAAGGAAATATGCCCTAAGAGGCAATAATAAAGTTGTTATTATATATTCCTTATACATGATAGATGTTTATTTTACATGCTAGAAATGTATTGATTCGGAAACATCAATACATGTGTGTTTAATAAACAAAAAGGGTTCCTAGTCATGCCTCTCTTATAGACTAGCTTGTTGATTAACAGGATGATCAAGGTTTCCTGATCATGGACATTGGATGTTGTTAATAACAAGGTCACACCATTGGTGGAATGATGTGATGAACATTCATCCGAAGTATAGCATTACGATCAAGTCATTACGTTTATATTTCTATAACATCATACGAAGTAATCTTTATCCTTAGACCATGAGATCATGTTAATTGCTAACACCGGAAGAGTATCTTGATAACATCAAACGTCACACCGTAACAGGGTAACTATAAAGATGGGTTCAGTACTACGAAGGTGTTATGTTGAGGCTCATGGATCAAGAGTGGAATTTGTCAATCCAGATGACGAATAGATATACTCTGGGCCCTCTCGGTGATATCACATTAGGATAGCTTACAAGCAAGTGATGTGATCACTAGAATGTTATATCACGGGAACGAGAAAAGAGTGCATGTCGGTAACAAGATCAAACTAGGTATGGATATACCGATGATAGAATCTCGGACATGTAATATATCGAGAGACAAAGGGATTTAGTTACAAGCGTTAAAGGTTCTCACGATCACAGGAGTCATCGTTGAATGTGTAGGAGTCAGTACGGATCTCCAGGTCCCGCTGCTGATTATTGATTGGAGAAGGGTCTTGATCATGTCTGCATTATTCGCGAACCGTAGGGTGGAACACTTAAGAGTTACCGGACACCATTTTGGAGCACATATGTTTCAGACGAAAGAATTGCAAAGCGCAGGAATTGTTTCAATAGAAACCAGAAATTGTTTCGGGTGAAACTGCAGAAGGTGGTTCTGCATGTGATATTGAAATATTGCAAGGGGCTACATGTGAATGTTTATTAATTAAAGTAATTAACAAAATTCTGAATAAATTTAATAAAAAGAGTTTTATTAAATGAGAGAGCATTAAATTTGGAGAAATTGAATGCATTTAAAGTGGAGACTTTAAAAGGGAATGTGAAGAGGCATTTTAATGTGGAGGGGTTACCACCACATGAATGTGGGAGGTGAGGGGTCACCCCCCCATGCGCCGTCCATGGAGAGAGGGGGTACCCCCCCTCCTCCTATAAAATGCCACCCATTCCCTCCTTCATCCTGACACCTCCTTGTGAAGGATCTCTCTCCCCCTATAGAATTATTCCCCCATGGTCTCGGATTAGCGAGATACATGTTCCCGGTGGCATTTCGTCTGGAAGGAGTTGCTGCTTCCGCTGGATCGCTGGAGTGAGGAGGTGGAGGTTGTCTGGTGGCTTGAATGTGTGTGCGAGTGCGGATGTGCTGCTGGGTTGCGGCGCTCGGACTTCCTCACGATCTTGAGATCGGCAAGTGTACGACTACATCAACCACGAGTTCCTACTCATTAACAAAGCTCGTTGTCTACGAGGGTAAGTTCTCATTGGATGTATGTCCACCCGTTGCTTTGTACCTATTAGATAGATCTTGGCGTGTAGTTCACACCGTAGGAATTTTTTTGTTTTCTATGCTGCGGACCCAACATTGGTATCATAGCTTGATCTATGCGTAGGTGCTTAGCACGGGTAGTACACATATGGTTGATACGTGGGCGATGATGATCATGTTATTTCATCTTCTATGTATTTTGGATATTGGTGGCATAGTGGGATGAAGCGGCCCGGACCAACCTTACATGTCATCGTACATGAGACCGGTTCCACGACTGACATGCAACTTGTTTTGCATAAGTGGCTAGAGGGTGTCTGTCTCTCCTACTATAGTCAATATCTGATTTACAACGAGTTGCTAATAACTTAGTTATCCTTGTTGTGGTTCATGTTCGTAGGTAAGAACGGTTCTATCTCCGAAAGCCCTAAGCCACATAAAACTTGCAATTGATAAATTAGAGGCGTCTAGTTTAGATCGTTGCTGGGCTAATGTGTTGATATGGTATTGTTGTAAGTAGATGTATGGTGGATACTCTTACAACACACTCAACGTGTAAGTTCCATAGACCTTGGCCTTATACACAAACGAATGATAGAGATCATACCACGATGCAAGTGATAGAGATCAAATGCATGGACCATATCATCTCACTTTACACATTAGATGTTAGCATCTTGTACTGCTAGTTTGGCGCGTTTGATAGCATTATAAGATGATCCCTCTTTTAGATATCAAGATAAAAATGTGTTCTTCCTTGAGTATGCACCGTTCTATGGATCGTGTTTCGAGACATCACGTGATGATCGGGTGTACTCGAATCTACGCTTTCATAGGAACGAGTGTAAGACAGTTTTACACACGCGAATACTAAGGTTCTTACTTGGCGAGTGTAACTACCTCGGTGAATTACGCTCCTAGTACAAGCCTGGATGTTCAGAAATGGTTGAAATAGTACGGTGGGGCCCAAATGCCACTCACAGGTAGACCTTTCGGCCGTCCCAACCATTTCCAAACATCGGGACAAGAACGGGCGGCGTAATCGGCAGGCGAAGGGATCAACTACATACACAAATGAGTATGTATGCAAGCCACCATACAACAGTACATCAGAGCCATTCCATCTAAAAAGAAAGGATATATAGAAACGCCATACGGCAAGATCCAAATATCCTAGATAGATATAATAGTTTAGGATATCTCCTCATACATCAATCAACAGAGTATCAAGCGGAAGCGGAAGACAAAATCCGAGTACGGATAAGAAGCAAATCGGCATAAGATGCCCCATAAATAAGCAGATCCCGCCCACAGATCTCACGGATCCCCGTTCCCGGAATCTCTACACCGAATAATCGTTGCCCACATCGTCCGTCTCTTCCACCCAGTATCCATCTTGTGAGTGTACCTGTTCATCTGAACCAATAATTTATCGTGTGAGACCCTAGGGGTACTCAGCAAGTCTTTATGCCGCTAAAGGGGACACAACCTGGGGTGACGCAATTGCAGCAAAAGATAAACCCTAGCAATTCTATAGATACTCGCCAACCATCCGCCTAACCAGAGATAGACGGATGTCCAGGAATTAATAACAACAGTTATAATGGTAATCTTAACAGATCCATCCTCCTCCTCGCTTACCGACGAGGAAGCGGACGAACAACCCCCCCATCCGTTGGCAGTTTTATTATCCATTCCGTGAGTATTGCACTATTTACTAGTCAGGTGCCTAGTCTAGTCAAATTAAAAGCGGTACTTTAGTTATTCTTGTCTATGATCGAGAAACTGTGCTCCAAGTCGTCCATAACCGCAGACACGACTTTCAGAAAGTTTTACCCTGCAGGGGTGCACAAATAGCAACACACACTCGATATGCCTCGGAAAAACCAAATCAAAACCCAACGAGGCAGTCACGACAAAGCAATTACAGGATTCAGAAATATTTCAGGGGGCCACACCATTGAGCTACCCGCAACGAAGTTAGCTGACTCCGAGACGGCCTCAAGGTTTGCGTCAGTGGCTGTAAACGACTGGGAACCCGAAAATGTGACTGGGCTTGTCGATACCGCGAAAACACTCCGCTTACCTAAACAGTACAGTGTGCAGTACCTCGCACAATTTAAATAAAGCAGTAAAGCATGGCATAAGTACAAGATAGTAAATAAAACCTCAAACTAGTTTGTGGCCCCAAGAAATAAGAATGAATCAAGCTCTGGCTCAGGGGGGTTCATAAGCCTCCCGGATGTGGATAGCGCGAATATTCAAGGAACAGGAATCAAGTACTCGGGGTCCTACGGGACACAAGTGAGCCTGAAAAACCAAATAGCAAATATGGCTCACCGATGCCACTTTCATTAGTTATCCCATTACTACTCAGGTTAAGTTGTTTAGGTACCTCGTTATCCATCTGACACTCACATACCCTACACATGCTATTCTACGACTCGCATGGCTCACACAACTCCTGTAGTAATGGCTCATGGGATGGAGGAACAAGCTTCGGTGGGTTTAAAAGTAAAGGCTATGCAATACTTGGGATTCAATTTAATGCAATCGCGACTCAATGATGCAAGAATAAGATAGAGGCAATAGGTACTATATGTATGCAAGCATGTGGTAGTGCTTGCCTGGCAGCTCAGTTGAAGCAAGGGATGGATCTGGGTAGTGCTCCTGGTTCTCTTGATATATCCCCTGCTCAGCGTCTATTCGAAGAAGAACCAAACAAACAAGGGCCAACATAAATAAAGTGCGCAAGCATATGAGTTAAATGCATCAAGCAAACAATCATGCCATGATGAATGATGCACAATTTGCATGGCATTAAAGTAGCATGGCATGGGTGAGGTGTGGCATACAAGAATAGATCATTTTATTGAGTTTTGGGCCCCTTTTATTCACATATAAGTTGCTGTTCACAATATGTTTATATGATGCATGCTTCAAATCAAACCAAGGAATGCATAAACAAAAAGGTCTCGTCGAGCTAATCATTTTATACATATCATTTGTTAAATTTGGATTTATAAAACAAAAGTTATTAATTAATTAAAGTGGAAGGGTATTTTATTGTAATTTTAATCAACTTGCAATTTTAAATGTTCAAAATATATTTTTAAAGGGAATATTTGAATTCCTCACATTTTTCTGATTTGAAAACATATATTATATGTTTAATTTGGATTTGTATTTTAAAAGTTATTTAAAAACAGAATTAAATTTGAATTTGATAATTTGAAAAGATTTGAATTAAAACAGAATACAGGAAATACTTTTGTTACCCCAATTAAGCTAGCCACAGTCACAAACGAGTGGGGCCAGCGGCTGACTCAGCAGCACACGCGCGCAGAAAACGTATTACACCGCGGGCTATTCTAGTCCCTGAGAATGACAGGTGGGGCCGGAGGCTTCGCGGGCCCAGCTGCCAGCGGGTGAACCGTGCCCAACCACGTGGCCCAGCTGGGGATCACGGGTTGAGGTTTACGAAACTTCGCGAACCTTTTTGCAAAACGCCACGGGAGGCTGACGGTGGGCCACGCGGGAGCGCGGGTTGATGCAGAAAAGGGGTGTGGGGGTTATCTGCAAAAAGGCGTCGCGATGCACTGTGGATCTGCTTCCTCTGAATCTCTGACGACGAGATGGTGCTCGACAGGGCGGGCTCGGTTCAGGGTTCGAACCCGCGACGCGGGCCACGCGCGCGGTGGGCGGAGCCGCTGCGGTAGGCTTGGGCTTGTGTCAGGTGGGGGCTACGCGGCGATATGAGGGTTACGCGATGAATAGAGCACAGACGGCGACGGACCTGCCGTGCACAGAGGGCGTTCGCCGCCGGGATCCGCTCGTCTAGGAAGAGAGAAACAGCGGGAGGGTGTCAGAGAGGTGCAGCAGCTCACCGGGAGGTTGTCGGTGGCGTTGGATCGGGCAGGGGCGCTGGCGATCGTCGACGTGGCTCGCGGACGGCGGCTAGGGTTTCGCGTTGGGTCGGCGGTGGTCCAGGCGATGCCGGTGCTCCTCCTCCTCGCTGGCGTGTACCGGGCGAAGCAGGGGTCCTCCTGGTACTCCTCAACCACTCCCACGTCGTGCTGCCCGACTGGATCGACGGGGTGCAGTGGAGGCCGACGGTGACCGGCGAGAGAGAGCTGGGGTCGGTGGAGAGGGAGGGAGGAAGGACAGGCGCCTCGGCCAGATCTGGAGAAGGCCAGAGGAGAGCCGTGTGGTTAAAGAGAAAGGAGGGAGGGGAGGAACGTGTGGCCGCGGGGTAGATGGGAAAAGGTGGCCTCGGGTGCCACCTTTCCCTTCTCCTTCTCATGTGTTCTGGTCGGGCAGGAGGCAGGGCAGGGCGAGGGTGAGGCTGCCGGTGGCCCAGGGAGAGAGGTAGCACGGGGTGGGGGCTAGCATGCAGGGAGAGAGGGAGAGAAAGGAGGGTCAGGTAAGCTAGGGTTGGAGTAGGTAGTGGCTCGGTTAGGCTTTGGTTTGGGGTAGCTAGGGTTAGGTGAGAGGTGGGCTAGCTGGGTGGGGCCAGGGACCATGTGGTGAGAGAGGAGAGAGAGGCCGAGAGAGAGAGGTGGTGTAACATGCTAGGGTTAGGGTTTAGCTTAGATGGGGGGTATGGTTAGAGAGGATGGGGTAGGTGATAAGAGGGAACTTAGATAGAGGATTAGAGAAAGAGGGGTGAGAGCTAGGGTTTTAGAAGCATGCATGCTCCAAACCTAGATCAAGCAAGATCATGAGGAAAAGAGAGAGAGGGATGTGGTTTTATAAAAGATCCGCTCAAAATCAAGTAAAAACCAAATGCTAGAAAAAGGTGGCACTTGCATGGCCCATGCAAAATATTTATTGCCATGTTGATTCTTGTGACATCAACATTATCACATGGCATTATTATTATGCATTCCCAAAATTGGAATAAAAGCCAAGCAAAATAATTTAGAAGGACTTCCAAGTGGAGTAGATGGAGATGATCACATTGGATTATAATTGGGAATTACTAGTGTGTATATTCCACTAGATGTTTAATAGTCCCAAAAATATTCCCACATGAGCTTCATTCCTTAATAATCCATATGGAAGCTAGGGAAAAGGGGTCCACTCACAAGGCATGCAAAGGTGGCCATGTGGCTCTCATATATCAATAATGTGAAAACAACATGGTGCATGTATGGGAGCATGTGGAAAAGAATTGGATCCATCCCAACCCACATGAGCTAGAGGTAAAGCCCAATAAAGTGCAAAGCTCATATTTAGTTGGATGGTGGAATATAAGGTGGTGAAAAGAAAGGGTGGTGGAGTTAACTAAAAGATATACCCCCAACTCAACTTGGGCATTTAAACAATATATCAAGAACCAAATACAATATCAAGAGGCAAATACAATTTACAATGCATATGAGAGAAGAACCAAATCAAAAGGGTTTTATATGATGCTCAAATGCAAGGAGGCATGATGACATGAGCATGATATAATTATGATGCAACAATTATATGTGGGAAGGTAGCATATATATATAGACTAGGCTAGTAGCATTGCAATTGTTAGACAATTGGGATGCTACAGCGAGCCTAGCATGTACAGACATGGCCTTGGAACACAGACCGAAAGGTTAAGCATGAGTCATATGGTTAACACCTGCTTTTAATTTCAATGTGTTCTTGGAGAAAGAGAAACTTGCTGCGAATGGTAGCAACTTCACCAACTGGGCTATGAATTTGAGGATTCTCCTCACTGCTGCACAAAATAAATATGTGCTAGATGCACCGCTAGGCCCCCCACCAGCTCCTGATGCCCCTGACGAGGAAAAGAATGTCTATGTAACTCGTCAGGAGGACCACAACTTAGTTCATTGCACCATACTGTATGGGCTAGAGCCAGAACTTTGAAAGCGTTTCGAAAATGGCAATGCCTTTGATACCATGGGAGAATTGAAAATGATTTTCGATACCCATGCTGCTGTAGAGAGTTATAATGCTACAGAAAAGTTCTTTAGCTGCATGATGGAGGAAAACAACTCTGTTAGTGAGCACGTACTCAAAATGTCTGGGTACGCCGATAAACTTGTGTCCTTGGGAATAACGATTCCCATTGACTTAGGCATACATCGTGTTCTCCAATCTCTGCCACCTAGCTACAAGAGCTTCGTGATGAACTATAATATGCAGGGCATGAAGAAGTCTCTTCCCGAGCTTCTGTCAATGCTTAAGACTGCAGAAATGGAGATTAGGAAATAACATCAAGTGTTGATGATCAATAGGACCACCGGTTTCAAGAAGGACAAGAAAGGCAAGCACAAGGGAAAGAAGGGTGGCAAGTCTGTTGCCACGCCTGAAAAGAAACCCCGGGCTGGCCCTAAGTCTGACACCGAGTGCTACTATTGCAAGGGGACTGGCCATTGGAAGCGCAACTGCCCCAAGTATTTGGCGGACAAGAAGTCCAGCAAGGCAAACAAAGGTATATGTGATATACATGTTATTGATGTGTACTTGACTAGTACTCGCAGTAGCACCTGGGTATTTGATACGGGATCGGTTGCTAATATATGTAGCGAGGTGGATATCGTTATTTTGTTACTTTACGGATGATTTGAGTAGATATGGGTATATCTATTTGATGAAACACAAGTCTAAAACTTTAGAAAAGTTCAAGGAATTTCAGAATGAAGTGGAAAATCATCGTAATAGATAGATCAAATTTCTACGGTCTGACCGTGGAGGAGAGTATCTAAGTTACGAGTTTAGCACACACATGAAAGAGTGTGGAATAGTTTCAGAACTCACGCCTGCCGGAACACCACAATGTAATAGTGTGTCAGAACGTCGTAATCATACCTTATTGGATATGGTTCGATCTATGATGTCTCTGACTGACTTACCTCTGTCATTTTGGGGTTATGCACTAGAAACGGCTGCATTCACTTTAAATCGGGCACCATCTAAATCCGTTGAAACGACACCGTATGAATTATGGTTTGGAAACAAACCTAAGCTGTCATTTCTTAAGGTTTTGGGATGCGATGTTTATGTGAAGAAACTTCAACCGGATAAACTCGAACCCAAAGGAAAAAAATGTGTCTTCATAGGATACCCTAAGGCAACAATTGGGTATACCTTCTATCACAGATCTAAGGGCAAGGTTTTTGTTGCCAAGAATGGATCCTTTCTTGAGAAGGAGTTTCTCGCGAAAGGTGTGAGTAGTCGGAAGGTAGAACTCGAAGAGGTTATTGAACCTTCTCTTCATGGAATGGCGAGTGGCGCAGCACCGGAAGTTGTTTCGAATTTGACTTCACCTGATGAAGAGAGAGCTAATGATAATGATCATGAAACTCTGAAAGAGGATACTACCGAACCTCGCAGGTCAAGCAGGACACGTGCAGCTCCTGAACTGTACGGCAATCCTGTTGTGAATTTCATGGTTGATGAAATGGATGACCCTGCGACGTATGAAGAAGCGATGATGATCCCGGATTCCAACAAATGGCTAGAAACCATGAAATCCGAGATGGAATCCATGTACGAGAACCAAGTTTGGAACTTGGTGGACTTACCTCGCGACCGAAAGGCCGTTGAGAATAAATGGATTTTCAAAAGGAAAACTGATGCTGATGGTAATGTGACCATCTACAAGGCTCGACTTGTCGCAAAGGGGTTTCAAAAAATTCAAGGAGTTGACTACGATGAGACATTCTCTCCCATAGCGATGCTTAAATCGGTTAGGATTATGTTAGCAATTGCTGCATATTTCGATTATGAAATATGGCAGATGGATGTCAAAACTGTGTTCCTCAATGGTAAGATTGAAGAAGAGTTGTATATGATACAACCTAAGGGTTTTGTCGATCCTAAGGATGCTAATAACATGTGCAAACTTCAACGATCCATCTATGGACTGAAGCAAGCATCACGAAGTTGGAATCTCCGCTTTGATGAGGTGATCAAAGAGTTTGGATTTGTCCAAACTTATGGAGAGGCTTGTATTTACAAGAAAGTGAGTGGGAGCAATGTGGCATTTCTGATATTACATGTGGATGACATATTATTGATTGGAAATGATATAGATCTTTTAAACAGTGTTAAAAGTTATCTAAACAACAAATTTTCGATGAAAGACCTTGGTGAAGCGTCATATATATTAGGCATTAAAATCTATAGAGATAGATCAAGGCGCCTAATTGGGCTATCGTAGAGTACATAACTTGATAAGATATTAAAGAAGTTTAATATGGACGAAAGTAAGAAGGGGTTCTTACCTATGTTGCAAGGCAAGACATTGAGTAAGACTCAAAGTCCGGCTACGGCGGAAGAAAGAGAGATGATGGATAAGATCTCCTATGCCTCGGCCATAGGCTGTATTATGTATGCCATGCTATGTACAAGACCGGATGTGGCACATGCTATTAGTTTGACTAGTAGGTACCAATCTGATCCAGGTTCGGAACACTGGATAGCGGTAAAGAACATCCTCAAGTACTTGAGAATAACTAAGGATATGTTTCTCATATACGGAGGTGAAGAAGACCTAGTCGCTAAGTGTTATGTTGATGCTAGCTTTGACACCGATCCGGATGACTCTAAGTCTCAATCCGGATATGTATTTCTCTTGAACGGAGCAGCAGTTAGTTGGAGGAGTTCCAAACAACCCGTGGTGGCTGGATCAACAACGGAGGCGGAATATGTTGCTGCTTCAGAAGCGGCGCAGGAGGCAGTTTGGATGAAAGAGTTCATTACAGAACTGGGTGTGGTTCCCAGTGCGTTGGACCCGATGGTGATCTATTGTGACAACAATGGAGCCATAGCCAACGCAAAGGAACCAAGGTCTCACAAGAATTCCAAACATATTAAGCGCCGGTTTCACTCCATCCGCGAGCATGTCAAGGATGGAGATATAGAGATTTGTTAAGTACACACGGACCTAAATGTAGCAGATCCGTTGACTAAAGTTCTCCCTAGGGAAAAACATGATCAACACCAGAACTCCATGGGTGTTAGATTTATCACTATGTGAACTAGATTATTGTCTCTAGTGCAAGTGGGAGACTGAAGAAAATATGCCCTGAGAGGCAATAATAAAGTTGTTATTATATATTCCTTATACATGATAGATGTTTATTTTACATGCTAGAAATGTATTGATTCGGAAACATCAATACATGTGTGTTTAATAAAAAAAAGGGTTCCTAGTCATGCCTCTCTTATAGACTAGCTTGTTGATTAACAGGATGATCAAGGTTTCCTGATCATGGACATTGGATGTTGTTAATAACAAGGTCACACCATTGGTGGAATGATGTGATGAACATTCATCCGAAGTATAGCATTACGATCAAGTCATTATGTTTATATTTCTATAACATCATACGAAGTAATCTTTATCCTTAGACCATGAGATCATGTTAATTGCTAACACCGGAAGAGTATCTTGATAACATCAAACGTCACACCGTAACAGGGTGACTATAAAGATGGGTTCAGTACTACGAAGGTGTTATGTTGAGGCTCATGGATCAAGAGTGGAATTTGTCAATCCAGATGACGGATAGATATACTCTTCGCCCTCTCGGTGATATCACATTAGGATAGCTTGCAAGCAAGTGATGTGATCACTAGAATGTTATATCACGGGAACGAGAAAAGAGTGCATGTCGGTAACGAGATCAAACTAGGTATGGAGATACCAATGATCGAATCTTGAACATGTAATATATCAAGAGACAAAGGGATTTAGTTACAAGCGTTAAAGGTTCTCACGATCACAGGAGTCATCGTTGAATGTGTAGGAGTCAGTACGGATCTCCAGGTCCCGCTGCTGATTATTGATCGGAGAAGGGTCTCGATCATGTCTGCATTATTCGCGAACCGTAGGGTGGCACACTTAAGAGTTACCGGACACCATTTTGGAGCACATATGTTTCAGACGAAAGAATTGCAAAGCGCAGGAATTGTTTCAATAGAAACCAGAAATTGTTTCGGGTGAAATTGTAGAAGGTGGTTCTGCATGTGATATTGAAATATTGCAAGGGGATATATTTGTATGTTTGTTAATTAAAGTAATTAACAAAATTCTGAATAAATTTAATAAAAAGAGTTTTATTAAATGAGAGAGCATTAAATTTGGAGAAATTTAATGCATTTAAAGTGGAGACTTTAAAAGGGAATGTGAAGAGGCATTTTAATATGGAGGGGTTACCACCACATGAATGGGGGAGGTGAGGGGTCACCCCCCATGCGCCGGCCATGGAGAGAGGGGGTACCCCCCTCCTCCTATAAAAGGCCACCCATTCTCTCCTTCATCCTCACACCTCCTTGTGAAGGATCTCTCTCCCCCTATAGAATTATTCCCCCATGGTATCGGATTAGCGAGATACATGTTCCCGGTGGCATTTTGTCTGGAAGGAGTTGCTGCTTCCGCTGGATCGCTGGAGTGAGGAGGTGGAGGTTGTCCGGTGGCTTGAACGTGTGTGCGAGTGCGGATGCGCTGCTGGGTTGCGGCGCTCGGACTTCCTCACGATCTTGAGATCGGCAAGTGTACGACTACATCAACCACGAGTTCCTACTTGTTAACAAAGCTCATTGTCTACGAGGGTAAGTTCTTGTTGGATGTATGTCCACCTGTTGCTTTGTACCTAGTAGATAGATCTTGGCGTGTAGTTCACACCGTAGGAAATTTTTTGTTTTCTATGCTGCAGACCCAACACCTGCAGCTGCAGAACTTACTGCTGAAGAGCTGGACGAAAGGGCCCAAGCCCTAGAAGCGCATCGTCAACAACTCCTAGATGAAGCTAAAAACATCGAGGAGGAAAAGAAACGCATGGCAACTAAGGATTACATGTCCTGGTTGCATCAGAAGACACGGAAACGTTACACAGGTGACGGTAAATTTCCAGAAGTGAACATGTGTAGCATTCCAATTGTCTAACAATTGCAATGCTACTAGCCTAGTCTATATTAATGCTACTTACTACATATAATTGTTGCATCATAATCATATCATGCTCATGTCATCATGCCACCTTGCATTTGAGCATCATATAAAACCCTTTTTGTTTTGGTTCTTCTCTCATATGCATTGTTAATTGTATTTGCCTCTTGATATTGTATTTGGTTATTGATATATTGTTTAATGCCCAAGTTGAGTTGGGGGCATATCTTTTATTTAACTCCACCACCTTTCTTGTCATCACCCCATCATTCCACCATTCCACCATATATGAGCATTGCAACTTATTGGGTTTTACCTCTAGCTCATGTGGGTTGGGATGGATCCAATTCTTTTTCCACATGCTCTCATATTAGCATCATGTTGTTTTCACATTATTGATATGTGGAGCCACCTTTGCATGCATTATGAGTAGTGCTCCTTTTCCTAGCTTTCATATGGATTATTATGGATTTATGCTCATATTGGGATATTTTTGGGACTATTAAACATCTAGTGGAATATACACACTAGCAAGTCCCAATTATAATCAAATATGGTCATCTCCATCTACTCCACTTGGAACTTTCATTTAAATTCTTTTGCTTGGCCTTACTCCACATTTTGGGTAATGCATAGGAATAATGCCATGCTTATTATTTTGTTTTCACAAGATTAAGACATGGCATTTAATACCCTTGCATGGGCCATGCAACCATCTCCATCTTTTGACCTCCTTTGTTTTTATTTGATCTTTTGAGTGAATCACCCATCTCCCACTCTACCTCTCCTTTTGGCTTGATCTTGTTTGATCTTGCTTAAACCCTATCATCACATCAACCTCTCTCTAATCCTCACCACCACTTCCCTAGGCCCTCAATCTTTAACCTTCTCTCTAAAACCCAAACCCTACACCATTCCACCTATTCTTGCATGATCTAGCTAGATGTATGCAAGCATTCAAACCCTAAGCCCCCCTCTCTCATCTCTCCTCTCTCTAACCTAGCTAACACCCTAAAACCTAATCCCTCATCTAACCCTAAATACACCCATCACCCCCTCTCTTCTCACCCTCTCCTTCACCCATGCCGAGGTGCCCCTCTCCCTACCATGCAGGCCCCACCTAACCACCTACTCCCCCTGGCCGAGCTACCCTCCTACCCCAACCCTAGCACAACCCTAACCCGAGCCCCTCTAGTCCTAACCGAAGCTCACCCGAGCCTCTCCCTCCTCTCTCTCCTTCTCTCTGCCAGCAGCCACCCGAGCCTACCCTCCTTGGACGCTCCCTGGTCCCACCTGCAGCCTCTCCACGACCTACCTGCCCTGCCCTGCCCGAGCAAGCACGTGAGGAGGAGGGAAAAAGGTGGCACCCGAGCCACCTTATCTACCCCTGCCTCGGCTGCTCCTCCTCTCTCTCCCTCCTTTTCCACCTTCCCCACGGCTCCTCTGGCGCCCCAGATCCGCCCAGCGCCCTGCCCTCCTCCCCTTCTGCTGCACCGACGCCACCAGCAGCCGACGTCGCCCGCCGCCCACACACCGTCGCCTCGTCGAACCAGCCGTGCAGCGCGACCGTGAAGCGGCCTGGGAGATCGAGGACGCTCCTCTGCTTCACCCTGTACCCGCCGTCGAGGAGGAGAAGGGCTAGAGCCGCCGGTACCACCGCCGCGTCGACGAAACCCTAGCCCCGCCGTGCGTCTGCTACGTCAACGATCGCCAGCTCCGCTGCCCGAACCACCACCGTCAACAACCTCGCGGTGAGCTCCCGAGTCTCCCAGACACCCTTGCAGTCACCGTCGTGTCCTGGTCATGGCGATCTTTCCGTCGAACGCTCTGCGCGCCGGCGTTCGCGGTCGGGTTCCACACGGTGGCGTCGCAGAGATAGTTCTAGCCGTGTAGCCCTCCCCTACCAGCATCCCCGCAGCCACCGTAGTGGTCTCAGCCTCTATGCGCATGCCCAGGTCGCGCGTTCGAACCCCGCCTCGCCGCGCCGTTCTCTGTCGTTTCCGTCAGTTGTGTGAGAGAAGAAAAACAGTAGCGCCGTTCTTTTCTGTTTAGCCCCCTGGCCTTTTTGCCGGCTAAACCCGCGACCCCTCCGGGCCCATCTGTCATCGGCTGTGGCCACTTTGCAAAAAGAGACCGCAAGTTTTGGACCCTCAACCCGTGCTCCCCAGCTCCTACACGTGGCAGCCCTTATCGCCCTCTGTCGTGCGGGCCTTTCTGCCGCCCGGAGGCCCACCAGTCATCCTCTGTGGCTGGGTTTCCCCTCGGTGAGAAAAGCCCCGCATGGACCATGTCGACCAACCTGTTGCTGAGTCAGCGCCTGGCCCACCCGTCAGCGGCTGGGGCTAGCTCTGGCTGAGTATAAAAAGATCTGCCTGTTTATCTGTTTAATAAAAATAATTCTAGAAAATGTTTAAATACAAATTTAAATCTGTTTTAAATAACTTTTCAAATATAATTCCAAATTAAACATGTAATATATGTTTTGAAATCATAAAAATGAGAGGAATTCAAATATGCCCTTCTAAATCTATTTTGAACACTTTAAATTTCAAGTTGATTAAAATTACAATAAAATGCCCTTTTGCCTTAATTAATTAATAACTTTTGTTTTATAACTCCAAATTTAACAAATAATATGTCTAAAATGATCAGCTCGACGAGACCTTTCTGTCTATGCATTTCATGTTCTGAATTGCAGCATGCATCATGTAAATATAAAGTATACAGCAACTTATTGGAGTATAAAATGTGACCAAAACTCAATAAAATGCTTATTTCTTGTATTCCACACCTCACCCATGCCATGCTACTTTATTGCCATGCAAATTGTGCATCATTCATCATGGCATGATTGTTTGCTTGTCGCATTTTATTCATATGCTTGTGCACTTTATTTATGTTGGCCCTTGTTTGTTTGGTTCTTCTTCGAATAGACGCTGAGTAGGGGATATATCAAGAAACCCAGGAGCACTACCCAGATCCTTCTCTCGCTTCAACTGAGCTGCCAGGCAAGCACTACCACATGCTTGCATACATATAGTACCTATTGCCTCTATCTTATTCTTGCATCATTGAGTCGCGATTGCATTAAATTGAATCCCAAGTACTGCATAGCCTTTACTTTTAAACCCCACCGAAGCTTGTTCCTCCATCCCATGAGCCATTACTACAGGAGTTGTTTGAGCCATGCGAGTCGTAGAACAACATGTGTAGGGTATGTGAGTGTCTGATGGATAACGAGGCACCTAAACAACTTAACCTGAGTAGTAATGGGATAACTAATGAAAGTGGCACCGGTGAGCAATATCTGCTATTTGGTTTTTCATGCTCACTTGTGTCCCGTAGGACCCCGAGTACTTGATTCCTGTTCCTTGAATATTTGCGCTATCCACATCCGGGAGGCCTATGGACCCCCCTGAGCCAGAGCTTGATTCATTCTTATTTCTTGGGGCCACAATTAGTTTGGGGCTTTATTACTATCCTGTACTTATGCCATGCTTTACTGCTTTATTTAAGATTGTGCGTGGAGCACCTGTACTGTTTAGGTCCGTGACACGTTTTCGCTGTATCGACAAGCCCAGTCACACTTTCGGGTTCCCAGTCGTTTACAGCCGTCCACACAAACCTTGAGTCCGTCTCGGAGTCGGCCAACTTCGTTGCGGGTAGCTTAATGGGGTGGCCCCCTGAAATATTTCTGAATCCTGTGATCGCTTTGTCGTGACTGCCTCGTTGGGTTTTGATTTGGTTTTTCCGAGGTTGATCGAGTGTGTGTTGCTATTTGTGCACCCCTGCAGGGTAAAACTTTCTGAAAGCCGTGTCCGCGGTTATGGACGACTTGGAGCACAGTTTCTCGATCATAGACAAGTATAACTAAAGTACCGCTTTTAATATGACCAAGTACCTGACTAGTAAAT
Source organism: Avena sativa (assembly GCA_916181665.1). Lineage (NCBI taxonomy): Eukaryota > Viridiplantae > Streptophyta > Magnoliopsida > Poales > Poaceae > Avena > Avena sativa. The sequence continues at coordinate 622,608,799 of OV702289.1, forward strand.
AGTGCAACACTCATGGAATGGATAATAAAACTGCCAACGGATGGGGGTTGTTCGTCCGCCTCCTCGTTGGTAAGCGAGGAGGAGGATGGATCTGTTAATATTACTGTTATAACTGTTGTTATTAATTCACGGACATCCGTCTATCTTTGGTTAGGCGGATGGTTAGCGAGTATCTATAGAACTGTTAGGTATTATATTTTGCTACAATTGCGTCACCCCAGGTTGTGTCCCCTTTAGCGGCATAAAGACTTGCTGAGTACCCCTAGGGTCTCACCCGATAAATTGTTTGATTCAGATGAACAGGTAAACTCGCAAGATGGATACTGGGTGGAGGAGACGGACGATGTGGGCAACGATCACTTGGTGTAGAGATTCCGGGAACGGGGATCCGTGAGATCTGTGGGCGGGATGTGTTTATTTATGGGGCATCTTATGCCGATTTGCTTCTTATCCGTACTTGGATCTTGTTTGCCGCTTCCGCCTGATACTCTGATGTTTGATGTATGAGGAGACATCCTAAACTATTATCTCTATCTAGGATATTTGGATCTTGCCGTATGGCGTTGCAATATTTCTATTTCTTTTAGATGGAATGGCTCTGAGGACTATTGTATGGTGGCTTGCATACATACTCATTTGTGTATGTAGTTGATCCCTTCGCCTGCCGATTACGCCGCCCGTTCTGGTCCCGATGTTTGGAAATGGTTAGGACGGCCGAAAGGTCTACCTGTGAGTGGCATTTGGGCCCCACCGTACTATTTTAACCATTTCCTCTCATCCAGGCTTGTAACTAGGAGCGTAATTCACCGAGGTAGTTACAATTGGTATCAGAGCCATCCCGACCTTCAGGGTCTCAGCCAAATGGTCGTTGTCAGTCTAGCAAATATTTTTGGTAGCTATGTATACTAGGGAAAAACAAAACGCGAGAGTAGGAATGCTTCCATTTTTCTTCTTACCCACTCACCCACCTTTTTTGGTAAGGAAGTGTAATGTTTTCAATCCTCTTCTTAAAATTCAAACTAGGATTCACGTGTTCTGGGTTTCCGTAGTACCATAGAAAGTGTGTGTGTGTGTGTAATTCCTTATCTATCTGTTGCATCCAATTTGTTATCACAATCTGCCTTTGGTTATCAACTGTTGGTACATTCCATACTGACAGGCTTTTGAAAACCGGCGCGATCTACCTGACTCCTTGTTAACCGGTGCCATCTTCTTAAGGGTGTCCTTCCTTCTAGCAACTCCACATTCTGTGAAACCATCAGTTGCTAATCGCTACCTGATAAGTGATTTTGCGCATCTATTGGTATTTTAATGCCGAAAAATGCGGAAAAATTTTCTTTGATACATCTGTGTTTCCACACTCCTTTCCAGTCGTGTGTGAAACATTATCTATCTCCCTTTTATCAGCATGTCCATGCTAACTCATTCTTTTGTCACCGGCGCTTAATCTTGGAGTTTCTTTTCATCTCCAATTCTCTTGGGCTAATTACATAACATGTGTCGATCCGATGCTGGTGATTGTAACTTGGTTCTCGTCATAGCTATATGACACTTATCAGGAGTGGAATATGGAAAATGCAATCACCACTATTCTCCAAATGGTGACGGTTATCTCCTGTGATTTTGAGTACACCGTGATCATATCTTTGCATATTCAAGCATCTTTGGCAATCCGGAGTTTCTCAAGGCACTACGGCGGTCTATCATCTGTCCATCATGCTACACATCTTTTTGAACTCCATATCTGCAAAATTCTCTTTGAGACGAGGGAATTGCATCTTTTTGTCTCTGATAGCTTTGCTTAAGGTATGAGCTATCATCGGTTCTTATCCAAGATCTCTTAATCTTTGTAACCGGTGATCCAATCGACAATGTGAACCAGGAGACATCTCTTTTTCTTCCGAAGGACCAGATAATCTATTCTTCCAGTGCATCTTCTTCAACACGAACCCGTGCTCGTAACATTGTTATTTCAAAGAGCGTTGAGCTCAGGAAGTGTTTGGGCATTTGTTCGTTTCTCCCGCCTCTTGAACTTGATATTCTGGGAATATCCTGTTAATCCATGGTGGTATATGTTGATAATATGCTTGCCTATTCGATATCAATGGAAGGACATGGAAGATCATCTGTGTCTCTTTCTCTCAAGCTTCGTGAGCACTGCCTGTGTGCAAAGTCTCAAAGTGAGAATTCTGACTTTTTGAAGTCACCTATCTCGGTCACGTCCTTCTGCTAAATAGATCGCTCCAATTCTGGAATCAGCAAGTCCATTGTTAATTCCATCTTCCATCTTCAATCAAACCTAGAGTTTTTCCTTGATGGCGAGTTATCATCGTCGTTCCGCCGAAGATTTCCTCAAGACTGCTAAATCTTTCTCAATCATTTCAAGAAGAACATGGAGTTCTTTCACCTCTGTCTTGTCAAGTAATCTTTTGAAACCCTCTCGTTCTATCGTCTATGCTCAATCCACCGGAGGCCATGAAGACCTTCCAGATCTTGTATTCCTTCTGCTCAAGTGGTGCTATCTTTTTCTTTGTCTGTGGAATCTTGCAGTTGTCTCCGTAATCTTCCTTCATATCTTTCCGGGGGCTTGGTATTTCCGACATGACGACAACATCATCATCTTTATCTATCTATGAATCCGGCGAATCGTTTGCATCTATCCTTGTTTTCTAATAGAGTTCCATGAGCTCTTCTTGTCAATACCTTCAGTCTGTTTCGGTAGTTGGGTTGCATGGTTTTCTTATTCATGTGCGGAGTAATGCTTTGAGTGCGGGATGGAGTAGCTACCATACCACTACTCTTATCATTCGCTCTTGTACATTGAATTGGTGAATTTATGTGATTTCACTAATTCCACGGAAGTTAGAAGTGGCCTTTATCCCTCGATACTTTTCCTTCCGTCCTTGTTTTTCCGGAGGCTCTCTCGAAGAAAGTAATCAATAATCTCTCGTTGGTGATCTCGTCTTTTCCTACACAGAGCAAATCTTCAATTATCTGGTGGAAACAAACGCAAACTCTTTTCTGTCCTCGTCATTCTACCGATGCTCGACACCCCCAAACAAGATGAAGGAAGCTATCTCTCTTTGTTTCATCAATTCTTTTTCTGTGGTAAAGCCAATTATGGTTGAGGCCATCAGCCGCAAATCTATTGCGTTAGCCTCAAGGCTAAAGAAAGCAATAAGTATCTCTACAAAAAACTCCAGATCCTCCATATTCCTTGCTTCTCGGGATTCCACCAAGATCTGGTTTCACATCCGTCTCTGGAAGATATATCCACGCACCTCAATTGCGTGATCCGTTGAGTCTTACCGGCGCAAGAAGAATCTAATCCGACGATGTCTAACTAAATCTTTCTGTTGATATCAAGGGACTCTATTGTTTGAAGGCAATATTGTTTCCAAACTTCATTTCTCAAATCTGAGAGAAGATACGATGCTATTGTAATAGTGGTTCAAAACCTCTCCAATCCAACTCTTTTTCTTCCGGCGAGACAAAGATTCATCCTCTCTAGTATCGGTAAATCTTTAATCTTAACGGTGTGTCTTTGTTTATTCATGATACATCATCTTGTCCTTTCTTTCACAAGTGGTTCTAGTCTTTTATCTTGTTTCTTGAAAAAAAACGGAGCTATGTCCATCCTATCCTTCTTGTCTCATGACAATCCTTCAACTCTCCTAACCGCTGTTTCTCAAGCAAAACGCAAGACTCGCAACAAGTCTAGCAAGTTTTGCAAGGTGTAGTGGTCACACCATTCCATGGTTCATCAACTTGGGAACGTGAGGGTCACCTTCGTTCAAACACCCGCCTCTCCTGGTGTTGTTTTCTTTTTCCTAGGAATCTCAAGGCGAGATTCTTGTTTAGTGGGGGAGAGTTGTAGCATCCCAATTGTATAACAATTGCAATGCTACTAGCCTAGTCTATATTAATGCTACTTCCTACATATAATTGTTGCATCATAATCATATCATGCTCATGTCATCATGCCACCTTGCATTTGAGCATCATATAAAACCCTTTTTGTTTTGGTTCTTCTCTCATATGCATTGTTAATTGTATTTGCCTCTTGATATTGTATTTGGTTATTGATATATTGTTTAATGCCCAAGTTGAGTTGGGGGCATATCTTTTATTTAACTCCACCACCTTTCTTGTCATCACCCCATCATTCCACCATTCCACCATATATGAGCATTGCAACTTATTGGGTTTTACCTCTAGCTCATGTGGGTTGGGATGGATCCAATTCTTTTTCCACATGCTCTCATATTATCATCATGTTGTTTTCACATTATTGATATGTGGAGCCACCTTTGCATGCATTATGAGTAGTGCTCCTTTTCCTAGCTTTCATATGGATTATTATGGATTTATGCTCATATTGGGATATTTTTGGGACTATTAAACATCTAGTGGAATATACACACTAGCAAGTCCCAATTATAATCAAATATGGTCATCTCCATCTACTCCACTTGGAACTTTCATTTAAATTCTTTTGCTTGGACTTACTCCACATTTTGGGTAATGCATAGGAATAATGCCATGCTTATTATTTTGTTTTCACAAGATTAAGACATGGCATTTAATACCCTTGCATGGGCCATGCAACCATCTCCATCTTTTGACCTCCTTTGTTTTTATTTGATCTTTTGAGTGAATCACCCATCTCCCACTCTACCTCTCCTTTTGGCTTGATCTTGTTTGATCTTGCTTAAACCCTATCATCACATCAACCTCTCTCTAATCCTCACCACCACTTCCCTAGGCCCTCAATCTTTAACCTTCTCTCTAAAACCCAAACCCTACACCATTCCACCTATTATTGCATGATCTAGCTAGATGTATGCAAGCATTCAAACCCTAAGCCCCCCTCTCTCATCTCTCCTCTCTCTAACCTAGCTAACACCCTAAAACCTAATCCCTCATCTAACCCTAAATACACCCATCACCCCCTCTCTTCTCACCCTCTCCTTCACCCATGCCGAGGTGCCCCTCTCCCTACCATGCAGGCCCCACCTAACCACCTACTCCCCTGGCCGAGCTACCCTCCTACCCCAACCCTAGCACAACCCTAACCCGAGCCCCTCTAGTCCTAACCGAAGCTCACCCGAGCCTCTCCCTCCTCTCTCTCCTTCTCTCTGCCAGTAGCCACCCAAGCCTACCCTCCTTGGATGCTCCCTGGTCCCACCTGCAGCCTCTCCACGACCTACCTGCCCTGCCCTGCCCGAGCAAGCACGTGAGGAGGAGGGAAAAAGGTGGCACCCGAGCCACCTTATCTACCCCCTGCCTCGGCTGCTCCTCCTCTCTCTCCCTCCTTTTCCTCCTTCCCCATGGCTCCTCTAGCGCCCCAGATCCGCCCAGCGCCCTGCCCTCCTCCCCTTCTGCTGCACCGACGCCACCAGCAGCCGACGTCGCCCGCCGCCCACACACCGTCGCCTCGTCGAACCAGCCGTGCAGCGCGACCGTGAAGCGGCCTGGGAGATCGAGGACGCTCCTCTGCTTCACCCTGTACCCGCCGTCGAGGAGGAGAAGGGCTGGAGCCGCCGGTACCACCGCCACGTCGACGAAACCCTAGCCCCGCCGTGCGTCTGCTACGTCAACGATCGCCAGCTCCGCTACCCGAACCACCACCGTCAACAACCTCGCGGTGAGCTCCCGAGTCTCCCAGACACCCTTGCAGTCACCGTCGTGTCCTGGTCGTGGCGATCTTTCCGTCGAACGCTCTGCGCGCCAGCGTTCGCGGTCGGGTTCCACACGGTGGCGTCGCAGAGATAGTTCTAGCCGTGTAGCCCTCCCCTACCAGCATCCCCGCAGCCACCGTAGTGGTCTCAGCCTCTACGCGCACGCCCAGGTCGCGCGTTCGAACCCCGCCTCGCCGCGCCGTTCTCTGTCGTTTCCGTCAGTTGCGTGAGAGAAGAAAAACAGTAGCGCCATTCTTTTCTGTTTAGCCCCCTGGCCTTTTTGCGGCTAAACCCGCGACCCCTCCGGGCCCATATGTCATCGGCTGTGGCCACTTTGCAAAAAGAGACCGCAAGTTTCGGACCCTCAACCCGTGCTCCCCAGCTCCTACATGTGGCAGCCCTTATCGCCCTCTGTCGTGAAGGCCTTTCTGCCGCCCGGAGGCCCACCAGTCATCCTCTGTGGCTGGGTTTCCCCTCGGTGAGAAAAGCCCCGCGTGGACCACGTCGACCAACCTGTTGCTGAGTCAGCGCCTGGCCCACCCGTCAGCGGCTGGGGCTAGCTCTGGCTGAGTATAAAAAGATCTGCCTGTTTATCTGTTTAATAAAAATAATTCTAGAAAATGTTTAAATACAAATTTAAATCTGTTTTAAATAACTTTTCAAATATAATTCCAAATTAAACATGTAATATATGTTTTGAAATCATAAAAATGAGAGGAATTCAAATATGCCCTTCTAAATCTATTTTGAACACTTTAAATTTCAAGTTGATTAAAATTACAATAAAATGCCCTTTTGCCTTAATTAATTAATAACTTTTGTTTTATAACTCCAAATTTAACAAATAATATGTCTAAAATGATCAGCTCGACGAGACCTTTCTGTCTATGCATTTCATGTTCTGAATTGCAGCATGAATCATGTAAATATAAAGTATACAGCAACTTATTGGAGTATAAAATGTGACCAAAACTCAATAAAATGCTTATTTCTTGTATTCCACACCTCACCCATGCCATGCTACTTTATTGCCATGCAAATTGTGCATCATTCATCATGGCATGATTGTTTGCTTGTCGCATTTTATTCATATGCTTGTGCACTTTATTTATGTTGGCCCTTGTTTGTTTGGTTCTTCTTCGAATAGACGCTGAGCAGGGGATATATCAAGAAACCCAGGAGCACTACCCAGATCCTTCTCTCGCTTCAACTGAGCTGCCAGGCAAGCACTACCACATGCTTGCATACATATAGTACCTATTGCCTCTATCTTATTCTTGCATCATTGAGTCGCGATTGCATTAAATTGAATCCCAAGTACTGCATAGCCTTTACTTTTAAACCCCACCGAAGCTTGTTCCTCCATCCCATGAGCCATTACTACAGGAGTTGTTTGAGCCATGCGAGTCGTAGAACAGCATGTGTAGGGTATGTGAGTGTCTGATGGATAACGAGGCACCTAAACAACTTAACCTGAGTAGTAATGGGATAACTAATGAAAGTGGCACCGGTGAGCAATATCTACTATTTGGTTTTTCATGCTCACTTGTGTCCCGTAGGACCCCGCGTACTTGATTCCTGTTCCTTGAATATTCGCGCTATCCACATCCGGGAGGCCTATGGACCCCCCTGAGCCAGAGCTTGATTCATTCTTATTTCTTGGGGCCACAATTAGTTTGGGGCTTTATTACTATCCTGTACTTATGCCATGCTTTGCTGCTTTATTTAAGATTGTGCGTGGAGCACCTGTACTATTTAGGTCCATGACACGTTTTCGCTGTATCGACAAGCCCAGTCACACTTTCGGGTTCCCAGTCGTTTACAGCCGTCCACACAAACCTTGAGTCCGTCTCGGAGTCGGCCAACTTCGTTGCGGGTAGCTTAATGGGGTGGCCCCCTGCAATATTTCTGAATCCTATGATCGCTTTGTCGTGACTGCCTCATTGGGTTTTGATTTGGTTTTTCCGAGGTTGATCGAGTGTGTGTTGCTATTTGTGCACCCCTGCAGGGTAAAACTTTCTGAAAGCCGTGTCCGCGGTTATGGACGACTTGGAGCACAGTTTCTCGATCATAGACAAGTATAACTAAAGTACCGCTTTTAATATGACCAAGTACCTGACTAGTAAATAGTGCAACACTCATGGAATGGATAATAAAACTGCCAACGGATGGGGGTTGTTCGTCCGCCTCCTCGTTGGTAAGCGAGGAGGAGGATGGATCTGTTAATATTACTGTTATAACTGTTGTTATTAATTCACGGACATCCGTCTATCTTTGGTTAGGCGGATGGTTAGCGAGTATCTATAGAACTGTTAGGTATTATATTTTGCTGCAATTGCGTCACCCCAGGTTGTGTCCCCTTTAGCGGCATAAAGACTTGCTGAGTACCCCTAGGGTCTCACCCGATAAATTGTTTGATTCAGATGAACAGGTAAACTCGCAAGATGGATACTGGGTGGAGGAGACGGACGATGTGGGCAACGATCACTTGGTGTAGAGATTCCGGGAACGGGGATCCGTGAGATCTGTGGGCGGGATGTGTTTATTTATGGGGCATCTTATGCCGATTTGCTTCTTATCCGTACTCGGATCTTGTTTGCCGCTTCCGCCTGATACTCTGATGTTTGATGTATGAGGAGATATCCTAAACTATTATCTCTATCTAGGATATTTGGATCTTGCCGTATGGCGTTGCAATATTTCTATTTCTTTTAGATGGAATGGCTCTGAGGACTATTGTATGGTGGCTTGCATACATACTCATTTGTGTATGTAGTTGATCCCTTCGCCTGCCGATTACGCCGCCCGTTCTGGTCCCGATGTTTGGAAATGGTTAGGACGACCGAAAGGTCTACCTGTGAGTGGCATTTGGGCCCCACCGTACTATTTTAACCATTTCTGCTCATCCAGGCTTGTAACTAGGAGCGTAATTCACCGAGGTAGTTACAACATGGTCCTCTTTGAAGGAGATCCAGGGATGCCTTGTCTCGACAGCAAAGGAGATCTTGTGTACCCAACACCGGTACAGAACACTGTCGCAGCTCGAGATATCCTGTCAAATAACCCAGGCCTAGAACAGGTTTGATTGGGCATCAAGCTACTCACCAAGGGTCTAGAGCAATAGATGGCCGCGAAATCTGGAACTAGAAAACTGGTCTTGAAATCCGACCAATGTCACACGGACTCAGCCTGGAATGATATAAGGCCCCAACATGTTTCGGAATAACATCACCGTTCCGACCGACGGGAAGACAACTACTCCAGAACCGGATCATCAGGACAGCATCACAGACCTGCATGTGACTGGAGCAACGTCGCTCCAACGTCTGAACAAGAGGCCATTGCTGCACTGTATCCGAGAAATCCTCCCCGACGTGAGTCGAACGATCGAAGGGGAGAAGATAAAGAGAAACGTCGGGAGGCGGATCGTCAAAAATGCCACCTCCTAGACACGCAAGCCGTCTGGCTGAGCCTCACCGTAGTGGGAACGACGGACAAAGGAACTATGGAAACCATGCCGGGGCAAGCTGGTAGGGGGCTCGTCATAGTGAAGACCCTCCCCGGAACCAGAATAATGACGCTCTGGACGGAGGCCGGCGAACAGCCGGAAACAATCTAGCTGCCCCACCCTCTCCACCAAGCAGTCATCACAACGGCTCTCACGGAGGACAAGGAGGACGACGTGGCGGAGGAGGTGGTGGCAGAAGCCGAAGTCCGGCTCCAAGGCACCACAGCCAAAGCCGACATTCGGGACGATCTCTATCCCCGAACGATGCAAGACACAGGATCAACTCCAACATAGAGGCGCGGCGCTACGAAAATAATGATATCTACGTGGGCCCAATGTGCTTTGGACCATGTATCAGAGCTACAAAATTCCTGGAAGGATTTGCTATCTCAAGACATATCCAAGCCTACGGTGGCATTGCTCGGCCAGATACCTGGCTACAGGATTTCTTCCAAGCTTGCTGCATCGCCAAAGGAGGAAACAGCCTGGTCGCAACCCGATATATCCCACTTATGTTGCAGAAGACGGCACGATCATGGCTTAATGAACTTCCGGAGAACACCATCCACAACTGGTATGACATGCAAAGAGCGTTCTTTTAGAATTTCGAAGGCACATACCGGAGGCCCTATACGGTCGGAGACCTATAGCGTTGCACCGAGAAGGCCGGAGAAACTTGCCGGGATTACCTCGGATGATGGATCGACACCAAGAACTCCTGTGAAGGAGTAAATGATCAAACTGCGATTGAAGCTTTCATTGCAAGTCTCCCAATTGATCTACTGCGCCATCTCTTGAAGTGTGACAAGGTCACTGATTTGGGAGAGATGATAGAAACAATGAGCAAGTATGCAGATGCTGACAACGATGTAGAGGGATTACTCAATGCCCTATCTGTGCCACCGTCGGCAAAACAACCAAAGCAACAAGCTCAGAAGTGCAAAAATACCTCAGAAGAAAAACCCAACACGGAAACGACAGTGGTTACTGCTACTTTCGGGTCTGGAGGACGAGGAGGACGCGGCGGAGGCCACGGGCGTGGCCGTGGGACTTCAAGAGTCCAAGGTAGAGGAGACCAGCAACCGGGCAAAACCTATTCTTGGGCCGACATTGCCAATAACCCATGTGTGCATCACTTAGACGCCAATGAAGCTAAGCGGAAGAAGGGAAAGAAGAATCCTGAAAAAGATAAATAGACCAAGGAAGATTCCGACATGGAGGAAGCTGATGCTTCAAATCCCAAGCCGGAAGGGAAGAAAAAATTTCCGACCAAGAAAGACACTTATGTCACCTTCCTCGGATCTCAACCAGCAAAGGTCAAAAAAGCAGTTCTACATGAGCTCAATGCAACAGTTTCGGCTGTCCCCCAATTTTTGGACTGGTCGGAAGTGGCAATCACATTTGACCGCGCTGATCATCCGCCTAAGTTGCACAGGCGAGGAAAATACGCCTTAATCATCAATCCACTTATTGACGGTTTCTCTAAGACCCTCATGGACGGTGGCAGCAATATTAATATTCTCTATGTCGAAACGCTACGCCGGATGAAGATCTCGGAGACCCAGCTGAACCATAGCTCCCAGGAAGACAAGCTAATTCCCTGGGGGAGATCACTTTGGATGTTACCTTTGGGACTCCAAAGAATTACCGGACGGAGGCACTTTCCTTCGAAGTGGTCCCGTTCAAAAGCGCATACCACGCTATATTCGGAAGTCCGGCTTACTAGGCTTTTATGGCTCGTCCGTGTTACATTTACAATATGATGAAAATTCCAGGTCCCAATGGCGTAATCACTATTAGGGGAGACCCGAAGAAAGCGCGAGAGTGCGAGGATGGAAATGCCGCCTTTGCTGAAGCCATGCTGCACGCCTAGGAGTACCATGAGATCAAGAAGAGCATAGATCTATCCGAGATGCCTGCAACGAAGAAGGAGGTGACAAAGCCAAATCTGGAGTTCAAGGCATCAGAAGAGACGAAGAAGACGCCGTTGAAGGATGATGACCCCTCCAAGGTGACCTAGATAGGCGTAGGCCTAGGTAGCGCATAGGAAAGCATGCTCGTCAAGTTCCTCCAAGCAAATCAAGATATCATCGCATGGCAGCCATTTGACATGACCGGAGTACCTAGAGAACTTGCCGAGCACTCTTTAAATGTAAACCCGAACGCTAAACCCGTTAAACAGTCCTTACGATGTTTCGGTGTTGAAAAGCGTAAGGCAATAGCTAAGGAACTAGCACGGCTCGAGTTAGCTGGATTCATAGAAGAGGTCATCCACACTAAGTGGTCGGCCAATCCTGTAATGGTCCCTAAAAAGGACACCACTGATTTAAGGATGTGTGTTGATTATACTGCCTTGAACAAGGCTTGTCCAAAAGATCCGTTCGCTCTGCCTAGAATTGATCAAGTTATCGATTTACGGTAGGCTCGGAACTCCTCTGTTTTCTCGACTCATATTCTGGTTATCACCAAATCTGGATGGAGGAATTTGACAAAGTCAAAACTTCATTCATAACCCCCTTCGGAACCTTCTATTTTGTTACGATGCACTCTGGGCTGAAGAACGCAGGAGCTACTTACCAGCGCACGATGCAGCGGTGCCTCCATGACCAACTCGGATGAAATGTACATGCATACATGGATGATATTGCGGTGATGTCCAAAAAGAAGGAAACGCTGATTTCCGACTTAGAGGAAACATTCGCCAATCTACGAAAATACAACATCATGCTTAACCCGAAGAAATGTTTCTTTGGAATACTAGCCAGAAAATTGTTAGGTTTCATCGTGTCTCAAAGAGGCATAGAGGTGAACCAGGACAAAATCAAGGCTATACTCAATATTTCCAGGCCAACTCGCCTGAAGGACGTACAAAGACTAACTGGCTGCATCGCTGCGATCAGTCGATTTGTAAGCCGGCTTGGTGAAAGAGCCACACCATTATACAAACTCCTGAAAAAGACCAAGGATTTTGTTTGGACCGACGACGCTGAAGCTGCACTACAAGACCTGAAGAGAGTACTCTCATCTGCTCCTATCCTTGCTGCTCCAGAACCACAGGAATCGATGTTGCTTTACCTTGCTGCGACAAACAAGGTCGCTAGTATCGTTATGGTGGTGGAGAGACCGGAGGAAAATCAGGAACACCTGGTGCAGCGTCCGACCTACTTTGTCAGCGAGGTCCTGACAGAATCCAAACAGCGATATCTGCACTATCAAAAGTTGGCTTACGGTGTTTTTCTAGCATCTCGTAAGCTACGACATTATTTTTAGGAGCATCCAATTACCGTGGTGAGCATAGCTCCCATGAGAGATATAATCAACAATAGTGACGCCACAGGACGCATCGCCAAATGGGGCATAGAGCTTTTAGGTTTTGATATTGAGTATAAACCTCGGACAACAATCAAATCCTAGATCCTTGCTGACTTTGTCACTGATTGGACAGAGACGAAGGATAACATGACTCTCCCTGAGTCGAAATACTGGACCCTCTATTTTGATGGGTCTAAGGCTCGAGGGGGCTCGCGGGCTGGCGTGGTGCTCAAATCACCCCAAGGAGATAAACTTCTATACGTGTTGTAGATCCACTTTACAGCGACAAATAATATTGCCGAGTATGAAGCACTGCTGCATGGAATCCGGATTGCTAAGGATATTGGCATCCGACGTTTGATGTGTTACGGAGATTCGAATCTTGTTGCTCAATAAGTGTCGGATATTTGTAATGCAAATAAACACATGGCAGCGTATAAAGCTGTCATGGATGATCTATCTAAATCGTTCGTAGGGTTTGAGGTTCAACACATCCCTCGAGCAGAAAATGAGGAAGCAGATGCACTATCTCGGATAGGTTCTACACGGAAAGAGGTCCCAGATGGCGCTTTTCTAGAGCACCTCAAAGTTCCCTCAATAAAGGGAGTAGATGAGGAATATCCGACCAAATCCGACTCACCCCTAATAGCAGTCCTAGCTGTAATTCCCAGCTGGACCCAACCCTACCTTGATTATCTGGTAGATGGTAAATTACCCGAAGACGAGGTTCTAGGCCGGCAGATTATTCGACGAGCGAAAGCCTATACTATAGTTAAAGGTGAGCTCTATAAGCGGAGTATTTTTGGGGGTTTTTTAGCGCTGCGTATCTCCGGAAGGAGTGGAAATCTTAAGGGAAATCCATGAAGGCGAGTGTGGTCACCATGTTGCAGCCAAATCTTTTGTGGCAAAAGCTTTTAGACACGGATTTTTCTGGCTTACAACTCATGCAGATGCCAAACGATTAGTCAAGACGTGCAAAGGCTGCCAAAAGTACACCAAACAAGCTCATGTTCCGGCTGATCAGCTGCGAACAATACCTATAACATGGCCTTTTGCGGTCTGGGGGCTTGATATGGTAGGACCATTTAAACGAGCTCCAAGTGGATTTACTCATCTCTTAGTGATGGTGGATAAATTCACCAAATGGATTGAGGCTAAACCTATCACTAGTTGTGATGGAGTTAATAGCCAAAAGATTTGTCGAGGATGTTATAATCCGGTATGGTTATCCGCATAGCATTATCACGGACAACGGGAGTAACTTCTCTATGGGAGAATTGGCCGAATTCTGCAAGGAGCAAAATATCCGGCTTGACATTGCGTCAGTCGCACATCCACAGGCTAACGAACAAGTCGAAAGAGCAAATGGTTTAATCCTACAAGGCCTAAAACCAAGACTCGAAGCACCACTACGACGTGTTGCAGGGGCTTTGGCAGAGGAATTACCCTCTGTAATATGGAGTTTACGAACGACTCCGAACAGGTCAACCGGATACACACCTTTCTTCTTGGTCTATGGCGCAGAAGCAGTTCTTCCTAGTGATTTGATTCACACTTCTCCTAGAGTGGCCGCGTATATTGAAGAGGATGCCGAGATTTCTCGACAAGATCTCGACTTAGTCGAAGAAGTTCGCGTTGTCGCTAAAATGAGATCAACAACCTATCAACAAAAGTTACGCAAGTATCATAGCCAGAGAGTCCGAAACAGATCTTTCAATAAAGGCGATTTGGTTCTCCGGCTTGTGCAACAAAGAAAGCACAAACTTTCCCTAGTATGGGAAGGGCCCTTTTTAGTTAGTCGAGTATTGCATAATGGTTCGTACTACTTAACTGACATGAGGCCAGTCAAAGAAAGACCTGCTACTAAGAAGAGAAAGTGAGCTGGAGGCAGTACAAATCCGGATGAGTTAGACATACCGTGGAATATTGCTCAGCTACGTCCCTTTTATTCTTAGTTTATCCTTCTTTGTAATCATATATATGAACATGTTCTGTGAGAAATAAAAGTTTTGGTTGCCTCAAGTTTTTCTGAGAAGTTTTTACCATCTTATTTCCGAATGATCATGTCATAGTCGAAAATCCCAGAATGCTTGAAAGTACTTTATACTCATGTTCGTTCTGGTTTAGATTTCTGATCCTAAAATTGCTACCCTCGGGTATAACTCTAAAGTTTCTAGTCTTTACTTTGGTTATTTGTCTGATTGCCGGATGTGGGTATTTTTCCGAGTAGTGAATTGTTGGTACTGGAAGCCGTCTTTGTTTCCGAGTTTAAACTGGTTTAGCAATTGAGCTCCGTTGCTTGGCAAAGTTTCCATGCAGAAGGTTTAGCCGGCTCACAAAAGGGACGAGGCGGAAAGCCAGATAAACGATAAGTATAGGCGAAAAAGTTCAAGTGCTTATGTAAACATTTCAGGCACACAAAATTTAAAACCAAAAGTGCTGATTAGATCAAAAGCTTAGCACTAGCAAAATTATAGTACTACATATTTACAGATCCATCATGTTTTTTCAGAATAATACAAATGTTTCTGGCAATCTATGATGCAGGAGGAGAAGAAGGAGCTGCCAGCTCGCTGGATACATCGCCTTGATATCGTTTCGAAATGTCCACATCCGAAGTGGTGCGGTCATCGTCGGAAACTTCTGCTGCTTCTTCTGGAGGCGGAGGCGGAGTGTCCACGCGGGTGAAGAAAGGAGTGTCGTAGCTGGTCAAATCAGCCACGTGACACCCATATCTGGCACGGGAGTCCATAATAGCCTTGATGTCCTGCTCCTCGCTGTCTTCATCCACTGTAGAATACCCTCTGGTCACTTGCCATATCTCCATGCTTCCATGGTGGCTCATGACCATGGTGAGAGCGTTCTGCGCTACGGATCGCGCGTAGGACATATTCCAATCCTGAACAAGCTACGGCATCTCCTTTGCTTTATCCCGCACCTGAAAATCCGACATGCTATGCATGTACGGAATCTTGAGAGCTTCGCCAATATCCTCAAGGGATTGGCGGAAGTCATGAAGCAGGTCACCGACTTGGGTAAGCCGGTGGGTGCGGGGCTCGGCGGAGGTGGAGTCCGTCAAGTTCAGAGGACCTATACACAAAACAGTTAAGAAAATCCGACATTGAAAGAAGTCGAAGAAAATGGACAAGTCAGACAGATGGAACATACCGAAGATGACGTCGTCAATCTTGGTCTTCTCTTCCCGAAGACTCCGGAGTTCAGCCCGAAGTGCCTCGGAAAGGTCCTTCTCTATGCACAACTCATTATTGAGGTCCGAGATTTTTTGATCTTGAGCGGCAATCTTGCGATCACGCTCGTCAGTAGCCATGGAGGAGGACTCGAGATCTTGAGCTATGCTCTTCTCATGATCCGCCTTGAGCTTATCCAGCTCTTGGCGAAGTTCCTTGTTCTCCACCACCAACGTTTTGAGGTTCTTGGCCTCTTCAATCATGGTGCAGGACTGTTTTACCAGCGCTATAAGTCAAAAAAGAACAACAGTTCAGGAAAAATTCGACTATGAAAACATGAAAGACAAGGTTTGAGTCTCGGAATGTTTACCTTCGGCCTCATCCTTGGAGACCTTAAGCTCAGCATTCTTAAGTCGGAGAGCCTTGATCTCTCTCCGCTTGTTGCAGACATTTTTCAACAAATCCTGGTTATAGGAACATACTTTCTGTAAGTCAGAATACCCAAAGCCAGAAGTCTACTAAAGACTCGGGCTAATATTTTTACTAATATCAGCACGAGCCTTGGGGGCTACACTAGTTCATTATTTGGCATCCTAAGGAAGCATAAACCCGGATTATATATCCTACTTCATGCTTGGGGGCTAGATGATATGATATGAAATGAGGGAAAAACAAGAGTTAGAATTCCGACTTACATATTGCTCACGAGTAAGTTTATCCAAACTCGCATTTACTTCAACAACAACCTTCTCAGCGAGAGTCAGAGGGACCACTGGCGCTGTTGGAAGCTCACCGGTCCTTATCCTCTCGTCACGAAGACGCACTTGTTCAAGAAGGTTAGAGTGCTTGATGTCCTCTGCCTCTTGTGCTTATTCTTCGGCAGATAAATTTCTTTTCTCCAGGCATTGCCTGGCCAGCCGCTGGATCTCTTCCGCAGATTTCTGGGACAAGCCAAACTTGGCAAGACCCGGCTTGCTGAGAAGGTTTTCGGCAAAGATCTCTGCCGAGGGATCATTACCCGAAGAGGGTTCACCCTTATCTATACCTGACTCACTCATGGTGACGTCAGTTTGTGATTCAAGGATCACGGGCTCCGTTGAAGGAGCCGGATCTTCTGTGACAGCCGGAGAAGGAATGATCACCGGCGTTGCGGAAGGTTGGGGGGCAGGAGTCTGAGGAGCCACGGCAGGAGAAGCCATGGAAAGCTTCATCTATCGCAGGGGCTTCGAAGAAGTTCCCTTCCCCTTGCCCTTGATGAGCTGCTTAGCTCTGAGAATGTAATAAAGTCAGAAACATTACATCTCGGAAGAAAATTCGAGTAAGGTACAAAGGCGGAAATTGTGTTGAAAGTTACCTCTTCACGATAGGCACCTCCTTTGTGCCGACAACCACTTTTGGAGCCTTGTGTTTCTTAAGCGTAATGTCCGGCAATGGGACTAGTTCTGCCTCCTGAGGAAACTCTAGAGGATATCCCTCGAATGGAGCAAGTTCCGACTCAGGGAGGTTAGCAAGCTAAAAAGAGGAAAACATATCAGTATTGCGATATAAACTTAAAGATTGAAACACATAAAAAGGTTTATTGTTAGAAGTTTACCGGAACTACGGGGTCTTCTGCCGTATGCATATCTAGAGAAACCTCCAGGATCCTCCTCTCGATCCACTCCCTTATTAGCCATTTAATCTGGCTTATATAACCTTGCGAGGTATAGGCTCTGGGGCTGATGCGGAGGGAATCTTTCTTGGACGACGTGATGGAGTGCATCAGTCGGTCTCCGTGGTACTGAAGGGGTTGGATTCGGCGTGAGACCCAACATTGGACCAAGTCGGATCCCTTCAGTCCTTTGTGTTTGATCAGATATTCGATCCGCCTCTTTGCGGGGATCAGATCGTCATTGAGAGCCGGAGGAGCCTCGTCCCAAGACGGTTGGGCCGTGGCAGCTCCGTCGACGAAAGCCGGCAAAGCGGTGGCTTTGCGGAGAGCCGGAATATCCTTGTGATAAAAGAAGGTGGTTGTCCACTATTTGACCGAGTCACTAGCTAAGATCTTGGGATATGCGCGCTCACGTCTAAGTGAAAAGCTAATAGTACCGGTAATATACGGATTACCGACAGTGATAGAATTTCTCCGGACATGGAAGTAGTACCGGAATAAGGTAAGACTCGGTCTAATGCCGAGAAATCCCTCGCACAAAGCCGCATAGGCGCTCATCTCTAGGAGAGAGTTGGGAGGAAGATGGTGGAGTTGAACACTATAATGGTCTATCACCTCGGAAAAGAATTCCAAGGGAGGAAATGACAAACCTCTGTCGAGGTGGGTGCCTAAGTGGACCCGCTCGCCGGCGCGCAGGTTGGGGACGGTCTCCCCGACGCCGCTCCGCCAGTCGCCGACGCGGAGGAGCCCTTCTGTCTCCATGCCGTGGAGCTTCTCGTCATCGAGCACGCAGGGGATCCAGACCCCACGGAAGCTTTCCTTTTCCACCGCCGCCTCCGCCGTCGCTGCCACCGCCAAACCGGAAGATGAAGACGAAGCCATTTCTCCGGTGCACCGGTGACCTAAGATGGGCGGTGCTGGAAGTTTTTGGGGAAAGCAGAGGAGCTCTGTGCGCGGGGGAGATTTGGAGGAGAAGAAACGGCAAAGGAACATGTGAAGAAAGGAGGAGGAGAATCCCCACCCCTTATATCCACCTAACCGCGCCAAGATTCGTGCAAATGCTACAGTGTATCTGCCACGTGTCGTGGAAGGAACTGGGAAGGACCCACGCGATGATTACATCGCCTCGATCTCCACATACGCATTAAAACGATGCCTCGGTTCCACGAACCGTGGACCCACCAACGGTCGTGCTGACAGGATGTCTGTCAGCTGACGTGACTTGACCATGACTGGTGTCAGGTGGCGTTAGAGACCAAATTATGGCTTAGTTTGAAATCAAGCTGGAAAATCCGAGTAACCTGTTGATAGGTCCGACTTATTTTTAAGACCCGGATTGTATTTTTTGCTGTGAAGTTTTAGGAACCCTTCAAGATTCTGCAAGCCGAAGATCAAGCTAGACAATGATAAATCCGACTTTGGATCTTGGAGACTTCCGGGGGCTGCTGTTGGGGATATACTTTCCGGATATCCTCACAGTTCCTCACTGACTAGGGTGGCCCACTTCGGGTTAGAGCTTTGCTTCACGGGTGGCCCAGTCAGGGAGAAAATACGGAGTCCAATCCGGCTACGGGAAGGCTCAGAAGACTTACCGACTTAGGCCCATAATGTTACTTGTAGTTCAAGATGTACTCTGTAACCGACTCTTAGTCGTAGCCGGATAGATCTGTCCTGTAAACCCTAGGCCGGATATCTATATAAGCCATCCTAGGGAGAGCCTTTAGGGCACACCTCAATAGTCTACAATCTCAACTCGCACAGGCGAAACCCTTGTAACCCATATTCTGGCTCTGCCGTATTACTGGATTGCTAGCAGGAGTAGGGTCCGTCCAAAGCCGGCGGATTCGAACTTGGGTAAACTTGTGTGCTCACCGTCCCGGAACACCGTACGTCTCACACCCCTCTCTTCCGCACGCCTCGAGGACCCCCTCATGGCATACTTGTCATCAATCCGACGACACATAGATATGTCCTTTATACCACAAAATTCCTTCTTCATCCTCCATGAATATAGGTACCTTCCTTGTACCGATATGACACTTAATTCCATCAATACTAGCATTTCCTTTCTAGGCTTCCTTTATCTGACTGATCAAAGTGGGTTGAAGTTCGATACTGGCTAGAAATCCTTGGCTAACTAGCTCCACTCTGAAATTCTCCATCTCCTCATGCAGACTTGGCTGGGCTTCCTTAATCATGGTGTTTAATATAGATGGCAATCTACTAAGAGCATCTGCTACCACATTGGCCTTACCGGGGTGATAGTGAATGGCAAGGTCATAGTCCTTGCTTAACTCTATCCATCTCATTTGCCTCATATTCAGCTCCTTCTGGGTAAAAATATACTTCAAACTCTTGTAATCCGATTAAATCTCACAGTGCTTACCCATGAGGTAATGATGCCATGTCTTCAAAGCTAAAACTACGGTTGCCAGTTCTAAGTCATGGGTAGGGTAGTTCTGTTCATGTTGCTTCAGTTGTCTGGACAGATATGATATGACTTTGCCTTCTTGCATTAACACACATCCGAGACCAATCTTGGATGCATCACAATATACATCAAAAGGCTTCTTGACATCGGGCATAATCAAAATTGGGGCTGAAATCAATCTCTTTTTGAGATCTTGAAAACTTGCTTGACATTTGTCTGTCCATTCAAACTTCTTATGTTTCTTTAACAGCAGAGTCATCGGCCTAGCGATGCTTGAAAATCCTTCAACAAACTTGCGGCAATATCCGGCTAATCCAAGAAATGCGCGGACTTCGGTTTGGGTGGTTGGGCTTTCATTCTTCAACATCTTTAATCTTGGCGGGGTCGACGGCAACTCCTCCTGCCGACAAGATATGGCCTAGGAATCCTACCTCCTTTAACCAGAACTCACATTTGCTAAACTTGGCATACAACTGATGCTCTCTAAGGGTTTCAAGGATGGTTCTTAGGTGCTGATCATGGTCTTCTTCTGATTTGGAGTAGATCAGAATGTCATTGATAAAAACAATGACAAACTTATCCAGAAAATTCATAAAAATCTTATTCATGAGGTTCATGACATAAGCAGTGGCATTGGTTAATCCAAAATACATGACATTGTACTCATACAATCCATATCTGGTGGTGAAGGCAGTCTTTGGAATATCCATTGCACAAATCTTCAATTGATGATAACCAGTTCTAAGATCAATCTTAGAAAACACTCTAGCACTAGTCAGTTGATAAAACAGTCTTCGATCTTAGGAAGTGGGTACTTGTTCTTGATGGTGACGTCATTCAACTTCCGATAATCCATACATAAACGATTGGCACCATCCTTCTTATCTACAAACAAAACATGTGATCTCCATGGTGATGCACTTGGTTGAATTAGACCTTTTCCCAACATGTCATCAAGTTGCTTCTTGAGCTCCACTAATTCTGATGGGTTCATACTATAAGGTCTCTGAGATATGGGTCCATTTCCAGGAACTAGTTCAATGATAAACTCGATATCCCGATCTAGGGGCATACCGGGCAATTCATCTGGGAATACATCAGGGTATTCATAGACTACTCTGACTTGGTCGATGGTGGATTGAGCTAAACTCTTGTTGCATTTGAATTGACGGGGCAGTGTCTCAAATACATGCTCTACTGATACTCCAGTGCTACTGGTCATGGTTATGGCTTTCTTGGCACAGTCGATCAATCCTTGATGTTTCGACATCCAATCCATCCCTAGTACTACTTCCAAACCTTTGGTTCCAAGTACTATTAGATTGGCATAAAAATCTATCCCATGGATTCTGATAGGTACGGCCTTGCAAAATTTTCTAGCCTTGGTGGTTGAACCGGGTATTGATGTCTACGCACTTCTATTCTTGTAGACAGTTGTTGGGCCTCCAAGTGCAGAGGTTTGTAGAACAGCAACAAGTTTTCCCTTAAGTGGATCACCCAAGGTTTATCGAACTCAGGGAGGAAGTGGTCAAAGGTATTCCCTCTCAAGCAACCCTGCAATCAAGATACAAGAAGTCTCTTGTGTCCCCAGCACACCAAATACACTTGTCAGGTTCGTGAGAGCTTTAATCACTAGTTTTCTCATAACAAGTTTAATTTGGAAGGTAAACAAAAACATGAATATACTTGGAATAGCTTAAGCTAGTAGGTAGGTATGGTGGACTCTTTGGAATAACTTGGTTTAGGGAGTTGGATGCATGAGTGGAACTCATACTTGGTTGTGGAGGCTAGCAAAAGACTGGGAGCGACAAACTAAGAGAGCAATAATGGCCATAATCATGCAGAGCAACAAAACATCATTGATCAAAGCATAAAGTGATACTACAAGTTGAAAACTAAAGGATCATAAAGGCTATGGTGACTTTGAATAGTCATAACATGGTGTGAGCATGCGCCAAGTCAACCCAAATAAAGCATCAAAGGAGAATACCACAATACTATGCTATAATATGCTAAAACAACGCATGATTCATCCAAGGCACATTAAGCAATCTCAATTGTTTATAACAAGTCATGCTACAGCAAATAATACTAAGCATAAAGCCAAAACAATATCAAGCATGGCATGGCAAAGCATAGGCCACAGTTAAAAACAAGCTCTCTTTACCACTTAAGCATGAGCTTTCCTACTCTTTTCCAATCCAAACCAAACTATTTAAAACCAATGTATGAAATAGGGGGTCTAGCCAATTTATTCAGCAAACTAAGAAAACCAAGCAAACGAAAAACCAAAACAAAAACGAAAAACAAGACGCTCCAAGAACAACACAACTGTGCATGGAACAATAAAATGAAGCGTTTGGAAGAAACCTGGGATTTTTATTGATGAAGAGGGGGATGCCTTGGGAATTCCCAAGCTTTGAAGCTTGTACTTCTTGGATATTTCTTGGGGTGACATGCATGGCATCCCCAAGCTTGAGCTTTAGTCCATCCTTCATCTCATTACTCATTCCTTCCATACACCAGAGTTTTTCCTTCATACAAAACTTCACACAATCTTTATTAGCAATATTAGTGCACTCAAGATAATAAGTCTTAAGGTTCAGTTATAACACCAAATAAACTTCCATTAGAACACTAGCTACTGTAGCACTTCCCTCAAAAAGCTTAATTCCCCAAAAGAACTCAAAAAGGAACCAACAAGAAGCAAATGTAGAAAATGCAGAAATCTGTCAAAACAGACCAGCAGGTAACGACGAATTTTTTAGAAGATCTTCTGTTGCTCAAATCAAAAAGTGTTAAACTAACGAAAGTTAGATAACAACCTGGGACAGAAGAAAAAAATTCACGCCTCAAAAAGACGTTCAGAGATTTTACACGATTTTTTACGGTGAAACACATAAATCTGTTTCGGGACAGCAACTTTCCCAATCATTACTTCTCTCTCATTAGAGGTTACTCTTGGCACAAAAAGCAAATAAAAAGGATAAGTAGCAGTTATTACTGAAGTAATAACTTCCAAGACTCATCTAAAACTTTTGGGTTATCTCCCAATTACTTTTCTTTAACGCCTTTAAGTTAGGCATGATAGTTTGAGAGGACGCTCACATAAGAAATATGAATTGAAGTAAAAGAGAGCATGAAGAAGCAAATTCAAAACACATTTAAGTCTAACCCACTTCCTATGCATAGGAGTCTTGTAAATAAACAAGTCATGAAAGCACAAAGCAAAAAGCATAGTAAAGCAAAACAAGTGCCACTTCAAGACTTTCAACATAAAGAGGGGAAACTTAATATCGTTGAGATACATAAAACCATGTTTCCCTCTCTCATAATAACTTTCAGTAGCATCATGAATAAAATTAACAATATAACTATCACATAAAACATTCTTATCATGAGCCACATGCATAAAATAATTAATGCTCTCCACATAAACATTGTCATTCTTATTAATTGTAGTGGGAGCAAATTCAACAAAATAGCTATCATTATTATTCTCATCACCATAATCATAAAATATAGGAGGCATATTGTAGTCATAATTAATTTCCTCCTCAATACTAGGTGGACTGAAAATATCATATTCATCATTGTAATCATCATATATTGGAGCCATAGTATCATCAAACAAAATTTTCTCCTCCATGCTTGGGGGACTAAAAATATCATGCTCATCAAAACCAGCTTCTCCAAGCTTAGACTTTTCCATAGCATTAGTAATAATGGTGTTCAAAGAATTCATACTAATAATATTGCTATTAGCATGCAAATAAAGTTCCATAGGTTTTTTAATTTTTTCTTCAAACACTTCATGTCCTAACTCAAGATAAATACTATAAAGCTCTCTAATTTTGTTGTTGTTTTCCATTAAGCCTAACTAGTGAAAACAAGAAACAAAAAGACAAAATTGCAGAATCTAAAGGAAATAACTTCGAGCACTCACACCGGAGGATGTGAGTACCTCTTGCCTTACCTCCCCGACAACGGCGCTAGAAAATAGGCGTTTGCCGTGGGAGGTTCTTCTTATTCAATCCTCCGGTGTGAATACCTTTTACCTTACCTCCCGGCAACAGCGCCAGAAAATAGGCATTTTCCGTGGGAGGTTCTTCTTCTTTAATCCTCCGGTGTGAATACCTTTTACCTTACCTCCCCGGCAACAGCACCAGAAAATAGCTTGATGTCTACGCACTTCTATTCTTGTAGACAGTTGTTGGGCCTCCAAGTGCAGAGGTTTGTAGAATAGCAGCAAGTTTTCCCTTAAGTGGATCACCCAAGGTTTATCGAACTCAGGGAGGAAGTGGTCAAAGGTATTCCCTCTCAAGCAACCCTGCAATCAAGATACAAGAAGTCTCTTGTGTCCCCAACACACCAAATACACTTGTCAGGTGTATAGGTGCACTAGTTCGGCGAAGAGATAGTGAAATACAAGTGGTATGGATAATTATAAGTGGTAACGGTGATAGAAAATAGCTTGATGGCGTGGAAAAGACTAAAGGCAAACTGAAATAAAGATAGTAGCAAGCAAACATGTAATAGATCTAATAGCAAACAATGTTTCAATGCTTAGAAACAAGGCCTAGGGATCATACTGTCACTAGTGAACACTCTCATATAAATATATTCTTCTTTATGATACTACGCTGAACTACTCTCCGGTTGGACACTCTAATCCATGGTAGGGCTATAACAGCACACCTCAAAGTTAATCTTTCCCATCAAGAAACCCCACACTGTCACCTTGAGTACTAGATGAGTCCAACAAACACCACAATTTCATAGAAAAATCCAACTCCAAATATAACTCATAACAAGTATTTGTAATCTCTAGCCTAAGTGCCACCATGGTGTGCACGTTGTCACTTTCACACACATGGGGAGAGCAGAGATCTATTAAAGCACTTGAGTAGCAAGGTAGATCTATATATTACAAGCTCATGATCTCAATAAGATCATACATAGAGAGAGATGAACACATAGCTACCGGTAGAACCCTTAGCCTCGAGAGAGAACTACTCCCTCCTCATCATAGGAATCAACAACGACGAGGGAGATGGTGGTGGAGATCGATGGAGATGGCTCCAGGGCACTTCCCCGTCCCAGCAGGGTGCCGGAACAGAGACTTTCTGTCCCCCGAATCTCCCCTTCGGTGGCGGTGGCACTGTAGAACTTTTCGTGGATTTCTGATTGACTATCTAGGGTTTTTGCATCGGGAGGCTCTTATAGGCGAGAGAGGCAAGGTCGGTGGCCGGCCAGGGGGCCCACACCATGCCCTGGCGCGGCCTAGGCTGGCCCGCGCCAAGGAGGGGTGTGGCCACCCTGTGGCCCCTCTCCGACTCTCCTTCTGGCTCCGTGAGTCTTCCGGGAAAATAGTAACTTTGGCTTTTGTCCCGTCCAATTCCGAGAATATTCATTTTCTTACTTCCTAGAACCAGAAACAGCAGAAAACAGGCAACTGGCACTGTGGCATCTTGTTAATAGGTTAGTCCAAGAAATCATATGAAAAGTACTCCAAAGTGTGGACAAAACATAAGAAAGTAGATAAAACCAAGCATGGAACATCAAAAATTATAGATACATTTGCAATGTATCAGGTATTTGAACTATCATAACATGCTTCAAATTTGTTGGTTGAATCTTACCAGTGCATGCAAATTCTTCTGTAACAAATGAGTGCGATGCTCCATAATCAAACAACACTCTTGCAAGTACTGAGTTAACAGAAAACATACCCAGCACGACATCTAGCGCTTCCTGGGCTTCCTCAGCATTCATGTGGAAAAGACGGCCGGTACGGTTGTGTGGGTTTCCTAGGGCAAATGTCTTTCCAGGCTGAACACGGTGCTGCTGTTGGGCATGTGCAGTAACATTGGTGGCTGCAGCAAGCTTCTTGGTACACTCGTTGGAGTAGTGACCCGTGACTCCACACTCAAAGCAAGTTATCATTGACTTGTCTTTTCCTACGACAGGCACATCATTGCTTCCAGTCCTCGGGGTAGTATTGTTGTTGTTGGTGTTGCTATTTTTGTTGGATCTTGGCGGTGCACAGTTGAAGTTATTGCGGTTGCCGGGGTTGTTGTTGTTGTGGTGGCCTCCGGGCCTTGGGTTTCCTTCGCCATGATTGGGGTAGTTCGGACGAGACATAGGGGGTCTATTGTTTCTGGGTGCATATCCTGCAGATGGGTCTATCTCATCATGCAGACCATTCAAGAATCTCTCTTTCTTTTTCGCTTTTGTGCCAATCTCATCTGGGGCATATCTAGCTAAAGACAGGAATCTGTCATGATACTCCACCAAAGTCATCCTTCCTTGCTTTAAATATCTGAACTCATCCCTCATCCTCTTGATCAGACCCGGGGGCACATGGGTCCTACTGAACTTGAGCTTGAACTCCTCCCACATCATCATCTGACCTCCATTCATGGTACGGGTGCTATTCCACTAGGATCTGGCATAACCGAACAGATAGTGGGTGGCAAACAGTACCTTCTCATTTGCATCAACTCCTGCGACCTCTAAATTGTTTTCCATGGTTTGCAGCCAATCATCAGCATCGAAGGGTTCTTCTGACTTGCTAAACATAGGAGGGTTGGTATTCTGGAAGTTTTTGAGTTTGGATCCATGATGATCTTGGCTTCCATGGCCCTTATTATTGTGAGCCATCTGGGTTATCTGTTGAAGAGTGGCTAAGTTGGTTTGGCGTTCAGCTCAACCGGCTTCACGATCAGAAACTAACATTTGCAGAATTTACAACATTGGGTCCTGAGATGAGCTGCTTCCTCCGGGGTTACCGCGAGTCATCTGAAGATTGAGATATATAATGAGACAAGTGGGAAATTTCTATGGTTCATGGGTTTGTTTTAGAAAAAGCTTTAGACTTTGAGCATGACTAAGGTTTGCAAACTAACAACTTCTTCTCATTCATTCATTCTAGGCACACAATACAAACACACCACAAATACTAAAGTACATGGTCTTAAGGACCATTCTGGCAAGCTACGATACAATGGGACCGGGTACACTCACACCTACGATAGTGCTCAAGTGCAACTACTAAGCATCAGAACTGTCAGGCTCCTCATCATCAATGAAGTCAGAATCATCCTCATCAGTGTGGTCCTCTATGGCGGCGTCCTCCAGGTAGTCATCATCATCACTGAGGTAAGAGTAAGGATCTCCATGGATGTTTTCACCTTCCTCTTCCTTCTCCTCCAGCTGGATCTCCTGATCGTGGATGGTCTCCTCCAGGGTTGCCACCTTCTGACGAAGACGGGCGATGATGCGATCCTTCTTATCGCGCTGGCGACGGAGTGACTTGCGCTCCTTAGCAGTCATGGCGAGGGTCTACTTCCTTTCAGCGGCTTCCGCATGATTATGGTTGGCGTATGCACGATCATTGTCCAACTCATTCTGAGTCTCATGCAGCATGAAGTCAATGTGGTCCATGTGGTGCTTCAGTTCTGGATGTGTCGGCATGGCCAAAGGCTGTCCCATAGAGTCACGTCTTGCATAGTGGGCAAAACGGGTGCTCGTTGAGCTGGTTGATGTTCTGTGCACAGAAGCGAGCAAGTGCCTCCTGCATTGCCCTGGCTAGTCCTTCTAACCAGTTGTTCTCCCTCAAGCTGAACTGAATCTTCTCTGAAAGTGGTGGCTCCATTTTGCCTATCAGGTCAGCAACAATCAACCACTATAGCTCTCCTCTAGATTGGTCATTGAGCTATGCTCCGAAGAACTCTGGGTGCGGGTGTCCAAGATACTCCGAGAGCTGGTCCAAATCCCTCTCAAAGATCAGCTCCCCTCCATTGCCCAACTGGTAAAACTTGCTATATTTGACCTCCATCTATAAGCAATAAAGATGAGTAAGTTAGTGAGGTGATCATGTGTGTAACTTTTTGTGTAGTATTATAAATCTTTGGGGAACAAGTGATATTTTTTTTGAAAGAATCTCAAGGGTAAGAGGGAGAATAGGTTTTTGTAAATACTCACTTATTTCTGTTTTAAAACTAGGTTTTTCAAGCGTCCATTCTAACTAGGGTCTCCTATGATCAGGATGGCTCTCATACCAACCTGTCAACACCCGGATTTTTAAGTCCAGATGCCATTTTTGCGAGACATAACAGAAATGGTACCACACTACATCATCCATTGCAAACCATAGTAGTCTTACAAATAAAGGATCTCATGAACCAGTCTTAATACAATCAAAGCAGCAGAAAGTAAATGTAGTAGGGCTCCATCTTCGGGGTCACAGGCAATGCTGATGATGGGAGATGATCCTAATTGTCATAGACCTCCTACTGTCCATCTTCTGGGTAGTCTTCCTCGTAGTCTGGCCATGGGAATATCCAGGGACAAAGCCATGAGTACTCTTTAAGTACTCGCAAACTACCACTAACATAGGTAAGGTAAAACCAATAGGAATCTTAAGCTCCAGGTTTGTTTGCAAAAAGGCAGGTTTATTGCATAAGAACTTAAGAGTAAAGACCTAATTTTAGTTCTCTACATCCCTTAAGTGGGAAATTAGATTTCATGTCCACAACTCTGTTGTGGTCAAGTCAAGGTCATCTTTCAAGTCACAAGTCATTTTGAAAACATCTGACAATGGAACAGTATGGCCACTCCAACTGTCCATAACCGCGGACGCAGCTATTCGACTAGTTTGACACTCTGCAGAGGTGGTACAATTTCAACACAAAATTCGATACATCCATCAGGGATAACCCTGAATCATCATACTTGGTATGCGGATAATCAATCCTAACCTTTCAATTACATACCCTAGTATAGGCACCTCCCCTATGAGCTTGGCCTCCCAGCATGGCCAACTGCCATCCCGGGAACTGCATAGGTGGACATTCATATTTACGAGGTAGCCTCAGCTCAACCTCTTTCGCAAGGGAACCCATACTAAGACATATGAACCTCCAGTTAAGCCCTACCCAACTCAGGTATTGTGGTTGTACGGTAAAATTGGAATGGTATCGCATCCGAACCCAACCATCAGTTTTTGTCAAAGTCAAGGCTCATGCCTCATGCAGTTTCATCATCAACCCATTGTGTTTCATAACACATGTCAAAACATTTCAATAGAATGAATCATCATTCCAAGGTTATCAAAATCATTTTCACCAAGTGTTCCCATCTAAAGTGGTCAAGTTTTAGTTTTAGCACTAGCCACTAGTATTGAGTGTATCACTATTGAGGGGGTGCTAATCAAGTATAAGTACCCAAGACTAGTTCTACTATCCGGATGGTATCCATCCTATTTTCCACTAATCACCATTCATTAACTAAGTAAGAAACTTTAGTAAAAGGGAAAGTAAAGCTTGCATATAAAACTAGGATTGGTATAATCAAAATTGCATAACCAAGCATGCATGGTGCATCTTGCATAGGTTCTATAGCATAGTAGGCTTGCATGGATAGCTGGCATAGTTTAGCTTTCCTTGAGCAGTGTAGTTGTTGAAGTTCTCTTCCTATTCTTCGAAGTACTCCTCTTCGTCGTATCCCGGGTCGGTACTAGCGTCTATAAATACATTGAATGTACACAATCACCAAACAATACTTAACTACTTCTATTTAGCACACAGGGGCTCACACTAGATGATCTAGCATCATCTCAATCATCACATGAAATATTTACACCTTCTTATTTATCTTATTTTGGAAAAGTAATTTCTACTCATTGAAAATACTTAAGATTTAATATCCTCTAATTAAAATATGGGATCATGTTGACACATGTAATCACCACATATTTCAATATTTGGGAAAGTGTGTTAAAGTGGTGGTCATATATTACAAGATTTAATATTACTATTTAATAATATTAAAGTGGCTAGAACAACTTATATAGCATCTTATTAATACTAGTCCATTTTTAATATTTGTAAAACCAAATATTTTTACATATTCATGTAGAGCATGGCAAATGTGATGTTTGAGAGTTGGAATCAACTCAAAAGCATTCATGGTTGATTTTATAGAAATGTTTGAAGTGGTAAAAGTCTCTGTCTTGTTATTTTTAGTATAGATGATCTATACATTCAAATGGTTTGAATCCAACGAGAGTGATTAGATATTTTTAATACCTTTCTTACAAAATTGAAATCATGCATATTGGTTCAGTATATCTCTTTGAATTGAATTTTGAATCTACTGACAGAATAGGGTTTTAAACTAAATAGACAAATTCTATTTGAATTGCTAGGCTCTGCGCGGGAAAAGAAATGGGCCAGCCCAACTACACGACGCGTGCGCAGCGGCTGCTGACAGGTTGGTCCTACTCATCAGTGGCTCTATCTAACCGAAGCGGTATCAGCAAATCTCAGCGCTATGATTAGAACAAGATCTACGGCTGAGGTTCATCGTCTACCTCGCGGTGCTCCGACGAGATAATAAACCTAGCGGCACGGTGGGGGACGCTGGGGGCTTACCAGGGCTCTATCTAGGTCTGGCGATGGGGGCGAACGAACTGATCGACGACGGCGAGGTGATTGGCGGTCGTGACGACTCCTAGGGTGGCTCCAATCGACGACTCCCTTTCTTCACTGCAGCGGCGAGCTCCAGCCAAATTCTGTCGGGGTGGTGCTCGCCTTGATCCGGGGAGAGGTCTGGGGTGTTTCTGAGAGAGAGGGGAGTGAGATGGTGTGCCGTTTGAGGTCTGGGGTGGCTCCTATTTATACACCATCTTTGGAGGCAGGGCGGCATGGTCGGGCTCATCGGCGACACTGCTACAGGTTGCGATAGGCATGGCAGATGGCATGGGTCGACGCGGTGGACTGTGGTAGTTGCCACGCGTGTAGTGGCGCGGTAAGGGGAGGTCTCAGTCGGTTGGGCGATGTCGGCGCTCTGTTCGGGTACGGCGGTGTTTGTCATCGAGTACGGTGGTCACGGGGCGCGCGACAGCGAATGATCATGTCTGGGAGGTGGCTGGTGACGCGAAGGGTGCGGGTATGAGTGGAGAGAGGGGTACGCGTGCGCGAGGCGGCTTCAGCGCTCCATCGTGCTCTCAGCATGGCAGAGAATTAAATGGGCGCGGCTGTTCTAGCTTCTCCACTTCTCGCCGTTGGTCAAGGGGTGGACAGAGAGGGCGGTGAGGTCACGGCTACTCGATAGACATCGTGGGAGAGGGCAGTGCGGCATGTGGTGTCTTGTCCATGATCGACCGGCATGACATGCTAGGTACGGTCATGGCACTGGTCATTGTGGTGAGTGGTGTTGCTCCATTGCACGACCAAGTACTGGGAGTGATCGTGGGCTGGCTATATAGTCGAATTGGATACAAAGGATGATCAATTGATTGATCAAAACAGTAGATAGTTGTTGAATTTGTACTGTGTCTGCGAAGTGTTCGACTAAATGGCCGCATGAGCTTAATCTTTGAATTATTCAATGATTTTTGGTGGGTGAGCTGGTCACATGCTTGGTAGTCTCTGGTTGCTAGGAATTGTCAAGTGGTGTTGGTTCGAGTGGTTTTTGAAAAATGATGATCTATGTACCTACACTTGATTCAATTTTGAATTGCCTCTCAAATAGATTTAAAAATAGTTTCTGTAAGTTTGTCAAGTTTGCTTGGGTTCATTTTTACTTGGTCTAGCAAGGGGTGAAAAGAATTAGAATTGTTTCTGTTTGAAATCTTTTACTAGAGATTTCCAAAGTAATCTAGGGGTTAACTTTGGCCAAAGTGACCATATGATCATATGCTTCACAATTGGTTTTCTTTTTATTTGATTTTGCTTGGAAAAGATCTAGATGATGTGGTAATCATCTTTAAACTAATCCTTATCATTTATAGCAATCAAACATGGAAAATGCAATCATTCATGCTTTAATGGAAATCACTCATGCATTCATATAGAGTTTAATAATAAAAGTTTTTGTTAGCCCTAAACTTGGGTGATTAGAACTTGATAATCTTGTTTAATATTTTTGAGGTGTTACATATTCACGCCCCCTTTACATGCCCATACGATCCATTTCACCAGTTATTCACCCGCTCCACTCTCTCTCACCCCTGTCGCCCTATGACCCCTAATGGATGGAGGCCACAACGCCTCGGACATGGCGACGACACGTACCCCATGCCTACTCCTTGTCGCTTTCGACCACACCCGCCGGTGGAGAGACCACCCCGCAGCCAACCCGTGCGTGCACGCCTACCTTCTCCCTATCTCTGCCCTGTATGCAAAAAACTGTCGAGCTCGGCATTCACTCGAGCACGTCTAGCCCCCTCTCTGTCTCTCCCTATCTCAACGGCTCCTAGATGAGCGCATGCGTCCAATCGATGGAGACTAAGCGTGCAGCTCTCCGCCACCACCCCGCTTGACCAACCCAGCACTTCCGCCCATGCTCTATGCCTCATCCTAGACACAGTGCACCGTGGGTGCACCTCTCTCGAATTAGAAGCCCTATATCGCCCCTCTCCTCCCAAACACCCCCATTCGACTTTCTTAGCTCCACATCCACTCCCTAAGGCCCGAGGTTTGGCCTCTCATTCTCGCTCGCCATGGATACTGAGTTTCTCGCCGTAGTACTAAGAGCTTGCGAGCAAGGTTGTCATCGATGCACTCAACCTTTCTTCCCCATCTCTACATGCCCATGCTCCCCTTTGCATGTCACATCTAACCGTGCCCTTGTTTCTCCCCTAGGACGACAAAGTCGACCGTGATGCTGGGAGCCCGAGCTGCCACCGTGTTGTCATATGGAAGCGAGGGAGCCAGATTAGGGAATCTCCCAGACCTCCGTCGACCACCGCTTCACCCTCCGACCACCCCCATCATCTCCTCGACCCTAGGTGAGCCTCTTCTTCGCTCGCACCATCGCAGTTAGGGTTCCCATGCATCACACGCATAGGGATGACGACAACGAGTCAGGGTTGTCGATCTCCCTTTTAATCGGACGGCCAAGGAGCCCCCCTATCACTTCCGTGGTGTGGTGCTTAAATATGTTTGACCTACATTTTTCCTAGAATTAATTGATCTATTGTGAATTTCTGAGAAATTATTTACTACTGAAGGAGTTGTTCTCAGTAGAAAAATCATAACTAATTAAATAAAAATGCTAAAAATGAAAAACCACTTATGATAGATTCCTTATTTCAAAAACTACCCAGTGGTATGTTTTTGCATATTTTTGACCTACATAACTTGGTTGTGGAAAAAAAAACCTTCTAATAGTAGTGTTTAGCAATTACTTCATAAGCATAGTTTTAAAAACAATTTTTGAGTGATTCAAGTTGTTGTGTGCTCTTAATTTCTCTACCTACTGGTACCTACTAGTAGAATTGATTTCCTATTTGTGTTGAATGATGCACTGTACTATTGGTATTGTTTTGCCATGTGTGTTGATCGTATGCTTGTTTGTGTGTTCTCTTATGATGATATATACGAACGAGGAAGGTTACGAGGAAGAAGGAGGTTTTTAAGAAGCTAAAGAAGAGGACCAAGGACAATTTGCCGAGAAAGGTAGTCCACCTACTTTCTCATAAGCTTGTACTAATATTTATTTTATGCATGTTTTACTTATCCACTATCTCAAATTGCATTGTTTTACTATAATGTTGTTTATATCTTGTAGTAGCTTGGCTCCTCCAAGATAAATTGAATTTTTACTGCTAAGTACAATCCCATGTGACAACCATATTCCCTTTTTAGTAGTATGGTGGTTAACACCATGCCCCTTTGCAACCCCCTTTTAGCAAAGTAAAAACTATAGGTTGGGAACCCCTCAAAATGTTTACAAATGGTTTTATTTCTAAAACCTTGGGAAGGTTGCCTTACCAAGAGGAAGTTTTGGAAAGGATAAATGTTTGTATTCAAATGATGTCAGAAAGAAAGAGGAGGAAAAATGTTTTAAGAAAACAACAATCGGTTCTATGTAGTTTTTCTGGAATAATTAAACCATACAACCACACTACCCTTGACTGGTATGGGGCTTAACTTGAAGTTTATTTATTATAGTATGGGATGCCTCACAACTACTATAAGGGTTCGAGTCCCTCAAAGCTAGATTTTTCCTAGAGTATCCTTGGTTGACCTGGGAAAGACGCAAACTACCATCTTGGCAGCTAGACGATACTATGAGCCTCTCATTGAAAGTGCACACTCAAGGAGTGAAAAAGGCACACCAGATGGTCCTTGGTACCTGACATACCAGTATTGAGAGGAACACCACATATGGTAGGAGCCCATGCTAGGGTAGGGATTCTAAGGGTTTTGTTTGGTTATTTGACCCATGATCCATGCGTGATCAGGGCAGGGTATACCGAAACTTGTGGGCAAAGTGTACAACCTATGCAGAGTGTCAATATATTCCATGTATGTGGTCATGGATGGTTGGAAAGGTTTCTGCTTAGTAGTGTTGGGTTTTGGTTTTACATAAAAATGTTTTTGGAAAATCAAAGGCTTTTAGGAAATGGTTTTGGGTCATGGGATGACCCAAAAGGGAGGAAGTGTTGTGTTCATGTGATGAATGGAAAGGAAAGGAAATGTCTTGATCATGGGATGACCGACAAAGAAAATGGGTGACCCATCCTAGTGGATTTCAACTCCAAATGTGTTTCAACCAAGATATGGAGATGCTATATCTACAAGAGAAACTAACTTTAGAAAAGAACCGTAGATAGAGTCACCCTACTACTACAGCCATATTGCATATCCTTTTGTTATGTTCCTCTTAGGTGTTTTGCGAGTACATTCCAACATACCACTGACATTGTCCCTGGCTAACTTGGTCAGACTTCAAGGAAGATTGCGATGATGAAGGCTTCAATGACGACTTCACGAACTTGGATGTTTCAGTTGCATGTAGGTTAAAGGCGTGACTTGGGTCTGCTGCATTTGGAAGTTTCCGCTGTTATCTTGATAGTTCTGCCCGACCTAGCATTTATGTAAGACTTGGTCATCTTACCGCTTGTAAGACTTTAAATTTGATACTGTAATGAATATTGTACTTTGATACTAAGTCGATTGTGCACCACGATGCATTGATCTAGGGACCATGGTGATTTGCATAAGGCTATCTCAGTTAGCTATTCCGGGGTCCCCGCACTAACCATTGGATTTTTTTCATATGTTAAATTATATCATGTCTAGTATCTAGAAGACCTTTGTTAGCCTTTAGAACAATCAACACTATGCACAATCCTCAAAACATACTTCTCCATAAATATAGAATCTTTGTAACACCCCAGTTTTAGTTAATCCTTAATTAGGGTTATTTGTGCATTCATGAGAATCATTAGTTTTGCTAAGAATAAAAATGAATGCAAGAAAGAAAATAAATCCCTAACCCTAGTTTCTTCTCTCTCTAAAATCATTTCAAAATGGTTTTGGTTTTTGAAAAATACAAAATGTATAGAGCCCAATCGGTATACAAGGGCCCTGCTTTGTTCTCAAATATTTTACAAAGCTCTGGTATTTTGTAAATATTCAAAACAAAATGGATTTTGAAATACAAAAGAGAAGAGAAGAAAAACTAAATTGTAAAAAGGTTTTGCAAATAAAAATGACCAGTAGAGCTCCCTGGGCCGTAGCCCATCTCTCCCTCCCTCTCTCTGCCGCGCAGTGCAGCCTGCAGCAGCCGCATCAACCTTTCCCGTGGCCCAACCTTGGCCCAAGTCAGCCCATTTAGAGCATGGTACCCCTTCGGCCTTCTTTTTGCCCATCATCTTCGTCGACGATGAGCAAGCTGCTCGCTATCGTTGTCGCCACCGTCGCCATTTGTTCGTGTAGAGATGCTCGTCCGCACTGTGATCCTCGCTACTGACGTCCTCGAGGTCTACAAGTACCCCTCCCGCCACCAGATGAACCCTAGCTTCCCTCCTTCCTCCTTATCCTCTCCTCGCCGGACCCTAGCTCTCTGGAGCTTTGGGGCGCCATCGTTTCTGCCCATCTCTTGACTAGCTGAGCGTGCCATTGTGACCCACTGCTTATCCTCGTCCGATTGCCCCTAGACACACAAGTTGGAGAGGACTAAGGCGGCACAATTGACCCCACCGTCGCTAACACCAGCCACCGCCATTTCCGGCCACCCAGCCCATACCTCATCATTAAGCTTTTCACACTCCTGACAAGCTTCTGAAGCTCAAGGTGAGCTCCGCTTGCCGTATCTGCCGCGTGCCGTGCGTGTGCAAGCTTCGCCATCGTTGCTCGCTGTAACCCTAGTTCTAGTGACCCTCCTGTAGCGGTGCCACCAGGTTTAGGCTCCCTGCGTCATTCTCGTTCGAACCACCAGCCCCATGTGTGCTAACATCAGCGTGACGCAGTAAAGGTTTAATAATTGTTT
The DNA here is from genome assembly GCA_916181665.1 of Avena sativa. NCBI lineage: Eukaryota > Viridiplantae > Streptophyta > Magnoliopsida > Poales > Poaceae > Avena > Avena sativa. Next base: position 622,644,857 of record OV702289.1, read on the forward strand.
TACTAATTTCAGAAATTTATTAAATACTCCAAAATTCATATCTAATTATTTATAAGTCAGAAAAATATGTATAATATATCAAAATGTTCAGAAAAATGAGATCCACACTTTAGCATCAAAATCATGCATTGTTCAACAACTTTCATTGCAATTTTAATTAGAAGAACGTATGAACCTCCGTAGGTGATTCCAAATTTCCCCTTGTTCTAGGGTTTGCACCCATCAGACCCTATTTAAAATGGTCAAGCCTGTCCTAGGGTATCGTTTTGATACAATTTAACTTGTCATATCATCATCCTTGCTTGAGCATTGCATCGATGCCATGTGTTGATTGTTTCTCTCTCTTTCCGGTGTTTACTTCTCCTCAGTAGAATACGATATCGAGATCGAGATCAAAGACCGAGATCAACACCGCTGAAGATCGATGAAAAATACTTGGCCAGCTATAACCAAGTCAAGCAGAGGGCTTCTGAAGATCTGCTTTATGGTTATGAACAGGCAAAGGCAAGCATAGCCCCACCGTTATACAATCCTATGGTTTTGAAAGCATTTCAATTCTTGCCATGATGCATACGATTCTACTGTGGTCTTTTATCGATAGATAGAGTATCCTATCTATTGAATTACTCCCTTTGAGCTTATATTACCTGATCCACTACTCCTAGGATAACTAGGTTTGGCTTGTGTGCACTGCTAGAGCTTATATCAGTGTCTTACTTAGCCATGCTTAGCTGTTAGTGCTGGTCCATCCAGATGATATATCAGATGCAGAGAATCTAGTATGATAGGAGAACAAGGTACACTGATGAGGTAAGATCAGTGATAAAGGTTAAACATGCTAAGGCTTGTATGGGAGGCCACGGTGGGATGTGGTTTTTGTAGTCCCATGCTCACCACCATTAGGACCCGAGTTCTTGCCCTCGGAACCAATACAAGCGTACAACCACACGGGGCCTAGAAAACCCCACAAGTAACTAACTTGCTTAGTAGATTCCATGAGTCACATAGTTCGGCGTTACATTCAACATATGCATAGAAAATATTTTGAAAGATTTAGCGGGTGAAAGTGCATCATAACAGGTAGGTAAGCATGGACCGGGTTGCTTGGGGTCGATAGAGCCCCTGATAAACTAACCTCGCCTCACATCTCTAGGGACCTGCTTCGGGACTTGATCCTTTACGGCGGAACCCTCCTTAGAGTGTGACTCATGGTCTTGGCGAAAGCAAGGTAAAGGTCGTGTCCAACCACCCTCTGCCGGCCTTCCAAGGAAGATGGCTAATCATTGTGGCATTAAGAGAAGGTTGGTACGTGCGGGTAAAGTTGTACACCCCTGTAGGGTTAAATCTTTTCGAAAAGCCGTGTCCACGGTTATGGACGACTTGGGAAAACGTGAGATCAAAGAGAACTTTAGCCTAATCGTAAAACTTGGCAACTAAGGTTTGTTAAGGATGCTACCTCACTGGTATGAGGGGGTGATCCTAGTTGTGAGATGAGGATTACTTTGGTGGATATCAAAAGATGATGATTAATTCTTCGGAGATGTCGCTCTCTTATCCCCTTTTAAAATGTTCTGATTAGTCGAGCTTCTTCTCCCTCTTGTTTTATAAACAAAGTTGGCTTTATGCAAAATAACTCCACCATCCATAAGTCTTGCAGAGTACACCCTGTACTCACCCTTGCTTTGTTGATACTTTTGTAGCAGAGTAAGTGTTCCTCTGAAGACGGGTTTGGTACGACATCGACACCGACGAGTAGCTTGGGGTTCCCGGTCGGCAGCCTGGAATCTATGGGCTGGGACGTCATCATTATGTGTTAGGCCTCTTAGGCCATTTGTTAAGTGTGCTATACTTAATATCATATTTTTCCTTTCGTTATTTGATGTTTGTGGTCTGTGACCTCTGCTTGTAATACTTTGGTTCTTTTGTGTCGCATGGTTACTGTTGTGTTACTGATTCTTCATTGGATATTCTTGAGATCTAGGTTAAGCTTATGTCAGGCTAAGGTCTGAGATTTGTTTAATCCTGATCCCGGGGGTGTCAAAGTTGTTGGTATCAGAGCAGTACCGATCGTAGGAAAACCTTGCTATTGGTCAATGTCGAGTCTAGTGCTTGTGAAAACTATTTTAGAGCTGAAAAGTATTTGCGAAAACTCTAGTATGGTTCTTTTGCTCCTTATCTGGTATCGCTCTAACTCTGGGTCATCTTACCTTGAGTTGACTTGGAAAAGTTTTGATATCTCTTCTAGTCTTTCAAAACTTAGGTGCCTTCTGGGCATGTCGTTTCTTAACCATTTGACCTAGTGTTGAGTTCTTTAGAGTTGTGTGTGTTGTGTATTCTTTGTTCCCTTTTCTCTATTTCAGCTGAGAGATCCCTTCCTATCATGATCTCTCTGTCCTATGGCACCTACAATTTCATGTTGATGGTTCCATGGTTTTCTGTTGTAGGCTTTGAGGTTTCTTTTCGCCTTGTGTGCCTCCTTTTTATTTGTTTGGGTACTTCAGAAGTCGTTTCTTCTATTGGAAGCTACCTTGTGATTACTATCTTGTAGTGTACGCTACGTCACTCAAGTAGTAGTTACTTCTTTCTAGGGCTTTAACCCACAGACTTGAACCGAAGATCCCGGACTGTGCTAGATTCTGGTGTTTTGAATCTTGTACATGAAGCTGATCTTTAACCCAAGATCCATTCCTTTGACCCCTGTTGCTAATGTTCACACATTACCCCAAGATGTCTAGTTTTTAAATATAGCCTTTGAGTTTGTGGTTATTGTCGTTGTTGGATCGTGACAATTAAGGACTTCCCCTACCACTAGTTATGGCAGATGTTATTTAATGGAACCAAATAGATCACGACAAGAGTACTCCTAGTGAGTCTCATATCTATACTCATGACTCTGCCCCATCTCTCCCTTCTATGCAATGGTTCTCGGAAGATTGATAAACCATGCATCCACATCTCGGGATTCCATCCCGAGCATGTTCCTTTTCCCTTTGTTGTTTCCGACCTTTGTCTACTAGTTGGTAGCCATGTAGTAATGTGCATTGGTATCTTCCGATGCAAGATACTCTTGTGGTCTATCAAGACAAACCATTTCAGTATGTCAGGAGAAACAAACTCCAATACCTTGTCATATCTAGGACCAGGTAAAAGTATTGTAATCTGCATATCAAGAGGCATGATTAGCTTCTACTTGCTCTACCTTCAAGTATCACACCCTCTTATACTAAGAGGTCATGTCGAGTTTCAACCCCCTTAATGAAGTGATGCTCACACACATCTTTACCCACCATTCCTCCAAGCTTTCATGCTCGTGAATGACGCGTGTGTGTAATAATGTGGCCATCTAAGATTCTCAATAATCATTATTGCTTCGAACTCCAAGGACATTTGTGTCATCTTTAGCATGATTGGTTAACCCTATCACTAAGCAAAGGATGACTGTGCTACAAGTCCGTTACTCTGGTACACTCTCCTCGATCAAAGAGTTAGGGTTGTGCCGAAGCTTTGAGACTATGCCTCCTTGCCCTACCAAGCAAGTTTCCTCTCGAACTAAGTGACATAACGGTGGTTCGTGATATTCTAGGTGTCACCAGAAGTATCGCCATGTTGCCACATGAACATGTAGTCAACTTCTTGAGCAAGCTAGTTCTTTGAACAACTTCTATCTCCAAGGAACCATATTGGATAAACTAGTTGGTTGAGCTTAAACAGCAACTTGGAGAGTTGCAAGATAAAAGTACTATCTGACTTAATTCCTTTTTAAATGGATGTCTAGTTTTGTTCGTGTTGAAGAAAGATAGTATTTCCTTCATGGATATGTTATCTTCCCCCACCTTTGATTTGATTTGTGTTATCGTCAAATCAAACTCAGCTCCAAGGACTATCTTGATGATGTTGCTACTTGTGATGTTTCACTTGAGTACATTCTCATGTCCTCTGGTCCGACCAATACTTTTGCCTTATTCATATGTCATATGAGTTCATCTTCCTGGAGTGTCTTGATAATTTTGTTATTGAGCCCATCGATAGCATCCTTATCTTCTCCATGCTAGACTACATTCATATGGAATAGTTGGCATAAATGTTGGAAAACTTTCTGAGAACCTTCTTCGGGTTGTTTTGAAGTATGTGTTCTGGATGTTAGTAGTGACCTTCTCTAGTTTACGTGCAATTGTAGAGAGATGGTGCCATGGATTCGAGTAGAGTTATCTATGTACCCTCAAGAACACAATTGTATTTAGTTGCAAGTACTTGACGTGTGTGCACTTGTCTTTTGACAATTTGTTAATACATGGGTCTAGCAATCTAGCTTAGTCTTTTGGAGCTTTACACTGTAGTATTGAGAATCTAGTGACTTTACCTTTGTAGTAAATGTGGCACACTTTCTATTCGGACATGCTTGAGTCTGAAGTATCATTCCACCTAACCAAATCTGAATCTCAAGCAGGTATGATGGTTGGTGTTCTTCAAGGTTTTGGGATAGGTTTCTTTGAAATCCAGCAAGATTTTTGTAATGGTTGACACAACTAGTCGGAAGACCTATTGCCATATTCTCTTGAATCACCAAATAACAACCACTCTTCATGATGCATCTTCTATGATTCATTATAGGAGTTGTGCTTATGATTCCCTTTGTATCTGAAGTGCGATCTTTACTTGATGTCTGCTTTCTCGAATATCAAGGAGAACATTTAAAATAGTGTTGCTAAATGTCTCTTGGTCGATCCTCCATATCCTTTTATGTTGGCAAGCGTTTGTTGAGCCAAGTAATAGAAGTCTAAGAATGAAGCTTCGTTTTCCTCGTGTCATCAAGAATCTTCTTACTTAATCATCCTAGTGGTGTAAAGTGATATCACGATCTTTGGAAAAGATTTTGTTAATCCTGGATGAATACAGAGTTTCCTTCATTTTTCAATCATGTTCAAAGAGCGACTATGATTTTGGTAATCATCAGTTCCTCTTGTTACATGTTCTTTGTGACTCTTATGAGTCCTCGCCACAAAACACCTTTCTATCTTAGCCTTCTGTTAAACGAAAGAATGACCCTTCTGTATCAAAAGTAGTTCAACAACTTCGTTATTCGTATCTTTGTATCCCTGAAAGTCGTCGTGCTAAGGCCACAAAGGACCAGCGCACTAGAGCAACAACCATCACCAGTGATGACATCCGTATATCGGAGGAGACTGACCTGAAAACAAACCGACGAACATGAAAACGGACAGAATTCCAGGAGATCCGCCGGACAAATGACTCCACGCGCCCTCCGTTGGCGCTAGATGCACCACCGGAGCGAGGATAGAGTGGGGAGAATCTTATTCTGACTTCAGGACGTAGCCCTCGTCTCAACATCCCGAAAAAAACACTAAAAAACTATTAAAACAAAGTACGGAAAACCTCTCACCGGCGAGAGGCCGTGGTCCGTCACACCTCCAAGACCCTAGGGCCACCGGAGGCGGAGTGGACCGGCCGACGGAGGGGTAGATCATCAATTGTTGGATATGATGTGATTACATTACAGTTTAGAAGAATAAAATACCAATTCCGTACGTACTCTTAACATAATGTACAGTACATTACTGCCACTATTTACAGTTCAGTGACAGGAAGGCAAGGAGCACACGACAAAATGAACCAGCCTTATGTATGAACAAAAATGACGTATGCTAGAGTCCATTTCGTTCATTGTATCTGGACACCTTCCCCAGTGCCGGGAACCTAGACCGGGATGTAAGTATCCTCCGTTTCAGGACTCCAGAGACCAATAATGGCAATGCTAACGTCCATACATATAAACACACATGAACGGGCAGTGTGTTCTCATTGGTTAGTTCATCCCCACTGAAGCTTCGATCAATCAGAATATCATTCGCATGAACAGCGTGAACTCAAGGCCAAGGTTTGTGTAGATCACTAGACTACCCCCTGCACAACCTTTTCTCCTGTTCTTTTTATTAGTTTGCTTTTATCCTTCTTCCTTGGGAGTCCTTCTATGTATGAGCTAGTAGATGCATTGTGATCTCTGGATCATTGTTTTATAGGAATTTATTACAAACAGCATGCAAAATGGGAAACCACATTCGATCTGAGATAGTTAATTGCCTGATACACACTAATTGTACAACATCCAGTTATGCCCTAATATTTAGTTGTGGCGTAAAAGAAAGACTAAAGTAACACTAAACAGAGTACCTTGTTTTGTCCACACAAAAAAGCTCAGGCCTTTCATGCGATTATCCTTTTTTCATAATTGTGGATCATTGCAAGGACTGGTTAGATACATATATTTAATTGTAGGGTTTTGTTCTCATCCCGATGGAGGTCGTGCCACCTTATATTGGTCGTGTCTGCGGCATGAGGTGTGGCGGTGTAGTTTTATGTCTGCTGTGTGTTCCTTCTCCAGATCATGCGTCTTAGATCATGTTGGCATGTTGACACCAAACTGAAATTCTTGGATGGCTTAGTGAATTAATGAATTTGAACTAACCTCTAACTCATTCTTTAGGAATGTGCAATTGATATTTTGTTCTTCTCGTTGCCGAACCATCCAGTGTTGGTGACACATCTTATCTTGGGCATGCATGCCACATTGTGTTTCCGTATCCTATCAAGACATAGAGGTGTTGGAATGTCGGACCAACATGTGGTGACGACATCACATGAATGACAATGGCTCAATCTACTATCGATGGTGCAAATCCTTGGTCATGCCTTCATTGGTTGGGTTTGCTAACAATGGCATCCATGTCGTTTTCTTCTCCAGGAATTGCTTTGAAGGACAATTCGGTTTAGCTAGGGGTCGTCCAAAGCAGGTGCAATAGTTGAAGACCGACTGCTGCTGCGTGTCAATGCTCATTACAACTTACAACATGGTCACAGTTGGTTCTTTTCTACAAATTGGTTGTGTAAATCCTCATTGGGCAGATAGTCTTGTAGTATTGCCGAGGAAGCCAAGAGTATTTTATACCATTGTGGTCCGTTAATAAATCACATTTTGTGGGTCAAACTACTAGGTGAAGTTTGCCACCTAGTATGAAGTGGCCTTGTACTTAAAAATGGAGGGGTAGTTTTTGCGCCCTGTGGTTGACAACGAAGTTCACATCAATGGATCCGGGGCTGACCAAGAAAAAACGTTCAATGGGGACAAAAATGTTGACCGGGGACATTTCTATTGATTATATTTCTTCAAAATTCAAAAGGATTTAGCAAATTGAATCGAGGCCCGGCCTGGCTCGCGTCGTTCCAACAACCGACGGGGAAGCAATCACTAGACCCGATAAGAATAACCCGCGAATCAGGAAGAATTAGTCTTTTTGTTCATTGTTCATAGTTAATAAGGAGATGGTGCAGTGCCTTTACGAAGGTGCTGTACTATCGACGATCTGAGGACGCGAAAAAAAAGAAAGAATCTCTGAGCGAGAGTGCCAAGATGGGAACCTTTACGAAGGTGCTGTACTATCGACGATCTGAGGACGCGAAATTTTTTTTTTCTCTGAGCGAGAGTGCCAAGATGGGAACCTATTCTTCAATGACTACCGGGCTCTTTGCGTGCCCCTGACTGTAATCCTAGATTGCTAAAAATATGGAACTGCAATCAATAAGTCATGTTCCTAAAATGCTCCAAAGTGATAATGTTTGTTTCGAAACGGTGATTACTTTGATCTTTGCATCCATACTTTTGAACTTGAGGTTTGAGACAAAATTTTAACCCAGAATAAACTTCTTTATGCCACTTTTAGTTCTTGAGCTAATGAGTAGTATGCTACTATATGCCCTACTGCCTTTATGTTCGCTTCGTTAGCTAATTAATGAGCTAACGGTGTCGCGTGCTGTCGACACCTGCTGACATTTCTTGACCACAACTCCACCGCGAATATACGAAGAGAATATATACATCGATCCCATGCACCGTACCGATTGCTTTACAACTAAATCGCAGATCAAACTATCAGTCTATCACTCACATGCATCCACCCCACCCCCACCAACTGCAGATGCCAGAAACGGCGCCGACGCCCCGCAACAGGCCAAAGCGTGCCACCGCGCTCCTCGACGCGGCCGCGAGAGCCCGCCTCGCGGCTCTCCCCAGGAGGGCCGACGACAGTAGCGGCAGTGAGCACGACGCGGCGCCAGCACTCTCCAGCCTAGTCAACGAGTACCTCCTCGAGGCGGAAGCCACCGTCCCGTCTGCCACCATCCTCGCCGCCGAAGCCTCCTCCGATCCGGACGACGATCCTGATGGCACCACCAGCTCACCTGCGGCGGCGGCGGACACGATCGAGGAGATTAAAGCCAACCTCGACCCGGACGACGAGCTTCGCCGACGGCTCGTCTTCGCCGTCGCGGACGCCATGCGCGGGCTAGACGATCTGCGGACAAACCGGTCGGCGTTCGGGCGAGCCGTGATGTCCCGCCTACGTGAGCGCGGCCACGACGCCGGCCTGTGCAAGGCGCGGTGGGACAAGTCGAGCGTCATGGCCGCCGGGAGCCACGAGTACATCGACGTCGTCGTGGTCCCTGGTGGCGAGAACGAAACGAGGTACGTCGTGGACGTTGGTTTCGCGGCCGGCTTCGAGGTCGCGCGGCCGACGGAGGAGTACGAGGCGGTCCTCGCGGCGCTGCCGGAGGTACTGGTCGCTCGTACGGAGAACCTCAAGAGGGTCGTCAAGCTGGCGGCCTCAGCGGCTAGGCGCTCGCTCAAGTGCAGCGGCCTCAGCGTGCCGCCCTGGAGGAAGAGGCGGTTCGTGATGGCCAAATGGCTGGGGCCCTACAAGCGGACTGTAAACTCCGTGCCGACATCGGCGGGTACGGCATTTGCCAGCAGTGGCGTGGCGGGGATCTGCCGGACCATTGTTGGCTTCTTGCCGCCGCCTGCGGCGGTAGGGACATCGTCGGGCCGGCTTTGGGGTTGAGCCGTTGAGGTGGCTGCTAGGGTCTGAACGAATGCTATGGTAAGGCTAAAGATCGCATGTACTAGTAGATAGCTTAGCTATTGAGGTTTGAATTACTAGTTAAATGGAGGATGTGTACATACTTCTTGGTTCGTTAGTTGAGTGGATATTATTGATTCTTTGTGTTGGTCATGGCATCTCCACTCGTATCCTCGTACCGCGTCCGGCATAGGCGTATTTTGGCCCGTATGGGGTGCTCAGCGCGGATGTGTTACGGGGAGCGCCCGGCGCCCGGCCGTTCACCCATACACATCCCCATACTCTATTTTTATATAATTGAATTTAAAATAATAAATGAATTAAATTAAAAATCATTCAAAACAACAATTTATTACAAGTTCATCAAATCAAACAAATAATTCAACAAGTTCAACATAGTAAACAAATAATTTAACAATTTGAATCACAACGCCAAACAGATGAACAAACTAGGTGGCTCCATGGATCCTCCACGAATGATCCACCCGATCATCTTGCAGTGATTTGAATCACAACGCCAAACAGATTTGAATCACAACGCCAAACAGATAATTTGTCTCAAACTTTTTGCCGCCTGACGAGGAAAGAAGCAAACATAGGTGGCACCTGGTGATCAACATCTGCAGGACCCTGGCGATAATACAGTTCAATGTCAAACACCAGCTTCTCCCACTCGCTCTCAATGATCATGTTGTGCAAGATCACATAGGTAGTCATGACCTCCCACATCCGATATTTCGTCCAGGTAAGAGAAGGATACCAGACAATGGCAAATCGTGCTTGCAGTACACCGAATGCCCACTCCACATCCTTCCTGCAAGCCTCCTATTGTGTCGCTGTCGGGGGGATTGTCCCCGGGTACCCCAAAGACGCACCCCAGACAAATAAAAAAGGCAATAAACATAAAGAAAAACGGCTTCGGCGGCAATCTGGGCTGCCCGGCCGGCCCACAACGACGCCACCTCATCTTTTTGGCTGGGCCGCCCCTAGTCGGCCCATCCACTCCCGCGGCCCCGACTCCACAGTGCAGCTCCCCACCTGGGAGTCCCTTGGCATTGCATGGCTGGGCCGCCTCCGCTTCATCCCCGGGTGGGCCATGCCACTCGCCTAGGCCGGCTGGAGCCCCACCCCGGCTGGGCCGCACCCGCTCCTGCCCGGCTAGACCTGCATCGCCCCCCGCCCAGCTGGGCCCCTGCGTGGCCACCACGCCCGGCTGGGCCGCCTCTCCCTCGACGCCTGGGCAGGCCGCGCCATTCAGGCCGGCTGGGACTCCACCGACTAGCTGGGATGCCAGCGACAGATTGCAGCCGGATCCTCTCTCCCAGCTTCCCATCGACCAAGTACTAGTACGGTGGACTCCAGGAAAAGTACGAGAAGATAACGAAGGACATCGACAAGACCCAGAGCACCGAGCCCATTGTCGTGGTGGTGTCACGGCAGATGCCATGGATAGGCTAAAGGTGAAGACTAATACACGCTAGGGGAATCCAGGGAGGGATAGTGAAGTGATTCTCCACATATAAGTTTATATTTGCTTTGTCTCCAAGGTTACAAGTGCTCCTAGAGCTGTATTGGCGAGAGGAGGAAGAAAGAGCCCTCTTACTCTCGCTCACAGATCACCCTTAAAACCCTAGCCAAACTAGCCAAATCAGAACCCCCTCTACAGAAGCCCTAGCCCTCCTTATATAGGAGGGGGGCTAGGTCTCCATCTAGGGCATACGTGGAGGTATATTCCTAAGAATATGCCATCACCCAAAGTAGTAAGCCGACCGGGTTACTTTTCCCTCGCGTCACACATGCAGAGGCTACGTGAGCCTCTGCGGCGCCCGCGTCAGCCGACATGGGTATCGTCACCCTTGTCGGCCACGCCTCGGTGGTCCTGCCCTTGTCTGCTTCGCTCAGGCAGAGCGTACCGGGGCTTCTTTTGACCAGCGAGATTCCTTCCTTCTCCTAGAAGCTAGATGTGCCCCGGATCATAGTTGATCCGGCCACACCTGTTCCTGCATACAAGTTAAACATGCATTTCCGACTTACTGCTTAAGTCGGTTGAGACTTAGTTAGGCGAACGCCCGCTGGTCCGGGTTACCCCGTGATTCGGCCTGCCTTGAGGTGACCCGGCCAGCATCCGCTTTGGCCTTGCTGAACCTCGGCTAACTCGGCCTTTATACCCCGGCGTGACCCTACCCGGGGGTATCCTCCCAACATTAGTCCCCGAAGCTGGTGCGGTCTTAGCTGCCTCGGCCGCTAAGGCCACATCAGGTTCAATTATGTTTGACCTTTGGGCGTTATTTCCTTGTTACCTCCTTGTCTCGGGTTATATGGATTTACGTTCCCCTTGCACGTTCCAAGTTTTCACTTGCCGGCCGGGTTACCACTTCAACTCGGACCTCATGGCTTTACTTTCCCTCGGCACATTCCAAGTTTTCACTTGCTGGCCGGGTTACCACGGTCCTATCCGGGTCTTACTTCCTTCTCTCGTACGCCAACCCACGTGGAGGCTAATCATTATGTTGTATCATTTTAAGGGCCAGCACAGTAACCGCCGCAGTAATTGTCAGTCATCACTGTGCGCGGGTCACGTCACGCCTGCCTCCTCGTTTACCGCATCAACGTGTCACGTCACGGGACCAACTCCACTCTGTGGCCTTCGCTGTGGCTCCTTGTTTATTGGTTTATGTGGGTGGTACACGGCCATTGCGTGTGGCTTGCCCGCAGGACGCGATCCCACTTTCTCCTCGTGGGAGAGGTTAAATAGGGGAGGGGCGCATCACTTAGGCTTTTTCCCCTCACCGCGCCCCTCTGCCCTTTGCTCTTCTTCTTCGTCTTCCTCGCGACCGTGCCGCCGCCAATGCTCCCAAGCAGCAGCGCCGCCGCCACATTCCCCCCCCAAATTTCTACGTCATCGCCGCCGCTACGCGCCTCCTCCACCACGGGTCGCTGCCAATCTAGGCCTTTGCCCCCCGCCACCACTAGCGCCAGCGAGGGCAGCGATTATCAGATGACGGAGGAGGAGCTCGTCGTTGCTGAGCAAGAAATGGAGGAGGACTCCGCCGCCGCGGACCGTCGTGCGTGGGCCGGGTCATGGGTCTGCCAAGATGACTTGGACTGGCTCTACCGGGCCAGACGCGTCCCCGCCGGCGTCATCGCGCGCCTTGCCTCCACCGAACTCGCCCCCTCACCCAATCCGGGTGAGTACGTTGTGTTCTTGTCGCACTTCCAAAAGGGGTTCGGTTTGCCGCTCAGCGATTTCTTCCCTGACTGGTTAAGCATGTACGAACTCCAGCCGCACCACCTTCCTGCCAACGCAATCACCTCTCTTTCTGCTTTTGCCTCTACGATCGAGGGTTATGCCGGATTGTGGCCCACGAAGGAGCTATGGATCCGGTTTTTCGGCCTTCGTCGTAATGTCATTCCGAATATTCAACTTGATCCGGAGGACAAGCAGCTCACTTAATTTGGAGCTGCATCCATCTCACCCCGGAGGCTATCCATTTTCCCTCGAGTCACCGGGCTGGAGTCCTGCAAAGGATGGGCCCGGACTTTCTTTTATGTCCGGAATGAGGGCACTGAAGACTTGATCCGGCTGCTTCCCTATGCTCCGGTTCCACCTAACCCGGAAACGTGGGACATTGTCCCCAAGAAGCCCACAGCCTTGGCCAACCAGGTCAACAAGAGGTTTGCGGAGCTAAAGAAGCTCGGGTTGCGCAACGAGGATGCTATGATCACGTTCGTGCGCAACAGAATCTCCCCCCTCCAGAGGCGCACCCACAAGGTGTGCCATATGAGCTTCGGCCGCGACCCCAACCGGACCTCGTCCTTCGAGTTGAGCAACTCGGAGATCTATTGCCGGGTCAAGGCTCTCTTCACCACCCACAAGGACTTCTCCACTGAATGGACATGGGGAATTGAGCATTTCTGCCGGGATAGGCTCCCTCCCTCGGTAAGCTTCGTGGTGCAAATTTACTCCGGGTTAATTATATGTCGGTCATTGTTCCATTTTTGACTCCGTTGTTCATTCTTTTCCTTAGCTATTCCTTCAACCGACCCTCGAGGATGGCACCGATCCGACCCTTAAATGGGCGCTTGACCGGGAGACCCCGGACATGGAAGAGCCGGACCAGGAGATGTTCCTCCCGATGACCGATGCTACGAAGCGACCCACCGGTAAACCCTCTTCTATTAGAGATTGGCCCGATGATGAAGATGACTCGGATGTCGAGGTGATTGAACCTGTTGATGCTGTCCCTCTTTCTTATGCTTTTCCGGCATCAGCTAACCCCGGTGGGCAGATCCACGAGGACCCTCCCCTTGCCATGGGGGAACCTGTTCCAGCAGCGCTGAAGAAGAAGCGTGGAGCTGCATCAAGTTCCTCCTCCGGACCTTCTCATCCCTCCAAAAGGCGAAAGAAGTCTGGAGACAAAACTGCTTCCAAGCCTGCAGGCAAGGCCCCGGCACGAAGGGCTCGGAAACCCAAGGAGCCCCAAACCTCGGAAGCGTAAGTCTCTTTTTCTCCTGCAACTTGTTCTTTCTTGCATTGTTGTAATTTCTCTTCTGACATTATTTGATTTGACAAGGCTGCGGTGGAGGTCCCTCGGAGTGGATCTAGCATCTCTTCGCTGCTCCATCCTAGCTCCTCTCCCCCTCGTGATGACGAGTCACGCCCGCTGAGCCCTATTCCAGAGGGTTCTGCGGCTGCTCCGGGTTCTAGCCCGCCTCGTCAAGAGGGGGGACCCCGGAGCGGGGGAGACGGATCCAGTCGAGGCAGCGACATCCACCACTTCGGCTCCATCGCAACCAACAACTACTGAAACTACCTCCGTACCAGCACCGACACCAGCACCAGCACCAGCACCAATTCCGGCACCAGCAACAAGGGCACCAATGCCAAGCTCCTCCGCCTTGTCCGAGTCTTCTCAGTCTCGGCGAGGAAGTACCCAGGCAGCTCCTAAGGGGAAATCAGCCGCAACCACTTCCTCCTATCAGCAAGCCAAAGGCAAGAAAGCCCCTGACATCACCAGGGTAGCGTCCACCGGGTCTGGACAGCGCACCCTCGCGTCCATGCTTGCCCAGAAGGCTCCAGCACCGAAGGAGGCCTCTGCCGAGCCAACTAGTGCGTAGCAACTTGTTCTGCACACCAGTCCGGCCCTTGCTCAGGTTGAGAGGAGAGAGGCACATGCAAGGGGCTTGGTGGCGCCCCATATGCTCAGCGGGGAGCGATATCCTCCGACCTTGATCGAGTTTATGAATAACTGGAACAAGGCGGAGTTCGTTTATAACGACGATCTCCCGGAGAAGTTCGGTCCCGCCGAATTCGCTGCCTAGATGAATACAGCCTCTAAGGCGATTAACCTTGCGGGTCAGATGATGGAGGTACGTTACTTCATCTTTTCCTTATCATGCACTAGCAATATAACCATTAGTCCCCGAGCCTCCGGGAGAGTAACTTGTTACTCGGCCGGATGCTCCTTAGAGAACTAACGTAGCTCCTTCATAATTTCAAATATGCACACACCTAGAGCCGGGTTAAGTTCCACTTGGCCCGGATCTTGTACACTTCGAATATGCACACACCTAGAGCCGGGTTAAGTTCCACTTGGCCCGGATCTTGTACACTTCGAATATGCACACACCTAGAGCCGGGTTAAGTTCCACTTGGCCCGGATCTTGTACACTTCGAATATGCACACACCTAGAGCCGGGTTAAGTTCCACTTGGCCCGGATCTTGTACACTTCGAATATGCACAAACCTAGAGCCGGGTTAAGTTCCATTTGGCCTAGATCTTGTACACTTCGAATATGCACACACCTAGAGCCGGGTTAAGTTCCACTTGGCCCGGATCTTGTACACTTCGAATATGCGCAAGGCTTAAGCTAAATTTTCGTATTCTTTTCAGGTGACCACCAACCGCCGGAGTGCTGAGTTCCAGCGTCTTCTGGATACCCACAAGATTCTGCTCGCAAAGTACAATGCACATCTCGCTGAGCATGAGAAAAGGGGTAAGTTTCTCCCTTGGCGCTTCTTCATTTTCCTTCATCTTCCTCTGCCGAACTAATCTTATTATTTGGTTTCCGCAGCTGGGGTGGAGGCTGAGAACAAGATTATGCGAAAGAACCTGGAGCAGATCAAGGGTAAGTCCTTATTGTCCGACCCTGCTTTGCTTTCCATCTTCTTTTCTTCTTGGCTCGGCAAACATTCATACCTCGGCTCTGCCGGGTCAACACGCTATTTCAGCATCTCTTGAAGATAGTGTGCCCGTGCCTAACATGATGCTGCATTTTCTCGAACAAGCAGGGCGGCATCAGGCCGAGCTCAAAAAGAAAGACGATGAGCTTGCCCTCCTCCGAACCAAGAACGACGAGATTGCCAAGCTAAAGGCAGAAATGAAGAAGATGAAGGCGCAACACCAAACCGAGCTTGAAAAGGCTGGCCAGGACTTCACCGAAGAACACGAGCGCCTCAACCTCCAAATTGCCAAGGACCGCGATCTTCTCTAGGAGGCCGACGTCAAACTTGAGTCGGCGAATGCTGAACTGGTGCAGCTCCGTCAAAGACGCGATAATTGCATCAATGAATTGACCCGGATCCACAGCCACATTTCACGTACGTTCCTTTCCCTTACCCGACATACTTCCCTGGGTTACTTCATAAGTCTTTTCTTCAGCTTCTTCCTTTGCCTTGTTTTTAGGCCACTTTCTAGAGGGTACTCCTATCGCGAGCGCTTCTGTTGCCAATTTCCGCCGAGAGAGGGGTACTCCCGTCGCTCCTGACGGTGAGAGCACTCCCTTTGACATGGAGGTCCTATTGGTCAGCCTGTCATCTCGTGTGGAAATCATCAAGAACTACGGCAAGGATCTCCTCGACGTTTCAGTCCGAGTCTTCAACATGTTCTGGCCCGGTGAGAGCGCTCCGAAGAGAATTTCACTTCTTGCTGAAAAGCTGTCGGAGATCGAGACCCAGCTCGACCTTTGGAGGGAGTTTGCTGGACGTGCTGCAGCTGAGACCGTTCTTCACCACATACTCACGTGGTATGAGAAGATCGATCTCAGCCTCCTGACGCGTCTGCGCACTGGATCCAAGTGGACTGATGACCCGAATTGGGTAGCTTGGCGCCAGGCTTGCGCCCATAGACTTGTTGAATATTCTCCCATTCACGAATGGACTGAGGGTCCAAGCTTCCTGGAAGCCGCTGGCGACGAAGAGGTCGAGAATGTCGAAGATAGTTCGGACGAGGATGGAGAGGACGATGCCTCGGATATCGAAGAAGGCGAAGATGATGCTGAACTTCCTCCTCCTGCTGCTCCTTAATTAAAAACACTTGAAAACTTATCAGATCCCCGGTATGCCGGGTGGAAATGTATCCCGTACTTATGTAATATTTTGCTACTAAGTTTGTATGCTGGATTAACTTGGGCGTAGTCCCCGAGTTTTGTTTTCTTGTTCGTCCAATCTTCTGGCTCGGTTCGTGTCTACCTTGATTCGGTTTTACGACTTACGAATCCGAGCTTCAAAAATTGTTTTAACAATACTCAGAAACTTTTAGGCTTAGCTCAAAATAATTTAGCATAACAGTTTGAAAGTAAATACAAGGTTAGTCCGAAAAACAAACGTCGGCTCGATTAAGTTCTTTTCCTTAGTCGTTTTTCATGTGCTACGCAATTCCAAACTTGTTCTCTTGTTTGCCATGAAGCTCGGGATGAGGCATGATGCCCGCATTCTCCTTGGTGTATATCTCGGAGGATGTCAAGCCCTTCTTCCGGGTCAACGCATCGCTGGAGGACATTGGTTACATTCCGTTTGTACAGCTCGGAATTGATAACCGTGTATGCCTTTGCTCTCCTCTAAGTTTGCCTGGATAACACCTCCTCAGTGGGTAACGTTCCATCTTTCAGGAATTGAAATATAGGCAGTGCCCAAGCTGGTATTGCTCGTGCAGGGAACACATCCTCATCAATTTCCATCTGATCCACCGGCATAACTTCAACTGGATCACGCTGAGCAGTCCCTGGGTCCTGCGAGGTAGTCCCCGGGCTCGCTGAAGCAGTCCCCGGGTTTGCTGATGCAGTCCCCGGGTTTCGCGCACCACCTCCCATGTCAATGTCCATGGGTTCAGCTCCGGATTCTGTATCTTCCGGGACATAGATCGAGTCGGTTCCTGGGGACGGCCTGATAGATGGTTTTCTGAGGTGTTCCAATGCTATGCCCGGTGGAATTGCTTGTCGGGTTGATCCGAGCTTCGATAGCATGTCGGCGGCCTCATTTTCCACCCGGGGTACATGGTGAAATTCACACCCCTCAAAGTAACCAGATATCTTCTGTACATGAAATCTATACAGCGCCATGTTTGGATCAAGGGCATCCCACAGTCCTGATACTTGCTGTACCACCAAATCCGAGTCGCCAAAGCATATGATCCGACGTATCCCAATCTCTTTTGCTACCTTGAGCCCATGCACAAGTGCTTCATACTCTGCGACATTATTCGATGCCGCGAAATGGATTTGGAGCACATATTTCAGCTGGTCCTTCTTTGGCGAGGTAAGCACAACTCTGGTGCCTAGCCCGGTTTTTGTTTTTGACCCGTCAAAGTGCATCCTCCAGTAGTTCGGATCTGGTGGCGGTGGTTCGTATTGTACCTCGGCCCAATCTACAAAAAAGTCCGCCACAGCCTAAGACTTGATTGCTTCTCTTCTGTCATATTGTGGCGCATAAGGAGCTAGTTCAATTGCCCATTTTGCGATTCGACCACTTGCATCCTTGTTACCCATTATCTCGGATATGGGAGCCTCACATATTACTTTGATGGGGTGCTCCGCAAAGTAATGCTTTAACTTCTTTGCCGCCATATAGACACCATATGCCACCTTTTGAAAGTGCGGGTAGTTCTGCTTTGAGGCAGATAATACCTTTCTCAAGTAATACACTGGCCTCTGCACCGACTTATCCTCTTCATCACGCTCTACTACAATCACTGCACTTACAACTCGGTTGGTTGCAGCTATGTAGAGCAACATTGGCTCCTTTGATAGTGGAGAGGCTAACACTGGTGCAGTGGCTAACATCTTTTTTAAGTGGGCAAACGCTTCATCGGCCTGTGGCGTCCAAACGAACTTATCCGAATTTTTTATGAGTTGGTAGAGAGGTAATGCCTTTTCTCCCAACCGACATACAAACCGACTCAACGATGCTAGGCACCCAGTGAACTTCTGGACATCGTTAAGACACTTCGGTAGCTCCATTCGTTCAATGGCCCGGATCTTAGTTGGATTAACTTCGATACCTCGACTGGAGACGAGAAATCCGAGTAATTTTCCAGCCGGGACACCGAAGGTACATTTTTCCGATTTAAGCTTCATTCGGAACCTTCTTAAGTTCACGAATGTCTGTCTGATGTTGTCAAGGAGCGTTTTGCTTCCCTTGGTCTTGATAACCACATCATCCACATATACTTGTACATTTTGACCTATTTGGTCGTGCAAACATTTTTGATACATCTTTGGTATGTTGCACCTGCATTACGTAAACCAAACGGCATGGTGCGATAGGAATAAGCCCCATACGGGGTGATAAATGCGGTTTTTATTTGATCATCCAGATTCAGAGGTATCTGCTGGAAACCAGAATATGCATCAATGAATGACAACAGTTCACATCCCGCGGTTGAGTCTATGACCTGATCTATCCTCGGCAGTGGAAATGGATCTTTTGGACATGCCTTGTTCAGGTTCGTGTAATCGATACACATACGCCAAACTATTGCCACGTTCGGATCATCCTTCTTCTTTTCCACCAGCATCGGATTAGAGAGCCAATCCGGATACAGTACTTCCATGATAAATCCTGCTGCTAGCAACCGAGCTATCTCGTCTCCAATGACTTTTCTCCTATCCTCGGCGAAGCGGCGGAGAGGCTGCTTCACCGGCCTTGCTCCGGGTCTCACGTTCAAAGAGTGCTCGGCCAACTCCCTCGGAACACCTTGCAAGTCCTGTGTAGACCAAGCAAAAATATCCCGATTCTCACGAAGGAAGTTGACGAGCTCGCTTTCCTATTTATCATTCAACCCGGCACCAATTGTTACGGTGTGCTCTGGGAACATATCATCCACAGGCACTTTCTTAGTATCCTTTGCGGCTTGAAACGAAACACTACCATGTGGGTTACTCAACACCGGCATATACTGCTGTGCGGACTGAGCTAATGCCGCCACCTCTTGGATTTTGCTTTTCTCTTGCACAATCACGAGTGACTCGGCTATGTTAGACCCGGCTGAGGCACACTCAATGGAACGTCGGAAATCTCCTGCAATGGTAATCACTCCATTTGGCCCAGGCAACTTCATCTTCAGGTAACTGATGTGGCAGCTTGCCATGAACTTGTTCAATGCTGGCCTTCCGAGTAACGCGTGATACGCACTTTCCAAGTTCACCACCTCAAACTCCAGATTCTCAGTTCGGCAATTATCTCTCGTGCCGAACAATACGTCAACCCGGACTTTGCCTATAGGCTCACAAGAAATGCCGGACACAATGCCATGGAAAGGTGTCCTTGTAGCCTGGAGCATGTTCTCCGAGATACCCAACTTGCGCATTGTATCCGCATACATGATGTTAATGCTACTGCCATTGTCAATCAGTACCTTTGAGAACCTCACATTGATGTTAGGCCCAATGAATGTTGGGTCCAGCACTAACGCATACGAACCAGGACTCGGCATAAGCTTGGGATGATCCTTGATGTTCCAGGTGATTTCCTGGTCTGACCAAGACATGTACCTCGTCACCGCTGGCATTACCGCATTGACCTCCATATGTCGGCGCTGCAAGCTTTTCCTATCTGTTTCCTCAGTTGTGAACACACAATAGCTTTGGTGATGCTCTCTGTACTCATTTCTTCCCTCATTTCCGGGGTACCTCTGATCCGGCAGGTGCTGATTTTCCACCTGATGCACTGCATCCCTTCTCTCGTTGTTGTCATACCTCGGCGGAGGGGGAGGCAACATTAGCTGTTGCGTGTCCGCTCTAGAGAGCAATTGCTGTCGGGTAACTCCTGCCGAGGTTGATCATTCCAGGGTGCCTGAGCATTCCCCGCACCGCCTTGTTCAATCTTGCGCATCCACTCACATTGCCTCGTTGTATGACCCGCTGGGTTACTCGGATTTGGCGTGTGAAACTTACACGGCTGATCCAACATTGACTTATAGGTGTACCTCGGACGGTCCTTCCTTTCTTGCCACTGTTTCTTTTGTTCTGGCGTCCAAGTTTTCTTGCCATCGTTTCTCGGAGTCCATTGCCCTCCAGTTTTCTGGCGTTGACCGCCCCCTGCTCCGGGCTGATCTTGATTCACAGCTGCAACTTGTTGTGAACCGTATCGATGATCTGGTCTATCATCTCTTCTTTTTCCTCTATAGTCATTCCTCCGGGATGATCTGGCTCCATCTCTCTAGTAATACTCATCATTCGGCTCATTTGACACAAGCCTAGGTTGAGTCGGATCTCCCAGAGCATAGGAATCAGCAATCCGAATCATCTCTGCCAACGTGGTGGGCATCTTCCTTTGTAACTTTAGCCACAGTTCGCTTGCATATCTGCATCCCTATGCAAACCACGCTATGGCCTGTGATTCTATCACGCCCTCACATGAGTTTCTCACGGTACACCACCAAGTTAAAAACTCCCAGTCCGTCTCATTCGGTCTTTGCTTGCACATAGCTAGGGTCTGTGGCCTATTCGGCCTCTGATATGTACTCGAGAAATTGCTGATGAACATCTCTTCAAAATCTATCCAACAATTAATGCTTCCGGGCGGCAAATTGTTCAGCCATACCCTTGTCGGGCCCTCCAACATCTGTGGTACGTATCGTACAACCCACCTCAAGTTGCCTGTAGCAATTTTCACCGCCGTAGCATAATTTATCAACCAGTCCTCCGGCTTAGTGCTATCGTCATATGTCTTCGTGCCTCTGGGTAACTAGAAGTTAGGTACTGGTGGCTCTTTCATGATCCGGCGTCCAAAACACGCAGGACCCGGAGGACCTTGACTTTCAATCTGCTCCGACCTATACAGTCGATCCAGTTTCAACCTGGCATCATCCGGCATCAAATCCCTGCTTCCCAATCTCGACCCTATCACATGATAGTCCGGCCTTGGGTATCCTGCATTTACCATTTCCGAATCTCCATCGTTTTACCGGTCTCGCTCTTGTGGCGCATCTCTCTGTTGCATACCTCGGCCGGCACCTTGCTCTTGCCTTGGCATATTCCGCTGCTGCGGTTGTCTTGTAGAGTTGCGCTGTCCGGCATTGCCGTTAACAGCGTTTCCTTGACCGGCATTGCCTTGGTCACGGTTACCTCGGCTAGCTTCACCTCGGCTTACACTCCGTCGATCGTTGTTTCTTTGTACCTCTTTTGCCTTTCCTGCCCTTGTCGGGTCATACGGAACAATCTGCTTGTTTCTCCTGGCCGAGGTTACTACCTCCTCTCTCCTTGGACCACCATGAGGAGATGATGCGGCTCCAGTGGATTTCTCCGGGTTACCCACTGCCGAATGAACGATCTTGGAGGCCCCAGCTCTCTCCGGGTTTGCCCTGAGCAGTTCCTCATTTTGCCTGTTCGCGATCCGAACCAACTCATTGACCCGATCTTGCTGTCTTTGACGGGCTTCACCCGTCAGACCCTCTAGCTCGGATGCAGCTGCATCCGCAGCTCTGAGGTTTTTCGCCGGGGTACTGTACTTCGGCAGCCCCACGGACAAACAGTTTTCTGATTCTTCAATCCGAGTATCCCCTTCTCTGTTCATTTCACTCATGAGATTTCTCCCCTTCACTTTTACAGCATCTACTTTGTTTGCCTTTGCGTACTCACGCAGCGTCATGTTCAACGACTACTGAGCCGTAGCAATCTTTTTTGCTCCCTCTAGAATTTTCTGCCTAGTTTCCTCTAGCTTGGCCTGTGCCTGAGCCGGATCTACCACTGCTGCTATCGGGTTTGCCAAGCTATCCATAGCCTCTCTCAGTACATTCTCAGGTCTCTCTAATGGAGGTCCTCTACCTTTCCTCGATGCCTTAGGTGTTACCTCCGGATCTGGTGCCGGATCCTTGCTTGCGCCTGCCCCTGGCGCAGTCATCATCACTTCAGCACGGTCCGGGGAGCGAGCGATACGCGCCCCATGAACCACGCTAAGGGGTGGTTCCCCTGCTTCAACGACGCGCCACGGATGAACGCATGATACGTCCACAGCAACATAGACCTGGTGCGCACCCAACTTGACGAAGAGGCTGTTGCACGGAAGTGGGCGCGTGCCGAAGCAGCCAGCGTTGTCGCTGACGAAGTCCAGCGCTCCAAAGCGCTGAACGAGCCCGGAGACGATGCGTTCCCCGGTGGCGATGAAGTTTCCCGTCCGGATCTTCACCCCTGCTAGCGCCACTAGCCCCACGGTGGGCGCCAACTGTCATGGTGGTGTCACAGCAGATGCCATGGATAGGCTAAAGGTGGGGACTAATACATGCTAGGGGAATCCAGGGAGGGATAGTGAAGTGATTCTCCACACAGAAGTTTATATTTGCTTTGTCTCTAAGGTTACAAGTGCTCCTAGAGCTGTATTGGCGAGAGGAGGAAGAAAGAGCCCTCTTACTCTCGCTCACAGATCACCCTTAAAACCCTAGCCAAACTAGCCAAATCGGAACCCCCTCTACAGAAGCCCTAGCCCTCCTTATATAGGGGGGGGGCTAGGTCTCCATCTAGGGCATACGTGGAGGTATATTCCTAAGAATATGCAATCTCCCAAAGTAGTAAGCCGACCGGGTTACTTTTCCCTCGCGTCACACATGCAGAGGCTACGTGAGCCTCTACGGCGCCCGCGTCAGCCGACATGGGTATCGTCACCCTTGTCGGCCATGCCTCGGTGGTCCTGCCCTTGTCTGCTTCACTCAGGCAGTGTGTACCGGGGCTTCTTTTGACCAGCGAGATTCCTTCCTTCTCCTAGAATCTAGATGTGCCCCGGATCATAGTTGATCCGGCCATACCTGTTCCTGCATACAAGTTAAACATGCATTTCCGACTTACTGCTTAAGTCGGTTGAGGCTTAGTTAGGCGAACACCCCCTGGTCTGGGTTACCCCGTGATTCGGCCTGCCTTGAGGTGACCCGGCCAGCATTCGCTTTGGCCTTGCCGAACCTCGGCTAACTCGGCCTTTATACCCTGGCGTGACCCTACCCGGGGGTATCCTCCCAACACCCATGCTGCCTACGTAGAAAATAGGGAGCACTGTACCAGATGATGTAGCGAACAGTGTACCTCAATAAGATGATACATGCATAGTAAAAGTTAGGCTTAGTGGGCCCTCTTTTGTCCCTTGGGCCTCCAATATAGGGCACCGGGGAGAACTCTCTCACACTCACTCAGACATCCATCGATCACTTCTAGGCACATACCACTAGTACTAGTCTGATCGATTGCCAGCTCTCAGTTAGCCAGCTCTCTCTCTTAGACAAGCATACACAGACAGATAGGCTGAGCATTTAAGAGGCAGCTAGTTCATACAGCTGGAGGAGCGATTGTACTCTATATTCTACTCATAGTCAGATCGGCAGGAGTACGAGTTTTACCTCACCACGAGGGCTCCGAACCTGGGTATTTCCTGTGTCTCGCTACACTTGCTCGTACCCCATCCCGCCCGCGGACACCGTCGAGAACTTTCCTGCTAGTCCCCACACCTCTATCTAACCTTCCTAGGTACTGCCGTTTCCAATACAACGATAGTTGGCACCCACTATGGGGCAAAATATAGCTTCACTCGGAGTTCCATTCCGCACGAGACTACTTCATCGTCACTAGATCTGACGCCATTTTGAATCGCTCGGGGGCTCGCCGCCCTCGCGCCGTTGTCACCGACACCATGCCAAGTTTCTCGCTGCCGCGCCATCGTCACCGCCGGCTTGCCGAGTCTCTCGGGGGCTCGCCGCCGCCGTGCCACCGTCGCTGTGAGGCCCGGGGGCTCACTGCCACCCCTGTGTAGCCGTCATCCGCATCTTCCGGACACGCCGTCCTCGGCGGCACCGCCATCGTATGTCCTCAGCAGCACCGTGCACCGGCATGCCCGTGCTCAACCTCTTCGGTAGGCATCATCGCGTCCGCGTCCGCCTGCGCTCGTGCGTCCCTGCTCTGGCATGCTCATGCCGCCGTGGTTCCTCGAGCGTGCGCCCACGCACCCGACCGCTCCTGTAGCAGCGCCTCCCCATCCTCCGTGCTGTGCCGCACTAGCGCGCGTGCGCCTGCGCACGCGCGTGCTGCCGCCAGGCCACGCCGATGTGTCTCCCGCACGCGTGCCCCCGCGTGCACCTCCACATGTGGCCTCCTGGTCTCCTCCCACGAGCTCGAGCTCGCCGGCACGGCCACCTCCGCCTCCTACCTGCACGCGTCTTCTCCCGGGCAGCACCGCGTCCGCTTTGTAGTGCGCGTGCACCCGAGCTGCTCCAAGCTGCAGCCTGCCCGCCGCCAGACGCCCGTGTGCCTGCATCCCCCGCTGGGCTATTCGTCTGCGGTACCAAAGTTCGCAGGCTAGCACACCGCGGTACCGAAGTTGCCTGAAATTGCCGCGTTTCAAAATGTTGGGCCACCAACTACCAAGAGGGGCCCTTTTGATGCAAACTCATCTCATCCCTATCAAATTCAAACATTCCGTGAAACTGCCCCGTGAAGTAGACGGTCGGGACCCTCATGTCGGTCATCTGTCTGTGACGCGAGCGGCAACACGACAACCTCTTTGGCAAATCGAGGAACGAAGTGGATTGGATGCGTTGACCAATTTCACAAATCCATTCCCACCTTTCCCCTAGCACCAACGGCGTCGGAATCTACCCTCCAGGCAGGACGATCCCTTCGGACATTTGACCTCCGACGCCAAGTTGCTGCGCCTAGTTGCTGCGCCCAGTCGCTGATCACGAGCTCCAATGGCGCATGTCGTAGCCGCCGTTGCAAGGCTCTAGCCCGCCTCCGCCGCCGACGAGCTGAGCAACTCGGAGGATGGCAGATCCTACTACCAAGGAAGAAGTTCTGGCTACAAGTGGGTGAGCTACCCTTCTCTTTGCTATTCGTACTAATTATAACTGCTAGCTGGCTACTGAACCTAAAATTATTTGTTAGCCCAACGCTGACAAACATATTTTGTCCACAGTTTTCTGTCAAGTGGGATCTCCGCGAACCATCCTTACCTAGTTACGGTAGTCCTCTTTAGGTACGACTCTAAGGGAAAGTGGTATGGACACCATTGTATCATGATGGAAGAAGCGCCTGCACAGATCTGCACTATATCTGGTATGGTTGCCACTCTGCGTAATCATGATGAATTATGGCCGAAGCAGACTGCAAAATTCAGCTTCATGGGTGAACGTGGCATCATGGTTCCTATAACGTGTGACAGTCAACTAATTGGGTTGATGAAAGATATGCTTCGTCTTGCATGTTTGAGCTGAATTGTGATGTACTGGATGTGGAAGCTGCTGCAACTAGGAGTCGCCCTTCTATACTTGGACAGGGTGGTTGCTCAAACCCAATTAGCTCCTGGTAAGCAAAAGTCTCTTGGGGTTCGCATGTTTGTGCTGAATTGTAATCTTTGTTTTATTTACTCTGTAGATATTGGGCAGTTATGCAACAGTCTTGTTTCTTTGACAGGAAGCGCCGCAAGGTTAGAAACGTGACTACCGGGTCAGTCATTTTTCTGCCCGAAGAAATTAAATTGAGTGAAAAGATAATGCTGGACACAATTCTGATGCCCATTGTCCCGGCGATGCAGAGTACGTGAAGCTAAGAAAATTGGCACCGAGGAAGAGGAAGAAGGCAGGAAATGAAGAAGCCAGTGGACGTGAAGGCTTGGCACCCAGGCTGCAGAAGAAGGCTGCTGGCAATGAAATGCATAGTAATGTGTTGAACTTGAACCTATATATGTAATTCGGTTAAATTCTAGAGCTCTGTGTGTGGAACTTTGCTGGGCGAAACAATCTACCCACGTTCTCTGAGTAAAATGTACCACGACTTAGGGTTTGGAAACGCCCGAGTCAGTAGTTGAATCGGAAATTGTGATTGTGCCACTACTATCTGAAAACACGCATCACCGGTTCCACGATTGCTGAGGGGCAGGTGGTCTCCAAATACGATGGAATGTAAGTGGCACAGAAATAAATTATTTAAGCTGCTACACTCCACGAAACAACAACTTATTTCAGCTGCTGCACACAATGACATGGCAACATAAACAGCAATGGCAACCGATAATGCCCAGATGAGGAGGAAATCGGTACCACTTTCTGGCCTAATCTTGAGCCTGTCATCTCACCGCCTCTCTGCTCCTGCACCCCCTACATCTGGCGAAGCTCCCGGATCTCCAGTAACCGGTTGTACGTGCTTCCGCTTTATAAATTATGGTTGTGCCATTTGCATGCGGCACAATCCACATAGATTACATTTAAACAAACCACCAATGTCAGAATACACTAGTAGAAAAAGGGTCTTTGGTCCACGGTCACGTTCCCAATCCGGGACAGAGATCTAAATCGAGGCAGAAATTGATCTAAATCACAAATTTTTCCACAAATTAATCGAGACAGAGATCTAAATCGAGGCATTTCATTAATTCAACCACAAATTCTTCTAAACACAGGTGCGATTTCACATCCTACATTAATTCAACCACTAGTCAATAATTTTACTTTTGCTGCCGCTATCCTCCGAGCCGCCGGCTTCATCATCATCGTCGGACGGAACCTCCATGATTTCCGCATTGTTCGCGAGACGGAGCACCTCTTCGTGGCGAGCGGCGGCGATGACAGTGTACTTGGTCCGTCCAGGGACGGACCAGAACC
Source organism: Avena sativa (assembly GCA_916181665.1). NCBI lineage: Eukaryota > Viridiplantae > Streptophyta > Magnoliopsida > Poales > Poaceae > Avena > Avena sativa. The sequence continues at coordinate 622,671,637 of OV702289.1, forward strand.
TCTCCCGTCCTTCTCGGTTGCGGAGATCCTGGTGCACCACGCGCCCGTAAACGATACAGTTGCCAATCTTGGCCTTCTGCTCCTTCTTGAACAGCGCCGGCCAGTACAGGCTGGCCGCCGCGTACCTGGGCAGTGCCCTCTTCCACGCGGGCATCTAGCGGCGGCGCGCCGTGATTTCGCTCTCCATCTCGGCTCCGCCGGGGACAAGGAGGGGTGCCACCCCCGCATAGCTGGTGCGCCATCCGTGGGGCACCGTCACGGCCGGCGGGGTGAGGATGTTGAAGTGCGCGAACATCACCGCCTCATAGAAGTTCAGCGCGGGCATCTCCATGGTGGCGCGGTGGAGATTGGAGAGGGAGCGAGGGGATGGATGGCGAAGCGATGGTGCGATGGAGATTGGAGAGGGCGAGGGGATGGACGATGAAGCAACACGCTGTGGCGCCTCCTATTTGTACACGAGGACGATGAAGCGACGGACGAAATATCCAAGGGGCATAGGTCAGACAAAAGGAAGTAATGCAGGGTTAAGACAGATTAACGGGCGACCAATGTTTTTCCTCCCAGGACTCCAGGGCCAATAGTTCAGACCGCTAGGTCAACAAGTACAACTATTACAACTTAAAAAGGCACGAAGCTCAAGCTAAATAGAACTAGTTATCACACATCTCCTTGATCTTCCTAATCTTAGCCCGATGCGCATCTTCCTGCGAGAGCAAGGATCGAATCGTCTGCTCCTTCCTTTTAGCATCTTCCTTGCACAGCTTGAATTGTTTCTCTGCATTTTTCCTCATGCACTTGTCAATACTCGTAATTGTGAACTGCAGGACTTTGGCCTGGTGAAGATCATTCCTTGCTTGAGTCAGTTCTTGCTCTGCTTTAGCCTTCAGGGCCAATGCTGCATCCCTCTCCTTCTCGACTTTGCTAACCTTGTCTTGCACCCACCTGATATCTCGCTTATGCTTGGTCGTGTCAACTGGTTCCCATAGCTTCATCTCAACACTGTCAAGAAGTGAGCTGAATACGGATTCTTTCAACTCAATAGTCATTTCGCATAGTTTGTCCAGCGTTTTCTGCATCGATTTGGGCCACTCCGGATTTACTCATTTGACAACACCGCAACTTCCGCCTTGCATCATTGCACAATGTCCTTGACACCGTAGAAAACTCCTGCCTGCGTTTCGTCCTTCGAATGCTACAAATTTAGCGGGCACATATCCATGTTTAAATAGCAGAGGACTATCTTCATCCGCTAAACCGTGATAGTCGGAGTCATACATCGTCTGGTTGGCCTAACACATCATACGCGCATGAGTAAACAGAGTAGATCCAGCTCAAAAAATAGATAATTGGCCACAGATGATAGAGATAGAGATGAGACGACCCACATCAAAATCACCACCCTGTCATCACGACGCGTTTCCTCGCTGTCTCCCCTTGAACCCATGGTGAGAGGGGAGGGGGGTGGCTACCGGAGAGGGGATTGGGATGGAGGCGCCGTCAGCTTGCGGCTACGGCAGGATGGGAGTGTAGTGGGGAAAGTGGCTTCGAGGGGAAGGAAGAGAAGTACGGGGATGAAGAGAAGTAATGGGGATGTGACACTGGGATATGGCTCACTTAACTCGTGAGTTGTGACACTCGCAACAGGGGAGCGCCCGGTGTTGCCAGTTTGTCTAGAGCAAGCATGGCCAATCATGCCACAGAACAGCCTACTCACGGATCGCTCTCACGAAGACCATCCAAATCGTCCAAGCGCCCCGATCGAACGGTATGTAACAATCGTCAAGCAGAACAACTGTGTTAGGGCGTGCCTTCTAGAAGACTCGGTCTAACAGCCACCCATTGGGGGGCTAAGGTTAGGGCTCTCCTAAGGTTAGGATCCGTATGTGGTTTATGAAAAGAACACACATCCAATTACACTAGTGGATCCTTATGTGGCTTGTGAGAAGAACACACATGCAATCACAATGGATGGATTCATATGTGGTTTATGAGAGGAACACACATGCAATGACACTGGTGATATGTGGTTTGTGAAAAGAACGCACATGTAATGACTCTAACTGTGGTTAATGAAAAGAGCAAACATGCAATGACAATGGTGGTTCCATGTGTGGTTTGTGAGAAGAACACACATGCAATGACACTGGCTATGGTTCATGAAAAGAATAGACATGCAATGACACCGGTGGATCCTTGTGTGGTTTGTGAGAAGAACAGACATGCAATGACTCTAGCTGTGGTTCATGAAAAGAATAGACATGCAATGACACTGGTGGATCCATGTGTGGTTTGTGAGAAGAACAAACATGCCATGACACTGGGTGTGGTTCATGAAAAGAACACACATCCAATGACACTGGTGGATCCTTATGTGGTTTGTGAGAATAACAGACATGCAATGACTCTAGATGTGGTTCATGAGAAGAACACACATGCAATGACACAGGTGGATCCATGTGTTGTTTATGAGAGGAATAGACATGCAATGACACTGGGTGTGGTTCATGAAAATAAGAGACATGCAATGACACTGGGTGTGGTTCATGAAAATAAGAGACATGCAATGACACTAGTGGATCCATATGTGGTTTGTGATAAGAGCAGACATGCAATCATACTTGGTGGATCCATGTGTGGTTCATGAGAAGAACAACATGCAATGACACTGGTGGATCCATGTGTGGTTTGTGAGAAGAACACACATGCAATGACACTGGGTGTGGTTCATGAAAAGAACACATGCAATGACACTGGTGGATCCATGTGTACACTGTGAGAGGAACACACATGAAATGACACTAGGTGTGGTTCATGAGAAGAACACACATGCAATGACACTTGTATCCTTATGTGGTTTGTGAGAATAACAGACATGCAATGACTCTAGCTGTGGTTCATGAGAAGAAAACACATGCAATGACACTAGTGAATCCATGTGTGGTTTATGAGAGGAACATACATGCAATGACACTGGGTGTGGTTCATGAAAAGAACACACATGCAATGACACTGGTGGATCCATATGTGGTTTGTGAAAAGAAAAGACATGCAATCACACTTGGTGGATCCATGTGTGGTTCATGAGAAGAACACACATGCAATGACACTGGTGGATCCATGTGTGGTTTGTGAGAAGAACACACATCCAATGACACTGGGTGTGGTTCATGAAAAGAACACACATCCAATGACACTGGTGGATCCTTATGTGGTTTGTGAGAAGAACAAACATGCAATGACTCTAGATGTGGTTCATGAGAAGAACACACATGCAATGACACTGGTGTATCCTTATGTTGTTTGTGAGAAGAACACACATGCAATTACTCAAGTTGTGGTTCATGAAAAGAACACACATCTAATGACTCTAGTTGTGGTTCATGAGAAGAACACACATGCAATGACACTGGTGGATCCATGTGTGGTTTGTGAGAAGAACACACATCCAATGACACTGGGTGTGGTTCATGAAAAGAACACACATGCAATAACACTTGTGGATCCTTATGTGGTTTTTGAGAATAACAGACATGCAAAGACTCTAACTGTGGTTCATGAGAAGAACACACATGCAATGACACTGGTGAATCCTTATGTGGTTTGTGAGAAGAACACACATGCAATGACTCTAGCAGTGGTTTGTGAAAAGAACACACATGCCATGACTCTAGCTGTGGTTCATGAGAAGAACACACATGCAATGAGACTGGTGGATCCATGTGTGGTTTGTGAGAGGAACATACATGCAATGACACTGGGTGTGGTTCATGAAAAGAACATACATCCAATGACACTGGTGGACCCTTATGTGGTTTGTGAGAAGAACACACATGCAATGACTCTGGTGGATCCTGATGTGGTTTGTGAGAAGAACACACATGCAATGACTCTGGTGGATCCTGATGTGGTTTGTGAGAATAACAGACATGCAATGACTCTAGATGTGGTTCATGAGAAGAAAACACATGCAATGACACTGGTGTATCCTTATGTGGTTTGTGAGAAGAACACACATGCAATGACTCTATCTGTGGTTCATGAAAAGAACACACATCCAATGACTCTAGCTGTGGTTCATGAGAAGAACACACATGCATTGACACTGGTAGATCCATGTGTGGTCTGTGAGAGGAACAGACATGCAATGACACTAGGTGTGGTTCATGAAAAGAACACACATCCAATGACACTGGTGGATCCTTATGTGGTTTGTGAAAAGAACACACATCCAATGACACTGGTGGATCCTTATGTGGTTTGTGAGAAGAAGACACATGCAATGACACTGGTGATATGTGGTTTGTGAAAAGAACACACATGCAATGACACTGGTGGATCCATATGTGTTTTGTGAAAAGAACAGACATGCAATCACACTAGGTGGATCCATGTGTGGTTCATGAGAAGAACACACATGACATGACACTGGTGATATGTGGTTTGTGAAAAGAACAGACATGCAATGACTCTAACTGTGGTTAATGAAAAGAGCAGACATGCAGTGACACTGGTGGATCCATGTGTGGTTTGTGAGAAGAACACACATCCAATGACACTGGTGGATCCTTATGTGGTTCATGAAAAGAACAGACATCCAATGACTATAGCTGTGGTTCATGAGAAGAACACACATGCAATGACACTAGTGGATCCATGTGTGGTTTGTGAGAAGAACACACATGCAATGACACTGGGTGTGGTTCATGAAAAGAACACACATCCCATGACACTGGTGGATCCATGTGTACACTGTGAGAGGAACACACATGCAATGACACTGGGTGTGGTTCATGAGAAGAACACACATGCAATGACACTGGTGTATCCTTATGTGGTTTGTGAAAATAACAGACATGCAATGACTCTAGATGTGGTTCATGAGAAGAACACACATGCAATGACACTGGTGGATCCATGTCTGGTTTATGAGAGGAACAGACATGTAATGACACTAGGTGTGGTTCATGAAAAGAACATACATGCAATGACACTGGTGGATCCATATGTGGTTTGTGAAAAGAACAGACATGCAATCACACTTGGTGGATCCATGTGTGGTTCATGAGAAGAACACTCATGCAATGACACTGGTGGATCCATGTGTGGTTTGCAAGAAGAACACACATCAAATGACACTAGGTGTGGTTCATGAAAACAACACACATCCAATGACATTGGTGGATCCTTATGTGGTTTGTGAGAAGAACAGACATGCAATGACTCTAGATGTGGTTCATGAGAAGAACAGACATGCAATGACACTGGTGTATCCTTATGTGGTTTGTGAGAAGAACACACATGCAATGACTCTAGCTGTGGCTCATGAAAAGAACACACATCCAATGACTCTAGTTGTGGTTCATGAGAAGAACACACATGCAATTACACTGGTGGATCCATGTGTGATTTGTGAGAGGAACAGACATGCAATGACACTAGGTGTGGTTCATGAAAAGAACACACATCCAATGACACTGGTGGATCCTTATGTTGTTTCTGAGAAGAACACACATGCAATGACTCTGGTGGATTCTTATGTGGTTTGTGAGAATAACAGACATGCAATAACTCTAACTGTGGTTAATGAAAAGAAGAGACATGCAATGACACTGGTGGATCCATGTGTGGTTTCTGAGAGGAACACACATCCAATGACACTTGGTGTGGTTCATGAGAAGAGCACACATGCAATGACACTGGTGTATCCTTATGTTGTTTGTGAGAAGAATATACATCCAATGACTCTGTCTATGGTTCATGAGAAGAACACACATGCAATGACACTGGTGGATCCATGTGTGGTTTGTGAGAAGAGCACACATCCAATGACACTAGGTGTGGTTCATGAAAAGAACACACATGCAATGACACTGGTGTATCCTTATGTGGTTTCTGAGAATAACAGACATGCAATGACTCTAGTTGTGGTTCATGAGAAGAACACACATGCAATGACACTGGTGTATCCTTATGTGGTTGTGGGAAGAAGAAATATGCAATGACTCTAGCAGTGGTTTGTGAAAAGAACACACATGCAATGACTCTAGCTGTGGTTCATAAGAAGAACACATATGCAATGACACTAGTGGATCCATGTGTGGTTTGTGAGAGGAACATACATGCACTAACACTGGGTGTGGTTCATGAAAAGAACACACATCCAATGACACTGGTGGATCCTTATGTGGTTTCTGAGAAGAACACACATGCAATGACTCTGGTGGATTCTTATGTGGTTTGTGATAATAACAGACATGCAATGACTATAGATGTGGTTCTTGAGAAGAAAACACATGCAATGACACTGGTGTATCCTTATGTGGTTTGTGAGAAGAACACACATGCAATGACTCTAGCTGTGGTTCATGAAAAGAACACACATCCAATGACTCTACTCGTGGTTCATGAGAACAACACACATGCAATGACACTGGTGGATCCATGTGTGGTCTGTGAAAGGAACAAACATGCAATGACACTAGGTGTGGTTCATGAAAAGAACACACATCCAATGAAACTGGTGGATCCTGATGTGGTTTGTGAGAAGAACACACATGCAATGACACTAGTGATATGTGGTTTGTGGAAAGAACACACATGCAATGTCACTGGTGGATCCATATGTGGTTTGTGAAAAGAACAGAAATGCAATCACACTGGGTGGATCCATGTGTGGTTCATGAGAAGAACACACATGCAATGACACTGGTGATATGTGGTTTGTGAAAAGAACATACATGCAATGACTCTAACTGTGGTTAATGAAAAGAGCAGACATGCAATGACACTGGTGGATCCATGTGTGGTTTGTGAGAAGAACACACATCCAATGACACTCGTGGATCCTTATGTGGTTCATGAAAACAACACACATCTAATGACTCTAGCTGTGGTTCATGAGAAGAACACACATGCAATGACACTGGTGGATCCATGTGTGGTTTGTGAGAAGAACACACATGCAATAACACTGGGTGTGGTTCATGAAAAGAACACACATCCAATGATATTGGTGGATCCATGTGTACACTATGAGAGGAACACACATGCAATGACACTAGGTGTGGTTCATGAGAAGAACACACATGCAATGACACTGGTGTATCCTTATGTGGTTTGTGAGAATAACAGACATGCAATGACTCTAGATGTGGTTCATGAGAAGAAAACACATGCAATGACACTGGTGGATCCATGTGTGGTTTATGAGAGGAACATACATGCAATGACACTAGGCGTGGTTCATGAAAAGAACACACATGCAATGACACTAGTGGATCCATATGTGGTTTGTGAAAAGAACAGACATGCAATCACACTTGGTGGATCCATGTGTGGTTCATGAGAAGAACACACATGCAATGACACTGGTGGATCCATGTGTGGTTTGTGAGAAGAACACACATGCAATGACACTAGGTGTGATTCATGAAAAGAACACACATCCAATGACACTGGTGGATCCATGTGTACACTGTGAGAGGAACACACATGCAATGACACTGGGTGTGGTTCATGAGAAGAACACATATGCAATGACACTGGTGTATCCTTATGTGGTTTGTGAGAATAAAGGACATTCTATGACTATAGATGTGGTTCATGAGAAGAACACATGTCGTGGAAATGGCCACGACAGTCGCTGCAGTAGGAAGCAATTGATTGAATCAGGGGCGAGAGCTGGCGGCCATCTGCGGTGCGAGATGGGGGCGGATGCACACAGGTTTACCTAGGTTCGGCCCGCCGGAGGGTAAAGTCCTACTCCTTCTATATTAGATTATTGGAGAGCGAGTTACAGGGTGGCGAGCTCGGCGTCTAAGCAGCGAGTCGCTTGAGGGGGTGTATGATGGAACGTGAGTCCCGAGGGTACCCTAGGGAGGTTTATATATGAGGAACCTCGCTAGGGTTTTACAAGTTACAACCGAACAAGATATGGATTCGGAGGCTCTGACCTAATCCAACTAGGCTTCGGGTATGCTCCTGGGCCTCCAGTCGCCAGTCACCGGGCCTTCATATTAGTCGCATTCCAGTCGCCGTCACACAGACCCATTCGTGAGACCTTTTGGCCCAATCGAAACGTTCTGCTGGGTATACCCCACTTGGCATGTCCCTATCAGTAGTCCCCGAGGCCACCGTTGAATCGGACACAGGTGGTCAGTTGGCAGTCGGAGTAGGCGAGTCCAATTTGGACGCCCAGTCGAATCGGCAGTGGAATCCACTAAAACCACGGAAATTTTCCCAGGCTCCCAGCCGCCACTTCGGCGATTGTCACAGCTGCCAAGTCACCGCTTCGGCGAGTGGACAGGGCTAGTTGCCGGTGAGTGGAATGGAGGAGTTGGACCGTCAACCTGGTCAAACTACCCGTTGGATACTCCAACGGTAACTTCGGTGTAATTACCACAGGTAACGGCTACCCCGAATTTGGCGGGTAGTGCTCCTCTATAAGGAGAGTGGCGAATCAGCTCTGTAGATCCTTCCCTGCATTCTTCATTCTCTCACATTCATTCTTTTTGTCTTCCTTCGATCCGATCCTTCCGCACCGAGCGACTCCACATCCTTCCCAATGGCACCTCCCAAAGGTTCATGGGGGAAGTCCAAGTGCACCACGGCCCAGCTCAAGTCCTTCGACGACGCTGGAGTCCTCCGTAAGGGGAACTGGAGGGTTCCTCCTCCCTCTGAGACCGAGCCGAAACCGCGAGCCAGCGAATTCATTTGTTTCCCCAGCCACCTAGAGAGAGGTTTGGGGTTCCCCACCTCGCTCTTCTTCTGGCGCTTCTATGCGTATTACGCAATCAAGCCATCGGATCTTGGCCCGCACAGCATCGAACAACTGGCGATCTTCGTTGCCTTCTGCGAGTGCTACCTCGGCTGCAGGCCGTATTTCCCGCTGTGGCTGGAGCTCTTCCACGGACGCATCGGGCGCGATGCGTCCAGCGGCTTGATACTGGCGGCCGGCAGCGTCACGTTCCAATTGAAGCCGAAGGCCAACTTCGTCAAGCTCCTTCTACCGAAGAAAGCCGCGAGCAAGTGGAGGAAGAGCTGGTTCTATGTGAAGGAATCCACTCCCTCTGGCGAGGTGGCGCTTCCCGAGTTGATCGCCGAAAGGAGCGACCCTCGTCGGCTGGCGCCGAAGAAGCTCCCTGAAGACCAGAAGATGGCCGTCGCGGAAATGATGGACCAGATCCAGAGGTTGAAGGACTAGGGGTTGACTTCGATCAACCTCTACAACTGCTGGCTCGGGCGGCTTCTAGTTCCGCTAGCTACTCGGCCGCATTGGATGTATGAGTATAGCAGGAAACACGACCCCTCCTGAACCAGCAAAGAGTCGTGGGAGACCGAGGATTACAAGGCCACCCTGAAGAAGATCACTGACGCGGAATTCACCACCGTATCGGTTGGGATCTCCCCGTATACTCCCGTGAAGAACGAAGCCCCCACAATAAGTTTTACTCCCAGTCGCCATATCTGCAATGTAACCCGTAGTCGTTTTGCTCAATACTCATTGGTTGTCGTTCTCAGTTGTTCCAGGTACTGGAAGGTTGGCTCCCTCTGCTCAACGAAGAGGTTCCCCAAGAACTCGATGAAGTTTCCGAGGGAGATTCCTCCGAGAGCGACGAGGAGGAGGTTCCTCCCCCGGCGCCTGCAGCTCGCAAGACCCGCACGCAGAAGCAGCACGAGTTCGAGGCGAGTCGCAGTATCGATGAACACGAAGGGGGCAACGAGATTGTGCAAGAGCACACGTCTCGGCACACAGCCACGCCGGCAAAACCCGCGCGCATACCAAAGTCACCGGCAAAGAAGTTAGCGTTGCTGTCAAAGTCGGCGGTGGTGTTTGAATCTGACGATGACTCCGATGATGAGGATGCCCCCGATTCTTCGCCCAAGATCCCCGAGGATGCGATTCTAGTGAAGGGATTGGTGGACAAGGACACCGAGGCGGTGGTAGAGGTCCCTCTGGCGGCAATCGCGCCTGAAGCTTCGTGGGACCCAAGACCGGAGGCAGCTGAGGCCGCGGCATCGAAATTGCTACAACCTTCAAGGGGGGCCGCGTCTCCTGGAGCCAGAAATTCTGGTGACCGCGGCCTCATCATCAAGGAAGCCCATGGTGTGATGGGCTTTAGATGTCTTTGAAAGGGGTCTCACGTGCAAGCTGGGCCCAAAGCTAGACAAGCCCGCCCACATCAGCACTGGGTTGCTTGTTCTTCCAGTCGCTAAGTAAGTATTGGCTTTTCATTCCAAGTCGTCTCTTGTTTTTGTATTGTCATTGTGCTGATTGTGGAAGTTTTGGCAGATCTGGGGCCAATAAGATTGGCCGTCCTTTAGTGGCAAAGATTCCGCCAGTTGCCACCATGGGAGAGGGCGACCTCCCCAAGAAGAGGAAACCTGCCAGAGATGCGGCGGCTGTGGAAGGCACGAAGAGGCAGAAGGGGAGTGTCGATGATGTCGTGGCGATGGACAGCGCCAAGGAGTCCGATCTCGCCGCAGTTGCCGAAGAAGTGGTGGCAGTGCGGTCAGAGCCACTCATGGTCGCGCCTGCGATGGAAGCGCCTGCTCCGATGACCAGTGCCCCAGCTAGGGCGTCGGCAACATTCCCGCGCTTCATGGCTAGGGGGTTTCCACAGATCTCGGAGATTGTTGATGAAGACATTGGGTCCTGTCGTGGGCGCACTTCCTTCACGATCCTGTCGACTGACACCGGAGAACTCCACAAGATGCTTGGTGCCGCCATTCAGGTACGTCCAGTCCTCGAGTTCCTAGCTGCTGAAATTCAGCGGCTATGTACTGGCTTTCTTCTACTCTCCAGTCCCCGAGTTCTTAGTCGCTGAAATTCAGCGGCTAGGAACTGGATATAGTTCTTGGTAAGTACTGAGTTTTGTTGCTTTTGCAGGGTTTGCAGAGGGAATTGACCGATCGACAGGCCGCAAGGGAGCGTTTGGAGCAGGATCTGCGCGTGGCGCAAGAAGCGAACCGGTGACTCCAAGAGGCTGCTGGTAAGTACTTTCTTCTTTTCCTTGTTCTTTTTCGGCTCTGACCTATTGGTGTGTGGCGCGTTGATAATTTGTCTCTTTCCTTTTCAGATGGTCTTCTAGCTGCAATTTCCAAGGACCATGAAGGGTATGTTCCAGTTGCCAAGCTGGACGCGGCGAATGAGCGAATTACCTCGCTGATCCAGGAATTAGAGGAGGTGAAAGTGGCCTCGATTTCATATGAGGATTGAGTGAAGGCTGCGGTTGCTACGGCTTAAGAGGAGCACAAGGCCACCGACTCGATCATCGTGGGGCTGCAGAATGATCATGCCGCCTTGGAGAAGCATGTCACAGAGAACTGCCGCAAGCTTCTTGGTGAGTCTCCGTCTTTTGCTTAACACGTTTGGCGAATCCCCGATTGGGGAGGTCCGTAGTGTCATTGACGTCTGATTTTTCAGCTGTGAGAGGGCAAAGCGACTCGGTGGTTCAGACTTTCAATGCCTCGCAGTGCGTGACTGCCATGGTGAATGCAGCCACGGCTTAGGCATTGTGCGTCCAAGCGGTCCTTCAAGGGATGTCCCCCACCGAGGTTATTCCTGGGGGGCTTACAGAAGTGTGGCGCTATCTGGAGGAGGTGCCCGTCGTCGTGGAGTGGATGGCGTGCTCGGCTTTTAGGCGCGGGGCCACCACGGCATTGAGCTTGGGTCTCGCCCACTTCCCCGACGATTTCGACCTCGACGACATCACCAGCGGCTACCCTTCGGCGACTGGCACGGTGGAGATGTCAGAGGTGCTGAAGCTGACTGCCAAGGCCACCCCTTTTGCTGATCGGGTGTTGGCGATGGGGGATCTTCTGCCATACCAGGAAACGATATTGGTGCCTGGCGACCCCAAGCCGGAGCATTGCGATATGAAGTTGGAGCAACCCTTCCGGTCGGCGTTGTCGAAGTCATTGACGACCTACCCGATGAACCTGTGGCAGCCTTTTGTTCCTGTCAAGGGAGGTGGTGGTGCTTCTTTGTCAGGACCTGCAGAATAGATAGTATCGTTTGGGCAGTTTGTAATGTATGCCAAGTGGCGACTTCTATAATGTGAACAATATTTTGAGTAAGAGGAGTCAATTGACTCGCAATGCGACCGTGTTCGTGTGGTGTGTTTATTTTTGTTTGAGCGAGTCCCCAAGCGCGTCCGCCCTTTAATTGGGTATAACTCGATTGTATACGTATGTGTTTTCTTTTGATTGTGCATTGTTTTGTCCCTTGCATCTTCTGAAGGGGCGAGTCCCCGAGCGCGAGTGGGATTGTTTTGTAGGTGAGTCCCCAAGCATAGTACTTAGCCATTTTGGGCGTGTGCCTGTTGCAAGTTACTAATGCGTTGTTTGTAACGCATCTCCTCCCCTGGCTCGAAGAACCAGTCGCTGGGCGAGTCCAAGGCAACTCTCTTACTTGGTGTGTTCCCGAGCCACGTGAGGGTTCCATTCTTGCGGAGTCCCCGTGCATGGTACTTAACCGTTCGAGTCGCTTTGCGCGAGGGTGGGAAGGACAAGTTGCTGTGAGAAGCGTATACCGGTCGTCTTGGCCCAGTGGGTCAGTCGAGCTAGGCGACTCCAATGGTGGCTCTGGGTTGGCGTTTTCGTGGACGTCCCAAGGCCCGAGTATTTTTGGTGCCCTTGGGCCGCACTACTTAGCCGCGCCGGTCACTCGACCAAAGGTTGACTTCCGTGGTAGCGTATTGCTGATTGTACAAGTGCGAGTGGCACAAGGATATGGCGAGTAGACACAATTTTGTGAACCGAATGACTTTCATTATATATGTCAGCTGAGTACATGTTTCGATTCTATGTATAGAACTTCTGGAGGAGGTTTACATTCCATGGCCTCCCAACCTCGAGCTGGCCGTCGCCTTGTATGTCGATGAGGTAGTAGGCGTCGTTGCCGAGGACTCGTCCTATTGCAAATGGCCCCTCCCATAGGGGGGGAGAGTTTGTGCATGCCCTTCTTGTCTTGAGCCAGTCACAGGACCAGGTCGCCCTCCTGGAAGGTGCGAGTCCGGACTCGGTGGCTATGGTAGCGGCCGAGTCCTTGCTGGTAGATTGATGTACGAGAGCGAGGCAGGTCGCATGCCTCGTCGATTTGGTCGACGCTGTCTTGGCGGGTGGTCTTGTTTGTCGCCTCGACGTAATTGGCGACTCGGGGTGAGTCGTGCTCCAGGTCTGTTGGCATTACTGCTTCTGTGCCATACACCATGAAGAAGGGTGTGAACCCGGTGGAGCGGTTGACGGACGTGCGGATCCCCCATATGACTGAAGGGAGCTCTTCGACCCAGCATCCTGGGGTGCGCTCGAGGGGGACCTAGAGTCATGGCTTGAGCCCGTGGAGGACGCTCTGGTTGGCGCGTTCTGATTGGCCGTTCGACTCCGGGTGGGCGACTGAGGCGAGGTCGAGTTGTATGCTGTGCTCTTCGCAGAATTCCGCCATGGCCCCTTTGGCAAAGTTGGTGCCATTGTCCGTTATTATGCTGTGTGGGTAGCCATACCGGTAGATGAGCTCGCGTAAGAACTTGGTGGCCGTCTTGCCATCGCACTTTTTGATTGGCTTAGCCTCGACCCATTTGGTGAACTTGACGACCGCGACTTGGAGGTGGGTGAAGCCGGATGGGGCCTTCTTGAACGGGCCTACCATGTCCATGCCCCATACAGCGAATGTCCATGTGATGGGGATGGTCTTGAGTGCTGAACCAGGGAGGTGTGTCTGGTGGGCGTACTTCTAGCATCCGACGCATCATTGGACAATGTTGGTGGCGTCGGCATGCGCGGTGAGCCAGTAGAAGCCGTGCCGCATGGCCTTGGCGACCAGCGACTTGGCGCCGGCGTGAAGGCGCAGTCGCCGACGTGAATGTCCTGGAGGATCTTACGACCTTCTTCTGGCTGTATGCAGCGCTGGAACATGCCAGTCACGCTGCGTTTGTGGAGCTCGCCGTTGATGATGACGAAGGATTTGTAGCGGTGCACAATCATTCATGCCTCCGTCTCATTGCTTGGGAGGATCTTGTGCTCGAGGAAGGCGACGTATGGTGCCATCCAGTCGCTAGGCTCCACAACCATGGCGACTAGGGCCGGCTCTGGTTGCAGTGGTATCCCGACGTCGATCTCCTTCGGTGGGCTGACCGAAGGTTTGTGGATGGTATCGAGGAAGGCGCCTGCTGGTGGTGCTTGTCGGGCCGACCCGATGCGGGAAAGGGTGTCTGCCTCCTCGTTCTTGCGTCTGTCGATCCACTCGACGGAATAGCCATCAAAGTGTCCTCCCAGCTGGTCTACCGCTTGGCGGTACGCGATCATTGTTGGAGAGACGGCGTCGCACGTTCCGGCGACCTGGCCGACGACTATGTCAGAGTTGCCGTAGCACCGTAGTCGATTGATGTTCATTTCCTTGGCGGCCCGCATGCTCTGGAGGAGGGCCTCGTATTCTGCCATGTTGTTGGTGCAGGGTTTGAAGTTGAGGTGGAGCACGTATCGGAGCTTGTCCCCTTTGGGGGAGGCCAGTATGACCTCGGCCCCTGCACCGTCGGTGTTCTTCGAGCCGTCGAAGTGTAGCGACCAGTAGTGGAGATATGGTAGCTTCTCTGGCTGTTGTGCTTCTTCCTAATCTGCGAGGAAGTCAGCTAGTGCTTGTGACTTGATTGCTTTGCGGGGCTCGTATTTGATATTGTGGACGACGATTTCGACGGCCCACTTGGTGACTCGCCCAGTCGCCTCGCGATTGCGTATTATGTCCTGCAGCGCTGTGGATGAGACCACCATGATTGGGTGCTCTTGGAAATAGTGGGGGAGTCGCCGCTGAGCTTGGAATACCGCATACACCAGTTTCTGGTACAGCGGGTAGCACTGTCGTGAGTCCGTCAGGACTTCCCTGATATAGTAGACGGGCGCTGTATGGGGTGCTCCTTGCCCTCCTCTAGCCGTTCGATGACCATCACGGTGCCGACAACTCGATTGGAGGCCGCCACATAGACGAGCATTGGCTCCTTGTCGACTGGTGCGGCATGTAGTGGAGCCGAGAGTAGCACTTCTTTGAGTGCTTTCAGTGCATCGTCTGCCTCCGCGTCCCATTGGAACATGGGGTTCTTGTGCATCAGGCGATAGAGGGGCATGGCCTTCTCGCCTAGTCAGGGGATGAAGCGACTGAGAGCCACGACTCGCCCGGCCAACTTCTGGATGTCGCGCAGGCACTCGGGTTTTCCGAGTCGCGCGATGGTGTCAATCTTGGTGGGGTTGGCTTCGATGCCTCACTTGGAGACTATGTATCCCAGTAGCTGTCCGGTGGGGACGCCGAAGGTGCACTTCCCTGGGTTCAGCTTGATGTTGTACCTCCGCAGATTTGCGAAGGTTTCGGCCAGGTCGGCGAGTAGGTCGTCCTGGCAGGTGGATTTTACCACCACGTCGTCGATGTAGACGTGAATGTTGCGGCCAATTTGGCTCGCGAGGCACTCCTGCATGCACCTTTGGTATGTGGCGCCGGCGTTCTTGAGGCCGAACGTCATGGCCGTGTAGCATAAGGTGTCGAATGGCGTGATGAACACCGTCTTCTCCTTGTCCTCGACCGCCATCTTTATCTGGTTGTAACCAGAGTAAGCGTCGAGGAAGCATAGCGACTCTGATCCCGCGGTCGAGTCGATGATTTGATCGATGCGCGGTAGGACGAATTCCTCCTTCGGGCAGGCGTTGTTGAGGTTGGTGTAGTCGATACACATTCTCCATGTGTTGTTCTTTTTCAGGACTAGGACGGGGTTCGCCAGCCACTTGGAGTGTTTTATTGGCCGAATGAAGCCTGTGGCCAACAAGCGTTGCACTTCTTCGGCGATTGCTCGACGGTGCTCTTCATTGAAGGGCCACAACGACTGCTTTACCGTCACACTTTGGGGTCGGCGTGTAGTTTGTGCTCAGCGAGTTCCCTCGGGACACCTGGCATGTCGGAAGGTTTCCATGCGAAGATGTCGCGGTCCTCATAGAGGAACCCGATGAGCGCGCTTTCCTATGCGGGGCTCATATGCGCCCCAATGGTGACCGTCTGGCTAGAGTCGCCCGGGACGAGCTCGATGGTGCGGGTATGCGTGGTTGCCTTGAACGTGGAGTTCGCGGCGGTTGGCTTCTTCAGTATGGTGGGTGATGGCTCAATGCACGGCGCCCAGAAAAATGCTTGATGGCGGTGTTGACGTAGAGCTCGTTGGGAACCCCAAGAGGAAGGTATGATGAGCACAACAACAAGTTTCCCTCAGTTATGAAACCAAGGTTTAATCGAACCAGTAGGAGCAAGGAAACACCCCAAAGGTGTTACTAGCTGAGCCTTGGCAGGGCGCACTACCGGTGCTAGTAGCAACGTGGAGACCTGCACAACACGACCACAGAACTTCGTCCCCAACTTGCGATGAGGTTGTCAATCTCACCGTGTTTTGGTGAAAACAAAGGATTAAACGTATCGAATGGAAAGAAGTAAAAGTTTGCAGAAAGTAAACACAAAGCAGTAAACAGTTTATAGATTGTATGTAAAAAAGAGGACCGGGATCCATAGTTCACTAGAGGTGGCTCTCCTTAGAAAGATAACATGCTGGGTGAACAAATTACAGCGGGGCAATTGACAAACACCGAGAAAGCAATACATGCATATACTAATCATCTTGACTCCTTTGAGACTTGATTGGGCATTACAACATTATACATAGACCGCCATCCAACTTCATCTATGACTAATAATCCACCTTCAGGTTATCATGCGAACCCCCTCCAGTATTAAGTTGCAAGCAACATATTATTTCTTTACGAACTGCGTGTGAAGTAAACAATACGATTGTTCCATGAACAAAGGATTGTTATTTTCTCCCTAGTAGCAACAGCACATCTAGTACCTTAGAGATTTCTGTCACTTCCCCAGATTACCAGAGGCATGAACCCACTATCGAGCATAAATACTAACTCTTGGAGTTGCTAGCATCTACTTGGCCAAGATAGCTACTAACAACGGAAATCATGCAAGATCACAAATAACAAAGACATGATAGAATCAATAATCAATATGAAATAGCATCTCAATATCCATCGGATCCCCGCAAACACAACATGCAGAATTACAAATAGATGATCTTGATCATGAACGGAGCTCACAAGATCTAGACATGAAAGCACAAAGGAGGAGAACCAGCCATCTAGCTACTACATGGATCCGTAGTCCAAGGATGAACTACTCACGCATCACACTGGAGGCTTCCATGGTGATGAAGAAGGCCTCCAAGGTGAATTCCCCTCTCCGGCAGGGTGCCAGGAAGAGCTTCAGATCCCTCCCGATCTAGGGATGGAGATGACAGCGACTACAGACTCTTTCATGAAATTTTTGATCGGGCACTTAGGGTTTACGTCCTAAGGGCATCTTATAGTCGGAAGGGGAGGCCGAGGGGGTGCCGGGAGCGGCCACACCACCCCCTGGCGTGGGCCAGGCCTGGCCGCGCGGCCAGGTGGTGTGGTGGCTCCCTGGACCTTCTCCGTCTCGTATTCTGGCACTTGATGACTTCCGGAAAAATAAGCACTTTGGCTTTTTTCCTGTCCAATTCCGAGAATATTCATTTTCTCACTTTCCTGGAACCAAAAATAGTAGAAAACAGGCAGCTGGCACTGTGGCTCTTGTTAATAGGTTAGTCCAAGAAATCATATGAAAAGTACTCCAAAGTGTGGACAAAACACAAGAAAGTGGATAAAACTAAGCATGGAACATCAAAAATTATAGATACATTTGCAATGTATCAACATACCCAAGCTTAACTCCTGCTCGTCCTCGAGTAGGTAAGTGATAAAAAGAAAGAATAATTTTTGAGGTGACATCCACCATCAAAGACTTGATCAAAGTATTTGCAAAACATTCAAAGCTGGGATCATAGTACTTCAATCATAACATGAAATACAAAGTTCTAGCAATAAGCAAAAGAAACTATGATGCAACATGAAAAGGCACAAACAAAATATTCATGAATAACAATGCTTTGCAAGACGTTTGTTTGTTTCACATAAAGAAAACATAGCATAATAGTATTCAGTTTGTCCCTCAATAGAGTAGCAAATATAAATGCATAGGACACCTTCAAAGTTCATAAGAGTGACTAGATACAGTAGTTTAAAACAAGCAATAACAAGTTATGCATCAATCAACTAGTCTTGGGACAATGCACATAGAACTAATAATGGCCACTATGCTCTCAAAGTAGGTGCATAAAGATAGAAGGTGGAGACTCAATATAATGGTGGAAGAAAAGCCTATTGTCAAAGGAAGTAGGGATTCAAGTCTCATAAAGAGCTTCCAAAAATTATGGTACTTATAGCTTTCAGCTCTCATTGCCCCTATCATAAGCATCTTGAAGGTGATTAAGGTTAAAGTGACACAACTAAGAGGATATGCTTGACAAATTATAAACCGAAATCTCATGCCCCTTACTTACGAAGACCGATCCTCATGCTACTCAACTTCAGTCACGAGTAAGCTCTTGTCATTGTAAGTATATGTGTATCACTAAGAACCGCCAACGGGGTACCCCTTGCACATGATACGGGAGCTTTCCCATAATCAAAATGACAAGGCAAGCAGACAATGAGCATCTCAGTGATCTTTTTATTTGCTATTTGCATAGGTTTTTATTGAGGATGCTTCATAGAGTGCTCATTATGGTGATGCTGCAAGTTTCCACCATGATTAGGCATGGCTTAGGCTAGTGGCCCAGGCATTTCTCTAACACACATACAAACTCCATGATCTTACAAGTTCCACTTTTATTTCACACCGCCGGGATCCGTAAGAAAAAGAACATGATATAAACGGGGTACAAAGTACAAGTGCAATGTTGAAAGCATTCCCCATGGTACATGGTTCTGCTAATTTCAACTTATAAAGCGCAAGCATATACGCAACAAAGAAGGACCCAATGGTTCAAGTTTATTAGAGGCAATAAATTAAAGTGTGCCATCAAGTTCGTGAGAGCTTTAATCACTAGTTTTCTCATAACAAGTTTAATTTGGAAGGTAAACAAAAGCATGAATATACTTGGAATAGCATAAGCTAGTGGGTAGGTATGGTGGACTCTTTGGAATAACTTGGTTTAGGGAGTTGGATGCATGAGTGGAACTCATACTTTGTTGTGGAGGCTAGCAAAAGACTGGGAGCGACAAACTAAGAGAGCAATAATGGCCACAATCATGCAGAGAGACAAACCATCATTGAAAACTAAAGGATCATAAAGGCTATGGTGACTTGATATAGTCATAACATGGTGTGAGCATGTGCCAAGTCAACCCAAATAAAGCATCAAAGGAGAATACCACTATACTATGCTTTAATATGCTAAAACAACGCATGATTCATCCAAGGCACATTAAGCAATCTCAATTGTTTATAACAAGTCATGCTAAAGCAAAGAATACTAAGCATAAAGCCAAAATAATAGCAAGCATGGCATGACAAAGCATAGGCCACAGTCAAAAACAAGCTCTTTTTACCACATAAGCATGAACTTTCCTACTCTTTTCCAAACCAAACCAAACTATTTGCAAACCAATGTATGAAAGAGGGGGTCCAACCAATTTATTCAGAAAACTAAGCAAACAAAAGCAAACAAAAAACCAAAACAAAAACGAAAAAGAAGACGCTCCAAGAACAACACAACTGTGCATGAAACAATAAAAATGAAGCGTTTGGAAGAAACCTGGAATTTTTATTGATGAAGAAGGGGATGCCTTGGGCATCCCCAAGCTTTGACGCTTTTACTTCTTGGATATTTCTTGAGGTGACACGCGTGGCATCCCCAAGCTTGAGCTTTAGTCCATCCTTCATCTCATTACTCATTTCTTCCATACACCTGAAATTTTTCCTTCATACAAAACTTCACACAATCTCATTAGCAACATTAGTGCACTTAAGATAAATAAGTCTTAAGGTTCAGTTATAACACAAAATAAACTTCCATTAGAACACTAGCTACTGTAGCACTTCCCTCAAAAAGCTCAATTCCCCAAAAGAACTCAAAAAGAAACCCACAAGAAGCAAATACAGAAAATGGCAGAAATCTGTCAAAATAGACCAGCAGGTAAAGACGATTTTTTTCGTAAACCGTATGTTGCTCAAATCAAAAAGTGTTGAACTAACGAAAGTTAGATAACAACCTGGGACAGAATAACAAAAAATTACAGCTCAATCCGACAAACAGATCTCTCTCATGAATTTTTACGGTGAAGCACAAAAATCTGTTTTGGGACAGCAACTTTCCCAATCATTACTTCTCTCTCATTAGAGGTTACTCTTGGCACAAAAAGAAAATAAAAATGATAAGGAGAGGTTATTACATAGGTAATAACTTCCAAGACTCATCTAAAACTTTTGGGTTATCTCCCAATATGTACTTTTCTTTAACGCCTTTAAGTTAGGCATACGAAGCAAAGAAAGAATCAAGTGTTCTCAAATGAAGAAGCATTAAGACCAAATTTTGTTTTCATAGGAGAAGCAAAAGAAATCTTTTCTCTCTTTTTAGGGAAATGTTCTATACTTTTCTTGAATGGGAGTTGATATTTAATGGTGCCTTCTTTCATATCAATGATGGCACCAACAGTTATAAGAAAAGGTCTTCCCAAAGTAATAGGACAAGAAGCATTGTATTCAACATCCAAAACATAGAAATCAATGGGGACATAGGCATTGTTAACCATAAGAAGAACATCATTAAGACTCCCCATGAGTTTCTTTTTAGCATTATCATCAAGTGGGACATTCAAATAACAATATTCAAGAGGAGGAAAATCAAGCATATCATAAATCCTTCTAGGCATAATAGAAACACTACTATCAAGATCACATAAAGCTTTGAAATCAAAGTCATTAACTTTCATATTAATGATGGGTTCCCAATCATCTTGTTTAATAGGAATAGAATCTTTATGTTTCATTTTTTCTTCTTTAATCTTTATGAGAGCATCAGTAATGTGTTTTGTAAAAGCCATGTTCATAGCACTAGCATTAGGACTTTTAGCAAGCTTTTGTAGGAACTTAATAACTTCAGAGATGTTGCAACCATCAAGATCAAAATCAAATTTATCATCTAGAGTAGTAGAACTATTACTAGCCTCAACACTAGTGGTGGTAATAGTAGAAACACTAATGTTTCTAGCAATTTCATCTTCTCTTTCCCACTTAGCATGTAATTCAGCTAATAGTCTAAAATTTTCATCAATTCTTACTTGTATGGCATTAGTAGCTGCAAAGGGATTGTCATTAGTTTCAGGTTTGGCAGCCATTTTATTAATCAATGAAGATTGAGCTTCAGACAAAGATGATATATTTCTTTCGGCATTAGAGAGTTTCATTGTAAACTCGGAATTTCCCTATTTAGACTCTCAAGTTGATGGCTAATGTTCTTCAAAATGATAGATTGTTCCTCCATAGTTTTAGTGAATAGTTTATTTTGCTCATATTGCAATTGCATGAAGTTTTTAGTGGCTTTTCAACTTCTAAAATTCTTCCTTCACTAGGTAATCCAGGTTTACCATTATAGCCATAAGTATTACTAGGAGGGTAGGGCCTATAGTTGTTATTACCATAAGCATTGTTGCCAAAATTGTTATTTCTTATGAAGTTCACATCAACTTGCTCTTCTTGAGCAACAAAAGAAGCCAAAGGGACATTATTTGGATCAATATGGGCTTTCCCATTAACAAGCATAGACATAATAATATCAATCTTATCACTCAAGGAGGAGGTTTCCTCAACAAAATTTACCTTCCTACCTTGTGGAGCTCTCTAAGTATGCCATTCAGAATAATTAACCATCATATTGTCCAGAAGTTTTGTTGCAGCACCCAAAGTGATGGTCATAAAGGTACCTCCAGCAGCAGAGTCCAATAGGTTCCTTGAATGATCCTGCATAAAAAGTTTGGATGATCATCCAAGCAGTAAGTCCATGAGTGGGACAATTCTTTACCAAAGATTTCATTCTTTCCCAAGCTTGAGCAACATGCCGATTATCAAGTTGTTTAAACTTCATTATTTCACTTCTCATAGATATAATCTTAGCAGGAGGATAATATTTTCCAATAAAAGCATCTTTGCACTTAGTCCAAGAATCAATACTATTCCTAGTTAAGGAATTCAACCATTCTTTAGCTTTTCCTCTCAAAGAGAAAGGAAACAATTTCATCTTAATAATATCACCATCTATATCCCTATGCTTTTGCATCTCACAAAGTTCAACAAAGTTATTTAGATGGGAAGCAGCATCTTCATTACCAATACCAGAAAATTGTTCTCTCATAACAAGATTGAGCAAAGCAGGTTTTATCTCAAAGAAAGTATTTTCAGTCACATGTGGAGCAATAGGTGCGCTCATAAAATCATTGTTGTTGGTGCTAGTGAAGTCACACAACTTAGTGTTTTCAAGAGTAGTCATTTTTTTGGGTTTTCAAATAAGAAAGCAAACAAGTAAAACTAATTTTTTTTGTGTTTTTTGAATAACAAAACAAGCAAACAAAGCAAAAAGAAACTAAGCAAAACAAAAATAACAAAGTAAAGAGATTGGTTATGAGGGACTCCCCTTGTGAAGATGTCCTTGACTCGCCGACAACGGCGCCAGAAAATCACTTGATGGCTCAATGCACGGCGCCCAAAAAAATGCTTGATGGCGGTGTTGATGTAGAGCTCGTTGGGAACCCCAGGAGGAAGGTATGATGAGCACAACATCAAGTTTCCCTCAGTTATGAAACCAAGGTTTAATCGAACCAGTAAGAGCAAGGAAACACCCCAAAGGTGTTACTAGCTGAGCCTTGGCAGGGCGCACTACCGGTGCTAGTATCAACGTGGAGACCTGCACAACACAACCGCAGAACTTTGTCCCCAACTTGCGATGAGGTTGTCAATCTCACCGTGTTTTGCTGAAAACAAAGGATTAAACGTATCGAATGGAAAGAAGTAAAAGTTTGCAGAAACTATACACAAAGTAGTAAAAAATTTATAGATTGTATGTAAAGAAAGAGGACCGGGATCCATAGTTCACTAGAGGTGGCTCTCCTTAGATAGATAACATGCTGGGTGAACAAATTACAGTGGGGCAATTGACAAACACCGAGAAAGCAATACATGCATATACTAATCATCTTGACTCCTTTGAGACTTGATTGGGCATTACAACATTATACATAGACCGCCATCCAACTGCATCTATGACTAATAATCCACCTTCAGGTTATCATCCGAACCCCCTCCAGTATTAAGTTGCAAGCAACAGATTATTGCTTTACAAACTGCGTGTAAAGTAAACAATACGATTGTTCTATGAACAAAGGATTATTGTTTTCTCCCTAGTAGCAACAGCACATCTAGTACCTTAGAGATTTCTGTCACTTCGCCAGATTACGAGAGGCATGAACCCACTATCGAGCATAAATACTAACTCTTGGAGTTGCTAGCATCTACTTGGCCAAGATAGCTACTAACAACGGAAAGCATGCAAGATCACAAATAACAAAGACATGATAGAATCAATAATCAATCTGAAATAGCATCTCAATATCCATCGGATCCCCGTAAACACAACATGCAGAATTACAAATAGATGATCTTGATCATGAACGGAGCTCACAAGATCTAGACATGAAAGCACAAAGGAGGACAACCAGCCATCTAGCTAGTACATGGATCCGTAGTCCAAGGATGAACTACTCACGCATCACACCGGAGGCTTGCATGGTGATGAAGAAGGCCTCCAGGGTGAATTCCCCTCTCCGGCAGGGTGCCGGGAAGAGCTTCAGATCCCTCCCAATCTAGGGATGGAGATGACGGCGGCTACAGACTCTTACGTGGAATTTTTTATCGGGCACTTAGGGTTTACGTCCCGAGGGCATCTTATAGTTAGAAGAGGAGGCCGAGGGGGTGCCGGGAGCGGCCACACCACCCCCTGGCACCGGCCAGGCCTGGCCGCGCGGCCAGGTGGTGTGGTGGCTCCCTGGCCCTTCTCCATCTCGTATTTTGGCACTTGATGACTTCCGGAAAAATAGGCACTTTGGATTTTGTCCTGTCCAATTCCGAGAATATTCATTTTCTGACTTTCCTAGAACCAAAAACAGCAGAAAACAGGCAGCTGGCACTATGGCTCTTGTTAATAGGTTAGTCAAAGAAATCATATGAAAAGTACTCCAAAGTGTGGACAAAACACAAGAAAGTGGATAAAACTAAGCATGGAACATCAAAAATTATAGGTACATTTGCAATGTATCAGTGGGGTCGTCCTTGTTGATGTTGCCTGCGTATTTCACGAGCTCCTCCGCGTGGTCAGTCTCCGCGGCAATGACGGTGTCGGCTAGCTCAGTGCCTTTGTCCTTGCATTCCACGACCATATCGGGGTCGCCGTGGACGGTGATGATGCCGCTCGGCCCTGGGAGCTTCATCATGTTGTACGCGTAGTGGGGTGTCGCCATAAATTTGGCAAATGTTTGGCGTCCTAGGACGCAGTGGTAGGGGGTGCGGAAGTTCACCAGCTCGAACTCGATTCGCTCGGTGCGGTAGTTTGTCGGTGTGCCAAAGGTGACCGGTAACGTCACTTTTCCGATCGGGTATGCCTTCCGGCCGGGGACGATGCCGTGGAAGGTTGTCAGGGTCGGCTGGATTGCCGACTCCGGGAGCTGTAGCCTTTTGAACGTGTCTAGATATATGATGTTGATGGAACTCCCGCCATCCATCTATGTCTCGGGTAGCCAATAATCGACCACTTTGGGCCTGACTACAAGGGCGACTCGCCCTGGATACTCGATTTTGGTAGCGTGGTCCTAGCGACTCCAAGTGATGCTCTACTCAGACCAGTTGAGGAAGCGTGGGATGTCGACCTGTGTCACCGCATTGACAGCGACTGCGCGGGCGAGCACCTTCCTCTCGCGCTTGGTGCCGAGTCCGATGAAGGTGTGTAGCGAGACGACGGCGTTGCCGAAGCCACCGACGTTTCCGTTGTCCCGAGGTGGGTTATTGTTGGGGTCTTCCCTTGCTCGCCTTGCCTTTTCGATCTCTTTGAGAGAGTGGCAGTCCGTGGTGGTGTTGGTGGCGGGATTCCCCTCCCTGCTGTGGTAGACGCAAGGCTGGTTGAGCAGGGCGGCGGGGTCAAATTTCGGCCTCGCCGCGTTGTTGGCGCAGTAGTTTCCGCTATCGCGGTAATTTCCTCCGTCACGGCGATATCTCTTTGGGTCGCATTGGCCATAGCCCACATTGGCGACGAAGTTGACTCGTCCGTCCGTGTGGCGCTTGCTGGTGATGCGAGTGTTGTTGTAGCACATGTCGCGCTGTCGCCCGCTGTCGTGGCCACCGGTGCGGCCTCTTCCTCCCAACTCGTCGTCAGAGTCTTGGTTGGGGTCCTCCTCCGTGTAGCGCTTGGCGATCTCGAGGAGTTCGGGGATGTTGTCGAGCGTCTGGTAGACCCGCTTGATCTTAGCGACCAGGGGTTCGTACCAGCACGCGTTCTTGAAACAATGTATCGCCATGTCCGGGTGGATGCCAAAAGCATTAATCCATAGTTCTTGCCACCTTTGGATCCAGTGGCGAGTCGACTCGCGTTGTCCCTGGATGCACCGCTCCAGGTCTTCTATGGTGGTGGCGCGGGTGTAGGAGCCCTCGAAGTGCCTGACGAAGGCATCCCACATTTCCTCCCAGGAGTCGATGCTATCAGCAGGGAGGGTGTTTATCCATTGCCGGGTCGCACCCTCCATCATGAAGGGGAGGTAGCGAGCGGCGAGTAGGTCGGTGTGGCCGGCGATTCCCATCGCCATGAGGTATGTGTCCAACCACACTGCTGGGTCGTACGTTGGATCGTACTTTTTGATTTCTTTGGGCGCCTTGAAGTTGGCGGGGTACTTTTCGCCTCTGATCATAAGCCCAAAGCTTTGGGGGCTGACTCGGCTGAGCGAACCCCTTGGTTCGGGGTCGCCGTGATTACTGAGGGTGTCCCTCAAGTCATTGGACTGGCGCGCCCGACAGGCCTAGTTGTTAACGATGTGCGTGCGGGCGTTGATTGGCTGCTTGTTGGAGGCGACCGTGTTGTTCACCGGTCGTGGTTCGTTGGTGGACAATGCGGGGTTGGCGGCCTGCGGCTGGTTTGCTAGTGGCTGCGGAGGTGGGCAGGTCACGGTGTTGGCGATGGTGGGGTGGCCACTCGAGTCCGCCCTGCTTGCTGAGGAGCGGGAATACATCCGCCCCCGCGGGTCGACTCCCGTAGCTTGTTGCTCAATGGCCCCGGCGAGTAGGGCCTTGGCATACTGGATCTGCAGCGCGCCGTCCCCCTGGACGTCGAGGTTGGCGACCGCGGCATTGGCCACGACGACATTGTCCATCGGGGTGGAGTAGAGTGGTAGTTCGTTGGCGTCGCGGTCTTGTGGTGAGATGATGATCCATGGCTGGTCCGGCGGGGGCACGCGACCAATGGGTGGTGGAGGGGCTCCGGTGGCCGGTGCGCTGGGTGGTGGTCTGTTGCTTCCGCATGGTGGCGCGTTCTCGCAGTATTCACGCTCGGCCGTGTGTGCGGGGTCGCTTTCGTCCTTGAAGTTCCGGACACGGCCCTGGACGTTGGAGTTTAGGCGGGTCCTGATGCAGCGCTGGTGATAGAGCGATAGCTCCCGCGCTGTTTCCCGCTCGAGGCGGTATTTCTCGCGCTTGGCGAGCTCATTGCATTTGGCCTCCGCGAGTCGCAAGCAGGCCTCCTCCACCTTTGTGGATGTGGAAGTCGGCGGGATCGGTGTGGAGAACGGATCTGGCGGGGCGGCCGTGCTGCCCGCCATATAGATCGCGTTAAAGCGATTGGATCTGGCGCGGAAGTCTTCAGGCGACTCCGAGCCGGAATCAGAGTCGAAGATCCCGAGGATGGACGAGTCCTCGAAATCCTCCGGGTTGGAGACTCGCGTGATGGAGTCCTCTCGTGATGCTGCGGTGATAGATCCGTCGACCGAGGAAGGGGTCGCGGAGTCGGCGTCGTCGTTTAGGGCCTCATTGTTTGTGGCGGCGTTGGTCTTGGCCGCGTTGCTGGCTGCCGAGTCGTACTCGGTGACGAGGCTCCTGATGGAGCAGACCTGATCCTCCGAGAGCAGATCACGGTGCAACGGCGATCTGCCAACGATCACCGTCGCAGTTGGGTCGACCGCGCCGGTGAAGCCAACTAAGAGGTTGATGGAGCCGACCGGCATCACCGCGCCATGAGTGACTGGGCGTGACGCCGGGATGTAGCTGCTGGGCAGGATCTATAAGATCCCTTCGATGGCGATCATGCGGCCGGTGGCGAGCGGCCGATCGATCGGCAAATAGGGTCTCGCCGCAGAACTCAGGCTAGTCCTGCTATGCCCCACGGTGGGCACCACTGTCATGGAAATGGCCACGGCAGTCGCTGCAGTAGGCAGCGATTGATTGAATCGGGGGCGAGAGCTGGTGGCCATTTGCGGTGCGAGATGTGGGCGTATGCACATAGGTTTACCCAGGTTTGTCCCCCCGGAGGGTAAATACCTACTCCTGCTAGATTAGATTATTGGAGAGCGAGTTACAGGGGTGGCGAGCTCCGCGTCTAAGCAGCGAGTCGCTTGAGGGGGTGTATGATGGAACGTGAGTCCTGAGGGTACCCAAGGGAGGTTTATATATGAGGCACCTCGCTAGGGTTTTACAGGTTACAACCGAACAAGATATGGATTCAGAGGCTTTGACCTAATCCAACTAAGCTTCGGGTATGCTCCTGGGCCTCCAGTCGCCAGTCACCGGGCCTTCATCTTAGTCGCATTCCAGTCGCCGTCACGCAGACCCATTCGTGAGACCTTTTGGCCCAATCGCCTGCTGGGTATACCCAACTTGGCATGTCCCCATCAACACACATGCAATGACACTGGTGGATCCATGCGTGGTTTATGAGAGGAACATACATGCAATGACACTAGGTGTGGTTCATGAAAAGAACACACATGCAATGACACTGGTGGATCCATATGTTGTTTGTGAAAAGAACAGACATGCAATACAACTTGGTGGATCCATGTGTGGTTCATGAGAAGAACACTCATGCAATGACACTAGTGGATCCATGTGTGGTTTGTACGAAGAACACACATCCAATGACAATGGGTGTGGTTCATGAAAAGAACACACATCCAATGACACTGGTGGATCCTTATGTGGTTTGTGAGAAGAACAGATATGCAATGACTCTAGCTGTGGTTCATGAGAAGAACACACATCTGATGACACTGGTGTATCCTTATGTGGTTTGTGAGAAGAACACACATGCAATGACTCTAGCTGTGGTTTGTGAAAAGAACACACATGCAATGACGCTAAATGTGGTTAATGAAAAGAGCAGATATGCAATGACACTAGTGGATCAATGTGTGGTTTGTGAGAAGAACACACATGCAATGACAACGGGTGTGGTTCATGAAAAGAATACACATCCAATGACAATGGTGGATCCTTATGTGGTTTGTGAGAATAACAGACATGCAATGACTCTCGCTGTGGTTCATGAGAAGAACACACATCCAATGACACTGGGTGTGGTTCATGAAAAGAACACACATGCAATGACACTGGTGTATCCTTATGTGGTTTGTGAGAATAACAGACATGTAATGACTCTAGCTGTGGTTTATGAGAAGATAACACATGCAATGACACTGGTGTATCCTTATGTGGTTTGTGAGAAGAACACACATGCAATGACTCTAGCAGTGGTTTGTGAAAAGAACACACATGCAATGACTCTAGCCGTGGTTCATGAGAAGAACACACATGCAATGACACTGGTGGATCCATGTGTGGTTTGTGAGAGGAACATACATGCCATGACACTAGGTGTGGTTCATGAAAAGAATACACATCCAATGACACTGGTGGATCTTTATGTGGTTTGTGAGAAGAACACACATGCAAAGACTCTGGTGGATCCTTATGTGGTTTGTGAGAATAATAGACATGCAATGACTCTAGATGTGGTTCATGAGAAGAAAACACATGAAATGACACTGGTGTATCCTTATGTGGTTTGTGAGAAGAACACACATGCAATGACTCTAGCTATGGTTCATGAAAAGAATACACATCCAATGAATCTAGCCGTGGTTCATGAGAAGAACACACATGCAATGACACTCCTGGATCCATGTGTGGTCTGTGAGAGGAACATACATGCAATGACACTGGGTGTTGTTCATGAAAATAACACACATCCAATGACACTGGTGAATCCTTATGTGGTTTGTGAAAATAACACACATCCAATGACACTGGTGGATCCTTATGTGGTTTGTGAGAAGAACACACATGCAATGACACAGAGGATCCATATGTGCTTTCTGAAAAGAACACACATGGAATGACTCTAACTGTGGTTAATGAAAAGAGCAGACATGCAATGACACTGGTGGATCTATGTGTGGTTTATGAGAGGAACACACGTCCAATGACACTGGGTGTGGTTCATGAGAAGAACAAACATGCAATGACACTGGTGTATCCTTATGTGGTTTGTGAGAAGAACAAACATGCAATGACTCTAGCTGTGGTTCATGAGAAGAACACACATCCAATGACACTCGTGTATCCTTATGTGGTTTGTAAGAAGAACACACATGCACTGACTCTAGCTATTGTTTGTGAAAAGAACACACATGCAATGACTCTAACTATGATTAATGAAAAGAGCATACATGCAATGACACTGGTGGATCCATGTGTGGTTTGTGAGAATAACACACATGCAATGGCACTGGCTGTGGTTCATAAAAAGAAGAGACATGCAATGATATCGGTGGATCCATGTGTGGTTTGTGAGAATAACAGACATGCAATGATAGTGGGCGTGGTTCATGAAAAGAATACACATCCAATGACACTGGTGGCTCCTTATGTGGTTTTTGAGAAGAACATACATGCAATGACTTTGGCTGTTGTTCATGAGAAGAACACAAATGCAATGACACTGGTGGATCCATGTGTGGTTTGTGAGAAGAACACACATCCAATGACACTAGGTGTGGTTCATGAAAAGAACACACATGCAATGACACTGGTGTATCCTTTGGTGGTTTGTGAGAATAATAGACATGCAATGACTCTAGCTGTGGTTCATGAGAAGAACACACATGCAATGACACTGGTGTATCCTTATGTGGTTTGTGATAAAAACACACATGCAATGACTCTAGCAGTGGTTTGTGAAAAGAACACACATGCAATGACTCTAGCTGTGGTTCATGAGAAGAACACACATGCAATGACACTGGTGGATCCATTTGTGGTTTGTGAGAGGAATAGACATGCAATGTCACTGGATGTGGTTCATGAAAAGAACACACATCCAATGACACTGGTGGATCTTTATGTGGTTTGTGAGAAGAACACACATGCAATGACTCTGGTGAATCCTTATGTGGTTTGTGAGAATAACATACATGCAATGACTCTAGATGTGGTTCATGAGAAGAAAACACATGAAACGACACTGATGTATCCTTATGTGGTTTGTGAGAAGAACACACATGCAATGACTCTAGCTGTGGTTCATGAAAAGAACACACATCCAATGACTCTAGTCGTGGTTCATGAGAAGAACACACATGCAACGACACTGGTGGATCCATGTGTGGTCTGTGAGAGGAATAGACATGCAATGACTCTAGCAGTGGTTTGTGAAAAGAACACACATGCAATGACTCTAGCTGTTGTTCATGAGAAGAACACACATGCAATGACACTGGTGGATCCATGTGTCGTTTGTGAGAGGAATAGACATGCAATGTCACTGGGTGTGGTTCATGAAAACAACACACATCCAATGACACTGGTGGACCTTTATGTGGTTTATGAGAAGAACACACATGCAATGACTCTGGTGAATCCTTATGTGGTTTGTGAGAATAACATACATGCAATGGCTCTAGATGTGGTTCATGAGAAGAAAACACATGAAATGACAGTCATGTATCCTTATGTGGTTTGTGAGAAGAACACACATGCAATTACTCTAGCTATGGTTCATGAAAAGAACACACATCCAATGACTCTAGTCGTGGTTCATGAGAAGAACACACATGCAACGACACTGGTGGATCCATGTGTGGTCTGTGAGAGGAATAGACATGCAATGACACTAGGTGTGGTTCATGAAAAGAACACACATCCAATGACGCTGGTGGATCCTTATGTGGTTTGTGAAAAGAACACACATCCAATGACACTGGTGGATCCTTATGTGGTTTGTGAAAAGAACACACATCCAATGACACTGGTGGATCCTTATGTGGTTTGTGAGAACAACACACATGCAATGACACTAGTGATATGTGGTTTGTGAAAATAACACACATGCAATGACACTGGTGGATCCATATGTGGTTTGTGAAAAGAACAGAGATGCAATCACACTAGGTGGATCCATGTGTGGTTCATGAGAAGAACACACATGCAATGACAGTAGTGATATGTTGTTTGTGAAAAGAACAGACATGCAATGACCCTAACTGTGGTTAATGAAAAGAGCAGACATGCAATGACACTGGTGGATCCATATGTGGTTTGTGAGAAGAACACACATCCAATGACACTGGTGGATCCTTATGTGGTTCATGAAAACAACACACATCCAATGACTCTAGCTGTGGTTCATGAGAAGAACACACATCTAATGACACTGGTGGATCCATGTGTTGTTTGTGAGAAGAACACACATGCAATGACACTGGGTGTGGTTCATGAAAAGAACACACATCCAATGACATTGGTGGATCCATGTGTACACTATGAGAGGAACACACATGCAATGACACTAGGTGTGGTTCATGAGAAGAACACACATGCAATGACACTGGTGTATCCTTATGTGGTTTGTGAGAATAACAGACATGCAATGACTCTAGATGTGGTTCATGAGAAGAACACACATGCAATGACACTGGTGGATACATGTATGGTTTATGAGAGGAACAGACATGCAATGACACTGGGTGTGGTTCATGAAAATAAAACACATGCAATGATACTAGTGGATCCATATGTGGTTTGTGAAAAGAACAAACATGCAATCACACTTGGTGGATCCATGTGTGGTTCATGAGAAGAACACACATGCAATAACACTGGTGGATCCATGTGTGGTTTGTGAGAAGAACACACATCCAATGACACTGGGTGTGGTTCATGAAAAGAACACACATCCAATGACACTGGTAGATCCTTATGTGGTTTGTGAGAAGAACAGCCACGCAATGACTCTAGATGTGGTTCATGAGAAGAACACACATGCAATGACACTGGTGTATCCTTATGTGGTTTGTGAGAATAACAGACATGCAATGACTCTAGATGTGGTTAATGAGAAGAACACACATGCAATGACACTGGTGGATCCATGTGTGGTTTATGAGAGGAATAGACATGCAATGACACTGGGTGTGGTTCATGAAAATAACACACATGCAATGACACTGGTGGATCCATATGTGGTTTGTGAAAAGAACAGACATGCAATCACACTTGGTGGATCCATGTGTGGTTCATGAGAAGAACACACATGCGATAACACTGGTGGATCCATGTGTGGTTTGTGAGAAGAACACACATTCAATGACACTAGGTGTGGTTCATGAAAAGAACACACATCCAATGACACTGGTGTATCCTTATGTGGTTTGTGATAAGAACAAACATGCAATGACTCTAGCTGTGGTTCATGAAAACAACACACATCCAATGACTCTAGATGTGGTTCCTGAGAACAAAACACATGCAATGTCACTGGTGGATCAACGTGTGGTTTGTGAGAGGAACAGACATGCAGTGCCACTGGGTGTGGCTCATGAAAAGAACACACATCCAATGACACTGGTGGATCCTTATGTGGTTTGTGAGAAGAACACATATGCAATGACATAGTGGATCGATATGTGGTTTGTGAAAAGAACACACATGCAATGACTCTAACTTTGGTTAATGAAAAGAGCAGACATGCAATGACACTGGTGG
This sequence comes from Avena sativa, assembly GCA_916181665.1. Taxonomy (NCBI): domain Eukaryota; kingdom Viridiplantae; phylum Streptophyta; class Magnoliopsida; order Poales; family Poaceae; genus Avena; species Avena sativa. The sequence continues at coordinate 622,704,647 of OV702289.1, forward strand.
ATCCATGTGTGGTTTATGAGAGGAACGCACATCCAATGACACTAGGTGTGGTTCATGAAAAGAACACACATGCAATGACACTGGTGTATCCTTATGTGGTTTGTGAGAAGAACAGACATGCAATGACTCTAGCTATGGTTCATGAGAAGAACACACATCCAATGACACTCGTGTATCCTTATGTGGTTTGTGAGAAGAACACACATGCAATGACTCTAGCTATGGTTTGTGAAAAGAACACACATGCAATGACTCTAACTGTGGTTAATGAAAAGAGCAGACATGCAATGACACTGGTGGATCCATGTGTGGCTTGTGAGAAGAACACACATGCAATAACACTGGCTGTGGTTCATAAAAAGAACAGACATGCAATGATACCGGTGGATCCATGTGTGGTTTGTGAGAAGAACACACATGCAATGACAGTGGGTGTGGTTCATGAAAAGAATACACATCCAATGACACTTGTGGATATTTATGTGGTTCTAGAGAAGAACATACATGCAATGACTCTGGCTGTGTTTCATGAGAAGAACACACATGCAATGACACTGGTGGATCCATGTGTGGTTTGTGAGAAGAACACACATCCAATGACACTAGGTGTGGTTCATGAAAAGAACACACATGCAATGACACTGGTGTATCCTTATGTGGTTTGTGAGAATAATAGACATGGAATGACTCTAGCTCTGGTTCATGAGAAGAACACACATGCAATGACACTCGTGTATCCTTATGTAGTTAGTGATAAAAACACACATGCAATGACTCTAGCTGTGGTTTATGAGAAGAACACACATGCAATGACACTGGTGTATCCTTATGTGGTTTGTGAGAAGAACACACATGCAATGACTCTAGCAGTGGTTTGTGAAAAGAACACACATGCAATGACTCTAGCTGCTGTTCATGAGAAGAACACACATGCAATGACACTGGTGGATCCATGTGTGGTTTGTGAGAGGAATAGACATGCAATGTCACTAGGTGTGGTTCATGAAAACAACACACATCCAATGACACTGGTGGACCTTTATGTGGTTTATGAGAAGAACACACATGCAATGACTCTGGTGGATCCTTATGTGGTTCGTGAGAATAACATACAATCAATGACTCTAGATGTGGTTCATGAGAAGAAAACACATGAAATGACAGTCATGTATCCTTATGTGGTTTGTGAGAAGAACACACATGCAATTACTCTAGCTGTGGTTCATGAAAAGAACACACATCCAATGACTCTAGCCGTGGTTCATGAGAAGAACACACATGCAATGACACTGGTGGATACATCTGTGGTCTGTGAGAGGAACAAACATGCAATGACACTAGGTCTGGTTCATGAAAAGAACGCACATCCATTGACACTGGTGGATCCTTATGTGGTTTGTGAAAAGAACATACATCCAATAACACTGGTGGATCCTTATGTGGTTTGTGAGAAGAACACACATGCAATGACACTAGTGATATGTGGTTTGTGAAAAGAACACACATGAAATGACACTGCTGGATCCATATGTGGGTTGTGAAGAGAACAAACATGCAATCACACTGGGTGGATCCCTGTGTGGTTCATGAGAAGAACACACATGCAATGACACTGGTGATATGTGGTTTGTGAAAAGAACAGACATGCAATAACTCTAACTATGGTTAATGAAAAGAGCAGACATCCAATGACACTAGTGGATCCATGTGTGGTTTGTGAGAAAAACACACATCCAATGACACTGGTGGATCCTTATGTGGTTCATGAAAACAACACACATCCAATGACTCTAGCTGTGGGTCATGAGAAGAACACACATACAATGACACTGGTGGATCCATGTGTGGTTTGTGATAAGAACACACATGCAATGACACTGGGTGTGGTTCATGAAAAGAACACTCATCCAATGACATTGGTGGATCCATGTGTACACTGTGAGAGGAACACACATGCAATGACACTGGGTGTGGTTCATGAGAAGATACCATATGCAATGACACTGGTGTATCCTTATGTGGTTTGTGAGAATAACAGACATGCAATGACTCTAGATGTGGTTAATGAGAAGAGCACACATGCAATGACACTGGTGGATCCATGTGTGGTTTATGAGAGGAATAGACATGCAATGACACTGGGTGTGGTTCATGAAAATAACACACATGCAATGACACTGGTGGATCCATATGTGGTTTGTGAAAAGAACAGACATGCAATCACACTTGGTGGATCCATGTGTGGTTCATGAGAAGAACACACATGCGATAACACTGGTGGATCCATGTGTGGTTTGTGAGAAGAACACACATTCAATGACACTAGGTGTGGGTCATGAAAAGAACACACATCCAATGACACTGGTGTATCCTTATGTGGTTTGTGAGAAGAACAGACATGCAATGACTCTAGATGTGGTTCAAGAGAAGATCACACATCTAATGACACTGGTGTATCCTTATGTGGTTTGTGAGAAGAACACACATGCAATGACTCTAGATGTGGTTCATGAAAACAACACGCATCCAATCACTCTAGATGTGGTTCGTGAGAAGAACACACATGCAATGACACTGGTGGATCCATGTGTGGTTTGTGAGAGAAACAGACATGCAATGACACTTGGTGTGGTTCATGAAAAGAACACACATCCAATGACACTGGTGGATCCTTATGTGGTTTGTGAGAAGAACACACATGCAATGACACAGTGGATCCATATGTGGTTTGTGAAAAGAACACACATGCAATGACTCTAACTGTGGTTAATGAAAAGAGCAGACATGCAATGACACTAGTGGATCCATGTGTGATTTATGAGAGGAACACACCTCCAATGACACTGGGTGTGGTTCATGAAAAGAACACACATGCAATGGCACTGGTGTATCCTTATGTGGTTTGTGAGAAGAACAGACATTCAATGACTCTAGTTGTGGTTCATGAGAAGAACACACATCCAATGACACTGGTGTATCCTTATGTGGTTTGTGAGAAGAACACACATGCAATGACTCTAGCTGTGGTTTGTGAAAAGAACACACGTGCAATGACTCTAACCGTGGTTAATGAAAAGAGCAGACATGCAATGACACTGGTGGATCCATGTGTGGTTTGTGAGAAGAACACACATGCAATGACACTGGATGTGGTTCATGAAAAGATCAGACATGCAATGATACCGGTGGATCCATATGTGGTTTGTGAGAAGAACACACATGCAATGACAGTGGGTGTGGTTCATGAAAAGAATACACATCCAATGACACTTGTGGATCCTTATGTGGTTTGTGAGAAGAACAAACATGCAATGACTCTGGTTGTGGTTTATGAGAACACACATGCAATGACACTGGTGGATCCATGTGTGGATTGTGAGAAGAACACACATCCAATGACACTAGGTGTGGTTCCTGAAAAGATAACACACGCAATGACACTGGTGTATCCATATGTGGTTTGTGATAAGAACACACATGCAATGACACTAATAGTGGTTTGTGAAAAGAACACACATGCCATGACTCTAGCTGTGCTTCATGAGAAGAACACACATGCAATGACACTGGTGGATCCATGTGTGGTTTGTGAGAGGAACATACATGCAATGTTACTGGGTGTGGTTCATGAAAAGAACACACATCGAATGACACTGGTGGATCTTTATATAGTTTGTGAGAAGAACACACATGCAATGACTCTGTCGGATCCTTATGTGGTTTGTGAGAATAACATACAATCAATGACTCTAGATGTGGTTCATGAGAAGAAAACACATGAAATGAGACTGGTGTATCCTTATGTAGTTTTTGAGAAGAACACACATGCAATGACTCTAGCTGTGGTTCATGAAAAGAACACACATCCAGTGACTAGCCATGGTTCATGAGAAGAACATACATGCAATGACACTGGTGGATCCATGTGTGGTCTATGAGAGGAACAGACATGCAATGACACTGGGTGTGGTTCATGAAAAGAACACACATCCACTGACACTGGTGGATCCTTATGTGGTTTGTGAAAAGAACACACATCCAATGACACTGGTGGATCCTTATGTGGTTTGTGAGAAGAACACACATGCAGTGACACTGGTGATATGTGGTTTGTGAAAAGAACACACATGCAATGACACTAGTGGATCCATATGTGTTTTGTGAAAAGAACAGACATGCAATCACACTGGGTGGATCCATGTGTGGTTCATGAGAAGAACACACATGCAACGACACTAGTGATATGTGGTTTGTGAAAATAACATGTTGGGCCACGCAGAGAAAAACAAATTTTTTTCCTACGCGGTGATCCCAAGATCCGGCTCAGGTAGAAGGCCACGAGGATTACCACTAGACGCGCAGTTGTGGAATTGATGAAGCACGTCGCTTGATGCAGTGTAGTCCTCACGATCCGTTCCGGTTCCACGATCCATGATCCGTTCTTTCTTCACGATCGTCGAAGTGTTGAACGTACAGCACCTCCGCCGGTATCCACACGTACGAGGAGGTGCGCCGATGATGGACTGCTAGGTCCGGTACGGCGGCGACAGGACTGGACTAGAGCTAGGGTTTCCAACACATGGAGTGACCTAACCTTGTGCTCTAAGCACCTGTGCCCCAGCTTATATAGGGAGTGAAAGTGGGCTCCACTCACTTGTGGCCCATTCACTAACATGCCTATATTTGCCACTGCAAGTATCACTTGCTGACCAAGTCCATGTCACTATTTGGGTCCAACCCAAATAGGTTTCCTGTTTGGGTCTAACCCAAACTGCTCCCGCTCTTAAGTGTGTGACCTGACAGGCTCATGGTAACCAGGACACGATTCCGAGTCTCACTCTTGATCGATCAGTTGGTAGCGGCTCCTAGCAGAATGTGCCAACTCCCAAGTACCAATAAGTCATGACGACATACATTCCAATGCGACTTTTGTCTGAGTCCCTTTTGCCTCACGATATACCTTGTCGGACTATAGGCGAATGATCGTCATCCCTTAAATAGTTCGACTCTCTTTCTCGATCCTAAGTGATTCATCCGACTAACTCTTAGTCGGTTGCCTCGGTTAACACTTATCCGAGACGCGCATGGCCATGCTTTCCGAATCATATCTTTCGAGAGGGCCCAGAGAATATCTCTCCGGATGGAGGGGCAAAATCCCATCTTGGTTATTCACATCACGCAGCTTGATTCTCAGTCGACCCGAACTCTGCCTTTATAACTGCCCAGTGACGGAACAACGTTTGACAGAACCTATCTCGGTGATCCTCAACTCGGATTATGCCATAACCTCAGGTCTAAGGATTACATTGATTGAGACATGCAAATGACGACTTGTTCGTTGCATCTCAATATGGGTCAGTCCGACTCGCTAAACTCTTTAGCCGAATCCTTGTAAGTCGGAATAGCATCCCCATGCCCATGACAAGTGGAACCTAGTCATCTGCCGACTTTCACATTGGTCTAAGTTGTGTGTCCAGCACAACCTCAATGACCAAGGACAATTAGTATGAACAACATGAATATATAGTTCCACAATAAAATCACATATTCGATGATACATATCAGCAGTTCATACATGGACCATAACCTTACGAATACATTGGGAATAACATCATACATGATTGACTCTAGGGCATATTCCCAACAGTCTCCCATTTGCACTAAAGTCAATCATCCGACATCACATGTCTAGGCATCTAATGCCCATATCTCTCAGGTGCGCCTCATGCTTTGGCTGTGGAAGTGGCTTTGTCAACGGATCCGCAATGTTTGCATCCATGTGTACCTTGCATAACTTGATATCACCTTGATCCACGAACTGGCGAATAAGGTGGTACCGCATGAGTATATGTTTGTTCTTCTGGTGTTGTCTAGGTTCCTTGGCTTGTGCAATAGCACCATTGTTGTCACAATACACGTCTAACGGATTGGATGAGCCCTGAACCACACCAAGATCTATGAGGAAATTCCTCATCCAAACGGCTTCTTTTGCTGCCTCCGAGGCAGAAATATACTCAGCCTCTGTCGTAGACGCAGACACCGTCTCTTGCTTGGAACTCTTATTGTTTCATACTTCTCAAATCTTCAGAGAAAGCATATGAAGTTGAAATCCATCGCCCACGACTACACATAATGGACTATATACATCAATATGTACAAATTCCAATCAGTTAGTCGTCCGTTCCTCTTTTGGCCTACGAACGGAGTTTTAATTATCTCCAGGAAAGTATCACAAGCGTCATTTGATCAAAATCAAAGACTCCAAAAATCCATCAACATGGAGTTTCTTCATGTATCCCTTTCAATATAATTTAAACGGCGATGTCACTTCGCAAGTGATCTTTCAATCATTTGTCTTGCGACATTTTAGCATTAGTTTTATGGTCATTATTTCTCCAACCAGACTTGTATATCATCCATCTATTATGGAATACGGTAATTATTTGAACAACCTTTTGTCATCATAATACCTGATCAAAATAACAATTATTGAAACAAATCTTGAAGGTAAGCTTTGATGTTAACGAGCAACACAACAACCCTTTGTTTGTTTTCGATGAACATCATCACATATTCTCTTGCTAGTTACTTAGGGCATTGCAGTTCATGAATTGTGTTGTTCTGTATGACACTTCATACCAACCAATTCGGTATCCAATACCGCAGAACCACATTGTTTAACAACCAAGGAATACAGCCATAACATGTATCTTCTATATACCTAAGTTGGATATCTCCAATCTTTTCTTTTCTGCCAAATATTTTATAGATTCTCTTTCAACAATTCCTTTTCTTTAAAAAGAATCTATCAACATCAATAGTGGTGTCATTCACATGACACATAGTACAAAGTGTGTATAGTCAAATACTAATACCTTTGAACTTGCACTTTGAAGTGGATCACCTTCATCAAATGTTTGGCATTCTTTCAAAATTCCATTCTTTAGTAATCTTTTAGTGTAGTAAACATTTTACTTACATCTTCTATTCATCCTTATCATGACAACTTTCATGATCAAGCTGCTATAGCTTATAAAGGTGAATTGCGAGTATAATGTTTCTTTTCCAAAACCTTTTGGAGGATTAGGACGACCAGCGTCTCCAACCTTCACAAATTCTCATCAAATATGAGGACATATACTCTATCATGTTGTAACCAACACATTGTTTTAGATATCACAATATGTTTCACATATGATGGTTTCTGAAACATTGCTTTCAGCTCTTAGATAAACTTGATATTAAAAACAATCTTTTGAGTATCAAGAATCATGGAGGCAAACATGATACATTAGATACTAACACTGGAATTGTTACTCTTGATTTAATACTGTTTATTAAACTTCACAGACTAAACAAAGTTTGCTGAAAGTTTGCAACATGACTTTTAAACTTTAGATTGACACTCAAAACAATACGATACCAGTTCGTAAAGCAAATATCCAGAATTTCTATAGTTCCACTATCTCCACTATAACTAAGCGTAAGGTGGTGAACGGATGCCAATGACTACAACAAACTATGCAAATTCACTTTGATTGTGTTTATGATAAATTGAGTTTGACTAATCCAAATTACAAATGAACTCCCACTCAAAACAACATCCCTCGAGTTGTTTTAGTGATTACACGAACCAAATCCACTACACCAAGTCCGATCATCACGTGAGATGATGTAGCTTTAAAGGCGAACAATCAGCATGTTCATCATATCATCCATATGACTCATGCTTTACCTTTCGGTATTCCGTGTTCCAAGACCATGTCTGTACATGCTAGGCTTGTCAAGGTTAACCTTAGTATCCGCATGTGCAAATCTGGCTTGCACCCGTTGTATACACACGTAGAATCTATCACACCCGATCATCACGAGATGCTTCGAAACGACGAGTCTTAGCAACGGTGCCTACTAAGGATGAACACTTTATTACTTGAAATTTAGTGAGAGGGATCATCTTATAATGCTACCGTCGCGATCTAAGCAATACAAGATGCATAAAGGATTAACATCACAGGCAATTCATAATTAGTGTGATATGATATGGCCCTTTCTTCTTATGCCTTTGATCTCCATCTCCAAAGCACGGACATGATCTCCATCATCACCAGCATTGCGTCAAGGTCAGTGGCGCCGCTTCATGGTTGTCCATCATCACTAGAAACTATTACAACTACTTGGAATAAAGCTATTACAAGATGAATAGACACGCATGTCTTAATAGAATTAAAGACAACCATTAGGCTCCTGCAGGTTGCCATATTACAACAAGGATCATTGCATACATCAAATATAATCACAATCACATGATGGCCATATCACATCACAAAACCCCTGCAAAAACAAGTTAGACGCCTCTAATTTTCTTTGCATGTTTTACGTGGTCTGGGGCTTTCGAATAAGAACGGATCTTACCTATGAAACTGAACCACAACGTTGATACAAGTGCTATCATGTAAGATCCCTCCTTTGTAAAGGAAAAGATCCCTGTGATTGCAATGCTAGTCCCTGGATCAATGCTAGCATCCACAGTTTAAGATGAAGTACATAGATACAAAGGTCGTTTATTACAGTTATTCCAGAGATAAAACATAGTCTTTTACAACTCATGGCCAAAGGCCTAATACAAGAGTTTATGGAATAAGTAAATAAACATAAGTCTTCATCTTCATGTGCCACAGGCAAGCATGTTGAGTGTAGACTCATGACTCCTATTCATCATCAGAGTAACCTGCAACATCATAAGTTACAGCCACAAGGGTCAATACTTTGGAATAGTATTGGCAAGTGATACCTTAGTATATATTTAAGTGGACTATAATACTATATGCATTTTGGCTGGTAGAGCTTAGGCTTGCATTGCTCAAAATAGATTTTTCCTTGACTTTTGAAAATACTAAGTTTTTTTTTGCTTGACACAAGACACCCAAGGCATCTATCAATCAAAGACTCTAGATCCACTCAGGGCATCTACCAATCAATGACTGAAGATCCTTTTATCCCTTGTTCACCCACAAGTTTTATTTAGAAATTGGAGTGATGAGATTCTTGAAGTTTCCATGTCTTGATGCTCAAATTGTCCTTTACCAGGGACATGGCTAAGTACTTAGGTTTTACACTCTGCAGAGGTGGTGCACTTTCCCCACAAGCCTTGGTTTCCCAAGACATGATCCTTCAGTAGCCTTTCCTTAGTCAAATGGACGCGCTCCAACCTATCATCCCATCTACCACCCACTGTCCAAAAGACTAAGTTCTAGCATCCTAAGATCATGGCAGAGCCCATATTACCAAGTGGTTGCACTTGAAGCTTCTCAACATTAGACATCTCAAATCTCTTTGTTTCCTGGGTGGCCATCCACAAGTGAGATACACAAGCCAAGTCCATGGCCTTATGAACCACTCAACATAAGCCATTCCTTCCATTCCACCCAGGTGGTTCATTAACTTAGTTGTTTTATTTTACAAAAACATAAGTCCTTAGACTTAGAAATTTTCCATAGTGAATATATAAACCACCCTTGTTTTCTAGTAGCTAGGCTAAGCATGGCATGCCAACTTATCCTTAGGGAATTTTCCTAGCAATTCTAGCATTCTATTCTAAATAGGATTTCCCATCATCAATTGACAAAAGTAGCATGCAAGACCTAACAAAATATATCTAATGCAAGTATAAAATATAGGTATGGAATATTCATGAAGATATCACTTGCCTTGGTAGTGTGGAGAGTAGCACTCGTCACAATCACAATCACTAGCAAAATCTACACACAAAGTTGTAGCACACAATTACACACAAATATATACAAACAAGAAATAGTATGAATGCATGCATGCATGAATCTACCAAGTGATGATTTTTGAAAACTCAACCAAGCAAGTGCATGAATACAGAAACTTAGCAAGCCACTAGTTTACCAACTAAACAAAAATACTAAACTAAATCTATACTTAAAAAGTCCTCAAACAAGTTTCTGCAATTTAAGCACATCTAATGGTTACTATTTGCTAAACAAATTGGATAGGCAGAAAGGTCTTGTTTTTCTGAATCCAACGGTATAAAGTTTGCAAAAATCCAACGTGGAAATCAAAAGATATAGGCATTTGAAATCTGGATCAAAATCTGTTTTTAAAACCTATTTTCAGACCTAACCCTAGCCACGCGTCATGTTCTTATTCGCCCGTACCGTTTCGCGCTGGATCGAGCTCCACAGCCATAGGATTTAAATGAAATCTGGCGGCTCAGATCGCGTACCGCTTCGGGGTTAAGTGGATCTATCCTAGCGCTACGATACAGATCTAACGGCTGCTATTGCCCTGGCCAAGAACTGGCGGCGGAGCGGCGGCTACCGGCGGCGAAACTGTCGGTCGATGACGTTGCCGACGATGCAGGAGGTAAGTGTGAACGAGGAGTAGCTCACCGGGCTCAGGGGGTCATGGCGATGCTCGTCGTACTCGTGGTTGGTCAAGGGGCGCTCGGGCACGGTTGTGATTGCTCGCCGGAGTGCAAGACGGCGTCGGGTGCGTCGGGTGGTCGTCGTGGACGTTGCTGTGGGTCACCCCAAGGCAAGGCGAGGACACGGTTAGATTCACAGAGTCGAGACAGAGCCATGTGCGTGAACTAGAAAGCGCGGGGCGGTCTGGTCTTACCACTAGAGTTTGCCGGAGTACGTGCAGACGACGGTGGCGACTAGTCGACGAGGTTGCCGGAGCTACGGTCCATGCGAGAGCAAACGAAATGTGTTAAAAGAAGCGCAGAGGCTCACTGAATCAGTTTGCAAGAACGAGAGGCAGAGGGGAGCTCTGGACTCACCGGAATTCGCCGGCGCAGTCGTCGGAGACGGCGGAGCCACAAAGAGCAATACACGCAGCCTGGTGGCGCTCTGGGTTCGGGATTTGAGGGAGAAGAGAGAGGGGACAGAGGGGGTTCTTATAGCCTGGTCACGAGCGAGAATTACTCGGCCAATAAATTGAATTGACGCCGTGAATTAAACATAGAAACGCCCGCGTTGATTTGGGGATGAACGGGTCGTGCGGGTGGAGACGACGGTGACGTGGAGAAGGCCCGCTTGTCAGCGAGGTGCGCGGAGTGCAGGTGGGGTCTTCCTGTCAGCGGCTCAGCGCGTGCGTTTGCGCGTGAGAGAAGAATAAGGAGATCCCCGGGTGGGCTTGCTGGGCTCGATTTGCTGCTGGGCCAGATTCTAGCCGCTCGGCCCTTTTCCTTTGTTTAAGCTTTTTCTTTTTCTAATTCCATTTTCTGAATGGAATTTGATATGAATTCAAATCCTTTTGAATTCAAAGTGCTTTGGGAATTTTTGCAGGGTTTTGTGGGTTCAAAAACAGTCAATAAACCAAGTGGTTACCTTGCAAAGGCTTGGTCAAGCTTGGGTTTCAAAGTAGACAGAGATTTGCTCTAGTTTGCAAAATTTGAAATAGGGTTTAGAAAATATTTCTAAATTGGAAACTTGGGTTTAAATGCTACTCCTAATCTTTCCAACCATGGAGGCAAGCAAACAAGATCATGGACAATCAAATCTCAAAGGGTGATGGCCAATTGAGATAAATTGCCCACATGAAATCATATCCAAAGTTTGTGCTTCTAAATGATTTTGAGAAAAACCCTGAATGGATGAATGATGCAAAGATGATATGAATGAGTTTTTGAAACATGATTTTTAGGGATTTTACATATCAAGTGCAAAGTGTAGATTGGATCTATACTATGATGGGAGAGACAGACACCCGCAAAGCCACTTGTGCAATACGAGTTGCACGTCAACTGTGGAGCAAGTCTCATGTGCGATGACATGTAAGGTTAGCCCGAGCCGCTTCATCCCACCATACCGCAAGATGCAAAGTACACAAAGCAAAAGACGACACGAGCACCAACGCCCACAAAACCATTGTGTTCTACTCGTGCAACAGATCTACGCATAGACATGGCTCTGATACCACTGATGGGTTCGTAGCATGGAAAACAAAAAATTTCTAACGCAAGAACGAACAAAACCCAGATCTAATCTAGATAAAAGCCAAGATCTAATCTATTAGACATGTGCAACGAGATAGATCTGTACTAACCCATGTAGACCCGAAAGCGTTACGAGATTAGATCTCAGGGTTGATGTAGTCGATCACTTGCCGATCTCAAGATCGTGTGGACGATCCTTCCGGCGCCGCGTTCCAGCAGCGCTTCCGCAGTCGGTCACACGTGCGGAGTCGAAGCAGACCTTCCTCTCCCTGTTCCAGCGAGCAGCAGAGGTAGTAGATCTTCTCCACGGAATCCCAGCAGCACGACGGTGTGGTGGTGGTGGTGGAGTAGAGATTTCTGCAGGGCTTCGCCTAAGCCGAAGCAGAGCGAAGGAGGAGGAGAGAGGTGGCGGGTAGGGTTTGTTATGGGAGAGCCTTAGGGGGTGGCGCCCCCTCCCCTCTATTTAAAGGAGGGAGGCGCCATGGGAGGGGGAGTCCTAGTAGGACTCCCCTCCCTCCTTGGCCGGCGGATTGGGAGGGGGGAGGAATCCTCCTCCCCCACGAATCCGTGTCTTGCCCCACAAAGACTCCTTGATCCTTTCTTGGTTTTCAAGCAAACTCCAAGAAATCTCCTAGAACCTTCCAGAACATTCTGAAACCTTCTAGAATCTCCATACAAACACTCCGGAACATTTCCTAACTTAGAAAATGATCCCCAATATATGAATCTTATTCTTCGGACAATTCCGGATCTCCTCGTGATGTCCCGGATCCAATCTGAGACTCCGAACAACATTCGGTCTCCAACGCACATTCCATATCTACTTAAAACAACTTCGAACCTTAAGTGTGTCACCCTACGGTTCATGAACATGTAGACATGATGGAGATACATCTCCGATCAATAACCATTAGCGGGATCTGGAGATCCATAACAGCTCCCACATACTCAATGATGACTTCGTGATCGATAGAACCATTAACATACGAAACCAATTCCCTTTGTCACACGATATTCCACTTATCCGAGGTTTGATCGTTGGTATCTCCATACCTAGTTCTACCTTGTTATTGATAAGTACTCTTTACTCGTTCCGTGTTATGTCATCCCTTGTGACCTAGTCACATGCTTGCAAGCTAACTAGATGACATTCCACCGAGAGGGCCCAGAGCATATATATCCGTCATATGGATGGACAAATCCCAATCTTGGTCCATGCGCTTCAACACATACTTTCAGAATACCCAATGACACCTTTATAACCACCCAGTTACGAAGCGGTGTTTGATGTCATCAAAGTACCCATCCGGTGATGGTGATTAACATAACCTCATGGTCGAAGGATTAGGTAACTATGCATTTGAAAGCTTACAGCAATACGAACTTAATGACTTGATCTTATGCTACGCTTACTATGGGTATGTGTCCATCACATCATTCTCCTAATGATATAACCTTGTTATTAATGACATCCAATGTCCATGATCAGGAAACCATGATCATCTATTAATCAACAAGCTAGTTCAATAAGAGGCTTACTAGGGACTCTTTTATGTTTACAAAACACACAAGTATTAATGTTTCCGGTTAATACAATTATAGCATGGGATGTAAACATTTATCATAAACATAAAGATATAATAATAACCACTTTATTATTGCCTCTTGGGCATATCTCCAACAGTCTCCCACTTGCACTAGAGTCAATAATCTAGTTAAAATTTGTGCATTCAACACCTATGGCTTTCTAGTGTTGTATAGACACTATTGCTAGTGGTAAACATAATCTTCGGATCTGACACTTCCAGGTCCGTGTGTATTTGCATGTCCTTGCGTCTCTACGCATTACTCATTCTCCAATGAGATGGCATTGTATAAATTTGGTCCTTTGGTGAGAGCTTTAGTTCCTTGGGATTAAATCATGTTGATACAATTGTCGTACAATGTATCTTCATAGTATTATCCCGCTATGAACCACACCTAGTTTGATAACAAACTACTTGACGCAAATGCCCTCATTTGCTGCTACAATAGCAGTCATATACTTAGCCTTTTGTTGTAGTATCTGTCATAATGTTTTAACTTTGGTACTCAACCAAATCCGTTATGGAACTTCCTTTCCATTACATTGTGCCACCCATAGTTTAAATTGAGATAAACTTAATTTGTGACAAAACTAGTATCAATGCAACAATTTACAATGAACTACTTGTCACCACTATATAAATAATATATTCTTAGTTCTTCCAAAGATCATAGGAATATCCCTACTATTGTCCAATGATCATCTTATGAGTCATTCTGGTATATGCTCATAACATTTAGAGCATAGGACATATCTGGATGTGTACATCTCAAAGATTGATCAAAATATTCTTGTGATTTCACCAAGTGTCAAAACACTTGAATCTCGTGTCAACACACTTGAATCTTGATTCAGTCCTTTCCGTGCGTCAAGAACCTTTCTTGTTGTTTCCATATTGAACTCATTCAACATCTTATCTATGTACATTTGGCAAAACCATATTAGCGCCTCAATCTATCCATATAGACATTGATGCCTAATTCTTGGGTTATGCCTAAGTCTTTCATCGAAATGAAATTCTTAACCTGTGTCAATAAAAGATACATCATTTCTAATCAACAATATGTCTTTCACATAATGTTTTAGAAATATGTCTTAGCGCTCCCACTTAATTTCTTGCCAAATGCAAACATCTTCATCGTCTCTGATGAAATTAAACCTTTTAATGGTTTCATCACGGTGAAGATTCCAACTCCGCGATGCTCACTTCAACCATTGAAGTTTTGCATACTCTTTTAGCATCCTTTGTATTACCCTTTGGATCGTGTCATGTACATGTCCTAGGTAACCATTCTATTAGAAGAACTTGTTTTGTTTGTTCAACTACCATATACCAAAATATATGTAGTGGTTGCTACATTAATCCGTCCAGACTAAATATCGCTATGAAAGATCAAATCTTATCATAGTCAATTCCTTGAACATTGTCGTAAACTCTTTCCGACATGTCGACTATTTCATAGATGTGAAACATCCATGTCTATTTCTTTATAGATCCATATACGACTGTAAGGTCTTGCACCTTTCCAGAGGGTCTTTCAAATTCAAAGCTTGATTTCTCGTGTATGGAATTATCACGGATTTTATGGCTTCAAGCCACTTAACGAAGTCAGGGCCCATCATTGATTATTTGCATGTAGTCGGTTCATCATTGTCAAACAACAATGATTTAACTCTCAAATCTTGGCATTTGATTACTTACCCGACCTACTTGGTTCAATAGGAACTTAGATCTCCGTGACCATAACCTCTGAGGCACGTGAGCCATGAGCATTGTTGCTGCCTCCGAGACACTTACTGATGCTGCACAACTCAGCACATATTAGCCAAGGTTCAACAACCTTGTGAAAGTTATATTGTCCTCCCACTTGACTTTTCACCAAAAATTCCATCTCAAGAAACTCGACACTCTAAGCGACAAACAATTTTGTCTTCGGTGTTATGGAGGAATACCCAATGGTTATTCGAAATAACCTACAAAGACATGCTCATCCGACTTTGGTTGTAAACATTTTACTTATGTCTAGCATACCAAAAATTTAAGAAAGGACAAACTGGGTTTTATCCCAAACCATGACTTATATGGTGTCATTTCAACGGATCACGATGGAGCTCTTTTCAGTGTAAAAGCGGTAGTCACTAAAGCTTTAATCTTTAAAATATAATGGCAGTTTTATAAATGACACCTTTGATCTTACCATGTCAAATAAGGTTTCATTACATATCTTGAACACTCCATACTCCTATGGTGTTTTGGGAAATGCAAATCCATGTAACGATTCCTCAAATCTTAGGTGTTTTGCTAAACTTGTAACTCAAACATCTTTTTTTATGATCCAATCATAAACCTTTTTATTTTCTTGTTACAATAATTTTCCACTTCATCTTGAAAGTCTTTGAACATTTTCAAATGTTTCATACTTCTTCCTTATTGAGTAAGTATATACATATACTCACTCAAATCTTTGGAGAAAGCATATGAAGTTGAAATCCATCGCCCACGACTACACATAATGGACTATATACATCAATATGTACAAATTCCAATCAGTTAGTCGTCCGTTCCTCTTTTGGCCTACGAACGGAGTTTTAATTATCTCCAGGAAAGTATCACAAGCGTCATTTGATCAAAGTCAAAGACTCCAAAAATCCATCAACATGGAGTTTCTTCATGTATCCCTTTCAATATAATTTAAACGGCGATGTCACTTCGCAAATGATCTTTCAATCATTTGTCTTGCGACATTTTAGCATTAGTTTTATGGTCGTTATTTCTCCAACCAGACTTGTATATCATCCATCTATTATGGAATACGGTAATTATTTGAACAACCTTTTGTCGTCATAATACCTGATCAAAATAACAATTATTGAAACAAATCTTGAAGGTAAGCTTTGATGTTAACGAGCAACACAACAACCCTTTTTTTGTTTTCGATGAACATCATCACATATTCTCTTGCTAGTTACTTAGGCCATTGCAGTTCATGAATTGTGTTGTCCTGTATGACACTTCATACCAACCAATTCGATATCCAATACCGCAGAACCACATTGTTTAACAACCAAGGAATACAGCCATAACATGTATCTTCTATATACCTAAGTTGGATATCTCCAATCTTTTCTTTTTTGCCAAATATTTTATAGATTCTCTTTCAACAATTCCTTTTCTTTTAAAAGAATCTATCAACATCAATAGTGGTGTCATTCACATGACACATAGTACAAAGTGTGTATAGTCAAATACTAATACCTTTGAACTTGCACTTTGAAGTGGATCACCTTCATCAAATGTTTGGCATTCTTTCAAAATTCCATTATTTAGTAATCTTTTAGTGTAGTAAACATTTTACTTACATCTTCTATTCATCCTTATCATGACAACTTTCATGATCAAGCTGCTATAGCTTATAAAGGTGAATTGCGAGTATAATGTTTCTTTTCCAAAACCTTTTGGTGGATTAGGACGACCAGCGTCTCCAACCTTCACAAATTCTCATCAAATATGAGGACATATACTCTATCATGTTCTAACCAACACATTGTTTTAGATATCACAATATCTTTCACATATGATGGTTTCTGAAATATTGCTTTCAGCTCTTAGATAAACTTGATATTAAAAACAATCTTTTGAGTATCAAGAATCATGGAGGCAAACATGATACATTAGATACTAACACTGGAATTGTTACTCTTGATTTAATACTGTTTATTAAACTTCACAGAGTAAACGGAGTTTGCTGAAAGTTTGCAACATGACTTTTAAACTTTAGATTGACACTCAAAACAATACGATACCAGTTCGTAAAGCAAATATCCAGAATTCTATAGTTCCACTATCTCAACTATAACTAAGCGTAAGGTGGTGAACGGATGCCAATGACTACAACAAACTATGCAAATTCACTTTGATTGTGTTTATGATCAATTGAGTTTGACTAATCCAAATTACAAATGAACTCCCACTCAAAACAACATCCCTCGAGTTGTTTTAGTGATTACACGAACCAAATCCACTACACCAAGTCCGATCATCATGTGAGATGATGTAGCTTTAAAGGCGAACAATCAACATGTTCATCATATCATCCATATGACTCATGCTTTACCTTTAGGTATTCCGTGTTCCAAGACCATGTCTGTACATGCTAGGCTTGTCAAGGTTAACCTTAGTATCCGCATGTGCAAATCTGGCTTGCACCCGTTGTATGCACACGTAGAATCTATCACACCTGATCATCACGAGATGCTTCGAAACGACGAGTCTTAGCAACAGTGCCTACTAAGGATGAACACTTTATTACTTGAAATTTAGTGAGAGGGATCATCTTATAATGCTACCGTCGCGATCTAAGCAATACAAGATGCATAAAGGATTAACATCACAGGCAATTCATAATTAGTGTGATATGATATGGCCTTTCTTCTTATGCCTTTGATCTCCATCTCTAAAGCATGGACATGATCTCCATCATCACCAGCATTGCGTCAAGGTCAGTGGCGCCGCTTCATGGTTGTCCATCATCACTAGCAACTATTACAATTACTTGGAATAAAGCTATTACAAGATGAATAGACACGCAGGTCTTAACAGAATTAAAGACAACCATTAGGCTCCTGCCGGTTGCCATATTACAACATGGATCATTGCATACATCAAATATAATCATAATCACATGATGGCCATATCACATCACAAAACCCCTGCAAAAACAAGTTAGACGCCTCTAATTTTCTTTGCATGTTTTACGTGGTCTGGGGCTTTCGAATAAGAACGGATCTTACCTACGAAACTGAACCACAACATTGATACAAGTGCTATCAAGTGCAAAGTGTAGATTGGATCTATACTATGATGGGAGAGACAGACACCCGCAAAGCCACTTGTGCAATACGAGTTGCACGTCAACTGTGGAGCAAGTCTCATGTGCGATGACATGTAAGGTTAGCCCGAGCCGCTTCATCCCACCATACCGCAAGATGCAAAGTACACAAAGCAAAAGACGACATGAGCACCAACGCCCACAAAACCATCGTGTTCTACTCGTGCAACAGATCTACGCATAGACACGGCTCTGATACCACTGATGGGTTCGTAGCATGGAAAACAAAAATTTTCTACCGCAAGAACGAACAAAACCGAGATCTAATCTAGATAAAAGCCAAGATCTAATCTATTAGACATGTGCAACGAGATAGACCTGTACTAACCCTTGTAGACCCGAAATCGTTACGAGATTAGATATCGGGGTTGATGTAGTCGATCAATTGCCGATCTCAAGATCGTGTGGACGATCCTTCCGGCGCCGCGTTCCAGCAGCGCTTCCGCAGTCGGTCACACGTGCGGAGTCGAAGCAGACCTTCCTCTCCCCGTTCCAGCGAGCAGCGGAGGTAGTAGATCTTCTCCACGGAATCCCAGCAGCACGACGGTGTGGTGGTGGTGGTGGTGGAGTAGAGATTTCTGCAGGTCTTCGCCTAAGCAGGAGCAGAGCGAAGGAGGAGGAGAGAGGTGGCGGCTAGGGTTTGTTATGGGAGAGCCTTAGGGGGTGGAGCCCCCTCCCCTATATTTAAAGGAGGGAGGCGCCATGGGAGGGGGAGTCCTAGTAGGACTCCCCTCCCTCCTTGGCCGGCGGATTGGGAGGGGGGAGGAATCCTCCTCCCCCACGAATCCGTGTCTTGCCCCACAAAGACTCCTTGATCCTTTCTTGGTTTTCAAGAAAACTCCAAGAAATCTCCTAGAACCTTCCAGAACATTCTGAAACCTTCTAGAATCTCCATACAAACACTCCGGAACATTTCCTAACTTAGAAAATGATCCCCAATATATGAATCTTATTCTCCGGACAATTCCAGATCTCCTCGTGATGTCCCGGATCCAATCCGAGACTCCAAACAACATTCGGTCTCCAACGCACATTCCATATCTACTTAAAACAACTTTGAACCTTAAGTGTGTCACCCTACGGTTCATGAACATGTAGACATGATGGAGATACATCTCCGATCAATAACCATTAGCGGGATCTGGAGATCCATAACAGCTCCCACATACTCAACGATGACTTCGTGATCGATAGAACCATTAACATACGAAACCAATTCCCTTTGTCATGTGATATTCCACTTATCCGAGGTTTGATCGTTGGTATCTCCATACCTAGTTCTACCTCGTTACTAATAAGTACTCTTTACTCGTTCCGTGTTATGTCATCCCTTGTGACCTAGTCACATGCTTGCAAGCTAACTAGATGACATTCCACCGAGAGGGCCCAGAGCATATCTATCCGTCATATGGATGGACAAATCCCAATCTTGGTCCATGCGCTTCAACACATACTTTCAGAATACCCAATGACACCTTTATAACCAACCAGTTATGAAGCGGTGTTTGATGTCATCAAAGTACCCATCCGGTGATGGTGATTAACATAACCTCATGGTTGAAGGATTAGGTTACTATGCATTTGAAAGCTTACAGCAATACGAACTTAATGACTTGATCTTATGCTACGCTTACTATGGGTGTGTGTCCATCACATCATTCTCCTAATGATATAACCTTGTTATTAATGACATCCAATGTCCATGATCAGGAAACCATGATCATCTATTAATCAACAAGCTAGTTCAACAAGAGGCTTACTAGGGACTCTTTTATGTTTACAAAACACACAAGTATTAATGTTTCCAGTTAATACAATTATAGCATGGGATGTAAACATTTATCATAAACATAAAGATATAATAATAACCACTTTATTATTGCCTCTTGGGCATATCTCCAACAAAAGTCTCATCGTAGTCAACTCCTTGAACTTGTCGAAACCCTTTTGCGACAATCCGTGCCTTATAGATAGAAACATTTCCATCCATATCAGTTTTCTTCTTAAAGACCCATTTGCACTCGACGGGTCTAGCACCGTCTGGCAGATCAACCAAGTTCCAAACTTGATTTTCATCCATGGAGTTTAACTCGGATCTCATGGCTCCAAGCCATGCCTCAGAATCATAACCCACCATCGCTTCCGAATAAGTTGCCGGTTCATCACTGTCCAACAACATCACATCACGAACACTTTGCAATCTGGCTGATCTTCGCAGTGTCGGTGCATTTTCCGGCTCAGGTACCACGTCCGGCTCAACCTCTAAGGCTTTTGCCGACTTGCTGCTAGCTGGTATTTCTTGAATTTCTTCGAGATGCACCGTACTCCCACTAACTCCTCGACTGAGAAACTCTTTCTCAAGGAAGACACCGTTTCGAGCGACAAACACTTTGCCCTCTTCTCGGTTGTAGAAGTAGTAACCCAAGGTTTCCCTCGGATACCCCACAAAAATACACTTATCTGACTTAGCTGTAAGCTTGTCCGACTGAAGTCGCTTGACAAAAGCTTCACAGCCCCAAATCTTGAGAAAAGACAAACTTGGCTTCTTGCCAGTCCACATCTCATGCGGTGTCTTTTCTACCGACTTTGATGTTACTCTGTTTAGTGTGAATGCCGCAGTTTCTAGACAATATCCCCAAAATGATAAAGGCAGATCTGTCTGACTCATCATTGATCATACCATGTCCAACAAGGTCCGATTCCTCCTTTCCGATACACCGTTTCTCTGCGGCGTTCCTGGAGGAGTGAGCTGGGGAACTATTCCACAAATCTTCAGATGGTCATCAAACTCATGGCTCATGTACTCGCCTCCTCGGTCCGACCGAAGAAACTTCATTTTCTTGCCAAGTTGATTTTGTACCTCATTCTGGAATTCCTTGAACTTTTCAAAGGCTTCCGACTTATGTTTCATCAAGTAGATATATCCATATCTACTCAAATCATCAGTGAAGGTAATGAAGTACTCATAACCACCTCTAGCTGTCGTGCTCATTGGGCCACATACATCACTATGTACTAGTCCCAATAAGTCGGACGCCCTTTCACAACTCTTTGCAAAAGGTGTCTTGGTCATCTTGCCGAGAAGGCAGGATTCGCATGTCTCAAACGACTCCAAGTCGAACAAAGTTAGGAGTCCATCATCATGGAGCCTCTTCATGCGTTTCCAACTTATATGACCAAGCCGACAATGCCAAAAGTAAGTCATATTTAGATCATTTGGTTTTAACCTTTTCACATTTATGTTAAAGATAGATTCACCCTCAAGATTCAAAATAAATAATCCGTCCTGGACGAGTGCAAAGCCGTGAAACATATCATTCAAATATAAAGAACAACCATTATTCTTAATATTTGACTCATAGCCCTGTCTCATCAAACATGAGGCAGAAATAATGTTTCGACTAAGCACTAGAACATAATAACAATTATTCAGCTCCATTAAGAATCCGGAAGGTAAATGAAGTTGCATCGTGCTGACTTCCAACGCAGCAACTCTTGCTTTGTTGCCGACCCGAATGTCAACCTCGCCTCTTGCCACGCTCCTAGTTCTTACCAGTCCCTGCAACGAGTTGCATATGTGAATGACTAATCCAGTATCATATACCCAAGAACTAGTAGGTGCATCAGCAAGATAAATGTCTATAACATTGCAAACAAGCGTACCTGGGCCGGAAGTCACACCTCCGCTCTTGGCTTTGTCAGCCAGATACTTGCTGCAATTCCTCTTCCAGTGGCCATCCGACTTGCAGTAGAAGCAAGTGGATCCGGCTGCAGGAGATGGCTTAGTCCCTGAGGAAGCGCTTTGGACTGGGTCCTCAGCCTTACCTCCTGACTTTGCTTTCTTCTTCTTAGTCCAAGAACTCTTCTTGAACTTAGCCTTGTTTTGTACCATCAACACTTGACTGGCACCTTTCTTGAGATCCGCCTCAGCCTGCTTGAGCATCCCATGTAATTCAGTGAGCTTCTTATCCATACCATGCATGTGGTAGTTCGATATGAACTGGCCATACACACTAGGAAGAGAGTCCAGAATTATGTCTGTAGCGAACTCTTCGCTAATGGGGTAGCCAAGTCTTTCCAGAGACTGCACGTAACCAACCATCTTGATCACATGCGGACTCAGTGGATCGCCATCCTTAAGCTTGTAGCTCAACAAGGCCTGAGAGACTTGATACCTCACAGTCTTTGCCTGAGCCTGGAACATACTTTTGAGGCTTTCGATCATACCGTAGGCCTCAACATTATCGAACTGCTGCTGCAAGTCCGCTTCCATGTGAGCAAGCATAAGACAGCTAATCTCCATGGATTCATCACAAATCCGACGGTAGGCATTGGTGGCTGCGACAGTCGCATTCTCATCCGGCTCAGCTGGAAGTGGGTTGTCTAGGACACGATCCCTCTTTTCTTGTTTGAGAACAATTCTCAGATTACGATACCAGTTGGTGAAATTAGTTCCATTCAGTTTATCTTTCTCTAAGATGGTTCTCAAAGAAAAACCGGAAATCTGAGGAAGACTGCTAGGTGCCATTGATCTACAATAGAAAATATGCAAAACACTTAAGACATGTATCCATAAATGAGCAAGCATATTAAACCATTTAATATTTATGCTCCCACTAGAACCAACATCCCTCCGATTGTTACTTAGTGATTCAGGACCCTAAATAAGCAAGTCGACTAGTGAGCTTTAGCATCACTGCTAGCCATCAAGTGATCTAGGTAGAAAACTCCTTGTCAATCGTATCTCATACGACTCCTGTTGGATGGGTGGCATCACATGCCCCGGCTCCCATCCGACTTTTCCCCAAGTCCCACAACCGTTGTGATAGACCTATCTAGATTACCAAGTGCTTCCGCTGTAAGAGTCCGACTCGAACCCACCTAGCCAGAAAGAATTGATAGCACCTCAATTTTATGAGCCCACTATCAAAAATGTCCGACTTGTGATGGTGCAGCACTGGCGGGGAAACCGACTAGACTTTCTTTGAGGGATTACTTTCTACCAACTATCTAATAGAGGTAAAACAGAGACATAACAATAACACAAAATAAGGCAATTATAATGTGAAATGGTATGGCTCTCTTCATGGCGATCTCCATCTCCATAAAGCCTGTAATCCGACTCGTGTCAACTCTTGTCACGTGCCGTTTTACACCATGTAGCCGACTTGCACACTGACTTGCATGCCATCCGGATTCTCCAAACAGCTACACTAGCTAGTAATGCAAATTACACAGAGAATCCGACACGCAGGCCATTATACAATAAGATGACAGCACCTAGGCTCCAGCCGGCTGACAAAAACCGTGATACGCAGATCACGTATGGATTACACACATCACATGCACATAAGCCATACCATTCACAACATCATCCTGCAAAAACAAATTATGCATAGATACGATATCTACTGGCGTTGTGAAACTCGCAACGACATCTAAGGCGCTACGACAGGGCGAAGCCGACGGTCCCGCTAGCCGAATAGCGGGCGGGGATCGATTTCGAAAAGCGCAGATCTCATCTGCATTCCGGACATGGATTTCGTCATCGGATAAAACAATTTTACCCAAATCCGATCCGGACTCCGATTCGACCAAACTCTTTGATCTTCGATCACCGCATCCGGGTTTACGTGTCACAGTCTACCCCGATGGCGGAAGCCGACCGGTAGGGGTATGTCGTTCCATGACTTTAGCAGTTAGATCACGAAAACCAGATCATCCATTCCCCCGAGTACAGTTGATTCAATCAACTTTGTATAAAACTGATCTATCTCATAGATCGACCACCCAAACTGCAATTAGATCCAATCTAACGCCAACTGCATATCACATATGCACGATCTCGAGCCTAAAACCAGAAGCTAACGCTCTGATACCACTGTTGGGCCACGCAGAGAAAAACAAAACTTTTTCCTACGCGGTGATCCCAAGATCCAGCTCAGGTAGAAGGCCACGAGGATTACCACTAGACGCGCAGTTGCGGAATTGATGAAGCACATCGCTTGATGCAGTGTAGTCCTCGCGATCCGTTCTTTCTTCACGATCGTCGAAGTGCTGAACGTACAGCACCTCCGCCGGTATCCATACGTACGAGGAGGAGCGCCGACGATGGACTGCTAGGTCCGGTACGGCGGCGACAGGACTGGACTAGAGCTAGGGTTTCCAACACATGGAGTGACCTAACCTTGTGCTCTAAGCACCTATGCCCTAGCTTATATAGGGAGTGAAAGTGGGCTCCACTCACTTGTGGCCCATTCACTAACAGGCCTATATTTGCCACTGCAAGTATCACTTGCTGACCAAGTCCATGTCACTATTTGGGTCCAACCCAAATAGGTTTCTTGTTTGGGTCTAACCCAAACTGCTCCCGCTCTTAAGTGTGTGACCCGACAGGCTCATGGTAACCCGGACACGATTTCGAGTCTCACTCGTGATCGATCAGTTGGTAGCGGCTCCTAGCAGAACGTGCCAACTCCCAAGTACCAATAAGTCATGACGACATACCTTCCAATGCGACTTTTGTCTGAATCCCTTTTGCCTCACGATATACCTTGTCGGACTATAGGTGAATGATCGTCATCCCTTAAATAGTCCGACTCTCTTTCTCGATCCGAGATAAGTGATTCATCCGACTAACTCTTAGTCGGTTGCCTCGGTTAACACTTATCCGAGACGCGCATGGCCATGCTTTCTGAATCATATCTTTCGAGAGGGGCTAGAGAATATCTCTCCGGATGGAGGGGCAAAATCCCGTCTTGGTTATTCACATCACGCAGCTTGATTCTCAGTCGACCCGAACTCTTCCTTTATAACTGCCCAGTGACGGAACAGCGTTTGACAAAACCTAAGTCGGTGATCCTCAACTCGGATTGTGCAATAACCTCAGGTCTAAGGATTACATTGATTGAGACATGCAAATGACGACTTGTTCGTTGCATCTCAATATGGGTCAGTCCGACTCGCTAAACTCTTTAGCCGAATCTGTGTAAGTCAGAATAGCATCCCCATGCCCATGACAAGTGGAACCTAGTCATCTGCCGACTTTCACATTGGTCTAAGTTGTGTGTCCAGCACAACCTCAATGACCAAGGACAATTAGTATGAACAACATGAATATATAGTTCCACAATCAAATCACATATTCGATGATACATATCTAATCACACTGGGTGTGGTTGATGAAAAGAACACATATGCAATGACACTGTTGTATCCTTATGTGGTTTGTGAGAAGAATAGACATGCAATGACTCTAGCTATGGTTCATGAGAAGAACACACATCCAATGACACTGGTGTATCCTTATGTGGTTTGTGTGAAGAACACCCATGCAATGACTCTAGTTGTGGTTTGTGAAAAGAACACACATGCAATGACTCTAACTGTGGTTTGTGAAAAGAACACACATGCAATGACTCTAACTGTGGTTAATGAAAAGAGCAGACATGCACTGGTGGATCCATGTGTGGTTTGTGAGAAGAACACACATGCAATGACACTGGCTGTGGTTCATGAAAAGAACATACATGCAATGGTACCGGTGGATCCATGTATGGTTTGTGAGAAGAACACACATGCAATGACAGTGGGTTCTTACCTATGTTGCAAGGCAAGACATTGAGTAAGACTCAAAGTCCGGCTACGACGGAAGAAAGAGAGATGATGGATGAGATCCCCTATGCCTCGGCCATAGGCTCTATTATGTATGCCATGCTATGTACAAGACAGGATGTGGCACATGCTATTAGTTTGACTAGTAGGTACCAATATGATCCAGGTTCGAAACACTGGATAGCGCTAAAGAACATCCTCAAGTACTTGAGAAGAACTAAGGATATGTTTCTTATATACGGAGGTGAAGAAGAGCTAGTTGCTAAGTGTTATGTCGATGCTAGCTTTGACACCGATCCGGATGGCTCTAAGTCTCAATCCGGATACGTATTTCTCTTGAACGGAGCAACAGTTAGTTGGAGAGTTCCAAACAACCTGTGGTGGCTGGATCAACGACGGAGGCGGAATATGTTGCTGCTTCAGAAGTGGCGCAGGAGGCGGTTTGGATGAAAGAGTTCATTACGAAACTAGGTGTGGTTCCTAGTGCGTTGGACCCAATGGTGATCTATTGTGACAACAATGGAGCCATAGCCAACACAAAGGAACCGAGGTCTCACAAGAATTCCAAGCATATTAAGCGCCGGTTTCACTCCATCCGCGAGCATGTCAAGGATGGAGATATAAAGATTTGTAAAGTACACACGGACCTAAATGTAGCAGATCCGTTGACTAAAGTTCTCCCTCGGGAAAAACATGATCAACACCAGAACTCCATGGGTGTTAGATTTATCACTATGTGAACTAGATTATTGTCTCTAGTGCAAGTGGGAGACTGAAGGAAATATGCCCTGAGAGGCAATAATAAAGTTGTTATTATATATTCCTTATTTATGATAGATGTTTATTTTACGTGCTAGAATTTTATTGATCAGGAAACATCAATACATTTGTGTTTAATAAACAAAAAGGGTTCCTAGTTATGCCTCTCTTATAGACTAGCTTGTTGGTTAACAAGATGATCAAGGATTCCTGATCATGGACATTGGATGTTGTTAATAACAAGGGCACACCATTGGGGGAATGATGTGATGAACATTCAAACGTCACACCGTAACATTGTGACTATAAAGATGGGTTCAGTACTACAAAGGTGTTATGTTGAGGCTGATGGATCAAGAGTGGAATTTGTCAATCCTGATGATGGATAGATATACTCTAGGCTCTCTCAGTGATATCACATTAAGATAGCTTGCAAGCAAGTGATGTGATCCCTAGAATGTTATATCACGGGAACGAGAAAAGAGTGCATGTCAGTAACGAGATCAAACTAGGTATGGAGATACCGATCATCGAATCTCGGACATGTAATATATCGAGAGACAAAGGGATTTAGTTACAAGCGTTAAAGGTTCTCACGATCATAGAAGTCATCGTTGAATGTGTAGGAGTCAGTACAGATCTCTAGGTCCCGCTGTTGATTAATGATAGGAGAAGGGTCTCGATCATGTCTGCATTATTCGCGAACCGTAGGTGGCACACTTAAGAGTTACCGGACACCATTTTGGAGCACATATGTTTCAGATGAAAGAATTGCAAAGCGCAGGAATTGTTTCAATAGAAACCGGAAATTGTTTCGGGTGAAATTGCAGAAAGAGGTTCTGCATGTGATATTGAAATATTGCAAGGGGCTATATGTGAATTTTTGTTAATTAAAGTAATTAAAAAAATTCTGAATAAGTTTAATAAAATAGTTTTATTAAATGAGAGAGCATTAAATTTGGAGAAATTTAATGCATTTAAAGTGGAGACTTTAAAAGGGAATGTGAAGAGGCATTTTAATGTGGAGGGGTTACCACCACATGAATGGGGGAGGTGAGGGGTCACCCCCCATGCGCCGGCCATGGAGAGAGGGGGCACCCCCTCCTCCTATAAAAGGCCACCCATTCCCTCCTTCATCCTCACACCTCCTTGTGAAGGATCTCTCTCCCCCTCTAGAATTATTCCCCCATGGTCTCGGATTAGCGAGATACATGTTCCCGGTGGCATTTCGTCTAGAAGGAGTTGCTGCTTCCACTGGATCGCTGGAGCGAGGAGGTGCAGGTTGTCCGGTGGCTTGAACGTGTGTGCGAGTACGGATGCGCTGCTGAGTTGCGGCACTCGGACTTCCTCATGATCTTGAGATCGGCAAGTGTATGACTAGATCAACCACAAGCTCCTACTCGTTAACAAAACTCGTTGTCTTTGAGGGTAAGTTCTTGTTGGATGTATGTCCACCCGTTGCTTTGTACCTAGTAGATAGATCTTGGCGTGTAGTTCACAACGTAGGAAATTTTTTGTTTTCTATGCTGCAGACCCAACAGGTTCATGAAAAGAATACACATCCAATGACACTTGTGGATCCTTATGTGGTTTGTGAGAAGAACAGACATGCAATGACTCTGGCTGTGGTTCATGAGAAGAACACACATGCAATGACACTGGTGGATCCATGTGTGGTTTGTGAGAAGAACAAGAATCCAATGACACTGGGTGTGGTTCATGAAAAGAACACACATGCAATGACACTGGAGTATCCTTATGTGGTTTGTGAGAATAATAGACATGCAATGACTCTAGCTGTGGTTCATGAGAAGAACACACATGTAATGACACTGGTGTATCCTTATGTAGTTTGTGATAAGAACACACATGCAATGACTATAGCAGTGGTTTGTGAAAAGAACACACATGCAATGACTCTAGCTGTGGTTCATGAGAAGAACACACATGCAATGACACTAGTGGATCCATGTGTGGTTTGTGAGAGGAACACACATCCAATGACACTGGTGGATCTTTATGTGTTTTTTGAGAAGAACACACATGCAATGACTCTGGTGGATCCTTATGTGGTTTGTGAGAATAACATACATGCAACGACTCTAGATGTGGTTCATGAGAAGAAAACACATGAAATGACACTGGTGTATCCTTATGTGGTTTATGAGAAGAACACACATGCAATGACTCTAGTTGTGGTTCATGAAAAGAACACAGATCCAATGACTCTAGCCATGTTTCATGAGAAGAACACACATGCAATGACACTGGTGGATCCATGTGTGGTCTGTGAGAGGAACAAACATGGAATGACACTGGGTGTGGTTCATGAAAAGAACACACATCCAATGACACTGGTGGATCCTTATGTGGTTTGTGAAAAGAACACACATCTAACGACACTGGTGGATCCTTATGTGGTTTGTGAGAAGAACACACATGCAATGACACTCGTGATATGTGGTTTGTGAAAAGAACACAAATGCAATGACACTGGTGGATCCATATGTGGTTTGTGAAAAGAACAGACATGCTATCACACTGGGTGGATCCATGTGTGGTTCATGAGAAGAACACACATTCAATGACACTAGTGATATGTGGTTTGTGAAAAGAACAGAAATGCAATGACTCTAACTGTGGTTAATGAAAATAGCAGACATGCAATGACACTGGTGGATCCATGTGTGGTTTGTGAGAAGAACACACATCCAATGACACTGGTGGATCCTTATGTGGTTCATGAAAATAACACACATCCAATGACTCTAGTTGTGGTTCATGAGAAGAACACACATGCAATGACATTGGTGTATCGTTATGTGGTTTGTGAGAAGAACACACATGCAATGACTATAGATGTGGTTCATGAGAAGACCACACATCCAATGACACTGGTGGATCCATGTGTACACTATGAGAGGAAAACACATGTAATGACACTGGGTGTGGTTCATGAGAAGAACACACATGCAATGACACTGGTGTATCCTTATGTGGTTTGTGAGAATAACAGACATGTAATGACTCTAGCTGTGGTTCATGAGAAGAACACACATGCAATGACATTGGTGGATACATGTGTGGTTTATGAGAGGAACAAACATGCAATGAAACTAGGTGTGGTTCAAGAAAAGAACACACATGCAATGACACTTGTGGATCCATATGTGGTTTGTGAAAAGAACACACATGCAATCACACTTGGTGGATCCATCTGTGATTCATGAGAAGAACACACATGCAATGACACTGGTGGATCCATGTGTGGTTTGTGAGAAGAACACACATCCAATGACACTAGGTGTGGTTCATGAAAATAACACACATCCAATGACACTAGTGGATCCTTATGTGGTTTGTAAGAAGAACAGACATGCAATTACACTGGTGGATCCATGTGTGGTCTAGGAGAGGAATACACATGCGATGATATTGGGTGTGGTTCATGAAAAGAAAACACATGCAATGACACTGGTGTATCCTCATTTGGTTTGTGAGAATAACAGACATGTAATGACTCTAGATGTGGTTCATGAGAAGAACACACATACAATGACACTGGTGGATTCATATGTGGTTTATAAGAAGAACACACATGCAATGACACTGGGTGTGGTCCATGAAAAGAACATACATGCAATGACACTGGTGGATCCATATGTGGTTTGTGAGAAGAACAGACATGCAATGACTCTAGCTGTGGTTCATGAAAAGAACACACATCCAATGACTCTAGTTGTGGTTCATGAGAAGAACAGACATGCAATAACACTGGTGTATCCTTATGTGGTTTGTGAGAAGAACACACATGCAATGACTCTAGATGTGGTTCATGAGAAGAACACACATCCAATGACACTGGTGGATCCATGTGTACACTATGAGAGGAACAAACATGCAATGACACTAGGTGTGGTTCACGACAAGAACACACATGCAATGACACTGGTGTATCCTTATGTGGTCTGTGAGAATAACGGACATGCAATGACTCTAGCGTGGTTCATGAGAAGAACGCACATGCAATGACACTGGTGGATCCATGTGTGGTTTGTGAGAGGAACAGACATGCAATGTCACTGGGTGTGGTTCATGAAAAGAACACACATCCAATGACACTGGTGGATCTTTATGTGTTTTTTTGAGAAGAACACACATGCAATGACTCTGGTGGATCCTTATGTGGTTTGTGAGAATAACATACATGCAACGACTGTAGATGTGGTTCATGAGAAGAAAACACATGAAATGACACTAGTGTATCCTTATGTGGTTTGTGAGAAGAACACACATGCAATGACTCTAGCTGTGGTTCATGAAAAGAACACAGATCCAATGACTCTAGCCATGTTTCATGAGAAGAACACACATGCAATGACACTGGTAGATCGATGTGTGGTCTGTGAGAGGAACAAACATGGAATGACACTGGGTGTGGTTCATGAAAAGAACACACATCCAATGACACTGGTGGATCCTTATGTGGTTTGTGAAAAGAACACACATCTAATGACACTGGTGGATCCTTTTGTGGTTTGTGAGAAGAACACACATGCAATGACACTGGTGATATGTGGTTTGTGCAAAGAACACACATGCAATGACACTGGTGGATCCATATGTGGTTTGTGAAAAGAACATACATGCAATCACACTGGGTGGATCCATGTGTGGTTCATGAGAAGAACACACATGCAATAACACTAGTGATATGTGGTTTGTGAAAAGAACAGACATGCAATGACTCTAACTGTGGTTAATGAAAATAGCAGACATGCAATGACACTGGTGGATCCATGTGTGGTTTGTGAGAAGAACACACATCCAATGACACTGGTGGATCCTTATGTGGTTCATGAAAATAACACACATCCAATGATTCTAGGTGTGGTTCATGAGAAGAACACACATGCAATGACATTGGTGTATCGTTATGTGGTTTGTGAGAAGAACACACATGCAATGACTATAGATGTGGTTCATGACAAGAACACACATCCAATGACACTGGTGGATCCATGTGTACACTATGAGAGGAAAACACATGCAATGACACTGGGTGTGGTTCATGAGAAGAACACACATGCAATGACACTGGTGTATCCTTATGTGGTTTGTGAGAATAATAGACATGTAATGACTCTAGATGTGGTTAATGAGAAGAACACACATGCAATGACACTGGTGGATCCATGTGTGGTTTATGAGAGGAACATACATGCAATGACACTGGGTGTGGTTCATGAAAAGAACACACATGCAATGACACTTGTGGATCCATATGTGGTTTGTGAAAAGAACAGACATGCAATCACACTTGGTGGATCCATGTGTGGTTCATGAGAAGAACACACATGCAATGACACTGGTGGATCCATGTGTGGTTTATGAGAAGAACACACATCCAATGACACTAGGTGTGGTTCATGAAAAGAACACACATCCAACGACACTAGTGGATCCTTATGTGGTTTGTGAGAAGAACATACATGCAATGACACTGGTGGATCCATGTGTGGTCTAGGAGAGGAATACACATGCAATGACATTGGGTGTGTTTCATGAAAAGAAAACACATGCAATGACACTGGTGTATCCTCATGTGGTTTGTGAGAATAACAGACATGTAATGACTCTAGATGTGGTTCATGAGAAGAACACACATACAATGACACTGGTGAATTCATATGTGGTTTATAAGAAGAACACACATGCAATGACACTGGGTGTGGTCCATGAAAAGAACATACATGCAATGACACTGGTGGATCCATATGTGGTTTGTGAGAAGAACAGACATGCAATGACTCTATCTGTGGTTCATGAAAAGAACACACATGCAAGGACTCTAGCTGTGGTTCATGAGAAGAACAAACATGCAATAACACTGGTGTATCCTTATGTGGTTTTTGAGAAGAACACACATGCAATGACTCTAGATGTGGTTCATGAGAAGAACACACATCCAATGACACTGGTGGATCCATGTGTACACTATGAGAGGAACAAACATGCAATGACACTAGGTGTGGTTCACGAGAAGAACACACATGCAATGACACCGGTGTATCCTTATGTGGTTTGTGAGAATATCGGACATGCAATGACTCTAGCTATGGTTCATGAGAAGAACACACATGCAATGACACTGGTGGATCCATGTGTGGTTTATGAGAGGAACATACATGCAATGACACTGCGTGTGGTTCATGAAAAGAACACACATCCAATGACATTGGTGGATCCTTACGTGGTTTGTGAGAAGAACACACATGCAGTGACACAGTGGATCCATATGTGGTTTCTGAAAAGAACACACATGCAATGACTCTAACTGTGGTAAATGAAAAGAGCAGACATGCAAAGACACTGGTGGATCCATGTGTAGTTTATGAGAGGAACACACATCCAATGACACTGGGTGTGGTTCATGAAAACAACACATGCAATGACATTGGTGTATCCTTATGTGGTTTGTGAGAAGAATAGACATGCAATGACTATAGCTGTGGTTCATGAGAAGAACACACATCCAATGACACTGGTGTATCCTTATGTGGTTTGTGTGAAGAACACACATGCAATGACTCTAGCTGTGGTTTGTGAAAAGAACACACATGCAATGACTCTAACTGTGGTTAATGAAAAGAGCAGACATGCACTGGTGGATCCATGTGTGGTTTGTGAGAAGAACACACATGCAATGACACTGGCTGTGGTTCATGAAAAGAACAGACATGCAATGATACCGGTGGATCCATGTGTGGTTTGTGAGAAGAACACACATGCAATGACAGTGGGTTTGGTTCATGAAAAGAATACACATCCAATGACACTTGTGGATCCTTATGTGGTTTGTGAGAAGAACAGACATGCAATGACTCTGGCTGTGGTTCATGAGAAGAACACACATGCAATGACACTGGTGGATCCATGTGTGGTTTGTGAGAAGAACAAGAATCCAATGACACTGGGTGTGGTTCATGAAAAGAACACACATGCAATGACACTGGTGTATCCTTATGTGGTTTGTGAGAATAATAGACATGCAATGACTCTAGCTGTGGTTCATGAGAAGAACACACATGTAATGACACTGGTGTATCCTTATGTAGTTTGTGATAAGAACACACATGCAATGACTAGAGAAGTGGTTTGCGAAAAGAACACACATGCAATGAATCTAGCTGTGGTTCATGAGAAGAACACACATGCAATGACATTGGTGGATCCATGTGTGGTTTGTGAGAGGAACGGACATGCAATGTCACTGGGTGTGGTTCATGAAAAGAACACACATCCAATGACACTGGTGGATCTTTATGTGGTTTGTGAGAAGAACACACATGCAATGACTCTCGTGGATCCTTATGTGGTTTGTGAGAATAACATACATGCAATGACTCTAGATGTGGTTCATGAGAAGAAAACACATGAAATGACACTGGTGTATCCTTATGTGGTTTGTGAGAAGAACACGCATGCAATGACTCTAGCTGTGGTTCATGAAAAGAACACAGATCCAATGACTCTAGCCATGTTTCATGAGAAGAACACACATGCTATGACACTGGTGGATCCATGTGTGGTCTGTGAGAGGAACAAACATGGAATGACACTGGGTGTGGTTCATGAAAAGAACACACATCCAATGACACTGGTGGATCCTTATGTGGTTTGTGAAAAGAACACACATCTAATGACACTGGTGGATCCTTATGTGGTTTGTGAGAAGAACACACATGCAATGACACTAGTGATATGTGGTTTGTGAAAAGAACACACATGCAATGACACTGGTGGATCCATATGTGGTTTGTGAAAAGAACAGACATGCAATCACACTAGGTGGATCCATGTGTGGTTCATCAGAAGAACACCCATGCAATGACACTAGTGATATCTGGTTTGTGAAAAGAACAGACATGCAATGACTCTAACTATGGTTAATGAAAATAGCAGACATGCAATGACACTGGTGGATCCATGTGTGGTTTGTGAGAAGAACACACATCCAATGACACTAGTGGATCCTTATGTGGTTCATGAAAATAACACACATCAAATGACTCTAGCTGTGGTTCATGAGAAGAACACACATCCAATGATACTGGTGTATCATTATGTGGTTGATGAGAAGAACACACATGCAATGACTATGGATGTGGTTCATGAGAAGAACACACATCCAATGACACTGGTGGATCCATGTGTACACTGTGAGAGGAACACACATGCAATGACACTGGGTGTGGTTCATGAGAAGAACACACATGCAATGACACTAGTGTATCCTTATGTGGTTTGTAAGAATAACAGACATGCAATGACTCTAGTTGTGGTTCATGAGAAGAACACAAATGCAATGACACTGGTGGATACATGTGTGGTTTATGAGAGGAACAGACACGCAATGAAACTGCGTGTGGTTCTTGAAATGAACACACATGCAATGACACTTGTAGATCCATATGTGGTTTGTGAAAAGAACATACATGCATTCACACTTGGTGGATCCATGTGTGGTTCATGAGAAGAACACACATGCAATGACACTGGTGGATCCATGTGTGGTTTGTGAGAAGAACACACATCCAATGACACTGGGTGTGGTTCATGAAAAGAACACACATCCAATGACACTAGTGGATCCTTATGTGGTTTGTGAGAAGAACATACATGCAATGACACTGGTGGATCCATGTTTGGTCTAAGAGAGGAATACAAATGCAATGACATTGGGTGTGGTTCATGAAAAGAAAACACATGCAATGACACTGCTGTATCCTCATGTGATTTGTGAGAATAACAGACATGTAATGACTATAGATGTGGTTTATGAGAAGAACACACATACAATGACACTGGTGGATCCATATGTGGTTTATAAGAAGAACACACATGCAATGACACTGGGTGTGGTCCATGAAAAGAACATACATGTAATGGCACTGGTGGATGCATATGTGGTTTGTGAGAAGAACAGACATGCAATGACTCTAGTTGTGGTTCATGAAAAGAACACACATCCAATGACTCTAGTTGTGGTTCATGAGAAGAACACACATGCAATAACACTGGTGTATCCTTATGTGGTTTTTGAGAAGAACACACATGCAATGACTCTAGATGTGGTTCGTGAGAAGAACACACATCCAATGACTCTGGGTGTGGTTCATGAGAAGAATACACATGCAATGACACTGGTGGATCCATGTGTGGTCTGTGAGAGGAACACACATGCAATGACACTGGGTGTGGTTAATGAAAATAAAACACATGCAATGACACTGGTGTATCCTTATGTGGTTTGTGAGAATAACAGACATGCAATGACTCTAGAAGTGGTTCATGAGAAGAACACACATGCAATGACACTGGTGGATCCATATGTGGTTTATGAGAGGAACACACATCCAATGACACTGGGTGTGGTTCATGAAAAGAACACACATGCAATGACACTGGTGTATCCTTATGTGGTTTGTGAGAATAACAGACATGCAATGACTCTAGCTGTGGTTCATGAGAAGAACACACATGCAATGACACTGGTGGATCCATGTGTGGTTTATGAGAGGAACAGACATGCAATGACACTAGTTGTGGTTCATGAAAAGAACACACATCCAATGACTCTAGTTGTGGTTCATGAGAAGAACACACATGCAATAACACTGGTGTATCCTTATGTGGTTTTTGAGAAGAACACACATGCAATGACTCTAGATGTGGTTCGTGAGAAGAACACACATCCAATGACTCTGGGTGTGGTTCATGAGAAGAATACACATGCAATGACACTGGTGGATCCATGTGTGGTCTGTGAGAGGAACACACATGCAATGACACTAGGTGTGGTTAATGAAAATAAAACACATGCAATGACACTGGTGTATCCTTATGTGGTTTGTGAGAATAACAGACATGCAATGACTCTAGAAGTGGTTCATGAGAAGAACACACATGCAATGACACTGGTGGATGCATATGTGGTTTATGAGAGGAACACACATCCAATGACACTGGGTGTGGTTCATGAAAAGAACACACATGCAATGACACTGGTGTATCCTTATGTGGTTTGTGAGAATAACAGACATGCAATGACTCTAGCTGTGGTTCATGACAAGAACACACATGCAATGACACTGGTGGATCCATGTGTGGTTTATGAGAGGAACAGACATGCAATGACACTGGGTGTGGTTCATGAAAAGAACACACATGCAATGACACTGGTGGATCCATATTTGGTTTGTGAAAAGAACAGACATCCAAT
The DNA here is from genome assembly GCA_916181665.1 of Avena sativa. NCBI lineage: Eukaryota > Viridiplantae > Streptophyta > Magnoliopsida > Poales > Poaceae > Avena > Avena sativa. Next base: position 622,741,744 of record OV702289.1, read on the forward strand.
CACACTTGGTGGATCTATGTGTGGTTCATGAGAAGAACACACATGCAATGACACTGGTGGATCCATGTGTGGTTTGTGAGAAGAACAGACATCCGATGACACTGGGTGTGGTTCATGAAAAGAACACACATCCAATGAGTCAGGTGGATCTTTATGTGGTTTGTGAGAAGAACACACATGCAATGACTTTGGTGGATCCTTATGTGGTTTGTGAGAATAACATACATGCAATGACTCTAGATATGGCTCATGAGAAGAAAACACATGAAATGACACTAGTGTATCCTTATGTGGTTTGTGAGAAGAACACACATGCAATGACTCTAGCTATGGTTCATGAAAAGAACACACATCCATGACTCTAGCCATGGTTCATGAGAAGAACATACATGCAATGACACTGGTGGATCCATGTGTGGTATGTGAGAGGAACAGACATGGAATGACACTGGGTGTGGTTCATGAAAAGAACACACATCCACTGACACTAGTGGATCCTTATGTGGTTTGTGAAAAGAACACACATCCAATGACACTAGTGGATCCTCATGTGGTTTGTGAGAATAACATACATGAAATGACTCTAGATATGGTTCATGAGAAGAAAACACATGAAATGACACTGGTGTATCCTTATGTGGTTTGTGAGAAGAACACACATGCAATGACTGTAGCTGTGGTTCATGAAAAGAACACACATGCAATGACACTTGTGATATGTGGTTTGTGAAAAGTACACACATGCAATGACACTAGTGGATCCATATGTGGTTTGTGAAAACAACAAACACGCAATCACACTGGGTGGATCCATGTGTGGTTCATGATAAGAACACACATGCAATGACACTGGCGATATGTGGTTTGTGAAAAGAATAGACATGCAATGACTCTAACTATGGTTAATGAAAAGAGCAGACATGCAATGACACTGGTGGATCCATGTGTGGTTTGTGAGAAGAACACACATCCAATGACACTGGTGGATCCTTATGTGGTTCATGAAAAGAACACACATCCAATGACTCTAGCTGTGGTTCATTAGAAGAACACACATGTAATGACACTGGTGTATCGTTATGTGATTTGTGAGAAGAACACACATGCAATGACTCTAGATTTGGTTCACAAGAAGAACACACATCCAATGACACTGGTGGATCCATGTGTACACTATGAGAGTAACACAGATGCAATGACACTTGGTGTGGTTCATGAGAAGAACACACATGCAATGACACTGGTGTATCCTTATGTGGTTTGTGAGAATAACAGACATGCAATGATTGTAGAAGTGGTTAATGAGAAGAACACACATGCAATGACACTGGTGGATCCATGTGTGGTTTATCAGAGGAAAAGACATGCAATGACACTAGTTGTGGTTCATGAAAAGAACACACATGCAATGACACTGGTGGATCCATATGTGGTTTGTGAAAAGAACAGACATGCAATCACACTTGGTGGATCCATGTGTGGTTCATGAGAATAACACACATGCAATAACACTTGTCGATCCATGTGTGGTTTGTGAGAAGAACACACATCCAATGATACTGGGTGTGGTTCATGAAAAGAACACACATCCAATGACACTGGTGGATCCTTATGTGGTTTGTGAGAAGAACAGACATGCAATGACTCTAGATGTGGTTCATGAGAAGAACACACATGCAATGACACCGGTGTATCCTTATGTGGTTTGTGAGAAGAACACACATGCAATGACTCTAGCTGTGGTTCATGAAAAGAACACACATCCAATGACTCTAGATGTGGTTCATGAGAAGAACACACATGCAATGACACTGGTGGATCCATGTGTGGTTTGTGAGAGGAACAGACATGCAATGACACTGGGTGTGGTTCATGAAAAGAACACACATCCAATGACACTGGTGGATCCTTATGTGGTTTGTGAGAAGAACACACATGCAATGACACAGTGGATCCATATGTGGTTTGTGAAAAGAACACACATGCAATGACTCTAATTGTGGTTAATGAAATGAGAAGACATGCAATGACACTGGTGGATCCATGTGTGGTTTATGAGAGCAACACACATCAAATGACACTGGGTGTGGTTCATGAAAAGAACACACATGCAATGACACTGGTGTATCCTTATGTGGTTTGTGAGAAGAACAGACATGCAATGACTCTAGCTGTGGTTCATGAGAAGAACACACATCCAATGCCACTGGTGTATCCTTATGTGGTTTGTGTGAAGAACACACATGCGATGACTCTAGTTGTGGTTTGTGAAAAGAACACACATGCAATGACTCTAACTATGGTTAATGAAAAGAGCAGACATGCACTAGTGGATCCATGTGTGGTTTGTGAGAAGAACACACATGCAATGACACTGGTTGTGGTTCATGAAAAGAACAGACATGCAATAATACCAGTGGATCCATGTGTGGTTTGTGAGAAGAACACACATGCAATGACAGTGGGTGTGGTTCATGAAAAGAATACACATCCAATGACACTTGTGGATCCTTATGTGGTTTGTGAGAAGAACAGACATGCAATGACTCTGGCTGTGGTTCATGAGAAGAACACACATGCAATGACACTGGTGAATCCATGTGTGGTTTGTGAGAAGAACAAGAATCCAATGACACTGGGTGTGGTTCATGAAAAGAACACACATGCAATGACACTGGTGTATCCTTATGTGGTTTGTGAGAATAATAGACATGCAATGACTCTAGCTGTGGTTCATGAGAAGAACAGACATGTAATGACACTGGTGTATCCTTATGTAGTTTGTGATAAGAACACACATGCAATGACTATAGCAGTTGTTTGTGAAAAGAACACACATGCAGTGAATCTAGCTGTGGTTCATGAGAAGAACACACATGCAATGACACTGGTGGATCCATGTGTGGTTTGTGAGTGGAACAGACATGCAATGTCACTGGGTGTGGTTCATGAAAAGAACACACATCCAATGACACTGGTGGATCTTTATGTGGTTTGTGAGAAGAACACACATGCAATGACTCTGGTGGATGCTTATGTGGTTTGTGAGAATAACATACATGCAATGACTCTAGATATGGTTCATGAGAAGAAAACACATGAAATGACACCGGTGTATCCTTATGTGGTTTGTGAGAAGAACACACATGCAATGACTCTAGCTATGGTTCATGAAAAGAACACACATCCAATGACTCTAGCCATGTTTCATGAGAAGAACACACATGCAATGACACTGGTGGATCCATGTGTGGTCTGTGAGAGGAACAAACATGGAATGACACTGGGTGTGGTTCATGAAAAGAACACACATCCAATGACACTGGTGGATCCTTATGTGGTTTGTGAAAAGAACACACATCTAATGACACTTGTGGATCCTTATGTGGTTTGTGAGAAGAACACACATGCAATGACACTGGTGATATGTGGTTTGTGAAAAGAACACACATGCAATGAAACTGGTGGATCCATACGTGGTTTGTGAAAAGAACAGACATGCAATCACACTGGGTGGATCCATGTGTGGTTCATGAGAAGAACACACATGCAACGACACTGGTGATATGTGGTTTGTGAAAAGAACAGACATGTAATGACTCTAACTATGGTTAATGAAAATAGCAGACATGCAATGACACTGGTGGATCCATGTGTGGTTTGTGAGAAGAACACACATCCAATGACACTGGTGGATCCTTATGTGGTTCATGAAAAGAACACACATCCAATGACTCTAGCTGTGGTTCATGAGAAGAACACACCTGCAATGACACTAGTGTATCGTTATGTGGTTTGTTAGAAGAACACACATGCAATGTCTATAGATGTGGTCCATGAGAAGAACACACATCCAATGTGTCGTGGTGGTGTCACGGCAGATGCCATGGATAGGATAAAGGTGGGGACTAATATGCGCTAGGGGAATCCAGGGAGGGATAGTAGAGTGATTCTCTACATAGAAGCTTTGTATTGATGTTCAATCTCCAAGATTACAAGTGCTCCTCGAGCTGTATTGACAAGAGGAGGAAGAAGAAACTCTCTTACTCTTCCCTATGAACTAGCCCAAGAACCCTTGATCCACTAGTGTACTCCTTGCTATCGATCTCCCAAAAACCCAACCCCCTTACCAGAACCCCAAACCCCCCTTATATAGAGGTGGTTCGGTCCTGGACTAGGGCATACGTGGAGGCATATTCCTTAGAATATGCCTCATCCCAAAGTAGTAACCCGACAGGGGTGCTTTTCCCCCGCTTCACTCTTGCTTTAGCGACGTAGCCTCTGTGGCGCCTGCGTCAGCCGACGTGAGCGTCGTCACCCTTGTCGGCCATGATCCGGTGGTCCTGCCCTTGCTATTCACTCATCCTGTATGCACCGGGCCTTCTTTTTGACCAGAGAGATTCCTTCCTTCTCCTAGAAGCCAAACGAGGATCTGGATCATAGTTGATCCGGCCACACCTGTTCCTGCATATAAGCTAGACAAGTATCTCCGACTTACTCCTAGAGTCGGACGAGACAGGGTTAGGCGCTCCCCTGGTCCGGGTTACTCCATGATTCGGCCTTCCTTGAGGTGACTCGTCCAGTATCCGCTTTGGGCTTGCCAAACCTCGGCTAACTCGGCCCTTATACCCCGGAGTGACCCTACCCGGGGTTATACACCAACATTAGTCCCCGAAGCTGGTGCGGCCTTAGCGGCCTTGGTCGCTAAGGCCACATTAGGTTCATTCGTATCTAAGCTTCGGACGCTTAATTCCGGGTTAGCTTCTTGTCTCGAATTATATGGATTTACGTTCCCTTCGCATGTTCCAAGTTTTCACTTGCTGGCCGGGTTACCATTCTGACTCGGATCCTATGGTTTTACTTTCCCTCCGCACATTTCAAGTTTTCACTTGCCGGCCGGGTTACCATCGTGGCTTGGATCTGGGCCTTACTTCCTTCTCTCGTACGCCAACCCACGTAAAGGTTAATCATTACGTTGCCTTATTTTAAGGGCCGGCGCAGTAACCGCCATAGTAAATGTCAGTGATTACTGTGCGGGGGTTACGTCACGTCTGTCTCCTCGTTTACCGCAACTGCCCGTCGTGTCATGGGATCACTTTTACTCTGCGGCCCCCGGTGTGGCTTCTCTCTGATTGGTCGATGCTAGTGATACACGGCCACACCGTGTGATTTTCCAGCGCAGCACGATCCCACTCGTTGATGACTGGGGGCGGTTAAATAGGGGAGGGGCACACTCCTTAGAATTTTTCCGTCTCCGTGCCCCCTCGCCGTTCCTCTTCTTCTTCCTCGTGACCGCGCTGCCGCCATTGCCCGTTGTAGCAGTGCCGCCGCCGCACCCTCTCCGTGCCCCCGCACCGTAGTTACTGCTGCATCATCGTTTAGCCACGGGTCCTCGTCAGTCTAGACCGCAGAGCATCGCCGCCGCCAGCTCCAGCGAGGACAGCAAAATCGAGATGACGGAGGAGGAGCTCATCGTCGTTGAGCAAGAGATGGAGGAGGACGCCGGCGCGGCAAACCGCGGCGCGTGGGCCGGCTCGTGGGTCTGCAAGGACGACATCGACTGGCTCTACTGGACCCGGCGCATTCCCGCCGGTGTCGCCGCTCGTCTCCCCTCCTCGGAGTTGGCACCCTCACCCAATCCGGGTGAGTTTGTTGTTTTCCTATCCCATTTCCAACAGGGACTTGGGCTTCCAGTGAGTGATTTCTTCCAGGACTAGATCCGGACCTATCACCTGCAACCACATCATCTCCCAGCGAACGCCATCACCTCTCTATCCACTTTCGTTTCTTTGATCGAGGGCTACACCGGGCTATGGCCTACGAAGGAGCTGTGGATCCGGTTCTTCGGCCTCCGCCGCAACGTCGTCCCCAACATCCACGTCGAGTCAGAGGACAAGCAGCTAACTCAGTTCGGAGCTGCCTCGATCTCACCCCGGAGGTATTCAATCTTTCCCCGGGTCACCGGGCTTGACTCCTGCAAAGGATGGGCCCGGACCTTCTTCTACGTCGGAATGAAGGCACGGAAGATTTGATCCGGTTGCTTCCCTACGCTCCGGGTCCCCCTGACATGGATTTCTGGGAGGAGGTTGCCAAGAAACCTACGGCTCTGGCCAACCAAGTGAACAAAAGGTTTGCGGAACTGAAGAAGCTCGGATTGCGCAACGAGGATGCCATGATCACATTCGTGCGCAACCGAATCTCTCCCCTTTAGCGGCGCACTCACAAGTTGTGCCATATGATCTTCAGTCGCGACCCCAACCGAACCTCCTCGTTCGAGTTGAGCAATACGGAGATCTTCCGCCGGGTCAAGGCTCTTTTCACCACCCATAAGGACTTCTCCGCCGAATGGACGTGGGGAATCGAGCATTACTGCCGTGACAGGCTCCCTCCCGCGGTAAGCTTCACGGGGTAAACTTATTTCAGATCAATTTCATGTCGGTTCTTATCATATTTTTGACCTTGTTCCTTGTGCTTTTTTCTCAGCTGTTTCTCCAGCAAACCCTCGAGGATGGCCCGAATCCGAACCTTAAGTGGGCCCCGGACCGAGAAATCCCGGATGAGGAGGAGCCGGACCAGGAGATGTTCCTCCCACACCCGATGCCACCAAACAACCCATCGGTAAATTCTCTTCTCTTAGAGATTGGCCCGACGATGAGGATGACTCGGATATTGATGTGATTGAACCCGTTGAGGCTGTCCCTCTTTCTTTTGCCTTCCCGGCATCAGCTAACCCCGATGGGCACATCCACGAGGATTCTCCACTTGCCACGGGCGAGCCTGTTCCGGTGGCGCCAAAGAAGAAGCGCGGATCCCGCGTCAAGTTCTTCTTCCGAACCTTCTCAGCCTTCCAAAAGGCAAAAGAAGGCCGGAGACAAGACTGCCTCCAAACGGGCAGGCAAAGCCCCGGCACGGAGGGCCCAGAAACCTAAGGAGGCCAAGACCTCGGATGCGTAAGTTCTTTTTCACTGCGCAACACACTTCTCCCTGCATCTAACCGGATTTTCTCTTGCATTATTTTCTCTTGCAGGGCTCCTAACATTATTTTCTCTTGCAGGGCTCCTGTGGAGGTCCCTCAGAGCGGATCGAGCATTTCCTCTCCTCTTCGGTCTAGTCCTTCCCCTCCCCGCGACGACGAGTCACGCCCGCTGAGCCCTATTCCGGAGGGCTCTACGGCCGCTCCGGGTTCCGCAGTACCTCCTTCAGAGGGACGCGACCTCGGATCGGGAGGGGCCGGATTAGCCGAGGCAACGCCGTCCGGCACTTCGGCATTGCCGCAACCAGCAACTACAAAGTCTGCCGCAACTCCAGCACCAGCAGCAGCTCTAGCACCAGCCACCGAACCAGCGCCTGTCCCGGCTCCGAAGAAACCAACAGCGGCTCCGGCACCGGCCACCAAAGCTCCCGTGCCAAGTTCATCTGCCTCGTCCGAGTCATCCCAAGCTCGGCGAGGAACCACTCCAGCGGCTTCCAAGGGCAAATCCACTGTGGTCACTTCCTCCTAGCAAGCCAAAGGCAAGTCTACGTCCGTCGAGGCTGGGCAGCGAACTTTGTCGTCAATGCTTGCAAAGAAATCACCAGCAGCGACGGATCCTCCTACCGAGCCAGCCGATTCGTAGCAGATGGTTCTTCACACTAGCCCAGCTCTTGCCCTGATTAAAAGGAAAGAAGCTCACGCCAAGGGCTTGGTGGCACCCCATATGCCCACTAGCGAACGGTACCCTCCGAGACTCATCGAGTTCATCATGAACTGGAATAAGGCGGAGTTCGTCTACAACGACGATCTCCCGGAAAAGTTCGGCCCAGCTGAATTTTCCGCTCAGATGAATACTGCCGCCAAGGCCATTAACCTCGCTGGGCGTATGATGGAGGTACGTTGTTTCTTTTTTACATGTTGTAGGTAATAACCATTATTCCCCGAGCCTCCGGCGGGGTAACTTGTTACCCGGCCGGATGCTCCTTAGAAGACCAACGTAGCTGCATGTAAACTTCAAATATGCACACACCTAGAGCCGGGTTAAGTTCCGCTTGGCCCGGATCTTGTACGCTTCGAATATGCACACACCTAGAGCCGGGTTAAGTTCCGCTTGGCCCAGATCTTGTACACTTCGAATATGCACACACCTAGAGCCGGGTTAAGTTCCGCTTGGCCCGGATCTTGTACACTTCGAATATGCACACACCTAGAGCCGGGTTAAGTTCCGCTTGGCCCGGATCTTGTACGCTTCGAATATGCACACACCTAGAGCCGGGTTAAGTTCTGCTTGGCCCGTATCTTGTACACTTCAAATATGCACCGAACTAATTTTACACGCCTGTACCTTTGTCAGGTAACCACCAACCGTCGGAGCGCCGAGTTTCAGCGCTTGCTTGATACCCACAAGATCTTGCGCGCAAAACATGTTGCACTTGGCGCGGAGCATGAAAAGAGTGGTAATTTCCTCTCTTAACACCTCTCCGTTTCGTTTGTTTCTTCCGGACTAACCTCCTTATTCGGTTTTTTGCAGCTGGGGTGGAGGCTGAAAACAAGATTATGCGGAAAAACTTGGAGGAAATCCGAGGTATGTCCTCGTTCGGCCAACGTCGCTGTGTTTTCCATTATTTCTTCTTCTTGGCTCGGCAAACATTCACTCCTCGGCTTTGCCGGGTCAACACACTATTTCAGCATCGCTTGAGGATAGTGTGCCCATGCCTGATATGATGCTGCATTTTCTCGAACAAGCAGGACAGCATCAAGCCGAGCTGAAGAAGAAGAACGATGAGCTTGCCCTCCTCCGGACCAAGGACGGCGAGATAGCCAAACTCAAGGCCGAGATGGAGAAGATGAAGGCCCAACACAAAACCGAGCTCCAGAAAGCTGGCCAGAACTTCACCGAAGAGCGTGAGCGCTTTACCCTCCAGATCTCCAAGGACCAGGATCTGCTCAAGGAATCCGAAGTCTGGCTTGGGTCGGCGCTTGCTGAACTTGAACAACTTCGCCAGAGACGCGACAGTTGTATCAAGGAGTTGACCCGGATCCATCGCCATATCTCACGTAAGTTTCTTCCCCTTGTCCGACCTAGTTTTCCGGGTTAGCTCATATGCCTTTGCTTCTGCATCCTCCCTTTTCTCATGTTCATATAACTTTCCGGAGGGTACTGCCATCGCCAGTGCTGCCGTTGCCAAATTCCGCCAAGAGAGGGGTACTCCCATCGCTCCTGATGGTGAGAGCATCCCCTTAGACATGGAGGACCTGTTGGTCAACGTGTCAGCTCGGGTGGAAACTATTAAGAACTATGGAAAAGATCTCCTCGATGTTGCGGTCCGGATCTTCAACACATTCTGGCCAAGCGAGGACGCTCCAGAAAGGATCACGCTGCTTGCCGAAAAACTGATGGAGATCGAGACTCAACTTGACCTCTGGAGGGAATCTGCCAGGCGTGCCGCAGCAGATACCCTTCTCCATCATATCCTTTCATGGTACGAGAAAATCGATCTGAGCCTCCTCACCCGTCGGCGCACCGGATCCAAATGGACCGATGATCCGGAGTGGGTAGCTCGGCGCCAGGCTTGCGCCTACAGCCTCGTTGAGTATTCTCCCGTCCATGACTGGGTTGAGGGACCGAGCTTTCTGGAATCCGGTGAGGAGGAGCATATGGAGAACGCGGAGGATGGGTTGGGCGATGATGGGGAAGATGCTGCTTCAGATATTGAAGACAGTGATGATGGCGCCGAACTTCCTCCTCCTGCCGCTCCTTAGTTGAAAAAAAAACTTGAAAAATTATCAGATCCCCGGTATGCCGGGTGCAATTGTATGCTGAATACATAATATTTTGCTACTATGCTTGTATGCCGGATTAACTTGGGCATAGTCCCCGAGTTTCATTTTCTTGTTCGTCCAATTCTCCGGCTCGATCCATGTCTACCTTGATTCGGTTTTACGACTTACGAATCTGAGCCTCAAGAGTCGTTTTAACAATACTAAGAAACTTGGAGGATTGGCTCAAAATAATTCAGCATAATAGCTTGAAAGTAAATACGGGGTTAGTCCGAAAAAACAAACGTTAGCTGGAATAGGATCGTTTCCTTAGTAGTTTTTCATGTGCTACGCAATTCCAAACTTGTTCCCTTGCTCGCCATGAAGCCAATTCTTGTTGGACAGCAGCAAGTCGAAGGGTTGGGTTTTTTGGTGCTCACACATTACTAATCCGGGCTAAGCGAGACGAGTCATTCCAGCTAACGCATAAGAAGTAACAACAATCATTTATTAAGGAAGTCCCCGAGTTACTGCTCGAGGCTCCGCTATTTCATTGATAAGCTCATTGCCGACATACATACCGACATATGAGGATGACTCGGGTACATACACTCTTTAGCTAAGTGTAGAAGGGACGAAGTAGTGCTACATTCCACGGTCGCTTGGATTCCTCTCCGGACCTGTCCGCCTTGTCCTTTTCCTGTGGCTTTGCATCTATGAGATAATAAGAATCATTGTGCAATGCTTTGCTCACAATAAATGGTCCTTCCCATGGGGGGATAATTTATGCATGCCAGTGGTACGCTGTACCAACCGGAGCACTAGATCGCCTTCCCGGAAGACTCGGGGGCACACTTTTTGGCTATGATAGCGTCGGAGATTTTGCTGATATATGGCGGATCTGGACAGTGCCAGTTCTCTCGCTTCTTCCAGCAAATCAACATCATTTTGCCGGGCTTCTTGCACTTTGGCTTCTGTGTATTGGGTGACCCTAGGCGAATCATGCTCTATGTCGGCTGGTAATACAGCTTCTGCCCCATATACCAAAAAGAACGGCGTGTAGCCTGTTGATCGATTCGGAGTTGTTCTTAAACTCCACAATACCGCTGGTAGTTCTTCTATCCAGCACCTCGCTGATCTTTGTAGCGGCTCGATGAGCTGGGGTTTTATCCTGGACAATACTAATCCGTTGGATCTTTCCACTTGTCCGTTCGATGCGGGGTGGGCTACCGAGGCTACGTCGAGTCGGATTTTCTTATCTCAGCAGAATCGTGCAAATGCCCCTGCAGCAAAATTTGTTCTGTTATCAGTTATAATGTTGTGAGGATAACCGTATCTCAAGATGATGTCTTTGAGAAAAGTTACGGCCGTAGCCCCATCACATTTTCTTATAGGTTTCACTTTGATCCATTTGGTAAACTTGTCCACCATGACCAGAATGTGCGTCATGTTTCCTCTTGCTGGCTTGAACGGGCCAACCATATCCAAGCACCACACAGCAAATGGCCATGTAATTGGTATGGTTTTGAGCTCCGACATAGGCATATGTGTCTTGGTGGTGTACCTTTGACAACCATTGCATTTTCTCACCAGATCTTCTGCTTGCTCCAAGGCACTTGGCCAATAGAATCCATGCCAGAACGCCTTTGCCACTAAAGCCCGGGATGAGGCGTGATGCCCGCATTCTCCTTGGTGTATATCTCGGAGGATGTCAAGTCCTTCTTCCGGATCAACACACCGCTAGAGGACGTTGGTTACACTCCGTTTATACAGCTCGGAATTGATGATTGTGTAAGCTTTGGCTCTTCTCTAAGTTTGCCTGGCTAGCACTTCCTTAGTGGGTAACGCTCCATCTTTCAAGAACTGGTATATAGGCAGTGCCCAAGCTGGGACTGCTCGCGCAGGGAACATCTCCTCATCAATTTCCATCCGATCCACCAGCATAACTTCAACCGGATCACGCTGAACAGTCCCCGGGTCTAGCGAGGTAGTCCCCGGGTTTGCCGAGGTAGTCCCCTGGTTCGGTGCACTACCTTCCATGTCAATGTCCATGGGTTCAGCTCCGGATTCCGCGTTTTCTAGGACATAAATTGAATCGGTTCCTGGGGACGGCCTGATAGATGGTTTTCTGAGGTGCTCCAATGCAACACCCGGTGGAATTGCCTGTCGGGTCGATCTGAGCTTCGACAGCATGTCGGCAGCTTCGTTTTCCACGCGAGGTACATGATGAAATTTGCATCCCTCAAAGTAACCCGAGATTTTCTGTACATGAAATCTGTATAGTGCCATGTTTGGATCCAGGGCGTCCCACACTCTGGACACTTGTTGTATTACTAGATCCGAGTCGCCAAAGCAAATTATCCGACGTATGCCAATCTCCTTTGCCACTTTGAGACCATGCACAAGAGCCTCGTACACAGCGACATTGTTCGATGCCGCGAAATGGATCTGCAATACGTACTTGAGTTGATCCTTCTTTGGCGAGGTAAGCACAACCCCGGCACCTAACCCGGTTTTGGTTTTCGATCCGTCAAAGTGCATCCTCCAGTAGTTCGGATCCGGTGGCGGTGGTTCGTATTGTACCTCAGCCCAATCCACGAAAAAGTCCGCCACAGCCTGGGACTTTATCGCTTCTCTCCTATCATACTGGGGCGCGTATGGTGCTAGTTCAATTGCCCATTTCGCAATTCTGCCATTCGCATCTTTGTTACCCATTATCTCGGATATGGGGGCTTCGCATATCACCTTGATGGGATGCTCCTCAAAGTAGTGCTTTAACTTCTTTCCCGCCATAGAAACTCCGTATGCCACCTTTTGAAAATGTGGGTAGTTCTGTTTTGAGGCAGACAATACCTCGCTCAAGTAATACACTGGCCTCTGCACCGACTTGCCCCCCTCATCTCGCTCCACTACAATCACTGCACTTACAACTCGGTTGGTTGTGGCTATGTAGAGCAACATTGGCTCCTTTGACAGTGGAGAACCTAACACTGGTGCAGTGGCCAACATCTTTTTCAAGTGGGCAAAAGCTTCGTCGTCCTGCGGCGTCCAAACGAATTTATCTGATTTGTTCATGAGTTGGTAGAGAGGTAGTGCCTTTTCTCCTAACCGACATACAAACCGACTCAACGACGCCAGGCATCCAGTGAACTTCTGGACGTCGTGGAGACACTTCGGCAGCTCCATTCGTTCGATGGCTCGGATCTTAGTTGGATTAACCTCGATACCTCGGCTGGAGACGAGAAATCCGAGTAACTTCCCAGCCAGGACACCGAAGGTACATTTCTCTGGGTTAAGCTTCATCCGGAATCTTCTCAAGTTCGCGAATGTTTGCCTTATGTTGTCAAGGAGCGTTGCGCTTTCCTTGGTCTTAATAACCACATCATCCACGTAGACTTGTACGTTTTGACCTATTTGATCGTGCAAACATTTTTGCATACATCTTTGGTACGTTGCTCCTGCATTTCATAAACCAAACGGCATAGTGTGATATCAATAAGCCCCATACGGGGTAATAAAGGCAGTTTTTATTTGATCGTCCAGGTTCAGAGGTATCTGGGGGAAACCAGAATAAGCGTCAATGAATGACAACAGTTCACACCCCGCGGTAGAGTCAATGACCTGATCTATCCTCGGCAGCGGAAATGGATCTTTTGGACACGCCTTGTTCAGGTTCGTGTAATCGATACACATACGCCAAACCACTGCCACGTTCGGATCATCCTTCTTCTTTTCTACTAGCACCGGATTAGAGAGCCAATCCGGATACAACACTTCCATGATAAATCCTACTGCTAGCAACCGAGCTATCTCGTCACCAATGACCTTTCTCCTATCCTCGGCGAAGCGTCGGAGAGGCTGCTTCACCGGCCTTGCTCCGGGTCTTACATTCAAAGAGTGCTCGGCCAACTCCCTCGGAACACCTTGCAAGTCCTGTGTGGACCAAGCAAAAAAATCCCGATTCTCACAAAGGAAGTTGACGAGCTCGCTTTCCTATTTGTCAGTTAACCCGGTCCCAATTGTCACGGTACGCTCCAGAAACATGTTATCCACTGGAATTTTCTTGGTGTCCTTCGCGGCTTGAAACGAAACACTTCCATGCGGGTTACTTAACGCCGGCATATACTACTGCGTGGACTAAGCTAAAGCCGCCACCTCTTGAATTTTTCTTTTCTCTTGGGCAATTACGAGTGACTCGGCTAGGTTAGACCCGGCTGAAGCGCACTCAATAGAAAATCGGAAATCCCCAGTGATAGTAATTTCTCCATTTGGCCCGGGCAACTTCATCTTCAGATAACTGACGTGGCAACTTGCCATGAATTTGCTCAGTGCTGGTCTCCCGAGTAATGCATGATACGCGCTCTCCAAGTTTACCACCTCAAACTCCAGATTTTCAGTTCGGCAGTTATCCCTCGTACCGAATAACACGTCGACTCGGACTTTGCCTATGGGCTCACATGATATGCCTGGCACGATCCCATGGAAAGTTGTTCTTGTAGCCTGGAGCATGTTCTCCGAGATGCCCAATTTGCGCATCGTATCCGCATACATGATGTTAATGCTACTTCCATTGTCGATTAGTACCTTGGAGAACCTCACATTAATGTTTGGTCCAATGAACGTTGGATCTAACACCAGTGCAGACGAGCCCGGACTTGGCATAAGCTTGGGGTGATCTTTGACGCTCCAGGTAATTTCCTGGTTCGACCAAGACATGTACCTCGTCACAGCAGGCATAACAGCGTTAACCTCCATATGTCGGCGCTGCAAGCTCTTCCTATCTGTTTCCTCTGTTGTAAACACACAATAGCTCTGATGATGTTCCCTGTACTCATTCCTTCCCTCGTTTCCGGGGTTCCTCTGATCCGGTTGCTGCTGGTTTTCCACCGGATGCACTGCATCCCTTCTCTCGTTGTTGTCATACCTCGGCGGAGGGGGAGGCAACATCAGTTGCTGCGTGTTTGCTCCGGAAAGCAGTTGCTACCGGGGTAACTCCTGCCGAGGTTGATCATTCCGGGGTGCCTGAGCATTCCCCAAACCACCTTGTTCTATCTTGCGCATCCACTCACACTGCCTCGTCGTGTGACCCGCCGGGCTGTTCGGATTTGGCGTGTGAAACTTACACGGCTGGTCCAACATCAACTCATAGGTATACCTCGGACGATCTTTCTTTTCCTGCCATTACTTCTTTTGCTCCGGAGTCCACGTCTTCTTGCCATCGTTTTGAGGAGTCCATTGCCCTCCCATGTTCTGGCGTTCGTTGCTCCCTGCCCCGGGCTGATCTTGATTCACGGCCGCAACTTGTTGCGAACCATATCGATGGTCTGGTCTATCGTCTCTCCTTTTTCCCCTGTAATCGTTCCTCCGGGATGACCCGGCTCCGTCCCTCGGATAGTACTCCTCATTTGACTCGTTCGACACGATCCTAGGTTGAGTCGGATCACCCAAAGCATAAGAATCCGCGATCCGGATCATCTCTGCCAATGTGACTGGCATTTTCCTTTGCAATTTCATCCATAACTCGCTGCCATATCTGCACCCTTGTGCGAACCACGCTATAGCCTGTGACTCTATGACTCCCTCACACGAGTTTCTCACGGTACACCACCGGGTCAAGAATTCATGGTCCGTTTCGTTAGATCTCTGCTTGCACATCGCAGGGTCTGCGGTCTGTTCGGTCTCTGATACGTACTTGAGAAGTTGCTGATAAACATTTCTTCGAAATCTATCCAGCAATTGATGCTTCCGGGTGGCAAATTATTCAGCCAAACCCTAGCTGGACCTTCCAACACTTGGGGTACATATCGTACAGCCCATCTCAAGTTGCCCGTTGCAATTTTCACAGCTGTTACGTAGTTTATCAACCAATCCTCCGTCTTTGTACTGCCGTCATACGTCTTCGTGCCCCTGGGTAATTGGAAATTGGGTACCGGCGGTTCCTTCATGATCCGGGGTCCGAAGCACGCTGGACCCGGAGGACCTTGACATTCGATCTGTTCCGACCTATACAGGCGATCCAGTTTTAGCCTGGCGTCATCCAGCATCAAATCTCTGCTTCCCAATCTCGACCCTATCACATGATAGTCCGGTCTTGCATATCCCGCATTCATCATCTCTGAGTCTCCGTCATTGTATCGGTCTTGCTCTCGCTGTGCTCCTCTCTATTGCATACCTCGGCCGGCACTTTGCTCTTGCCTTGGTGCATTCCGCTGCTGCGGTTGACCCGCTCCTGCCGAGTTTTGCTGTCCGGCATTGCCGTTGGCAGCATTCCCTTGACCGGCCTTGCCTTGGTCGTGGTTACCTCGGCCAGCTTCATCTCGGCTCACACTTCGTCAATCATCGTTTTTTCGCACCTCTTTTTCTTTTCCCGCACGCGTTGGGTCGTACGGAACGATCTGCTGGTTCCGTCTGGCCGAGGTTACCACCTCCTCTCTCCTAGGGCCACCATGAGGCGATGATGCGGCTCCAGCGGATCTCTCCGGGTTACCCATCACCGAATGGACGATCTTTGAACCTCCAACTCTCTCCTGGTTACCTCTCAACAGCTCCTCGTTCTGCCTGTTCGCAATCCGAACCAGCTCATTAACCCGGTCTTGCTGTCTTTGACGGGATTCACCCGTCAGACCCTCTAGCTCGGCGCCACGGCATCTGCTGCTCTGAGGTTCTTCGCCGGGGTACTATACTTCGGCAACCCTATAGAAAGATAGTTTTCCGACCCTTCTGGTCCATCATCACCTTCTCTGTTCATCTCACTTATGAGATTTTTGCCTTTTACCCTTACTGCATCAACCTTGTTTGCCTTTGCGTACTCACGCAGCGTCATGTTCAACGACTGCTGAGCCGCTACTATTTTCTTTGCGCCCTCCAGTATCTTTCGCCGGGTCTCCTCTAGTTTGGCCTGTGCCTGAGCCGGATCTATCACTGCTTCCCTCAGCACGTTTTCAGGCCTCTCTAGTGGAGGACCCCTAGCTTTCCTCGGTGCCTTGGGTGTTACCTCCGGGTCTGGCGCTGGATCCTTGCTCATGCCCGCGCCTGGCGCAGTCATCATCACCTCTGCATGGTCCGTGGAGCGAGCGATACGCACCCCGCGAGCCACAGTGAGGGGTGGTTCTCCTGCATCAACGACGCGACGCGGATGAACGCAAGACACGTCCAGAGCAACATAGACCTTGTGCGCGCCGAGCTTGACGAAGATGCCGTTGCGCGGGAGGGGCGTGTGCCGAAGCATACAGCGTTGTCACTGACGTAGTCCAGCGCTCCAAAGCGCTGAACGAGCCCGGAGACGATGCGTTCACCGGTGCCGATGAAGTTTCCTGTCCGGATCTTCACCCCTGCTAGCGCCGCTAGCCCCACGGTGGGCGCCAACTGTCGTGGTGGTGTCACGGCAGATGCCATGTATAGGCTAAAGGTGGGGACTAATATGCGCTAGGGGAATCCAGGGAGGGATAGTAGAGTGATTCTCTACACAGAAGCTTTGTATTGATGTTCAATCTCCAAGATTACAAGTGCTCCTCGAGCTGTATTGACAAGAGGAGGAAGAAGAAACTCTCTTACTCTTGCCTATGAACTAGCCCAAGAACCCTAGATCCACTAGTATACTCCTTGCTATCGATCTCCCAAAAACCCAACCCCCTTACCAGAACCCCAACCCCCCCCTTATATAGAGGTGGTTCGGTCCTGGCCTAGGGCATACGTGAAGGCATATTCCTAAGAATATGCCCCCTCCCAAAGTAGTAACCCGACAGGGGTGCTTTTCCCCCGCGTCACTCTTGCTTTAGCGACATAGCCTCTGCGGCGCCTTCATCAGCCGACGTGAGCGTCGTCACCCTTGTCGGCCATGATCCGGTGGTCCTGCCCTTGCATTATTCGCTCATCCTGTACGCACCGGGCCTTCTTTTTGACCAGAGAGATTCCTTCCATCTCCTAGAAGCCAAACGAGGATACGGATCATAGTTGATCCGGCCACACCTGTTCCTGCATATAAGCTAGACAAGTATCTCCGACTTACTCCTAGAGTCGGACGAGACAGGGTTAGGTGACCCCCTGTTCCGGGTTACTCCGTGATCCGGCCTGCCTTGAGGTGACTCGGTCAGTATCCGCTTTGGGCTTGCCGAACCTCGGCTAACTCGGCCCTTATACCCCGGAGTGACCCTACCCGGGGTTATCCCCCCAACACAGTGACACTGGTGGATCCATGTGTACACTGTGATAGGAACAAACATGCAATGACACTAGGTGTGGTTCATGAGAAGAACACACATGCAATGACACTAGTGTATCCTTATGTGGTTTGTGAGAATAACAGACATGCAATGACTCTAGCTGTGGTTCATTAGAAGAACACACATGCAATGACACTGGTGGATCCATGTGTGGTTTGTGAGAGGAACAGACATGCAATGTCACTGGGTGTGGTTCATGAAAAGAACACACATCCAATGACACTAGTGGATCTTTATGTGGTTTGTGAGAAGAACACACATGCAATGACTCTAGTGGATCCTTATGTGGTTTGTGAGAATAACATACATGCAATTACTCTAGATGTGGTTCATGAGAAGAAAACACATGAAATGACACTGGTGCATCCTTATGTGGTTTGTGAGAAGAACACACATGCAATGACTCTAGCTGTGGTTCATGGAAAGAACACACATCCAATGACTCTAGCCATGTTTCATGTGAAGAACACACATGCAATGACACTGGTGGATCCATGTGTGGTCTGTGAGAGGAACAAACATGGAATGACACTGGGTGTGGTCCATGAAAAGAACACACATACAATGACACTGGTGGATCCTTATGTGGTTTGTGAAAAGAACACACATCTAATGACACTGGTGGATCCTTATGTGGTTTGTGAGAAGAACACACATGCAATGACACTGGTGATATGTGGATTGTGAAAAGAACACACATGCAATAACACTGGTGGATCCATATGTGGTTTGTGAAAAGAACAGACATGCAATCACACTGGGTGGATCCATGTGTGGTTCATGAGAAGAACACACATGCAATGACACTGGTGATATGTGGTTTGTGAAAAGAACAGACATGTAATGACTCTAACTATGGTTAATGAAAATAGTAGACATGCAATGACACTGGTGGATCCATGTGTGGTTTGTGAGAAGAACACACATCCAATGACACTGGTGGATCCTTATGTGGTTCATGAAAAGAACACACATCCAATGACTCTAGCTGTGGTTCATGAGACGAACACACATGCAATGACACTGGTGTATCGTTATGTGGTTTGTGAGAAGAACACACATCCAATGAATCTAGTTGTGGTTCATGAGACGAACACACATGCAATAACACTGGTGTATCCTTATGTGGTTTGTGAGAAGAACACACATCCAATGACTCTGGGTGTGGTTCATGAGAAGAATACACATGCAATGACACTGGTGGATCCATGTGTGGTCTATGAGAGGAACACACATACAATAACACTGGGTGTGGTTAGTGAAAAGAAAACACATGCAATGACACCGGTGTATCCTTATGTGGTTTGTGAGAATAACAGACATGCAATGACTCTAGAAGTGGTTCACGAGAAGAACACACATGCAATGACACTGGTGGATCCATATGTGGTTTATGAGAGGAACACACATCCAATGACACTGGGTGTGGTTCATGAAATGAACACACATGCAATGACACTGGTGTATCCTTATGTGCTTTGTGAGAATAACAGACATGCAATGACTCTAGCTGTGGTTCATGAGAAGAACACACATGCAATGACACTAGTGGATCCAAGTGTGGTTTATGAGAGGAACAAACATGCAATGACACTGGGTGTGGTTCATGAAAAGAACACACATGCAATGACACAGGTGGATCCATATGTGGTTTGTGAAAGTAACAGACATGCAATCACACTTGGTGGATCCATGTGTGGTTCATGAGAAGAACACACATGCAATGACACTGGTGGATCCATGTGTGGTTTGTGAGAAGAACACACATCCGATGACACTGGGTGTGGTTCATGAAAAGAACACACATCCAATGACACTGGTGGATCCTTATGTGGTTTGTGAGAAGAACAGACATGCAATGACTCTAGATGTGGTTCATGAGAAGAACACACATGCAATGACACTGGTGTATCCTTATGTGGTTTGTGAGAAGAACAGACATGCAATGACTCTAGCTGTGGTTCATGAGAAGAACACACATATAATGACTCTAACTGTGATTCATGAGAAGAACACACATGCAATGACACTAGTGGATCCATGTGTGGTTTGTGAGAGGAACAGACATGCAATGACACTGGGTGTGGTTCATGAAAAGAACACACATCCAATGATACTTGTAGATCCTTATGTGGTTTGTGAGAAGAACAAACATGCAATGACACAGTGGATCCATATGTGGTTTATGAAAAGAACACACATGTAGTGACTCTAACTATGGTTAATGAAAAGAGCAGACATGGAATGACACTGGTGGATCCATGTGTGGTTTATGAGAGGAACACACATCCAATGTCACTGGGTGTGGTTCATGTAAAGAACACACATGCAATGACACTGTTGTATCCTTATGTGGTTTGTGAGAAGAATAGACATGCAATGACTCTAGCTGTGGTTCTTGAGAAGAACACACATCCAATGACACTGGTGTATCCTTATGTGGTTTGTTAGAAGAACACACATGCAGTGATTCTAGCTATGGTTTGTGAAAAGAACACACATCTAATGACTCTGACTGTGGTTAATGAAAAGAGTAGACATGCAATGACACTGGTGGATCCATGTGTGGTTTGTGAGAAGAACACACATGCAATAACACTGGATGTGGTTCATGAAAAGAACAGACATGCAATGATACCGGTGGATCCATGTGTGGTTTGTCAGAAGAACACACAAGCAATGACACTGGGTGTGGTTCGTGAAAAGAATACACATCCAATGACACTGATGGATCCTTATGTGGTTTGTGAGAAGAACAGACATGCAATGACTCTGGCTGTGGTTCATCAGAAGAACACACATGCAATGACACTGGTGGATCCATGTGTAGTTTGTGAGAAGAACACACATCCAATGACACTGGGCACTGTTCATGAAAAGAACACACATGCAATGACACTGGTGTATCCTTATGTGGTTTGTGAGAATAACAGACATGCAATGACTCTAGCGGTGGTTCATGAGAAGAACACACACGCAATGACACTAGTGTATCCTTATGTGGTTTGTGAGAAGAACACACATGCAATGAAACTAGCGGTGGTTTGTGAAAAGAACACACATGCAATGACTCTAGCTGTGGTTCATGAGAAGAACACACATGCAATGACACTGGTGGATCCATGTGTGGTTTGCGAGAGGAATAGACATGCAATGACACTGGGTGTGGTTCATGAAAAGAACACACATCCAATGACACTGGTGGATCGTAATGTGGTTTATGACAAGAACACACATGCAATGACTCTAGCTGTGTTTTGTGAAAATAACACACATGCAATGACTCTAAATGTGGTTAATGAAAAGAGCAGATATGCAATGAGACTTGTGGATCCATGTGTAGTTTTTGAGACGAACACACATGCAATGACACTAGATGTGGTTCATGAAAAGAACAGACATGCAATGATACCGGTGAATCCATGTGTGGTTTGTGAGAAGAACACACATGAAATGACACTGGGTGTGGTTCATGAAAAGAATACACATCCAATGACACTGGTGGATCCTTATGTGGTTTGTTAGAAGAAAAGACATGCAATGACTCTGGGTGTGGTTCATGAGAATAATACACATGCAATAATACTAGTGGATCCATGTGTGGTCTGTGAGAGGAACACACATGTAATGACACTTGGTGTGGTTAATGAAAAGAAAACACATACAATGACACTAGTGTATCCTTATGTGGTTTGTGAGAATAACAGACATACAATGACTCTGGATGTGGTTCATGAGAAGAACACACATGCAATGACACTGGTGGATCCATATGTTGTTTATGAGAAGAACACACATGCAATGACATTGGGTGTGGTTCATGAAAAGAACAGACATGCAATGACACTGGTGGATCCATATGTGGTTTGTGAGAAGAACAGACATGCAATCACTCTAGCTATGATTCATGAAAAGAACACACATCCAATGACTCTAGCTGTGGTTCATGAGAAGAACACACATGCAATGACACTGGTGGAACCATGTGTGGTTTGTGAGAAGAACATACATGCAATGACTCTAGATGTGGTTCATGAGAAGAACACACATGCAATGACACTAGTGTATCCTTATGTGGTTTGTGAGAAGAACACACATGCAATGACTCTAGCTGTGGTTCATGAAAATAACACACATCCAATGACTCTAGCTGTGGTTCATGAGAAGAACACACATGCAATGACACTGGTGGATCCATTTGTGGTTTGTGAGAGGAACAGACATGCAATGATACTGGGTGTGGTTCATGAAAAGAACACACGTGCAATGAAACTAGTGGATCCATGACACTCTCTGAACAGAACACACATTTCAATGACACAGGTGGATCCATATGTGGTATGTGAAAAGAACACACATGCAGTGACTCCAATTGTTGTTAGTAAAGAGAACATACATGCAATGACACTGGTGGGTCCATGTGTGGTCTCTGAAGAGAACAGACATTTCAATGACACCGGTGGATCCATATGTGGTATGTGAAAAGAACACACATGCAATGTGTCCAGTTGTTGTTAGTAAAAAGAACACACATGGAATGACACTGGTGGATCCACGTATGGTCTCTAAAGAATACATATTTCAATGACATAGGTGGATCCGTATGTGGTTTGTGATAAGAACAGACATGCAATGACTCTGGGTGTGGTTCATGAGAAGAACACACATGCAATGACACTGGTGGATCCATGTGTGGTCTATGAGAGGAACACACATGCAATGACACTCGGTGTGGTTCACGAAAATAAAACACATGCAATGACACTGGTGTATCCTTATGTGGTTTGTGAGAATAACAGACATGCAAAGACTCTAGATGTGGTTCATGAAAAGAACACACATCCAATGGCTCTAGTTGTGGTTCATGAGAAGAACACACATGCAATGACAGTCGTGGATCCATGTGTGGTTTATGAGAAGAACATACATGCAATGACTCTAGATGTGGTTCATGACAAGAACACACATGCAATGACACTGGTGTATCCTTATGTGGTTTGTGAGAAGAACACACATTCAATGACTCTAGCTGTGGTTCATGAGAAGAACACACATCCAATGACACTGGTGGATCCATATGTGGTTTGTGGAAAGAACAGACACGCAATGACTCTAGCTGTGGTTCATGAAAAGAACACACATGTAATGACACTGGTGAATCCATGTGTGGTGTGTGAGAAGAACACACATCCAATGATAATGGGTGTGGTTAATGAAAAGAACACACACCCAATGACACTGGTGGATCCTTATGTGGTTTGTGATAAGAACACACATGCAATGACTCTAGGTGTGGTTCATGAAAAGAACAGACATGCAATGACACTGGTGGATCCTTATGTGGTTTGTGAGAAGAACACACATCCAATGACATTGGGTGTGGTTCATGAAAAGAATACACATCCAATGACACTGGTGGATCCTTATGTGGTTTGTTAGAAGAACACACATGCAATGACTCTAGCTGTGGTTCATGAAAAGAACAGACATGCAATGACACTGGTGGATCCTTATGTGGTTTGTTAAAAGAACACACATCCAATGACACTGGATGTGGTTCATGAAAAGAACACACCTGCAATGACACTGGTGGATCCATGTGTGGTTCATGAGAAGAACACACATCCAATGACACTGGATGTGGTCCATGAAAAGAACACAGATCCAATGACACTAGATGGATCCATGTGTGGTTTGTGAGAAGAACACACATGCAATGGATCTGGCTGTGGTTCATGAAAAGAACACACATCCAATGACACTGGTGGATCCATATGTGGTTTGTGAGAAGAACAGACATGCAATGACTCTAGGTGTGGTTCATGAAAAGAACACACATGCAATGACACTAGTGGATCCATGTGTGGTTCATGAGAAGAACACACATCCAATGACACTGGGTGTGGTTCATGAAAAGAACACACATCCAATGACACTGGTGGATCCTTATGTGGTTTGTGAGAAGAACAGACATGCAATGACACTGGCTGTGGTTCATGAGAAGAACACACATGCAATGACACTGGTGTATCCTTATGTGGTTTGTGAGAAGAACACACATGCAATGACTCTAGATGTGGTTCATGAAAAGAGCACACATGCAATGACACTGGTGGATCCATGTGTGGTTTGTGAGAAGAACACACATCCAATGACACTGGTGGATCAACATGTGGTTTATGAAAAGAACACACATGCAATGATACTGGTGGATCCATGTGGTTTATGACAATAACACACATGCAATGAACTCTAGTGGGTCCATGTGGTTTATGAGAAGAACACACATCCAATGAACTCTAGTGGATCTATCTTGGCATAATTTGATGTATGGCACGATGTATTTCATTGTACAAGACACTCACTTTACATTTTTGTACTACTCAGTTTTGCCCTTGGTTTTTTGATACTACTCAGTTTTGCCCCCCTCTCTCTATCTTTCGTAGAAGCCCAAACCTGCGCTCACCCTGTCTGCTACTCCCTGATTGGTTGTCACAGTTGTCACTCGGATCGTGCACACCAACCGCTGATTATGTGCGAACCAACGATGATCGTTGCACACGTGTGCCCTTCACAGTACAGCGTGAGACAACATGGACGTCTCCCTCAGTGAGACTTCTACAAGAAGGAACATGATGCCGTCCTTGGAAAACATCGTCAAGCGGTCATGTCATGTTTAATCAAGTCTGAAAATCCTACTACTGCTACTACTACGCCACAACACATGCGTCATCGAGTGCACGGTCGTCGATGGATAGCTGCAATTTATTGCCACTTGATTTTAATTAGACATATCCCATTTTTTACGTAGTGGCCCTCAATCTCACTTCCAACTGGGCCCCACCGTAAGAAGCTTGCACGCGCTAGCGAGAGGCCGAAGAGTTGAGCTCGACGAGACCTAACGTCTCTGGCTTCATCGAGTCACTCGCGGCCATCAACACATCCCTCTACTCGATCTAGCACAACCCCACAAATCTCGCCATACAACAACCTACCTTCCCCTCTACATTTCCACTTTTAACTATCGCCAATTTTAGGGCCGTGTCAAACTTAGAACATAGAAATTGTGTGTGCGCCCTTTGCATGCGGCTCAATACAGAACTGCCATGCATGGCCCGGGAAAAAACGTGACGTACCGTGCACGTGTCGCGGTTCACGGTGCAATAGACTGCGCGGCACGTTGCATGGTGGTGCAACGAAACGTGCCTTGCTTCCATCCACCTTAACTATAGAGCCCCTCTCCGCACACCCACTCTCACTCTCGCTCACTCACCCCACGCAACTCTCTCCACTATCCCACCAGCATCTGAAACTCCCGAGAATACCCCGTCTACACCAGCGATGGCGGAGGAGGATATGGTGGCCATCGTTGCCTCCGTGGCCGCCGGCTCCTTGCCTGTCCCCCTCGACGCGTTGAAAGCAGCCACCGTCCCTGTCCATGCCCCAGTCGAGCCATCGATGGCAACCGCCGTTCCCGTCCAGGCCCCCGTCCCCGCTACCGACGTAGCCGCTGATGAGGCCCCCGTCTCCTCGCCGGTCCCCCTCGACACGTTGAAAGCAGCCACCGTCCCCGTCTAGGGGAATGTTCGTTTGCGGTACCAAACTTGGTGGGTGAGTGCACCGCGGTACCCGAGTTGCCATCAATCGCGTAGAGGGGCCATAGTAGATTCACCAATTGTCCAGAAGGGCCAAATGCGGGTGAATACAAATCTAACGGCCAAACGGTCGTTTGAACCAGACGAAAAACGGTTGAACACAAATACCACCGTTAGGTCAACTCTTCTTGGCCCGTCATGTCAGTATTCCCCGTTATCATTTGCGGTCGTGGACTAGCTTACCCCTGCGTGGACCAGATCCCTGAGTGGACGAGATCTATTTCTTTGCTCTCCTATGGTCTTCTCCCCTGCTCCCCTCCCCATAACATTTCCTCAGCTCCGGCTGCTCGTCTCAAATCGGAGCTCGCACTTGCTCTAATTTGCATCTCCGCCATGTCTGGTCAACCTCCCATGCCTCTAATCGAAGATCGTAGCTGTCGCTGTTGCATCGTCCGTCGTATCGGAGCTTCGCGTCCCCGGACTAATATCTCGCCTCTGGCTAGTCCTTCTCGCACGGCGGAGCACGTCCCGTCGGGCGATCCAGGCCGGCGACCGGCCTCGGGAAGTTGCATGCTGCCGCGCACCCTAGGAATGGTAGCCCTGGCACAGCAGTTCGACGACCACGCTCTCATGGCCACCGTGCTGGGCGTCCGTCCTGCTGTGTCGCCGGCAGAGTTGCTGTCAGCTTTCAGGTCTCGTTTTGGGATCAGACGAAATGAGGTCAACATTGACGTATGCGCGCCGCCATTCGTTTTTTCGTCCGGTTCGAGCACAGCTCAAACACCGAGCACGTTCTGCATTCTTCCCGTTCTTTCGAGTACTGCGGGGAGAAAATGAGCTTCATGTGTTAGCATCGCGCCTGTGGGTGGGACGATCGCTTGGGGCAGCTTCGTTTCTTCTCCAAACTCGGCTTTGACGGCCTCCCATTGGATGCTTTGGAGCCGGAGGCCCTCAAGCAGGTCGTCAGTAGCCTTGGCGGCGAGCTGGTGGAAATCGTGCCACCGAGAGACAAATGGGTCATCGAGGTAAAGGCGTGGCTGAAAGATCCTGACACCGTTCCTAAGATGTACGAGGTGCAGATTCCAAGCAGGGCAGGGCGACAGCTTTGCTGGAAGCACCCGGTCATCATCCACCTGGAGGAGGTTCTGGACTCGGTACATGGCATTCAGGGCCCCGAAGAGGCTGCCAGAAAGCGCCCTCGTCGCCTGCAGTGTTGGCCTGGAAGGATCGATGGCACAGGACCGCCACCGTTTCGCGACGGGGCACACAGTTTCGGTGGGGGACCGGGCTTGGACGAGCTGGTGGTTATGATTTCCCTCGAGTGAAGACAGAGCTCTAGTGAATTGCTGTGGTATGTGTGGCTAATGAATTTGTAGTATGGAGAGCGTAGCAGGAAGTTAGCATCGACTAAAAATGTGTAATAGTTTGAATCGATGTAGTACGTGTGTGTAATAGTTTGAAGTAGTATGTGTGTGTAATAGTTTGAATCGATGTAGTATGTGTGGGTAATGAATTTGATGTAGTTTGTGTGCGTGTAATAGTTTGAATCGATGTAGTTGAACACCGTGCTTTATAATTTCTATGAATAACCAAGGACAACCTCATGAAAAGAGGGTGGTCTGGCAATGAGCAATGTCAATTCTGTGGATGCCAGGAAAATGTAGTCCATCTCCTCTTCAAGTACTCCCTCCGTTTCAAAATATAAGTTTTAGCTTTGTGAATGGAGCGTATCTAGACATCTTTTAGCGATGGTGCTTTCTAAACCTAGATGAACCTACATACTAAAAGGGGACTAGATACACTTCATTCACAAAGCTAAAACATCTTATATTTTGAAACGGAGGGAGTACAAGGTAGCTACATTTGTAACACGTTGAACTGCAGGACAATTTTGCAGGCAACACAAGACAAAGGAAAAAATGGTTTACAGCACAGACAGTAGACGCAAAATCTGTAGTCTAGGGTAAAATGATGCCAGTTAACTGGATTGAACCACGACTAGTAATTGAAGGAAATAGGTACTTGATAGTATTTGCTTACAACAGTAGTACTTCCATACAAAAGGGTCTTATACCTGCACAAAAGTGGGCTAAACTTCCTACTAGTTTATAGAACAATTCGTTAGCATTTCATCTACAAAAGCCATTCTTCAGTCTGAACTTAACTATTCTGCACTGAAGAAACTATAGATCTCCACCAGAATAGTTGGCTGGCCAATTGCCTTGAGAGGACATAAGTTCTTTGATCATTTAACCCAAACTGATTTATTGCCTTCCCGCCAAACTACAAGAAATCTGCATCGTTCATGCACGAGCGATTTGCGTGCACCAGTCCCGGTTCAGTTGGACCATCCACATCGCCGCAACGATTTCTTCGAAACTGAAATTCGACATCTCCTTCTCGAGATCGTAGGTCCGTGTGAACTCGAACCTGAATTCCGGGGCTGAGCTGATGCCTGCCGCCGGCTCCGACTGTCGAACAATCCAGCATGCTGAGTGTAGACGCTTGGTCGTCGCCACGGTACGGCCTTCGACGGTGCGTAGGATGGAGCGTCTTTGCCGTAGACGGCGTGCTCCCAGCCTACCCCACTGAGGTAAGGTAGTTTGCACCGAAGCATGGACGTGAGAGTTCCTAGACCTTGGCGCTGCCCTGTTCGAGGGTGTGTACCCTCGGCGACGGCATGCTCTCATGAACAATTTGATATGTACCTTGTTCTCATTGCCTAGAGCATGCCGTAATTCCGCCGCGCGATTTCTCCACATCGCTCTCTTGGCCCTGCTTGCTGCATCTGGCACCGACAATGGCGCAGTCGCCATCGCGGCCGATTCGGCACATTCGGGAAAATCATCCGCCTGGCAGGGCAATGGGAGACCGGCCTTGAAGTAGAGCTTCATGGCCTGCCTTAGAGGGGTTAAATACCCCAGTTTCGGCGGCTGTCGCGGCGGCGGCGGCGGCTTAGGCGGGGCCATGTTACCCTAGTTGGTGCGGCACAGAGGAGCTACGCAAGGTGAACTGTGGTTAGTCGGAGAAGGGGAGTGAAAGACTGACAGTAGGTTTGGACTACAGGCACGCGTGAAAATAACCATTTCCCATTTCCTTAGATGGTAATAATTCGACACTCGTTGCATTAATAGCTCAATCTTTATTTCCCTTCTCAGCATAAGAGTGCGAACGTATTAAAAAGATCGGTCGTGGCTATCCACCTCATCGGGCAATGTACCAGGACAGGTAGGAGACGGGACCGGGTTTCATTTTAGAAATGTTGACGACTGTGCCCTTATGTTTATACGATATTATTTATATGCCACCATGTTCCGTCGAGTGTAGCAACACTATCAGAAACAGTGGATAATGACGTGGCGTGTTTTATTTTTTTAAAGGGCATCAGAAACAGGGGATGCCGACGTGGCATGTTTTCTGACTGGCGGGCCTGCCTCCTCCACTTTCGACGGCGCGCATCCCAGGTTCGAGGGGTGGTGCCGCCCACCAACACATTATTGTGCAATTTTCCATGTGGGACCTGAATTCTGGCACTAAGCTGATGCCCGTGTCGAACACAGAGAATTCTGAAAGAAGCTACTAAAAATAAATACTTTGAATTCTGCATGCAAGTTTTGATCAAACAGACTGACATGTGGGACCTGCTAAAAATTCTGTGAAGCGCTCCCCATGCATAGTGCACTGACAGGTGGCATGTTTTCTGACAGGTGGGCCCACCTCCTCCACCTACGACGGCGCGCGTCCCAGGTTCGAGGGATGGTGCCGCCCACCAACACATTATTGTGCAATTTTCCATGCTTTGTCGCAACCAGCTCTGCTCCGCTCCTCTCCTCTGCTCCTGCCGCCGCCACTCCGCTTAGTCGTGCACCGCTCTCGTCGTCCCCTTGGGCCGTCGTCCTCCCGCCCTCCCCTCCCTGCCATCCCCTCACATCCCCTCCCCTCCCCTCCCTGCCCTGTCTCCTTGCCGCCGCCCACCGCCCAGGCGCGTCTGGAAACGAAAACCAAGAGTCGGCCGTTAGGTTAGGGGCCCAACGACGCTGGTGATCCGGATCCCGCTCAGAGATGGATCCTGCGAGGCTTGAGAGCACGGATATGGGTCCTGCACGGCTAGAGAGCACAGAATCTCCTTCAAGTCTGGAGAGCACATAGGACAACGAAACGGGGAGAGAGGTAGAGGGGTGCAGAGCTTTGGAGGTATGGAGCCCAGAGAAGGTGCCGTGCATCCACATTGAAAGGTAAGAACTTTGATTCCTTATCTGCATACCCCAATTAGTGTTTATAGTCCCGTGGTGATGCCAAGGATATGGGTTGGTAACCGCAGGACGTCTGCACAACTTGTCCTTGAGCATGATGCTTTGTCAAGCGAGCATGAAGGCACTGAAACGTGTGGCGGTGCGGATGATGATGAGAAAGCATATCCAGACGTGGCTGCTGATCCTGATAGGATGGGGAGTAGGGAATATTTGGTTGATTCAAACTTTGAGCCTGACTATGGGACTGATGAGGAAGAGGAATGTGAAGATGTGGAAATGGGATGTAGATACGACGACGAATACGTGGACAGGCCAGTGATACACTTTGACAGGGACAATCCTACAATTGATGAGGGGACTATCTTTGATAATGTGGAGGACTGCAGATATGCAGTTGCAACCTATGCAATCAGAGTTGGGTTCGAATTTATCATTGAAAAGAGCGACCAAAAGATATTTAGGGTGCATTGTAGGGAAAGTAATGTGTGTAAATGGAGATTACATGCATCTCCAATGCGGGGTGGACACCCATTTCAGGTTGCAATCGCTACATTTAGTTTCAGTCTTTCTCATATTTATTCTGCTGATAACTAGCTCTGAATTATTTGGATTCTTATCGAATGCAGATCAAAGTAAACACGAAGGAACACAACTGCCCTAATACTTCTTTAAGTGGTAAAATTAGACCAGCGACTACCAAGTGGATTGTTGCTACTGTACTTGACTGGGTGAGGCAGGATCATAACATTGGACCAGCTGAACTCAGAGCAAAGATTAGCAAAAAGTTTAACATTCTGATTCCTTATCACAGAGTCTTTGATGGGAAGGAGATGGCTCTATACTTCATTCAAGGCAAGTGGAATGACAGTTTTCATATGTTGTATAGTTTCAAAGCTCAGGTAGAGAAAACATCACCTGGTAGTGTTGTTGACATCGATTACGAGGTTGTGAAAGGGAGAGAAAAGGTCTCGAGGGGGGTCAGGTATAAGTAGGCAGATAAAATATGCTTCAGGAGATGTTTTGTCTGCCTGAAGGCATGCTGGAAGGGGTTCCTAGACGGCTGCAGGCCATACTTGGCAATAGGTGCAACTTCTTTAACAGGGAAGTTCAGGGGACATGTTGCTTCTGCTTGTTCTTTGGACGCGCATAATTGGATTCTACCCATAGCTTATGTTGTTCTTGAGGGTGAATAAAATGAAAGCTAGACATGGTTCATGCAGAGACTACGGGAAGTAATTGGTCACCCTGAAGGCTTGGTGATACACACCGGTGCATCCGAGGGTCTTGAGAATGCTGTCGATGCTGTGTTTTCTGGGGTTGAGCATAGGGAATGCATGCGGCACCTCGCTACTAACTTCACGAAGAAGTTCGAAGGAAAGATCTTTGAAGAGGACTTGTGGCGATCATCATACACATACATCCCAAGCACGCATGCTACTTACTTGCAGAACATGTATGTAGTTCCAAAGGTGAAAAAATACCTTGAGGAACATCACACCAAGCTATGGGCCAGAAGCAAGTTTGGTGAGTTAAGCAAGGTGGATTTTGTATGCAATAATTTGGCAGAGAGTTTCAATGATAAGATTTCGGGCATGAAGACACTTGGAATTGTTATTTTGTTGGATGCAATAAGACAGTCCATAATGGTGAAGATAGATTTAAGGCAAATAGTTTGTGCAAGAAAAATTTTAGGCCATAAAATAGTTCCAAAGGTGGTTATGTTACTGAATGCAAGAACTAGGGCAATGAGAACGATAAAGATGAGGGTGGTCAGAAGTTCCAGAACATTGGCCGAGGTTTATGCAGAATACAAGCGTGGAAGTGAACGGAGGTACACTGTAGACATTTGAAACACGACTTGTTCATGCAGGTAGTGGCAGATTACTGGTCTGCCATGTCACCATGCAATTTACTTCATCTTAAAGCTTAGAAGTAACGGAGCTAAAATAGAGAACTATGTCGATAACTATTTCTCCGTGGACAAGTTTGCTACAACTTATGCAGAAAACGTACCACCTATGGCTGATGAAAATGATTGGGAGATTGTCGATCCAGGGTTCAAACTTCAACCACCAGTTCTTAGGAGGCCACCTGGGAGGCCTAGAAAGCTAAGGATCGTAGCCTCCACCGATAAAGGTCCAAGGATTTGTGCTAGGAAAAGGAAATGCGGATGTTGTGGCGGATTCAACCATATCAAGAGGTTGTGCAAAAACCTAGTTACACATGCTATTGTCCCTGTTCACACCCCGGTGGCAGACTCTTAGGCTTCTCAGCCAGAACTGGCGGAAGAGCAGCGCGAAGACGGTGATGAACACTCGGAGGAAAACATACGTAAGCAGCCAATTTATGAAGAAGTGGAGCTGCCGGCGAGAAAAGGGTGTGAAAAGAAACAAAAGGGTAAGCGGAACAGGGAGGAAAGGGCAAATACTGGAGGTGTATTAGAATATGAAGAAGTTGCAGGGGTGATTGAGGATGTTCTTGAGGATCTTTCGGCCAACTGCAGGAGAAATAATAAATCCCTGCCAATTTCATCTTTGTACGATTCTCCGGATGAAAGGTAAGCTTAAAAATTATTTTATTTGCCATTTTATAATTTTTTTTATCCTCATCAACTGGTGCTTAATGCAGCGTGGGCTAGCATACTAATAAGAGGAGAAGAAAGATGCGGGCACAATAACGTTCTATGTTGAATTGTATCATTGAAACTAAACTAGCCGTGCCGTCTTTATTTATATCTGGCGCGTGCAACCTGTCTGTGATGGGGTCATGTGGACGAGATTACATTTTTTTAAAATATTATTACATTAATTTTTTACCTGCGTTTGGACGCGGCTACTAGTTCCCATCTCCCTTGCATTCCCATCTCCTTTGGCGCACTCCAGAATTATGGCTGTGCCATCAAGTAGCAGAGTCAGCGTATTGTCCCATCAGGTGTGAACGCAATGACTTTGTTTGTTCAGAATTTGACGACTTTTGATTAGTTTGAAAGACAGAGACACCTAAAACATGTATCTAGACATGTTTTGGGTATAGACACATTTATTAAATATCTAAAAAACTAAGTCAGTTATATCTGGACATGAGTAGTACACTATTACAACACGCTCGATCCGTTCTCCTCAGGCGCACTCCAAATTATGGCTGTGCCATCAAGTGCTGGGAGCAGAGTCAGCGTATTGTCCCATCAGATGTGCTAGGGAACGCGCGAACTTTATTTTCAGGATCGGACGAGTTTCGATCGACTAGTTTCAAAGACAAAGACAACTAAAACATGGCCAACATATATAGATTATGACAATAATCGACCATGACTCAGGTGACCCAGATCCAAAGAGCGCATTAAGAAACCATACATACATTTAATTTATGCTTAAGTGGCCCTAATCGACTATGACGCTCCCGCAGTCTCCATCATTGACGATGTTGTCCGCGTCGCCGCCAGCCTTCTCCGCGTCGGAATCGATGCCGACGTTCCCGGCAGCGTTCCTCCTCCTCATGGATTCCTCACGGCGTGCTGCATCGATAACGATGGAGGTCGTACGCCCAGGCACTGCCCAGAAGCGCTGCCTCCCTTCGGGGTTGCACAGATCCGGTGGATCTCCCACCGGTGGGTTCCGCATAGCTCAATCAACACAGCCCGCTCCTTCTTGAACAGCTTTCACCAGTACGCGCTCGTATGCGAGTACCGCGCCATTGCCCTCTTCCGCTCCGACAGCTGGCAGCGGTGCTCCTCGATCTGCCTCGCCAACGCATTGTCACGCAAGACCGGCGCGACAGGAACCCCGGTGTACCTGAGCTCGAAGCCGGCTGGAAGCCTCGCTAACGGCGGCGCGAGTATGCCATAGTGGGCGAACATCTGAGCCTCGTGCAAGCTGAGTTTGGGCCTCTCCCTCTCCATGGCGATGAAGGAACACGATCTGATTTTCGGCCCCGAGGTTAAGGGGATAAAGGCAAGGACGTATGCCCAGCGTAGTTGCCACGACCAATCAGTTCATAGAACCTACTTCTCACGGATCGCCCTCGCGAAGGACATCACTATCGTCCACGCACGCCGATCCAACGACACCTAACAATCGGGGATCGGCTCTTCTAGAAGCCCAGATCGGTTGCTGGTTAGTTCTGCGTCCCGATTGTTTGTGGCCAATGGCGGTAGTTGAAAATAATACACATTTCAATGACACTGGTGGATCCATAGGAGGTATGTGAAAAGAACACACATGTAAAATGACTCTGGTTGTTGTTACTAAAAAGAACACACATGCAATGACACTGGTGGATCCATGGGTGGATTGTGAAAAGAGCACACATGCAATGACACTGGTGGATCCATATGTCGTATGTGAAAAGAACACACATGCAATGACTCTGGTTGTTGTTAGTGAAAAGAACACACATGCAATGACACTGGTGGATCCATGTGTGGTCTCTGAAGGGAGCACACATTTCAATGACTCTTGTTGTTGTCAGTAAAAAGAACAGACATGCAATGACACTGGTGGATCCATGTGTGGTCTCTAAAGAGAACACACATGCAATGACACTGGTTCTTGTTACTAAAAAGAACACACATGCAATGACACTGGTGGATCCATGGGTGGATTGTGAAGAGAACACACATGCTATGACACTGGTGGATCCATAGGTCGTATGTGAAAAGAACACACATGCAAAATGACTGGTTGTTGTTACTAAAAAGAACACACATGCAATGGCACTGGTGGATCCATGTGTGGTCTCTGTAGAGAACACGCATTTCAATGACACTAGTGGATCCATATGTCGTATGTGAAAAGAACACACATGCAATGACTCTGGTTGTTTTTAGTGAAAAGAACACACATGCAGTGACACTGGTGGATCCATAGGTGGTATGTGATAAGAACACACATGCAAAATGACTCTGGTTGTTGTTACTAAAAAGAACACACATGCAATGACACTGGTGGATCCATAGGTGGATTATGAAATGAACACACATGCAATGACACTGGTGGATGCATAGGTGGTATGTGAGAAGAACACATTTCAATGACTCTGGTTGTTGTTACTAAAAAGAACACACATGCAATGACACTTGTGGATCCATAGGTGGTATGTGAAGAGATCACACATGCAAAATGACTCTGGTTGTTGTTACTAAAAAGAATACACGTGCAAAATGACACTGGTGGGATCCATGGGTGGATTATGAAAAGAAAACACATGCAATGACACTGGTGGATCCATAGGTGGTATTTGAAAAGAACACACATGCAAAATGACTCTGGTTCTTACTAAAAAGAACACACATGCAATGACACTGGTGGATCCATGGGTGGATTGTGAAAAGAACAGACATGCAATGACACTGGTGGATCCATATGTGGTATGTGAAAAGAACACACATGCAAAATGACTCTGGTTGTTACTAAAAAGAACACACATGCAATGAGACTGGTGGATCATTGTGTGGTCTCTGTAGAGAACACACATTTCAATCACACTGGTGGATCCATATGTGGTATGTGAAAAGAACACACATGCAATGACTCTGGTTGTTGTTAGTGAAATGAACACACATGCAATGACACTGGTGGATCCATAGGTGGTATGTGAGAAGAACACACATGCAAAATGACTCTGGTTGTTGTTACTAAAAAGAACACATATGCAATGACACTAGTGGATTCATAGGTGGATTATGAAATAAACACACATGCAATGACACAGGTGGATCCATAGGTGGTATGTGAGAAGAACACACATTTCAATGATTCTAGTTGTTGTTACTAAAATGAACACACATGCAATGACACTGGTGGATCCATGGGTGGATTGTGAATAGAACACACATGCAATGACACTGGTGGATCCATAGGTGGTATGTGAAAAGAACACACATGCAAAATGACTGGTTGTTGTTACTAAAAAGAACACACATGCAATGGCACTGGTGGATCCATGTGTGTTCTCTGTAGAGAACACGCATTTCAATGACACTAGTGGATCCATATGTGGTATGTGAAAAGAACACACATGCAATGACTCTAGTTGTTTTTAGTGAAAAGAACACACATGCAATGACACTGGTGGATCCATAGGTGGTATGTGAGAAGAACACACATGCAAAATGACTCTGGTTGTTTGTCATGGTGGTGTCATGGCAGATGCCATGGATAGGCTGAAGGTGGGGACTAATATGCGCTAGGGGAATCCAGGGAGGGATAGTAGAGTGATTCTCTACACAGAAGCTTTGTATTGATGTTCAGTCTCCAAGACTACAAGTGCTCCTCGAGCTGTTTTTGACTAGAGCAGGAAGAAGAGGCTCTCTTACTCTTGCCTATTAACCAGTCCCAGAACCCTAGACCCACAAGTATGTATCCGAAAAGACCCAACCCCCTTACCAAAACCCCAACCCCCCCTTATATAGGGGTTGTTCGGTCCTGGCCTAGGGCATACGTGGAGGCATATTCCTAAGAATATGCCTCCTCCCAAATTAGTAACCCGACAGGGGTGCTTTTCCCCCACGTCACTCTTGCTTTAGCGACGTTGCCTTTGTGGCCCCTGCGTCAGTCGACGTGAGCGTCGTCACCCTTGTCGGCCATGATCCGGTGGTCCTACCCTTGCTTTATTCGCTCATCCAGTATGCACTGGGCCTTCTTTTTGACCAGAGATATTCCTTCCTTCCCCCAGAAGCCAAACGAGGATCCGGATCACAGTTGATCCGGTCACACCTGTTCCTGCACATAAGCTAGACAAGTGTCTCCGACTTATTCCTTGAGTCGGATGGGATAATGTTAGGTGACTCCCTGGTCCGGGTTACCCCGTGATCCAGCCTGCCTTGAGGTGACTCGGCCAGCATCCGCTTTGGCCTTGCCGAACCTTGGCTAACTCGAACCTTATACCCCGGAGTGACCCTACCCGGGGTTATCCCCCCAACATTGTTGTTACTAAAAAGAACACACATGCAATGAAACTGGTGGATCCATAGGTGGATTATGAAATGAACACACATGCAATGACACTGGTGGATCCATAGGTGGTATGTGAGAAGAACACACATTTCAATGACTCTGGTTGTTATTACTAAAAAGAACACACATGCAATGACACTGGTGGATCCATAGGTGGTATGTGAAGAGATCACACATGCAAAATGACTCTGGTTGTTGTTACTAAAAAGAACACACATGCAATGACACTAGTGGATCCATAGGTGGATTATGAAATAAACACACATGCAATGACACTGCTGGATCCATAGGTGGTATGTGAGAAGAACACACATTTCAATGACTCTGGTTGTTGTTACTAAAAAGAACACACATGCAATGACACTGGTGGATCCATGGGTGGATTGTGAATAGAACACACATGCAATGACACTGGTGGATCTATAGGTGGATGGTGAAAAGAACACACATGCGAAATGACTGGTTGTTGTTACTAAAAAGAACACACATGCAATGACACTGGTGGATCCATGTGTGGTCTATGTAGAGAACACACATTTCAATCACACTGGTGGATCCATATGTGGTATGTGAAAATAACACACATGCAATGACTCTGGTTGTTGTTAGTGAAATGAACACACATGCAATGACATTGGTGGATCCATAGGTGGTATGTGAGAAGAACACACATGCAAAATGACTCTGGTTGTTGTTACTAAAAAGAACACAGATGCAATGACACTGGTGGATCCATAGGTGGATTATATAATGAACACACATGAAATGACACTGGTGGATCCATAGGTGGTATGTGAGAAGAACACACATTTCAATGACTCTAGTTTTTATTACTAAAAAGAACACACATGCAATGACACTGATACATCCATAGATGGTATGTGAAGAGATCAAACATGCAAAATGACTCTGGTTGTTGTTACAAAAAAGAACGCACATGCAAAATGACACTGGTGGGATCCATGGATGGATTGTGAAAAGAAAACACATGTAATGACACTAGTGGATCCATAGGCGGTATGTTAAAAGAACACACATGCAAAATGACTCTGGTTGTTACTAAAAAGAACACACATGCAATGACACTGGTGGATCCATGGGTGGATTGTGAAAATAACACACATGGAATGACACTGGTGATCCATATGTGGTATGTGAAAAGAACACACATGCAATGACTCTGGTTCTTGTTAGTGAAAAGAACACACATGCAATGACGCTGGTGGATCCATGTGTGGTCTCTGAAGAGAGCACACATTTCAATGACTCTTGTTGATGTTACTAAAAAGAAGACACATGCAATGACACTGGTGGATCCATGTGTGGTCTTTGAAGAGAGCACACATGCAATGACACTAGTTGTTGTTACTAAAAAGAACACATGCAATGGCACTGGTGGATCCATAGGTGGATTGTGAAGAGAACACACATGCAATGACACTGGTGGATCCATAGGTGGTATGTGAAAAGCACACACATGCAAAATGACTCTGGTTGTTGTTACTAAAAAGAACACACATGCAAAATGACACTGGTGGGATCCATGGGTGGATTGTGAAAAGAAAACACATGCAATGACACTGGTGGATCCATAGGTGGTATGTGAAAAGAACAAACATGCAAAATGACTCTGGTTGTTGTTACTAAAAAGAACACACATGCAATGACACTGGTGGATCCATGTGTGGTCTTTGAAGAGAGCACACATGTAATGACATTGGTTGTTGTTACTAAAAAGAACACATGCAATGGCACTGGTGGATCCATAGGTGGATTGTGAAAAGAACACACATGCAATGACACTGGTGGATCCATAGGTGGTATGTGAAGAGATCACACATGCAAAATGACTCTGTTTGTTGTTACTAAAAAGAATACATGTGCCAAATGACACTGGTGGGATCCATGGGTGGATTAAGAAAAGAAAACATATGCAATGACACTGGTGGATCCATAGGTGGTATTTGAAAAGAACACACATGCAAAATGACTCTAGTTGTTACTAAAAAGAACACACATGCAATGACACTGGTGGATCCATGGGTGGATTGTGAAAAAAACAGACATGCAATGACACTGGTGGATCCATATGTGGTATGTGAAAAGAACACAGATGCAATGACTCTGGTTGTTGTTAGTGAAATGAACACACATGCAATGACACTGGTGGATCCATAGGTTGTATGTGAGAAGAACACACATGCAAAATGACTCTGGTTGTTGTTACTAAAAAGAACACACATGCAATGACACTCGTGGATCCATAGGTGGATTATGAAATAAACACACATGCAATGACACTGGTGGATCCATATTGGTTTGTGAGAAGAACACACATTTCAATGACTCTGGTTGTTGTTACTAAAAAGAACACACATGCAATGACACTGGTGGATCCATGTGTGGTCTTTGAAGAGAACACACATGTAATGACATTGGTTGTTGTTACTAAAAAGAACACATGCAATGGCACTGGTGGATCCATAGGTGGATTGTGAAAAGAACACACATGCAATGACACTGGTGGATCCATAGGTGGTATGTGAAGAGATCACACATGCAAAATGACTCTGTTTGTTGTTACTAAAAAGAATACACGTGCCAAATGACACTGGTGGGATCCATGGGTGGATTAAGAAAAGAAAACACATGCAATGACACTGGTGGATCCATAGGTGGTATTTGAAAAGAACACACATGCAAAATGACTCTAGTTGTTACTAAAAAGAACACACATGCAATGACACTGGTGGATCCATGGGTGGATTGTGAAAACAACAGACATGCAATGACACTGGTGGATCCATATGTGGTATGTGAAAAGAACACAGATGCAATGACTCTGGTTGTTGTTAGTGAAATGAACACACATGCAATGACACTGGTGGATCCATAGGTGGTATGTGAGAAGAACACACATGCAAAATGACTCTGGTTGTTGTTACTAAAAAGAACACACATGCAATGACACTCGTGGATCCATAGGTGGATTATGAAATAAACACACATGCAATGACACT
This sequence comes from Avena sativa, assembly GCA_916181665.1. Taxonomy (NCBI): domain Eukaryota; kingdom Viridiplantae; phylum Streptophyta; class Magnoliopsida; order Poales; family Poaceae; genus Avena; species Avena sativa. The sequence continues at coordinate 622,781,520 of OV702289.1, forward strand.
GGTGGATCCATATTGGTTTGTGAGAAGAACACACATTTCAATGACTCTGGTTGTTGTTACTAAAAAGAACACACATGCAATGACACTGGTGGATCCATGTGTGGTCTTTGAAGAGAGCACACATGTAATGACATTGGTTGTTGTTACTAAAAAGAACACATGCAATGGCACTGGTGGATCCATAGGTGGATTGTGAAAAGAACACACATGCAATGACACTGGTGGATCCATAGGTGGTATGTGAAGAGATCACACATGCAAAATGACTCTGTTTGTTGTTACTAAAAAGAATACACGTGCCAAATGACACTGGTGGGATCCATGGGTGGATTAAGAAAAGAAAACACATGCAATGACACTGGTGGATCCATAGGTGGTATTTGAAAAGAACACACATGCAAAATGACTCTAGTTGTTACTAAAAAGAACACACATGCAATGACACTGGTGGATCCATGGGTGGATTGTGAAAACAACAGACATGCAATGACACTGGTGGATCCATATGTGGTATGTGAAAAGAACACAGATGCAATGACTATGGTTGTTGTTAGTGAAATGAACACACATGCAATGACACTGGTGGATCCATAGGTGGTATGTGAGAAGAACACACATGCAAAATGACTATGGTTGTTGTTACTAAAAAGAACACACATGCAATGACACTCGTGGATCCATAGGTGGATTATGAAATAAACACACATGCAATGACACTGGTGGATCCATATTGGTTTGTGAGAAGAACACACATTTCAATGACTCTTGTTGTTGTTACTAAAAAGAACACACATGCAATGACACTGGTGGATCCATGGGTGGATTGTGGAAAGAACACACATGCAATGACACTCGTGGATCCATAGGTGGTATGTGAGAAGAACACACATTTCAATGACTCTGGTTGTTGTCACTAAAAAGAACACACATGCAATGACACCGGTGGATCCATGGGTGGATTGTGAAAAGAACAGACATGCAATGACACTGGTGCATCCATATGTGGTATGTGAAAAGAACACACATGCAAAATGACTCTGGTTGTTACTAAAAAGAACACACATGCAATGACACTGGTGGATCCATAGGTGGTATGTGAGAAGAACACACATTTCAATGACTCTGGTTGTTGTTACTAAAAAGAACACACATGCAATGACACCGGTGGATCCATGGGTGGATTGTGAAAAGAACAGACATGCAATGACACTGGTGCATCCATATGTGGTATGTGAAAAGAACACACATGCAAAATGACTCTGGTTGTTACTAAAAAGAACACACATGCAATGACACTGGTGGATCCATGTGTGGTCTATGTAGAGAACACCCATTTCAATCACACTGGTGGATCCATATGTGGTATGTGAAAAGAACACACATGCAATGACTCTGGTTGTTGTTAGTGAAATGAACACACATGCAATGACATTGGTGGATCCATAGGTGGTATGTGAGAAGAACACACATGCAAAATGACTCTGGTTGTTGTTACTAAAAAAACACACATGCAATGACACTGGTGGATCCATAGGTGGATTATATAATGAACACACATGAAATGACACTGGTGGATCCATAGGTGGTATGTGAGAAGAACACACATTTCAATGACTCTGGTTTTTATTACTAAAAAGAACACACATGCAATGACACTAGTGGATCCATAGGTGGTATGTGAAGAGATCAAACATGCAAAATGACTCTGGTTGTTGTTACTAAAAAGAACGCACATGCAAAATGACACTGGTGGGATCCATGGATGGATTGTGAAAAGAAAACACATGTAATGACACTGGTGGATCCATAGGTGGTATGCTAAAAGAACACACATGCAAAATGACTCTGGTTGTTACTAAAAAGAACACACATGCAATGACACTGGTGGATCCATGGGTGGATTGTGGAAATAACACACATGGAATGACACTGGTGATCCATATGTGGTATGTGAAAAGAACACACATGCAATGACACCGGTTGTTGTTAGTGAAAAGAACACACATGCAATGACACTGGTGGATCCATGTGTGGTCTCTGAAGACAGAACACATGCAAAATGACTCTGGTTGTTGTTACTAAAAAGAACACACATGCAATGACACTGGTGGATCCATGTGTGGTCTTTGAAGAGAGCACACATGCAATGACACTGGTTGTTGTTACTAAAAATAACACATGCAATGGCACTGGTGGATCCATAGGTGGATTGTGAAGAGAACACACATGCAATGACACTGGTGGATCCACAGGTGGTATGTGAAAAGAACACACATGCAAAATGACTCTGGTTGTTGTTACTAAAAAGAACACACATGCAAAATGACACTGGTGGGATCCATGGGTGGATTGTGAAAAGAAAACACATGCAATGACACTGGTGGATCCATAGGTGGTATGTGAAAAGAACACACATGCAAAAAGACTCTGGTTGTTACTAAAAAGAACACACATGCAATGACACTGGTGGATCCATGGGTGGATTGTGAAAAGAACAGACATGCAATGACACTGGTGGATCCATATGTGGTATGTGAAAAGAACACACATGCAAAATGTCTCTGGTTGTTACTAAAAAGAACACACATGCAATGACACTGGTGGATCCATGTGTGGTCTCTTTAGAGAACACACATTTAAATCACACTGGTGGATCCATATGTGGTATGTGTAAAGTACATACATGCAATGACTCTGGTTGTTGTTAGTGAAATGAACACACATGCAATGACACTGGTGGATCCATAGGTGGTATGTGAGAAGAACACACATTTCAATAATTTGGTTGTTGTTACTGAAAAGAACACACATGCAATGACACTGGTGGATCCATAGGTGGTATGTGAAGAGATCACAAATGCAAAATGACTCTGGTTGTTATTACTAAAAAGAACACACATGCAATGAAACTGGTGGATCCATGGGTGGATTGTGAAAAGAACACACATGCAATGACATTGGTGGATCCATAGGTGGTTTGTGAAAAGAACACACATGCAAAATGACTCTGGTTGTTGTTACTAAAAAGAACACACATGCAATGACACTGGTGGATCCATGGGTGGATTGTGGAAAGAACACACATGCAATGACACTCGTGGATCCATAGGTGGTATGTGAGAAGAACACACATTTCAATGACTCTGGTTGTTGTCACTAAAAAGAACACACATGCAATGACACCGGTGGATCCATGGGTGGATTGTGAAAAGAACAGACATGCAATGACACTGGTGCATCCATATGTGGTATGTGAAAAGAACACACATGCAAAATGACTCTGGTTGTTACTAAAAAGAACACACATGCAATGACACTGGTGGATCCATAGGTGGTATGTGAGAAGAACACACATTTCAATGACTCTGGTTGTTGTTACTAAAAAGAACACACATGCAATGACACCGGTGGATCCATGGGTGGATTGTGAAAAGAACAGACATGCAATGACACTGGTGCATCCATATGTGGTATGTGAAAAGAACACACATGCAAAATGACTCTGGTTGTTACTAAAAAGAACACACATGCAATGACACTGGTGGATCCATGTGTGGTCTATGTAGAGAACACCCATTTCAATCACACTGGTGGATCCATATGTGGTATGTGAAAAGAACACACATGCAATGACTCTGGTTGTTGTTAGTGAAATGAACACACATGCAATGACATTGGTGGATCCATAGGTGGTATGTGAGAAGAACACACATGCAAAATGACTCTGGTTGTTGTTACTAAAAAAACACACATGCAATGACACTGGTGGATCCATAGGTGGATTATATAATGAACACACATGAAATGACACTGGTGGATCCATAGGTGGTATGTGAGAAGAACACACATTTCAATGACTCTGGTTTTTATTACTAAAAAGAACACACATGCAATGACACTAGTGGATCCATAGGTGGTATGTGAAGAGATCAAACATGCAAAATGACTCTGGTTGTTGTTACTAAAAAGAACGCACATGCAAAATGACACTGGTGGGATCCATGGATGGATTGTGAAAAGAAAACACATGTAATGACACTGGTGGATCCATAGGTGGTATGCTAAAAGAACACACATGCAAAATGACTCTGGTTGTTACTAAAAAGAACACACATGCAATGACACTGGTGGATCCATGGGTGGATTGTGGAAATAACACACATGGAATGACACTGGTGATCCATATGTGGTATGTGAAAAGAACACACATGCAATGACACCGGTTGTTGTTAGTGAAAAGAACACACATGCAATGACACTGGTGGATCCATGTGTGGTCTCTGAAGACAGAACACATGCAAAATGACTCTGGTTGTTGTTACTAAAAAGAACACACATGCAATGACACTGGTGGATCCATGTGTGGTCTTTGAAGAGAGCACACATGCAATGACACTGGTTGTTGTTACTAAAAATAACACATGCAATGGCACTGGTGGATCCATAGGTGGATTGTGAAGAGAACACACATGCAATGACACTGGTGGATCCACAGGTGGTATGTGAAAAGAACACACATGCAAAATGACTCTGGTTGTTGTTACTAAAAAGAACACACATGCAAAATGACACTGGTGGGATCCATGGGTGGATTGTGAAAAGAAAACACATGCAATGACACTGGTGGATCCATAGGTGGTATGTGAAAAGAACACACATGCAAAAAGACTCTGGTTGTTACTAAAAAGAACACACATGCAATGACACTGGTGGATCCATGGGTGGATTGTGAAAAGAACAGACATGCAATGACACTGGTGGATCCATATGTGGTATGTGAAAAGAACACACATGCAAAATGTCTCTGGTTGTTACTAAAAAGAACACACATGCAATGACACTGGTGGATCCATGTGTGGTCTCTTTAGAGAACACACATTTAAATCACACTGGTGGATCCATATGTGGTATGTGTAAAGTACATACATGCAATGACTCTGGTTGTTGTTAGTGAAATGAACACACATGCAATGACACTGGTGGATCCATAGGTGGTATGTGAGAAGAACACACATTTCAATAATTTGGTTGTTGTTACTGAAAAGAACACACATGCAATGACACTGGTGGATCCATAGGTGGTATGTGAAGAGATCACAAATGCAAAATGACTCTGGTTGTTATTACTAAAAAGAACACACATGCAATGAAACTGGTGGATCCATGGGTGGATTGTGAAAAGAACACACATGCAATGACATTGGTGGATCCATAGGTGGTTTGTGAAAAGAACACACATGCAAAATGACTCTGGTTGTTGTTACTAAAAAGAACACACATGCAATGACACTGGTGGATCCATGGGTGGATTGTGAATAGAACACACATGCAATGACACTGGTGGATCCATAGGTGGTATGTGAAAAGAACACACATGCAAAATGACTGGTTGTTGTTACTAAAAAGAACACACATGCAATGGCACTGCTGGATCCATGTGTGGTCTCTGTAGAGAACACGCATTTCAATGACACTGGTGGATCCATAGGTGGATTATGAAATGAACACACATGCAATGACACTGGTGGATCCATAGGTGGTATGTGAGAAGAACACATTTCAATGACTCTGGTTGTTGTTACTAAAAAGAACACACATGTAATGACACTTGTGGATCCATAGGTGGTATGTGAAGAGATCACACATGCAAAATGACTCTGGTTGTTGTTACTAAAAAGAATACACGTGCAAAATGACACTGGTGGGATCCATGGGTGGATTATGAAAAGAAAACACATGCAATGACACTGGTGGATCCATAGGTGGTATTTGAAAAGAACACACATGCAAAATGACTCTGGTTGTTACTAAAAAGAACACACATGCAATGACACTGGTGGATCCATGGGTGGATTGTGAAAAGAACAGACATGCAATGACACTGGTGGATCCATATGTGGTATGTGAAAAGAACACACATGCAAAATGACTCTGGTTGTTACTAAAAAGAACACACATGCAATGAGACTGGTGGATCATTGTGTGGTCTCTGTAGAGAACACACATTTCAATCGCACTGGTGGATCCATATGTGGTATGTGAAAAGAACACACATGCAATGACTCTGGTTGTTGTTAGTGAAATGAACACACATGCAATGACACTGGTGGATCCATAGGTGGTATGTGAGAAGAACACACATGCAAAATGACTCTGGTTGTTGTTACTAAAAAGAACACACATGCAATGACACTAGTGGATCCATAGGTGGATTATGAAATAAACACACATGCAATGACACAGGTGGATCCATAGGTGGTATGTGAGAAGAACACAACTTTCAATGATTCTGGTTGTTGTTACTAAAATGAACACACATGCAATGACACTGGTGGATCCATGGGTGGATTGTGAATAGAACACACATGCAATGACACTGGTGGATCCATAGGTGGTATGTGAAAAGAACACACATGCAAAATGACTGGTTGTTGTTACTAAAAAGAACACACATGCAATGGCACTGGTGGATCCATGTGTGGTCTCTGTAGAGAACACGCATTTCAATGACACTGGTGGATCCATATGTGGTATGTGAAAAGAACACACATGCAATGACTCTAGTTGTTTTTAGTGAAAAGAACACACATGCAATGACACTGGTGGATCCATAGGTGGTATGTGAGAAGAACACACATGCAAAATGACTCTGGTTGTTTGTCATGGTGGTGTCACGGCAGATGCCATGGATAGGCTGAAGGTGGGGACTAATATGCGCTAGGGGAATCCAGGGAGGGATAGTAGAGTGATTCTCTACACAGAAGCTTTGTATTGATGTTCAGTCTCCAAGACTACAAGTGCTCCTCGAGCTGTTTTTGACTAGAGCAGGAAGAAGGGGCTCTCTTACTCTTGCCTATTAACCAGTCCCAGAACCCTAGACCCACAAGTATTTTCCTTGCTATGTATCCGAAAAGACCCAACCCCCTTACCAAAACCCCAACCCCCCCTTATATAGGGGTTGTTCGGTCCTGGCCTAGGGCATACGTGGAGGCATATGCCTAAGAATATGCCTCCTCCCAAATTAGTAACCCGACAGGGGTGCTTTTCCCCCACGTCACTCTTGCTTTAGCGACGTTGCCTTTGTGGCGCCTGCGTCAGTCGACGTGAGCGTCGTCACCCTTGTCGGCCATGATCCGGTGGTCCTACCCTTGCTTTATTCGCTCATCCAGTATGCACCGGGCCTTCTTTTTGACCAGAGATATTCCTTCCTTCCCCCAGAAGCCAAACGAGGATCCGGATCACAGTTGATCCGGTCACACCTGTTCCTGCACATAAGCTAGACAAGTGTCTCCGACTTATTCCTTGAGTCGGATGGGATAATGTTAGGCGACTCCCTGGTCCGGGTTACCCCGTGATCCAGCCTGCCTTGAGGTGACTCGGCCAGCATCCGCTTTGGCCTTGCCGAACCTCGGCTAACTCGAACCTTATACCCCGGAGTGACCCTACCCGGGGTTATCCCCCCAACATTGTTGTTACTAAAAGGAACACACATGCAATGAAACTGGTGGATCCATAGGTGGATTATGAAATGAACACACATGCAATGACACTGGTGGATCCATAGGTGGTATGTGAGAAGAACACACATTTCAATGACTCTGGTTGTTATTACTAAAAAGAACACACATGCAATGACACTGGTGGATCCATAGGTGGTATGTGAAGAGATAACACATGCAAAATGACTCTGGTTGTTGTTACTAAAAAGAACACACATGCAATGACACTAGTGGATCCATAGGTGGATTATGAAATAAACACACATGCAATGACACTGCTGGATCCATAGGTGGTATGTGAGAAGAACACACATTTCAATGACTCTGGTTGTTGTTACTAAAAAGAACACACATGCAATGACACAGGTGGATCCATGGGTGGATTGTGAATAGAACACACATGCAATGACACTGGTGGATCTATAGGTGGTATGTGAAAAGAACACACATGCAAAATGACTGGTTGTTGTTACTAAAAAGAACACACATGCAATGACACTGGTGGATCCATGTGTGGTCTATGTAGAGAACACACATTTCAATCACACTGGTGGATCCATATGTGGTATGTGAAAATAACACACATGCAATGACTCTGGTTGTTGTTAGTGAAATGAACACACATGCAATGACATTGGTGGATCCATAGGTGGTATGTGAGAAGAACACACATGCAAAATGACTCTGGTTGTTGTTACTAAAAAGAACACAGATGCAATGACACCGGTGGATCCGTAGGTGGATTATATAATGAACACACATGAAATGACACTGGTGGATCCATAGGTGGTATGTGAGAAGAACACACATTTCAATGACTCTGGTTTTTATTACTAAAAAGAACACACATGCAATGACACTGATGGATCCATAGGTGGTATGTGAAGAGATCAAACATGCAAAATGACTCTGGTTGTTGTTACTAAAAAGAACGCACATGCAAAATGACACTGGTGGGATCCATGGATGGATTGTGAAAAGAAAACACATGTAATGACACTAGTGGATCCATAGGCGGTATGTTAAAAGAACACACATGCAAAATGACTCTGGTTGTTACTAAAAAGAACACACATGCAATGACACTGGTGGATCCATGGGTGGATTGTGAAAATAACACACATGGAATGACACTGGTGATCCATATGTGGTATGTGAAAAGAACACACATGCAATGACTCTGGTTGTTGTTAGTGAAAAGAACACACATGCAATGACGCTGGTGGATCCATGTGTGGTCTCTGAAGAGAGCACACATTTCAATGACTTTTGTTGATGTTACTAAAAAGAACACACATGCAATGACACTGGTGGATCCATGTGTGGTCTTTGAAGAGAGCACACATGCAATGACACTAGTTGTTGTTACTAAAAAGAACACATGCAATGGCACTGGTGGATCCATAGGTGGATTGTGAAGAGAACACACATGCAATGACACTGGTGGATCCATAGGTGGTATGTGAAAAGCACACACATGCAAAATGACTCTGTTGTTATTACTAAAAAGAACACACATGCAAAATGACACTGGTGGGATCCATGGGTGGATTGTGAAAAGAAAACACATGCAATGACACTTGTGGATCCATAGGTGGTATGTGAAAAGAACACACATGCAAAATGACTCTGGTTGTTACTAAAAAGAACACACATGCAATGACACTGGTGGATCCATGTGTGGTCTTTGAAGAGAGCACACATGTAATGACATTGGTTGTTGTTACTAAAAAGAACACATGCAATGGCACTGGTGGATCCATAGGTGGATTGTGAAAAGAACACACATGCAATGACACTGGTGGATCCATAGGTGGTATGTGAAGAGATCACACATGCAAAATGACTCTGTTTGTTGTTACTAAAAAGAATACACGTGCCAAATGACACTGGTGGGATCCATGGGTGGATTAAGAAAAGAAAACACATGCAATGACACTGGTGGATCCATAGGTGGTATTTGAAAAGAACACACATGCAAAATGACTCTAGTTGTTACTAAAAAGAACACACATGCAATGACACTGGTGGATCCATGGGTGGATTGTGAAAACAACAGACATGCAATGACACTGGTGGATCCATATGTGGTATGTGAAAAGAACACACATGCAATGACTCTGGTTGTTGTTAGTGAAATGAACACACATGCAATGACACTGGTGGATCCATAGGTGGTATGTGAGAAGAACACACATGCAAAATGACTCTGGTTGTTGTTACTAAAAAGAACACACATGCAATGACACTAGTGGATCCATAGGTGGATTATGAAATAAACACACATGCAATGACACTGGTGGATCCATAGGTGGTTTTTGAGAAGAACACACATTTCAATGACTCTGGTTGTTGTTACTAAAAAGAACACACATGCAATGACACTGGTGGATCCATGGGTGGATTGTGAAAAGAACACACATGCAATGACACTGGTGGATCCATAGGTGGTATGTGAGAAGAACACACATTTCAATGACTCTGGTTGTTGTTACTAAAAAGAACACACATGCAATGACACTGATGGATCCATAGGTGGTATGTGAAGAGATCAAACATGCAAAATGACTCTGGTTGTTGTTACTAAAAAGAACGCACATGCAAAATGACACTGGTGGGATCCATGGATGGATTGTGAAAAGAAAACACATGTAATGACACTAGTGGATCCATAGGCGGTATGTTAAAAGAACACACATGCAAAATGACTCTGGTTGTTACTAAAAAGAACACACATGCAATGACACTGGTGGATCCATGGGTGGATTGTGAAAATAACACACATGGAATGACACTGGTGATCCATATGTGGTATGTGAAAAGAACACACATGCAATGACTCTGGTTGTTGTTAGTGAAAAGAACACACATGCAATGACGCTGGTGGATCCATGTGTGGTCTCTGAAGAGAGCACACATTTCAATGACTTTTGTTGATGTTACTAAAAAGAACACACATGCAATGACACTGGTGGATCCATGTGTGGTCTTTGAAGAGAGCACACATGCAATGACACTAGTTGTTGTTACTAAAAAGAACACATGCAATGGCACTGGTGGATCCATAGGTGGATTGTGAAGAGAACACACATGCAATGACACTGGTGGATCCATAGGTGGTATGTGAAAAGCACACACATGCAAAATGACTCTGTTGTTATTACTAAAAAGAACACACATGCAAAATGACACTGGTGGGATCCATGGGTGGATTGTGAAAAGAAAACACATGCAATGACACTTGTGGATCCATAGGTGGTATGTGAAAAGAACACACATGCAAAATGACTCTGGTTGTTACTAAAAAGAACACACATGCAATGACACTGGTGGATCCATGTGTGGTCTTTGAAGAGAGCACACATGTAATGACATTGGTTGTTGTTACTAAAAAGAACACATGCAATGGCACTGGTGGATCCATAGGTGGATTGTGAAAAGAACACACATGCAATGACACTGGTGGATCCATAGGTGGTATGTGAAGAGATCACACATGCAAAATGACTCTGTTTGTTGTTACTAAAAAGAATACACGTGCCAAATGACACTGGTGGGATCCATGGGTGGATTAAGAAAAGAAAACACATGCAATGACACTGGTGGATCCATAGGTGGTATTTGAAAAGAACACACATGCAAAATGACTCTAGTTGTTACTAAAAAGAACACACATGCAATGACACTGGTGGATCCATGGGTGGATTGTGAAAACAACAGACATGCAATGACACTGGTGGATCCATATGTGGTATGTGAAAAGAACACACATGCAATGACTCTGGTTGTTGTTAGTGAAATGAACACACATGCAATGACACTGGTGGATCCATAGGTGGTATGTGAGAAGAACACACATGCAAAATGACTCTGGTTGTTGTTACTAAAAAGAACACACATGCAATGACACTAGTGGATCCATAGGTGGATTATGAAATAAACACACATGCAATGACACTGGTGGATCCATAGGTGGTTTTTGAGAAGAACACACATTTCAATGACTCTGGTTGTTGTTACTAAAAAGAACACACATGCAATGACACTGGTGGATCCATGGGTGGATTGTGAAAAGAACACACATGCAATGACACTGGTGGATCCATAGGTGGTATGTGAGAAGAACACACATTTCAATGACTCTGGTTGTTGTTACTAAAAAGAACACACATGCAATGACACCGGTGGATCCATGGGTGGATTGTGAAAAGAACAGACATGCAATGACACTGGTGCATCCATATGTGGTATGTGAAAAGAACACACATGCAAAATGACTCTGGTTGTTACTAAAAAGAACACACATGCAATGACACTGGTGGATCCATAGGTGGTATGTGAGAAGAACACACATTTCAATGACTCTGGTTGTTGTTACTAAAAAGAACACACATGCAATGACACCGGTGGATCCATGGGTGGATTGTGAAAAGAACAGACATGCAATGACACTGGTGCATCCATATGTGGTATGTGAGAAGAACACAACTTTCAATGATTCTGGTTGTTGTTACTAAAATGAACACACATGCAATGACACTGGTGGATCCATGGGTGGATTGTGAATAGAACACACATGCAATGACACTGGTGGATCCATAGGTGGTATGTGAAAAGAACACACATGCAAAATGACTGGTTGTTGTTACTAAAAAGAACACACATGCAATGGCACTGGTGGATCCATGTGTGGTCTCTGTAGAGAACACGCATTTCAATGACACTGGTGGATCCATATGTGGTATGTGAAAAGAACACACATGCAATGACTCTAGTTGTTTTTAGTGAAAAGAACACACATGCAATGACACTGGTGGATCCATAGGTGGTATGTGAGAAGAACACACATGCAAAATGACTCTGGTTGTTTGTCATGGTGGTGTCACGGCAGATGCCATGGATAGGCTGAAGGTGGGGACTAATATGCGCTAGGGGAATCCAGGGAGGGATAGTAGAGTGATTCTCTACACAGAAGCTTTGTATTGATGTTCAGTCTCCAAGACTACAAGTGCTCCTCGAGCTGTTTTTGACTAGAGCAGGAAGAAGGGGCTCTCTTACTCTTGCCTATTAACCAGTCCCAGAACCCTAGACCCACAAGTATTTTCCTTGCTATGTATCCGAAAAGACCCAACCCCCTTACCAAAACCCCAACCCCCCCTTATATAGGGGTTGTTCGGTCCTGGCCTAGGGCATACGTGGAGGCATATGCCTAAGAATATGCCTCCTCCCAAATTAGTAACCCGACAGGGGTGCTTTTCCCCCACGTCACTCTTGCTTTAGCGACGTTGCCTTTGTGGCGCCTGCGTCAGTCGACGTGAGCGTCGTCACCCTTGTCGGCCATGATCCGGTGGTCCTACCCTTGCTTTATTCGCTCATCCAGTATGCACCGGGCCTTCTTTTTGACCAGAGATATTCCTTCCTTCCCCCAGAAGCCAAACGAGGATCCGGATCACAGTTGATCCGGTCACACCTGTTCCTGCACATAAGCTAGACAAGTGTCTCCGACTTATTCCTTGAGTCGGATGGGATAATGTTAGGCGACTCCCTGGTCCGGGTTACCCCGTGATCCAGCCTGCCTTGAGGTGACTCGGCCAGCATCCGCTTTGGCCTTGCCGAACCTCGGCTAACTCGAACCTTATACCCCGGAGTGACCCTACCCGGGGTTATCCCCCCAACATTGTTGTTACTAAAAGGAACACACATGCAATGAAACTGGTGGATCCATAGGTGGATTATGAAATGAACACACATGCAATGACACTGGTGGATCCATAGGTGGTATGTGAGAAGAACACACATTTCAATGACTCTGGTTGTTATTACTAAAAAGAACACACATGCAATGACACTGGTGGATCCATAGGTGGTATGTGAAGAGATAACACATGCAAAAAGACTCTGGTTGTTGTTACTAAAAAGAACACACATGCAATGACACTAGTGGATCCATAGGTGGATTATGAAATAAACACACATGCAATGACACTGCTGGATCCATAGGTGGTATGTGAGAAGAACACACATTTCAATGACTCTGGTTGTTGTTACTAAAAAGAACACACATGCAATGACACTGGTGGATCCATGGGTGGATTGTGAATAGAACACACATGCAATGACACTGGTGGATCTATAGGTGGTATGTGAAAAGAACACACATGCAAAATGACTGGTTGTTGTTACTAAAAAGAACACACATGCAATGACACTGGTGGATCCATGTGTGGTCTATGTAGAGAACACACATTTCAATCACACTGGTGGATCCATATGTGGTATGTGAAAATAACACACATGCAATGACTCTGGTTGTTGTTAGTGAAATGAACACACATGCAATGACATTGGTGGATCCATAGGTGGTATGTGAGAAGAACACACATGCAAAATGACTCTGGTTGTTGTTACTAAAAAGAACACAGATGCAATGACACCGGTGGATCCGTAGGTGGATTATATAATGAACACACATGAAATGACACTGGTGGATCCATAGGTGGTATGTGAGAAGAACACACATTTCAATGACTCTGGTTTTTATTACTAAAAAGAACACACATGCAATGACACTGATGGATCCATAGGTGGTATGTGAAGAGATCAAACATGCAAAATGACTCTGGTTGTTGTTACTAAAAAGAACGCACATGCAAAATGACACTGGTGGGATCCATGGATGGATTGTGAAAAGAAAACACATGTAATGACACTAGTGGATCCATAGGCGGTATGTTAAAAGAACACACATGCAAAATGACTCTGGTTGTTACTAAAAAGAACACACATGCAATGACACTGGTGGATCCATGGGTGGATTGTGAAAATAACACACATGGAATGACACTGGTGATCCATATGTGGTATGTGAAAAGAACACACATGCAATGACTCTGGTTGTTGTTAGTGAAAAGAACACACATGCAATGACGCTGGTGGATCCATGTGTGGTCTCTGAAGAGAGCACACATTTCAATGACTTTTGTTGATGTTACTAAAAAGAACACACATGCAATGACACTGGTGGATCCATGTGTGGTCTTTGAAGAGAGCACACATGCAATGACACTAGTTGTTGTTACTAAAAAGAACACATGCAATGGCACTGGTGGATCCATAGGTGGATTGTGAAGAGAACACACATGCAATGACACTGGTGGATCCATAGGTGGTATGTGAAAAGCACACACATGCAAAATGACTCTGTTGTTATTACTAAAAAGAACACACATGCAAAATGACACTGGTGGGATCCATGGGTGGATTGTGAAAAGAAAACACATGCAATGACACTTGTGGATCCATAGGTGGTATGTGAAAAGAACACACATGCAAAATGACTCTGGTTGTTACTAAAAAGAACACACATGCAATGACACTGGTGGATCCATGTGTGGTCTTTGAAGAGAGCACACATGTAATGACATTGGTTGTTGTTACTAAAAAGAACACATGCAATGGCACTGGTGGATCCATAGGTGGATTGTGAAAAGAACACACATGCAATGACACTGGTGGATCCATAGGTGGTATGTGAAGAGATCACACATGCAAAATGACTCTGTTTGTTGTTACTAAAAAGAATACACGTGCCAAATGACACTGGTGGGATCCATGGGTGGATTAAGAAAAGAAAACACATGCAATGACACTGGTGGATCCATAGGTGGTATTTGAAAAGAACACACATGCAAAATGACTCTAGTTGTTACTAAAAAGAACACACATGCAATGACACTGGTGGATCCATGGGTGGATTGTGAAAACAACAGACATGCAATGACACTGGTGGATCCATATGTGGTATGTGAAAAGAACACACATGCAATGACTCTGGTTGTTGTTAGTGAAATGAACACACATGCAATGACACTGGTGGATCCATAGGTGGTATGTGAGAAGAACACACATGCAAAATGACTCTGGTTGTTGTTACTAAAAAGAACACACATGCAATGACACTAGTGGATCCATAGGTGGATTATGAAATAAACACACATGCAATGACACTGGTGGATCCATAGGTGGTTTTTGAGAAGAACACACATTTCAATGACTCTGGTTGTTGTTACTAAAAAGAACACACATGCAATGACACTGGTGGATCCATGGGTGGATTGTGAAAAGAACACACATGCAATGACACTGGTGGATCCATAGGTGGTATGTGAGAAGAACACACATTTCAATGACTCTGGTTGTTGTTACTAAAAAGAACACACATGCAATGACACTGATGGATCCATAGGTGGTATGTGAAGAGATCAAACATGCAAAATGACTCTGGTTGTTGTTACTAAAAAGAACGCACATGCAAAATGACACTGGTGGGATCCATGGATGGATTGTGAAAAGAAAACACATGTAATGACACTAGTGGATCCATAGGCGGTATGTTAAAAGAACACACATGCAAAATGACTCTGGTTGTTACTAAAAAGAACACACATGCAATGACACTGGTGGATCCATGGGTGGATTGTGAAAATAACACACATGGAATGACACTGGTGATCCATATGTGGTATGTGAAAAGAACACACATGCAATGACTCTGGTTGTTGTTAGTGAAAAGAACACACATGCAATGACGCTGGTGGATCCATGTGTGGTCTCTGAAGAGAGCACACATTTCAATGACTTTTGTTGATGTTACTAAAAAGAACACACATGCAATGACACTGGTGGATCCATGTGTGGTCTTTGAAGAGAGCACACATGCAATGACACTAGTTGTTGTTACTAAAAAGAACACATGCAATGGCACTGGTGGATCCATAGGTGGATTGTGAAGAGAACACACATGCAATGACACTGGTGGATCCATAGGTGGTATGTGAAAAGCACACACATGCAAAATGACTCTGTTGTTATTACTAAAAAGAACACACATGCAAAATGACACTGGTGGGATCCATGGGTGGATTGTGAAAAGAAAACACATGCAATGACACTTGTGGATCCATAGGTGGTATGTGAAAAGAACACACATGCAAAATGACTCTGGTTGTTACTAAAAAGAACACACATGCAATGACACTGGTGGATCCATGTGTGGTCTTTGAAGAGAGCACACATGTAATGACATTGGTTGTTGTTACTAAAAAGAACACATGCAATGGCACTGGTGGATCCATAGGTGGATTGTGAAAAGAACACACATGCAATGACACTGGTGGATCCATAGGTGGTATGTGAAGAGATCACACATGCAAAATGACTCTGTTTGTTGTTACTAAAAAGAATACACGTGCCAAATGACACTGGTGGGATCCATGGGTGGATTAAGAAAAGAAAACACATGCAATGACACTGGTGGATCCATAGGTGGTATTTGAAAAGAACACACATGCAAAATGACTCTAGTTGTTACTAAAAAGAACACACATGCAATGACACTGGTGGATCCATGGGTGGATTGTGAAAACAACAGACATGCAATGACACTGGTGGATCCATATGTGGTATGTGAAAAGAACACACATGCAATGACTCTGGTTGTTGTTAGTGAAATGAACACACATGCAATGACACTGGTGGATCCATAGGTGGTATGTGAGAAGAACACACATGCAAAATGACTCTGGTTGTTGTTACTAAAAAGAACACACATGCAATGACACTAGTGGATCCATAGGTGGATTATGAAATAAACACACATGCAATGACACTGGTGGATCCATAGGTGGTTTTTGAGAAGAACACACATTTCAATGACTCTGGTTGTTGTTACTAAAAAGAACACACATGCAATGACACTGGTGGATCCATGGGTGGATTGTGAAAAGAACACACATGCAATGACACTGGTGGATCCATAGGTGGTATGTGAGAAGAACACACATTTCAATGACTCTGGTTGTTGTTACTAAAAAGAACACACATGCAATGACACCGGTGGATCCATGGGTGGATTGTGAAAAGAACAGACATGCAATGACACTGGTGCATCCATATGTGGTATGTGAAAAGAACACACATGCAAAATGACTCTGGTTGTTACTAAAAAGAACACACATGCAATGACACTGGTGGATCCATAGGTGGTATGTGAGAAGAACACACATTTCAATGACTCTGGTTGTTGTTACTAAAAAGAACACACATGCAATGACACCGGTGGATCCATGGGTGGATTGTGAAAAGAACAGACATGCAATGACACTGGTGCATCCATATGTGGTATGTGAAAAGAACACACATGCAAAATGACTCTGGTTCTTACTAAAAAGAACACACATGCAATGACACTGGTGGATCCATGTGTGGTCTATGTAGAGAACACCCATTTCAATCACACTGGTGGATCCATATGTGGTATGTGAAAAGAACACACATGCAATGACTCTGGTTGTTGTTAGTGAAATGAACACACATGCAATGACATTGGTGGATCCATAGGTGGTATGTGAGAAGAACACACATGCAAAATGACTCTGGTTGTTGTTACTAAAAAAACACACATGCAATGACACTGGTGGATCCATAGGTGGATTATATAATGAACACACATGAAATGACACTGGTGGATCCATAGGTGGTATGTGAGAAGAACACACATTTCAATGACTCTGGTTTTTATTACTAAAAAGAACACACATGCAATGACACTAGTGGATCCATAGGTGGTATGTGAAGAGATCAAACATGCAAAATGACTCTGGTTGTTGTTACTAAAAAGAACGCACATGCAAAATGACACTGGTGGGATCCATGGATGGATTGTGAAAAGAAAACACATGTAATGACACTGGTGGATCCATAGGTGGTATGCTAAAAGAACACACATGCAAAATGACTCTGGTTGTTACTAAAAAGAACACACATGCAATGACACTGGTGGATCCATGGGTGGATTGTGGAAATAACACACATGGAATGACACTGGTGATCCATATGTGGTATGTGAAAAGAACACACATGCAATGACACCGGTTGTTGTTAGTGAAAAGAACACACATGCAATGACACTGGTGGATCCATGTGTGGTCTCTGAAGAGAGAACACATGCAAAATGTCTCTCGTTGTTGTTACTAAAAAGAACACACATGCAATGACACTTGTGGATCCATGTGTGGTCTTTGAAGAGAGCACACATGCAATGACACTGGTTGTTGTTACTAAAAAGAACACATGCAATGGCACTGGTGGATCCATATGTGGATTGTGAAGAGAACACACATGCAATGACACTGGTGGATCCATAGGTGGTATGTGAAGAGTTCAAACATGCAAAATGACTCTGGTTGTTGTTACTAAAAAGAACGCACATGCAAAATGACACTGGTGGGATCCATGGATGGATTGTGAAAAGAAAACACATGTAATGACACTAGTGGATCCATAGGCGGTATGTTAAAAGAACACACATGCAAAATGACTCTGGTTGTTACTAAAAAGAACACACATGCAATGACACTGGTGGATCCATGGGTGGATTGTGAAAATAACACACATGGAATGACACTGGTGATCCATATGTGGTATGTGAAAAGAACACACATGCAATGACTCTGGTTGTTGTTAGTGAAAAGAACACACATGCAATGACGCTGGTGGATCCATGTGTGGTCTCTGAAGAGAGCACACATTTCAATGACTTTTGTTGATGTTACTAAAAAGAACACACATGCAATGACACTGGTGGATCCATGTGTGGTCTTTGAAGAGAGCACACATGCAATGACACTAGTTGTTGTTACTAAAAATAACACATGCAATGGCACTGGTGGATCCATAGGTGGATTGTGAAGAGAACACACATGCAATGACACTGGTGGATCCATAGGTGGTATGTGAAAAGCACACACATGCAAAATGACTCTGTTGTTATTACTAAAAAGAACACACATGCAAAATGACACTGGTGGGATCCATGGGTGGATTGTGAAAAGAAAACACATGCAATGACACTTGTGGATCCATAGGTGGTATGTGAAAAGAACACACATGCAAAATGACTCTGGTTGTTACTAAAAAGAACACACATGCAATGACACTGGTGGATCCATGTGTGGTCTTTGAAGAGAGCACACATGTAATGACATTGGTTATTGTTACTAAAAAGAACACATGCAATGGCATTGGTGGATCCATAGGTGGATTGTGAAAAGAACACACATGCAATGACACTGGTGGATCCATAGGTGGTATGTGAAGAGATCACACATGCAAAATGACTCTGTTTGTTGTTACTAAAAAGAATACACGTGCCAAATGACACTGGTGGGATCCATGGGTGGATTAAGAAAAGAAAACACATGCAATGACACTGGTGGATCCATAGGTGGTATTTGAAAAGAACACACATGCAAAATGACTCTAGTTGTTACTAAAAAGAACACACATGCAATGACACTGGTGGATCCATGGGTGGATTGTGAAAACAACAGACATGGAATGACACTGGTGGATCCATATGTGGTATGTGAAAAGAACACACATGCAATGACTCTGGTTGTTGTTAGTGAAATGAACACACATGCAATGACACTGGTGGATCCATAGGTGGTATGTGAGAAGAACACACATGCAAAATGACTCTGGTTGTTGTTACTAAAAAGAACACACATGCAATGACACTAGTGGATCCATAGGTGGATTATGAAATAAACACACATGCAATGACACTGGTGGATCCATAGGTGGTTTTTGAGAAGAACACACATTTCAATGACTCTGGTTGTTGTTACTAAAAAGAACACACATGCAATGACACTGGTGGATCCATGGGTGGATTGTGAAAAGAACACACATGCAATGACACTGGTGGATCCATAGGTGGTATGTGAGAAGAACACACATTTCAATGACTCTGGTTGTTGTTACTAAAAAGAACACACATGCAATGACACCGGTGGATCCATGGGTGGATTGTGAAAAGAACAGACATGCAATGACACTGGTGCATCCATATGTGGTATGTGAAAAGAACACACATGCAAAATGACTCTGGTTGTTACTAAAAAGAACACACATGCAATGACACTGGTGGATCCATAGGTGGTATGTGAGAAGAACACACATTTCAATGACTCTGGTTGTTGTTACTAAAAAGAACACACATGCAATGACACCGGTGGATCCATGGGTGGATTGTGAAAAGAACAGACATGCAATGACAC
Source organism: Avena sativa (assembly GCA_916181665.1). Classification (NCBI taxonomy): domain Eukaryota; kingdom Viridiplantae; phylum Streptophyta; class Magnoliopsida; order Poales; family Poaceae; genus Avena; species Avena sativa. Next base: position 622,802,140 of record OV702289.1, read on the forward strand.
TGGTGCATCCATATGTGGTATGTGAAAAGAACACACATGCAAAATGACTCTGGTTGTTACTAAAAAGAACACACATGCAATGACACTGGTGGATCCATGTGTGGTCTATGTAGAGAACACCCATTTCAATCACACTGGTGGATCCATATGTGGTATGTGAAAAGAACACACATGCAATGACTCTGGTTGTTGTTAGTGAAATGAACACACATGCAATGACATTGGTGGATCCATAGGTGGTATGTGAGAAGAACACACATGCAAAATGACTCTGGTTGTTGTTACTAAAAAAACACACATGCAATGACGCTGGTGGATCCATAGGTGGATTATATAATGAACACACATGAAATGGCACTGGTGGATCCATAGGTGGTATGTGAGAAGAACACACATTTCAATGACTCTGGTTTTTATTACTAAAAAGAACACACATGCAATGACACTAGTGGATCCATAGGTGGTATGTGAAGAGATCAAACATGCAAAATGACTCTGGTTGTTGTTACTAAAAAGAACGCACATGCAAAATGACACTGGTGGGATCCATGGATGGATTGTGAAAAGAAAACACATGTAATGACACTGGTGGATCCATAGGTGGTATGCTAAAAGAACACACATGCAAAATGACTCTGGTTGTTACTAAAAAGAACACACATGCAATGACACTGGTGGATCCATGGCTGGATTGTGGAAATAACACACATGGAATGACACTGGTGATCCATATGTGGTATGTGAAAAGAACACACATGCAATGACACCAGTTGTTGTTAGTGAAAAGAACACACATGCAATGACACTGGTGGATCCATGTGTGGTCTCTGAAGAGAGAACACATGCAAAATGACTCTGGTTGTTGTTACTAAAAAGAACACACATGCAATGACACTTGTGGATCCATGTGTGGTCTTTGAAGAGAGCACACATGCAATGACACTGGTTGTTGTTACTAAAAAGAACACATGCAATGGCACTGGTGGATCCATAGGTGGATTGTGAAGAGAACACACATGCAATGACACTGGTGGATCCATAGGTGGTATGTGAAAAGAACACACATGCAAAATGACTCTGGTTGTTACTAAAAAGAACGCACATGCACAATGACACTGGTGGGATCCATGGATGGATTGTGAAAAGAAAACACATGTAATGACACTGGTGGATCCATAGGTGGTATGCTAAAAGAACACACATGCAAAATGACTCTGGTTGTTACTAAAAAGAACACACATGCAATGACACTGGTGGATCCATGGGTGGATTGTGGAAATAACACACATGGAATGACACTGGTGATCCATATGTGGTATGTGAAAAGAACACACATGCAATGACACCGGTTGTTGTTAGTGAAAAGAACACACATGCAATGACACTGGTGGATCCATGTGTGGTCTCTGAAGATAGAACACATGCAAAATGACTCTGGTTGTTGTTACTAAAAAGAACACACATGCAATGACACTGGTGGATCCATGTGTGGTCTTTGAAGAGAGCACACATGCAATGACACTGGTTGTTGTTACTAAAAAGAACACATGCAATGGCACTGGTGGATCCATAGGTGGATTGTGAAGAGAACACACATGCAATGACACTGGTGGATCCACAGGTGGTATGTGAAAAGAACACACATGCAAAATGACTCTGGTTGTTGTTACTAAAAAGAACACACATGCAAAATGACACTGGTGGGATCCATGGGTGGATTGTGAAAAGAAAACACATGCAATGACACTGGTGGATCCATAGGTGGTATGTGAAAAGAACACACATGCAAAAAGACTCTGGTTGTTACTAAAAAGAACACACATGCAATGACACTGGTGGATCCATGGGTGGATTGTGAAAAGAACAGACATGCAATGACACTGGTGGATCCATATGTGGTATGTGAAAAGAACACACATGCAAAATATCTCTGGTTGTTACTAAAAAGAACACACATGCAATGACACTGGTGGATCCATGTGTGGTCTCTTTAGAGAACACACATTTAAATCACACTGGTGGATCCATATGTGGTATGTGTAAAGTACACACATGCAATGACTCTGGTTGTTGTTAGTGAAATGAACACACATGCAATGACACTGGTGGATCCATAGGTGGTATGTGAGAAGAACACACATTTCAATAATTTGGTTGTTGTTACTCAAAAGAACACACATGCAATGACACTGGTGGATCCATAGGTGGTATGTGAAGAGATCACAAATGCAAAATGACTCTGGTTGTTATTACTAAAAAGAACACACATGCAATGAAACTGGTGGATCCATGGGTGGATTGTGAAAAGAACACACATGCAATGACATTGGTGGATCCATAGGTGGTTTGTGAAAAGAACACACATGCAAAATGACTCTGGTTGTTGTTACTAAAAAGAACACACATGCAATGACACTGGTGGATCCATGGGTAGATTGTGATTAGAACACACATGCAATGACACTGGTGGATCCATAGGTGGTATGTGAAAAGAACACACATGCAAAATGACTGGTTGTTGTTACTAAAAAGAACACACATGCAATGGCACTGGTGGATCCATGTGTGGTCTCTGTAGAGAACACACATTTCAATGACACTGGTGGATCCATAGGTGGATTAGAAATGAACACACATGCAATGACACTGGTGGATCCATAGGTGGTATGTGAGAAGAACACATTTCAATGACTCTGGTTGTTGTTAGTAAAAAGAACACACATGTAATGACACTTGTGGATCCATAGGTGGTATGTGAAGAGATCACACATGCAAAATGACTCTGGTTGTTGTTACTAAAAAGAATACACGTGCAAAATGACACTGGTGGGATCCATGGGTGGATTATGAAAAGAAAACACATGCAATGACACTGGTGGATCCATAGGTGGTATTTGAAAAGAACACACATGCAAAATGACTCTGGTTGTTACTAAAAAGAACACACATGCAATGACACTGGTGGATCCATGGGTGGATTGTGAAAAGAACAGACATGCAATGACACTGGTGGATCCATATGTGGTATGTGAAAAGAACACACATGCAAAATGACTCTGGTTGTTACTAAAAAGAACACACATGCAATGAGACTGGTGGATCATTGTGTGGTCTCTGTAGAGAACACACATTTCAATCGCACTGGTGGATCCATATGTGGTATGTGAAAAGAACACACATGCAATGACTCTGGTTGTTGTTAGTGAAATGAACACACATGCAATGACACTGGTGGATCCATAGGTGGTATGTGAGAAGAACACACATGCAAAATGACTCTGGTTGTTGTTACTAAAAAGAACACACATGCAATGACACTAGTGGATCCATAGGTGGATTATGAAATAAACACACATGCAATGACACAGGTGGATCCATAGGTGGTATGTGAGAAGAACACACATTTCAATGATTCTGGTTGTTGTTACTAAAATGAACACACATGCAATGACACTGGTGGATCCATGGGTGGATTGTGAATAGAACACACATGCAATGACACTGGTGGATCCATAGGTGGTATGTGAAAAGAACACACATGCAAAATGACTGGTTGTTGTTACTAAAAAGAACACACATGCAATGGCACTGGTGGATCCATGTGTGGTCTCTGTAGAGAACACGCATTTCAATGACACTGGTGGATCCATATGTGGTATGTGAAAAGAACACACATGCAATGAATCTAGTTGTTTTTAGTGAAAAGAACACACATGCAATGACACTGGTGGATCCATAGGTGGTATGTGAGAAGAACACACATGCAAAATGACTCTGGTTGTTTGTCATGGTGGTGTCACGGCAGATGCCATGGATAGGCTGAAGGTGGGGACTAATATGCGCTAGGGGAATCCAGGGAGGGATAGTAGAGTGATTCTCTGCACAGAAGCTTTGTATTGATGTTCAGTCTCCAAGACTACAAGTGCTCCTCGAGCTATTTTTGACTAGAGCAGGAAGAAGGGGCTCTCTTACTCTTGCCTATTAACCAGTTCCAGAACCCTAGACCCACAAGTATTTTCCTTGCTATGTATCCGAAAAGACCCAACCCCCTTACCAAAACCCCAACCCCCCCTTATATAGGGGTTGTTCGGTCCTGGCCTAGGGCATACGTGGAGGCATATGCCTAAGAATATGCCTCCTCCCAAATTAGTAACCCGACAGGGGTGCTTTTCCCCCACGTCACTCTTGCTTTAGCGACGTTGCCTTTGTGGCGCCTGCGTCAGTCGACGTGAGCGTCGTCACCCTTGTCGGCCATGATCCGGTGGTCCTACCCTTGCTTTATTCGCTCATCCAGTATGCACCGGGCCTTCTTTTTGACCAGAGATATTCCTTCCTTCCCCCAGAAGCCAAACGAGGATCCGGATCACAGTTGATCCGGTCACACCTGTTCCTGCACATAAGCTAGACAAGTGTCTCCGACTTATTCCTTGAGTCGGATGGGATAATGTTAGGCGACTCCCTGGTCCGGGTTACCCCGTGATCCAGCCTGCCTTGAGGTGACTCGGCCAGCATCCGCTTTGGCCTTGCCGAACCTCGGCTAACTCGAACCTTATACCCCGGAGTGACCCTACCCGAGGTTATCCCCCCAACATTGTTGTTACTAAAAAGAACACACATGCAATGAAACTGGTGGATCCATAGGTGGATTATGAAATGAACACACATGCAATGACACTGGTGGATCCATAGGTGGTATGTGAGAAGAACACACATTTTAGTGACTCTGGTTGTTATTACTAAAAAGAACACACATGCAATGACACTGGTGGATCCATAGGTGGTATGTGAAGAGATCACACATGCAAAATGACTCTGGTTGTTGTTACTAAAAAGAACACACATGCAATGACACTAGTGGATCCATAGGTGGATTATGAAATAAACACACATGCAATGACACTGCTGGATCCATAGGTGGTATGTGAGAAGAACACACATTTCAATGACTCTGGTTGTTGTTACTAAAAAGAACACACATGCAATGACACTGGTGGATCCATGGGTGGATTGTGAATAGAACACACATGCAATGACACTGGTGGATCTATAGGTGGTATGTGAAAAGAACACACATGCAAAATGACTGGTTGTTGTTACTAAAAAGAACACACATGCAATGACACTGGTGGATCCATGTGTGGTCTATGTAGAGAACACACATTTCAATCACACTGGTGGATCCATATGTGGTATGTGAAAAGAACACACATGCAATGACTCTGGTTGTTGTTAGTGAAATGAACACACATGCAATGACATTGGTGGATCCATAGGTGATATGTGAGAAGAACACACATGCAAAATGACTCTGGTTGTTGTTTCTAAAAAGAACACAGATGCAATGACACTGGTGGATCCATAGGTGGATTATATAATGAACACACATGAAATGACACTGGTGGATCCATAGGTGGTATGTGAGAAGAACAAACATTTCAATGACTCTGGTTTTTATTACTAAAAAGAACACACATGCAATGACACTGATGGATCCATAGGTGGTATGTGAAGAGATCAAACATGCAAAATGACTCTGGTTGTTGTTACTAAAAAGAACGCACATGCAAAATGACACTGGTGGGATCCATGGATGGATTGTGAAAAGAAAACACATGTAATGACACTAGTGGATCCATAGGCGGTATGTTAAAAGAACACACATGCAAAATGACTCTGGTTGTTACTAAAAAGAACACACATGCAATGACACTGGTGGATCCATGGGTGGATTGTGAAAATAACACACATGGAATGACACTGGTGATCCATATGTGGTATGTGAAAAGAACACACATGCAATGACTCTGGTTGTTGTTAGTGAAAAGAACACACATGCAATGATGCTGGTGGATCCATGTGTGGTCTCTCAAGAGAGCACACATTTCAATGACTTTTGTTGATGTTACTAAAAAGAACACACATGCAATGACACTGGTGGATCCATGTGTGGTCTTTGAAGAGAGCACACATGCAATGACACTAGTTGTTGTTACTAAAAAGAACACATGCAATGGCACTGGTGGATCCATAGGTGGATTGTGAAGAGAACACACATGCAATGACACTGGTGGATCCATAGGTGGTATGTGAAAAGCACACACATGCAAAATGACTCTGTTGTTATTACTAAAAAGAACACACATGCAAAATGACACTGGTGGGATCCATGGGTGGATTGTGAAAAGAAAACACATGCAATGACACTTGTGGATCCATAGGTGGTATGTGAAAAGAACACACATGCAAAATGACTCTGGTTGTTACTAAAAAGAACACACATGCAATGACACTGGTGGATCCATGTGTGGTCTTTGAAGAGAGCACACATGTAATGACATTGGTTGTTGTTACTAAAAAGAACACATGCAATGGCACTGGTGGATCCATAGGTGGATTGTGAAAAGAACACACATGCAATGACACTGGTGGATCCATAGGTGGTATGTGAAGAGATCACACATGCAAAACGACTCTGTTTGTTGTTACTAAAAAGAATACACGTGCCAAATGACACTGGTGGGATCCATGGGTGGATTAAGAAAAGAAAACACATGCAATGACACTGGTGGATCCATAGGTGGTATTTGAAAAGAACACACATGCAAAATGACTCTAGTTGTTACTAAAAAGAACACACATGCAATGACACTGGTGGATCCATGGGTGGATTGTGAAAACAACAGACATGCAATGACACTGGTGGATCCATATGTGGTATGTGAAAATAACACACATGCAATGACTCTGGTTGTTGTTAGTGAAATGAACACACATGCAATGACACTGGTGGATCCATAGGTGGTATGTGAGAAGAACACACATGCAAAATGACTCTGGTTGTTGTTACTAAAAAGAACACACATGCAATGACACTGGTGGATCCATAGGTGGATTATGAAATAAACACACATGCAATGACACTGGTGGATCCATAGGTGGTTTTTGAGAAGAACACACATTTCAATGACTCTGGTTGTTGTTACTAAAAAGAACACACATGCAATGACACTGGTGGATCCATGGGTGGATTGTGAAAAGAACACACATGCAATGACACTGGTGGATCCATAGGTGGTTTGTGAGAAGAACAAACATGCAAAATGACTCTGGTTGTTGTTACTAAAAAGAACACACATGCAATGACACTGGTGGATCCATGTGTGGTCTTTGAAGAGAGCACACATGTAATGACATTGGTTGTTGTTACTAAAAAGAACACATGCAATGGCACTGGTGGATCCATAGGTGGATTGTGAAAAGAACACACATGCAATGACACTGGTGGATCCATAGGTGGTATGTGAAGAGATCACACATGCAAAATGACTCTGTTTGTTGTTACTAAAAAGAATACACGTGCCAAATGACACTGGTGGGATCCATGGGTGGATTAAGAAAAGAAAACACATGCAATGACACTGGTGGATCCATAGGTGGTATTTGAAAAGAACACACATGCAAAATGACTCTAGTTGTTACTAAAAAGAACACACATGCAATGACACTGATGGATCCATGGGTGGATTGTGAAAACAACAGACATGCAATGACACTGGTGGATCCATATGTGGTATGTGAAAAGAACACAGATGCAATGACTCTGGTTGTTGTTAGTGAAATGAACACACATGCAATGACACTGGTGGATCCATAGGTGGTATGTGAGAAGAACACACATGCAAAATGACTCTGGTTGTTGTTACTAAAAAGAACACACATGCAATGACACTCGTGGATCCATAGGTGGATTATGAAATAAACACACATGCAATGACACTGGTGGATCCATATTGGTTTGTGAGAAGAACACACATTTCAATGACTCTGGTTGTTGTTACTAAAAAGAACACACATGCAATGACACTGGTGGATCCATGGGTGGATTGTGAAAAGAACACAAATGCAATGACACTGGTGGATCCATAGGTGGTATGTGAGAAGAACAAACATTTCAATGACTCTGGTTGTTGTTACTAAAAAGAACACACATGCAATGACACCGGTGGATCCATGGGTGGATTGTGAAAAGAACAGACATGCAATGACACTGGTGCATCCATATGTGGTATGTGAAAAGAACACACATGCAAAATGACTCTGGTTGTTACTAAAAAGAACACACATGCAATGACACTGGTGGATCCATAGGTGGTATGTGAGAAGAACACACATTTCAATGACTCTGGTTGTTGTTACTAAAAAGAACACACATGCAATGACACCGGTGGATCCATGGGTGGATTGTGAAAAGAACAGAAATGCAATGACACTGGTGCATCCATATGTGGTTTGTGAAAAGAACACACATGCAAAATGACTCTGGTTGTTACTAAAAAGAACACACATGCAATGACACTGGTGGATCCATGTGTGGTCTATGTAGAGAACACCCATTTCAATCACACTGGTGGATCCATATGTGGTATGTGAAATGAACACACATGCAATGACTCTGGTTGTTGTTAGTGAAATGAACACACATGCAATGACATTGGTGGATCCATAGGTGGTATGTGAGAAGAACACACATGCAAAATGACTCTGGTTGTTGTTACTAAAAAAACACACATGCAATGACACTGGTGGATCCATAGGTGGATTATATAATGAACACACATGAAATGACACTGGTGGATCCATAGGTGGTATGTGAGAAGAACACACATTTCAATGACTCTGGTTTTTATTACTAAAAAGAACACACATGCAATGACACTAGTGGATCCATAGGTGGTATGTGAAGAGATCAAACATGCAAAATGACTCTGGTTGTTGTTACTAAAAAGAACGCACATGCAAAATGACACTGGTGGGATCCATGGATGGATTGTGAAAAGAAAACACATGTAATGACACTGGTGGATCCATAGGTGGTATGCTAAAAGAACACACATGCAAAATGACTCTGGTTGTTACTAAAAAGAACACACATGCAATGACACTGGTGGATCCATGGGTGGATTGTGGAAATAACACACATGGAATGACACTGGTGATCCATATGTGGTATGTGAAAAGAACACACATGCAATGACACCGGTTGTTGTTAGTGAAAAGAACACACATGCAATGACACTGGTGGATCCATGTGTGGTCTCTGAAGAGAGAACACATGCAAAATGACTCTGGTTGTTGTTACTAAAAAGAACACACATGCAATGACACTGGTGGATCCATGTGTGGTCTTTGAAGAGAGCACACATGCAATGACACTGGTTGTTGTTACTAAAAAGAACACATGCAATGGCACTGGTGGATCCATAGGTGGATTGTGAAGAGAACACACATGCAATGACACTGGTGGATCCATAGGTGGTATGTGAAAAGAACACACATGCAAAATGACTCTGGTTGTTGTTACTAAAAAGAACACACATGCAAAATGACACTGGTGGGATCCATGGGTGGATTGTGAAAAGAAAACACATGCAATGACACTGGTGGATCCATATGTGGTATGTGAAAAGAACACACATGCAAAATGTCTCTGGTTGTTACTAAAAAGAACACACATGCAATGACACTGGTGGATCCATGTGTGGTCTCTGTAGAGAACACACATTTAAATCACACTTGTGGATCCATATGTGGTATGTGTAAAGTACACACATGCAATGACTCTGGTTGCTGTTAGTGAAATGAACACACATGCAATGACACTGGTTGATCCATAGGTGGTATGTGAGAAGAACACACATTTCAATAATCTGGTTGTTATTACTGAAAAGAACACACATGCAATGACACTGGTGGATCCATAGGTGGTATGTGAAGAGATCACAAATGCAAAATGACTCTGGTTGTTATTACTAAAAAGAACACACATGCAATGACATTGGTGGATCCATGGGTGGATTGTGAAAAGAACACACATGCAATGACATTGGTGGATCCATAGGTGGTTTGTGAAAAGAACACACATGCAAAATGACTTTGGTTGTTGTTACTAAAAAGAACACACATGCAATGACACTGGTGGATCCATGGGTGGATTGTGAATAGAACACACATGCAATGACACTGGTGGATCCATGGGTGGATTGTGAATAGAACACACATGCAAAATGACTGGTTGTTGTTACTAAAAAGAACACACATGCAATGGCACTGGTGGATCCATGTGTGGTCTCTGTAGAGAACACGCATTTCAATGACATTGGTGGATCCATATGTGGTATGTGAAAAGAACACACATGCAATGACTCTGGTTCTTTTTAGTGAAAAGAACACACATGCAATGCCACTTGTGGATCCATAGGTGGTATGTGAGAAGAACACACATGCAAAATGACTCTGGTTGTTGTTACTAAAAAGAACACACATGCAATGACACTGGTGGATCCATAGGTGGATTATGAAATGAACACACATGCAATGACACTGGTGGATCCATAGGTGGTACGTGAGAAGAACACACATTTCAATGACTCTGGTTGTTGTTACAAAAAAGAACACACATGCAATGACACTGGTGGATCCATAGGTGGTATGTGAAGAGATCACACATGCAAAATGACTCTGGTTCATGTTACTAAAAAGAACACACATACAAAATGACACTGGTGGGATCCACGGGTGGATTATGAAAAGAAAACACATGCAATGACACTGGTGGATCCATAGGTGGTATTTGAAAAGAACACGCTTGCAAAATGACTCTAGTTGTTACTAAAAAGAACACACATGCAATGACACCGGTGGATCCATGGGTGGATTGTGAAAAGAACAGACATGCAGTGACACTGGTGCATCCATATGTGGTATGTGAAAAGAACACACATGCAAAATGACTCTGGTTATTACTAAAAAGAACACACATGCAATGACACTGGTGGATCCATGTGTGGTCTATGTAGAGAACACACATTTCAATCACACTGGTGGATCCATATGTGGTATGTGAAAAGAACACACATGCAATGACTCTGGTTGTTGTTAGTGAAATGAACACACATGCAATGACAGTGGATCCATAGGTGGTATGTGAGAAGAACACACATGCAAAATGACTCTGGTTGTTGTTACTAAAAAGAACACACATGCAATGACACTAGTGGATCCATAGGTGGATTATATAATGAACACACATGAAATGACACTGGTGGATCCATAGGTGGTATGTGAGAAGAACACACATTTCAATGACTCTGGTTTTTATTACTAAAAAGAACACACATGCAATGACACTAGTGGATCCATAGGTGGTATGTGAAGAGATCAAACATGCAAAATGAATCTGGTTGTTGTTACTAAAAAGAACGCACATGCAAAATGACACTGGTGGGATCCATGGATGGATTGTGAAACGAAAACACATGTAATGACACTGGTGGATCCATAGGTGGTATGCTAAAGGAACACACATCCAAAATGACTCTGGTTGTTACTAAAAAGAACACACATGCAATGACACTGGTGGATCCATGGGTGGATTGTGGAAATAACACACATGGAATGACACTGGTGATCCATATGTGGTATGTGAAAAGAACACACATGCAATGACACCGGTTGTTGTTAGTGAAAAGAACACACATGCAATGACACTGGTGGATCCATGTGTGGTCTCTGAAGAGAGCACACATGCAAAATGACTCTGGTTGTTGTTACTAAAAAGAACACACATGCAATGACACTGGTGGATCCATATGTGGTCTTTGAAGAGAGCACACATGCAATGACACTAGTTGTTGTTACAAAAAAGAACACATGCAATGGCACTGGTGGATCCATAGGTGGATTGTGAAGAGAACACACGTGCAATGACACTGGTGGATCCATAGGTGGTATGTGAAAAGAACACACATGCAAAATGACTCTGGTTGTTGTTACTAAAAAGAACACACATGCAAAATGACACTGGTGGGATCCATGGGTGGATTGTTAAAAGAAAACACATGCAATGACACTGGTGGATCCATAGGTGGTATGTGAAAAGAACACACACGGAAAATGACTCTGGTTGTTACTAAAAAGAACACACATGCAATGACACTGGTGGATCCATGGGTGGATTGTGAAAAGAACAGACATGCAATGACACTGGTGGATCCATATGTGGTATGTGAAAAGAACACACATGCAAAATGTCTCTGGTTGTTACTAAAAAGAACACACATGCAATGACACTGGTGGATCCATGTGTGGTCTCTGTAGAGAACACACATTTAAATCACACTGGTGGATCCATATGTGGTATGTGAAAAGTACACACATGCAATGACTCTGGTTGTTGTTAGTGAAATGAACACACATGCAATGACACTGGTGGATCCATAGGTGGTATGTGAGAAGAACACACATTTCAATAACTCTGGTTGTTGTTACTGAAAAAACACACATGCAATGAGACTGGTGGATCCATAGGTGGTATGTGAAGAGATCACAAATGCAAAATGACTCTGGTTGTTATTACTAAAAAGAACACACATGCAATGACACTGGTGGATCCATGGGTGGATTGTGAAAAGAACACACATGCAATGACATTGGTGGATCCATAGGTGGTTTGCGAAAAGAACACACATGCAAAATGACTCTGGTTGTTGTTACTAAAAAGAACACACATGCAATGACACTGGTGGATCCATAGGTGGATTGTGAAGAGAACACACATGCAATGACACTGGTGATCCATATGTGGTATGTGAAAAGAACACACATGCAATGACTCTGGTTGTTGTTAGTGAAAAGAACACACATGCAATGACATTGGTGGATCCATAGGTGGTATGTGAAGAGATCACACATTTCAATGACTCTTGTTGTTGTTAGTAAAAAGAACACACATGCAATGACACTGGTGGATCCATGTGTGGTCTCTAAAGAGAGCACACATGCAATGACACTTGTTGTTGTTACTAAAAAGAACACACATGCAATAACACTGGTGGATCCATGTGTGGTCTTTGTAGAGAACACACATTTCAATGACACTGGTGGATCCATATGTGGTATCTGAAAAGAACACACATGCAATGACTCTGGTTGTTAGTAGTGAAAAGAACACACATGCAATGATACTGGTGGATCCATAGGTGGTATGTGAGAAGAACACACATGCAAAATGACTCTGGTTGTTGTTACTAAAAAGAACACACATGCAATGACACAGGTGGATCCATGTGTGGTCTCTGTAGAGAACACGCATTTCAATGACACTAGTGGATCCATATGTGCTATGTGAAAAGAACACGCATGCAATGACTCTGGTTGTTGTTAGTGAAAAGAACACACATGCAATGACACTGGTGGATCCATAGGTGGTTTGTGAAAAGAACACACATGCAAAATGACTCTGGTTGTTGTTACTAAAAAGAACACACATGCAATGACACTGGTAGATCCATAGGTGGATTGTGAAGAGAACACACATGTAATGATACTGGTGGATCCATATGTCGTATGTGGAAAGAACACCCATGCAATGACTCTGGTTGTTGTTAGTGAAAAGAACACACATGCAATGACACTGGTGGATCCATGTGTGGTCTCTAAAGAGAGCACACATTTCAAGGACTCTTGTTGTTGTTAGTAAAAAGAACACATATGCAATGACACTGGTGGATCCATGTGTGGTCTCTGAAGAGTGCACACATGCAATGACACTGGTTGTTGTTACTAAAAAGAACACACATGCAATGACACTGGTGGATCCATAGGTGGACTGTGAAGAGAACACACATGCAATGACATTGGTGGATCCATAGGTGGTATTGAAAAGAACACACATGCAAAATGACTGGTTGTTGTTACTAAAAAGAACACACATGCAATGACACTGGTGGATCAATGTGTGGTCTCTATAGAGAACACGCATTTCAATGACACTGGTGGATCCATATGTCGTATGTGAAAAGAACACACATGCAATGACTCTGGTTGTTGTTAGTGAAAAGAGCACACATGCAATGACACTGGTGGATCCATAGGTGGTATGTGAGAAGAACACACATGCAAAATGACTCTGGTTGTTGTTACTAAAAAGAACACACATGCAATGACACTGGTGGATCCATGGGTGGATTGTGAAAAGAACAGGCATGCAATGACACTGGTGGATCCATAGGTGGTATGTGAAAAGAACAAACATGCAAAATGACTCTGGTTGTTGTTACTAAAAAGAACACACATGCAATGACACACGTGGATCCATAGGTGGTATGTGAAGAGAACACACATGCAAAATGACTCTGGTTGTTGTTACTAAAAAGAACACACATGCAAAATTACAATGGTGGGATCCATGGGTGGATTGTGAAAAGAAAACACATGCAATGACACTGGTGGATCCATAGGTGGTATGTGAAAAAAAGACACATGCAAAATGACTATGGTTGTTACTAAAAAGAACACACATGGAATGACACTGGTGGATCCATGGGTGGATTGTGAAAAGAACACACATGCAATGACACTGGTGGATCCATATGTGGTATGTGAAAAGAACACACATGCAAAATGACTCTGGTTGTTACTAAAAAGAACACACATGCAATGACACTGGTGGATCCATAGGTGGTATGTGAGAAGAACACACATGCAAAATGACTCTGGTTGTTGTTACTAAAAAGAACACACATGCAATGACACTAGTGGATCCATGGGTGGATTGTGAAAAGAACAGACATGCAATGACACTGGTGGATCCATAGGTGTTATGTGAAAAGAACACACATGCAAAATGACTCTGGTTGTTGTTACTAAAAAGAACACACATGCAATGACAATGGTGGATCCATGTGTGGTCTCTGTAGAGAACACGCATTTCAATGACACTGGTGGATCCATATGTGGTATGTGAAAAGAACACACATGCAGTGACTCTGGTTGTTGTTACTGAAAATAGCACACATGCAATGACACTGGTGGATCCATAGGTGGTATGTGAGAAGAACACACATGCAAAATGACTCTGGTTGTTGTTACTAAAAAGAACACACATGCAATGACACTGGTGGATCCATGGGTGGATTGTGAAAATAACAGACATGCAATGACACTGGTGGATCCATAGGTGGTATGTGAAAAGAACACACATGCAAAATTACTCTGGTTATTGTTACTAAAAAGAACACACAAGCAATGACACACGTGGATCCATAGGTGGTATGTGAAGAGAACACACATGCAAAATGACTCTGGTTGTTGTTACTAAAAAGAACACACATGCAAAATGACACTGGTGGGATCCATGGGTGGCTTGTGAAAAGAAAATACATGCAATGACACTGGTGGATCCATAGGTGGTATGTGAAAAGAAGACACATGCAAAATGACTCTGGTTGTTACTAAAAAGAACACACATGCAATGACACTGGTGGATCCATCGATGGATTGTGAAAAGAACACACATGCAATGACACTGGTGGATCCATATGTGGTATGTGAAAAGAACACACATGCAAAATGACTCTGGTTGTTACTAAAAAGAACACACATGCAATGACACTGGTGGATCCATGTGTGGTCTCTATAGAGAACACACATTTCAATCACACTGGTGGATCCATATGTGTTATGTGAAAAGAACACACATGCAATGACTTCGTTGTTGTTAGTGAAATGAACACACATGCAATGACACTGGTGGATCCATAGGTAGTATGTGAGAAGAACACACATTTCAATGACTCTAGTTATCGTTACTAAAAAGAACACACATGCAATGACACTGGTGGATCCATAGGTGGTATGTGAAGAGATCACACATGCAAAATGACTCTGGTTGTTGTTACTAAAAAGAACACACATGCAATGACACGGGTGGATCCATGCATGGATTGTGAAAAGAAAACACATGCAATGACACTAGTGGATCCATAGGTGGTTTGTGAAAAGAACACACTCTTCAAAATGACTCTGGTTGTTGTTACTAAAAAGAACACACATGCAATGACACTGGTGGATCCATAAGTGGATTGTGAAGTGAACACACATGAAATGACACTGCTGATCCATATGTGGTATGTGAAAAGAACACACATGCAATGACTCAGGTTGTTGTTACTGAAAAGAACACACATGCAATGACATTGGTAGATTCAAAGGTGGTATGTGAAGAGATCACACATTTCAATGACTCTTGTTGTTGTTCGTAAAAAGAACACACATGCAATGACACTAGTGGATCCATGTGCGGTCTCTGAAGAGAGGACAGATGCAATGACACTGGTTGTTGTTACTAAAATGAACACACATGCAATGACACTGGTCGATCCATAGGTGGATTGTGAAGAGAACACACATGCAATGACACTGGTAAATCCATAAGTGGTATGTGAAAAGAACACACATGCCAAATGACTCTGGTTGTTACTAAAAAGAACACACATGCAATGACACTGGTGGATCCATGTGTGGTCTCTGTAGAGAACACACATTTCAATCACACTGGTGGATCCATATGTGGTATGTGAAAAGAACACGCATGCAATGACTCTAGTTGTTGTTAGTGAAATGAACACACATGCAATGACACTGGTGGATCCATAGGTGGTATGTGAGAAGAACACACATGCAAAATGACTCTGGTTGTTGTTACTAAAAAGAACACACATGCAATGACACTGGTTCTTGTTACTAAAAAGAACACACATGCAATGACACTGGTGGATCCATAGGTGGATTGTGAAGAGAACACACATGCAATGACATTGGTGGATCCATAGGTGGTATTGAAAAGAACACACATGCAAAATGACTGGTTGTTGTTACTAAAAAGAACACACATGCAATGACACTGGTGGATCAATGTGTGGTCTCTATAGAGAACACGCATTTCAATGACACTGGTGGATCCATATGTGGTATGTGAAAAGAACACGCAATGACTCTGGTTGTTGTTAGTGAAAAGAGCACACATGCAATGACACAGGTGGATCCATGTGTGGTCTCTGTAGAGAACACGCATTTCAATGACACTAGTGGATCCATATGTGCTATGTGAAAAGAACACACATGCAATGACTTTGGTTGTTGTTAGTGAAAAGAACACACATGCAATGACACTGGTGGATCCATAGGTGGTTTGTGAAAAGAACACACATGCAAAATGACTCTGGTTGTTGTTACTAAAAAGAACACACATGCAATGACACTGGTAGATCCATAGGTGGATTGTGAAGAGAACACACATGCAATGATACTGGTGGATCCATATGTCGTATGTGGAAAGAGCACCCATGCAATGACTCTGGTTGTTGTTAGTGAAAAGAACACACATGCAATGACACTGGTGGATCCATGTGTGGTATCCAAAGAGAGCACACATTTCAAGGACTCTTGTTGTTGTTAGTAAAAAGAACACATATGCAATGACACTGGTGGATCCGTGTGTGGTCTCTGAAGAGTGCACACATGCAATGACACTGGTTGTTGTTACTAAAAAGAACACACATGCAATGACACTGGTGGATCCATAGGTGGACTGTGAAGAGAACACACATGCAATGACATTGGTGGATCCATAGGTGGTATTGAAAAGAACACACATGCAAAATGACTGGTTGTTGTTACTAAAAAGAACACACATGCAATGACACTGGTGCATCAATGTGTGGTCTCTATAGAGAACACGCATTTCAATGACACTGGTGGATCCATATGTCGTATGTGAAAAGAACAAACATGCAATGACTCTGGTTGTTGTTAGTGAAAAGAGCACACATGCAATGACACTGGTGGATCCATAGGTGGTATGTGAGAAGAACACACATGCAAAATGACTCTAGTTGTTGTTACTAAAAAGAACACACATGCAATGACACTGGTAGATCCATGGTTGGATTGTGAAAAGAACAGGCATGCAATGACACTGGTGGATCCATAGGTGGTATGTGAAAAGAACAAACATGCAAAATGACTCTGGTTGTTGTTACTAAAAAGAACACACATGCAATGACACACGTGGATCCATAGGTGGTATGTGAAGAGAACACACGTGCAAAATGACTCTGGTTGTTGTTACTAAAAAGAACACACATGCAAAATTACACTGGTGGGATCCATGGGTGGATTGTGAAAAGAAAACACATGCAATGACACTGGTGGATCCATAGGTGGTATGTGAAAAGAAGACACATGCAAAATGACTCTGGTTGTTACTAAAAAGAACACACATGCAATGACACTGGTGGATCCATGGGTGGATTGTGAAAAGAACACACATGCAATGACACTGGTGGATCCATATGTGGTATGTCAAAAGAACACACATGCAAAATAACTCTGGTTGTTACTAAAAAGAACACACATGTAATGACACTGGTGGATCCGTAGGTGGTATGTGAGAAGAACACACATGCAAAATGACTCTGGTTGTTGTTACTAAAAAGAACACACATGCAATGACACTAGTGGATCCATGGGTGGATTGTGAAAAGAACAGACATGCAATGACACTGGTGGATCCATAGGTGTTATGTGAAAAGAACACACATGCAAAATGACTCTGGTTGTTGTTACTAAAAAGAACACACATGCAATGACACTGGTGGATCCATGTGTGGTCTCTGTAGAGAACACACATTTCAATGACACTGGTGGATCCATATGTGGTATGTGAAAAGAACACACATGCAATGACTCTGGTTGTTGTTAGTTAAAAGAGCACACATGCAATGACACTGGTGGATCCATAGGTGGTATGTGAGAAGAACACACATGCAAAATGACTCTGGTTGTTGTTACTAAAAAGAACACACATGCAATGACACTGGTGGATCCATGGGTGGATTGTGAAAAGAACAGACATGCAATGACACTGGTGGATCCATAGGTGGTATGTGAAAAGAACACACATGCAAAATGACTCTGGTTGTTGTTAGTAAAAAGAACACACATGCAATGACACACGTGGATCCATAGGTGGTATGTGAAGAGAACACACATGCAAAATGACTCTGGTTGTTGTTACTAAAAAGAACACACATGCAAAATGACTCTGGTGGGATCCATGGGTGGCTTGTGAAAAGAAAACACATGCAATGACACTGGTGGATCCATAGGTGGTATGTGAAAAGAAGACACATGCAAAATGACTCTGGTTGTTACTAAAAAGAACACACATGCAATGACACTGGTGGATCCATCGGTGGATTGTGAAAATAACACACATGCAATGACACTGGTGGATCCATATGTGGTATGTGAAAAGAACACACATGCAAAATGACTCTGGTTGTTACTAAAAAGAACACACATGCAATGACACTGGTGGATCCATGTGTGGTCTCTATAGAGAACACACATTTCAATCAAACTGGTGGATCCATATGTGTTATGTGAAAAGAACACACATGCAATGACTTCGTTGTTGTTAGTGAAATGAACACACATGCAATGACACTGGTGGATCCATAGGTGGTATGTGAGAAGAACACACATTTCAATGACTCTGGTTATCATTACTGAAAAGAACACACATGCAATGACACTGGTGGATCCATAGGTGGTATGTGAAGAGATCACACATGCAAAATGACTCTGGTTGTTACTAAAAAGAACACACATTCAATGACACGGGTGGATCTATGCGTGGATTGTGAAAAGAAAACACATGCAATGACACTGGTGGATCCATAGGTGGTTTGTGAAAAGAACACACATGCAAAATGACTCTGGTTGTTGTTGCTAAAAAGAACACACATGCAATGACACTGGTGGATCCATAAGTGGATTGTGAAGAGAACACACATGCAATGACACTGCTGATCCATATGTGGTATGTGAAAACAACACACATGTAATGACTCTGGTTGTTGTTAGTGAAAAGAACACACATGCAATGACATTGGTAGATTCAAAGGTGGTATGTGAAGAGATCACACATTTCAATGACTCTTGTTGTTGTTCGTAAAAAGAACACACATGCAATGACACTAGTGGATCCATGTGCGGTCTCTGAAGAGAGGACACATGCAATGACACTAGTGGATCCATGTGCGGTCTCTGAAGAGAGGACACATGCAATGACACTGGTTGTTGTTACTAAAAAGAACACACATGCAATGACACTGGTCGATCCATAGGTGGATTGTGAAGAGAACACACATGCAATGACACTGGTGAATCCATAAGTGGTATGTGAAAAGAACACACATGCCAAATGACTCTGGTTGTTACTAAAAAGAACACACATGCAATGACACTGGTGGATCCATGTGTGGTCTCTGTAGAGAACACACATTTCAATCACACTGGTGGATCCATATGTGGTATGTCAAAAGAACACGCATGCAATGACTCTAGTTGTTGTTAGTGAAATGAACACACATGCAATGACACTGGTGGATCCATAGGTGGTATGTGAGAAGAACACACATGCAAAATGACTCTGGTTGTTGTTACTAAAAAGAACACACATGCAATGACACTAGTTCTTGTTACTAAAAAGAACACACATGCAATGACACTGGTGGATCCATAGGTGGATTGTGAAGAGAACACACATGCAATGACATTGGTGGATCCATAGGTGGTATTGAAAAGAACACACATGCAAAATGACTGGTTGTTGTTACTAAAAAGAACACACATGCAATGACACTGGTGGATAAATGTGTGGTCTCTATAGAGAACACGAATTTCAATGACACTGGTGGATCCATATGTGGTATGTGAAAAGAACACGCAATGACTCTAGTTGTTGTTAGTGAAAAGAGCACACATGCAATGACACTGGTGGATCCATAGGTGGTATGTGAGAAGAACACACATGCAAAATAACTCTGGTTGTTGTTACTAAAAAGAACACACATGCAATAACACTGGTGGATCCATGGGTGGATTGTGAAAAGAACAGACATGCAATGACACTGGTGGATCCATAGGTGGTATGTGAAAAAGAACACACATGCAAAATGACTCTGGTTGTTGTTACTAAAAAGAACACACATGCAATGACACACGTGGATCCATGGGTGGTATGTGAAGAGAACACACATGCAAAATGACTCTGGTTGTTGTTACTAAAAAGAACACACATGCAAAATGACACTGGTGGGATCCATGGGTGGATTGTGAAAAGAAAACACATGCAATGACACTGGTGGATCCATAGGTGGTATGTGAAAAGAAGACACATGCAAAATGACTCTGGTTGTTACTAAAAAGAACACACATGCAATGAGACTGGTGGATCCATATGTGTTATGTGAAAAGAACACACATGCAAAATGACTCTAGTTGTAACTAAAAAGAACACACATGCAATGACACTGGTGGATCCATGTGTGGTCTCTATAGAGAACACACATTTCAATCACACTGGTGGATCCATATGTGTTATGTGAAAAGAACACACATGCAATGACTTTGTTGTTGTTAGTGAAATGAACACACATGCAATGACACTGGTGGATCCATAGGTGGTATGTGAGAAGAACACACATTTCAATGACTCTAGTTGTTGTTACTAAAAAGAACACACATGCAATGACACTGGTGGATCCATAGGTGGTATGTGAAGAGATCACACATGCAAAATGACTCTGGTTGTTGTTACTAAAAAGAACACACATGCAATGACACTGGTGGATCCATGCGTGGATTGTGAAAAGAAAACACATGCAATGACACTGGTGGATCCATAGGTGGTTTGTGAAAAGAACACACATGCAAAATGACTCTGGTTGTTGTTACTAAAAAGAACACACATGCAATGACACTGGTGGATCCATAGGTGGATTGTGAAGAGAATACACATGCAATGACACTGCTGATCCATATGTGGTATGTGAAAAGAACACACATGCAATGACTCTGGTTGTTGTTAGTGAAAAGAACACACATGCAATGACATTGGTGGATTCAAAGGTGGTATGTGAAGAGATCACACATTTCAATGACTCTTGTTGTTGTTAGTAAAAAGAACACACATGCAATGACACTAGTGGATCCATGTGCGGTCTCTGAAGAGAGCACACATGCAATGACACTGGTTGTTGTTACTAAAAAGAACACACATGCAATGACACTGGTCGATCCATAGGTGGATTGTGAAGAGAACACACATGCAATGACACTGGTGGATCCATAAGTGGTATGTGAAAAGAACACACATGCAAAATGATTCTGGTTGTTACTAAAAAGAACACACATGCAATGACACTGGTGGATCCATGTGTGGTCTCTGTAGAGAACACACATTTCAATCACACTTGTGGATCCATATGTGGTATGTGAAAAGAACACGCATGCAATGACTCTGGTTGTTGTTAGTGAAATGAACACACATGCAATGACACTGGTGGATCCATAGGTGGTATGTGAGAAGAACACACATGCAAAATGACTCTGGTTGTTGTTACTAAAAAGAACACACATGCAATGACACTGGTTGTTGTTACTAAAAAGAACACACATGCAATGACACTGGTGGATCCATAGGTGTTATGTGAAAAGAACACACATGCAAAATGACTCTGGTTGTTGTTACTAAAAAGAACACACATGCAATGACACTGGTGGATCCATGTGTGGTCTCTGTAGAGAACACGCATTTCAATGACACTGGTGGATCCATATGTGGTATGTGAAAAGAACACACATGCAATGACTCTGGTTGTTGTTAGTGAAAAGAGCACACATGCAATGACACTGGTGGATCCATAGGTGGTATGTGAGAAGAACACACATGCAAAATGACTCTGGTTGTTGTTACTAAAAAGAACACACATGCAATGACACTGGTGGATCCATGGGTGGATTGTGAAAAGAACAGACATGCAATGACACTGGTGGATCCATAGGTGGTATGTGAAAAGAACACACATGCAAAATGACTCTGGTTGTTACTAAAAAGAACACACATGCAATGACACTGGTGGATCCATGTGTGGTCTCTGTAGAGAACACGCATTTCAATGACACTGGTGGATCCATATGTGGTATGTGAAAAGAACACACATGCAATGACTCTGGTTGTTGTTAGTGAAAAGAGCACACATGCAATGACACTGGTGGATCCATAGGTGGTATGTGAGAAGAACACACATGCAAAATGACTCTGGTTGTTGTTACTAAAAAGAACACACATGCAATGACACTGGTGGATCCATGGGTGGATTGTGAAAAGAACAGACATGCAATGACACTGGTGGATCCATAGGTGGTATGTGAAAAGAACACACATGCAAAATGACTCTGGTTGTTGTTACTAAAAAGAACACACATGCAATGACACACGTGGATCCATAGGTGGTATGTGAAGAGAACACACATGCAAAATGACTCTGGTTGTTGTTACTAAAAAGAACACACATGCAAAATGACACTGGTGGGATCCATGGGTGGCTTGTGAAAAGAAAACACATGCAATGACACTGGTCGATCCATAGGTGGTATGTGAAAAGAAGACACATACAAAATGACTCTGGTTGTTACTAAAAAGAACACACATGCAATGACACTGGTGGATCCATCGATGGATTGTGAAAAGAACACACATGCAATGACACTGGTGGATCCATATGTGGTATGTGAAAAGAACACACATGCAAAATGACTCTGGTTGTTACTAAAAAGAACACACATGCAATGACACTGGTGGATCCATGTGTGGTCTCTATAGAGAGCACACCTATTTCAATCACACTGGTGGATCCATATGTGTTATGTGAAAAGAACACACATGCAATGACTTCGTTGTTGTTAGTGAAATGAACACACATGCAATGACACTGGTGGATCCATAGGTGGTATGTGAGAAGAACTCACATATCAATGACTCTGGTTATCGTTACTAAAAAGAACACACATGCAATGACACTGGTGGATCCATAGGTGGTATGTGAAGAGATCACACATGCAAAATGACTCTGGTTGTTGTTACTAAAAAGAACACACATGCAATGACACGGGTAGATCCATGCGTGGATTGTGAAAAGAAAACACATGCAATGACACTGGTGGATCCATAGGTGGTTTGTGAAAAGAACACACATGCAAAATGACTCTGGTTGTTGTTACTAAAAAGAACACACATGCAATGACACTGGTGGATCCATAAGTGGATTGTGAAGAGAACACACATGCAATGACATTGCGGATCCATATGTGGTATGTGAAAAGAACACACATGCAATGACTCTGGTTGTTGTTAGTGAAAAGAACACACATGCAATGACATTGGTAGATTCAAAGGTGGTATGTGAAGAGATCACACATTTCAATGACTCTTGTTGTTGTTGTAAAAAGAACACACATGCAATGACACTAGTGGATCCATGTGCGGTCTCTGAAGAGAGGACACATGCAATGACACTAGTGGATCCATGTGCGGTCTCTGAAGAGAGGACACATGCAATGACACTGGTTGTTGTTACTAAAAAGAACACACATGCAATGACACTGGTCGATCCATAGGTGGATTGTGAAGAGAACACACATGCAATGACACTGGTGAATCCATAAGTGGTATGTGAAAAGAACACACATGCAAAATGACTCTGGTGGTTACTAAAAAGAACACACATGCAATGACACTGGTGGATCCATGTGTGGTCTCTGTAGAGAACACACATTTCAATCACACTGGTGGATCCATATGTGGTATGTGAAAAGAACACGCATGCAATGACTCTGGTTGTTGTTAGTGAAATGAACACACATGCAATGACACTGGTGGATCCATAGGTGGTATGTGAGAAGAACACACATGCAAAATGACTCTGGTTGTTGTTACTAAAAAGAACACACATGCAATGACACTGGTTGTTGTTACTAAAAAGAACACACATGCAATGACACTGGTACTACAACAAGAACCCCCCTTCGGCAACGCATCAATGCGTTGCCTGATGTCCATATAAGCGTTGGTAGCGTCTACACCAACGGATTTACTATGCGTTGCCGTTGGTGGCGTTGCAAGGGTCTATAACCACACATATACATACGTTGGTAACCGACATGAAGAAGCGTTGTAAACTAGCAACGTATACAGTTAGAGCCGAGCAACACTTCATATGCGTTGGTGGTTACTCTACATGAATGGATTTTGAAATAGATAGAAAAAATCATTTTTCCAAATCATAAAAGAGTTACGAGATAGATCGAACAATTAATAGTAGATTCTATATCACAAATAGTTATCATACGTTCAACTTTGATATTGCACATGAACCACAATATAGTAAACAGAAAGAATTCATATATTAAATTAACTCGATGTCTTTACAAAGAACACGATCCAATGAATACAAGATGTGTATGCGTGGAAATGAAATTCTAGAATATAATTTATAACTATCAGGTAGTAGCACTTTTCTTGAACTTGCTATGAGCATTTCAGCCTTGCATCGTCCTTTTAATGTGGAAATCTACAACAACAGAGAAAATTTCGATAAGTAACGTACTGTTAGTGAGATAATCAATAAATTAATAAAAAACAATATTCTCTCTGTTTCAAACTAGTTGTCTTTGATTTGTATAGAACATGTCTAGATACATCCGTATCTAGACAAATCTGAGACATCTAAGTTGAGACCGAGAAAGTACAATTTATAATAGTTGTGTGACCACCTGTTAGTCTACTGATTACATGATTTAAAAGAATATGGCAAATAGAATAAAATATGTAGTGTCATAATTCGCTAAGAATTTATGTGTTTTGCTGACTCGAAAATACACCATGCATTATTCAGAAGTAGCTAAATGCACATGAAACTAAATTAATATATATTTGCACACTTGCTAGTATGTGAGATGCCTAGACTGATATATTTGACACCATAATTACCTCAGGACAAAGGAGGTCAGCAGGCTGTTCCACATACTCTGATTGCTTTACGACCTTCTTTACAATCATGGCTTTATACTTCTCATAGTTGCGGGGCACAAACACTGGAGATTTACCTCTTATCTGAAACTGCTGCAGAAGTACAAAGCACGCGTTGACAAAAGAAACCAAAGGAAATATCAGAATTGGTGTATATAGACCAATGTAAAGATTATCTGACAAAGACAACTACTCCCTCCGTTTCAAAATATAAGATGTTTTAGCATTGTGAAGCAAATGTATCTAGACTACTTTTAGTATTTAGGTTCACTCAAGTTTGAAATGAATCTACGCACTAAAAAAAGTCTAAATACATTTTCTTCATAAACCTAAAACATCTTATATTTTGAAACGGAGGGAGTACATATTACAGAATCTAGGGAGTTGCGGATATTTCAATCTCCATCGCTCCCTCGTTGAGTAGAAATGGACCTATTAAATACTTCCTCTGTCTAGAATTAGATTTATTTATCTAGAACTGCATGTATCTATATGTAAAAGGTGTCTAAATATATGTGAATTTAGATAAATTTGAGACATCTAGTTCGAGACTGAGGGAATATAAGATTGGAAATTGGGGAAGCCCCGAAACATGTGGACCATTGACATCCATATACAAATCATCAACTGCAAGATGAATTTGAGCTGATAAATTCTTTTTTTTGCACATGTATAGCCAACAGACTGAATCTGGTATGTGAGATAATTCTTACAATGCATATATAGGAAAGAACAGAACTGTGTTCTGCACATATAAAATCAATGGATTGCTCGGCACCTAACAAGCACGGTATGACTAGTATTTTTGGACCAGTTGAACAAGCGATATAGATTAAGGAACCAACCATAGAACTGTCAAATTAATCATACCAAAAACACAAGTTGAGGTTCAGGGACAACTTGCAGATCGTATTAACACCAACAGTAATATAGATTGTAGAACTTACCGTGATATAAAATTAGGGGAACAACATGTACGGAGTAGTGGAAATTGTAAAAAGGATCGATGAACTGCAGGGCATGGTCACATGATTAAGGAGAAGCTGGGTGAGGGCAGGGCAGTCGGCACTAGTTGTAGGGGATCTGGGGGCGAGCGTCCATGGACGAGGGACATGAACAGCGGGTAGAGCATCACGGATCCAATAAGCACAAAACCTAGAATAATGAAGAAAACAGATCAAGCCAACGAAAGTCTGCAATTATTTGGATGGAATTAGGAGAGAAATTGAAGCTATCCAGAACCAAATAGGATTCCCCAACCTCAAGCGGTTGCCTGACCTCAAGTGGTGCTCGTCAATGACCGGTGATACAGTTGTATTCGTCTCGCCGCCGCAAATAATTTCCTAACAATCCTCCCGATCTCAAACCCATAGCAGAACTATGCACGACCGCGGAACCCGGCCCACATCCATAGATCGGTAGATGAGATCGATATGGAGATGCCAGCGGCGGCCGATGCGTACTTGCAGCAGGAGAGGATTGGATGAGGGAAGTTATAGATCATGCCTTATTTTTTTCCAAGGAAGGTCACGCCTTACCTTTTTGTACGGGAAGTGGGGAAGTTGTTCCCTAGAAACGCATGGCCAAACCGTTGGGCCATATGCGTAGCTATACGGGGGTTCGTGGTGTAGTGTGGTGGATCCATAGGTGGATTGTGAAGAAAACACACATACAATGACATTGGTGGATCCATAGGTGGTATTGAAAAGAACACACATGCAAAATGACTAGTTGTTGTTACTAAAAAGAACACACATGCAATGACACTGGTGGGTCAATGTGTGGTCTCTATAGAGAACACGCATTTCAATGACATTGGTTGATCCATATGTGGTATGTGAAAAGAACACGCAATGACCCTGGTTGTTGTTAGTGAAAAGAGCACACATGCAATGACACTGGTGGATCCATAGGACGTATGTGAGAAGAACACACATGCAAAATAACTCTGGTTGTTGTTACTAAAAAGAACACACATCCAATGACACTGGTGGATCCATGGGTGGATTGTGAAAAGAACAGACATGCAATGACACTGGTGGATCCATAGGTGGTATGTGAAAAGAACACACATGCAAAATTACTTTGGTTGTTACTAAAAAGAACACACATGCAATGACACACGTGGATCCATAGGTGGTATGTGAAGAGAAAACACATGCAAAATGACTCTGGTTATTGTTACTAAAAAGAACACACATGCAAAATGACACTGGTGGGATCCATGGGTGGATTGTGAAAAGAAAACACATGCAATGACACTGGTGGATCCATAGGTCGTATGTGAAAAGAAGACACATGCAAAATGACTCTGGTTGTTACTAAAAAGAACACACATGCAATGACACTTGTGGATCCATGGGTGGATTGTGAAAAGAACACACATGCAATAACACTGGTGGATCCATATGTGGTATGTGAAAAGAACACACATGCAAAATGACTCTGGTTGTTACTAAAAAGAACACACATGCAATGACACTGGTGGATCCATGTGTGGTATCTATAGAGAACACACATTTCAATCACACTGGTGGATCCTTATGTGGTATGTGAAAAGGACACACATGCAATGACTCTGGTTGTTGTTAGTGAAATGAACACACATGCAATGACACACGTGGATCCATAGGTGGTATGTGAAGAGAACACACATGCAAAATGACTCTGGATTGTGAAAAGAACACACATGCAATGACACTGGTGGATCCATGTGTGGTCTCTATAGAGAACACACATTTCAATCACACTGGTGGATCCATATGTGGTATGTGAAAAGGACACACATGCAATGACTCTCGTTGTTGTTAGTGAAATGAACTCACATGCAATGACACTGGTGGATCCATATGTGGTATGTGAGAAGAACACACATTTCAATGACTCTAGTTGTTGTTACTAAAAAGAACACACATGCAATGACACTGGTGGATCCATAGGTGGTATGTGAAGAGATCACACATGCAAAATGACTCTGGTTGTTGTTACTAAAAAGAACACACATGCAATGACACTGGTGGATCCATGGGTGGATTGGGAAAAGAACACACATGCAATGACATTGGTGGATCCATAAGTGGTATGTGAAAAGAACACACATGCAAAATGACTCTGGTTGTTGTTACTAAAAAGAACACACATGCAATGACACTAGTGGATCCATAGGTGGATTGTGAAGAGAACACACATGCAATGACACTGGTTGTTGTTACTAAAAAGAACACACATGCAATGACACCGGTGGATCCATAGGTGGATTGTGAAGAGAACACACATGTAATGACACTGGTTGTTGTTACTAAAAAGAACTCACATGCAATGACACTGGTGGATTCATGGGTGGATAGTGAAAAGAACACACATGCAATGACACTGGTGGATCCATAGGTCGTTTGTGAGAAGAACACACATGCAAAATGACTCTAGCTGTTGTTACTAAAAAGAACACACATGCAATGACACTGGTGGATCCATAGGTGGATTGTGAAGAGAACACACATGCAATGACACTGGTGATCCATATGTGGTATGTGAAAAGAACACATCTGCAATGACTCTGGTTGTTGTTAGTGAAAAGAACACACATGCAATGACATTGGTGGATCCATAGGTGGTATGTGAAGAGATCACACATTTAAATGACTCTTGTTGTTGTTAGTAAAAAGAACACACATGCAATGCACTGGTGGATCCATGTGTGGTCTCTAAAGAGAGTTCATATGTAATGACACTGGTTGTTGTTACTAAAAAGAACACACATGCAATGACACTGGTGGATCCATAGGTGGATTGTCAAGAGAACACACATGCAATGACACTGGTGGATCCATAGGTGGTATGTGCAAATAACACACATGCAAAATGACTGGTTGTTACTAAAAAGAACACACATGAAATGACACCGGTCTTTGTAGAGAACACGCATTTCAATGACACTGGTGGATCCATATGTGGTATGTGAAAAGCACACACATGCAATGACTCTGGTTGTTGTTAGTGAAAATAACACACATGCAATGACACTGGTGGATCCATATGTGGTATGTGAGAAGAACACACATGCAAAATGACTCTGGTTATTGTTACTAAAAAGAACACACATGCAATGACACTGGTGGATCCATGTGTGGTCTCTGTAGGGAACACGCATTTCAACGACACTAGTGGATCCATATGTGGTATGTGAAAAGGACACACATGCAATGACTCTGGTTGTTAGTGAAAAGAACACACATGCAATGACACTGGTGGATCCATAGGTGGTATGTGAGAATAACACACATGCAAAATGACTCTGGTTGTTGTTGCTAAAAAGAACACACATGCAATGACACTAGTGGATCCATGGGTGGATTGTGAAAAGAACAGATATGCAACGACACCGGTGGATCCATAGGTGGTATGTGAAAAGAACACGCAATGACTCTGGTTGTTGTTAGTGAAAAGAGCACACATGAAATGACACTGGTGGATCCGTAGGTGGTATGTGAGAAGAACACACATGCAAAATGACTCTGGTTGTTGTTACTAAAAAGAACACACATGCAATGACACTGGTGGATCCATGGGTGGATTGTGAAAAGAACAGACATGCAATGACACTGGTGGATCCATAGGTGGTATGTGAAAAGAACACACATGCAAAATGACTCTGGTTGTTGTTACTAAAAAGAACACACATGCAATGACACAGGTGGATCCATAGGTGGTATGTGAAGAGAACACACATGCAAAATGACTCTGGTTGTTGTTACTAAAAAGAACACACATGCAAAATGACACTGGTGGGATCCATGGGTGGATTGTGAAAAGAAAACACATGCAATGACACTGGTGGATCCATAGGTGGTATGTAAAAAGAAGACACATGCAAAATGACTCTGGTTGTTACTAAAAAGAACAGACATGCAATGACACTAGTGGATCCATATGTGTTATGTGAAAAACACACATGCAAAATGACTCTGGTTGTTACTAAAAAGAACACACATGCAATGACACTGGTGGATCCATGTGTGGTCTCTATAAAGAACACACATTTCAATCACACTGGTGGATCCATATGTGTTATGTGAAAAGAACACACATGCAATGAATTTGTTGTTGTTAGTAAAATGAACACACATGCAATGACACTGGTGGATCCATAGGTGGTATGTGAGAAGAACACACATTTCAATGACTCTAGTTGTTGTTACTAAAAAGAACACACATGTAATAACACTGGTGGAACCATAGGTGGTATGTGAAGAGATCACACATGCAAAATGACTCTAGTTGTTGTTACTAAAAAGAACACACATGCAATGACACTGTTGGATCCATGCGTGGATTGTGAAAAGAAAACACATGCAATGACACTGGTGGATCCATAGGTGGTTTGTGAAAAGAACACAAATGCAAAATGACTCTGGTTGTTGTTACTAAAAAGAACACACATGCAATGACACTGGTGGATCCATAGGTGGATTGTGAAGAGAGTACACATGCAATGACACTGCTGATCCATATGTGGTATGTGAAAAGAACACACATGCAATGACTCTGGTTGTTGTTAGTGAAAAGAACAAACATGCAATGACATTGGTGGATTCAAAGGTGGTATGTGAAGAGATCACACATTTCAATGACTCTTGTTGTTGTTAGTAAAAAGAACACACATGCAATGACACTAGTGGATCCATGTGCGGTCTCTGAAGAGAGCACACATGCAATGCCACTGGTTGTTGTTACTAAAAAGAACACACATGCAATGACACTGGTCGATCCATAGGTGGATTGCGAAGAGAACACACATGCAATGACACTGGTGGATCCATAATTGGTATGTGAAAAGAACACACATGCAAAATGACTCTGGTTGTTACTAAAAAGAACACACATGCAATGACACTGGTGGATCCATGTGTGGTCTCCGTAGAGAACACACATTTCAATCACACCGGTGGATCCATATGTGGTATGTGAAAAGAACACGCATGCAATGACTCTGGTTGTTGTTAGTTAAATGAACACACATGCAATGACACTGGTGGATCCATAGGTGGTATGTGAGAAGAACACACATGCAAAATGACTCTGGTTGTTGTTACTAAAAGAACACACATGCAATGACACTGGTTGTTGTTACTAAAAAGAACACACATGCAATGACACTGGTGGATCCATAGGTGGATTGTGAAGAGAACACACATGCAATGACATTGGTGGATCCATAGGTGGTATTGAAAAGAACACACATGCAAAATGACTAGTTGTTGTTACTAAAAAGAACACACATACAATGACACTGGTGGGTCAATGTGTGGTCTCTATAGAGAACACGCATTTCAATGACACTGGTGGATCCATATGTGGTATGTGAAAAGAACACGCAATGACCCTGGTTGTTGTTAGTGAAAAGAGCACACATGCAATGACACTGGTGGATCCATAGGTCGTATGTGAGAAGACCACACATGCAAAATGACTCTGGTTGTTGTTACTAAAAAGAACACACATGCAATTACACTGGTGGATCCATGGGTGGATTGTGAAAAGAACAGACATGCAATGACACTGGTGGATCCATAGGTGGTATGTGAAAAGAACACACATGCAAAATGACTCTGGTTGTTGTTACTAAAAAGAACACACATGCAATGACACACGTGGATCCATAGGTGGTATGTGAAGAGAAAACACATGCAACATGACTCTGGTTGTTGTTACTAAAAAGAAGACACATGCAAAATGACACTGGTGGGATCCATGGGTGGATTGTGAAAAGAAAACACATGCAATGACACTGGTGGATCCATAGGTGGTATGTGAAAAGAAGACACATGCAAAATGACTCTGGTTGTTACTAAAAAGAACACACATGCAATGACACTGGTGGATCCATGGGTGGATTGTGAAAAGAACACACATGCAATGACACTGGTGGATCCATATGTGGTATGTGAAAAGAACACACATGCAAAATGACTCTGGTTGTTACTAAAAAGAACACACATGCAATGACACTGGTGGATCCATGTGTGGTATCTATAGAGAACACACATTTCAATCACACTGGTGGATCCTTATGTGGTATGTGAAAAGGACACACATGCAATGACTCTGGTTGTTGTTAGTGAAATGAACACACATGCAATGACACTGGTGGATCCATAGGTGGTATGTGAGAAGAGCACACATTTCAATGACTCTAATTGTTGTTACAAAAAAGAACACACATGCAATGACACTGGTGGATCCATAGGTGGTATGTGAAGATATCACACATGCAAAATGACTCTGGTTGTTGTTACTAAAAAGAACACACATGCAATGACACACGTGGATCCATAGGTGGTATGTGAAGAGAAAACACATGCAACATGACTCTGGTTGTTGTTACTAAAAAGAAGACACATGCAAAATGACACTGGTGGGATCCATGGGTGGATTGTGAAAAGAAAACACATGCAATGACACTGGTGGATCCATAGGTGGTATGTGAAAAGAAGACACATGCAAAATGACTCTGGTTGTTACTAAAAAGAACACACATGCAATGACACTGGTGGATCCATGGGTGGATTGTGAAAAGAACACACATGCAATGACACTGGTGGATCCATATGTGGTATGTGAAAAGAACACACATGCAAAATGACTCTGGTTGTTACTAAAAAGAACACACATGCAATGACACTGGTGGATCCATGTGTGGTATCTATAGAGAACACACATTTCAATCACACTGGTGGATCCTTATGTGGTATGTGAAAAGGACACACATGCAATGACTCTGGTTGTTGTTAGTGAAATGAACACACATGCAATGACACTGGTGGATCCATAGGTGGTATGTGAGAAGAGCACACATTTCAATGACTCTAATTGTTGTTACAAAAAAGAACACACATGCAATGACACTGGTGGATCCATAGGTGGTATGTGAAGATATCACACATGCAAAATGACTCTGGTTGTTGTTACTAAAAAGAACACACATGCAAAATGACACTGGTGGGATCCATGGGTGGATTGTGAAAATAAAACACATGCAATGACAATGGTGGATCCATAGGTGGTATGTGAAAAGAACACACATGCAAAATGACTCTGGTTGTTACTAAAAAGAACACACATGCAATGACACTGGTGGATCAATGTGTGGTCTCTATAGAGAACACGCATTTCAATGACACTGGTGGATCCATATGTGGTATGTGAAAAGAACACACATGCAATGACTCTGGTTGTTGTTAGTGAAAAGAG
The DNA here is from genome assembly GCA_916181665.1 of Avena sativa. Lineage (NCBI taxonomy): Eukaryota > Viridiplantae > Streptophyta > Magnoliopsida > Poales > Poaceae > Avena > Avena sativa. The sequence goes on from OV702289.1 coordinate 622,836,167, forward strand.
CACACATGAAATGACACTGGTGGATCCATAGGTGGTATGTGAGAAGAACACACATGCAAAATGACTCTGGTTGTTGTTACTAAAAAGAACACACATGCAATGACACTGGTGGATCCATGGGTGGATTGTGAAAAGAACAGACATGCAATGACACTGGTGGATCCATAGGTGGTATGTGAAAAGAACACACATGCAAAATGACTCTGGTTGTTGTTACTAAAAAGAACACACATGCAATGACACAGGTGGATCCATAGGTGGTATGTGAAGAGAACACACATGCAAAATGACTCTGGTTGTTGTTACTAAAAAGAACACACATGCAAAATGACACTGGTGGGATCCATGGGTGGATTGTGAAAAGAAAACACATGCAATGACACTGGTGGATCCATAGGTGGTATGTGAAAAGAAGACAGATGCAAAATGACTCTGGTTGTTACTAAAAAGAACACACATGCAATGACACTGGTGGATCCATATGTGTTATGTGAAAAAACACACATGCAAAATGACTCTGGTTGTTACTAAAAAGAACACACATGCAATGACACTGGTGGATCCATGTGTGGTCTCTATAAAGAACACACATTTCAATCACACTGGTGGATCCATATGTGTTATGTGAAAAGAACACACATGCAATGACTTTGTTGTTGTTAGTGAAATGAACACACATGCAATGACACTGGTGGATCCATAGGTGGTATGTGAGAAGAACACACATTTCAATGACTCTAGTTGTTGTTACTAAAAAGAACACACATGTAATGACACTGGTGGATCCATAGGTGGTATGTGAAGAGATCACACATGCAAAATGACTCTGGTTGTTACTAAAAAGAACACACATGCAATGACACTGGTGGATCCATGCGTGGATTGTGAAAAGAAAACACATGCAATGACACTGGTGGATCCATAGGTGGTTTGTGAAAAGAACACACATGCAAAATGACTCTGGTTGTTGTTACTAAAAAGAACACACATGCAATGACACTGGTGGATCCATAGGTGTATTGTGAAGAGAATACACATGCAATGACACTGCTGATCCATATGTGGTATGTGAAAAGAACACACATGCAATGACTCTGGTTGTTGTTAGTGAAAAGAACAAACATGCAATGACATTGGTGGATTCAAAGGTGGTATGTGAAGAGATCACACATTTCAATGACTCTTGTTGTTGTTAGTAAAAAGAACACACATGCAATGACACTAGTGGATCCATGTGCGGTCTCTGAAGAGAGCACACATGCAATGACACTGGTTGTTGTTACTAAAAAGAACACACATGCAATGACACTGGTCGATCCATAGGTGGATTGCGAAGAGAACACACATGCAATGACACTGGTGGATCCATAAGTGGTATGTGAAAAGAAGACACATGCAAAATGACTCTGGTTGTTACTAAAAAGAACACACATGCAATGACACTGGTGGATCCATGTGTGGTCTCTATAGAGAACACACATTTCAATCACACCGGTGGATCCATATGTGGTATGTGAAAAGAACACGCATGCAATGACTCTGGTTGTTGTTAGTGAAATGAACACACATGCAATGACACTGGTGGATCCATAGGTGGTATGTGAGAAGAGCACACATTTCAATGACTCTAATTGTTGTTACTAAAAAGAACACACATGCAATGACACTGGTGGATCCATAGGTGGTATGTGAAGATATCACACATGCAAAATGACTCTGGTTGTTGTTACTAAAAAGAACACACATGCAAAATGACACTGGTGGGATCCATGGGTGGATTGTGAAAATAAAACACATGCAATGACAATGGTGGATCCATAGGTGGTATGTGAAAAGAACACACATGCAAAATGACTCTGGTTGTTACTAAAAAGAACACACATGCAATGACACTGGTGGATCAATGTGTGGTCTCTATAGAGAACACGCATTTCAATGACACTGGTGGATCCATATGTGGTATGTGAAAAGAACACACATGCAATGACTCTGGTTGTTGTTAGTGAAAAGAGCACACATGCAATGACACTGGTGGATCCATAGGTGGTATGTGAGAAGAACACACATGCAAAATGACTCTGGTTGTTGTTACTAAAAAGAACACACATGCAATGACACTGGTGGATCCATGGGTGGATTGTGAAAAGAACAGACATGCAATGACACTGGTGGATCCATAGGTGGTATGTGAAAAGAACACACATGCAAAATGACTCTGGTTGTTGTTACTAAAAAGAACACACATGCAATGACACTGGTGGATCCATGTGTGGTCTCTGTAGGGAACACGCATTTCAACGACACTAGTGGATCCATATGTGGTATGTGAAAAGGACACACATGCAATGACTCTGGTTGTTGTTAGTGAAAAGAACACACATGCAATGACACTGGTGGATCCATAGGTGGTATGTGAGAAGAACACACATGCAAAATGACTCTCGTTGTTGTTGCTAAAAAGAACACACATGCAATGACACTGGTGGATCCATGGGTGGATTGTGAAGAGAACAGACATGCAATGACACTGGTGGATCCATAGGTGGTATGTGAAAAGAACACGCAATGACTCTGGTTGTTGTTAGTGAAAAGAGCACACATGAAATGACACTGGTGGATCCATAGGTGGTATGTGAGAAGAACACACATGCAAAATGACTCTGGTTGTTGTTACTAAAAAGAACACACATGCAATGACACTGGTGGATCCATGGGTGGATTGTGAAAAGAACAGACATGCAATGACACTGGTGGATCCATAGGTGGTATGTGAAAAGAACACACATGCAAAATGACTCTGGTTGTTGTTACTAAAAAGAACACACATGCAATGACACACGTGGATCCAAAGGTGGTATGTGAAGAGAACACACATGCAAAATGACTCTGGTTGTTGTTACTAAAAAGAACACACATGCAAAATGACACTGGTGGTATCCATGGGTGGATTGTGAAAAGAAAACACATGCAATGACACTGGTGGATCCATAGGTGGTATGTGAAAAGAAGACAGATGCAAAATGACTCTGGTTGTTACTAAAAAGAACACACATGCAATGACACTGGTGGATCCATATGTGTTATGTGAAAAAACACACATGCAAAATGACTCTGGTTGTTACTAAAAAGAACACATATGCAATGACACTGGTGGATCCATGTGTGGTCTCTATAAAGAACACACATTTCAATCACACTGGTGGATCCATATGTGTTATGTGAAAAGAACACACATGCAATGACTTTGTTGTTGTTAGTGAAATGAACACACATGCAATGACACTGGTGGATCCATAGGTGGTATGTGAGAAGAACACACATTTCAATGACTCTAGTTGTTGTTACTAAAAAGAACACACATGTAATGACACTGGTGGATCCATAGGTGGTATGTGAAGAGATCACACATGCAAAATGACTCTGGTTGTTACTAAAAAGAACACACATGCAATGACACTGGTGGATCCATGCGTGGATTGTGAAAAGAAAACACATGCAATGACACTGGTGGATCCATAGGTGGTTTGTGAAAAGAACACACATGCAAAATGACTCTGGTTGTTGTTACTAAAAAGAACACACATGCAATGACACTGGTGGATCCATAGGTGTATTGTGAAGAGAATACACATGCAATGACACTGCTGATCCATATGTGGTATGTGAAAAGAACACACATGCAATGACTCTGGTTGTTGTTAGTGAAAAGAACAAACATGCAATGACATTGGTGGATTCAAAGGTGGTATGTGAAGAGATCACACATTTCAATGACTCTTGTTGTTGTTAGTAAAAAGAACACACATGCAATGACACTAGTGGATCCATGTGCGGTCTCTGAAGAGAGCACACATGCAATGACACTGGTTGTTGTTACTAAAAAGAACACACATGCAATGACACTGGTCGATCCATAGGTGGATTGCGAAGAGAACACACATGCAATGACACTGGTGGATCCATAAGTGGTATGTGAAAAGAACACACATGCAAAATGACTCTGGTTGTTACTAAAAAGAACACACATGCAATGACACTGGTGGATCCATGTGTGGTCTCTGTAGAGAACACACATTTCGATCACACCGGTGGATCCATATGTGGTATGTGAAAAGAACACGCATGCAATGACTCTGGTTGTTGTTAGTGAAATGAACACACATGCAATGACACTGGTGGATCCATAGGTGGTATGTGAGAAGAACACACATGCAAAATGACTCTGGTTGTTACTAAAAGAACACACATGCAATGATACTGGTTGTTGTTACTAAAAAGAACACACATGCAATGACACTGGTGGATCCATAGGTGGATTGTGAAGCAACACACATGCAATGACATTGGTGGATCCATAGGTGGTATTGAAAAGAACACACATGCAAAATGACTAGTTGTTGTTACTAAAAAGAACACACATGCAATGACACTGGTGGGTCAATGTGTGGTCTCTATAGAGAACACGCATTTCAATGACACTGGTGGATCCATATGTGGTATGTGAAAAGAACACGCAATGACCCTGGTTGTTGTTAGTGAAAAGAGCACACATGCAATGACACTGGTGGATCCATAGGTCGTATGTGAGAAGAACACACATGCAAAATGACTCTGGTTGTTGTTACTAAAAAGAACACACATGCAATGACACTGGTGGATCCATGGGTGGATTGTGAAAAGAACAGACATGCAATGACACTGGTGGATCCATAGGTGGTATGTGAAAAGAACACACATGCAAAATGACTCTGGTTGTTGTTACTAAAAAGAACACACATGCAATGACACACGTAGATGCATAGGTGGTATGTGAAGAGAAAACACATGCAAAATTACTCTGGTTGTTGTTACTAAAAAGAACACACATGCAAAATGACACTGGTGGGATCCATGGGTGGATTGTGAAAAGAAAACACATGCAATGACACTGGTGGATCCATAGGTGGTATGTGAAAAGAAGACACATGCAAAATGACTCTGGTTGTTACTAAAAAGAACACACATGCAATGACACTGGTGGATCCATGGGTGGATTGTGAAAAGAACACACATGCAATGACACTGGTGGATCCATATGTGGTATGTGAAAAGAACACACATGCAAAATGACTCTGGTTGTTACTAAAAAGAACACACATGCAATGACACTGGTGGATCCATGTGTGGTATCTATAGAGAACACACATTTCAATCACACTGGTGGATCCTTATGTGGTTTGTGAAAAGGACACACATGCAATGACTCTGGTTGTTGTTAGTGAAATGAACACACATGCAATGACACTGGTGGATCCATAGGTGGTATGTGAGAAGAGCACACATTTCAATGACTCTAATTGTTGTTACAAAAAAGAACACACATGCAATGACACTGGTGGATCCATAGGTGGTATGTGAAGATATCACACATGCAAAATGACTCTGGTTGTTGTTACTAAAAAGAACACACATGCAAAATGACACTGGTGGGATCCATGGGTGGATTGTGAAAATAAAACACATGCAATGACAATGGTGGATCCATAGGTGGTATGTGAAAAGAACACACATGCAAAATGACTCTGGTTGTTACTAAAAAGAACACACATGCAATGACACTGGTGGATCAATGTGTGGTCTCTATAGAGAACACGCATTTCAATGACACTGGTGGATCCATATGTGGTATGTGAAAAGAACACACATGCAATGACTCTGGTTGTTGTTAGTGAAAAGAGCACACATGCAATGACACTGGTGGATCCATAGGTGGTATGTGAGAAGAACACACATGCAAAATGACTCTGGTTGTTGTTACTAAAAAGAACACACATGCAATGACACTGGTGGATCCATGGGTGGATTGTGAAAAGAACAGACATGCAATGACACTGGTGGATCCATAGGTGGTATGTGAAAAGAACACACATGCAAAATGACTCTGGTTGTTGTTACTAAAAAGAACACACATGCAATGACACTGGTGGATCCATGTGTGGTCTCTGTAGGGAACACGCATTTCAACGACACTAGTGGATCCATATGTGGTATGTGAAAAGGACACACATGCAATGACTCTGGTTGTTGTTAGTGAAAAGAACACACATGCAATGACACTGGTGGATCCATAGGTGGTATGTGAGAAGAACACACATGCAAAATGACTCTCGTTGTTGTTGCTAAAAAGAACACACATGCAATGACACTGGTGGATCCATGGGTGGATTGTGAAGAGAACAGACATGCAATGACACTGGTGGATCCATAGGTGGTATGTGAAAAGAACACGCAATGACTCTGGTTGTTGTTAGTGAAAAGAGCACACATGAAATGACACTGGTGGATCCATAGGTGGTATGTGAGAAGAACACACATGCAAAATGACTCTGGTTGTTGTTACTAAAAAGAACACACATGCAATGACACTGGTGGATCCATGGGTGGATTGTGAAAAGAACAGACATGCAATGACACTGGTGGATCCATAGGTGGTATGTGAAAAGAACACACATGCAAAATGACTCTGGTTGTTGTTACTAAAAAGAACACACATGCAATGACACACGTGGATCCAAAGGTGGTATGTGAAGAGAACGCACATGCAAAATGACTCTGGTTGTTGTTACTAAAAAGAACACACATGCAAAATGACACTGGTGGGATCCATGGGTGGATTGTGAAAAGAAAACACATGCAATGACACTGGTGGATCCATAGGTGGTATGTGAAAAGAAGACAGATGCAAAATGACTCTGGTTGTTACTAAAAAGAACACACATGCAATGACACTGGTGGATCCATATGTGTTATGTGAAAAAACACACATGCAAAATGACTCTGGTTGTTACTAAAAAGAACACATATGCAATGACACTGGTGGATCCATGTGTGGTCTCTATAAAGAACACACATTTCAATCACACTGGTGGATCCATATGTGTTATGTGAAAAGAACACACATGCAATGACTTTGTTGTTATTAGTGAAATGAACACACATGCAATGACACTGGTGGATCCATAGGTGGTATGTGAGAAGAACACACATTTCAATGACTCTAGTTGTTGTTACTAAAAAGAACACACATGTAATGACACTGGTGGATCCATAGGTGGTATGTGAAGAGATCACACATGCAAAATGACTCTGGTTGTTACTAAAAAGAACACACATGCAATGACACTGGTGGATCCATGCGTGGATTGTGAAAAGAAAACACATGCAATGACACTGGTGGATCCATAGGTGGTTTGTGAAAAGAACACACATGCAAAATGACTCTGGTTGTTGTTACTAAAAAGAACACACATGCAATGACACTGGTGGATCCATAGGTGTATTGTGAAGAGAATACACATGCAATGACACTGCTGATCCATATGTGGTATGTGAAAAGAACACACATGCAATGACTCTGGTTGTTGTTAGTGAAAAGAACAAACATGCAATGACATTGGTGGATTCAAAGGTGGTATGTGAAGAGATCACACATTTCAATGACTCTTGTTGTTGTTAGTAAAAAGAACACACATGCAATGACACTAGTGGATCCATGTGCGGTCTCTGAAGAGAGCACACATGCAATGACACTGGTTGTTGTTACTAAAAAGAACACACATGCAATGACACTGGTCGATCCATAGGTGGATTGCGAAGAGAACACACATGCAATGACACTGGTGGATCCATAAGTGGTATGTGAAAAGAACACACATGCAAAATGACTCTGGTTGTTACTAAAAAGAACACACATGCAATGACACTGGTGGATCCATGTGTGGTCTCTGTAGAGAACACACATTTCGATCACACCGGTGGATCCATATGTGGTATGTGAAAAGAACACGCATGCAATGACTCTGGTTGTTGTTAGTGAAATGAACACACATGCAATGACACTGGTGGATCCATAGGTGGTATGTGAGAAGAACACACATGCAAAATGACTCTGGTTGTTACTAAAAGAACACACATGCAATGATACTGGTTGTTGTTACTAAAAAGAACACACATGCAATGACACTGGTGGATCCATAGGTGGATTGTGAAGCAACACACATGCAATGACATTGGTGGATCCATAGGTGGTATTGAAAAGAACACACATGCAAAATGACTAGTTGTTGTTACTAAAAAGAACACACATGCAATGACACTGGTGGGTCAATGTGTGGTCTCTATAGAGAACACGCATTTCAATGACACTGGTGGATCCATATGTGGTATGTGAAAAGAACACGCAATGACCCTGGTTGTTGTTAGTGAAAAGAGCACACATGCAATGACACTGGTGGATCCATAGGTCGTATGTGAGAAGAACACACATGCAAAATGACTCTGGTTGTTGTTACTAAAAAGAACACACATGCAATGACACTGGTGGATCCATGGGTGGATTGTGAAAAGAACAGACATGCAATGACACTGGTGGATCCATAGGTGGTATGTGAAAAGAACACACATGCAAAATGACTCTGGTTGTTGTTACTAAAAAGAACACACATGCAATGACACACGTAGATGCATAGGTGGTATGTGAAGAGAAAACACATGCAAAATTACTCTGGTTGTTGTTACTAAAAAGAACACACATGCAAAATGACACTGGTGGGATCCATGGGTGGATTGTGAAAAGAAAACACATGCAATGACACTGGTGGATCCATAGGTGGTATGTGAAAAGAAGACACATGCAAAATGACTCTGGTTGTTACTAAAAAGAACACACATGCAATGACACTGGTGGATCCATGGGTGGATTGTGAAAAGAACACACATGCAATGACACTGGTGGATCCATATGTGGTATGTGAAAAGAACACACATGCAAAATGACTCTGGTTGTTACTAAAAAGAACACACATGCAATGACACTGGTGGATCCATGTGTGGTATCTATAGAGAACACACATTTCAATCACACTGGTGGATCCTTATGTGGTTTGTGAAAAGGACACACATGCAATGACTCTGGTTGTTGTTAGTGAAATGAACACACATGCAATGACACTGGTGGATCCATAGGTGGTATGTGAGAAGAGCACACATTTCAATGACTCTAATTGTTGTTACAAAAAAGAACACACATGCAATGACACTGGTGGATCCATAGGTGGTATGTGAAGATATCACACATGCAAAATGACTCTGGTTGTTGTTACTAAAAAGAACACACATGCAAAATGACACTGGTGGGATCCATGGGTGGATTGTGAAAATAAAACACATGCAATGACAATGGTGGATCCATAGGTGGTATGTGAAAAGAACACACATGCAAAATGACTCTGGTTGTTACTAAAAAGAACACACATGCAATGACACTGGTGGATCAATGTGTGGTCTCTATAGAGAACACGCATTTCAATGACACTGGTGGATCCATATGTGGTATGTGAAAAGAACACACATGCAATGACTCTGGTTGTTGTTAGTGAAAAGAGCACACATGAAATGACACTGGTGGATCCATAGGTGGTATGTGAGAAGAACACACATGCAAAATGACTCTGGTTGTTGTTACTAAAAAGAACACACATGCAATGACACTGGTGGATCCATGGGTGGATTGTGAAAAGAACAGACATGCAATGACACTGGTGGATCCATAGGTGGTATGTGAAAAGAACACACATGCAAAATGACTCTGGTTGTTGTTACTAAAAAGAACACACATGCAATGACACAGGTGGATCCATAGGTGGTATGTGAAGAGAACACACATGCAAAATGACTCTGGTTGTTGTTACTAAAAAGAACACACATGCAAAATGACACTGGTGGGATCCATGGGTGGATTGTGAAAAGAAAACACATGCAATGACACTGGTGGATCCATAGGTGGTATGTGAAAAGAAGACAGATGCAAAATGACTCTGGTTGTTACTAAAAAGAACACACATGCAATGACACTGGTGGATCCATATGTGTTATGTGAAAAAACACACATGCAAAATGACTCTGGTTGTTACTAAAAAGAACACACATGCAATGACACTGGTGGATCCATGTGTGGTCTCTATAAAGAACACACATTTCAATCACACTGGTGGATCCATATGTGTTATGTGAAAAGAACACACATGCAATGACTTTGTTGTTGTTAGTGAAATGAACACACATGCAATGACACTGGTGGATCCATAGGTGGTATGTGAGAAGAACACACATTTCAATGACTCTAGTTGTTGTTACTAAAAAGAACACACATGTAATGACACTGGTGGATCCATAGGTGGTATGTGAAGAGATCACACATGCAAAATGACTCTGGTTGTTACTAAAAAGAACACACATGCAATGACACTGGTGGATCCATGCGTGGATTGTGAAAAGAAAACACATGCAATGACACTGGTGGATCCATAGGTGGTTTGTGAAAAGAACACACATGCAAAATGACTCTGGTTGTTGTTACTAAAAAGAACACACATGCAATGACACTGGTGGATCCATAGGTGTATTGTGAAGAGAATACACATGCAATGACACTGCTGATCCATATGTGGTATGTGAAAAGAACACACATGCAATGACTCTGGTTGTTGTTAGTGAAAAGAACAAATATGCAATGACATTGGTGGATTCAAAGGTGGTATGTGAAGAGATCACACATTTCAATGACTCTTGTTGTTGTTAGTAAAAAGAACACACATGCAATGACACTAGTGGATCCATGTGCGGTCTCTGAAGAGAGCACACATGCAATGACACTGGTTGTTGTTACTAAAAAGAACACACATGCAATGACACTGGTCGATCCATAGGTGGATTGCGAAGAGAACACACATGCAATGACACTGGTGGATCCATAAGTGGTATGTGAAAAGAAGACACATGCAAAATGACTCTGGTTGTTACTAAAAAGAACACACATGCAATGACACTGGTGGATCCATGTGTGGTCTCTGTAGAGAACACACATTTCAATCACACCGGTGGATCCATATGTGGTATGTGAAAAGAACACGCATTCAATGACTCTGGTTGTTGTTAGTGAAATGAACACACATGCAATGACACTGGTGGATCCATAGGTGGTATGTGAGAAGAGCACACATTTCAATGACTCTAATTGTTGTTACTAAAAAGAACACACATGCAATGACACTGGTGGATCCATAGGTGGTATGTGAAGATATCACACATGCAAAATGACTCTGGTTGTTGTTACTAAAAAGAACACACATGCAAAATGACACTGGTGGGATCCATGGGTGGATTGTGAAAATAAAACACATGCAATGACAATGGTGGATCCATAGGTGGTATGTGAAAAGAACACACATGCAAAATGACTCTGGTTGTTACTAAAAAGAACACACATGCAATGACACTGGTGGATCAATGTGTGGTCTCTATAGAGAACACGCATTTCAATGACACTAGTGGATCCATATGTGGTATGTGAAAAGAACACACATGCAATGACTCTGGTTGTTGTTAGTGAAAAGAGCACACATGCAATGACACTGGTGGATCCATAGGTGGTATGTGAGAAGAACACACATGCAAAATGACTCTGGTTGTTACTAAAAAGAACACACATGCAATGACACTGGTGGATCCATGGGTGGATTGTGAAAAGAACAGACATGCAATGACACTGGTGGATCCATAGGTGGTATGTGAAAAGAACACACATGCAAAATGACTCTGGTTGTTGTTACTAAAAAGAACACACATGCAATGACACTGGTGGATCCATGTGTGGTCTCTGTAGGGAACACGCATTTCAACGACACTAGTGGATCCATATGTGGTATGTGAAAAGGACACACATGCAATGATTCTGGTTGTTGTTAGTGAAAAGAACACACATGCAATGACACTGGTGGATCCATAGGTGGTATGTGAGAAGAACACACATGCAAAATGACTCTCGTTGTTGTTGCTAAAAAGAACACACATGCGATGACACTGGTGGATCCATGGGTGGATTGTGAAGAGAACAGACATGCAATGACACTGGTGGATCCATAGGTGGTATGTGAAAAGAACACGCAATGACTCTGGTTGTTGTTAGTGAAAAGAGCACACATGAAATGACACTGGTGGATCCATAGGTGGTATGTGAGAAGAACACACATGCAAAATGACTCTGGTTGTTGTTACTAAAAAGAACACACATGCAATGACACTGGTGGATCCATGGGTGGATTGTGAAAAGAACAGACATGCAATGACACTGGTGGATCCATAGGTGGTATGTGAAAAGAACACACATGGAAAATGACTCTGGTTGTTGTTACTAAAAAGAACACACATGCAATGACACACGTGGATCCAAAGGTGGTATGTGAAGAGAACACACATGCAAAATGACTCTGGTTGTTGTTACTAAAAAGAACACACATGCAAAATGACACTGGTGGGATCCATGGGTGGATTGTGAAAAGAAAACACATGCAATGACACTGGTGGATCCATAGGTGGTATGTGAAAAGAAGACAGATGCAAAATGACTCTGGTTGTTACTAAAAAGAACACACATGCAATGACACTGGTGGATCCATATGTGTTATGTGAAAAAACACACATGCAAAATGACTCTGGTTGTTACTAAAAAGAACACATATGCAATGACACTGGTGGATCCATGTGTGGTCTCTATAAAGAACACACATTTCAATCACACTGGTGGATCCATATGTGTTATGTGAAAAGAACACACATGCAATGACTTTGTTGTTGTTAGTGAAATGAACACACATGCAATGACACTGGTGGATCCATAGGTGGTATGTGAGAAGAACACACATTTCAATGACTCTAGTTGTTGTTACTAAAAAGAACACACATGTAATGACACTGGTGGATCCATAGGTGGTATGTGAAGAGATCACACATGCAAAATGACTCTGGTTGTTACTAAAAAGAACACACATGCAATGACACTGGTGGATCCATGCGTGGATTGTGAAAAGAAAACACATGCAATGACACTGGTGGATCCATAGGTGGTTTGTGAAAAGAACACACATGCAAAATGACTCTGGTTGTTGTTACTAAAAAGAACACACATGCAATGACACTGGTGGATCCATAGGTGTATTGTGAAGAGAATACACATGCAATGACACTGCTGATCCATATGTGGTATGTGAAAAGAACACACATGCAATGACTCTGGTTGTTGTTAGTGAAAAGAACAAACATGCAATGACATTGGTGGATTCAAAGGTGGTATGTGAAGAGATCACACATTTCAATGACTCTTGTTGTTGTTAGTAAAAAGAACACACATGCAATGACACTAGTGGATCCATGTGCGGTCTCTGAAGAGAGCACACATGCAATGACACTGGTTGTTGTTACTAAAAAGAACACACATGCAATGACACTGGTCGATCCATAGGTGGATTGCGAAGAGAACACACATGCAATGACACTGGTGGATCCATAAGTGGTATGTGAAAAGAACACACATGCAAAATGACTCTGGTTGTTACTAAAAAGAACACACATGCAATGACACTGGTGGATCCATGTGTGGTCTCTGTAGAGAACACACATTTCGATCACACCGGTGGATCCATATGTGGTATGTGAAAAGAACACGCATGCAATGACTCTGGTTGTTGTTAGTGAAATGAACACACATGCAATGACACTGGTGGATCCATAGGTGGTATGTGAGAAGAACACACATGCAAAATGACTCTGGTTGTTGTTACTAAAAAGAACACACATGCAATGACACTGGTGGATCCATGGGTGGATTGTGAAAAGAACAGACATGCAATGACACTGGTGGATCCATAGGTGGTATGTGAAAAGAACACACATGGAAAATGACTCTGGTTGTTGTTACTAAAAAGAACACACATGCAATGACACACGTGGATCCAAAGGTGGTATGTGAAGAGAACACACATGCAAAATGACTCTGGTTGTTGTTACTAAAAAGAACACACATGCAAAATGACACTGGTGGGATCCATGGGTGGATTGTGAAAAGAAAACACATGCAATGACACTGGTGGATCCATAGGTGGTATGTGAAAAGAAGACAGATGCAAAATGACTCTGGTTGTTACTAAAAAGAACACACATGCAATGACACTGGTGGATCCATATGTGTTATGTGAAAAAACACACATGCAAAATGACTCTGGTTGTTACTAAAAAGAACACATATGCAATGACACTGGTGGATCCATGTGTGGTCTCTATAAAGAACACACATTTCAATCACACTGGTGGATCCATATGTGTTATGTGAAAAGAACACACATGCAATGACTTTGTTGTTGTTAGTGAAATGAACACACATGCAATGACACTGGTGGATCCATAGGTGGTATGTGAGAAGAACACACATTTCAATGACTCTAGTTGTTGTTACTAAAAAGAACACACATGTAATGACACTGGTGGATCCATAGGTGGTATGTGAAGAGATCACACATGCAAAATGACTCTGGTTGTTACTAAAAAGAACACACATGCAATGACACTGGTGGATCCATGCGTGGATTGTGAAAAGAAAACACATGCAATGACACTGGTGGATCCATAGGTGGTTTGTGAAAAGAACACACATGCAAAATGACTCTGGTTGTTGTTACTAAAAAGAACACACATGCAATGACACTGGTGGATCCATAGGTGTATTGTGAAGAGAATACACATGCAATGACACTGCTGATCCATATGTGGTATGTGAAAAGAACACACATGCAATGACTCTGGTTGTTGTTAGTGAAAAGAACAAACATGCAATGACATTGGTGGATTCAAAGGTGGTATGTGAAGAGATCACACATTTCAATGACTCTTGTTGTTGTTAGTAAAAAGAACACACATGCAATGACACTAGTGGATCCATGTGCGGTCTCTGAAGAGAGCACACATGCAATGACACTGGTTGTTGTTACTAAAAAGAACACACATGCAATGACACTGGTCGATCCATAGGTGGATTGCGAAGAGAACACACATGCAATGACACTGGTGGATCCATAAGTGGTATGTGAAAAGAACACACATGCAAAATGACTCTGGTTGTTACTAAAAAGAACACACATGCAATGACACTGGTGGATCCATGTGTGGTCTCTGTAGAGAACACACATTTCGATCACACCGGTGGATCCATATGTGGTATGTGAAAAGAACACGCATGCAATGACTCTGGTTGTTGTTAGTGAAATGAACACACATGCAATGACACTGGTGGATCCATAGGTGGTATGTGAGAATAACACACATGCAAAATGACTCTGGTTGTTACTAAAAGAACACACATGCAATGATACTGGTTGTTGTTACTAAAAAGAACACACATGCAATGACACTGGTGGATCCATAGGTGGATTGTGAAGCAACACACATGCAATGACATTGGTGGATCCATAGGTGGTATTGAAAAGAACACACATGCAAAATGACTAGTTGTTGTTACTAAAAAGAACACACATGCAATGACACTGGTGGGTCAATGTGTGGTCTCTATAGAGAACACGCATTTCAATGACACTGGTGGATCCATATGTGGTATGTGAAAAGAACACGCAATGACCCTGGTTGTTGTTAGTGAAAAGAGCACACATGCAATGACACTGGTGGATCCATAGGTCGTATGTGAGAAGAACACACATGCAAAATGACTCTGGTTGTTGTTACTAAAAAGAACACACATGCAATGACACTGGTGGATCCATGGGTGGATTGTGAAAAGAACAGACATGCAATGACACTGGTGGATCCATAGGTGGTATGTGAAAAGAACACACATGCAAAATGACTCTGGTTGTTGTTACTAAAAAGAACACACATGCAATGACACACGTGGATGCATAGGTGGTATGTGAAGAGAAAACACATGCAAAATTACTCTGGTTGTTGTTACTAAAAAGAACACACATGCAAAATGACACTGGTGGGATCCATGGGTGGATTGTGAAAAGAAAACACATGCAATGACACTGGTGGATCCATAGGTGGTATGTGAAAAGAAGACACATGCAAAATGACTCTGGTTGTTACTAAAAAGAACACACATGCAATGACACTGGTGGATCCATGGGTGGATTGTGAAAAGAACACACATGCAATGACACTGGTGGATCCATATGTGGTATGTGAAAAGAACACACATGCAAAATGACTCTGGTTGTTACTAAAAAGAACACACATGCAATGACACTGGTGGATCCATGTGTGGTATCTATAGAGAACACACATTTCAATCACACTGGTGGATCCTTATGTGGTATGTGAAAAGGACACACATGCAATGACTCTGGTTGTTGTTAGTGAAATGAACACGCATGCAATGACACTGGTGGATCCATAGGTGGTATGTGAGAAGACCACACATTTCAATGACTCTAATTGTTGTTACTCAAAAGAACACACATGCAATGACACTGGTGGATCCATAGGTGGTATGTGAAGATATCACACATGCGAAATGACTCTGGTTGTTGTTACTAAAAAGAACACACATGCAAAATGACACTGGTGGGATCCATGGGTGGATTGTGAAAATAAAACACATGCAATGACAATGGTGGATCCATAGGTGGTATGTGAAAAGAACACACATGCAAAATGACTCTGGTTGTTACTAAAAAGAACACACATGCAATGACACTGGTGGATCAATGTGTGGTCTCTATAGAGAACACGCATTTCAATGACACTGGTGGATCCATATGTGGTATGTGAAAAGAACACACATGCAATGACTCTGGTTGTTGTTAGTGAAAAGAGCACACATGCAATGACACTGGTGGATCCATAGGTGGTATGTGAGAAGAACACACATGCAAAATGTAAGGTCCCCAACCTTTAATAAGATTGAGCCCCCTGTGTTTACAATGCTAGTCCCTGGATCAATAGCTAGCATCCACAGTTCAGATGTAATATCGAGAAACAAAGGTCATAATACAACTTTATAACCAGGAATAAAATAATTTTATTTCATCAAACATAGCTCATTGGCTATTTACATTACATTGCAGCGAAATAACTATAATCATGGGTCCTTCATCTTCAAAGTGCCACAGGCAGATGTTGGTTGTAGACTTTGTAATCCTAATCAATCAATCTTCACTAAAATCAATCAAACCTGCAACATTACAAGTTACAGCCACAAGGGTCAATACATTTGAATTGTATTGGCAAGTTTCACTTTTATGAATAATATGGGTGGATCCTATCAATACATGCAAAATTGGCTAAGTGGAGTTTCAGGCTCATTTACATAAAGCAATATTTTATCCTATCTTTTCAAAAATGGTTTTTGGTCCTTTGTCAAATCTCCTTTCAAAAATCTCTTGAACTCCTTGGTAAAAACCCAAGTGTTCAAGTCCTTGTCAAAAAATCTCTTGAGCACCTTAGTAACTCCAAGTGCATCAAGTTTTGTCAAAATCTCTTGAGCTTCTTGGTAACTCCAAGTGCATCAAGTTTTGTCAAAATCTCTTGAGTTCCTTGGTAACTCCATGCGCATCAAGTTTTAAAAGTTTTCTTTTAGAAATTAGAATGTCGAGATCTTCCATAGCTTCAGGCCTTAGTTGCTCAGTATTGTCCATAATCAGGGACACGGCTAAGTACTTAGATTTTATTATCTTCTGCAGAATTTGTACACTTTACCCACATGTCCCACTCTCATCTTGTTGCCACCAGTGGCCGCTGGATTAGTACTCACCAAGATGGAATACTGGCAGATTGAGAATGTGACGAAGTCTTTCCAAAAGGTCCTCCCATACACCATTGCTAGCTTGTCTTTAGCCCTCATGGAGCATTCCAGATCCCCATGTCTAGTAACTAAAGACAATGTATGGGTCTTCCTAATGTAATTGACTAAGCCAGAGCCATAATAGCATGTGGTTGCACACGAAAGCCACAATTGGAGAAGCATGTTTAATCTCTAAGTTTCCTAGGTGGGTTTTCTTTTGGAGCACAACACAAAGAGATTGCCATAGAATGGTTCCTTTTGTTGCCACCTTCTCCAAAACTTAAAGTATCCTCCACCTAGGTGGTTCATTGAGTCCTTGTTTTATTATGTAAAACACAAGTCCTTTTCTCAACTTTGTAAAATCTCAACATGTATCTCTTTTCAAAATATAGCATGGCTAAGCATGTACAACTACAAGGTTTTCACTAAGTAATGTAAGGGAATCCTATTAGGATTTAGCATAGCATAAGTATAAAAATAGTTTTCATGCATGTTTTCAAAATCCACTAAGTATAATGAAAATAGTAGGACTTTTGTATGATAGTGTAACTTGCCTTTTTGGTAGGGAATGGTGGTTCACTCCTTGATCTTGCTAGTCTCACACTTCTCTAACTTCACTACAAGTCAATCAAGCAAACACAAAATCAACTAACATTCCAAACAAAGTCAAACAAACAATTTCACACTCACAAAGCAATGGAATCTAAGTCATGCATAAGCATGCAAAGGTTGGTTATATTGTAAGGATGGTCTCCACTAGGCTTCTAAACTTTGTAAGTTCCAAATTGGTCATTCACCAAAATGGCAAAGTCATTGGTTAGAGGGTTTTGCTCAAAAACTATTTTTAAATCCATCCGTCATTTTATGTGGTGGAAAATAATTCTATCAAGGCAAAACTTTATGTTTTTCACCAAATGAGTTGCTATTGCAAAACTTGGTGTTTTGGGTCAGTAGGTTTGGTCCAAAACATTTTCTCAAAGTTTTCTTTATGAAAGCATTTTCATAAACAAAACAATGGTTTTTAATTGGCTAGAAATGGATTAAACTAATTAATCCATTCTAATCCTTTCCAAAATCATTTTCCAAAACTTAGGTTGGTTCCTAGGGTCAGTAAGGTCACAACAAACCAAATTGCAAAGGTTTTAACCTAAAAATCATTTTTAAATGATTTTTCTAATCTAAACAAGCACTCAAAAGAATCTGCAAAATTAAACAAGCTAACAGGTACTATTTGCTAAACTAAGGGTAGGGTTGGTTAGAGCTTGCTCTCCTGAATCCAACGACATAAAATTTGTAAATTTTGGACGTGTGGATTCAAAGATACAAGGGTTTGAAAATGGCACTTAAATCTGTTTCAATTTCTGTTTTTAAAACATCTCTGGGCCACGTGTCTGTATCCTATTGGCTCATAACGGTTCGGTAGGATCGCGCGCCGTGGACCGCAGGATTTAAGTGGGATTGTGCGGTGCAGATCAAACGTAACGGTTCAGGTTAAGTGATCTATCGTGTGCATAGGATCGTGATCTAACGGCTCACATCGTATCAGCCAGGAACTGGCGGCGGAGCGGTGGCTACCGGCGGCGAAACTGTCGGTCGACGACGGAGGCGACACTACAGGAGGTGCGGGAGAAGGAGGGGTTGCTCACCGGGCTCAGGGGGTCACGGCGATGCTCAACGTACTGACAGTTCGACGAGGGGCACTCTGGTTCAGTCGTGATTCCTCGCCGGAGTAGAGGACGGCGACGGACGCGTCAGGTGGTCGTTGTGGACGGCGCTGGGGATCACCTCGAAGTGAAATGACGACACGGTTAGATGCGCAGGACTCAGGCAAGGTCGTGTGCATGAACGAGAGGTAGAGGGGTGGCCGAGAACTACCTGTGGGCTTCGCCGGAGTCGAGGCCGACGGTGGCGCGTTTGAGCCTGTCCTTGCCGACGATCTGGGGTGCCCGCGGTCGAATGGGAGGCACGGACAGAAGCGCCAGGGAGTGTGGAGTATGTGTGCGTGGTCGAGAGGTCAAGGGGAGGAAGGATATGGCCGGAATTGAGGAGGGGGCTCGTCGGAGCAGAGAGTGTTCGGGAAGGAATTGGGGCGGCCTAGGGGCGTGCTTGGGGGAGGAATCAGAGGGGAACGAGAGAGGAATCACTAGCGTTTAAAGGGGCAGGGTTATTGCGAGGAATCAATGCCTCCTTCATGCGCAATCAACGCCGGAGTAACCTCACAGCAACGGTCAGGGCGACGGGGTCTCGTTGAAGACGATGGCTGGGAATGTGGGTCCAGGTTGTCTGTGAGAGAGAGTGCGTGAGTGTGGGGTCCACTGGTCATTGAGGGTGTGGGTTAACTAATTGGTGCCAACCGTTTTTCTTCGGGGTGTGGAGCTGGGCTGGTTTGTTGGGCCTGTTGGCTAGTTGGGCTGGGTCGGTCCAACTCTATTATTTTTTTCTGTCTAAATCTTTTTCCTTTTTCTAATTCTTTTTCTGTTTTCAATTTCAGACAAATATTCAAGCAATCAAACAAGGTTCAAATCAATTCAAACAAACAACAAACTTTTCATTTGAATTTGGTTCTGTTTATCAACATAATCCAAATCCAAGATAAATTAATATTTTTATTTATTTTAGGATCCATTTAATAATTAAATAAAATGGATCTTTAATTAATAAAATAGGGTTTTGATTTATTTAATAAAATTTCCATTTGAAATCCAATTATTTTCAAAACCAAACCAGAAGGTTTTATTTGAAAAATAAAAGAATACTTGGAAACTTATTTAAATAAATAATTAAGTTTTGGTGTTTAATTAAAATGGGAAAGCCTTTACTTAAATAAAATTGGATATGTAAATCCTTATTATTTTATTTAAATAATTCTTTACTCATTTTAATCAAAACCTTTTAATAAAAGATTTCAAAGTAGTAATAAAATACTTGGTGTTCATTTAAAATGGGAAAAGCCTTTACTTAAATAAAATTGGATATTTAAATCCTTATTATTTTATTTTTATAAACCTTTACTCATTTTATCAAAACAAAAATATTTTATTACAAAAGCTTGGCCAAAAATTAATTTGGCTCACCTTTTTCATTTGAAAACAAAGTCTTTTATTAAAAGATCTAAATTAGTGTTTCCAGAACAATTTATTTTCCTTTGATAAATGTTTAACCTTATAAATCCCTTTAGGATTAATTGTTCACCATTTGGTATGGGTTTTTGGTAAGGGCTTATTAGCTTTGGAAATTCAATTTCCTTACCTTATAATATTCATAAGATTTTGTCTATGGTTCCAAACTAAGTGAAACCAATCTCTTCAACAAAAGTTTATTTTGTTTATTTATTTTTTTCACATTACAAGATTTGGAAAATCTTGGGATGTGACACAAAATGACTCTGGTTGTTGTTACTAAAAAGAACACACCTGCAATGACACTAGTGGATCCATGGGTGGATTGTGAAAAGAATAGACATGCAATGACACTGGTGGATCCATAGGTGTTATGTGAAAAGAACACACATGCAAAATGACTCTGGTTGTTGTTACTAAAAAGAACACACATGCAATGACACTGGTGGATCCATGTGTGGTCTCTGTAGAGAACACGCATTTCAATGACACTGGTGGATCAATATGTGGTATGTGAAAAGAACACACATGCAATGACTCTGGTTGTTGTTAGTGAAAAGAGCACACATGCAATGACACTGGTGGATCCATAGGTGGTATGTGAGAAGAACAAACATGCAAAATGACTCTGGTTGTTGTTACTAAAGAGAACACACATGCAATGACACTAGTGGATCCATAGGTGGATTGTGAAGAGAACACACATGCAATGACACTGGTTGTTGTTACTAAAAAGAACACACATGCAATGACACCGGTGGATCCATAGGTGGATTGTGAAGAGAACACACATGTAATGACACTGGTTGTTGTTACTAAAAAGAACACACATGCAGTGACACTGGTGGATTCATGGGTGGATAGTGAAAAGAACACACATGCAATGACACTAGTGGATCCATGGGTCGTTTGTGAAAAGAACACACATGCAAAATGACTCTAGCTGTTGTTACTAAAAAGAACACACATGCAATGAAACTGGTGGATCCATAGGTGGATTGTGAAGAGAACACACATGCAATGACACTGGTGATCCATATGTGGTATGTGAAAAGAACACATCTGCAATGACTTTGGTTGTTGTTAGTGAAAAAACACACATGCAATGACATTGGTGGATCCATAGGTGGTATGTGAAGAGATCACACATTTCAATGACTCTTGTTGTTGTTAGTAAAAAGAACACACATGCAATGCACTGGTGGATCCATGTGTGGTCTCTAAAGAGAGTTCACATGTATTGACACTGGTTGTTGTTACTAAAAAGAACACACATGCAATGACACTGGTGGATCCATAGGTGGATTGTCAAGAGAACACACATGCAATGACACTGGTGGATCCATAGGTGGTATGTGAAAATAACACACATGCAAAATGACTGGTTGTTACTAAAAAGAACACACATGAAATGACACCGGTCTTTGTAGAGAACACGCATTTCAATGACACTGGTGGATCCATATGTGGTATGTGAAAAGAACACACATGCAATGACTCTGGTTGTTGTTAGTGAAAATAACACACATGCAATGACACTGGTGGATCCATATGTGGTATGTGAGAAGAACACACATGCAAAATGACTCTAGTTATTGTTACTAAAAAGAACACACATGCAATGACACTGGTGGATCCATGTGTGGTCTCTGTAGGGAACACGCATTTCAACGACACTAGTGGATCCATATGTGGATTGTGAAAATAAAACACATGCAATGACAATGGTGGATCCATAGGTGGTATGTGAAAAGAACACACATGCAAAATGACTCTGGTTGTTACTAAAAAGAACACACATGCAATGACACTGGTGGATCAATGTGTGGTCTCTATAGAGAACACGCATTTCAATGACACTGGTGGATCCATATGTGGTATGTGAAAAGAACACACATGCAATGACTCTGGTTGTTGTTAGTGAAAAGAGCACACATGCAATGACACTGGTGGATCCATAGGTGGTATGTGAGAAGAACACACATGCAAAATGTAAGGTCCCCAACCTTTAATAAGATTGAGCCCCCTGTGTTTACAATGCTAGTCCCTGGATCAATAGCTAGCATCCACAGTTCAGATGTAATATCGAGAAACAAAGGTCATAATACAACTTTATAACCAGGAATAAAATAATTTTATTTCATCAAACATAGCTCATTGGCTATTTACATTACATTGCAGCGAAATAACTATAATCATGGGTCCTTCATCTTCAAAGTGCCACAGGCAGATGTTGGTTGTAGACTTTGTAATCCTAATCAATCAATCTTCACTAAAATCAATCAAACCTGCAACATTACAAGTTACAGCCACAAGGGTCAATACATTTGAATTGTATTGGCAAGTTTCACTTTTATGAATAATATGGGTGGATCCTATCAATACATGCAAAATTGGCTAAGTGGAGTTTCAGGCTCATTTGCATAAAGCAATATTTTATCCTATCTTTTCAAAAATGGTTTTTGGTCCTTTGTCAAATCTCCTTTCAAAAATCTCTTGAACTCCTTGGTAAAAACCCAAGTGTTCAAGTCCTTGTCAAAAAATCTCTTGAGCACCTTAGTATCTCCAAGTGCATCAAGTTTTGTCAAAATCTCTTGAGCTTCTTGGTAACTCCAAGTGCATCAAGTTTTGTCAAAATCTCTTGAGTTCCTTGGTAACTCCATGCGCATCAAGTTTTAAAAGTTTTCTTTTAGAAATTAGAATGTCGAGATCTTCCATAGCTTCAGGCCTTAGTTGCTCAGTATTGTCCATAATCAGGGACACGGCTAAGTACTTAGATTTTATTATCTTCTGCAGAATTTGTACACTTTACCCACATGTCCCACTCTCATCTTGTTGCCACCAGTGGCCGCTGGATTAGTACTCACCAAGATGGAATACTGGCAGATTGAGAATGTGACGAAGTCTTTCCAAAAGGTCCTCCCATACACCATTGCTAGCTTGTCTTTAGCCCTCATGGAGCATTCCAGATCCCCATGTCTAGTAACTAAAGACAATGTATGGGTCTTCCTAATGTAATTGACTAAGCCAGAGCCATAATAGCATGTGGTTGCACACGAAAGCCACAATTGGAGAAGCATGTTTAATCTCTAAGTTTCCTAGGTGGGTTTTCTTTTGGAGCACAACACAAAGAGATTGCCATAGAATGGTTCCTTTTGTTGCCACCTTCTCCAAAACTTAAAGTATCCTCCACCTAGGTGGTTCATTGAGTCCTTGTTTTATTATGTAAAACACAAGTCCTTTTCTCAACTTTGTAAAATCTCAACATGTATCTCTTTTCAAAATATAGCATGGCTAAGCATGTACAACTACAAGGTTTTCACTAAGTAATGTAAGGGAATCCTATTAGGATTTAGCATAGCATAAGTATAAAAATAGTTTTCATGCATGTTTTCAAAATCCACTAAGTATAATGAAAATAGTAGGACTTTTGTATGATAGTGTAACTTGCCTTTTTGGTAGGGAATGGTGGTTCACTCCTTGATCTTGCTAGTCTCACACTTCTCTAACTTCACTACAAGTCAATCAAGCAAACACAAAATCAACTAACATTCCAAACAAAGTCAAACAAACAATTTCACACTCACAAAGCAATGGAATCTAAGTCATGCATAAGCATGCAAAGGTTGGTTATATTGTAAGGATGGTCTCCACTAGGCTTCTAAAGTTTGTAAGTTCCAAATTGGTCATTCACCAAAATGGCAAAGTCATTGGTTAGAGGGTTTTGCTCAAAAACTATTTTTAAATCCATCCGTCATTTTATGTGGTGGAAAATAATTCTATCAAGGCAAAACTTTATGTTTTTCACCAAATGAGTTGCTATTGCAAAACTTGGTGTTTTGGGTCAGTAGGTTTGGTCCAAAACATTTTCTCAAAGTTTTCTTTATGAAAGCATTTTCATAAACAAAACAATGGTTTTTAATTGGCTAGAAATGGATTAAACTAATTAATCCATTCTAATCCTTTCCAAAATCATTTTCCAAAACTTAGGTTGGTTCCTAGGGTCAGTAAGGTCACAACAAACCAAATTGCAAAGGTTTTAACCTAAAAATCATTTTTAAATGATTTTTCTAATCTAAACAAGCACTCAAAAGAATCTGCAAAATTAAACAAGCTAACAGGTACTATTTGCTAAACTAAGGGTAGGGTTGGTTAGAGCTTGCTCTCCTGAATCCAACGACATAAAATTTGTAAATTTTGGACGTGTGGATTCAAAGATACAAGGGTTTGAAAATGGCACTTAAATCTGTTTCAATTTCTGTTTTTAAAACATCTCTGGGCCACGTGTCTGTATCCTATTGGCTCATAACGGTTCGGTAGGATCGCGCGCCGTGGACCGCAGGATTTAAGTGGGATTGTGCGGTGCAGATCAAACGTAACGGTTCAGGTTAAGTGATCTATCGTGTGCATAGGATCGTGATCTAACGGCTCACATCGTATCAGCCAGGAACTGGCGGCGGAGCGGTGGCTACCGGCGGCGAAACTGTCGGTCGACGACGGAGGCGACACTACAGGAGGTGCGGGAGAAGGAGGGGTTGCTCACCGGGCTCAGGGGGTCACGGCGATGCTCAACGTACTGACAGTTCGACGAGGGGCACTCTGGTTCAGTCGTGATTCCTCGCCGGAGTAGAGGACGGCGACGGACGCGTCAGGTGGTCGTTGTGGACGGCGCTGGGGATCACCTCGAAGTGAAATGACGACACGGTTAGATGCGCAGGACTCAGGCAAGGTCGTGTGCATGAACGAGAGGTAGAGGGGTGGCCGAGAACTACCTGTGGGCTTCGCCGGAGTCGAGGCCGACGGTGGCGCGTTTGAGCCTGTCCTTGCCGACGATCTGGGGTGCCCGCGGTCGAATGGGAGGCACGGACAGAAGCGCCAGGGAGTGTGGAGTATGTGTGCGTGGTCGAGAGGTCAAGGGGAGGAAGGATATGGCCGGAATTGAGGAGGGGGCTCGTCGGAGCAGAGAGTGTTCGGGAAGGAATTGGGGCGGCCTAGGGGCGTGCTTGGGGGAGGAATCAGAGGGGAACGAGAGAGGAATCACTAGCGTTTAAAGGGGCAGGGTTATTGCGAGGAATCAATGCCTCCTTCATGCGCAATCAACGCCGGAGTAACCTCACAGCAACGGTCAGGGCGACGGGGTCTCGTTGAAGACGATGGCTGGGAATGTGGGTCCAGGTTGTCTGTGAGAGAGAGTGCGTGAGTGTGGGGTCCACTGGTCATTGAGGGTGTGGGTTAACTAATTGGTGCCAACCGTTTTTCTTCGGGGTGTGGAGCTGGGCTGGTTTGTTGGGCCTGTTGGCTAGTTGGGCTGGGTCGGTCCAACTCTATTATTTTTTTCTGTCTAAATCTTTTTCCTTTTTCTAATTCTTTTTCTGTTTTCAATTTCAGACAAATATTCAAGCAATCAAACAAGGTTCAAATCAATTCAAACAAACAACAAACTTTTCATTTGAATTTGGTTCTGTTTATCAACATAATCCAAATCCAAGATAAATTAATATTTTTATTTATTTTAGGATCCATTTAATAATTAAATAAAATGGATCTTTAATTAATAAAATAGGGTTTTGATTTATTTAATAAAATTTCCATTTGAAATCCAATTATTTTCAAAACCAAACCAGAAGGTTTTATTTGAAAAATAAAAGAATACTTGGAAACTTATTTAAATAAATAATTAAGTTTTGGTGTTTAATTAAAATGGGAAAGCCTTTACTTAAATAAAATTGGATATGTAAATCCTTATTATTTTATTTAAATAATTCTTTACTCATTTTAATCAAAACCTTTTAATAAAAGATTTCAAAGTAGTAATAAAATACTTGGTGTTCATTTAAAATGGGAAAAGCCTTTACTTAAATAAAATTGGATATTTAAATCCTTATTATTTTATTTTTATAAACCTTTACTCATTTTATCAAAACAAAAATATTTTATTACAAAAGCTTGGCCAAAAATTAATTTGGCTCACCTTTTTCATTTGAAAACAAAGTCTTTTATTAAAAGATCTAAATTAGTGTTTCCAGAACAATTTATTTTCCTTTGATAAATGTTTAACCTTATAAATCCCTTTAGGATTAATTGTTCACCATTTGGTATGGGTTTTTGGTAAGGGCTTATTAGCTTTGGAAATTCAATTTCCTTACCTTATAATATTCATAAGATTTTGTCTATGGTTCCAAACTAAGTGAAACCAATCTCTTCAACAAAAGTTTATTTTGTTTATTTATTTTTTTCACATTACAAGATTTGGAAAATCTTGGGATGTGACACAAAATGACTCTGGTTGTTGTTACTAAAAAGAACACACCTGCAATGACACTAGTGGATCCATGGGTGGATTGTGAAAAGAATAGACATGCAATGACACTGGTGGATCCATAGGTGTTATGTGAAAAGAACACACATGCAAAATGACTCTGGTTGTTGTTACTAAAAAGAACACACATGGAATGACACTGGTGGATCCATGTGTGGTCTCTGTAGAGAACACGCATTTCAATGACACTGGTGGATCAATATGTGGTATGTGAAAAGAACACACATGCAATGACTCTGGTTGTTGTTAGTGAAAAGAGCACACATGCAATGACACTGGTGGATCCATAGGTGGTATGTGAGAAGAACAAACATGCAAAATGACTCTGGTTGTTGTTACTAAAGAGAACACACATGCAATGACACTAGTGGATCCATAGGTGGATTGTGAAGAGAACACACATGCAATGACACTGGTTGTTGTTACTAAAAAGAACACACATGCAATGACACCGGTGGATCCATAGGTGGATTGTGAAGAGAACACACATGTAATGACACTGGTTGTTGTTACTAAAAAGAACACACATGCAGTGACACTGGTGGATTCATGGGTGGATAGTGAAAAGAACACACATGCAATGACACTAGTGGATCCATGGGTCGTTTGTGAAAAGAACACACATGCAAAATGACTCTAGCTGTTGTTACTAAAAATAACACACATGCAATGAAACTGGTGGATCCATAGGTGGATTGTGAAGAGAACACACATGCAATGACACTGGTGATCCATATGTGGTATGTGAAAAGAACACATCTGTAATGACTTTGGTTGTTGTTAGTGAAAAAACACACATGCAATGACATTGGTGGATCCATAGGTGGTATGTGAAGAGATCACACATTTCAATGACTCTTGTTGTTGTTAGTAAAAAGAACACACATGCAATGCACTGGTGGATCCATGTGTGGTCTCTAAAGAGAGTTCACATGTATTGACACTGGTTGTTGTTACTAAAAAGAACACACATGCAATGACACTGGTGGATCCATAGGTGGATTGTCAAGAGAACACACATGCAATGACACTGGTGGATCCATAGGTGGTATGTGAAAATAACACACATGCAAAATGACTGGTTGTTACTAAAAAGAACACACATGAAATGACACCGGTCTTTGTAGAGAACACGCATTTCAATGACACTGGTGGATCCATATGTGGTATGTGAAAAGAACACACATGCAATGACTCTGGTTGTTGTTAGTGAAAATAACACACATGCAATGACACTGGTGGATCCATATGTGGTATGTGAGAAGAACACACATGCAAAATGACTCTAGTTATTGTTACTAAAAAGAACACACATGCAATGACACTGGTGGATCCATGTGTGGTCTCTGTAGGGAACACGCATTTCAACGACACTAGTGGATCCATATGTGGTATGTGAAAAGGACACACATGCAATGACTCTGGTTGTTGTTAGTGAAAAGAACACACATGCCATGACACTGGTGGATCCATAGGTGGTATGTGAGAAGAACACACATGCAAAATGACTCTGGTTGTTGTTGCTAAAAAGAACACACATGCAATGACACTGGTGGATCCATGGGTGGATTGTGAAAAGAACAGACATGCAATGACACTGGTGGATCCATAGGTGGTATGTGAAAAGAACACGCAATGACTCTGGTTGTTGTTAGTGAAAAGAGCACACATGAAATGACACTGGTGGATCCATAGGTGGTATGTGAGAAGAACACACATGCAAAATGACTCTGGTTGTTGTTACTAAAAAGAACACACATGCAATGACACTGGTGGATCCATGGGTGGATTGTGAAAAGAATAGACATGCAATGACACTGGTGGATCCATAGGTGGTATGTGAAAAGAACACACATGCAAAATGACTCTGGTTGTTGTTACTAAAAAGAACACACATGCAATGACACACGTGGTTCCATAGGTGGTATGTGAAGAGAAAACACATGCAAAATGACTCTGGTTGTTGTTACTAAAAAGAACACACATGCAAAATGACACTGGTGGGATCCATGGGTGGATTGTGAAAAGAAAACACATGCAATGACACTGGTGGATCCATAGGTGGTATGTGAAAAGAAGACACATGCAAAATGACTCTGGTTGTTACTAAAAAGAACTCACATGCAATGACACTGGTGGATCCGTGGGTGGATTGTGAAAAGAACACACATGCAATGACACTGGTGGATCCATATGTGGTATGTGAAAAGAACACACATGCAAAATGACTCTGGTTGTTACTAAAAAGAACACACATGCAATGACACTGGTGGATCCATGTGTGGTATCTATAGAGAACACACATTTCAATCACACTGGTGGATCCTTATGTGGTATGTGAAAAGGACACACATGCAATGACTCTGGTTGTTGTTAGTGAAATGAACACACATGCAATGACACTGGTGGATCCATAGGTGGTATGTGAGAAGAGCACACATTTCAATGACTCTAATTGTTGTTACTAAAAAGAACGCACATGCAATGACACTGGTGGATCCATAGGTGGTATGTGAAGATATCACACATGCAAAATGACTCTGGTTGTTGTTACTAAAAAGAACACACATGCAAAATGACACTGGTGGGATCCATGGGTGGATTGTGAAAATAAAACACATGCAATGACAATGGTGGATCCATAGGTGGTATGTGAAAAGAACAGACATGCAAAATGACTCTGGTTGTTACTAAAAAGAACACACATGCAATGACACTGGTGGATCAATGTGTGGTCTCTATAGAGAACACGCATTTCAATGACACTGGTGGATCCATATGTGGTATGTGAAAAGAACACACATGTAATGACTCTGGTTGTTGTTAGTGAAAAGAGCACACATGCAATGACACTGGTGGATCCATAGGTGGTATGTGAGAAGAACACACATGCAAAATGACTCTGGTTGTTGTTACTAAAAATAACACACATGCAATGACACTAGTGGATCCATGGGTGGATTGTGAAAAGAACAGACATGCAATGACACTGGTGGATCCATAGGTGTTATGTGAAAAGAACACACATGCAAAATGACTCTGGTTGTTGTTACTAAAAAGAACACACATGCAATGACACTGGTGGATCCATGTGTGGTCTCTGTAGAGAACACGCATTTCAATGACACTGGTGGATCCATATGTGGTATGTGAAAAGAACACACATGCAATGACTCTGGTTGTTGTTAGTGAAAAGAGCACACATGCAATGACACTGGTGGATCCATATGTGGTATATTAGAAGAACAAACATGCAAAATGACTCTGGTTGTTGTTACTAAAAAGAACACACATGCAATGGCACTGGTGGATCCATGGGTGGATTGTGAAAAGAACAGACATGCAATGACACTGGTCGATCCATAGGTGGTATGTGAAAAGAACACACATGCAAAATGACTCTGGTTGTTGTTACTAAAAAGAACACACATGCAATGACACACGTGGATCCATAGGTGGTATGTGAAGAGAACACACATGCAAAATGACTCTGGATTGTGAAAAGAACACGCATGCAATGACACTGGTGGATCCATATATGGTATGTGAAAAGAACACACATGCCAAATGACTCTGGATGTTACTAAAAAGAACACACATGCAATGACACTGGTGGATCCATGTGTGGTCTCTATAGAGAACACCCATTTAAATCACACTGGTGGATCCATATGTGGTATGTGAAAAGGACACACACGCAATGACTCTCGTTGTTCTTAGTGAAATGAACTCACATGCAATGACACTGGTGGATCCATATGTGGTATGTGAGAAGAACACACATTTCAATGACTCTAGTTGTTGTTACTAAAAAGAACACACATGCAATGACACTGGTGGATCCATAGGTGGTATGTGAAGAGATCACACATGCAAAATGACTCTGGTTGTTGTTACTAAAAAGAACACACATGCAATGACACTGGTGGATCCATGGGTGGATTGTGAAAAGAACACACATGCAATGACACTGGTGGATCCATAAGTGGTATGTGAAAAGAACACACATGCAAAATGACTCTGGTTGTTGTTACTAAAAAGAACACACATGCAATGACACTAGTGGATCCATAGGTGGATTGTGAAGAGAACACACATGCGATGACACTGGTTGTTGTTACTAAAAAGAACACACACGCAATGACACCGATGGATCCATAGGTGGATTGTGAAGAGAACACACATGTAATGACACTGGTTGTTGTTACTAAAAAGAACACACATGCAATGACACTGGTGGATTCATGGGTGGATAGTGAAAAGAACACACATGCAATGACACTGGTGGATCCATAGGTCGTTTGTGAAAAGAACACACATGCAAAATGACTCTAGCTGTTGTTACTAAAAAGAACACACATGCAATGACACTGGTGGATCCATAGGTGGATTGTGAAGAGAACACACATGCAATGACACTGGTGATCCATATGTGGTATGTGAAAAGAACACATCTGCAATGACTCTGGTTGTTGTTAGTGAAAAGAACAGACATGCAATGACATTGGTGGATCCATAGGTGGTATGTGAAGAGATCACACATTTCAATGACTCTTGTTGTTGTTAGTAAAAAGAACACACATGCAATGCACTGGTGGATCCATGTGTGGTCTCTAAAGAGAGTTCACATGTAATGACACTGGTTGTTGTTACTAAAAAGAACACACATGTAATGACACTGGTGGATCCATAGGTGGATTGTCAAGAGAACACACATGCAATGACACTGGTGGATCCATAGGTGGTATGTGAAAAGAAGACACATGCAAAATGACTCTGGTTGTTACTAAAAAGAACTCACATGCAATGACACTGGTGGATCCATGGGTGGATTGTGAAAAGAACACACATGCAATGACACTGGTGGATCCATATGTGGTATGTGAAAAGAACACACATGCAAAATGACTCTGGTTGTTACTAAAAAGAACACACATGCAATGACACTGGTGGATCCATGTGTGGTATCTATAGAGAACACACATTTCAATCACACTAGTGGATCCTTATGTGGTATGTGAAAAGGACACACATGCAATGACTCTGGTTGTTGTTAGTGAAATGAACACACATGCAATGACACTGGTGGATCCATAGGTGGTATGTGAGAAGAGCACACATTTCAATGACTCTAATTGTTGTTACTAAAAAGAACGCACATGCAATGACACTGGTGGATCCATAGGTGGTATGTGAAGATATCACACATGCAAAATGACTCTGGTTGTTGTTACTAAAAAGAACACACATGCAAAATGACACTGGTGGGATCCATGGGTGGATTGTGAAAATAAAACACATGCAATGACAATGGTGGATCCATAGGTGGTATGTGAAAAGAACAGACATGCAAAATGACTCTGGTTGTTACTAAAAAGAACACACATGCAATGACACTGGTGGATCAATGTGTGGTCTCTATAGAGAACACGCATTTCAATGACACTGGTGGATCCATATGTGGTATGTGAAAAGAACACACATGTAATGACTCTGGTTGTTGTTAGTGAAAAGAGCACACATGCAATGACACTGGTGGATCCATAGGTGGTATGTGAGAAGAACACACATGCAAAATGACTCTAGTTGTTGTTACTAAAAATAACACACATGCAATGACACTAGTGGATCCATGGGTGGATTGTGAAAAGAACAGACATGCAATGACACTGGTGGATCCATAGGTGTTATGTGAAAAGAACACACATGCAAAATGACTCTGGTTGTTGTTACTAAAAAGAATACACATGCAATGACACTGGTGGATCCATGTGTGGTCTCTGTAGAGAACACGCATTTCAATGACACTGGTGGATCCATATGTGGTATGTGAAAAGAACACACATGCAATGACTCTGGTTGTTGTTAGTGAAAAGAGCACACATGCAATGACACTGGTGGATCCATATGTGGTATGTGAGAAGAACAAACATGCAAAATGACTCTGGTTGTTGTTACTAAAAAGAACACACATGCAATGGCACTGGTGGATCCATGGGTGGATTGTGAAAAGAACAGACATGCAATGACACTGGTCGATCCATAGGTGGTATGTGAAAAGAACACACATGCAAAATGACTCTGGTTGTTGTTACTAAAAAGAACACACATGCAATGACACACGTGGATCCATAGGTGGTATGTGAAGAGAACACACATGCAAAATGACTCTGGATTGTGAAAAGAACACACATGCAATGACACTGGTGGATCCATATATGGTATGTGAAAAGAACACACATGCCAAATGACTCTGGATGTTACTAAAAAGAACACACATGCAATGACACTGGTGGATCCATGTGTGGTCTCTATAGAGAACACACATTTCAATCACACTGGTGGATCCATATGTGGTATGTGAAAAGGACACACACGCAATGACTCTCGTTGTTCTTAGTGAAATGAACTCACATGCAATGACGGATCCATATGTGGTATGTGAGAAGAACACACATTTCAATGACTCTAGTTGTTGTTACTAAAAAGAACACACATGCAATGACACTGGTGGATCCATAGGTGGTATGTGAAGAGATCACACATGCAAAATGACTCTGGTTGTTGTTACTAAAAAGAACACACATGCAATGACACTGGTGGATCCATGGGTGGATTGTGAAAAGAACACACATGCAATGACACTGGTGGATCCATAAGTTGTATGTGAAAAGAACACACATGCAAAATGACTCTGGTTGTTGTTACTAAAAAGAACACACATGCAATGACACTAGTGGATCCATAGGTGGATTGTGAAGAGAACACACATGCGATGACACTGGTTGTTGTTACTAAAAAGAACACACACGCAATGACACCGGTGGATCCATAGGTGGATTGTGAAGAGAACACACATGTAATGACACTGGTTGTTGTTACTAAAAAGAACACACATGCAATGACACTGGTGGATTCATGGGTGGATAGTGAAAAGAACACACATGCAATGACACTGGTGGATCCATAGGTCGTTTGTGAAAAGAACACACATGCAAAATGACTCTAGCTGTTGTTACTAAAAAGAACACACATGCAATGACACTGGTGGATCCATAGGTGGATTGTGAAGAGAACACACATGCAATGACACTGGTGATCCATATGTGGTATGTGAAAAGAACACATCTGCAATGACTCTGGTTGTTGTTAGTGAAAAGAACAGACATGCAATGACATTGGTGGATCCATAGGTGGTATGTGAAGAGATCACACATTTCAATGACTCTTGTTGTTGTTAGTAAAAAGAACACACATGCAATGCACTGGTGGATCCATGTGTGGTCTCTAAAGAGAGTTCACATGTAATGACACTGGTTATTGTTACTAAAAAGAACACACATGCAATGACACTGGTGGATCCATAGGTGGATTGTCAAGAGAACACACATGCAATGACACTGGTGGATCCATAGGTGGTATGTGAAAATAACACACATGCAAAATGACTGGTTGCTACTAAAAAGAACACACATGAAATGATACCGGTCTTTGTAGAGAACACGCATTTCAATGACACTGGTGGATCCATATGTGGTATGTGAAAAGAACACACATGCAATGACTCTGGTTGTTGTTAGTGAAAAGAACACACATGCAATGACACTGGTGGATCCATAGGTGGTATGTGAGAAGAACACACATGCAAAATGACTCTGGTTATTGTTACTAAAAAGAACACACATGCAATGACACTAGTGGATCCAAGTGTGGTCTCTGTAGGGAACACGCATTTCAACGACACTAGTGGATCCATATGTGGTATGTGAAAAGGACACACATGCAATGACTCTGGTTGTTGTTAGTGAAAAGAACACACATGCAATGACACTGGTGGATCCATAGGTGGTATGTGAGAAGAACACACATGCAAAATGACTCTGGTTGTTGTTGCTAAAAAGAACACACATGCAATGACACTGGTGGATCCATGGGTGGATTGTGAAAAGAACAGACATGCAATGACACTGGTGGATCCATAGGTGGTATGTGAAAAGAACACGCAATGACTCTGGTTGTTGTTAGTGAAAAGAGCACACATGAAATGACACTGGTGGATCCATAGGTGGTATGTGAGAAGAACACACATGCAAAATGACTCTGGTTGTTGTTACTAAAAAGAACACACATGCAATGACACTGGTGGATCCATGGGTGGATTGTGAAAAGAACAGACATGCAATGACACTGGTGGATCCATAGGTGGTATGTGAAAAGAACACACATGCAAAATGACTCTAGTTGTTGTTACTAAAAAGAACACACATGCAATGACACACGTGGTTCCATAGGTGGTATGTGAAGAGAAAACACATGCAAAATGACTCTGGTTGTTGTTACTAAAAAGAACACACATGCAAAATGACACTGGTGGGATCCATGGGTGGATTGTGAAAAGAAAACACATGCAATGACACTGGTGGATCCATAGGTGGTATGTGAAAAGAAGACACATGCAAAATGACTCTGGTTGTTACTAAAAAGAACTCACATGCAATGACACTGGTGGATCCATGGGTGGATTGTGAAAAGAACACACATGCAATGACACTGGTGGATTCATATGTGGTATGTGAAAAGAACACACATGCAAAATGACTCTGGTTTTTACTAAAAAGAACACACATGCAATGACACTGGTGGATCCATGTGTGGTATCTATAGAGAACACACATTTCAATCACACTGGTGGATCCTTATGTGGTATGTGAAAAGGACACACATGCAATGACTCTGGTTGTTGTTAGTGAAATGAACACACATGCAATGACACTGGTGGATCCATAGGTGGTATGTGAGAAGAGCACACATTTCAATGACTCTAATTGTTGTTACTAAAAAGAACGCACATGCAATGACACTGGTGGATCCATAGGTGGTATGTGAAGATATCACACATGCAAAATGACTCTGGTTGTTGTTACTAAAAAGAACACACATGCAAAATGACACTGGTGGGATCCATGGGTGGATTGTGAAAATAAAACACATGCAATGACAATGGTGGATCCATAGGTGGTATGTGAAAAGAACAGACATGCAAAATGACTCTGGTTGTTACTAAAAAGAACACACATGCAATGACACTGGTGGATCAATGTGTGGTCTCTATAGAGAACACGCATTTCAATGACACTGGTGGATCCATATGTGGTATGTGAAAAGAACACACATGCAATGACTCTGGTTGTTGTTAGTGAAAAGAGCACACATGCAATGACACTTGTGGATCCATAGGTGGTATGTGAGAAGAACACACATGCAAAATGACTCTGGTTGTTGTTACTAAAAATAACACACATGCAATGACACTAGTGGATCCATGGGTGGATTGTGAAAAGAACAGACATGCAATGACACTGGTGGATCCATAGGTGTTATGTGAAAAGAACACACATGCAAAATGACTCTGGTTGTTGTTACTAAAAAGAACACACATGCAATGACACTGGTGGATCCATGTGTGGTCTCTGTAGAGAACACGCATTTCAATGACACTGGTGGATCCATATGTGGTATGTGAAAAGAACACACATGCAATGACTCTGGTTGTTGTTAGTGAAAAGAGCACACATGCAATGACACTGGTGGATCCATAGGTGGTATGTGAGAAGAACAAACATGCAAAATGACTCTGGTTGTTGTTACTAAAAAGAACACACATGCAATGGCACTGGTGGATCCATGGGTGGATTGTGAAAAGAACAGACATGCAATGACACTGGTGGATCCATAGGTGGTATGTGAAAAGAACACACATGCAAAATGACTCTGGTTGTTGTTACTAAAAAGAACACACATGCAATGACACACGTGGATCCATAGGTGGTATGTGAAGAGAACACACATGCAAAATGACTCTGGATTGTGAAAAGAACACACATGCAATGACACTGGTGGATCCATATATGGTATGTGAAAAGAACACACATGCCAAATGACTCTGGATGTTACTAAAAAGAACACACATGCAATGACACTGGTGGATCCATGTGTGGTCTCTATAGAGAACACACATTTCAATCACACTGGTGGATCCATATGTGGTATGTGAAAAGGACACACATGCAATGACTCTCGTTGTTGTTAGTGAAATGAACTCACATGCAATGACACTGGTGGATCCATATGTGGTATGTGAGAAGAACACACATTTCAATGACTCTAGTTGTTGTTACTAAAAAGAACACACATGCAATGACACTGGTGGATCCATAGGTGGTATGTGAAGAGATCACACATGCAAAATGACTCTGGTTGTTGTTACTAAAAAGAACACACATGCAATGAAACTGGTGGATCCAT
This sequence comes from Avena sativa, assembly GCA_916181665.1. Lineage (NCBI taxonomy): Eukaryota > Viridiplantae > Streptophyta > Magnoliopsida > Poales > Poaceae > Avena > Avena sativa. The sequence continues at coordinate 622,873,575 of OV702289.1, forward strand.
GGGTGGATTGTGAAAAGAACACACGTGCAATGACATTGGTGGATCCATAAGTGGTATGTGAAAAGAACACACATGCAAAATGACTCTGGTTGTTGTTACTAAAAAGAACACACATGCAATGACACTAGTGGATCCATAGGTGGATTGTGAAGAGAACACACATGCAATGACTCTGGTTGTTGTTACTAAAAAGAACACACATGCAATGACACTGGTGGATCCATGGGTGGATTGTGAAAAGAACAGACATGCAATGACACTGGTGGATCCATAGGTGGTATGTGAAAAGAAGACACATGCAAAATGACTCTGGTTGTTACTAAAAAGAACAGACATGCAATGACACTGGTGGATCCATGGGTGGATTGTGAAAAGAACACACATGCAATGACACTGGTGGATCCATATGTGGTATGTGAAAAGAACACACATGCAAAATGACTCTGGTTGTTAATAAAAAGAACACACATGCAATGACACTGGTGGATCCATGTGTGGCATCTATAGAGAACACACATTTCAATCACACTGGTGGATCCTTATGTGGTATGTGAAAAGGACACACATGCAATGACTCTGGTTGTTGTTAGTGAAATGAACACACATGCAATGACACTGGTGGATCCATAGGTGGTATGTGAGAAGAGCACACATTTCAATGACTCCAATTGTTGTTACTAAAAAGAACACACATGCAATGACACTGGTGGATCCATAGGTGGTATGTGCAGATATCACACATGCAAAATGACTCTGGTTGTTGTTACTAAAAAGAACACACATGCAAAATGACACTGGTGGGATCCATGGGTCTATTGTGAAAATAAAACACATGCAATGACAATGGTGGATCCATAGGTGGTATGTGAAAAGAACACACATGCAAAATGACTCTGGTTGTTGTTACTAAAAAGAACACACATGCAATGGCACTGGTGGATCCATGGGTGGATTGTGAAAAGAACAGACATGCAATGACACTGGTGGATCCATAGGTGGTATGTGAAAAGAACACACATGCAAAATGACTCTGGTTGTTGTTACTAAAAAGAACACACATGCAATGACACACGTGGATCCATAGGTGGTATGTGAAGAGAACACACATGCAAAATGACTCTGTATTGTGAAAAGAACACAGATGCAATGACACTGGTGGATCCATATATGGTATGTGAAAAGAAGACACATGCCAAATGACTCTGGATGTTACTAAAAAGAACACACATGCAATGACACTGGTGGATCCATGTGTGGTCTCTATAGAGAACACACATTTCAATCACACTGGTGGATCCATATGTGGTATGTGAAAAGGACACACATGCAATGACTCTCGTTGTTGTTAGTGAAATGAACTCACATGCAATGACACTGGTGGATCCATATGTGGTATGTGAGAAGAACACACATTTCAATGACTCTAGTTGTTGTTACTAAAAAGAACACACATGCAATGACACTGGTGGATCCATAGGTGGTATGTGAAGAGATCACACATGCAAAATGACTCTGGTTGTTGTTACTAAAAAGAACACACATGCAATGACACTGGTGGATCCATGGGTGGATTGTGAAAAGAACACACATGCAATGACACTGGTGGATCCATAAGTGGTATGTGAAAAGAACACACATGCAAAATGACTCTGGTTGTTGTTACTAAAAAGAACACACATGCAATGACACTAGTGGATCCATAGGTGGATTGTGAAGAGAACACACATGCAATGACACTGGTTGTTGTTACTAAAAAGAACACACATGCAATGACACTGGTTGTTGTTACTAAAAAGAACACACATGCAATGACACCGGTGGATCCATAGGTGGATTGTGAAGAGAGCACACATGTAATGACACTGGTTGTTGTTACTAAAAAGAACACACATGCAATGACACTGGTGGATTCATGGGTGGATAGTGAAAAGAACACACATGCAATGACACTGGTGGATCCATAGGTCGTTTGTGAAAAGAACACACATGCAAAATGACTCTGGTTGTTACTAAAAAGAACATACATGCAATGACACTGGTGGATCCATGTGTGGTCTCTATAGAGAACACACATTTCAATCACACTGGTGGATCCATACGAGTTATGTGAAAAGAACACACATGCAATGACTTTGTTGTTGTTAGTGAAATGAACACACATGCAATGACACTGGTGGATCCATAGGTGGTATGTGAGAAGAACACACATGCAATGACACTGGTGGATCCATAGGTCGTTTGTGAAAAGAACACACATGCAAAATGACTCTAGCTGTTGTTACTAAAAAGAACACACATGCAATGACACTGGTGGATCCATAGGTGGATTGTGAAGAGAACACACATGCAATGACACTGGTGATCCATATGTGGTATGTGAAAAGAACACATCTGCAATGGCTCTGGTTGTTGTTAGTGAAAAGAACACACATGCAATGACATTGGTGGATCCATAGGTGGTATGTGAAGAGATCACACATTTCAATGACTCTTGTTGTTGTTAGTAAAAAGAACACACATGCAATGCACTGGTGGATCCATGTGTGGTCTCTAAAGAGAGTTCACATGTAATGACACTGGTTGTTGTTACTAAAAAGAACACACATGCAATGACACTGGTGGATCCATAGGTGGATTGTCAAGAGAACGCACATGCAATGACACTGGTGGATCCATAGGTGGTATGTGAAAATAACACACATGCAAAATGACTGGTTGTTACTAAAAAGAACACACATGAAATGACACTGGTCTTTGTAGAGAACACGCATTTCAATGACACTGGTGGATCCATATGTGGTATGTGAAAAGAACACACATGCAATGACTCTGGTTGTTGTTAGTGAAAAGAACACACATGCAATGACACTGGTGGATCCATATGTGCTATGTGAGAAGAACACACATGCAAAATGACTCTGGTTATTGTTACTAAAAAGAACACACATGCAATGACACTGGTGGATCCATGTGTGGTCTCTGTAGGGAACACGCATTTCAACGACACTAGTGGATCCATATGTGGTATGTGAAAAGGACACACATGCAATGACTCTGGTTGTTGTTAGTGAAAAGAACACACATGCAATGACACTGGTGGATCCATAGGTGGTATGTGAGAAGAACACACATGCAAAATGACTCTGGTTGTTGTTGCTAAAAAGAACACACATGCAATGACACTGGTGGATCCATGGGTGGATTGTGAAAAGAACAGACATGCAATGACACTGGTGGATCCATAGGTAGTATGTGAAAAGAACACGCAATGACTCTGGTTGTTGTTAGTGAAAAGAGCACACATGCAATGACACTGGTGGATCCATAGGTGGTATGTGAGAAGAACACACATGCAAAATGACTCTGGTTGTTGTTACTAAAAAGAACACACATGCAATGACACTAGTGGATCCATGGGTGGATTGTGAAAAGAACAGACATGCAATGACACTGGTGGATCCATAGGTGGTATGTGAAAAGAACACACATGCAAAATGACTCTGGTTGTTGTTACTAAAAAGAACACACATGCAATGACACACGTGGATCCATAGGTGGTATGTGAAGAGAACACACATGCAAAATGACTCTGGTTGTTGTTACTAAAAAGAACACACATGCAAAATGACACTGGTGGGATCCATGGGTGGATTGTGAAAAGAAAACACATGCAATGACACTGGTGGATCCATAGGTGGTATGTGAAAAGAAGACACATGCAAAATGACTCTGGTTGTTACTAAAAAGAACACACATGCAATGACACTGGTGGATCCATATGTGTTATGTGAAAAGAACACACATGCAAAATGACTCTGGTTGTTACTAAAAAGAACATACATGCAATGACACTGGTGGATCCATGTGTGGTCTCTATAGAGAACACACATTTCAATCACACTGGTGGATCCATACGTGTTATGTGAAAAGAACACACATGCAATGACTTTGTTGTTGTTAGTGAAATGAACACACATGCAATGACACTGGTGGATCCATAGGTGGTATGTGAGAAGAACACACATGCAATGACACTGGTGGATCCATAGGTCGTTTGTGAAAAGAACACACATGCAAAATGACTCTAGCTGTTGTTACTAAAAAGAACACACATGCAATGACACTGGTGGATCCATAGGTGGATTGTGAAGAGAACACACATGCAATGACACTGGTGATCCATATGTGGTATCTGAAAAGAACACATCTGCAATGACTCTGGTTGTTGTTAGTGAAAAGAACACACATGCAATGACATTGGTGGATCCATAGGTGGTATGTGAAGAGATCACACATTTCAATGACTCTTGTTGTTGTTAGTAAAAAGAACACACATGCAATGCACTGGTGGATCCATGTGTGGTCTCTAAAGAGAGTTCACATGTAATGACACTGGTTGTTGTTACTAAAAAGAACACACATGCAATGACACTGGTGGATCCATAGGTGGATTGTCAAGAGAACACACATGCAATGACACTGGTGGATCCATAGGTGGTATGTGAAAATAACACACATGCAAAATGACTGGTTGTTACTAAAAAGAACACACATGAAATGACACCGGTCTTTGTAGAGAACACGCATTTCAATGACACTGGTGGATCCATATGTGGTATGTGAAAAGAACACACATGCAATGACTCTGGTTGTTGTTAGTGAAAAGAACACACATGCAATGACACTGGTGGATCCATATGTGGTATGTGAGAAGAACACACATGCAAAATGACTCTGGTTATTGTTACTAAAAAGAACACACATGCAATGACACTGGTGGATCCATGTGTGGTCTCTGTAGGGAACACGCATTTCAACGACACTAGTGGATCCATATGTGGTATGTGAAAAGGACACACATGCAATGACTCTGGTTGTTGTTAGTGAAAAGAACACACATGCGATGACACTGGTGGATCCATAGGTGGTATGTGAGAAGAACACACATGCAAAATGACTCTGGTTGTTGTTGCTAAAAAGAACACACATGCAATGACACTGGTGGATCCATGGGTGGATTGTGAAAAGAACAGACATGCAATGACACTGGTGGATCCATAGGTGGTATGTGAAAAGAACACGCAATGACTCTGGTTGTTGCTAGTGAAAAGAGCACACATGAAATGACACTGGTGGATCCATAGGTGGTATGTGAGAAGAACACACATGCAAAATGACTCTGGTTGTTGTTACTAAAAAGAACACACATGCAATGACACTAGTGGATCCATGGGTGGATTGTGAAAAGAACAGACATGCAATGACACTGGTGGATCCATAGGTGGTATGTGAAAAGAACACACATGCAAAATGACTCTGGTTGTTGTTACTAAAAAGAACACACATGCAATGACACACGTGGATCCATAGGTGGTATGTGAAGAGAACACACATGCAAAATGACTCTGGTTGTTGTTACTAAAAAGAACACACATGCAAAATGACACTGGTGGGATCCATGGGTGGATTGTGAAAAGAAAACACATGCAATGACACTGGTGGATCCATAGGTGGTATGTGAAAAGAAGACACATGCAAAATGACTCTGGTTGTTACTAAAAAGAACACACATGCAATGACACTGGTGGATCCATATGTGTTATGTGAAAAGAACACACATGCAAAATGACTCTGGTTGTTACTAAAAAGAACATACATGCAATGACACTGGTGGATCCATGTGTGGTCTCTATAGAGAACACACATTTCAATCACACTGGTGGATCCATACGTGTTATGTGAAAAGAACACACATGCAATGACTTTGTTGTTGTTAGTGAAATGAACACACATGCAATGACACTGGTGGATCCATAGGTGGTATGTGAGAAGAACACACATGCAATGACACTGGTGGATCCATAGGTCGTTTGTGAAAAGAACACACATGCAAAATGACTCTAGCTGTTGTTACTAAAAAGAACACACATGCAATGACACTGGTGGATCCATAGGTGGATTGTGAAGAGAACACACATGCAATGACACTGGTGATCCATATGTGGTATCTGAAAAGAACACATCTGCAATGACTCTGGTTGTTGTTAGTGAAAAGAACACACATGCAATGACATTGGTGGATCCATAGGTGGTATGTGAAGAGATCACACATTTCAATGACTCTTGTTGTTGTTAGTAAAAAGAACACACATGCAATGCACTGGTGGATCCATGTGTGGTCTCTAAAGAGAGTTCACATGTAATGACACTGGTTGTTGTTACTAAAAAGAACACACATGCAATGACACTGGTGGATCCATAGGTGGATTGTCAAGAGAACACACATGCAATGACACTGGTGGATCCATAGGTGGTATGTGAAAATAACACACATGCAAAATGACTGGTTGTTACTAAAAAGAACACACATGAAATGACACCGGTCTTTGTAGAGAACACGCATTTCAATGACACTGGTGGATCCATATGTGGTATGTGAAAAGAACACACATGCAATGACTCTGGTTGTTGTTAGTGAAAAGAACACACATGCAATGACACTGGTGGATCCATATGTGGTATGTGAGAAGAACACACATGCAATGACTCTGGTTGTTGTTAGTGAAATGAACACACATGCAATGACACTGGTGGATCCATAGGTGGTATGTGAGAAGAGCACACATTTCAATGACTCTAATTGTTGTTACTAAAAAGAACACACATGCAATGACACTGGTGGATCCATAGGTGGTATGTGCAGATATCACACATGCAAAATGACTCTGGTTGTTGTTACTAAAAAGAACACACATGCAAAATGACACTGGTGGGATCCATGGGTGGATTGTGAAAATAAAACACATGCAATGACAATGGTGGATCCATAGGTGGTATGTGAAAAGAACACACATGCAAAATGACTCTGGTTGTTACTAAAAAGAACACACATGCAATGACACTGGTGGATCAATGTGTGATCTCTATAGAGAACACGCATTTCAATGACACTGGTGGATCCATATGTGGTATGTGAAAAGAACACACATGCAATGACTCTGGTTGTTGTTAGTGAAAAGAGCACACATGCAATGACACTGGTGGATCCATAGGTGGTATGTGAGAAGAACACACATGCAAAATGACTCTGGTTGTTGTTACTAAAAATAACACACATGCAATAACACTAGTGGATCCATGGGTGGATTGTGAAAAGAACAGACATGCAATGACACTGGTGGATCCATAGGTGTTATGTGAAAAGAACACACATGCAAAATGACTCTGGTTGTTGTTACTAAAAAGAACACACATGCAATGACACTGGTGGATCCATGTGTGGTCTCTGTAGAGAACACGCATTTCAATGACACTGGTGGATCCATATGTGGTATGTGAAAAGAACACACATGCAATGACTCTGGTTGTTAGTGAAAAGAGCACACATGCAATGACACTGGTGGATCCATAGGTGGTATGTGACAAGAACAAACATGCAAAATGACTCTGGTTGTTGTTACTAAAAAGAACACACATGCAATGGCACTAGTGGATCCATGGGTGGATTGTGAAAATAACAGACATGCAATGACACTGGTGGATCCATAGGTGGTATGTGAAAAGAACACACATGCAAAATGACTCTGGTTGTTGTTACTAAAAAGAACACACATGCAATGACACACGTGGATCCATAGGTGGTATGTGAAGAGAACACACATGCAAAATGACTCTGGATTGTGAAAAGAACACACATGCAATGACACTGGTGGATCCATATATGGTATGTGAAAAGAACACACATGCCAAATGACTCTGGATGTTACAAAAAAGAACACACATGCAATGACACTGGTGGATCCATGTGTGGTCTCTATAGAGAACACACATTTCAATCACACTGGTGGATCCATATGTGGTATGTGAAAAGGACACACATGCAATGACTCTCGTTGTTGTTAGTGAAATGAACTCGCATGCAATGACACTGGTGGATCCATATGTGGTATGTGAGAAGAACACACATTTCAATGACTCTAGTTGTTGTTACTAAAAAGAACACACATGCAATGACACTGGTGGATCCATAGGTGGTATGTGAAGAGATCACACATGCAAAATGACTCTGGTTGTTGTTACTAAAAAGAACACACATGCAATGACACTGGTGGATCCATGGGTGGATTTTGAAAAGAACAGACATGCAATGACACTGGTGGATCCATAGGTGGTATGTGAAAAGAAGACACATGCAAAATGACTCTGGTTGTTACTAAAAAGAACACACATGCAATGACACTGGTGGATCCATGGGTGGATTGTGAAAAGAACACACATGCAATGACACTGGTGGATCCATATGTGGTATGTGAAAAGAACACACATGCAAAATGACTCTGGTTGTTACTAAAAAGAACACACATGCAATGACACTGGTGGATCCATGTGTGGTATCTATAGAGAACACACATTTCAATGACACTGGTGGATCCTTATGTGGTATGTGAAAAGGACACACATGCAATGACTCTGGTTGTTGTTAGTGAAATGAACACACATGCAATGACACTGGTGGATCCATAGGTGGTATGTGAGAAGAGCACACATTTCAATGACTCTAATTGTTGTTACTAAAAAGAACACACATGCAATGACACTGGTGGATCCATAGGTGGTATGTGCAGATATCACACATGCAAAATGACTCTGGTTGTTGTTACTAAAAAGAACACACATGCAAAATGACACTGGTGGGATCCATGGGTGGATTGTGAAAATAAAACACATGCAATGACAATGGTGGATCCATAGGTGGTATGTGAAAAGAACACACATGCAAAATGACTCTGGTTGTTACTAAAAAGAACACACATGCAATGACACTGGTGGATCAATGTGTGATCTCTATAGAGAACACGCATTTCAATGACACTGGTGGATCCATATGTGGTATGTGAAAAGAACACACATGCAATGACTCTGGTTGTTTTTAGTGAACAGAGCACACATGCAATGACACTGGTGGATCCATAGGTGGTATTTGATAAGAACACACATGCAAAATGACTCTGGTTGTTATTACTAAAAATAACACACATGCAATGACACTAGTGGATCCATGGGTGGATTATGAAAAGAACAGACATGCAATGACACTGGTGGATCCATAGGTGTTATGTGAAAAGAACACACATGCAAAATGACTCTGGTTGTTGTTACTAAAAAGAACACACATGCAATGACACACGTGGATCCATAGGTGGTATGTGAAGAGAACACACATGCAAAATGACTCTGGTTGTTGTTACTAAAAAGAACACACATGCAAAATGACACTGGTGGGATCCATGGGTGGATTGTGAAAAGAAAACACATGCAATGACACTGGTGGATCCATAGGTGGTATGTGAAAAGAAGACACATGCAAAATGACTCTGGTTGTTACTAAAAAGAACACACATGCAATGACACTGGTGGATCCATATGTGTTATGTGAAAAGAACACACATGCAAAATGACTCTGGTTGTTACTAAAAAGAACATACATGCAATGACACTGGTGGATCCATGTGTGGTCTCTATAGAGAACACACATTTCAATCACACTGGTGGATCCATACGTGTTATGTGAAAAGAACACACATGCAATGACTTTGTTGTTGTTAGTGAAATGAACACACATGCAATGACACTGGTGGATCCATAGGTGGTATGTGAGAAGAACACACATGCAATGACACTGGTGGATCCATAGGTCGTTTGTGAAAAGAACACACATGCAAAATGACTCTAGCTGTTGTTACTAAAAAGAACACACATGCAATGACACTGGTGGATCCATAGGTGGATTGTGAAGAGAACACACATGCAATGACACTGGTGATCCATATGTGGTATCTGAAAAGAACACATCTGCAATGACTCTGGTTGTTGTTAGTGAAAAGAACACACATGCAATGACATTGGTGGATCCATAGGTGGTATGTGAAGAGATCACACATTTCAATGACTCTTGTTGTTGTTAGTAAAAAGAACACACATGCAATGCACTGGTGGATCCATGTGTGGTCTCTAAAGAGAGTTCACATGTAATGACACTGGTTGTTGTTACTAAAAAGAACACACATGCAATGACACTGGTGGATCCATAGGTGGATTGTCAAGAGAACACACATGCAATGACACTGGTGGATCCATAGGTGGTATGTGAAAATAACACACATGCAAAATGACTGGTTGTTACTAAAAAGAACACACATGAAATGACACCGGTCTTTGTAGAGAACACGCATTTCAATGACACTGGTGGATCCATATGTGGTATGTGAAAAGAACACACATGCAATGACTCTGGTTGTTGTTAGTGAAAAGAACACACATGCAATGACACTGGTGGATCCATATGTGGTATGTGAGAAGAACACACATGCAAAATGACTCTGGTTATTGTTACTAAAAAGAACACACATGCAATGACACTGGTGGATCCATGTGTGGTCTCTGTAGGGAACACGCATTTCAACGACACTAGTGGATCCATATGTGGTATGTGAAAAGGACACACATGCAATGACTCTGGTTGTTGTTAGTGAAAAGAACACACATGCGATGACACTGGTGGATCCATAGGTGGTATGTGAGAAGAACACACATGCAAAATGACTCTGGTTGTTGTTGCTAAAAAGAACACACATGCAATGACACTGGTGGATCCATGGGTGGATTGTGAAAAGAACAGACATGCAATGACACTGGTGGATCCATAGGTGGTATGTGAAAAGAACACGCAATGACTCTGGTTGTTGCTAGTGAAAAGAGCACACATGAAATGACACTGGTGGATCCATAGGTGGTATGTGAGAAGAACACACATGCAAAATGACTCTGGTTGTTGTTACTAAAAAGAACACACATGCAATGACACTGGTGGATCCATGGGTGGATTGTGAAAAGAACAGACATGCAATGACACTGGTGGATCCACAGGTGGTATGTGAAAAGAACACACATGCAAAATGACTCTGGTTGTTGTTACTAAAAAGAACACACATGCAATGACACACGTGGATCCATAGGTGGTATGTGAAGAGAACACACATGCAAAATGACTCTGGTTGTTGTTACTAAAAAGAACACACATGCAAAATGACACTGGTGGATCCATGGGTGGATTGTGAAAAGAACAGACATGCAATGACACTGGTGGATCCATAGGTGGTATGTGAAAAGAAGACACATGCAAAATGACTCTGGTTGTTACTAAAAAGAACACACATGCAATGACACTGGTGGATCCATGGGTGGATTGTGAAAAGAACACACATGCAATGACACTGGTGGATCCATATGTGGTATGTGAAAAGAACACACATGCAAAATGACTCTGGTTGTTACTAAAAAGAACACACATGCAATGACACTGGTGGATCCATGTGTAGTATCTATAGAGAACACACATTTCAATGACACTGGTGGATCCTTATGTGGTATGTGAAAAGGACACACATGCAATGACTCTGGTTGTTGTTAGTGAAATGAACACACATGCAATGACACTGGTGGATCCATAGGTGGTATGTGAGAAGAGCACACATTTCAATGACTCTAATTGTTGTTACTAAAAAGAACACACATGCAATGACACTGGTGGATCCATAGGTGGTATGTGCAGATATCACACATGCAAAATGACTCTGGTTGTTGTTACTAAAAAGAACACACATGCAAAATGACACTGGTGGGATCCATGGGTGGATTGTGAAAATAAAACACATGCAATGACAATGGTGGATCCATAGGTGGTATGTGAAAAGAACACACATGCAAAATGACTCTGGTTGTTACTAAAAAGAACACACATGCAATGACACTGGTGGATCAATGTGTGATCTCTATAGAGAACACGCATTTCAATGACACTGGTGGATCCATATGTGGTATGTGAAAAGAACACACATGCAATGACTCTGGTTGTTGTTAGTGAAAAGAGCACACATGCAATGACACTGGTGGATCCATAGGTGGTATGTGAGAAGAACACACATGCAAAATGACTCTGGTTGTTGTTACTAAAAATAACACACATGCAATAACACTAGTGGATCCATGGGTGGATTGTGAAAAGAACAGACATGCAATGACACTGGTGGATCCATAGGTGTTATGTGAAAAGAACACACATGCAAAATGACTCTGGTTGTTGTTACTAAAAAGAACACACATGCAATGACACTGGTGGATCCATGTGTGGTCTCTGTAGAGAACACGCATTTCAATGACACTGGTGGATCCATATGTGGTATGTGAAAAGAACACACATGCAATGACTCTGGTTGTTAGTGAAAAGAGCACACATGCAATGACACTGGTGGATCCATAGGTGGTATGTGACAAGAACAAACATGCAAAATGACTCTGGTTGTTGTTACTAAAAAGAACACACATGCAATGGCACTAGTGGATCCATGGGTGGATTGTGAAAATAACAGACATGCAATGACACTGGTGGATCCATAGGTGGTATGTGAAAAGAACACACATGCAAAATGACTCTGGTTGTTGTTACTAAAAAGAACACACATGCAATGACACACGTGGATCCATAGGTGGTATGTGAAGAGAACACACATGCAAAATGACTCTGGATTGTGAAAAGAACACACATGCAATGACACTGGTGGATCCATATATGGTATGTGAAAAGAACACACATGCCAAATGACTCTGGATGTTACAAAAAAGAACACACATGCAATGACACTGGTGGATCCATGTGTGGTCTCTATAGAGAACACACATTTCAATCACACTGGTGGATCCATATGTGGTATGTGAAAAGGACACACATGCAATGACTCTCGTTGTTGTTAGTGAAATGAACTCGCATGCAATGACACTGGTGGATCCATATGTGGTATGTGAGAAGAACACACATTTCAATGACTCTAGTTGTTGTTACTAAAAAGAACACACATGCAATGACACTGGTGGATCCATAGGTGGTATGTGAAGAGATCACACATGCAAAATGACTCTGGTTGTTGTTACTAAAAAGAACACACATGCAATGACACTGGTGGATCCATGGGTGGATTTTGAAAAGAACAGACATGCAATGACACTGGTGGATCCATAGGTGGTATGTGAAAAGAAGACACATGCAAAATGACTCTGGTTGTTACTAAAAAGAACACACATGCAATGACACTGGTGGATCCATGGGTGGATTGTGAAAAGAACACACATGCAATGACACTGGTGGATCCATATGTGGTATGTGAAAAGAACACACATGCAAAATGACTCTGGTTGTTACTAAAAAGAACACACATGCAATGACACTGGTGGATCCATGTGTGGTATCTATAGAGAACACACATTTCAATGACACTGGTGGATCCTTATGTGGTATGTGAAAAGGACACACATGCAATGACTCTGGTTGTTGTTAGTGAAATGAACACACATGCAATGACACTGGTGGATCCATAGGTGGTATGTGAGAAGAGCACACATTTCAATGACTCTAATTGTTGTTACTAAAAAGAACACACATGCAATGACACTGGTGGATCCATAGGTGGTATGTGCAGATATCACACATGCAAAATGACTCTGGTTGTTGTTACTAAAAAGAACACACATGCAAAATGACACTGGTGGGATCCATGGGTGGATTGTGAAAATAAAACACATGCAATGACAATGGTGGATCCATAGGTGGTATGTGAAAAGAACACACATGCAAAATGACTCTGGTTGTTACTAAAAAGAACACACATGCAATGACACTGGTGGATCAATGTGTGATCTCTATAGAGAACACGCATTTCAATGACACTGGTGGATCCATATGTGGTATGTGAAAAGAACACACATGCAATGACTCTGGTTGTTTTTAGTGAACAGAGCACACATGCAATGACACTGGTGGATCCATAGGTGGTATTTGATAAGAACACACATGCAAAATGACTCTGGTTGTTATTACTAAAAATAACACACATGCAATGACACTAGTGGATCCATGGGTGGATTATGAAAAGAACAGACATGCAATGACACTGGTGGATCCATAGGTGTTATGTGAAAAGAACACACATGCAAAATGACTCTGGTTGTTGTTACTAAAAAGAACACACATGCAATGACACTGGTGGATCCATGTGTGGTCTCTGTAGAGAACACGCATTTCAATGACACTGGTGGATCCATATGTGGTATGTGAAAAGAACACACATGCAATGACTCTGGTTGTTAGTGAAAAGAGCACACATGCAATGACACTGGTGGATCCATAGGTGGTATGTGACAAGAACAAACATGCAAAATGACTCTGGTTGTTGTTACTAAAAAGAACACACATGCAATGGCACTGGTGGATCCATGGGTGGATTGTGAAAAGAACAGACATGCAATGACACTGGTGGATCCATAGGTGGTATGTGAAAAGAACACACATGCAAAATGACTCTGGTTGTTGTTACTAAAAAGAACACACATGCAATGACACACGTGGATCCATAGGTGGTATGTGAAGAGAACACACATGCAAAATGACTCTGGATTGTGAAAAGAACACACATGCAATGACACTGGTGGATCCATATATGGTATGTGAAAAGAACACACATGCCAAATGACTCTGGATGTTACAAAAAAGAACACACATGCAATGACACTGGTGGATCCATGTGTGGTCTCTATAGAGAACACACATTTCAATCACACTGGTGGATCCATATGTGGTATGTGAAAAGGACACACATGCAATGACTCTCGTTGTTGTTAGTGAAATGAACTCACATGCAATGACACTGGTGGATCCATATGTGGTATGTGAGAAGAACACACATTTCAATGACTCTAGTTGTTGTTACTAAAAAGAACACACATGCAATGACACTGGTGGATCCATAGGTGGTATGTGAAGAGATCACACATGCAAAATGACTCTGGTTGTTGTTACTAAAAAGAACACACATGCAATGACACTGGTGGATCCATGGGTGGATTATGAAAAGAACAGACATGCAATGACACTGGTGGATCCATAGGTGGTATGTGAAAAGAAGACACATGCAAAATGACTCTGGTTGTTACTAAAAAGAACACACATGCAATGACACTGGTGGATCCATGGGTGGATTGTGAAAAGAACACACATGCAATGACACTGGTGGATCCGTATGTGGTATGTGAAAAGAACACACATGCAAAATGACTCTGGTTGTTACTAAAAAGAACACACATGCAATGACACTGGTGGATCAATGTCTGATCTCTATAGAGAACACGCATTTCAATGACACTGGTGGATCCATATGTGGTATGTGAAAAGAACACACATGCAATGACTCTGGTTGTTGTTAGTGAACAGAGCACACATGCAATGACACTGGTGGATCCATAGGTGGTATCTGATAAGAACACACATGCAAAATGACTCTGGTTGTTATTACTAAAAATAACACACATGCAATGACACTAGTGGATCCATGGGTGGATTATGAAAAGAACAGACATGCAATGACACTGGTGGATCCATAGGTGTTATGTGAAAAGAACACACATGCAAAATGACTCTGGTTGTTGTTACTAAAAAGAACACACATGCAATGACACTGGTGGATCCATGTGTGGTCTCTGTAGAGAACACGCATTTCAATGACACTGGTGGATCCATATGTGGTATGTGAAAAGAACACACATGCAATGACTCTGGTTGTTAGTGAAAAGAGCACACATGCAATGACACTGGTGGATCCATAGGTTGTATGTGACAAGAACAAACATGCAAAATGACTCTGGTTGTTGTTACTAAAAAGAACACACATGCAATGGCACTGGTGGATCCATGGGTGGATTGTGAAAAGAACAGACATGCAATGACACTGGTGGATCCATAGGTGGTATGTGAAAAGAACACACATGCAAAATGACTCTGGTTGTTGTTACTAAAAAGAACACACATGCAATGACACACGTGGATCCATAGGTGGTATGTGAAGAGAACACACATGCAAAATGACTCTGGATTGTGAAAAGAACACACATGCAATGACACTGGTGGATCCATATATGGTATGTGAAAAGAACACACATGCCAAATGACTCTGGATGTTACAAAAAAGAACACACATGCAATGACACTGGTGGATCCATGTGTGGTCTCTATAGAGAACACACATTTCAATCACACTGGTGGATCCATATGTGGTATGTGAAAAGGACACACATGCAATGACTCTCGTTGTTGTTAGTGAAATGAACTCACATGCAATGACACTGGTGGATCCATATGTGGTATGTGAGAAGAACACACATTTCAATGAATCTAGTTGTTGTTACTAAAAAGAACACACATGCAATGACACTGGTGGATCCATAGGTGGTATGTGAAGAGATCACACATGCAAAATGACTCTGGTTGTTGTTACTAAAAAGAACACACATGCAATGACACTGGTGGATCCATGGGTGGATTATGAAAAGAACAGACATGCAATGACACTGGTGGATCCATAGGTGGTATGTGAAAAGAAGACACATGCAAAATGACTCTGGTTGTTACTAAAAAGAACACACATGCAATGACACTGGTGGATCCATGGGTGGATTGTGAAAAGAACACACATGCAATGACACTGGTGGATCCGTATGTGGTATGTGAAAAGAACACACATGCAAAATGACTCTGGTTGTTACTAAAAAGAACACACATGCAATGACACTGGTGGATCCATGTGTGGTATCTATAGAGAACACACATTTCAATCACACTGGTGGATCCTTATGTGGTATGTGAAAAGGACACACATGCAATGACTCTGGTTGTTGTTAGTTAAATGAACACACATGCAATGACACTGGTGGATCCATAGGTGGTATGTGAGAAGAGCACACATTTCAATGACTCTAATTGTTGTTACTAAAAAGAACACACATGCAATGACACAGGTGGATCCATAGGTGGTATGTGCAGATATCACACATGCAAAATGACTCTGGTTGTTGTTACTAAAATGAACACACATGCAAAATGACACTGGTGGGATCCATGGGTGGATTGTGAAAAGAACACACATGCAATGACACTGGTGGATCCATATATGGTATGTGAAAAGAACACACATGCCAAATGACTCTGGATGTTACTAAAAAGAACACACATGCAATGACACTGGTGGATCCATGTGTGGTCTCTATAGAGAACACACATTTCAATCACACTGGTCGATCCATATGTGGTATGTGAAAAGGACACACATGCAATGACTCTCGTTGTTGTTAGTGAAATGAACTCACATGCAATGACACTGGTGGATCCATATGTGGTATGTGAGAAGAACACACATTTCAATGACTCTAGTTGTTGTTACTAAAAAGAACACACATGCAATGACACTGGTGGATCCATAGGTGGTATGTGAAGAGATCACACATGCAAAATGACTCTGGTTGTTGTTACTAAAAAGAACACACATGCAATGACACTGGTGGATCCATGGGTGGATTGTGAAAAGAACAGACATGCAATGACACTGGTGGATCCATAGGTGGTATGTGAAAAGAAGACACATGCAAAATGACTCTGGTTGTTACTAAAAAGAACAGACATGCAATGACACTGGTGGATCCATGGGTGGATTGTGAAAAGAACACACATGCAATGACACTGGTGGATCCATATGTGGTATGTGAAAAGAAACACATGCAAAATGACTCTGGTTGTTACTAAAAAGAACACACATGCAATGACAGTGGTGGATCCATGTGTGGTATCTATAGAGAACACACATTTCAATCACACTGGTGGATCCTTATGTGGTATGTGAAAAGGACACACATGCAATGACTCTGGTTGTTGTTAGTGAAATGAACACACATGCAATGACACTGGTGGATCCATAGGTGGTATGTGAGAAAAGCACACATTTCAATGACTCTAATTGTTGTTACTAAAAAGAACACACATGCAATGACACAGGTGGATCCATAGGTGGTATGTGCAGATATCACACATGCAAAATGACTCTGGTTGTTGTTACTAAAAAGAACACACATGCAAAATGACACTGGTGGGATCCATGGGTGGATTGTGAAAATAAAACACATGCAATGACAATGGTGGATCCATAGGTGGTATGTGAAAAGAACACACATGCAAAATGACTCTGGTTGTTACTAAAAATAACACACATGCAATGACACTGGTGGATCAATGTGTGTTCTCTATAGAGAACACGCATTTCAATGACACTGGTGGATCCATATGTGGTATGTGAAAAGAACACACATGCAATGACTCTGGTTGTTGTTAGTGAAAAGAGCACACATGCAATGACACTGGTGGATCCATAGGTGGTATGTGAGAAGAACACACATGCAAAATGACTCTGGTTGTTGTTACTAAAAATAACACACATGCAATGACACTAGTGGATCCATGGGTGGATTGTGAAAAGAACAGACATGCAATGACAATGGTGGATCCATAGGTGTTATGTGAAAAGAACAAACATGCAAAATGACTCTGGTTGTTGTTACTAAAAAGAACACACATGCAATGACACTGGTGGATCCATGTGTGGTCTCTGTAGAGAACACGCATTTCAATGACACTGGTGGATCCATATGTGGTATGTGAAAAGAACACACATGCAATGACTCTGGTTGTTGTTAGTGAAAAGAGCACACATGCAATGACACTGGTGGATCCATAGGTGGTATGTGAGAAGAACAAACATGCAAAATGACTCTGGTTGTTGTTACTAAAAAGAACACACATGCAATGGCACTGGTGGATCCATGGGTGGATTGTGAAAAGAACAGACATGCAATGACACTGGTGGATCCATAGGTGGTATGTGAAAAGAACACACATGCAAAATGACTCTGGTTGTTGTTACTAAAAAGAACACACCTGCAATGACACACGTGGATCCATAGGTGGTATGTGAAGAGAACACACATGCAAAATGACTCTGGATTGTGAAAAGAACACACATGCAATGACACTGGTGGATCCATATATGGTATGTGAAAAGAACACACATGCCAAATGACTCTGGATGTTACTAAAAAGAACACACATGCAATGACACTGGTGGATCCATGTGTGGTCTCTATAGAGAACACCCATTTCAATCACACTGGTGGATCCCTATGTGGTATGTGAAGAGGACACACATGCAATGACTCTCGTTGTTGTTAGTGAAATGAACTCACATGCAATGACACTGGTGGATCCATATGTGGTATGTGAGAAGAACACACATTTCAATGACTCTAGTTGTTGTTACTAAAAAGAACACACATGCAATGACACTGGTGGATCGATAGGTGGTATGTGAAGAGATCACACATGCAAAATGACTCTGGTTGTTGTTACTAAAAAGAACACACATGCAATGACACTGGTGGATCCATGGGTGGATTGTGAAAAGAACACACATGCAATGACACTGGTGGATCCATAAGTGGTATGTGAAAAGAACACACATGCAAAATGACTCTGGTTGTTGTTACTAAAAAGAACACAATGCAATGACATTAGTGGATCCATAGGTGGATTGTGAAGAGAACACACATGCAATGACACTGGTTGTTGTTACTAAAAAGAACACACATGTAATGACACCGGTGGATCCATAGGTGGATTGTGAAGAGAACACACATGTAATGACACTGGTTGTTGTTACTAAAAAGAACACACATGCAATGACACTGGTGGATTCATGGGTGGATAGTGAAAAGAACACACATGCAATTACACTGGTGGATCCATAGGTCGTTTGTGAAAAGAACACACATGCAAAATGACTCTAGCTGTTGTTACTAAAAAGAACACACATGCAATGACACTGGTGGATCCATAGGTGGATTGTGAAGAGAACACACATGCAATGACACTGGTGATCCATATGTGGTATGTGAAAAGAACACATCTGCAATGACTCTGGTTGTTGTTAGTGAAAAGAACACACATGCAATGACATTGGTGGATCCATAGGTGGTATGTAAGAGATTACACATTTCAATGACTCTTGTTGTTGTTAGTAAAAAGAACACACATGCAATGCACTGGTGGATCCATGTGTGGTCTCTAAAGAGAGTTCACATGTAATGACACTGGTTGTTGTTACTAAAAAGAACACACATGCAATGACAGGGGTGGATCCATAGGTGGATTGTCAAGAGAACACACATGCAATGACACTGGTGGATCCATAGGTGGTATGTGAAAATAACACACATGCAAAATGACTGGTTGTTACTAAAAAGAACACACATGAAATGACACTGGTCTTTGTAGAGAACACGCATTTCAATGACACTGGTGGATCCATATGTGGTATGTGAAAAGAACACACATGCAATGACTCTGGTTGTTGTTAGTGAAAAGAACACACATGCAATGACACTGGTGGATCCATATGTGGTATGTGAGAAGAACACACATGCAAAATGACTCTGGTTATTGTTACTAAAAAGAACACACATGCAATGACACTGGTGGATCCATGTGTGGTCTCTGTAGGGAACACGCATTTCAACGACACTAGTGGATCCATATGTGGTATGTGAAAAGGACACACATGCAATGACTCTGGTTGTTGTTAGTGAAAAGAACACACATGCAATGACACTGGTGGATCCATAGGTGGTATGTGAGAAGAACACACATGCAAAATGACTCTGGTTGTTGTTGCTAAAAAGAAGACACATGCAATGACACTGGTGGATCCATGGGTGGATTGTGAAAAGAATAGACATGCAATGACACTGGTGGATCCATAGGTGGTATGTGAAAAGAACACGCAATGACTCTGGTTGTTGTTAGTGAAAAGAGCACACATGCAATGACACTGGTGGATCCATGTGTGGTCTCTATAGAGAACACACATTTCAATCACACTGGTGGATCCATATGTGGTATGTGAAAAGGACACACATGCAATGACTCTCGTTGTTGTTAGTGAAATGAACTCACATGCAATGACACTGGTGGATCCATATGTGGTATGTGAGAAGAACACACATTTCAATGACTCTAGTTGTTGTTACTAAAAAGAACACACATGCAATGACACTGGTGGATCCATAGGTGGTATGTGAAGAGATCACACATGCAAAATGACTCTGGTTGTTGTTACTAAAAAGAACACACATGCAATGACACTGGTGGATCCATGGGTGGATTATGAAAAGAACAGACATGCAATGACACTGGTGGATCCATAGGTGGTATGTGAAAAGAAGACACATGCAAAATGACTCTGGTTGTTACTAAAAAGAACACACATGCAATGACACTGGTGGATCCATGGGTGGATTGTGAAAAGAACACACATGCAATGACACTGGTGGATCCGTATGTGGTATGTGAAAAGAACACACATGCAAAATGACTCTGGTTGTTACTAAAAAGAACACACATGCAATGACACTGGTGGATCCATGTGTGGTATCTATAGAGAACACACATTTCAATCACACTGGTGGATCCTTATGTGGTATGTGAAAAGGACACACATGCAATGACTCTGGTTGTTGTTAGTTAAATGAACACACATGCAATGACACTGGTGGATCCATAGGTGGTATGTGAGAAGAGCACACATTTCAATGACTCTAATTGTTGTTACTAAAAAGAACACACATGCAATGACACAGGTGGATCCATAGGTGGTATGTGCAGATATCACACATGCAAAATGACTCTGGTTGTTGTTACTAATAAGAACACACATGCAAAATGACACTGGTGGGATCCATGGGTGGATTGTGAAAAGAACACACATGCAATGACACTGGTGGATCCATATATGGTATGTGAAAAGAACACACATGCCAAATGACTCTGGATGTTACTAAAAAGAACACACATGCAATGACACTGGTGGATCCATGTGTGGTCTCTATAGAGAACACACATTTCAATCACACTGGTCGATCCATATGTGGTATGTGAAAAGGACACACATGCAATGACTCTCGTTGTTGTTAGTGAAATGAACTCACATGCAATGACACTGGTGGATCCATATGTGGTATGTGAGAAGAACACACATTTCAATGACTCTAGTTGTTGTTACTAAAAAGAACACACATGCAATGACACTGGTGGATCCATAGGTGGTATGTGAAGAGATCACACATGCAAAATGACTCTGGTTGTTGTTACTAAAAAGAACACACATGCAATGACACTGGTGGATCCATGGGTGGATTGTGAAAAGAACAGACATGCAATGACACTGGTGGATCCATAGGTGGTATGTGAAAAGAAGACACATGCAAAATGACTCTGGTTGTTACTAAAAAGAACACACATGCAATGACACTGGTGGATCCATGGGTGGATTGTGAAAAGAACACACATGCAATGACACTGGTGGATCCATATGTGGTATGTGAAAAGAACACACATGCAAAATGACTCTGGTTGTTACTAAAAAGAGAACACATGCAATGACACTGGTGGATCCATGTGTGGTATCTATAGAGAACACACATTTCAATCACACTGGTGGATCCTTATGTGGTATGTGAAAAGGACACACATGCAATGACTCTGGTTGTTGTTAGTGAAATGAACACACATGCAATGACACTGGTGGATCCATAGGTGGTATGTGAGAAAAGCACACATTTCAATGACTCTAATTGTTGTTACTAAAAAGAACACACATGCAATGACACAGGTGGATCCATAGGTGGTATGTGCAGATATCACACATGCAAAATGACTCTGGTTGTTGTTACTAAAAAGAACACACATGCAAAATGACACTGGTGGGATCCATGGGTGGATTGTGAAAATAAAACACATGCAATGACAATGGTGGATCCATAGGTGGTATGTGAAAAGAACACACATGCAAAATGACTCTGGTTGTTACTAAAAAGAACACACATGCAATGACACTGGTGGATCAATGTGTGTTCTCTATAGAGAACACGCATTTCAATGACACTGGTGGATCCATATGTGGTATGTGAAAAGAACACACATGCAATGACTCTGGTTGTTGTTAGTGAAAAGAGCACACATGCAATGACACTGGTGGATCCATAGGTGGTATGTGAGAAGAACACACATGCAAAATGACTCTGGTTGTTGTTACTAAAAATAACACACATGCAATGACACTAGTGGATCCATGGGTGGATTGTGAAAAGAACAGACATGCAATGACAATGGTGGATCCATAGGTGTTATGTGAAAAGAACAAACATGCAAAATGACTCTGGTTGTTGTTACTAAAAAGAACACACATGCAATGACACTGGTGGATCCATGTGTGGTCTCTGTAGAGAACACGCATTTCAATGACACTGGTGGATCCATATGTGGTATGTGAAAAGAACACACATGCAATGACTCTGGTTGTTGTTAGTGAAAAGAGCACACATGCAATGACACTGGTGGATCCATAGGTGGTATGTGAGAAGAACAAACATGCAAAATGACTCTGGTTGTTGTTACTAAAAAGAACACACATGCAATGGCACTGGTGGATCCATGGGTGGATTGTGAAAAGAACAGACATGCAATGACACTGGTGGATCCATAGGTGGTATGTGAAAAGAACACACATGCAAAATGACTCTGGTTGTTGTTACTAAAAAGAACACACCTGCAATGACACACGTGGATCCATAGGTGGTATGTGAAGAGAACACACATGCAAAATGACTCTGGATTGTGAAAAGAACACACATGCAATGACACTGGTGGATCCATATATGGTATGTGAAAAGAACACACATGCCAAATGACTCTGGATGTTACTAAAAAGAACACACATGCAATGACACTGGTGGATCCATGTGTGGTCTCTATAGAGAACACACATTTCAATCACACTGGTGGATCCCTATGTGGTATGTGAAAAGGACACACATGCAATGACTCTCGTTGTTGTTAGTGAAATGAACTCACATGCAATGACACTGGTGGATCCATATGTGGTATGTGAGAAGAACACACATTTCAATGACTCTAGTTGTTGTTACTAAAAAGAACACACATGCAATGACACTGGTGGATCGATAGGTGGTATGTGAAGAGATCACACATGCAAAATGACTCTGGTTGTTGTTACTAAAAAGAACACACATGCAATGACACTGGTGGATCCATGGGTGGATTGTGAAAAGAACACACATGCAATGACACTGGTGGATCCATAAGTGGTATGTGAAAAGAACACACATGCAAAATGACTCTGGTTGTTGTTACTAAAAAGAACACAATGCAATGACATTAGTGGATCCATAGGTGGATTGTGAAGAGAACACACATGCAATGACACTGGTTGTTGTTACTAAAAAGAACACACATGTAATGACACCGGTGGATCCATAGGTGGATTGTGAAGAGAACACACATGTAATGACACTGGTTGTTGTTACTAAAAAGAACACACATGCAATGACACTGGTGGATTCATGGGTGGATAGTGAAAAGAACACACATGCAATTACACTGGTGGATCCATAGGTCGTTTGTGAAAAGAACACACATGCAAAATGACTCTAGCTGTTGTTACTAAAAAGAACACACATGCAATGAAACTGGTGGATCCATAGGTGGATTGTGAAGAGAACACACATGCAATGACACTGGTGATCCATATGTGGTATGTGAAAAGAACACATCTGCAATGACTCTGGTTGTTTTTAGTGAAAAGAACACACATGCAATGACATTGGTGGATCCATAGGTGGTATGTAAGAGATTACACATTTCAATGACTCTTGTTGTTGTTAGTAAAAAGAACACACATGCAATGCACTGGTGGATCCATGTGTGGTCTCTAAAGAGAGTTCACATGTAATGACACTGGTTGTTGTTACTAAAAAGAACACACATGCAATGACAGGGGTGGATCCATAGGTGGATTGTCAAGAGAACACACATGCAATGACACTGGTGGATCCATAGGTGGTATGTGAAAATAACACACATGCAAAATGACTGGTTGTTACTAAAAAGAACACACATGAAATGACACTGGTCTTTGTAGAGAACACGCATTTCAATGACACTGGTGGATCCATATGTGGTATGTGAAAAGAACACACATGCAATGACTCTGGTTGTTGTTAGTGAAAAGAACACACATGCAATGACACTGGTGGATCCATATGTGGTATGTGAGAAGAACACACATGCAAAATGACTCTGGTTATTGTTACTAAAAAGAACACACATGCAATGACACTGGTGGATCCATGTGTGGTCTCTGTAGGGAACACGCATTTCAACGACACTAGTGGATCCATATGTGGTATGTGAAAAGGACACACATGCAATGACTCTGGTTGTTGTTAGTGAAAAGAACACACATGCAATGACACTGGTGGATCCATAGGTGGTATGTGAGAAGAACACACATGCAAAATGACTCTGGTTGTTGTTGCTAAAAAGAACACACATGCCATGACACTGGTGGATCCATGGGTGGATTGTGAAAAGAACAGACATGAATGACACTGGTGGATCCATAGGTGGTATGTGAAAAGAACACGCAATGACTCTGTTTGTTGTTAGTGAAAAGAGCACACATGCAATGACACTGGTGGATCCATAGGTGGTATGTGAGAAGAACACACATGCAAAATGACTCTGGTTGTTGTTACTAAAAAGAACACACATGCAATGACACTGGTGGATCCATGGGTGGATTGTGAAAAGAACAGACATGCAATGACACTGGTGGATCCATAGGTGGTATGTGAAAAGAACACACATGCAAAATGACTCTGGTTGTTGTTACTAAAAAGAACACACATGCAATGACACACGTGGATCCATAGGTGGTATGTGAAGACAACACACATGCAAAATGACTCTGGTTGTTGTTACTAAAAAGAACACAAATGCAAAATGACACTGGTGGGATCCATGGGTGGATTGTGAAAAGAAAACACATGCAATGACACTGGTGGATCCATAGGTGGTATGTGAAAAGAAGACACATGCAAAATGACTCTGGTTGTTACTAAAAGTAACACACATGCAATGACACTGGTGGATCCATATGTGTTATGTGAAAAGAACACACATGCAAAATGACTCTGGTTGTTACTAAAAAGAACATACATGCAATGACACTGGTGGATCCATATGTGTTATGTGAAAAGAACACACATGCAAAATGACTCTGGTTGTTACTAAAAAGAACATACATGCAATGACACTGGTGGATCCATGTGTGGTCTCTATAGAGAACACACATTTCAATCACACTGGTGGATCCATACGTGTTATGTGAAAAGAACACACATGCAATGACTTTGTTGTTGTTAGTGAAATGAACACACATGCAATGACACTGGTGGATCCATAGGTGGTATGTGAAAAGAACACACATGCAAAATGACTCTGGTTGTTACTAAAAAGAACACACATGCAATGACACTGGTGGATCAATGTGTGATCTCTATAGAGAACACGCATTTCAATGACACTGGTGGATCCATATGTGGTATGTGAAAAGAACACACATGCAATGACTCTGGTTGTTGTTAGTGAACAGAGCACACATGCAATGACACTGGTGGATCCATAGGTGGTATCTGAGAAGAACACACATGCAAAATGACTCTGGTTGTTGTTACTAAAAATAACACACATGCAATGACACTAGTGGATCCATGGGTGGATTGTGAAAAGAACAGACATGCAATGACACTGGTGGATCCATAGGTGTTATGTGAAAAGAACACACATGCAAAATGACTCTGGTTGTTGTTACTAAAAAGAACACACATGCAATGACACTGGTGGATCCATGTGTGGTCTCTGTAGAGAACACGCATTTCAATGACACTGGTGGATCCATATGTGGCATGTGAAAAGAACACACATGCAATGACTCTGGTTGTTGTTAGTGAAAAGAGCACACATGCAATGACACTGGTGGATCCATAGGTGGTATGTGAGAAGAACAAACATGCAAAATGACTCTGGTTGTTGTTACTAAAAAGAACACACATGCAATGGCACTGGTGGATCCATGGGTGGATTGTGAAAAGAACAGACATGCAATGACACTGGTGGATCCATAGGTGGTATGTGAAAAGAACACACATGCAAAATGACTCTGGTTGTTGTTACTAAAAAGAACACACATGCAATGACACACGTGGATCCATAGGTGGTATGTGAAGAGAACACACATGCAAAATAACTCTGGATTGTGAAAAGAACACACATGCAATGACACTGGTGGATCCATATATGGTATGTGAAAAGAACACACATGCCAAATGACTCTGGATGTTACTAAAAAGAACACACATGCAATGAAACTGGTGGATCCATGTGTGGTCTCTATAGAGAACACACATTTCAATCACACTGGTGGATCCATATGTGGTATGTGAAAAGGACACACATGCAATGACTCTCGTTGTTGTTAGTGAAATGAACTCACATGCAATGACACTGGTGGATCCATATGTGGTATGTGAGAAGAACACACATTTCAATGACTCTAGTTGTTGTTACTAAAAAGAACACACATGCAATGACACTGGTGGATCCATAGGTGGTATGTGAAGAGATCACACATGCAAAATGACTCTGGTTGTTGTTACTAAAAAGAACACACATGCAATGACACTGGTGGATCCATGGGTGGATTGTGAAAAGAACAGACATGCAATGACACTGGTGGATCCATAGGTGGTATGTGAAAAGAAGACACATGCAAAATGACTCTGGTTGTTACTAAAAAGAACACACCTGCAATGACACACGTGGATCCATAGGTGGTATGTGAAGAGAACACACATGCAAAATGACTCTGGATTGTGAAAAGAACACACATGCAATGACACTGGTGGATCCATATATGGTATGTGAAAAGAACACACATGCCAAATGACTCTGGATGTTACTAAAAAGAACACACATGCAATGACACTGGTGGATCCATGTGTGGTCTCTATAGAGAACACACATTTCAATCACACTGGTGGATCCCTATGTGGTATGTGAAAAGGACACACATGCAATGACTCTCGTTGTTGTTAGTGAAATGAACTCACATGCAATGACACTGGTGGATCCATATGTGGTATGTGAGAAGAACACACATTTCAATGACTCTAGTTGTTGTTACTAAAAAGAACACACATGCAATGACACTGGTGGATCGATAGGTGGTATGTGAAGAGATCACACTTGCAAAATGACTCTGGTTGTTGTTACTAAAAAGAACACACATGCAATGACACTGGTGGATCCATGGGTGGATTGTGAAAAGAACACACATGCAATGACACTGGTGGATCCATAAGTGGTATGTGAAAAGAAGACACATGCAAAATGACTCTGGTTGTTACTAAAAAGAACACACATGCAATGACACTGGTGGATCCATATGTGTTATGTGAAAAGAACACACATGCAAAATGACACTGGTTGTTACTAAAAAGAACATACATGCAATGACACTGGTGGATCCATATGTGTTATGTGAAAAGAACACACATGCAAAATGACTCTGGTTGTTACTAAAAAGAACATACATGCAATGACACTGGTGGATCCATGTGTGGTCTCTATAGAGAACACACATTTCAATCACACTGGTGGATCCATACGTGTTATGTGAAAAGAACACACATGCAATGACTTTGTTGTTGTTAGTGAAATGAACACACATGCAATAACACTGGTGGATCCATAGGTGGTATGTGAAAAGAACACACATGCAAAATGACTCTGGTTGTTACTAAAAAGAACACACATGCAATAACACTGGTGGAT
The DNA here is from genome assembly GCA_916181665.1 of Avena sativa. Lineage (NCBI taxonomy): Eukaryota > Viridiplantae > Streptophyta > Magnoliopsida > Poales > Poaceae > Avena > Avena sativa. Next base: position 622,902,307 of record OV702289.1, read on the forward strand.
CAATGTGTGATCTCTATAGAGAACACGCATTTCAATGACACTGGTGGATCCATATGTGGTATGTGAAAAGAACACACATGCAATGACTCTGGTTGTTGTTAGTGAACAGAGCACACATGCAATGACACTGGTGGATCCATAGGTGGTATCTGAGAAGAACACACATGCAAAATGACTCTGGTTGTTGTTACTAAAAATAACACACATGCAATGACACTAGTGGATCCATGGGTGGATTGTGAAAAGAACAGACATGCAATGACACTGGTGGATCCATAGGTGTTATGTGAAAAGAACACACATGCAAAATGACTCTGGTTGTTGTTACTAAAAAGAACACACATGCAATGACACTGGTGGATCCATGTGTGGTCTCTGTAGAGAACACGCATTTCAATGACACTGGTGGATCCATATGTGGCATGTGAAAAGAACACACATGCAATGACTCTGGTTGTTGTTAGTGAAAAGAGCACACATGCAATGACACTGGTGGATCCATAGGTGGTATGTGAGAAGAACAAACATGCAAAATGACTCTGGTTGTTGTTACTAAAAAGAACACACATGCAATGGCACTGGTGGATCCATGGGTGGATTGTGAAAAGAACAGACATGCAATGACACTGGTGGATCCATAGGTGGTATGTGAAAAGAACACACATGCAAAATGACTCTGGTTGTTGTTACTAAAAAGAACACACATGCAATGACACACGTGGATCCATAGGTGGTATGTGAAGAGAACACACATGCAAAATAACTCTGGATTGTGAAAAGAACACACATGCAATGACACTGGTGGATCCATATATGGTATGTGAAAAGAACACACATGCCAAATGACTCTGGATGTTACTAAAAATAACACACATGCAATGAAACTGGTGGATCCATGTGTGGTCTCTATAGAGAACACACATTTCAATCACACTGGTGGATCCATATGTGGTATGTGAAAAGGACACACATGCAATGACTCTCGTTGTTGTTAGTGAAATGAACTCACATGCAATGACACTGGTGGATCCATATGTGGTATGTGAGAAAAACACACATTTCAATGACTCTAGTTGTTGTTACTAAAAAGAACACACATGCAATGACACTGGTGGATCCATAGGTGGTATGTGAAGAGATCACACATGCAAAATGACTCTGGTTGTTGTTACTAAAAAGAACACACAAGCAATGACACTGGTGGATCCATGGGTGGATTGTGAAAAGAACAGACATGCAATGACACTGGTGGATCCATAGGTGGTATGTGAAAAGAAGACACATGCAAAATGACTCTGGTTGTTACTAAAAAGAACACACATGCAATGACACTGGTGGATCCATGGGTGGATTGTGAAAAGAACACAGATGCAATGACACTGGTGGATCCATATGTGGTATGTGAAAAGAACACACATGCAAAATGACTCTGGTTGTTACTAAAAAGAACACACATGCAATGACACTGGTGGATCCATGTGTGGTATCTATAGAGAACACACATTTCAATCACACTGGTGGATCCTTATGTGGTATGTGAAAAGGACACACATGCAATGACTCTGGTTGTTGTTAGTGAAATGAACACACATGCAATGACACTGGTGGATCCATAGGTGGTATGTGAGAAGAGCACACATTTCAATGACTCTAATTGTTGTTACTAAAAAGAACACACATGCAATGACACTGGTGGATCCATAGGTGGTATGTGCAGATATCACACATGCAAAATGACTCTGGTTGTTGTTACTAAAAAGAACACACATGCAAAATGACACTGGTGGGATCCATGGGTGGATTGTGAAAATAAAACACATGCAATGACAATGGTGGATCCATAGGTGGTATGTGAAAAGAACACACATGCAAAATGACTCTGGTTGTTACTAAAAAGAACACACATGCAATGACACTGGTGGATCCATGTGTGGTCTCTGTAGAGAACACGCATTTCAATGACACTGGTGGATCCATATGTGGCATGTGAAAAGAACACACATGCAATGACTCTGGTTGTTGTTAGTGAAAAGAGCACACATGCAATGACACTGGTGGATCCATAGGTGGTATGTGAGAAGAACAAACATGCAAAATGACTCTGGTTGTTGTTACTAAAAAGAACACACATGCAATGGCACTAGTGGATCCATGGGTGGATTGTGAAAAGAACAGACATGCAATGACACTGGTGGATCCATAGGTGGTATGTGAAAAGAACACACATGCAAAATGACTCTGGTTGTTGTTACTAAAAAGAACACACATGCAATGACACACGTGGATCCATAGGTGGTATGTGAAGAGAACACACATGCAAAATAACTCTGGATTGTGAAAAGAACACACATGCAATGACACTGGTGGATCCATATATGGTATGTGAAAAGAACACACATGCCAAATGACTCTGGATGTTACTAAAAAGAACACACATGCAATGAAACTGGTGGATCCATGTGTGGTCTCTATAGAGAACACACATTTCAATCACACTGGTGGATCCATATGTGGTATGTGAAAAGGACACACATGCAATGACTCTCGTTGTTGTTAGTGAAATGAACTCACATGCAATGACACTGGTGGATCCATATGTGGTATGTGAGAAAAACACACATTTCAATGACTCTAGTTGTTGTTACTAAAAAGAACACACATGCAATGACACTGGTGGATCCATAGGTGGTATGTGAAGAGATCACACATGCAAAATGACTCTGGTTGTTGTTACTAAAAAGAACACACAAGCAATGACACTGGTGGATCCATGGGTGGATTGTGAAAAGAACAGACATGCAATGACACTGGTGGATCCATAGGTGGTATGTGAAAAGAAGACACATGCAAAATGACTCTGGTTGTTACTAAAAAGAACTCACATGCAATGACACTGGTGGATCCATGGGTGGATTGTGAAAAGAACACAGATGCAATGACACTGGTGGATCCATATGTGGTATGTGAAAAGAACACACATGCAAAATGACTCTGGTTGTTACTAAAAAGAACACACATGCAATGACACTGGTGGATCCATGTGTGGTATCTATAGAGAACACACATTTCAATCACACTGGTGGATCCTTATGTGGTATGTGAAAAGGACACACATGCAATGACTCTGGTTGTTGTTAGTGAAATGAACACACATGCAATGACACTGGTGGATCCATAGGTGGTATGTGAGAAGAGCACACATTTCAATGACTCTAATTGTTGTTACTAAAAAGAACACACATGCAATGACACTGGTGGATCCATAGGTGGTATGTGAAGAGATCACACATGCAAAATGACTCTGGTTGTTGTTACTAAAAAGAACACACAAGCAATGACACTGGTGGATCCATGGGTGGATTGTGAAAAGAACAGACATGCAATGACACTGGTGGATCCATAGGTGGTATGTGAAAAGAAGACACATGCAAAATGACTCTGGTTGTTACTAAAAAGAACACACATGCAATGACACTGGTGGATCCATGGGTGGATTGTGAAAAGAACACAGATGCAATGACACTGGTGGATCCATATGTGGTATGTGAAAAGAACACACATGCAAAATGACTCTGGTTGTTACTAAAAAGAACACACATGCAATGACACTGGTGGATCCATGTGTGGTATCTATAGAGAACACACATTTCAATCACACTGGTGGATCCTTATGTGGTATGTGAAAAGGACACACATGCAATGACTCTGGTTGTTGTTAGTGAAATGAACACACATGCAATGACACTGGTGGATCCATAGGTGGTATGTGAGAAGAGCACACATTTCAATGACTCTAATTGTTGTTACTAAAAAGAACACACATGCAATGACACTGGTGGATCCATAGGTGGTATGTGCAGATATCACACATGCAAAATGACTCTGGTTGTTGTTACTAAAAAGAACACACATGCAAAATGACACTGGTGGGATCCATGGGTGGATTGTGAAAATAAAACACATGCAATGACAATGGTGGATCCATAGGTGGTATGTGAAAAGAACACAGATGCAAAATGACTCTGGTTGTTACTAAAAAGAACACACATGCAATGACACTGGTGGATCAATGTCTTATCTCTATAGAGAACACGCATTTCAATGACACTTGTGGATCCATATGTGGTATGTGAAAAGAACACACATGCAATGACTCTGGTTGTTGTTAGTGAAAAGAGCACACATGCAATGACACTGGTGGATCCATAGGTGGTATGTGAGAAGAACAAACATGCAAAATGACTCTGGTTGTTGTTACTAAAAAGAACACACATGCAATGGCACTAGTGGATCCATGGGTGGATTGTGAAAAGAACAGACATGCAATGACACTGGTGGATCCATAGGTGGTATGTGAAAAGAACACACATGCAAAATGACTCTGGTTGTTGTTACTAAAAAGAACACACATGCAATGACACACGTGGATCCATAGGTGGTATGTGAAGAGAACACACATGCAAAATAACTCTGGATTGTGAAAAGAACACACATGCAATGACACTGGTGGATCCATATATGGTATGTGAAAAGAACACACATGCCAAATGACTCTGGATGTTACTAAAAAGAACACACATGCAATGAAACTGGTGGATCCATGTGTGGTCTCTATAGAGAACACACATTTCAATCACACTGGTGGATCCATATGTGGTATGTGAAAAGGACACACATGCAATGACTCTCGTTGTTGTTAGTGAAATGAACTCACATGCAATGACACTGGTGGATCCATATGTGGTATGTGAGAAAAACACACATTTCAATGACTCTAGTTGTTGTTACTAAAAAGAACACACATGCAATGACACTGGTGGATCCATAGGTGGTATGTGAAGAGATCACACATGCAAAATGACTCTGGTTGTTGTTACTAAAAAGAACACACAAGCAATGACACTGGTGGATCCATGGGTGGATTGTGAAAAGAACAGACATGCAATGACACTGGTGGATCCATAGGTGGTATGTGAAAAGAAGACACATGCAAAATGACTCTGGTTGTTACTAAAAAGAACTCACATGCAATGACACTGGTGGATCCATGGGTGGATTGTGAAAAGAACACAGATGCAATGACACTGGTGGATCCATATGTGGTATGTGAAAAGAACACACATGCAAAATGACTCTGGTTGTTACTAAAAAGAACACACATGCAATGACACTGGTGGATCCATGTGTGGTATCTATAGAGAACACACATTTCAATCACACTGGTGGATCCTTATGTGGTATGTGAAAAGGACACACATGCAATGACTCTGGTTGTTGTTAGTGAAATGAACACACATGCAATGACACTGGTGGATCCATAGGTGGTATGTGAGAAGAGCACACATTTCAATGACTCTAATTGTTGTTACTAAAAAGAACACACATGCAATGACACTGGTGGATCCATAGGTGGTATGTGAAGAGATCACACATGCAAAATGACTCTGGTTGTTGTTACTAAAAAGAACACACAAGCAATGACACTGGTGGATCCATGGGTGGATTGTGAAAAGAACAGACATGCAATGACACTGGTGGATCCATAGGTGGTATGTGAAAAGAAGACACATGCAAAATGACTCTGGTTGTTACTAAAAAGAACACACATGCAATGACACTGGTGGATCCATGGGTGGATTGTGAAAAGAACAAAGATGCAATGACACTGGTGGATCCATATGTGGTATGTGAAAAGAACACACATGCAAAATGACTCTGGTTGTTACTAAAAAGAACACACATGCAATGACACTGGTGGATCCATGTGTGGTATCTATAGAGAACACACATTTCAATCACACTGGTGGATCCTTATGTGGTATGTGAAAAGGACACACATGCAATGACTCTGGTTGTTGTTAGTGAAATTAACACACATGCAATGACACTGGTGGATCCATAGGTGGTATGTGAGAAGAGCACACATTTCAATGACTCTAATTGTTGTTACTAAAAAGAACACACATGCAATGACACTGGTGGATCCATAGGTGGTATGTGCAGATATCACACATGCAAAATGACTCTGGTTGTTGTTACTAAAAAGAACACACATGCAAAATGACACTGGTGGGATCCATGGGTGGATTGTGAAAATAAAACACATGCAATGACAATGGTGGATCCATAGGTGGTATGTGAAAAGAACACAGATGCAAAATGACTCTGGTTGTTACTAAAAAGAACACACATGCAATGACACTGGTGGATCAATGTGTGATCTCTATAGAGAACACGCATTTCAATGACACTTGTGGATCCATATGTGGTATGTGAAAAGAACACACATGCAATGACTCTGGTTGTTGTTAGTGAAAAGAGCACACATGCAATGACACTGGTGGATCCATAGGTGGTATGTGAGAAGAACACACATGCAAAATGACTCTGGTTGTTGTTACTAAAAATAACACACATGCAATGACACTAGTGGATCCATGGGTGGATTGTGAAAAGAACAGACATGCAATGACAATGGTGGATCCATAGGTGTTATGTGAAAAGAACAAACATGCAAAATGACTCTGGTTGTTGTTACTAAAAAGAACACACATGCAATGACACTGGTGGATCCATGTGTGGTCTCTGTAGAGAACACGCATTTCAATGACACTGGTGGATCCATATGTGGTATGTGAAAAGAACACACATGCAATGACACTGGTGGATCCATAGGTGGTATGTGAGAAGAACAAACATGCAAAATGACTCTGGTTGTTGTTACTAAAAAGAACACACATGCAATGGCACTGGTGGATCCATGGGTGGATTGTGAAAAGAACAGACATGCAATGACACTGGTGGATCCATAGGTGGTATGTGAAAAGAACACACATGCAAAATGACTCTGGTTGTTGTTACTAAAAAGAACACACCTGCAATGACACACGTGGATCCATAGGTGGTATGTGAAGAGAACACACATGCAAAATGACTCTGGATTGTGAAAAGAACACACATGCAATGACACTGGTGGATCCATATATGGTATGTGAAAAGAACACACATGCCAAATGACTCTGGATGTTACTAAAAAGAACACACATGCAATGACACTGGTGGATCCATGTGTGGTCTCTATAGAGAACACACATTTCAATCACACTGGTGGATCCCTATGTGGTATGTGAAAAGGACACACATGCAATGACTCTCGTTGTTGTTAGTGAAATGAACTCACATGCAATGACACTGGTGGATCCATATGTGGTATGTGAGAAGAACACACATTTCAATGACTCTAGTTGTTGTTACTAAAAAGAACACACATGCAATGACACTGGTGGATCCATAGGTGGTATGTGAAGTGATCACACATGCAAAATGACTCTGGTTGTTGTTACTAAAAAGAACACACATGCAATGACACTGGTGGATCCATGGGTGGATTGTGAAAAGAACACACATGCAATGACACTGGTGGATCCATAAGTGGTATGTGAAAAGAACACACATGCAAAATGACTCTGGTTGTTGTTACTAAAAAGAACACAATGCAATGACACTAGTGGATCCATAGGTGGATTGTGAAGAGAACACACATGCAATGACACTGGTTGTTGTTACTAAAAAGAACACACATGTAATGACACCGGTGGATCCATAGGTGGATTGTGAAGAGAACACACATGTAATGACACTGGTTGTTGTTACTAAAAAGAACACACATGCAATGACACTGGTGGATTCATGGGTGGATAGTGAAAAGAACACACATGCAATGACACTGGTGGATCCATAGGTCGTTTGTGAAAAGAACACACATGCAAAATGACTCTAGCTGTTGTTACTAAAAAGAACACACATGCAATGACACTGGTGGATCCATAGGTGGATTGTCAAGAGAACACACATGCAATGACACTGGTGATCCATATGTGGTATGTGAAAAGAACACATCTGCAATGACTCTGGTTGTTGTTAGTGAAAAGAACACACATGCAATGACATTGGTGGATCCATAGGTGGTATGTAAGAGATTACACATTTCAATGACTCTTGTTGTTGTTAGTAAAAAGAACACACATGCAATGCACTGGTGGATCCATGTGTGGTCTCTAAAGAGAGTTCACATGTAATGACACTGGTTGTTGTTACTAAAAAGAACACACATGCAATGACACTGGTGGATCCATATGTGGATTGTTAAGAGAACACACATGCAATGACACTGGTGGATCCATAGGTGGTATGTGAAAATAACACACATGCAAAATGACTGGTTGTTACTAAAAAGAACACACATGAAATGACACTGGTCTTTGTAGAGAACACGCATTTCAATGACACTGGTGGATCCATATGTGGTATGTGAAAAGAACACACATGCAATGACTCTGGTTGTTGTTAGTGAAAAGAACACACATGCAATGACACTGGTGGATCCATATGTGGTATGTGAGAAGAACACACATGCAAAATGACTCTGGTTATTGTTACTAAAAAGAACACACATGCAATGACACTGGTGGATCCATGTGTGGTCTCTGTAGGGAACACGCATTTCAACGACACTAGTGGATCCATATGTGGTATGTGAAAAGGACACACATGCAATGACTCTGGTTGTTGTTAGTGAAAAGAACACACATGCAATGACACTGGTGGATCCATAGGTGGTATGTGAGAAGAACACACATGCAAAATGACTCTGGTTGTTGTTGCTAAAAAGAAGACACATGCAATGACACTGGTGGATCCATGGGTGGATTGTGAAAAGAATAGACATGCAATGACACTGGTGGATCCATAGGTGGTATGTGAAAAGAACACGCAATGACTCTGGTTGTTGTTAGTGAAAAGAGCACACATGCAATGACACTGGTGGATCCATAGGTGGTATGTGAGAAGAACACACATGCAAAATGACTCTGGTTGTTGTTACTAAAAAGAACACACATGCAATGACACTGGTGGATCCATGGGTGGATTGTGAAAAGAACAGACATGCAATGACACTGGTGGATCCATAGGTGGTATGTGAAAAGAACACACATGCAAAATGACTCTGGTTGTTGTTACTAAAAAGAACACACATGCAATGACACACGTGGATCCATAGGTGGTATGTGAAGAGAACACACATGCAAAATGACTCTGGTTGTTGTTACTAAAAAGAACACACATGCAAAATGACACTGGTGGGATCCATGGGTGGATTGTGAAAAGAAAACACATGCAATGACACTGGTGGATCCATAGGTGGTATGTGAAAAGAAGACACATGCAAAATGACTCTGGTTGTTACTAAAAAGAACACACATGCAATGACACTGGTGGATCCATATGTGTTATGTGAAAAGAACACACATGCAAAATGACTCTGGTTGTTACTAAAAAGAACATACATGCAATGACACTGGTGGATCCATATGTGTTATGTGAAAAGAACACACATGCAAAATGACTCTGGTTGTTACTAAAAAGAACATACATGCAATGACACTGGTGGATCCATGTGTGGTCTCTATAGAGAACACACATTTCAATCACACTGGTGGATCCATACGTGTTATGTGAAAAGAACACACATGCAATGACTTTGTTGTTGTTAGTGAAATGAACACACATGCAATGACACTGGTGGATCCATAGGTGGTATATGAGAAGAACACACATTTCAATGACTCTAGTTGTTGTTACTAAAAAGAACACACATGTAATGACACTGGTGGATCCATAGGTGGTATGTGAAGAGATCACACATGCAAAATGACTCTGGTTATTGTTACTAAAAAGAACACACATGCAATGACACTGGTGGATCCATGCGTGGATTGTGAAAAGAAAACACATGCAATGACACTGGTGGATCCATAGGTGGTTTGTGAAAAGAACACACATGCAAAATGACTCTGGTTGTTGTTACTAAAAAGAACACACATGCAATGACACTGGTGGATCCATAGGTGGATTGTGAAGAGAATACACATGCAATGACACTGCTGATCCATATGTGGTATGTGAAAAGAACACACATGCAATGACTCTGGTTGTTGTTAGTGAAAAGAACACACATGCAACAACATTGGTGGATTCAAAGGTGGTATGTGAAGAGATCACACATTTCAATGACTCTTGTTGTTGTTAGTAAAAAGAACACACATGTAATGACACTAGTGGATCCATGTGCGGTCTCTGAAGAGAGCACACATGCAATGACACTGGTTGTTGTTACTAAAAAGAACACACATGCAATGACTCTGGTGGATCCATAGGTGGTATGTGAAAATAACACACATGCAAAATGAGTGGTTGTTACTAAAAAGAACACACATGAAATGACACTGGTCTTTGTAGAGAACACGCATTTCAATGACACTGGTGGATCCATATGTGGTATGTGAAAAGAACACACATGCAATGACTCTGGTTGTTGTTAGTGAAAAGAACACACATGCAATGACACTGGTGGATCCATATGTGGTATGTGAGAAGAACACACATGCAAAATGACTCTGGTTATTGTTACTAAAAAGAACACACATGCAATGACACTGGTGGATCCATGTGTGGTCTCTGTAGGGAACACGCATTTCAACGACACTAGTGGATCCATATGTGGTATGTGAAAAGGACACACATGCAATGACTCTGGTTGTTGTTAGTGAAAAGAACACACATGCAATGACACTGGTGGATCCATAGGTGGTATGTGAGAAGAACACACATGCAAAATGACTCTGGTTGTTGTTGCTAAAAAGAAGACACATGCAATGACACTGGTGGATCCATGGGTGGATTGTGAAAAGAACAGACATGCAATGACACTGGTGGATCCATAGGTGGTATGTGAAAAGAACACGCAATGACTCTGGTTGTTGTTAGTGAAAAGAGCACACATGCAATGACACTGGTGGATCCATAGGTGGTATGTGAGAAGAACACACATGCAAAATGACTCTGGTTGTTGTTACTAAAAAGAACACACATGCAATGACACTGGTGGATCCATGGGTGGATTGTGAAAAGAACAGACATGCAATGACACTGGTGGATCCATAGGTGGTATGTGAAAAGAACACACATGCAAAATGACTCTGGTTGTTGTTACTAAAAAGAACACACATGCAATGACACACGTGGATCCATAGGTGGTATGTGAAGAGAACACACATGCAAAATGACTCTGGTTGTTGTTACTAAAAAGAACACACATGCAAAATGACACTGGTGGGATCCATGGGTGGATTGTGAAAAGAAAACACATGCAATGACACTGGTGGATCCATAGGTGGTATGTGAAAAGAAGACACATGCAAAATGACTCTGGTTGTTACTAAAAAGAACACACATGCAATGACACTGGTGGATCCATATGTGTTATGTGAAAAGAACACACATGCAAAATGACTCTGGTTGTTACTAAAAAGAACATACATGCAATGACACTGGTGGATCCATATGTGTTATGTGAAAAGAACACACATGCAAAATGACTCTGGTTCTTACTAAAAAGAACATACATGCAATGACACTGGTGGATCCATGTGTGGTCTCTATAGAGAACACACATTTCAATCACACTGGTGGATCCATACGTGTTATGTGAAAAGAAAACACATGCAATGACTTTGTTGTTGTTAGTGAAATGAACACACATGCAATGACACTGGTGGATCCATAGGTGGTATATGAGAAGAACACACATTTCAATGACTCTAGTTGTTGTTACTAAAAAGAACACACATGTAATGACACTGGTGGATCCATAGGTGGTATGTGAAGAGATCACACATGCAAAATGACTCTGGTTGTTGTTACTAAAAAGAACACACATGCAATGACACTGGTGGATCCATGCGTGGATTGTGAAAAGAAAACACATGCAATGACACTGGTGGATCCATAGGTGGTTTGTGAAAAGAACACACATGCAAAATGACTCTGGTTGTTGTTACTAAAAAGAACACACATGCAATGACACTGGTGGATCCATAGGTGGATTGTGAAGAGAATACACATGCAATGACACTGCTGATCCATATGTGGTATGTGAAAAGAACACACATGCAATGACTCTGGTTGTTGTTAGTGAAAAGAACACACATGCAACGACATTGGTGGATTCAAAGGTGGTATGTGAAGAGATCACACATTTCAATGACTCTTGTTGTTGTTAGTAAAAAGAACACACATGTAATGACACTAGTGGATCCATGTGCGGTCTCTGAAGAGAGCACACATGCAATGACACTGGTTGTTGTTACTAAAAAGAACACACATGCAATGACACTGGTCGATCCATAGGTGGATTGTGAAGAGAACACACATGCTATGACACTGGTGGATCCATAAGTGGTATGTGAAAAGAACACACATGCAAAATGACTCTGGTTGTTACTAAAAAGAACACACATGCAATGACACTGGTGGATCCATGTGTGGTCTCTGTAGAGAACACACATTTCAATCACACTGGTGGAGCCATATGTGGTATGTGAAAAGAACACGCATGCAATGACTCTGGTTGTTGTTAGTGAAATGAACACACATGCAATGACACTGGTGGATCCATAGGTGGTATGTGAGAAGAACACACATGCAAAATGACTCTGGTTGTTGTTACTAAAAGAACACACATGCAATGACACTGGTTGTTGTTACTAAAAAGAACACACATGCAATGACACTGGTGGATCCATAGGTGGATTGTGAAGAGAACACACATGCAATGACATTGGTGGATCCATAGGTGGTATTGAAAAGAACACACATGCAAAATGACTTGTTGTTGTTACTAAAAAGAACACACATGCAATGACACTGGTGGGTCAATGTGTGGTCTCTATAGAGAACACGCATTTCAATGACACTGGTGGATCCATATGTGGTATGTGAAAAGAACACGCAATGACCCTGGTTGTTGTTAGTGAAAAGAGCACACATGCAATGACACTGGTGGATCCATAGGTCGTATGTGAGAAGAACACACATGCAAAATGACTCTGGTTGTTGTTACTAAAAAGAACACACATGCAATGACACTGGTGGATCCATGGGTGGATTGTGAAAAGAACAGACATGTAATGACACTGGTGGATCCATAGGTGGTATGTGAAAAGAACACACATGCAAAATGACTCTGGTTGTTGTTACTAAAAAGAACACACATGCAATGACACACGTGGATCCATAGGTGGTATGTGAAGAGAAAACACATGCAAAATGACTCTGGTTGTTGTTACTAAAAAGAACACACATGCAAAATGACACTGGTGGGATCCATGGGTCGATTGTGAAAAGAAAACACATGCAATGACACTGGTGGATCCATAGGTGGTATGTGAAAAGAAGACACATGCAATGACACTAGTGGATCCATATGTGGTATGTGAAAAGAACACACATGCAAAATGACTCTGGTTATTACTAAAAAGAACACACATGCAATGACACTGGTGGATCCATGTGTGGTATCTATAGAGAACACACATTTCAATCACACTGGTGGATCCTTATGTGGTATGTGAAAAGGACACACATGCAATGACTCTGGTTGTTGTTAGTGAAATGAACACACATGCAATGACACTGGTGGATCCATAGGTGGTATGTGAGAAGAGCACACATTTCAATGACTCTAATTGTTGTTACTAAAAAGAACACACATGCAATGACACTGGTGGATCCATATGTGGTATGTGAAGATATCACACATGCAAAATGACTCTGGTTGTTGTTACTAAAAAGAACACACATGCAAAATGACACTGGTGGGATCCATGGGTGGATTGTGAAAATAAAACACATGCAATGACAATGGTGGATCCATAGGTGGTATGTGAAAAGAAAACACATGCAAAATGACTCTGGTTGTTACTAAAAAGAACACACATGCAATGACACTGGTGGATCAATGTGTGGTCTCTATAGAGAACACGCATTTCGATGACACTGGTGGATCCATATGTGGTATGTGAAAAGAACACACATGCAATGACTCTGGTTGTTGTTAGTGAAAAGAGCACACATGCAATGACACTGGTGGATCCATAGGTGGTATGTGAGAAGAACACACATGCAAAATGACTCTGGTTGTTGTTACTAAAAAGAACACACATGCAATGACACTAGTGGATCCATGGGTGGATTGTGAAAAGAACAGACATGCAATGACACTGGTGGATCCATAGGTGTTATGTGAAAAGAACACACATGCAAAATGACTCTGGTTGTTGTTACTAAAAAGAACACACATGCAATGACACTGGTGGATCCATGTGTGGTCTCTGTAGAGAACACGCATTTCAATGACACTGGTGGATCCATATGTGGTATGTGAAAAGAACACACATGCAATGACTCTGGTTGTTGTTAGTGAAAAGAGCACACATGCAATGACACTGGTGGATCCATAGGTGGTATGTGAGAAGAACAAACATGCAAAATGACTCTGGTTGTTGTTACTAAAAAGAACACACATGCAATGACACTGGTGGATCCATGGGTGGATTGTGAAAAGAACAGACATGTAATGACACTGGTGGATCCATAGGTGGTATGTGAAAAGAACACACATGCAAAATGACTCTGGTTGTTGTTACTAAAAAGAACACACATGCAATGACACACGTGGATCCATAGGTGGTATGTGAAGAGAAAACACATGCAAAATGACTCTGGTTGTTGTTACTAAAAAGAACACACATGCAAAATGACACTGGTGGGATCCATGGGTCGATTGTGAAAAGAAAACACATGCAATGACACTGGTGGATCCATAGGTGGTATGTGAAAAGAAGACACATGCAAAATGACTCTGGTTGTTACTAAAAAGAACACACGTGCAATGACACTGGTGGATCCATGGGTGGATTGTGAAAAGAACACACATGCAATGACACTGGTGGATCCATATGTGGTATGTGAAAAGAACACACATGCAAAATGACTCTGGTTGTTACTAAAAAGAACACACAGGCAATGACACTGGTGGATCCATGTGTGGTATCTATAGAGAACACACATTTCAATCACACTGGTGGATCCTTATGTGGTATGTGAAAAGGACACACATGCAATGACTCTGGTTGTTGTTAGTGAAATGAACACACATGCAATGACACTGGTGGATCCATAGGTGGTATGTGAGAAGAGCACACATTTCAATGACTCTAATTGTTGTTACTAAAAAGAACACACATGCAATGACACTGGTGGATCCATAGGTGGTATGTGAAGATATCACACATGCAAAATGACTCTGGTTGTTGTTACTAAAAAGAACACACATGCAAAATGACACTGGTGGGATCCATGGGTGGATTGTGAAAATAAAACACATGCAATGACAATGGTGGATCCATAGGTGGTATGTGAAAAGAACACACATGCAAAATGACTCTTGTTGTTACTAAAAAGAACACACATGCAATGACACTGGTGGATCAATGTGTGGTCTCTATAGAGAACACGCATTTCAATGACACTGGTGGATCCATATGTGGTATGTGAAAAGAACACACATGCAATGACTCTGGTTGTTATTAGTGAAAAGAGCACACATGCAATGACACTGGTGGATCCATAGGTGGTATGTGAGAAGAACACACATGCAAAATGACTCTGGTTGTTGTTACTAAAAAGAACACACATGCAATGACACTGGTGGATCCATGGGTGGATTGTGAAAAGAACAGACATCCAATGACACTGGTGGATCCATAGGTGGTTTGTGAAAAGAACACACATGCAAAATGACTCTGGTTGTTGTTACTAAAAAGAACACACATGCAATGACACTGGTCTTTGTAGAGAACACGCATTTCAATGACACTGGTGGATCCATATGTGGTATGTGAAAAGAACACACATGCAATGACTCTGGTTGTTGTTAGTGAAAAGAGCACACATGCAATGACACTGGTGGATCCATAGGTGGTATGTGAGAAGAACAAACATGCAAAATGACTCTGGTTGTTGTTACTAAAAAGAACACACATGCAATGACACTGGTGGATCCATGGGTGGATTGTGAAAAGAACAGACATGCAATGACACTGGTGGATCCATAGGTGGTATGTGAAAAGAACACACATGCAAAATGACTCTGGTTGTTGTTACTAAAAAGAACACACATGCAATGACACACGTGGATCCATAGGTGGTATGTGAAGAGAACACACATGCAAAATGGCTCTGGTTGTTGTTACTAAAAAGAACACACATGCAAAATGACACTGGTGGGATCCATGGGTGGCTAGTGAAAAGAAAACACATGCAATGACACAGGTGGATCCATAGGTGGTATGTGTAAAGAAGACACATGCAAAATGACTCTGGTTGTTACTAAAAAGAACACACATGCAATGACACTGGTGGATCCATCGGTGGATTGTGAAAAGAACACACATGCAATGACACTGGTGGATCCATATGTGGTATGTGAAAAGAACACACATGCAAAATGACTCTGGTTGTTACTAAAAAGAACACACATGCAATGACACTGGTGGATCCATGTGTGGTCTCTATACAGAACACACATTTCAATCACACTGGTGGATCCATATGTGTTATGTGAAAAGAACACACATGCAATGACTTCGTTGTTGTTAGTGAAATGAACACACATGCAATGACACTGGTGGATCCATAGGTGGTATGTGAGAAGAACACACATTTCAATGACTCTGGTTATCGTTACTAAAAAGAACACACATGCAATGACACTGGTGGATCCATAGGTGGTATGTGAAGAGATCACACATGCAAAATGAGTCTGGTTGTTGTTACTAAAAAGAACACACATGCAACGACACGGGTGGATCCATGCGTGGATTGTGAAAAGAAAACACATGCAATGACACTGGTGGATCCATAGGTGGTTTGTGAAAAGAACACACATGCAAAATGACTCTGGTTGTTGTTAGTGAAAAGAACACACATGCAATGACACTGGTGGATCCATAGGTGGATTGTGAAGAGAACACACATGCAATGACACTGTTGATCCATATGTGGTATGTGAAAAGAACACACATGCAATGACTCTGGTTGTTGTTAGTGAAAAGAACACACATGCAATGACATTGGTAGATTCAAAGGTGGTATGTGAAGAGATCACACATTTCAATGACTCTTGTTGTTGTTCGTAAAAAGAACACACATGCAATGACACTAGTGGATCCATGTGCGGTCTCTAAAGAGAGCACACATGCAATGACACTGGTTGTTGTTACTAAAAAGAACAGACATGCAATGACACTGGTCGATCCATAGGTGGATTGTGAAGAGAACACACATGCAATGACACTGGTGAATCCATAAGTGGTATGTGAAAAGAACACACATGCCAAATGACTCTGGTTGTTACTAAAAAGAACACACATGCAATGACACTGGTGGATCCATGTGTGGTCTCTATAGAGAACACACATTTCAATCACACTGGTGGATCCATATGTGGTATGTAAAAGAACATGCATGCAATGACTCTAGTTTTTGTTAGTGAAATGAACACACATGCAATGACACTGGTGGATCCATAGGTGGTATGTGAGAAGAACACACATGCAAAATGACTCTGGTTGTTGTTACTAAAAAGAACACACATGCAATGACACTGGTTCTTGTTACTAAAAAGAACACACATGCAATGACACTGGTGGATCCATAGGTGGATTGTGAAGAGAACACACATGCAATGACATTGGTGGATCCATAGGTGGTATTGAAAAGAACACACATGCAAAATGACTGGTTGTTGTTACTAAAAATAACACACATGCAATGACACTGGTGGATCAATGTGTGGTCTCTATAGAGAACACACATTTCAATGACACTGGTGGATCCATATGTGGTATGTGAAAAGAACACGCAATGACTCTGGTTGTTGTTAGTGAAAAGAGCACACATGCAATGACACTGGTGGATCCATAGGTGGTATGTGAGAAGAACACACATGCAAAATGACTCTGGTTGTTGTTACTAAAAAGAACACACATGCAATGACACTGGTGGATCCATGGGTGGATTGTGAAAAGAACAGACATGCAATGACACTGGTGGATCCATAGGTGGTTTGTGAAAAGAACACACATGCAAAATGACTCTGGTTGTTGTTACTAAAAAGAACACACATGCAATGACACTGGTGGATCCATGTGTGGTCTCTATAGAGAACACGCATTTCAATGACACTGGTGGATCCATATGTGGTATGTGAAAAGAACACACATGCAATGACTCTGGTTGTTGTTAGTGAAAAGAGCACACATGCAATGACACTGGTGGATCCATAGGTGGTATGTGAGAAGAACAAACATGCAAAATGACTCTGGTTGTTGTTACTAAAAAGAACACACATGCAATGACACTGGTGGATCCATGGGTGGATTGTGAAAAGAACAGACATGCAATGACACTGGTGGATCCATAGGTGGTATGTGAAAAGAACACACATGCAAAATGACTCTGGTTGTTGTTACTAAAAAGAACACACATGCAATGACACACGTGGATCCATAGGTGGTATGTGAAGAGAACACACATGCAAAATGACTCTGGTTGTTGTTACTAAAAAGAACACACATGCAAAATGACACTGGTGGGAACCATGGGTGGCTTGTGAAAAGAAAACACATGCAATGACACTGGTGGATCCATAGGTGGTATGTGTAAAGAAGACACATGCAAAATGACTCTGGTTGTTACTAAAAAGAACACACATGCAATGACACTAGTGGATCCATCGGTGGATTGTGAAAAGAACACACATGCAATGACACTGGTGGATCCATATGTGGTATGTGAAAAGAACACACATGCAAAATGACTCTGGTTGTTACTAAAAAGAACACACATGCAATGACACTGGTGGATCCATGTGTGGTCTCTATACAGAACACACATTTCAATCTCACTGGTGGATCCCTATGTGTTATGTGAAAAGAACACACATGCAATGACTTCGTTGTTGTTAGTGAAAACATGCAATGACACTGGTCGATCCATAGGTGGTATGTGAGAAGAACACACATTTCAATGACTCTGGTTATCGTTACTAAAAAGAACACACATGCAATGACACTGGTGGATCCATAGGTGGTATGTGAAGAGATCACACATGCAAAATGAGTCTGGTTGTTGTTACTAAAAAGAACACACATGCAACGACACGGGTGGATCCATGCGTGGATTGTGAAGAAAACACATGCAATGACACTGGTGGATCCATAGGTGGTTTGTGAAAACAACACACATGCAAAATGACTCTGGTTGTTGTTACTAAAAAGAACACACATGCAATGACACTGGTGGATCCATAGGTGGATTGTGAAGAGAACACACATGCAATGACACTGCTGATCCATATGTGGTATGTGAAAAGAACACACATGCAATGACTCTGGTTGTTGTTAGTGAAAAGAACACACATGCAATGACATTGATAGATTCAAAGGTGGTATGTGAAGAGATCACACATTTCAATGACTCTTGTTGTTGTTCGTAAAAAGAACACACATGCAATGACACTAGTGGATCCATGTGCGGTCTCTAAAGAGAGCACACATGCAATGACACTGGTTCTTGTTACTAAAAAGAACAGACATGCAATGACACTAGTCGATCCATAGGTGGATTGTGAAGAGAACACACATGCAATGACACTGGTGAATCCATAAGTGGTATGTGAAAAGAACACACATGCCAAATGACTCTGGTTGTTACTAAAAAGAACACACATGCAATGACACTGGTGGATCCATGTGTGGTCTCTGTAGAGAACACACATTTCAATCACACTGGTGGATCCATATGTGGTATGTAAAAGAACACGCATGCAATGACTCTAGTTTTTGTTAGTGAAATGAACACACATGCAATGACACTGGTGGATCCATAGGTGGTATGTGAGAAGAACACACATGCAAAATGACTCTGGTTGTTGTTACTAAAAAGAACACACATGCAATGACACTGGTTCTTGTTACTAAAAAGAACACACATGCAATGACACTGGTGGATCCATAGGTGGATTGTGAAGAGAACACACATGCAATGACATTGGTGGATCCATAGGTGGTATTGAAAAGAACACACATGAAAAATGACTGGTTGTTGTTACTAAAAAGAACACACATGCAATGACACTGGTGGATCAATGTGTGGTCTCTATAGAGAACACACATTTCAATGACACTGGTGGATCCATATGTGGTATGTGAAAAGAACACGCAATGACTCTTGTTGTTGTTAGTGAAAAGAGCACACATGCAATGACAGTGGTGGATCCATAGGTGGATTGTGAAAAGAATAGACATGCAATGACACTGGTGGATCCATAGGTGGTATGTGAAAAGAACACACATGCAAAATGACTCTGGTTGTTGTTACTAAAAAGAACACACATGCAATGACACACGTGGATCCATAGGTGGTATGTGAAGAGAACACACATGCAAAATGACTCTGGTTGTTGTTACTAAAAAGAACACACATGCAAAATGACACTGGTGGGATCCATTGGTGGATTGTGAAAAGAAAACACATGCAATGACACTGGTGGATCCATAGGTGGTATGTGAAAAGAAGACACATGCAAAATGACTCTGGTTGTTACTAAAAAGAACACACATGCAATGACACTGGTGGATCCACATGTGTTATGTGAAAAGAACACACATGCAAAATGACTCTAGTTGTTACTAAAAAGAACACACATGCAATGACACTGGTGGATCCATGTGTGGTCTCTATAAAGAACACACATTTCAATCACACTGGTGGATCCATATGTGTTATGTGAAAAGAACACACATGCAATGACTTTGTTGTTGTTAGTGAAATGAACACACATGCAATGACACTGGTGGATCCATAGGTGGTATGTGAGAACAACACACATTTCAATGACTCTAGTTGTTGTTACTAAAAAGAACACACATGCAATGACACTGGTGGATCCAGAGGTCGTATGTGAAGAGATCACACATGCAAAATGACTCTGGTTGTTGTTACTAAAAAGAACACACATGTAATGACACTGGTGGATCCATGCGTGGATTGTGAAAAGAAAACACATTTAATGACACTGGTGGATCCATAGGTGGTTTGTGAAAAGAACACACATGCAAAATGACTCTGGTTGTTGTTACTAAAAAGAACACACATGCAATGACACTGGTGGATCCATAGGTGGATTATGAAGAGAATACACATGCAATGACACTGCTGATCCATAGGTGGTATGTGAAAACAACACACATGCAATGACTCTGGTTGTTGTTAGTGAAAAGAACACACATGCAATGACATTGGTGGATTCAAAGGTGGTATGTGAAGAGATCACATATTTCAATGACTCTTGTTGTTGTTAGTAAAAAGAACACACATGCAATGACACTAGTGGATCCATGTGCGGTCTCTAAAGAGAGCACACATGCAATGACACTGGTTGTTGTTACAAAAAAGAACACACATGCAATGACACTGGTCGATCCATAGGTGGATTGTGAAGAGAACACACATGCAATGACACTGGTGGATCCATAAGTGGGATGTGAAAAGAACACACATGCAAAATGACTCTGGTTGTTACTAAAAAGAACACACATGCAATGACACTGGTGGATCCATGTGTGGTCTCTGTAGAGAACACACATTTCAATCACAGTGGTGGATCCATATGTGGTATGTGAAAAGAACACGCATGCAATGACTCTGGTTGTTGTTAGTGAAATGAACACACATGCAATGACACTGGTGGATCCATAGGTGGTATGTGAGAAGAACACACATGCAAAATGACTCTGGTTGTTGTTACTAAAAATAACACACACGCAATGACACTGGTTGTTTTTACTAAAAAGAACACACATGCAATGACACTGGTGGATCCATAGGTGGATTGTGAAGAGAACACACATGCAATGACATTGGTGGATCCATAGGTGGTATTGAAAAGAACACACATGCAAAATGACTGGTTGTTGTTACTAAAAAGAACACACATGCAATGACACTGGTGGGTCAATGTGTGGTCTCTATAGAGAACACGCATTTCAATGACACTGGTGGATCCATATGTGGTATGTGAAAAGAACACGCAATGACCCTGGTTGTTGTTAGTGAAAAGAGCACACTTGCAATGACACTGGTGGATCCATAGGTCGTATGTGAGAAGAACACACATGCAAAATGACTCTGGTTGTTGTTACTAAAAAGAACACACATGCAATGACACTCGTGGATCCATGGGTGGATTGTGAAAAGAACAGACATGCAATGACACTGGTGGATCCATAGGTGGTATGTGAAAAGAACACACATGCAAAATGACTCTGGTTGTTGTTACTAAAAAGAACACACATGCAATGACACACGTGGATCCATAGGTGGTATGTGAAGAGAAAACACATGCAAAATGACACTGGTTGTTGTTACTAAAAAGAACACACATGCAAAATGACACTGGTGGGATCCATGGGTGGATTGTGAAAAGAAAACACATGCAATGACACTGGTGGATCCATAGGTGGTATGTGAAAAGAAGACACATGCAAAATGACTCTGGTTGTTACTAAAAATAACACACATGCAACGACACTGGTGGATCCATGGGTGGATTGTGAAAAGAACACACATGCAATGACACTGGTGGATCCATATGTGGTATGTGAAAAGAACACACATGCAAAATGACTCTGGTTGTTACTAAAAAGAACACACATGCAATGACACTGGTGGATCCATGTGTGGTCTCTATACAGAACACACATTTCAATCTCACTGGTGGATCCATATGTGTTATGTGAAAAGAACACACATGCAATGACTTCGTTGTTGTTAGTGAAAACATGCAATGACACTGGTGGATCCATAGGTGGTATGTGAGAAGAACACACATTTCAATGACTCTGGTTATCGTTACTAAAAAGAACACACATGCAATGACACTGGTGGATCCATAGGTGGTATGTGAAGAGATCACACATGCAAAATGAGTCTGGTTGTTGTTACTAAAAAGAACACACATGCAACGACACGGGTGGATCCATGCGTGGATTGTGAAAAGAAAACACATGCAATGACACTGGTGGATCCATAGGTGGTTTGTGAAAAGAACACACATGCAAAATGACTCTGGTTGTTGTTACTAAAAAGAACACACATGCAATGACACTGGTGGATCCATAGGTGGATTGTGAAGAGAACACACATGCAATGACACTGCTGATCCATATGTGGTATGTGAAAAGAACACACATGCAATGACTCTGGTTGTTGTTAGTGAAAAGAACACACATGCAATGACATTGATAGATTCAAAGGTGGTATGTGAAGAGATCACACATTTCAATGACTCTTGTTGTTGTTCGTAAAAAGAACACACATGCAATGACACTAGTGGATCCATGTGCGGTCTCTAAAGAGAGCACACATGCAATGACACTGGTTGTTGTTACTAAAAAGAACAGACATGCAATGACACTAGTCGATCCATAGGTGGATTGTGAAGAGAACACACATGCAATGACACTGGTGAATCCATAAGTGGTATGTGAAAAGAACACACATGCCAAATGACTCTGGTTGTTACTAAAAAGAACACACATGCAATGACACTGGTGGATCCATGTGTGGTCTCTGTAGAGAACACACATTTCAATCACACTGGTGGATCCATATGTGGTATGTAAAAGAACACGCATGCAATGACTCTAGTTTTTGTTAGTGAAATGAACACACATGCAATGACACTGGTGGATCCATAGGTGGTATGTGAGAAGAACACACATGCAAAATGACTCTGGTTGTTGTTACTAAAAAGAACACGCATGCAATGACACTGGTTCTTGTTACTAAAAAGAACATACATGCAATGACACTGGTGGATCCATAGGTGGATTGTGAAGAGAACACACATGCAATGACATTGGTGGATCCATAGGTGGTATTGAAAAGAACACACATGCAAAATGACTGGTTGTTGTTACTAAAAAGAACACACATGCAATGACACTGGTGGATCAATGTGTGGTCTCTATAGAGAACACACATTTCAATGACACTGGTGGATCCATATGTGGTATGTGAAAAGAACACGCAATGACTCTTGTTGTTGTTAGTGAAAAGAGCACACATGCAATGACACTGGTGGATCCATAGGTGGTATGTGAGAAGAACACACATGAAAAATGACTCTGGTTGTTGTTACTAAAAAGAACACACATGCAATGACACTGGTGGATCCATGGGTGGATTGTGAAAAGAACAGACATGCAATGACACTGGTGGATCCATAGGTGGTATGTGAAAAGAACACACATGCAAAATGACTCTGGTTGTTGTTACTAAAAAGAACACACATGCAATGACACACGTGGATCCATAGGTGGTATGTGAAGAGAACACACATGCAAAATGACTCTGGTTGTTGTTACTAAAAAGAACACACATGCAAAATGACACTGGTGGGATCCATCGGTGGATTGTGAAAAGAAAACACATGCAATGACACTGGTGGATCCATAGGTGGTATGTGAAAAGAAGACACATGCAAAATGACTCTGGTTGTTACTAAAAAGAACACACATGCAATGACACTGGTGGATCCACATGTGTTATGTGAAAAGAACACACATGCAAAATGACTCTAGTTGTTACTAAAAAGAACACACATGCAATGACACTGGTGGATCCATGTGTGGTCTCTATAAAGAACACACATTTCAATCACACTGGTGGATCCATATGTGTTATGTGAAAAGAACACACATGCAATGACTTTGTTGTTGTTAGTGAAATGAACACACATGCAATGACACTGGTGGATCCATAGGTGGTATGTGAGAACAACACACATTTCAATGACTCTAGTTGTTGTTACTAAAAAGAACACACATGCAATGACACTGGTGGATCCAGAGGTCGTATGTGAAGAGATCACACATGCAAAATGACTCTGGTTGTTGTTACTAAAAAGAACACACATGTAATGACACTGGTGGATCCATGCGTGGATTGTGAAAAGAAAACACATTTAATGACACTGGTGGATCCATAGGTGGTTTGTGAAAAGAACACACATGCAAAATGACTCTGGTTGTTGTTACTAAAAAGAACACACATGCAATGACACTGGTGGATCCATAGGTGGATTGTGAAGAGAATACACATGCAATGACACTGCTGATCCATAGGTGGTATGTGAAAACAACACACATGCAATGACTCTGGTTGTTGTTAGTGAAAAGAACACACATGCAATGACATTGGTGGATTCAAAGGTGGTATGTGAAGAGATCACATATTTCAATGACTCTTGTTGTTGTTAGTAAAAAGAACACACATGCAATGACACTAGTGGATCCATGTGCAGTCTCTAAAGAGAGCACACATGCAATGACACTGGTTGTTGTTACAAAAAAGAACACACATGCAATGACACTGGTCGATCCATAGGTGGATTGTGAAGAGAACACACATGCAATGACACTGGTGGATCCATAAGTGGGATGTGAAAAGAACACACATGCAAAATGACTCTGGTTGTTACTAAAAAGAACACACATGCAATGACACTGGTGGATCCATGTGTGGTCTCTGTAGAGAACACACATTTCAATCACAGTGGTGGATCCATATGTGGTATGTGAAAAGAACACGCATGCAATGACTATGGTTGTTGTTAGTGAAATGAACACACATGCAATGACACTGGTGGATCCATAGGTGGTATGTGAGAAGAACACACATGCAAAATGACTCTGGTTGTTGTTACTAAAAATAACACACACGCAATGACACTGGTTGTTGTTACTAAAAAGAACACACATGCAATGACACTGGTGGATCCATAGGTGGATTGTGAAGAGAACACACATGCAATGACATTGGTGGATCCATAGGTGGTATTGAAAACAACACACATGCAAAATGACTGGTTGTTGTTACTAAAAAGAACACACATGCAATGACACTGGTGGGTCAATGTGTGGTCTCTATAGAGAACACGCATTTCAATGACACTGGTGGATCCATATGTGGTATGTGAAAAGAACACGCAATGACCCTGGTTGTTGTTAGTGAAAAGAGCACACTTGCAATGACACTGGTGGATCCATAGGTCGTATGTGAGAAGAACACACATGCAAAATGACTCTGGTTGTTGTTACTAAAAAGAACACACATGCAATGACACTCGTGGATCCATGGGTGGATTGTGAAAAGAACAGACATGCAATGACACTGGTGGATCCATAGGTGGTATGTGAAAAGAACACACATGCAAAATGACTCTGGTTGTTGTTACTAAAAAGAACACACATGCAATGACACACGTGGATCCATAGGTGGTATGTGAAGAGAAAACACATGCAAAATGACACTGGTTGTTGTTACTAAAAAGAACACACATGCAAAATGACACTGGTGGGATCCATGGGTGGATTGTGAAAAGAAAACACATGCAATGACACTGGTGGATCCATAGGTGGTATGTGAAAAGAAGACACATGCAAAATGACTCTGGTTGTTAGTAAAAATAACACACATGCAACGACACTGGTGGATCCATGGGTGGATTGTGAAAAGAACACACATGCAATGACACTGGTGGATCCATATGTGGTATGTGAAAAGAACACACATGCAAAATGACTCTGGTTGTTACTAAAAAGAACACACATGCAATGACACTGGTGGATCCATGTGTGGTATCTATAGAGAACACACATTTCAATCACACTGGTGGATCCTTATGTGGTATGTGAAAAGGACACACATGCAATGACTCTGGTTGTTGTTAGTGAAATGAACACACATGCAATGACACTGGTGGATCCATAGGTGGTATGTGAGAAGAACACACATTTCAATGACTCTACTTGTTGTTACTAAAAAGAACACACATGCAATGACACTGGTGGATCCATAGGTGGTATGTGAAGATATCACACATGCAAAATGACTCTGGTTGTTGTTACTAAAAAGAACACACATGCAAAATGACACTGGTGGGATCCATGGGTGGATTGTGAAAATAAAACACATGCAATGACAATGGTGGATCCATAGGTGGTATGTGAAAAGAACACACATGCAAAATGATTCTGGTTGTTACTAAAAAGAACACACATGCAATGACACTGGTGGATCCATGGGTGGATTGTGAAAAGAACACACATGCCATGACACTGGTGGATCCATATATGGTATGTGAAAAGAACACACATGCCAAATGACTCTGGATGTTACTAAAAAGAACACACATGCAATGACACTAGTGGATCCATGTGTGGTCTCTATAGAGAACACACATTTCAATCACACTGGTGGATCCATATGTGGTATGTGAAAAGGACACACATGCAATGACTCTCGTTGTTGTTAGTGAAATGAACTCACATGCAATGACACTGGTGGATCCATATGTGGTATGTGAGAAGAACACACATTTCAATGACTCTAGTTGTCGTTACTAAAAAGAACACACATACAATGACACTGGTGGATCCATAGGTGGTATGTGAAGAGATCACACATGCAAAATGACTCTGGTTGTTGTTACTAAAAAGAACACACATGCAATGACACTGGTGGATCCATGGGCGGATTGTGAAAAGAACACACATGCAATGACATTGGTGGATCCATAAGTGGTATGTGAAAAGAACACACATGCAAAATGACTCTGGTTGTTGTTACTAAAAAGAACACACATGCAATGACACTAGTGGATCCATAGGTGGATTGTGAAGAGAAAACACATGCAATGACACTGGTTGTTGTTACTAAAAAGAACACACATGCAATGACACCGGTGGATCCATAGGTGGATTGTGAAGAGAACACACATGTAATGACACTGGTTGTTGTTACTAAAAAGAACACACATGCAATGACACTGGTGGATTCATGGGTGGATAGTGAAAAGAACACACATGCAATGACACTGGTGGATCCATAGGTCGTTTGTGAAAAGAACACACATGCAAAATGACTCTAGCTGTTGTTACTAAAAAGAACACACATGCAATGACACTGGTGGATCCATAGGTGGATTGTGAAGAGAACACACATGCAATGACACTGGTGATCCATATGTGGTATGTGAAAAGAACACATCTGCAATGACTCTGGTTGTTGTTAGTGAAAAGAACACACATGCAATGACATTGGTGGATCCATAGGTGGTATGTGAAGAGATCACACATTTCAATGACTCTTGTTGTTGTTAGTAAACAGAACACACATGCAATGACACTGGTGGATCCATGTGTGGTCTCTAAAGAGAGTTCACATGTAATGACACTGGTTGTTGTTACTAAAAAGAACACACATGCAATGACACTGGTGGATCCATAGGTGGATTGTCAAGAGAACACACATGCAATGACACTGGTGGATCCATAGGTGGTATATGAAAATAACACACATGCAAAATGACTCTGGTTGTTGTTACTAAAAAGAACACACATGCAATGACACTGGTCTTTGTAGAGAACACGCATTTCAATGACACTGGTGGATCCATATGTGGTATGTGAAAAGAACACACATGCAATGACTCTGGTTGTTGTTAGTGAAAAGAACACACATGCAATGACACTGGTGGATCCATATGTGGTATGTGAGAAGAACACACATGAAAAATGACTCTGGTTATTGTTACTAAAAAGAACACACATACAATGACACTGGTGGATCCATGTGTGGTCTCTGTAGGGAACACGCATTTCAATGACACTTGTGGATCCATATGTGGTATGTGAAAAGGACACACATGCAATGACTCTGGTTGTTGTTAGTGAAAAGAACACACATGCAATGACACTGGTGGATCCATAGGTGGTTTGTGAAAAGAACACACATGCAAAATGACTCTGGTTGTTGTTACTAAAAAGAACACACATGCAATGACACTGGTTGTTGTTACTAAAAAGAACACACATGCAATGACACTGGTGGATCCATAGGTGGATTGTGAAGAGAACACACATGCAATGACACTGGTGGATCCATAAGTGGTATGTGAAAAGAACACACATGCAAAATGACTGGTTGTTGTTACTAAAGAGAACACACATGCAATGACACTGGTGGATCCATGTGTGGTCTTTGTAGAGAACACGCATTTCAATGACACTGGTGGATCCATATGTGGTATGTGAAAAGAACACACATGCAATGACTCTGGTTGTTGTTAGTGAAAATAACACACATGCAATGACACTGTGGATCCATAAGTGGTATGTGAGAAGAACACACATGCAAAATGACTCTGGTTGTTGTTACTAAAAAGAACACACATGCAATGACACTGGTGGATCCATGGGTGGATTGTGAAAAGAACACACATGCAATGACACTAGTGGATCCATAGGTGGTATGTGAAAAGAACACACATGCAAAATGACTCTGGTTGTTGTTACTAAAAAGATAACACATGCAATGACACTGGTGGATCCATAGGTGGTATGTGAAGAGAACACACATGCAAAATGACTTTGGTTGTTACTAAAAAGAACACACATGCAAAATGACACTGGTGGGATCCATGGGTGGATTGTGAAAATAAAACACATGCAATGACACTGGTGGATCCATAGGTGGTATGTGAAAAGAACACACATGCAAAATGACTCTAGTTGTTACTAAAAAGAACACACATGCAATGACACTGGTGGATTGTGAAAAGAACACACATGCATTGACACTGGTGGATCCATATGTGGTATGTGCAAAGAACACACATGCAAAATGACTCTGGTTGTTACTAAAAAGAACACACATGCAATGACACTGGTGGATCCATGTGTGGTCTCTATAGAGAACACACATTTCAATCACACTTGTAGATCCATATGTGGTATGTGAAAAGAACACACATGCAATGACTCTGGTTGTTGTTAGTGAAATGAACACACATGCAATGACACTGGTGGATCCATAAGTGGTATGTGAGAAGAACACACATGCAAAATGACTCTGGTTGTTGTTACTAAAAAGAACACACATGCAATGACACTGGTGGATCCATGGGTTGATTGTGAAAAGAACACACATGCAATGACACTGGTGGATCCATAGGTGGTATGTGAAAAGAACACACATGCAAAATGACTCTGGTTGTTGTTACTAAAAAGATAACACATGCAATGACACTGGTGGATCCATAGGTGGTATGTGAAGAGAACACACATGCAAAATGACTCTGGTTGTTGTTACTAAAAAGAACACACATGCAAAATGACACTGGTGGGATCCATGGGTGGATTGTGAAAATAAAACACATGCAATGACACTGGTGGATCCATAGGTGGTATGTGAAAAGAACACACATGCAAAATGACTCTAGTTGTTACTAAAAAGAACACACATGCAATGACACTGGTGGATTGTGAAAAGAACACACATGCATTGACACTGGTGGATCCATATGTGGCATGTGCAAAGAACACACATGCAAAATGACTCTGGCTGTTACTAAAAAGAACACACATGCAATGGCACTGGTGGATCCATGTGTGGTCTCTATAGAGAACACACATTTCAATCACACTTGTAGATCCATATGTGGTATGTGAAAAGAACACACATGCAATGACTTTGGTTGTTGTTAGTGAAATGAACACACATGCAATGACACTGGTGGATCCATAGGTGGTATGTGAGAAGAACACACATTTCAATGACTCTGGTTGTTGTTACTAAAAAGAACACCCATGCAATGACACTGGTGGATCCATAGGTGGTATGTGAAGAGATCACACATGCAAAATGACTCTGGTTGTTGTTACTAAAAAGAACACACATGCAATGACACTGGTGGATTCATGGGTGGATTGTGAAAAGAACACACATGCAATGACACTGGTGGATCCATAGGTGGTTTGTGAAAAGAACACACATGCAAAATGACTCTGGTTGTTGTTACTGAAAAGAACACACATGCAATGACACCGGTGGATCCATAGGTGGATTGTGAAGAGAACACACATTCAATGACACGGTGATCCATATGTGGTATGTGAAAAGAATACACATGCAATGACTCTGGTTGTTGTTAGTGAAAAGAACACACATGCAATGACATTGGTGGATCCATAGGTGGTATGTGAAGAGATCACACATGCAAAATGACTCTGGTTGTTTTTACTAAAAAGAACACACATGCAAAATGACACTGGTGGATCCATGGGTGGATTGTGAAAAGAGCACAAATGCAATGACATTTGAGTGGTACGGGTGGATCCATAGGCGGATTGTGAAAAGAGATTTTCCCTCTCTCTCTGTCACAAATCTCACAAAAGCCCAAACGTGTGGAGATCCCAAACATGTGCTCACTCTAGGTGCTATGCCCTGATTGGCTGACAGAGATGTCACGCAGATCGTCGCCACCAACCGTTGATCCCATGTGATCCAACGGGCAGGATAACCCCTCCCTTCTCCACTTTTTTATGCATGGTCAATCCGTGCCACCTCTCTATCCGTGCCACCGATACTAAACCCCCATAAACAAGTGAAAATCCATCTATCTAAATAAAATAAATAAAATAAATGATCATATTTCGAAGAAGCCATCGTCTTCGTCTTCTGGTTCGTCCTCGTCTTCGTCAATGCCATGGTCCCCACCATCGCCGCCGTCGGTGCCCTCCTCTGATGACTCGACACCGCCCCCTTCCTCGAATAAGCGCACTATCTCCTCATCGGAGTCCTCCTCCTCCTCTTCGTAGTCCCACGGGTCCACGTCACTCTACTCCGCTCCTGCCTCCAACTAATCAATGAATGCCTCCTCATTGGCCGAGTCGGACTCGTCCAAATAGCTATCTCCTCTCTTCTTCCTGATCTTCTTCTCGTTCCTCTTCTTGTCCGTACTCGCCGGCGCAACACGTGCCCCCGTCCTGGCTACTATTTTGCGCTCGTCCGACGCTGCAGGTACCCCCACGCTCCTCCTGCACGGCCGGTACGAGCTTCGACGTTGCGGTGTCCTCGAGTGCCGATGTCGATGGATCCTGGCACGGTCAGACACGACGTGCTGCCTCAGCAGGCGAGTCGCGAGCGCGGACGATGCAGCGAAGAGTCGGGGACGCAGGACGGTCAGTGGACGGCTTGGACCTGCCATTGCCACGGCGAGGGGGCATCGTGCTCGAGGTAGTTGCTCCGAATGGTCGATGGCGGGTACATAGAGTGGAGTGCCGATATGATCAAGGACGAGCAGCGGTTTCGTGCATCATGTCCACGCGTGCATTTGTCGATTATCAAAAAAAAGAAGTAATATCTCGCGTACTGAACATAATTTGATCACAACTAAAGTGGCACAGCGTATTCTAGACTCGTAAATATCCCGTGCGTGCCTGTCACGTGGAGTTCGACGGAGTTGGACGTGCCGACGTGATCGTGCAGCAGTTGCGCATGTCATTGCCCCATCAACACGTGACACACGCACGCGGGATATGCGCGCCGATTCTTGTGACAACCACCCGACTCGCACTCCCCTTATTATATACTGGATTTTGGGCGGCGCCGAAGACCATTGAAGTGTCCATCACAATAAAGAGAAGTCCCATCAATTCCCTACCCCTGCCTCCGTGGCTTCTTTGAGAAGGTAGACCGTACACGGTGGTCTTGTATATTAGTACTAGTACTATTGGACCACGGCCTGTACTCTTTACTCTTCTCCCACACTAATAATCACTATCTCCTTCCTCCTGCCTCCTCCACACTCACCCTGCAAGCCATGGCTCCACTGAGGAGGGGGAGAGGCTGGTCGACGATCCTCACGGAGAAAAGGGAGAGAAATCGCCGCGAGGCACTTCTTGCTCTACCAGCCTCTCAAGCCCACCCTCTCATCGAGGCCCAATCTCCCCCGACAATGGCGCCGAATGTTCTAGCAGGTGAGGGCTCCTCCCGGTATGGTCTCCTTATTCTACTTCTTCTCCATCTCCCTCTCCATCATGATCTTAATCAGCTTCTTCTTGTTTTCTTCTTCTTCTGGCTCTTCCTCTTCTACGTATTATAGGTCGGCCGTGGAGCCCGAATCCACTACGACGGAGGCATTGCAGGACCTGTTCGGCCCCATTCCATGTCTCAGCGAGGTAGCAAATCTCCACGCTGTTATTTCTCCGAGTTATGATGTGGATTTCTTAGATGTTGTCCACCCCGCATTGGTTTTTCTTCTTCTTTTGCGAGTTGTATTTGTTTTCATAAATATGACTAGATCTCTTGGTCTTTCCTTAATACCGCTGTTCATAGATTCACTATGGATTTTTTGTGATTAGGATTAGTTTATCGTGGTCATGAATAGATCTCTAGGTCCATTTTTTAACACTGCGGCCAATAGATTCAACGGGGATTTTTTTGATCTGTATTAGTATTCACCTGGGACCTGGAGTGTAATTGTAGAATTCCTATTTCAATTAACATGAACGATGCAGCCATTGAAGGCCGAGTACCGTGAGAAGGTGGCCGCGATCAGTTCCAAGATTGCCAACCAACATGAGCTTGCACGCTCCCTCACACAAGCTAATGAGAGCCTACGCAAGCAATTATCTCTGCAGAAGGAGATCTCGCTAGATTTTGCACGTGACATCGTTAGGCTGTAGAAAGTGCTCGACCGTAACTTGATCAGGCAAGAACAGGCCATCAAGATAATCAACGAGCTCACGGAGGAGAAGAAGAATCTCGTGGAAAGGTGCATTCTCCTGCAGGACGAAGTCAGCGAGGCACTCAGAGGACGCGTCGAGGAAACCAAGGCTACCATCCGAGCCTACCATGACAGGAACCGTTGCCTGGATGCAGTTAAGAAGATGAAGGCGGACATGAGCAGAGGGATCACCGTACTCGAGGGTGTTTGGAAAGAGAACGAGGAGCTAAGGGCATGTCTAGAGGCGTACCGGAGCAATGCCCAAGTCTGATTCCAGTTAGCGGGGACACGAATACCAGTTCGTCCTCCTCTCCTTTTGTAATGTTTAGGGTTCAGGGAGCAATTCCCATGTCTGCTTCCCATTATAGGGTGCAATAAGAATCCTAGGGCAACTCCTTATCTATCTAGACATGTGTTGGTGTTCATGTTCATGAATGGACACCATGTTCTCTTTCCATATGTATCTGGACATGGGTTTCTGCATTATGAGTTTGCCACTCTCCCACTACTATTTGGTGATATTGGGAAAAACCCACAACACACTAAACTGCTGATAAATCTTATTTGTCTTCGAAATTGAAATTATGACAGTGCCACTAGTCGATTCATAAAATGTTGATTAGTCCTAGATTGCTTCTTCCTTGAAATTATGAAAGTGCCACTAGTCGATTCAGTTAATTATGGAAACTAACCAGGTTGTCCTGGGGAACTGAACAAACCATACCATGTATTTTTGTTGCAGGGAAAGAGGCAAAAGATCGACCAGGACCTAGCGACCTGGCTAAATGACAAGATAGCAATCCAAAGGGAGAAGCGGAATTCCCAGAAACTGTCCTTTGACTAGAATTCGTGGTCCTTTCTGACAAGTGCCAGAAACTGAAGGAGTTAAACACCGACTAGGCGAAGCTACACAGTGAAGGTCGCGCCTCGGCTAGGAAGCAGACGGAGATCATGAAAGGGATCTTGAAGGAAAATCGTATGGCTACGGACAAAATTCTCCAATCCGTGACGGAGCGCTGGAACCTACAGCTGAAGCACGACATAGTACTGAAGGAGCTGGCCAATCTTAGGGAGGAAAACAGGCAGCTCCGGGCCAGGCTTGCTTAAACACAACATATGTCTATTTAGTACTGAACTGCCTGGTTTATCCTCTGCAGTGGTGATTTTGTAAGCGTGAACTTAACTCTATGCACGATATGTATGTTCGTCTGAAATTAGTTTGCTCGAGGATTGAGTTTGGCTTAGTTCGGAAAGCGCAACTCAAGTCTTACAATTAACTAGTTTCAGGCATTGGTACAACATAAATTATTCATCTCGAATTTCCTTTATCCTCTATAGTCTGTCCTTGTTCACCCTCGCGCGCCTTCTTCAGTTCCTTCAACAGATCCGCAATGCAGCACTCTAGCTTCTTCTTGTCTTCCCTGAGTTAATCCCTCTCCTTTTCTGCATTATAAATCAGCAACCTGTGACTATCTTGAAGCTTCTTTGTAGTTCCAACAACCAAGCTCCCATCGATTCCGTCAGTTAGCTTTGACTGCAAATTCTCGATTTCTTGTTCTAGCTCCTTATTTCGTACCGACAGCTTATAATTTTTTTCAGCTGCATCACTTACATCAGTAAATCTCCCCGACCTTTCCCACTCATACATCTCCCATAACTGTGCCAAACATTTCTTAAGTGCATCTGGCCACTCAAGATCCACCCACTCTACTGCTTTACACACCGGGCCAACCTAAAAACACACACACTATAGTGTTATGAACATGCACGATACATTTTACTTCATGTCACTGTTGCACATAATGTAAACAAACCTGATTTGTACAACCCAAAAACCTTCTCCCAGTGTTACTGCCTTCGAATGCAACATATCTCCTTAGTTTTAGCCCATGGTCACATGGCACTTCTCCATCGAGATCTAGGCCCTCCCATTCAGAGTCGTAGATCGTCCTTGGTACCTATAGGTAAATGCAAATCTGAAATCGAACACGATTGCATGCACATCTGGTCGGGCTCAGATCGAGTGATTTACCATTGCCTAACCCTATCCCGAGAAAACAGAGGAACTCACATCGTGGAAGGAATACTCGATGTCCGAGAGAAGGTTGTCGCTGCTCGACTGGTCGTCCTCGCCGTTCAAGGACAGCATGGAGAATGCGACGGCGACGGCGACGGCATCGGCGAGAGAGAGAGAGAGAGAGAGAGAGAGAGAGAGAGAGAGAGAGAGAGAGAGAGAGAGAGAGAGAGAGAGAGAGAGAGAGAGAGAGAGAGAGAGAGAGAGAGAGAGAGAGAGAGAGAGAGAGAGAGAGAGAGAGAGAGAGAGAGAGAGAGAGAGAGAGAGAGAGAGAGAGAGAGAGAGAGAGAGAGAGAGAGAGAGAGAGAGAGAGAGAGAGAGCAGCCCTTCTACCGCTGCAATGATGACTAAATTTGCATGTTACAATAGTTTAATGGATACCATGCCCTTTCCCTGGATATGGATTCTCTTCACACATTCTCATTTCAAATATTGAACCTGCACTCCCTCCATCCCAATTTCATTGCCTAACGAAAACATACCAGTATATTACATCATCCAAAGAAACAAAATCATGTCAACTACAAGGTACTTATGCATCACTTCTTCAGTCATGGTTTCACAAAACATTACATTATAATCTCCCAACAAACATAACCACAACATGGTTTCACAAAACATCACATTACAATCTCTCAATAAACGTAATCACAGAAACAAGTATATTATATCAACTCAAGAAACAAAATCATGTCGACTACAAGGTACTTACACATCAGTTGTCCTGTCATGGTTTCGCAAAACATTACATTAAAGTCTCTCAACAGACAAAATATCAGAAACAAGTACATTACATCATCTCAAGAAACATAATCATGTCAACTACAATGTATTTATGCATCACTAGTCTAGTCATGGTTTCACAAAACATTACATTACAATGTCCTAACAAACATAATAACGGAAACAAGTGCGATACGTCATCTTAAGAAACATAATCATGTCAACTACAATGTACTTATGTCTTATTACAACAACGATGGTTTCAATGAGTGACATGTCCGAAAATCTCAACATCTCGCAAAACATTATATCGCAATCTCTCAACAAACATAATCCCAGAAGCACGCATGCAACAGCAGTCAATATTACAAATACAGACAGGGGAACCCCACGGTCCATATGACAAGCCCAGGGTAGCAGCTCTCATGAGATCTCATCAACGTTGACCACCTCATTTTGTTCAGCCACTACAGGGGCATCTACATCCACTATAACCTGTTCAACAACATCAGAAATGGTACCAAGGAAGAACACCTTCCTGGTTTGCTTCTTTCGCCGCATAATCTGCATAAGATCTTCAGCAACATCTATGAATTGCTGCTTCTTATGATGCCACCACCGGATTTTTGCCATCTGCTTAGGGCCAATAGTGATTTCCTTACCGATCATCTCTCCCATTTCATCAAGAGTTATGTTTTTGGAATCGATAGTGGTCTCCACAGTACATGACGAAACTGGCTTATTAACTCGCTCATCAAGTTTTTCCATGTATGCATCCACCTCTATGTGTAAAATGAACTTATCCAGATCAGCATCTATTGGTCTGTATTCTCTAGGAGCAGAAGCTCTGGCAGCAAGATCTCCAACATCTGCATACATATCATCAATCATCGCTTCAACTTTCACCTTACGATCAGCTGCACAACACTCCCAAACCATCTGAAGCTCATGGGAGTGCTCAATTTGCTGATAGGTATCATTCATGTTGCGCCACACCAATTTTGTCCTCTGTCTAGAACCCTAGGGAATTCTAGCGGCAAGCATATCTACCAGTTGCGAAACAGACACAACCTCTTTGCAATTCACAAGCAGATGCATATCTTGCCCGAACACAACCCTCTCACAACCAAAATTAAGCTTTGTCGTGTACTGCCGAACATGAACTGTGAACTCATATAGGTCACTTGTATCAAAATTGTGCCTAATTTGATTAAAAAGGGGAACATTTCAGTTCATTCGATTCTATTATGCCGTAACTAATCTACTTGCAAGATAAGGCATAGATAAGAAAATTTCACCTCTTGCTCTTCTCCCGGGTTTTTTCTTCGATATCTGAGTGCTGCATCCGCCCACCGGAGCCGAACAATCCGCCTCCAGCCTTGCTTTTCTCTTCAACCCGCTGCTCGTAGGTACCTTGGGAGCAGAATCCTTGCTGGCCTCCTCGCTAACTGGGGCTGAAGACCTCGCCACAGCTACGCGTTGAGCCCCAGACTTGGGCCCCGACGGACCCTTTTCAGTCGGCGATGTAGCTACAACCTTCGCCTTGCACGACATGCTGGGCCGCCACCGCCGGATTCAGTGTCGAGGGAGGGAGAAAAAAGGTCCTCTGTCGCCGGCAGATTTAGGGTCGGGGAAGGGAAGAAAAGGGATCGCCGCTGCCGCCGCAGCAAGATTCAGTGTCGAGAGTTAGGAAAGTATAGTAATGGATTTGCCCCTACGACATATGCAGGGTGGCTAAGAAGAGTGACCGGCGAAGGAGGGGCACAACAGGAACTAGTGTAACGGAATATCCTGACTTAACGAGCGCGATTTGAAAATATTTGGTTTGGCCATCATTCACTCGAAAGACCCCTCTCAGCAATTGGTGCTCGAACTTTTCGAATCGCGGTGATAAAAATCAACTTGGGTACCGCGTTGCCTATCCACCCCAACTTTTGGGCCGCAAAATGATATTCTCCCCGTCCAGGCCCCAGTCGAGGCATCGATGGCATCCGCCGTTCCCCTCCAGGCCCCCATCCCTGCTACCGACATAGCCGATGAAGAGGAGCCCCCCGCCAGCGAGGAGGCCCCCGCCGGTCACAAGCAGATCAAGCACTTCTTGGGCACCTACGATCTAGATAAGTACATCGCTCCGCTAAACCCCTACGACACCGGCATTAACGACCCATGGTTGGAGGTAACTAGGGTTTTCTCCCCTCCCCTGGTTCTTCTACCGTTCCCATCGTTGGAGGCTAGATCTTGGTTTGTTAGGATTCGCTTGTTCTCATTTCGATTGCTCGATCTTCTTACATCATCTACTCCCCCATTTTCCTTTTCTTCCAATAGGTTTCCGGCAGCGACGTCGGCAACGATGACGAGTCTATGCACACCAAGACTCGTTAGGTGCTGAGGAGGCTGTGGGCCGGCTGATGACCCACAAGTATAGGGGGTGTATCGCAGTATTTTCGAGGGAAGTGAAACCCAATTTATTGATTCGACACAAGGGGAGCCAAAGAATATTTATAAGCCTTAACAACTGAGTTTTCAATTCAGCTGCACCTGCAAACAATCTTGCTCACAGCAGTTTATCAGCAGCAACAGTTTTGTAGTAGGAATAGCAAAGTAGAAGTAGTAGTAAAGTAAAGACAGCAGTAACAATAGAAGTGAACAACGGGATTCGAGTGCGGTAGGCATAGGGATGGATGGACGGGCGTTGCATGGACAAGAAAATTCACATAGCAATCAGAACATAGGGCAATTTCATATAAATAAGATAAAGCATCCAAGTACTAGATAATCCTAGGCATGTGTTCCATATATAGTCATACGTGCTCACAATGAGAACTTGCACAACATCTTTTGTCCTGCCAGCCCGTTTGCAGCGGGGCCTCAAGGGAACTACTGGCAATTAAGGTGCTCCTTTTAATAGAGCACCGGAGCAAAACATTAACACTCCATGAACACATGTGATCCTCACATCAAAGCCATTCCCTCCGGTTATCCCGATTTCTATCACTTCGGGGCCATTGGTTCCGGACAACAACATGTGTATACAACTTGTAGATAAGACCAAAAACAATACTATCATAATGAATCAATAACATGTTCAGATCTGAAATCATGGCACTCGGGCCCTAGTGACAAGCATTAAGCACAACAAGTCGCAACAAAGTCATAAAGCACTAATAGAAGATACTAGGCACCATGCCCTAACAATATGATGCCATTACATGAACGATCTCATCCAATCCCTACCATCCCCATAGCCTACAGCGGGGGATTACTCACTCATATATGGGGGAAACATGGATGGTCGATGGAGAAGCGATGGTGATGATGATGGTGATGATCTCCTCCAATTCCCCGTCCCGGCAGGGTGCCAGAACGGAGTTTCTGGTGCTGTTTCGTGGAATCTGGTGGTGGCGGCAGAGCGGAACTCCTTCTAGAAAAACGTCGAACCCCCCCAGAGTTTTTAGGTCAGAAGGCTTCTTATAGGCGAAGAGGGAGACCGAGGGGGTGTCTGGGGCGGCCAGACCAACCCCTGGCGCGGCCAGGCCCAGCCCGCACGGCCAGGTCGTGTGGATGGGCCCCAGCCCCACTCCGTCTCATATTCTGGCTCCGGGAGTCTTCTGGTGAAACATGATTTTTGGGTTTTGTCCCGTCCAATTCCGAGAATATTCATTTTCTGACTTTCCTGGAACCAAAAACAGCAGAAAACAGGCAACTAACACTGTGGCTCTTGTTAATAGGTTAGTCCAAGAAATCATATGAAAAGTACTCCAAAGTGTGGATAAAACTTAAGAATGTAGATAAAACCAAGCATGGAACATCAAAAATTATAGATACATTTGCAATGTATCAACATCCCAAGCTTAACTCCTTCTCGTCCTCGAGTAGGTAAGTGATAAAAAGAAAGAATAATTTTTGAGGTGACATGCACCATCATAAACTTGATCAAAGTATTTGTAAAACATTCAAAGCTGGGATCATAGTACTTCAATCATAACATAAAGACAAAGTTCTCGCAATAAGACAAAGAAACTATAATGCAACATGAGAAGGCACAAACAAAATATTCATGAATAACAATGCTCTACAAGACATTTGTTTGTTTCACATAAAAAAAACATAGCATAGTGGCATTCAGCATGTCCCTCATAGAGTAGCAAATATAAATGCGTAGGACACCTTCAAAGTTCATAAGAGTGACTAGATACAAATAGTTCAAAACAAGCAATATCAAGTTATGCATCAATCAACTAGTCTTGGGACAATGCACATAGAACTAAGAATGGCCACTATGCTCTCAAAGTAGGTGCATAAAGGTAGAAGGTGGAGACTCAATATATAAGTGGAAGAAAGGCCTTCATAGAAGGAAGTAGGGATTCAAGTCTCATAAAGAGCTTCCAAAAATTATGGTACTTAATAGCTTTCAGCTCTCATTGCCCCTATCATAAGCATCTTGAAGTGATTAAGGTTAAAGTGAACAAACTATGGTGTACATGCTTGATGAAGTACAAGTTAGAAATCTCATGTCCCTTCAATACGAGGGCTGCTCCTCATGCTACTCAAGTTTAGTCACCGGTAAGTTCTTGTCATTGTAAGTACATGTGTATCATAGAGAACAACCAATGGGGTACCCCTTGCCCGATGATACGGAAGAATCCCCATATCAAAATGACAAGGCAAGCAGACAGCGAGCATCTCAACAATCTTCTTATTTACCATGGGAATATGATGCTTTCTTCTCTCTTTCCTCTTTTCATATATCTCTTTTTTTTCTTTTTCTCTTTTTTTCTCAATATCGGACTCTTTTTTTATAAGAAGAATGCTTCATAGACAGCTCATTATGGTTACGCTGCAGGTTTCCACCATGTCAGCATGGATTAGACCAGCGGCCCAGGCGTTTCTCTAACACATATACATAACTCCATGGACTTACAAGCTCCCCTTTCATTTCACACCGACGACATCCATATACAAAAGAGCATGATATCAACTAGGTACAAAGTACCCGTGCAATGTTAAAAGCGTTCCCCATGACAACATGGTTCTGCTAATCCCCAACAAATAAGTGCAAGCATATACAACATAGACGACACAATGGTTCAATTTTATTAAGGGCAAGAAAAGTAAAGTGTGCCATCAAGTTCGTGAGAGCTTTAATCACTAGTTTTCTCATAACAAGTTTAATTCGGAAGATAAACAAAAGCATGAATATACTTGGAATAGCATAAGCTAATAGGTAGGTATGGTGGACTCTTTGGAATAACTTGGTTTAGGGAGTTGGATGCATGAGTGGAACTCATACTTGGTTATGGAGGCTAGCAAAAGACTGGGAGCGACCAACTAAGAGAGCAGTAATGGCCATAATCATGCAGAGCAACAAAAAATCATTGATCAACGCATAAAGTGATACTACAAGTTGAAAACTAAAGGATCATGAAGGCTTATGGTGACTTGAGATAGTCATAACATGGTGTGAGCATGCGCCAAGTCAACCCAAATAAAGCATCAAAGGAGAATACCACAATACTATGCTTTAATATGCTAAAACAACGCATGATTCATCCAAGGCACATTAAGCAATCTCAATTGTTTATAACAAGTCATGCTACAGCAAAAATACTAAGCATAAAGCCAAAACAATATCAAGCATGGCATGACAAAGCATAGGCCACAGTCAAAAACAAGCTCTCTTTACCACTTAAGCATGAACTTTCCTACTCTTTTCCAAACCAAACCAAACTATTTGAAAACCAATGTATGAAAGAGGAGATCCAACCAATTTATTAAGCAAACTAAGAAAACCCAGCAAACGAAAAACCAAAACGAAAACGAAAAAGAAGACGCTCCAAGAACAACACAACTGTGCATGAAACAATAAAAATGAAGTGTTTGGAAGAAACCTGGGATTTTTATTGATGAAGAAGGGGATGCCTTGGGCATCCCCAAGCTTTGACGCTTGTACTTCTTGGATATTTCTTGGGGTGACACGCGTGGCATCCCCAAGCTTGAGCTTTAGTCCATCCTTCATCTCATTACTCATTTCTTCCATACACCTGAAATTTCTCCTTCATACAAAACTTCACACAATCTTTATTAGCAACACTAGTGCACTCAAGATAAATAAGTCTTAAGGTTCAGTTCTAACACCAAATAAACTTCCATTAGAACACTAGATACTGAAGCACTTCCCTCAAAAAGCTCAATTCCCCAAAATAACTCAAAAAGGAACCAACAAGAAGCAAATGCAGAAAATGGCAGAAATCTGTCAAAACAGACCAGCAGGTAAAGACGAATTTTTTCGAAGACCTTCTGTTGCTCAAATCAAAAAGTGTTGAACTAACGAAAGTTAGATAACAACCTGGGGCAGAAGAGAAAAAATTCACGCCTCAAAAGGACGTACAGAGATTTTACACGAATTTTTACGGTGAAGCACAGAAATCTGTTTCGGGACAACAACTTTCCCAATCATTGCTTCTCTCTCATTAGAGGTTACTCTTGGCACAAAAAGCAAATAAAAAGGATAAGGAGCGGTTATTGCTGAAGTAATAACTTCCAAGACTCATCTAAA
The DNA here is from genome assembly GCA_916181665.1 of Avena sativa. Lineage (NCBI taxonomy): Eukaryota > Viridiplantae > Streptophyta > Magnoliopsida > Poales > Poaceae > Avena > Avena sativa. Next base: position 622,945,258 of record OV702289.1, read on the forward strand.
ACTTTTAGGTTATCTCCCAATAAGTACTTTTCTTTAATACCTTTAACTTAGGCATAAGCGAAAACAAAAATGGATAAAATAGAAGTAAGCGGAGATAATCATGATGAAAACATTGTTTTGTTCAATGAAATCCTTTTGTTAACAAGGTTGATCAGGTCTTGTTACCAAAACAATTTCATATGAGACAAAACTTTGTATTCCACTAATGATTATGTTACCTCAATCTTGATAGCAATGGTCCCAATCATAATAGTTTCAAATTTGTCTCTTGGTGTGGGACAATATGTTTCTCCAACTTGAATTCCCTCAGCATGTTCAATTGAATTCAAACCATAAGTCCTTTCAATCTTCTTGGGGAAATAGACAATATGTTCCTTGTCATTAACATTGAAGGTCACCTTCCCTTGATTACAATTAATAACAGCTCCTACAGTATTAAGAAAAGGTCTCCCAAGAATAATAGACATATTATCTTCTTCAGGCATGATAGTTTGAGAGGATGCTCATATAAGAAATATGAGTTGAAGTAAAAGAGAGCATCAAGAAGCAAATTCAAAACACATTTAAGTCTAATCCACTTCCTATGCATAGGAATCGTGTATACAAATAAATTCGCAAGGAACAAAGTGACAGGCATAGGAAGATAACAAGAGTGACTTCAAAACTTTCAGCACATAGAGAGGTGTTTCAATACCATGAAGGCTTCTACAACCATATTTTCCTCTCTCATAATAATTTTCAGTAGCCTCATGAATAAACTCAACAATATAACTATCACATAAAGCATGCTTTTCATGATCTACAAGCACTAGAGCTTTATTATAAACATTTTCAAAGGAATCCTCAGGAACATAACATTCATCCTCCTTTATTAAGCATGGGGGATAATCAAATAATGTAAGGGATAAAGAGTTACTCTCATTACAAGGTAGGCATGGGTAGCTAATCCATTCTTCCTCCTTTTGTTCATCACTCTCCTCCTCTTTTTCATCTAATGAGATTTCAGGTTCATCAATTTCTTCTTCCATAGGATCCTGCAAGGCATTAGTCTCTTCAATCTGTGGAAAGCATCTATTAATATATTCAAGAATATAGCCATTTTCTTCCTTGTAATTATCAAAGCAAAATTTAAGTATACATAAACCTCATATTTGTAAGGTGAATCATCAATATTTTCAAGAAAAGCACCCTTCCAAGCAATAAATTCCTCAATTTGTTCCGCATCATAAAAGTCATAAATTACCTTAACATAAGAAGATATGGTAACATTATCATTATACTCACATTGAAAAGGGAGGTGTTTATACCTCTTACCGCAACAAGATTTATCAAAGCAATAAGTAACATTATAAGTAGAGCACGCGTTTGTAGCAATGGTATACAATTTATCAATTTGTTCCCATAAGTGTTTCCCTTTTTGTGACAAGCGGTGTTCCTTATAATAGTATTTTTGATCTTCCGTGAACCCACCTTGCCAATAAGATTCAGTTTCAAAGAAACCAACCATTGATAAAGAGCATGATAAAGCAAGACAACAACAGAACAACGAAAATAACAACTAGAGTAGGAACTAATTTTTTTTGTATTTTTGATAAAGAAATAAGCAAACAAGGCGGAAATAAACTAAGCTTGAACAATAGTGATTCCAAGTGGACTTGATAAATAAAGCTATGCTCCCCGACAACGGCGCCAGGAAATAGTCTTGATGACCCACAAGTATAGGGGGTGTATCGCAGTATTTTCGAGGGAAGTGAAACCCAATTTATTCATTCGACACAAGGGGAGCCAAAGAATATTTATAAGCCTTAACAACTGAGTTGTCAATTCAGCTGCACCTGGAAACAATCTTGCTCACACCAGTTTATCAGTAGCAACAGTTTTGTAGTAGGAATAGCAAAGTAGCAGTAGTAGTAAAGTAAAGACAGCAGTAACAATAGCAGTGAACAGCGGGATTCGAGTGCATTAGGCATAGGGATGGATGGACGGGCGTTGCATGCACAAGACAAATTACATAGCAATTAGAACATAGGGCTATTGCAGATAAATAAGATAAAGCATCCAAGTACTATATAATCCTAGGCATGTGTTCCATATATAGTCATACGTGCTCGTAGTGAGAACTTGCACAACATCTTTTGTCCTACCAGCCCGTTTGTAGCGGGGCCTCAAGGGAACTACTGGCAATTAAGGTGCTCCTTTTAATAGAGCACCGGAGCAAAGTATTAACACTCCGTGAACACATGTGATCCTCACATCAAAGCCATTTCCTCTGGTTATCCTGATTTCTATCACTTCGGGGCCATTGGTTCTGGACAACAACGTGTGTCTACAACTTGTAGACAAGACCAAAAACAATACTATCATAATGAATCAATAACATGTTCAGATCCGAAATCATGGCACTCGGGCCCTAGTGATAAGCATTAAGCACAACAAGTCGCAACAAAGTCATAAAGCACTAATAGAAGATACTAGGCACCATGCCCTAACAATCTGATGCCATTACATGAACAATGTCATCCAATCCCTACCATCCCCATAGCCTACAGCGGGGGACTACTCACTCATAGATGGGGGAAACATGGATGGTCGATGGAGAAGCGATGGTGATGATGATGGCGATGATCTCCTCCAATTCCTCGTCCCGGCAGGGTGCCAGAACGAAGTTTCTGGTGCTGTTTCGTGGAATCTGGTGGTGGCGGTGGAGCGGAACTCCTTCTGGAAAAACGTTGAACCCCCCAGAGTTTTTAGGTCAGAAGGCTTCTTATAGGCGAAGAGGGAGACCGAGGGGGTGTCTAGGGCGGCCAGACCACCCCCTGGCGCGGCCAGGCCTAGCCCGCACGGCCAGGTGGTGTGGCTGGGCCCTAGCCCCACTCCATCTGATATTCTGGCTTCGGGAGTCTTCTGGTGAAATAGGATTTTTGGCTTTTGTCCCGTCCAATTCCGAGAATATTCATTTTCTGACTTTCCTGGAACCAAAAACAGCAGAAAACAGGCAACTGGCACTGTGGCTCTTGTTAATAGGTTAGTCTAAGAAATCATATGAAAAGTACTCCAAAGTGTGGACAAATGGAACATCAAAATAGATACATTTGCAATGTATCACTAGCCAGTACGACGCCTTCTTTAGGGGCGTCCCCTGGCGCTGCCCCTTCTGCTAGGTGAGTCTCACCGGCACCGACTTCAACTCCTTACTAACACATGTAGAGGCCCCGGGCTCCGGCATCCACAAAGGCGGCGAGCGCGACACCGTGAACATCAACACCTACATCGCTGAACACCGGGCTCTCGGCATTCACCTCCAGAACCTCCAGCGGGTGGCCATCAAAGAGGGTCGCATGCCTCCAATCAGGCCCAAGGCCCCCAAGATCAAGGGATTGGGCAGCGAGAAGTGGAGGAAGCGTTGGAGGGAGGAAGCGGAGGCGCGGGCGCATGAAGGACGGGTTGGATGTGTCCTTGAATGTAACTGTTGCTACGGCAGCTGCTGCTGCTAAGAAGCTTCTTTTGATTTTCTATATTTTGCTTGCATCCTATTTCTGGCTGAATGCATCGAACCTCGTTAAGCAACCTAATTTCTATCGCTATATCCTATTTAGCTGCGCACAGCTATATCTACATTTGTTTTGTTTTCTGAATGAATGTATTCTGCCTGGTGTGATTTGCTGCTCTAGATTTGCTACCTGATCGGAGGCAAAAAGAGGTCCAAAAGGGAATGAATTATCAAACAGAGAATCTTCTCTAGATTTTCTACCAATTTGGGCAAAATGAAAGATATCTGTTTAGCGAGAGAGGAAAAGGGTACTCTTTCAAATTGCTAGTTAACGAGCTACCATCTTGATGAGGCCCCATCTTGACGTCTCCCTCTACAAGAAGGAACACAATGCCGTCCATGGAAAAAGTTGTCGACTGGTCATGTCACGTTTAATCTAGTCTACAAAGGCTACTACTTCTACTACAACACATGCATAGGGCAACGGGGTCATCGAGTGCACGGTTGTCGATGGGACGCTGCAATTTATTGCCACTTGATTTTAATAAGACATATCCCATTTTACGCAGTGCTCTCAATCTCACTTCCAACTGGGCCCTACTGCTAGTAACTTCCATGATTCAAGGCCCCCCCTCGAGTAGATCTAACGTTGCTACAAATTGGTTTCGTGCCACTTGCATGCAGTGGAATCGAGGTCTGCCATGAGCGTGTTTTCAATGCAGCTCTAAAGTGGAGATCGTGGCTGTTTCAAAAAAAAGGGAACCCAAAATAAAGGTGGAGATCGTGGTAGCCCTCCGCCCACCACACGTGTCCACTCGAGGACTACAAACGGTTTGGTGTTTATAACCCCCCTCGACCTTCTTCTTCCATGTGCTCGTGTCATTTCCCCCCAGTCTGTGTAGTCCCAAGACCCCAATCTGCACCTACCGCGCGCGCTGAAGCTCCCTCGCTTGCACTACCTCCTTCCCTTGGTGCGCCATGAAGCGTACACTTGGAGACGAGCCGGAGGTGAAGCCAGTTGAAGGCGCATCAGCAGATGGCTCGGTCGTCGCCAAGCAGGCGGAGGCGTCTTCTCCGGGCACGAACACCGCTCGTCGCCATGCCGTCGAGGGTGCGAGCTCATCCGTCCAACTAGTAGTTGTTGCCGCCGAGCAGTAGGTGGCTGACAATGTCTCGGTGCCAGCAATAGATCTGGATGGGGGTAGGCGGGAGGCGGAGGCAATCCGGTGCTCTACATCAACAACCCCATCGCCGTACAAGAACTTCGACGCAATCGCGGAGAATGACGAGTTCCAGGAGGAGGTCCCAGATGAGGAGTCTGAGGTACTACATTGCTAGCTTCTCTAGTCGCAGCCATGATACATTGCAAATGTATCTATAATTTTTGATGTTCCATGCTTGGTTTTATCTACTTTCTTGTGTTTTGTCCACACTTTGGAGTACTTTTCATATGATTTCTTGGACTAACCTATTAACAAGAGCCATAGTGCCAGTTGCCTATTTTCTGCTGTTTTTGGTTCCAGGAAAGTCAGAAAATGAATATTCTCGGAATTGGACGGGACAAAAGCCAAAAATCCTATTTCACCAGAAGACTCGCGGAGCCAGAGTATGAGACGGAGTGGGGCTGGGGCCCAGCCACACCACCTGGCCATGCGGTCTGGGCCTGGCCGCGCCAGGGGGTGGCCTGGCCACGCCAGGGGGTGGTCTGGCCGCCCCAGACACCCCCTCGATCTCCCTCTTCGCCTATAAGAAGCCTTCTGGCCTAAAAACTCTAGGGGGTTCGACGTTTTTCCAAAAGGAGTTCCGCTCCGCCACCGCCACCAGATTCCACGAAACAGCACCAGAAACTCCGTTCTGGCACCCTGCCGAGACGGGGAATTGGAGGAGATCATCGCCATCATCATCACCATCGCTTCTCCATCGACCATCCATGTTTCCCCCATCTATGGGTGAGTAATCCCCCGCTGTAGGCTATGGGGATGGTAGGGATTGGATGAGATCGTTCATGTAATGGCATCAGATTGTTAGGGCATGGTGCTTAGTATCTTCTATTAGTGCTTTATGACTTTGTTGTAACTTGTTGTGCTTAATGCTTGTCACTAGGGCCCGAGTGCCATGATTTCAGATCTAAACATGTTATTGATTCATTATGATAGTATTGTTTTTGGTCTTATCTGCAAGTTGTATACACACGTTGTTGTCCGGAACCAATGGCCCCGAAGTGACAGAAATCGGGATAACCGGAGGGAATGGCTTTGATGTGAGGACATGTGTTCATGGAGTGTTAATGCTTTGCTCCGGTGCTCTATTAAAAGGAGCACCTTAATTGCTAGTAGTTCCCTTGAGGCCCCGCTGCAAAAGGGCTGGCAGGACAAAAGATGTTGTGCAAGTTCTCATTGCGAGCACGTATGACTATATATGGAACACATGCCTAGGATTATCTAGTACTTGGATGCTTTATCTTACTTATCTGCAATTGCCCTATGTTCTAATTGCTATGTGAATTGTCTTGTCCATGCAACGCCCGTCCATCCATCCCTATGCCTACCGCACTGGAATCCTACTGTTTACTGCTATTGTTACTAGTGTCTTTACTTTACTACCGCTATTACTTCACTATTCCTTCTACAAAACTATTGCTACTGATAAACTGCTATGAGCAAGATTGTTTCCAGGTGCAGCTGAATTGACAACTCAGTTGTTAAGGCTTATAAATATTATTTGGCTCCCCTTGTGTCGAATCAATAAATTGGGTTTCACTTCCCTCAAAAATACTACGATACACCCCCTATACTTGTGGGTCATCAAGCCGCATATTTCACTGTTCATATATAGGATTTGCTCAATTGTGTACATATTCTTTTGCTCTTGAAGTAGGGTAGTATATATATATGGTTCGATCGGTCGATTGATGCATCTGCCATCTAGTCACAAAACCCTAATCCGTCTAGTCACAAAACCCCAATCTGCTCATTTGCCATCTAGTTGAGTTTGCTAGTTGAGTGTTGATTTCGATACACAGCATGCTGATAACATTACATTTCTATTCCTTACTGAGCCTAATGATTCAATTTTTCCCCAAAATAGTGCAAGGGCATCTGATGGTGTCGTTTTCTTAGGGATGGTTAGTGAACCTGAGGCAACAATGCACATAAACAATATAGGTTGTGCTGTTGGTATTTTGGTTCTCCGACTCCATCGCTGAAAAAAATGAGGCCCTATTTTTTTCTCATATGGAACCTATATATATAATCTTTGTATTGTTTTTGATCTATGAATGCGTTGTATGATGCATATGTATATCCCTGAATATTATTTTGTACGGTTACATTTCAATTTCTTATTGTGCCCAATGATTCAAATTTGCCCCAAAGAGAGGCAGACACATTGGTGTCAGATTTTTTTAGGGATGAGTTAGCGAATCTGGGGCCATTTACAAGATCAATATAAGCTGTGCAATTGTTACTTGGTTCACTTACGCCATCCCTGTAGAAACTTATGAGGCCGCAATCTTTATTCTACATTCATAGAACTATGATATTTGAATTATCTATTCCATGCATTCATAGTGTATAAGAATTACATTTTAGTTTCTCACCAAGGCCGATGATTGAAATTTGCCCCAAAAGAGTTCAAGGGGAGACACGTATGATGGTGTCGTGTTTTAGGGATGGGTTGGTGAACCTGAGGCAGCAATGCACACAAACAATATAGGTTGTGTTGTCGGTACTTTGGTTCTCCAACTCCATCTCTGAAACAAATTATGAGGCCCTTGATTTATTCTCATATGGAACTACATATATGATCCTTGATTTGTTTATGATCTTTTAATGATTGGTATGATGCATATGTATATGAATGGTTTTGATCATAAGTATTTTTAACATATACCTGAAGATTAATTGTTTGGTTTTTATTTATAATTACAATATTTAGGCTTGTTTTTGTACCTGACTATGTATATCCCTGAATATTATTTTGTACGGTTACATTTCAATTTCTTATTGTGCCCAATGATTCAAATTTGCCCCAAAGAGAGGCAGACACATTGGTGTCAGATTTTTTTAGGGATGAGTTAGCGAATCTGGGGCCATTTACAAGATCAATATAAGCTATGCAATTGTTACTTGGTTCGCTTACGCCATCCCTGTAGAAACTTATGAGGCCGCAATCTTTATTCTACATTCATAGAACTATGATATTTGAATTATCTATTCCATGCATTCATAGTGTATAAGAATTACATTTTAGTTTGTCACCAAGGCCGATGATTGAAATTTGCCCCAAAAGAGTTCAAGGGGAGACACGTATGATGGTGTCGTGTTTTAGGGATGGGTTGGTGAACCTGAGGCAGCAATGCACACAAACAATATAGGTTGTGTTGTCGGTACTTTGGTTCTCCAACTCCATCTCTGAAACAAATTATGAGGCCCTTGATTTATTCTCATATGGAACTACATATATGATCCTTGATTTGTTTCTGATCTTTTAATGATTGGTATGATGCATATGTATATGAATGGTTTTGATCATAAGTATTTTTAACATATACCTGAAGATTAATTGTTTGGTTTTTATTTATAATTACAATATTTAGGCTTGTTTTTGTACCTGACTATGTATATCCCTGAATATTATTTTGTACGGTTACATTTCAATTTCTTATTGTGCCCAATGATTCAAATTTGCCCCAAAGAGAGGCAGACACATTGGTGTCAGATTTTTTTAGGGATGAGTTAGCGAATCTGGGGCCATTTACAAGATCAATATAAGCTATGCAATTGTTACTTGGTTCGCTTACGCCATCCCTGTAGAAACTTATGAGGCCGCAATCTTTATTCTACATTCATAGAACTATGATATTTGAATTATCTATTCCATGCATTCATAGTGTATAAGAATTACATTTTAGTTTGTCACCAAGGCCGATGATTGAAATTTGCCCCAAAAGAGTTCAAGGGGAGACACGTATGATGGTGTCGTGTTTTAGGGATGGGTTGGTGAACCTGAGGCAGCAATGCACACAAACAATATAGGTTGTGTTGTTGGTACTTTGGTTCTCCAACTCCATCTCTGAAACAAATTATGAGGCCCTTGATTTATTCTCATATGGAACTACATATATGATCCTTGATTTGTTTCTGATCTTTTAATGATTGGTATGATGCATATGTATATGAATGGTTTTGATCATAAGTATTTTTAACATGTACCTGAAGATCAATTGTTTGGATTTTCTTTTATAATTACAATATTTAGGCTTGTTTTGTACCTGACTATGTATATCCCTGAATATCGTTTTGTACAATTACATTTCAATTTCTTATTGTGGCCAATGATTCAAATTTGTCCCAAAAGAGAGGCAGACACATTGGTGTCAGATTTTTTCAGGGACGAGTTAGTGAACCTGGGGCGATGTACAAGAACAATATAGGTTGTGCAATTGTTACTTGGTTCACTCACGTCGTCCCTGAAGAAACTTATGAGGCCGCAATCTTTATTCTACATACACTCTGATGCAATTATTTGTCATTGTGTTGAGATGAAATGATATATGAACCGATCAAACTATTGCTGAGATGCTTTATCTTTGATATCCACGGATATATTGTCTTACATATACATGTTGTCAATTCTTGAGTTGTAATACAATTCAATCATATGTATGAGTTCTAAGTTAGGTTCTTAAAAATCAACAGGAGGATGATTATGAAGTGGACGATAGCAAGGTATCCAGGGACAACAAGAGCCGCTACGTGCTGAGGCGATTACGGTGTGGGCTAATCCGTTTCCACCGTAGGGGGAGACTGTTTTGCCCATTCTGTGGCAGAGCAATCAACGTGGACCCCGGCAGCATGATCGAGCATGCATTGGGCGTTGCTAGAGGCGGAGGCAGAAGCCATAGGCCGATTACCTTGGCGCGGCACGCAGACTTCGGCAAATTCCTCCGGGAGTACGTCAGGACTGGCCTGTATCCCATCTACTAGGCTGTCGCTGCCTCCTGCTGATATGCCCCTGCCCTGCTAGGCGTCTCCATGTCCCGGCCTCCTGCTGCGCCCCTGCTTTTATTTTGTTTTAGTTAATTATTACCTATGTGTGGCATGTAAGACAATATATCCATGGTGTCTCTGGTGAACCTTTTATATTAATCTACTCCTTTATATGGAGTGCCTTAAAATTTCTAGTGTTCAATTATATTACTGATCATGCTCATGCACAATACAAAATATTTCTAGTGCTCGATTGTATTATAATTGTCAAGGAATACATCAACAAGTTAAATTGGTCGAAATTTTGTATTGAAGTAACTAAATGATCTCACATCGGCGGTGGACGTTGGCAGAAGCCGAAGGCATCAACTAAAGACCTTGGAGCGGCACGCAGTCTTCAGCAAATTCCTTGCAGGTTCAACAATGGGTTGCCGCCGCCTAGCTCCGAATTCGCTTACAAGTCCAACATGACAGAACTTGAGCTATCACAGAGACCTCGGCAAAGGTGGTAGAATTGGTGCGGGTGCAACAACGGCGACGGCGAGCTCGGATTCTAGAGGAGGAAAACAGAACTGAGCATGGTCGACACGGTGACAGATCTCACCGGAAACCAATTCTCGTCCCCGCACCGTGCCATGGGTGCGTCCATGGTGAGGGCGAGTGTTGGGGGGATACCCCCGGATAGGGTCACTCCGGGGTATAAGGGCCGAGTTAGCCGAGGTTCGGCAAGGTCAAAGTGGATGCTGGCCGGGTCACCTCAAGGCAGGCCGGATCACGGAGTAACCCGGACCAGGGTGGGTCGCCTAACATTGTCTCATCCGACTTAAGGAGTAAGTCGAAAGTGCTTGTCTAACTTATATGCAGGAACAGGTGTGGCCGGATCTACTATGATCCGGGTCCTCGCTTAGCTTCTGGGAGAAGGAAGGAATCTCTCTGGTAAAAAAGAAGGTCCGGTACGCACTGCATGAGCGGAGAAAGCAAGGGCAGGACCACCGGGGCGTGGCCTACAAGGGTGACGACGCCCATGTCGGCTGACGCGGGCGCCGCAGAGGCTTACGTCGCTAAAGCATGTGTGACGCGGGGGGAAAGCACCCCGGTCGGGTTACCACTTTGGGAGGGGGCATATTCTTAGGAATATGCCTCCACGTATGCCCTAGGCAGGGACCGAACTTCCTCTATATAAGGGGGGCTAGGTTTCTGGTAGAGGGGGTTGGTTGAGCTCTAGTTGGTTTGGTGATTCCATAGGGCTAGTTGATCTAGGGTTCTAGGGAAAAATAGTAGGCAAGAGTAAGAGAGTTCCTTCTTCCTCCTCTCTCCAACATAGCTCAAGGAGCACTTGTAATCTAGAAGATATAGCAGTACAAACCTCTGTGTGGAGAATCACTCCACTATCCCTCCCTGGATTCCTCTAGCGTGTATTAGTCCCCACCTTTAACCTATCCATGGCATCTGCCGTGACACCACCATGACAGCGAGCTCCGACACGGGATGGGGAGGAGAGCGGGGCCGAGCAGGTTCGTCACGTCCCAGCTCTGCACCATGGCCACGACCACAGATTGCCGCTCCGGTGAAGAAGAAGACGCGTAATGGATGCATGCGCCAACACTGCAAGCCTACAAGGAGGAGAGCTGGGCTGAGTAGGTTCGTCCACGTCCCAGCTCCGCGCCATGGCTGTGACGCCCCACAGATTGTCGCTCCGGGGAAGAAGAAGACGCGTAATGGATGCAGGTGCCAACGCTGCAAGTCTAATTGACACCTAAGCGATGAGAGCGACATAATGACGAGAACTGACAGGGGGCCCCAACTTGACGGTCGTTATCCTGATTTTTTGTATTGAAACATAAAGCTGAATTCGTGCCGAAAAAGACCCTCTAAGTATTTGGCACACCAACTGTAGTCATTGTGGCTGATCTCAGGGAACTTGGGTACCGCGTTGCCTGGGCGCCCCAACTTTTGGGCCACAAAATGATATTCTCATCCCCCGCCCCTGCAGTAAGCTCCCCGCCCGCGGTCCCCTCCGCCATCCTCCACAGCATCGTTGCTCACGGCAAGCACCATATCGCCGCCGCCCACAGGTCCTCCCGGCCCTCGCTGGTGATGCCACTTGGGGCCCCAGCTTCCGCGCGCTCGTACGCCGCTGCACCTCTGCCTCCTGCATGCGCATCCGCCGTGTCGCCGTGTGCCACCATCGGCGCTTCCCCGTGACCGCATTTCACTCTACCGGCGGAAGTAGTACGAGCCGGTTGGGGTAAAGGAGGAGGGAGATGGGTGGGGCCGGCTGGGAAAGTAGAAAAAAAAGAAAAGAAAGAAATATAGGTAGGGGCCGGTTGGTCGCCTGCCGGTTAGGCAAAGGGGAGAGAAAAGAAAAACAAAGAAAGGCAAAAATCCGGCTAGACTAGTTCGGTCGAAAAATAAAAAATCTGGATGAGGAAAAAGAAAGAAAAATCTGGCTAGAAAAAGATAAGGAAAATATGAGAAAAATTCTAGATTCGGCTAATCTATCTGGATAACCGTTTGTCTATCTGATTCGCCCGGTTCGGACCCGTTCCGGCTGAGTCGGGCCGACTCCACGTGACTTCGCCCCGTTTGGTTGCCTGTTGGGCTGGCTGGACCCTGTTCCAGCTGGGCCAGGCCGGCTCGGCGCATCCTAGCGTGTTTGGTTGTTTGGCCGGCTTGGGACCGAATTCGGCTACATACACCGCGTTTGGTTGCCTGTCTGGCTGGAGCCAGGCCATCCGACTAGAACGCCAGCTAGACCGTTTTAGCAACCAGCAACGCCTACAGAATCGCGTCTTTGACCCTACTACGCCAACTGCACCAATGTGAGTGTTTTCCCGAACTCGAGCAACCCTCGAGGGCTCGCCAGATGTTGATTTGCTTCCTTCTATCAGTTTTTTGCCGCCAGCAACTCCTACCCGGGGGCTCGCTAGTTGACCCGACCTGCTAAATCTGTAAACCGATTGAGTAGTGTGCGATGGTGTCAGAGGCCCACTCTTCGTCTCAGCTACAGACCGCAACCCGGCTATCCGGCTAGCAAGAGCAAAAGCCCGAGGCATCCCACATGAAAAATGGCGAAGGATGCGATAGATTGGACAACCCGGCCTTGTGCCTAGTTGGTATTTTCCGGCCGCTAAGCCTCTAGCATCGTGCGCAATGTATTGCCAGCTCCCCCTTTGATTCTAGCTACAGATTGTAACCCGGCTGCCCAACAAGTATTGGGTCCGCAACAAAGAAAACAAAAAATTTCCTACGGTGTGAACTACACGCCAAGATCTATCTACTAGGTACAAAGCAACGGGTGGACATACATCCAACGAGAACTTACCCTCGTAGACAACGAGCTTTGTTAACGAGTAGGAACTCGTGGTTGATGTAGTCATACACTTGCCGATCTCAAGATCGTGATGAAGTCCAGCAGGTCCGGCTCCAGCACGTCCATCAGATCCAGCTCCAGCACCACCAAGTGCAGCACCGCAAAGCAGCGGTGCATCCGTTATCGCACACACGTCCGGTACCCCGACAACCTCCGTCCCTCGCTCCAGCAAAGCAGCGGAAGCAGCTACTCCTTTCCAGATAAAGCCACCGGGAACATGTATCTCGCTAATCCGAGACCATGGGGAAATAATACTAGAGGGGGAGAGAGATCCTTCACAAGGAGGTGTGTGTGAAAGTGAGGAGGGAGTGGCCTTTTATAGGAGGAGGGGGGTGCCCCTCCTTCATGGCCGGCGCATGGAGGGGGTGACCCTTCACCTCCTCCATTCATGTGGTGGTAACCCTTCCACATTAAAATGCCCCTTCACATTCTCTTTTAAAGTCTCCACTTTAAATGCATTAAATTTCTCCAAATTTAATGCTCTCTCATTTAATAAAACTCTTTTATTATATTTTATTCAGAATTTTGTTAATTACTTTAATTAACCAACATTCACATAAAACCCCCTACAACATTTCAATATTACATGCAGAACCAATTTCAGCATTTTCACCCGAAACAGTTTCGGTGTCCATTGAAATAATTCCAGCGCTTTCTTAAATCTTTATCTAACACATATTTGCTCCAAATGGTGTCGGTATCCCTTAAGTGTGTCACCCTACGGTTCGCGAATAATGCATACATGATCGAGACCCCTCTCCGATCAATAATCAGCAGCGGGACCTGGAGATCCATACTGACTCCTACACATTCAACGATGACTTCTGTGATCGTGAGAACCTTTAACGCTAGTAACTAAATCCCTTTGTCCCGCGATATATTACATGTCCGAGATTCGATCATCGGTATCTCCATACCTAGTTTGATCTCGTTACCGACATGCACTCTTTCTCGTTCCCGTGATATAACATTCTAGTGATCACATCACTTGCTTGCAAGCTATTTCAATGTGATATCACCGAGAGGTCCCAGAGTATATCTATCCGTCATCGGGATGGACAAATCCCACTCTTGATCCATGAGCCTCAACATAACACCTTCGTAGCACTGAACCCACCTTTATAGTCACCCTATTACGATGTGACATTTGATGTTATCAAGATACTCTTCCGGTGTTAGCAATTAACATGATCTCATGGTCTAAGGATAAAGATTACTTGGTATGATAATATAGCAATATAAACATAATGACTTTGATCGTAATTCTATACTTCGGATGAATGTTCATCACATCATTCCACCAATGGTATGACCTTGTTATTAACAACATCCAATGTCCATGATCAGGAAACCTTGATCATCTTGTTAATCAACAAGCTAGTCTATAAGAGAGGCATAACTAGGAACCCTTTTTGTTTATTAAACACACATGTATTGATGTTTCCGATCAATACAATTCTAGCATGTAAAATAAACATTTATCATAAACATGAAATAAGATAATAACCACTTTATTATTGCCTCTCGGGCATATTCCCTTCAGTAAGGACATAGCGTAAACAACAGAGCGCACGAGAAAGTGACTAAGTGTTCAGAAAAGGACGAGCTAGTTTTTGAAAAATGAAACCATCATTCGGTTGATAGAATGTGTATTGTATGTTGATGTACTGACAACAAATTAATTTCTGTTTGTTTTGTTTTGCACGACTACACCGAGTCGGATTTGAAGTGTAGAGAAGATTCGAAGCACCTGTCTCCGTCAGCTACTCCAAATCTCGGGGGCTACACCTAGTGGGTGCGCTCACGCGCCCCCACTAGAGTTGTGTTGCTTCCCAGGCTGGAGGTGTTCAGCCGGACGCCATTCAAAAACTTCATCTACAACAACAACTTTGATTTTTTGGAGCTCGTGTGAATTTATCCCTCTGGGTGAAATCAGCGCGCACTCGGGGGCTAGTGTCAGGGGGATTGTCCCCGGGTACCCCAAAGACGGACCCAAGACAAATAAAAAAGGCAAAAAGGCAATAGACATAAATAAAAACGTCTTCGACGGCAATCTAGGCCGGCTGAAGCCTCCGAGCCGGCCCGCAGCGGTGCCACCTCCTCTTTCCGGCTGGGCCACCCCCAGCCGGCCCATCCACTCCCGCGGCCCCGACTCCACCGTGCAGATCCCCACCTGGGAGTCCCTTGGCATCGCTTGACTAGGCCGCCTCCGCTTCATCCTTGGGTTATGTAGAGAGAAGGACCTTTCCGAGGCGCTCCGGGCTAAACTCGGAGTCTTCGAGAAGAGAAGACCAAAGTTGACGACGTCATCTTCGGTATGTTTCCATCTTTTTGACTTGCGTATTTTCTTCGACTCTTTCGATGTCGGATTTTTTCTTAACCATTTTTGTGTTATATATATAGGTCCTCTGAACTTGACGGACTCCACTTCCACCGAGCCTCACACCCATCGGCTTACCCAAGTTGGTGATTTGCTTCATGAATTCCGCCAGTCCATCGAGGACATTGGCGAAGCTCTCAGGGTTCCGGACATGCACAGTATGTCAGACTTTCAGGTGCGAGACCAGGCGAAGGAGATGCCGCAGCTCATCTGGGACTGGAACATGTCCTACGTGCGATCTGCGACGTAGAACGCTCTCACCATGGTCATGAGCCACCATGGAAACATGGAGATATGGCAAGTGACCAGAGGGTACTACAAGGTGGATGAAGACGGCCAGGAGCAAGATATCAAGGCCATCATGGACTCCTGCGCTGGATATGGATGTCGCATGGCTGACTTAACCAGCTACGACACTCCCTTCTTCACCCGCGTGGATACACTGCCCCCGCCTCTCGAAGAAGCAGCTGAAGTCTCCGACGATGAACAGACCGTATCGGATCTAAACATCTCGGAGTGTTATCAAACCGAGGTCGATGCATCCAGCGAGCCTGCAACGCCTACCTCTTCTCCTGAACCATAGATTACCAGAAACAATTGTATTATTCCGAGAAACATTATGGATCTGTAAAATATGCAGTACTATAATTTTGCTAGTGCTAAGCTTTTAATCTATTCAGCACTTTTGGCTTTAAATTTTTGTCTGCCTAAAATGTTTACATAAGCACTTATACTTTTTCGTCTATACTTATCGTTTATCTGGCTTTCCGCCTCGTCCCTTTCGTGAGCCGGCTAAACCTTCTGCACGGAAAATTCTCCGAGCAACGGAGCTCAATTGCTAAACCAGTTTAAACTCCGAAACAAAGTCGGCTTCCAGTACCAACAATTCACTACTCGGAAAATACCCGCACCCGGCAATCAGAAAAATAACCAAAGTATAGACTAGAAACTTTAGAGTTATACTCGAAGGTAACATTTTTTTAGAGTCGGAAATCTAAACCAGAATAAACATGAGCATAAAGTACTTTCAAGTATTCTGGGATTTTCGACTATGACATGATCATTCGGAAATAAGATGGTAAAAACTTCTCAGAAAATACTTGAGGCAACCAAAACTTTTATTTCTCACAGAACATGTACATATATGTGATTACAAAGAAGGATAAACTAAGAATAAAAGGGACGTAGCTGAGCAATATTCCATGGTCTGTCTAAGTCATCCTGATTTATACTGCCTCCAGCTCTCTTTCTCTTCTTAGTAGCAGGTCTTTCTTTGACTAGCCTCATGTCAGTTAAGTAGTATGAATCATTGTGCAATACTCGACTAACTAAAAAGGGCCCTTCCCATACTGGGGAAACTTTGTGCTTTCTTTGTTGCACAAGTCGGAGAACCAAATCACCTTTATTGAAAGATTTGTTTCTGACTCTCTGGCTATGATACTTGCGTAACTTCTGCTGATAGGCTGTTGATCTCATTTCAGCAACGACGCGAACTTCTTCGTCTAAGTCGAGATCATTTTGTCGAGAAATCTCGGCATCTTCTTCGATATACGCGGCCACTCTAGGAGAAGTGTGACTCAGATCACTAGGAAGAACTGCTTTTGCGCCATATACCAAGAAGAAAGGTGTGTATCCGGTTGACCTGTTCGGAGTTGTTCGCAAACTCCATATTACAGAGGGTAATTCCTCTGCCCAAGCCCCCGCAGCACGTCGTAGTGGTGCTTCGAGTCTCGGTTTTAGGCCTTGTAGGATTAAACCATTTGCCCTTTCGACTTGTCCGTTAGCCTGTGGATGTGCGACTAATGCAATGTCAAGCCGGACATTTTTTTCATTGCAAAATTCAGCCAATTCTCCCATAGAGAAATTACTCCCGTTGTCCGTGATAATACTATGCAGATAACCATACCGGATTATAACATCTTCGACAAACCTTTTGGCTGTTGATCCATCACAACTAGTGACGGGTTTAGCCTCAATCCATTTGGTGAATTTATCCACCATCACTAAGAGGTGAGTAAATCCACTTGGAGACCGTTTAAATGGTCCTACCATGTCAAGCCCCCAGACCGCGAAAGGCCATGTTATAGGTATTGTTCGCAACTGATCAGCTGGAACGTGAGCTTGTTTGGCGTACTTTTGGCAGCCTTTGCACGTCTTGACTAATCGTTCGGCATCTGCCTGAGCTGTAAGCCAGAAAAAACCGTGTCTAAAAGCATTTGCCACTAAAGATTTGGCTGCAGCATGGTGACCACACTCACCTTCGTGGATTTCTCTTAGGATCTCCACTCCCTCTTCCGGAGATACGTAGCGCCGAAAAACCCCAGAAACACTCCGCTTATAGAGCTCACCTTTAACTATAGTATATGCTTTCGCTCGTCGGACGATCTGCCGGCTCAGAACCTTGTCTTCGGGTAATTTGCCGTCTACCAGATAATCAAGGTAGGGTTGGGTCCAACTGGGAATTACAGCCAGGACTTCTATTAGAGGTGAGTCGGATTTGGTCAAATATTCCTCATCCACTCCCTTTATTGAGGGAACTTTGAGGTGCTCTAAAAAAGCGCCATCCGGGACCTCTTTCCGTGCAGAGCCTATCTGAGATAGTGCATGTGCTTCCTCATTTTCTGCTCGAGGGATGTGTTGAACCTCAAACCCTTCGAACGATTTAGATAAATCATCCACGATAGCTTTATATGCTGCCATGTGTTTATTTGCATTACAAATATCCGACACATGCTGAGCAACAAGATCCAAATCTCCATAACACATCAAACGTTGGATGCCGATATCCTTAGCAACCCGGATTCCGCGTAGAAGTGCTTCATACTCGGCAATATTGTTTGTCGCTGTGAAGTGGATCTGCAACATGTATAGAAGTTTATCTCCTTGGGGTGATTTGAGCACCACGCCAGCCCCCGAGCCTCCACGAGCTTTAGACCCATCAAAGTATAGGGTCCAATATTCCGACTCAGGGAGGGTCATATTCTCCTTCGTCTCTATCCAATCAGCAACAAAGTCGGCAAGATTTGGGATTTGATTGCTGTCCGGGGTTTATACTCAATATCGAAAGCTGAAAGCTCTATGCCCCATTTGGCGCGCGTCCTGTGGCGTCACTGTTGTTGATTATATCCCTCATGGGAGCTGTGCTCACCACGGTAATTGGATGCTCCTGAAAATAGTGTCGTAGCTTACGAGATGCTAGAAAAACACTGTAAGCCAGCTTTTGATAATGCGGATACCGCTGTTTTGATTCTGTCAGGACCTCGCTGATAAAGTAAGTCGGACGCTGCACCAAATGTTCCTGATTTTCCTCCGGTCTCTCCACTACCATGACGATACTGACGACTTTGTTTGTCACAGCAAGATAAAGCAACATCGGTTCCTGTGGTTCCGGTGCAGCAAGGATAGGAGTAGATGAGAGTACTTTCTTCAGGTCTTGTAGTGCAGCTTTAGCTTCGTCGGTCCATACAAAATCCTTGGTCTTTTTTAAGAGTTTGTATAATGGTGCGACTCTTTCACCAAGCCGGCTTACAAACCGACTAACTATAGCGATGCAAACAGTTAGTCTTTGTACGTCCTTCTAGCGAGTTGTCCTGGAAATATTGAGTATAGCCTTGATTTTGTCTCGGTTCACCTCTATGCCTCTTTGAGACACGATGAAACCTAACAATTTTCCGGCTGGGATTCCAAAGAAGCATTTCTTCGGATTAAGCATGATGTTGTATTTTCGTAGATTGGCGAACATTTCCTCCAAGTCGGAAATCAGCGTTTCCTTCTTTTTGGACATCACCGCAATATCATCCACGTATGCATGTACATTGCATCCGAGTTGGTCGTGGAGGCAACGCTGCATTATGTGCTGGTAAGTAGCTCCTGCGTTCTTTAGCCCAAATGGCATTGTAACAAAACAGAAGGTTCCGAAGGGGGTTATGAATGAAGTTTTGACTTTGTCAGATTCCTTCATCCGGATTTGGTGATAACCGCAATATGCGTCGGGAAAACAGAGGAGTTCCGAGCCTGCCGTAGAATCGATAACTTGATCAATCCTAGGTAGAGCGAACAGATCTTTTGGACAAGCCTTGTTCAAGGCTGTATAATCAACACACATCCTTAAATCAGTGGTGTCCTTTTAGGGACCATTATAGGATTGGCCGACCACTCAGTGTGGATGACCTCTTCTATGAATCTGGCTAACTCGAGCCGTGCTAGTTCCTTAGCTATTGCCTTATGCTTTTCATTGCCGAAACATCGTAAGGACTGTTTGATGGGTTTAGCGTTCGGGTTTACATTTAAAGAGTGCTCGGCAAGTTCCCTAGGTACTCCGGTCATGTCAGATGGCTGCCATGTGAAGATATCTTGATTTTCTTTGAGGAACTTGACGAGCGCACTTTCCTATGCGCTATCTAGGCCTACGCCTATCTGGGTCACCTTGGAGGGGTCATGATCCTTCAACAGCGTCTTCTTCGTCTCTTCTGATGCCTTGAACTCCGGATTTGGCTTTGTCACCTCCTTCTTCGTTGCGGGCATCTCGGACGGATCTATGCTCTTCTTGATCTCCTGGTACTCCTGGGCGTGCAACACGGCTTCAGGAAAGGCGGCATTTCCATCCTCGCGCTTTCTTCGGGTCTCCCCTGATTGTGATTACGCCGTTGTGACCTGGAATTTTCATCATATTGTAAATGTAACACGGACGAGCCATAAAAGCCTAGTAAGCCGGACGTCCGAATATAGCGTGGTACGCGCTCTTGAACGGGACCACTTCGAAGGAAAGTGCCTCCATCCGATAGTTCTTTGGAGTTCCAAAGGTAACGTCCAAAGTGATTTCTCCCAGGGAATTAGCTTGTCTTCCTGGGACAACTCCGTGAAAGATCACAGAGCTATGGTTCAGCTGGGTCTCCGAGATCCTCATCTGGCGTAGCGTTTCGACATACAGAATATTGATACTGCTACCACCGTCCATGAGAGTCTTGGAGAAACCATAACCGTCAATAAGTGGGTTGACGATCAAGGCGTATTTTCCTCGCCTGTGCAACTTAGGCGGATGATCAGCACAGTCAAATGTGATTGCCACTTCCGACCAGTCCAAGTATTGGGGAACAGTCGGAACTGTTGCATTGAGCTCATGTAGAACTGCTTTCTTGACCTTTGTTGGTTGAGATCCGAGGAAGGTGACATAAGTGTCTTTCTTGGTCGGAATTTTTTTCATCCCTTCTGGCTTGGGATTTGAATCATCGACTTCCTCCATGTTGGAATCTTCCTTGGTCTCTTTATCTTTTTCGGGATTCTTATTTCCCTTCTTCTGCTTAGCTTTGTAGCCAGCGGTATCATCTCTTTTAATGTCGTCATTGAAACGACACTCGGCGTTGGTGTGGGATGAGCCCCCATTGGCGTCTAAGTGATGCACACATGGGTTAGTGCCATTGTCGGCCCAAGTGTAGGTCTTGCCTGGTTGTTGGTCTCCTCTACCTTGAACTCTTGAAGTCCCACGGCCATGCCCGCGGCCTCCGCCGCGTCCTCCTCGTCCTCCAGACCCGAAAGTAGCAGTCACCACTGACGTTTGCGCTTTAGGTTTCTCTTCCGAGGTATTTTTGCGCTTCTGAGCTTGTTGCTTTGGTTGTTTTGCCGACTGTGGCATAGCTAGGGCGTTGAGTAATCCCTTTGCGTCGTCGCCAGCGTCTGCATACTTGCTCGCTGTTTCTATCATCTCTCCCAAGTCGGTAACTTTGTCACACTTCAAGCGAAGATGTAGTAAACCAATTGGGAGACCTGCAATGAAAGCTTCAATCGCAGTTCGGTCGTTTACTCCTTCACAGGAGTTCTTGGTGTCGATCCATCGTCCAAGGTAGTCCTGGCAAATTTCTCCGGCTTTCTGGGTGCAACGCTGTAGGTCTCCGACCGTACAGGGCCTCTGGTATGTGCCTTCGAAATTCTGAAAGAATGCACGTTGCATGTCATACCAGCTATGGATGGTGTTCTCCGGAAGTTCATTGAGCCATGATCTTGCCGTCTTCCGCAACATGAGTGGGAGATATCGGGTTGCGAACAAGTTGTTTTCGCCTTTGGCAATGCAGCAGGCTTGAAAGAAATCCTGTAGCCAAGTATCTGGCCGAGCAATGCCGTCATAGGCTTGGATATGTCTTGAGATAGCAAATCCTTCCGGAATCTTGTGGCTCTTATGCATGGTACGAAGCATTTTGGGCCCATGTATATATCATCATTTTCATAGCGCCGCGCCTCTATGTTGGAGTTGATCCTGTGCCTTGCGTCATTCGGGGAAGAGATCGTCCCGAGTGTCGGCTGTGGCTGCGGTGCCTTGGAGCCGGAATTCGGTTTCTGCCACCACCTCCTCCACCACGATACCCTCCATTGCCTCCCTGGGGGCCGTTGTGATGGCTACTTGGCGGAGAGGGGAGCAGCTGGGTTATTTCTGGCTGATCGCCGGCCTCCATCCAGAACGTCATTATTCCGGTTCTGGGGAGGGTCTTCATTGTGGCGAGCCCCCTACCGGCTTGTCTTGGTGTGGTGTCCGTCGTTCCTTCGTCCGTCATTCGGACGGCTTTCATGTCTAGGAGGTGGTATTCTTTGTCGATCCTCCTCCCGACATTTCTCTTTATCATCATCCCTATAGTCTTTCGACTCTCGCCGGGCAGGTTCCTTAGATTCAGTGCAGCGATTGCCTCTTGCTCCGCAACTGGGTTAACGTTACGCCAGTCACGGGAAGCTTTGTGGTGTTGTCCCGAAAATCTGGTTCTTGAGTAATTGTCCTCCTGGCGATCGGAATGGTGGTGCTCCTCCGGAACGCGCTGGGGTCTTACGTCAGCCCATGCCGGGTCTATACGACACTGGTCAGAATCAGAGACCAGCTTTTGACTTCTGGACATGGCGACCTTTTGCTGCTCCAGTCCCTTGTTGAGTAATTTGATGCCCAACCGGATCTCCTCCGGGCCTGGATTAGCCGATAGAATTTCTCGGGTCGCCACGGTATTCTGTATTGGGGTTGGATACACCCAATCCCCTTTGATATCTTTCCGAGGCTTCCCCATCTCTTCTCCGAAAAGGACGACATGAATCTGCAGGAATTGGTTGTCATTAGTATGACGCTTCCTAGTCTTTTGGTATTGCCTGGAGTTGTTCTTCTCCACAGATGCTATGCGTTTCTTTTCCTCCTCCATGTTGTTGGCTTCATCGAGGAGTACTTGACGACGCGCTTCTAGGGCCTGTGCCCTCTCGTCCAGTTCTTCAGCAGTAAGTTCTTTAGTTGTAGGAATAGGTGTTGTTAGTGCAGCATCAATGAATTTATGCGCACCTTCAGTGATCACGTGTCCATCCATCGATTCTTCTTTTTTGGGATCGTCTGGGATAAGCGCTCCATCCGAGTCTTCCTCGTATTCCTCGGCAATCACCGACTCTGCCGAAGAGTCTTTTGTCGGGGTCTTGTTCTTCTTGTTCTTCTTCTTTACCTTCTTGGCAGCACCGGTAGCAAAGACGGCTTTGGGTCTATTTCCTGGAGTCAAGCTCTAATCAGTACTTTCGAACCACTGGATCTCAGGATTATCTCTGATTTCCATGTCATCCTGCTCTTTGGGAGAGTGTTCCTCGGATCCTTCATCCATGGCTTCTCCTTCCTCTGCAGCTTTGGAGTTATACTCCTCTTCATATTCCGCGGAGAACTTTCAGAAATCTGCCGATGTCATCGATTCATCCGAGGATGCGGGTACGTCGGTGTTTGTTCCAATTGCCTCTAGCACAGAGTCGGTGTTGTCTCCAACATCGGTAGAGCCAGATCCGGAGCCCACATATCTAACGAAGTGCGATGCGTGCTTCCTGAGGTACCTGCGGCTTTCGTGATCGGCTTCATCGAAACTTTTGATGGTCTCGAGAATTGCATCTACGCCTGAGTTTTGCATTATCATACGTCGCAGCGTGTATCTCAGGAAAGGCCTATCTGTCCCGGTGTCATCAGAGCCGGAATCAGTTTCATTGATACGTTCCTCCTGGATTTCGACTTCAGCGGGTGGGTTGATCTGGGATTCAGTCTCTCTAAGGAGATCCACTCCATATTCGACTTGGACCGCTAGGTCTGCTTCAGGCTTAGATTTCTCCACTATCTCCGCAACTGGTGCGGGCTGGGTGGGATTAGGGTTTTCTGAGATCCGGAACTCTGCCGCCTCCGTGGACAAAGGGGATCTAGAAATTTCCACTGTCTCTATCATCACCGCTGGGGTGGGTGGGACAGGTTCAACAAAGCCGATGTAAACATCGATCTCGCTGAAAGACATGATGGTGTAAGCAGTCACAGCCTCCCTAGCCGAAATCTAGGTCTTGTCGAGAACGATGAGAGGGACGTCGCTGGCGTAGAGGATGCGACCGACGGTGATAGTCTCACCGATTCTGATTCTTGCAGATTCCGCTCGGAACGCATATCCGAAGCTCACTTGCCCCACGGTGGGCGCCAACTGTCGTCGGATTCGAACCTGGGTAAACTTGTGTGCTCACCATCCCAGAACACCGTACGTCTCACACCCCTCTCTTCCGCACGCCTCGAGGACCCCCTCATGGCGTACTTGTCATCAATCCGACGACAGGGCCATGCCACTCGCCTAGGCCAGCTGGAGCCCCGCCCCGGGTGGGCCGCGCCTGCTCCCGCCTAGCTAGGCCTGCATTGCCCCCTGCTCGGCTGGGACCCTGCGTGGCCACCACACCCCACTGGGCCACCTCTCCCTCGATGCCTGGGCGGGCTGCCCATTCAAGCCGGCTGGGACTCCTCCGACTAGCTAGGTCGCCAGCAGCAGGGTGCAGCCGGATCGGTGGTTGCCGGTTCGCTAGGATCGGTCGATCCCAGCTAGCCGGATCCTCTCTCCTAGCTTCCCATCGACTAAGTACCAGTACGGTGGACTCTAGGAAAAGTATGAGAAGATGACGAAGGACATCGACAAGACCCAGAGCACCGAGCCCATGCTGCCTACGTAGGAAATAGGGAGCACTCTACCAGATGATGTAGCGAATAGTGTACCTCAATCAGATGACACATGCATAGTATAAGTTAGGCTTAGTGGTCCCTCTTTTTCCCCTTGGGCCTCCAATATAAGGCACCAGGGAAGGCTCTCTCACACTCACTCAGACATCCATCGATCACTTCTAGGCACATACCACTAGTACTAGTCTGATCGATCGCCAGCTCTCTCTCTCAGAGAAGCATACATAGACAGATAGCTGAGCATTTAAGAGGTAGCTAGTTCATACAGCTAGAGGAGCGATTGTACTCTATATTTTACTCATAGTCAGATCGGTAGGAGTAGGAGTTTTACCTCACCACGAGGGCTCCGAACCTGGGTACTTCCTATGTCTCGCCACACTTGCTCGTACCCCATCTCGCCTACGGAGGTTGTCGAGAGCTTTCCTGCTAGTCCCCACACCTCTATCTAATCTTCTTAGATACTAGCGTTTCCAATACAATGATAGTCACAAACCAAAAAATTCCTCCAGGCATAGGGTTTGAGATTGTTTTCACAAATGTTAACCATCTAGGATAGATGCCATCTACCAGATAGTATCCTTTGTTGTAGTGGTGGCCATTGTTCTCAAAGTCCACCGGAGGAGCCGTGCCTTCAACAAGCTTGGCAAACACATTTGAGCATTGCAACATATTGATGTCATTGTGTGATCTTGCCATACCATAGAAACCATGCCAAATCGACAGATCCTGATCTACCACACCCTTGTGACCTTCGTGCATGCCATGGTGTGCAAATGGACAGTTCTTCCATGCCCAACACATATAGTCGATGATTTCAAGCATCATTGGAAATCCTCTTGCTGCATTATGTGCGAGGGTACAAACCGTGTCTTCTGCATTGGCTGTTCTTAGGTACTTATTCCCAAACACTTCCAAAATTGACCTACAAAACCTATACATGCCATCAATTGTTGTGGACTCAGCCATGCATAGATAGTCGTCATGTGTATCTCCGGGAATTCCATATGCAAGCATGCAGCAGACAATTGTGCATTTCTGAATTGTGGAGAAACTAAGCAAGCCAACGATGCCTTAAGTTTGAAGTAGTCATCGAACTCCAAATTCTCGATAATCTTCAGGAAGAGCTTTCTACTCATTCTGAAACGGCACCGAAATATCACATCGCTTTGCAATGGGTCGTCGGCGAAGTAGTTGGCGTACAACATGCCATAGCCTTCCATCCTCTTCCCTAGCTTGCTCTTGTGGCACCCCATCTTCGAACCTCCAACAGACAACTTTTCATCGTCGGTGATCATGCTCATGAGGGCAGTGGGGATCATCAAATGATCGTCATCGTTGATGGTGTCTTTCGCACCAGCAGCAACGACGACTTCATCGTCCATCAGAGCAGCTAGCATCTCTTCCTCATCCTAATCCATCTCCTTGGCAAACCGCCAAACGCCTAGTGGGAATGGCGACTATGGGGTGGGCTTGGAGCTATGAGGGAGGCCGAAATGCAGGGAAACAGGGTGACGCAGCGGCACGATTGACGGGGAAGTATATCAGCAGTTGTGTGAGTTTTCTATTGGCTGGAAACGGTCGACGGCTGGGATGGGTGGAAGCGACAGTGAGAGGCTGTGGGGTGGCCATCATGTGGAGGAAAGTCAAGATGGGGGAGTTTTTATGTGCGTATCACCAACAGGGCTAGACCACACCGTTTTCAGCTCCATCCAGTGCCCCCGCTTCCCCCATTGGGTTGGGTTCGGCCTAGGGGAGCTAAATATAATAAGGCACCACATCGGCACCAAATAAGAATTGGAGGAGGCGGTTGTTAGAAATAAATGGGCTAAAAACTTTTGGCCCATGCAAATTTCAGATTTTCCCTAAACCTCAAAGCCCATATGTGTGGAAGCCCATAGTGATTTGGCCCAAGTTAGTGGCAACTCACATGTGTGTGGCAAGAGGAGTGGGAGCTAAAGTTTAGTCCCACATGGAAAGTTGCAGGATAGTTACACCACCTTAGTCCCACCAGCTTCTGATCCGAGGTTTGTTGGGATATAGATTGACTCGGATTCTGGTGAAGGGGAGATATATGACTTTCTCAAATGCTCCAAAGCATCTCCTGGCAGGATGGCCTGCTAGATGAGCCCAGCTTAGACAGTATGTCGGCTGCTTCATTTTCAAGCCGAGGTACATGATGGAATTCACATCCCTCGAAGTACCCACATATCTTTTGGACATGAAACTATAAAGGGCCATGTTTACATCTAGCGCATCCCAATTACCAGATACTTGCTGTACCACTAAATCCGAATCACTGAAGCACTATATCCGACGTATCCCAACCTCTTTTGCCACCTTCAGTCCATGCACAAGTGCTGCATACTCTGCCACATTGTTTGATGCTCGAAAATGGATCTGAAGCACGTATCAGAGTTGATCTTTCTTGGGTGAGGTAAGTACTACCCCGACCCCTAATCTTTCTTTCAGCTTCGACCCATCAAAGTGCATCCTCCAGTAATTTGACTCCGGTAAAGGTGGTTCATATTGCATCTCGGCCCAATCTACGAAAAAATCAGCCACTGCTTGAGACTTGATGGCATCCCTTCTATCAAATTGTGGTACATAAGGGGATAGCTCAATTTCCCATTTTGCAATCTGGCCACTTGCATCTTTGTTACTCATTATTTCAGATATAGGTGCTTCACATATCAATTTTATGGGATGCTCTTCAAAGTAGTGCTTGAACTTCTTGGCTGCCATGTACACACCATACACCATCTTCTGATAGTGAGGATAGTTCTGCTTCAAAGTAGACAATACCTCGCTTAGGTAATATACTGGCCTCTGCACCGACTTACCTTCCTTGTCACGCTCCACCACTACCATGACACTTACGACTCGGTTGGTTGCTGCTATATAGAGAAACATCGGTTCTTTGGATAGTGGTGAAGGTAACACTAGTGCTGAGGCTAGCATATTTTTCACTTCATGAAATGCGCTATCAGCTTGTGGTGTCCATACGAATTTATCTGACTCTTTCATTAGCTGATACAGAGGTAGTGCCTTTTCTCCCAGTCGACATACAAACCGACTTAATGATGCCAAGCAACCAGTCAACTTCTGAACATCATTAAGGCACTTCGGTAGTTCCATTCTTTCTATAGCTCGGATTTTAGTGGGCTTGGCCTTGATACCTCAGATGGACATGAGAAAACCGAGTAACTTCCCCGTCGGCACATCAAAGGTACATTTCTCCGGGTTAAGCTTCATTCAGAACCTCCTAAGGTTCACAAATGTTTGCCGGATATATTCTAGGAGCATTTTTCTTTCCTTTTTTTATCACAACATCATCTACATATACTTGGACATTTTTCCCAATCTAATCATGTAAACATTTTTGCATACACCTCTGATATGTTGCTCCTGCATTATGTAAGCCAAATGGCATGGTGCGATAGCAATAAGACCCATACGGGTTAATAAAAGCAATCTTTATTTGATCATCTAGGTTTAGGGGTATCTGGTGGAAACCAGAATATGCATCTAAAAATGACAACAACTCACAACTAGTGGTCGAATCAATGACATGATCTATCCTCGGTAGTGGGAATGGATCATTTGGACACGCCTTAGTTAGGTTCGTGTAATCGATACACATACGCCACACCACTGCTACATTCGAATCATCCTTCTTCTTTTCCAGTAGCACCGGATTAGACAGCCAATCCGGATAGAGTACTTCCATGATAAACCCGGCTACAAGGAGCCGAGCTATCTCATCACCAATCACCTTTCTCCTGTCTTCGGCGAAGCGTCGGAGAGGTTGCTTGACCAGCTTAGCTCTGGGTCTCACATGCAAAGAGTGCTCAGCCAACTCCCTCGGTACACCTTGCAGATCCTATGTGGACCAACCAAAGATACCCTGATTCTCATGAAATAAGTGGACAAGCTCGCTTTCCTATTTGTCGCTTAACCTGACACCAATAGTCACGCTGCGCTCTAGGAACTGGTCATTAATGGGCACCTTCTTGGTATCTTTCGTTGCTTGAAATGAAATATTTCCATGCAGGTTACTCAGCGCCGAAATACTCAGTTGCGTAGACTGAGCCAATGCCGCGACCTCTTGGATCCTTCTCTTTTCCTATGCTATCACCAGTGACTCGGCCAGATTTGACCTGGCCGAGGCACACTCAATGGAACACCGAAAGTCCCCTGTTATTGTGATAACCCTGTTTGGCCCTGGCATCTTCAGGTAGCTAATATGGTCACTTTCCATGAACTTTGAAAGAGCAGGTCTGCTGAGTAACACATGATAAGCACTGTCCAAGTCAACAACCTCAAACTCCATATTCTCAGTTCGGCAATTCTCCCTCGTGCCAAATAACACGTCGATTCGGACCTTGCCAATAGGCTCGTAGGAAATACCCGGCACAATGCCATGGAAAGTTTTCTTTGTTGCCTAGATCATATTCTCCGAGACTCCCATCTTGTGCATTGTGTCCTTGTACAGAATGTTTATGCTACTCCTATTGTCAATCAATACCTTGGAGAACCTCACGTTGATATCTGGCCCAATAATAGTTGGGTCAAGAACTAGTGCATATGATCTAGGGTTCGGCATGAGCCTAGGATGATCCTTGATGCTCCATGTGATTTCCTGATCTGCCCAAGGCATATACCTCGTCATAGCCGGCATAACTGCATTTACCTGCATATGTCGGTGTTGTACGCTCTTTCTATCAGTTTCCTCCCTAGTAAACACACAGTAGCTATGATGGTGTTCTCTGTATTCATTTCTCCCGTCATTGCCGGGGTACCTTTGGTTTTGCTGGTGCTGGTTCTCCACCTGATGCACTACATCTCTTCTCTCGTGGTTCTCATACATCGGTGGAGGTGGTGGTAACATCATTTGTTGCCCATTTTCCCTAGTGAGCTACTACTGTCAAGGTGCATCGTGATGTGGTGCATCATGCCGAGGCGCATCGTGTCGAGGTGCCTGAGCATTCCCCGATCCACCTTGCTCTATTTTCCTCATCCACTCACATTGTCGAGTTGTATGATTTGCCAGGTTACTCGGGTTTGGCGTGTGAAACTTGCACGGTTGATCCAACATAGACTCATATGTATACCTCAGCCTATCCTTCTTTTCCTGCCACTATTTCTTCTGCTCTGGCGTCCAAGTTTTCTTGCCATCATTTCTCGGAGTCCACTGTTTCCCTCCAGTTTTCTAATGCTGGCTCGCACCGGCATTTGGCTAATCCTGATCCACCACCGCAACTTGTTGCGAACTGTATCTGTAATCTGGCCGCTCATCTCTCCTTTTACCTCGGAAGTCATTTTGCCGGGATGACCCGGTTCCATCTCGGTTGTAGTACTCTTCATTTGACTCGTTTGACACAAGCCGAGGTTGGGTCGGATCACCCAATGCATATGAGTCAGCAATTTGGATTGTTTCAGCCAACATAGTTGGCATATCCCTTTGCAGTCTCTTCCACAGCATAGCCGCATACCTACATCCTTGTGCAAACCAAGCAATGGCTTGTGACTCAATCACCCCCTCATAGGAGTTACGCACATTGCACTAGTGAGTTAAAAACTCATGGTCAGTCTCATTTGGCCTTTGCTTGCACATTGCCAATGTCGGTGGCCTATTTGGCCTCTTATACGTGCTTGTTAAGTTACTAATGAACATCTCCTCAAAATCTATCCAGCACTTGAGACTTCCTGCTAGAAAATTGTTTAACTAGACTCTTTCTGGCCCTTCCAACATCTGAGGCACTTATCTCATGGCCCATATCAAATTGCCCATGACAATGTTCACAGCAGTTGCATAGTCAATGAGTCAATCCTCCGGCTTGGTGCTGCCGTCATACGTCTTCGTTCCTCTAGCCAACTGAAAGTTCGGCATAGGTGGCTCTCTTATAATCCGAGGTCCAAAGCATGTTGGACCCAGAGGACCTTGTCCCTCAATCATCTCCGACCTATAAATTTGGTCCAACTTCAACCTTGCATCATCTGGCTAGAAGTTCCTGTTTCCCAGCCTTGATCCTATTACATGGTGCTCCTGCCTAGGAAACCCAACATCATCCATCACCGAATAACCATCATTGTACCTATCTTGACCTGAACGAACATATTGCTGCTGCATAGCTGGGCTAGCACTTTGCTCTTGCCGAGGTATATACTGCTGCTGCCGAGGTTGATTTTGCCCTGCTCCCGCCGAGTTACGATGTTCGACATTGCCATTCCCAGCGTTTCCCTAACCGACATTTCCTTGGTCGCGGTTACCTCGTCCATCTTAACCTCGGCTGGCATTGTGGCGATCCTCATCAACTTGTACTGCTTTTCCTTTCCCTGCCCTTGCCGGGTCATATGGGACTATCTGCTTATTTTTCCTTGCCAATGTCACTACCTCTTCCCTTCTTGGGCCTATATGAGGGGATGGTGCTGCCCAGCGGATTTCGCCGGGTTACCTTTTGCCGAATGAACTATGTGGGAGCCTCCTGCTACCGTCGGGTTTGCTTTGAGTATTTCCTCATTCTGCTTGTTTGCTACTCTCATTAAGTGGTTTACTCTTTCCTGTTGCCTCTCCCAGGCCTCTCTAGTTAGACCCTCTAACTCGGACGTTGCTGCCTCTGCAGCCCTGAGGTTCTTTGCT
Organism: Avena sativa; assembly: GCA_916181665.1. Taxonomy (NCBI): domain Eukaryota; kingdom Viridiplantae; phylum Streptophyta; class Magnoliopsida; order Poales; family Poaceae; genus Avena; species Avena sativa. The sequence goes on from OV702289.1 coordinate 622,976,105, forward strand.
GGGTACTATACCTCCCTAGCCTGGCTGTCACTAGGGTCGCTGAATGCCTCGGCCTAGGTAAGTATTCCTTGTCTATCATAGTGATGTGGTTTCTTCCTCTAATATTTACTCCGTCCATACGAGTTGGGATAATCCGGTTTGCCTTTGCATACTCACGCAAGGTGATGTTAAGTGACTGTTGCAACTCAGCTACTTTCTTTGCCCTGGCCAACATATTTAGCCAGGTCTCCTCTAGCTCGGCCTGTGCCTGACCTGAATCTGCTACTGGTGCTATGGGACTTGCTAAGCTATCTATTGCCTGCTGCAACACATTCTCTAGCCTCTCTAGTGGAGGACCTCTTTTCCTAGGTACCTTCGAGGTTGTCTCCAGGTTCTCTGCCGAGTCCTTGCTTGTTCCTACATATGGCGCCATCATCAAGACCTCAACACAACTAGTGGGGCGAGTGATACGGAGGCCACGAGCCAGGTTGAGATGTGGTTCGCCTCCCTCGACGACATGCAGCAGGTGAGCACATGACTCATCCACGCCAACATAGACCTTGTCAGCACTAAGGCTGATGACGAGGCCATTGCGCGGAGGAGGGCGGTTGGCGAAGCTGCCAGCATTGTCGCTAACATAGTCCAGTGCCCAAAAATGCTGAACAAGCCCGGAGACGATGCGTTCCCTGGTGGCGATGATGTTTCCCGTCCAGATCTTCACTCCAGCTAGCGCAGCTGCTAGCCCGACGGTGGGCGCCAACTATGATGGTGGTGGCACGGCAGATGCCATGTATAGGCTAAAGATGGGGCCAAAGTGCTCTAGAGGTATCCAGGGAGGGATGGTGTGGTGATTCCACACATAGAATTATTCTCTCTATCAATGGTGGATTACAAGTGCTCCTTGAGCTGTTCGTGGGTAGGAGGAAGAAGAACCTCTCTATTGCCCACACTTCTCTCTAGGGTTTTCCCATAGTAAAAATGGCCGACTACCTCTATGGAGATCCTAGTGTTGGGTCTTCAGCATAGAAAACAAAAAATTTCCTACGGTCTGAACTACACGCCAAGATCTATCTACTAGGTACAAAGCAACGGGTGGACATACATCCAACAAGAACTTACCCTCGTAGACAACGAGCTTTGTTAACGAGTAGGAACCCGTGGTTGATGTAGTCGTGCACTTGCCGATCTCAAGATCGTGAGGAAGTCTAGTAGGTCCGGCTCCAGCATGTCCATCAGATCCAGCTCCAGCAGCACCAAGTCCAGCACCGCAAAGCAGCGGTGCATCCGTGATCGCACACACGTCCGGTACCCCGACAACCTCCGTCCCTCACTCCAGCAAAGCAGCGGAAGCAGCAACTCCTTTCCAGATAAAGCCACTGGGAAAATGTATCTCGCTAATCTGAGACCATGGGGGAATAATACTAGAGGGGGAGAGAGATCCTTCACAAGGAGGTGTGTGTGAGAAGTGAGGAGAGGGTGGCCATTTATAGGAGGAGGGAGGGTGCCCCTCCTTCATGGCCGGCGGATGGAGGAGGTGCCTCTTCACCTCCTCCATTCATGTGGTGGTAACCCCTCCACATTAAAATGCCTCTTCACATTCCCTTTTAAAGTCTCCACTTTAAATGCATTAAATTTCTCCAAATTTAATACTCTCTCATTTAATAAAACTCTTTTATTATTTTTATTCAGAATTTTGTTAATTACTTTAATTAAAAAAATTCACATAAAACCCCCTACAACATTTCAATATTACATGCAGAACCAATTTCAGCAATTTCACCTGAAACAGTTTTGGTGTCTATTGAAATAATTCCAGCGCTTTCTTAAATCTTTATCTGAAACATATTTGCTCCAAATGGTGTCGGTATCCCTTAAGTGTGTCACCCTATGGTTCGCGAATAATGCAGACATGATCGAGACCCCTCTCCGATCAATAATCAGCAGCGGGACCTGGAGATCCATACTGACTCCTACACATTCAACGATGACTTCTGTTATCGTGAGAAACTTTAACGCTAGTAACTAAATCCCTTTGTCTCGCGATATAATACATGTCCAAGATTCGATCATCGGTATCTCCATACCTAGTTTGATCTCGTTTCCGACATGCACTCTTTTCTCGTTCCCATGATATAACATTCTAGTGATCACATCACTTGCTTGCAAGCTATTTCAATGTGATATCACCGAGAGGGCCCAGAGTATATGTATTCGTCATCGGGATGGACAAATCCCACTCTTGATCTATGTGCCTCAACATAACACCTTTGTAGCACTGAACCCACCTTTATAGTCACCCTGTTACGGTGTGACGTTTGATGTTATCAAGATACTCTTCCGGTGTTAGCAATTAACATGATCTCATGGTCTAAGGATAAAGATTACTTCGTATGATGTTATAGCAATATAAACATAATGACTTTGATCGTAATGCTATACTTTGGATGAATGTTCATCACATCATTCCACCAATGGTGTGACCTTGTTATTAACAACATCCAATGTCCATGATCAGGAAACCTTGATCATCTTGTTAATCAACAAGCTAGTCTATAAGAGAGGCATAACTAGGAACCCTTTTTGTTTATTAAACACACATGTATTGATGTTTCCGATCAATACAATTCTAGCATGTAAAATAAACATTTATCATAAACATGGAATAAGATAATAACCACTTTATTATTGCCTCTCGGGCATATTCCCTTCAGTCTCCCACTTGCACTAGAGTCAATAATCTAGTTTGAAAAACTTTGCGTATTGAACACCTATGGCTTTATGGTGTTGCATATACGCTATTGCTAGTGGTTAACATAATCTCTGGATCTGATAGTTTCAGGACCGTGTGTATTTGCATGTCTCTGCGTCTCTATGCATCACTCATTCTCAAATGAGATGGCATTGTATAGATTTGGTCCTTTGGTGAGACCTTTAGTTCGTTCGGCTCAAAATATGTTGATATTATTGTCACACAATATATCTTCATAGTATTAGCCCACTTTGAACCACACCTAGTTTGATAACAAACTACTTAACACAAATGCCCTCCTTTGCTGCTACTATAGTAGTCATATACTTAGCCTTTTGTTGTAGTATCCGTCACAATGTCTCAACTTTGGAACTCATCCAAATCCATCATGGAACATCCTTTCCATTACATTGTGCCACCCATAGTCTAAATTGAGATAAATTTAATTTGTATCTTGTGACAAAATTAGTATCAATGTAACACTTTACAATGAACTACCTTTAACTATTTGTCACTTATACATGATATATTCTTAGTTCTTCCAAAGCTCATAAGAATATCTTTACTATTGTCCAATGATCATCTTATGAATCATTCTGGGATATGCTCATAACATTTAGAGCATAGGACATTCTGGATACATATCATGGTATAATCGATCAAAATCGTCATGTGATTTTACTCACCATGTGTTGAAACACTTGAATCTTGATACAATTCTTTCCATGCAGCAAGAACCTTTCTTGTTGTTTCCATATTGAACCCTTTCAATATCTCATATATGTATGTCTGGCACAACCATATTTGCGCCTTAATCTATCCATATAGATATTGATGCCAAATATTTCGGGTTTGCCCAAGTCTTTCATCGAAATCTTATTTTAATGAAATTCTTAACTTGTGTCAATACAAGATACATCATTGCCAATCAACAATATGTCCTCTACATAATGTATTAGAAATATGGCTCAGTGCTCCCACTTAATTCCTTGCAAATGCAAGCATCTTCATCATCTCCGATGAATTTAAACTCTTTTAATAGTTTCATCATGGTGAAGATTCCAACTCCGCTATGCTTACTTCAACTATTGAAGTTTACATGCCCTTTTAGCACCCTTTGAATTAATAAAACCCTTCGTACCATGTCATGCACACGTCCTAGGTAACCATTCTATTATAAGAACCTTGTTTTGTTTATTCAACTACCATATACCAAATTATATGTAGTGGTTGCTACATTAATCCGTCAAGACTATATATCGCTATGAAAGATCAAATCTTGTCATAGTCAACTCCTTGAACATTGTCGTAAACTTCTTTCTGACATGTCGACTATTTCATAGATGTTAAACATCCATGTCTATTTATTTATAGATCCAAACACAACAGATAGGCTTCATGCCTTTCTGGAGGGTCTTCCAAGTTCAGAAACTTGATTTCTCATGTATGGATACTATCACGGATTCTATGACTTCTAGTCATTTTATGGAGTCAAGGTCCATCATCGCTTCTTTGCATGTAGTCGGTTCATCATTGTCAAAACAATAACGACTTGCTTATCAAATCTTACTATTTGATTCTTACCGACCCACACGGTTCTATAGGAACTCTAATCTCCGAGATCACACCTTTTGAATCATGAGAGCCATGAGCATTGTGGCTGCCACCGGGATACTTTCCGGCGCTGCGCTACTTAGCACATATAGCTAAGGTTCAACAACCTTATCAAAGTTCTATTGTCCTCCCACTTAACTTTTCACGAAAAGTTCTTCTCAAGAAACTTGACGTTCCAAGCGACAAACTCTTTTGTCCTCGGTGTTATGGAGAAATTCCCAACAAATTCTTTGGGATAACCTACAAAGACGTGCTTATCCGACTTTGGTTGTAAACATTTTACTTATGCATAGCATACCAAAATTTAAGAAAATACCATTCGGTTTTTATCCCAAACCACAACTCATATGGTGTCATTTCAACGGATCACGATAGTGCTCTTTTCAGTGTAAAAGCGGTAGTCTCTCAAGCTTCAATCTTTAAAACATAATGGCAGTTTTATAAATGACACCTTTGGTCTTACCATGTCAAACATGGTTTGATTTCATCTCTCGAATATGCCATACTCCTATGGTTGATCGGGAAACACAAATCATGGAACAATTCCTCAAATCTTAGGTGTTTTTGCTAAACATGTAACTCAAATATCTTCCTTTATGATCGAATCATAAACTCTTTATTTTCTTGTTACAATGATTTTCCACTTCATCTTGAAAGTCTTATAAATTTTTTCAAATGTTTCATACTTCTTCCTTATTAAGTAAATATATAGATATATTCACTTAAATTTCTGGAGAAAGCATATGAAGCAAAAATATCCATCGCATATGGCTACACATAATGGACTATATACATCAACATGCATAATATCCAATAATTTAGTCATCCGTTCCTCTTTGTCCTATGGACGGAGTTTCAATTATCTCGAGGAAAGTCTCACATGCGTCAATTGATCAAAATCAAAGACTCCAAAAATCCATCAACATGGAGTTTCTTCATGTTTTCTTTCAAATATATTTTAAACAACGATGTCACTTCATAAGTGATCTTTCAATCATTTGTCTTGCGACATTTTAGCAATAGTGTTTATGGATGTGATTTCTCCCACTAGACTTGTAAAAGTTCATCCATCCTTTATGGAATACGGTAATTATTTGAAAAACCATTGTTCTCGTAATACCGGAACAAAATAACAATTATTAAAACAAACCTTGAAGGCTAGGTTTGACAACAATGAAAAATACAATAACACTTTATTTGTTTTCGATGAACATCATCACTTATTCTCTTGCTAGTTACTTAGGCCATTGTAGTTCATGAATTGCGTTGTCCTATATGACACTTCATACCAACCAATTCAATATCCAATACCGGTATCCAATACCTCCGAACCACATTGTTTAACAAGCAAGGAATACAGCCATATCATGTATATGTTCTATATACCTAAGTTGGACATCTCCAACCTTTTCTTTTCTGCCAAATATTTTATAGATTCTCTTTTAGCAATTCCTTTTATTTTAAAAGAATCTATCAACATCAATAGTGGTGTCATCAACATGACACATGGTAGAAAGCGTATATAGTCAAATACTAATACCTTTGGACTTGCACTTTGAAGTGGATCACCATCACCAAATTTTTGGTGTTCTTTCAAAAATCCATTCTTTAGTAATCTATTAGTGTAGTAAACATTTTACTTACAGCTTCTATTCATCCTTATCATGACAACTTTCATGATCAAGCTACTATAACTTATAAGGAAGAATCACGAGTATAACATCAGTTCCCAAAACCTTTTTGGTAGATTCGGATGCCTAGCATCTCCATCCTTCACAAATTCTCATAAAATATGAGAACATGTATTTTGCTAAATTATACTCTATCATAATGCAACCAAAAACATTGTTTCAGATATCACAATATCTTTCACACATGATGGTTTCTGAAACAATTTTCAGCTCCAATATAATCTTGATATTAAAACAACTTTTTGAATATCAATAATCATGGAGGCAAACATGATACTTTAGATACTAACATTGGAATTCTTACTCTTGATTTAATACTACTTATTAAACTTCATGGAGTAAATAGAGTTTGCTGAAAGTTTGCAATAGGACTTATAAGCTTTAAATTGACATTCAAAACAATACGATACTAGTTCGTATAGTAAATATCCAGAATTCTATAGTTCTATTATCTCAAATAAAAACTAAGCATAAGGTAGAAAATGAATGCCAATGACTACAACAAACTATGCAAATTCACTTTGATTTAATTTATGACAAATTTGGTTTGACTAATCCAAATTAGAAATGAACTCCCACTCAAAAACGACATCCCTCATGCCTTTTTGGTGATTACATGAACCAAATCCACTACACCAAGTCCGATCATCACATGAGTTGATGTAGCTTCAAAGGCGAGCATCTATATGGGCATCATATCAACTATATGACTCATGCTTAACCTTTCGGTCCGTGTTCCGAGGCCATGTTTGTACATGCTAGGCTCGCCAAGTAAGAACCTTAGTACTCGCATGTGTAAAACTGTCTTACACCCGTTTGTATGAAAGCGTAGAGTCGAGTACACCCGATCATCACGTGATGTCTCGAAATATGATCCACAAAACGGTGCATACTTAAGGAAGAACACATTTTTATCTTGATATCTAAGAGAGGGATCATCTTACAATGCTATAGAAAGCGCCAAACTAGCAGTATAAGATGCTAACATCTAATGTGTAAAGTGAGATGATATGGTCCATGAATTTGATCTCTATCATTTGCATCGTGGTATGATCTCTATCATTCCTTTGTGTGTAAGGCCAAGGTCTATGGAACTTACACGTTGAGTGTGTTGTAAGAGTATCTATCATACATCTACTTACAACAATACCATATCAATACACTAGCCCAACAACTATCTAAACTAGACGCCTCTAATTTATCAATTGCAAGTTTTACGTGGCTTAGGGCTTTCGGAGATAGAACCGTTCTTACCTACGAACATGAACCACAACGAGGATAACCAAGTTATTAGCAACTCGTTGTAAATCAGATATTGACTATAGCAGGAGAGACAGACACCTGCTAGCCACTTATGCAAAACAAGTTGCATGTCAGTCGTGGAACCGGTCTTATGTACGATGACATGTAAGGTTGGTCCGGGCCGCTTCATCCCACTATGCCACCAATATCCAAAATACATAGAAGATGCAATTACATGATCATCATCGCCCACATATCAACATATGTGTACTACCCGTGCTAAGCACGTACGCATAGATCAGGCTCTGATACCACTGTTGGGTTCGCAACATAGAAAACAAAAATTTTCCTACGGTGTGAACTACACGCCAAGATCTATCTACTAGGTACAAAGCAACGGGTGGACATACATCCAACGAGAACTTACCCTCGTAGATAACGAGCTTTGTTAACGAGTAGGAACTCGTGGTTGATATAGTCGTACACTTGCCGATCTCAAGATCGTGAGGAAGTCTAGTAGGTCCGGCTCCAGCACGTCCATCAGATCCAGCTCCAGCAGCACCAAGTCCAGCACCGCAAAGCAGCGGTGCATCCGTGATCGCACACATGTCCGGTACCCCGACAACCTCCGTCCCTCGCTCCAGTAAAGCAGCAGAAGCAGCAACTCCTTTCCAGATAAAGCCACTAGGAACATGTATCTCGCTAATCCGAGACCATGGGGGAATAATACTAGAGGGGGAGGGAGATCCTTCACAAGGAGGTGTGTGTGAGAAGTGGGGAGAGGGTGGCCTTTTATAGGAGGAAGGGGGTGCCCCTCCTTCATGGCCGGCGCATGGAGGAGGTGCCTCTTCACCTCCTTCATTCATGTGGTGGTAACCCCTCCACATTAAAATGCCTCTTCAAATTCCCTTTTAAAGTCTCCACTTTAAATGCATTAAATTTATCCAAATTTAATACTCTCTCATTTAATAAAACTCTTTTATTATTTTTATTCAGAATTTTTTTAATTACTTTAATTAACAAACATTCACATAAAACCCCCTGCAATATTTCAATATTACATGCATAACCAATTTCAGCAATTCCACCCGAGACAGTTTCAGTGTCTATTGAAATAATTCCAGCGCTTTCTTAAATCTTTATCTGAAACATATTTGCTCCAAATGGTGTCGGTATCCCTTAAGTGTGTCACCCTACGGTTCGCGAATAATGCAGACATGACCGAGACCCCTCTCCGATCAATAATCAGCAGCGGGACCTGGAGATCCATACTAACTCCTACACATTCAACGATGACTTCTGTGATCGTGAGAACCTTTAACGCTAGTTACTAAATCGCTTTGTCTCACGATATATTACATGTCCGAGATTCGATCATCGGTATCTCCATACCTAGTTTGATCTCGTTTCCGACATGCACTCTTTTCTCGTTCCTGTGATATAACATTCTAGTGATCACATCACTTGCTTGCAAGCTATTTCAATGTGATATCACCGAGAGGGCCCATAGTATATCTATCCGTCATCGGGATGGACAAATCCCATTCTTTATTCATGTGCCTCAACATAACACCTTCGTAGCACTGAACCCACCTTTATAGTCACCCTGTTACGGTGTGACGTTTGATGTTATCAAGATACTCTTCCGGTGTTAGCAATTAACATGATCTCATGGTCTCAGGATAAAGATTACTTCATATGATGTTATAGCAATATAAACATAATGACTTTGATCGTAATGCTATACTTCGGATGAATGTTCATCACATCATTCCACCAATGGTGTGCCTTGTTATTAACAACATCCAATGTCCATGATCAGGAAACCTTGATCATCTTGTTAATCAACAAGCTAGTCTATAAGAGGGGCATAACTAGGAACCCCATTTTGTTTATTAAACACACATGTATTGATGTTTCCCATCAATACAATTCCAGCATGTAAAATAAACATTTATCATAAGCATGGAATATGATAATAACCACTTTATTATTGCCTCTCGGGCATATTCCCTTCACCTAGCCCTCCTTATATAGGAGAGGCCAGGTTACTAGTTAGGGCATACGTGGAAGGCATATTCGGGGAATATGCCTCGCCCAAAATAGCAAAGTGGTGCTCCTCTTTTTCCCTCTGTAAGCCGCTCTGGACTCATGGCGTAAGCATCTCTGAGCCCCTCTGCAGCGCGGTGTCACCCGACAAAGGCAACGTCACCTTTGTTGGCCCGTACTCGCTGGTCCTCCTCTCTGTGCTCTGCGCTCACACTACAGTGGAGAGAGAAAAGCTTTGACCATGGAGATTCCTTCCTTCTCTTGTAAGCCAAGTAGTAACCCGGCTGATGCCTTGCTAACTTGGCCTTGAGGGTACCTGCAAAGAAGTTACAATGAGTGTGCCAACATACTCTTTATGCTGACCGAGGTAATGTTGGGTGAACATCGCCCGGGCCGGGTCGGGTATACCTTAACTCGGCTTGCCTTGAGGTAACTCGGCCATCACTTGCTTTGACCTCGCCATACCTCGGCTTACACTGTCATTATACCCTGGCTTGACCCTATCCGGGGTTATCCCCCCAACACCAGCATTGCATTTATAATGGTCCATTTGGTGGAAGTTTCTAAACCAGAATATGTATCTCTCCATTATATTTTTCATCAAAGCAAAAAAGGACAATGCTATGTTGCTCCAAGTTGAAGCTTCTCACAACCTTCTACCATAAGGTTGTCAAGATTGCATTTGACCAAGCTCACATCTTCATCCTAACCATCTTTGGCTTCTTGCTGTTCATTTGCCAAACATGGACATCAATAGGTTCATCAAGGCGATTCTTTAGGCATTTTCTTGTGAACTCAGCTCTAAATGTCTACGCAAGTACAACGAATTTAAAAATTATCATGCTTGTGATTACTAGAAGTAATTAAATATCATAGGCTAGCTTGTTGACCACATGTTCAAGAATATATCATCTTACCAGCTTACACTTCTTTTTCATGACAAATGAATAGGGCAACTTGTAGCTGTAGTACTTGATTTTTGGTGGAAATTCAGGTTCACACCAGTCTAAGAGGAAGTCTACATGAACTTCTTTCAGATATATGTCATTTCCAAAAAAAGGCTCTGCTTATCAAAATCAGTGTCCCCCTTGTGTTGAGGCCCTGATGCAACAACACATAAAAATTTCAATGTGGTGGAATATTCATGTTTACCATCTAAACACATAAAAAACATATGACTGGCATTTTGATGTTCTTTGATACCTCTAAACTAAAGCCTCTCAATGGGCTCTTATCTGATGACTGGAATTCAAAACTGCCAAAGCTATTGCGAAACTTATCATCGCTAGAGAGCATTATTGCATCATTACTACAGGTTCCCATCTGTTAAATAGATATAGACATAGAGCATCTTAATACAATCAAGATGCAAGCAGACTAATAAAGTGACAATTAAAATAGATACGGATTAATGAAGTGACAATTAAATCTCTATTGCTAGAAGGGCAACAAACAATGAGGAATCAATAAAGAATTGCAGATTTTGAGATTTATACAAGGGGAAAAGAGCTGGGACAAATAGAGGTCGACTGGGGGAGGCTCTCTTGGCGCTGTCGTCGGGTGTCTGCAGTTCGAGAACCCCGAACCCTAATTTTGAGAAGCAAAATGGCAAATTTCATGCCAAAATTCCTAAATCAGAGCTCTAGATTAGGGTTTTTGGGATTGGTTTTCACGCATACGTGTATCTAGACGATGAAGGGGTCCTCGGAGGCAAGGGGGATCATCCTCACCGCAGGGGACCGGAGGCAGCAGGGACGAGAGGCAGGGGACCGGAGGTGGTGGTGGTGGAGGGCGGCGGCAGCGGGGGCGGTGGACAGTGGGGGTCTAGGCGGGCCGAGAAGGAAATTGTGGCACAGAAAATATTTGTCCAAATATTTTCAGATCTTTGCCACCAAGTACTAGCCTCAGACGGCTGCAAAGGGAAAATGTCTCTAAGAACATCCGGTTTCCGAATATTTCAAATTTTGCCGCGAAGTACTTCCCCTCAGACGGCTAGAAATTTGAAAAGAACTTATATTCAAAATTCTAGATATATTTGGAACTCAGGAGTTCCCTTATCCTAAAATTTGGGAATTAATCAGAACCAAAAGGCAAAGGAAGTTGGTTATACATGTTTAAAGATGATATGAGATCATTTGGTTACTTTAATATGAATTTTCCACCAATTTAAACTCTTTTCATGTATTCCTTGAAGGAAGTCTCGTTGAGTTAATACTAGGAACTTCAGATATATTCAGAACTCCGGATTTGGGTTATCCTAAAATTTGAGAATTATTTAGAACTAAAAGGCAAAGGAAGGTGGTTATAGATGAGTCCTTAGATATGCAAGTCTATTTTATAGAAAATCTCACGGAGATCAGAGTCTCACATGGTTGTTTCTCACAATTTTTGTCGTACCTAGAGATGCATGTTTGGAACCTTTAGGGTACCCTCTATTTTAGTCTAGTTCGAACAAATAAACTAGTTTTCTCAAAAAATGATTATTTATGAAAATGTAGTTCATTTTTTTGTACTAAAAAGGGTAGAGGGTAACCTTTAGGTTACCCATTTGCATCCTTAGTCATACTCTAAGTTCGTTAGATAGAAATTAAAAAGCAGCAATAACAAAGTGCTATGAACTTCTCGCAAACATAGGTAATTCTTTGTAGTAGCTACCATACTTACTTACTAGTAAATTGTGCACGTGCACGCACGTTCAGATTCTATCAAAGATAAATTCTATCAAACTTTCTTGAATTAGTTCCTAAAAAGGACTTACTGAATTAGTTTAGTGTTAATCTTGAATAGCCATATGAAAGGTGAAAAGTTATACTCCCTATGGCCCAAATACTGAGTATTTTGGACCAGAAGGAGTTGTAAATTTCCAACAGAGTGTGTTCAAGATATGTTTATAATTTATTCAATTGTATAAAGTTTGTACATAGAAAATGGTGAGTTATATACTTAATTACAGATGGTTTATACGATGATGCATCAAATCTATTAGTAGCACTCGCACTGCAAATATTCAGCTCAAAATACTACGTACTGGATATAGCTATTGGGATCAATATTCTTGATAATTTATTTTTGAATTATTATAGTTTCATGTTGAAACAAATATCTTAAATGTGTGACTCCCGTTTTATATATCCCACAAGAAGAGCAAACAATTCTCTGTGTCATGTTTCCCACAAAACTGTTCATACTTGCACATTGGTCATAATAATCCTAAAATTCCAGCTTATATTACTCGTCTAGAAGATTACATAAAAAAGATGGAACTGAGAAGGGACTGGGGAACGGACATTGCATCAGATGCATTTCACTTTGTTGATTCTTTGTTTGTCATCTCCTTCCTTTACACAAGATGCTAGAAGCAACATATTTGTGAGAAGAAATCCTATAATCAAAATTATATAAAAAGATTGGCTAAACCAATTACAAACTGATTAGATATATTTCCTCCGTCCTAAAATAAGTGACTTGAGTTTGTCTAGTATAAGCCCGATAATCCAAAACCATGGTTTGAAAAATCAGAACATGCCTATGCAAGTTCAGAACAGATCATCCTGCAAGACACGAACCTCACTAATTCAAAGAGGGCCATACCCATCGCTGTCAACTTACTTACATGCATATTGAACAATCCTGACATTGTACAATCGGAATGATTGAAAATTTGGAAAAGGCATCTCTGACAATATGAACCGTGGAGATTAAACACAGAAAAATAAATAATGAGGGATTTGAGCAGTGAACCGGAAAACAAAAAAGAAATCTGGTGAAGCATCTGGGAAATTGGGTGCGCTGAGTAGTCCATCGTATTAAGTTCCCCGGATTCAGGATCAGAGGCACATCACACCTGGGCATCGAGTCCATCGTATCAAGGCGCTCTACGGTCGATGGTCTTGCAGACGTTCCCCTCGTCCTGGACGGCAGCCACTGATCTAGGCGCAACCATGACATTCCATGTCGTCTCCTGTCGCCGGTGGTCTCGACAGCGACAACGTCATTGTTTGCCCCGTCCCCTGCTCCGAGGAGGACGGCGCGGTTGGGCATCGGTGGTGGCAACGCTTTGTGGAACTGCTAGGCGGCCGTGTATGCGAAGGGCGGGCCAAGGCAGCGTATCGTGGAAGGTGCGGAGGCACCGTTTGCGGATAGAGGAGTTTGCGGGTCGAATTTCTGCAAAAACTGCGGGGTTAATAATTACTGGAAATGTGATCCCCGCGAGCGGGATTGTCATGAGTCGCGCCATGTCATCTGAGACACGTACGCCGTTAGATTTTTAGGATTGAAAGGCTAGGATCTAATGTTCCTGCCAAGTTCGTGTCTTTATAAGTAGTTTAGATTTAGATAGTAGCTTCCATAATTCTTTGTAGTAGCTTCCAGTTCACGCAATCATAACCATACATGACAAAATCTTCCAAAGTATACTAATAAGCAAACAAATTATATATACATAGCATGCATATAGACCAATAGATTCACGTCAAGTTTCAAACCATGAATTAACTATTCCAGCCTTCACGTACCATCTAAAGAGAGACAAAGAGAGATCTAACACAATATCATATGTTATATGGTCGACTTCATATACCATCTAAAGAGAGATCTAACACAACATCAAAAATCAAAGACCAAAGTTAAATATCATATTTATTTCATTCTATAACACTACAAGAAAAGTTGGCTTTTACAACGAAAGATTTTCGTGGTTGAAGGCCCGTTTTTTGTAGCTAAAAGTTTTCCGCGACGGATGGCCTTCGTGGTAAAAGCCTCGTCACAAATAAATCAACCACGGTTTTTTACGATCGTGGCGGATCGCAACCTTCAGCTACGAAAACTTGTTCCGTCATAGATTTGTTCGCCAGCCGCGCTGACTGCTAACGCCATGCAAACTGCTATGTGGCCACCGTCATTAATGTCCGGTATAACGATCACAGAAACCATGGTAGAAGGCAGGCTCAGCCAAGGCCTGCTAATTGTTAAATAGGCCGGCCCATGAGGAGAGCCCAATATGATTACGACCCGTTACTGATTTGTCCTGCACTATCTAGAATCGGCTCAGTACTGTAGCCAGCAGCGGCCCGTACACTTTCGGTCCCGTTACTGTTTTGGCCTACAGGAGGCCAAAGTTGGGCCAACACTGTGCTTCCACTTGAGGCCTGCACCAAGACAGCTCGGTATTGTTCATTCCCGGTGCCTACCTAGGATTTTACTGTTCAGGCCTATCACTATTCTAGCCTTTTAGGATTTCCCCCATTACTGTTTAGGCCCTTTAGAGTTTGGGCTTTTGCCTATTCAGGTCGGTACTATTCCGCCTATTACTGTAGTGGCCTGCCACTGTACTGGTCTTTCAATGTTCTGGAGTTTTACTATTATGGCCATTTACTATTCTAGCCTTTTACCGCTCTAGCCTTTAAAAGTTCCGGACATTCGCTGTTCCCGCCATTTACTGTAGAGGCCATTAATGGTTCAGGCCTTTCACTGTTCTGGATTGTTACTGTTTAGGCATTTTATAGTTTTGGTCTTCTGTTGTTCCAGCCTTTCACTGTTCTGGCCTTTCTCTGTTTTGGCCTTTTACTATTTTGGCCTTTTACTGTTTTGGCCTTTTACTATTCTGTCTTTTTACTATTCTGGCATTTTACTGTTCTGGTCTTTTACTGTTCTGGTCTTTAAATTTTCGTTTCAGCCCGTCAATGCACATGTTGTTTCAATGTTTGTCATGTTACTGCTCCGGCCTGTTACTGTTCTGGCCTTTTTCCTAGTGCCTAATTTTTTGCAGAACATAGGATTATCAAGATAGCAATTAATAAAAACACACAAATTAAAACTACTTATTACACAACAATAAAAGTTTATTACTCCCTCTGGTCTAGTTTATTAGGCACGCACATAGTTTAAGAAAATCTTTGATCATCAATTTTTATCAATAAAATATACAATATATGTCTCAAAAAATATACCATTGGAAACTACTTTTGAAGATGAATCCAATTGTATATTTTTTTGGAAATATTATGTAAAATATGTTGACCAAAATTAATGGTCAAAGTTGTTCTTGAACTATGTGCGTGCCTAATAAACCGGACCGGAGGGAGTACAACAGATTATACACCAAGATCAAAATTCTGAAAGATTAAAAGTGTTGATATCATCAATAAGAGATCGGTACATGGCGATTCGCTTTATTGTATCATATGTCCTCTTCATCAACATTTTAGCTACAGATCTAAGCGCACCTACACCCTTTCTTTCTGCATGCAATACATCCTATATATATTTATCACCTATAGGGGTTGTTCTAGGTGGACTATTAAGTAAGTTGTTTGCTTTGGAAATGCAATGGGATGATGAATGAGAAGAGGGATCACAACTTTCAGTCCTGCCTTCCAAGAACTCATGCTTGGTTTTAACCGCAGCCTGCTAAAATATGGTGAAAGAGCTTAAAACAAAGAACAAGAGTAACAAGTAGTATTATATAAAGTAGAGATCATTTAAAGCAAGTATGAACTTACAGTAGCATGTTCAGGCTGACAGTAGCTCCTTCTCGAGCAGGTGCAACTCCTGGTTAATCTGTAAGAAGAATCTGAGCCGAGCAGCTGGAACTCCGGTCCTTGTACTCCATTGTCATTTCTCTGCATTAAGGCGTGACATTTAAAACTCAGTTAGCTGGTCTGGAAGGATGAAAACTCCTGAAAACACTAAAAACATAGCATTATAAATTACTAGATGTAAAATTCAAACTAGATAGCTAGTTTCAAAGGATGAATGCAGGTGAAAACACCAAAATATAGCATTAAAAATGACCAGATATATGATTTAAACTAGATGAACATTTTCTGAAGTAAGCATTCACAGGTAGAAACACAATAGAACATGAATGCAAATGGCATGGCAAGGCTTTAGGTAGAATGACTTATTAACTTATTAGGCATGCAAGTTACGGAGTATATAACGTATTAACATGATAAGAAACTGGCCTAAGTAACACAAGCAAACCTCGCACTTCTGCCTTGCTTGGCGTCAGATTGTTAGTGTTGGATCCTCTATGAGTTGTTTGCATGACCCGCGGGAGCGCTCGGAAAGAATATCATCTATGAGTTGGTGTTGGAGGATTATACCGATAGTGTGAGAATGTAAGAAATGGAATAAAAGCGAGAATATAATGATGTGGATAGGACCCAAAAAATGTGGGGATCAAACTAAATGACAATAGCATGTAGGATATTGAGCAACTGATGGCTCTAAAATATAGCCACCTACGTCCATATTTAAACTATATATTATTCATATTTTTTATGAAATATCTCTCTAAACCCTGCCACTAATGCCTAATGATCAAAGGGGTGTGTAATCCTTTCTTTCTATTTTTCCCTACGCAAATAATGACATTTGATGATGGGAATCACTACATTAAGGTCAAAGATACGAGATTTCTAACAACCCGAAGAAACTAGGAGTCGTGAAGTGGAGACAGACGCTTTAACAACCAACTATACGGCAGGAATAAAATTATGTCCTTATAGTTCCGGTCATATAGTTTCCATCAACACCGCTAGGTCAAAGAGAACAACTTCCATGAAGGGACCCCTATATAAAGAGGCCTCGGGCGATGAGAAAAGAGAGCTCTTCCTGATCATCAGCCACCCCCAGATCTCCATCCACAACGCCGAAGAGCCGCCGTAGGAATAGACTTAGATCTAATCTCCAAATCCTTCTCCACCACCATAGCCATATTCCACCACTTGTAATAGTATATCTCTTCTTCGATTGGCGACATTGTAAGACTATTTTCTATCAATCTCATGATTTCCACTACAATGTTTATGATCTTTGATCTCATCTATATGTGTGAGTAATTCTCCTTGGGCTAAGGGCTTCGGCCTAGCCATGTAGCTTTTGTGCATGTCATTTATCATAGATGGGATCATGTATTAGTTTGTATGACATGATGATTATTGTATCCTCTCTTGCCTCAATCTAAGGACTTGTCAGGTACCCAAGACCCTGAGGATTGAGCCAAGTATAGGGAGTATGAGTAATGACTAATCTGCAGGTTGGGAACCCTAGTGACAGAAGGGGTAGTACGGCTATATGTGCGGGATTTACTTGGGATCCACGGTGACATCACTATGCATATAATTAGTTCTCTTTCTTCTATGTATGAGACTAGTAGGTTATTGCTATAAGCGGTTGCGGAGGAAATAGCAATTATTGATGCACTACCCACATACAATTTATCTTGCTCTAATAATTACATGCATACTTTATTTTTATCTATTATTCCCATCAGATGTTTTGCACAGCTACAGGTGAAACCGAACGCCCTAGGCCCTCTCTCTCCTTCATCGACAACAATGAAAGACGCAAACTCTTGGTCTGGTAAAAACACAAAAGGAATTCTAAAACTCCCGAAGGTCCGTTAAAGTAACTTCACTATGTTTTCTGCTTCCCAAGGATTCGATAAACCTAGGTCTACTAGGGAAAAAGAGCTATACTACATCCGTAATCCGGATCGAAGGTATCAACCCTTTTTCTGGTGCCGTTGTCGGGGAAGCAATAGCTACCCTGGCGAGGTTAGTAGGAACCTTGCTAGTTTTAATTCTTGTTTTTAATTTTGGTTAGTTTGCTTTCAGCCATTATTTGAAAAACCAAAAAAATAGTTAGTCTTTCAATTATTGTTTTTATTATCATGAGTCTCTGTTTAAGAAAAACCAAAAACATAGGAAATATGGCTGAAAAGAAGCTTGGGGAGTTTGCAACTCCCAACAATGATTATTTGCGTAGTCCTATTACTCAGCCAGCAATTTCTGCTGATGACTATGAAATTAATCCCCATTATTTAAGTTTGGTTCAACAGAATCAATTTGGAGGCTCTGCTGTCGAGGACTGATGACCCACAAGTATAGGGGGTGTATCACAGTATTTTCGATAAGTAAGAGTGTCGAACCCAACGAGGAGCAGAAGGTGCTGGCTAGTGGTATGGATTAGGAATTCTCTGCAAATACTTAGCAAACGGATTTTTAGGGGGTTTTGATAATGCAAGTAAACAAAGTACGAGTAAATAAAAGACAGTAGGAATAAATGCAGCAAGTGGCCCAATCCTTTATGCAGCAAAGGACAAGCCGGTTGTATTACTTAAGATGACCAAACGTTCTCGAGGACACATGGGAAGACTGTCAAGTGCTTTCGCTTCATATAGTTGATTAATCTTCTTTAGCTTGCTAATTGTTGTGTGGGTGAACCTATGCTAATGTACCGACCTTCCTAGGACTAATACATACTTGTGATTATACCCCTTGCAAACATCCGTAAGTACAAGAAAGTAATTAAGGTAGAAACCTAACCAAAGCTTTAAACTCTAAGACCCTTACGTCCCTTGTGCAATGGTTTCCTAACGGGGGTTCAGGTTTCTGTCACTCCGGCAACCCCTACGATTAGTAGCCAAATACACAATGCATTCCCCTAGGCCCATATAGGTGAAGTGTCATGTAGTCGACATTCACATGACACCACTAGAAGAAGTACACCACAACTTAAATATCAAACTATTGAATCTTTCTCAACACAACTCCACTACTAACAACATGACTTCTCCCATGTCCTCAAGAACAAAACGAACTACTCACAAGACATCATATGGATCATGATCAGAGATGGAATAATGATGTATAACAATCTGAACATAAACAATAATTCAACGGTTCACTCAATAGCATCAACTACAAATAGTAATCAACACCGGGAAAGTTTCCCCTGAGAACTATGCAAGATTCAACCCAATTGTTACAGCAATATGGAGATGGTGATGAGGGTGCTGATGGTGGTGATGATGATGATGGTCCCGATGAAGTCTAGCTTGATGGTGGTGTTGATGGCGACGATCTCCCCTCTCCAAGAAGGAATTCCCCTGGCAGAAATCTGTCTATCAGAGAGATCTTTCTCTGTAGCATCCCATCTGTCTAACATATGTAATGCTACATGGTCTAGTAATATAATTGCTACTTCCTACATATAATTGTTGCATTATAATTATATCATGCTCATGTCATCATGCCACCTTGCATTTGAGCATCATATAAAACCCATTTCATTTGGTTCTTATCCCATATGCATTATTAGTTGTATTTGCCTCTTGATATATTGTTTAATGCCCAAGTTGATATGGGGCATATCTTTTATTAACTCCACCAACTTTCTTGTCACCACCCTATACTTAGCAAACAGATTTTTAGGGGTTTTCGATAAAGCAAGTAAACAAAGTACGAGTAAATAAAAGACCGTAGGAATAAATGCAGCAAGTGGCCCAATCCTTTATGCAGCAAAGGACAAGCCGGTTGTATTTCTTAAGATGACCAAACGTTCTCGAGGACACATGGGAAGACTGTCAAGTGCTTTCGCTTCATATAGTTGATTAATCTTCTTTAGCTTGCTAATTGTTGTGTGGGTGAACCTATGCTAATGTACCGACCTTCCTAGGACTAATACATACTT
Organism: Avena sativa; assembly: GCA_916181665.1. Taxonomy (NCBI): domain Eukaryota; kingdom Viridiplantae; phylum Streptophyta; class Magnoliopsida; order Poales; family Poaceae; genus Avena; species Avena sativa. Next base: position 622,995,908 of record OV702289.1, read on the forward strand.
GTGATTATACCCCTTGCAAACATCCGTAAGTACAAGAAAGTAATTAAGGTAGAAACCTAACCAAAGCTTTAAACTCTAAGACCCTTACGTCCCTTGTGCAATGGTTTCCTAACGGGGGTTCAGGTTTCTGTCACTCCGGCAACCCCTACGATTAGTAGCCAAATACACAATGCATTCCCCTAGTCCCATATAGGTGAAGTGTCATGTAGTCGACGTTCACATGACACCACTAGAAGAAGTACACCAAAACTTAAATAACAATCTATTGAATCTTTCTCAACACAACTCCACTACTAATAACAAGACTTCTCCCATGTCCTCAAGAACAAAATGAACTACTCACAAGACATCATATGGATCATGATCAGAGATGGAATAATGATGTATAACAATCTGAACATAAAAATTAATTCAATGGTTCACTCAATAGCATCAATTACAAAGAGTAATCTACACTGGGAAAGTTTCCCCTATGAACTATGCAAGATTCAACGCAATTGTTACAGCAATATGGAGATGGTGATGAGGGTGCTGATGGTGATGATGGTGGTGATGATGATGATGATCCCGATGAAGTCTAGCTTGATGGTGGTGTTGATGGCGACGATCTCCCCTCTCCGGGAAGGATTTCCCCCGGCAGAAATCTGTCTGCCGGAGAGATCTTTCTCTCTCGGTGTTTTCCGCCCCGCAGAGGCGGCAGAATCTTTCTGTGGTCACTCCCCGAGTCTTAAGGTTTCGGGAGGTTGATATATGCCAGAGGGGAGAGGCTGGAGTGGGCCAGGGAAGCCACACCACTCCCAGGCGCGACCTAGGCCTACCCGCGCCATGGGGTGGTGTGGGCCCCCTGTGGCCCACCTTCACTCCATCTTCTGGCATCCTGAGTCTTCTAGAAAAATAGGATTTTTCGTATATTTTCCCGGATTTTCTGATCTTCGTGAATTTTCCCTCCAAACAGCACCTTTTCCATCAGAATCCTGACTGCAGCGGTCCATGCTCCAAAAGTCATCAACCATGCAAAAATAGATGAAATAACATAAGTATCACCTCTCAATACGAAATATATCAATGAATAATAGTAAATTAAGACATAGAATAGTGATGCAAAATGTACGTATCAACTCCCCCCCCAAGCTTAGACTTCGCTTGTCCCTAAGCGAAACTGAGCTCAATAAACATGACCTCAGGTTTATGGAGTGAAGAGTCGATAAAAGAATACGGACAAGAAGCATCACATTCATCAAATACATAGATCATAATAGAAGACAACTCACTATTATATAACTCAACTTGCAATGAGTAAAGGAAACACAATAAAGATACATAAAGTGAATCATAATTGGTAATGGCGAACTTAGCTCTTGGTCGAAGAATAGTTGATAATTTGCTGGAGTTCACAAATAGCTGGCTTTTTCAATGATATCTTTCAAAGTAGTAAACATCAAGATAAGAGCAATGTGCAAAGCAAGGAACATAAGACATGATTGAATAAATCATCATATGAATGAATGAAACACAACAACTCAAAATACTTGCTGAGATAGAAGGGAGTAGGTTTACTAACTCAACTACAAAGTAAAAGAAAGGCCCTTCGCAGAGGGAAGCAGGGATTGCAAGTCTCATAAAGAGCTCCCAAAAATTATGATACTTACTAGCTTTCAGCTCTCATTGCCCCTATCATAGGCATCTTTAGGTGATTAAGGTTAAAGTGACACAACTAAGAGGATATGCTTGACAAGTTATAAGTTGAAATCTCATGCCCCTTACTTATGAGTACCGATCCTCATGCTACTCAACTTCAGTCACGAGCAAGCTCTTGTCATTGTAAATACATGCGTATCATTGAGAACCACCAACAGGGTACCCCTTGCACATGACACAGGAGCTATCCCATAATCAAAATGACAAGGCAAGCAGACAGTGAGCATCTCAGTGATCTTTTTATTTGCTATTTGCATAGGTTTTTATTGAGGATGCTTCATAGAATGCTCACTATAGTTATGCTGCAAGTTTCCACCATGATTAGGCATGGCTTAGGCTAGCGGCCCAGGCGTTTCTCTAACACACATATAAACTCCATGATCTTACAAGTTCCACTTTTATTTCACACCGCCGGGATCCATAAGCAAAAGAACATGATATCAACTAGGTACAAGTACCAATGAAGTGTTGAAAGCGGTCCCCATGATACATGGTTCGGCTAACTTCAACTCATAAAGCGCAAGCATATACTCAACAAAGAAGGACCCAAAGGTTCAAGTTTATTATATGCAAGAAAGTAAAGTGTGCCATCAAGTTCATGAGAGCTTTAATCACTAATTTTCACATAAAAAGTTTAATTTGGGAGGTAGACAAAACAGGAATTTACTTGGAATAGCAATAATGCTACTAGGTAGGTATGGTGGACACAAATGGCAAAGGTTTTGGTTTAAAGGAGGTGGATGCATGAGGAGAATACCCTCTCAGTACAGGTTTTTGGCTAGCAAGGCTGGGTAGCAAGTATAAGAGTTGAAGGAAACAACCAAACATACACATGATAAAGACAAACATGCAATCTTCCTTGGAAGCACAAAAGATCTTAACTAGAGAATACTAGACTTATGAGCAAATCAAGAAAGAAAGATGATGAAATTATTTTTCTTTAGAGTACTTCTATCTTTTTATTTTCAACTCTGAAAAAGGTGTTGCTACTGACCGAGCCAGGTTTGCCAAAACCAACTAAATTAGCTCAATGATCCCAAAGTGCTACCAATACTAACAACAAGATCAATCATATAACCATGAATTGAAAACTAATATAAGCTATGCAAAAGAGTGAATGATAGAACTTCTCATTAATATTCCGTAACGGAAACTCACACCAAGGGATACATATCTAACGAGAGAGAGGACACTTCCATAATGCAAACCATACTACATAATAACTCCTCTATTCATGATATGACTCTACTAAAAAGGTAAAAAGATAGAAGATAGTGATATGATACCGCGGCACTCCCCCAAGCTTGGAACAAACCAAGGGGATGCCAAACCTGATGACGAATTACTCCTTAGGTGGTGGTGGTATCCTCTTGATGAGCTCCTTGATCAGTTTCCCAAAGTCCTCAATCTCGAAGGTGAGAGTGCGAATCAGCTCCGAGTTGTGCTCAATACGGCCCATAATCATTTCAGTTTGTGGATCCCAGCTCTTGTGATTCTTTCCCCACTCTTCCCCCTTGAAGTCTTGTTTTCCTGCATGGCTAGAACAAGGCAAATCCCAATTGGAGGGTAATTTCTCCTTGGGCATATTCTGGTATTGATGTTCATGGATAAGGGTATAGAAAGGATTCCTGGTGCGTGGAGGAAGTGACCAGGGATCTGAACGGTGATGAGGAGGCTTCCCTCCAATGGCTGGATTTGCCACCACTCCAATGCTTGCAATGGTAGTGCCGGCGTGCGGGTGTTGGCCTTGCTCCTCTTCACCTTCACTCTTGACCTCCTTCTCCTTCCTGGGGTCTTGGAGGTCTTCCTCCATGGGCTCCTTCCCTTTATCCTTGGCAGACACCATTGTGCTTCTAAGCCTTCAAAGAGTATGTCCTGGCAGAAACAGATCGAAACACGATGAAAACACGATATACGAACCTCGGGGGATCTGGGGGGGTTATATATTACGAAGTTTCATATCAAAAGGAAAGTACTGGGAGAAAACGAGTCGGAGGCGGAGTCCTGGGTGGACTCACCACCTGGTGGCGCGGCCAGGGGTGGGCCCGCGCCACAGGGTGGTGTGAGCCACCTTGGCTCCGTTTCTGTCCCTTTTTTGCTTCGTAGCTCTCCTTATTAATTGAAAACTGCAAAAATATAGTTGGATTGTATTTTCGTGGAACTTTTCTTACCAGAACTGTTACCTAGTTGGAAACAGACTCTACAGGTCTCTGAATTTGGTATTTAGTGGATCCTTCCAGAGTCACCACTAGAATAACATCAATATCTTCATCTTCATATACTTATTACTTGAGTCATAAAACCTTTCTCTTCCTTATTACACCATTATCTCCACTAACCTGGAAATTTCTTTCACACAAAACTTCAGACAGTTCTTATTAGCAACATTAGTATAAGTGAAGTGGTAAAACCTTTTGAGTCCAACTTCAACTGAAAACCATCAAAACATAAACCACTTAAGAAACTCCTGCCGAAAACCCAAAAAAAATTCAAAAAGGAAATCGAATAAAGAAGCAAATGCAAGAGAGGCAAAATCTGTCAAGACAGACCAGCAGGTAAAGATCAATTTTTTCGAAAATCTTATGTTGCTCAAATAAAAAAGTGCAAAACTAACGAAAGTGAAATAACAACCTGGGTCACAAGAACAAAAAATTACAGCTCAATCTGACATACAGAGATCTCTTACGAATTTTTACGGCGAAGCACAAAAAATTTGTTTCGGGACAGCAACTTCCCCAAATATTACTTCTCTCTCATTAGAGGTTGATCTTGACACAAAAACCAAACAAAACGGATAAGGAGCGGTTATTACGAAAGTAATAACTTCCAAGACTCAAAGAAACAAAAACAAACTGAAAGCAAAAACAAATTGGGTTGTCTCCCATAAAGCTCTTTCTTTATAGCCATTAAGATGGGCATGATAATTTTGAAGAAGCTCTCATAGGGATATGGATTGAAGTGAAAGAGAGCATTAAGAAGAAAAAACACACACTCATTTAAGTCTAACCCACTTCCTATGCAAGGGGATTTTGTAAAGAAACAAGTTGTTGAAACCAGAGGCTTCTTGCATAAGAAGGCAAAACAAGTGCAACATAAAAACTTTCAGCATAAAACAGGGAAACTTGATATTATTGAGATACATAAGAACACTTTTCCCTCTCTCATAGTAGCTTTCAGTATCATGCATAAACTTAACAATATATCTATCACAAGGACCATCATAGCAATGATCACTTATTCTAACAGAAAACACAGGAATACTAGTTCTCATAACACTACTTTGTGAAACAATATTAGAGGTATCCTTACAAAGGATAGGGTGTCCCTCTTTCTCATATTTAGTAACAAAGTATTTCACATTTGCTATTATAGGTTCATCAACAATTTGTTTATCAGGTTCAATAGCTTTATTTGTACTTTCATTAACCATACTAGCTATCATAGAATGTTCCTTTACCTTAACTGGAAAAGGCATTTTCTCAATATAAGGTTCAGGTAAAACATGATTAGCAGTATAAACTTCAGTATTTCTTGAAGGAACACTCTTAGCAATATCTTTATAAGGTTCATGATACTTATTCCACTTCTTTTTAGGCACTTCAATATAGGAAGCAAAAGCCTTAAAATAAGAAGCAATAGCTTGAGAGTCTAGACCATAAGCATTTTTAATATTTTGAAAGTCATCAGTTCCCATAAAAGATTCAATGCATTCATAATCATAATTTATACCTGACTTTCTACCTTTGTCATTCTCCCAAGCTTCAGCATTGTCTTGAATACGGTCCAGAAGATCCCATTTAGCTTCTTCTTCCATACGAGTGAATGATCCAGCACAAGAAGCATCCAATAAATCTTTATCATGTAGAGGGAGCCTTGCATAAAAGTTATTAATAATAATATTGTTTGGGAGCTCATGAATGGGACATTTGAGCATTAGTAACTTCAATCTCCCCCAAGCTTGAGCTGTACTCTCTCCATCAAGAGGCCAAAAGTTGTATATTTGATTCCGATCTTTATGAATCTCACTAGGAGGATAAAACTTTGAATAAAAGAGAGGCACTATTTCCTCCCATTCCAGAGCTTGACCATTCTTCAGCAGCTTATACCATTCCTCAGCTCTTCCTTTCAACGATAATAAGAATAACTTCTTATTAACTTGATCTGTAGTAATACCTGCACACTTGAACAACCCGCATAATTCGTGTATAAAGAGTAAATGATCACTGGGATGGACAGTTCCATCCCAAACATAATAGTTATCCATAACACGATCAATAATTCTTGTAAGTATTTTGAAAACATCATTCTCAGCAGGTGGTGGCTTATCTACTACCTTAGCAGTGGTAGTAGCATTATCAAATAAGAAACTCAGCAAATTATCCATAACGAAAATAAAGCAACTAGCAGAAGTAAACAATACTCACAGCAGAAGTTTCCTTTACCAGTTCCACTCCAATAACGCTTCACTCCCCGGCAATGGCGCCAGAAAATAGTCTTGATGACCCACAAGTATAGGGGGTGTATCGCAGTATTTTCGATAAGTAAGAGTGTCGAACCCAACGAGGAGCAGAAGGTGCTGGCTAGTGGTATGGATCAGGAATTCTCTGCAAATACTTAGCAAACAGATTTTTAGGGGTTTTCAATAAAGCAAGTAAACAAAGTACGAGTAAATAAAAGACCGTAGGAATAAATGCAGCAAGTGGCCCAATCCTTTATGCAGCAAAGGACAAGCCGGTTGTATTTCTTAAGATGACCAAACGTTCTCGAGGACACATGGGAAGACTGTCAAGTGCTTTCGCTTCATATAGTTGACTAATCTTCTTTAGCTTGCTAAGTGTTGTGTGGGTGAACCAGTGCTAATGTACCGCCCCATCCAATACTAATACATACTTGTGATTATACCCCTTGCAAACATCCGTAAGTACAAGAAAGTAATTAAGGTAGAAACCTAACCACAACTTTAAACTCTAAGACCCTTACGTCCCTTGTGCAATGGTTTCCTAACGGGGGTTCAGGTTTCTGTCACTCCGGCAACCCCTACGATTAGTAGCCAAATACACAATCATTCCCCTAGGCCCATATAGGTGAAGTGTCATGTAGTCGACGTTCACATGACACTACTAGAAGAAGTACACCACAACTTAAATAAAAATCTATTGAATCTTTCTCAACGCAACTCCACTACTAACAACAAGACTTCTCCCATGTCTTCAAGAACAAAACGAACTACTCACAAGGCATCATATGGATCATGATCAGAGATGGAATAATGATGTATAACAATCTGAACATAAACAATAATTCAATGGTTCACTCAATAGCATCAACTACAAAGAGTAATCAACACCGGGAAAGTTTCCCCTATGAACTATGCAAGATTCAACGCAATTGTTACAGCAATATGGAGATGGTGATGAGGGTGCTGATGGTGATGATGGTGGTGATGATGATGATGATGATCCCGATGAAGTCCAGCTTGATGGTGGTGTTGATGGCGACGATCTCCCCTCTCTGGGAAGGAATTCCCCCAGTAGAAATCTGTCTACCGGAGAGATCTTTCTCTCTCGGTGTTTTCCGCCCCGTAGAGGCGGCGGAATCTTTCTATGGTCGCTCCTCGAGTCTTAGGGTTTCGGGAGGTTGATATACGCCAGAGGGGAGAGGCTGGAGTGGGCCAGGGCGGCCACACCACTCCCAGGCGCGGCCTAGGCCTGCCCGCGCCATGGGGTGGTGTGGGCCCCCTGTGGCCCACCTCCACTCCATCTTCTGGCATCCTGAGTCTTCTAGAAAAATAGGATTTTCCGTATATTTTCCCGGATTTTCTGATCTTCAGGATTTTTGCCTCCAAACAACACCTTTTCCATCAGAATCCTGACTGCAGCGGTCCATGCTCCAAAAGTCATCAACCATGCAAAAATAGATGAAATAACATAAGTATCAGCTCTCAATACGAAATATATCAATGAATAATGTTGAATTAAGACATAGAATAGTGATGCAAAATGGACGTATCAAGGACGCAGGTATGCACTTGAATACTTTCACTGAAATATGTGATATGATGCACATAAAAGATGTTGACACCGATGCGGTCAAATTGTGCTTATTTCCTTTCTCTCTTAGAGGAAGAGCAAAAGAATGGTTGCTATCTTTGCCTAGAAATACTATTACATCATGAGTGGAATGTACTTCTTTATTTATGACTAAATTTTTCCCACCTATAAAGACTATGCAACTAAGATCTAATATTACTGGTTTTAGACAAGAAGAGTGTGAGCCTCTAGCGCTTGCATGTGAGAGGATGAAAGAATACATGAGAAACTGTCCTAGTCATGGGATGGAAGATTGCTAATTCATCATTTTTTATAATGCTCTTAATCATGTGTCTAAGTCTATGCTTGATACTGCAGCTGGAGGAACATTTATGGGTAAACATATTACCGAAGCAAAGCAACTTCTAGACAATATGCAAGACAACCATGCCCAATGGCATGTGTATAGATCAAACACGAAGAAGGTGAACTCTGTCTCACCACAAGAAAATGAAGAACTCAATGCTAAGATGGATGAGCTCATATTAGCCGTAAAAGGTAAGGAAACCCAAGTAAGAGCTATCGTAGAAACTAATATTGAAAAAGTAGACTTCATAGCTCGTAACGATTATCACCCTGCTTGGAAGAAGAATTATAATCCTAATTTTCAAAAACATTATTCTAGTCCTGCAGGTAATTCTAATAATAATATGGGATCAAGTAATGGTAGTATCCAAGAAACACTTAAGTCTTTTATAGACTCACAAAATGAGCAAAACAATATCCTTGTTACAAAAACGGAGAACCATGATGTTATGCTTGGTAAATCATCTAACCAAGCTATAAGTTTGAGGAATGAATTGCAGGCCCTCCAAGAAAGAACGAGGATTATTGAGGCATAGCTAGGTAAGATAACCGAGAGTCAAACTCTCATTCTAGCTAAATTTGCAGGTAAATCTGAGCCCAATCCTGTTGAAGACCTCAAGATAATGAGAATCCAAAGGGAGGATCCTGAAGGACTTGATTATAGTAATGCTCCTTCACCAAGTTACACCGTCGAAGATCTTGTAAAAGGATCAACATCAAGATTCCGGTAAGTGAAGGAAATGATGAAGCCATGTATCAACACTTTGTTAATTAGGTAGCAAAAAAGGTACGTGATCTTGAAGAAGAATATAAGAAAATTGCTGGAAAATTACATGTTAAGCTTGATGATATATTTGAGCCTACTATTAAGATTAAAATTGGGACAAATGAGATAGTTGCACTTTGTGATCTAGGTGCAAGAGTTTCAACAATTCCAAAACGTTTTTTATAAGTTAAACCTTGGCTCTTTTGAAATCACCGAGTTAAAATTACATCTTGCAGATTCTACCTACAAACAAGCTGTATGAATTAAGGAGAATACTTTAGTATACATTAAAGGATGTCCAGCTCTTATTGATTTTGTTATTGTTGACATGCCAAAAGATGGTACCGCTCCTATTATATTAGGCCGTCCATTCTTAAGAACTATTAAGGCTTTGATTAATCTCTATGAAGGGAACATGAAGCTTCAATTGCCTTCGTGGTATCCTTTTGTTATTCATTTCCCAGGAAGAAGAAAGCCAAGCATGATGAAAAGGAGGCCATCACTTTGAAGGCCAACTATTCTGGAGTGGGTGTTCCACTCATCTGGCCTAAGTAAGCAACATCAAGGTTAAGCTAGTGACCATAAAAGAGCGCTACATGGGAGGCAACCCATGTGAAATAAAGGTTTGAGTAAAGTTTTTAAAGTTTTAGTTTAAGTTTATGTTTAATAAAGAGTGCTAGAAAACTCCAGTTGAGGAGAAGAAGTTCAATAGTACTAAAAATCTTGTTTTATACATGTTGTTGGTCGACAATTTTTACTGTCAACTTTCTATTAAAAACAAGGTATTTCGCTAAGTTTCAGAATAAGAAATAATTCTCGAAGAAACGGAAAAAATTTATGGCTACAGAGAGTTTAACGACCAACTATACGACGGGAATAAAAATTCTGGCCGTATAGATACTTTTTCCATTGACAATTTTTCTTTCAAAAGTACTGATGGTTTAACGACCAACTATACGGCAGGAATAAAAATTCCTGCCGTATAGTTCTAGTCGTATATATATCAATGCTTTCATACAATTTCTTTTCCAGATACAAAGGGTTTGATGACCAACTATACGGCGGGAACACACTATTCCGGCCGTATAGTTCTGGCCGTATAGCTGCGCCGCCAGGTGGAAACCCTAAAATTTTGATAGTAGGCCAACTATATGGCGGGAACACATTGTTCCGTCCTTATAGTTTGTCGGTATAGTTGCATCCGACCACAAAAACGCCACGGGAGGTACCTCCAACCAAAAAACTTCAATCCTTTTTCTTTCTTCTACCTCCAAACTCTCTCAAAACATCAAGATATCTTCATATCTACTCATTTTCGTTTGATTTACTCGCACACAAGTGATCTACGGTATGTTTCTCCTCTAATCCTTTAATTACTTTTTGCAAATTCATCTTTGATTTGTTCTCATTATCAATCTAGGGTGATACCTACTATGAACTAATTACCATGATTCTCTAGCCTAGATTATTATTTTGAGGGGATTCTTTAGTGTGCTATGATGAGGAATATCTTATGCTTATTATTGTTGGATCAAAGAGTTTTATTTTTGTCTTTCTTTATTATTTTAGATGATGAACACAAGGAGCCAAACTCATGATCGTGCCACCGCTAGCGCTTCTCAGGCTGCCACTCAAGAACGCATGGGGATACGGTTCAGGAATGAGCTCCAACATGATCGCTTCGATAGGATCAAGGACTGAGAAGTGAAGGCAACCAAGTGGGCTTGCCCCATTACATTGAACCAACTCGATATTTCTAATGACTTCAATATACTTTGCAATACGGTTGGCCTGCAGAACTTTGTATTCAATGATGTGCCTAGTTATCGCCGGTTAACTCTTGAATTTTTAAGTTCCTTGCAAAGCACCATTAAACTATGGCATGGAAAGGACAGGATTTCTTTCCACCTTATGGACAACAATTACACTTTATCACTAGATGAATGGTGTGCATGCTTTAATTTGCCAAACAATAATGATAATGACTTGCGCGCATCCTTTACTAGCTTAGACCCTTCCCCGGAATAGAATGAGCTTCACTTCTAGAGTGAGCAAGGGGAAGAATATTCAACATCCTGTAATTCACCATTTGTTCTATGTTATCGCTAACACCTTGCAGGCACGAAATGAGTTCACGAGACTCAATGAGAAGGACATCTTAGTACTTTCCTTCAACAACTGTAACTTGTCACTCAACTTGGGCGCAATCCTTGTATGCTACCTGGAGCACCAATCATCCGAAAGCCAATGACCAATCACAGGTGGAGGCGTCATCACCGTGCTTGCCATTTCCCTAGGCATCAACCAGGTGAGTTGCAACCTGTGCTAGGTGATGAGAGACATGTTGGCTTATCTACTTTAAAAGCTTGTGGAATGCTCACTAGGAGAGGTGGTGTTTATTACTTGCATATTACTGGAGCTGGGCGTATCTACCCTACTCCTATGCCTAATGGTCTTTTCTCTATCGAGGAAGGATGTTTGCTATATGACTTGCAGGTTGAGAAACACTAACTAGAGGAGGAGATTCTGGATGAGGATGAGGACCAAGAAGAGGAGCAAGAAGTTCCTTATCAAGAGGAGCAGCCACCAACCCAGTTCGCTACATACCAAGACTTCCAAGAACTTGGAGGGACTGTGGAGAGGATGCATAGCCTCTCCTTGAACTTCCAAGGAACAACTAGTAATTTATCAACTCAATTTGCGAACTGGAGTTCCGACTTTTTCCCACAACCACAATGATTTGAAGGGCTTGAAAAATCCTAAGCTTGGGGAAGTTTCCTGATTTATCTTTATTTGGCGTTCGTTTTCTATTATTTCGAGGTTATGTTTTTAATTCGAGTTTATAAGCACTCGTGTTGGTTTGCCCAACACTTTATCTTTAGTTATTTCTATTTTCTTTCAAGATTTTCTAGCCGAGCTTTGCCGGCAATTTTATATTATTTAATTCCCTCTCTTAAAAACAAACAAAAAGATATCTACATTTATCTTTATTTTCCCTCTTTCTTTTATTTTTGCCTCGAGGTTCTCATGTATTTGCAGGAAGAGTGCTTGACTCGAGTTTCCAAGAAACAAATCAAAAAGGAAGATAGAAGTGGAACCAAACATGAGAGGTACGCCTTATGACTCCCCACTTTTGAAGTTTGAGAAACCCATGCTAGTTAGTAGTAAATGTTCAGATATTATATTGGTGGAGTGAGTCTTTGTATTGTAGTAAAATTTTGTTTGCATGGGTATTTAGTTGGGTATGTTTTGTTCCAGCTCTTGTAGTTAACCAAGTCTTGCATAAAATTTACTAAACAATTGTAATAATAAAAAATCTCATAATTGAAGGCTTGGGTGTTGTAGTGTTTAGTCTTGAAGGCTTATTTCTAGAGACACTCAACACCACGGAATATAATGATTGACTTGATGGCTCTCTTTAAGGATTTGTTCGATTGAATTAATGTTTAGCGGTGTTTGTGAGCATGCCAAAGTTTGACTTGTGAATCATAAGAATGATATAGCTTTATGCGTGCCAAACTTCATGGGATGCCAACAACTCCGCTAGCCTACAAACAATCTTCATGGAGGAAACTCCTAGATTTCGGCTATGAGTTGATTAAAGATATGTAGTAGCAATGCTATAATGGGTAAGATTCTTAGCACTCCCGGGTAGCTGTGTTCATGATGGAATCACTCCTCTAGCTGTTATGAGTAATCATTGTACAAAAGGAACAAAAACCTTAGTGATGCCACGAGTGTCCATCACAACCCGATAAACTAAATAAAATCTTTGGCATGCTCTCAATTACTTAAGAACTGAAATTCTTGAAGGACAATGAATAGAAAAGTAGTGCTTGAAGAGTCTTGATTTATTGATGTGGGCGAATTGAGATACTCTAGTGTATATGATTTTCATGAAAACTCTCAAACTCTCAATTTTACATGATTATACTTTATTGTTCAAAGGCAAGCCTATGAGTTGACTACATGACATGGAATAAAGTTGTCTCATTTGAATCATCCATGTTAACAATAATTTTGCTGCTATAAGGATGCATAAAAATCCGTATGATATGCTTGCCATTACTCTATCTATGTTGAAGTTTTTCAGATTTATAAAGTCGAGGAAACATGAGACTACCAATCATGAGTAAGATCATCATCTCGTTATTTCAGTTTAAATGCTGAGTTCCTTTTTGGTTTTGGTTTTCTTTCTCGAGGACGATCAAGTTTAAGCTTGGGGAGGCTGATGGCTCTGAAATATAGCCATCTACGTCCACATTTAAAATGGATATTATTCATAATTTTGATGAAATGTCTCTCTAAACCCTGCCACTAATGCCTAATGATCAAAGGGGTATGCAATCCTTTCTTTCTATTATTCCCTGTGCATATAATGACGTTTGATGATGGGAATCACGAAACTGAAGTCAAAGATATGAGATTCCCAACAACACGAAGAAACCAGGAGTCGTGAAGTGGAGATAGATGCTTTAACGACCAACTATACGGCGGGAATATAATTCCGACCGTATAGTTCTAGTTGTATAGTTGCCATCGACACTGCAAGGTCAAACAGAACAACTTTCGTGAAAGGAACCCTATATAAAGAGGCCTCAAGCGATGAGAAAAGAGAGCTCTTCCTGATCATCAGCCACCCCCAGATCTCCATCCACAACACCGAAGATCCGCCGCAGGAATAGACTTAGATCTAATCTCCAAACGCTTCTCCACCACCATAGCCATATTCCACCACTTGTAATTGTAGATCTCTTCTTCGATTGGCGACATTGTAAGACTATTTTCTATCAATCTCATGATTTCCACTACAATGTTTATGATCTTTCATCTCATCTCTATATGTGAGTAATTCTCCTTGGGCTAAGGGTTTCAGCCTAGCCATGTAGCTTTTGTGCATGTTATTTATCATAGATGGGATCATGTATTAGTTTGTATGACATGATGATTATTGTATCCTCTCTTGCCTCAATCTAAGGACTTGTCAGGTACCCAAGACCCAGAGGATTGAGCTAGGTTTAGGGAGTATGAGTAATGACTAATCTGCAGGTTGGGAACCCTAGTGACAAAAGGGGTAGTACGGCTGTATGTGCGGGGTTTACTTGGGATCCACGGTGACATCACTATGCATATCATTAGTTCTCTTTCTTCTATGGATGATACTAGTAGATTATTGCTATAAGCGGTTGCGGAGGCAATAGCAATTATGGATGCACTGCCCACATATAATTTATCTTGCTCTAACAATTACCTGCATACTTTATTTTTATCTTTTATTCCCATCAGATGTTTGGCACAGCTACAGGTGAAACCGAACGCCCTAGGCTCTCTCTCTCCATCATCGACAACAACAAAAGACGCAAACTCTTGGTCCGGCAAAAACACAAAAGGAATTCTAAAACTCCTGAAGGTCCGTTAAAGTAACTTCACTATGCTTTCTGCTTCCCGAGGATTCTATAAACCTAGGTCTACTAGGGAAAAAGAGCTATACTACATCCATAATCCGGATCGAAGGTATTAGCAACATTCTAGCAATTTCATAGCATAGGAGTACGAAAAAATAGCAAACGGGCAAGAGAAATTACCGCTGCATGGTGAGGACGGGTGGGATGGGAAAGAGGGCGGTGGGGGCGGCGGCTCGGCATTTCGGGGTCAGCGACAAGTGATTTAGTGAAGCGCCCTCGTAGGGTAGACAACGACATTGGTGAAGCAAATCCGGTGTGGCGAGGGAGTCAGTGAAATAGTTCCAGTGAGGAAGAGAGCACCGATAGTGAAGGAGCTCCGATGTGGAAGAGAGGGCCAACGGAGAAGCATCTAGAGGAAGGTCGAGGTTGGTCAGGTGTGGGTGGGGAAGAGGCAATGGGGGGATATAGGTGGGATGACGCACATTTACCTCCTATACACCTATACTATTGCGGTACTCCTCCGGTCCTTGTTTCTAGACCAGGGATAGAAGAGGAATTTTGCATTTGCAAAAAGCGGGGCGGGATATTTGAATAGATGCGTGGGATGCTTCGGCACTTTGCGGAAATTTTGAGGTTGAAGCTTCTGACATACGCTACTCCGACATAGCCATTCTAGCGTGTTGGCCCCGTCTAGACCCACACGCCAGCGACAGTATGCTTACCAACATTAAATGAGTTTCCATTCATTTGCTAAAATTGATAAACATTATATTTTGAAGGCTTTCATGCAAGATGACCAAGGTCACGGCCATATCTCTGCTATAGTTTATGATAGTGTATCCATATCTAGTAGATCGCTGCATCTTGGCATTTCGAAACAAGATTCTAGATTTGACGGATACTGCCCAACTTTCATGAATTTCCAAACTTCCTAGCTATATCTATGCAATAAAATGACAATCTGAAGTAAGTATGTCTAATTTCGAACTACAAAGTGTGTGATATACCTTGCTCTTGACTTTTTAAAAATAATTCAAAGGTAACAAGTAGTCAAATATTGGAGAACCACCGAGAGTTTCTCAAGATTCAACTTTTTGATATGAATGGTAATGACACCAAATTTTGGCCATTTTTTAAATATACAAAGAAACAAAATGTAAAACGAAATAGAACTATTCTTTTCTCTCTTGGTGTCTCACTATATGCACTAGCTAGTTTCCATGGAAAAATATAATCTTAATATTTGATAACTTTTGAAAAATAATTGTATCACAGTATATGGAGTACCATGTGTGAATATGCATGACTTTCAAAATGGATGACCAAGGTCATGGCCATATATTTTCTATGGTTTATAATAACTTGTCCATATTTGGTACTTGGTGCATATTGGCATTTAAAATATTATATACAAAGGAAGCTTCCAAATTCGAAGCTATTTCAATTTTCTAAGGCACAACAATGGCTTTTGTCATTAAGCAACTACAAAATATGGCTCAAAATCCCACTGCCCTAGTTTTCACACAAAGTATATATAGCCTACGCTTAAGTTTAGGGTTCGAGGTTTATTTTGGGTTGAGGGTTTAGGGGTTCATGGTTTAGGGTTTAGGATTTGGGTTTAGGCTTTTTGGTTTTAGGGGTTTAGGGTTCATGATTTAGGGTTTAGGGTTGTTCAGGGTTTTAGGGCTTATGATTGTTTAGGTTTTAGGGTTTAGGGAATTTTCAATAATAATGTTCAATCTTTATGTATAAGCTTTATATTCATAGAATAGAATGGCGTTATCACAATTTAATGAAAGTATCTCAAATTTTGATATATATGTGCATTATACCTGCTTGGTAAGGGTTTAGGGTCCTAGGGTTCGGAGGTTAGGGTTCTAGGGTTAGTAGGTTAGGGTTTATGGTTAAGGGTTTTTGATTTTCAATAATGTTCAAGCTTTATGCTTATATTCATGGTATAGACTGGCGTTACCGCAATTTAATGAAAGTATCTCAAATTTTGATCTATAAGTGTATGGTACATGCTTGGTTTAGGGTTTATGGGTCGAGTATTTAGGGTTTTATGGTTTATGGGTTATTTACGGTTTAGGGTTTAGATAATTTTCAATAATGCTCAAAGATTTATGCTTATATATATCCGTCGAATAGAATGGCTTTACCTGATTTAATGAAAGTATCTCAAATTTTGATCTATAAGTGCATGATACCTGCTTGGTTAGTGTTTATGGGTTGAGGGTTTGGGATTTTAGGGTTTTTTAGGGTTTAAGTTTTAGGGGTTGTTTAGGGTTTAGGGTTTAGGGAATTTTCAATAATGCTCAAAATTTATGCTTATATTCGTCGAATAGAATGGCATTGCCAATTAAACTGAAGTATATCAAATTTTGATCTATAAGTGCATGCTACGTTTTTGGTAAGGGTTTAGGGTTTCAGGAATTTTCATTAATATTCAAGCTTTATGCTTATATTCGTTGAATAGAGTGGCGTTACATCAATTTATTGAAAGTATCTCAAATTTTGATCAATAAGTGCATGATACCTTCTTGGTTAGGGTTTATGTGTCGAGGGTTTAGGGTTTTACGGTTTACTTTTATGGGTTGTTCAGGGATTAGGGTTTAGTGAATTTTCAATAATGCTCAAGATTTATGCTTATATTCGTCGAATAGAATGGCATTAGCTGATTTAATGAAAGTATCTTAAATTTTGATCTATGAGTTCATCACACCTGCTTGGTTAGGGTTTATGGCTGAGGGTTTAGGGCTTTAGGGTTTAGGTTTTAGGGTTTGTTTAGGGTTTATGGTTTAGGGAATTTTTGATAATGCTAAGGATTTATGTTTATATTCGTCAAATAGAATGGTGTTACCCAAATTAACAAAAGTGTTTCAAATTTTGATCTATAAGTGCATGCTACATGCTTGGTCAGGGTTTAGGGTTTTAGGGGCTTAGGATTTATGTTTTGGGGGTTTAGGGTTTCGGGAGTTATCAATAATATTTAAGCTTTATGCTTATATTCATGGAATATAATGGTATTACCCAATTTAACAAAAGTATCTAAAATTCTGATATATAAGTGCACGATACCTGCTTGGTCATGGTTTAGGGGTTTAGAGTTTATGGTTTAGGATTTCGTGAATTCTCAATAATATGTTCAAACTTTATGGTTATATTCTTAGAATAGAATGGTGTTACCACAATTTAATAAAAGTATCTCAAAATTTGATCTACAAGTCGATGATACCTTGTGATACGTCCATAACGTATCTATAATTTTTGATGGTTTTATGCTAATAATATGCTTTTGACACTCCTTTTTGTATAAAGTTTATGATTATTTGGACTAACCAACTAATAGTTGCAAAAGTGCACAATGTTCTTGTTTTGCACTTTGATGTGTAGAAATTACCAAGAATACAAGTGGAAACCTTGTTGGAGTCAAATTGGAATTTTTCTAGAATTCTGTCTCAGAACTCTTTTTGAAGATGGTCATGTTTCTGGTCGAAGAAGGCCCAAACGGAAAACTCTTCAACTACAAAGTTGTTTGAAATTTCACGACAAACGTTCTGGACATAAAATTTAGCTGATTCCGAGTCCGGATGGACCTTTTAGGCTCGATTTACTGCAGCCCAAGATGGGGTGATGGGAATCCGAGAAGCTATATAAAGGGAGGAAACCTAATTCGCCCAGGGCATCTCCACCCACAAATTTGCAGCCACCAAAGCCACGCTTTTGCCTCCCCCATGGATCCCATCTCCATGGGGGAGGGCTCCCAAGAAGCCATGAAGGAAGGGGGCTAAGGGGTGGTGCTCCCCCATGATACCGGCGGCAGGGAAGGAGTCCCCTACGCCGTCGCCACCCTCTTCACCATCTTCACCATCTTCACCGCCATCTCCATCATCATCACCCCAAGAAATATCCAAGAAGTACAAGCGTCAAAGCTTGGGGATGCCCAAGGCATCCCCTTCTTCATCAATAAAAATCTCAGGTTCTTCCAAACACTTCATTTTTATTATTTCATGCACAGTTGTGTTGTTCTTGGAGCGTCTTCATTTTTGTTTTTGGTTTTTGTTTGCTTGGTTTGCCTAGTTTGCTTGAATAAATTGGTTGGACCCCCTCTTTCATACATTAGTTTTCAAATAAGTGTGGTTTGGATTGGAAAAGAGTAGGAAAAGTTCATGCTTAAATGGTAAAAGGAGCTCGTTTTTTACGGTGGCCTATGCTTTGTAATGTCATGCTTGATATTGTTTTGGCTTTATGCTTAGTGATTTTTGCTGTAGCATGACATGTTATAAACAATTGAGATTGCTTAATGTGCCTTGAAAGAATCATGCGTTGTTTTAGCATATTAAAGCATAGTAATGTGGTATTCTCCTTTGATGCTTTATTTGGGTTGACTTGGCGCATGCTCACACCATGTTATGACTATCCCAAATCACCATAGCCTTTATGATCCTTTAGTTTTCGACTTGTAATATCACTGTATGCTTTAATTAATGATGTTTTGTCGCTTTGCATGATTATGGCCATTATTGGTCTTTTAGTTGGTCGCCCCCAGTCTTTTGCTAGCCTCCATAACCAAGTATGAGTTCCACTCATGCATACAACTCCAAATAAAACCAAGTTATCCCAAAGAGTCCACCATACCTACCTATTAGCATTTGCTATTCCAAGTATATTCATGCTTTTATCTACCTTCCGAATTAAACTTGTTATGAGAAAACTAGTGATTAAAGCTCTCACGAACTTGATGGCACACTTTACTTTTCTTGCCCCTAATAAACTTGAACCATTGTGTCATCTATGTTGTATATGCTTGCACTTATATGTTGGGGATTAGGAGAATCATGCTGTCATGGGGAACGCTTTCAACATTGCACTTGTACATTGTACCTAGTTGATATCATGCTCTTTTGTCTATGGATGTCGTTGGTGTGCAATGAAAGGGGAGCTTGTAAGTCCATGGAGTTATGTATGTGTGTTAGAGAAACGCCTAGGCCATTGGTCTAATCCATGCCTAATCATGGTGGAGACCTGCAGCGTAACCATAATGAGAAATCTATGAAGCATTTTTCTTATAAAAAAAGATATAGAGATTGAGAAAAAAGAAAAAAAAGATGAGAAAAGAGGAAAGAGAGAAAAAAGCACCATTTTCCCATGGTAAATAAGAAGATTGCTAAGATGCTTGTTGTTTGCTTGCCTTGTCATTTTGATATTGGGATTCTTCCATATCATCGGGCAAGGGGTATCCCGTTGGCGGTTCTCTATGATACACATGTACTTACTATGACAAGAACTTACCGGTGACTAAACTTGAGTAGCATGAGGAGCGGCCCTCGTATTCAAGGGACATGAGATTTCCAACTTATACTTTGTCAAGCATATACTCCATAGTTTGTTCACTTTAACCTTAATCACTTCAAGATGCTTATGATACGGGCAATGAGAGCTGAAAGCTAATATGTACCATAATTTTTGGAAGCTCTTTATGAGACTTGAATCCCTGCTTCCTTCTAAGAAGGACTTTCTTTTACTTTTATGTTGAGTCTCCATCTTCTATCTTTATGCACCTATTAAGAGAGCATAATAGCCATTCTTAGTTTAATGTACATTGTCCCAAGACTTGTTGATTGATGCATAACTTTGATATTGCTTGTTCTTAAACTATTTGTATCTAGTCACCCTTATGAACTTTGAAGGTGTCCTATGCATTTATGTTTTGCTACTCTATGAGGGACAAGCTGAATACCATTCTCATTATACTTTCTTTATGTGAAACAAACAAACGTCTTGCAAAGCATTGTTATTCATTAATATTTTGTTTGTGCCTTTTCATGTTACAACATAGTTGCTATGTCTTATTGTTAGAACTCTATCTTTCATGATTCATGTTTAGAGTACCTTAATCCCAGCTATCAATGCTTTTACAATAATGATGATCAAGATTGTGTTCTCTGCATGTCATCTCAAAACTTATATTGTTTTGATCGTTTACCTACTCGAGGACGAGCAGGAACTAAGCTTAGGGATGTTGATACGTCCATAACGTATCTATAATTTTTGATTGTTGTATGCTAATAATATGCTTTTGACACTCTATTTTGTATGAAGTTTATGATTTATTTGGACTAACCTACTAATAGTTGCAAAAGTGCATAATGTTCTTGTTTTACACTTTGATGTGTAGAAATTACCAAGAATACAAGTGGAAACCTTGTTGGAGTCAAATTGGGATTTTTCTAGAAATCTGTCTCAAAACTCTTTTTAAAAATGGTCACGTTTTGGGTCGAATACAGCGTCAAATGGAAAACTCTTCAACTACAAAGTTGTTGGCAATTTCGCGACAAATGTTCTGAACATAAAATTTAGCTTATTCCGAGTCCGTACGGGCCTTTTAGGCCTGATTTACTGTAGCCCAAGATGGGGTGACGGGAATCCGAGAAGCTATATAAAAGGATGAAACCTAATTCGCCCAGGGCATCTCCACCCACGAATTTGCAGCCACCAAAGCCACATTTTTGCCTCCCCCATGGATCCCATCTCCATGGGGGAGGGCTCCCAAGAATCCATGAAGGAAGGGGGCTAAGGGGCGGTGCTCCCCCATGATACCGGCGACGGGGAAGGAATCCCTTGTGCCGCTGCCGCCCTCTTCACCATCTTCACCGCCATCTCCATCATCTAATCCTCCTAGTATGCAGTGGTTCATCCTACCACACACCTCTTTACCATCATATGTAAACATGATGTTTGATGCTATAAGTTATAATTCTATGATCTATGTCATGTTTGCGTAGTTTCTTTGTTCTTAGATTGAATGGTTGAACGTCTTTGGTTCATTAGAGTTGTATGTTGATATGGTACAGTCCTTTGGTGTCCATTATATTTGTGCGCGCATGGATTAAACATCATAGGGTTTATAGTATGTGTAAAAGGAAGGGGGAGTTCTGTCGGAGTGACAGAAACCTGAGGATGCGAACCGGAACATTGCATGTATGGGAGTAAGAGGACCATTAAACTTAAGGCTATGGTTGGGGAAACCTTAATGCATTGATTAGTACTTACGGATGTTTGCTAACAATCCAATCATATAGTACATGTAATTCCAAGTAGTGAAGCGCATGTATATTTAGCCTCTCCGACATCTAAAACTGCATCGAAGACAATGAACCTGATCTATTCGCTATTTAAACTTGGACAAAGCCACCACAATTACCACCACTATTCCACACTCATGGTTCTGTTAGTTTAGTGTATTTTATTGCTGCAGCAACTAGCTTTACTTTCTTGTTATTTATTATCATGCAAACCTATCTCTATTACTTGTATTGTTGCTCTAGTTTTTGTTTCCTAGATAATGCAAACGTTTAGTATGCGTAGAGTTGTATTAGTGGTTGATAGAACTTGAGAGAATATTTATCCTACCTTTAGCTCCTCATTGGGTTCAACGCTCTTACTTATCGAAAAGGCTACACACGATCCCCTATACTTGTGGGTTATCACCTTGCTTGGTCATATTTTTTGTTAAATGCAATTGAAGGTACCCAAGTACTAAACAAGGTAGAAACACCGAGAGTTCCGTGAGATTTAGGCGCTGTTTGGTTGGGCTTTATTCTGGCTTTTGATTTTTGTCTTATAAATACAGGAACATGTTTTTGGCTTTATTTTTAGCTTTTACTCTGACATAGTTGAATGATGGTATAAACCAAAAGAAAAAAAATCTAAAGTGGCTTATAAAATAAAGCTAAAAGCGATAGATAAGCTTAACCAAACAACCCCTCAGCTTCTTGGTATGAATGCTAATGCAGCCAAATTTGGGACCTTCTGAAAGAAAAATCCAAATAAAATATATATAAATTGAAGCAATGTCGTTCTTTCGCAGAGTATTTTGTTATGTGCACTGCCTAGTTTCAATGAAAAAGTATGCTAAGACTTGACAACTTTCGAAGAAACCCGTTTCACAATATGGTGTACAATTTATGAACATTCTCTGGCTTTCAAACGAGATGACCAAGGTCATGGCAATATGTTTGCCATAGTTTATGATAATGTATGTATGTTTGATAGATCGGTGCATAGCTGCATATTGGCATTTCAAACAATGTTTACAAAAAAGGGTGCACCCAAATTCGAAGTTATTTTAAATTGTCCAAGTGACAACAATGGCTTCCGTTGTGAAGAAACTATAAAGACTATATGTGGTTCAAAATCTCACCACGCCAATTTTCTCACAGAGTATAAAAAACTGATGGATAATGCCCAAGTTTCGTGAATTTTCAAGCTTCCGATCCAGGTTCAATGATTTTAACGATTTTATCTTGGTTTAGCGAAAAATGTTCAAATTTTCAATAACAAGCGATGGGAATCTCTATTTCACGTAGTTCTGGCTCACTGACATGTGGGTCCCTTGCATGGTGGGTCCAAAAAGTTAGTGTAGGTCTGAGTAGGTGGGCAGGTAAATATTGAAGAAGGGCAGGGAAACGTCGATGGGGTGATGCACTTGGGATATGAGCGCAAATTTACCACCTATATCCCTCTATTATAGCAGTGCTCCTCGAATTCTTGTTTCTGGAGCAAGGATAGAAGAGGAATTTTTAGTTTTCAAAAATAGATGAAGCATGTTTGAATGGATGCGCGGGATATTTTAATGGATGGGTGCGATATTTGGGCGCCGTACCTGTCGTGGTGGTGTCACGGCAGATGCCATGGATAGGCTAAAGATGGGGACTAATACACGCTAGGGGAATCCGGGGAGGGATAGTGGAGTGATTCTCCACACAGAAGTTTGTATTGCTATCTCTCCAAGATTACAAGTACTCCTTGAGCTGTATTGGCGAGAGGAGGAAGAAGGAGCTCTCTTACTCTTGCCTACTATTTTTCCCTAGAACTCTAGATCAACTAGCACTATGGAATCACCAAACAAACTAGAGCTCAACCAACCCCCTCTACCAGAACCCTAGCCCCCCTTATATAGAGGAAGTTTGGTCCTGGCCTAGGGCATACGTGGAGGCATATTCCTAAGAATATGCCCCCTCCCAAAGTGGTAACCCGACCGGGGTGCTTTTCCCTCGCGTCATACATGCTTTAGCGACGTAAGCCTCTGCGGCGCCCGCGTCAGACGACATGAGTGTCGTCACCCTTGTCGGCCACGATCCGGTGGTCCTGCCCTTGCTTTCTCCGCTCATGCAGTACGTATTGGACCTTCTTTTTGACCAGAGAGATTCCTTCCTTCTCCCAGAAGCTAAGCGAGGGCCCGGATCATAGTAGATCCGGCCACACCTGTTCCTGCATATAGGTTAGACAAGGACTTCCGTATTACTCCTTGAGTCGGATGAGACAATGTTAGGCGACCCCTGGTCCGGGTTACTCCGTGATCCGGCCTGCCTTGAGGTGACTCGGTCAGCATCCGCTTTGACCTTGCCGAACCTCGGCTAACTCGGGCCTTATACCCCGGAGTGACCCTACCCGGGGGTATCCCCCCAACAGTACCAAAATTTTGAGGTCGAAGCTTCTAGCATACGCTATTCCAGCGTGGGGCCGCTCAGATGTGTTGTCACTGTCTAGACCAACACGCCAATGAGAGTTGCTTTCCAGCATTTAAATGAGTTTCTAGGCATTTGCTAAAACTTTGGAACAATTCAAGGCTTTCAAGAAGATGACGATCGTCCAAAAAAAGGATGGAAATAGTTTATGATGACGTGTCCGCATTTGGTAGATCGGTGCATCTTGGCAAATCAACCAATATGTCTGGTTCCAAATTTGAAGTTTGTTTTTGAATTTCCAAGTAACAACAATGTGTTTTGTTGTGGAGCAACTACAAAGATGATGACTCAAAATGCCACCGCCCCCATTTTCACACAATGTATTATGCCCTTTCAACCTTCCAGGCTAAATTTGTGCAATAAAATAATTTTTGGGGCTGGATGTTTGAATGGATGGGCGGGATATTTCAGCGCTTTGCCAAAATTATGATGTTGAAGCTTCTAAGGTACGCTACTCCCACTTGGGATGATATCCCCATCAGAAAGACCCACAGTCCTGTATGCTTTCCAGCATTTAATGAGTCTATACACATCTGCTGAAATTAATAAACAAACAAGAGGACTAGGGATAGAAGATGAATTATGCATTCTAAAAAGAGATGAAGTATGTCTGAATGGATGCGCGGGATATTTGAAAGGATGTGTGTGATGTTTGGGCGTAGTACCAAAATTTTGAGGTCTAACATATGCTGCTCCGACATGGGGCCACTCAAATGTGTTGTTACCCTCTAGACCCACATGCCAATGAGAGTTGCTTTCCAACATTTAAATGAGTTTTTAGGAATTTGCTGAAATTATCAAACAATTCTAGGCTTTCAAAAAGATGACCATCGTCCAAAAAAAGGTGGCCAAGGTCATGGGCATAATTTTTGATGACATGTCCGCATTTGGTATATCGGTGCATCTTGGCAAATCAACCAATATGTCTGGTTCCAAATTTGGAGTTTATTTTCGAATTTGCAAAGTTGGACCCTTTTCGAAAAAATTAGGGCTGAAATTAAATGTTTGTTGAAATAAAGCCATTTGTTCACAAAGTACAATGCAATGTGCATTAGTTTCCATGGTAAAACATAAATTTGTATTTTGACAACTTTTCGATCAATTTTGATCTATGGCGACTCGTAGGTGGGCCACATATATGTTGGTGCCCAAAGCACGCTAGGTCAGAATTTCCAAAGTTTTCCCACCCCACCCCTTCGCGTTATGTAATAACTTCCACCATCTGCCGCCTAGACCCTCACCCCCTTGCCCACAAACAGACGCGCTCACGGCCGCTCCTCATCACCACCATGCATGAAGTATCTTTCCCTACCCGTCGATCTTCTTGAGACGCACTGGTGGGCACGTCGATCCCACGGTAGTGCTTCTATCTCTAGCTCGATCTGGTTGGCATTTTATTGCCCTTTCACCCGATCTGCCTACCGAAATACATAGTTTAATTTGTCCTCAGTCTACATGGTCATAGTTTATTCTGCGCTCAATCTGTATTCCTAAATATCTTTGGCGATTTTTGCTGTCAATATATTTGTTGAAATGCATAGGCATATATAGTTTTAGTACTCCATCTATATGTTTCCTACTTTTCTTTTAATAAGAACGAACCTTATATGTAATAATTTAATAGATGGGCAGATTTTGGATAGAGATTGCTCCATTAGGTAGTGCTAAACTTATCCTTGGTGTTCTACGACTTATGGAGTTTGTTAGAGATCATTGTGACAACTCAAAAGTACATTGCCCCTTCCGGTTGTGTGTGAATCGTATGGTCCTGACTCAAAGTATAGTGGAAGACCATATTTTTATATTTGGGATGCTAAGCACATAAGTTAGATGGGTATTTCATGGTGAACCATATGATCCTCCATATGAACTAGGGGACGCACATCTTTATCATCAAGATCAAGTAGGAGAAGCAGATGTTGATCAACTATATCAACTGACAGAGGCAGCTCCTAAGCATCTATATCAACTTGGAGAAGGGGGAGGAGATAAAAAGCGCATGCTGCATGAAACGTGTTTCATTTCTGTTACTATCACTATGCCATATAACAAGTTATATTTGTAGAGCAACAAATGTTCAGGTTGTGTGTCTTTGATGTTTCTCTATAAACATATCTATTAATCTACTAATCGCAGAAGGAGACAACCGAAGAGGACTTTGATGGTAATGACAATGACATGTTCATTTATGATCCCGCACCTGAGGCTGTGAATCGGGTACACTGCTTCTGGATGGAGTTGATGTAGGGCTGCTGATCATCAGGGGTGTACTCTTGGTGCCGTCGGGTAGTCTCATGATCACTATCCTAGTTGCAAAACTCTTGGGGTGTAAAGATATCTGATACATGGCAAACATATCTATAATTTTTGATGTTCCATGCTTGGTTTATATCTACTTTCTTATGTTTCGTCCACACCTTGGAGTATTTTCTACACACTTTCTTGGACTAACCTATTAACAAGATGCCACAGTGCCAGTTGCCTGTTTTCTGCTATTTTTTGTTCCAGAAAGTCAGAAAATGAATATTCTCGGAATTGGACCAGACAAAAGCCAAAGTCGTTATTTTCCCGGAAGATTCACGGAGCCAGAAGGAGAGACGAAGGGGGGCCACAGGGTGGCCAAACCATCCCTAGGAGCGGGTCCCCTGGTCGCGCCAGGGCATGGTGTGGGCCCCCTGGCTTCCCACCGACCTTGCCTCTTCGCCTATAAGATGCCTCCAGATGCAAAAACCCTAAATGGTCAATCAGAAATCCACAAAAAGTTCCACAGCGCCGCCACCACCGAAGGGGAGATTCGGGGGACAGAAAGTCTCTGTTCCGGCACCCTGCCGGGACGGGGAAGTGCCCCCGGAGCCATCTCCATCGATCTCCACCGCCATCTCCATCACCGTTGTTGATTCCCATGATGATGAGGGAGTAGTTCTTCCTCGAGACTAA
This sequence comes from Avena sativa, assembly GCA_916181665.1. Lineage (NCBI taxonomy): Eukaryota > Viridiplantae > Streptophyta > Magnoliopsida > Poales > Poaceae > Avena > Avena sativa. The sequence goes on from OV702289.1 coordinate 623,022,639, forward strand.
GGGTTCTACCGGTAGCTATGTGTTCATCTCTCTCTCTATGCATGATCATATTATGATCATGAGCTTTGTAATCAAGTAGATCTACTGTGCTACTCAAGTGCTTTATTAGATCTCTGCTCTCCCCATGTGTGTGAAAGTGACAGCGTGCACACCATGGTGTCACTTAGGCTAGAGATTACAAATACTTGTTATGAGTTATATTTGGAGTTGGATGTCTTTATGAAATTGTGGTGTTTGTTGGAACCATCTAGTGCTCAAGGTGACAGTGTGGGGTTACCTAGATGGGAAAGCGAACTTTGAGGTGTGCTGTTATAGCCCTACCATGAATTAGAGTGTCCAACCGGAGAGTAGTTAAGAGTAGTATCATAAAGAGAAGATATTTATATGAGAGTGTTCACTAGTGAAAGTATGATCCCTAGGCCTTGTTTCTAAACATTGAAACACCATTTGCAACTATATCTATTACATGTTTGCTTGCTGCCATCATTATTTCAGATTGCCTTTAGTCTCTTCCACGCCATCAAGCTATTTTCTGACACCGTTACCACTTATAATTATCCATACCACTTGTATTTCACTATCTCTTTGCTGAACTGGTGCACCTATACACCTGACAAGTGTATTGGGTGTGTTGGGGACACAAGAGACTTCTTGTATCTTGATTGTAGGGTTGCTTGACAGGGATACCTTTGACCACTTCCTCCCTGAGTTCGATAAAACTTGGGTAATCCAATTAAGGGAAACTTGCTGCTGTTCTACAAACCTCTGCACTTGGAGGCCCAACAACTGTCTACAAGAATAGAAGTGCGTAGACATCAAGCTATTTTCTGGCGCCGTTGCCGGGGAGTTAAGGTAAAAGGTACTCACATCGTCCGATGTGAGTGCTCGAAGATATTTCCTCTAGATTCTGCAATTTTGTCTTTTTGTTTCTTATTTTCACTAGTTAGGCTTAATGGAAAACAACAAAAAATTAGAGAGATTTATAGTATTTATCTTCAGTTAGGGTCACTCCGGGGTATAAGGGCCAAGTTAGCCGAGGTTCGGCAAGGTCACAGCGGATGCTGGCCGAGTTACCTCAAGGCAGGCCGGATCACGGAGTAACCTGGACCAGGGGGGTCGCCTAACATTGTCTCGTCCGAGTCAAGAAGTAAGTCGAAGATACTTGTCTAGCTTATATGCAGGAACAGGCGTGGCCGCACCAACTGTGATCCGGATCCTCGCTTGGCTTCTAGGAGAAGGATGGAATCTCTCTGGTCAAAAAGAAGGCCCGGTGCATACTGGATGAGCGAATAAAGCAAGGGCAGGACCACCGGATCGTGGGGGACAAGGGTGACGACGCTCACGTCGGCTGACGCGGGCGCCGCAGAGGCTACGTTGCTAAAGCAAGTGTGACGCAGGAGAAAAGCACCCCTGTCGGGTTACTACTTTGGGAGGGGGCATATTCTTAGGAATATGCCTCCACGTATGCCCTAGGCCAGGACCGAACCACCTCTATATAAGGGGGGGTAGGGGTTCTGGTAAGGGGGTTGGGTCTTGTGAGATACATAGCAAGGAGAAACCAAGTGGATCTAGGGTTCTGGGGCTAGTTAGTAGGCAAGAGTAAGAGAGTTTCTTCTTCCTCCTCTTGTCAATACATCTCGAGGAGCACCTGTAATCTTGGAGATCGAACATCAATACAATGCTTCCGTGTAGAGAATCACTCTACTATCCCTCCCTGGATTCCCCTAGCGCATATTAGTCCCCACCTTTAGCCTGTCCATGGCATCTGCCGTGACACCACCACGACAGTTGGCGCCCACCGTGGGGCTAGCGGCGCTAGCAGGGGTGAAGATCCGGACGGGAAACTTCATCGGCACCGGCGAACGCATCGTCTCCGGGCTCGTTCAGCGCTTTGGAGCACTGGACTACGTCAGCGACAACGCTAGCTGCTTCGACACGCGCCCCCTTCCGCGCAACGACATCTTCATCAAGCTCGGTGCGCACAAGGTCTATGTTGTTGTGGACGTGTCTTGCATTCATCCGCATCGCGTCGTCGATGCAGGAGAACCACCCCTCACTGTGGCTCGCGGGGCGCGTATCGCTCGCTCCCCAGACCATGCAGAGGTGATGATGATTGCGCCAGGCGCGGGCATGAGCAAGGATCCAGCGCCAAACCCGGAGGTAACGCCTAAGGCACCGAGGAAAGCTAGGGGTCCTCCGCTAGAGAGGCCTGAGAACGTGCTGAGGGAAGCTATGGATAGCTTGGCGAACCCAGTGGCAGCAGTGGTAGATCCGGCTCAGGCATAGGCCGAGCTAGAGGAGACCCGGCAAAAGATACTGGAGGGTGCAATGAAGATAGCAGCGGCTCAGCAGTCTTTGAACATGATGCTGTGTGAGTACGCGAAGGCAAACAAGGTTGATGCAGTAAGGGTAAAAGGGGAAAATCTCATAAGTGAGATGAACAGAGAAGGTGATGACGGACCAGAAGGGTCAGAAAACTATCTGTCTGTAGGGTTGGTATAGTACCCCGGCGAAGAACCTCAGAGCAGCAGATGCCGCGGCGTCCGAGCTAGAGGGTCTGACGGGTGAAGCCCGTCAAAGACAGCAAGACCGGGTTAACGAGCTGGTTCGGATCGCGAACAGGCAGAACGAGGAGCTATTGAGAGGTAACCCGGAGAGAGTTGGAGCTTCTAAGATCGTCCATTCGGTGATGGGTAACCCGGAGAAGTCCGCTGGAGCTGCATCATCGCCTCATGGTGGCCCTAGGAGAGAAGAGGTAGTAACCTCGGCCAGACGGAACAAGCAGATCATTCCATACGACCCAACGCGTGCGGGAAAAGAAAAAGAGATGCGAAAAACGACGATCGACGAAGTGTGAGCCGGGGTGAAGCTGGCCGAGGTAACCACGACCAAGGCAATGCTGGTCAAGGGAATGCTACCAACGGCAATGCCGGACAGCGAAACTCGGCAGGAGCGGGTCAACCGTAGCAGCGGAATGCACCAAGGCAAGAGCAAAGTACCGGCCGTGGAATGCGACAGAGAGGAGCACAACAAGAACAAGACCGATACAATGATGGAGACTCGGAGATGATGAATGCGGGATATGCAAGACCGGACTATCATGTGATAGGCTCGAGATTGGGAAGCAGAGATTTGATGCCGGATGACGCCAGGCTAAAACTGGATCACCTGTATAGGTCGGGACAGATCGAATGTCAAGGTCCTCCGGGTCCAGCGTGATTTGGACCCCGGATCATGAAGGAACCACCAGTACCCAATTTCCAATTACCCAGGGGCACGAAGACGTATGACGGCAGTACAAAGCCGGAGGATTGGCTGATAAACTACGCAACAGCTGTGAAAATTGCAACTGGCAACTTGAGATGGGCTGTACGGTATGTACCCCAAATGTTGGAAGGTCCGGCTAGGGTTTGGCTGAATAATTTGCCACCCGGAAGCATCAATTGCTGGATAGATTTTGAAGAAATGTTTATCAGCAACTTCTCAAGTACATATCAGAGACCGAATAGACCGCAGACCCTGGCAATGTGCAAGCAGAGATCTAACGAAACGGACCGTGAATTCTTGACCCGGTGGTGTACCGTGAGAAACTCGTGTGAGGGAGTCATAGAGTCACAGGCTATAGCATGGTTCGCACAAGGGTGCAAATATGGCAGCGAGTTGTGGATGAAATTGCAAAGGAAAATGCCAGTCACATTGGCAGAGATGATCCGGATCGCGGATTCTTATGCTTTGGGTGATCCGACTCAACCTAGGATCCCGTCGAACGAGTCAAATGAGGAGTACTATCCGAGGGACGGAGTCGGGTCGTCCCGGAGGAACGATTACAGGGGAAAAAGGAGAGACGATAGACCGTACCATCGATATAGTTCGCAACAAGTTGCAGCCGTGAATCAAGATCAGCCCGGAGCAGGGAGCAACCAACGCCAGAAAACGGGAGGGCAATGGACTCCTCCAAACGATGGCAAGAAAGCGTGGACTCCGGAGCAGAAGAAGAAATGGCAAGAGAAGAAAGATCGTCCGAGGTATACCTATGAGTCAATGTTGGACCAGCCGTGTAAATTTCACACGCCAAATCCGAACAGTCCGGCGGGTCACACAACGAGGCAATGTGAGTGGATGCGTAAGATAGAACAAGTTGGTTCGGGGAATGCTCAGGCACCCCGGAATGATCAACCTCGGCAGGAGTTACCCCGGCAGCAATTGCTTTCCGGAGCAAACACGCAGCAACTGATGTTGCCTCCCCCTCCGCCAAGGTATGACAACAGCGAGAGAAGGGATGCAGTGCATCAGGTGGAAAACCAGCAACCACCGGATCATAGGTACTCCGGAAACGAGGGAAGAAATGAGTACAGGGAACATCACCAGAACTATTGTGTGTTCACAACAGAGGAAACAGATAGGAAGAGCTTGCAGCACCGACATATGGAGGTTAACGCGGTTATGCCCGCAGTGATGAGGTACATGTCTTGGTCGGACCAGGAAATTACCTGGAGCGCCAAAGATCATCCCAAGCTTATGCCAAGTCCAGGCTCGTATGCACTAGTGTTAGATCCGACGTTCATTGGACCAAACATTAACGTGAGGTTCTCCAAGGTACTAATTGACAATGGCAGTAGCATTAACATCATGTATGCGGATACGATGCACAAATTGGGCATCTCGGAAAACATGCTCTAGGCTATAAGAACGACTTTCCATGGTATCATACCAGGCATATCCTGTGAGCCCATAGGCAAAGTCCGGGTCGACGTGCTATTCGGTATGAGGGATAACTGCCGAACTGAAAATATGGATTTTGAGGTGGTGAACTTGGAGAGCGCGTATCATGCATTACTTGGGAGACCAGCACTGAGCAAATTCATGGCAAGTTGCCACGTTAGTTATCTGAAGATGAAGTTGCCTGGGGCAAATGGAGCAATTACTATCGCTGGGGATTTCCGACGTTCTATTGAGTGCGCCTCAGCCGGGTCTAACCTAGCTGAGTCACTCGTAATTGCCCAAGAGAAAAGAAAAATTCAAGAGGTGGCGGCTTTAGCTCAGTCCGTGCAGCAGTATATGCCGGCGTTAAGCAACCCGCATGGAAGCGTTTCATTTCAAGCCACGAAGGACACCAAGAAGATTCCAGTGGATAACCTGTTTCCGGAGCGTACCGTAACAATTGGTGCCGGGTTAACTGACAAATAGGAAAGCGAGCTCGTCAACTTCCTCCGTGAGAATCGGGACATTTTTGCTTGGTCCACACAGGACTTGCAAGGTGTTCCGAGGGAGTTGGCCGAGCACTCTTTGAATGTAAGACCAGGAGCAAGGCCGGTGAAGCAGCCTCTCCGACGCTTCGCCGAGGATAGGAGAAAGGTCATTGGTGACGAGATAGCTCGGTTGCTAGCAGCAGGATTTATCATGGAAGTGTTGTATCTGGATTGGCTCTCTAATCCGGTGCTGGTAGAAAAGAAGAAGGATGATCCGAACGTGGCAGTGGTTTGGCGTATGTGTATCGATTACACGAACCTGAACAAGGCGTGTCCAAAAGATCCATTTCCACTGCCGAGGATAGATCAGGTCATCGACTCTACCGCGGGATGTGAACTGTTGTCATTTATTGACGCTTATTCTGGTTTCCACCAGATACCTCTGAACCCGGATGATCAAATAAAAACTGCCTTTATTACCCCGTACGGGGCTTATTGCTATCGCACTATGCCATTTGGTTTACGAAATGCAGGAGCAATGTACCAAAGATGTATGCAAAAATGTTTGCACGATCAAATAGGTCAAAGCGTACAAGTCTATGTGGATGATGTGGTTATTAAGACCAAGGAAAGCGCAACGCTCCTTGATGACATAAGGCAAACATTCGCGAACTTGAGGAGATTCCGGATGAAGCTTAACCCGAAGAAATGTACCTTCGGTGTCCCGGCTAGAAATTACTCGGTTTTCTCGTCTCCAGCCGAGGTATCGAGGTTAATCCAACTAAGATCCGAGCCATCGAACGAATGGAGTTGCCAAAGTGTCTCAACGACGTCCAGAAGTTCACTGGATGCCTGGCGTCGTTGAGTCGGTTTGTATGTCGGTTAGGGGAAAAGGCACTGCCTCTCTACCAACTCATGAAAAAATCAGATAAATTCGTTTGGACGCTGCAGGCCGATGAAGCTTTTGCCCACTTGAAAAAAATGTTGGCCACTGCACCAGTGTTAGCTTCTCCACTGTCAAAGGAGCCAATGTTGCTCTACATAGCCGCAACTAACCGAGTTGTAAGTGCAGTGATTGTAGTGGAGCGAGATGAAGAGGGTAAGTCGGTGCAGAGGCTAGTGTATTACTTGAGCGAGGTATTGTCTGCCTCAAAACAGAACTACCCGCATTTTCAAAAGGTGGCATACGGAGTTTATATGGCAGCAAAGAAGTTAAAGCACTACTTTGAGGAGCATCCCATCAAAGTGATATGCGAAGCCCCCATATCCGAGATAATGGGTAACAAAGATGCGAATGGCAGAATTGCGAAATGGGCAATTGAGCTAGCACCATAAGCGCCCCAGTATGATAGGAGAGAAGCGATCAAGTCCCAGGCTGTGGTGGACTTTTTCGTGGATTGGGCCGAGGTACAGTACGAACCACCGCCACCGGATCCGAACTACTGGAGGATGCACTTTGACAGATCGAAAACCAAAACCGGGTTAGGTGTCGGGGTTGTGCTTACCTTGCCAAAGAAGGATCATCTCAAGTACGTATTGCAGATCCATTTCGCGGCATCGAACAATGTCGCTGAGTACGAGGCTCTTGTGCATGGTCTCAAGGTGGCAAAGGAGATTGGCATATGTCGGATAATCTGCTTTGGCGACTCGGATCTAGTAATATAGCAAGTGTGCGGAGTGTGGGACGCCCTGGATCCAAACATGGCGCTATACAGGTTTCATGTGCAGAAGATCTCGGGTTACTTTGAGGGATGCGAATTTCACCATGTACCTCGCGTGGAAAACAAAGCTGCCGACATGCTGTCAAAGCTCGGATCGACTCGATAGGCAATTCCACCGGGCGTAGCATTGGAGCACCTCAGAAAACCATCTATCAGGCCATCCCTAGGAACCGATTCAATCTATGTCCTGGAAAACAAGGAATCCAGAGTTGAGCCCATGGACATTGACATGGGAGGTAGCACGCCGAACCCGGGGACTACCTTGGCGAACCCGAGGACTACCTTGCTAGACCCAGGGACTGTGCAGCGTGATCCGGCTGAAGTTATGCCGGTGGATCGGATGGAAATTGATGAGGAGATGTTCCCGTGAGTAGTACCAGCTTGGGCACTGCCTATATACCAGTTCTTGAAAGATGGAACGTTACCCACCGAGGAAGTGCTAGCCAGGCAAACTCAGAGGAGAGCCAAAGCTTACACAATCATCAATTCTGATCTATACAAACGGAGTGTAACCAATGTCCTCCAGCGGTGTGTTGATCTGGAAGAAGGACTTGACATCCTCCAAGATAGACACCAAGGAGAATGCGGGCATCATGCCTCATCCCGGGCCTTAATGGCAAAGGCATTCCGGCATGGATTTTACTGGCCAAGCGCCTTGGAGCAAGCAGAAGATCTGGTGAGAAAATGCAATGGTTGCCAACGATACGCCACCAAAACACATATGCCTATGTCGGAACTTAAAATCATACCAATTACATGGCCATTTGCTGTGTGGTGCTTGGATATGGTTGGCCCGTTCAAACCGGCAAGAGGAAACATGACACACATTCTAGTCATGGTGGACAAGTTTACAAAATGGATCGAAGTGAAACCTATAAGAAAATGTGATGGGGCTACGGCCGTAACATTTCTCAAAGACATCATCTTGAGATATGGTTATCCTCATAGTATCATAACTGATAACGGCACAAATTTTGCTGAAGGAGCATTTGCACGATTCTGCCGAGATAAGAAAATCCGACTCGACGTAGCCTCGGTAGCCCACCCCGCATCGAACGGACAAGTGGAAAGATCCAATGGATTAGTGCTATCCGGGATAAAACCCCAGCTCATTGAGCCGCTGCAAAGATCAGCGGGGTGCTGAATAGAAGAACTACCAGCGGTGTTGTGGAGTTTAAGGACAACTCCAAATCGATCAACAGGTTACACGCCATTCTTTCTGGTATATGGGGCAGAAGCTGTATTACCAGCCGACATAGAGCATGATTCGCCTAGGGTCACCCAATACACAGAAGCCGGAGTGCAAGAAGCCCGGCAAAATGATGTTGATCTACTGGAAGAAGCGAGAGAACTGGCACTGTCCAGATCCGCCATATATCAGCAAAATCTCCGACGCTATCATAGCCGGAAAGTGTGCCCCTGAGTCTTCCGGGAAGGCGATCTGGTGCTCCGGTTGGTACAGCGTACCGCTGGCATGCATAAATTATCCCCCCCATGGGAAGGACCATTTATTGTGAGCAAAGCATTGCACAATGATTCTTACTATCTCATAGATGCAAAGCCACAGGAAAAGAACAAGGCGGACAGGTCCGGAGAGGAGTCCAAGCGACCGTGGAATGTAGCACTACTTCGTCCCTTCTACACTTAGCTAAGAAGTGTATGTATCCGAGTCATCTCATAGGTCGGTATGTATGTCGGCAATGAGCTTATCAATGAAATAGCGGAGCCTCGAGCAGTAACTCGGGGACTGCGTTAATAAATGATTGTTGTTACTTTTTATGCGTTAGCTGGCATGACTCATTTCACTTAACCCGGATTAGTAATATGTGAGCACCAAAAACCCAACTCTTCGACTTGCTGCTGTCCAACAAGAATTGGCTTCATGGAAAGCAAGGGAACAAGTTTGGAATTGCGTAGCTCATGAAAAACTACTAAGGAAACGATCCTATTCCAGCTAACGTTTGTTTTTTTGGACTAACCCTGTATTTACTTTCAAGCTATTATGTTGAATTATTTTGAGTCAAGCCTCAAAGTTTCTCAGTATTGTTAAAACGATCCTTGAGGCTCGGGTTCCTAAGTCGTAAAACCGAATCAAGGTAGACACGGATCGAGCCGGAAAATTGGACGAACAAGAAAATGAAACTCGGGGACTACGCCCAAGTTAATCCGGCATACAAGCATCGTAGCAAAATATCATGTATTTAGCATATAATTGCACCCGGCATACCGGGGATCTGATAAATTTTCAAGTTTTTTCAACTAAGGAGCGGCAGGAGGAGGAAGTTCGGCGTCATCATCACTGTCTTCAATATCTGAAGCAGCATCTTCTCCATCATCGCCCGACCCATCCTCCATGTTCTCCATCTGCTCCTCCTCGCTGGATTCCAGAAAGCTCGGCCCCTCAACCCAGTCATGGACTGGAGAATATTCGACGAGGCTGTAGGCGCAAGCCTGGCACCGAGCTACCCACTCCGGATCATCGGTCCATTTGGATCCGGTGCGCCGACGGGTGAGGAGGATCACATCGATCTTCTCGTACCATGAAAGGATATGATGGAGGAGGGTATCTGCTGCGGCACGCCTGGCGGATTCTCTCCAGAGGTCAAGCTGAGTCTCAACCTCCATCAGTTTTTCGGCAAGGAGCGTGATCCTTTCCAGAGCACTTTCGCTGGGCCAGAAAGCATTGAAGATCCGGACCGCAACGTCGAGGAGATCTTTCCCATAGTTCTTGATGATTTCCACCCGAGCTGACACGCTGACCAACAGGTCCTCCATGTCTAAGGGGATGCTCTCACCATCAGGAGCGATGGGAGTACCCCTCTCTTGGCGGAATTTGGCAACGGCAGCACTGGCGATGGCGGTACCCTCCGAAAAATGATCTGAAAATAAGGAAAAGGAAGATGCTGAAGCAAAAGCATATGAGCTAACCCGGAAAACTAGGTCGGACAAGGGGAAGAAACTCACATGAGATATGGCGATGGATCCGGGTCAACTCCTTGATACAACTGTCGCGTCTCTGGCAAAGTTGTTCAAGCTCAGCGAGCACCGACCCAAGCTGGACCTCGGATTCCTTAAGCAGGTCCTGGTCCTTGGAGATCTGGAGGGTAAAGCGCTCACGTTCTTCGGTGAAGTTCTAGCCAACTTTTTGGAGCTCGGTTTTGTGTTGGGCCTTCATCTTCTCCATCTCGGCCTTGAGTTTAGCTATTTCGTTGTCCTTGGTCCGGAGGAGGGCGAGCTCATCGTTCTTCTTCTTCAGCTCGGCTTGATGCTGTCCTGCTTGTTCGAGAAAATGCAGCATCATATCAGGCACGGGAACACTATCCTCAAGCGATGGTGAAATAGTGTGTTGACCCGGAAAAGCCGAGGAGTGAATGTTTGCCGAGCCAAGGAGAAGAAAGAATGGAAAACACAACAACGTTGGTCAAGAGAGGACATACCTCGGATTTCCTCCAAGTTCTTTTGCATAATCTTGTTTTCAGCCTCCACCCCAGCTGCAAAAAACCGAATAAGGAGGTTAGTCCGGCGGAAACAAACAAAACGGAGAGGTGTTAAGAGAGGAAATTACCCCTCTTTTCATGCTCCACGCCAAGTGCAACATGTTTTGCGCGCAAGATCTTGTGCGTATCAAGCAGGCGCTAAAACTCGGCACTCCGACGATTGGTGGTTACCTGACAAAGGTATAGGCGGGTAATATTAGTTCGGTGCATATTCGAAGTGTACGAGATCCGGGCCAAGCGGAACTTAACCCGGCTCTAGGTGTGTGCATATTCGAAGCGTACAAGATCCGGGCCAAGCGGAACTTAACCCGGCTCTAGGTGTGTGCATATTTGAAGTGTCCGAGATCCGGGCCAAGTGGAACTTAACCCGGCTCTAGGTGTGTGCATATTTTAAGTTTACATGCAGCTACGTTGATCTTCTAAGGAGCATCCGGCCGAGTAACAAGTTACTCCGCCGAAGGCTCGGGGACTAATGGTTATTATCTACAGCATGTAAAGAAGAAACGGCGTACCTCCATCATACGCCCAGCGAGGTTAATGGCCTTGGCGGCGGTATTCATCTGAGCGGAAAATTCAGCTGGGCCAAACTTTTCCGGGAGGTCGTCGTTGTAGACGAACTCCGCCTTATTCCAGTTCATGACAAACTCGATGAGGCTCGGAGGGTACCGTTTGCCAGTGGGCATGTGAAGTGCCACCAAGCCCTTTGTGTGAGCTTCTGTCCTTTCAATCAGGGCAAGAGCTGGGCTAGTGTGAAGAACCATCTGCTGCGAATCAGCTGGCTCGGTAGGAGGATCCATCGCTGCTGGTGATTTCTTTGGAAGCATCGACGACAAAGTTCGCTGCCCAGCCTCGATGGGGGTAGACTTGCCTTTGGCTTGCTGGGAAGAAGTGACCACAGTGGATTTGCCCTTGGAAGCCGCTGGAGTGGGTCCTCGCCGAGCTTGAGATGACTCGGACGAGGCAGATGAACTTGGCACGGGAGCTTTGGTGGCTGGTGCTGGAGCTGCTGTTGGTTTCTTCGGAGCCGGGACAGGCGCTGGTTCGGTGGCTGGTGCTGGAGCTGCTGCTAGTGCTGGAGTTGCGGTAGACTTGGTGGTTGTTGGTTGCGGCAATGCCGAAGTGCCGAACGCCGTTGCCTCGGCCGATCCGACCCCTCCTGATCCGAGGTCGCGTTCCTCTGAAGGAGGTACTGCGGAACCCGGAGCGGCCGCAGAGCCCTCCGGAATAGGGCTCAGCGGGCGTGACTCGTCGTCACGATGAGGGGAAGGACTGGACCGAAGAGGAGAGGAGATGCTCGATCCGCTCTGAGGGACCTCCGCAGGAGCCCTGCAAGAGAAAATAGTGTCAGGAGTGAAATTACCCCGATGTAAGGAGAAATGTGTTGCGCAGTGAAAAATGACGTACGCGTCCGAGGTCTCGGCCTCCTTAGGTTTCCGAGCCCTCCGTGCCGGGGCTTTGCCTGCCCGTTTGGAGGTAGTCTTGTCTCCGGCCTTCTTTTGCCTTTTGGAAGGCTGAGAAGGTTCGGAAGAAGAACTTGACGCGGATCCGCGCTTCTTCTTCGACGCCACCGGAACAGGCTCGCCCGTGGCAAGTGGAGAATCCTCGTGGATGTGCCCACCGGGGTTAGCTGATGCCGGGAAGGCAAAAGAAAGAGGGACAACCTCAACAGGTTCAATCACGTCGATATCCGAGTCATCCTCATTGTCGGGCCAATCTCTAAGAGAAGAGAATTTACCGCTGGGTCGTTTGGTGGCGTCGGTTGTGGGGAGAAACATCTCCTGGTCCGGTTCCTCCTCATCCGGGATTTCTCGGTCCGGGGCCCACTTAAGGGTCGGATCCGTGCCATCCTCGAGGGTTTGCTAGAGAAACAGCTGAGAAAAAAGCACAAGGAGCAAAGTCAAAAATACGATAAGAACCGACATGTAATTGATCCGGAATAAATTTACCCCGCGAAGCTTACCGCGGGAGGGAGCTTGTCACGGCAGTAATGCTCGATTCCCCACGTCCATTCGGCGGAGAAGTCCTTATGGGTGGTGAAAAGAGCCTTGACCCGGCGGAAGATCTCCGTATTGCTCAACTCGAACGAGGAGGTTCGGTTGGGGTCACGGCTGAAGCTCATGTGGCACAACTTGTGAGTGCGCCGCTGGAGGGGAGAGATTCGGTTGTGCACGAATGTGATCATGGCATCCTCGTTGCGCAATCCGAGCTTCTTCAGCTCCGCGAACCTTTTGTTGACTTGGTTGGCCAGAGCTGTAGGTTTCTTGGCAACCTCCTCCCAGAAATCCGTGTCAGGGGGACCCGGAGCGTAGGGCAGCAACCGGATCAAGTCTTCCATGCCTTCGTTCCGGACGTAGAAGAAGGTCCGGGCCCATTCTTTGCAGGAGTCAAGCCCGGTGACCCGGGGAAAGATTGAATACCTCCGGGGCGAGATCGAGGCAGCTCCGAACTGAGTGAGCTGCTTATCCTCCGACTCGACGTGGATGTTGGGGACGACGTTGCGACGGAGGCCGAAGAACCGGATCCACAGCTCCTTCGTGGGCCATAGTCCGGTGTAGCCTTCAATCGAGGAAACGAAAGCGGACAGAGAGGTGATGGCGTTCGTAGGGAGATGATGTGGTTGCAGGTGATAGGTCCGGACCTAGTCCCGGAAGAAATCACTCACCAGAAGACCAAATCCTCGTTGGAAATGGGATAGGAACTCACCCAGATTGGGTGAGGGGCCAATTCCGAGGGGGAGAGACGAGCCGAACCGGCCCATGCGCCGCGGTCCGCCGCGCCAGCGTCCTCCTCCATCTCCTGCTCGACGATGATGAGCTCCTCCTCCGTCATCTCGAATCCGCTATCCTCGCTGGAGCTGGCGGCGGCAGGGCTCTGCGGTCTAGATTGACGAGGACCCGTGGCTAAGCAGTAGTGCAGCGGTGGCTGCGGTGCGGAGGCACAGAGAAGGTGCGGCGGCAGCGCTGCTGCAACGGGCACTAGCGGCGGCGCGGTTGCGAGGAAGAAGAAGAGGAACGGGCGAGGGGGCGCGAAGATGGAAATGTTCTAAGGAGCGTGCCCCTCCCCTATTTAACCGCCCCCAGTAATCAACGAGTGGGATCGTGCTGCGCTGGAAAGCGACACGGTGTGGCCGTGTATCACCAGAATCGACCAATCAGAGAGAAGCCACACCGGGGGCCGTAGAGTAAATATGATTCCATGACACGACGTGCAGTTGCGGTAAACGAGGAGACAGACGTGACGTAACCCCCGCACAGTAATCACTGACATTTACTGCGGCGGTTACTATGTTGGCCCTTAAAATGAGGCAACGTAATGATTGACCTTTACGTGGGTTGGCGTACGAGAGAAGGAAGCAAGGCCCGGATCCGAACCACGATGGTAACCCGGCCGGCAAGTGAAAACTTGAAATGTGGAGAGGGAAAGTAAAACCATAGGATCTGAGCCAAAATGGTAACCCGGCCGGCAAGTGAAAACTTGGACCGTGCAAAGGGAACGTAAATCCATATAATCCGAGACAAGAAGTTAACCCGGAACTAAACGTCCGAAGCTTAGATACGAATGAACCTGATGTGGCCTTAGCGACCAAGGCCGCTAAGGCCGCACCAGCTTCGGGGACTAATGTTGGGGGGATAACCCCGGGTAGGGTCACTCCGGGGTATAAGGGCCGAGTTAGCCGAGGTTCGGCAAGGTCACAGCGGATGCTGGCCGAGTTACCTCAAGGCAGGCCGGATCACGGAGTAACCCGGACCAGGGGGGTCGCCTAACATTGTCTCGTCCGACTCAAGAAGTAAGTCGGAGATACTTGTCTAGCTTATATGCAGGAACAGGCGTGGCCGCACCAACTGTGATCCGGATCCTCGCTTGGCTTCTAGGAGAAGGAAGGAATCTCTCTGGTCAAAAAGAAGGCCCGGTGCGTACTGGATGAGCGAATAAAGCAAGGGCAGGACCACCGGATCGTGGGGGACAAGGGTGACGACGCTCACGTCGGCTGACGCGGGCACCGCAGACGCTACATCGCTAAAGCAAGTGTGACGCGGGAGAAAAGCACCCCTGTCGGGTTACTACTTTGGGAGGGGGCATATTCTTAGGAATATGCCTCCACGTATGCCCTAGGCCAGGACCAAACCACCTCTATATAAGGGGGGGTAGGGGTTCTGGTAAGGGGGTTGGGTCTTGTGAGATACATAGCAAGGAGAAACCAAGTGGATCTAGGGTTCTGGGGCTAGTTAGTAGGCAAGAGTAAGAGAGTTTCTTCTTCCTCCTCTTGTCAATACAGCTCGAGGAGCACCTGTAATCTTGGAGATCGAACATCAATACAAAGCTTCCGTGTAGAGAATCACTCTACTATCCCTCCCTGGATTCCCCTAGCGCATATTAGTCTCCACCTTTAGCCTATCCATGGCATCTGCCGTGACACCACCACGACACTTGCTTATGATGAGACCAAATCTCCAATATATGATGATTACAATGAGGAATATGATATTTTCAGTCCACCTACTATTGAGGATAAAATTAATTATGATTACAATATACCTCCTATATTTGATGATTATGGTGATGAGAATAATAATGATAGCTATTTTGTTGAATTTGCTCCCACTACAATTAATAAGAATGACTTTGTTTATATCGAGAGTGTTAATTCTTTTATGCATGTGGCTCATGATAAAAATGTTTTATGTGAAATTTATATTGTTAATTTTATTCATGATGCTACTGAAAGTTATTATGAGAGAGGGAAACATGGTTTTATGTGTCTCAACAATATTAAGTTTCCCCTCTTTCTATTGAAAATTTTGAAGTTGTACTTGTTTTGCTTTCCTATGCTTGTTACTTTGTGCATTCATGACTTGTTTCTTTACAAGATTATTTTTCATAGGAAGTGGATTAGACTTAAATGTGCTTTGAATTTGCATCTTGATGCTCTCTTTTACTTCGATTCATATTTCTTATGTGAGCATCTTCTCAAACTATCATGCCTATCTTAAATGCGTTAAAGAAAAGTACTTATTGGGAGATAACCCAAAAGTTTTAGATGAGTCTTGGAAGTTATTATCTCTGTAATAACCGCTCCTTATCCTTTTTATTTGATTTTTGTGCCAAGAGTAACCTCCAATGAGAGAGAAGTAATGCTTGGAAAATTTGCAGTCCCGAAACAGATTTTTGTGCTTCATTGTAAAAACTGGTGTAAACTCTCTGTACGTCGTTTTGAGGTGTGAATTTTTGTGCTTCTTCCCCAGGTTGTTATCTAACTTTCTTTAGTTCAACACTTTTCGATTTGAGCAACAGAAGGTCTTCGAAAAAATTGGTTTTTACCTGCTCGTTTGTTTTGACAGATTTCTGCCATTATTTGCATTTACTTCTTGTTGGTTACTTTTTGGGTTCTCTTTGGGGAATTGAGCTTTTTGAGGGAAGTGCTGCAGTAGCTTGTGTTTTAATGAAAGTTTTATTGGTGTTGAAACTGAACCCAAAGACTTATTATCTTGAGTACACTAATGTTGCTAATAAAGATTGTGTGAAGTTTTGTATGAAGGAAAATTTTCAGGTGTATGGAGAGAATGATGTAATGAGGTGAAGAATGGACTAAAGCTCAAGCTTGGCGATGCCACCTCGTGTCACCCCAAGAAATATTCAAGAGGTACAAGCGTCAAAGCTTGGGGATGCCCAAGGCATCCCCTTCTTCATCAATAAAAATCCCAGGTTTCTTCCAAACACTTAATTTTTATTGTTTCATGCACAATTGTGTTGTTCTTGGAGCGTCGTTGTTTTTTTTTGGTTTTTAGTTTGCTTGGTTTTCTTAGTTTGCTTGAATAAATTGGTTGGACCCCCTCTTTCATACATTGGTTTTCAAATAGTTTGGTTTGGATTGGAAAGAGTAGGAAAGTTCATGCTTAAGTGGTAAAAGAGAGCTTGTTTTTGACTGTGGCCTATGCTTTGTCATGCCATGCTTGATATTGATTTGGCTTTATTCTTAGTATTCTTTGTTGTATCATGACATGTTATAAACAATTGAGATTGCTTAATGTGCCTTGGAAGGATCATGCGTTGTTTTAGCATATTAAGGCATAGTATTGTGGTATTCTCCTTTGATGCTTTATTTGGGTTGACTTGGCGCCTGCTCACACCATGTTATGACTATTCCAGTCACCATAGCTTTTATGATCCTTTAGTTTTCGACTTGTAATATCACTTTATGCTTTAATTAATGATGTTTTGTCGCTCTGCATGATTATGGCCATTATTGCTCTCTTAGTTGGTCGCTCCCAGTCTTTTGCTAGCCTCCATAACCAAGTATGAGTTTCACTCATGCATCCAACTCCTAAAACCAAGTTATTCCAAAGAGTCCACCATACCTACCTATTAGCATATGCTATTCCAAGTATGTTCATGTTTTTGTCTACCTTCCGAATTAAACATGTTATGAGAAAACTAGTGATGAAAGCTCTCATGAACTTGATGGCACACTTTACTTTTTTGCACTTAATAAACTTGAACCATTGCGTCCATCTTTGTTGCGTATATGCTTGCGCTTTATAAGTTGAAGTTAGCAGAACCATGTATCATGGGGAATGCTTTCAACATTGCACTTGTACTTTGTACCCCGTTGATATCATGTTATTTTGCTTATGGATCCCGGTGGGGTGAAATAAAAGGGGAACTTGTAAGATCATGGAGTTTGTATTTGTGTTAGAGAAACGCCTGGGCCGCTAGCCTAAGCCATGCCTAATCATCTTGGAAACTTGTAGCATAACCATAATGAGCACTCTATGAACCATCCTCAATAAAAACCTATGCAAATAGCAAATAAAAAGATCGCTGAGATGCTCATTGTCTGCTTGCCTTGTCATTTTGATTATGTGATAGCTCCTATATCATGTGCAAGGTGTACCCCGTTGGCGGTTCTCTATGATACATATGTACTTACAATGACAAGAGCTTACTTGTGACTAAAGTTGAGTAGCATGAGGTTTGGTCTTCGTAAGTAAGGGGCATGAGATTTTGGCTTATAACTTGTCAAGCATATCCTCTTAGTTGTGTCACTTTAACCTTAATCACCTTCAAGATGGTTATGATAGGGGAAATGAGAGCTGAAAGCTAATAAGTACCATAATTTTTGGAAGCTCTTTATGAAACTTGAATCCCTACTTCCTTCTATTAGGGCGTTTCTTTTACTTTTATGT
Organism: Avena sativa; assembly: GCA_916181665.1. Lineage (NCBI taxonomy): Eukaryota > Viridiplantae > Streptophyta > Magnoliopsida > Poales > Poaceae > Avena > Avena sativa. The sequence goes on from OV702289.1 coordinate 623,040,230, forward strand.
TGAGTCTCCACCTTCTACCTTTATGCACCTACTTTGAGAGCATAGTGACCATTCTTAGTTCTATGTGCATTGTCCCAAGACTTGTTGATTGATGCATAGCTTTGATATTGCTTGTTTTAAACTATTTGTATCTAGTCACTCTTATGAACTTTGAAGGTGTCCTATTGATACATTGCAAATGTATCTATAATTTTTGATGCTCCATGCTTGGTTTTATCTACTTTCTTATGTTTTGTCCACACTTTGGAGTACTTTTCATATGATTTCTTGGACTAACCTATTAACAAGAGCCACAGTGCCAGTTGCATGTTTTCTGCTGGTTTTGGTTCCAGGAAGTCAGAAAATGAATATTCTCGGAATTGGACGGGACAAAAGCCAAAGTTATTATTTTCCCGGAAGATTCATGGAGCCAGAAGGAGAGCCGGAGGGGGGCCATAGGGTGGCCACACCACCCCTAGGCGCGGGTCCACCTAGGCCACACCAGCGCATGGTGTGGGCCCCCTGGCCACCCACCGACCTTGCCCTCTTGCCTATAAGAAGCCTCCCGATGCGTAAACCCTAAATCATCAAGCCTCTAGCCACGAAAAGCTCCGCAGCGCCGCCGCCACCGAAGGGGAGATTCGGGGGACAGGAAGTCTCTGTTCCGGCACCCTGCTAGGACGGGGAAGTGCCCCCGGAGCCATCTCCATCGATCTCCACCACCATCTCCATCACCATTGCTGATTCCCATGATGAGAAGGGAGTAGTTCTCTCTCGAGGCTAAGGGTTCTACCGGTATCTATGTGTTCATCTCTCTCTCTATGCATGATCTTATTGAGATAATGAGCTTGTAATCTATAGCTCTACCTTGCTACTCAAGTGCTTTAATAGATCTCTGCTCTCCTCATGTGTGTGAAAGTGACAGCGTGCACACCATGGTGGCACTTAGGCTAGATATTACAAATACTTGTTATGAGTTATTTTTAGAGTTGGATGTCTTTATGAAATTGTGGTGTTTGTTGGACTCATCTAGTACTCAAGGTGACAGTGTGGGGTTATCTAGATGGGAAAGATGAACTTTGAGGTGTGCTTTTATAGGCCTACCATCGATTAGAGTGTTCAACCGGAGAGTAGTTAAGAGTAGTATCATAAAGAGAAGATATTTATATGAGAGTGTTCACTAGTGAGAGTATGATCCCTAGGCCTTGTTTCTAAGCACTGAAACACCGTTTGCTATTAGATCTGTTACATGTTTGTTTGCTTCTATTCTTTATTTCAGTTTGCCTTTAGTCTCTTCCACGCCATCAAAGTATTTTCTAGCACCGTTGTCTTATTTTCACACCACTTGTATTTCACTATCTCTTCGCCGAACTAGTGCACCTATACACCTGACAAGTGTATTGGGTGTGTTGGGGACACAAGAGACTTCTTGTATCTTGATTGCAGGGTTGCTTGAGAGGGATACCTTTGACCACTTCCTCCCTGAGTTTGATAAACCTTGGGTGATCCACTTAAGGGAAAACTTGTTGCTGTTCTACAAACCTCTGCACTTGGAGGCCCAACAACTGTCTACAAGAATAGAAGTGCGTAGACATCAAGCTATTTTCGGGCGCCGTTGCCGGGGAACAAAGAAGAAGAAACTCCCACGTCAACACCTCACCAGAAAAGCTATTTTCTGGCGCCGTTGCCGGGGAGGTAAGGTAAAAGGTATTCACACCGGAGGATTAAAGAAGAAGAACCTCCCACGATAAACGACTATTTTCTGGCGCCGTTGCCGGGGAGGTAAGGTAAAAGGTACTCACATCCTCCGGTGTGAGTTCTCGAAGTTATTTCCTTTAGATTCTGCAATTTTGTCTTTTTCTTTCTTGTTTTCACTAGTTAGGCTTAATGGAAAACAACAAAAAAATTAGAGAGCTTTATAGTATTTATCTTGAGTTAGGACATGAAGTGTTTGAAGAGAAAATTAAAAAACCCATGGAGCTTTATTTGCATGCTAATAGCAATTTTATTAGTATGAATTCTTTGAACACCATTATTGCTAATGCTATGGAAAAGTCTAAGCTTGGGGAAGCTGGTTTTGACGAGCATGATATTTTTAGTCCCCCAAGCATGGAGGAGAAAATTTACTTTGATGATACTATGCCTCCAATATATGATGATTACAATGATGATTATGATATTTTCATACCACCTACTATTGAGGAGGAAATTAATTATGATTACAATATGCCTCCTATATTTGATGATTATGGTCATGAGAATAATAATGATAGCTATTTTGTTGAATTTGGTCCCGCTACAATCAATAAGAATGACTATGTTTATGTGGGGAGTATTAATTGTTTTATGCATGTGGATCGTGATAAGAATGTTTTATGTGATAGTTATATTGTTAATTTTATTCATGTTGCTACTGAAAGTTATTATGAGAGAGGGAAACATGGTTCTATGCATCTCAATAATATTAAGTTTCCCCTCTTTATGTTGAAAATTTTGAAGTTGCACTTGTTTTGCTTTCCTATGCTTGTTGCTTTGTGCTTTCATGACTTGTTTCTTTACAAGATTCCTATGCATAGGAAGTGTGTTAGACTTAAATGTTCTTTGAATTTGCTTCTTGATGCTCTCTTTTACTCTCAAATCATATTTCTTATGTGAGCATCTTCTCAAACTATCATGCCTAACTTAAAGGCGTTAAAGAAAAGTACTTATTGGGAGATAACCCAAAAGTTTTAGATGAGTCTTGGAAGTTATTGCCTTAGTAATAACCTCTCCTTATCCTTTTTATTTGCTTTTTCTGCCAAGAGTAACCTCTAATGAGAGAGAAGTAATGATTGGAAAAGTTGCTGTCCCGAAAGAGATTTTTGTGCTTCACAGTAAATATTCGTGAGAGAGCTCTGTATGTCGTATTGAGCTGTACATTTTTGTGCTTCTTCCCCAGGTTGTTGTCTAACTTTCGTTAGTTCAACACTTTTTGATTTGAGCAACAGAAGGTATTCTAAAAAATTCGTCTTTACCTGCTGGTCTGTTTTGACAGATTTCTGCCATTTTCTGCATTTGTTTCTTGTTGGTTCCTTTTTGAGTTATTTTGGGGAATTGAGCTTTTTGAGGGAAGTGATACAGTAGCTAGTGTTTTAATGGAAGTTTATTGGTATTAGAACTGAACCTAAAGACTTATTATCTTGAGTTCACTAATGTTGCTAATAAAGATTGTGTGAAGTTTTGTATGAAGGAAAAATTTCAGGTGTATGGAAGGAATGAGTAATGAGATGAAGGATGGACTAAAGCTAAAGCTTGGGGATGCCACGCGTGTCACCCCAAGAAATATCCAAGAAGTACAAGTGTCAAAGCTTGGGGATTCCCAAGGCATCCCCTTCTTCATCAATAAAAATTTCAGGTTTCTTCCAAACACTTCATTTTTATTGTTTCATGCACAGTTGTGTTGCTCTTGGAGCGTCTTCTTTTTCATTTTTGTTTTGGTTTTTCATTTGCTTGGTTTTCTTAGTTTGCTGAATAAATTTGTTGGACCCCATCTTTCATACATTGGTTTGCAAATGGTTTGGTTTGGCTTGGAAAAGAGTAGGAAAGTTCATGCTTATGTGGTAAAAAGAGCTCGTTTTTGACTGTGGCCTGTGCTCTGTCATGCCATGCTTGATTTTGTCTTGGCTTTATGCTTAGTATTATTTGCTGTAGCATGACTTGTTATAAACAATTGAGATTGCTTAATGTGCCTTGGATGAATCATGCGTTGTTTTAGCAGATTAAAGCATAGTATAGTGGTATTCTCCTTTGATGCTTTATTTGGGTTGACTTGGCGCATGCTCACACCATGTTATGACTGTCACAAGTGACCATAGCCTTTATGATCCTTTAGTTTTCAACTTGTAGTATCACTTTATGCTTTGATCAATGATGTTTTGTCGCTCTGCATGATTATGGCCATTATTGCTCTCTTAGTTTGTCGCTCCCAGTCTTTTGCTAGCCTCCACAACCAAGTATGAGTTCCACTCATGCATCCAACTCCTTAAACCAAGTTATTCCAAAGAGTCCACCATACCTACCTACGAGCTTATGCTATTCCAAGTATATTCATGCTTTTGTTTATCTTCCAAATTAAACTTGTTATGAGAAAACTAGTGATTAAAGCTCTCACGAACTTGATGGCACACTTTACTTTTTTGCATCTAATAAACTTGAACCATTGGGTCCTTATTTGTTGTGTATATGCTTGCGCTTTATAAGTTGCAATTAGCAGAACCATGTATCATGGGGAACGCTTTCAACATTGCGCTTGTACTTTGTACCCCGTTGATATCATGTTCTTTTACTTATGGATCCCGACGGTGTGAAATAAAAGTGGAACTTGTAAGATTATGGAGTTTGTATGTGTGTTAGAGAAACGCCTGGGACGCTAGCCTAAGCCATGCCTAATCATGGTGGAAACTTGCAGCATCACCATAATGATCATTCTATGAAGCATCCTCAATAAAAACCTATGCAAATAGCAAATAAAAAGATCGCTGAGATGCTCATTGTCTGCTTGCCTTGTCATTTTTATTATGGGATAGCTCCTGTATCATGTGCAAGGGGTAACCCATTGGCGGTTCTTTATGATACATATGTACTTACAATGACAAGAGCTTACTCATGACTAAAGTTGAGTAGCATGAGGTTTGGTCTTCATAAGTAAGGGGCATGAGATTTCGGTTTATAACTTGTCAAGCATATCCTCTTAGTTGTGTCACTTTAACCTTAATCACCTTCAAGATGCTTATGATAGGGGCAATGAGAGCTGAAAGCTAGTAAGTACCCTAATTTTTGGAAGATCTTTATGAAACTTGAATCTCTACTCCCTTCTATGAAGGCCTTTCTTCCACCATTATATTGAGTCTCCACTTTCTACCTTTATGCACCTACTTTGACAGCATAGTGGCCATTCTTAGTTCTATGTGCATTGTCCCAAGACTAGTTGATTGATGCATAAGTTGATATTGCTTGTTTTAAACTATTTGTATCTAGTCACTCTTATGAACTTTGAAGGTGTCCTATGCAATTATATTTGCTACTCTATGAGGGACAACTGAATGCTATTATGCTATGTTTTCTTTATGTGAAACAAACAAACGTCTTGCAAAGCATTGTTATTCATGAATCTTTTGTTTGTGCGTTTTCATGTTGCATCATAGTTTCTTTGTCTTATTGCTAGAACTTTGTATGTCATGTTATGATTGAAGTACTATGATCCCAGCCTTGAATGTTTTACAAATACTTTGATCAAGTCTTTGATGGTGCATGTCACCTCAAAAATTATTCTTTCTTTTTATCACTTACCTACTCGAGGACGAGCAGGAGTTAAGCTTGGGGATGTTGATACATTGCAAATGTATCTATAATTTTTGATGCTCCATGCTTGGTTTTATCTACTTTCTTATGTTTTGTCCATACTTTGGAGTACTTTTCATATGATTTCTTGGACTAACCTATTAACAAGAGCCACAGTGCCAGTTGCCTATTTTTTGCTGTTTTTGGTTCAAGGAAGTCAGAAAATGAATATTCTTGGAATTGGACGGGACAAAAGCCAAAGTTACTATTTTCCCAGAAGATTCACGGAGCCAAAAGGAGAGCCGGAGGGGGCCACAGGGTGGCCACACCACCCCTAGGCGCGGGTCCACCTAGGCCATGCTAGGGCATGGTGTGGGCCCCCTGGCCGCCCACCGACCTTGCCCTCTGGCCTATAAGAAGCCTCCCGATGCGTAAACCCTAAATCATCAAGCATCTAGCCACGAAAAGTTCCGCAGTGCCGCCGCCACCGAAGGGGAGATTCGGGGGACAGAAAGTCTCTGTTCCGGCACCCTTCCGGGACGGGGAAGTGCCCCCGGAGCCATCTCCATCGATCTCCACCACCATCTCCATCACCGTTGCTGATTCCCATGATGAGGAGGGAGTAGTTCTTTCTTGAGGCTAAGGGTTCTACCAGTAGCTATGTGTTCATCTCTCTCTCTATGCATGATCTTATTGAGATCATGAGCTTGTAATCTATAGATCTACTGTAGCATCCCATCTGTCTAACATCCATAATGCTACATGGTCTAATAATAAAATGCCACTTCCTATATATAATTGTTGCATCATAATTATATCATGCTCATGTCATCATGCCACATTGCATTTGAGCATCATATAAAACCCTTTTCATTTGGTTCTTATTTCATATGCATTAGTAATTGTATTTGCCTCTTGATATATTGTATTTGGTTCTTGATAAATGCTTGATGTCCAAGTTGAGTTGGGGGCATATCTTTTATTAACTCCACCACCTTTCTTTGTCACCACCCCATAATTCCACCATCCAAACTATATGTGGGTTTTTGCATTTCTTTTGGCTCTTGACTAGCTCACATATATTAAGATGGATCCACATCTACTTCCACATTCTCCCATATATGCATCATGTTGTTTTCACATTATTGATATATGGAGAGCCATATGGCCACGTTTGCATGCTATGTCAGAGGAATCCTTGTCAAGCTTGCATATGGTTTGTATTTGAATAAATGCTCATGTAAGAATATAACTTTGGCCATATTATGCCTAGTGGCTCACACACACAAGCTTGGCCACCTTATATTCATGCATGATCTTTTATTTAGTCCATGTGGTAAACAAGTTCTCTTTTCTTTTGTTGGTCCTTATTCCAAAATTCTTGGAATCTTGATTATATAAATGCCATGAGAAAGTCTAGTGGTTTTCACTACTAAAGAGGCATTTATTTAATTATGCATGGGCCATGCAAGGTCCTCTTCTTTTCTTCCTTTGGGTTTCTTTTGGTCTTGGAGGGAAGTTTGTTTGTGGAAATTCAAGCAATGAGTTTTCAAAATTCAAACCAAACCCTTTTTGACCACCCTCTCCCTTTTCTTCTTTGATGCCCATTATTGCATGTGCATGCAATATAACCATCTCCTTCTTTTCTCCATCTTTTCAATATTCTAGTGTTGCCCACCTATGTTTTTTTTGGGTTTTGTTTGAACAAATCTTTTACAAACCTAACATCCTAATCTCTATATCTACCACCTCATCTCTCTTTTATCTCTCACCATGACCATGTATATGCATGTGGACATATACACCCACACCTACATCTACTCCTACACCTACACATGCATGTGTGCCTACACGTGAGCCTCTCTCCCATCTTTTCTTTTCTTGGCAAGAACTCAACATCGTTCCCCCCTCCTCCTTTGTTAGTCTATTTTGCTTGGCACTTGGAGTACCTCTCTCTTTTCTTCTAGCTCAAATCTGCCATCTCTCTCTCTCTACACCTAGCAAAAACCCTAGCTACTCTCACCTCCCCTTTCCATTCTATTCTAGACCGAGCCACCCCCTACCCCTACCCGGTCACCTCTCTTCTCTCTGGCTCGACCAAACCCAGTGGACAACGAGTCAGCGCCTGTTTATCTCCTTCCCCGTGCTCACGTGATCAGGTCGAGCAAGGACAGCCCCACGTCGAGCCCGTGTCCGTCCTCCCTTCTCTCTGGCCACAAAAGAAAACCCTGCCAGCCCAGCTATCCCTATCCTACCCCACCCCCGGAGAGCACCAGATCGAGATCTGGGGGATGCTCAAGCCACCTCTTCTTCCCCTCCTTCAAGATGTGTCCATAGAGCCCAAAACCCTAGCTAGCCATACCTCCCTAGAGTTTGTCGAGCTCTGGTGGACGTCAAAGCCGCGCGAAGTGAACCAGACGCCCATCTGCTTCCTCTTCGACGCCCTGTAGACGGAGTAGCGACCGGAGATCGCCGGAGTCTCGCTGTCGCCGCCGTGTCCATGAGGTGGCCGAAGGAGCGGATCGCCAGCACTGCGACAGTACCCCGCCACCCCTGCTTCCACGGCTTCGCGGGCGCACTCTCGTGAGCACCTCCTCCCTCCCAGACAACCTCCTTCCCCCTCTATTTCGCCGGATCACCACTGCACTCCGTCGAGCGGCCTCCGTGTGCCGTCGCTGCGCTGTTTGTCGCGTCTGTAGCCTGCAGCAACAGCAACGCTCCCCGCAGCCTCCTGTTCATCGTCGAATCCTGACCGCCACAGTACCCCGCCGGCGATGCTTTTTGAACCAAACCCGTAGATCAACCTCCCCTATTTAAATCGAGCACTTAAACGCTCGATTTGGTGCAGCATATCATCCAGTATCGACCTTGCAAGATTGGCGGTTCGCTCTGCAAATCTGACCTATTTCATCAGTGTTTAAGTGAAGTGGCGATCCGGCGAACTAAATTTTCGAAAGCCCGATTCGGTCCCCGCCACGCCGGCTGCCGCTGAGTCAGCGCTGGACACACATGTCAGCGTCAGCGGCTAGTTTCCTCTGTGTACAAAAAGTCGGTGTTCCTTTTTCCTGTTAATAAAAATAATTTTAGAAATTGTTTAATATGATTTTAAATCCAGTTTTAATAACTTTTAATTGGTAATTCAAAATTTTACAAATGGTATTTGTTTTTGAATCAGAAAAATGTGAGGATTTCAAATATGCCATCCAAATTAATGTTTGACTAATTTAAATTTTCGAAATTGGTTAATTGCAACTAAAAATGCCTTTTCTTAATTAATTAATAACTTTAATTCTATAACTCCAAATTTGACAAATAATATGTCTAAATCGATCAGCGCGACGAGCCCGTCCTGATTAGGCATTCCATGATATGAATTGAAGCATGTATCATGTCATTATTAAAAATCAGAACTGTTTATGGCAATAAAACTTGACCAAATAATTAATAAAATGATTTATTCTTGTCCCCACACCTCACCCTTGCCATGCTACATTATTGCCATGTAATTTGTGCATCATTCATCATGACATGCTTGTTTGCTTGTCGCATTTTATTTATATGCTTGTGCACTTTATTTATGTTGGCCCTTGTTTGTTTGGTTCTTCTTTCGAATAGACGCCGAGCAGGGGAAATATCAGGAATCCCAGGAGTACTACCTAGATCCGTCTCTCACTTCAACTAAGCTGCCAGGCAAGCACTACCACATGCTTGCATACATACAGTACCTATTGTCTCTATCTTATTCTTGCATCATTGATTCGCGAATGCATTAAATTGAATCCCATGTACTGCATAGCCTGTACTTTAAACCCCATCGAGCTTGTTCCTCCATCCCATGAGCCCTTACTACAGGAGTTGTTTGAGCCATGCGAGTCGTAGAACAGCATGTGTACGGTATGTGAGTGTCTGATGGATAACGAGGTACCTAAACAACTTAACCTGAGTAGTAATGGGATAACTAATGAAAGAGGCACCGGTGGGCAATATCAGTTATTTGGTTTTTATGTCCACTTGTGTCTCGTAGGACCCCGAGTACTTGATACCTGTTCCTTGACTATCGCACTATCCGCATATGGGACCATGAATCCCCTTAGCGCGAGCTCGATTCATTTCTTATTTCTTGGGGCCACAAAGTAGTTTGGGGCTTTATTACTATCCTGTACCTATGCCATGTTTTACTGCTTTATTTAAGATTGTGCATGGAGCACCTATACTGTTTTGGATCGTGGAATGTTTTCGTGGTATCGACAAGCCCAGTCATACTTTCGGGTTCCCAGTTGTTTACAGCCATTGACACAAACCTTGGGTCCGTCTCGGAGCCGGCCAAATTCGTTGCGGGTAGATTAATGGGGTGGCCCCTGAAATATTTTATGAATCCCGTGAATGCTTTGTCGTGAAAGCCTCGTTGGGTTTTGATTTGGTTTTTCCGAGGTCGATCGTGTGTGTGTTGCTATTTGTGCACCCCTGCAGGGTAAATCTTTCTGAAAGCCGTGTCTAGGGTTATGGATGACTTGGAGCACAGTTTATCAATCATAGACAAGTATAACTAAAGTACTATCTTTAATTTGACTAAATATCTGACTAGTAAATAGTTCAATATTCATGGAATGATTAATAAAACTGCCAACGGATGGGTTGTTCATCCGCTTTCTCGTTGGTAAGCAAGAAGGAGGATGGATCTGTTACTTTATACTGTTATAACTGTTGTTTCTAATTAACGGACATCCGTCTATCATTGGTTAGGCGAATGGTTAACAAGTATCTATAGACTTGTTAGTTATTATCTTTTGCTGCAATTGCCTCACCCCAGGTTATGTCCCCTTTAGAGGCATAAAGACTTGCTGAGTACCCCTAGGGTCTCACACGATAAATTGTTTGATTCAGATGAGCATGTGTATTCGCAAGATGGGTACTGGGTGGAGGAGACAGATGATGTTGGCAACGATCACTCGGTGTAGAGATTCCGGGGATGGGGATCCGTGAGATCTGTGTGCGGGATGTTCTTACTTATGTGGCATCTTATGACGATTTGCTTCTTGTCCATACTCGGATCTTGTTTCCCGCTTCCGCTTGATACTCTGTTGATTGATGTATGAGGAGCTATCCTACACTATTATCTCTATCTAGGATATTTGGATCTTTCCGTATGGCATTGCAATATTTCTATTTCTTTTAGGTGGTATGTCTCTGAGAACTGTTGTAAGGTAGCTTGCATACATACTCACTTGTGTATGTATTTGATCTCTTCGCCTGTTGCCTACGCCGCTCGCTCTTGTCCCGATGTCTTGGAAGTGGTTAGGGCGGCCGACGGGCCTACACGTGGGTGGCCCCTGGGCCCCCGCTATACTACTTTAACCACTTTTGGTTCATCCAGGCTTGAACTGAGAGCGTAGGGTCCGAGGTTGTTACAATTGGTATCAGATCCATCCCGCCCTTCAGGGTCTCAGCCAAATGTTCGTTGTCAGTCTAGCAAATATTTTGGTAGCTATGTATACTAGGGAAAAACAAAAACGCTAGAGTAGGACTGCTTCCATTTTTCTTCTTACCCACCCACCCACCCTTTTCTGGTAAGGAAGTGTAATGTTTTCAATCCTCTTCTAAAATTCAAACTAGGATTCACGTGTTCGGGGTTCCATAGTACCATAGGTTGTGTGTGTGTGTGTGTGTAATTCCTTGTCTATCTGTTGCATCCAACTTGTTATCGCTATCTGCCTTTTGGTTATCAACTGTTGGTACATTCCATACCGACAGGCTTTTGTAAACCGACGCGATCTATCTGATTCGTTGTAAACCGACACGATCTGTCTTACTCTGTGTTATCTGACGCTATCTTGTTGGGGTGTTTGTTTTCCATAGTTGCTAATCTTTAGGTTCATCTTAAGAAGGAAGAGAGTTGGGATATGTGTTTTACTTATTCATGTGCGGAGTAATGATTTGAGTGCGGGATGGAGTCGCGACCATACCACTACTTTTATCATTCGCTCTTGTATATTGAATTGGTAGAGTTACTAATCTTGATTCGTTAAGTGGTTTTGCGCATATAGTGGTATTTTAATGCCGAAATTTGCGGAATTTTTTTTCTTTGATAGCTTTGTGTACCACACTCCAGTTCAATCGTGTGTGATATGCTTAATATCTTCTAGGTGCTTTGAACTTTGTTGATATTTTAATATCATCTTAGTAATTTGTATCCTTAATCTTGGTTAATTCCATTTTGGTACTATTTTGGATTATTATTATTCTCCATTATGGTACCGACTTGACTTTTATATTAATCCCAGGATGGCACCACCACGCTGCACTAAGGAGGACATACCACCTGAACTGGGGGCTGCGTTGGCAAGTATTGCTAATGCCTTGGGAGCAATGCAGCAGAACCAGCAACGCTTTGAAGAAAGCGTGAGGATGAATGAGTTTGTCCCGCTACCTACACCTCCCAAGCGAGGAGACATCAAGGGTTTTCTGAAGTTCAACCCACGCCACTTTGAGGTGTCTGATCAGCCACTAGACGCTGATGATTGGCTGCGTGAGATGTCAAGGTTGCTGATGACTGCTGATGTTCCTGAGCAAGAATGGGTAAAATGTGCCACTCACCTTCTGAAGGGAGACGCGGCTCTATGGTGGGAGAATTACCTGAAGGCAAACCACTCTGGTTTTCAGCCTACTTGGGAGCAGTTCACTGGGGCTTTCACAGAGCAATATCTGTCAGAAATTGTCATGGAAAGGATGAAGGAAGTGTTTCTCAACCTCAAGCAGGGCAATGACAATGTCAATACCTATATCAGAAACTTCATGAATCTTTCTCGGTATGGTGGCGATGAGATCTCTGATGACAAGAAGAAGCAAAAGAGGTTCAGGCAAGGGCTCAATGCATCTGTCAAATATGCAATCACTCATGCAAGGCCGGGGTCTTTTCTGGAACTCCAACATACAGCTCTACAGGAAGAAGCCAGTAGGCAAGTGTTCGAGGAGTGCAAGAAACATAGCCGTGACACAGCAAGGTCTTCAGCTATGACAGCTCCTTCTAAGCGCCGCGTGTGGGTTCCTAATACCGCACCGCCGCTCCCGGCTCCACCAAGACCTTCAAGCTACGCGGCAAGGCCACCAAACTCCTTCATCGCTGCTTCTAGGGCTACAACCACAACTACCCTGGAGCGCCTGGCGGAGTCCCTGGCTACGCTGCTCCACGTCCACCTGGTGCTTGTTACACTTGTGGGAACACTGGGCATCAACACTGGAGTTGTCCCATGAACAACAAAGCTCTTCCTCCACCACCTCCAAGACCTGCAGCAAGTTCTTCTATTGTTCGTGCACCTCCACCTCGGGCTCTCAACATCAACACCAAGCCCGGGTCCACTGTTGCTCGTGCCAACTGTGTCAATGTTGCTCAAGCTGAGCATGCACCTAGAGTTATGATGGGTACGCTTCCCGTTAACTCAGTTCATGCATGAGTTTTGTTTGATTCTGGTGCATCGCATTCTTTTGTTTCTCACAAGTTTTCAAATGAGCATGAGCTAATTATAGACCAACTGGATAAAAAGTTAATGGTTCTTTCTCCTGGGGCAAGAATGCTATCTACCAAGATCAGTCATGGCAATCAAATTCTAATTGGTGGTTCTTCATTTCTGGCTTCCTTAATCATTCTCGGCAACTCTGACATTGATGTCATCTTGGGCATGGATTGGTTAACGGAAAATGCAGCTGTGATTGATTGTGCTGAACGCTCGGTTTCTCTGAAAATTCCTGAAGGCCATATAGTCTATTCTCCAAGTCTGACTCCTGCAATTCAGCTTTTCTCGTTGGCGGCTCTAAATGTTGATGCTATGGAGGCTATTCAGAGTGTTCCGGTGGTCTGTGAGTTCCCAGATGTTTTTCCTGAAGAGTTACCAGGTATGCCTCCTGACCGAGAGGTCGAGTTTGTGATTGAGCTTGAACCTGGTACCGCTCCTATCTCCAAGCGGCCTTATCAAATGGGTCCTGCTGAGTTCGCCGAACTCAAACGTCAGCTTGATGAACAAGAGAAGTTGGGTTTCATTCAGCACATCATTTCTTCTTGGGGTAGCCCAACCATCTTTGTGAAGAAGCGAGACCGGACTGATAGACTTTGTGTTGACTATCGGGCTCTCAATGCAAAAACCATCAAGAATAAATATCCCCTTCCGCGGATTAATGATCTCTTCGATCAGCTAGCTTGAGCTGTGGTATTCTCTAAGCTTGACTTGAGAAGTGGTTATCATCAAATCAAGATCCGCAAGGAGGATGTTCCCAAAGTATCTTTCACCACCCGCTATGGCATGTACGAGTACACGGTCATGTCCTTCGGTCTCACCAACGCACCTGCCACCTTCTCGAGGCTTATGAACTCGGTTTTCATGGAGTATCTTGATAAGTTCGTCGTGGTCTATCTAGATGACATTCTAGTCTATTCTAAGTCAAAGGAAGAACATGAAGAACACCTTCGATGTGTCCTAAACAAGCTTCGTGAGAACCGCCTGTATGCAAAGTTCTCCAAGTGTGAATTTTGGCTTCCATTCCCTCCGGTTATCCCGATTTCTGTCACTTCGAGGCCATTGGTTCTGGACAACAACGTGTGTATACAACTTGTAGATAATACCAGAAACAATACTATCATAATGAATCAATAACATGTTCAGATCTGAAATCATGGCACTCAGGCCCTAGTGACAAGCATTAAGCATAACAAGTCGCAACAAAGTCATGAAGCACTAATAAAAGATACTAGACACCATGCCCTAACAATCTGATGCCATTACATGAACGATCTCATCCAATCCCTACCATCCCCATAGCCTATAGCGTGGGATTACTCACTCATAGTTGGGGGAAACATGGATGGTCGATGGAGAAGCGATGGTGATGATGATGGCGATGATCTCCTCTAATTCCCCGTCCCGGCAGGGTGCCAGAACGGAGTTTCTGGAGTTGTTTCGTGGAATCTGATGGTGGCGGCAGAGCGGAACTCCTTCTGGAAAAACGTCGAACCGCCCCTAAGTTTTTAGGTTAGAAGGCAACTTATAGGAGAAGAGAGAGACCGAGGGGGAGTCTGGGCAGCCAGACCACCCCCTGGCATGGCCTGGGCTAGCCCGCGCGGCTAGGTGGTGTGGCCTGGGCCCAGCCCCCCTCCGTCTCGTATTCTGGCTCCGGGACTCTTTTGGTGAAATAGGATTTTTGGCATATTTTCCAGGATTTTTCCTCATAGTTGATTTTCTGCACAAAAAGTAGACACCAAGGAAATTCTGCTGAAAACAGCGTCAGTCCGTGTTAGTTGTATCCAAATCACACAAGTTTAGAGGAGAAACAATAGCAAAAGTGTTCGAGAAAGTAGTTACATTTTGGACGTATCAACTCCCCCCAATCTTAGCTTATTGCTTGTCCTCAAGCAATTCAGTTGAAAACTGAGTGCGATAAAAGAACTTCCACGAACACATTTGCTTCATATGATGTATATATTCTCAGCATGTGATCAACTACTTAGACAATTCATAATAAGGAGTATGCAACTAAGTTTACTTAATAGGCATTGCAAACTATGAAGAGATTCCAACTCAAAAATAATAACTTGCATGAAGCATAAACATAAGCAACATTACAATGCTCATAACAAGGTATGATAGAGTGGTATCTCGCTTGCCTTTGATTATGAATGCCAAGGCACCTCTGAAGTTCAAGTGAAAACTAGAAGTAAAGATGTCAAAGATACAAGCATCAAAGTCATAACACAAATAACCAAGTAATGAGACGAGCACAAAGAATGACAACTATGCTCTCAAGAAGGTTCTCAAAGAATATGTGGAGACTCAACAAGGAAATGAAAAGGTTTTGAATAGTTTGAAAGGCTTCCAAATGCTGAAAGTATGGTACTCATTAGCTTTGAGCTCTCATTGCCCCTATCATAAGCATCTTTAATATGGTTAAGGTGAAAGTGAGGTCCAATCTGAGTTATATGCTTGACAGACTATAAACTGGAAATCCCATGTCCCTTGAGTACGAGGGCCGCTCCTCATGCTACTCAACTTTAGTTACCGGTAAGTTCTTGTCATCGTAAGTATGTGCGTATCATTGAGAACCGCCAACGGGGTACCCCTTGCCCGATGATACGGAAGAATCCCAATATCAAAATGACAAGGCAAGCAGACAATGAGTATCTCAGCAATCTCCTTATTTACCATGGGAAAATGGTGCTTTTTTTCTCTCTTTCCTCTTTTCATAAATCTATTTTTTTTTATTTTTTGTCAATAGCTATCTCTCTTTTTTTATAAGAAGAATGCTTCATAGATATCATTATGGTTACGCTACAAGTTTCCACCATGTCAGCATGGATTAGACCAGCGGCCCAGGCGTTTCTCTAACACACATACATAACTCCATGGACTTACAAGCTCCCCTTTTATTTCACACCGACGACATCCGCAAACAAAAGAGCATGGTATCAACTGGGTATATATTTACAAGTGTTGAAAGCGTTCCCCGTGACAACACGGTTCTGCTAATCCCCAGCCTATAATTTGCAAGCATATAACTTTCATGGACAGTCACAATTGTTCAGGTTTATTAAATGCAGAAAATAAAGTGTGCCATCAAGTTCGTGAGAGCTTTACTAACTAACTTTCTCATAACAAGCAAACATTTTATTCGGAAGAAAACAAGGCATATTGAATATGCACGAAAGTAGCAAATGATGCTAATATGTAGGTATGGTGGACACTTTGGAAATATTTGGTTTAGGGAGTTGGAAACTTGAGTAAAACATACTCAGTGTAAGTGAAGGCTAGCAATAGTAAGGGAGCGACAAATGAGAGAGAAATGGTTGTCATAATCATGCTTGCAACAAAACAGGACTAAACATGGCATGAAAGTGATTCAAGATCCTCAAGGCAAAATAGTTCATCGACGCTTAACTGATTATTTCAGTCATATGCATGCGTGAGCATGTGCCAAGTCAATTCAAATGAAACATTTAGAGGAGGATACCATGGTGTCATACCAAGTTATGAATAGAGTAATGAAAGCAAACATTCATAGAACACGCTACAAACTATTAGCAAGCTGGAACTAATCATACGAAAGAAAGAACTACTAAGCATCCAAAGATAACATACACCCTACACGAACAGGCTAAGCATGCCCACAATGATGAGTATATGTACAAAAATGAAAACAAATAGAGTTCGTTACTAGCCTCTTACCATGCCTCAAGTTGTCATTAATCCTCATTATTGCTCTTCACTTGTGTGGCTTGAATAATAATATGAAACCAATATCCACTAAGGACTGCTGAACCCTGTAGCAAACTCACAAAACCAAAGAAGAACGACAAATATTTTTGTTATTTTCGATTTTTTAAAACAAGAACCAAAAGGAAAAACAAGCAAAGCAAAATCTTTTTGGGTTTTTCGAATAGTTCAAACAAAGAAAAAAGGGAAAAACAAACCAAGGAAAAAAGAAGAAGCAACCAAAGAGAAACAATAGAAATATTTTTGGTCTTTTTGTGTTTTAGAAAGCAAAAGCAAAGAAAGAATGAAAGCTAAAAAGAGAACGAAACATGAATATACAAAGTACCGACACAACATGATAAGGAGATGAGTGCGATGCCGGCGTACCTCCCCCCAAGCTTAGGCTTTTGGCCTAAGTGGGCGTCAACCCCAAGCTGGCCAGGATGAAGTGTCACCGTGGTATGACGAGTAGGTACCCTCGTCCTGGTGCGAGCTCGAGTACGTCCCTCCGTAGTGCGCTGAATAATCGTAGGAGGGCACATCCTCCTGATGCTGCTCGTGGAAACCCAGTAAGCGAAGCTGCTCGTCCACCTCCTCCTTGGAGCGCGACCACGGTCTCCTGTGAACACTAAACAAAGAAGGTTGCGGCAAAGGGATCTCCATCTCATCCTCGTCAATAAACAGCATCCTATATACTAGACTGTCCAAATCAGAAGCAGCAGTGACAAAGTGATGAGTTTTCATAGCAACAAGGTAAATCCTTTGTGGTGCCAGTACAGTATCATTGGGGTCCACTAAAAGTCCTAATGCATTGATCATACGTGAGGCAATGATGCCCCCATAGATAGGCCCCCTAGCAGCTAGGTGGCGAGCAATAAGCGAGCCAAGATTGTACCGAGTATCATTATTGAGCGCAGCAGCAAGGAAAGCTAAATGATAGTTTTAGATATTACTCGTGTTCTCCCTACCAAGTACTCTAGTAGCAAGATAATATGCAAAGTATCTAAGAGCAGGGAGTTGGATATTTCTTATGTTTCCGCGTTGCGCCACGTGGTCATCATCATTGGTCACCCCTTGGTAAAGCTCCAACAAATCAGCGGGTCTCCCTTGAATTTTCTTCACGGTCCCTGTCATGCTTACACCTACAATACTGCAAAATCTTTCCAATGGCATGGTAAAGGGAAGATTGTAAATTTTGAAAGAGACAGTTGACTGATAGGACGTGTTAGTAAAAGTGAAGCTCTCAACAAAGGTTTTG
Source organism: Avena sativa (assembly GCA_916181665.1). Classification (NCBI taxonomy): domain Eukaryota; kingdom Viridiplantae; phylum Streptophyta; class Magnoliopsida; order Poales; family Poaceae; genus Avena; species Avena sativa. The sequence continues at coordinate 623,058,020 of OV702289.1, forward strand.
GTGAGCATAGAGTATTGCTCACTCTCATCTTGCATATATGGGGTCAAACCAACCCTCTCAATCAATAGCAAGAAATCATCAAGAATCCCTGCAGCTTGTAAGAAAGTAAAACAAGGGAAAGTAGATGGGTGAGCATCCCCATCATCCCTTTCATTACCAATACGAGTTGCAATGAGGTCTTCGTTGTATGATGGCCTAAACTGAGAGGCTGATCTTGAGGGCCTCGACCTCCTAGGTGCATCCCTCTCCAATATCTATCCAAAGGTATGGTTGTTCATGCTTGATATTCTGAAATTTAAACACCTATTAAACAAGTGATTGCAAAGTGAATATAATGAAGGATACTACTCATAGGGACTTGTAAGAGGCCCAAACATGCATCAAAACTATATTTCTAAGCATCAAACAAGCTTGCAAGCTCTCACAACCTGTCACCTACAGTAGCAAAATACTCAAGATATAATCCACTAAACACAAATCTACTTGGACAAGGGGAGGAGTCACATACCAAAGAACAAGTGCTCCAAATTTCAGCAACAAAGATGGGCTGAGCAAGGAGATCAAAAAAATCGAGAGCAAGCACAGCAAGAACGCGATTTTGAGCAATGAACTGGGGTTTACTCGGGAGAGAGAAGAAAGTGGCAGGTGAGAGAGTTGGTGGAGGGCCAGGGGTGGCCCATGATGGCTCAATGCACGGCGCCTAGAAAAATGTTGATGGCTCGTGGTTGATGTAGAGCTCGTTGGGAACCCCAAGAGGAAGGTATGATGAGCACAGCAGCAAGTTTCCCTCAGTTATGAAACCAAGGTTTAATCGAACCAGTAGGAGCAAGGAAACACCCCAAAGGTGTTACTAGCTGAGCTTTGGCAGGGCGCACTACCGGTGCTACTAGCAACGTGGAGACCTGCACAACACAATCACAGAACTTTGTCCCCAACTTGCGATGAGGTTGTCAATCTCACTGTGTTTTGCGGAAAACAAAGGATTAAACATATCGAATGGAAAGAAGTAAAAGTTTGTAGAAAGTAAACACAAAGAAGAAATAGTTTATAGATTGTATGTAAAGAAAGAGGACCGGGATCCATAGTTCACTAGAGGTGGCTCTCCTTAGATAGATAACATGCTGGGTGAACAAATTACAGCGGGGCAATTGACAAACACCGAGAAAGCAATACATGCATATACTAATCATCTTGACTCCTTTGAGACTTGATTGGGCAATACAACATAATACATAGACCGCCATCCAACTGCATCTATGACTAATAATCCACCTTCAGGTTATCATCCGAACCCCCTCCAGTATTAAGTTGCAAGCAACAGATTATTGCTTTACGAACTTCGTGTAAGGTAAACAATACAATTGTTCTATGAAGAAAGGATCGTTGTTTTCTCCCTAGTAGCAACAGCACATCTAGTACCTTAGAGATTTCTGTCACTTCCCCAGATTACCAGAGGCATGAACCCACTATCGAGCATAAATACTAACTCTTGGAGTTGCTAGCATCTACTTGGCCAAGATAGCTACTAACAACGGAAAGCATGCAAGATCTCAAATAGCAAAGACATGATAGAATCAATAATCAATCTGAAATAGCATCTCAATATCCATCGGATTCCCGCAAAGACAACATGTATGGATTACAAATAGATGATCTTGATCATGAACGGAGCTCACAAGATCTAAACATGAAAGCACAAAGGAGGAGAAATAAGCCATCTAGATACTACATGGATCCGTATTCCAAGGATGAACTACTCACGCATCACACCGGAGGCTTGCATGGTGATGAAGAAGGCCTCCAGGGTGAATTCCCCTCTCCGGCAGGGTGCCGGGAAGAGCTTCAGATCCCTCTCGATCTAGGGATGGAGATGACGGAGGCTACAGACTCTTTCGTGGATTTTTGATCGGGTACCTAGGGTTTTCGTCCCGAGGGCAACTTATAGGTGGAAGAAGAGGCCGAGGGGGTGCTGGGGTCGGCCAGTCAATCTCACCATGGCCGGCCCCTGGCCCCCCTCCGTCTTGTATTCTGGCACTTTGGCTTTTGTCCCGTCCAATTCCGAGAATATTCATTTTATGACTTTCCTGGAACCAAAAATAGTAGAAAATAGGCAACTGGCACTGTGGCTCTTGTTAATAGGTTAGTCCAAGAAATCATATGAAAAGTACTCCAAAGTTGGAACAAAACACAAGAAAGTGGATAAAACCAAGCATGGAACATCAAAAATTATAGATACATTTGCAATGCATCAACATCCCCAAGCTTAACTCCTGCTCGTCCTCAAGTAGGTAAGTGATAAAAAGAAAGAATAATTTTTGAGGTGACATGCACCATCAAAGACTTGATCAAAGTATTTGCAAAACATTCATAGATGGGATCATAGTACTTCAATCATAACATGAAAGACAAAGTTCTAGCAATAAGCAAAGAAACTATGATGCACATGAAAAGGCACAAACAAAAGATTCATGAATAACAATGCTTTGCAAGACGTTTGTTTGTTTCACATAAAGAAAACATAGCATAATAGTATTCAGCTTGTCCCTCAATAGAGTAGCAAATATAAATGCATAGGACACCTTCAAAGTTCATAAGAGTGACTAGATACAATAGTTTCAAACAAGCAATAACAAGTTATGCATCAATCAACTAGTCTTGGGACAATGCACATAGAACTAAGAATGGCCACTATGCTCTCAAAGTAGGTGCATAAAGTTAGAAGGTGGAGACTCAATATAATGGTGGAAGAAAGGCCTTTTGTAAAAGGAAGAAGGAATTCAAGTCTCATAAAGAGCTTCCAAACATTATGGTACTTATAGCTTTCAGCTCTCATTGCCCCTATCATAAGCATCTTGAAGGTGGTTAAGGTTAAAGTGACACAACTAAGAGGATATGCTTGACAAGTTATAAACCGAAATCTCATGCCCCTTACTTATGAAGACCGGTCCTCATGCTACTCAACTTCAGTCACGAGTAAGCTCTTGTCATTGTAAGTATATGTGTATCATTAAGAACCTCCAATGGGGTACCCCTTGCACATGATACAGGAGCTTTCCCATAATCAAAATGACAAGGCAAGAAGACAATGAGCATCTCAGTGATCTTTTTATTTGCTATTTGCATAGGTTTTTATTGAGGATGCTTCATAGAGTGCTCATTATGGCGATGCTGCAAGTTTCCACCTTGATTAGGCATGGCTTAGGCTAGCGGCCCAGGCGTTTCTCTAACACACATACAAACTCCATGATCTTACAAGTTCCACTTTTATTTCACACAGCCGGGATCCGTAAGCAAAAGAACATAATATCAACGGGGTACAAAGTACAAGTGCAATGTTGAAAGCATTCCCCATGGTACATGGTTCTGCTAATTTCAAATTATAAAGCGTAAGCATATACGCAACAAAGAAGGACCCAATGGTTCAAGTTTATTAGAGGCAAGAAAGTAAAGTGTGCCATCAAGTTCGTGAGAGCTTTAATCACTAGTTTTCTCATAACAATTGAAAGGTAAACAAAAGCATGAATATACTTGGAATAGCATATGCTAATAGGTAGGTATGGTGGACTCTTTGGAATAACTTGGTTTAGGGAGTTGGATGCATGAGTGGAACTCATACTTTGTGGTGAAGGCTAGCAAAAGACTGGGAGTGACAAACTAAGAGAGCAATAATGGCCATAATCATGCAGAGCGACAAAACATCATTGATCAAAGCATAAAGTGATACTACAAGTTGAAAACTAAAGGATCATAAAGGCTATGGTGACTTGTGAAAGTCATAACATGGTGTAAGCATGCGCCAAGTCAACCCAAATAAATCATCAAAGGAGAATACCACTATACTATGCTTGAATATGCTAAAACAACGCATGATTCATCCAAGGCACATTAAGCAATCTCAATTGTTTATAACAAGTCATGCTACAGAAAAGAATACTAAGCATAAAGCCAAAACAATATCAAGCATGGCATGACAAAGCATAGGCCACTGTCAAAAACGAGCTCTTTTTACCACAAAAGTATGAATTTTCCTACTCTTTTCCAAACCAAACCAAACTATTTGCAAACCAATGTATGAAAGAGGGGATCCAACCAACTTATTCAGAAAACTAAGCAAACCAAGCAAACTAAAACCAAAACGAAAAAGAAAAAAAGAAGACGCTCCAAGAAAAACACAACTGTGCATGAAACAATAAAAATGAAGGTTATGAGGGACTCCCCTTGTGAGGATGTCCTTGACTCCCCGGCAACGACGCCAGAAAAATGCTTGATGGCTCAATGCACGGCGCCCAGAAAAGAGTTGATGGCTCGTGGTTGATGTAGAGCTCGTTGGGAACCCCAAGAGGAAGGTATGATGAGCACATCAGCAAGTTTCCCTCAGTTATGAAACCAAGGTTTAATCAAACAGTAGGAGCAAGGAAACACCCCAAAGGTCTTACTAGCTGAGCTTTGGCAGGGCACACTACCGGTGCTAGTAGAAACGTGGAGACCTGCACAACACAATCACAGAACTTTGTCCCCAACTTGCGATGAGGTTATCAATCTCACCGTGTTTTGCGGAAAACAAAGGATTAAACGTATCGAATGGAAAGAAGTAAAAGTTTGCAGAAAGTAAACACAAAGAAGAAACAGTTTATAGATTGTATGTAAAGAAAGAGGACCGGGATCCATAGTTCACTAGAGGTGGCTCTCCTTAGATAGATAACATGCTGGGTGAACAAATTACAGCGGGGCAATTGATAAACACCGAGAAAGCAATACATGCATATACTAATCATCTTGACTCCTTTGAGACTTGATTGGGCAATACAACATAATACATAGACCGCCATCCAACTGCATCTATGACTAATAATCCACCTTCAGGTTATCATCCGAACCCCCTCCAGTAATAAGTTGCAAGCAACAGATTATTGCTTTACGAACTGCGTGTAAGGTAAACAATACAATTGTTCTATGAAGAAAGGATAGTTGTTTTCTCCCTAGTAGCAACAGCACATCTAGTACCTTAGAGATTTCTGTCACTTCCCCAGATTACCAGAGGCATGAACCCACTATCGAGCATAAATACTAACTCTTGGAGTTTCTAGCATCTACTTGGCCAAGATAGCTACTAACAATGGAAAGCATGCAAGATCTCAAATAACAAAGACATGATAGAATCAATAATCAATCTGCAATAGCATCTCAATATCCATCGGATCCCCGCAAACACAATATCTCTGGACTACGGGTACATGTAGTAGCTAGATGGCTGGTTCTCCTCCTTTGTGCTTTCATGTCGATATCTTGTGAGCTCCGTTCATGATCAAGATCATCTATTTGTAATTCTGCATGTTGTGTTGGCGAGGATCTGATGGATATTGAGATGCTATTTCAGATTGATTATTGATTCTATCATGTCTTTTTTATTTGTGATCTTGCATGCTTTCCGTTGTTAGTAGCTATTGATGACCCACAAGTATAGGGGGTGTATCGCAGTATTTTCGAGGGAAGTGAAACCCAAATTATTGATTCGACACCATGGGAGCCAAAGAATATTTATAAGCCTTAACAACTGAGTTGTCAATTCAGCTGCACCTGGAAACAATCTTGCTCACAGCAGTTTATCAGTAGCAACAGTTTTGTAGTAGCAATAGTAAAGTAAACACAGCAGTAACAATAGCAGTAATAGTAGGATTCGAGTGCGGTAGGCATAGGGATGGATGGACGGGCGTTGCATGGACAAGACAATTCACATGGCAATCAGAATATAGGGCAATTGCAGATAAATAAGATAAAGCATCCAAGTACTAGATAATCCTAGGCATGTGTTCCATATATAGTCATACGTGCTCGCAATGAGAACTTGCACAACATCTTTTTTCCTGCCAGCCTGTTTGTAGCGGGGCTTCTAGGGAACTACTGGCAATTAAGGTGCTCCTTTTAATAGAGCACCGGAGCAAAGCATTAACACTCTGTGAACACATGTGATCCTCACATCAAAGCCTTTCCCTTCCAGTTATCCCGATTTTTGTCACTTCGGGGCCATAGGTTCCGGACAACAACGTGTGTATACAACTTGTAGATAAGACCAAAAACAATACTATCATAATGAATCAATAACATGTCCAGATCTGAGATCATGGCACTCGGGACCTAGTGACAAGCATTAAGCACAACAAGTTGCAACAAAGTCATAAAGCACTAATAAAAGATACTAGGCACCATGCCCTAACAATCTGATGCCATTACATGAACGATCTCATCTAATCCCTACCATCGACATAGCCTACAGTGGGGGATTACTCACTCATAGATGGGAAAACATGGATGGTCGATGGAGAAGCGATGGTGATGATGGCGATGATCTCCTCCAATTCCCCATCCCGGCAGGGTGCCAGAACGGAGTTTCTCGTGCTGTTTCGTGGAATCTGGTGGTGGCGGCGGAGCGAAACTCCTTCTGGAAAAACGTCGAACCCCCCGAAGTTTTTAGGTTAGAAGGCTCCTTATAGGCGAAGAGAGAGGCCGAGGGGGTGCCTGGGGGGCCCACACCATACCCTGGCGCGGCCTGGCCTGGCCCGCGCCACCAGGTGGTGTGGCCACCCCAGGGCTCTTCTCCGTCTCGTATTCTGGCTCCTGGAGTCTTCGGGTGAAATAGGATTTTTGGCATATTTTCCGGGATTTTTCTTGATAGTTGATTTTCTGCACAAAAAGTAGACACCAAGGCAATTCTGCTGAAAACAGCGTCAGTTCGCATTAGTTGCATCCAAATCACACAAGTATAGAGGAGAAACAATAGCAAAAGTGTTCAGGAAAGTAGATACGTTTTGGACGTATCAACTCCCCCCAAGCTTAGCTTATTGCTTGTCCTCAAGCAATTCAGTTGAAAACTAAGTGCGATAAAAGAACTTTCACGAACACATTTGCTTCATATGATGTAAATATTCTCAGCAATGTGATCAACTACTTAGACAATCCATAATAAAGAGTATGCAGCTGAGTCTACTTAATAGTCATTGCAAGCTATGAAGAGATTCCAACTCAAGAATAATAACTAGCATAAAGCACGAATATAAGCAACATTACAATGCTCATAAACATGTATGATAGAGTGGTATCTCGCTTGCCTTTGATTATGAATGTCCAGGCACCTCTGAAGTTCAAGTGATGACTAGAAGTAAAGATATCAAGAATTCAAGCATCAAAGTCATAACACAAATAATCAAGTATTGGAACAAACACAAAGAATGACAACTATGCTCTCAAGAAGGTGCTCGGAGAATAAGTGCAGACTCAACAAGTAAAATGAAAAGGTTTTGAATAATTTTGAAAGGCTTCCAAATGCTGAAAGTATGGTACTTGTTAGCTTTGAGCTCTCATTGCCCCTATCATAAGCATCTTTAACCTGGTTAAGGTGAAAGTGAGGTCCAATCTGAGTTATATGCTTGACAGACTGTAAACTGAAAATCCCAAGTCCCTTGAGTACGAGGGCCGCTCCTCATGCTACTCAACTTTAGTTACTGGTAAGTTCTTGTCATCGTAAGTATGTGTGTATCATTGAGAACCGCCAACGGGGTACCCCTTGCCCTATGATATGGAAGAATCCCCATATCAAAATGACAAGGCAAGCAGACAATGAGTATCTCAGCAATCTTCTTATTTACCATGGGAAAATGGTGCTTTTTTCTCTCTTTCCTCTTTTCTTAAATCTCTCTCCTTTTTTTCTTTTTTCTCAATAGCTATAACTCTCTTTTTTTATAAGAAGAATGCTTCATAGATATCATTATGGTTACGCTGCAGGTTTCCACCATGTCAGCATGGATTAGACCAGCGGCCCAGGCGTTTCTCTAACACACATACATAACTCCATGGACTTACAAGCTCACCTTTTATTTCACACCGACGACATCCGCAAACAAAATAGCAAGATATCAACTGGGTATATATTTACAAGTGTTGAAAGCGTTCCCCGTGACAGCACGGTTCTGCTAATCCCCAGCCTATAATTTGCAAGCATATAACTTTCATGGAGAGTTCACAATGGTTCCGGTTTATTAAGTGTGGAAAATAAAGTGTGCCATCAAGTTCGTGAGAGCTTTACTAACTAATTTTCCCATAACAAGCAAACATTTTATTCGGAAGAACACAAGGCATAATGAATATGCACGGGAGTAGCAAGTGATGCTAATAGGTAGGTATGGTGGACACTTTGGAAATATTTGGTTTAGGGAGTTGGAAACATGAGTAAAACACTCAGTGGAAGTGAAGGCTAGCAACAGTAAGGGAGCGACAAACGAGAGAGCAATAGCTATCATTATCATGCTTGCAACAAAACAGGACTACTCATGGCATGAAAGTGATTCAAGATCCTCAAGGCAAAATAATTCATCAAGGCTTAACTGATCATTACAGTCATGTGCATGCGTGAGCATGTGCCAAGTCAATCAAATGAAACATTCAGAGGAGGATACCACGATGTCATCCCAATTTATGAATAGAGAAATGCAAGCAAACATTCATGAGACATGCTACAAACTATTAGCGAGCTGGAGCTAATCATAAGAAAGCAAGAACTACTACGCATCCAAAGAAAACATACACTCTACATGAACAGACTAAGCACGCCCACAGTGATGAGTATATGTACAAAAATGAAAACAAATAGAGTTTGTTACCAGCCTCTTACCACGCCTCAAGTTGTCATTGATCCTCATTATTGCTCTTCACTTGTGTGGCTTGAATAATAATATGAAACCAATAATCCACTGAGAACTGCCGAACCCTGTAGCAAACTTGCAAAAACCAAAGAAGAACGACAAATATTTTTGGTGTTTTCGATTTTTAAATAAGAACCAAAAGAGAAAAACAAGCAAAGCAAAATATTTTTGGGTTTTTCGAATAGTTCAAACAAAGCGAAAAGGGAAAAGCAAACCAAGGCAAAAAGAAGAAGCAAACCAAAGAGAAACAACAAAAATATTTTTGGTCTTTTTGTGTTTTTAGAAAGAAAAAGCAAAGAAGAACGAAAACTCAAAAGAGAACGAAAACATAAATATACAAAGTACCGACGCAACATGATATGGAGATGAGTGCGGTGTCGGCGTACCTCCCCCCAAGCTTAGGCTTTTGGCCTAAGTGGGTATCAATCCCAAGCTGGCCAGGATGAAGTATCACCGGGGTACAATGGGGAGGTACCCTCGTCCTGGTGCGAGCCCGAGTACGCCCTTCCATAATGTGCGGAGTAATCATAGGAGGGCGCATCCTCCTGGTGCTGCTCGTGGAAACCCAACAAGCGAAGCTGCTCGTCCACCTCCTCCTTGGAGCGCGACCACGGTCTCCTGTCAACACTAAACAAAGCAGGCTGTGGGAAAAGGATCTCCCTTTCATCCCTGTCAGTGAAAAGCATCCTATATACTAGATTGTTCAAATCAGAGGTAGAAGTGACAAAATGATGAGTTTTCATGGCAACAAGGTCGAGCCTCTGTGGTGCTAACATAGTATCATTGGGATCCACTGAAAGGCCTAATGCATTGACTACACGCGAGGCAATGATGCCCCCATAGATAGGCCCCCTAGCAGCTAGGCGGCGAGCAATAAGCGAGCCAAGATTGTACCGAGTATCATTGTTGAGCGCAGCTGCAAGGAAAGCTAAGTGATAGTTGGAGATATTACTAGTGTTCTCTCTACCCAATACGCTAGTGGCAAGATAATATGCAAAGTATCTAAGAGCAGGGAGTTGGATATTTCTTATCTTTCCGCGCTGTGCCACGCGGTCATCATCATTGGTCACCCCTCAGTAAAGCTCCAACAAATCAGCGGTTCGCCCTTGAATTTTCTTCATGGTCCCTGTCATATGCACACCTACAATACTGCAAAATCTCTCCAAAGGCATGGTGAAGGGCATATCATAGATTTTAAAAGAGACATTAGATTGATAGGATGTGCTAGTAAATGAGAAGCTCTCAACAAAAGTTTTGGTGAGCATAGCATATTGTGCACTCTCATCTTGCATATAAGAGGTCAAGCCAACCCTCTCAATCAGTAGCAATAAGTCATCAAGAATACCTGCAGCTTGCAAGAAAGTAAAACAAGGAAAAGAGGATGGGTGAGCATCTCCATCATCCCTTTCACCGCCAATACGTGTTGCAATGAGGTCTTCATTGTATGAAGGCCTAGCTTGAGAGTCTGTACTTGAGGGCCTCGACCTCCTAGGTGCATCACTCTCAAATATCTCTCCAAAAGTGTGGTTGTTCATGCTTGGTATTCTGAAATTTAAACACCTATCAAACAAGTGATTGCAAAGTAAATATAATAAAGGATTCTACTCATAGGGACTTGCAAGAGGCCTAAACATGCATCAAAACTATATCTCTAAGCATCAAACAAGCTTACAAGCTCTCATAACCAGTCACCTACAGCAGCAAAATACTCAACATATAATCCACTAAACACAAATCTACTTGGACAAGGGGATGAGTCACATACCAAGGAACAAATGCTCCAAATTTCAGAAAGAAAGATGGGTGAGCAAGGAGATTGCAGAAATCGAGAGCAAGCACAGAGAGAACGCAATTTTGAGCTATGAACTGGAGCTTACTCGGGATAGAGAAGAAAGTGGCAGGGAGAGAGCTAGTGGAGGGCCAGGGGTGGCCCACACCAGGGCATGGTGCCACCCAGGGCTGGCCGCGCCACCACATGGTGTGCCTGCCTGGTGGGCCCCCTGGTACCTACCAGGTACTCCTCTGCCCCTTTTTTCACGTAAAAATTTAATATGAATTTTCTGGAATTTTTTGAGACACTTTATTTTTGGGCATTTTTCAGAAATAGAAGAATGATTTTTCTGACAGACAGATTTTTTTTCTTTTGGAAACAAGATGCAAGGACAAAACAAGGCTAGAACTACAGAAGTTCTAGCATGCAAGCAACTAACAACACAAAGAAAACTAAACGAAAGCAAAAACTAAAATGCAAAGGATAGAAATAACGGAGATAATCATAATAAAAACATTGTTTTGTTCAATGGAATCCTTTTGTTAGCAAGGTTGATCAAGCCTTGCTACCAAAACAATTGCATATGAGACAAAACTTTGTATTTCACTAATGATTATGTTACCTCAACCTTGATAGCAATGGTCCCAATCATAATAGTTTCAAAATTTTCTCTTATTTGGGACAATATATTTCTCCAACTTGAATGCCTTCAACATGTTCAATTGAATTCAAACCATAAGTCCTTTCAATGTTCTTGGGGAAATAGATAGTATGCTCCTTGTCATTAACATTGAAGGTCACCTTTCCTTGATTACAATTAATAACAGCTCCTGCAGTATTAAGAAAAGGTCTCCCAAAAATAATAGACATATTATCATCTTCGGGCATTTCAAGCACAACAAAATCAGTTAATATCAAGCAATTGTGAGCCACCTGAACAGGTACATCCTCACATATACCCACAGGAATAGTGGTAGATTTATCAGCCATTTGCAAAGACATACCAGTTGGTATCAATTTTTCAAGCTGAAGCCTCTTGTAGAGAGAGAAAGGCATAACACTAACTCCGGCTCCCAAATCACACAAAGCAGTTCTAACATAACTGTTCTTAATAGAGCAAGGGATAGTTGGAATCTCTGGGTCTCCAAGTTTCTTAGGAACCTTACCATTGAAAGAATAATTAGCAAGCAAAGTAGAGATTTCTTCATTATGGATCTTCCTTTTATTCGAGATAATGTCCTTCATATACTTTGAGTAAGGAGGCAATTTAATAGCATCAGTCAAAGGAATTTGCAAGAATAAAGGCTTCATCCACTCACAAAACTTATTATAGTGTTCATCTTCTTTTGACTTGTGTTTCTTATTAGGGAAAGGCATAGGTTTTTGGACCCAAGGTTCTCTTTCACTACCATGTTTCTTAGCAATAAAATCTTCTTTGGTGTATTTAGTAGTCTTAGTGTGGTTTTCAGGTTCTTCTTCAACTTTTTCTTCATTAGGAACAACATTTTCTTCATTACCACTTTCAGTTTCAGCATCAGAGATAGATATACTATTAGGATCTATAGCAGGTTCAGAGGGTTCTATAACAGTTTTATGTTTCTTTTTTCCTTTTCTTACGAGTAGAACCACTATTTTCAGCTTGTTGAGAATCCTGTTCAATTCTTTTGGGATTCCCCTCAGGATATAGAGGATCCTGGGTAGCAGCACCACTTCTAGTTCTAATATTATAAGCATGTTTTTCTTTAGCAGCATTAACTAGAAAGTCTTTTTGCACTTTAACGAGTTGATCTATTTGAGTTTGAAGCATTTGAAAGTGTTTAACAATCATTTTAACATCATTAGAGGTTCTTTCCACAATATCTTTCAACTCAACAGGAGCTCTAGTGTTTTCCATTAGATGATTTTGCACCCTTTTATTAAAGTTATCTTGCTTAACAATAAAGATATCAAATTCTTCTAAGCATTGATTAGGAGGTTTCAAGTAAGGGATATCACCTTCATCAAAGTGTTGGAGAGAGTGTACCTCAAGAGTGGGTGAGTAGGGAATAGGCTTACATAATTCTTCTATAGGGGTAAATTCTTGACATCTGCAGCTTTAATTCCCTTCTCCTTAAGACATTTCTTAGCTTCCTTCATCACTTCATCATTTAATTCGATAACTCCCCTCTTCTTTGATGTTGGAATAGGCACGAGAATAGATGGTTCAGGTACAATTACTTTAGGTATAGCTTGTTTAGGAGGAGTCCAATCTTCATAATTCTTGCTTATTTTAGCCATTAATTCCTCAGCTTCCTTCGGAGTCCTATTCCTGAAAACACAATCAGCACAACTATCTAGGTATGTCCTAGATTCCTCAGTTAGTCCATTATAAAATATATCAAGAAGCTCATTCTTAGGTCATGGACTTCTAGCCTGTGCATGAATCAAACACAAAACCTTGCCCAAGATTCAGGCAATACCTCTTTTTCTCCCTGTTTGAAATCAAAAAGTTCTGGCAAAATAGCATATCTAGCACTTGGAGGAAAATATTTCTGCAAGAAAGTACTAATCAAGCACTCAGGGCTATCAACAGATCCAGGAGGTAAATTACTAAACCAAGTTTTAGCTTCTCCTTTCAGTGAAAAGGGAAAAATCTTAGCAACAAAGTAAGTACGCATCTTAATATCATCAGAAAACAAGCCACTCATGGTAGAAAGTTCATTCATATGTGCTACCGCACTTTCATTCTTAGTCCCACAAAAAGGTTCTTTTTCGATAATAGCTATGTAAGATAGATCGAGAGAGAAATCATAATCTTCATCTGTAATGTTTATGGGAGAAGCAGCAAACTGAGCAACAGGAGATAATTTGGGTCTAATAGTATGCCTCTCAAGGAGACTCTTAGCAGCGCTCCTATCATGGGTGTTCTTACATTCTTTAATAAACTCATCGGTCATCTCAACATAATCTTCTTCAATATCATAACTCTCACTAGACTCAGGTGAGCTAACAGGTGTGGTAGTGTATTCATTAGGAGTTTCGGTATTTCCAGCTATAGTTCTAGCAATCGTAACATCTAGGAAAGGACCTAATGAACCACTCTTATCAAGCACAGTAGAAGCAGCATCACAAGCATCAGAAGTTTCAGATTCAGCAGTAGTAGCAGTGTGTGTAGCATGTGTATGTGGTGGTGTAACGAGCTTACTTATAACAGATGGTGAATCAAGAGCAACAGAGGTGTTTAGAACCGTACCTCTTCTTGTAGTGAATGGTAAAATAGGAACCTTGCCATCACGAGACTTACCCATGATGGATGGATAGCAGCGAACAATAGAAAATCCAAGTGAACTTGATAAATAAAGCTATGGTCCTCGGCAACAGCGCCAGAAAATAGTCTTGATGACCCACAAGTATAGGGAGTGTATCGCAATATTTTCGAGGGAAGTGAAAACCAATTTATTGATTCGACACAAGGGGAGCCAAAGAATATTTATAAGCCTTAACAACTGAGTTGTCAATTCAGCTGCACCTGGAAACAATCTTGCTCATAGCAGTTTATCAGTAGCAACAGTTTTGTAGTAGGAATAGTAAACCAGCAGCAGTAGTAAAGCAAAGACAATAGTAACAAAAGCAGTAAACACTGGGATTCGAGTGTGGTAGGCATAGGGATGGATGGAAGGGCGTTGCATGGACAAGACAATTCACATAGCAATCAGAACATAGGGCAATTGCAGATAAATAAGATAAAGCATCCAAGTACTAGATAATCCTAGGCATGTGTTCCATATATAGTCATACGTGCTCGCAATGAGAACTTGCACAACATCTTTTGTCCTGCCAACCCGTTTGCAGCGGGGCCTCTAGGGAACTACTGGCAATTAAGGTGCTCCTTTTAATAGAGCACCGGAGCAAAGCATTAACACTCTGTGAACACATGTGATCCTCACATCAAAGCCTTTCCCTTCCGGTTATCCCGATTTCTGTCACTTCGGGGCCATAGGTTCTGGACAACAACGTGTGTATACAACTTGTAGGTAAGACCAAAAACAATACTATCATAATGAATCAATAACATGTCCAGATCTGAGATCATGGCACTCGGGACCTAGTGACAAGCATTAAGCACAACAAGTCACAACAAAGTCATAAAGCACTAATAAAAGATACTAGGCACCATGCCCTAACAATCTGATGCCATTACATGAACGATCTCATCCAATCCCTACCATCCTCATAGCCTATAGTGGGGGATTACTCACTCATAGATGGGGGAAACATGGATGGTCGATGGAGAAGCGATGGTGATGATCTCCTCTAATTCCCCGTCCTGACAGGGTGCCAGAACGGAGTTTCTGGTGTTGTTTCATGGAATCTGGTGGTGGCGGCGGAGCGGAACTCCTTCTGAAAAACGTCGAACCCCCCAAAGTTTTTAGGTCAGAAGGCTCCTTATAGGAGAAGAGAGAGGCCGAGGGGGTGCTTGGGGGCCCACACCACCCCCTGGCGCAGCCTGGCCTGGCCTGCGCCACTAGGTGGTGTGGACACCCCAGGGCTCTTCTCCGTCTCGTATTCTGGCTCCTGGAGTCTTCGGGTGAAATAGGATTTTTGGCATATTTTCCGGGATTTTTCCTAATAGTTGATTTTCTGCACAAAAAGCAGACACCAAGGCAAATCTGCTGAAAACAGCGTCAGTTCGCATTAGTTGCATCCAAATCACACAAGTATAGAGGAGAAATAGTAGCAAAAGTGTTCGGGAAAGTAGATACGTTTTGGACGTATCAGCTATCTTGGCCAAGTAGATGCTAGCAACTCCAAGAGTTAGTATTTATGCTCGAAAGTGGGTTCATGCCTCTGGTAATCTGGGGAAGTGACAGAAATCTCTAAGGTACTAGATGTGGTGTTGATACTAGGGAGAAAACAACAATCCTTTGTTCATAGAACAATCGTATTGTTTACTTTACACGCAATTGGTAAAGCAATAATCTGTTGCTTGCAACTTAATACTAGAGGGGGTTCGGATGATAACCTGAAGGTGGATTATTAGCCATAGATGCAGTTCGATGGCGGTCTATGTATAATGTTGTAATGCCCAATCAAGTTCCAAAGGAGTAAAGATGATTAGTATATGCATGTATTGCTTTCTCGATGTTTGTCAATTGCCCCGCTATAATTTGTTCACCTAGCATGTTATCTATCTTAAGGAGAGCCACCTCTAGTGAACTATGGATCCCGGTCCTTTCTTTTACATACAATCTACAAACTATTTACTGCTTTGTGTTTACTTTCTACAAACTATTACTTCCTTCCATTCGATACGTTTAATCCTTTGTTTTCAGCAAAACCGGTGAGATTGACAACCTCATCGCAAGTTGGGGCAAAGTTCTGTGGTTGTGTTGTGCAGGTCTCCACGTTGCTACTAGCACCGGTAGTGCGCCCTGCCAAGGCTCAGTTAGCAACAACTTTGGGATGTTTCCTTGCTCCTACTGGTTCGATTAAACCTTGGTTTCATAACTGAGGGAAACTTACTGCTGTGCTCATCATACCTTCCTCTTGGGGTTCCCCGACGAGCTCCACATCAACACCGAGCCATCAACCAGCATATTCCGAGTTGAAGCAAGTCATCATGCAGGAAGCTCATCATACTCTTTATTCTATCCATCCCGGAGGAACAAAGATGTATCAGAATTTGAAGGAGCAATTTTGGTGGCACAAGATGAAGAGAGAAATGAGAAGCTACATAGCCAAGTGTGATATCTATCAGAGAGTCAAAGCAGAACATCAGCGACTTGCAGGACTTTTGCAACCATTACAGATTCCGGAATGGAAATGGGATTATGTAGGAATGGATTTCATCACAGGTTTGCCTACCTCTAGTAGGGGAAATTACTCTATTTGGGTCATAGTTGATAGACTGTCTAAGGTAGCCCATTTTATACCTGTCAAGCCCACCTACCAGAGTTCGAAGCTAGTAGAGCTATACCTTGCTAGAATCGTCAGTTTGCATGGAACCCCTAAGACCATAGTGTCGGATCGAGGAACCTAGTTTACCTCAAGATTTTGGCAGGAAGTCCAAGAAGGATTAGGAACCAAGCTGAACTTCAGCACAGCTTATCACTGGCAAACCGATGGACAAACTGAAAGACTCAACCAAATCTTAGAAGATATGTTGAGAGCTTGTGTGCTAGAATATGGATCAAAATGGGAAGATTGTCTGCCTTTCGCAGAATTCTCATACATCAATAGTTATCAAGCTAGTTTGCAAATGGCCCCCTTTGAATTTCTGTATGGAAGGAAGTGTCGTACCCCCTTAAATTGGTCGCAAGTAGGAGAGAGTCGGATCTTCGGACCCGACATCCTACGAGAAGCTGAAGAGAAAGTTCACAAAGTCCGTGAACACCTCAAGACCGCCCAATCTAGACAGAAGAGTTATGATGACAAAAGACGTCGAGACCTGACCTTCAATGTCGGAGATTCTGTATATCTCAAAGTATCACACTTGAAAGGAATGCAATGTTTTCAACTTAAAGGGAAGTTATCCCCCAGATATATTGGACCCATCAAGATTTTGAATCACCGAGGAGAAGTATCATATCAACTGGAACTGCCGGAGGAGATGTCTGCCATACATGATGTGTTCAATATCTCATAATTTCGAAAATGCCTAGAAGTTCCGGAGAAGACCGAAGTGTTCAAGAACATCGATCACCAAGCCATAGATATCAACAAGGATCTAACCTATCGTGAAGTACCCATCTGTATTTTGGAAGAAGCCTTCAGAACCACCAGGACCCGGAGTATCAAGTTTCTCAAGATCTAGTCGAGTAACCATACTGAAGAAGAAGCTACTTGGGAGCGAGAAGATTACATTAGGATTGAGTTTCCAAATCTCTTTAGTTCCTAGTTTTTCTTAAATCTCGAGACGAGATTTTGTTTAAGGAGGGAAGGTTTTTAACACCCCAAAAATATTAATCTAGATGAGCAAGTTCTAATCACCCAAGTTTAGGGTTAACAAAAACTTTTCTTATTAAATCTAATATGAGTGTATGTGTGAATTCAATTAGTGTATGAATGAGTGCAATTACCATGTTTGATTGCTACAAATGATAAGGAATGAGTTAAAGACGAATATTAAATCATCTAGGCCATCAACAAACAAAATCAAAAGAAAAGAAAATCAAATATAAATCATATAAGCAAATGGTCATTTTGACCAAAATTGTCCACTAGACCACTTTGAGTGTTTCTAGTAAAAGATTTCTAACAGAAACTTTCCCAATTATTTTCACCCCTTGCTAGATCAAGTAAAAGTGAATCCAAGCCCACTTTACAAACTAACAGAAATAAATTCTAAATCATTTTAAAGGGAATTGCAAAATTGAATCAAGTTCATATGCATAGATCACTTTTTTTCAAAAACCACTGAAATCAATTCCCCATGACTTTTCCCAGCAACCATAGACACCTAAGCAAGTAACAAGATCACTCACCAAAATTCATCCAAAAATTCAAACTTTGAATTCATGCGGCCATTTGGTCGAGCACCTGGCAGACACCAGTAAACACTTGCCTAACTTCTACTGTTCTGAGCAGTAATTGATCGCCACTAGTGCCTCAATTGTCTCCCCTGGTCTCCCCTAGTGCCTAGCAGCGTAGTGGACAAGCTCCCCCTTTGATGTTCGCACCAGTGCAGCGCCGCCCGAGCTCGCCATGCCAGTCGACCATGCCCCACTCGCCACAGACCGCACCGCCCTCTCCCACGATGTCCAGGAGACAGGCGCCACTCCACCGCCACCCTCTGTCCACCCCTCGACCAGAGACACGCTGTGGACCAGCCGTGATCGCCGCGCCCACTTCTTTGTCTGCCATGCCGAGAGCATGCCAGAGCGCCACAGCCGACACACGCACACATGCCGCGCCTCGCTCTCTCCGCGCGTGCATGCACTCAACGTGACCCCAGCTACCACCTAGACATGCCCGTTTGCCACCGCGCGAACCGTAGACACTGTGCGCTGTCTCGAACGCCGATGTTCCCGCATAGAGCATGTACCGCTCCCGACCGTTCTCGACCGCCCCTTGCCGCGCCATCACTCGCATGACAACCGCCCTTAAGCACCGCATCGACCCCTACCCTCAGCCACACCGATAGCCCTCTGTAACAATGTCGCCGACGAGCCCGAGCCATGCCGCTCTGCCCCTCTCGCCTGTGTATAAATAGAGGCCACCCTAGCCCCAATTCCCCACACAATCTCACTCCCCTCTCTCTCAGAAACCTCCCACATTTGTCCCCGGAGCAAGGCGAGCACCACATCACCGGAATTTCACCAGAGCCCGCCGTTGCAGAGGAGAAGAGGAACTGGAGCTAGGAGCCGCCCTAGGAGCCGCCGCGACCACCATTAGAACCGCAGTCGATGACAACCTCATTTGCCCCATCGCCGACCTTAGTTGGATCCCAGGTGATCCCCCACGTACCCCCACCGTCGTGTTAGGGTTCAGTTCTAGCCGGCGCGGTGCGACGGAGATGACGAACCACAACCGTTAGATCCTAGTTTAATCGTAGGGCTGAGTTTCAAACTTACCATTTCAGCTTAATTGAGTCGCTGACGAGTAAGACCCGCCTGTCAGCAGCCCGTTGCGCGTGTGCCGCGTAGTTGGGCCAGCCCAATTAGTTTCCCGTGCAGAGCCCGTTGATTCAATTAAACTTTTTCCATTTTAGTTAAAACTAGATTCTGTCAGTAGATACAAAAATCAATTCAAAGAGATTCACCAAACCAAATTGCATGATTCCAATTTTGTTAGAAAGGTATTCAAAATATCTATCCAAGCCCGTTGGATTCAAACCATTTGAAATTATAGATCACCTATACCAAAAATAACAATGCAGAGACTTTTCCAACTTCAAACATTTTTCAAAAATCAACCATATATGCTTTTGAGTTGATTCCAACTCTCAAGAATCACATTTGACAAGATCTATCTGAATATGTAAAAATATTTAGGTTTACACGCAGTGATCTTGTACTAGTACCAAAATAATGCTATATAGGCATTTCTAGTCACTTTAATTTTATTAATTATTAATATTAAACCTTATAAAATGTGATCAGCACTTTAAATCACATTCCCAAGTATTAGATTATGTGGTGATGACATGTTTCAACATCATCCCATATTTTAATTGGATAATATTAAATCTTAAGTATTTTTTCAATGAGTAGAAATTACTTTTCCAAAATAAGATAAATAAGACTAGGCCTTTATTTCATGTGATGATTGTGATGATGCTAGATCATCTAGTGTGAGCCTTTGTGTGCTAAATAGAAGTAGTTAAGTATTGTTTGGTGATTGTGTACCTCGTATTCATTTATAGATGCTAGTACCGACCGGGCTACGAGGAGGAGGAGTACTACGAAGGAGAAGAAGAAGAGAACTTCAACCACTACACTACTCAAGGCAAGCCTAACACTACAAGTTAACTATGCAAGTCATCCTTGCAAGATAACCTATGCAAGATGCATTAGGCATGCTTTGGTTATGCAACCTTGATTATACCAATCCCAAGTTTTACTTGCAAGCTTTATTCTTTTACTTTTACCAAAGTTCTTTACCTTCAATTAGTGATTTGTGATTATTGGAAAAATAGGATAGATGCCATAAAGAGTATAAAACTAGGCCTAGGTAGTTATACTTAGATGCCATAAAAAGCATAAAACTAGATTTGGATAGTTACACTTGATTAGCACCCCTTATTAGTGACACCATCATTGCTAGTTGCTAGTGCTAAACTACTACTGATCACTTAGATGGGAATACTTGGAGAAAATGATTATGAAAACCTTGGAATGATGGTTCATTCTATTGAAATATTTTGACAGGTGTTATGAACACAAAATGATTTAATGATGAAACTTCTTGAGGCATGAGCCTTGATTTTGATAAAAACTGATGGTTGGGTTCGGACGCGATACCATTCCAATTTTACCATACAACCACAATACCTGAATTGGGTAGGGCTTAACTGGAAGTTTATATGCCTTAGTATGGGTTCTCTCGCGGAAAGAGGTTGAGCTGAGGCTACCTTGTGAATGTCAATGTCCACCTATGTAGTGCCCAGGATGGCATATGGCCATGGCTGGGAGGCCAAGCTCATAGGGGAGGTGCCTATACTAGAGTGTGTAATTGAAAGGTTATGATTGGTTATTCGCATACTAAGTATGATGATTCAGGTTATCCCTAACGGATGCATCGAATTTTGTGGTGAAAGTGTACCACCTCTGGAGAGTGTCAAACTATTCGAATAGCTGCGTCCGCGGTCATGGAAAGTTGGAGTGGCCATAATGTTCCATTGTCAGATGTTTTCAAAAATGACTTGTGAATTGAACTATGAAGTTGACTTGACCACAACAGGGTTGTGGACATCAAAACTAGGTTCCCACTTAGGTGATGCAGAACAATTAAATTAGGTGCTTTACTTTTGAACTCCTTATGAAATAAACCTGGCTTTTTGCAAACAAACCTAGAGCTTAAGATTCCTACTAGAACTACCTGACTTGTTAGTGATAGTTTGCGAGTACTTGAAGAGTACTCATGGCTTTGTCCCTGGCTATTCCCGTGGCCAGACTATGAGGAGGACTACCAGGAAGATGGACAACAGGAGGTCTATGACAACTAGGATCATCTCCCATCGTCAGCATTGCCTGTGACCCTGAAGATGGAGCCCCTACTATGTTTACTTTCCGCTGCTTTGATTGTATTAAGACTGGATCATGAGATCCTTTATTTGTAAGACCTTTATTATGGTTTGTAATGGATGATGCACTATGGTACCAATTCTGTTATGTCTCGCAAAAATGGTAATCCTGGGATTGCGATGTATGGCATAACAAGCATCTAGGATTAAAAATCTGGGTGTTGACAGCTTCCAACCCTTTCATTTTTTTCCAGATCCATCTGGTTCGGATAATGACGCAATAGTTCAATATGCATAGAATATCCAGAGATTTTAACTCAATCTTCTTGATACGGCCATCAAGGCTATCAAGAGAGGCTTGTATCTCCTTTCCTTGATGCTTCAGCTTGTCCAAATAAGACTCTCCTTCTTCCTTAGGATTGGGTTGTACTTCTTCAAAATCACCACCTTTCCCTATCATGAAGATAAATACATTGCGCCCGTCCTTGTTCATCTCCATCAGATTGAATCCATCTTCAGCTCCTAGTTGATTGCACCAGGCTTTTTCCTCTATCTTTTCTTCAACGGCTATCTTATTTACATCTTCTGAGATCACGCCCCTCGAGGAGGGCCTTTGAAAGTCTCCCTTAGCTTGAGCAATGTCCCAAGGTTTAGACATAACTGTGAGGTTCTTAGAGGATGGGGAGCAATGTCGGTGAGATCTATTGACAAGAGAAGAATAAAGACCTTTGGGAGTCTTATCAAGGGTTATAAGTAGGGAAAACTCGTAATAGAAGTAAAAGAGCCGACTAAGAAAATAATCCCAACAAAATAGGAAATGAAAGGAGAAAAAGGTAAGAAATTGAGTCGGTAATGACCAATAGTACGGGCACTGCTGATGTCTACGCACACTTCTATTCTTGTAGACAGTGTTGGGCCTCCAAGTGTAGAGGTTTGTAGAACAACATCAAGTTTCCCTTAAGTGGATCACCCAAGGTTTATCGAACTCAGGAAGGAAGTGGTCAAAGGTATCCCTCTCAAGCAACCCTGCAATCAAGATACAAGAAGTCTCTTGTGTCCCCAACACACCCAATACACTTGTCAGGTGTATAGGCGCACTAGTTCGGAGAAGAGATAGTGAAATACAAGTAATATGGATGATTATAAGTGGTAATTGCAATCTGAAATAAGAGTGGCAGCAAGCAAACATGTAATAGAACTGATTATAAATGGTGTTTCAATGCTTAGAAACAAGGCCTAGGGATCATACTTTCAGTAGTGGACACTCTCATATAAATATCTTCTCTTTATGATACTACCCTGAACTACTCACCGGTTGGACGATGTAGGGCTATAACAGCATACCTTAAAGTTCGCATTGCCCATCTAGATAACCCCTCACTGTCACCTTGAGCGCTAGATGGTTCCAACAAACACCATAATCTCATAGAGACATCCAACTCAAATTATACTCATGATAAGTATTTATGTAACCTTAGCCAAAGTGCCACACGGTGTGCACACTGTCAACTTCATAGACATGGGGATAAGCAGGGATTCATTAAAGCACTTGAGTAGCAGAATAGATCTATATATTACAAAGCTCATGATCTCATAAGATCAGGCATGGAGAGAGAGATGAACACATAGCTACTTGTAGAGCCCTTAGCCTCGAGAGAGAACTACTCCCTCCTCATCATGAGAGTCAGCAACAGCGATGGAGATGGTGGTGGAGTCGATAGAGATGGATCTGGGGGCACTTCCCCATCCTGGAAGGGTGCCGGAATAGAGACTTCTGTCCCTCGAATCTCCTCTTCGGTGGCGGCGGCACTGCGGAACTTTTCGTGGAATTTTGATCTGGTACTTAGGGTTTTCGTCCCAGGGGGAATATATACGCTAAGAGGCAAGGTCGGTTGGTGCCCGAGGCGGCCACACCACCCCCTGGCGTGGCCTGGCCTAGCCCGTGCCACCAGGTGGTGTGGGCCCCTCGTGGCCCCTCTCCATCTCGTCTTCTGGTAAAATAGGAACTTTCGCTTTTGTCCCTTCCAATTCCGAGAATATTTCTTTCCGAGCTTTTCTGAAACCAAAAACAGCAGAAAACAGGCAACTGACACTGCGTCATCTTGTTAATAGGTTAGTTCCATAAAATGCATAAAAGTATCTCAAAATGTAGACAAAACATAAGATAGTTGATATAAAACAAGCATGGAGCATCAAAAATTATAGATACGTTTACGACGTATCAGCTGCTTGTACAGCGCGCCCATATCCGACATACTTCCAAAAAATCAACCTTCAAACATCGGTAAAAATCTTTCCAAATAAACGGTACGGGCATATTTGCTCTGTACGGCCCGCCCGTACTAGATAGTTACCGACTTTTCTGAGGAACTTCTCCAATTATCACCTATGAATTCTTAGTGTTTTATCTGCTAGCATAATTGTCATATCAATATCTTCTAATTTAGGTGGTTTGAGTTCATCCTAGATGTCTAAGTAAAAATTATAAGGGATGACGTTAACAGCTGTTCCAATATCACAAAGGCCATAATAAGAAGATTCACCATAGGTGCAAGGGAGAATAGGTTTACCAACATTTTTTGCTTTTACCTTACCCTCAACAAATTGAGATGCTTCGTTCTCTAGTTCAACTATATCGCAATGTGCATATATAGTCAATATATCTTCTTTAGTTACCTCACCCATATCCTGCATGCTCCCTTGAACGACTTCTTCTATCTTTGCCTCTTCTTCTATCTTTTTCAAGACCATCCTTTCCTCTTCAAGTTGTTCTTCAAGTTATTGGGTCACCATGTGTTCTCTCACCGTCCTTGAGAAAGGAAGTGGATCGGCATAGGTTGCCTTTTCGTTTGATGGATCTATAGGGGCCACAATTTCCATTTCTACATCTTCAACTTGCTTAGGTGGCGGAGTATATTGAAGCCATTCTTTCTTTGTAACTTCAATGTATTCTGTAAAAGACTGAAGGATTTGCAAGATAATATCATCATCAAGTTGAAGTTCATTAGCAGGTTCCTTAACCTTACTGTATTCCCTGTAAGCATTGAGACAATCATATTCAAGTTCTATACCTCCTTCGCTGCCTAGATCAAACCCCCAAGTTTCTCTATTATGACGAATTGTTTCTAAAAGTTCTCAAGCTTTAGTTATAGTTAGTTCCATAAACGAACCTCCAAATTTGATTCAAGTTCATGCTTTATTTCTTGGTTAAGTCCCCCATAGAAAATGTGTAAAACATACCATTCAGGTAAACCATGATGAGAACATCTATTAAGAATAGATTTATACCTTTTAAAATCTCGTACCAAACCTTCTCCTAGGCGATTCTTGAAGTTCGTGATCTCCCTTCTTACCTCAGCTGACTTAACTTTGGGAAAGAATCGAAATATAAATTATCCTTTAAACTTTTACCAAGTATCAATTTTAAGTGTTGGTTAGAGATTGGCTAAACAATTTTAGTTTTAATTCATCATCATAATAGCCTTTCAGTTTAAGTGTCCAACATAAATCGGTAAAATGCATTAAATGGGCATAAGGATCCTCATCAGGATCACCTCCTTCAAAAAAATCTCGTGAATAATAGCGATCAAAAGAGGGTTAACCTCGTATTCCTATTTGCTTCCCCTCGGGAATTCCTTGAGGAATCCTTTATTAAACTTCCTGAGGTATTTGGTTGGATTAAGCTGATTCATCATCCCAAGTGTAGTCATGGTGTTTACCTGAAACTAGTAAAAAACTTTAGTAAAATAATTAGTAGAACTAATAACTAAGAAAAAATACTAAAAGCACTTAGCTCCCCGGCAACGACGCTAGAAAATAGCCTTATGACTACAAGTTCACAGATCAATTGTAGCTAGTTTCGAAATAAGAGTATCAAACCCACATAGAGATATTTGGTTAAGGTCTTTATGCCCCTCATCACTATCTACCAAAGGATACTTGTAAGCTGCCTTTGATCTCAAGTAAAGGGTTTAAAGGGTGTGGTAATTGAATGCAAGAAAGTAATGAAAACAAATAAATAAAGTAACAAGTACGTTGGGATTGGTGTTGGAACTCAATAAGGCTCAAATTTTCTCGGGCTATAGGATAGACCTCTAGCATATGATAATTACTTATAATTAGGATAACCTATATCTTTCGTCATGATTTGTATGGATAGAGTTCCGTAATAAGATGTTCACCAACAAGTCTCGCGAGCAAGCCACTTCTACGAATCTTGTGGTGAGGTCACCTATAAATAACCACTGCGATGCCTGCGAGCAAGTCACTTCTATATACCACCACAATTAAGGGTTTCCCCATGGATATTATTATAAGCTTAGTGAATCTCTATTTTACCCTCATTTGACCATGTAGGTTATAAGCTGGTGATTGTAGTCACAAAGTAGCACCGAACATTCTCCCCCCATACATGTACAAAGGGTATTTCTCTCTTTTTAGTCCCGAAGGAAAATGTTATTTGGTCGACTTCACATACCATCTAAAGAGAGAGATCTAACACAATAGCATAGATCAAGTAAAGATCAAAGACCAAAGTTATAGATCATCTTTATTTCATTTCATAATAATACTAGGGTTTCTCCATCTCCTAAATAACAAAAGCAATCAACAACATCATTATATTCATATGGATAGATTGAAAGTGCAAAGGTAAAATCAAGTGCAAACCCACATATGTATTTGGAATTATAATAAGATCTAAATAGATAGAGAGGGGATAATGCTAATGATAGAGATGCAGTGGTTGACAATAAAGGGGATGATGTGTTGTCCTCCGATGATCCGTGTAGCAGTAAGGATTTTCCCTTCTCCAAGTTCCTCCTTCAGATTCCTTCCTAGTGTGATGTTTTGTAGCTGGAGGTGTCTGTAAATGTCGGATCACAGATCCGTCTTCACGTGGTGAGATTATTTGACGAGGCGGACGTTCTAGAAAGCAGTATGGGCAGAGGGTACGGGCAAGCTCCGCCCGTACTGCAGGTCGTTAAATCTTCTGGAACCTCTCCTTGCATCCTCTCTTCTCCTAGGAGCGTGGAAAATCATTTAAATGAAATTTATCACTTACAGATATCATATTATTACATAACATAATAGTTCCAATTGAAATATTTACAAAAGACTTAATAATTTGGAAACCTATTGAAACAACGGTAGAAGGTGCATGCGAGCGCCGTAAAATAAAAAAATTCCTAACTCTACTCACGCAAAAACATAAGGTAAGAATGTTTAAAAAATGGACTCATCACGGGTGCAGAGGCATCTCATGCCCGAAACAGCTCTCACCACGTGTGGTCCTGCCCGCGTACTGTGAGGACGGCCCCATGGTGCGTGCGGCCCACCTTCCAGCAGCGCGGGGTACGACGTCAACCACGACACACATACACGTTAGGGAATCTTGCGCCCTGGCTGGCAGCGGGTACGGCCTCCCGGAAGAGCAGGGCTCCATTACGATGGTGCCACGCGTACTTTTGGTCGTCCATCCCACGGACTAAAAGAATCGGTACGACATGGATAATAGTTTGAGTCAAAATATTCTAGCACCATTATTTACTCTAATAGCAATGCTAGTGGTAGATCCTACACTCCCTAGCCCCCTTGCAGTTTCATAACATTTTACATCACGTATGTCTCATGTTTGCATCCGTATTTTAATTTTTAATCTTTTGCACATACAAACACAACTCTCGCAAAACACTTCACCCTGGAATCAAAGATAACTTCCAAGTATTGTTTGGTAAACGGTAACTAGAGGCATAAATACCTCTTCGTAGTTCGATACTCTTATTTCGAAACTAGCTACACGGTGTATGTGCTCTTGCAGTAATCATACAATGATAGATGATCATACAATGATATATGACTTGTATAACAGAAATACATATCACTAAAAATACTATTATATCTACATAGCCATAGCAATCATATAATGTTAAGCGCTCACACCCTAATAAGGATTCTAAATTTGTGATATATACCATACAGCCAGTTGTCAAAAGCATTTGCAACCTATGTGGCGGAGACAGTTAGAACCTATTTGAACGACTGACCATATAGAACGAGCAAACATACAATTAAGAACAAGTGCTTAATTTTTCATGACGAAGACAAAAGAAACACTTTGTACTCCCATTGCAGTTGCATTTTACAAGGTTATCCTTGGTAAGTATTACTCCTTTACGAAGGTACCACATAAAAATATTATTTTTAGCGGTACCTTCATTTTTATAGATATTCTTATTATTAATGATTGTGATCTCCAGATGGACAAGTGCTCTATACATGGAATCAAATGAGAAAGTTTTGTTATGTAGATTCCAACAAATTCCTTTGATCCCTTGCAAAAGTTGGACCAATGCCAACCACCCTAATAAAGTATTTCGTGCAAGTCAAGAGCAATTAAATCTCGTATAAACGTCACATTTGGTGGAGATGTCTCTAAATAGCAATTATATCATTTTTGTGATAGACAATATTATACACTGCTAGATATTGTTCCCAGAACGTGGTATTACATAACCATTTATCCTCCCATAGTCTAAATTCCAAGCCATATCCTTAAATAAAATGATCTAGAGTGCAAGAAATGTTTCTTCATCAATATTAAACCAATCCAAAAGTGTGAGTCATCTGGTTTCCAATATACCAATGACAAAACTTACGAGACCATATATTTCCTTTTTGGTAGAGTTTTTCAAACTCCGTCATCGGTAAGAAGCTTAAAAAGTCATTTCCCAAGAAGGGCTCTATTTTCAACATGTAATTCATGAACATTAGACCCTTCCCCATATTTAGGTGAGAAGACAACACTCCATCTAGCAAGTAAATATTCTTTCCACTATCCCCAATACAAACAAATCTTTATTGGAAGCAATCCAATATGTGCAAGAATGCTTTAAGTAACCAGGAAAAATAAATCATACATGGTACCATATTACTACTCCCTCCATCTGTAAATAAGTGTACTTCTAGGCTCTAGCATTGTCCTAACTCAAACTTATAAAGTTTGACTAATTTGGTACCACTAGATCTATTTTCAAATTTTATTTTATAATATATCAATTTTATGTTACGTGTGTTGCTATATTTATCTATAAAGTTAGTCAAATTTGATAAAGTTTGACTTAAGCAAAAGCTAGAAGTACACTTATTTGCAGACTAAGGGAGCAGTCCTGAATTAATAAGAACCAATCTTTCACTAAGAGATAGTATATTTCATTTCTAACTGCTTAGGCCTTTCTCTAGCCGAGAGTGTTTTTGTTCGACGTTTGTTAGTCTTTGATAATTGATGACCCACAAGTATAGGGGGTGTATCGCAGTATTTTTGATAAGTAAGAGTGTCAAACCCAACAAGGAGCAGACGGTGTTGACGAGTGGCTTGGATCAGGAATTTCCTATCAATACTTAGCAAACGGATTTTTAGGGTTTTTAGATCATGCAGATAAATAAAGTGCGAGTAAATAAAAGATAATAATGATAATTGCAGCAGGTGGCCTAATCCTTTCTTTAGCAAAGGACAAGCCGGTTGTATTACTTAAGATGATCAAACGTTCTCGAGGACACATGGGAATACTGTCAAGTGTTTTTGCTTTATATAGTTGATTAATCTTCTCTAGTTGGATAAGTGTTGTGTGGATGAACCTGTGCTAATGTACTAACCTTCCTAGGACTAATACATACTTGTGATTATACCACTTGCAAGCATACGCAACTACAAGAAAGTAATTAAGATAGAAACCTAACCACGGTCTTAAACTCTAAGATCCTACACTCTCTTGTTTAAAGGTTTCCTAACGGGGGTTTAGGTTTCTGTCACTCCGGCAACCCCTACGATTAGTAGCCAAATACACAATACATTCCCCTATACCCATAAAGGTGAAGTATCATGTAGTCGATGTTCACATGACACCACTAGAAGAATAACACCACAACTTAAATATCAAACTATTGAATCTTTCTCAACACAATTCCACTACTAGCAACGTGACTTCTCCCATGTCCTCAAGAACTAAACGAACTACTCATGAGGCATCATATGGATCAAGATCAGAGATGAAATAATGATAAGTAACAATCTGAACATGAACGATAATTCAATGGTTTCACTCAATAGCATCAACTATAACAAGCAATTAACACCGGGAAAGTTTCCCCTAAGAACTATGCAAGATTCAACCCAATTGTTATAGCGGTATGGAGTGGTGATGAGAGTGATGATGAAGATGATGATGGAGATGATGATGATGATCCCTATGAAGTCCAGCTTGATGACGGTGTTGATGGCGACAATCTCCCCTCTCCTGGAAAGAATTTCCCCGGCAGATTTCTGCCTGCCATAGAGCTCTTTCTCTCTCTGCAGTTTTCCGCCCCGCAGAGGCGGCGGAATCTTTCTATGGTTGCTCCCCGAGTCTTAGGGTTTCGAGGGGATTATAAACGCCAAAGGGCGATGCCAGAGATGGGCCAGGGTGGCCACACCACCTAGTGGCGCGACCAGGGCTGGCCCGCGCTAGGGGGTGGTGTGGGTCCCCCTATGGCCCATCTCCACTTCTCCTTATGGCTTCCTTCGTCTTCTAGAAAAATAGGATTTTCCATATATTTCCGGGATTTTCTGATCTTCGCGAATTTTTGTCTCCAAACACTGCCTTTTCCATCAGAATCCTGACTTCAGTGGTCCATCCTCCAAAAGATATCAACCATGCAAAAATAGATGAAATAACATAAGTATCATCTCTTAATATGAAATATATCAATGAATGATAGTAAATTATGATATAGAATAGTGATGCAAAATGGACGTATCAACTCCCCCCAAGCTTAGACTTCGCTTGTCCCCAAGCGAAAACTGAGCTCAGGTTTATGGAGTGAAGTGTCGATAAAATAATATGGACAAGAAGCATCACATTCATCAATAGATAAATCATAATAGAAGACAACTCACTATTATATAACTTAACTTGCAATAAGTAAAGGAAACACAATAAATATACACAAAGTAAATCATAATTGGTAATGGCAAACTTTGTTCTTGGTCAAAGAATAGTTAACAATTTGTAGGAGTTCAAACCTAATGGGTTTTCAGTGATAGCTTTCAAAGTAATATTCACTAAGATAAGATTAGTGTGCAAAACAAGGAACATAAGAAACATGATTGAATAAATCAACATATGAATGATTGAAACACAACAACTCAAATACTTGCTTGAGATAGATAGTAATAGGTTTACTGACTCAACTAAAAAGTAAAAGATAGGCCCTTCACAGAGGGAAGCAGGGATTTCAAGTTTCATAAAGAGCTTCCAAAAATTATGGTACTTATTAGCTTTCAGCTCTCATTACCAATATCATAAGCATCTTTAGGTGATTAAGGTTAAAGTGAACAAATATGAGGATATGCCTAACAAGTTATAAGTTGAAAATCTCATGCCCCTTTCTTACGAGTACCGAACATCATGCTACCCAACTTTAGTCACGAGTAAGTTCTTGTCATTGTAAGTACATGTGTATCATAGAGAACTGCCAACGGGGTACCCCTTGCCTCATGATACAGGAACTTTCCCATATCAAAATGACAAGGCAACAGACAATGAGCATCTCAGCGATCCTTTTATTTCCTATTTGCATAGGTTTTTTATTGAGGATGCTTCACAGATTGCTCACTATGGTTATGCTGCAAGTTTCCACCATGATTAGGCATGGCTTAGGCTAGCCGCCCAGGCGTTTCTCTAACACATATACAAACTCCATGAGCTTACAAGCTCCCCTTTTATTTCACACCGCCGGGATCCATAAGCAAAAGAACATGATATCAACTAAATAAAGTGCAATGTTGAAAGCGTTCCCCATGGTAACATGGTTCTGCTAATTCACAACTTACAAAGTGCAAGCATATACGCAACATAGATGGGCACAATGGTTCAAGTTTATTAAGTTCAAGAAAGTAAAGTGTTCCATCAAGTTTGTGAGAGCTTTAATCACTAATTTTCACATAACAAGTTTAATTCGGAAGGTAGATAAAAACATGAGTTTACTTGGAATAGCAATAATGCTAATAGGTAGGTATGGTGGATACAAATGGCATAGGTTTTGGTTTAAGGATTGGATGCACGAGAAGCATTCCCTCTCAGTACAGGTTTTTGGCTAGCAAGGCTGGGTAGCAAGCATAAGAGTTGAAGTAAACAAACAAACATACAAGTGATAAAAACAAACATGCAATCTTAACTAGAGAATACTAAGCTTATGAGCCAATCAAGAAATAAAGATGATGAAATTTATATTTCTTAAAAGTACTTTTGTATTTCTCATTCAATTATCAAATAATGTTGCTACTGACCAGAGCCAGGTTTGCACCAACTAAATTTACTTAATGATCCCAAAGTGATACCAATACTAACAATCATATAATAGAAATTGCAAACTAATATAATATGTGCAAAGAGTAAATGATAGAACTTCTCATTAATATTCCATAACGGCAACTCACACCAACGGATACATAGATAACTAACGAGAGGGGAGATACTTCCACTATGCAAACCATCCTATATGATAACTTCTCCATTCATGATATGACTCTATTGAAAAGGTAAAAGAGATGAAGGATAGTGATGTGATATCGCGGCACTCCCCCAAGTTTGGAACAAACCAAGGGGATGCCAAAACCTGATGACGAATTACTCCTTAGGTGGTGGTGGTGTTCTCTCGATGATATTTTCAATCAATTCCCTCAAATCCTCAATCTCGAAGGTGAGAGTATGAATCAACTCCAAATTGTGCTCAATGCGGTTCATGATCATGTCGGGTTGTGAATCCTATCTCTTGTGATTCTTTCCCCACTCTTCCTTCTTGAAGTATTCTTTTCCTCCATGGTTAGAATGAGGCATATCCCAATTGGAGGGTAATTTTTCCTTGGGCATATTTTGGAATTTCCGCTCATGAATAAGGGTATGGAAGGGATTCCTGGTGCGTGGAGAAGGTGACCATGAAGCCAAGCAATGACGCGGAACCTTCCCTCTAGTGGACATCCGTTCAGTCCTTTTGAACTTGGAAGGATTCTCCATCACTCCAATGCTTGCAATGGTGGTGTTGGTGTGCGGATGCTAGTCTTCCTTTGCCTCCTCTTCAACTTCACTCTCAATCTCCTCCTCCTGCTCAAAGTCTTGGAGATCATCTTACGTAGGCTCCTTGCCCTCATCGTTGGTGGAGACCATTGTGCTTCCAAACTTTGAGAAAAAGTTCCTGACAAAAATAGATCGAAACGAAAACACGACGAGAATATGATATACGGACCTCGGGGGATCCGAGGGATTATATATTACGATGTTTAACAACAAAAGGAAAGTACTGGGAGAAAACGGGTCGGAGACGGGCCCTGGGGTGGACACACCCCCTGGTGGCACGGTCAGGTGGGCCCGTGCCATGGGTGGTGTGAGCCACCCGGGCTCTGTTTCCGTCCCTTTTTCGACTCGTTAATTTCCATGTTAGATAAAAACTGCAAAAAAATAACTTGGAAAGTTTTTCGTGGATCTTTTCTTACTAGAACTGTTACCTATTCGAAAACGAACTCTACAGGTCTCTGAATTTGGTCTTTAGTAAATTTTTCCGGAGTCACCACTTGAATAACATCAATATCCTCATTGTAAGAATCTCCAGCAATATAGTGCTTGAGTCTTTGACCATTCACCATCTTATTACACCATTTTCTCCTACAACTTGGAAATTTCTTTCACACAAAACTTCACACAATTATCATTAGCAACATTAGTGCATGCAAGGTAATAAACCTTTAAGTTCAATTTCAACTGAGATTCATCAAAACATAAGCGAATGAAACAACTCCTTGATACGTTGCTAACGTATCCATAATTTTTGATGTTCCATGCTTGGTTTTTATCTAGTTTCTTATGTTTTGTCTACACTTTGGAGTATTTTTATACACTTTCTAGCACTAACCTATTACTAAGATGCCACAGTTCTAGTTGCCTGTTTCTGCTGTTTTTGGTTCCAGGAAAGTCAGAAAATCAATATTCTCGGAATTGGACCCGACAAAAGCCAAAGTCGATATTTTACCGGAAGACTCACGGAGCCAGAAGACGAGACAGAGAGGGGCCACAGGGTGGCCATACCCCCCCCCCCATTGGCGCAAGCAACCCTAGGCCGCTCTAGGGCATGGTGTGGGCCCCCTGGCCGCCCACCGACCTTGCCTCTTCGCCTATAAGAAGCCTCCCGATGCATAAACCCTAAATCGAACAGCCTCCAGCCATGAAAAGTTCCGTAGCACCGCCACCATCGAAGGGGAGATTCGGGGGATAGAAAGTCTTTGTCCCGGCACCCTGCCGGGACCGGGAAGTGCCCCAGAGCCATCTCCATCGATCTCCACCACCATCTCCATCGCCATTGCTAATTCCCATGATGATGAGGGAGTAGTTCTCTCTCGAGGCTAAGGGTTCTACCGGTAGCTATGTGTTCATCTCTCTCACTATGCATGATCATATTGTGATCATGAGCTTTGTAATCAAGTAGATCTACCTTGCTACTCAAGTGCTTTAATAGATCTCTTCTCTCCACATGTGTGTGAAAGTTACAGCGTGCACACCATGGTGGCACTTAGGCTAGAGCTTACAAATACTTGTTATGAGTTATATTTGGAGTTGGATGTTTCTATTAAATTGTGGTGTTTGTTGGAACCATCTAGAGCTCAAGGTGATAGTGTGGGGTTATCTAGATGGGGAAAGCGGACTTTGAGGAGTGTTGTTATAGCCCTACCATGGATTAGAGTGTCCAACCGGAGAGTAGTTAAGGGTAGTATCATAAAGAGAAGATATTTATATGAGAGTGTTCACTAGTGAAAGTATGATCCCTAGGCCTTGTTTCTAAGCATTGAAACACCGTTTGCAACTAGATCTATTACATGTTTGCTAGCTTCCATCTTTATTTTAGTTTGCCTTTAGTCTCTTCCACGCCATCAAGCTATTTTCTAGCACCGTTGTCTTATATTCATACCACCTGTATTTCACTATCTCTTCGCCGAACTAGTGCACCTATACACCTGATAAGTGTATTGGGTTTTTTTGGGGACACAAGAGACTTCTTGTATCTTGATTGCAGGGTTGCTTGAGAGGGATACCTTTGACCACATCCTCCCTGAGTTCGATAAACCTTGGGTGATCCACTTAAGGGAAACTTGCTGCTTTTCTACAAACCTCTGCACTTGGAGGCCCAACAACTGTCTACAAGAATAGAATTGCGTAGACATCACTCCTCTCGAAATCCCAAAAGGAATTCAAAAAAGGAAATCGATTTAAGAGGCAAACGCAGAAATGGCAGAAATCTGTAAAAACAGACCAGCAGGTAAAGATCAATTTTTTCGAAAATCTTTCGTTGCTCAAATCAAAAAGTTCAAAACTAACGAAATTTAAATAATAACATGGGGCATGCACACAAAAAAGTATAGATCAGTATGATGTTCTGGGATTTTTCACGATTTTTATAGTGAAGCACAAAAATCTGTTTCAGGACAGCAACTTCCCCAAATCTTACTTCTCTCTCATTAGAGGTTGATCTCGACACAAAAACCAAACAAAAAGGATAAGGAGAGGTTATTGTAGGAGCAATAACTTCCAAGACTCAAATAAACAAAAATAAACTGAAAGTGAAAATATATTGGGTTGTCTCCCAAAAAGCTCTTTCTTTATAGCCATTAAGGTAGGCATGATAAATTTCAATGATGCTCACATAAGAATATGAATTGAAGTAAAAGAGAGCATCAAGAAGCAAATACACACATTTTTAAGTGTAACACACTTCCTATTCAAAGGAATTTTGTAAGAAAATAAATTGTTGAAACCAAAGGCTACTAGCATAGGAAGGCAAAACAAGTACAACATAAAGACTTTCAGCATAAAGCAAGGAAACTTAATATTATTGAGATGCATAAGAACAATTTTCCCTCTCTCATAGTGACGAGGGTTTAACTCATCAATGCCCATTGTTATGGACTTGGTTTTCGGAGAAGGAGGGAGCGCTGGAGGCATCAGTCGGCTAGCAAACAAGCACACATGGATGCAAGGTTTACCCAGGTTCAGGCCTCGTAGAGGTCCCTACTCCTGCTTGTCTGCTCTTGGAATTAATGGAGGAATCAAAGATTACAGGGGCGCGCAGATGCAATCTGGCGAGAGTTGTGGAAACTAGGGTTGCGTGCCTCCTCCTCGCCGCTCCCTCCTAGCCTTTATATAGAAAGGCAAGGTCTCGAGTAGCAGGTCGAGTCGGTTACAGATTAGGGTTTTCCCTTTAAACTTTTTATCTTTAAGCTTCTTCTTGTCTCGCAAGTAATCGAGAGTCCGTGGGCCATTCGAAGTCTTCATCGGGTCGTGGCAACGCCGTGGGCTTCCACCGTATCTGGACCGTATATACTAAACTCGAGTACCTGCAGGGTATACCCATGTCAATAGCCCCCGAGTGCCCAGAGGAATCGTAGATTCGACTGGGGACTTTATGAAGCCTTTCAAGTGCATGACTGAGTATTTTTTTTGAGTGTTCTATTTATGTCATAGGGATTGTTGATATGCGTGCCTGATTTAACCAATGTATCGATATCAGTTAACTGCCTTAGGGAAAAACAACGCAATCTACTCGAACTCGAGTCCCCGGACTTGAATTCGGAAAAGTGCTGGTATAATTCGACTCAAGCCATGGAGGTCTTACAGGAGCCGAATTCCAGTATATGGGTGTGAGCACTCGACGTGTCCATCAAGGCATGTTCATCATACCTGTAGGCACGGATATATTTCTGGTAGTACGCAGCAAATGTGTTGCTAGGCCTTATTCAGGTCTTATCTTCACGCTGTAAGCGCGGCATCCGAATTTTTTCATTGCGGAGATGATTCGGGTGGTCCAGGAGACGCAGTCTCTTTGTAGGGAAAAATATGAGGCGGTGTCGCCATAGACTTCGAGTGTGGATATTATCAACACACAATACAACGTACAAATAATCATAGGGTGCGCGACCAGCACTCCCTATGGGAGTAGCCCCCGAGTGCCTGGTTGAGTTGAAGACTCAGGCAAGGACTAAAGAACTTTTGTGACTGCTGTCGTCTTTTGTTTGCTTATTTCAGTCGAATTTGCTTCTGGCAATCCCTATGGGAGTAACCCATGATCCATAATCAAATTGTAGATTCGAGTGGTTGGGTATGCTTTTGGATGTCCATATACCTACATAGAAAGAAAATCGTAAGGTGCGCGACCAGCGCTCCCTATGGGAGTAGCCCCTGAGTGCTTGGTGGAGTCGAAGACTCGAGCAAGGACTAAAGTAGTTGAAGTCCTGTAGTGCTCATCGTGATGACATCGGTGCTGACAATGTGATGACCTCAGTTGCCCGCGTGAGCGGTTTTGATAGGACGTGACGAGCGATGGGTCCCATTTTCTGACTTTGATTTGACCAGGCGTGCGTAATCTTTCGTTTTAACTGCGCCTCCTCGATTTCCACGCGTAATAGAGATAGTAGGGGACGGTTCGTGCTTTGGCTTCTCCACGTGTCGACCGCGATGTGCGCCACGAGTCCAATAGGGTTTCTGCTGGCCGTTGGATTGCATCCGCATGGGGGTTAAGTAGTAGCGTAGCTGCGGTAATTTTCCCATCTGCTCTTTTCTCTGCTTATGCTTCCATCGCCATTGCCGCTGCTCTCTGCTTCCTAGAGCTTGTCCTCTTCCCGGCGCTGGACCAACTCCGCGTGTTCCTGAGCTACTTCCACCGTTCGCACCGCCATCGCAAGATGGGGAA
Organism: Avena sativa; assembly: GCA_916181665.1. NCBI lineage: Eukaryota > Viridiplantae > Streptophyta > Magnoliopsida > Poales > Poaceae > Avena > Avena sativa. Next base: position 623,094,918 of record OV702289.1, read on the forward strand.
AAAGAAGGGAGGCGCCGCCACTAGATCTGCTGCCGCCACCGCCATCGCCAAGAAGAAGGGTGGCTCCACCGCTATGGGCACCAGCGCTGCCGGCGCCGGCAAGAAGAAAGGTGCGGGCACTCGCGTCACCAATGGCGCGTGGCGCGCATCCACCATCAAGGCCTCTGAACTCCGTCTTCTGTGCCAAGTTGGAGTTTTTCCGCGCGCTGAAGACGATTCGCGAGTGCCTAGTGACAAGGTAATCCCTTGTCCTCCATCAGGTTTCCGGGTGATGTTCCTCACGTTCATCATCTGTGGTCTGTCTCTGCCCCTGCATCCCTTTGTCAGGGGCCTTCTTTGTTTCTATGAGCTCCAGCTGCACAAGCTGTCCCCAAACTCTCTTCTTCACATTGCGTACTATATCACGCTTTGCGAGTGCTGGCTCGGAGTCGAGCCACACTTTGGTATCTTCAAGCGGCTTTTCAAGCTGAAGCGTTGATGACCCACAAGTATAGGGGGTGTATCACAGTATTTTCGAGGGAAGTGAAACCCAATTTATTGATTCGACACAAGGGGAGCCAAAGAATATTTATCATCCTTAACAACTGAGTTGTCAATTCATCTGCACCTGGAAACAATCTTGCTCACAGCAGTTTATCAGTAGCAACAGTTTTGTAGTAGGAATAGTAAAGCAGCAGCAGTAGTAAAGCAAAGACAATAGTAACAAAAGCAGTAAACAGTGGGATTCGAGTGCGGTAGGCATAGGGATGGATGGACGAGCGTTGCATGGACAAGACAATTCACATAGCAATCAGAACGTAGGGCAATTGCAGATAAATAAGATAAAGCATCCAAGTACTAGACAATCCTAGGCATGTGTTCCGTATATAGTCATAGGTGCTCGCAATGAGAACTTGCACAACATCTTTTGTCCTCCCAGCCCGTTTGCAGCGGGGCTCTAGGGAACTACTGGCAATTAAGGTGCTCCTTTTAATAGAGCACCAGAGCAAAGCATTAACACTCCGTGAACACATGTGATCCTCACATCAAAGCCTTTCCCTTCTAGTTATCCCGATTTCTGTCACTTCGGGGCCATAGGTTCTGGATAACAGCGTGTGTATACAACTTGCAGATAAAACCAAGAACAATACTATCATAATGAATCAATAACATGTTCAGATCTGAAATCATGGCACTCGGGCCCTAGTGACAAGGATTAAGCACACCAAGTCGCAACAAAGTCATAAAGCACTAATAAAAGATACTAGGCACCATGCCCTAACAATCTGATGCCATTACATGAACGATCTCATCCAATCCCTACCATCCCCATAGCCTATAGTGGGGGATTACTCACTCGTAGATGGGGGAAACATGGATGGTCGATGGAGATGATGGTGGAGATCGATGGAGATGGCTCCGGGGGCACTTCCCCGTCCCGGCAGGGTGCCGGAACAGAGACTTTCTGTCCCCCGAATCTCCCCTTCGGTGGTGGCGGCGCTGCGGAACTTTTTCTAGAAAAACGTCGAACCCCCCAAAGTTTTTAGGTCAGAAGGCTTCTTATAGGCGAAGAGGGAGACCGAGGGGGTGCCTGGGGCCACCACACCATGCCCTGGCGCGGCCAGGCCCAGCCCACGCCTGGGGGTGTGGCCAGCCCCTGGCCCTCCTCCGTCTCATATTCTGGCTCCTGGAGTCTTCTGAAAAAATAGGCACTTTGGCTTTTGTCCCGTCCAATTCCGAGAATATTCATTTTCTGACTTTCCTGGAACCAAAAACAGCAGAAAACAGGCAGCTGGCACTGTGGCTCTTGTTAATAGGTTAGTCCAAGAAATCATATGAAAAGTACTCCAAAATGTGGACAAAACACAAGAAAGTAGATAAAACCAAGCATGGAGCATCAAAAATTATAGATACATTTGCAATGTATCAACATCCCCAAGCTTAACTCCTGCTCGTCCTCGAGTAGGTAAGTGATAAAAAGAAAGAATAATTTTTTGAGGTGACATGCACCATCATAAACTTGATCAAAGTACTTGTAAAACATTCAAAGCTGGGATCATAGTACTTCAATCATAACATGAAAGACAAAGTTCTAACAATAGGACAAAGAAACTATGATGCAACATGAAAAGGCATAAACAAAAGATTCATGAATAACAATGCTTTGCAAGACGTTTGTTTGTTTCACATAAAGAAACATAGCATAGTGGCATTCAGCTTGTCCCTCATAGACTAGCAAACATAAATGCATACGACACCTTCGAAGTTTACAAGAGCGACTAGATACAAATAGTTTAAAACAAGCAATATCAAGGTATGCATCAATCAAAAAGTCTTGGGACAATGCACATAGAACTAAGAATAGCCACTATACTCTCAAGAAAGTGCTCATAGAATGTGTGGAGACTCAACAAGGAAATAAAAAGGTTTTGAAAAGTTTGAAAGGCTTCCAAATGCTGAAAGTATGGTACTCATTAGCTTTGAGCTCTCATTGCCCCTATCATAAGCATCTTTAATGTGTTTAAGGTGAAAGTGAGGTCCAATCTGAGTTATATGTTTGACAGACTATAGACTGAAAATCCCAAGTCCCTTGAGTACGAGGGCCGCTCCTCATGCTACTCAACTTTAGTTACCGGTAAGTTCTTGTCATCGTAAGTATGTGTGTATCATTGAGAAACGCCAACGGGGTACCCCTTGCCCGATGATACGGAAGAATCCCCATATCAAAATGACAAGGCAAGCAGACAATGAGTATCTCAGCAATCTTCTTATTTACCATGGGAAAATGGTGCTTTTTCTCTCTTTCCTCTTTTCCTAAATCCCTTTTTTTCTTTTTCTCAATAGCTATCTCTCTCTTTTTTTATAAGAAGAATGCTTCATAGATATCATTATGGTTACGCTGCAGGTTTCCACCATGTCAGCATGGATTAGACCAGCGGCCCAGGCGTTTCTCTAACACCCATACATAACTCCATGGACTTACAAGCTCCCCTTTTATTTCACACCGACGACATCTGCAAACAAAAGAGCAAGGTATCAACTGGGTATATATTTACAAGTGTTGAAAGTGTTCCCCGTGACAGCACGGTTCTGCTAATCCCCAGCCTATAATTTGCAAGCATATAACTTTCATGGAGAGTTCACAATGGTTCAGGCTTATTAAGTGCAAGGAAATAAAGTGTGCCATCAAGTTCATGAGAGCTTTACTAACTAGTTTTCTCATAACAAGCAAACATTTTATTTGGAAGAAAACAAGGCATATTGAATATGCACGGAAGTAGCAAATGATGCTAATGGGTAGGTATGGTGGACACTTTGGCAATATTTGGTTTAGGGAGTTGGAAACTTGAGTAAAACATACTCAGTGTAAGTGAAGGCTAGCAATAGTAAGGGAGCGACAAACGAGAGAGCAATAATGGCCATAATCATGCAAAGCGACAAAAATTTATTGATCAAAGCATAAAGTGATACTACAAGTTGAAAACTAAAGGATCATAAAGTCTATGGTGACTTGAGATAGTCATAACATGGTGTGAGCATGCGCCAAGTCAACCCAAATAAAGCATCAAAGGAGAATACCACTATACTATGCTTTAATATGTTAAAACAACACATAATTCATCCAAAGCACATTAAGCAATCTCAATTGTTTATAACAAGTCATGCTACAGCAAATAATACTAAGCATAAATCCAAAACAATATCGAGCATGGCATGACAAAGCATAGGCCATAGTCAAAAACAAGCTCTCTTTACCACTTAAGCATGAGCTTTCCTACTCTTTTCCAAACCAAACCAAACTATTTGAACACAAAGTATGAAAGAGAGGGTCCAACCAATTTATTCATAAAACTAAGCAAACAAAAACAAACAAAAACCAAAACAAAAACACAAAAGAATACGCTCCAAGAAAAACACAACTGTGCATGAAACAATAAAAATGAAGCGTTTGGAAGAAACCTGGGATTTTTATTGATGAAGGAGGGGATGCCTTGGGCATCCCAAAGCTTTGACGCTTGTACTTCTTGGATATTTCTTGGGGTGACATGCGTGGCATCCCCAAGCTTGAGCTTTAGTCCATCCTTCATCTCATTACTCATTCCTTCCATACACCTGAAAATTTTCCTTCATACAAAACTTCACACAATCTTATTAGCAACATTAGTGCACTTTAGATAAAAGGTCTTAAGGTTAAGTTCTAACACCAAATAAACTTCTATTAGAAAACTAGCTACTGTAGAACTTCCCTCAAAAAGCTCAATTCCCCAAAAGAACTCAAGAAGGAACCAATAAGAAGCAAATGCAGAAAATGGCAGAAATCTATCAAAACAGACCAGCAGGTAAAGACAAAATTTTTCGAAGACCTTCTTTTGCTCAAATCAAAAAGTATTGAACTAGCGAAAGTTATATAACAACCTGGGTCATAAGCACAAAAAATTACAGCTCAATCCGACATACATAGCTCTCTCACGAATTTTTACGGTGAAGCACAAAAATCTATTTCGGGACAGCAACTTTCCCAATCATTACTTCTCTCTCATTAGAGGTTACTCTTGGCACAAAAAGCAAATAAAAAGAATAAGGAGCGGTTATTACTGAAGTAATAACTTCCAAGACTCATCTAATACTTTTGGGTTATCTCTCAATAAGTACTTTTCTTTAACTCCTTTAAGTTAGGCAAAAGCAAAAACTGAAAATGGATAGAATAGAAGTAAGCGGAGATAATCATGGTGAAAACATTGTTTTGTTCAATGAAATCCTTTTGTTAACAAGGTTGATCAGGTCTTGTTACCAAAACAATTTCATATGAGACAAAACTTTGTATTCCACTAATGATTATGTTACCTCAACCTTGATAGCAATGGTCCCAATCATAATAGTTTGAAATTTTTCTCTTGGTATGGGACAATAAATTTATCCAACTTGAATGCCCTCAACATGTTCAATTGAATTCAAGCCATAAGTACTTTCAATATTCTTGGGGAAATATACAATACGTTCCTTGTCATTAACATTGAAGGTCACTTTCCCTTGATTATAATTAATAACAGCTCCTGCAGTATTTAAGAAAAGGTCTCCCAAGAATAATAGACATAATATCATCTTCAGGCATAAAAAGTTTGAGAGGATGCTCTCATAAGAAATATGAGTTGAAGTAAAAGAGAGCATCAAGAAGAAAATTCAAAACACATTTAAGTCTAACCCACTTCCTATGCATAGGAATCGTGTAAGCAAATAAATTCGCAAAGAACAAAGTGACAGGCATAGGAAGATGAAACAAGAGTAACTTCAAAACTTTCAGCACATAGAGAGGTGTTTCAATACCATGAAAACTTCTACCACCATTTTTTCCTCTCTCATAATAATTTTCAGTAGCCTCATGAATAAACTCAACAATATAACTATCACATAAAGCATGCTCTTCGTGATCTACAAGCACTAGGGCTTTATTATAAACATTTTCAAAAGAAACCTCGGGAACATAACATTCATCCACCTTTAGTAAGCATGGAGGACAATCAAATAATGTAAGGGATAAAGAGTTAGTCTCATTAGAAGGTAGGCATGGGTAGCTAATCCATTCTTCCTCCTTTTGTTCATCACTCTCCTCCTCTTTTTCATCTAATGAGATTTCAGGTTCATCAATTTCTTCTTCCATAGGATCCTGCAAGGCATTAGTCTCTTCCATTTGTGGAGAGCATCTATTAAAATACTCAAGAATACGGCCATTTTCATCCTTGTAATTATCAAAGCAAAATTTAAGTATACCATAAACCTCATACTTATAAGGTGAATCATCAATATTTTCAAGCAAACTAGCAAGTTCAAAAGCACCCTTCCAAGCAATAAATTCTTCAATTTTGTTCCGCATCATAAAAGTCATAAATTCCTTTAGCATAGGAAGATATGGTATCATTATCATTATACTCACATTGAAAAGGGAGGTGTTTATACCTCTTTCTGCAACGAGATTCATCACAGCAATAAGTAACATTATAAGTAGAGCACACGTTTCTAGCCATGGTATAACAATCTATCAATTTGTTCCCATAAGTGTTTCCCTTTTTGTGACAAGCGGTGTTCCTTATAATAATATTTTTGATCTTCCGTGAACCCACCTTGCCAATAAGCTTCAGTTTCAAAGAAACCAACCATTGACAACAAGCATGAAAAAGCAAGACAATAATAGACCAACAAAAATAACAACTAGAGTAGGAACTAATTTTTTTGTATTTTTGATAAAGAAACAAGCAAACAAGGAGAAAATAAACTTAGCTTGAACACTAGTGAACCCAAGTGTACTTGATAAATAAAGCTATGCTCCCCGGCAACGGTGCTAGAAAATAGTCTTGATGACCCACAAGTATAGGGGGTGTATCGCAGTATTTTCGAGGGAAGTGAAACCCAATTTATTGATTTGACACAAGGGGAGCCAAAGAATATTTATCAGCCTTAACAACTGAGTTGTCAATTCAGCTGCACCTGGAAACAATCTTGCTCATAGCAGTTTATCAGTAGCAACAGTTTTGTAGTAGGAATAGTAAAGCAGCAGCAGTAGTAAAGCAAAGACAATAGTAACAAAAGCACTAAACAGTGGGATTCGAGTACGATAGGCATAGGGATGGATGGACAGGCATTGCATGGACAAGACAACTCACATAGCAATCAAAACATAGGGCAATTGCAGATAAATAAGATAAAGCATCCAAGTACTTGACAATCCTAGGCATGTGTTCCATATATAGTCATACATGCTCGCAATGAGAACTTGCACAACATCTTTTGTCCTGCCAGCCCGTTTGCAGCCGGGCCTCTAGGGAACTACTGGCAATTAAGGTGCTCCTTTTAATAGAGCACCGGAGCAAAGCATTAACACTCCATGAACACATGTGATCCTCACATCAAAGCCTTTCTGTTCCGGTTATCCCGATTTTTGTCACTTCGGGGCCATAGGTTCTGGACAACAACGTGTGTATACAACTTGCAGATAAGACCAAGAATAATACTATCATAATGAATCAATAACATGTTCAGATCTGAAATCATGGCACTTGGGCCCTAGTGACAAGCATTAAGCACAACAAGTCGCAACAAAGTCATAAAGCACTAATAAAAGATACTAGGCACCATGCCCTAACAATCTGATGCCATTACATGAACGATCTCATCCAATCCCTACCATCCCCATAGTCTACAGCAGGGGATTACTCACTCATAGATGAGGGAAACATGGATGGTCGATGGAGATGATGGTGGAGATCAATGCAGATGGCTCCGGGGGCACTTCCCCATCCCGGCAGGGTGCCGGAACAGAGACTTTCTGTCCCCCGAATCTCCCCTTTGGTGGTGGCGGCGCTGCGGAACTTTTTATGGAAAAACGTCAAACCCCCCGAAGTTTTTAGGTCAGAAGGCTTCTTATAGGCGAAGAGGGAGACCGAGGGGGTGCCTGGGGCCACCACAACATGCCCTCGCGCGGCCAGGCCCAGCCCGCGCCTGGGGGGTGTGGCCAGCCCCTGGCCCTCCTCCGTCTCGTATTATGGCTCCTGGAGTCTTCTAGAAAAATAGGCACTTTGGCTTTTGTCCCGTCCAATTCCGAGAATATTCATTTTCTGACTTTCCTGGAACCAGAAACAGCAGAAAACAGGCAGCTGGCACGGTGGCTCTTGTTAACAGGTTAGTCCAAGAAATCGTATGAAAAGTACTCCAAAATATGGACAAAACACAAGAAAGTAGATAAAACCAAGCAGGGAGCATCAAAAATTATAGATACATTTGCAATGTATCAAGCGTCAATCAGCTTCTGCCTCGTTATTCTATGACGTAGGCGGCTATGGGATTCATGTCGACTCCTCCACTACCTACTTCTACATCAAGCTCATGGCGTCCGTCCAAGGGTGGAGAGACAAGTGGTTCTATATCCGCGACCAGAAGGCCGACGGAGAGCACTATGGACTCGCGCCCTTCGACCCCGTGACGCCGTGCAGGAGGAGGCGTTCTTAGAAGAACGTGGTTATGCCTGGCGAGTCCGAGGAGACAGAAGTGTTGTACGAGCGCGTCTGCGACCTCGAGAGTCGCATGGGTAAATAGGAGGGAGGCGCCGCCCTCATTCGCACATGGTTGCGCAGTCGCATCCAGCCTCTGCAGGCCAGACTCCACCCCATGTTCCAATGGGCTGGTGCGGACGATGTCACTCCCGTATCTACCGATGGCATTTCCGCGGGTGAAGTAGATAAGAGGGTGCGACTGGTGACCAAGTAGACCACCAAGGATGTTCTCCCTAGTGAACCAGTTGTGCCTCCCTTCGATGCCCTCGAACCCTCCTCCTGAGGTATGATTGTGCTACGAAGTAGCTTTATTTGTCGATTGCTTCTGATTTCTTGACGTATACTAAATTGGTTTTTTGTATGTAGGATTGGAAGGTGTCTCCCAGTTTGCCCCCTCTTCCTGAGGGGGGTATTCCTCGTGAAGTAGATGAAGAGGATGAGTCAGAATCGACCGTCCCACTTGAAGTGGTGGAGGAAGCCCCTGATTCTAGCGGTCCGGACACTCGCAAGCATTCTCGCAGCAAGGATTCGGATGCTTCCTCTCCGTCGACTCCAGAAGGCCCATCCTTTGGTGCAGAGGAGCTGATTCCTACTGTTCCTGTAAGCTCCATGGCGCCATCTGCTCTCAAGAAGATGCGGCTGCTGAAGGAGTCGTCAGAGTCAGAGGAGCAGTCCTTCGATCTTGATAGATTTGACTGGTAAGTCATGTATTTGCGAATTCGTTGTGGTTTCTTCTTTGAGTTGTCATCTATCTTGAAGCTCTTGTTTGATTGTGTGTTTCAGTCAAGTGGCGACATCATCTTCTGCCAAGTCCAAGAAGGTGGCCTCGCGGTCTCTTTATCCTCCATTGGCGGCCCACTCCAGGCATAACTCATCGAGTTCCCCACATGCTGGGGAGCATCAGATGGTTACCCGGATGACTGTGCAACAGCCTTCTTCGGAGTCTGTAGAGGATCATGTAAGTATCTTGTGGTTGGCAGTCGAATTTATTCTTGGCGTGCTTTTACTTGAACTTGGAATGTCTCTGATGCAGCTCATCGTGAAGGAAGCCGCACGCCTGGCGGAGCAGGTTCTTAACATGGGTCGACAGCATGCGCGTCTAGACAATCGCCATCATGTTGTCGAAAGTAAGTTTTGACTTCATCCTTGTCTTTTGCGAATATTATTGATTCGATTTGGTAACACTCTCTGTTTGTTGCAGCGGAGCACAATGAATTATTTCGCCATGATGTTGCATTGGAGAAGACATTGGCCACGACGACGAAGAATCGTGACGAGGCAGTCGCAGCCTTGTAGGAGTCATGGAAGCGAGAGTAGGATCTCCTTGCCTCCACTGGTGAGAGGGAGAAGATGTTCGAGGAGCAGCTTCTCTTGATTGCCAAGTCCCTCTCAGGTATGACCTTTTTCATCTAGATATGTCTTGCTCTTCTGTGCTTTGACATATGATTGTTGTATTAATGCTTTTTGTATGCAGATGCCAGAGGCTTGAGTTTCGATGCCCAATCTCTGTGCCGTGCGGATGCTTTGGCTGGTGCCATCGCCGCAGTCGAGGACCGCAGCGTTTCCCTCCAGGAGACGCTGGGGAAGGCCAAGGATGTGCACAGGCTCCGTGAGGACTTGAATCCAAAGGCTGGGATGATCAACAACCTCGGCGACCTGGTGGAATCCCTGGCTGGAGGAATCCCTGTGGACTTGGAAAATTCGCAACGCTCCGTCGGCGCCACCATGGCACTCGCAATGGTGCATGCCCATGGCGTGGAGATGGATCCTGCAGTTATCTCTGAGGCGATGCCTGTCGACACCGGAGGCCAGCAGGTTGTTTTTGCTCCCTATGCTGGTAAATGCAAAAACTACGGTCCCCATCTTATCTAGACACTCGCCAAGTACTCCGAAGAGCGGCGTCTGGCGAAGGCTGCAAAGGCTGCGGTTTCTGGGGGTACTGCCGGCAAGTCCGTGGTGTCGGAGACAGCCACAGATGCGATGAAGCCCCCGAGGCCTAAGTCCAAGTCGAAGAAACATGTTGCGCCTTAGTCTCCTTCTGTAATAGCTGTAGTGGCTTAGATTTTTGCTTTATGGAACAATGATTTTGTGGGGGTGTCCCAATCGAAACTTTTCCTTTGTCTGAATGCATATACGCCCTTTGCCAAATGTATTCTTGGTCTCTTATTTGCTTTTTACTTGATTCGTGTTAGGGTACATCGAGTGCTCCTTCGAGTGATCCTTGTGATCCTCCTTCTACCGATGAGAACTTGGCGCAGCCTCGTTCGAAGGTGGAGGAGTTGTCGTTGCTCTCGCGACTGCGCGATCGTATTAAACAACTAGAGCGTGAGTTGCCCATCCTCCGTGGTAGCACCAATGTATGGAAGTCGAAGGTGGACAAAGCCTCTGCTCGCGAGAAGTACCTATTAGAGGAGGTGGCGTAGCTGAGTGAGCAGTTCAAGTGTTAGCCTTCTATCCTCTTATCTTTTCCTTTAGTCAGTCGTAGCGATGCCTATCTTTCACACTTTGCTTTTGTGTGTTGCAGTTGTCAGTGCTCGCCATCCGCAGGATGAAAAAGATCGGATCGCTGTTCGAACGAATGATTTGACCCAGGAGAAACTACAGGCGAGTGGGTACTTCTGGGTGGATCATGAACATGCAATTACACTTGCGACCCTACAGGATCGTGCTTCTCGAGTGCTTCATTTTCTGAAGAAAGCGCAGTCGTGCCTCAGGCACATTTACCAGACGATGTTTCCACTAGACGCTGTCCCTTCAAGCCTGTTGGCCCTTCTAGCGAGATTCCAGGATTTGAGTGCAGTTGGTGAGTGCATGCGGCAGCAGTTAGTGGCTGGTGCCAAGGCTGCCCTCTCGCTGGTGCGACTGCATAGGCCTGATGTGGACATTGCAGTTGTTGCTGCTGGGCCGCCGACTCCACCGGCAGGTTCAACCTGGAACATGGTTCTGCATTACCAGGCGGTGGACCGCCCAGCAGAGGAAATTGTCGACTTCTTTGAGGAACAGACAAACGTTCTTCTGCTGCAGTAGTAGTTTTGATTTGTATCCTGCGCATAGGTATACCAGTGTTGTTAAGTTTGTATGTGTATGTTGTATGTAATAGATTGATCTTGATATGTAAAGAGCTTGCTAGCTCATATGTTTTGCGAGTGTATTTTGTACTCTGCAGTTCCTTTTCATTTGCATGACTTATTTTATGTCAGCGCCTTGCCAACCTGTCAGGTGCGTTGCAACTGGGTTGGTGTATCAAGGGTTCGATTGTTGTTATGTCAGCTACTCTAGATACTGCGTATTGTTCGTAGAACGAGGGTGTAAAGGATGGCGTAGCCCCCGAGTGATAAAATTGCTAGAAAAATGAGGAAACATAGAGTTTCGGGGCACTTAGCTTTATTTATTCGCAGAATCAGTATGAGGTACAATGTGTGGCTAGGTAGCATGGCTGAATAGCCTTATTTGTAATGTAAAAAAAGGAACGACTAAGGGTAGAAGCGCCGCAGCTACACGACGTTCCAAGGGTTGGAGTATGCGACTCCTGTCTCGAAATCTTTGAGGCGATAGGCGCCACCTGGGATTACTTCTGTAATCACGTATGGTCCTTCCCAAGGGGACTCGATCTTGAGGTGCCCTTGCTGCTTCAGTCGCAGGACCAGGTCTCCTTTGACGAAGGATCTGGGGCGTAGCCTTCTATTGTTGTAGTTGCGCAGGTTCTGCTGGTAGATCGTCGATCTTTCTGCTACGATGTCCCATGCCTCGTCAAGGAGATCGACGGAGTCTTCAAGTTCAAGTGTTGACTCCTGCTCGCTGTATGCGACTACCCGTGGGGCTTTAAAGCATACTTCTGCGGGTAGCACTGCTTCGGCACCGTGCACCATGAAGAACGAGGTATATCCCGTGGCGCTATTTGGGGTTGTGCACAGGCTCCATAGTACAGACTGTAGCTTGTCTGGCCAGCATCCGACGGCTAGCTCGAGTGGTCGAAGGAGTCGCTTCTTGATTCCACCGCAGACGAGGTCGTTGGCCTTTTCGACTTGACCGTTGGTCTGTGGATGAGCTACAGAGGCATAACTTACGTTGATTCCCAGGTTTTCGCAGAAACCCTGGAACTCCTTAGAGGTGAAGTTCGTTCCATTGTCCGTGATAATGCTGTGTGGCACTCCGAAGCGATAGACAATAGACTCGAAGAACTTGACGGCACTGGCTCCTGACTGGTTTGTCACCGGCATGGCCTCTATCCACTTGGTGAATTTATCGACTGTGACCAAGAGGTAGACGTAGCCTCCTTGTGAGGACTTTGGGAGCTTGCCGACCATGTCGAGTCCCCATTGCGCAAAGGGCCAAGCCAATGTTATTGGCCGGAGTTTCACGCTAGGTGCGTGCGGTTTGTCCGCGAATCGCTGACAAACGTTGCATCTCTGGACTATGTCCTTAGCGTCATGCATGGACGTGTGCCAGTAGAATTCAGCTCGTAGAGCTTTAGCAACGAGGGCGCGACTGCCGGCATGGTGCCCACAAGTCCCTTCATGGATGTCAAGGAGGAAGGCCCTTCCGTCCGTGTTGGAGACGCACCGTTGGAGTACTCCTGTGATGCTGTGCTTGTATAGTTCGTCGTTGATGACGGCAAATGCCTTGGATCGTCGTGCGATGTGTCGCACGTTAGTCGGGTCATCCGATAGCCTCTTGCTGAGAAGATATGTGATGTAGGGTTGAGTCCAAGATGGCTCGATCATCATGACCCCCATTGGTCCCTCGAGTCCTGTGACAAGCTCCAGGTCGTCGAGTGCCATTGGCTCATTGGGTGGCGTAGCCCCAAAGTCCGTTGTTGCGCTTGTTTTCTTATCTGCGGCTTTTGGCTTGATGGAGCATTCGCAGATATGCTCGAGAAATACCCCGGGTGGTATGGGGGCGCAGGAGGAGCCAATGTTGGCGAGTGCGTCCGCCTCTTCATTGCTTTCACGGCCTACGTGCCGCACCTCGCAGCCGTCGAAGTCCCCTTCGAGTGTGTCGTAGAGGTCGCGATAAGCGATCATATTGTCGTTCAGCGCGTCGCACTCGTGCATTGTCTAGTTGACGACCAGCTTGGAGTCGCCGTAGATGATGAGTCTCTTGGCGCCGCAGGCTTTTGCCATCCGCATCCCGTGTAATAGGGCCTCGTATTCAGCTTCGTTGTTGGAGGCAGTGAACTGCATTCGCAGAATGTCTTTCAGTTTGTCTCCTTAGGGCGATGTCAGTATGACACTTGCGCCAGCCCGGTCCTTGCGCTTGGATCCATCGAAGTGCATCATCTAGAGGTAAGACATATCTGGCTTTTCGGGGAGCTGGTTCTCCTTCCAGTGTACAAGGAAATCAGGGAGGACTTACGACTTGATCATGTCGCGCTTCTCGTATGTAATGTCTCGTGGAGACAACTCGATTCCCTAGAGCGTGACTCGTTCGGTGGCGTTGGGGCTGTTGAGAATATTCCCAAGTGGGGCATCATTGACCACCACGATTGGGTGCTCCTGGAAGTAGTGGCGCAGTCGCCTGGCTGTCATGAAGACACTGTATGCCAGCTTTTGGTAGTGCGGGTATTGCTGCATTGTTGGCGTGAGAACCTCGCTGAGATAGTAGACTGGGCGCTGCACTCCATGGACTTTGTTTTCCTCGGCACGTTCCACCACGAGCACCGTGCTGACCACCTGGTTGGTGGCGCTGATGTAAAGCAGTAGTGGTTCTTTTTCGCGTGGAGTCACTAGTACTGGCGAGGTAGACAGTAGACGCTTGAGATCTTTGAATGCTTCTTGCGCCTCGTCGGTCCACTCGAACTTGTCAGTTTTGCAGAGAAGTTGGTAGAAGGGCAGTGCCTTTTTGCCCATGCGAGTGATGAATCGACTGAGCACCGCGATGCGCCCAGATAGTTGCTGGACGCCTCTTATGTTTTTTGGCTTCTCCATGGCTAGTATGGCTTTTATTTTCTTCGGGTTCGCCTCAATCCCTCTCGCGGAGATGAGATATCCGAGTAGTTGCCTATATGGTATGCCGAAGGCGCATTTGTCCGGATTGAGCTTGATCTGGTAGCGGTGGAGGTTGGTGAAGGTCTCGCATAAATCGTCGATTAGCGAGGCTTCCTCCTTTGTTTTGATGACGATGTTGTTGATGTAGACTTGGATGTTGCGACCAAGTTGATCTTTGTGGCAAGCGTGCATGCACCGTTGATAGGTTGCACCTGCGTTTTTGAGCCCGAAGGGCATTGTGTTGTAGCAGAACACACCAAAAGGCATTGTAAACGTCATTTTCTCTTGATCCTCCTCCTTCATTCGAATCTGATTATAGCCTAAGTAGGCGTCGAGGAAGCAGAGGCGCTCACATCCCGCGGTGGAGTCGATGATTTGGTCGATTCGCGGCAGCGGGAAGTGATCCTTTGGGCAGTGCTTATTCAGGGATGTGAAATCCACGCACATCCGCAGGATATCCGTGTCCTTTTTAGGTACCAGCACCATGTTGGCGAGCCAAGTACTTTCCTTGATCTCGCGTATGAATTTGGTGTCGAGGAGTCTGTTGATCTCCATTCCAACCGCTTTTTCTCTTGGTTCAGACAGTCACCGAATTATCTGCTTGACTGGTCTAGCGTCTGGGTTGACGTTGAGTGTGTGCTCGGCGAATTCCCTGGGAACTCCTAGCATGTCCGCTGGACACCAGGCGAAGATTTCCCATTGCTCACAGAGGAATTCGACGAGCGCGAGTTCCTATGCGAAACTCAAGTTGTTGGTGATGAGGGTCGTCTTGGTCGGGTCCGATGGGTGGACCTGGACTTTCTTCGTGTGCATCGACGAATCAAAGGATAGGTCGGGTGAACATGGCCGGCTCAGGGGAGGTAGACTGTTGTCTGTCGACTCCTTTAATCTTGCGAGCTCCTCCTGCATGCCGAAGGACTGGGAGATTATGTTGAATTCCATGTCGCAGTTGTCGGACCTCTCGAAGCTCCCGTTGATTGTGATAACGCGTTTGGGCCTGGCATTTTCATCTGCAGGTAGGCATAGTGCGGTACTGCCATGAACCTAGCGAACGCGACGCGTCTGAGGATGCAGTGGTACTGTGAGGGCCAGTCGACGACTTCGAAGTCTATGCGTTCGCGTCGAAAGTTTTGCGGCATGCCGAAGATGACGTCGAGGTTGATTTTTCCCAGGGGATATATGCCCTTTCCTGGGACGATGTCGTGGAACGTTGTGTCCGAGACCTCTAGACATGTCAGAGGGATCCTTATCGCATGCAAGGTACTTGCAAACATGAGGTCGATGCCGCTCCCGCCATCCTTGAAGACGCGACTCATGTCGAAGCCTCCGATCTGCGCCTTGAGTACGAGAGGACAGTGGCCTGGACGAGGGACTTGGCGCGGGTGGTCGCGTTTGTCGAAGGTGATGCAGGAGTCGCTTCCGCTGAGGTACTCAGTGGTGGAGGGCGGGGAGTTTGTCACCAAGTTGACTTGGTGAGTGATGGCCTTCTGCACCCGATTTGAGGGGCGTCCCTTTTGGATCATCATATTGCCTATAGCCCGTGGGTACGGTTCGCCTCCGTGGTGCTGATCTGGCGCAGCCGCGGGCGGTGGTGGTCCGGGCGGTGGTGTAGGAGCTCCATGTGCCACGGTGCCTGGGGAGGTTCTGTAGCCCCTGTTGATCATGTCGCGATTCATCCGAGCTAGGCCCTCGTGGAGTTTGAGGAACTCGCGACAGTCCTTGGGAAGGTGGCTGAATTTTTTCTTGTCATCGTGCTTGTCGATGTAGAAGTGCACGTTGCATGGCCCGGACAGTTTGTCCTTGATAGTTGTTACGGGTGCCTCTTCGCGAGTGCGGTACTGCCATACCTGCGTGGTTTTCCTGAAGTCGCAGTGTCCACCGCTGCGATAGCCGCTGTTGCGGTTGTCGTCGCGCCTGTCGGCGTAGCCGGCTGCGACCATGTTGACGCCGTCGCGATCATCGTAGATGCGCATTCGACGCTTGCTTCGGCGATCGCGTCTGTGCTCGAGTTTCGCTTCGTCGTCGGAGTGAACGCGGTTTTTCACCGAGTCTTCTCCATCTGCCCACCGATTCACGATTTCCATCAGGTGGTCAGTTTTTTGGGCTTCGAGCGGCCCAGCTCTTCCCTGAGCTCTATGCGGCGAACGCCTCCATTGAATGCGTCAATTGCGCGATCTTCCGAGATGTTTTCTACGGAGTTCTTGATGATGGACCACCTCTGGATGTACGAGCGTAGAGATTCGCCCGACCTTTGCTGGCAGCACCTCAGTTCTTCGACTGATGTGGGCCTTTTGTAGGTGCCCTCGAAGTTGCGCACAAAACTGTAGACCAGCTCTTCTCAGCTGCGAATGGATCCGCACGGGAGATTGTTGAGCCATGCTCGGGCGGCGCCCTGCAGCTGTAGCTACAGGCATTGCGTGGCCGTGCTTCGACTCCCGCCGTGGAGTCTGACGGAGGAGATGTGGTCCTCCAACCATATTTTCAGGTCCTGCAGGCCGTCAAATTTTGGGTTCTCCGATGGGAGCTTGAACCTCTTGGGCATTCTCTTTTGCCTGATAGCTCTGCTGAAGCATCTGGTGCCACAGAGCTCCACGTCTTCGTCCTCTAAGTCAGTCAAACGGGCATGTCGTGCCCTTGATTTATCGATTTTGCGCTGCGTGAGGTCATCGTGTGCATCGTAATCGTGATCGTGCCGCCGTGAGCAGTGACGTCAAGATAGATCGTGACTGTTATCGCTAGACGAGGGTGAAGAATAGCGTTTTCCAAGGCCTTGCCTTTTTTGGCTCCAGCGTCGGCTCTTTATCAAGAGCGGCTTCGATTAACCCCAAGCCCATGATCGTAGATGAGTGCATGGCGGCTCGAGGATCTCCGGTCGGCGGCTGATTGTTGAGGAGGTACATGGTGGCCGCCGTTACCGCAGCTTGTGGTGTCTTTGGGACCACGTTGCCCCGTGTGTCGACTATCATAGAGCTGAAGTCGAGAACTTTCGCAGCTTCTATGCGCTCCTGCTCGGTGAGGTGGGCCATTCGAGATCGCCTCTTGTTGGCCACGTACTCGTTGCCCTTGGAGGAGGATCCTCCATGGGAGGAGAGCCCGTCCCATCGAAGACTTGACTCGTCCACCGCCTTTTTACGCGCTTCGAGTTACGCGATCATTTGTAACTGGCGTCTGTACTCCTCCTTTAGTAGCCAATGATAGCCCATCAACAAGTCTTGCAGCGTGCTGGGGGCAGAGGATTGCCTCACAGAGCTTCTCGACAACGGGCCCATTCGAGATCGTTGAGTCTGATCAAGACACGTTCACCAGTGTGTTCGTTCACCATGGTTGGAGGTTCGACTGTCCCTCCATTGTTGATGGGTGCACCATTGCCACCGTTGGTGGGGCCACCGTTGGGTGGCCCACCGTTAGGTATGCCACCGTTGGGTGGATCAGGACCGTTGCCACCGTTTTCGCGATTGGCGCTGGTTTAGCCGGCGTTGATGACGGTGCACATGAAGTGGCTGGGGAAGCTGTTGCTTCCGCAACTTTCGGATCCGGAGCCGTAGGCTCCATCTTCCGTTGCTAGGTCACCCAGATGGGATCCGCGACTATTGTCGCTATCCGTGCTCTCGGCTGCTGCTGAGGTGTTGAGCTTGCTGAGGGTGCCGATTGGTGGCGGGAACCATGATGCTGGAGCAATCGCGGATGCTGTTGGCTGATCAGGCATGCGAAGTGTGCCCATCTGACCAACTTGGAAGCGGAAGCTCCCGGTAGCCAGGCTGATTCCATCGCCCACGGACTCAAAAGCCGGGCGATTGGCTGGCGTGTGGACGGTGAAGTCGAACATGCCAAAGAGCTGGCGAATCTCCGCTGTTGTGGAGTTGTAGATCGCGGTTGATGGGGTCAAAGAAGCCGCAACATCAACACTCCCAATTCCCACAGATGGCGCTAATTGATGAGGGTTTAACTCATCAATGCCCATTGTTATGGACTTGGGTTTTGGAGAAGGAGGGAGCACTGGAGGCATCAGTCGACTAGCAAACAAGCACACTAGGACGCAAGGTTTACCCAGGTTTAGGCCTCGTAGAGGTCCCTACTCCTGTTTGTCTGCTCTTGGAATTAATGGAGGAATCGAAGATTACAGGGGCGCGCAGATGCAATCTGGTGAGAGTTGTGGAAACTAGGGATTGTGTGTCTCCTCCTCGCCGCCCCCTCCTGGCCTTTATATATAAAGGCAAGGTCTCGGGTAGCAGGTCGAGTCGGTTACAGATTAGGGTTTTCCCTTTAAACTTTCTATCTTTAAGCTTCTTCTTGTCTCGCAAGTAATCGAGAGTCCATGGGCCACTCGAAGTCTTCATCGGGTCGTGGCAACGCCGTGGGCTTCCACTATATCTGGACCGTATATACTAAACTCGAGTACCTGCAGGGTATATCCATGTCACATAGTAACTTTCAGTATCGTGCATAAATTTAACGATATAACTATCACATGGACCATTGTAGCAATGATCACTTATTCTGACAGAAAACACAAGGACACTAGCTTTTCTAGTTCCATTAGGATGTGAAACAATTTTAGAAGTATCCTTACAAAGGATAATGTGCCCATCTTCTACATTTTTAACGACAAAGTCTTTCATATTTGCTACTTCAGGTTCATCATCTATTTGTTCATTGGGTTCTACAGCTTTCTTTGTACTTTCGTTAACCATACTAGATGTCATAGAATGTTCCTTTATCTTAACTAGAAAAGGCATTTTCTCAATGTAAGGTTCAGGTAAAATATGATTAGCAGTATAAACTTCAGTATCTCTTGCAGGAACACAATTAACAATATCTTTATATGGCTCATGATACTTATTCCATTTAGTTTTAGGAATTTCAATATAAGAAGCAAAAGCCTTAAAATAATTTGCAATACTTTCATAATCAAGACCATAAGCATTACTAATATTATGAAAGTCATCAGTTCCCATAAAAGATTTAATGCATTCATAATCATAATTTATACCTGACTTTCTTCCTTTATCATTCTCCCATGCTTTAGCATTGTCTTAAATACGGTCAAGAAGATCCCATTTATCTTCTTCTTCCATGCGTGTAAATGATCCAGCACAAGAAGCATCCAATAGATCCTTATCATGAAGAGAAAGCCTTGCATAAAAGTTATTGATAATAATATTGTTAGGGAGCTCATGAATAGGACATTTGAGCATTAGTAACTTCAATCTCCCCCAAGCTTGAGTTGTACTCTCTCCATCACGAGGCCAAAAGTTGTATATTTGATTCCGATCTTTATGAATCTCACTAGGAGGATAAAATTTTGAATAAAAGAGGGGTACAACTTCCTCCCATTCAAGAGATTGGCCATTCTTCAGCAGCTTGTACCATTCCTTGGCTCTTCCTTTTAGTGATAATGAGAATAACTTCTTCTTGACTTGATCTGTTGTAATACCTACACACTTGAACAACCCGCATAATTCGTGTATAAAGAGCAAATGATCACCGGGATGGACAGTTCCATCTCCCAAATAGTAGTTATCCATAACACAATCAACAATTCTTGTAGGTATCTTAGAACGATCAATTTCAGCAGGTGGAGGTTCATCTATTACCTTAGCAGTGGTAGTAGCATTACAAATAAGAAACTATGTGAATTATCCATATTGAGATAAAGTAACTTAACAAAAATAAACAATACTCACATTAGAAGTTTCCTTTAATAGTTCCACTCTCCAATAGCGCTTCACTCCCCGGCAACGGCGCTAGAAAATAGTCTTGATGACTCACAAGTATAGGGGGTGTATCACAGTATTTTTGATAAGTAAGAGTGTCAAACCCAATGAGGAGCAGAAGGTGTTGACGAGTGGCTTGGATCAGGAATTCCCTATAAATACTTAGCAAATGGACTTTTAGGGGTTTTTGATAATGCAGATACATAAAGTGTGAGTAAATAAAACACAATAATGATAATTGCAGCAAGTGGCCCAATCCTTTCTTTAGCAAAGGACAAGCTGGTTGTATTACTTAAGATGACAAAACGTTCTCGAGGACACATGGGAACACTGTCGAGTGCTTTCTCTTTATATAGTTGATTAATCTTCTCTAGTTGGATAAGTGTTATGTAGGTGAACTTGTGCTAATGTACTGACCTTCCTAGGACTAATACATACTTGTGATTATACCCCTTGAAAGCATCCTCAACTACAAGAAAGTAATTAAGATAGAAACCTAACCACAGCCTTAAACTCTGAGATCCTACACTCCCTTGTGCAAAGGTTTCCTAATGGGGGTTTAGGTTTCTGTCACTCCGTCAACCCCTATGATTAGTAGACAAATACACAATGCATTCCCCTAGGCCCATAAAGGTGAAGTATCGTGTGTGTTTCAAAAAAAGGTGAAGTATCATGTAGTTGATGTTCATGTTGGAAATATGCCCTAGAGACAAATAGTAGTAAGGACTATTATCATATTTCATATAGTTTATGATTGAGTTTTATATCATGCTATAACTATATTGAGTGGAAACATCAATACACGTGTGATATACAAACAACCAGGGGTTCCCAGTGAAACTCTAGTCACTGGTTCATTGGTCAACAGATGATCATGTTTCCTGATCATGTGGCATTTATGCCAGTTGGAAATGGAGTCATCTCATTCTGAGAATGAGATGATGAATCAATACCCAAGCTAAACATCGTGACCCGATCATGTCACAAAGTTCAAGTTACGATGATTAGAAATGGATCCTCATAGACTATTCCTTAGACCGTGAGGCTATATCAATCACTGTCTCCCAAGAGTGCTTAGATAGCATCAAACGCCATCTGGTAAAATGGTGGTTATAAAGGTGTGTTCAGGTATTCGGAGGAAACTGTAGAGGCAATATATGTCAAGAGAGGGATTTGTCCGTCCATGTGACGGGAAGATACTCAAGGGCCCACTCAGAGAAGTTATATCCAATAGCTGCGCAGCATGTGATTTGATCACAGGGATATCACTTGTCAGAACAAGTCAAGTAGCATTGTTCAGTAACGAGATTGAACACGACATGGTGATGTCATTGATCAGATCTCGGGCAATGCAAGTATCGAATGACAAAGGGAATAAGACACGACTGTCCCGGTTCAAATCACGAAAGATCTTTGTGGAACGCACAGGGGTCACATGGCCATCCAGGTCCCTCTGTCGATCATTGGTGCGGGAGTGTCCTGACCATGTCTGGAGTGTTCCCGAACCGTGGGGTATCACGCTTAAGGGCTTGATGTGTTGGGTCCGCAGCATAGAAAACAAAAAATTTCCTACGATGAGAACTATACGCCAAGATCTATCTACTAGATACAGAGCAACGGGTGGACATACATCCATGGAGAACTTACCCTCTAAGACAACGAGTTTTGTTAACGAGTAGGAACTCGTGGTTGATGTAGTCGTACGCTTGCCGATCTCAAGATCGTGTGGAAGTCCGAGCACCGCAAATCAGCAGCGCATCCGTCCTCGCACACACGTTCAAGCCACCGGACAACAGCAACTCCTTCCAGACGCAAGGCCACCGGGAACATGTATCTCACTAATCCGAGACCATGGGGGAATATCTAGAGGGGGAGAGAGATTCTTCATGAGGAGGTGTGGTTTGTGAGAGGGGAGAGGGGGGCTTTATATAGGAGGGAGGGAGGCCCCTCTCCTCCCATAGCCGGCGCATGAGGGGGGGACTCCTCCCCTCCTTCATTCATGTGGTGAACCTCCACTCACATAAACATGGCCTCCACCCAAAATCCCATTCACATGTATTTAATTTCCACCAAATTAAATGCAACTCTCGATTAATAAAACTCTTTTATTTATTTTATTCAGAATTTTTTTAATTACTTTAATTAACAAACATTCACATAAAACCCCTTGCAACATTTCAATATCACATGCAGAACCACTTTCTGCAATTTCACCCGAAACAATTCCGATTTCTATCGAAACATTTCCTGCGCTTTGCAAACCTTTTGTCTAGAACATATGTGCTCCTAAATGGTGTCCGGAAACCCTTAAGTGTGTCACCCTACGGTTCGTGAATAATGCAGACATGATTGAGACTCCTCTCAGATCAATAATCAAAAGCGGGACCTGGAGATCCATACTGACTCTTGCATATTCAATGATGACTTCTGTGATCGTGAGAACCTTTAACGTCAGCAATTTAATCCCTTTGTCTCATGATATAATACATGTCCGAGATTCGATCATCGGTATCCAAATACATAGTTTGATCTCGTTACCGACATGCACTCTTTTCTCGTTCCCGTGATATAACATTCTAGTGATCACATCATTTGCTTGCAAGCTATCTTAATGTGATATCACCGAGAAGGCCTAGAGTATATCTATCCATCATCGGGATTGACAAATTCCACTCTTGATCCATGAGCCTCAACATAACACCTTCATAGCACTGAACCCACCTTTATGGTCACCCTGTTACGGTGTGACGTTTGATGTTATCAAGATACTCTTCTGGTGTTAGCAATTAACATGATCTCATGGTCTAAGGACTAAGACTACTTTGTATGATGTTATAGCAATATAAACATAATGACTTGATCGTAATGCTATACTTCGGATGAATGTTCATCACATCATTTCACAAATGCTGTGACCTTGTTATTAACAACATCCAATGTCCATGATCAGGAACCTTGATCATCTTGTTAATCAACAAGCTAGTCTATAAGAGAGGCATAACTATGAACCCTTTTGTTTATTAAACACACATGTATTGATGTTTCCTATCAATACAATTATAGCATGCAAAATAAACATCTATCATATACAAGGAATACATAATAACAACTTTATTATTGCCTCTCAGGGCATATTTCCTTCAGTCTCCCACTTGCACTAGAGACAATAATATAGTTTATATAGTGATAAATCTAACACCCATGGAGTTCTGGTGTTGATCATGTTTTGCCCTAGGGAGTACTTTAGTCAACGGATCTGCTACATTCAGGTCCGTGTGCACTTTACAAATCTTTATATCTCCATCCTTGACATGCTCGCGGATGGAGTGAAACCGACGCTTAATATGCTTGGAATTCTTGTGAGACCTTGGTTCCTTGGCGTTGGCTATGGCTCCATTATTGTCACAATAGATCACCATTGGGTCCAACGCACTAGGAACCACACCTAGTTCCGTTATGAACTCCTTCATCCAAACCACTTCCTGCGCCGCTTCTGAAGCAGCAACATATTCGCCTCCGTCGTTGATCCAGCCACCACAGGTTGTTTGGAGCTCCTCCAACTAACTGCTGCTCCGTTCAAGAGAAATACGTATCCGGATTGAGACTTAGAGTCATCCGGATCAGTGTCAAAACTAGCATCGACATAACACTTAGCGACTAGCTCTTCTTCACCTCCGTATACAAGAAACATATCCTTAGTTCTTCTCAAGTACTTAAGGATATTCTTGACCGCTATCCGGTGTTCCGAACTTGGATCAGATTGGTACCTACTAGTCAAAATAATAGCATGTGCCACGTCCGGTCTTGTACATAGCATGGCATACATTATAGAGCCTATGGCTGAGGCATAGGGGATCTTATCCATTATCTCTCTTTCTTCCGCCGTAGCCGGACTTTGAGTCTTACTCAATGTCTTGCCTTGCAGCATAGGTAAGTACTCCTTCTTACTTCCGTCCATATTAAACTTCTTTAATATCTTATCAAGGTATGTACTCTGCGATAGCCCAATTAGGCGTCTTGATCTATCTCTATAGATTTTAATGCCTAATATATATGAAGCTTCACCAAGGTCCTTCATAGAAAATTTGCTTTTTAGATAACTTTTAACATTGTTTAAAAGATCTATATCATTTCCAATCAATAATATGTCATCCACATATAATATCAGAAATGCCACATTGCTCCCACTCACTTTCTTGTAAATACAAGCCTCTCCATAAGTTTGGACAAATCCAAACTCTTTGCTCACCTCATCAAAGTGGAGATTCCAACTCCGGGATGCTTGCTTCAGTCCATAGATGGATCGCTGAAGTTTGCACACCTTATCAACATCCTTAGGATCGACAAAACCCTTAGGTTGTATCATATACAACTCTTCTTCAATATTACCATTGAGGAACGCAGTTTTGACATCCATCTGCCATATTTCATAATCAAAATATGCAGCAATTGCTAACATAATCCTAACCGACTTAAGCATCGCTACGGGAGAGAATGTCTCATCGTAGTCAACTCCTTGAATTTTTCGAAAACCCTTTGCGACAAGTAGAGCCTTATAGATGGTTACATTACCATCAGCATTAGTTTTTCTTTTGAAAATCCATTTATTCTCAACGGCCTTTCGATCGTGAGGTAAGTCCACCAAGGTCTAAACTTGGTTTTCGTACATGGATTCCATCTCGGATTTCATGGCTTCTAGCCATTTGTTGGAATCAGGGCTCATCATCGCTTCTTCATACGTCATGGGGTCATCTATTTCATCAATCATGAAATTCATAACAGGATTGTCGTACAGTTCAGGAGCTACACGTGTCCTGCTTGACCTGCGAGTTTCGGTAGTGTCCTCTTTCGGAGTTTCATGATCAATATCATTAGCTCTCTCTTCATTAGGTGAAGTCAACTCCGAAACAACTTTCGATGCTGCGCTACTCGCCATTTCATGAAGAGAAGGTTCAATAACCTCTTCGAGTTCTACCTTCCGACTACTCACACCTTTCAGGAGAAACTCCTTCTCAAGAAAGGATCCATTCTTGGCAACAAAGACCTTGCCCTCGGATCTGTGATAGAAGGTATACCCAATCGTTTCCTTAGGGTATCCTATGAAGACGCATTTTTCCGCTTTGGGTTCGAGTTTATCCGGTTGAAGTTTCTTCACATAAACATCGCATCCCCAAACTTTAAGAAATGACAGCTTAGGTTTGTTTCCAAATCATAATTCATACGGTGTCTTTTCAACGGATTTAGATGGTGCCCTATTTAAAGTGAATGCAGCGGTTTCCAGTGCATAACCCTAAAATGATAGTGGCAAGTCAGTCAGAGACATCATAGATCGAACCATATCCAATAAAGTACGATTACGACGTTCTGACATACCATTACGTTGTGGTGTTCCGGCAGGCGTGAGTTGTGAAACTATTCCACAGTCTTTCATATGTGTGCTAAACTCGTAACTAAGATACTCTCCTCCACGGTCGGACTGTAGAAATTTGATCTTTCTGTTACGATGATTTTCCACTTCATTCTGAAATTCTTTGAACCTTTCAAAGGTTTCAGACTTATGTTTCATCAAACAAATATACCCGTATCTACTCAAATCATCCGTGAAAGTAACAAAATAACGATATCCACCTCGCGCCGACACACTCATTGGTCCACACACGTCAGTATGTATGATTTCCAATAAATCTATCGCCCGTTCCATTGAACCGGAAAACGGCGTTCTAGTCATCTTGCCCATAAGGCATGGCTCACATGTATCAAATGATTCAAAATCAAGTGATTCCAAAAGTCCATCAGAATGGAGTTTCTTCATGCGTTTAACGCTAATATGACCTAGACGGCAGTGCCACATATATGCAGATATATCATTATCAAGTTTAATCCTTTTAGCATCAACATTATGAATATGCGTAATACTACTATCGAGATCCAATAGAAATAAACCATTCAACACAGGTGCATGGCCATAAAAGATATTGTTCATATAAATCGAACAACCATTGTTTTCAGACTTAAACGAATAACCACTTTGCATCAAACACGATCCGGATACAATGTTCATGCTCAGTGCAGGCACCAAATAACAATTATTCAGGTTTATAACTAATCCTGACGGCATATGGAGAGGCAGCGTTCCGACGGCGATCACATCAACTCTTGATCCATTGCCGACCCGCATCGTGACCTCATCCCTTGCT
Organism: Avena sativa; assembly: GCA_916181665.1. NCBI lineage: Eukaryota > Viridiplantae > Streptophyta > Magnoliopsida > Poales > Poaceae > Avena > Avena sativa. The sequence continues at coordinate 623,120,840 of OV702289.1, forward strand.
AGTTGTCGCTTGTTCCATAGCCCCTGAACCGAGTTACATATATTAGCAACCGATCCCATATCAAATACCCAGGTGCTACTGCGAGTACTAGTCAAGTACACATCAATAACATGTATATCACATATACCTTTGTTTGCCTTGCCGGCCTTCTTGTCCGCCAAATACTTGGGGCAGTTGCGCTTCCAATGGCCAGTCCCCTTGCAATAGTAGCACTCGGTGTCAGACTTAGGGCCAGCTCGGGGTTTCTTTTCAGGCGCGGCAACAGATTTGCCGCCCTTCTTTCCCTTCTTCTTGCCTTTCTTGTCCTTCTTGAAACCGGTGGTCTTATTGATCATCAACACTTGATGTTCTTTCCTAATCTCCACTTCTGCAGTCTTAAGCATTGACAGAAGCTCGGGAAGAGACTTCTTCATGCCCTGCATATTATAGTTCATCATGAAGCTCTTGTAGCTAGGTGGCAGAGATTGGAGAACACGATGTATGCCTAAGTCAATGGGAATCGTTATTCCCAAGGACACAAGCTTATCGGCGTACCCAGACATTTTGAGTACGTGCTCACTAACGGAGGTGTTCTCTTCCATCATGCAGCCAAAGAACTTTTTAGAAGCATTATAACTCTCTACGGCAGCATGGGTATCGAATATCATTTTCAATTCTCCCATGGTATCAAAGGCATTGCCATTTTCAAAACGTTTTTGAAGTTCTGGCTCTAGCCCATCCAGTATGCCACAATGAACTAAGTTGTGGTCCTCCTGACGAGTTATATAGACGTTCTTTTCCTCGTCAGGGGCATCAGGAGCTGGTGGGGGGCCTAGCGGCGCCTCTAGCACATATTGCTTTTGTGCAGCAGTGAGGAGAATCCTCAAATTCATAGCCCAGTTGGTGAAGTTGCTACCATTCGCAGCAAGTTTCTCTTTCTCCATGAACACATTGAAATTAAAAGCAGGTGGTGCCATCTACAACAGAATTTGTAAAATATATTTAGACTAAGTTTATGATAGATTGAGTTCAACTAATCCAAATTACTAATGAACTCCCACTCAAAAACGACATCCCTCGTGTCCTTTTGGTGATTACATGAACAAAATCCACTACACCAAGTCCGATCATCACGTGAGTCGGTGTAGCTTCAAAGGCGAGCATCTATATGGGCATCATATCAACTATATGACTCATGCTTAACCTTTCAGTCCGTGTTCCGAGGCCATGTTTGTACATGCTAGTCTCGTCAAGTAAGAACCTTAGTATTCGCGTGTGTAAAACTGTCCTACACCCGTTGTATGAAAGCGTAGAGTCGAGAACACCCGATCATCACGTGATGCCTCAAAACACGATCCACAAAACGGTGCATAATTAAGGAAGAACACATTTTATCTTGATATCTAAATGACGGATCATCTTATAATGCTACCAAAAGCACCAAACTAGCAATATAAGATGCTAACATCTAATGTGTGAAGTGAGGTGATATGGTCCATGCATTTGATCTCTATCATTTGCATCGTGGTATGATCTCTATCATTCCTTTGTGTGTAAGGCCAAGGTCTATGGAACTTACACGTTAAGTGAGTTGTAAGAGTATCTATCATACATCTACTTACAACAATACCATATCAAGACACTAGCCCAGCAACGATCTAAACTAGACGCCTCTAATTTATCAATTGCAAGTTTTACGTGGCTTAGGGCTTTCGGAGATAGAACCGGTCTTACCTACGAACATGAACCACAACGAGGATAACCAAGTTATTAGCAACTCGTTGTAAATCAGATATTGACTATAGTAGGAGAGACAGACACCCGCTAGCCACTTATGCAAAACTAGTTGCATGTCAGTCGTGGAACCGGTCTCATGTACGATGACATGTAAGGTTGGTCCGGGCCGCTTCATCCCACTATGCCACCAATATCCAAAGTACATAGAAGATGCAATAACATGATCATCATCGCCCACATATAAACATATGTGTACTACCCGTGCAAAGCACCTACGCATAGATCTGGCTCTGATACCACTGTTGGGTCCGCAGCATAGAAAACAAAAAAATTCCTACGATGAGAACTATACGCCAAGATCTATCTACTAGATACAGAGCAACGGGTGGACATACATCCATGGAGAACTTACCCTCGAAGACGACGAGTTTTGTTAACGAGTAGGAACTTGTGGTTGATGTAGTCGTACGCTTGCCGATCTCAAGATCGTGTGGAAGTCCGAGCGCCACAAATCAGCAGCGCATCTGTCCTCGCACACACGTTCAAGCCACCGGATAACCTCCACCTCCTTGCTCCAGCGAATCACCGGAAGCAGCAACTCCTTCCAGACGCAAGGCCACCGGGAACATGTATCTCGCTAATCCGAGACCATGGGGGAATATCTAGAGGGGGAGAGAGGTTCTTCACGAGGAGGTGTGGTTTGTGAGAGGGGAGAGGGGGGCTTTATATAGGAGGAAGGGAGACCCCTCCCCTCCCATAGCTGGCGCATGAGGGGGGGACTCCTCCCCTCCTTCATTCATGTGGTGAACCTCCACTCACATAAACATGGCATCCACCCAAAATCCCACTCACATGTATTTAATTTCCACCAAATGAAATGCAACTCTCAATTAATAAAACTCTTTTATTTATTTTATTCATAATTTTGTTAATTACTTTAATTAACAAACATTCACATAAAACCCCTTGCAACATTTCAATATCACATGCAGAACCACTGTCTGCAATTTCACCCAAAACAATTCCGGTTTCTATCGAAACAATTCCTGTTTCTATCGAAACATTTCCTACGCTTTGCAAACCTTTTGTCTGGAACATATGTGCTCCTAAATGGTGTCTGGCAACCCTTAAGTGTGTCACCCTATGGTTCGTGAATAATGCAGACATGATTGAGACTCCTCTCAGATCAATAATCAGAAGCGGGACCTGGAGATCCATACTGACTCCTGCATATTCAACGATGACTTCTGTGATCGTGAGAACCTTTAACGTTAGCAATTTAATCCCTTTGTCTCATGATATAATACATGTCCGAGATTCGATCATCGGTATCCAAATACCTAGTTTGATCTCGTTACCGACATGCACTCTTTTCTCGTTCCCGTGATATAACATTCTAGTGATCACATCACTTGCTTGCAAGCTATCTTAATGTGATATCACCGAGAGGGCCCAGAGTATATCTATCCGTCATCGGGATTGACAAATTCCACTCTTGATCCATGAGCCTCAACATAACACCTTCAAAGCACTGAACCCACCTTTATGGTCACCCTGTTACGGTGTGACGTTTGATGTTATCAAGAGACGCTTCCGGTGTTAGCAATTAACATGATCTCATGGTCTAAGGACTAAGACTACTTTGTATGATATTATAGCAATATAAACATAATGACTTGATCGTAATGCTATACTTCGGATGAATGTTCATCACATCATTTCACAAATGTTGTGACCTTGTTATTAAACACATCAACAAGCTAGTCTATAAGAGAGGCATAACTAGGAACCCTTTTGTTTATTAAACACACATGTATTGATGTTTCCTATCAATACAATTATAGCATCAAAATAAACATCTATCATATACAAGGAATACATAATAACAACTTTATTATTGCCTCTCAGGGCATATTTCCTTCATGATGATGCTTAGAGAGTGTTTATAGGATCGGTGGAATCACCGAAGAAGATAAGGGAGAAAACCGGAAGGGTTTTGGTAAGTCCGAAGGATGTCCAGAGTGGAGGTGGAAGGTGTTCCATAGCCACGGAGATTGAATAATGTGTGAATGAATGTTAAATGTTGATTTAATCATTTATTCATAATTATTTAATAAAGAGAAAATCAATTAAAGGTCAAAAAGGCTTAATGTGCCAATTTCCGAAGGGAGAGGGCCCATTAGGGAAAGGAGAGAGGGAGAAGGGCAAGGGGGCTGGCCGGCTGGGCCTAGCCCCCCGCGTGGGGCCCACTAGGTGGTCGGCGGCCACCTCCTCCCCCCTCCTCTCCTTTAGTCCCACCCCGGGACTTTGAGGGAGGGTGTACCCCCTCCTCCCCTATATATAGTGGGGTATTTGGCCTAGAAAAATACACCAATAATCAATAAAGGTCTCCCCACTTTTGGGAGGACTTCTAATTGATATTTTCTCTCTTCCCCTCTCTCTCTCGTGACCGTGGTCCCAAGTCTGGACTGCGCGAGCGAGAGACATCTTCAGCGCGGAGCGCCGTCGCGCTGCGGGATTCAGATCCGGGAGCTCTACTTCCGCAACTGCTGCTGGATCGGGGAAGCGGGAGTCATCGTCAGGCACCGGACGTGTGTAACTCCCCGCGAGGTGTCGCACTTGAGGCACTCAAGTCGTTGGAGCCAGAAGGAGCACAAGGACTTCATCACGACCTTGAGGTCGGCTTCGGCTCGTCTACATCAACCACGCTTTCCTGAGCGTTGACAACGCTTTTCGGTCTTCAAGGGTAAGTTCGCGAAAAGCCCCTCCCGTTACTATATTACTAATAGATAGGTCTTGGCAGCTTCAGGGGTTCAGGGGCGTAGGGTAAAATTTTATTGTTTTCATACGCGGAACCCCTACAGTGGTATCAGAGCTAGATCTATGCGTAGTAATGCTAGTAGGGGTAGAACACACGAGATGTAGCGTGTGGGCGTTGATATTTTAGTTGTTACCCTCCCACGTGTACTTGTGTATACCACAGTAATGCTTGATGAAGCGGCCCCCAACCGACTTTACGAGTTCATTCGCGAGACTAGTCCACGCTTGACATACGGCTTGTACCATATTTGATCAGCGTTGTGCTAAAAGTTCGTAGGTAAGAACGGTTCTTGTGCGAAAGCCCATTCAGCCACGTAAAACATGCAAAGATAAAGTAGAGGCATCTAACTTTGTTTTGCAGGGGGCGTTGCTTTGTGATATGGTTGTGGCAAAGGTAAAGTGATTACCTTTTGTTACATAGTAGTAGATAGTCACGGAGGTGACGAACTACCACGCCGGAATGACACTAGTACCCTGGTGTCTACGGCGCCGGAACCCTGGCGCCAGAACCCGGTGACGGTGGATGGAGATCACGACATGAAGGACCATATCACATAGCATTTACATTCAATGTTATTGTTTGTATGTCTTATTGTGTGCTAGTATTAGATACTCGACGGTAGCCTAATAAGATGATCCCTATTAAAATTACCAATGATTGTGTTCCCCCTTAGTGTGCACCACCAAGAAAGTTCTTCGGTATGAGGCAAGCCGTGATGATCGGTTGTCAGACATATCTACGTTCACATACAGTGGGTGTAAGCCATGTTGCATAGTGAAAACACTAAGGTTGAGTTGGCGAGCCTAGCATGTACAGACATGGTCTCAGAACGCGGATGGTCGAAAGATCGAGCACGAGTCGCATGAATGATGTGACCGACATTTAGCGTCCACCTTTGAACCCACATTGATGGCCGTGATGATCGGGGGAGATGTGGCTGATAGGGGTCGTGTTATCACTAGGAACCCTTTTGGGGATAGGTGTTTCTGAGTGGAGTTACTATTAACTCATTTAATTATAAACTTAGTCTAAATTCCTTTTGCAATTATAAATGTAGAAAATGGTTCTTCCCGAGATTACCTTTCCTATCGACGATTGGTTAAAAGGAGAAAATCTCAAGTTAGATGGATCCAACTTTTCTGCATGGGTCATACGCCTGTTTGATCTCCTTGGGGATAAAAACATAGCTGACTACATGACCTGTGAGATGTATTTGGAGCCACCCTATTCTCATGAGACCCAGGAGCAGCGGGATCTGCGTTATCATCGTCGTGTGATGGCCACATTTATATCAGTGACCATGCGCCTCGGAATGGAGGATGGGCTATGGCCAAGGGTGGGAAGTCTCAAGCCCCAAGTGGTCATGGAACATCTAAGATCGCATTTCGTGGAACAAGTGCGCATGTGGGAGTATGAGCTGATGGGAGACTTCCTCTCCATAAAGATGGAGGAGGGATCCTCACTAGATGAGCACTTATTGCGCATCTATGATGCGTACATGAGTCTGGCATATTACCTGGACAACTGGTTCTCAAGCTCATTTGCAATGGGAGTTGTGCTACGGTCGCTTCCACCAAGCTTCCAAGCACAAGTCAGGATCTGCATTATGAGAGGCGACACGGAAACACTGGATTTCCTCGAGTTCATATCACATTTCAGAAATGTGGTAGATGAACCCAACGTCACTGGAGTCGTCAACGACAAAGGTATATATTTGATATACAGTTTTATAAATGTTATAATCTTGTAAACACATTTGCAGTGTTAAGTATATCTGATACTTGTTCTGTTTTGCTGAAAACAGGTCCTTCTGCATGAGAGGTGCTTGCTGGAGAGGAGGTGACGTTGTGTGTTGATGGCGAGCATGATGATGATGGTCGGCGACACTCTCCCTCGACATTTATCATTTAGTTTGTGTTTTAGGATGATTAATGTAATCAAGAGATTGTGAACTTCTTTAGTGTGTCTCACACTTCGTGAGACGGTTATTCATATGAGTTTGTAACAAACAGTTGTTCTGCTTTTATGAATGATTTATGTTCGTGTTCATATCTTGTTTGATTACGTATGAATTATCCTTGTCATTTGAAACTAATTGATAATGCATGAACATTTGTAAAACATTAAAATGCCTTGTTTAAAATACCCAACTTAATGATATTTCATTAAATGAATGAAACCATTGTTTAAATTCAAAGTTATGTGATAATGTGTGAAAGTCATTCGATTTCTTATCACATATAAATCATGCCTAAGTTCGGCAAAATAACTTGAACACCATGTATTACTTGAATACAAAGTGTTTAATGAATTGTTAAAAGTGACTACATATTCGATGTATTATGTTTTGACGAAAATGGTAATTATCATTAATTGATTATTTAAATGTGTAAAGTAGTTTACCAAAGGAAACATGAATATGAAACTATTTGATTTGATCAAAGTGTTTCATCAACAAAGGGTATAAGTATAAAAGAGAATCTAGTTACTACGATTTGATCAATAGTAATGAAATTCAACTTTATAAGAATGGCATAAAAGTAATTGTGGAATGCAAAGTGTTTTGAAACGTCAAAATACAAAGAGTCACAATATGATATTAGATATAAAAGGGGTTGAATAGAAGGCACCAAATAAATCGTTGTAGTGTAGATGTAGAGACCATTAGCTCAGAAATTGTTAGCACTCAATTAGAATTGGTAAACCATTTGAATTTGTGAAAGTTTTGGGGTTATTCGATATAACCAAAACAATAGTGAATAAGTCCTTGTAGTGTACTCATTGGAAACTTTGAATACAAAACCCATAGCTGAAACCAAAAGGAAAGCAAAACTTGTATTGCTTGGATTTTGGTGCATTCTTGAGAAAGCTCACTTTTAGTGATGTTTCTCAATTATGAAGCAAATGGAAAATAGTGTAAAACACGATGAGGATTCAAAACCCTGCATCAGAGTGTTGAGAAGCGCAACGGACAACGTTCTTGAATGATTCTCTTCATATAAGGAAAGAATCAATGATATTGATCATTGTGTTTTCCCCACTTGTGTTTTTCACTACATAGAGTAGGATTCAAAATGTAATCCATATCTAGTATGGAGACATTTGTGAATCACTTGTCAAGATTTTTGAAATATGACATACCTACAAATTACTAAGGAAAGAATGGTAAACTAAAATTATGAGAAATCCTAGAAGCAAAATTCCCTTGAGATTAGAAAGCAATTTGTTGCTGAATCTCACAAGTAAAAAGGGGTTACCTTGAATTTTCCCAAATGACTACAAAGCCATAGTGGAAAAAGGGGGTGAATGACAAAAGCACAATTTGTCAAATATTGGATGAATTCAAATGAATTTGATTCAAGTGTGCTAAATCTCTAGTGGATTTAAAACTAGTAGAAGTACTAGTATCTCATAGTAAAACTCCAAATTTGATATTTGATCAAAGGATTTTGAAATTGTTCAAAATAGTGAATGGATATGCAATTTGCATAAAATTGAGTAGGATCTATGAAAGTCTTCCTGAAACAATATGTGATTGACATATTTTTAAGTGGGAGCAATATAAGACTCAAATTCAAATATGTAGGAACATATTTTGAGTGGGAGCTTATAGGAGTAATTCTTAAGTATGTTAAGAATGAAAGGCGCAAATACTTATAAATAATGATTTATAAGATGTAGAAGTTTATAATAGGTGTATTATGATATTATGTTGTATTCCTTAAGGGACTCTGAAAAGGGTTTTAGAGTAGAAGTTAATTAAGGAACTGGTCCTTAATAACTCAAATGAGGAATAACATTAAGTTTAACATCAATGGTTGAAAGAAAGAAAAGGATGATCGTCATCCACTAGGTTGAGACATAGGTTCTAAACCATGATGATAACTTAGCATAATATGTGATCCAAATAAGGAACGTTTAAAAGTGATTAAGTTCGAATCGCAGAACGTTGAGTTAAGTTTGTCCATAGTGTCTAATAGAGAACTGTAGACATGTTTTCCAAATCCATAAAGGCTGACATATCTTCAAGCATAAAGGGTTATGTTATAAGGGAATATGTTGGAAAATCCTGTAAATACCGATTGAAGTCAAGTAGGAAGCGAGGTGAACAAAACATCAAAAGTTGCACAGAGTGTACTAGTGTTTCGATGAATACATTTATAATAATAGATAAGGGTACTGACATGGGTATACCCTACAGGTACTCGAGCTTGGTATATACGGCCTGAATACAATGGAAGCCCACGGTGTCGCCAAGGCCCAAATGAAGAACTCGAGTAACCTACAGACTCTCGATTGCTTGAAGAACAAGAAGAAGCAAAGATAGAAAGTTCAAAGGGAAAAACCATAACCTGTAACCGACTCGACCTGCTACCCGAGACCTAGTCTATCTATATAAAGGCTAGGAGGGGGCAGGGAGGAAGACACACGCAACCCTAGTTTCCACAACCCTCGCCAGATTGCATCTGCGCACCATTGTAATCCTCGATTCCTTTGATAATTCCACAAGCAGACAAGCAGGAGTAGGGACCTCTGCGAGGCCTGAACCTGGGTAAATCTTCGAGTCCCCTATGTGCTTGTTTGCTAGCCGATAGATGTCTCCAGCGCTCCCTCCTTCTCCAAAATCCAAGTCCATAACAATGGGCATTGATGAGTTAAACCCTCGTCAGGTACCATCTAAAGTGTTTATAAAGTTATGGCGGGGCTAGTTCGCTTTTAACGTAGAATGATGTGTCCCAGGGCACAGTGCCCATGAGAAATCCCTCGAGGTTGATCTAACGTCACTGTAGGCTCCTGAAATCAGGCCTCGTTCTGCTGCCATAGCAACGATGCATTCACACAGATGCTATCATGTGATGATAAAGTATTAATGTTAATCAAGGTGACATTAGTAAGTTGCAAAGGATTTGGAACTGTAAAGTACAGACCCAAGACTCAACCTCTTCCATGAGCAAGCATGTTCAGGGTACCGGGTATATGGTGCCAATGATTGAGAACAAATGCAGCTAGTGTATTTGTACTCTAGTGCAAGTGGGAGACTGTTGGAAATATGCCCTAGAGACAAATAGTAGTAAGGACTATTATCATATTTCATATAGTTTATGATTAATTTTTATATCATGCTATAACTGTATTGAGTGGAAACATCAATACACGTGTGATATACAAACAACTAGGGATTCCTAGTGAAACTCTAGTCACTGGTTCATTGGTCAACAGATAATCATGTTTCCTGATCATGTGGCATTTATGCCAGTTGGAAATGGAGTCATCTCATTCTGTGAATGAGATGATGAATCAATACCCAAGCTAAACATCGTGACCCGATCATGTCACGAAGTTCAAGTTACGATGATTAGAAATGGATCCTCGTAGACTATTCCTTAGACCATGAGGCTATATCAATCACTGTCTCCCGAGAGTGCTTAGATAGCATCAAACACCATCTGGTAAAACGGTGGTTATAAAGGTGTGTTTAGGTATTCAGAGGAAATCGTAGAGGCAATATATGTCAAGAGCGGGATTTGTCCGTCCATGTGACGGGAAGATACTCAAGGGCCCACTCGGAGAAGTTATATCCAATAGCTGCGCAGCGTGTGATTTGATCACAGGGATATCACTTGTCGGAACGAGTCAAGTAGCATTGTTCAGTAACAAGATTGAACACGACATGGTGATGTCATTGATCAGATCTCGGGCAATGCAAGTGTGGCATCCCGCTAAAACCACTACTAGAAAATAGTTGTGTTCTTGTGCATTGCATCATCATGACCACATGCTCATGTCATCATGCTGCATTGCATTTGAGCATCGTCATCATCTTGCATGGTTTATTTAAAAACTATTTTCGAAAAGCCTGGTTTTGTTTTCTAAACGCCTCGTCTTTATTTCAAATTAAAAACCGGATCTCCAGATTATTTTGCTTCGTCTAAAAATGGATTCTAAAAGCCTTGTTGCGTCAAATAAAAATAATTATATTATTTTTAGGGGGCAGCCGAACCAGGTCGAACCGACCCAACCGGCCACCCCTAGTAAACAAAACCAGACAACCCAACACCCTACCTACCCTAATCCATCCCTCTCCTTTTCTCAGCCGCACCCCAGCTCCCACCAGCCACCACACTGCCTCCACCCTCCACCTCACTCCGTCCACTCCTAGGCCGCCACCTCACCCCGCCTGGCCCCACCTCCTTCCCTTTTCCTGCCAGCCACACGCTACCTCATCCCTTCTCTCCCTTCCACCCTGGCCCCCACCGACCTAGCCCGCACTCACCATCGCTCCACCTTGCGCCTCCCGACAAACCCCACGTCGCCTTGGCCCCACCTTTTCCACCGACAGCTCCTGGAACCGCACCACCTACCCCGCCTTTCCCCTCGCGCCTCCCCTCTGGCCGCTTGGCGTCGCTCCTTCCCTGCCGCCAGAGCTAGAGCCCACCTCGGCCGCCTCCTCCTATGGCCCTCCCCCTCGCCTCCTTCCCGGAGCTCCTCGCCTCACGCCTCCTCCCCGCCGACAAGGCCTAGGCCCCGCGCGCCCGTGGACCCTGCTGCCCTGCCGCCGGAGGTCCTCCCTGTGACCTCCACCTTTGCAGGCCACCCCGCGCCCTGGTGCCGCCGCCTGTGCCCCTCGACTCCGCGAGCGCCGCCGCCCCTAGGAACTTCTCCAGCGACGTTTGAGCCCTCCCCATGTGCGTCGCCGGGCCGGGCCTCGCCTCTTGCCCCTGATCTCCACCGCGGACGACCGCCTCGTCGCCCGTACCACTGCTGCCGCTTTCGCTCCTCGCTCCGGCCACCCTCGCTACCAGCACCGTCGTCGCCAGTCCGCGCACCTGTCCCGGGCCCAGCGCGACCGCGCCTGCCCGCACTGTGCCTTCCCTATGCCGGCCCGTGTCATGGTCTCCCGCCTCCTCCTCGCGTCATCCAGCTTCCCGTCGCTACAGCAAATTCGTCCTCCCCGTCTTCTATCGCCGTGGGGTGCCTCGACCTTGTCTTCAGCGCTGGGTGTGCCTCCCCGTCGCCCCTGGTGCGGCTGGTGCAGCCTCTCTGCTATGACGCGCTGCCTGCGCCGCCCTCCCCCATGCAACAGCTCGCCCGAGGTCCTCTGTTCGACCTGTCCCTGTGACATGTCGAGTTGTAACAGTCCAACATATCTGCTAGCGGCGTGTGTATTTCCTGGACGCCTCAAAGACCTCCACGGGTTCTTTGTGCACGCCCGTGCAGCCGCATCTCCCACTGTCAAGAGCTCCTCCGGTTCATGTCCGCGTGAAGCCTAGGCAGTAGTGTCGATAATCTTCCCTGTGTTCGAGTACCAAATCTTGGACAAGTTCGACAGACGCACAGTGACATCCCGCCAAGACCTTCCTCGTACAACACCAGCACGTCAAAATCTTCAACATGGTTTCTGTCGACAAGATTGGCTCTGCCAAGTACCCGCTTCCGCAAGATCTTTCGGAAGACATTGTCGCCCGAAGACCACCAAGATCTCCATCACGGATAAGATGTCCGAGACCGACAAGAGACGAGACCCGAAGGACTACGCAAGACCATCGGCGTCGAACCCGGAGATCTCCTACACGGGACAACAAGTTCTTCTTCTCGGAGCCTGAAGATCGCCTACCGGAGCGACAAGATCGCTACACGGAACACCGAGAACCTGGACTCCAAGATCTTCGCCTTGGACCCTCAAGACCTCCTTCATCGAACGCCAAGACCACGGAACCCTGATGCCCGAGAACCCGGACGCCAAGCTCGCCGACATAGAACACCAAGTTCTTCATCCCGGATGCCATGACCGTCTACACGGACCCGAAGACCACCGGTACCTGATCCATTCAAGTTCGCCATCGATGGCAAGATCGACCGCTTGGAACCCAAGTTCTTCGTCACGACACGACCAGTTCTCCATCGCGTATCCGAACCTCGCTGTTCCCTGTCGAACCCCGAATCCCTGGAACCAAGATCTTCCGAACCCAGATGTGTGAACCTTTCTCGAGCCCCTATTTTATAAATGCTATATATAAAACTTGTTGCATATTAATTGTTCATCTCGCATGCATATCATGTGGGTTGGGGGCATTATGTCGATTCACCGCATGATTAAATATGGAGTCTATATACAGGATATTGTTGTCTCATTCCGGACTCCATTTAAATTGCGTAGCGAACCGATGCCATGTTTTGCCTTGTTAAGCCAACCTTTAAATTGCGGGGTAGCTAAACAACATAAACCTCCTACTTAATTGTCGGGACCCTGGTTCTGCTTAATATTGCCTAATTGCACCGCATGTTTGCCATGCCATGCATCATATCATAATCATGCCGGATCTGCTGTCGTAGTATTAAATATTGCATCCGATGTTTCTTCTAGTGTTTGCTTCTTCACGGATTAGGCCGATGAGTTGATGCGAGTACCGACAAGTTCTCCGGATGTGATCCTTCGGCAGTGTTTCCTAGGCGAGCATCTCTCCCCCTTCTACATATTTTGCATTTATAGTCTTTATTTCCTCCTATTGATCTATTGCTATCCGTGTCGTGATGCTTTAGTTTCCGTACACCAGTTATATCCCGTGCAGCCTCTATATTGCCTTGGACACCTCCTATTACCTGTGTTTGGTAGATAGCTGGTCTTGCGAGTCGTAGTTGCTTGCTTAGGTGCGATCTCATGTTGTCAAGTACCTCAGTTGTGGAATGCTGGCAAATGTTTATGGTGGAGTTGATCATGGCTTTAATTACAACTTGAAATTAAATTGTTAGATATAACTAATGCAGAGGCATCGGTGGGCAATAGATGTTATTTGGTTCTTCCACGCTCACTTGTGTCCCATAGGACCCTGAGTACTTGATACCTGTTCCTTGACTATCGCACTATCCGCACATGGGACCATGAATCCCCTTAGCCAGAGCTTGATTCATTTCTTATTTCTTGGGGCCACAAACTAGTTTGGGGCTTTATTACTATCCTGTACTTATGCCATGTTTTACTGCTTTATTTAAGATTGTGCGTGGAGCACCTGTACTGTTTTGGATCGTGCCACGTTTTCGCGGTATCGACAAGCCCAGTCACACTTTCGGGTTCCCAGTCGTTTACAGCCGTCGTCACAAACCCTGGGTCTGTTCCGGAGCTGTCCAACTTCGTTGCGGGTAGCTTAGTGGGGTGGCCCCCTGAAATATTTTATGAATCTTGTGATCGCTTTGTCGTGAAAGCCTTGTTGGGTTTTGAGTTGGTTTTTCTGAGGTTGATCGTGTGTGTGTTGCTATTTGTGCACCCCTACAGGGTAAATCTTTCTGAAAGCCGTGTCCGCGGTTATGGACGACTTGGAGCACAGTATCTCGATCATAGACAAGCATAACTAAAGTAGTGCTTTAAATTTGACTTAATATGTGACTAGTAATTAGCTTCACTACAATGGAATGGATAATAAAAGTGCCAACAACTGGTGGAACTGGGGTGTATCATGTCATGTTATACCTGCCTAGTAAGTATCGCAACTCCAATGGAATGAACTAAAAGTGCCAACAACTGCTGGGTTTGGGTTGTCACATGCTAATTGTATCTGACTAGTAAGTACTGCAACTACAACTGAATGGTTAACTAAAACTGCTCACTACTTATGCTATCGGATGACTCATGCTATCTATATCTGACTAGTAAGTGCTTCAACTATAATGGAATGAATAAAACTGCCAACCGTGTGAGTTCCTCGGTTTGACTTCCTCGTTTGGTCTCGAGGGGGGATTACCAGGATGGGTATGATTGGTGTTAGTATTAGGTTGGTTCCGAATAGGTGTCTCTTATCCCTCTCTAATAGCCGACAGTTGCATCGAGTCTCTATAGGTTGTTTAGTGCATGTTGCGCTGCCGCTTCAGTCCAACATACCTATGTAGGCGAGAGCCGCCGAATTCTAGCCTCGCTGTGTACTGGCCTCAGTACTGACGCTCCTCTTTTCCTTTGCCCTTTGTCGACACCATTTTGTTTTAGCAGGTTTGAGATCGACGTCGTTAGCAGAGTTACCCTTCCGGCTTGGCCTGGACAGGGTTATGGACGCCATTGGTTATTCTTTAGGGCTCTTAGGCCCATTTGCATCTTGTCCGTAGTGGTACGCTCTATCGTTTCAAGGTGATTTGGATCTTTGTATAGTATATATGTATTCTTGACTTATCGAGTCGTTGTTGTATATATACATGTTCTGTGGCTTCCATCATGGACTAATGTGTAATGGTATTACTTCGTTCTCCACCCGCACGCAAGTGCCTGGTGGGCGTCCTTGAATCGTTTCTATGCGGGTTTGGCGGGAAGTGCTAAAACTTGCATAGGGCCGACTTGAGGGTGTTACATCAAGTATCGAATGACAAAGGGAATAAGACACGATTGTCCCGGTTCAAACAACGAAAGATCTTCGTGGAACGCACAGGGGTCACATGGCCATCCAGGTCCCTCTGTCGATCATTAGTGCGGGAGTGTCCCGACCATGTCTGGAGTGTTCCTGAACCGTGGGGTATCACACTTAAGGGCTTGATGATGCTTAGAGAGTGTTTACAGGATCGGTGGAATCACCGAAGAAGATAAGGGAGAAAACCGGAAGGGTTTCGGTAAGTCCGGAGGATGTCCGGGGTGGAGGTGGAAGGTGTTCCATAGCCACGGAGATTGAATAATGTGTGAATGAATGTTAAATGTTGATTTAATCATTTATTCATAATTATTAATAAAGAGAAAATCAATTAAAGGTCAAAAAGGCTTAATGGGCCAATTTTTGGAGGGAGAGGGCCCATTAGGGAAAGGAGAGAGGAAGAAGGGGCAAGGGGGCTGGCCGGCTGGGCCTAGCCCCCCGCGCGAGGCCCACTAGGTGGCCGGCGGCCACCTCCTCCCCCTCCTCTCCTTTAGTCCCACCCCGGGACTTTGAGGGAGGGTGTACCCCCTCCTCCCCCTATATATAGTGGGGTATTTGGCCTACAAAAATACACCAATAATCAATAAAGGTCTCCCCACTTTTGGGAGGACCTCTAATTGATATTTTCTCTCTTCCCCTCTCTCTCTCGTGACCGTGGTCCCAAGTACGGACTGCACGAGCGAGAGACATCTTCACCGCGGAGCGCCGTCGCGATGCGGGATTCGGATTCGGGAGCTCTACTTCCGCAACTGCTGCTGGATCGGGGGAGCGGGAGTCATCGTCAGGCACCGGACGTGTGTAACTCCCCGCGAGGTGTCGCACTTGAGGCACTCAAGTGGTTGGATCCAGAAGGAGCGCAAGGACTTCATCACGACCTTGAGGTCGGCTTCGGCTCGTCTACATCAACCACGCTCTCCTGAGCGTTGACAACGCTTTTCGGTCTTCAAGGGTAAGTTCGCGAAAAGCCCCTCCCGTTACTGTATTACTAATAGATAGGTCCTGGCAGCTTCAGGGGTTCAGGGGTGTAGGGTAAAATTTTATTGTTTTCATACGTGGAACCCCTACAGTTCATATGACACCACTAGAAGAATAACACCACAACTTAAATATCAAACTATTGAATCTTTCTCAACACAATTCCACTACTAACAACATGACTTCTCCCATGTCCTCAAGAACTAAACGAACTACTCATGAGACATCATATGGATCAAGATCAGAGATGAAATAAAGATAAGTAATAATCTGAACATGAACGGTAATTCAATGGTTCCACTCAATAGCATCAACTACAACAAGTAATCAACACCGGGAAAGTTTCCCCTAAGAACTATGCAAGATTCAACCCAATTGTTACAGCGGTATGGAGTGGTGATGAGAGTGCCGATGAAGATGATGATGATGATCCCGATGAAGTCCAGCTTGATGACGGTGTTGATGGCGACGATATCCCCTCTCCTGGAAAGAATTTCCCCGGCAGATTTCTGCCTGCCATAGAGCTCTTTCTCTCTCTGCAGTTTTCCGCCCCGCAGAGGCGGCGGAATCTTTCTATGGTCGCTCCCCGAGTTTTAGGGTTTCGAGGGGATTATATACGCCAAAGGGCGATGCCAGAGATGGGCCAGGGTGGCCACACCACCTAGTGGCGCGACCAGGGCTGGCCCGCGCTAGGGGGTGGTGTGGGCCCCCTGTGGCCCATCTCCACTTCTCCTTCTGGCTTCCTTCGTCTTCTGAAAAAATAGGATTTTCCATATATTTCCGGGATTTTTTGATCTTCGTGAATTTTTGTCTTCAAACACTGCCTTTTCCATCAGAATCCTGACTTCAGTGGTCCATGCTCCAAAAGTCATCAACCATGCAAAAATAGATGAAATAACATAAGTATTATCTCTTAATATGAAATATATCAATGAGTAACAGTAAATTATGATATAAAATAGTGATATAAAATGGACGTATCAATAATCATTTGGAATCCAGGAAATTGGCCTTGCTCAGAACAGAAAGCTGACCATACCAAGGCTTTGTCTTAGGCCTATCCAAAGCTGTACGTTCACTCTTATGGAAATTTATTTGAGTGACAAAATTCACGTGAATTCTGATAAAATTAATTTCAGATTCTTATTTTTTTAATATCATGATCAATAAGTATAATTGTGTCATGTAAGTATTTAAGGATAGATAGGCCCACATCCACGAGTTGCGCAACTACCCCTCAATTTGGCCATTGAGTTTTGCACGCTCAGTTAGGATAGATAAAATATCAGTCACTATATTAAATTATATATATTAAGATAAGGAGTCACCTTGTCTTAATTATTTTTATTTGAAAGTAATGACCAACATTGTAAGTGACTTTAATGGCTACACTAGCTCTGGCGACAAAATTATAGATCAAAGCACTCTACTTTTTCGAGAATCGTTTCATTCTCAAAGGTTGTTACAGAAAAGATGATATGACCTTAACATAGGCCATTTCAAAGTCGATTTTTTTAATACCATCCTATTTATCGTTTTCCGGTGAAGCTCGAACCATTTCATGTAGGATAATTAATCACCCTATTAATAATGTTTATTTCTTGCATGTATGTTGTTTGCATTGAACGAACAACATTGTATGCCGCTGTATCTAGCCTAATGATTAGGATAATTTGTAAATATTTTAAAGTTAACATCAAGAAGATAAATCGGCCTCACATCAGCCTTGGGAACACCATCTCAATAGATCATCTTTCCTCTATTCCCTGCGGGCGGTGAAGATAAAGCAAATGTTAACTGTATCCTTCTGTCAGATTAGGTTTTTTTTTAGAGCAACCACATATTTTATTAATCGAAAATCAAGTTACATAGAGCAATACGTATGGATATTGAAAGACATATTGTGACAAAATGGTTATCCTAAAAACTATGTAGATAAAATCCTAAGAGACCGAGAAATACAAAATGGTCTCTAGAGTTTCCCACAACCACCGAAGCTAGCGGCCGACGCACAACTCCAGCGTTGTCGAGATGCACGCCGAAATAGACGCCGAACCTCCAACATTGCAAGATCTAAAAAAGCACCATCATCAATGAGGCTTTATGAGTCGATGAACATGCCTACTGTGCAGCGAGGCACATGTCGCTGTGGCATGTCGACCGAGGGACATCCCGTACTGTCTTGAACCAAGATCCGCCGCCTCCCATCGACAAAGTCAGAGAAGAACGACAGATCCACCACCTCCGGACCAACATCCTCGCTCCAAAGAAACCACCTCGCCTCGGCCACCAACACCGTCGCTGATAATAACGAACGCCAGTGACACATCGAGAAACAGATCTCCCTAGATCTAAAGAATGGCGAGAAGACCAAACTGACGATCTGAAGGAACGACCAACACACCTTGCCATCAACTCCGAGGCGTCGTCGTGAAGATCGTCACCAGTGTGGGAGTAGAGTTGAGACAGATTTATTGCCCGGACGCTGCTCCCACCACCACAACAACGCCCAACAGCAGACATACCCTAACCCTAACTACTAGACGGAGAAACGAGGGTCCCCCTCCCTCCTACCGCCGGAGCGGCAAGCGGAGGGAGAGGGAACCAGCGCTCTCGCCGGTTGAGATCTCGAGGGACCCACCGCCGCCTACTTCCGCGAGGAGAGGCGAGAGCCACTATTAGATTAGGTTCTGATAATATTAAGAAGAGCCCAGTAATTTAGTTGCAATTGAGCAAACCTGTTAACTAGTGTGCAGAAGATTCTGGAAAAAAACGTAATATGCACAAGGCCGAAACCGAAGCGATATGCATTGCGTTGGGATGCACAAGGCGTAAACTGAAGCGACACGCGTTGTGTTGTGTTTCCACCAAGCCCATATGCCCATTGATACAGTGAACTCGAGGATACGCAGCAAAAAAAAAAAAAGGGCATGGCATTCCACAAAAATAAAAAAAACAGAGGGCATGGCAAATTCGTAAATAATCCATGGTCCGGTGGCAAAGACCGAAAGGGCGCATAAAAATATCTCCCATCTGTACGAACTCTCGAACCTTCACTGGCCCCAATCTCCGGCGACCAAAGACGCTATTTAGATTTTTTTTTTCCCACGCCCCCGACTCCCCACGGGGAAATAAACACCTCTTTCCTGGTACCCGCCTCCTCCTCAAAATCTCAAATCCACCACCAATCCTCCTCCTCTCCTCCCTGATTCCATGGTGCAATAGCAGCGTCGCGTTCCCTCCGCGTTCTGTTCTCGACGTCGTCGCGTGGCGTCGTCGACGGTTGGCCTGCTCCCATGGACGCCTCCGCTGGAGCCGGATCTGGCAATGCCCCTGGCGCCGGCGCGTCGTCCTGTTGCTATTACGCCCAGCTTGGCATCCGCAAGAACGCCTCCTGCACAGACATACGCGCCGCTTACCGAAGGCTCGCCATGGTACGTTCTTGCTTCTACGCGCGCATAGGCGTTTGATTGGTCTGTTCTTGTCAGTTTTGATCTGGTTGTGAGGAACCGACGTGCTAATATGCTGTTGTGCTCCGGCCGTGCAGAAGTGGCACCCGGATCGTTGGGCGAGCGACCCTGGCGCGACCGGCGAGGCCAAGCAGCGGTTCCAGCGGATCCAGGAGGCGTACTCCGGTAAGTACCGCCAGGTTCCCCATCATTAGCGCCTTGGCCGCGCAAGATTCTGATCGAATTCTTGTCGGGATGGTGCAGTTTTGTCCGACAGGGGGAAGAGGGCCATGTACGACGCCGGGCTGTTCGATCCCCTCGACGACGACGACCAGGTGGAAGCTCTAGTTTCTTCCCATGCTTATTGTCTCGTACACGTATCAATATTTCTCTCAGTTTTTTATAATGAAAACAAGTTGGGCAATTGCCCACTCCAGGGGGGGAAAAATACGATGTACCTGTCCCTGAAATCTTGCTCTGTTTTTGGACGGCCAGGATTTCTCGGACTTCATGCAGGAGATGCTGGTGATGATGGACAGCGTGAAAAACGAGGTAGGCGCAACCACCGACCCAAACCCAACTAGTACTCTAGTCTAGTTTAATCGATCGTAATCGTGATTAAAGTATTCTTGAACGCGTCTCGTGCAGAAGCCCGACACTCTCGAGGACCTGCAGAAGATGCTGGATGACATAGTCAAGGGCGACGGCGAGAGCCGCGCTGCTAGCGGCGGCGGCTGTGGTGGTCGCGCGCCACCGGAGGCCAACCGGAGAACGCGTGTCGCCCCTTACCCGCAGGCGTCGCGGAGGTGATCGACGCGCCGGTGTACCGAGATGCTTTTAGCGAGAGCAACCGATGTGAAACCAATAAATTAAAATTGGCAGAGCAGGATTGTTCCCGATCCCCCTCGTCGGGGTTACAAGTGTAGTTTTAGGTCCCCTCTGATAATTGACGCCCTCGGTCTGCTGTCGATTGTGTTAACGTGGGGCTGTTGCATGCTGTTCTTGGTTCCGGCCGTGTAAGAGCTAAGAATTACGTGGATGCGCGGCTGGCCATAGATTCCATTTATCATGTCGGTGATCCGTACCTCTGTCTGTTGTCACTGGAATTTACTTACTACTGCTCTTCTCCTCTAATTTTGTTTCCCGATTGTCACCGGAGCTGGAGTTTCCCATGTGGTGACGTCTTCAGTGATCTGCTGTACCACCTCTGGATGTTTTCTACTTCCGCATGTTGCAAGAATCAGAAAGGGAATAGTTTCTGATCGGCGCTCTTCTTGTCATGTTCTTTTGGCTGGTGCTCCTATGCGTTGTTGCTGAAACGATTAGCTGCGAAGGAACACGCACGACCTGTCTGTGTTGTCCTGTTAGGATTTGCAACTTGATGTTTGGTGTGGCTTCGAGAACAAAACGGTCCTGCGAAATGCCATGATCATTCCGAATTGACACATAGGCCTCGAAGGCTGGTGCCGTCGGTCGCTCCAAATCGCCGGGAGCGCGAGTTCATCTGGACCAGAGGATTTCTCTGCCCTGTGGAGAAATATCATCCGTAAATGGGGGTGGGTCGGATATCAAGTCCAAGGACGGAGCATCCTCTCCTCGTCCCCGTTGATTGGTTTCAGGACCTGGAAAAAGCAAAGCTGTGGACGCGAGCGTTTCGTGGTCCACCCCCATGGACGACGGACGGATGCGTTTATTTTTATTGTTCTTTTCTTTCCTTTTTGGAAAGCGTCGATTAGGACGGGCTGAATCGAGATACTTCCGGTCCTGGATCTTCTTTGTTAGGCTGGTTCCACATCTTTTCCCCCTGTTTATTAATCACATTGAGTGGCGTAACAGCCCCACCAGCAGCAATCGAGTCAGCAACTCTGGTGTTTCCTGAAGCGTCCGTACGGGGGAATACAAAATATCCCATCCCCCATGGGCACCCATCTCTGCGCGCGCGCGAGAGAGAGAGCTCACCTGGAACAATCCGGCAACATGGCCTGCCGCCCGCCGGCACAGTTTATTTCTCGGGAGGAGGTGTGGGTGTGGCGTAGTGTAACCAACAGAGAGACTGGAACACTCTCGTCTTGGCGCCATGCCCCGATCTAGTAACGCGAGCTTTTCTGTCTCCGAGCGGCGGCAAGTTGCGTGGCGTCATACTCGATCGGTCGTCGACACGGCAGCCTCTCGAACCTACGGAGTATACTTACTAGTACGTCTCCGGTAGATGTCGCTCGCTTGACGTCGCTCGTTTCTCGTTGCCGCTGCTGTCTTAACTTTCCGGGCTTGTGCAAGGAACCGGATGTATATATATTTGGCCAGTTGCACCGTCCATTTCTCCAGCGGACGCCGAGGTCACTGTCTACGTGAATACGGTTATGCAGAAGAGGCGGACTTGTTGGCACGGGAACGCGCATGAGGTGAGACACCGCAACCCTGTTTTCTACCTTAACAACTTGCACCATTGCGCTTTTACGGTGAGGATGAGCACAAAACAGCTCGTTTTCTCACTCTGCGGCGACCAACTTGCAGCGTGCGCATGTTGCATCTGTCGGCTGTCGGCAATTACTTTCCGGACTAATTAGTTTCATTATTTCTTATTTAACAAGTGGAGCATAATTGACAGATGAAATTGTTAGAATTTTGATCAAAATATAGCCTAGCCCATTTGCTTATTTCAATAATTCCTGAGATGACGTTGGTCCAAGTGCCTATTCATGAAGTGGTACAAAAGTTTAATCTCGTAATGCTAGTTCAGTGAGAGTTGGATCTACTTATAAGGTGAGGTCTACTACCACTTGTAAGAGCATGAGAAGAACAAAGATCTACACGCGCTCCTCCGTCTCGCCACACCGCGGAAATAAGTCGAGCCGAGGACACACCTACGCCTCTTTTGTCACTCATGGATAGAACACGAATGATTGCACCACACGGCGGTACAATAGGCCTCCGGACCCTTCTCTTCGATCCTATACCGGAGAAAGGCAATAAGATTTTTGGAGGGCTTCTTCATCACAGACGCTAACGATTTCTTTCGTACGACGACTTTTTCCCCGACATCAGCAAACTCTTTAACGACATGGCTAACATCAATACCAATGAAAACGATTTCTTCTCTACATCCTATGTGTTTATGTTTCTTATGTTCAATACCATGCTACAGTTACTTTTTTTCATAGTATCCACTACTTGACATGGCTCGTTTAATTTATACTACTATGGTCATGTTTTATCTACTGCTTCTATGGATCATGCGATAAATTGCTCATATTTATAACAATCAAAAAGGTTATTATATCCAATTTATTCTAAGTGGCTTAGCTGCATCTATGAGGTCGCTACTCTTTGAGGGTGTGCATTACAAGAGATATTGAAAGATGACAGTCCTCTGGTTTGAAACCATAAGCTGCTATGACACCATCCAAGTCAAACTTGAGGGAGAGATTACTCCCGTCCAGAGGAAGATTTTGAGAAAACAGATACCCTTTTAGAGCTTCATTTCTCAGTGTTCTTGGGGAAAACATCGTTGACTCATATATGTCATTTGATAATGAAAAGGACATGTGGGCAGCACTCGAGACCAAGTTTGGGGTCTCGGACGCTGGCAGTGAACTATATATCATGGAACAATTCTATGACTACAAGATGGTTGATGAACGTATCCGTGGTTGAGCAGGCTCATGAGATATAGCCATTTACCAAGGAACTTGAGAACTTCACTTGTGTTTTACTGGACAAGTTTGTTGCTAGAGGCATAATTGCCAAACTTCCTCCTTTGTGGAGGAACTTTGCTACTCCGAAACACAAGAGATAAAAGTTTTACGTGACAAATCTCATACAGTCTCTTGATGTTGAAGAAAAGACGAAAACAAAAGACATACATGCTTGGGATTTTGAGGGATATTCTTGTGCCAACATGGTACAGAAGAAGAACTTCTAGTCCCACAAGTTCAAGAACAAGAGAAAATATAATGGCAAATGAAAGTTTGATGGGAGAATCAAGGCATCACAGTCTACGAACTTCAAGAAAAAGACTGATAAGAATAAATGTGTTTGTCATGTGTATGGTGATCCTCGTCACTGGGCTCCTAGTTGCTCTACCCGCTTTGACAAGCGACACCATGGGAAGATTGGCAAGACCTATAATACTAGTATGAAGGATCCTGGGTATGGTATATTTCTTACTATGCTTTCAATATGTCATCCCCCGATTTGTGGAATGACATAGGTGTTGGAAAACTAGCTACACAAAACAAAAATTTCTAGCACATAAACCAGATCAAGATATGTGGGAACGGGAGGTAATTGATCATATCCTCGAAGATAGATCTAGTGGAAGTTGTCGATGATGAGGTCGACGAAGACATGTGTTGATCCCCGTAACGACAGTTGTCAAATCACAAAGAGATGTATTATCTCACGGGTGGCTCCACAATTGTCGATTCCTGTAGCTAGTCGATTAGCCGCGAGAACATTCTACTTTGCGAAGACCCGCACGAACAAGTGCCACATATGGAACACCTCCACTGGTATCCACACGTACAATGTTAACAACACCATGTTTGAGGCCAAACTCACGGTCGAAGAGGGAACATGTCGATGAAGATTCGGCAGCGTTTTCGCAATCCCTACTAGACTATATCTAACTAAGGTAGAACTCGGACATCGCTCTGATGTCGTAGTAGAAGATATAACCTAGGGACCGTCCACCCTAGATTTAGACCACCATCATGGAGGATATGCAGATAATAGTGCGGCAGCGGTGGTGGTAGCGCGCGGGCGGCTAGGATTTTGGAGGAGTCGGGTGGGGCAGTGACCTAGGGGCGGGGGTGGGTGACTTGGATACCCATTGGGGCGCCCCTGCCCCTCCTTTTATGGCCGGCTAGCAGCCTAGGACGTCCGGACCTTGAGGATACCAAAATCTTCCCCCAATTCGTACAAGGAAGGGGAGTTTGAAACCACTTAGGTTCCATCTTCCCTTCCCAATTCGGTTTGTCCAAGGAGGCCACCTTGTCCCCCAAGTAAAACATGGCAGAACCCTATATGGAACCTTCCGGACTTCCTAAATAGGCTAGGACTGTTGGAAATATGCCCTATAGGCAATAATAAAGTTGTTATTATCATATTTCCTTGTTCATGGTAAGTTTTTATTCTCCATGATATAATTATATTAACCGGAAACTATACATGTGTGGATATATGAACTACATAGTGTCCCTAGTAAGCCTCTTCTAACTAGTTTGTTAGTCAAGTGATGGTTAAGGTTTTCTAACCATAGACATGTAATGTCACTTGATAACGGGATCATATCATTAGAAGAATGATGTGATGGATAAACCCAATAATAAGCATAGATGTTGATTGTGTCACTTAGTTTGATTTATATCACTTTCGTATATGTCAAGTGTCATTTCCTTAGACCATGAGATTATGCTAATCCCTGGTACTGGATGATTTCTTTTGTGGACATAAAACGTTACTTCGTAACCAAGTGATTATAAAGATGGCTTTCAAGTATCTTCGATGGTACTTGTTGAGTTGTATGAATCAATAGTGGGATTTGTCACTCCAAGTGATGGAGAGATATCTTTGGGCCTTCTCGGTAGTGTAGCATCCTAAAGTCTGCATATATGTGACTAATGTGTTTACTCACGGGGATCCTACACAATGGAACGAGTAAAGTGAACATGCCGGTAACGAGGTTGAAGTAGGTATACTTATAACGACGATCGAATCTTAGGTAAATAATATATCATGAGACAAAGGGAACCAGATACCAGATTAATTGAATCATTGACATTGTGGTTCAACTGATAAAATAACTACATTGAATATGTAGGAACCAATATGGGCATCCCCGGTCCTGTAGACAGTTTTTGATCGGAGAGGTGTCTAAGTCA
This sequence comes from Avena sativa, assembly GCA_916181665.1. Classification (NCBI taxonomy): domain Eukaryota; kingdom Viridiplantae; phylum Streptophyta; class Magnoliopsida; order Poales; family Poaceae; genus Avena; species Avena sativa. The sequence continues at coordinate 623,146,068 of OV702289.1, forward strand.
TATTTGCATGTTCTTGAACCCGTAGGGTCGCACACTTAATGCTCCAATGTTGCTAGGTTTTGTCGAGATAATAGATGGTGTGAACACATGGTGATTCGGATTCTTGGATGTGATCCTATATAACACGAGGAGTTCCGGAATGGTTTGGAGGTAGATAAAAGTCTATGAGAGCTACATTTTTGGTTTCGAGATTAATTTGAGATAGTTATGGAATTGTTCCAAAATGATCTAGAGGGTTCTATAAGGTTCTGGAGTGGGTCCCACATGTCCGGAAGGGCACATGTGCCAAGTGGGGGCACACCGGCCTACATGGTCCAAGGCGCCTGATACATTCGATCCGGATTACAGATGCAGTATAGTAGATTTTTCCCTAGAATAGACCTAGGTTTATCGAACCTTGGGAAGCACTTGCAAAATAAAATTGAAGAATGTCTACAAGACTTGCTAATTAGTTTTGTTTTTCGTTTACCATACTTTCCAGCTTACATTGTATCTTTGGGTTGTTTTTAATGATCAAGATAGGCGAGTGTTGAAGATTCACCAGCAGCTATGCATGCAAATGGGATAAAGATAAAGTTAAGCACATTCATGTGTAAAATGATCCAATAGTGATAGGAGTTGGGGGTAGCACATCCTCAGCTACTATAGCCTCTGAAACCACATGTGATAATTGTCTCTTGGCCCGCTCTCATTAATAATATTAAAACAAATAGGCAAACAAAGATCCACTTTTCAAGAATAAGGATAAAAAGGAAAAATCTTTTTGTATTTTTGAGAATGGGGTTTAAAGAATAGAAAAATATTGGCGACAAAATAAGATACTAAAAACAAACAAATAGAAAAGAAAACAGGAAAAAAGCAAAGTGTTAGAACAAGTCCAACACAAGTGTTTCAAAGCTCACTTAGAGCTGCAGTACAACTTCATTATTACATAAATAAATTTCTTAGGGAACACATCCTCAAACTTAGGATTTTGCAAGCCTCGTTGTTGCTTATTGTGGTGGCGGAGGATAATCTCTCAATTTCTATTGGCTGCTTCAATCAATGAACTGGGATAAGAGGTTCACGGTGGAGTCTTGAAGATTGATGGCGAGGTTGTTCATGTCCTCAATATTTCCTTTGAGTGTGTACACATCTTCATAGGTGGTGTAGTAGTTCAGTGGATGCTGCTCTTGTTCGGGTCCTTCTTACTCTTCTTCTACTTCTTCCTCTTCTTGTGGTGGTAGGGTTGCCTCAACCTGTGCATCATAATGACAATGTCTCGATAGAGAATAGAACATTATGCAAAGGAGCAACGATCAAGTGATTGCCTCTAGGTATATCGAAGTAATACCTACCACTAATTTTTCTAATCATACCACATGCATTTGAAGTAGCAAAACCGAGAAGGCGAATGATACCTTTGATCCGGATTTATACTTCTAGGGTTAGGTCGGCCGTGGGCCGCCAACCCTCAACACATGTTACTTTTTTAACTATGAAGCACATTGGTGTTTCACTAAGGAGCCCACGATAATAAGCCCATTGGTTCAATAGGTCACGATAATAAGCTCATTGGTTCACAAGTTGGCCCTAAATTATTTTTTATATCGCCCAAAATCTTCTTAATTTAACATTTTCCATGCCATTCCGATGACGTATAGTTCAAGCTTCACATAGCCAAGTTATATACAGACCATGTCACATTTTCTTAACAATTTGTTCGATCGTTGCCTTTTCATTTTAAGCGATATCAATATTTAGAAGCGTAATCTTTTAAAGTAATAACATATTGGGTTTTGACGTAGTGGCAACTCACGTAATTGACATGTGTTGTACTCTCGAGTTTGAATCCTAGGTATATAAATATATAAATATATATGCTCTGTCATACTTTTACATTTTTTATTGTACCAATATTTCTATATTGAGATGGAAGTCAAGTTTAGCAGGCGGAAAAAAATCCATCATACACACATTTCATTTACAAAGAGGCTGACATGTAGGAACTAGCAGTGAGACCTTACATAGGTGCTGCATCGAGGAATGTTGTCACTTTGGAAACTGGGAGGGGCGAGCGGAGTAAAAAAGTTTAGCATGCACATATTTCTTCTAATGAGAGGCTGACATAGGGATCTAGACCATGTCACATTTTCTTAACAATTCGTCCGGATTGCCGCCTTTTCATTTTAAGCGATATCAATATTTAGAAGCGTAATATTTTAAAGTAATAACATATTGGGTTTTGACATAGTGGCAACACACGCAATTGACATATGTTGTAGTCTCAAGTTCGAATCCTAGATATATCAATATATAAATATATATGCTATGTCATACTTTTACATTTTTTTGTTGTACCAATATTTCCGTACTAAGATGAAGGTCAAGTTTAGCGGGCAAAAAAAGTATATCATACACACATTTCATTTATAGGTAGGCTGACATGTAGGACCCAACAGTGAGACCTTATACGGGTTCTGCATCGAGCAACCAATTTTGAAACAGGTAGGGGCGAGTGAAGAAAAAAAGGTCGCCATACACATGTTTCTTCTAATAAGAGGATTACATGTGGGACCCAGCAGGCTGAATAAATGGCTGATGCAGCAAACAACGCTATCAAGTTTGAAAAACAGAGGCGCGGGCAAAAAAAAATTCCATCATATGACCGATTCTTCTAATGAGAGACTGACATATGGGACCCAGCAGTATGACCAAACGGCACATGCGTTGAGGCCTTGCCAACGATACTAGAATCGTCTAACATGGAGGAACACATTCAGGGTGTTATACCCCACCTTATAGTTTCACATATTCAATATGTAGACAGCATGATCATCATGATCTAATCGGAGGATCTGGCGATTGCCAATCTCAACTTTATCCTCATGTGCCTTGAAATTATGTCGGGGCTCAAGATAAATTTTCACAAGAGTGAGGTCATGGTGTTGGTCACCTCAGAGCAGGAGAGCCAGAGGATTGATAGTATGTTGAACTGTAAGAGGGGTAGTTTTCAGTTCACCTATCTCGGTTTACAGATAAGTGATAGAGATCTCATGGAAGCCGACTGGGTCCCCTGACGTGCAAAGCAGCCAAAAGATATGATCCCTGTATGGGTAAATTTAAGTCGTTTTCTACTAGATTGTCTTTGATTAATGCTTGCTTGTTGAAACTTTCTATGCATGCTATGGGAGCATGCCTGCTAGGGGATGGTGTCCACCCGGAGATGGATAAACCGCGAACATGTTTCTTTTGGGAAGGAAACAATATGACAAAGAAATACCACTATGTTAGGTGGTCGGCAATGTGTAAACTGAAGGCCTTGGGGGGCCTAGGCATCAATGACACAAAACTGATGAGCATATGTCTGTTGGTCAAGTGGATGTGAGACATTTACACGGGGGACTAGATTCTCTGGGAGGAAATCATTAGAAATAAATACCTTCGGGAGGGATACCCCCAGTGGATTCCCACCGCCCGTGATCCCACTCTGGAATGCCATCTAGAAAATTAAGCATTTTTTGTCAGATCTAAACATTCACTGGGAAAAGGAAGCTCCACTAGGTTGTTGGAAGACCGGTGGCATGGGTCAGGGCCCCTAAGATATAGATTCCCACAACTCTATGTTATTGTGGAGGACCCTAGGCTCTCAGTGGCCAAGGCCTGGCGACACAAGGTTGTAATATTCTAGTCAGCAGGGCTATGAGTGTTGGTGAACACATTGCCTGGTCAAACCACATTAGGGAGACCAGCGGGGTACAACTCTCCTATGCTTCAGGCTCTATCTCTTGGGCCCTTGAACCTTCGGGTAGGTTCTTGATGCGTTCCCTACAGATCAAGTTGTCTAGAGGATTTCCTAGCTTTTTAGCGATATCTAGAAAATCCCTATCCCTTTGAAGATTATGAAAGGGTTCCGTAGCAGAAAACCAAAATTTTCTAACTATGCGAACACTAATACCAGGATCTATACTATGTAGACATAAGTAACGGAAGAGAGAGACGGTATTCATACCTTTGAGGACCGAGGCACGCCTTATGCAGGAAGGCATATATTGATGAAGACGAGCAACACCTCAAGTGTGGTGCCTCCGAAGTTCGTCATACGTCCGGTGTAGGTGACGTCTCCCGGACTCCGATCCAGCAGAGCGGCAGAAGAAGTAGATGTTGAATCGCTGATCACACGACAGTGGTGTGAAGGTGGAGAACTCACAACCCACAAGGTCCTCTCCAATATTATGGAGAAGTCCTCAATGGATGAGAGAGAATGGGAGAATGGGTGATTCCAAAGGGGGAGGGGAGACCCCTATATATAGTGGGAAGGGGCAGCGCACCACCCAGGGGCCAGGCAGTGTGGGACTAATCCCCACACCTGTCGGCCACCTAGGGGCATCTGCCGGCCCTAGGTGGGTCCCACTGGGGTGGCCCACTAAGCCCAGGCCGGTTGGCCCCCTCTCTCTAGGCGCCTTGTCCCTTGGGTCTCCCCTTCGGGTGAAGCCCATTAGCATTGGGCTGCCTTGAATAATAAAATAAAAAATATATTTAATATTAATTCTCCAATTAACATTCAAATACACATATTATCTTATTCCTTCACTCCGGAACACCTTCTGGACCCTTCCGATCTTCATCAGATGTTACCCAGAACTATTCTGGTTTCTCTTTCTCTATTTCTCCTACGATACCTCATCAACCCTGAGCGTCCCCACCCTTAAGCGTGACATCCTTCGGTTCGGAAACACTCCGTACATGATTGAGACTACTCTCATATCAATGATCTACAGAGGGACCTGGATGGCCATGTGACCCCCATGCATTTCACGAATATAATCGCTCGAACCGTGAGATAGTCGTTTCCCGTTTCCTTTGTCATTTGATACCTAATTCATCCGAGACTTGATCTTCGATATCTCCATACCTTAGTTCGGTCTCTTTACCGATGAACTTGTTTACTCGTTCCCGTGTCATTGCATTCCGTGACCAAGTCACATGCTTGCAAGCTTCATTAATGCAGCGTCACCGAAATGGCCACATGTATCTATCTGTTACATCGATTTGACAAATCCTGGTCTTGATATGTACTCCTCTATGTGTCCCTTTGGAAAACCTGAGTGGCATGTTTTTTATCACCCTTTTACGAGATGATACTTGATAACCATCTAAGCTTCCTCCAGAATGGTGATTTGCATTACCTCATAGTCAAAGGATCAGGTCACGAGGTTCTCTATGTTTATCATCAATGGTGAACTTTGTAACTAGATCTCATTAAGATATAACTGTCGAATGTTTGTCTACCATGTCATTCAACTAACGACATGACCTCATTGTCAATTGGCATAAATGCCCATGATCTTGAAACTCAGATCATCCTCATGACCAATGAACTAGTTCGCTAGAGGTAACTAGAGACACAGTTTGTTTACATACCACACATGTATTAATGTTTCGTATTAACACAGTTATAGCACAGTATGAAACATATTATAAACATATATGAGATATATCAAATAATACACTTTATTATTTACCTTTAGGGCATAACTCCTTTAATCTCCCACTTGCACTAGAGTACAAATAAAACTAGTTTACAATTGGCAGGAACCTAACACCAATGGAATCTCGGTGTTGTTTGTGCTTGATTTGTAGGAGAGCTTTAGTCAACGGATCTACCATATTCAGTTTCATGTCTACTTTGCAAATCTTGATTTCACCTTTGTCAACGTTCTACCGGCTGACGTGAAACCTAAGCTTGATGTGTTTGGCTGTGGAATGAGTCCTCGGTTCCTTTGCTTTTGCAATAGCTCTCGTGTTGTCACAATAGATCGTCACGAGGTCTTGCACACTTGGAATGACTCCTTGTCATTGGATTGATGACAAGTACGCCATGAGGGGGTCCTCGAGGCGTGCGAAAGAGAGGGGTGTGAGACGCACGGTGTTCTGGGACAGTGAGCACACAAGTTTATCCAGGTTCGAATCTGCCGGCTTTGGACGGATCCTACTCCTGCTAGCAATCCAGTAATACGGCAGAGCCGGAATATGGGTTACAAGGGTTCGCCTGTGCGAGTTGAAATTGTAGACTACTGAGGGTGCCCTAAAGGCTCTCCCTAGGACAGCTTATATAGATATCCAGCCTAGGGTTACAGGAGAGATCTGTCCGGCTACGACTAAGAGTCGGTTACAGAGTACATCTTGAACTACAAGTAACACTATGGGCCTAAGTCGGTAAGTCTTATGGGCCTCCCATAGCCGGACTGGACTCCGTCTCTTCTCCCTGACTGGGCCGCCCGTGAAGCAAAGCTCTAACCCGAAGTGGGCCACCCTGGTCAGTGAGGACTGTGAGGATACCCGGAAAGTATATCCCCAACAGCAGCCCCAGGAAGTCTCCAAGATCCAAAGTCGGATTCATCATCGTCTAGCTTGATCTTCAGCTTGCAGAATCTTGAAGGGTTCCTGAAACTTCACAACAAAAAATACGATCCGGGTCTTAAAAATAAGTCGGACCTATCAACACGTTACTTGGATTTTCCAGCTTGATTTCAAACTAAGCCGGAACTTGGTCTCTGACATCATTTGACACTCGTCATGGTCAATGCACGTCATTTGACAAACATCCTGTCAGCAGGACCGTTGGTGGGTCCATCGTTCGTGGAACCGAGGCACCATTTCAATGTGTACGCGGAGATCGAGGCGACGTAATCATCACGTGGGTCCTTCCCAGTTCCTTCCACGACGCATGGCGTTTACACAGTGCGGTTTGCACGAATCTTGGCACAGGTAGGTGGTTATAAGGGGTGAGGATTCTCCTCCTCCTCTCTTCACCTGTTCCCTTTGCCGTTTTTTCTCCTCCACATCTCCCTAGCACACAGAGCTCTCCCTCCTCCCACATTTCCTAGCGCCGCCCACCTAAGGTCACCGGGCACCGGAGAAATGGCTTCTTCTTCCTCTTCCGGCTTGGCAGCGGTAGCGGTGGTGGCAACGGCTGCGGCAGAGAAGGAAAGCAACCGGGGCGTCTGGATCCCGTGCCTTCTTGACGACGAGAAGCTCCAAGGTGTGGAGAATGAAGGTCTCCTCCACGCTGGCGACTGGCGGAGCGGTTTTGGCGAAACCATCCCCCACCCGCGCGCCGACGAGCGGGTCCACTTCGGCACCCACCTCGACAGAGGTTTGTCCTTTCCTCCCTCGGAATTCTTTTTCGAGGTGATTGATCACTATGGTGTACAACTCCAACATCTTCCCCCAAACTCTCTCTTAGAGATAAGTTCTTACGCAACTTTGTGCGAGGGGTTTCTCGGCATTAGGCCGAGTCTCACTTTGTTTCGTTTCTACTTTCATGTCCGTAGAAACTCCATCACTGCCGGTAATCCTTATATTATCGGTACTATTAGCCTTTCTGTTAGACGCGAGCGTAGTTATCCTCGCATTTCTGCCAATGACTTGGTCAAACAATGGCCAGCCACTTTCTTCTACCATAAGGATATTCCCGCTCCCGGCAAAGCTACTGCTTTGCCAGCTTTCATCGACGGAGCTGCCACGGCCCAACCATCCTGGGACGAGGCTCCTCCGGCTCTCAGTGATGATCTGATCCTCGCTAAGAGGTGATCGAATATCTGATAAAACACAAGGGCTTGAAAGGATCCGACCTAGTCCAATGCTGGGTCACACGTCGGATCCAGCCTCTCCAACACCATAGCGACCGTCTAATGCATACCATCACGGCGTCAAAGAACGACTCCCGCCGCATCAGTCCTAAGGCTTTAAAGCCACATGATTACATAAGCCAGATTAAATGGCTGATCAAGGAGCGGATTGAAAGGAAAATTCCGGACTTGTCTCTGGATATGCATACAGCGGAAGACCCTGTGGTTCCGGTAAGCTCCAATGATTAATCCCTTTATGTGTTTCACCCTTTAAGTTATTTCGCAATATTGAGATGTTTTCTTCTTTTCAGCTTGCCGACCTCCCCGAGTCGGAATTTGCTCCACTCGAGGGATATCCTCCAGAGTTTTCTTAGGAGGCGGAACTGGTCCCATTGCTGGACATTGTGCCCAGGAAGCACAAGGCTCCGATAGTGGCCGTCGGCACAAAGGAGGTGCCTGTCATGAAGAGGTAACTTTCAACACAACTTTTTGCCTTTGTACCTTACTCGAATTTTCTTTCCAGATGTAATGTTTTCCATTCCATTACATTCTCAGAGCTAAGCAGCTCATCAAGGGCAAGGGGAAGGGAACTTCTTCGAAGCCCCTACGACAGACGAAGCTGACCATAGCCTCTCCTGCCGTGGCTCCTTCGACTCCTGCCCGACAACCCTCTGCAATGCCGGTGATTACTCCTTCGCCGGCTGTCACAGAAGATCCGGCTCCTACTACGGGGCCATCGACCCTTGAGTCACAGACTGACGCCACCACGGGTGGCTCAGGTTTAGATAAGGGTGAACCCTCTGCGGTAATGATCCCTCGGCAGAGACCTTTGCCGAAAACCTCCTGAATAATCCGGGACTTGCCAAATTTGGCCTGTCTCGAAAATCTGTAGAAGAAATCCAGCTTCTGGCCCGGCAATGCCTGGAGAAGAGAAATCTCTCTGCCGAAGAAGAAGCACAAGAGGCGGAAGACATCAAGTACTCGGACCTTCTTGAACAAGTTCGCCTTCGCGACGAGGGACTTAGAGCTGGTGTGCTTCCACCACCTCCGGTTATTCCACTCACCCTTGCCGAGAAGGTTACCACCGAGGTGAACATGTGTCTGAGCAAGCTCACACATGAACATCATGTAAGTCGGAATTCCAACTTACGATTTTCTTTATTGCACTTTATATCATATCCTCTAGCCCCCAAGCATGAAGTAGGATATACAATTCAGGTTTATGCTTCCTTAGGATGCCAAAGAATGAACTAGTGTAGCCCCCAAGGCTCATGCTGATATTAGTAAAAATATTAGCCCGAGTCTTTAGTAGACTTCTGACTCTAGGTATTCTGACTTACAAAAAGTTAATTCATATAACCAGGATTTGTTGAAGAACATATGCAACAAGTAGAGAGAGATCAAAGCTCTCCGGCTTGAAAATGCTGAGCTGAAGGTCTCCAAGGATGAGGCCGAAGGTAAACATTCCGAGACTCAAATCTTGTCTTTTGTGTTTTCATAGTCGAATTTTTTTACTGAACTATTGTTCTTTTTGTTTGACTTACAACACTAGTAAAACAGTCCTACGCTATGATTGAAGAGGCCGAGAACCTCAAAACCTTGGTAGTGGAGAACAAAGAACTTCGCCAAGAGCTGGATAAGCTTAAGGCGGATCATGAGAAGAGCATCGCTCAAGTTCTCGAATCCTACTCCATGGCTACTAATGAGCGTGATCGTAAGATTGCCGCTCAAGATCAGAGAATCTCGGATCTCAACAACGAGCTTTGTAGAGAGAAGGACCTTTCCGAGGCGCTCCGGGCTAAACTCCGGAGTCTTCGAGAAGAGAAGACCAAAGTTGACGACATCATCTTCGGTATGTTTCCAACTTTCTGACTTGTGTATGTTCTTCGAATTTTTTGATGTCGAATTTTCTTAACCATTTTTGTGTTATATATATAGGTCCTCTTAACTTGACGGACTCTGCCTCCATCGAGCCTCGCACCCAGTGACTTACCCAAGTCGGTGATTTACTTCATGACTTCTGCCAATCCATCAAGGACATTGGCGAAGCTCTCAGAGTTCTGGACATGCACAGCATGTCGGACTTTCAGGTGCGAGACCAGGCGAAGGAGATGCCGCAGCTAGTCCAGGACTGGAACATGTCCTACGCGTGATCCGCGGCGCAAAACGCTCTCACCATGGTCATGAGCCATCATGGAAACATGGAGATATGGCAAGTGACCAGAGGGTACTGCAAGGTGGATGAAGACGGGCAGGAGCAAGATATCAGTGCCATCATGGACTCCTGCGTCAGATATGGGTGTCGTGTGGCTGACTTAACCAGCTACGACACTCCCTTCTTCACTCGCGTGGATACACCACCTCCGCCTCCGGAAGAAGCAGCTGAACTTTCCGACGATGAACAGACCGTATCGGATCTGAACATCTCGGATCGTTATCAAACCGAGGCCGATGCGTCCAGCGAGCCGGCAGCGCCTACCTCTTCTCCTACACCATAGATTGCCAGAAACAATTGTATTATTCCGAGAAACATTATGGGTCTGTAAAATATGCAGTACTATAATTTTGCTAGTGCTAAGCTTTTGATCTATTCAGCACTTTTGGCTTTAAATTTTTGTGTGCCTGAAATGTTTACATAAGCACTTATACTTTTTCGTCTATACTTATCGTTTATCTGGCTTTCCGCCTCGTCCCTTTCGTGAGCCGGCTAAACCTTCTGCACGGAAACTTTGCCGAGCAACGGAGGTCAATTGCTAAACCAGTTTAAACTCGGAAACAAACCCGACTTCCAGTACCAACAATTCACTACTCGGAAAATACCCGCATCCGGCAATCAGACAAATAACCAAAGTATAGACTAGAAACTTTAGAGTTATACACGAAGGTAGCATTTTTAGAATCGGAAATCTAAACTAGAACAAACATGAGCATAAAGTACTTTCAAGTATTCTGGGATTTTCGACTATGACATGATCATTCGGAAATAAGATGGTAAAAACTTGTTTGAAAAAACTAGAGGCAACCAATACTTTTATTTCTCACAGAACATGTACATATGTATGATTACAAAGAAGGATAAACTAAGAATAAAAGGGACATAGCTGAGAAATATTCCATGGTCTGTCTAACTCATCCGGATTTGTACTACCTCCAGCTCTCTTTCTCTTCTTAGTAGCAGGTCTTTCTTTGACTGGCCTCATGTCAGTTAAGTAGTACGAACCATTGTGCAATACTCGACTAACTAAAAAGGGCCCTTCCCATACTGGGGAAAGTTTGTGCTTTCTTTGTTGCACAAGCCGGAGAACCAAATCACCTTTACTAAAAGATCTGTTTCTGACTCTCTGGCTATGATACTTGTGTAACTTCTGCTGATAGGTTGTTGATCTTATTTCAGCAACGACGTGAACTTCTTCGACTAAGTCGAGATCATTTTGTCGAGAAATCTCGGCATCTTCTTCGATATACACGGCCACTCTAGGAGAAGTATGAATTAAATCACTAGGAAGAACTGCTTCTGCTCCATAGACCAAGAATAAAGGTGTGTATCCGGTTGACCTGTTCGGAGTTGTTCGCAAACTCCATATTACAGAGGGTAATTCCTCTACCCAAGCCCCCGCAACACGTCGTAGTGGTGCTTCGAGTCTCGGTTTTAGGTCCTGTAGGATTAAACCATTTGCCCTTTCGACTTGTCCGTTAGCCTGTGGATGTGCGACTGACGCAATGTCAAGCCGGATATTTTGTTCGTTGCAGAATTTGGCCAATTCTCCCATAGAGAAATTACTCCCGTTGTCCGTGATAATACTATGCGGATAACCATACCGGATTATAACATCCTCGACAAATCTTTTGGCTGTTGCTCCATCACAACTAGTGACGGGTTTAGCCTCAATCCATTTGGTGAATTTATCCACCATCACTAAGAGGTGAGTAAATCCACTTGGAGAACGTCTAAACGGTCCTACCATATCAAGCCTCCAGACCGCAAAAGGTCATGTTATAGGTATTGTTCGCAGTTGATCAGCTAGAACGTGAGCTTGCTTGGCGTACTTTTGGCAGCCTTTGCACGTCTTGACTAATCGTTCGGCATCCGCCTGAGCTATAAGCTAGAAAAATCCGTGTCTGAAAGCTTTTGCCACTAAAGATTTGGCTGCAGCATGGTGACCACACTCGCCTTCGTGGATTTCTCTTAGGATTTCTTCTCCTTCTTCCGGAGATACGCATCGCTGAAAAACCCCAGAAACACTCCGCTTATAGAGCTCACCTTTAACTATAGTATAGGATTTTGCTCATTGGATAATCTGCCGGCTTAGAACCTCGTCTTTGGGTAATTTTCCATCTACCAGATAATCAAGGTAGGGTTTAGTCCAGCTGGGAATTATAGCCAGGACTGCTATTAGAGGTGAGTCGGATTTGGTCGGATATTCCTCATCTACTCCCTTTATTGAAGGAACTTTGAGGTGCTCTAAAAAACCGCCATCCGGGACCTCTTTCCGTGCAGAGCCTATCCGAGATAGTGCATCCGCTTCCTCGTTTTCTGCTCGAGGGATGTGTTGAACCTCAAACCCTTCGAACGATTTAGATAAATCATCAACGACATCTTTATATGCTGCCATGTGTTTATTTGCGTTACAAATATCCAACACTTGCTGCGCAACAAGATCCGAATCTCCATAACACATCAATCGTCGGATGCCGATTTCCTTAGCGATCCGAATTCCGTGTAGCAGTGCTTCATACTCGGCAATATTGTTTGTTGCTATGAAGTGGATCTGCAACACGTATAGAAGTTTATCTCCTTGGGGTGATTTGAGCACCACGCCAGCCCCCGAGCCCCCTCGAGCCTTAGACCCATCAAATTATAAGGTCCAATATTCCGACTTAGGGAGGGTCACATTTTCCTTCGTCTCTGTCCAATCAGCAACAAAGTCGGCAAGGATTTGGGATTTGATTGTTGTCCGGGGTTTATACTCAATATCGAAAGCTGAAAGCTCTATGCCCCATTTGGCGACGCGTCCTATGGCGTCACTGTTGTTGATTATATCCCTCATGGGAGCTGTGCTCACCATGGTAATTGGATGTTCTTGAAAATAATGTCGTAGCTTATGAGATGCTAAGAAAACACCGTAAGCTAGCTTTTGATAGTGTGGATACCGCTGTTTTGATTCTGTTAGGACCTTGCTAACAAAGTACGTCGGACGCTGCACCAAGTGCTCCTAATTTTCCTCTGGTCTCTCTCCACCACCATGACGATACTAACGACTTTGTTTGTCGCAGCAAGATAAAGCAACATCGGTTCCTGTGGTTCCGGTGTAGCAAGGATAGGGGCAGATGAGAGTACTTTCTTCAAGTCTTGTAGTGCAGCTTCGGCTTCGTCGGTCCACAAAAAATCCTTGGTCTTTTTCAAGAGTTTGTATAATGGTGCGGCTCTTTCACCGAGCCGGCTTATAAATCGACTGACTGCAGCGATGCAACCAGTTAGTCTTTGTACGTCCTTTAGGTGAGTTGGCCTGGAAATATTGAGGATAGCCTTGATTTTGTCTCGGTTCACCTCTATGCCTCTTTGAGACACGATGAAACCTAACAATTTTTCGGTTGGGATTCCAAAGAAGCATTTATTTGGGTTAAGCATGATGTTGTATTTTCGTAGATTGGCGAATGTTTCCTCCAAGTCAGAAATCAGCGTTTCCTTATTTTTGGACATCACCGCAATATCATCCATGTATGCATGTACATTGCGTCTGAGTTGGTCATGGAGGCAACGCTGCATCATGCACTGGTAGGTAGCTCCTGCGTTCTTCAGCCCGAAAGGCATCGTAACAAAACAGAAGGTTCCGAAAGGGGTTATGAATGAGGTTTTGACTTTGTCAGATTCCTTCATCCGGATTTGGTGATAACCGGAATATGCGTCGAGAAAACAGAGGAGTTCCGAGCCTACCGTAGAATCGATAACTTGATCAATCCTAGGCAGAGCGAACGGATCTTTTGGACAAGCCTTGTTCAAGGCAGTATAATCAACACACATCCTTAAATCAGTGGTGTCCTTTTTAGGGACCATTATAGGATTGGCCGACCACTCAGTGTGGATGACCTCTTCTATGAATCTGGCTAACTCGAGCCACGCTAGTTCCTTAGCTATTGCCTTACGCTTTTCATTGTCGAAACGTCGTAAGGACTATTTGACGGGTTTAGCGTTCGGGTTTACATTTAAAGAGTGCTCGGCAAGTTCCCTAGGTACTCTCGTCATGTCAGATGGCTACCATGCGAAGATATCTTGATTTGCTTTAAGGAACTTGACGAGCGCGCTTTCCTATGCGCTATCTAGGCCTACGCCTATCTGGGTCACCTTGGAGGGGTCATCATCCTTCAATGGTGTCTTCTTCATCTCTTCTGATGCCTTGAACTCCGGATTCGGCTTTGTCACCTCCTTCTTCGTTGCGGGCATCTCGGACGGATCTATGCTCTTCTTGATCTCCTGGTACTCCTGAGCGTGCAGCACGTCTTCAGCAAAGGCGGCATTTCCATCCTTGCACTCTCGCGCTTTCTTTGGGTCTCCCCTGATGGTAATTACGCCGTTGGGACCTGGAATTTTCATCATATTGTAAATGTAACACGGACGAGCCATAAAAGCCCAGTAAGCTGGACGTCCGAATATAGCGTGGTACGCGCTCTTGAACGGGACCACTTCGAAGGAAAGTGCCTCCGTCCGATAGTTCTTTGGGGTTCCAAAGGTAATATCCAAAGTGATTTATCCTAGGGAATTAGCTTGTCTTCCTTGGACAACTCCGTGAAAAATCACAGAGCTATGATTCAGCTGGGTCTCCGAGATCTTCATCTGGCATAGCGTTTTGACATAGAGAATATTGATACTACTGCCACCGTCCATGAGGGTCTTGGAGAAACCATAACCGTCAATAAGTGGATTGACGATTAAGGCGTATTTTCCTCGCCTGTGTAGCTTAGGCGGACGATCAGCACGGTCAAATGTGATTGCCACTTCCGACCAGTCCAGGTATTGGGGGACAGCCGGAACTGTTGCGTTGAGCTCATGTAGAACTGCTTTCTTGACCTTTGCTGGTTGAGAACCGAGGAAGGTGACATAAGTGTGTTTTTTAGTTGGAAAATTTTTCTTCCCTTTCGGCTTGGGATTTGAAGCATCGGCTTCCTCCATGTCAGAATCTTCCTTGGTCTCTTTATCCTTTTCGGGATTCTTCTTTCCCTTCTTCCGCTTAGCTCTGTAGCCAGCGGTATCATCTCTTTTAATGTCGTCATTGAAACGACACTCAGCATTTGTGTGGGATGAGCCCCCATTGGCGTCTAAGTGATGCACACATGGGTTATTGGCAATGTCGTCCCAAGTGTAGGTTTTGCCCGGTTGCTGGTCTCCTCTTCCTTGAACTCTCGAAGTTCCACGGCCACGCCCGTGGCCTCCGCCACGTCCTCCTCGTCCTCCAGACCCGAAAGTAGTAGTAACAACTGCCGTTTCCGTGTTAGGTTTCTCTTCTGAGGTATTTTTGTGCTTCTGAGCTTGTTGCTTTGGTTGGTTTGTCGACTGTGGCACAACTAGGGCATTGAGTAATCCCTCTACATCGTCGTCAGCATCTGCATACTTGCTCGCTGTTTCTATCATCTCTCCCAAATCGGTGACTTTGTCGCACTTCAAGCGATGATGTAGCAAACCAATTGGGAGACCTGCAATGAAAGCTTCAATCGCAGTTTGATCATTTACTCCTTCACAAGTGTTTTTGGTGTCGATCCATCGTCCGAGGTAATCCCGGCAAGTTTCTCTGGCTTTTTGGGTGCAATGTTGTAGGTCTCCGACCGTACAGGGCCTCCGGTATGTGCCTTCGAAATTCCGAAAGAACGCACTTTGCATGTCATACCAGTTGTGGATGGTGTTCTCCGAAAGTTCATTAAGCCATGATCGTGTCGTCTTCAGCAGCATGAGTGGGAGATATCGGGTTGCGACCAGGTTGTTTCCGCCTTTGGCAATGCAGCAAGCTTGGAAGAAATCCAGTAGCTAGGTATCTGGCCGAGCAATGTCGTCGTAGGCTTGGATATGTCTTGATATAGCAAATCCTTCCGGGAATCTTGTGGCTCTTATGCATGGTCCGAAGCACTTTGGGCCCACGTAGATATCATCATTTTCGTAGTGCCGCGCCTCTATGTTGGAGTTGATCCTGTGCCTTGCGTCATTCGGGGATAAAGATCGTCCCAAGTGTCGGCTGTGGTTGCGGTGCCTTGGATCCGGACTTCGGCTTCTACCACCACCTCCTCCACCACGACGCCCTCTGTTGCCTCCCTGGGGGCCGTTGTGATGGCTACTTGGTGGAGAGGGTGGAGCAGGTGGGTTATTTCCATCTGATCACCGGCCTCCATATGGAACGTCATTATTCCGGTTCCGGGGAGGGTCTTCATTGTGACGAGCCCCCTGCCGGCTTGTCTCAGCACGGTGTCCGTCATTCCTTCGTCCATCGTTCGAACGGCTTTCATGTCTAGGAGGTGGCATTTTTTGTCGATCCTCCTCCCGACGTTTCTCCTTATCATCATCCCTGTGGTCTTTCGACTCTCGCCGGGGTGGGTTCCTCGGATTCAGTTCAGCAATTGCCTCTTGCTCCGCGACTGGGTTGACTTTACACCAGTCACGGGCAGCTTTGTGGTGTTGTCCCGAAGATCCGGTTCTTGAGTAATTGTCCTCCCTCCGATCGGAACAGTGATGCTGCTCCGGAACGCGCTGGGGTCTCACGTCAGCCTATGCCGGGTCTGTGCGACACTGGTCAGAATCAGAAACCAACTTCTGACTTCCGGACATGGCGACCTTTTGCTGCTCTAGTCCCTTGTTGAGTAGCTTGATTCCCAACCGGATCTCCTCCGGGCCTGGATTAGCCGATAGAATCTCTCGGGCCGCCATGGTATTCTGTACTGGGGTTGGATACACCTAATCCCCCTTGCTATCTTTCCGAGGCTTCCCCATCTCTTCTCTAAAAAGGACGGCATGGATCTGCGGGAATTGGTTGTCATTAGTATGATGCTTCCCAGTCTTCTGGTATTGCCTGGAGTTGTACTTCTCCGCAGATGCTATGCGTTTATTTTCCTCCTCAATGCTTTTGGCTTCATCGAGGAGTACTTGACGACGCGCTTCTAGGGCCTGTGTCCTCTTGTCCAGTTCTTCAGTAGTAAGTTCTGCAGCTGTAGGAATAGGTGTGGTTAATGCAACATCGATGAATTTACGTGCACCTTCAATGATCACGTGTCCATCCACCGGTTCTTCTTTTTTGGGGTCGTCTGGGATAAGCGCTCCATCCGAGTCTTCCTCATATTCCTCAGCAATTACCCGCTCTGCAAGAGGTTCTTTCGCCAGGGTCTTGTTCTTCTTCTTTTCCTTCTTGGCAGCGCTGGTAGCAAAGACGGCTTTGGGTCCGTTTCCCGGAGTCAAGCTCTGATTGGTACTTTCGGACCTCTGGATCTCGGGATTATCTTTGATTTCCATGTCATCCTGCGCTTTGGGAGAGTTTTCCCCAGATCCTTCATCCATGGCTTCTCCTTCCTCTGCAGCTTTGGAGTTATACTCCTCTTCATATTCCGCGGAGAACTTTCGGAAATCTGCTGACATCATCGATTCATCCGAGGATGCGGGTACGTTGGCGTTTGTCACAATTGCCTCCAGCACAGAGTCGGTGTTGTCTCCAGCATCGGCAGAGCCGGATCTGGATCCCACATACCCGACGAAGTGTGATGCATGCTTCCTGAGGTACCTGCGGCTTTCGTGATCAGCTTTGTCAAAACTTTTGATGGTCTCAAGAATTGCATCTACGCCTGAGTTTTGCATTATCATACGTCGCAGTGTGTACCTTAGGAAAGGTCTATCTGTCCTGGCATCATCAGAGCCGGAATCAGTGTCGTTGATATGCTCCTCATGGATTTCGACTTCAGCGGGTGGGTCGATCTGGGATTCGGTCTCTCCTAGGAGATCCACTCCAGATTTGACTTGGACCGCTAGGTCTTCTTCAGGCTCAGATTTCTCCACTATCTCCGCAACTGGTGCGCGCTGGGTGGGATTAGGGTTTTCTGAGATCCGGAACTCTGCCGCCTCCGCGGACAAAGGGGATCCAGAAATTTCTCCTGCCTCTATCATCACCGTTGGGGTGGGTGGGATAGGTTCAGCAAAGCCGATGTAAACATCGATCTCGCCAAAAGACATGATGGTGTAGGCAGTCACAGCCTCCCTAGCCGGAATCCAGGTCTCGTCGAGAACGATGAGAGGGACGTCGCTGGCGTAGAGGATGCGACCGACGGTGATAGTATCGCCGATTCCGATTCTTGCAGATTCTGCTCGGAACGCAGATCCGAAGCTCACTTGCCCCACGGTGGGCACCAACTGTCGTCGGATTGATGACAAGTACGCCATGAGGGGGTCCTTGAGGCATGCAGAAGAGAGGGGTGTGAGACGTACGGTGTTCCGGGACGGTGAGCACACAAGTTTACCCAGGTTCGAATCCGCCGGCTTTGGACGGATCCTACTCCTGCTAGCAATCTAGTAATATGGCAGAGCCGGAATATGGGTTACAAGGGTTCGCCTGTGCGAGTTGAGATTGTAGACTATTGAGGGTGCCCTAAAGGCTCTCCCTAGGACGGCTTATATAGATATCCGGCCTAGGGTTTACATGAGAGATCTGTCCGGCTACGACTAAGAGTCGGTTATAGAGTACATCTTGAACTACAAGTAACACTATGGGCCTAAGTGAAGGGAATATGCCCGAGAGGCAATAATAAAGTGGTTATTATCTTATTCCATGTTTATGATAAATGTTTATTTTGCATGCTATAATTGTATTGATCGGAAACATAAATACATGTGTGTTTAATAAACAAAAAGGGTTCCTAGTTATGCCTCTCTTATAGACTAGCTCGTTGATTAACAAGATGATCAAGGTTTCCTGATCATGGACATTGGATGTTGTTAATAACGAGGTCACAACATTGGTGGAATGATGTGATGAACATTCATCCGAAGTATAGCATTACAATCAAGTCATTATGTTTATATTGCTATAACATCATACGAAGTAATCAGTATCCTTAGACCATGAGATCATGTTAATTGCTAACACCAGAAGAGTATCTTGATAACATCAAACGTCACACCGTAACAGGGTGACTATAAAGATGGGTTCAGTGTTACAAAGGTGTTATGTTGAGGCTCATGGATCAAGAGTGGAATTTGTCAATCCTGATGACGGATAGATATACTCTGGGCCCTCTCGGTGATATCACATTAAGATAGCTTGCAAGCAAGTGATGTGATCACTAGAATGTTATATCACGGGAACAAGAAAAGAGTGCATGTTGGTAACGAGATCAAACTAGGTATGGAGATACAGATGATCGAATCTCGGACATGTAATATATTGCGAGACAAAGGGATTTAGTTACTAGCGTTAAAGGTTCTCACGATCACAGAAGTCATCGTTGAATGTGTAGGAGTCATTATGGATCTCCAGGTCCCGCTTCTGATTATGGAGTCATTATGCATTTAAAGTGGAGACTTTAAAAGAGAATGTGAAGGGGCATTTTAATGTGGAGGGTTTACCACCACATGAATGGGGGAGGTGAGGAGTCACCCCCATGCGCCGGCCATGGAGAGAGGGGCACCCCCCTCCTCCTATAAAAGGCCCCCCTCACTTCCCTTCTTCCATACACGTCCTTGTGAAGGATCTCTCTCCCCCTCTAGTATTATTCCCCCATGGTCTCGGATTAGCGAGATACATGTTCCCGGTGGCTTTATCTGGAAAGGAGTTGCTGCTTCCGCTGCTTTGCTGGAGCGAGGGACGGAGGTTGTCAGGATACTGGACGTGTGTGCGATCATGGATGCACCGCTGCTTTGCGGTGCTGGACTTGGTGGTGCCGGAGCTGGATCTGATGGACGTGCTGGAGCCGGACCTGCTGGACTTCATCACGATCTTGAGATCGGCAAGTGTACGACTACATCAACCACGAGTTCCTACTCGTTAACAAAACTCGTTGTCTCCGAGGGTAAGTTCTCGTTGGATGTATGTCCACCCGTTGCTCTGTACTTAGTAGATAGATCTTGGCGTATAGTTCTCATCGTAGGAAATTTTTTGTTTTCTATGCTGCGGACCCAACAGTGGTATCATAGCTAGATCTATGCGTAGGTGCTTTGCACGGGTAGTACACATATGTTTATATGTGGGCGATGATGATCATGTTATTGCATCTTCTATGTATTTTGGATATTGGTGGCATAGTGGGATGAAGCGGCCCGGACCAACCTTACATGTCATCGTACATGAGACCGGTTCCACGACTGACATGCAACTTGTTTTGCATAAGTGGCTGGCGGGTGTCTGTCTCTCCTACTATAGTCAATATCTGATTTACAACGAGTTGCTAATAACTTGGTTATCCTCGTTTTGGTTCATGTTCGTAGGTAAGAACAGTTCTATCTTCGAAAGCCCTAAGCCACGTAAAACTTGCAATTGATAAATTAGAGGCATCTAGTTTAGATCGTTGCTGGGCTAGTGTCTTGATATGGTATTGTTGTAAGTAGATGTATGATAGATACTCTTACAACACACTCAACGTGTAAGTTCCATATACCTTGGCCTTACACACAAAGGAATGATAGAGATCATACCACGATGCAAATGATAGAGATCAAATGCATGGACCATATCATCTCACTTTACACATTAGATGTTAGCATCTTATACTGCTAGTTTGGCGCTTTCTGTAGCATTGTAAGATGATCCCTCATTTAGATATCAAGATAAAAATGTGTTCTTCCTTAAGTATGCACCGTTTTGTGGATCGTGTTTCGAGACATCACGTGATGATCGGGTGTACTCGACTCTCCGCTTTCATACAAACGGGTGTAAGACAGTTTTACACATGGATTTGGTTCATGTAATCACCAAAAGGACACGAGGGATGTCGCTTTTGAGTGGGAGTTTATTTCTAATTTGGATTAGTAGAACTCAATTTGTCATAAAATAAATCGAAGTGAATTTGCATAATTTGTTGTATTCATTGCCATTTGTTCACTACCTTATGCTTAGTTTTAATTGAGATAATAGAACTATAGAATTCTGGATATTTACTTTATGAACTGGTATCGTATTGTTTTGAATGTCAATTTAAAGTTTATAAGTCCTATTGCAAACTTTCAGCAAACTCCATTTACTCCATGAAGTTTATAAGAAGTATTAAATCAAGAGTAAGAATTCCAATGTTAGTATCTAAAGTATCATGTTTGCCTCCATGATTATTGATATTCAAAAGTTGTTTTAATATCAAGATTATATTGGAGCTAAAAATTGTTTCAGAAACCATCATGTGTGAAAGATATTGTGATATCTGAAACAATGTTTTTGGTTGCATTATGATAGAGTATAATTTAGCAAAATACATGTTCTCATATTGTATGAGAATTTGTGAAGGATGGAGATGCTAAGCATCCGAATCTCCCAAAAAGGTTTTGGGAACTAACATTATACTCGCGGTTCTTCCTTATAGGCTATAGTAGCTTGATCATGAAAGTAGTCATGATAAGGGTGAATAGAAGATTTAAGTAAAATGTTTACTACACTAAAAGATTACTAAAGAATGGATTTTTGAAAGAACACCAAACATTTGATGATGGTGATCCACTTCAAAGTGCAAGTCCAAAGGTATTAGTATTTGACTATATACGCTTTGTACTATGTGTCATGTGAATGACACCACTATTGATGTTGATAGATTCTTTTAAAAGGAAAAGGAATTGCTGAAAGAGAATCTATAAAATATTTGGCAGAAAAGAAAAAGTTGGAAATGTCCAGCTTAGGTATATAGAAGATATACATGTTATGGTTGTATTCCTTGCTTGTTAAACAATGTGGTTCTTAGGTATTGGATATCGGTATTGGATACCGAATTGGTTGGTATGAAGTGTCATACAGGACAACGCAATTCATGAACCTCAATGGCCTAAGTAACTGGCAAGAGAATAAGTGATGATGTTCATCGAAAACAAATAAAGTGTTATTGTGTTTTTTCGTTGTCGTCAAACCTAGCCTTCAAGATTTGTTTTAATAATTGTTATTTTGTTCCGGTATTATAAGAACAATGGTTGTTCAAATAATTACCGTATTCCATAAAAGATGGATGAACTTTTACAAGTCTAGTGGGAGAAATCACATCCATAAACACTATTGCTAAAATGTCGCAAGGCAAATGATTGAAAGATCACTTATGAAGTGACATCGCTATTTTAAATTATATTGGAAAGAAAACATGAAGAAACTCCATGTTAATGGATTTTTGGAGTCTTTGATTTTGATCAATTGATGCTTGTGAAACTTTCCTCGAAATAATTGAAACTCCGTTCATAGGCCAAAGAGGAACGGATGACTAACTTATTGGATATTATGCATGTTGATGTATATAGTCCATTATATGTAGCCATATGTGATGGATCTTTTTGCTTCATATGCTTTCTCCAGAAATTTAAGTAAATACGGTCTATATATTTACTTAATAAGGAAGAAGTATGAAACATTTTAAATTGTTCAAAGACTTTCAAGATGAAGTGGAAAATCATTGTAACAAGAAAATAAAGAGTTTATGATTCGATCATAAAGGAAGATATTTGAGTTACATGTTTAGCAAAACACTTAAGATTTGAGGAATTGTTCCATGATTTGTGTTTCCCGATAAACCATTGGAGTATGGCATATTCGAGAGATGAAATCAAACCATGTTTGACATGGTAAGATCAAAGGTGTCATTTATAAAACTGCCATTATGTTTTAAGGATCGAAGCTTTAGAGACTACCGCTTTTACACTGAAAAGAGCGCCATCGTGATCCGTTGAAATGACACCATATAAGTTATGGTTTGGGATAAAACCCGAATAGTCTTTTCTTAAATCTTGGTATGCTATGCATAAGTAAAATGTTTACAACCAAAGTCGGATAAGCACGTCTTTGTAGGTTATCCCAAAGAATTTGTTGGGAATTTCTCCATAACACCAAGGACAAAAGAGTTTGTTACTTGGAACGTCAAGTTTCTTGAGAAGGAATTTCTCGTGAAAAGTTAAGTGGGAGGACAATAGAACTTTGATAAGGTTGTTGAACCTTAGCTATATGTGCTAAGTAGCGCAGCACCGGAAAGTGTCCCGGTGGCAGCCACAATGCTCATGGCTCCCGTGATTATAAAGGGTGTGATCTCGGAGATTAGAGTTCCTATTGAACCGTGTGGATCGGTAAGAATCAAATAGTGTGATTTGATAAGCAAGTCGTTATTGTTTTGACAATGATGAACCGACTACATGCAAAGAAGCGATGATGGGCGCCGACTCCATAAAATGACTAGAAGTCATAGAATCCGTGATAGTATCCATACACGAGAAATCAAGTTTCTGAAGTTGGAAGACCCTCCGGAAAGCCGTGAAGCCTATCGGTCGTGTTTGGATCTATAAAGAAATAAGACATGGATGTTTAACATCTATGAAATAGTCGACATGTCGGAAAGAAGTTTACGACAATGTTCAAGGAGTTGACTATGACAAGATTTGATCTTTCATAGCGATATAGTCTTGACGGATTAATGTAGCAACCACTACATATAATTTGGTATATGGTAGTTGAATAAACAAAACAAGGTTCTTATAATGGAACGGTTACCTAGGATGTGTATATGACATGGTCTGAAGGGTTTTGTTAATTCAAAGGGTGCTAAAAGGGCATGCAAACTTCAATAGTTGAAGTAAGCATAGCGGAGTTGGAATCTTCACCATGATGAAACTGTTAAAAGAGTTTAAATTCATCGGAGATGATGAAGATGCTTGCATTTGCAAGAAATTAAGTGGGAGCGCTGGGACTTATTTCTAATACATTATGTAGAGGACATATTGTTGATTGGAAAGGATGTATCTTGTATTGACACAAGTTAAGAATTTCATTAGAATAAGATTTCAATGAAAGACTTGGGCAAAACCGGAATATTAGGCATCAATATCTATATGGATAGATTGAGGCGCTAATATGGTTGTGCCAGACATACATATATGAGATATTGAAAGGGTTCAATATGGAAACAACAAGAAAGGTTCTTGCTGCATGGAAAGGATTGTATCAAGATTCAAGTGTTCCAACACTTGGTGAGTAAAATCACATGAAGATTTTGATCGATTATACCGTGATATGTATATATTCAGAATGTCCTATGCTCTAAATGTTATGAGAACATACCAGAATGATCCATAAGATGATCATTGGACAATACTAAAGATATTCTTATGAGCTTTGGAAGAACTAAGAATATATCATGTATAAGTGACAAATACTGAAAGGTAGTTCATTGTAAAGTGTTACATTGATGCTAGTTTTGTCACAAGATACAAATTAAATTTATCTCAATTTAGGCTATGGGTGGCACAATATAATGGAAAGGATGTTCCATGATGGATTTGGATGAGTTCCTAAGTTGAGACATTGTGACGGATACTACAACAAAAAGGCTAAGTATATGACTACTATAGTAGCAGCATAGGAGGGCATTTGTGTTAAGTAGTTTGTTATCAAACTAGGTGTGGTTCAAAGTGGGCTAATACTATGAAGATATGTTGTGTGACAATAATATCAACATATTTTAACCGGAACAAACTAAAGGTCTCACCAAAGGACCAAATTTATAAAATGCCATCTCATTTGAGAATGAGTGATGCGTAGAGACACAAAGACATGCAAATACACACGGACCTGAAACTGTCAGATCCAGAAATTATGTTAACCACTAGCAATCGCGTATATGCAACACCAGAAAGCCATAGGTGTTCAATACGCAAAGTTTTTCAAACTAGATTATTGACTCTAGTGCAAGTGGGAGACTGAAGGGAATATGCCCGAGAGGCAATAATAAAGTGGTTATTATCTTATTTCATGTTTATGATAAATGTTCATTTTGCATGCTATAATTGTATTGATCGGAAACATCAATACATGTGTGTTTAATAAACAAAAAGGGTTCCTAGTTATGCCTCTCTTATAGACTAGCTCGTTGATTAACAAGATGATCAAGGTTTCCTAATCATGGACATTGGATGTTGTTAATAACGAGGTCACAACATTGGTGGAATGATGTGATGAACATTCATCTGAAGTATAGCATTACGATCAAGTCATTATGTTTATATTGCTATAACATCATACAAAGTAATCTTTATCCTTAGACCATGAGATCATGTTAATTGCTAACACTGGAAGAGTATCTTGATAACATCAAACGTCACACCGTAACAGGGTGACTATAAAGATGGGATCAGTGCTACGAATGTGTTATGTTGAGGCTCATGGATCGTGGAATTTGTCAATCCCGATGACAGATAGATATACTCTGGGCCCTCTCGGTGATATCACATTAGGATAGCTTGCAAGCAAGTGATGTGATCACTAGAATGTTATATCACGGGAACGAGAAAAGAGTGCATGTCGGTAACGAGATCAAACTAGGTATGGAGATACCGATGATCGAATCTCGGACATGTAATATATCGCGAGACAAAGGGATTTAGTTACTAGCGTTAAAGGTTCTCACGATCACAGAAGTCATCGTTGAATGTGTAGGAGTCATTATGGATCTCCAGGTCCCGCTTCTGATTATTGATCTGAGATGGGTCTCGATCATGTCTGCATTATTCGCGAACCGTAGGGTGACACACTTAAGGGATACCGACACCATTTGGAGCAAATATGTTTCAGATAAAGATTTAAGAAAGCGCTGGAATTATTTCATGGACACCGAAACTGTTTCGGGTGAAATTGCTGAAATTGGTTCTGCATGTAATATTGAAATGTTGCAGGGGGTTTTATGTGAATGTTTGTTAATTAAAGTAATTAACAAAATTCTGAATAAAAATAATAAAAGAGTTTTATTAAATGAGAGAGCATTAAATTTGGATAAATTTAATGCATTTAAAGTGGAGACTTTAAAAGAGAATGTGAAGGGACATTTTAATGTGGATGGGTTACCACCACATGAATGGGGGAGGTGAGGAGTCACCCCCCATGCGCCGG
This sequence comes from Avena sativa, assembly GCA_916181665.1. Lineage (NCBI taxonomy): Eukaryota > Viridiplantae > Streptophyta > Magnoliopsida > Poales > Poaceae > Avena > Avena sativa. The sequence continues at coordinate 623,171,752 of OV702289.1, forward strand.
CCATGGAGAGAGGGGCACCCTGGTACGTCCAAAACGTATCTACTTTCCCGAACACTTTTGTTATTGTTTCTCCTTTATACTTGTGTGATTTGGATGCAACTAATGCGAACTGACGCTGTTTTCAGCAGAATTGCCTTGGTTCTACTTTTTGTGCAGAAAATCAACTATCAGGAAAAATCCCGGAAAATATGCCAAAAATCCTATTTCACCCGAAGACTCCAGGAGCCAGAATACGAGGCGGAGAAGAGCCCTAGGGTGGCCACACCACCTGCTGGCGTGGGCCAGGCCAGGCCGCGCCAGGGGGTGTTGTGGCCCCTCCCATGCACCCCTCTGCCTCTCTCTTCGCCTATAAGGAGTCTTCTGACCTAAAAACTTCGGGGGGTTCGACGTTTTTCCAGAAGGAGTTCCGCTCCGCCGCCACCATCAGATTCCACGAAACAGCACCAGAAACTCCGTTCTGGCACCCTGCCGGGACGGGGAATTGGAGGAGATCATCGCCATCATCATCACCATCGCTTCTCCATCGACCATCCATGTTTCCCCCATCTATGAGTGAGTAATCCCGCGCTGTAGGCTATGGGGATGGTAGGGATTGGATGAGATCGTGCATGTAATGGCATCAGATTGTTAGGGCATGGTGCCTAGTATCTTTTATTAGTGCTTTATGACTTTGTTGCGACTTGTTGTGCTTAATGCTTGTCACTAGGGCCCAAGTGCCATGATTTCAGATCTAAACTTATTATTGATTCATTATGATAGTATTGTTTTGGGTCTTATCTGCAAGTTGTATACACACGTCGTTGTCCGGAACCTATGGCCCCTAAGTGAGAGAAATCGGGATAACCAGAAGGGAAAGGCTTTGATGTGAGGATCACATGTGTTCACGGAGTGTTAATGCTTTGCTCTGGTGCTCTATTAAAAGGAGCACCTTAATTGCCAGTAGTTCCCTAGAGGCCTCGCTGCAAACAGGCTGGCAGGACAAAAGATGTTGTGCAAGTTCTCATTGCGAGCACGTATGACTATATGTGGAACACATGCCTAGGATTGTCTAGTACTTGGATGCTTTATCTTATTTATCTGCAATTGCCCTATGTTCTGATTGCTTTGTGGATTGTCTTGTCCATGCAACGCCCGTCCATCCATCCCTATGCCTACCGCACTCGAATCCCACTGTTTACTGCTTGTGTTACTACTGTCTTTGCTTTACTACTGCTGTTACTTTACTATTCCTACTACCAAACTGTTGCTACTGATAAACTGCTGTGAGCAAGAATGTTTCCAGGTGCAGCTGAATTGACAACTCAGTTGTTAAGGTTGATAAATATTCTTTGACTCCCCTTGTGTCGAATCAATAAATTGGGTTTCACTTCCTTAGAAAATACTGCGATACACCCCCTATACTTGTGGGTCATCAAGACTATTTTCTGGCACCGTTGCTGGGGAGCATAGCTTTATTTATCAAGTTCACTTGGGTTCTGTATTGTTCGCTGCTATCCATCCATCATAGGTAAGTCTCGTGATGGCAAGGTTCCTATTTTACCATCTACTACAAGAAGAGGTATGGTTCTGAATACCTCTACTGCTCTTGATTCACCGTCTGTTTTGAGTAAGTTCCTTACACCACCACATACACATGCTACACACACTGCTACTACTGCTGAATCTGAAACTTTTGATGCTTGTGATGCTGCTTCTACTGTGCTTGATAAGAGTGGTTCATTAGGTCCTTTCCTAGATGCTACGATTGCTAGAACTATAGCTAGAAATACCGAAACTCCTAATGAAGACACTACCACACCTATTAGCTCACCTGAGTCTAGTGAGAGTTATGATGATATTAAGATGCTTACATATGAATGAACTTTCTACCATGAGTGGTTTGTTTTCCGATGATATTAAGATGAGTACTTACTTTGTTGCTAAGATTTTTCCCTTTTCACTGCAAGGAGAAGCTAAAACTTGGTTTAGTAATTTACCTCCTGGATCTATTGATAGCCCTGAGAGCTTGATTAGTACTTTCCTGCAGAAATATTTTCCTCCCAGTGCTAGACATGCTATTTTGCAGGAACTTTTTGATTTTAAACAGGGAGAAAAAGAGATATTGCCTGAATCTTGGGCAAGGTTTTGTGCTTTGATTCATGCACAGGCTGGAAGTCCATTACCTAAGAATGAGCTTCTTGATATATTTTATAATGGACTAACCGAGGAATCTAGGACATACCTAGATAGTTGTGCTAATTGTGTTTTCAGGAATAGGACTCCTAAGGAAGCTGAGGATCTAATGGCTAAAATAAGCAAGAATTATGAAGATTGGACTCCTCCTAAACAAGCTATACCTGAAGTAATTGTACTTGAACCATCTATTCCGGTGCCTATTCCAACATCAAAGAGGAGGGGAGTTATTGAATTAAATGATGAAGTGATGAAGGAAGCTAAGAAATGTCTTAAGGAGAAGGGAATTAAAGCTACAGATGTCAAGAATTTACCTCCTATAGAAGAATTATGTAAGCCTATTCCCTACTCATCCACTATTGAGGTACACTCTCTCCAACACTTTGATGAAGGTGATATCCCTTACTCTAAACCTCCTGATCAATGCTTAGAAGAATTGGATATCTTTATTGTTAAGCAAGATAACTTTAATAAAAGGGTGCAAAATCATCTAATGGAAAACACTAGAGCTATTGTTGAGTTGAAAGATATTGTGGAAAGAACCTCTAATGATGTTAAAATGATTGTTAAGCACTTTCAAATGGTTCAAACTCAAATAGATCAACTCGTTAAAGTGCAAAATGACTTGCTAGTTAATGCTGCTAAAGAAAAACATGCTTATGAAATTAGAACTAGAAGTGGAGCTGCTACCCAGATCCTCTATATCCTGAGGGGCATCCCAAAAGAATTGAGCAGGATTCTCAACAAGCTAAAAATAGTGGTTCTACTCATAAGAAAAGGAAAAAGAAACATAAAACTGTTGTAGAACCCTCTAAACCTGCTATAGATCCTAATAGTATATTTATCTCTGATGTTGAAACTAAAAGTGGTAATGAAGAAAATGAAGTTCCTAATGAAGAAAAAAGTTGAGGAAGAACCTGAAAATCACACTAAGACTACTAAATACACTAAAGAAGATTTTATTGCTAAGAAACATGGTAGTGAAAGAGAACCTTGGGTCCAAAAACCTATGCCTTTCCCTGATAAGAAACACAAGTCAAAGGAAGATGAACACTATAATAAGTTTTGTGAGTGGATGAAGCCTTTATTCTTGCAAATTCCTTTGACTGATGCTATTAAATTGCCTCCTTATTCAAAGTATATGAAGGACATTGTCTCGAATAAAAGGGAGATCCCTAATGAAGAAATCTCCACTTTGCTTGCTAATTACTCATTCAATGGTAAGGTTCCTAAGAAACTTGGAGACCCAGGGATTCCAAATATCCCTTGCTCTATTAAGAACAATTATGTTAGAACTTCTTTGTGTGATTTGGGAGCTGGAGTTAGTGTTATGCCTTTTTCTCTCTATAAGAGGCTTCAGCTTGAAAAATTGATACCAACTGATATATCTCTGCAAATGGCTGATAAATCTACCACTATTCCTGTGGGTATATGTAAGAATGTACCTGTTCAGGTAGCTCACAATTGCTTGATATTAACTGATTTTGTTGTGCTTGAAATGCCTGGAGATGATAATATGTCTATTATTCTTGGGAGACCTTTTCTTAATACTGCAGGAGCTGTTTTATTAATTGTAATCAAGGAAAGGTGACCTTCAATGTTAATGACAAGGAACATACTGTCTATTTCCCCAAGAAGATTGAAAGGACTTATGGTTTGAATTCAATTGAACATGTTGAAGGCATTCAAGTTGGAGAAATATATTGTCCCATACCAAGAGAAAAATTTGAAACTATTATGATTGGGACCATTGCTATCAAGGTTGAGGTAACATAATCATTAGTGGAGTACAAAGCTTTGTCTCATATGCAATTGTTTTGGTAGCAAGACTTGATCAACCTTGCTAACAAAAGGATTCCATTGAACAAAACAATGTTTTCATTATGATTATCTCCGTTTATTTCTACCCTTTGCATTTTAGTTTTTGCTTTCGTTTAGTTTTATTTGTGTTGTTAGTTGCTTGCATGCTAGAACTTCTGTAGTTCTAGCCTTGTTTTGTCCTTGCATCATGTTTCCAAAAGAAAAAAATCTGTCTGTCAGAAAATCATTCTTCTATTTCTGAAGAATGCCCAAAAATAAAGTGTCTCAAAAAATTCCAGAAAATTCATATGAAATTTTTACGTGAAAAAAGGGGCAGGGGAGTACCTGGTAGGTACCGGGGGGGCCCACCAGGCAGGCACACCATGTGGTTACGCGGCTAGCCCTAGGTGGCGCCATGCCCTGGTGTGGACCACCCCTGGCCCCCCACTACTTCTCTCACCTGCCACTTTCTTCTATCTCCCGAGTAAGCTCCAGTTCGTAGCTCAAAACCGCGTTCTTTCTGTGCTTGCTCTCGATTTGTTCGATCTCTTTGCTCAGCCCATCTTTCTTGCTGAAATTTGGAGCAATTGTTCCTTGGTATGTGACTCCTCCCCTTGCCCAAGTAGATTTGTGTTTAGTGGATTATATGTTGAGTATTTTGCTGCTGTAGGTGACTGGTTATGAGAGCTTGTAAGGTTGTTTGATGCTTAGAGATATAGTTTTGATGCATGTTTAGGCCTCTTGCAAGTCCCTATGAGTAGAATCCTTCATTATATTTACTTTGCAATCACTTGTTTAATAGGTGTTTAAATTTCAGAATAGAAGATGAGTGAATACCACCTAAACCAACATGAGCTTTGGGTGCCTGAGGTCATGAAGGTCCATCAGGAGGAGGAAGTTTTTCCCTCCATTTATCCATGCCCTGAGTTCATGAGAGCTGCAGGAATTCTACACGATTTCCACACTTTGGTTTCTAATGCAGGGTTAGAGCGTTTCTTGGAAGATGAACCTTGTCAATTTGTGAAGCTAACCATGTTTGTGGTGCAGGATTTCCAATTTAGTCACTCTTTGCCTAACCCCATGGTCCATTACAAAATTTACAATATTGCTGTCAATCTTTCTCTTGATGATTTGTGTGTAGCTATTAAGGTACCTCAATGGGGATCATGTAAGAAGATTAAAGAGAGACCGGAACCACTCATGGATTTAGACGCAGAAATTTGTCAAGGGAGTAGCTTCTCGAAGGAGAATGGAAAAATCTGTAACATTCATCTTCCGTCCATTCGCTACTTTGCCTACTTTATTGCCAAATGTGTTCTTGCTAGGAAAACTGCCAATAAGTTATCTTCGTTTGATCTAGCATTTATCTCTGCTGCTCTTAGACGAGATAGGTCTTATAGCTTGGGTGCTTTGATAGCCTTCCGTCTTGCTGCTAACCGTGAGAAAGGTGGAATTTGCGGAGGCCTCATTGCTTCTCGTTTGCTAGCATTGCATGGTTTAGTGCCTCACCATCTAGACCTACAGTTCCCCATAGAGAGGCTTGATCTTAATTCCATGATACAGCATAAATTTATTTCCTCGTGGGCTAGTTTGAGTGAGTTATCTTATGAAATAACCTTTCTTAAGGCTGGCTGGAGAAAGAGCAAGTCCGAGCGTGTTGTTCTTTTGCCTACACCTGTTTTGTTTAACCTTGATAACATGGAAGGATGGTCCCTTACTGAGGAGGAGCTTGACACGTACTTGGGAGAGCTTTCCCAGCAGGAGCAGGACACTAGAAGGGAGGTCACGGATGATTCGGTCCAGCCCTCGAATGAGGGTGAGTCTTCATATCAGCAGCCCACTTATGATTGGGGAGCTTCTTCTTCCTCTCATGGGCCCAGTTATGACCATTCTTACCAAGATCCTCCCGCTTGGAACCCCTATTCGTACATGGATTGATACCCACCTAGGCCAAAAGCCTAAGCTTGGGGGGAGGTACGCCGACACCGCACTCATCTCCATATCATGTTGCGTCGGTACTTTGTATATTCATGTTTTCGTTCTCTTTTTAGTTTTCATTCTTCTTTGCTTTTGCTTTCTAAAACACAAAAAGACCAAAAATATTTTTGTTGTTTCTCTTTGGTTTGCTTCTTCTTTTTGCCTTGGTTTTCTTTTTTCCTTTTTGCTTTGTTTGAACTATTCGAAAAACCCAAAAAGATTTTGCTTTGCTTGTTTTTCTCTTTTGGTTCTTGTTTAAAAATCGAAAACACCAAAAATATTTGTCGTTCTTCTTTGGTTTTTGCGCGTTTGCTTCAGGGTTCGGCAGTTCTCAGTGGATTATTGGTTTCATATTATTATTCAAGCCATACAAGTGAAGAGCAATAATGAGGATTAATGACAACTTGAGGTGTGGTAAGAGGCTGGTAACGAACTCTATTTGTCTTCATTTTGTACATATACTCATCTTTGTGAGCTTGCTTAGTCCGTTCATGTAGGGTGTATGTTATCTTTGGATACTTAGTAGTTCTTTCTTTCTTGTGATTAGCTCCAGCCCGCTAATAGTTTGTAGCATGTCTCATGAATGTTTTGCTTGCATTACTCTATTCATAAATTGGTATGACACCATGGTATCCTCCTCTGAATGTTTCATTTGATTAACTTGGCACATGCTCACGCATGCACATGACTGTGATAATCAGTTAAGCCTTGATGAATTATTTTGCCTTGAGGATCTTGAATCACTTTCATGCCATGAGTAGTCCTGTTTTGTTGCAAGCATGATAATGACAGCTATTGCTCTCTCGTTTGTCGCTCCCTTACTACTGCTAGCCTTCACTTCCACTGAGTTTTTTACTCAAATTTCCAACTCCCTAAACCAAATATTTCCAAAGTGTCCACCATACCTACCCATTAGCATCATTTGCTACCTCCGTGCATATTCAATATGCCTTGTTTTCTTCCGAATAAAATGTTTGCTTGTTATGAGAAAGTTAGTTAGTAAAGCTCTCACGAACTTGATGGCACACTTTATTTTCTTGCACTTAATAACCTGAACCATTGCGTCCTTCTTTGTTGTGCATATGCTGGCGCTTTATGAGTTGGAGTTAGCAGAACCATGTATCATGGGGACCGCTTTCAACACTTCATAGGTACTTTGTACCTAGTTGATATCATGTTCTTTTGCTTATGGATCCCGACAGTGTGAAATAAAAGTGGAACTTGTAAGATCATGGAGTTTGTATGTATGTTAGAGAAACGCCTGTGCCGCTAGCCTAAGCCATGCCTAATCATGGTGGAAACTTGCAGCATAACCGTAATGAGCATTCTATGAAGCATACTCAATAAAAATCTATGCACATAGTAAATAAAAAGATCGCTGAGATGCTCATTGTCTGCTTGCCATGTCATTTTGATTATGGGATAGCTCCTGTATCATATGCAAGGGGTACCCCGTTGGCGGTTCTCCATGATACGTATGTACTTACAATGACAAGAGCTTACTTGTGACTGAAGTTGAGTAGCATGAGGATCGGTCTTTGTAAGTAAGGGGCATGAGACTTCAATTTATAACTTGTCAAGCATATCCTCTTAGTTGTGTCACTTTCACCTTAACCACATTAAAGATGCTTATGATAGGGGCAATGAGAGCTCAAAGCTAACGAGTACCATACTTTCAGCATTTGGAAGCCTTTCAAATTATTCAAAACCTTTTCTTCTACTTGTTGAGTGTCCACTTATTCTTTGAGCACCTTCTTGAGAGCATAGTTGTCATCCTTTGTGTTTGTTCCAATACTTGATTATTTGTGTTATGACTTTGATGCTTGTATCTTTGATATCTTTACTTCTAGTCATCACTTGAACTTCAGAGGTGCCTTGGCATTCATAATCAATGGCAAGCGAGATACCACTCTATCATACATTTCTATGAGCATTGTAATGTTGCTTATGTTTGTGCTTCATGCTACTTATTATTCTTGAGTTGGAATCTCTTCATAGCTTGCAATGACTATTAAGTAGACTCAGTTGCATACTCTTTATTATGAATTGTCTAGGTAGTTGATCACATTGCTGAGAATATTTACATCATATGAAGCAAATGTGTTCGTGAAAGTTCTTTTATGGCACTCAGTTTTCAACTGAATTGCTTGAGGAAAAGCAATAAGCTAAGCTTGGGGGAGTTGATACGTCCAAAACATATCTACTTTCCCAAACACTTTTGCTATTGTTTCTCCTCTATACTTGTGTGATTTGGATGCAACTAATGCGAACTGACGCTGTTTTCAGCAGAATTGCCTTGGTGTCTACTTTTTGTGCAGAAAATCAACTATCAGGAAAATTCCCGGAAAATATGTCAAAAATCCTATTTCATCCGAAGACTCCAGGAGCCAGAATACGAGACGGAGAAGAGCCCTGGGGTGGCCACACCACCTGTTGGCGCGGGCCAGGCCAGGCCGCGCAAGGGGGTGGTGTGGGCCCCCCAGGCACCCCCTCGGCCTCTCTCTTCGCCTATAAGGAGCCTTCTGACCTAAAAACTTCGGGGGGTTCGACGTTTTTCCAGAAGGAGTTCCGCTTCGCCGCCACCATCAGATTCCACAAAACAGCACCAGAAACTCCGTTCTGGCACCCTGCCGGGACGGGGAATTGGAGGAGATCATCACCATCATCATCACCATCGCTTCTCCATCGACCATCCATGTTTCCCCCATCTATTAGTGAGTAATCCCCCACTGTAGGCTATGGGGATGGTAGATATTGGATGAGATCGTTCATGTAATGGCATCAGATTGTTAGGGAATGGTGCCTAGTATCTTTTATTAGTGCTTTATGACTTTGTTGCAACTTGTTGTGCTTAATGCTTGTCACTAGGGCCCGAGTGCCATGATTTCAGATCTGAACTTATTATTGATTCATTATGATAGTATTGTTTTGGGTCTTATCTGCAAGTTGTATACACACGTCGTTGTCCGGAACCTATGGCCCCGAAGTGACAGAAATTGGGATAACTGGAAGGGAAAGGCTTTGATGTGAGGATCACATGTGTTCACAGAGTGTTAATGCTTTGCTCCGGTGCTCTATTAAAAGGAGCACCTTAATTGCCAGTAGTTCCCTAGAGGCCCCGCTGCAAACAGGCTGGCAGAACAAAAGATGTTGTGCAAGTTCTCATTGCGAGCACGTATGACTATATATGGAACACATGCCTAGGATTGTCTAGTACTTGGATGCTTTATCTTATTTATCTGCAATTTCCCTATGTTCTGATTGCTTTGTGCATTGTCTTGTCCATGCAACGCCCGTCCATCCATCCCTATGCCTACCGCACTCGAATCCCACTGTTTACTGCTTGTGTTACTACTGTCTTTGCTTTACTACTGCTGTTACTTTACTATTCCTACTACCAAACTGTTGCTACTGATAAACTGCTGTGAGCAAGATTGTTTCCAGGTGCAGCTGAATTAACAACTCAGTTGTTAAGGCTGATAAATATTCTTTGGCTCCCCTTGTGTCGAATCAATAAATTGGGTTTCACTTCCCTAGAAAATACTGCGATACACCCCCTATACTTGTGGGTCATCACACCCCCTCCTCCTATAAAAGGCCCCCCTCACTCCCCTTCTTCGATACACCTCCTTGTGAAGGATCTCTCTCCCCCTGTATTATTATTCCCCCAAGGTCTCAGATTAGCGAGATACATGTTCCCGGTGGCTTTATCTGGAAAGGAGTTGCTGCTTCCGCTACTTTGCTGGAGCGAGGGACGGAGGTTGTCGGGGTACCGGACGTGTGTGCGATCACGGATGCACCGCTGCTTTGCGGTGCTGGACTTGGTGGTGCCGGAGCTGGATCTGATGGACGTGCTGGAGCCGGACCTGCTGGACTTCATCACGATCTTGAGATCGGCAAGTGTACGACTACATCAACCACGAGTTCCTACTCGTTAACAAAACTCGTTGTCTTTGTGGGTAAGTTCTTGTTGGATGTATGTCCACCCGTTGCTCTGTACCTAGTAGATAGATCTTGGCGTATAGTTCTCATCGTAGGAATTTTTTTGTTTTCTATGCTGCGGACCCAACACTAAGTCGGTAAGTCTTATGGGCCTTCCCGTAGCCGGACTGGACTCCGTCTCTTCTCCCTGACTGGGCCGCCCGTGAAGCAAAGCCCTAACCCGAAGTGGGCCACCTTGGTCAGTGAGGACTATGAGGATACTCGGAAAGTATATCCCCAACACTGCTAGTTCGATGATGAAATTCCTTAGCCAAGCAGCTTCATTCGCCGCATGAGCCGCCACAATGTATTTAGACTCCATTGAAGACTGCGCCACCACCGACTGCTTCTTGCTCTTCTAGCTTACCTCCCCACCATTCACTAGGAACACAAATCCTGTTTGAGACTTCGAGTCATCATGATCTAAGTTCCAGCTTGCATCCACGTAACCTGTTATGTTTAGAGCTTCATCACTTCCTCCATAGAATAGGAACATATCCTTTGTTCTTCTGAGATGCTTTAGGATATTCTTCACAGCTGTCCAGTGATCTGGTCCTGGATTACTTTGGTATTGGCTCGTCAAACTATGAGCCAATGCCACATCATGTCAAGTACTTAACATTGCATACATGATAGATCCTATGGGTGAAGCATAGGGGATGTAATACATCTTTTCTCTATCATCATCTGTTACCAGACATTGACTCACACTCATTTTGCAATTCTTCATCATTGGCACAGACCATTTTTGGCATTGTCTAGTTTGAAGCTCTTCAAATTCTTTTCGATGTAAGTACTCCGACTTAACGCAATTAGGTGTCTTGATCTATCTCTATAGATCTTGATTCCTAATATGGATGCAGCTTCACCTAGATCCTTCATGGAAAATTGACTACTCAAATATGCTTCCACACTTCTCATAAGATCCACATCGTTTCCCATGAGCAATATGTCATCCACATATACTACTAGGAAAACTACTGAGCTACCACTCGCTTTCTTGTAAACACGGAACTCCTGTTGATTTTGGACAAATCCAAAACTTTTGATCACTTGATCAAAACATTGGTTCCAACTCCGAGATGCTTGCTTCAGTCCATAAATGGACCGTTGAAGCTTGCACACCTTTCTAGCATCCTTAGGATCAAAAAACCTTCCGGTTGCATCATATACAAATCTTCATCAATGTGACCATTGAGGAATGCGGTCTTGACATCCATCTGCCAAATTTCATAGTCGAAATTAGCAGCAAATGCTAGTAAAATCTGGACAGCCTTAAGCATCACTACGAGAGAGTAAGTCTCATCATAATCAACTCCTTGAATTTGTCAAAACCCCTTTGCGACAAGTCAACCTTTTTGAATGGTCACATTACCATTCGCATCTATCTTTTTCTTAAAGATCCATTTACTTTCCACGGCCTTGCGGCCTTCGGAAGATCTACCAAGGTCTAAACTTGGTTTTCATACATGGATCCTATTTTGGATTTCATGGCTTCTAGCCAATTCTCAGAGTCAGTACTATCCATAGCTTCTTTGTAGTTTGCAGGTTCTTCCTGTTCATCTAGGATGACAGACATCACAAGGCTACTATACCAATCAGGAGTGGCATGAACTCTTGTAGACTTGCGAACCGCATGAGTTTCGGTGTTGTTGCTTTGATAATCATCATTGGACTCTTCTTCCATGTTGGAGAGCGGTTTCAGAACTGCTTCCGTTGCGCTACTCGGAATTTGGAGAGAGGGGTCAACAATTTCATCTAACTCAATTTTCCTTCCACTAACTCCTTTAGCAAGAAACTCTTTCTCAAGAAAGGTGCCAGTTTTTGTGACAAATGTTTTGCCTTCGGCTTGATTGTAGAAGGTATACCCAACTATTTCCCTTGGGTATCCTACGAAGATGCATTTTTCCGATTTGGGTTCGAGTTTCCCAGGCTGTAGTTTCTTGACGTAGGCCTCACAACCCAAACTTTCAGAAATGACAACATTGGCTTCTTGCCATGCCATATCTCATATGGGGTTGTCTCCACGTATTTGGATGGTTCTCGGTTTAAAATAAAAGCGGCGGTTTCTAACGCATATCCCCAAAACGACACAGAAAAATTAGTTAAAGACATCATCGACCACACACTATCCAATAGAGTTCGGTTATGTCGTTCAGACACACCATTACACTGTGGTGTTCCGGCTGGTGTAAGATGTGGGATGATGCCACAGTCCTTCAAGTGCATGTTAAACTCATAACTCAAATACTCGCCTCCCCGATCTGATTGAAGATGCTTGATTCTCTTGTTAAGTTGATTCTCTACTTCTTTATGAAATTCTTTGAACTTTTCAAAGATTTCAGACTTGTGCTTCATTAAGTAGATATATCCATATCTACTCAAATCGTCAGTAAAGGTAAGAAAATAACGATAACCATTGCGTGCTGAGACACTCATTGGTCCACATACATCCGTATGTATGATTCCTAGTAGGTCTGCAGCTCTCTCCATTATCCCTAAGAATGGTATCCTAGCCATCTTGCCCATAAGGCATGGCTCACATGTATCAAGGGATTCGAAATCCAATATCCAAGAAGTCCTTCTGAATGAAGCTTTTCATGCACTTTATGCCAATGTGACCAAGATGGCAATGCCACATAAACATGGAATTGTCATCATTATGCTTACAATGTTTAGCATCAACACTATGGATTTGGGTATCACAATCAAGATCAAATAAGAATAAACCATTACACACAGGCGCATGAACATACAAAATATCATTCATATAAATAGAATAACCATTTGTTACAGATTTAAACGAATAATGATCTTGCAACAAGCAAGACCCACTCACAATATTCATACTCAATGCGGGTACATAGTAGCATTTATTCAAAACCAAAAACAATCCTGATGATAGACGTAGATGCAGGGTGCCGACGACCATCACTTCAACTCCCGAACCATTGCCGATGCGCATCGTCACCTCGTCCTTCCTTAGGCGCCTCCTACTCTGTAGTTCCTGCAGAGAGTTACAAATGTGAGCAATGATACATTGCAAATGTATCTATAATTTTTGATGTTCCATGCTTAGTTTTATCCACTTTCTTGTGTTTTGTCCACACTTTGGAGTACTTTTCATATGATTTCTTGGACTAACCTATTAACAAGAGCCACAGTGCCAGCTACCTGTTTTCTGCTGTTTTTGGTTCCAGGAAAGTCAGAAAATGAATATTCTCGGAATTGGACGGGACAAAAGCCAAAGTGCCTATTTTTCCGGAAGTCATCAGATGCCAGAGTACGAGACGGAGAGGGGCCAGGGGGCCACCACACCACCTGGCCGTGCGGCCTAGCCTGGCCCGCGCCAAGGGGTGGTGTGGCCGCTCCCAGCACCCCCTCGGCCTCCCCTTCCGACTATAAGATGCCCTCGGGACGTAAACCCTAAGTACCCGATCAAAAATCCACGAAAGAGTCTGTAGCCGTCATCATCTCCATCCCTAGATCGGGAGGGATCTAAAGCTCTTCCCGGCACCCTGCCGGAGAGGGGAATTCACCCTGGAGGCCTTCTTCATCACCATGCAATCCTCCGGTGTGATGCATGAGTAGTTCATCCTTGGACTACGGATCCATGTAGTAGCTAGATGGCTGGTTCTCCTCCTTTGTGCTTTCATGTCTAGATCTTGTGAGCTCCGTTCATGATCAAGATCATCTATTTGTAATTCTGCATGTTGTGTTTGCGGGGATCTGATGGATATTGAGATGCTGTTTCAGATTGATTATTGATTCTATCATGTCTTCCTTATTTGTGATCTTGCATGCTTTCCGTTGTTAGTAGCTATCTTGGCCAAGTAGATGATAGCAACTCCAAGAGTTAGTATTTATGCTCGATAGTGTGTTCATGCCTCTGGTAATCTGGGGAAGTGACAGAAATCTCTAAGGTACTAGATGTGTTGTTGCTACTAGGGAGAAAACAACAATCCTTTGTTCATAGAACAATCGTATTGTTTACTTTACACATAGTTCGTAAAGCAATAATCTGTTGCTTGCAACTTAATACTGGAGGGGGTTCGGATGATAACCTGAAGGTGGATTATTAGTCATAGATGCAGTTGGATGGCGGTCTATGTATAATGTTGTAATGCCCAATCAAGTTCCAAATGAGCCAAGATGATTAGTATATGCTTGTATGCTTTCTTGATGTTTGTCAATTGCCTCGATGTAATTTGTTCACCCAGCATGTTATCTATCTTAAGGAGAGCCACCTCTAGTGAACTATGGATCCCTGTCCTTGTCTTTTACATACAATCTACAATCTTTTACTGCTTTGTGTTTACTTTCTGCAAACTATTACTTCCTTCCATTCGATACGTTTAATCCTTTGTTTTCCACAAAACACGGTGAGATTGACAACCTCATCACAAGTTGGGGACAAAGTTCTGTGGTTGTGTTGTGCAGGTCTCCACATTGCTACTAGCACCGGTAGTGCGCCCTGCCAAAGCTCAGCTAGTAACACCTTTGGGGTGTTTCCTTGCTCCTACTGGTTCAATTAAACCTTGGTCTCATAGCTGAGGGAAACTTGTTGATGTGCTCATCATACCTTCCTCTTGGGGTTCCCAACGAGCTCTACATCAACACCGCTCCAGCATTTTTCTGGCGCCATATATAGAGCCATCAAGCATTTTTATAGTGCCGTTGCCGGGGAGTCAATGACATCTTCACAAGGGGAGTCCCTCATAACTAATCTCTTTACTCTGTTATTTTTGTTTTGCTTAGTTTCTTTTTGCTTTGTTTGCTTGTTTCTTTATCAAAAAAAATAGTTCCTACTATAGTTGTTATTTTCATTGGTCTATTATTGTCTTGCTTTATCATGCTTTCTATCAATGGTTGATTTCTTTGAAACTGAATCTTATTGGCAAGGTGGGTTCACGGAAGAACAAAAATATTATTATAAGGAACACCGCTTGTCACAAAAAGGGAAACACTTATGGGAAGAAATTGATAAATTGAATATTATTGCTAGAAACGTGTGCTCTACTTATAATGTTACTTATTGCTTTGATAAATCTTGTTGCTGTAGGAGGTATAAACACCTCCCTTTTCAATGTGAGTATAATGATAATGTTACCATATCTTCTTATGTTAAAGGAAATTATGACTTTTATGATGCGGAACAAATTGAAGAATTTATTGCTTGGAAGGGTGCATTTGAACTTGCTAGTTTGCTTGAAAATACTGACGATTCACCTTATAAATATGAGGTTTATGAT
Organism: Avena sativa; assembly: GCA_916181665.1. Lineage (NCBI taxonomy): Eukaryota > Viridiplantae > Streptophyta > Magnoliopsida > Poales > Poaceae > Avena > Avena sativa. The sequence continues at coordinate 623,186,934 of OV702289.1, forward strand.
ATACTTAAATTTTGCTTTGATAATTACAAGGTAGAAAATGGCTATATTTTTGAATATCTTAATAGATGCTCTCCACCAATGGAAGAGATTAATGCCTTGCAGGATCCTATGGAAGAAGAAATTGTAGAAACTAGAAGCTCATTGGATGAAAAAGAGGAGGAGAGTGATGATCAAGAGGAGGAATAATGGATCTACCCATCCCTACCTTCTAATGAGAGTAACTCTTTACCCCTTACATTATTTGGTTGTCCCCCATGCTTACCAAAGGAGGACGAATGTCATGTTCCTGAGGATTCTTTTGAAAATGTTTATAATAAAGCTCTAGTGTTTGTAGATCATGAAAAGCATGCTTTATGTGATAGTTATATTGTTGAGTTTATTCATGAGGCTAGTGAAAATTATTATGAGAGAGGAAAATATGGTTGTAGAAGTTTTCATGGTACTGAAACACCTCTCTATGTGCTAAAAGTTTTGAAGTTGCTCTTGTTTTATCTACCCATTCTTGTTACTATGTGCTTCTTTGATTTATTTTCTTACAAGATTCCTATGCATAGGAAGTGGGTTAGACTTAAATGTGTCTTGAATTTGCTTCTTGATGCTCTCTTTTACTTCAATTCACATTTCTTATGAGAGCATCTTCTCAAACTATCATGCCTAAATTAAAGGCGTTAAAGAAAAGTACTTATTGGGAGATAACCCAAAAGTTTTAGATGAGTCTTGGAAGTTATTACCTCTTTAATAACCTCTCCTTATCCTTTTTATTTGCTTTTTGTGCCAAGAGTAACCTCCAATGAGAGAGAAGTAATGATTGGGAAAGTTGCTGTCCCGAAACAGATTTTTGTGCTTCACTGTAAAAATTCGTGTAAAATCTCTGAACGTCTTTGTGAGGCGTGAATTTTTGTGCTTCTGCCCCAGGTTGTTATATAACTTTCGTTAGTTCAACACTTTTTTATTTTAGCAACATAAGGTCTTTGAAAAAATTCGTCTTTACCTGCTGGTCTGTTTTGACAGATTTCTGCCATTTTCTGCATTTGCTTCTTGTTGGTTCCTTTTTTAGTTCTTTTGGGTAATTGAGATTTTTTAGGGAAGTGCTACAGTATCTAGTGTTATAATGGAAGTTTATTTGGTGTTAGAACTGAACCTTAAGACTTATTTATCTTTGAGTGCACTAATGTTGCTAATAAAGATTGTGTGAAGTTTTGTATGAAGGAAAAAATTCAGGTGTATGGAAGGAATGAGTAATGAGATGAAGGATGGACTAAAGCTCAAGCTTGGGGATGCCACGCGTGTCACCCCAAGAAATATCCAAAAAGTACAAGCGTCAAAGCTTGGGGATTCCCAAGGCATCCCCTTCTTCATCAATAAAAATCCTAGGTTTCTTCCAAACGCTTCATTTTTATTGTTTCATGCACAGTTGTGTTGTTCTTGGAGCGTCTTCTTTTTCGTTTTTGTTTTGTTTTTTCATTTGATTTAGTTTGCTTAGTTTTCTGAATAATTTGGTTGGACCCCCTCTTTCATACATTAGTTTTCAAAGAGTTTGGTTTGGTTTGGAAAAGAGTAGGAAAGCTCATGCTTAAGTGGTAAAGAGAGCTTGTTTTTGACTGTGGCCTAGCTTTGTCATGCCATGCTTGATATTGTTTTGGCTTTATGCTTAGTATTCTTTGCTGTATCATGACTTGTTATAAACAATTGAGATTGCTTAATGTGCCTTGGATGAATCATGCGTTGTTTTAGCATATTAAAGCATAGTATAGTGGTATTCTCCTTTGATGCTTTATTTGGGTTGACTTGGCGCATGCTCACACCATGTTATGACTATCTCAAGTCACCATAGCCTTTATGATCCTTTAGTTTTCAACTTGTAGTATCACTTTATGCTTTGATCCATGATGTTTTGTCGCTCTGCATGATTATGGCCATTATTGCTCTCTTAGTTTGTCGCTCCCAGTCTTTTGCTAGCCTCCAAAACAAAGTATGAGTTCCACTCATGCATCCAACTCCCTAAACAAAGTTATTCCAAAGAGTCCACCGTACCTACCTATTATCTTATGCTATTCCAAGTATATTCATGCTTTTGTTTATCTTCCAAATTAAACTTGTTATGAGAAAACTAGTGATTAAAGCTCTCACGAACTTGATGGCACACTTTACTTTTTTTGCACCCAATAAACTTGAAGCATTGGGTCCTTCTTTGTTGTGTATATGCTTGTGATTTATAAGTTGAAATTAGCAGAACCATGTTTCATGGGGAACGCTTTCAACATTGCACTTCTACTTTGTACCCCGTTGATATCATGTTCTTTTGCTTACGGATCCCGGCGGTGTGAAATAAAAGTGGAACTTGTAAGATCATGGAGTTTGTATGTGTATTAGAGAAACGCCTGGGCCGCTAGCCTAAGCCATGCCTAATCATGGTGGAAACTTGCAGCATCACCATAATGAGCACTCTATGAAGCATCCTCAATAAAAACCTATGCAAATAGCAAATAAAAAGATCACTGAGATGCTCATTGTCTTCTTGCCTTATCATTTTGATTATGGGAAATCTCCTGTATCATGTGCAAGGGGTACCCCATTGGCGGTTCTTAATGATAGACATGTACTTACAATGACAAGAGCTTACTCGTGACTGAAGTTGAGTAGCATGAGGATCGGTTTTCGTAAGTAAGGGGCATGAGATTTCGGTTTATAACTTGTCAAGCATATCCTCGTAGTTGTGTCACTTTAACCTTAATCACCTTAAAGATGCTTATAATAGGGGCAATGAGAGCTGAAAGCTATAAGTACCATAATTTTTGGAAGCTCTTTATGAGACTTGAATCCCTACTTCCTTTTACAAAGGCCTTTCTTCCACCATTATATTGAGTCTCCACCTTCTACCTTTATGCACCTACTTTGAGAGCATAGTGGCCATTCTTAGTTCTGTGTGCATTGTCCCCATACTAGTTGATTGATGCATAACTTGTTATTGCTTGTTTTAAACTATTGTATCTAGTCACTCTTATGAACTTTGAAGGTGTCCTATGCATTTATATTTGCTACTCTATTGAGGGACAAGCTGAATACTATTATGCTATGTTTTCTTTATGTGAAACAAACAAATGTCTTGCAAAGCATTGCTATTCATGAATCTTTTGTTTGTACCTTTTCATGTTGCATCATAGTTTCTTTGTCTTATTGCTAGAACTTTATCTTTCATGTTATGATTGAAGTACTATGATCCCAGCTTTGAATGGTTTGCAAATACTTTGATCAAGTCTTTGATGGTGCATGTCACCTCAAAAATTATTCTTTCTTTTTATCACTTACCTACTCGAGGACGAGCAGGAGTTAAGCTTGGGGATGTTGATACATTGCAAATGTATCTATAATTTTTGATGTTCCATGCTTAGTTTTATCCACTTTCTTGTGTTTTGTCCACACTTTGGAGTACTTTTCATATGATTTCTTAGACTAACCTATTAACAAGAGCCACAGTGCCAGCTTCCTGTTTTCTGCTGTTTTTGGTTCCAGGAATGTCAGAAAATGAATATTCTCGGAATTGGACGGGACAAAAGACAAAGTGCCTATTTTTTCGGAAGTCATTAGATGCTAGAGTACAAGACGGAGAGGGGCCAGGGGGCCACCACACCACCTGGCCACGCGGCCCAGCCTGGCCCACGCCAGGGGGTGGTGTGGCCGCTCCCGGCACCCCCTCGGCCTCCCCTTCCGACTATAAGATGCCCTCGGGACATAAACCCTAAGTACCCGATCAAAAATCCACGAAAGAGTCTGTAGCCACCGTCATCTCCATCCCTAGATCGGGAGGGATCTGAAGCTCTACCCGGCACCCTGCCGGAGAGAGAATTCACCCTGGAGGCCTTCTTCATCACCATGCAAGCCTCCGATGTGATGCGTGAGTAGTTCATCCTTGGACTACGGATCCATGTAGTAGCTAGATGGCTGGTTCTCCTCCTTTGTGCTTTCATGTCTAGATCTTGTGAGCTCCGTTCATGATCAAGATCATCTATTTGTAATTCTACATGTTGTGTTTGTGGGGATCCGATGGATATTGAGATGCTATTTCAGATAGATTATTGATTCTATCATGTCTTTGTTATTTGTGATCTTGCATGCTTTCCGTTGTTAGTGGCTATCTTGGCCAAGTAGATGCTAGCAACTCCAAGAGTCAGTATTTATGCTCGATAGTGAGTTCATGCCTCTGGTAATCTGGGGAAGTGACATAAATCTCTAAGGTACTAGATGTGTTGTTGCTACTAGGGAGAAAACAACAATCCTTTGTTCATAAAACAATCATATTGTTTACTTTACACGCAGTTCGTAAAGCAATAATCTGTTGCTTGCAACTTAATACTGGAGGGGGTTCGGATGATAACCTGAAGGTGGATTATTAGTCATAGATGCAGTTGGATGGCGATCTATGTATAATGTTGTAATGCCCAATCAAGTTCCAAAGGAGTCAAGATGATTAGTATATGCTTGTATGCTTTCTCGATGTTTGTCAATTGCCCCGCTGTAATTTGTTCACCCAGCATGTTATCTATCTTAAGGAGATCCACCTCTAGTGAACTATGGATCCCGGTCCTTGTCTTTTACATACAATCTACAATCTTTTATTGCTTTGTGTTTACTTTCTGAAAACTATTACTTCCTTCCATTCGATACGTTTAATCCTTTGTTTTCCGCAAAACACGGTGAGATTGACAACCTCATCGCAAGTTGGGGACAAAGTTCTGTGGTTGTGTTGTGCATGTCTCCACGTTGCTACTAGCACCGGTAGTGCGCCCTGCCAAAGCTCAGCTAGTAACACCTTTGGGGTGTTTCCTTGCTCCTACTGGTTTGATTAAACCTTGGTTTCATAACTGAGGGAAACTTGTTGTTGTGCTCATCATACCTTCCTCTTGGGGTTCCCAACGAGCTCTACATCAACACCGCTCCAGCATTTTTCTGGCGCCATATACAGAGCCATCAAGCAACAGATCTTGTATCAAATACCTAGGTGTTACTCCTGGCGCTTGTAAGGAACACATCAATAACATGTATATAACATATACCTTTGTCCTTGGTGGCTATCTTGCTTGCTTTCTTGTCTTCAAGGTACTTGGGGTAGTTGCGTTTCCAGTGCCCATCCCCTTTGCAGTAGTAGCATGTAGTGCCAGGCTTAGGGCCAGGCTTGGCAGTCTTAGAGGAACTGGCAACGCACTCGCCATCCTTTTTGGGCTTCTTGCCCTTGGCTTTTCCCTTTTGCCCCAGCTTTTTAAAGTTGGTGGTCTTATTGACCATCAACACCGTGTGCTCCTTGATTTCTACCTCAGTAGTTTTGAGCATGGCGAACACCTCAGCAAGGGTCTTAGTCATCCCTTGCATGTTGTAGTTCATTACAAAACTCTTATAGCTAGGGGCAGCGAGTGCAGCACCCTATCAATCGCGAGCTCCTCCGGGATTTTGCAATCCAGGGCGTTCAAACGCTTAATGTAGCTAGACATTTTGACTACGTGCTCACTAATACTACTGTGCTCTTCCATTTTAGCAAAGAAGAAGATCTCCGAAGAATCATACCTCTCTGCGCGAGCCTGTGGAGCAAAGACGGCTTTGAGATCTTCAATGGTCTCAAAAGCATTAATCTTCTCAAAACGCTTTTAAAGCTCCGGCTCTATGGCATAGAGCATTCCACTCTGGATGAGGGAGAAATCATTCGCCTTGAACTGCCAGACATTCTTTTTGGTCTGGGAGGCGGAATCTGCAGGCTTAGCCGGAAGCTCAGCCTTGATGACATAAGTCAACTTGTAGGGGACTAGGAGGATCCTAAGATCGCGGAACCATGTGGTGAAGTTGGTTCCATCAGTTTTCAGCTTGTCCTTCTCGAGGAAAGTGCTAAGGTGGAAGGTGGGTAGGCGAGACATCTACAATGGATTTGCAAAGTGTTTAGACCATGTTCATAATAATGAGTTCAAGTTTTAATTATACTACCGTACTTAAAACAAAAAGAACTCCCACTCAAACAAACATCCCTCCACTCGTTTAGTGATCACATGATCCCCATCCTCTGCACCTCCCCCGATCGTCACGGCCATTAATGTAGCATCAGAGGTAGACATTCTATAATGTCAATCACATCATCCATGTGACTCATGCTCGACCTTTCGGTCTCTGGTATTCCGAGGCCATGTCTACACATGCTAGGCTCGCCAATTCTAACTTGTGTGCATCTGTAGTGCAATATGGCTTACACCCACTATATGGGAACACAGATATGTCTAACACCCAATCATCACGGTGCTGCCTCATACCGAAGAACTTTCTTGGTGGTGCACACACAAGGGGAATACAATAACTGGAATTTTGTGAGGGATTATCTTACTATGCTACCGTCGAATATATAATTATACTAGCATAATAAGTAATACTTCATAAAGTAAAGTGCTATGACGTGGTTGTAGCACATTGATCGACATCAATAGCTTCAATGAAAGTTAAGCAAACTAGTCATGACCACGTCTCAACACATGCCCCTATGCAACAATAAAAATAGATGCCTCTATATTATCTATTGCAAGTTTTACGTGTCTTTAGGGCTTTCGCAATAGAACCCCTTCCCACCTACGAACGTGGAGCCACAACACAGATTCAATGATTGCCGTTTTACTTCCCTTTTCAGGGCCCTCCAATTTCGATGCCATATCAACTACCGTAGAGAGACAGACACCCCCCTAAGCCACTTTGATTCATAGACCAGTCTCATGAATCACCACATGAGGTCGATTGGGGGCCGCTTCATCAAACAGTGTTGTGATATGAACAATAACATAAAAGAGGGTAGCAACTAGAGAATCAATGCCCACATATTGCTATGTGTTCTATCCGTATGACATGTCTACCCATAGACCTGGCTCTGATACCACTGAAAGGGTTCCGTAGCAAAAAACAAAAAAAATTCTAACTATGTGAACACTAATACCAGGATCTATACTATGTAGACATAAGTAACAGAAGAGAGAGACGGTATTCATACCTTTAAATACCGAGGCACGCCTTACGCGGGAAGGCGTATATTGATGAAGATGAGCAGCACCTCAAGTATGGTGCCTCTGAAGTTCGTCACACGTCCGGTGTAGGTGACGTCTCCTGGACTCCGATACAGCCGAGTAGCAGAAGAAGTAGATGTCGGATCGCTGATCACACGATGATGGTGTGAAGGTGGAGAACTCACAACCCACGAGGTCTTCTCCAATATTACAGAGAAGTCCTCAATGGATGAGAGAGAGAATTGGAGAATGGGTGATTGCAAAGGGGGAGGGGAGACCCCTATATATAGTGGGAAGGGGGCGCAGCACCTAGGGGCCAGGCGGTGTGGGCCTAATACCCACACCCGCTGGCCACCTAGGGGCAGCCATCAGCCCTAGGTGGGACCCACTAGGGCGGCTCACTGAGCCTAGGCCGGCTAGCCCCCTCTCCCGAGGCGCCTTGCCCCTTGGGCCTCCCCTTCGGGTGAGGCCCATTAGCATTGGACTGCCTTTAATAATAAAATAAAATAAATATTTAATATTAATTCTCCAATTAACATTCAAGTACACATATTATCTTATTCCTTCACTCCGGAACACCTTCTGGACCCCTTCTGATCTTCATCGGATGTTACCCGGAACTATTCCGATTTCTCTTTCTCTATTTCTCCTATGATACCTCATCTACCTTGAGCGGCCCCACCCTTAAGCGTGACATTCTTTGGTTCGAAACACTCCGGACATGATTGAGACTACTCTCACATCAATGATCAACAGAGGGACCTGGATGGCCATGTGACCCCCATGCGTTTCACGAATATAATCGCTCGAACCGTGAGATAGTCGTTTCCCATTCCCTTTATCAATTGATGCCTAATTCATCCGAGACTTGATCTTTGATATCTCCATACCTTAGTTTGGTCTTGTTACTGATAAACTTGTTACTCATTACCGTGTCGTTGCATTCCGTGACCAAGTCACATGTTTGCAAGCTTCGTTAATGCAATGTCACCGAGATGTCCACATGTATCTATCCGTTACATGGATTTGACAAATCCTGGTCTTGATATGTGCTCCTCTACGTGTCCCTTTGGAAAACCTGAGTGGCACCTTTTTGATCACCATTTTACGAGATGATGCTTGATAACCATCTAAGCTTCCTCCAGAATGGTGATTTGCATTACCTCATAGTCAAAGGATCAGGTCGCGAGGTTCTCTGTGTTTATCATCAATAGTGAACTTTGTAACTAGATCTCATTAAGATATAACTGTCGGATGTTTGTCTACCATGTCATTCAACTAATGACATGACCTCATTGTCAATTGGCATAAATGCCCATGATCTTGAAACCCAGATCATCCTCATGACCAATGAACTAGTTCGCTAGAGGTAACTAGAGACACGGTTTGTTTACATACCACACGTGTATTAACGTTTCATATTAACACAGTTATATCATAATATGAAACGTATTATGAACATATAGGAGATATATCAAATAATACACTTTATTATTTGCCTCTAGGGCATAACTCCTTCAGTCTCCCACTTGCACTAGAGTACAAATAAAACTACTTTACAATTGGTAGGAACCTAACACCAATAGAATCTCGGTGTTGTTCGTGCTTTATTTGTAGGAGAGGTTTAGTCAACGGATCTACCATATTCAGTTCTGTGTCTACTTTGCAAATCTTGATTTCACCTTCGTCAACGTTCTGCCGGATGACGTGAAACCTAAGCTTGATGTGTTTGGATGTGGAATGAGTCATCGGTTCCTTTGCGTTTGCAATAGCTCCCGTGTTGTCACAATAGATCGTCATGGGGTATTGCACACCTGGAATGACTCCTAGTTTGATGATGAATTTCCTTAGCCAAACAGCTTGATTCGCCGCATCAGCCGTAATAATGTATTCAGACTCCATTGAAGACTGCGCCACCACCGGCTTCTTCTTGCTCTTCTAGCTTACCGCCCCACAATTCACTAGGAACACAAATCCTGTTTGAGACTTCGAGTCATCATGATCTAAGTTTCAGATCGCATCCATGTAACCTGTTACGTTTAGAGCTTTATCACTTCCTCCATAGATTAGGAACATATCCTTTGTTCTTTTGAGATACTTTAGGATATTCTTCACAAATGTCTAGTGATCCAGTCCTGGATTACTTTGGTATTGGCTCGTCAAACTAAGAGTCAATGCCACATCAGGTCGAGTACTTAACATTGCATACATGATAGATCCTATGGGTGAAGTATAGGGGATGTAAGACATCTTTTCTCTATCATCATCCGTTACCGGATATTGAGTCACACTCATTTTGCAATTCTTCATCATTGGCACAGAGCCATTTTTGGCATTGTCCAGTTTGAACCTCTTCAAAATCTTTTCGATGTAAGTACTCCGACTTAATGCAATTAGGCGTATTGATCTATCTCTATAGATCTTGATTCCTAATATGTATGCAACTTCACCTAGATCCTTCATGGAAAATTGACTACTCAAATATGCTTTCACGTTTCTCATAAGATCCACATCGTTTCCCATAAGCAATATGTCATCCACATATACTACTAGGAAAACTACTGATCTCCCACTCAGAACTCTTGTTGATTTTGGACAAATATCCAGAAGCGAAGGGGCCCTTCCCACAAATTACAATATCTAGAAGCGAAGGGGCCCTTCCCACAAATTACAATATCTAGAAGCGAAGGGGCCCCTCCACCGGTAGATGCACCCTTTGTGGAGAGTCTGAGGACACAAATAATATTTTTCTTGTGTACCTGATACATTGCAAATGTATCTATAATTTTTGATGTTCCATGCTTGGTTTTATCTACTTTCTTGTGTTTTATCCCCACTTTGGAGTACTTTTCATATGATTTCTTGGACTAACTGATCAAGTTTATGATGGTGCATGTGACCTCAAAAATTATTCTTTCTTTTTATCACTTACCTACTCGAGGACGAGTAGGAGTTAAGCTTGGGGATGTTGATACATTGAAAATGTATCTATAATTTTTGATGTTCCATGCTTGGTTTTATCTGCTTTCTTGTGTTTTGTCCCCACTTTGGAGTACTTTTCATATGATTTCTTGGACTAACCTATTAACAAGAGCCACAGTGTCAGCTGCCTGTTTTCTGCTGTTTTTGGTTCCCAGAAAGTCAGAAAATGAATATTCTCGGAATTGGACGGGACAAAAGCCAAAGTCATTATTTTACCGAGGGACACCTGGAGCCAGAATACGAGACGGAGAGGGGCTGGGGCCCGACCACACCACCTGGCCGCACGGCCGGCCTGGCCCGTGCCAGGGGGTGGTCTGGCCGCCCCAGGCACCCCCTCAGCCTCTCCTTCCGCCTATATATTGCCTCTGATACGGAAACCCTAAGTACCCGATCAAAAATCCACGAAAGAGTCTGTAGCCACCTTCATCTCCATCCCTAGATCGGGAGGGATCTGAAGCTCTTCCCGGCACCCTGCTAGAGAAGGGAATTCATCCTGGAGGCCTTCTTCATCACCATGCAAGCCTCCGGTGTGATGCGTGAGTAGTTCATCTCTGGACTACGGGTCCATGTAGTAGCTAGATGGCTTGTTCTCCTCCTTTGTGCTTTCATGTTTAGATCTTGTGAGCTCCGTTCATGATCAAGATCATCTATTTGTAATTCTGCATGTTGTGTTTGCGGGGATCCGATGGATATTGAGATGCTATTTAAGATTGATTATGATTCTATCATGTCTTTGTTATTTGTGATCTTGCATGCTTTTCGTTGTTAGTAGCTATCTTGGCCAAGTAGATGCTAGCAAATCTAAGAGTTAGTATTTATGCTCGATAGTGGGTTCATGCCTCTAGTAATCTGGGGAAGTGACAGAAATCTCTAAGGTACTAGATGTGCTATTGCTACTAGGGAGAAAACAACAATCCTTTGTTCATAGAACAATCGTATTGTTTACTTTACACACAATTCGTAATGCAATTATCCGTTGCTTGCAACTTAATACTGGAGGGGGTTCGGATGATAACCTGAAGGTGGATTATTAGTCATAGATGCAGTTGGATGGCGGTCTATGTATAATGTTGTAATGCCCAATCGAATCTCAAAGGAGTCAAGATGATTAGTATCTGCTTTTATGCTTTCTAGATGTTTGTCAATTGCCCCGTTGTAATTTGTTCATCCAGCATGTTATCTATCTTAAGGAGAGCCACCTCTAGTGAACTATGGACCCCGGTCCTTTCTTTTACTTTCAATCTACAAACTGTTTACTGCTTTGTGTTTACTTTCTGCAAACTATTACTTTCTTCCACTTGATACATTTAATCCTTTGTTTTCAGCAAAACCGGTGAGATTGACAACCTCATCGCAAGTTGGGGACAGAGTTCTGTGGTTGTGTTGTGCAGGCCTCCACATTGCTACTAGCACCAGTAGTGCGCCCTGCCAAGGCTCGGCTAGCAACACCTTTGGGGTGTTTCCTTGCTCCTACTGGTTTGATTAAACCATGGTTTCATACTGAGGGAAAACTTGCTGCTGTGCTCATCGTACCTTCCTCTTGGGGTTCCCCAACGATCTCAATATATTTTGGGCCATCAAGCTACTTTTCTGGCGCCGTAGCTAGGGAGTCAAGGACATATTCACAAAGGGAGTCCCTCATAACCAATCTCTTTACTTTGTTATTTTTATTTTGCTTAGTTTTTTTGCTTTTTTGCTTGTTTCTTTATCAAAAACACAAAAAAATTAGTTTTACAAGTTTGCTTTCTTTATCAAAAACACAAAAAAATGACTACTCTTGAAAACACTAAGTTGTGTGACTTCACTAGCACCAACAACAATGATTTTATGAGTACACCTATTGCTCCAACTGTTCCTGAAGCTACTTTCTTTGAGATAAAACCTGCTTTACTCAATCTTGTTACGAGAGAACAATTTTCTGGTATTGGTAATGAAGATGCTGCTGCCCATCTAAATAACTTTGTTGAACTTTGTGAGATGCAAAAGCATAAGGATATAGATGGGGATATTATTAAGCTAAAATTGTTTCCTTTCTCGTTGAGAGGAAAATCTAAAGAATGGTTAAATTCCCTAACTAGGAATAGTATTGATTCTTGGACTAAGTGCAAAGATGATTTTATTGGGAAATACTATCCTCCTGCTAAGATTATATCTATGAGAAGTGAAATAATGAAGTTTAAATAATCTGATAATGAACATGTTGCTCAAGCTTGGGGAAGAATGAAATCTTTGGTAAAGAATTGTCCCACTCATGGGCTGACTACTTGGATGATCATCCAAACTTTTTATGCAGGATTGAACTATTCTTCAAGGAACCTATTGGATTCTGCTGCTGGAGGTACCTTTATGACCATCACTTTGGGTGCTGCAACAAAGCTTCTGGATAATATGATGGTTAACTACTCCGAATGGCATACTGAAAGAGATCCACAAGGTAAGAAGGTAAATTCTGTTGAGGAGACCTCCTCTTTGAGTGATAAGATTGATATTATTATGTCTATGCTTGTTAATGGGAAAGCTCATATTGATCCAAATAATGTTCCCTTAGCTTCTTTGGTTGCTCAAGAAGAGCAAGTTGATGTGAACTTTATAAGAAATAGTAATTTTAGCAACAATGCCTACAGGAATAATTTTGGTAACAACAATTATAAGCCATATCCTCCCAACAATGGTAATGCTTATGGAAATTCCTACAACAATAATAGGAGTGCACCCTCTGAACTTGAAGTTATGCTTAAGGACTTTATTAGTAAACAAATTGCTTTCAATAAAACTATTGAGGAAAAACTCTCTAATGCTGAAAGAAATATTGCATCACTGGCTGAAGCTCAATCTTCTTTGAATAAAATGGCTGCTAAACCTGAGACTAATGATAATCCCTTTGCAGCTACTAATGCCATACAAGTAAGAATTGATGAAAATGTTAGACTATTAGCTGAATTGCATGCTAAGTGGGAAAGAGAAGATGAAATTGCTAGAAACATTAGTGTTTCTACTATCACTACCACTAGTGTTGAGGCTAGTAATAGCTCTACTACTTTAGATGATAATTATGATTTTTATCTTGATGGTTGCAATATCTCTGAAGTTATTAAGTTCCTACAAAAGCTTGCTAAAAGTCCTAATGCTAGTGCTATGAATATGGCCTTTACAAAACACATTACTGATGCTCTCATAAAGATTAAAGAAGAAAAGATGAAACATAAAGCTTCTATTCCTATAAAACAAGAAGATGGTTGGGAACCCATCATTAATATGAAAGTGAATGGTTTTGATTTCAAAGCTTTATGTGATCTTAATAGTAGTGTTTCTATTATGCCTAGAAGGATTTATGATATGCTTGATTTGCCACCACTTGAAGTTTGTTATTTGAATGTCCCACTTGATGATAATGCTAAAAAGAAACTCATGGGGAGTCTTAATGATGTTTTTATTATGGTTAATAATGCCTATGTCCCCGTTGATTTCTATGTTTTGGATATTGAATTCAATGCTTCTTGTCCTATTACTTTGGGAAGACCTTTTCTTAGAACTATTGGTGCCATTATTGATATGAAAGAAGGCACCATTAAATATCAACTCCTACTCAAGAAAGGTATAGAACACTTCCCTAAGAAGAGAGAGAATATTTCTTTTGCCTCTCCTATGAAAATAAAATTTGCTCTTAATGCTTCTTCATTTGAGAACACTTGATTCTATTTCTTGCTTCTTATGCCTAACTTAAAGGCGTTAAAGAAAAGTACTTATTGGGAGATAATCCAAAAGTTTTAGATGAGTCTTGGAAGTTATTACTTCAGTAATAACTGCTCCTTATCCTTTTTATTTGCTTTTTTTGCCAAGAGTAACCTCTAATGAGAGAGAAGTAATGATTAGGAAAGTTGCTGTCCCAAAATTGATTTCTATGCTTCACCGTAAAAATTTGTGTACAATCTATGTACGTCATTTTGAGGCGTGAATTTTTGTGCTTCTGCCCCAGGTTGTTATATAACTTTCGTTAGTTCAACACTTTTTTATTTTAGCAACATAAGGTCTTTGAAAAAATTCGTCTTTACCTGCTGGTCTATTTTGACAGATTTCTGCCATTTTCTGCATTTGCTTCTTGTTGGTTCCTTTTTTAGTTCTTTTGGGGAATTGAGCTTTTTGAGGGAAGTGCTATAGTATCTAGTGTTTTAATGGAAGTTTTATTGGTGTTAGAACTGAATCTAAAGATTTATTATCTTGAGTGCACTAATGTTGCTAATAAAGATTGTGTGAAGTTTTGTATGAAGGAAAATTTTCAGGTGTATGGAAGGAATGAGTAATGAGATAAAGTATGGACTAAAGCTCAAGCTTGGGGATGCCACGCGTGTCACTCCAAGAAATATCCAAGAAGTACAAGCGTCAAAGCTTGGGTATGCCCAATGCATCCCCTTCTTCATCAATAAAAAATCTTAGGTTTCTTCCAAACGCTTCATTTTTATTGTTTCTTGCACAGTTGTGTTGTTCTTAGAGCGTCTTCTTTTTCGTTTTTGTTTTGGTTTTTAGTTTGCTTTGTTTTCTTAGTTTGCTGAATAAATTGGTTGGACCCCCTCTTTCATACATTGGTTTTCAAATAGTTTGGTTTGGTTTGGAAAAAGAGTAGGAAAGTTCATGCTTAAGTGTTAAAGAGAGCTTGTTTTTGACTGTGGCTGATGCTTTGTCATGCCATGCTTGATATTGTTTTGGCTTTATGCTTAGTATTATTTTCTGTATCATGACTTGTTATAAACAATTGAGATTGCTTAATGTGCCTTTGAAGAATCATGCGTTGTTTTAGCATATTATTGTGGTATTCTCCTTTGATGCTTTATTTGGGTTGACTTGGCACATGCTCACACCATGTTATGACTATCCAAAGTCACCATAGCCTTTATGATCCTTTAGTTTTCAACTTGTAGTATAACTTTATGCTTTGATCAATGATGTTTTGTCGCTCTGCATGATTATAGCCATTATTGCTCTCTTAGTTTGTTGCTCCCATTCTTTTGCTAGCCTCCGCAACCAAGTATGAGTTCCACTCATGCATCCAACTCCTAAAACCAAGTTATTCCAAGAGTCCACCATACCTACCTATTAGCATATGTTATTCCTAGTATATTCATGTTTTTGTCTACCTTCCAAATTAAACTTGTTATGAGAAAACTAGTGATTAAAGCTCTCACGAACTTGATGACACACTTTACTTTTTTGCATTTAATAAACCTGAACCATTGGGTCCTTCTTTGTTGCGTATATGCTTGCGCTTTATAAGTTGAAATTAGCAGAACCATGTATCATGGGGAACTCTTTCAACATTGCACTTGTACTTTGTACCCCGTTGATATCATGTTCTTTTGCTTATGGATCCAGGCGGTGTGAAATAAAAGTGGAACTTGTAAGATCATGGAGTTTGTATGTGTGTTAGAGAAACACCTGGGCTGCTAGCCTAAGCCATGCCTAATCATGGTGGAAACTTGCAGCATCACCATAATGAGCATTCTATGAAGCATCCTCAATAAAAACCTATGCAAATAGCAAATAAAAAGATCGTTGAGATGCTCATTGTCTGCTTGCCTTGTCATTTTGATTATGGGATAGCTCCTGTATCATGTGCAAGGGGTACCCCGTTGGTGGTTCTTTATGATACATATGTACTTATAATGACAAGAGCTTACTCATGACTAAAGTTGAGTAGCATGAGGTTCGGTCTTTGTAAGTAAGGGGCATGAGATTTCGGCTTATAACTTGTTAAGCATATCCTCTTAGTTGTGTCACTTTAACCTTATTCACCTTCAAGACGCTTATGATAGGGGCAATGAGAGCTAAAAGCTATTAAGTACCATAATTTTTGAAAGCTCTTTATGAGACTTGAATCCCTACTTCCTTCTCTGAAGGCCTTTCTTCCACTTATATATTGAGTCTCCACCTTCTATCTTTATGCACCTACTTTGAGAGCATAGTGGCCATTCTTAGTTCTATGTGCATTGTCCCAAGACTTGTTGATTGATGCATAGCTTTGATATTGCTTGTTTTAAACTATTTGTATCTAGTCACTCTTATGAACTTTGAAAGTGTCCTATGCATTTATGTTTGCTACTCTATGAGGGACAAGCTGAATACCATTATGCTATGTTTTCTTTATGTGAAACAAACAAATGTCTTGCAAAGCATTGTTATTTATGAATCTTTTGTTTGTGCCTTTTCATGTTGCAACATAGCTTTTTTGTCTTATTTCTAGAACTTTGTCTTTCATGTTATGATTGAAGTACTATGATCCCAACTTTGAATGTTTTACAAATACTTTGATCAAGTTTATGATGGTGCATGTCACCTAAAAAATTATTCTTTCTTTTTATCACTTACCTACTCGAGGACGAGCAAGAGTTAAGCTTGGGGATGTTCATGCATTGGAAATGTATCTATAATTTTTGATGCTCCATGCTTGGTTTTATCTACTTTCTTGTGTTTTGTCTCCACTTTGGAGTACTTTTCATCTGATTTCTTGGACTAACCTATTAACAAGAGCCACAGTGCCAGCTGCCTGTTTTCTGCTATTTTTGGTTCTAGGAAAGTCAGAACATGAATATTCTCGGAATTGGATGGGACAAAAGCCAAAGTCATTATTTTACCGAGGAACACCTAGAGCCAGAATACGAGACGGAGAGGGGCTGGGGCCCGGCCACACCAACTGGCCGCGCGGCCAGGCCTGGCCCGCGCCAGGGGGTGGTCTGGCCGCCCTAGGCACCCTCTCGGCCTCTCCTTCCGCCTATATATTGCCTCTGATACGGAAACCCTAAGTACCCGATCAAAAATCCACGAAAGAGTCTTTAGCCGCCATCATCTCCATCCCTAGATCGGGAGGGATCTGAAGCTCTTCCTGGCACCCTGCCGGGAAGGGGAATTCATCCTGGAGGCCTTCTTCATCACCATGCAAGCCTCCGGTGTGATGCGTGAGTAGTTCATCTCTGGACTATGGGTCCATGTAGTAGCTAGATGGCTGGTTCTCCTCCTTTGTGCTTTCATGTTTAGATCTTGTGAGCTCCGTTCATGATCAAGATCATCTATTTGTAATTCTGCATGTTGTGTTTGCGGGGATCCGATGGATATTGAGATGCTATTTCAGATTGATTATTGATTCTATCACGTTATTGTTATTTGTGATCTTGCATGCTTTCCATTATTAGTAGCTATCTTGGCCAAGTAGATGCTAGCAACTCCAAAAGTTAGTTTTTATGCTCGATAGTGGGTTCATGCCTCTGGTAATCTGGGGAAGTGACATAAATCTCTAGGGTACTAGATGTGTTGTTGCTACTAGGGAGAAAACAACAATCCTTTGTTCATAAAACAATCGTATTGTTTACTTTACATGCAATTCGTAATGCAATTATCCGTTGCTTGCAACTTAATACTGGAGGGGGTTCGGATGATAACCTGAAGGTGGATTATTAGTCATAGGTGCAGTTGGATGGCGGTCTATGTATAATATTGTAATGCCCAATCGAACCTCAAAGGAGTCAAGATGATTAGTATATGCTTGTATGCTTTCTCGATGTTTGTCAATTGCCCCGCTGTAATTTATTCATCCAGCATGTTATCTATCTTAAGGAGAGCCACCTCTAGTGAACTATGGACCCCGGTCCTTTTACTTTCAATCTACAAACTGTTTACTGCTTTATGTTTACTTTCTGCAAACTATTACTTTCTTCCACTCGATACGTTTAATCTTTTGTTTTCAGCAAAACCGGTGAGATTGACAACCTCATCGCAAGTTGGGGACAGAGTTCTGTGGTTGTGTTGTGCAGGCCTCCACGTGGCTACTAGCACCGGTAGTGCGACCTGCCAAGGCTCAGCTAGCAACACCTTTGGGGTGTTTCCTTGCTCCTACTGGTTCGATTAAACCTTGGTTTCATACTGAGGAAAAACTTGCTGTTGTGTTCATCATACCTTCCTCTTGGGGTTCCCCAACGAGCTCGATATATTTTGGGCCATCAGTACCCTGGCTAAATTCACGTGGAGTGTAGTTAGGGAACTACTCTCTTTCTCCTGGAACCCCTCTTGCTTCGCCGATGTGTTTAGAATTTTGCGATAATTTTCGGGTCAAACCAAAAGAGTGTTTTGGACTAGTCATGTGGCCTTATTCTTGACCTTGTGGAATATGCATAATAAGTTCACCATTGAGGGGTTTCTCGGCTCACTTAGCAGATTTTCTTTATAAAATGTCTACGTATTTGCAGGTGTGGAAGATAGTGTCTAGGACACAGAATCGAGAGGGAGTGCAGCTTACAATGGGGAGGATTCACCTGCTCTACACTATTGTCCATGACAACCCGGACTTAGGTGGTTTTCCGTCTATCCTTGCCAGTATCTTGTGTGTGTAGGTGTGTGTTGGGGCGCATCAATTTTTCGTGGCCTAGTTGTATCTTTGGTTGCACCGGAGGGGTGTCGTGATGGTTATGTACTGTTGTTGCTGTTGTAGGGGTGTTATCCCTGGATTTTGTTTGTATTCTTACCTATATGTTGCGGGTTGTGGATATATTAATTTAAAGCTGGGCGCTGCTCGAGTCCATCGTCTAAAAAAGAGAATATGATGGTAGAGAATACAAAGAGAGCATTATCCGATTTGATCTGATATGACTATCCGGGTCAATATTCCAAACCTGGCGTGGCCGTGGCAAGCTGGGCTTTATGGAGCGAGCCTATTTCCTTATGTACTTATAACAACTCAATGCTTGACACATGTAGTGCACACCTCCATAGTGGTCCAGGAATGCTGGGATTCCCTAGGTCTCTCTTCAAGCCAGAACTGTACTCACTCGCCCGCGTGAGTCTCCCTCATATTCCCGTACGTGGGCCAGGCCTAGTGGATGCACGCGAGCTCCCCTAGCCCAACGAACGCCTTTTTTTGTCTGTTTCTTGTTTTTTATTTTCTTTTTGTTTATCATTTTTATTTAGTTTTAAAAGTATTCACATTCATGAACCAATTTCAAAATTTATGAACCAATTCTAAAAATTCATGAACCAAATTTAAAAAAATGATGAACCAAATTCAAAAGCATGATTTTTTTAAAAAAAATGGTTCAGGAATTTTATAAGTGTTCATAATTTCGAAATTGTTTAGAATTCAGAAATGGTTCACCGATAAAAAAATTCAGATTTAAATGTCTCATGATTTAAAAAATTGTTCAATTCTTAAAAAGGTTTAGTTTTTAAAAATTGTTCAACAAGTAAAACTAAAAAAAAGGAAAACGGAAATTAAACATGAAGAAAAAAAAAGAAAAGGCAACTGAAAAAAGAAAGAAAACAGAGTAGAGATTTGGTGCAGATGGCACCAATGATCCAGTTGTTTAAAAAATTCAAAAAAAAAATTTAAGTATTAATGTTTTTTGGAAAAAAATATGTGGATGTAGCTGATGATTTATCCACGAACGTGCAAAATATCAATTTAATAAATAAATACTTTGTATTCTAAACTGTAAAAAAAAAGTGCAAATCGGTGCAAGTATGTTTTCAAATATCCAAATTTTATCAGATTTATCATTTTTGTGTTGGCAAAATACAAAGTATTTCACATCGCGATTTTTTATACTTGTGGGATACAATATTGATTATGTACATAATTCTTTTCAGATATTTTTGAAACTACTAAAATATGGTATGTAATATTTTTCAATGAAGAGATCACTGGAACTCGAGAGACAAAAGCTTTCCCGAAGAAACTTTCTTTGAAAAAATGGATCGGGAAAAAGACCAGTATGTGACAGGAAATAGAAAGAAAAGTACAGACACGAATCAAGAAGTTGGGCCGGCCCATGAAAGAGGCTGCTGTGGGCGAGTCGTACTATTTTGACTCTCAATAGTTGCTGCGGTAACGCTAGGGAAAGTACAGGGTACAGCCGATCAGCCGAACACGAGAAGCAATGCGCAAACGACCAACGGGAGAAGGCAAAAGACCAGTGTCGCGTGGCTCTCCCTTAACCTCGGGCAGTTTGCCATCTCCAACGCCCATGCGCAACCATCATATTCTCGGCCATGCCCCAAATAAGCACGAGCTTATATAATGACATCCTGCTCTTATTTAGTCCAATTTGTAAGAAATAAAGTAGACCCCTCCCTTCCATTGGTCGAGGGGCTCACACCTCCTAAACACTTCCCCTTTCAATTTGATCGGGAGGTGTTGATCGTCGTGGTGTTGGTGCACCATGAGCAAAGGTGCAATAATCGGCGCGTCGTCCATCCTTGTGGTGGCGGTCGTCGCCGCCGTCTGCGTGGTGACCTTCAAGGAAGAAAGCAATGAGAAATCGAACGAGGAGCTGACGACGTCGGTGAAATCGATCAAGTCCTTCTGCCAGCCCGTGGACTACAAGGATGCCTGCGAGCGCACGCTGCAACAGACGGCCGGCAATGCGTCGACCACATCGGACCTGGCCAAGGCCATCTTCCAGGCCACCTCGGAGCGGATCGAGAAGGCCGTGCAAGAGTCCAGCGTGCTGAACGAGCTGAAGAACGACCCGCGCACGTCGGGCGCGCTCAAGAACTGCAAGGAGATGCTTCACTACGCCCTGGACGACCTCAAGAACACCTTCGACGAGCTGGGCGGCTTCGAGATGACCAACATCAAGCGCGCCATGGACGACCTCAAGACGTGGCTCAGCTCCGCGCTCACGTACCAGCAGACGTGCCTGGACGGCTTCGAGAACACCACCACGCCCGCCGCCGCCAAGATGCGTAAGGCGCTCAACGTCTCGCAGGAGCTCACAGAGAACATCCTGGCCATCGTGGACGAGTTCGGGGACACCATCGCCAACCTTGACATTGACATGTCCATGTTCAGCCGCCGGCTGCTTGGCGAGCCTACGTGGATGTCGGACACCAAGCGGAGGCTGCTGAAGGTGACTCCCACGGAGCCCGACTTCTCGCCGGACATGACGGTGGCCGCGGACGGCAGCGGCGACTACAAGACCCTCAACGAGGCCCTGGCCAAGGTGCCGCTCAAGAGCATCGAGACGTTTGTGATGTACATCAAGGCCGGCACGTACAAGGAGTACGTCTCGGTGGCGCGCAACGTGAGTAACCTCGTGATGATCGGCGACGGGCCCACCAAGACCATCATCTCGGGGAGGAAGAGCTTCACGATGAATATCACCACCAAGGACACGGCCACCATGGAGGCGATCGGCAACGGCTTCTTCATGCGTGGCATCGGCGTGGAGAACACGGCGGGCGCCGTGAACCACCAGGCTGTGGCGCTCCGGGTGCAGAGCGACCAGTCGGTTTTCTTCGAGTGCCAGTTCGACGGGTACCAGGACACGCTGTACACGCACACCAGCAGGCAGTACTACCGCGAGTGCACCATCAGCGGCACCATCGACTTCATCTTCGGCAACGCGCAGGTGGTGTTCCAGAACTGCCTCATCCAGGTGCGCAAGTGCATGGACAACCAGCAGAACATCATCACGGCGCAGGGAAGAAAGGAGGGGCACTCGGCCGGCGGCACCGTTATCCACAACTGCACCATAGAGCCGCACCCGGAGTTCAAGGACCACGTCAGGAAATTCCGCACGTTCCTGGGACGGCCCTGGAAGGAGCACTCCCGCACGCTCTACATCCAGTCCGAGATCGGCGATTTCATCGACCCGGAGGGGTGGCTGCCGTGGCTCGGCGACTTCGGGCTCAACACCTGCTACTACGCCGAGGTCGAGAACTCCGGGCCGGGCGCCGACATGAGCAGGCGCGCCACGTGGAGGGGCGTCAAGACCGTCACATACCAGCAGGCGCAGCAGAAGTACACCGTCGAGAGGTTCATCCAGGGGCAGCTCTGGATCCCCAAGTATGGCGTGCCATTCATCCCTGGGTTGCTGCCGCAGACGCAGGCCGACAGGATACACTGAGCGCAGGTGCGCGCGCGCGCTGGGGTGTGATTCCTGGGAGGAGGGAGAAGCAGGTGGACTCGACGTGGGGTGACAGAGGCCGGGGCTCGTGGCTTGCTAATTTTTTCGATCTATCATCACTTGTGTACATGTTATGGCATTCCTGTATTGTACATCATTGTACGTGTGAAATGCATGTACATTGTTATGTACGTGTACACTGCTCTAACTCGATCGGTCCTAGGTCCTCACAGCTCGAAAATTGCTAGGTCTCAATCGACTCAAATTCTTTTCTTAAGTCCGGATTAATTGATACGTAGAGAATAATAAAACTTCGATTCAATGAAAAGTGCAATTTCTCCATCCGTCCTATAATATAATACTCCCCTCTGTCCAAAATCATACGTCGGGGATTTGTCTAGTCTCGCATCTAGCAAAATTAGCTAGATTCTGGAATCTAGATAAATCTCAAGACATCTATGAATTCAGGATAGAGTGAGTATGTCATTACAATCTAGTAACTGTATACTGGTTGCAATAACAACTTATATTACGAGAGCGAAGGAAGTTCAATGACTTCAATTTTTTGGGGCAACTCAGACACAGAAAACAAAAAAACTATAAGCTCCTGATTGTTCCCGTACGCGACGAATAAGGGACGCTGCAACTTCTTCCCTCACCCACCCCTCTTCTCCCTCCCCCACTACCACCGGCGGGACCTGCCTGGCAAAGTTTGGGCGGTGCCGGCGGCGGCAGGCTTGCCCTTACCTGGTGGTTGGCGGTCCTTGTGGGGAGGAATCGATATGAGGCAGTGTAATGAGATCTGCGGTGAGCGTAGTCCGATGGCGATGGTGTGGCATGGTGATGATGGCCTAGAGACAGAGTTGTCCGGTGGGGTTGTTCCTGGATAGCGGTGGGGGTGCCCTATAGTGGTCAGCGACGCATCCTAGATCTAGGCTCGTAAGAGCCTGATATGGACTGAGAGGACTTCAGCCAGGCTGACGACAGTGCCCTGGAGATGGAGGTGTGGCGGCGGGAATTTATAGGCCTAATTTGGGCCTGTCTAGGCCTATCTTGTGCTAGTATGCACATGTTGTTGTGTCCGGTCATCAACCGCCTAAGGCGGTGAAGGATGGTGCCCAACGAGTGGTTGTGATGATGCTACCCTATGATTCCAACCGTGCAAACCTTCCCCGCCTCGCTAGGCACGTGAGGGGATACTCATCGTTTCATGGGCGCGAGTTCGCGGATGCCGGGGCGGTGGCCCCAGAAGGCAGGTCGCATGAGTGGCTCTCTAGAGAGCACCATGGCAGCGGTAGCTACATCTTTTGGCCGTGTGGGCAACATTGCTTGCATTAGAGGGTTGCTCGGTGCTGACTCGTGTATTAACGAGCTTGTTGGGAACCCCAAGAGGAAGGTATGATGAGCACAGCAGTAAGTTTCTCTCAGTTATGAAACCAAGATTATTAATCCAGTAGGAGCAAGAAACACCCTAAAGGTGTAGCTAGCTAAACTTTGGCAGGGCGCACTACCGGTGCCAGCAGCAACGTGGAGACCTGCACAACACAACCACATAACTCTGTCCCAACTTGCGATGAGGTTGTCAATTTCACCGGTTTTGCTAAAAACAAAAGATTTAATGTATCGAATGGAAGAAAGTAATAGTTTGCAGAAAGTAAACACAAAGCAGTAAACAGTTGATTGTAGATTAAAAGTAAAAGAAAGGACCGGGGTCCATAGTTCACTAGAGGTGGCTCTCCTTAAGATAGATAATATGCTGGATGAACAAATTACAGCGGGGCAATTGACAAACATCGAGAAAGCATACAAGCATATACTAATCATCTTGACTCCTTTGAGATTCGATTGGGCATTACAACATTATATATAGACCGCCATCCAACTGCATCTATGACTAATAATCCACCTTCAGGTTATCATCCGAACCCCCTCTAGTATTAAGTTGCAAGTAACGGATAATTGCATTACGAATTGCATGTAAAGTAAATAATATAATTGTTCTATGAACAAAGGATTGTTGTTTTCTCCCTAGTAGCAACAACACATCTAGTACCTTAGAGATTTCTGTCACTTCCCCAGATTACCAGAGGCATGAACCAACTATCGAGTATAAATACTAACTCTTGGAGTTGCTAGCATCTACTTGGCCAAGATAGCTACTAACAACGGAAATCATGCAAGATCACAAATAACAAAGACATGATAGAATCAATAATCAATCTGAAATAGCATCTCAATATCCATCGGATCCCCGCAAACACAACATACAAAATTACAAATAGATGATCTTAATCATAAACGGAGCTCACAAGATCTAAACATGAAAGCACAAAGGAGGAGAACCAGCCATCTAGCTACTACATAGACCCGTAGTCTAGAGATGAACTACTCACGCATCACACCGGAGGCTTGCATGATGATGAAGAAGGCCTCAAGGGTGAATTCCCCTCTCCGGCAGGGTGCCGGGAAGAGTTTCAGATCCCTCCCGATCTAGGGATGGAGATGACGGCGGCTACAGACTCTTTCGTGGATTTTTGATCGCGTACTTAGGGTTTCCGTATCAGAGGCAATATATAGGCGGAGGGAGAGGCCGAGGGGGCGCCTGGGGCGGCCAGACCATCCCCTGGCGCGGGCCAGTCTTGGCCGCGTGGCAGGTGGTGTGGCCAGGCCCCAGCCCCTCTCCGTCTCGTATTCTGGCTCCAGGTGTCCCTCGGTAAAATAATGACTTTGGCTTTTGTCCCGTCCAATTCCTAGAATATTCATTTTCTGAATTTCCTAGAACAAAAAACAGCAGAAAACAGACAGCTGGCACTGTGACTCTTGTTAATAGGTTAGTCCAAGAAATCATATTAAAAGTACTCCAAAGTGTGAACAAAACATAATAAAGTAGATAAAACCAAGCATGGAACATCAAAAATTATAGATACATTTGCAATGTACTACTCGGGTACGGTCTCTTCTGTTAGTTGTAGCAGTGCCCAAATCTGGAGTTAGATGTTGGCTTGTCTCACGTGCAACCGTTGGCCCTCTCCGTGTCATGGGGGATTTACCGAGTGATACCTCCGTGTTTCGACATTGACGACGATGACGCTCGCGGGTGTCATTCTCCTCTTGAGGACATCGTCGAGGTGCTCTTTCCCATGCCAGTGTTCCGGGTGAAAATACAAGTCATTTGGTCTCGACGGTGAAGGCACTTTGCGTCGTTACCCTCTTGGGGAGCTAACGCGAAGAGAGGGTGGTGTCCGGGGGCATGGCGTGGCGTGTCGAGACATCCCGGTGTACCTACTCAACTTCATAGTCATGTTGTTTTTTGTCTCTTTGCATTTTCGATGTGGCTTATGTTCTCTGGTAATCCTGAGATCTACTTTGTAAGAGGGCTACTTCACTACATTGTATCATTCGACTGTGTTAGATTTATTTATCAAGAGGTGTTGAAGCCAGTTTCGAGAGCGAAGGAAGTATAATTTAAATGGGAGCTCAAGGAACACATGTTGTACAACGAACTCGAATGTCTTGAAATTAAAAAATCAAAAGAAATGATCACCCGCCCATGAGCCTTTTTATGTGAGAAACTTGCGGGGGAATCACTTTTTTTATGGCTATCAATATCCATGATTGCTCATCCGTCGGGTAACAAACTTTTGCAGATATTTTTTTGGTAGCATGAGTGGCTGCCGCGACAAATTGGTACCATGATTGCTTATCTGCCGGATAACCAAGTTTTGCAGGTATTTCTTGCTTGTGCCTCCCCAAAAAGGTGCCAGGCACGGGAGTATTTGTGTAGCATAAATTCAAAGAGATGGTGCTCTATTTGTTTGAACATGTATTAAAATTGAACCAGAAATCAGCTAAGATCTAGAATGCTCGGAGAGAGAAGGTGTTCTAATTAACTTGGTGATTAGTGATGAGAGAAAGGTTTGTGCCTGCTTATTTACCAACAATTCCAGGATTAGTTCTCCAAATTCTATGACTGGTTCCCACAATTCAGGAATTAATTAGTTTCTTTAACTACCTCATGGTGTTTCCGAGAGAGATAATTTAGCGATTAGTTTACTTACTTACCTAATGTATGAGATGAACAACCTCATGCATACCAACCAGGTTACCTAATGCATAACAACCAGACTCTTCTTGATGCACGGAGATACCATTCATGTTGCTTATCAATAGGATTTATACCAATGCTTGAGTAATCACTAATCACTCAAACTATTAAAGTCTATCAGTTGGGCCCTGAACTGAACTGAATGTGAAAATGCTACTTTGTAGAGATCATTGAGCATCTACAAAACCTTGTAGAATAGGAAGGTTGTTACAAGTATACGATTTCAGGAGGGAGTCTACGACCAAACTATACACAACTATACCATATGTAATCTTTACTATTAAATCTAAACATACGGTGTCCGATGTCACACTTCAAAAAATTACATACAAAATGCCATTGCACACTCCGTGTAACTCCCTACGTACGGACAAACATGATTGCGTTATTCTAACTTTATCCTTTCTGTTGTATTCCCTTCTATAACTGAACTAACTCCCTGTAGCAAAAAAGTCCTAATAGAATACTCCCCTCTCACGCACATAGCTCTAATCTTATTGCCTAAAATATCTCACACCAGTGTAGCTCGTTGTTGGCGTTAGTTATTATCCCTCTCACATCATGTGTAGTTTGTTATTCACCTTCTCTTCCGTGGTTTGTTGAGGTTATCGGGCCTTGTGTGAAGCAGAAGGCGTAGCAGCACAGTGAGACAGGGATCGGTGATGTTAACAGGATGTGAAGGTGGAGGTCAGGAGAGGAGCATTGGGTCGAGGTATGTGCGGAAAGCGGCCATGATAGAGGGACAACCGAGACGAGAGTGGTGGGAAGTGTTAACTTTATTAACTTTAAGCTAATCAATATTAGCATCTAAATCACATATTAGAACACCTTACATATGCATAAAAGTGTGCTACTAACCAGTTTCAGAGGATGCCATTAGGGGACAACCCATGGTGGTGACTGTGGGCCATATGTGTGGTACTAACCAGTTTTAGAGGATGCCGCTAGGGGACAACCCATGGTGATGACCGTGGGCCATCTGATTGCTTGGTGGTGGTCATGGAGGACTACATGGAGGTCTATGTCGTTGTCCAGAACGCAGGTACTGCCCTGTGGTGGTCGTCGGTCTTTCAACCCTTCAGCACCACTTTAGGATAGGGTAGTTGTGGTTGGACACCGTGTTACATATATGAAAAAGTGTGGTACTAACCAATTTTAGAGGATACCATTATGGGATAGCCCATGGTGATGACCATGGGCCATCTGTGTGGTACTAATCATTTTCAGAGGATGCCATTAGGGGACAACCCATGTTGATGATGGTGGTCCATCTGATAGCATGGTGGTAGTCGTGGAGGACCAGCTGCAGGTCAATGTCATCATCCAGAACACTGGTACTTCCCTGTGGTGGTCATCGGTCTTCTAGTCCTTCAACAATACTTTAGGGTCAGGTAGTTATGTGGTTGGACACCGTGTTAGTTAGTCCCATGCAGGGGCTATATCTTCCTTTTATATTAGGTGTTGGGACTAGGGACCGGGACCAAAAGTTGGTTTTAGAGCAAGGTTAATAATACAGCCCGCTGCCGGCTGTATACCTATGCCACGTCATCTATAGCTAACATAAAAGCCCATCCATACAATAGACTAGCTATTAGGTTGGCTATTAGTGAACTTAAATTAAGATTTATTTCTTTAAAGCACACATGCTATTGGACCTAGGCTGCATGCAAAGACTTTTTCTCTCGGCCTCTGTGCTAGAGCCGGCTATACGTGAAGCACCCGCTTTCTTCTCTCTCCTCTTTTCTCTCTCTTCCACCTAGGCTTTTAAATGACATGGCACCTCCTATAACTTGCTGACTAGGCTTATTGTACTTGCTCTTAGGAGGCCTCCGATCAAGGCTCCCTCTTCTGGTGAGATGTGGTGGACCAAGTCCCGTGTTATCTCTCTTGGTTGTTAGCCAACATCAATCCAACATTCTTCCCCTTGACCGTAAGGATAACAAACATCATAATCCCACTCTCAGTAAAAATAACGCACCAAAATAAAGTGTTACGATGACCAATTAATTGCCATCGAACCTCTTTATCTATAGTGCATCATTCTATAACAAAATGGAAAACATAATACTTTATGGGAGTTGGTTTATTCAACGGTCCTTATTTCTAGGATCAAATGGCTTTTCACCAACCTATGCCGGTAACATACTCATAAAATGGGTGGTAAGCCTTCGATAAACAGATTCGTAGAACATATAAAACGTATTTATATGCTTAACATCAAAAGTTTGATCCTGGATTCTATCTTTCAAAACACGAACCTTATTGCCAATGGTTTTGGCTATCAAACATATTTGGCTTGTTGTTACTCCAATAGAAAACTGCGTGTTCATATTATATTGAGTGGTTTAAAATGTTGTCTACCACTTTAACTTGGGAATAGAACTTCTTTGATATTTGGTAGCCTCATAACATGCCACACAATAGTTTGCACCATTAGTGATGCTATTAATGCCATTTTGGAGATTTTCCACGATATAGCTCCATATGCGAGGGTGAGGATGTAACATGACGTGGGAACTTTAATATCCACACATCTCGCCAAAACAATGTATGAATAACCAATATAATCGATATTACCAGACATCTTATTAATGAGCATGTAAACTTAGATGCCTCACACATAATGCAAGACTTCTGGCAGCTTTTCCAGTGGTCCATCTCTGGACTTAATGAACATTTGCCAATTATCCTGATCATAAATAGGGTGTGTTCATATTCGAGTAAACATATCACTTCTGATAGCTGAACCATAAGGAACCAACATTATCTGATCATTTTATAATGGTTTCTTGGACATTTAAATGTCCATGTTTCCTTAACTTTAGTAGCATGTGAGATAGAGTACTAGTACATAATAATTCTCTTTTTGTACTCTATTAACGTATGCATCATAATAAAATGTATCCTCCTTTTGGACCTATATCTTGGTGAAGCTCAGTACAAGCAAAGTATGAGGAATTACCAAGATCCTTTATATCACAATTAGAATATAGAAATCTCTTTGCTTGCCAAAAGATTCTGTCTTATTGTATTATTGTTTTAACGCTTGTCTTAGTTCATAGTTGTGTTTCTTTAGACAACATGTCACCGGTTAACTTGTCCTACATGACGCAACCTTTTAGCTATGTCGTGCAAAACATTTTTAACTAAGTAAACATGTGAATATTTCATAATAATAACACAAGTTCCACAAAACAACCCTTTGTGTAGAATTTTATGTTTGAACCCTTTGAGATTTCCTTAGTCACATTTGGTTTTGTAGAGCTATTTACATCCTACCATTTTTTAACTCATTTAGAAAACTCTATTAAGTTCCATACATCTCATAATCTTCATCATGTGTGGCAATTGACAAGCCACTAAGATGAACCTTCACACACATTATTAGGGGAATTATTGAGACTCAACACTAGGTGTTGCAGTAGGGAGGATTGCATAATTCTCAACTTGCCTGGTGCATATGAACAAAAATCTGATGGAGTTATTCTTAAGATTTATGTTCATAAGCTCCAGGTTCCCAGTGATCACATAATTTTGGAAAACACACATCCAAAATCTTGATAGCATGCATTTCAGTTCTAAACCACAACACCGCTGGGCAGAGAGTCGGACAGAACTTAATGTATTGTAATAGATGATTATAAACGACGTTGGTTAGAAATATAATCCTAAGCCACATGATACCGGCAAACTTGCCACTTGAGTGAAGCGTGACACATGATTGCAAACGACGTTGTCCATAAATACAACGATAAGCCACAAGATACACCATAATTGACATTAGACCGACAAACTTGCCAATTTAGCATTCATGTGTGATCCATAATGTTCATAAGGGAGCAATTACACATTATCATGAAAAAGGAGTTGAATCATTAGTGAGAATTACATTCACTCTCTAAGTAAGACTTCTCACTGGTTCCATCCTATTTGAAGAATCAATACAATCATAATTGTAAGAAAAATGAGGATGCTATCCCATATTAAATGAGACATTAAATCCATTCTCCCCCTCGAAA
The DNA here is from genome assembly GCA_916181665.1 of Avena sativa. Classification (NCBI taxonomy): domain Eukaryota; kingdom Viridiplantae; phylum Streptophyta; class Magnoliopsida; order Poales; family Poaceae; genus Avena; species Avena sativa. Next base: position 623,216,950 of record OV702289.1, read on the forward strand.
TATGGTAAACTTGACCACAATTTCGACGAGGTCTCGTTATTCAGCTTTATCATAATTGTGCCATAGAACACATAATTATTACAAAACATTTTCTTTCATTGGACATAAATATCCTCACCACGTGGTGAGACTAACATCAAGTAATTTCATTATAAAGACAAAAGGTCCATATGAAGAAACAAAGAATATATTCTAATGATTTATTCTTCAGTGTACTCATATCAAAACTCATGTCCATTGCTGAAAAGGGATGACATCTTTATAAGCTTCATTATAAAACATGAAGCATGAATTAAAACTTGCATTGATATGAATCAAAAGTAAGCTCAAATTTTGTTCTAGTCTGTATAACCGTTGGGTTGAAAACATAAAAGAACCTTGATTGCAATCTTTCTTTTAGTTCCGAGGTGCTCTATGTAATTTTAAGGCCCCTTTTATTTGATCTAACTTTGCTAGGGTTTTTTCTGCGAGGGGCCTCTTTATAATTTGTACCTGCCACATGTCTTTCAATGCAGCTTCCTGGGTCTTCTAGACCCTTAATCGTTCAAAAAAAAGAACCTTATTAAAAAATGATACATGACAATAATCAACGTTGGTAAGAATATCGCATGTACCATGATAACATTTGCAAAAAAAGAACCTTATTAAGAAATGATACATGACAATAATCGACGTTGGTAAGAATGTCAGTCATGTACCATGATAACATTTGCTCATAAATAAAATCTATAATCAGTACTTCTCGTTGGTTCTATTTTCACCGGAGAAACTTAAAATCACATAATGACCAGAACATTTATTAATTTTATAGCTAATGTTAACATAAAGCATCAACATAATGCAAGCCACCGTGTGAGTAGACACATGGATTCATAGTTCATCACTAATCATTTTGTCAGCAAAATTTGACACCATAGTTTGAACAACCACCAGTACCGAACTCATACTTAGAGTCGGCTCTGCACCATTGGCCTGAGCCGGTTGTGCCATCCGGCTCTACATCGTGAGTCTCTAATAATTGTTTACAACCGACTCCAAAAGTACATCCTCGGCCTTTTTAAATACCAACCGTCTATTCTAGCACAGCCGGCTGAGCAAAACAGCCGACTCTAATAATGTTGCACCTCAGCCGGCTCCTACAAAAAACCGACTCTAATGTTCAATTGATGAATATAAAAAAATATCTCTGCCCGACGGCAGGGTTCCTCAGTCAAATTAGACACGAGACATTCCAAATACACATATACATGATGCAATGATCATACATTTACAAACATAGATTACGACAATATTTTTGGTAATACACAATATTACCAAGTCTAAGAATACACTACAGGAACTATGTAATTCTTCAAAGACAATAAAAAAATCTGAACATCATCAAGATCAATCGATAAAATTTCTTGGAAGACAACAAAGTTCTTCCAAGGATCCACTACACAAAGTAAGAACATTTGCTCTGACACCAACACGAGAGGCTTGGCGATGGTAACCTGCTGCAGCCACTGCTCCCCCGGGTAAATCTGATCATGAACAACAGTGGAGAAAAAATTGATCATAAGCTAATACAAGAAAATTAGGAATAACTACACAAGTGATGTACCTGTCGAATGTCCTGGCTGAGCATGTAGTCAACTTCAATGCCTATACACATATTAAATACGAGGCTCAGTTTCTTGTACAAATCTCAAGTTTTTTCCATCAACGTAAAAAACATCAGAAATGGAATAATCAGATGCGATATGGATGCTAGCTAGGAACTAATTGACTCACAAAACAACACCTAATATGCACCTAGATCAATTACATAGCCAAATATTCATGTATTGAGGGATAAAATCAAAGCATACGTACATCTAGATCCAGATAAACTAGAATCAAAGTGTGTAATAGATTAATACCGTGTAGCCTCTCCTTCCTCTCTCACTTCTTCTCCACCATCACAGAGGAAGAAACCGCACCGTCGCCACAGGAGCAGAAAGCGGCATCCTCTCCATCTAGCAAAGGCTGCACCGCCACCGTCTTCTCATCCGACAGTCGCCCATCTTCCGGAAAATAATTCTATGAGACCTGGTCCACAAAATTAGCCCTGTGGACCAACTCCTGTGATTGACACGTGGCATTGTGGTGGTTTAGATCTAAAAATAGACACACAAATATTGTGATTTTTCTCTCACTTGGACATATGTCAATCACAGAAGTTGGTCCACGGGGCTAATTTCGTGGACCAAGTTCGATAAAATTATTTTCCTCTCCTTCCAGTCCGCAGCTACTGCCACATCCACCTTCGAAGGGGTGGTTGTTAAATCCTTGAGAAAAAACACATAACTTCTCTGAGATACTCCGATACAACATTTTACTATAGTATTAAGAAAAATCAAAACTAATAGGCGCGTTACCTAGTGACATAGTGATACATAAGTCATTCAAATAGCACCAATGCAGGCTAAAATACAGTCTACAATTCTCTCTTTGATGCAAATAGCAAGAATAAATTCAGTGCAAGTAATCGTGTAGAAATACAGTGCAAATATTTAGTAGGCCAAGCTATGTATCTACAAAATTCAGTAGCAGCTCTGTTCAAATTCTGTAGTACATAGATATCAGCAAAATCAACACCTCAAAGTAGTTGTGTTTTAGGGACAATTAATAATTTCTGGTTGAACGATCGCCATTGACGACAGCTTAATTCAGAAACTCACACAAGCTTCCATCACACGTTGACACAAACAGAAATAAGAAAGACACAAAGACAATAGTCCAGCACTATGTATCATGCATCTAGCGACATCCAAGAGCACTTATCCAGTATCTTTATTCAAGTGTTAAACTATTAATAATTTAGCTCTAATGTTCGCCTCTGGACGAAGTTTAGTCCCACTTCGCCTACGGAAGGAGGCCACATCCAACTTATAAGGTAGAGATTTCTTCCTTCTTTCAGTCCGGGCTTTTGAGATAGAGTGGACTCTCTTCTTATAGTTGGGTTATGAGCGCATGAACGTCCATAACGTAGGTTGAGTGCTGGGCTGGGTAAAGTGGACGCTGACATCTGGTATTAGAGCTAGCGATCGCCATGCCTTCCTAAGGTGCTTCTCAGCGGGATGAGATGTTAGGTTGCTGTTGACCGGTGGAGGCCACACTAGTTTAGTCCCACCTCGCCTACGAAAGGAGGCCACACTCAACTTATAAGGGAGAAATCCCTTTCTCCTTTCAGTCCGGGGTTTTGGGATGGAGTGGGCTCTTTTCTTATAGTTGGGCTGTGAGCGCATGAACATCCAGAACGTAGGCTGAGTACTGGGCAAAGTGGACGCTAACCAACAAGAAGTAGGGTGTATGGTAGATTAGTACCTGGCAGACGGATCTGGCTGCCCTTCCCATCGTCACCATAGCATCGGAGTCGCGGTGGCCATATCAACCGGTCCCACTATTGTCATCGGTGCTGTCAACGCCATCGTTGTCGCGTGGCCTTCGATTCGAGCAGGGCCGATGGCGAGCGGCTCCTTGAGGTTCTTGGGGATCTCATGTAGCCCGCCTGCTTGCTGCTAGACTTGGCCTTGGAACTGTCCCCTTGCCGCCGCCACCGCGGAGAGGAGGCGACTCCGGCAGGATGTAGAAGTCCTCCTGCAGCAACAAAAGCAGTCGAAGCCGGAATAACCTCCTTTGACGATGCACTGGTCTGGAAGGAGGTTCTACTGGCTCGGCCAGAGTAGACACAAATTTCAGCCATTGGTGCAAAGGGGAGGATGAGGAACCCTAGAGAGAGCAACAAGAAAGACTCACGCGGAGGAGGAGGTTGAGGCGTAATAGCGGCAGCGTGCGGCGGCGCCAAAGACGGCCGACATCGGCCGGAGCCGTGGCTGGTGGCTGTGGCGGTGTCGGTGTCGAGTACGTGAGATGGGGGAATGGGAGAGAGGGTCGTGCGGCTGTGAGAGGATAAGGTAGAGGGAGATGGGAGGTGGGGTTGGGGTTAGTTTCGAGACGGTCTTATTTTCTGACCAGCTGAGGTCTAGGACCAGTAGACGGTTTGGAAAAGGGTCGTGCTACGCGTCTCCTGGGGATGGAAACTTCCATCCCGGGTCCCCAGCCATTCGATCTGTCCAGATCAACGGTCAGATCTACTTTCTTCCCCTTCATCCTATTTTTTTTATAATTAGTCCCGCTTTTGCTACAATTACTCTCGCTTTTGCTACATGTAGCAGAAAACGGTTCGGTCTAGAAAAAGAAGAGATAGACTACACCTCGTCGGAGAGTTTTCCGGAGACCTAGTAGGAGATCTCGCCGAAGACTTTGTAGCAAAAAAGAGTACTAATGTAGCAAAAACTGACTTCACCGGAAAATATTACCGGGGCCTCACCGAAAAAAACCTAGTCAAAAACCTTATAAGAAAATGTTTACGCTATTGTAGCAAAAGCATTGTGCTAATATAGCAAAAAAAAATATAAATGTAGCAGAACCAACATCGCACTCGCCGGAGACTCCGCCAGAATATCTCGTCGGAGACCCCGCCAGAATATCTCGCCGGAGACCGTATAGCAAAAACTTTACGCTCTTGTAGCAAAACCACAAAACGCATATAGCAAATAAAATATTATATTTTAGCAAATCCGATCTCGTCGGACACCTCGCCAGAGATCGTGTAGCAAACCATATAAAATATTATAGCAAAACAACAAAGCCTTTGTAGCAAAAAAAATTAAGGCAAAATCAACGATGCACATAGCACCATCGGATGTCTCGTAGCTCCACCGCCGATCGCATGTAGCAAAACCAACGCTCGCTCGTAGCACCGTCACCGACCGCATGTAGCAAAACCCCGACACGGCTGTAGGAGAGGAGGTCGAGAGCAGAGCCGGCGAGGTCTTCCTCACAGGAGCCTCAACTCCGACGATTCAGGCTGGAAATTCGAACGTGTACTCTACCTTGGAAGCGGCGGGGATGGCCAGTCGTGGCCCACAACTCTGGCAAGGTGCAGGGAGCGTCGACTCCGGCGAGGTGGGAAACGCGAGGCGCGTGGCAGTGCAAGCAGCAGGACGCGGCGGCGCAAGCAGCAGGACACGGCAGCGGGAGGCGGCATGGCGAGAGCTGCAGGCAGCTGCAGCCCAAGCAGCAGGGCATGGCGGCGGGCGGTGGCGCAAGCAGATGCGAGCAGGCGGCGACGTGGCGAGAGCTGCAGGCAGGTGCAGTGCAAGCAGCAGGGCACGGCGAGGGGCAGCGGCGCGGCGGCGGCGTGAGCTACTGTGCGTATACACAAAAAGGCAAGGAAAGAGATAAGGTGCAGGCCTTGTCAACGGTTGGCAAGCGACGCGCTCGACCGAACTACCCGGGGGATAAGTTGGTTCGATACCCCGGGGTATCCTATCATTTCCCTTTGGAAAATTATTAGAGACTGGTGAAAAAGTTATGACCGGCTGAAGATAAAGTCGGTTTTAAATTTTAAGGGTAAAATGGTTCTAGGCGTAGTGTAACGAGTTTGTACTAGTGAACATCAAGCAAATGTGTCAAATATTATCACTAGAATCCTTCAAGGCATGATGCAAAGTATCATTCATTTTGAACATTTAATTAACATTATTATTAGTAGTAGTAGTAATAAACGCATTTCACTGAGTAGACATTATACATACATTCACAACGAAAATGACAATACTATAAACCATAAATATTTTCGAAATGAATTTTGGACATTAAATTACATCATGGTTCATCCAAAAAATGGTAAACAATAATAGTCAAGTAAGTGACAGTACATGACCATGCTATAAAATATCACATTAAAATTATCTAAACAAAAAAATCACCGTCTTTCAGAGAATTAACCATAAATACATCAACATCATTATGAGCCTTCATCACTTTTAGCCATTGCATGACAAAAACATAATCTGCACCAACAAATAAATTTAGCATAATGGCTCAACATTATCATACCACATGGAGCAGCGCGGAAACCAAACCATGCGGACATTAATATTTCTCTTAAGATGGCCTCAGCCCGTTAGTGATGGTCACGTCAACAAGAAATGTCATAATCATGCCATTGACATAAAATAAATAACAATAGCCACACCATTAAAATATCATAAAATGGAAGACTAAACCTTTTAATTGTGCTCATAAACATATATATACATTATTTTTTCACTTAATTTTCGACCATTCCATGACTAAAACAGTGCATATACCATTATAAGAAACCTTTAAACTGTATAAAATGCATTAAAAACATAAGGGCATGAAAATTTCATCAGTAATACAAGTCACAACATTCTCATACTAAATATCAACCGTAAAAAATCAACAATCAACACTAATTGACATTTAAAACGATATTAAACTTTAAAATGTCACAAAAGGACATCAATAATATGTTAGATTTCAGAAAAATGGTGTTCATTCAATGTAATATTGGGACAATTTTAATCTTTAAACAGTACTAAACATTGGACATAAACATTATAAATTCATAATATGAACCGAAAAAGATTAAATTTTACAAATCTTATTCTGGCCCAAAGGGACTAAGGCCCACAACAAACATTTTGCCTAGGCTGCCGTTTAACAGAAGCCCCACATCATCCTGGCCTAAGTCAGCCTGGCCTAAATCAGCCTGATTAGCATGCTGAAGCCCCACCATCATCCCCGCCTCGCTCTGGACTGTCAGATCAAATCGAGCGGTACAGGTTCCTCACAGTTTAAAAAAAGCTCAGCAGTCAAAATATCTAACCCTAACCCCATTCTTCTCCTCCCCTCCTGATTTTCCCGCATAGAGGGGAGAAAGCATCGGTGACCGAAGTCCTGCCGGTCCATGGCAACTTCGTTTGAGGGATTCCACGGCAGAGCGGGATCCGACGTCCATGGAGTCTCAGTTGCCCCCATTCGCCGGCAGAGCGTGCCTTGGCCTGAGGCCGCGCGCTCCTCCGTCAAACGGCGGTTGCCATATCGTTTGGATGGGCATGAGCCGGCGGTGCTCACCGGTGGCGAGCCAGCGGAGAGGCTGATCTCGCCAATGAGGAGATGACGGCGGCGAGAGGTTGCACCCGTGGTTGTCCTCTGCAGCGCCACGACCAAGCAGAGGAGGGCCAAGCCCACGCACGGCAGCCAGCTCCGTCCACAACATGAGGGGCAATGGGCACCAGCGAGAATCTAACATAGCTATTTGGCGAAGACGACGAGGACTTGCTCGGCGGCCGACCACACCTTGCCCTTAGTCCATTCCGCGTGTCATCTCCGATGGGAGATGATGGCGTCGCGGCATCCTCGCCCACGCACAACCGCGAGCACTGTGCATGCCCTGAAGGGTAAAGGCGACGACGCGACGCATTAGGTAATTGGCCTCGATTCCTCTTCCATGTGCAACTTCTTTATGGATTTTTCTTCTAGGGTTTGGGGCTAAATATTTGCAATTCCACAACAACACGGAGCTCGGGCCCTGGCTCTTATAGACCTCTAGGCACAACCTTAGTCGTCACGCTCGTGTTAGCGTGACAAATAAAAGCCGCCAGAGATAACTGTGTCAGGTATTCCGCAATGGCGACAGATTTTTTTGGCTTCGGCGCAACATGATCCGCCGAGCTAGCGCTTCCACGGAGTGGCAGAGGATTCACCTTGTTATATTACTGAAGACAACAGAACTTTAATACCGCTTAACCGTGTATTATTTGCCGTGTTACACCTTTCAGGATCACTGAAAGTTAATTATATTAAAAATTGATTTACTTTGCTAATCCCAATACGATTCGATAATTTCAGTTTATTTATATATATTTGCAATATTTATTTTGGGGCCATTTTAACACAATATTATTTTTATATTTATATTTTTCACATGTTACACAAATTGTTTCAAAAATAAAAAACAAAAACAGAAGATTTTCTAAACACTAAATTTAATTCTTGAGAGCCTCTCTATTCTGCTATGCTACGAATTCCTAGAAAATAACTAAAGCTAATAACCATATGCTAATCTGCTTTTCCCACCGCTGACGCGGCGGTCACACGCGGATCTGTTTCGCCCACCTCTAACGCGACAACCATGCACGGATCTGCTTTGTCAACCGCTGGCGCGATGACCACGCGCGGATCTGCTTCGTCCACCGTTGGAGCGACAACCATGCTACGATCTGCTTCGCCCACCTCGACGATCATGGCTGGATGAATGTGAAGAGGTGTTTGTCAATGGAGCAGCCGCACCGATCGTAAGTAGAAAGTGCGGAACTAGTGAGCGTGCAGCTAGTGAGATCTAGGATTTGAATACCGATGTGGGGAATGGGGAGTGCGGAGGCGTTGCGGTAGTTGGAAGGAGGAGAAAGGGTTGCTTATTATATAAGAAGGAGCAGTGGGTCTTAGTTGGTTATTTATGGGCTCTTCAATAAGTGGATCACATGTACACAATAAGTCCATAATGGTACGCCTAATTTGCCTTTCAGTAGAATAAATAAACATGATTTTCCCCTTAATCATCAATAATACCTAGAGATAGGCCATCTAGTGCAATCCTAGCAGGCTCTAGAGATCTAGAAAGATTGAGAAAAATATCATGCATCTTCTTTAGTGAAGGCCCAATTTCTTCTTTGGCTAGCTCCCTCGCTTCCTTCTCGAACTCCTACGCCTCGGAGCTCTCGCTCAGATCTCTGTCCCTGGTTTCCTTTCATATTTTGAACAACGCACGCTGTAGTTTTTTCGAGTGCGATCGATCCATCCATAACAAGTAAAGCACTCCGGTGTTTTGAAGTGGCATCCAAGAATCCTGCGGCCGGCGTGCTTGCCATGGAAAGTGACGACTATATGTGGGAATCTATCGCACAAACATGTTTTATTATATAGATATCTCATATGGACTAACATGGGTATGATTTCCTGGGTTATTATGATTAGTTACCCTGTTTATATAAATACTTAGAGCCTGCAAGGCCCAAGAAAAACCAAGGGGGGGCCAAGAAGCATCCGACGGATGGCATGTCTTACTAGATAAATAAAGAGTAGGAACCGACGTTGTATTAGTGTTATAATTGTAACTTGCAACCTATCTGTATACGGCCTCGAGACTCGGCCTATTATATAAAGGTTGAGAGGAGCCAGCGGAGGGGCACGGGAAAATCCTTGAGCAATCTGTAATCATATTGTTCATAAGTAATCAGACGACTTTGACTCCCTTGTTTGTCTGATCAGCCGACGAAATCTCCAGCGTTCTATTTTCTATAAAACCCTAAGTCCATCATCATGGACATTGTTGAGGTTACCTGATGAGTTCAAAATTGAAGCATATTTATCTTTTGTTTTTTCATAAATAGAATAGGGATTTTGGTATTTCACTGTGTTTGCGCGCACCTTTTTGCCCGTGATGAGTCTATTATGAACATATCAATTGGAACTATCATATTATGTTATAATATGATATTTTTAAGTGATAAAAGTTATTTTATTGATTTAGCTTCGCACTTGGGAGAATACCAAGCGAGAGGAAAGCATCTGCCGTGATAATGACCAGTGGTACACACGGAGCCCGCCCGTACCGTCCGCCCGTACCACGTGACATCGCGTTCACCTCATCAAATACCTTCCCCTGGCAAAAACGGCGGAGATATCCGACATTCACAGCCACCAAAAACCACGAAAAAACACATATGAAAGAGATCTGAAGGAGGAACTTGGCGGAGGGCAAATCCCTGCCGCTTCACGGATCATTGGAGGACATCACATCATCCCATTCATCATCAACCGCTACATCCTCATCACCATCATCACCCCATCTTTCATCTATTAGATCTTGTTGTAATTTCAGATTCAATTGTGGTTTGCACTAGATTTATCCCCGTACTTTTATCCATCCATTTGATTATGATGATGTCGTTGATTGCTTACATGTGTGAGTAGTTCCTTTGTTCTTGGGGAGATGGAGAAACCCTTGCACTATTATGAACTTGCAAAAAAGATGATCTATTCTTGTGTCTGTATGACTGGTCGGTCTATGATAGATTTATGATTTGTGTTTAATCTCTCTCTTTAGATGGTATGTGTAGTCGTCCACATATCATTTTCCTCGGAACGAAAGGGAGGGAGAAATCATTTCGACGTGTTTGGGAGCGTGCCCGAAATAGCTTCGTGACAATTGGCACCGGCTAGCAACCTACACGGTCAAAGGAGGATAAAGAGGGACTTCCTAATCTAATTACGATATCCAAGGGGAAACCCTTAATTTGCGGTGGTTTGTATGGGTGATTGCTCTCAGATATCGCAGTGGTTATTTAGAGGTGACCTCACTCTAGGATCAACAAAGTGGATTCTGACGAGGCTTGTAGTGAACATCTTATTAAGGAGCTCTCTCCATACATATCATGATATAAGAAGTATGTCATCTTAATTAATAACAATAATATCATGCTAGTTGTGTATCCTACATCCCTGAGAATGTTTTAGCCCTATTGAGTTCAACCATGTTTTCACACAACATTGTTACTTGCTTTATTTTACTTGTTTTAATTACTTTTATACACACAACTAAAAACCTTCCAAACACCCTTTACTTGTGATCAAAGGCATCTTACAAGTATCCTTTGGTGGAAAGTGATGAGGGACATAAAGACCTTAACCAAATAGCTCTTTGTGGGTACGATACTGTTATTTCGAAACTAGCTAAAATTGATCTGTGTACTTGGAGCCATCAAGCAATTTTCTTGCGTCGTTGCCGGGTAGCTAAGTGCTTTTGGTCTTTGTTCTTAGTTGCTTATTCTAGAAATTGTTTTACTAAAGTTGTTTACTAGTTTTAGGTAAGCACCATGACTACACTCGGACTGATGAATCAACTCGGTGCAACTAAATACCTCGGGAAGTTCAACAGAGGACTCGTCAAAAAATTCCCGAGTGGGAGCGAACCAGAATACGAGGTTAACCCTCACTTTATCGCTATTATTAAAGAGAAAACTTTTGCAGGAGATGATCCCGATGAGGATCCTTACACTCATTTAATGCATTTTATCGAGTTATGTTGGACACTTGAATTGAGGGGTTATTCCGATGATGAATTGAAACTTAAATTGTTCAGTCAATCTCTAACCAACACTGCTTTAGCTTGGTATAGAATTTTCCCTATAGCGAAAATAGATACCTAGGAAAAACTCAAAGGAGAATTCGTATTTCGATTCTTTCCTAAGGTAAAAACTGCCGAAGCAAGAAGGGTAATCAAAAAGTTCAAGAACCGGCCAGGTGAAAAGGCTTGGTAAGGGCCTTCAAAAGGTATAAGTCTCTTCTTAATAAATGTCCCTATCATGATTTTCCCGATGGTATGTTTTACATATTTTCTACGGGTGGCTTAATCAAGAAATTAAACATGAGCTGGACACAAATTCCGGAGGCTCCTTTATGAAGTTAACTATAACTAAAGCTTGGGAACTTATAGAATGAATTTGTCATAATAGAGAAACATGGGGATTTGATTTAGGCAGCGAAAGAGGTATCAAAATTGAATATGATTGTCTCAATGCTTATATAGAATCTGGTAAAGTAAAAGAAACTGCTAATAAATTTCAACTTGATGATGATATTATTTTGCAAATCCTTAAATCTTTTACAGAACACATTGAGGCTCCCAAGAAAGATTGGCTCCATTATACTCCTCCACCTGAGCTAGTTGAAGAAGTTGATCCAATAACTGCAGCTCATGTTGAGCCATTAAGGGAAACACCCCCATATGTTCAACCCCTTACTTTTCCAAGGACGGCGAGAAAACATATGATGGCTTAGCAGCTCAAAGATCAATGCGAAGAGGAAATGCTATTCCTCAAGACACTGGAAGAGGAGGCACAAACAATAAAAACTGAAGAAGTAAGCATACAGGAGACGGGGGAACCAATGAAGGAGGATATCTTAACCATGTTTGTACACTGCAACGTGATAGAGCTGGATACCGAAGCTTCATAGTTCATTGAAGGGAAGGTAAAAGCTAAAGAAGTTGGTAAACCTATTCTTCCTTATACTTTCGGTGGAACTTCTTATTATGGCCTTTGCGCATAGGAACAGCTGTTAACGTAATCCCCTTTAATTTTTATTTGAAAATCCAAAAAAACTAACCTCAGCTGAATTAGAAGATACTGACATGACTATAATGCTTGCAGATAGGACACTCAGAGTTCCGATGGGAATAATTAGAGATGTTCCAATCTATGTTGGACCATATAAATATCCCATTGATTTTGTGCTTATTGATATGCCTACTAATGTTTATTGTCCTATTATTTTTAGAAGAACCTTCTTAAACACCACAGGAGCAAACATTGATTGCAAGAGACAAACTGTGTCTCTCGGTGAAGAGAAAATGAACTTTCACTTCTCTAAATTTGACCATAAGCCGACTATCGAAGATTTAGATGATTATGAGTATGAACAAGAAGAGGAAGGTAATATCGTTAATCTAGCTTTAGTAGTTATTGAGACCCATGATGATGATTTAGCAAGGAGTTTAGTCAATAATGTAATAATATTTTTCAAGATGGAGAAAAATTGGAAATAGCCGATTATCTCGACCTCACACGTGAGGTGGACCCCGAGATAAATAAAAAATATGAAGAACCTATCAGAAAAGGTGATGAGGCACCACTACCTCCTACTCTCAAGACTTTACCCAATGAGTTAAAATATAGGTTTTTTGATGAAACTAATAATTTCCTTGTTATTATATGTTCTAACCTTGTAGAGAAAGATGAGAAAATTTTAATGATGGTTCTCCGGATGCATCATAATGCTCTTAGGTATCCGATGAGTGACTTCAAAGGGGTTAGTCCCTCGATAGCCACCCATAGAATATTTATGGAAGAAGGAGCCCAACCGGTCATAGACTTTCAGAGGCAACTCAAACCTCACATAAAAGAAGAGGTAAGGAAGGAAATAATACATTTGTTAGATGCATGGATCATCTTTCATGTGGAAGAAAGTGAATGGGTAAGTCATGTTCATTATGTTCTTAAGAAAGGTGGATTTACTGTTGTTGAAAATGAACATAATGAGATGATACCTACTAGAACTGTTGTTGGTCATAGGATGTGTATTGACTATAGAAAACTTAATAAGGAAATTAGAAAGGATCATTATCCTTTGCCGTTTATAGATCAAACTTTAGAAAGGCTAACTATGCACTCTCATTTTTGCTATTTAGATAGTTATTCCAGTTTTTCTCAAATTATTGTTCACCCAGATGACCAACTTAAAACAACCTTTATTTGTCCTTATGGTTTATAGCCTATCGCCGGATGACTTTTGGTCTTTGCAATACCCCTGCCACGTTTCAAAGGTGTATGACTGCTATATTTGCCGATTATGTTGAAAGTATTATGGAAGTATTCATGGATGACTTCTCCATTTATGGAACTTCCTTTAATCATTTTCTCCATAACCTTCATAAAGTTTTGTAGAGATGTGAAGACACTAACTTAGTCTTGAACTGGGAAAATGCCATTTTATGGTTCAAGAAGGTATAGTGCTTGGTCACAAAATCTCAGGTAAGGGTATAGAAGTTGATAAAGAAAAGATTGAAGTAATAGAAAGTATTCCACCTCCTCGAGATGTAAAAGGTATAAGGAGTTTCTTAGGCCATGCTAGATTTTATAGAAGGTTCATTAAGAACTTTTCAAAAACCGCTAGACCTTTAACTAACCTTCTTCAAAAGGATGTTGTTTTTAATTTTGATGAAATGTGTCTCATTGCTTTCAATATATTAAAACAAGCCCTTCTTGAAGCTCCGATTATAAAACCACATAATTGCAAGAAAACTTTTTATCTATTCTGTGAGGCTAGCCATGAATCTGTGGGAGCAATTCTTTGCCAGTATGATGGTGATGATCTTAGTATCATTCATCATGCTAGTTGCATCCTAAACGGGGCCCAAAAGCATTACCCTATGGAAGAAAAGGAATTTTTTGTAGTAGTTTTCTCCTGTGACAAGTTTAGATCTTATATTATTGACCCTAAAGAGAGAGTGCATACTGACCGTGTTGGCTTAAAAGAGATTCTTGAAAGGACTGCCGTTAAGCCAAGACTGACCCGGTGGACTCTATTTTTTGCAAGAATTTGATTTGTAGATCCTCCAAAGGAAAGAAGATCTTGATGAGGCATCCATGGACACTAAGGAGGTTGATCTACTTGAGGTAGTGTCAACCATCTGCATACCCTCGGGAACTACAATTTCTAAAAGGAATTTTTTTATTTCTCTTTGCAATGGCTTTGGGGATTTTCTGCAACCAACCTTGTTTAAAGGGAAAAATAAAAAGTTGATCCAAGAATTAAAAGAAGGAGAAGGTACCCGAATAAACTCATTCCCTCTCGATGAGCAAGACATTTGAAATCTTGAAAACATCTTTGTTCTAGATGATTTTCTGCTATTCCCTTTTGCATATTTGTATTCATTTTGTGTTTCTGAGTTCACTGTCGGTCTTGCGAGGTCGGTACGGCCGGTTCCACCCGTACCACTGCTCGTTAAGGCGGTAGTAACCTTCGACGCACTTTTTCACATATCAGTACGACTGCGTAGTACGAGCGCATCCGCCTGTAAGGGTGGTCGTTATCGATGTTTTGTTTTCCCGTTCATTCTTATTTATTCTTTTGTCGTTAGAAAAAAAGAGAACTGAAGTTAGTAAAAGCCAGTACGGACGGGCAGTATGGGCGGAGCCCGCCTATACCACTTTGTCGGTTGACTATTTATCCTTATTACCATCGGATTTATGGAAATTACCTGGCACGGACACGCCGTACGGGCGTCCGCCCGTAACAAGTGGTCGTTACGATTGCAATTTCTTTCTTTTGCACTTATTTCTTTCCATATTTGTTGAGATTCTTTTCTTGGCCGACCCTTTTCCTTCCGGTACAAATTTTTCCCTGCTTCTAACCCCTTATAAGCCTTCCAAGAGGTCCCTTTTCTGCTCTTGACAAACAGATCTTCCCACGATGCTCTTCCCTCTCGAGGACTTTGCAACCATGTCTTACCCATGGTACATCGTTCAAGACAAGGAGGATCGCCATGGATCTTCCTCAAGGATCACAGAAGATGTAAAGGTGGTAGCCGCATCGAGGAAGCAAGAGGAGGAAGCAATATGTGATCAGTTAGAAGTCGAGGATGGATTCAAGCTGATGGAGATGATCAAGGATGGGTCTAAGGAGTTCAGCCTCAGTGTGGGTAAAGAAGGCGACTTCTAAGAGGTTCAACTCGATCTAAAGGAAGACATCCAAGCCTCCCTGGACAAACTTGATCGGCGTATCAAGAAAGTTAAGGTAAAATATCCAAGGTCTTCCAAACATATTGAACTGTTGTGTCACTATCTGGACTAGATGGACTTGAAGATAATGAAGGGGCTAGAAGCCAACCTCGACATTAGACTTCGGTCCATCAATTCACATAAGCAGATGATTGAGATGTATAAGGCACTCGTGGAGCAATAGGAGAAGATTGGTGAGCAGCGCCGAATTCACATCTTGATCCTAGAAGCAACAAACAAGACGCTTCATGCCAGCCTTTGCAATCTTAGAATTTCCCCTCCCGCGAACTGAGGATGTACCATGGTATTGAATAATCGCAATGGATTATTTGATCCACCAGGCTTGATTCCAAGCTTAGGGGATCTGTGAGAACCTTGTAATTTATCTTATAGTTTTAGCATGTTTATTTTCCCGCACGCATGTTAGGTTTTAATTCCAAAAATTGCATTAGTTGTATCAACTTCAAGCTCCCTTTTGAATCAAGAGAAGGTTTATATCCATTGAGTTTTGAGAATTTATGATATTTGAAGTTATTTTTTGATTCATGATTATTATAATAGATGATTGAACTATGTTGAGTGATATGATACTTGTACAACTATCATGATTTTAGGGACTTCCACTACAATAAAAGTATTGATTAAATTATGAGAAGAAAATTTTGGTAACATATTATAGTCACGAGTTCTAAAAATCCATAAAGGTAGTGAGCATGATCAAGTGGTTGTACTTAAAAAGGAAGAGAAAGAAGAGAAAAATAAAAGAGAGGAGAAATAAAAGAACAGCTATCAAAAGAAGCCCAAGAAAAAGAAAAGATATAAGAAAAAGAATGATCATGAATCGTCATTACTGAAATCAAGTGATCAATCAGTCTAACTTTATGATTATATGATATGTTGAATCACTGAAAGATTCTTATAACTTCATTGATACTAAAATGGGTGTGGAAGCCTCTAAGTCATGTGATGTGTAAGGGTATGATAATACCCCCGAAGTAACTTTACATCTGATATTGTATTCTTGTTTTAATTTCTGCCTCATTTATTGTAGCGACTCGTGCCTCATGAATATGATGATCTTGTCCATAAGCCACCATCTTGCTCGGGGACGAGCAAGATTCTAACTTGGAGGAGTTGATGAGTCCAAAATTGAAGCATATTTACTTTTTGTTTTTGCATAAATAGAATAGGGATTTTGGTATTTCACTGCGTTGGCACACACCTTTTTGCCCTTGTGTCAACAGGATCCCAAACTACTATGTATATTATCAACATATCAATTGGAACTATCATATTATGTTATAATATGATATTTTAAGTGATAAAAGTCATTTTATTGATTTACCTTCGTACGTGGAAGAATACCAAGCGAGAGGAAAGCATCCGCCATGATAACGACCAGTGGTACGGGTGGAGCCCGCCCATACCATCTTCCCATACCACGTGGCATCACGTCTTCCTCATCAAATACTTTCTCCTAGCAAAGATGGCGGAGAGATCAGACATTCACAACCACCACAAACCACGAAAACCACATTTGATAGGGATCTGAAGGAGGAACTTGGCAGAGGGAAAATCCCTACTGCTTCACGGATCATTGAAGGACATCGCATCATCCCCTTCATCATCAACCACTGCATTCTCATCACCATCATCACCCCATCTTTCATCTATTAGATCTTGTTTTAATTCCAAATTCAATTATGGTTTGCACTAGATTTATCCCTGTACTTTGATCCATCCATTTGATTATGATGATGTCGTTGATTGCTTCCATGTGTGAGTAGTTCCTTTGTTTTTGGGTATTGGAGAAACCCTAACACTATTATGAACTTGCAATAAAGATTATCTATTCTTTTGTCCGTATGACTGGTCGGTCTATGATAGATATATGATTTGTGTTTGGTCTCTCTCTTTAGATGGTATGTGTATTCGGCCACAAATCATTTCCCTCGGGACTAAAGGGAGGAGAAATCCTTTGGACGTGTTTGGGAGTGTTCCCGGAATAGCTTCGTGACAATTGGCGCCGGCTATCAACCTACATGGTCAAAGGAGGATAAAGAGGGACTCCTAAGCTAATTATGATATCCAAGGGGAACCCTTAATTGTGGTGGTTTGTATGGGTGATTGCTCTTAGACATCAAAGTGGTTATTTAGAGGTGACCTCAATCTTGTCTCAACAAATTGGCTTTCTATGAACCTTGTAGTGAACATCTTATTGTGGAGCTCTCTCCACACATATCATGACACAAGAAGTATGTTATCTTAATTAATAATGATAATATCATGCTAGTGGTGTATCCTACATCCCTGAGAATGTTTTATCCCTATTGAGTTCAACCATGTTTTCACACAACATAGTTACTTGCTTTCTTTTACTTGTTTTAATTACTTTTCTGCACACAACTAAAAACTTTTCAAACACCCTTTACTTGAGATCAAAGGAAGCTTACAAGTATCCTTTGGTGGAAAGTGACGAGGGGCATAAAGACCTTAACCACATAGCTCTTTGTGGGTACAATACTCTTATTTCGAAACTAGCTACAATTGATCTTTGCACTTGCAGCCATCATTACCCCTCGTCAATTGGCACTGTCTGTGGGAAATCTGGACACTAGAATCATGGATTCGGCAGCCCTCTCTTCACCAAGCAAAAGCTGGACAGTAACGGATCCATGCCCACCCACCCCTGTTTCGGTTCCCGTTAGCTTAAATGGCGGATCCGATCTCATCATCAGAACCTTTGACTTTCAGGTGGAGGAACCTGAAATATCTACCCATCGGCCCCGATCCCTTTGGGTCCATCGGTCATAACAGTAGCGCCTACGGCGGTACCTGCATCTTCCGTCAGCTCATCTGAAGAAGCTGCACCCCAGCCGAAAAATGGCGAAGAAAATTCTAGAAACTCTGCAGACCTGGGGGATCTGGGCGATCTAAATGATGGTCTCTCCTTCGGGTCAGATTCCCAGCTAACTCCACCATGTGGCTCAAGTCCAGCAAGCACTGAACCTGAAGAAAGCGACAAAAACATTAACTTCAGAATGAGGATGGCTAAAATCTAGCCAGAACAGAACCCATGGAATTTCACTGGCTTTCTAGATAGTGTCTCCTGTGGATCCGATGACAACGACAGCAACTCATACATGACGCACCGTCAGGTGTGCGTGATTATCAGCGAGGGAACATACACATGACGCGACACCAACGGTAATCCAATCCTTCACCCCAATGATATTCTATCGGATGACAATGTAGGAAACCACAAGAATGAAGGAGATCCGCCCAACAATTGTGTCATACAAGGAAGAGAAGGAACATGCGATGGTGAATGGCTAACTCTTCGACTGCCAGCAGACACATGGCAAAGAGCGAGAGATGCAGTCTCGGGCGTAGTCTCCATGACAGCTAAAGCTACGCATGAGAACTTAATGGCATACCAATACTTGCTTTACCACAAGAAAAGGAACCTGCTCAGGATGCAGAGACAACTCGAAGAAAGTAAAAGGTTAGCCGTCGAATCTAGAATGCGGCGGGTGATGGCCCAAGATATCTCGAGCTCGTTGGGGAACCCCAAGAGGAAGGTATGATGAGCACAACAACAAGTTTCCCTCAGTTAGGAAACCAAGGCTATCGAACCAGTAGGAGCAAGGAAACACCTCCAAGGTGTTGTTGCGAACTTGGAATCCTGCACAACACAACCATAGAACTTTGCCCCCAACTTACAGTGAGGTTGTCAATCTCACCGGTTTTGCTAAAAACAAAGGATTAAACGTATTGTGTGGAAGAAAGTAAAAGCTTGTAGAAAGTAAATAGAAAGCAGTAAACAGTTGTAGATTGATGGTAAAAGAAAGTACCAGGGTCCATAGTTCACTAGTGGTGGTTCTCCTTAAGATAGATGACATGTCGGGTGAACAAATTACAGCGGGGCAATTGACAAACAACGAGAAAGCATACATGCATATACTAATCATCTTGACTCCTATGAGATTTGATTGGGCATTACAACATTATACATAGACCGTAATCCACTTCATCTATGACTAATAATCCACCTTCAGGTTATCAATCCGAACCCCCTCCAGTATTAAGTTGCAAGCAATAGATAATTGCGTGTAAAGTAACCAATACGCATTGCGTGTAAAGTAAACAATACGATTGTTCTATGAACAAAGGATTGCTGTTTTCTCCCTAGTAGCAACAGCACATCTAGTACCTTAGAGATTGCTGTCACTTCCCCATATTACTAGAGGCATGAACCCACTATCGAGCATAAATACTCCCTCTTGGAGTTGCTCGCATCTACTCGGCCAAGATATCTACTAACAACGGAGAGCATGCAAGATCACAAATAACAAAGACATGATAGAATCAATAATCCATATGAAATAGCATCTCAATATCCATCAGATCCCCGCAAACACAACATGTATGATTACAAATAGATGATCTTGATCATGAACAGAGCTCACAAGATCTAGACATGGTAGCACAAAGGAGAAGAAACAACCATCTAGCTACTACATGGACCCGTAGTCCAAGGATGAACTATTCACGCATCACACCGGAGGCTTGCATGGTGATGAAGAAGGCATCCAGGGTGAATTCTCCCCTCTGGCAGGGTGCCGGGAAGAGCTTCAGATCCCTCCCAATCTAGGGATGGAGATGACGGCAGCTATAGACTCTTTCGTGGAATTTTGATTGGGTACTTAGGGTTTCTGTATCGGAGGCATCTTATAGGCGAAAGGGGAGGCCGAGGGCGTGGGCCAGGCCTGGCCGCATGGCTAGGTGGTGTGGCGGCCCTCTGGCCCCTCTTTGTCTCATATTCTGGCTCCGTGTCCCTCTCGGTGAAATGCTCACTTTGGCTTTTGTCCCGTCCAATTCCGAGAATAATCCTTTTCTGACTTTCCTGGAACCAAAAACAGCAGAAAACAGGCAGCTGGCACTGTGGCATCTTGTTAATAGGTTAGTCCAAGAAAGTGTATAAAAAGTACTCCAAAGTATGGACAAAACATAAGAAAGTAGATAAAAACCAAGCATGGAACATAAAAAATTATAGATACGTTTGCAACGTATCAACATCCCCAAGCTTAACTCCTGATCATCCTCGAGTAGGTAAGTGATAAAAAGAAAGAATAATTTTTTAGGTGACATGCACCATCATAAACTTGATCAAAGTATTTGTAACATTGATAGCTGGGATCATAGTACTTCAATATAGCATAAAAGATAAAGTTTTAACAATAAGACATAGCAACTATGTTGTGACATGAAAACGCATAAACAAAAGATTCATGAATAACAATGCTTTGCAAGATGTTTGTTTGTTTCACATAAAGAAAACATAGCATAGTGGCATTCAGTTTGTCCCTCATAGAGTAGCAAACATAAATGCATAGGACACCTTCAAAGTTTATAAGGGTGACTAGATACAAATAGTTTAAGAACAAGCAATATCAAAATTATGCATCAATCAAGTTTAAGGGACAATGCACATAGAACTAAGAATGGCCACTATGCTCTCAAAATAGGTGCATAAAGATAGAAGGTGGAGACTAAACATAAAAGTAAAAGAAAGGCCTTCATAGAAGGAAGTAGGGATTCAAGTTTCATAAAGAGCTTCCAAAAATTATGCTACTTATTAGCTTTTAGCTCTCATTGCCCCTATCATAAGCATCTTGAAGTGATTAAGGTTAAAGTGAACAAACTATGGAGTATATGCTTGACAAAGTATAAGTTGGAAATCTCATGTCCCTAGAATACGAGGGCCGCTCCTCATGCTACTCAAGTTTAGTTACCGGTAAGTTCTTGTCATAGTAAGTACATGTGTATCACAGAGAACCGCCAACGGGGTACCCCTTGCCCGATGATACGGAAGAATCCCCATATCAAAATGACAAGGCAAGCAGACAATGAGCATCTCAGCAATCTTCTTATTTACCATGGGAAAATGGTGCTTTTTTCTCTCTTTCCTCTTTTCTCATATCTCTTTTTTTTCTTTTTCTCTTTTTCTCAATATTTGACTCTTTTTATAAGAAGAATGCTTCATAGACAACTCATTATGGTTATGCTGCAGGTTTCCACCATGATTAGGCATGGATTAGACCGGCGGCCTAGGTGTTTCTCTAACACACATACATAACTCGATGGACTTACAAGCTCCCCTTTCATTTCACACTGACGACATCCATAGACAAAAGAGCATGATATCAACTAGGTACAAAGTACAAGTGCAATGTTGAAAGTGTTCCCCATGACAGCATGGTTCTGCTAATCCCCAACATATAAGTGCAAGCATATACAACATAGACAACACAATGGTTCAAGTTTATTAAGGGTAAGAAAAGTAAAGTGTGCCATCAAGTTCGTGAGAGCTTTAATCACTAGTTTTCTCATAACAAGTTTAATTCGGAAGGTAGATAAAGACATGAATATACTTGGGATAACAATTTCTAATAGGTAGGTATGGTGGACTCTTTGGAATAACTTGGTTTTATTTGGAGTTGGATGCATGAGTGGAACTCATACTTGGTTATCAGGGCTAGCAAAAGACTGGGAGGGACTAACTAAGAGAGCAATAATGGCCATAATCATGCAAAGCGACAAAACATCATTAATTAAAGCATAAAGTGATATTACAAGTCGAAAACTAAAGGATCATAAAGGCTATGGTGACTTGGGATAGTCATAACATGGTGTGAGCATGTGCCAAGTCAACCCAAATAAAGCATCAAAGGAGAATACCACAATACTATGCTTTAATATGCTAAAACAACGCATGATTCTTCCAAGGCACATTAAGCAATCTCAATTGTTTATAACATGTCATGCTACAGCAAAGATCACTAAGCATAAAGCCAAAACAATACCAAGCATGACATGGCAAAGCATGGGCCACAGTCAAAAACAAGCTCTCTTTACCACTTAAGCATGAACTTTCCTACTCTTTTCAAATCCAAACCAAACTATTTGAAAACTAATGTATGAAAGAGGGGGTCCAACCAATTTATTCAAGCAAACTAAGAAAACCAAGAAAACCAAAACCAAAAACAAAAACGAAGACGCTCCAAGAACAACACAACTGTCCATGAAACAATAAAAATGAAGTGTTTGGAAGAAACCTGGGATTTTTATTGATGAAGAAGGGGATTCCTTTGGCATCCCCAAGCTTTGACGCTTGTACTTCTTGGATATTTCTTGGGGTGACACACGTGGCATCCCCAAGCTTGAGCTTTAGTCCATTCTTCATCTCATTACATCATTCTCTCCATACACCTGAAATTTTTCCTTCATACAAAACTTCACACAATCTTTATTAGCAACATTAGTGCACTCAAAATAATAAGTCTTTGGGTTCAGTTTTAACACCAATAAAACTTCCACTAAAACACAAGCTACTGAAGCACTTCCCTCAAAAGGCTCAATTCCCCAAAGAGAACTCAAAAAGGAACCAACAAGAAGCAAATGCAAATAATGGCAAAAATCTGTCAAAACAGACCAGCAGGTAAAAACCAATTTTTCGAAGACCTTCTGTTGCTCAAATCGAAAAGTGTTGAACTAACGAAAGTTAGATAATAACCTGGGTCAGAAGGACAAAAATTCATGCCTCAAAACAATGTACATAGATTTTAAACGAATTTTTACGGTGAAGCACAAAAATCTGTTTCAGGACAACAACTTTCCCAAGTATTACTTCTCTCTCATTAGAGGTTACTGTTGGCACAAAAAGCAAATAAAAAGGATAAGGTGCAGTTATTACTGAAGTAATAACTTCCAAGACTCATCTAAAACTTTTGGGTTATCTCCCAATAAGTACTTTTCTTTAATGCCTTTAAGTTAGGCATAAGAAGCAAAGAAAAAGAATCAAGTGTTCTCAAATTAAGAAGCATTAAGAGCAAATTTTGTTTTCATAGGAGAGGCAAAAGGAATCTTCTCTTTCTTCTTAGGGAAGTGTTCTATACCTTTCTTGAGTGGGAGTTGATATTTAATGGTGCCTTCTTTCATATCAATAATGGCACCAACATTTTTAAGAAAAGGTCTTCCCAAAGTAATAGGACAAGAAGCATTGCATTCAACATCCAATACATAGAAATCAACGGGGACATAGGCATTATTAAACATAATAAGAACATCATTAATAATCCCGATGAGTTTCTTTTTAGCATTATCATCAAGTGGGACATTCAAATAATAATCTTCCAATGGTGTCAAATCAAGCATATCATAAATCTTTTTAGGCATAATAGAAACACTACTATCAAGATCACATAAAGCTTTGAAATCAAAATCATTTACTTTCATATTAATGATGGGTTCCCAACCATCTTCTTGTTTCATAGGAATAGAAGCTTTATGTTTCATCTTTTCTTCTTTAATTTTTATGAGAGCATCAGTAATGTGTTTTGTTAAGGCCATATTCATAGCACTAGCATTAGGACTTTTAGCAAGCTTTTGTAGGAACTTAATTACTTCAGAGATATTGCAACCATCAAGATCAAAATCATAATTATCATCTAAAGTAGTAGAGCTATTACTAGCTTTAACACTATTGGTAGTGATAGTAGAAACACTAATATTTCTAGCAATTTCATCTTATCTTTCCCACTTAACATGCAATTCAGCTAATAGTCTAACTTTTTCATCAATTCTAACTTGTATGGCATTAGTAGCAGCAAAGGGATTATCAATAGTTTCAGGTTTAGCAGCCATTTTATTCAAAGAAGATTGTGCTTCAGCCAATGATGCTATATTTCTTTCAACAGTAGAGAGTTTTTCCTCAATAGTTTTATTGAAAGCAGTTTGTTTACTAATAAAATCTTTAAGCATAACTTCGAGTTCAGAGGGATCACTCCTATTATTGTTGTAGGAATTTCCATAAGCATTATCATTGTTGGGAGGATATGGCCTATAATTATTATTACCAAAATTATTCCTTTAGGCATTGTTGCTAAAATTATTATTTCTTATAAAGTTCACATCAACTTGCTCTTCTTGAGCAACCAAAGAGTCTAAGGGAACATGCTTTGGATCAATATGAGCTTGCCCATTAACAAGCATAGACATAATAATATCAATTTTATCACTCAAGGAGGAGGTTTCTTCAACAGAATTTACCTTCTTACCTTGTGGAGCTCTTTCAGTGTGCCATTCAGAATAGTTAACCATCATATTATCCAGAAGCTTTGTTGCAGCACCCAAAGTAATGGTCATAAAGGTACCTCCAGCGGCAGAATCCAGTAGATTTCTTGAAGGATAGTTCAATCCTGCATAAAAGGTTTGGATAATCATCCAAGAAATCAGTCCATGAGTGGGACAATTCTTTACGAAAGATTTCATTCTTCCCCAAGCTTGAGCAACATGTTCATTATCAGATTGTTTAAACTTCATTATTTCACTTCTCATAGATATAATCTTAGCAGGAGGATAGTATTTCCCAATAAAATCATCTTTGCACTTAGTCCAAGAATCAATACTATTCCTAGTTAGGGAATTTAACCATTCTTTAGATTTTCCTCTCAACGAGAAAGGAAACAATTTTAGCTTAATAATATCCCCATCTATATCCTTATGCTTTTGCATCTCACAAAGTTCAACAAAGTTATTTAGATGGGCAGCAGCATCTTCATTACCAATACCAGAAAATTGTTCTCTCGTAACAAGATTGAGTAAAGCAGGTTTTATCTCAAAGAAAGTAGCTTCAGGAACAGGTGGAGCAATAGGTGTGCACATGAAATCATTGTTGTTGGTGCTAGTGAAGTCACACAACTTAGTATTTTCAAGAGTAGTCATTTTTTTGTGTTTTGATAAAAAAGCAAACTTAGTAAAACTATTTTTTTTCTGTTTTTGATAAAGAAACAAGCAAACAAAGGAAAAATAAACTAAGCAAAACAAAAATAACAAAGTGAATAGATTGGTTTTGAGGGACTCCCCTTGTGAAGATGTCCTTGACTCCATGGCAACGACGCCAGAAAAGAGCTTGATGGCCCAAGATATCTCGAGCTCGTTGGGGAACCCCAAGAGTAAGGTATGATGAGCACATCAACAAGTTTCCCTTAGTTATGAAACCAAGGTTATCAAACCAGTAGGAGCAAGGAAACACCTCCAAGGTGTTGTTGCCAACTTGGAATCCTGCACAACACAACCACAGAACTTTGCCCCCAACTTACAGTGAGGTTGTCAATCTCACCGATTTTGCTGAAAACAAAGGATTAAACATATTGTGTGGAAGAAAGTAAAAGCTTGCAGAAAGTAAATAGAAAGTAGTAAACAGTTGTAGATTGACGGTAAAAGAAAGGATCGGGGTCCATAGTTCACTAGTGGTGGTTCTCCTTAAGATAGATGACATGTTGGGTGAACAAATTACAGTGGGGCAATTGAAAAACATCGAGAAAGCATACATGCATATACTAATCATCTTGACTCCTATGAGATTTGATTGGGCATTACAACATTATACATAGACCGTAAGCCAACTGCATCTATGACTAATAATCCACCTTCAGGTTATCAATCCGAACCCCTTCCAGTATTAAGTTGGAAACAACAGATAATTGCATTACGCATTGCGTGTAAAGTAAACAATATGATTGTTCTATGAACAAAGGATTGTTGTTTTCTCCCTAGTAGCAACAACACATCTAGTACCTTAGAGATTTCTATCACTTCCCCAGATTACTAGAGGCATGAACCCACCATCGAGCATAAATACTCCCTCTTGGAGTTGCTAGCATCTACTCGGCCAAGATATCTACTAACAACAGAGAGCATGCAAGATCACAAATAACAAAGACATGATAGAATCAATAATCAATCTGAAATAGCATCTCAATATCCATCGGATCCCCGCAAACACAACATGTATGATTACAAATAGATGATCTTGATCATGAACGGAGCTCACAAGATCTAGACAAGATAGCACAAAGGAGAAGAACCAACCATCTAGCTACTACATGGACCCGTAGTCCAAGGATGAACTACTCACGCATCACACCAGAGGCTTGCATGGTGATGAAGAAGGCCTCAGGGTGAATTCTCCCCTCCGGCAGGGTGCCAGGAAGAGCATCTGATCCCTCCCAATATAGGGATGGACATGACGGCGGCTACAAACTCTTTCATGGAATTTTGATCGAGTACTTAGGGTTTCTGCATCGGAGGCATCTTATAGGCGAAAGAGGAGGCCGAGGGGGTGCCCTAGGCGGCCACACCACCCCCTGGCGCGGGCCAGACCTGGCTACGCGGCCAGGTGGTGTGGAGGCCTTCTGGCCACTCTCCGTCTCGTATTCTGGCTCCGTGTCCCCCTCGGTGAAATACTGACTTTGGCTTTTGTCCCGTCCAATTCCGAGAATATTCATTTTCTGACTTTCCTGGAACCAAAAATAGCATAAAATAGGCAGCTGGTATTGTGGCATCTTGTTAGTAGGTTAGTCCAAGAAAGTGTATAAAAAGTACTCCAAAGTATGGACAAAACATAAGAAAGTAGATAAAAACCAAGCATGGAACATCAAAAATTATAGATACGTTTGCAACGTATCAACGGGCACAAGTAAGCTCCACCCATGGATATGACATCATAGCTGGGGGCGCACCATGAAGAGGAACCTCAGGGTTGCAAAATATTTTGGAAAACGAGCGAAACGACCAGATCCGAAATTTGGACCTGTCCTTCATGACAGTAAATCCAACATGACACATCAAAGCAAAAAACAGTGCAAGCTGTGATTGTTGCCGCCCAAACCTACCTACTCACAACTCAACCGGCACCCGACGATCCCCGGGCAGCACTCCACCGTTCCGCCCTCATGAACCTTGGTATGGTGGGCGCATCTCTCGCACAAGGACAACATGGAGTTACAAGGAAACCTGATAACTCACCACGCCGTCGCACTAGACCTCGGCATGTGGGACACACCCGAATACCACGATCACCACATCGGGTACACTTTCCAAAACCTGAACCATGAGATGATGCAATAAATAACATCATGGAGCGCAGGATCGATAGATCCAGGGAAGAACGCAGTAGCCAAAGATACTACGATGAAGAAAGCAAGGATGAGTATGAATTATGCGAGGCTAGTTTCTTTACCAAACGAGTTTGCAAAACTCTAGTACCCAAGGACTTCAAACTTCCTCATCATCAACAAAAATACGACGGCCTCTAGGAACCCGAAGACTGGTTAGTAGATTATTTGGAAACCGTTAAACTTCATGGCGTCTCCAAGGCCATCGTGATGCAAAGCTTGCAGTTACACCTAAGCGGCGCCGACCGCTCATGGCTTAGGTAGCTACCCGAAAAATCTATCAGCAGTTGGACTGACTTTGAAGATAAGTTCATCCGGAACTTTACATCCATGTTCAAGCGACCCGCATCCCTGGAACAGTTGCAGGCGTGCAAACAGAAAGTTGGAGAACCGATACGAGCATTTATCCAGCGATGGAACATCATCAAAAACTCATCTAAAGCTATATATGATGAAAGGGAAATTGACGCGTTCAATGATGGCCTCCGCCGAAGAGAATTCATTGAGGAGTTGGGGTAGGTCAAGCCTAAAACAATCTCGCAACTGATGGACATGGCAAACCGCTGGGCAGATGACGAGGATGCAGTAAACAAAAAGCAAGGACGCTCACCCAAAGAAGACCGAGATAGGCACAATAATGATAGGATAAGATGAAGCAACGATGGATACGGTGGACCTAACTATGTTGCGACTGGCTTTTTAGGAAAGGACAACCGAATAAATGGCGATCGTAGTGGCCGATACCACAACAAAAAAGACGACGCCAGTGGAAGCCAATTAGCACAACGGTACCAGCCAAGGGCCCAGGAGCCCCATTGTCTCTGCTATAGATGTTGGAAGGACCCTGCAATATGCACTTCTACGTCGACTCAGTGGGAAGAAGGCGATCAAACCATCTCATGAAGGACTGTCGCACTTTCTTAAAATGCAAGGTATGTAATGCAAAAGCGACAGAAGCAGCAAACCGAGGATATGCCACTGCACCTGGAACCCTAGCTATTGGTGCACCACCACCACCACCAGTACAACCGCTAGTAGAGCAGCCACAACCCGCAACAAACAGAAATTAGGAGGATGAGTACCCAAGGTCAAAAGGTGCAATGTCAATAATCCAAAAAGGGCGCCCGTCCAACAGGATCTAGAAGCTGATCACACGACAAGTTAACATGGCGGAAACAGCGCCACCACCCACACCTGAGTATCTTCATTGGTCAAAACAAAAAATTACATTCAGTAGGGCAGATCACCCACTACGAGTCCCATGACCAGGTCATTCCGCCCTGATAGTGGAAGCCCAAATTGGCAGGTTCGACATGAGTAAGGTCTTCATGAACGCAGGAAGCAGTATCAACTTAATCTACACCAAAACCCTGTGAGCAATGAATTACTCTGTGACAAATTTGGCCCCAACGGACACGTCCTTCCACGACATAGTCCTAGGTAAAGCTGAAATTCCTTTAGGAAAAATTTATCTCGATGTTGTCTTTAGATCAAGAGAAAATTTCAGGCATGAGAAGCTCGAGTATGAAGTCATGGACTGGCCATCACAATACCACGTGATCCTAGGGCGTCCAGCTTTTGCACGGTTCATGGCAGTACCACACTATGGAAATGAATATGCCAGCACCAAAGGAATCCTAACTGTAAGTGGTAGCTTCACTCGATCTGATAACTGTGATCGGGAATTTAACAAAATCTATGATTCTTTCGGGATGGAAGCAGAATTTGAGCAACTAAAAATTTCAACGGACACAAAGCCTCTAACAACATCACGGGTCAACCCTGACCAAGCTTTCGACACTACAAAGGATACAAGGGAAGTCCAAGTCCATCAAACGGACCCGAAGAAGATGACCTTTGTGGCTTCCAATCTTAGGATATTTTTGCATGGTTACCAACTGACACGCCAGGAATCCACAGGGAACTCGCTGAGAACGCACTCAACCAAAATCCTGATGCTCAACCGGTAAAACAGTCACTACACCATTTTGCGGAGCCCAAACGCAATGGCATGGGAAAAGAACTCCATCGCCTAATGGATGCCAAGTTCATAAAAGAAATCAAGAAAGCAGAGTGGGTCGCAAATCCAGTATGCATCCCAGAGAAAAATACAAAAGAATTGTGCATGTGCATTAACTTCACCGTGCTGAACAAACATTTCCCAAAAGATCACTTCCCATTACCACGAATCGATCAAATAATCGATGCAACCGCAGGGTGCGAACCTCTTTCCTTCTTAGACGCATATTCAGGGTATCACAAAATTCGGGTGAAGGAGGAAGATAAGGACAAAAGAACATTTATAATGCCTTATGGTGTATTCTGCAACACCACAATGCCCTTCAGACTCAAAAATGCGGGTGCCATGCACAAGCGGATGATGTAGAGTTGCCTTAGAAGTCAAATTGGAATGAACGTACAAGTATATATCGACACTGTCATTGTCACAACAAAGCATGTGTCGACCCTTATCGATGATCTTCGTGAAACATTCGATAACCTCGATAAATATTGGATCAAATTAAACCCGACAAAGTGTTCCTTTGGAGTCCCCATGGGGAAACTTCTCGGATACCTTGTATCAGCAAGAGGAATAGAGTCAAATCCCGAGAAAATGCAGGCAATCCTCACGATGAAGAATCCATCAAACCTTCATGGCGTACAACAATTAGCTGGATGAGTTGCAGCGCTCGGTCGATTTATCGCTTGCTTGGGCGAGAAATCCCTACTGTTCTATGCCCTCAGGAAGAAATCAGATAAATTTGAATGGATGGGCGAAGCTCAGCTAGCCTTTTATAACCTCAAGAAAACACTTTCTACATCCCCTGTCGTCGTGTCACCAAGAGAAAAAGAACCTCTGTTACTCTACATCGCCGCTACTAATCAAGTGGCAAGTACAGTTTTGGTCATCGAGCGACCCGAAAAAGGAAAAACTCATGGCATCAAAATACTAGTCTATTTCCAAAGTGAGATTCTCTCCCCACCCAAACAAAGGTATCCGTACTACCAGAAGCTAGCATATGGAGTTTTTATGACAGCACGCAGGTTACGCCACTATTTTTCGGAGCACCCGATCATAGTAGTCAATGAAGCAACTCTATCCAATATACTCAACAATCCAGAAGCCACGGGACGTGTATATCTATGGGGAGTTGAGTTATCCCCTCGAGATATCACATATGAAAAGCGTAAAACAATTAAGCCCCAAGTTTTGCCCGACTTCATTACTGAATGGACAGAAATACAATGTGTGGGTCCGCTAGACCTTTCTAGAGCCTGGACAATGTACTTCGATGGTTCCAAGAGAATAGAAGGAAGCAGGAGCCAGGGTTATACTTGTGTCCCCACAATGCGATAAAATGCGCTACGTACTTCGAATGAGCTTCGCAAACGCGTCAAACAACGAAGACGAATCTGAGGCACTCTTGCACGACATGTGAATGGCCAAAGCCTGTGGTGCAACTCGTCTAAAAATATTTGGTGACTCCAACCTTGTCGCACAATAAGCAATGAACAAGTGTGACGCCGTCAGCGATAACATGATCTCTTATCGAGAAATGTACAACATTATGGAATCCCAATTCGACGGATGCGAAGTATCACACATAGGCAGAGCAAGCAACGAGGAGGCCGACAATCTGGCTAATATCGGATCCCTCTGTTTACCAGTACCACCCGAAGTTTTTGGGAGGAGATAACGGAACACTCCATCAAAGCTAAAAGGGTCTCTAAGCTTATAGCACCAAAGAAACGCAAGAAGGTCAAATCAAAAGGCAACTCGGGGGCTGCACCCCCATTTGAAAGTAAAGTATGCACCTTTGAAGAAGAATCAGAACCTGATGAAGTCATGATGATAGAACCCACATGGATGCAGCCATATGTGGCACACATGATGAGATGAGAACTCCCCGAGGACGTAGTTGAAGCACGTCGGATCACCGTCGATCTAAAGCCTTCATTATCATTAAGGGAGAATTATACAAAGGAGTATCTCGGGTGTATTTCAATGGTGCGACGCACTCGAATCTAGGTTAATCCTCAAGGATATACATGAAGGGATATGTGGACATCATGCAAGCAGCCGAGCAATTGTGGCCAAAGCTTTTCGAGCAGGATTTTATTGGCTTACGGTAGTATAGGACGCGAAGAACATTGTACAAACATGCGAAGCGTGTCAATGATATGCAACAAAACACAATGCACCAGCCACAGAACTAAACCCAATACCTCTCGCCTGGCCATTTGCCCAATGGGGGATTAATATGGTGGCTAAACTCCACAAATCTTCGCCAGAGGACACATCTTTCTGCTTGTAGCAGTCGACAAGTGGATTGAAGCAATGCCCGTCACAAGCCAAGATGAAACCTCGGCTGTGAAGTTCATCAAGTTAATAGTGTTTAGATTTGGAGTGGCAAACAACATCATCATCGACAATGAAACTAATTTTACCTCCAATGAGTTCAAACAATATTGCAAGGAGATGGGATAAAAGTAAGCTATGCCTTAGTTTCCCACCCGCAAACCAATGGCCAGGTGGAAAAAGGCAATGGTCTCATAACCAATGGCATAAAGAAAAGATTGCTGGAGCTGCTTGATAGAGCTAAAGGAGGTTGGGTCGATGAGTTACCCTCCGTCCTATGGAGCCTCCGTACCACCCCAAATAACACAAGCAAGAGACACCTTTCTTTCTGGTCCACAGCGTGGAAGCCGTCCTTCCAGTTGAAGTAGCTCATGAGTCTCCCAGGGTCACTGAGTATGACGAAGAAGCATCCAAGGAAGCACTTGAAGATGATGTCGATGCACTCGATGAAGCGTGAGATGTTGCTTTACAAAGGGCAACCATATATCAGCAGAATCTGTGCAACTATCACAGCCGTCGACCGCGTCCCAGGTCCTTCGTCGTAGGGGGTCTAGTCCTTCGCCTCAAGCAAGACGGGCATCGAAAGCTGGAATCGCCATAGAAAGGGCCTTACATCATCACAGAAGTAATCCCTGGTGAAGCATATTGGCTTCAAGATAAGAAAATAGGAGTCGAATGTTGCGCAACTATGACATTTTTATGTTTAGACATTTATTTTTTGCAGTTTACATTAAATAAGGCCAACAACTAGGTGAATATGCCGACAATATGTACTTTCATCTTTAAGGAAGAGATTTGACTTAAATTTTAAGCCTATGTCTCGATGCAAGCATCCGAAACATAGGCTTGGGGGCTACTCCTATTGGGAGCATTGTCGCGCACCCGATAGAAACAACATGGTCCAACAAGACCTAGAGAAAATATTATTGTCGTACACTAAAATAGGACCCAATAAACAAAAACCCCACAGAGTCAAAAAAATATATGCCTACGAGTATTACATCTTTGTATCCTCAGATGGTTACTCTCATCGAAGCGCTTATATAATATCCGAGAAAACTAACAACTTCAGTTATTCCAATAGCCAAACAAGGCAGTCGATAAAATTTAAAAAATCCTCGGACTATGCCCAACGTGATAAAAGTCTGAATGTTGTGTCCATGACATGAAGGTAAGACCCCAGGATCTGACCTGTGTGGCCTGGAAATCGCACATGAATACGCACTTCCAGTAAATTATCCATATTAATGATACGATGAAAAATCCCGACGAATGAGTTAGGTATCCAAAATAATAGTACTGAAATTCAGTATTTAATAAGACCTAAATGGCTCGAACTGAATTACGCCAGCAAATACCAAGTTTAGACCTAGGGACTTGAATTTGATGTAGGTTCCTGGTGTTTTTTCCCAGGAGCAATTAGTTGATTCCTGATCTGTCGGATGTATCGACCATTGTACCATTATCCCTACGACAGTTAAATAAAAAATGTATTAAGAACACTTTATAAAGAAAACTTCGGCTTACATTGTCTTTGAGACTCAATCTGAATCTACGTTTCAGATGGATTCTCGAGGGCTACTGACATGGGTATGATTACCCAGGTTATTATGATTAGTTACCCTAGTTATATAAAGACTTATAGCCCACAAGGCCCAAGAAGAACCAAGGAGGGCCCAAGAAGCATCCGACGTAAGGTATGTCTTACTAGATAAGGAAAGAGTAGGAACCGATGTTGTATTAGTCTTGTAATTGTAACTTGCAACCTATCCGTATACGGTCTCGGGACCCAGCCTATTATATAAAGGATGGGAGGAGCCAACGAAGGGGCACAGGAAAAATCATTGAGTCATCTGTAATCATATTGTTCATAAGAAATCAGATGACTTCGACCCCCTTATTTGTCTAATCAGCCGACGAAATCCCCAGCATTTTCTTTTCCACGAATCCCTAAGTCCATCATCATGGATATTGTCGAGGTTACCCTCGTCAGGGACACTGTTTTAGGATGGATAAAAGATCCAGTGTGGCACCACATCGTCCTAGGGGAAAGACCCAAAATGTGTCCATGAGATCTAAGATGATATCCCAAAAAGAAACTGGCAAATTGGATAAATAATATAATCAATATATAATTAACTTATGTAACCACCACCTATCAGAGGCTCCATTGCGGTGTCATTGCCGGTCACCGCTACAGTCTCTGCTGCAATACCATGATGCAGATCCGTGGAGAGGGATTTGGGAGGGGAGAAAAAGATATAAAGTTCGGGCTTTGTGGTGGACCACGCTAGCGAGACAACATTAACCCGTCAGCTGGGTGTCTTTGACCACTCTCTAGAGTTGTGACAAATTCATTCGGTGCTTTAATTGCGTGGCACAAGCGGTAATGCCACCATTACCCAAGCGAGCATGGTATAACGCCGCTCTTGTGTGCCACCTACCACGGCATCCAAATCCTCCTGTATCGTGTCTACCATGGTGTCTAAGTGGACGCCGCGACAAAATGGTGCCACGAAATCCCATCCGCCGCATAACAAACTTTTGCCGATTCTTTTGGCTTGTGTCGCCCCAAAAATCCGCTAGGTATGGGGGTATTTTTGTTGTGTTCCCCTAGCATTAACCGAAAGTAAAATGCACATAAACTTAAACATCAATGCCAATAGTTCAATATGAGATCATAAACACATCCAATTTCCAATAAACTTCAACCTTTGGACTTAATCGAAATAGCAATAATCAGTCATTGTGACCATTGACCAAATACAAAGTCATTAACCGAAGAAAATACATTAACATGATGATTAGCATTAATCCAGAAACATCACATCTCAATAGGCCCATTGGCATAACATCAAACTATAATTTTGGCCTAACTAGGGTTCTAATAGAGATTAAAACATGCTCTGATACCATTGTTAACTTTATTAGCTTTAAGCTAGTCAATGTTAGGATCTAAATCTCATATTAGAGCACCTTACGTATGCGGAAAAGTGTGGTACTAACCAGTTTCATAGGATGCCATTAGGGGATAGTCCATGGTGATGACTGTGGGCCATCTATGTGGTACTAACCAGTTTCATAGGATGCCATTAGGGGACAACCGATGGTGAGGACTGTGGGCCATCTGATGGCATGGTGGTAGTCGTGGAGGACCAACTGTAGGTCTCTGTCATCATCTAGAATGCCAGTACTGTCTTGTGGTGGTCGTCGGTCTTCTAGCCCTTCAGCACCACTTTAGGATCGGGTAGTTTATGTGGTTGGACACCGTGTTAGTTAGTCCCATGCAGGGGCTATATCTCCCTTTTATATTAGGTCATGGGGACTGGGGACCAGGACCAAAAGTTGGTTTTAGGAGGCCTCCGATCAAGGATCCCTCATTTGGTGAGACGTGGTGGACCAAGTCCTCTTTTATCTCTCTTGGTTTTTAGCCAAGATCAATCCAATAGGAAGGAGGTTCACACAACACTCTCGATTATAAGCCATTGCCGTGGCACAATTGCTTGACATTCACCGAACAGCCATGCCAACATATCTTTGTGTGATGGTCTCAATGACACCTACCAAGAGCAATCATGGTATTAATAGTAC
This sequence comes from Avena sativa, assembly GCA_916181665.1. NCBI lineage: Eukaryota > Viridiplantae > Streptophyta > Magnoliopsida > Poales > Poaceae > Avena > Avena sativa. The sequence goes on from OV702289.1 coordinate 623,252,160, forward strand.
TCCCTCTGTCCCAAAATAAGTGACATGGATTTGTCTAGATTCACATGTAGATACATGTGAATCTAGACAAATCCATGTCACTTATTTTGAAATGGAGAGAGTAGTACATTTTTAATTTCTTTTTTTGCTAAGCTAGGCTTTTTGTATTCATAGAAAAAATCACACTAGACATGCAATGATGCTAGTGAATAAGAACACTATGATCCTGTAGGATATCCTTGTTGAGATGGCCCGACGGGACATAGCTTTAATCAATCTGGCCATGAAAAAGACGAGGATGTATTATTGCCTGCAGCGAAGCTTCTGATCCTCCCGACTACATATTCCCCTTCGGTGATACCCACCCATTTGCATGCACCACCACTATTTCTCTAATATATTACTTTTCACATATTGGATTCGTCTCTTATGTTTTACGTCATTTTTAATGATTTTCTCCCTTTAATACCTTGTTGGATTTATCGAGAGAAACCATAAGGTGATACCGCACAGGGATGACACAACACCACCCAAGCCCATTCATGTCCAGTCGTTGGACATCAGCTTCAATCTATATTTTCTTAGCTTGCTGGTGTTTCAGGCAGTGGCGGACCCAGCTGAAATAGCAAGTGGGGGCCAAAGTGTGGGGACCAAACTGTTAGTCTATGTGGGGGCCTAACTTGTAAATTCTTGGGTTTCAAAGGGGGAATCCCAGAAATTGACTTGGGCCTAGGCCCCCACTCGGTACAACATAGGTCCTCCCCTGGTTTCAGGTCATGCTTGATCCTTTCCTCTTAAATTTTGTATTTCCACACTCAACCTTTATTTCAGCGAATTAGATCATTTTGTGAATAATCAGTTTGTGTTTCCTTGTTATTTAGTGTGGATCCATCTACTTTGAACCTGACTTTCAGATTAAGTACATGGTTTCCCATGGGAATAGTTGATGCATCTACTAGGTGGTGGAAAAATGCAATAAGAGAAATTGTATGCTTAAAACTAAGCTGAAGGATTTGTTGTCAAACTTCGTGCTTCTTACATGCTATTGTAAAGAAAATTCTGATGAAATTGTAAGTTTCAAACTTGTCAAACATAGTTGAATCCAGAATGATAGTTTGTTTCAGAGCAACATGAACTTTGCAACTATCTGCAACTCCACTACCAAATTCTCGTTTGGAAAAATGGTATAGTTTAGTTTTAGGTGTAGCTTTCAAAAAAGCAATTTTGCATGTCAGAAATTCAGGATGCGCTTATTATTGGGCACTTGCCAGATATATGTGTTCGAGAAAATTACATATGACCGGATTGATTACAATTCTTTCGTGTGCACATATTTCAATAAGGATTTTTTATTCCAGTTTATACAAAATTTTATTAATAGATATACTGTTTTTTGAAAGAATAAAAGATGCCTTTCTATCCTGTAGGTAAATTTGCATTCTAGTTTGTTACAAAATTGCCATGATTAAACTATTACCAACAGGATCCTATTTCCGCACACAAATTTCAATAAGTAATAAAGACATATGGGAAATTAATGAGGGGTACAAGCAACAGAGACATTTTTTCTGCAACAAAGACATTGGTATTTTAAAATTTTATCCAGATGCACTAGAAGATTCCATGATACGACTAATCAGGTTGAAATCTTAGAGGTGCTATAGGTAATATAGTTACTGGTACGGACATTCCGCTGGAAATCAGCTTCCGGGTTGGTTTAGAAAACATTAGGATTAATGTTTGATTGTGTTGTTGAAACAATCCACGTTTATATGGAGACGACCAGAGGTGCATCGTGAATGATCAAGCAATTTCAAGTCAACAAATAGTTAAACCATATCGTAAAGAAGATAAAACCGTCAGATGCTCGCCATGTACTTCCTCTGATATTTTAGCTTTTGTGAGACGCCTTTTGGTGCGTAGATTCGAAGTGAATCTATAAAAGCTAAAATATCTTATATTTTAAAACAGAGAGAGTCCTACCTAGAAATACATACCAGAATATGCGCCAGGAGCAGACAAACCCCATCTGAACTATGGGTCTATTTGGGTTTGAGCCAGAGCTGGCCAAACCAAAAAATTCGCAAGCCCATGACCCACAACTGTGGTTTGGTTTATCTGCAATTATTTGGCTATCCCCAGTCCGAATGGTGTGGTAATCTGTGTGTGGCTGATTTCTTTTGTGAAACCCAGTGCGAACGTAGACACTCATAAATGCGTACAAACATTCACCCTATGAACGTCTTCGAAAGACTGGGTCTAAGAGTGATCGGCGGGTCTTAAGATTGACGAAGTGACCGTAAACACCTCGCTGTCGACAGGAACATCACCTCTTACTGAAGAATATTTTATTTTTAATAAGACAATATAATGTTAAATCTGAGATTTAAACTCTTGTGGGCTACCATCCAAGCGGCTGATTCCTTCCCCAACAAATTGGTTGTCCTCGCAAGTTGGCAGGGCGCGCATGCCCTCCCTAACTACCGCTTTGCACGCAACCAAAAATCCTAAGGTCCCGTTTGGCTTCAAAGTATTTTTGAAGTATTTGGAGAATACTTCGGTTTCTGAAGAAACTTAAGTATTGAATACTTTAGGGTTTTTGGATCGAATAAATACCGTAGTTTTAAAACTGAAGTATTCTTCAAAAACGTGGTATTTTAAAAGTATTTGAGAAAGAGGTAAGACCCACTTTTTTCTAAAACTAAGAAAGGAGAAAAACTGTGGTATTGATTTGCCAGGCGCTAAAATACTTTGGTTTTAGAATACCTCGGTTTAGAAAATGCTAAGCTACCAAACGAAACCTAAGAGATTTATTTTCGGGAAAGTCCAAAGAGTGACACACACATGCAATTGCTTTTTTAACTAAATAATCGAAGGGCAGTGTGGAGACGGGTGACACATTCCTAGAATGAGTTTTGAAAGGTAACAACCATTATTACAAAACACACCTATAGTATCGTAAGGACCTTTAGTTCCGGATGCCAATTCGGGACTAAGGAATCGGGACTAGAGGTCAGACCTTTAGTCCCGTATGCCAATCCGGTCCTAAGGAATCGAGATTAGAGGTCCACCACGTGGCCCCGCGTCGTGCGCTGGGGTGGAGGACATTTAGTCCCGGTTCGTAACACGAACCAGAACTAAAGGTTCCCTGCCACGACAGGAGATGGATTTTAGGGTTTTGTGTTTTTCTTTTCATTTTGTGTTTTATGTTCAATTATTTTTCATTCCGTGTTTTCATTTCAGATAAGTTTTCGTATACATACACGACACTACTACATAGTACTTGTACACGTTGCTGCATATATAATATAATTTCTCTTACGAGCATACATACAAATATATACAATTTGGTATACGACTTTCAACCGGGTCCATAACCTGTCTATTTGATTACATAGAGATCCATTACATGGATGCTTTAGGGTCTATCTATAATGTATTCTCCGCATGGGTCTAAGACCTTGTTAACCAAAAATCCCGTCAATTCCTCTTAAATTGCTAGTAGGCGGTGCAGTGGTAGTAGCTTTTCGCGCAGAGCTTCCAACTAAAAAGAAGAAAATCAATATGAATATATCAATTATCATAAAAATATGAATGGAACTCAACACAAATCATGATAATAAAAATAAATTATGAATATATTGTTTACGTACTTGAACAAATTTCCCTTTCTGCTCAGTAGTGCAACTGCGAATGAACTCGCAAACATAATATCCACATAGATTAGTTTCTTGTGGCTGCCTCGAGCACATTTCAAGAATAGAATTCAATCAAACAATAATCAAACATGCATGATAATTATATTGAAACTAGAATTAAAGAGATGTGCGGACCTAACTCGTACTACTTACCGGTAGCGATTTATAAATCAGCTCCTCACGCCATTTCCTCGCAAAAAAAGCTCCTCACGCCATTGACCGCGGTCCGCACTCTTGAGCTATGTCCAAACACTGCCTAACAAAGAAAATGAATGAATGCATTAATAATTACTTCATATCTCAGAAATTGAACGAAAGAGACCGATATTGTGTGATAATGATTGAAATTACTTATTGAGCATTTTGATCATGATGCGGTACTCTTCCATGTCCACTTTGGATGAGTCCATTACATGAACTCTTCCAAGTCAACAGAAATGTTTAGAAGAATCTGGTGGAAGCTGCACAGGGTTTATATATATACATCAGTAACTCATCATTTACACTTAACATCGAGTAATCAAAAGTTAATGTGCACAAGATAGAAACACTCTCACCCGAAGTAGTAAGAAAATATTATTTTCTTACAGAAATGCTGCTTTTGGAAAAACCGGAGCAAGTTACGCTCCATGTCCACAGGCTTCATCTTTAGCATAGCTTCATTAACACGATTTGGGTCAATGAAACCAAATCCATGGATTCCCTTTTTTACATTCAAGAATATTCATTCTGCATCATAGCGTACACAAGAATATAGTGAGGATAATTACCGGCAATAAATTGAACAAGCTGAGCTAGATACTTATTAATTATATAAATAAATTAATCACTTACAGACAATAGCAACTGAGGATAGATTGTCGAGCTCCCTTTGATTGAATAACTGGAAGATTCTAGAAAGTTCAACATGGACCTCGTCTTTAATAAAGTAATGCTCCTCTCTAACTTTCGCTATGATCCATCCTTGCCCTTTTTTGCGGCTTTCATATACCATGCATGCAATTGTCGCATTTTTATTGGAAGATCCCAGAGTGTCTCAGAACTGACCAGAGGCTGCCCGTGGACATATTGTCGTGCTATAGGAGCCGTGGGGGACCAACACTGCCAAGTATGTCATCAAGCGACATATTACATTGCTCGGCCAATGCCATAGCTGTTTCCATATCCATAGGTTCTCCCCCATATAGTTGTTGTTCGGGTAACACCTGGAGCGAGGGAAACGAATGTTTTTCTTGTTCTCCGAGCTGGGGAACGTCTTTTTAGCGCTTCGTTTACCACTTCTTCTCTTCTATTTCACTGTCTTCACAAGACAGTGTGTATAGTCATTTGGCGCATTTATCTACGTTTGGGATGGATGCTTCAGAAGTTTCCTAAAGTGCTCCTTGACAGACGGATCTACTAGGACCTCTGGCTTGGGTTGTTTCTATTTTAAAAGGCATCCACTTCGACATCTACGACCGCCTTGGTCTCCTCATCAGTCAAGTCGTAAGCCCTCTTGGGAGGAGCCGGTGGTACTCTTGGGAGGGGCGGGAACTTTTGCTATTGCTTATGCCTCGATGAAGCGGTGGTTATCTTCCGCTTCTGGCCCTTAGTGGGTGGAGGCGGCTGTGGCGCCGTAGATCGAGATGGACTAGCGTTGTGGTCCTTCTCAAGGAGGGGTGGACTTGGAGGTGGTGGACTTCTACTATGAGGAGGCGGTGGACTCGGAGGAGACGGTGGCCTTGGAGGTGATGGATTGCTTCTCGGTGGAGACGGTGGCCTTGGCGTCGAGCCTGGAAACTTGATGTATTCCTTTTTCCAAAGAATGAAGCCACTCCTGACTTCTCCCAGTGTCATCTCCCCTTCACCTCCAAGGAAGTCAAGCTACAGTGACTGAAATATCGGTAGAACTTCATCCACACCGACACGAGCATAGCCAGCTGGAATCGTATTGCAATGGTAGGTCGCTCCCGGTGCAGAAGGTAAAGCAAAGCCGATCGCCACCTTCATAGATAGGTTCTTCAGTTCAACATGCAGCTCACAACTAGTCTTCTCCTTGATTGCATCCATGGGATACACATCCATCGTTGCATCATTATCCTAGACCTCCGTGGAAGACACACTGCTTTTCCGTTGAGATGAGCCAGCTGTACTATCGAGTGCAGGATCTTGCTGCTGTCGGGCTCCTCTAAGTTCATTAATCTGCTCCTCCTGCTGGTGCAACCGGGATTCAACCCTCGCCAACCGCTCTGCCTCCTCCGCTTGTCGCCACTTTGTTTTTCTCTCTTGGCTTCTGTAAGTGTCAATGTCCTCGAGAAACCCAATAGCCCATGGATAAGAAGGTCCAAAGCCTCTTGTTCGTCCGACCTTTTTAGGATTCCCTAGGGCCTTTGTTAGCTCATCGTTCTCTTTGTCGGAAACGAACTTTCCCTTTTGAACCTCTTTCATCACTTCAATAAGTGCATCTTTGGGTGCAACAATTTCTTTGTTTGCAACAATCTCCCCTATTTTCCGGGTCATATGATCCCCCATGCCCAAGTATCCAATTTTGAGACCTTAAGGGCCAACCACTTGTAACTAGAGCGACCCCTTTAGCCGCCAGGTCAGCCTCAGTTTTATCCCACTTGGGCACGACACTCCTGTAGCCACCTGTCCCCATATGATGGTGATATTTTTTAGAAGCATTTAGCTTATTCTTTTCCGACCTTGCCTTAGCTGGTTGCGATTGCTTGTATTCCAGAAATTTTGCCCAGTTATCGTGCTGATTCTCTAGTGGGCTAGTGAATTGAGGAGATTTTTTCTCCTTCAAATAGTATTAGTATAATCTTTTCTTCCAGTCCTTTAATTGTGTGCCAATCTTATTAAGAGCCCACTCCTTGACTTTCAACCTCATTTTCTGTGTGATCTCATCTATCGACAAGACTGGTAGGGTGAAATGTGTCATCAGAGAATTCCAAAGACAATCTTTGGCTCTTTGTCGACAAAACTAGCTCCAGCTTGATCCCTTTTCTTTCCTGGCTTATTCCACATCTGAGTGGTGATCAGGATGGTGTCCCTAACAATCACCCCACATTGATTTATAAATGCATTGACGCTCTCTATGGGCTCCAATGGTTGACCCAGTTTAGAGACAAGGTCAATAGTGAAACGAACATCAGCGGCCAACTTTTTGGCCGGGCCTCGTTTAGTTGCAGAAGTGGAGCCTGATGCGGAGGTCTAAGAGAAGAAACATTCGTCATTATATATATACGAAGCAATTAATGCATCTACTAGTGATCGTCAGAGGATTTATATACCTCGCCATGGTCTCCACCATCATCTCCACCATGGTCTTCACCATCGTCTCCACCATCGTCTCCTCTAGACAAATTTAGATACTGGGAGCCATCATCTCCACCATCGTCTGCTCCATCATATTTATTATAACCTCCAGTACCCTCATTTATCATGTTGAGCACCACCTCTTAATTTTCTCTATCGTCCATGCCTTAACTAATACAGTAGATAAAACAAATTTGCATTAAGTAAAAGAATATTACAATTGCGATGACTCAGATACAGATAATGCAAAAATAACATAAGATAAAGTACAATAATACATCTCGGATAATCCAGATAATGCAACAATAACATAAGATAAAGTACAATAATACATCTCGGATAATCCAGATAATGCAACAATAACACAAGATAAAGTACATCTCGCTCATAACAAACTAGAAGTCGACCACCAGGTCCTGAGCAGCGGGACATGTACACCCAGAGATAAGGAACCATCACCAGAGAATAGCTCGGGTGAGATCCGTGAAGAACCTGCCACATATTGGAGAACCTGATCTCCAAAATAGCCATATATCAATGGACGTGCTCGTCCTCCTCCCTGACACGATGATGTACCACCTCCTCTGGGGCCGGCTCCCTCTACACCGCTCCTGGACCACGCGACCGTCACGAAAGAAGCTCCGGGTCGACGACGATACCCGTATTCCTCACCAAGCTACGAGTCTCGGCAGGTAGCACCTCCAGTGCCAGCCCGGTGGAGCCTAGGCTCGGACATCCCCGGACCCGGTGGAGCCCAGTACTCCGTCGTTGCCTCCGAGTGGACGACGAGGATGTGTCATAACTAAATCATAACATAAATAATCATAAAACATAAACACTAATTTAAACCCCTAAACTAAATCATAATCTAAACCCCAGCCCTAAACTAAATCATAAAACCTCAGCACACTATACATATCTCTAAAATCCATCGATGACAAACTAAATCCCTAAACACTAACTAAAGTGGTCTTCGGCTGTTTGTTCGACGACAAGGTCTTCTCATCATCAATGTATCTCTACCATGTACTATTTGCTACTATAAATATATCGTGGTATTGATTGTCAAAAAACTAAATCACTAAGTATTTCCCTAACACTAACCCTAAACCTAACACTAACTAAACTAAACCTAATTAACTAAGTATTTGCCCTAACACTAACTAACCCTAACTAGCTAACTAAGTAATTGCCCTAACACTAACTAACCCCTAAAACTACCACTAACTAAACTAATAAACCTAATTAACTAATTAAACTAATAAAAATATAATTAACCTAAACTAATTAGATCAAGAGAGCTCACCTGCAAGGGCAGCGGAGGGCATGGCACGGCGGGACGGACGCAGGAGGCGGCGAGCTCCTCCTCGGCGGGTGGCGATGTGATCTCCTCCTTGGTGTGGCGGGATGGATGGCGCGGGCGGCGGCGCGCTCCTTGATGGAATGAGTTCCTGCACCAATAACAGGGTTATTATAGTACTTGTAGAAGCAAATATTTAAAGAGTTTGTCCTGATGGGAGCTCGGCGAACACGACCCCGCAGCCATGTTGTAAATGCGGCCACATTTGCACCCAAACCGTGGTTTGGAAATATCCTATTCTATAAGTTTCTAGGATAAATGAATTTAAGATGTTTTGTAATAACTACTACTAGGACCGGAAGAAAAATAGAACAAAACTAAAACTGAAAAGAGGTGAATGCAATGAGATGAAATATTAATGCTACGATTCCTCAAGTAATGTTGTGTATACCGATGTGCATGATAAGTGCTTATGGAATAGCTATTAACTATAATTGTGTCGGTCCCTCATATACCGTTATCTCCCACCATTGCTATGTGGCAACTAGACAACTCAATTGTCCACACCATCTTCAGACATGGGTCATCTCGTAAGAGAATAGTGTATTAAGGTAACAAGACCAATCAAGGTAAACTAGAGAAAAGTCATTAAGTTCTATGGACAACCGTACTCCTAAGCAAGTGTGATAATCACAAGATATCCCATCTGTCACTTTGGAGTTAAGCAATTCGCAACACTATACCTATCTATATCATGAGTGATCTTGAGGGAACTCTGGGCGGTGCATCCTAAGGTGCTATTGCCTCCGCAAATCACTTATAGAAAATAGCCTATTAGTTCTACCCATGGACTTGTCATGCACCCATGGAAGAGTATAGCCTAATGATAAGTTTTGTGACACTCCGTGAATCCCTAGTAAACTCCTCAACAATGGATGAAAGTCTCCAATCACTAGAATAATATCATGAATAGAACAATGTAAAGATAAAGCACAAACATATTAATTAACAATAACACACCACACTTCAATTACTCAAATCATCATAACATTAATAAAAGGGGGTTCAAGCCATGTTACAACCCATCACGGAGATCATGATGGGGAAGGATGAAGGAGTAGCAGCGATGGAGATGGTGATGACGGCGCGGTGATGGTGGCGTCCTCCTTCTCCTCTTCTTGCTTGGATGTCTTGATGGTGTTGATAGAGATCTGGATCTTGGTGGAGCTGTAGAGGCTATGGAGGCGGCACGGCGGAACGGCACCGCCGTGGAGGCGGTAGATGGGATCTAGATCTTGTATATGGTGTATGGTGGCTTCCTTCTCTCCTCCCTCCTTTATATAGGCCTTGGGGGTTCCCTAGGGTTCCCCTAATACTGCCATATGACTTAGGGAAGGTTCTGGCGCCTCCGGAGGGCGAACTCCCGTCATTTGCAACCTTTTTGGCAACTATACGGTGGGAGCTATACAGCCGAAATTATTGCTCCCGCCGTATAGTTGGTCGTCAAACCATCAGTACTCTTTAGTATTTTTGTCGCCATTTCTTCATATGAACTCCGTTTTGAGTGTTCTTGGGCTCGTTGAATTCGTATCGTCAAGGGATAAAACCCTATGGTCTTGGATCTTTATTTTGAGAAGTTGGAAAAATTAACTTTTCCAACACCTCAAATGGCTAAGTATGGTCCCTACACCTCCTCCATACTATGCTCTCTTTGTTCCTTTTGCCTTTGTTTTATCCATAATCATCATAAACACCTACACACATGTCAAAGACAAGGAAGAGGTATAAAATTATACCTAAACTACTAAATGTGCAAAGCTCATATTAAATTTAATAAAAACAAGTAATCATGTATATAATGCATAGCAATAGTTAGATGGAGCATGATATGATAGGAAAATGACACAATTTATATTGCTAAAATTGTTGTATTATCACAACCATCACTCCTCCATGGGGGCGGGCAGCGGCGAGCTTCTCCTCGGGCGCGGGCGATGGCGAGATCCTCCTCGGCGCGACAAGCTCCTCCTCGATGTTGCGGTTTGTTGGGAAGAAGATGAACTGGGGCTCTCCGGTTCGTATCTGGAACCGGGGTGGAGGAGGAGGGTATTTATACACCCACCCTTTAGCCCCGGTTTGTAATATAAACTGGGACTAAAGGGTACCATTTAGTCCCGGTTTGTATTACAAATCGGGGCTAAAGGGTTTTTCGTTCGCCGCCCCGGTTTGTTTTACAAACCGGGGCTAAAGGTGCCCTTTAGTCCCGGTTTTTGTTACAAACCAGGGCTAAAGGGTTTTTTTGGCGCCAAAATGAATGTGGTGTATAATTTTGGCTCCACATTCTCATAGCTGTCAAGCCATGATTTCCCGCCATTTCCCCCGCTTCCCGCCATGTTTTCCCGATATTTCCCTCTATATCTAGGCCGGTCGCCATTGCCTTCTACACATCCACACCTTCCTCTCTTACAACAATGGACACCACTTACTGGGCCTTTATGACCCTCGAGGAGACCGAGGTGATGTGCGCCTCTAGCTACCCATGCCCACCGGGTACTGGCTGGATGCTTAGTGTTGGAGGGGTTCCTGTCCCTCCTGTGCCCCAAGGTTCTGCCCACCAAGCGGCCATCACGAACCACTTCTACCTCGAGCTCATGCTAGAGAAGCGGATGGATCCCCATTGGGATCCCAACAACTACGACACCTGGAATGCCTTCTTCGCAAACCGATAGGAAAGGGAGCTCGCCAGGTATGAGGGTGACGGCCTGCCCCCAGTGAACCACAATGTAGCTGGCCAACACCTGTGGTGGGCGAACCGGACTATCACTAGCATGATGCGCTACATCACCATGGGAGATCATCCTCGCCTAAGGTACCCGCACTTACACTAGCCGCAGAGCCACAAGAATGGTGGCGATGGTGAAGGCCGAGGGCATAACGACGTCATCATCCGGGAGCCTCCTCCCCTGCACGTCATGAATCTAAGGCTGGAGTGGAAGGTGCCCCCTCCCCCGTTCCCCCGTGCACAAGCCGGGGAAGGGCTGAGGATCCAGCCACGTGCTACGAGAGACGACGATGACGATTCCGAAGACGACCCTGAAGTTGCGTACTATCGGGCTAGACATGATTATGACTATTTTTTATGTTTTAATATTAATAAATGTCTTTGGTGTTGGCCACAACAAGTTGCAATACTACCTATTGAGATCAAGACAGTTCATATGCATATATATATAAGCAGATCACTAAAAAATAAAGGTTTAATATTATACATCACCAACATCCACACATCTCTAGTGTTGGGGTTTTCTTCTAATCCGTAACCATGGAGCATCTTCCTTACTTAACGGGATGCTTGGGTCATCCTTCACTGGGAAGGGTAGAATTTCATGAAACTTATCATAATCTTCTAACATGTCTGTCTTATCCTCTACCCCCATGATGTTTCTTTTCACTTAAAGAACTATGTGGTGCTTTGGCTCATCGTATACTGTATTCTTTTGCTCATCTTTCCTTTTTCTCGGTTTGGTAGACATGTTCTTCACATAAAAAACCTGAGCCACATCATTGGCTAGGACAAATGGTTCATCTCTATATACAAGATTGTTGAGATCCACTATTGTCATTCCGTATTTCTTGTCTACCTCAACCCCGCCTCCTGTCAGCTTGACCCATTTGCACTGAAACAAAGGGACCTTAACCTAAGGTCCATAGTCAAGTTCCCATATCTCCTGTATGTAACCATAATATGTGTCCTTGTTCCCATTCTCGTCCGTTGCATCAAATCGGACACCACTTTTTTGGTTGGTGATCTTTTTATCTAGGGTGATCATGTAAAATGTATTCCCATTTATCTCGTACCCTTGGAAAGTCAATATATTCAAAGATGGTGACCTAGCCAACAAGTATAGCTAATCTCCAATAGTGATGTCATTCATGAGATGTGTCTGCAACCAACCTCCGAAAGTCTTCATGTGTTCATCGCTAATCCAGCAGTCAGGCTTTCCTGGGTTGTCTATTGGGTCCACAGCATAGAAAACAAAAAATTTCCTACGGTGTGAACTACACGCCAAGATCTATCTACTAGGTACAAAGCAACGGGTGGACATACATCCAACGAGAACTTACCCTCGTAGACAACGAGCTTTGTTAACGAGTAGGAACTCATGGTTGATGTAGTCGTACACTTGCCGATCTCAAGATCGTGATGAAGTCTAGCATGTCCGGCTCCAGCACGTCCATCAGATCCAGCTCCAGCACCACCAAGTCCAGCACCGCAAAGCAGCGGTGCATCCGTGATCACACACACGTCCGGTACCCCGACAACCTCCATCCCTCGCTCTAGCAAAGCAGCGGAAGCAGCAACTCCTTTCCAGATAAAGCCACCGGGAACATGTATCTCGCTAATCCGAGACCATGGGGGAATAATACTAGAGGGGGAGAGAGATCCTTCACAAGGAGGTGTGTGTGAGAAGTGAGGAGGGGGTAGCCTTTTATAGGAGGAGGGGGGTGCCCCTCCTTCATGGCCGGTGCATGGAGGAGGTGACCCTTCACCTCCTCCATTCATGTGGTGGTAACTCCCTCCACATAAATTTGCCCCTTCACATTCTCTTTTAAAGTCTCCACTTTAAATGCATTAAATTTCTCCAAATTTAATGCTCTCTCATTTAATAAAACTCTTTTATTATTTTTATTCAGAATTTTGTTAATTACTTTAATTAACAAACATTCATATAAAACCCCCTGCAACATTTCAATATTACATGCAGAACCAATTTCACCCGAAACAGTTTCGGTGTCTATTGAAATAATTCCAGCGCTTTCTTAAATCTTTATCTGAAACATATTTGCTCCAAATGGTGTCGGTATCCCTTAAGTGTGTCACCCTATGGTTCGCGAATAATGCAGACATGATCGAGACCCCTCTCCGATCAATAATCAGCAGTTGGACCTAGAGATCCATAACGACTCCTACACATTCAACGATGACTTCTATGATCGTGAGAACCTTTAACGCTAGTAACTAAATCCCTTTGTCCCACGATATATTACATGTACGAGATTCGATCATCGGTATCTCCATACCTAGTTTGATCTCGTTACCGACATGTACTCTTTTCTCGTTCCCGTGATATAACATTCTAGTGATCACATCACTTGCTTGCAAGCTATTTCAATGTGATATCACCGAGAGGGCCCAGAGAATATCTATCCGTCATCTGGATTGACAAATTCCACTCTTGATCCATGAGCCTCAACATAACACCTTCGTAGTACTGAACCCATCTTTATAGTCACCCTGTTACGGTGTGACGTTTGATGTTATCAAGATACTCTTCCGGTGTTAGCAATTAACATGATCTCATGGTCTAAGGATAAAGATTACTGCGTATGATGTTATAGCAACATAAACATAATGACTTGATCGTAATGCTATACTTCGGATGAATGTTCATCACATCATTCCACCAATGGTGTGACCTTGTTATTAACAACATCCAATGTCCATGATCAGGAAACCTTGATCATCTTATTAATCAACAAGCTAGTCTATAAGAGAGGCATGACTAGGAACCCTTTTTGTTTATTAAACACACATGTATTGGTGTTTCCGAATCAATACAATTCTAGCATGTAAAATAAACATTTATCATAAACATGAAATAAGATAATAACCACTTTATTATTGCCTCTCGGGCATATTCCCTTCAGTCTCCCACTTGCACTAGAGTCAATACTCTAGTTTGAAAAACTTTGCACATTGAACACCTATGGATTTCTGGTGTTGCATATACGCTATTGCTAGTGGTTAACATAATCTCCGGATGTGACAGTTTCAGATCCGTGTGTATTTGCATGTCTTTGCGTCTCTACGCATCACTCATTCTCAAATGAGATGGCATTGTATAAATTTGGTCCTCTGGTGAGACCTTTAGTTCGTTCGGCTCAAAATATGTTGATATTATTGTCACACAATATATCTTCATAGTATTAGCCCACTTTGAACCACACCTAGTTTGATAACAAACTACTTAACACAAATACCCTCCTTTGCTGCTACTATAGCAGTCATATACTTAGCCTTTTGTTGTAGTATCCGTCACAGTGTCTCAACTTTGGAACTCATCTAAATCCATCATGGAACATCCTTTCCATTACATTGTGCCACCCATAGTCTAAATTGAGATAAATTTAATTTGTATCTTGTGACAAAACTAGTATCAATGTAACACTTTACAATGAACTACCTTTAACTATTTGTCACTTATACATGATATATTCTTAGTTCTTCCAAAGCTCATAGGAATATCTTTACTATTGTCCAATGATCATCTTATGAATCATTCTAGTATATGCTCATAACATTTAGAGCATAGGACATTCTGGATATATACATATCATGGTATAATCAATCAGAATCTTCATGTGATTTTACTCACCACGTGTTGAAACACTTGAATCTGAATACAATTCTTTCCATGCAGCAAGAACCTTTCTTGTTGTTTCCATATTGAACCCTTTCAATATCTCATATTGAACCCTTTCAATATCTTATATATGTATGTCTGGCACAACCATATTAGCGCCTTAATCTATCCATATAGATATTGATGCCTAATATTCTGGGTTTGCCCAAGTCTTTCATCGAAATCTTATTTTAATGAAATCCTTAACTTGTGTCAATTCAAGATACATCATTTCCAATCAACAATATGTCCTCTACATAATGTATTAGAAATATGTCTCAGCGCTCCCACTTAATTTCTTGCAAATGCAAGCATCTTCATCATCTCCGATGAACTTAAACTCTTTTAACAGTTTCATCATGGTGAAGATTCCAACTCCGCTATGATTACTTCAACTATTGAGGTTTACATGCCCTTTTAGCACCCTTTGAATTAACAAAACCCTTTGGACCATGTCATGTACATGTCCTAGGTTACCGTTCTATTAGAAGAACCTTGTTTTGTTTATTCAACTACCATATAACAAATTATATATAGTGGTTGCTACATTAATCCGTCAAGACTATATATCGCTATGAAAGATCAAATCTTGTCATAGTCAACTCCTTGAACATTGTCGTAAAATTCTTTCCGACATGTCGACTATTTCATAGATGTTAAACATCCATGTCTTATTTCTTTATAGATCCAAACATGGCCGATAGGCTCACGCCTTTCCGGAGGGTCTTCCAAGTTTAGAAACTTGTTTTCTCGTGTATGGATACTATCACGGATTCTATGACTTCTAGTCATTTTATGGAGTCAGGGCCCATCATCGCTTCTTTGCGTGTAGTCGGTTCATCATTGTCAAAACAATAACGACTTGCTTATCAAATATAACTATTTGATTCTTACCGACCCACACGGTTCTATAGGAACTCTAATCTTCAAGATCACACCTTTTGTAATCACGAGAGCCATGAGCATTGTGGCCGCCATCGGGACACTTTCCGGCGCTGCGCTACTTAGCACATATAGCTAAGGTTCAACAACCTTATCAAAGTTGTATTGTCCTCCCACTTAACTTTTCACGAAAAATTCCTTCTCAAGAAACTTAAGTTCCAAGTAACAAACTCTTTTGTCCTCGGCGTTATGGAGAAATTCCCAACAAATTCTTTGGGATAACCTACAAAGACGTGCTTATCTGACTTTGGTTGTAAACATTTTACTTATGCATAGCATACCAAAATTTAAGAAAAGACAATTCGGGTTTTATCCCAAACCATAACTCATATGGTGTCATTTCAACGGATCACGATGGTGCTCTTTTCAGTCTAAAAGCGGTAGTCTCTAAAGCTTCAATCCTTAAAACATAATGGCAGTTTTATAAATGACACCCTTGATCTTACCATGTCAAACATGGTTTGATTTTATCTCTTGAATATGCCATACTCCTATGGTTTATCGGGAAACACAAATCATGGAACAATTCCTCAAGTCTTAAGTGTTTTTGCTAAACATGTAACTCAAATATCTTCCTTTATGATCGAATCATAAACTCTTTATTTTCTTGTTACAATGATTTTTCACTTCATCTTGAAAGTCTTTGAACAATTTTCAAATGTTTCATACTTCTTCCTTATTAAGTAAATATACAGATATATTCACTCAAATTTTTGGAGAAAGCATATGAAGCAAAAAAGATCCATCGCATATGGCTACACATAATGGACTATGCACATCAGCATGCACAATTTCCAATAAGCTAGTCATCCGTTCCTCTCTGGCCTATGGACGGAGTTTCAATTATCTCGAGGAAAGTCTCACATGCGTCAATTGATCAAAATCAAAGACTCCAAAAATCCATCAACATGGAGTTTCTTCATGTTTTCTTTCAAATATAATTTAAACAGCGATGTCACTTCATAAGTGATCTTTCAATCATTTGTCTTGCGACATTTTAGCAATAATGTTTATGGATGTGATTTCTCCAACTAGACTTGTAAAAGTTCATCCATCCTTTATGGAATACGGTAATTAATTGAACAACCATTGTTCTCATGATACCGGAACAAAATAACAATTATTTAAACAAATCTTGAAGGCTTGGTTTGATGACAACGAAAAACACAATAACACTTTATTTGTTTTCGATGAACATCATCACTCATTCTTTTGCTGGTTACTTAGGCCATTGTAGTTCATGAATTGCGTCGTCTTGTATGACACTTCATACCAACCAATTCGGTATCCAATACCTAAGAACCACATTGTTTAACAAGCAAGGAATATAGCCATAACATGTATATCTTCTATATACCTAAGTTGGACATCTCCAACCTTTTATTTTCTGCCAAATATTTTATAGATTCTCTTTCAGCAATTCCTTTTCTTTTAAAAGAATCTATCAACATCAATAGTGGTGTCATCAACGTGACACATGGTACAAAGCGTATATAGTCAAATACTAATACCTTTGGACTTGCACTTTGAAGTGGATCACCATCATCAAATGTTTGGTGTTCTTTCAAAAATCCATTCTTTAGTAATCTATTAGTGTAGTAAACATTTTACTTACATCTTCTATTCATCCTTATCATGATAACTTTCATGATCAAGCTACTATAGCCTATAAGGAAGAATCGCGAGTATTATATCAGTTCCCAAAACCTTTTTGGTAGATTCGGATGCCTAGCATCTCCATCCTTCACAAATTCTCATACAATATGAGAACATATATTTTGCTAAATTATACTCTATCATAATGCAACCAAAAAACATTGTTTCAGATATCACAATATCTTTCACACATGATGGTTTCTGAAACAATTTTCAGCTCCAATATAATCTTGATATTAAAACAACTTTTTGAATATCAATAATCATGGAGGCAAACATGATACTTTAGATACTAACATTGGAATTCTTACTCTTGATTTAATACTACTTATTAAACTTCATGGAGTAAATAGAGTTTGCTGAAAGTTTGCAATAGGACTTATAAACATTAAATTGACATTCGAAACAATACGATACCAGTTCGTAAAGTAAATATCTAGAATTCTATAGTTCTATTATCTCAAATAAAAACTAAGCATAAGGTAGAAAACGAATGCCAATGACTAAAACAAACTATGCAAATTCACTTTGATTTAATTTATGACAAATTTGGTTCGACTAATCCCTCGTGCCTTTTTGGTGATTACATTAACCAAATCCACTACACCTAGTCCGATCATCACGTGAGTTGATGTAGCTTCAAAGGCGAGCATCTATATGGGCATCATATCAACTATATGACTCATGCTTAACCTTTCGGTCCGTCTTCCGAGGCCATGTCTGTACATGCTAGGCTCGCCAAGTAAGAACCTTAGTATTCGCGTGTGTAAAACTGTCTTACACTCGTTCCTATGAAAGCATAGATTCGAGTACACCCGATCATCACGTGATGTCTCGAAACACGATCCACAGAACGGTGCATACTTAAGGAAGAACACATTTTTATCTTGATATCTAAAAGAGGGATCATCTTATAATGCTACAGAAAGCGCCAAACTAGTAGTATAAGATGCTAACATCTAATGTGTAAAGTGAGATGATATGGTCCATGCATTTGATCTCTATCATTTGCATCGTGGTATGATCTCTATCATTCCTTTGTGTGTAAGGCCAAGGTCTATGGAACTTACACGTTGAATGTGTTGTAAGAGTATCTGTCATACATCTACTTACAACAATACCATATCAATACACTAGCCCAGCAACGATCGAAACTAGACGCCTCTAATTTATCAATTGTATGTTTTACGTGGCTTAGGGCTTTCGGCGATAGAACCGTTCTCACCTACGAACATGAACCACAACGAGGATAACTAAGTTATTAGCAACTCGTTGTAAATCAGATATTGACTATAGTAGGAGAGACAGATACCCTCTAGCCACTTATGCAAAACAAGTTGCATGTCAGTCGTGGAACCGGTCTCATGTACGGTGACATGTAAGGTTGGTCCGGGCCGCTTCATCCCACTATGCCACCAATATCAAAAATACATAGAAGATGCAATAACATGATCATCATCGCCCACATATCAACATATGTGTACTACCCGTGTTAAGCACCTACGCATAGATCAGGCTCTGCTACCACTGTTGGGTCCGCAGCATAGAAAACAAAAATTTTTCTACGGTGTGAACTACACGCCAAGATCTATCTACTAGGTACAAAGCAACGGGTGGACATACATCCAACGAGAACTTACCCTCGTAGACAACGAGCTTTGTTAACGAGTAGGAACTCGTGGTTGATGTAGTTGTACACTTGCCGATCTCAAGATCTTGATGAAGTCCAGCAGGTCCGGCTCCAGCACGTCCATCAGATCCAGCTCCAGCACCACCAAGTCCAGCACCGCAAAGCAGCGGTGCATCCGTGATCGCACACACGTTCGGTACCCCGACAACCTCCATCCCTCGCTCCAGCATAGCAGCGGAAGCAACAACTCCTTTCCAGATAAAGCCACCGGGAACATGTATCTCGCTAATCCGAGACCATGGGGGAATAATACTAGAGGGGGAGAGAGATCCTTCACAAGGAGGTGTGTGTGAGAAGTGAGGAGGGGGTGGCCTTTTATAGGAGGAGGGGGGTGCCCCTCCTTCATGGCCGGCGCATGGAGGAGGTGACCCTTCACCTCCTCCATTCATGTGGTGGTAACTCCCGCCACATAAATTTGCCCCTTCACATTCTCTTTTAAAGTCTCCACTTTAAATGCATTAAATTTCTGCTCTCTCATTTAATAAAACTCTTTTATTATTTTTATTCAGAATTTTGTTAATTACTTTAATTAACAAACATTCACATAAAACCCCCTGCAACATTTCAATATTACATGCAGAACCAATTTCACCCGAAACAGTTTCGGTGTCTATTGAAATAATTCCAGCGCTTTCTTAAATCTTTATCTGAAACATATTTGCTCCAAATGGTGTCGGTATCCCTTAAGTGTGTCACCCTATGGTTCGCGAATAATGCAGACATGATCGAGACCCCTCTCCGATCAATAATCAGCAGTTGGACCTAGAGATCCATAACGACTCCTACACATTCAACGATGACTTCTATGATCGTGAGAACCTTTAACGCTAGTAACTAAATCCCTTTGTCCCACGATATATTACATGTACGAGATTCGATCATCGGTATCTCCATACCTAGTTTGATCTCGTTATCGACATGTACTCTTTTCTCGTTCCCGTGATATAACATTCTAGTGATCACATCACTTGCTTTCAAGCTATTTCAATGTGATATCACCGAGAGGGCCCAGAGAATATCTATCCGTCATCTGGATTGACAAATTCCACTCTTGATCCATGAGCCTCAACATAACACCTTTGTAGTACTGAACCCATCTTTATAGTCACCCTGTTACGGTGTGACGTTTGATGTTATCAAGATACTCTTCCGGTGTTAGCAATTAACATGATCTCATGGTCTAAGGATAAAGATTACTGCGTATGATGTTATAGCAATATAAACATAATGACTTGATCGTAATGCTATACTTCGGATGAATGTTCATCACATCATTCCACCAATGGTGTGACCTTGTTATTAACAACTTCCAATGTCCATGATCAGGAAACCTTGATCATCTTGTTAATCAACAAGCTAGTCTATAAGAGAGGCATGACTAGGAACCCTTTTTGTTTATTAAACACACATGTATTGATGTTTCCGAATCAATAAAATTCTAGCATGTAAAATAAACATTTATCATAAACATGGAATAAGATAATAACCACTTTATTATTGCCTCTCGGGCATATTCCCTTCAGTTGGAGCATACAACATTCTTGTGTTCCTTGATCTACGAAGCCACCAAGGTGGAACTTTGTAGAACTGTGTAGTGTGCTTTAGTAAGAGAATGCCCATCCATACATATCCTTGCTTTCTTTCCTAGCGTGCCTTTTCCACTCAGTCTACCCTCATGCCGTGATTCAGGAACACCGATGGGCTTAAGGTCAGTAATAAAGTCAACACAAAACTCAATGACCTTCTCTGTTCCATATCCCTTGGAGATGCTTCCTTCTGGCCTAGCACAGTTATGAACATATTTCTAAGACTCCCATGAACCTCTCAAAGGGGAACATATTGTGTAGAAATACATGACCGATAATTTTAATCTCTTCTACTAGGTGAACTAGGAGGTATGTCATAATATTGAAGAAGGATGGCGGGAACACCATCTCGAAGATGACAAGACATTGGACCACATCTTTCTGTAACCTTGGTAGACTAGCTAGATTGATTACTGATGAGTGCATATTTGCATCATGTTTTACATTATTATTTTGCATTGTAGATGTAGGATCTTGGTATTTTACGGCGCTCGTGCGCACATTTTATGTCTGTTTTCACCAGGATCAGGACAGATGATGGATCCAATGGATA
This sequence comes from Avena sativa, assembly GCA_916181665.1. NCBI lineage: Eukaryota > Viridiplantae > Streptophyta > Magnoliopsida > Poales > Poaceae > Avena > Avena sativa. Next base: position 623,273,328 of record OV702289.1, read on the forward strand.
TAATTCTTGGAGCAGTTGTACTAAGGAGAAAAGGAGCAAAAAACAACGTAAATCACTTATTTGGGAAATATTAATAATACTAGAAGGAAACCAGAAGCGAACAAAGGAGATAGAGGGTTCAACGACCAACTATACGACCGGAATAAAATTGTCGGGTGTATAGTTCCGGCCGTATAGTTGGCGCCGCCTCCGCCTCCTCAAATAGTTTCACCCAGTGCAACTGGATCAGAGAGACGACATACAGAACACCCAGAAATCGCTGAAACCTCACCTCCGGAAGGCATATGGAGGGGGAACTCATCCACCCGAGATCCATCTTCGCCCTGCGCAGATCCGGGAGGCTAAGTCATCGATCTTCATCATCCACCGCTGCATCACCACCATCTCCATCCATCCCATCTACATCTTGTCTAGATCTTGTTGTAATTTCCATACTCATTGTGGATTTATACAAGTACTATTTATCTATGATAGATTCCATTGTTATTGCTATATGTTGATTGCCTCCATGTATGAGTAGATCATTAGGTTTTGGGGACATGGAGAAACCCTAGTATGAGATTGAAATAAGATAAAGTCTATTATGATATTCATCGATGTGACCATATGTTAGATTGTCTTCATCTTGATGTTGAGAGAAGTCGACCTCTCAATATTTTCCTCTCATGGGGACTTGATGGAGGGAACTACTTGTTGGTAGACGGAGGCGTGCTAGCACTTACAGTGACTATAAAGTTGTTGGCACTCTTTACGTATCAACTTGGGAACCTAGGAAACTCACAGAACAATATCCATGCCATTGGATATGTCGTACGGGATTATGTCCCTTAATAGCATAGTAATTCGATTGATGTAGATTGCTGACTTCTGTGGTTATGAGGATGATGTGAGCAGCGGTTGCTGCCTATTTGTCTAAATACAGAGTTCCTCCCACACATACATACTTGAGAATGTTCATGATAATAATCTTTATCTGAGCTCCTTATAATGCTAGTGGTGTATCCGCTACTCCCTGAGAACGCTTTTTTCCCTATTGCAGTTCTAATCTCTCTTACATACGCGATACTTACTTTCTGCATTCAGTTGTTTTACTTTACTTTATTGTTGCTTGTATACCTAAAACTCAAAAACACCCTTTTACACAATACTCGCATTTTATCTTGTTACTTAGGACTTTATTTAGCATTTCTATCGTAATATTTATTTCGAGAGTTATTAGACTACAGACTTCTGCTCCCTGTGGGATCGATATCTTTATTTCGAAACTAGCTACAAATGATCTATGCACTTGCAGTCATCAAGCTATTTTCTGGCACCGTTGCTGGGGAGCTAAGTGTTGTAGGTCATTTTGCTTTTGCTTATTTATTTTTGTCTTGCTAAGTTTTGTTTTGAGTTACAGGTTTCCACCAACATGATCGAGTTTGAGCATATGACTAGTGCTAACCCACTCAACTACTTTGGGAAGCCCTATGATATTTATAAAAGAGACAACTCCAATCAGAAGACAAGGGGGTTTGAAATAAATCCTCTACTACTCGATATTCTACAAAAGAAGCAATTTACTGGAGATGAAGAAGATCCTGATCCATATGAGAATATTGCATGTTTCAAAGATATATGTGGCACTTTTCAATTAACGGGATATACCGCTGATGAGGTAAGGGTTAAAGTTTTTAATCAGACTTTGACTAGTACAGCTCTCTCGTGGTACAGATCTCTACCCCTAAAGCCACTACTACTTGGGATAATCTAGCCTGTGAATTTCTAGCAAAATATTATCCATTATCAAAATCTTTTGGAATCAGGCATCTTATAATGACTTGGAGGAACCATTCTAATAAAGGACTAGTAAGAGCTTATATCAGATTTAAAGATTTACTACGTCTATGTTCACATCATGATTTGCCTGAATGGTATCTATTGCATATCATTTATGGTGGTTTAAATGAACCGAATAAAATTGAACTAGACTCTTTCTCGGAAGGAGCCTTTATGAATCTTCCTATAACTAAAGTTTGGGCTTTACTTAATAGAATTCGCGATCATAGAGTTTCATGGAATTTTGGTCTACGAAGTGAAGGAGGCGTAGAAATAGAACATGATTGCATTCATGACTATAATAAAAAGGGCCATGTCAAAGAATTATCTAAAGAACTTTATTTGGATTCAGATCTTGTGTTGCAAGTTGTTAAAGCTTTTACAGAACATATCAAAGCTCTGAAAGAGGGCGCGGTCAAGTATGATCCACCACTCGAACCTGAGAAGAAAAGAGAAGATAAAGAAACACTGGCCTCCCTAGAACCAATATATGAGATGCATTTCCTTGACATGATGGCTCAGTGTCGGCGCCAGAAAAATGCTGGTGCGATGTTGATGTAGAGCTTGTTTGGAACCCCAAGAGGAAGGTATGATGAGCACAGCAGCAAGTTTCCCTCAGTATGAAACCAAGGTTTAATCGAACCAGTAGGAGCAAGGAAACACCCCAAAGGTGTTGCTAGCTGAGCCTTAGCAGGGCGCACTACCGGTGCTAGTAGCAACGTGGAGACCTGCACAACACAACCACAGAACTTTGTCCCCTACTTGCGATGAGGTTGTCAATCTCACCGTGTTTTGCAGAAAACAAAGGATTAAACGTATCGAATGGAAATAAGTAATAGTTTGCAGAAAGTAAACACAAAGCAGTAAATAGTTTGTAGATTGTATGTAAAGAAAAGACAAGTACCAGGATCCATAGTTCACTAGAGGTGGCTCTCCTTAAGATAGATAACATGCTGGGTGAACAAATTACAGCGGGGCAATTGATAAACATCGAGAAAGCAATACATGCATATACTAATCATTTTGACTCCTTTGAGACTTGATTGGGCATTACAACATTATACATAGACCGCCATCCAACTGCATCTATGACTAATTATCCACCTTCAGGTTATCATCCGAACCCCTCCAGTATTAAGTTGCAAGCAACAGATTATTGCTTTACGAACTGCGTGTAAAGTAAACAATACGATTGTTCTATGAACAAAGGATTGTTGTTTTCTCCCTAGTAGCAACAGCACATCTAGTACCTTAGAGATTTCTGTCACTTCCCCAGATTACCAGAGGCATGAACCCACTATCGAGCATAAATACTAACTCTTGGAGTTGCTAGCATCTACTTGGCCAAGATAGCTACTTACAACGGAAAGCATGCAAGATCACAAATAACAAAGACATGATAGAATCAATAATCAATCTGAAATAGCATCTCAATATCCATCGGATCCCCGCAAACACAACATGCAGAATTACAAATAGACGATCTTGATCATGAACAGAGCTCACAAGATCTAGACATGAAAGCACAAAGGAGGAGAACTAGCCATCTAGCTACTACATGGATCCGTAGTCCAAGGATGAACTACTCATGCATCACACCGGAGGCTTGCATGGTGGTGAAGAAGGCCTCCAGGGTGAATTCCCCTCTCCGGCAGGGTGCCGGGAAGAGCTTTAGATCCCTCCCGATCTAGGGATGGAGATGACGGCGGCTACAGACTCTTCCGTGGATTTTTGATTGGGTACTTAGGGTTTTCGTCCTGAGGGTAATATATAGGCGGAAGGAGAGGCCGAGGGGGTGCCAGGCGCCACCACACCAGCCCCTGGTGCGGGCCAAGCCTGGCCGCGCGGCCAAGTGGTGTGGCCGGCCTCTAGCCCCTCTCCGTCTCGTATTCTGGCATCTGATGACTTCCGGAAAAATAGGCACTTTGGCTTTTGTCTCGTCCAATTCCGAGAATATTCATTTTTTGACTTTGCTAGAACCAAAAATAGCAGAAAACAGGCAGCTGGCACTATGGCTCTTGTTAATAGGTTAGTCTAATAAATCATATGAAAAGTACTCCAAAGTGTGGACAAAACACAAGAAAGTGGATAAAACCAAGCATGGAACATCAAAAATTATAGATACATTTGCAATGTATCATGACACTGCACAAAAGCATATTCTTGAATATGAACAGGTCAAAGCAGTACAGGAAATGAAGGTAGAAGAAAGTATGCCAGAAGTCATGGAACACCTGGAAGAAACCAAAGATGAACAGGTAACCAAGGAAGCAATTATGTCTATGTATGCACATTGTAACATAGTTGAACTTTATGAAGATACTTCCGTATTGGCTGAAGGTAAAACAAAGGTAAAAGATGTGGGTAAGCCTATTCTTCCCTACATATTTAAAGAAACCTCGCATTATGGTTTATGTGATCTTGGCACCGAAGTTAATGTTATATCTTATGATTTCTACTTAGAAATAAAAGAAGAAATAGAACCGGCTACAATTGAAAATACTGATATGACAATTATGTTAGCCAATAAAAATCTTAGAATTCCAATGGGAGTAGTTGAAGATGCAACTGTCACAATTGGCAACAAAAATGTTCCTATGGATTTTGTAGTTGTTGATATGCCAGCTGACACTCTTTGCCAATTATATTTGGAAGAAACTTTTTGAGTGATATAGGTGCCTATGTTGATTTCAAAAAGGAGATTGTGTCCCTAAAGCTTGGGGGAGCGGAAAATGAATTTCACTTTTCCAAATTTAAAGACATGCCTCCACAAATACAAGAAGAAGAGGAAGAGAAAACTATTAAGGAAATGGTAGCTCTTTTCTTTAGTAATCAAGAATAAGAAATAAATGAAGATCCAAATTATGAAGAAATAGTTATGGAGGAAAATTCCCTAGGAGAACTAGAAGATGAATTTGATTCACTTCCCATTATGGGACCTCCAACTAATGAGGCTTTTGAAGAGCCAGAAAAGAGTGGGGACGAGGAATTACCACCCCCTAGAGTTGAAGACTCTACCAGATAATCTTAAATATAGATTTTTAGATGATACAAATAAATTTCCTGTTATTATTAGTGCTAAAAATTCGGGAGAAGAAGAAGAATAACTTATGAAGATACTTAAGGAGCATCGCAAAGCTTTTGGGTAGTCAATGGATGATTTGAAGGGCATTAGTCCCATGATAACCGTCCATCGGATATTCATGGAAGAAGGTGTTAAACCAGTTACAAAATTTAATAGAATATTAAAGCCTGAAATGAAGAAAGTGGTAAGGAAAGAAATTGTACGCCTACTGGACGTAGGTATAATCTATCCTGTTAAAGAAAGTGAATGGGTGAGTCCTGTTCATTGTGTCCCTAAGAAGGGCGGTCTTACTGTTGTTCCTAATGCAAACAATGAATTGATACCTACTAGAACTATTGTTGGGCATAGGATGTGCATAGACTTAAAAAAATTAAATAAAGAAACTAGAAAAGATCACTATCCTTTAGCGTTCATATATCAAACTTTAGAAAGGTTAGCAAACCATACTCATTTTTGCTACTTGGACGGATACTCTGGTTTTTCTCAAATAACTATTCATCTAGATGACCAACTTAAAACAACTTTCATTAGTCCTTATGGTTTGCATGCTTACCGATGTATGCCTTTTGGTTTACATAATGCTCCAGCTACTTTTCAAAGATGCATGACTACTATTTTTGCGGATTTTATAGAACTAATAATGGAAGTATTTATGGACGTCTTTTCTGTCTATGGAACTTCGTTTACTAGTTGCTTGGATAATCTCAAAAGAGTTTTGCAGTGTTGCGAAGAAACTAATCTTGTTCTAAACTAGGAGAAGTGCCATTTTATGGTCAAAGAAGGTATAGTCCTTGGACACAAGGTATCAGGTAAGGGAATTGAAGTGGATAGAGATAAGGTTGAGGCAATATAGAGAATGCCACAACCTAGGGATATCAAAGGTATAAGAAGTTTCCTTGGTCATGTGGGTTTTTATAGAAGGTTCATTAGAAATTTCTCTGGAATATCTAAACCTTTGACTAACCTCCTACAAAAGGGAGTGAGATTTAATTTTTATGATAAATATCTTGAAGCCTTTGATCAACTCAAAAATGCTTTATCCCTTGCTCCTACTATTAAACCACCTATCTGGGATACAACCTTTGACTTAATATGTGAAGCTAGTGATGATGTTGTAGGAGTAACTCTGGGACAACACATTGGTCACAGATTTAATATTATGCATCATGCTAGTAGAACTCTAAATGGTGCTCAAAAGAATTCCCCTAAGGAAGGAAAGGGAACTTTTTGCTGTATTTTTATCTTGTGATAAATTCCGTTCTTACATAGTTGATGCAAAGGTAAGAGTTCATATGGATCGTGATGGTTTAAAATAACTCCTTGAGAGGAAAGACCATAAGCCAAGACCGATCCTTTGGATTCTTTCACTTCAAGAATTTGAGTTGCAGATTATGCAGAGGCAAGAAATAAAGATGTTGGATACAGTGTCCATGTTTTCCCAACAAGACACTAATCTTATTGAGAGGAACTTTAGTCCTGGTAATTTTTTGTTTATAAGAATTATTCAATGAACTAAGGTCAATTCCTCCAAAAGAGAAGAAGTCTTTGTTGTTGGAGGAGCTTTTCATACCCGAATAAGTAAATGGTAAGTTCGAGGTAAGTATTCCTATTCAAATAAGTGATTTGTTTTCACAAATTTTACTTCTGAAAATTTTGCCTTTGAATTCCTTGTGTTTTTCTGAAGTTTTTGAGGTTTTTACCAACTATACGGGCGAAACTATACGACCGGAGAGGAAGCTCCCACCGTATAGTTGGTCGTTAAACTCTCTGTATCATCTTCGTGAAATTGTTTTCGATATTTGAGCCTATACGGGCGCAACTATACGACCAGAGCCAAAATTCGGACTGTATAGTTGGTCGTTAAACTCTCAAATACTTTTGATTTTTGGTGTCTGTATCTATACGGTCACAATTATATGACCGGAGCCAGAATTCTGGCCGTATAGTTGGTCGTTAAACTCCCAGACACTTTTCATTTGTCTTTTCGTTTTTATTCATCTTAAAAAACATTTTGTCGGTTCCGAGTCCGGAACCAACTATACGGCCAGAGCTATACGGGCCGCGCCCATATAGTTGGTCGTTACGCGGTAGGACACTTCCAAATCCATGAATTCTTTCCCTGTTTTGTTAAGATTCTTTTCTTGGGCAATAATTTGGTGTTTCTCGCGAGTTTTACCGACCTCTGACCCCCCTTATATACTGCCATTGTCTCTTTCTCTAATCATAATCTCCAAGAACCAATCTTCCTCTTATTCACATGTGAGGACTCTCAAACAAGGTATAGAAACTGAGAAGAAAGGCTCCTATGGAGATCGGGAGCAATAGCGAGCAAGGCAAGGAGATCAAGACCATCCCTATAGAGTTCCTCGACGCCGACCATGGGTGTCAGAAGAGGAATTTGAAAGCCCTAGAGCTGAAGATTGAAGAGTTGGACAAGGAGAAGCCAGGGACACCCAAACACCTTCGATTATTGCGACTTTATCTTGACAAACTTGATGAAGATATCAAGCAGACAACCGAAGCAGGTTTTTCTATGAGTCTTAAGGCACTACAAACACTTCAGGAGAACAATAAATTCATTAAAGAACAAGTGAAAGTGCTGGAGAGGAATAATATTTTCTACAAGCTGCGTGTTAAGGAATTAGAAGCTATCAATCAATCCCTCCGTCTCAGGCTGCCCGTTAGGAGAAGATACGACGCACCATGGTGCCACATTGATCTACAATAATTACGGTATCAAATAATCGCAAGGGATTATTTGATCCCTCCTGGCTTGATTCCAAGCTTGGAGAGATCTTTAAGACCTTGTAATCTATCTTATAAGTTTTACATTACTATTTTAGTTTCGCATTAGTTCAAACTAGCAATAAAGTTTGCATCATTAGAATTCCCTTCAGGAATAGTCGATCCCTTTTATGAAATTCCGAGTTTATTATTATATATGGAGCAATATTGAGTTGTGTTTGTTTTATTGGATATTGAATGGCTTGAGTATAATTTTACTTGCACTTGATGATAGCAATAGGAGTCTTCCACGCCATTGATATCAATGGAACATATAAAGATAATTTGGTCAATATGTTGTAAGTCTATTGTTTGATTTACAAAGAAAAATTATCTATGCAGTTAACTTGAAAAAACCTTGAACAAAGGAAAATGAAAGTGCTATCAAAATAGAGTGAGAACAAGTCGAGGTAGAATCTTCAAGTCATAAGAAAGCTTCATATACAATTGGAATTTTATAATTGAGATCGTTAACTTTAAATTCCTACATGAAATGGAATGTATGGCTAGCTCCTTTGCACAGCGCCTACACAAAAGTGTGATCATATATACAAAAAAGAAGAAAAGAAAGAAGAAAAAGAGTGAGTGTGCAAAGAGCAAATAGTCATATACCACTATATTGTAGTATGACAAAGAGACACTTGAGATTTTGAATCCCAAGTGAATACGTTGATCCTAAAACACTTGGGACTACCTCTCTAACTCATTCGGTTGAACCGGATACTTTTACATTATGTTGAGATTCATCTTTTATGAACTGATGATCACTAAGGTGTGGAAGCCTACTAATACTATTTAGATGGTTCGAGTAAGGTATTATTCATGAACTTATTCCTATGTATCGTATATGATAAACACATGCTGCAACTGCCTCATTTATTTTATCGACTCAGCTTCATGAATATGAGGATCACATCCATTAAGCTAAACTTGCTCAGGACGAGCAAGAGTCTAAGCTTGGGGAAGTTGATGAGTGCATATTTGCATCATGTTTTACATTTTTATTTTGCATTGTAGATGTAGGATCTTGGTATTTTACGGTGCTCGCGCACACATTTAATGTCTGTTTCCACCAGGATCGGGACAGATGATGGATCCAATGGATATAATTCTTGGAGCATTGTACTGAGGAGAAAAGGAGTAAAAAACAACGTAAATCGCTTATTTGGGAAATATTAATTATACTAGAAGAAAAACAGAAGCGAATAAAAGAGACATAGGGTTCAACGACCAACTATACGACCGGAATAAAATTTCCGGGCATATAGTTTCGGCTGTATAGTTGGCGCCGCCTCCGCCTCCTCAAATAGTTTCACCCCGTGCAACTGGATCGGAGAGATGACATATAGAACACCCAAAAATCGCCGAAACCTCACCTACGGAAGGCATCTGGAGGGGTGATGACCCACAAGTATAGGGTGTATTGCAGTATTTTCGATAAGTAAGAGTGTCGAACCCAACGAGGAGCAGAAGGTGCTGGCTAGTGGTATGGATCAAGAATTCTCTGCAAATACTTAGCAAACGGATTTTTAGGGGGTTTTGGTAATGCAAGTAAACGAAGTACGAGTAAATAAAAGACAGTAGGAATAAATGCAGCAAGTGGCCCAATCCTTTATGCAGCAAAGGACAAGCCGGTTGTATTACTTAAGATGACCAAACGTTCTCGAGGACACATGGGAAGACTGTCAAGTGCTTTCGCTTCATATAGTTGATTAATCTTCTTTAGCTTGCTAAGTGTTGTGTGGGTGAACCTGTGCTAATGTACCAACCTTCCTAGGACTAATACATACTTGTGATTATACCCCTTGCAAACATCCGTAAGTACAAGAAAGTAATTAAGGTAGAAACCTAACCACAACTTTAAACTCTAAGACCCTTACGTCCCTTGTGCAATGGTTTCCTAACGGGGGTTCAGGTTTCTGTCACTCTGGCAACCCCTATGATTAGTAGCCAAATACACAATGCATTCCCCTAGGCCCATATAGATGAAGTGTCATGTAGTCGACGTTCACATGACACCACTAGAAGAAGTACACAAAACTTAAATATCAAACTATTGAATCTTTCTCAACACAACTCCACTACTAACAACATGACTTCTCCCATGTCCTCAAGAACAAAACGAACTACTCACAAGACATCATATGGATCATGATCAGAGATGGAATAATGATGTATAACAATCTGAACATAAACAATAATTCAATGGTTCACTCAATAGCATCAACTACAAAGAGTAATCAACACCGGGAAAGTTTCCCCTAAGAACTATGCAAGATTCAACCCAATTGTTATAGCAATATGGAGATGGTGATGAGGGTGTTGATGGTGATGATGGTGGTGGTGATGATGATGATGATCCCGATGAAGTCCAGCTTGATGGTGGTGTTGATGGCGACAATCTCCCCTCTCCGGGAAGGAATTCCCCCAGTAGAAATCTGTCTGCCGGAGAGATCTTTCTCTCTCGATGTTTTCCGCCCCGCAGAGGCAGCGGAATCTTTCTTTGGTCGCTCCTCGAGTCTTAGGGTTTTGGGAGGATAATATACGCCAGAGGGGAGTGCCAGGGGTGGACCAGGGTGGCCACACCACCTGGTGGCGCGGCCCAGGGTGGCCCGCGCCAGGGGGTGGTGTGGGCCTCCTGTGGCCCATCTCCAGCCCCCCTTCTGGCTTCCTTCGTCTTCTGGAAAAATAGGATTTTCCGTATATTTTCCCGGATTTTCTGATCTTCATGAATTTTGCCTCCAAACAACACCTTTTCCATCAGAATCCTGACTGCAACGGTCCATGCTCCAAAAGTCATCAACCATGCAAAAACAGATGAAATAACATAAGTATCACCTCTCAATATGAAATATATCAATGACTAATAGTAAATTATGACATAGAATAGTGATGCAAAATGGACGTATCAACTCCCCCCAAGCTTAGACTTTGCTTGTCCCCAAGCGAAACTGAGCTCAATAAACATGACCTCGGGTTTATGGAGTGGAGATTCGATAAAAAGAATACGGACAAGAAGCATCACATTCATCAATACATAGATCATAACAGAAGACAACTCACTATTATATAACTCAACTTGCAATGAGTAAAGGAAACACAATAAAGATACATAAAGTAAATCATAATTGGTAATGGCAAACTTAGCTCTTCGTCGAAGAATAGTTGATAATCTGCTGGAGTTCACAAATAACTGATTTTCAATGATAGCTTTCAAAGTAGTAAACATCAAGATAAGAGCAATGCGCAAAACAAGGAACATAAGAAACATGATTGAATAAATCATCATATGAATGAAACACAACAACTCAAAATACTTGATGAGATAGAAGGGAATAGGTTTACTGACTCAACTTAAAAAGTAAAAGAAAGGCCCTTCGCAGAGGGAAGCAGGGATTGCAAGTCTCATAAAGAGCTCCCAAAAATTATGATACTTACTAGCTTTAAGCTCTCATTGCCCCTATCATAGGAATCTTTATGTGGTTAAGGTTAAAGTGATCAAATATGAGGATATGCATTGACAAGTTGTAAATTGAGAATCTCATGTCCCTTGAATACGAGGGCCGCTCCTCATGCTACTCAAGTTTAGTCACCGGTAAGTTCTTGTCATTGTAAGCATATGTGTATCATAGAGAACTGCCAACGGGGTACCCCTTGCCCGATGATACGGAAGAATCCCCATAACAAAATGACAACGCAAGCAGACAACAAGTATCTCAGCAATCTTCTTATTTACCGTGGGAATATGGTGCTTTTTTCTCTCTTTCCTCTTTTCATAATCTCTTTTTTTCTTTTTCTCTTTTTTCTCAATATCGGACTCTTTTTTTATAACAAGAATGCTTCATAGATACTCGTTATGGTTACGCTACAGGTTTCCACCATGTCAGCATGGATTAGACCAGCGGCCCAGGCGTTTCTCTAACACACATGCATAACTCCATGGACTTACAAGCTCCCCTTTCATTACACACCGACGACATCCATAGACAAAAGAACATGATATCATCTAGGTACAAAGTACCAGTGCAATGTTGAAAGCGTTCCCCATGAGATCATGGTTCTGCTAATCCACAACTTACAAAGCGCAAGCATATACGCAACATAGATGGGCACATTGGTTCAAGTTTATTAAGTGCAAGAAAGTAAAGTGTGCCATCAAGTTCATGAGAGCTTTAATCACTACTTTTCACATAACAAGTTTAATTTGGGAGGTGATGGCTCAATGCACGGCGCCCAGAAAAATGCTTGTTGGCGGTGTTGATGTAGAGATCGTTGGGAACCCCAAGAGGAAGGTATGATGAGCACAGCAGCAAGTTTCCCTCAGTATGAAACCAAGGTTTAATCGAACCAGTAGGAGCAAGGAAACACCCCAAAGGTGTTACTAGCTGAGCTTTGGCAGGGCGCACTACCGGTGCTAGTAGCAACATGGAGACCTGCACAACACAACCACAGAACTTTGTCCCCAACTTGCGATGAGGTTGTCAATCTCACCGTGTTTTGTGGAAAACAAAGGATTAAACATATCGAATGGAAAGAAGTAAAAGTTTGCAGAAAGTAAACACAAAGCAGAAATAGTTTATAGATTGTATGTAAAGAAAGGACCGGGATCCATAGTTCACTAGAGGTGGCTCTCCTTAGATAGATAACATGCTGGGCGAACAAATTACAGCGGGGCAATTGACAAACACCGAGAAAGCAATACATGCATATACTAATCATATTGACTCCTTTGAGACTTGATTGGGCATTACAACATAATACATAGACCACCATCCAACTACATCTATGACTAATAATCCACCTTCAGGTTATCATCCGAACCCCCTCCAGTATTAAGTTGCAAGCAACAGATTATTGCTTTACGAACTGCGTGTAAAGTAAACAATACGATTGTTCTATGAACAAAGGATTGTTGTTTTATCCCTAGTAGCAACAGCACATCTAGTACCTTAGAGATTTCTGTCACTTCCCCAGATTACCAGAGGCATGAACCCACTATCGAGCATAAATACTAACTCTTGGAGTTGCTAGAATCTACTTGGCCAAGATAGCTACTAACATCGGAAAGCATGCAAGATCTCAAATAACAAAGACATGATAGAATCAATAATCAATCTGAAATAGCATCTCAATATCCATCGGATCCCCGCAAACACAACATGTAGAATTACAAATATATGATCTTGATCATGAACGGAGCTCACAACATCTAAACATGAAAGCACAAAGGAGGAGAACCAACCATCTAGCTACTACATGGATCCGTAGTCCAAGGATGAACTACTCACGCATCACACCGGAGGCTTGCATGGTGATGAAGAAGGCCTCCAGGGTGAATTCCCCTCTTCGGCAGGGTGCCGGGAAGAGCTTCAGATCCCTCCCGATCTAGGGATGGAGATGACGGCGGCTACAGACTCTTTCGTGGATTTTTTATCGGGTACTTAGGGTTTTCGTCCCGAGGGTAATATATTCGCCGAAGGAGAGGCCGAGGGGTGCCTGGGCTAGCCACACCACCCCCTGGCGCGAGCCAGGCCTGGCCGCGCGGCTAGGTTGTGTGGCTGCCCTCTGGCCCTTCTCCGTCTCGTATTCTGGCACTTGATCCCTTCCGGAAAAATAGGCACTTTGGCTTTTGTCCCGTCCAATTCCGAGAATATTCATTTTCTGACTTTCCTGGAACCAAAAATAGCAGAAAACGGGCAGCTGGCACTGTGGCTCTTGTTAATAGTTAGTCTAAGAAATCATATGAAAAGTAGTCCAAAGTTGGAATAAAACACAAGAAAGTGGATAAAACCAAGCATGGAACATCAAAAATTATAGATACATTTGCAATGTATCAGGAGGTAGATAAAACAAGAATTTACTTGGAGTAGCAATAATGCTAATAGGTAGGTATGGTGGACACAAATGGCACAGGTTTTGGTTTAAGGGATTGGATGCACGAGAAGAGTTCCCTCTCAGTACAGGTTTTTGGCTAGCAAGGCTGGGTAGCAAGTATAAGAGTTGAAGGAAACAAACAAACATACAAGTGATAAAGACATACATGGAATCTTCCTTGGAAGCACAAAAGATCTTAACTAGAGAAAACTAAACTTATGAGAAAATCAAGAAAGAAAGATGATGAAATTATTTTTCTTTAGAGTACTTTTATCTTTTCATTCAACTCTCAAAAATAGTGTTGCTAATGACCGAGCCAGGTTTGCCAAAACCAACTAAATTAACTCGATGATCCCAAAGTGCTACCAATACTAACAACAAGATCAATCATACAACCACAAATTGAAAACTAATATAAGCTATGCAAAAGAGTAAATGATAGAACTTCTCATTAATGTTCCATAACGGCAACTCACACCAAGGGATACATATCTAACGAGAGAGGGGACACTTCCATAATGCAAACCATCCTACATAATAACTTCTCTATTCATGATATGACTATACTAAAAAGGTAAAAAGATAGAAGATAGTGATGTGATACCGCGGCACTACCCCAAGCTTGGCACAAACCAAGGGGATGCCAAACGTGATGACGAATTACTCCTTTGGTGGTGGTATCCTCTCGATGAGCTTCTTGACCAATTTCCCCAAGTCTTCAATCTCGAAGGTGAGGGTACGAATCAACTCCGAGTTGTGCTCGATGCGGTGCATGATCATGTCAGATTGTGGATCCCAGCTCTTGTGATTATTTTTCCGTTCTTCCCTCTTGGAGTCTTCTTTTCCTGCATGGTTATGGATAAAGGTATGGAAGGGACTCTTGGTGCTTGGAGAAGGTGTCCTTGGTGCCAAACAGTGACGCGGAGGTTTCCCTCCAGTTGACATCCGTGCAGTCCTTCTGATCCTGGCAGGCTTTGCCACCACTCCAATGCTTGCAATGGTAGTGCCGGTGGGCTTTGCCTCCTCTTCACCTGCACTCTTGATCTCCTTCTCCTGCCCAGGGTCCTAGAGATTCCCTTTATCCTTGGCGGACACCATTGTGCTTCTAGGCTTTCAAGAATAGTTCCTGGCAGAAACAGATCGAAACAAAAATACGATGAAAACACGATATACGAACCTCGGGAGATCCGGGGGATTATATATTACGAAGTTTCATAACAAAAGGAAGGTAATGGGCGAAAACGAGTCAGAGGCGGAGTCCGGACTGGCCACACCACCTGGTGGCGCGGCCAGGGGTGGGCCCACGCCACAGGGTGGTGTGAGCCACCTTGGCTCTGTTTCCGTCCCTCTTTCGCTTCGTAGCTTTCCTTATTGACTGAAAACTGCAAAAATATAGTTGGATAGTATTTTCGTTGAACTTTTCTTACCAGAACTGTTACCTATTTGAAAACAGACTCTGCTGGTCTCTGAATTTGGTATTTAGTAGATTCTTCCAGAGTCACCACTTGAATAACATCAATATCTTCATCTTCATACACTTATTACTTGAGTCATAAAACCTTTCACTTCCTTATTACACCATTATCTCCACTACCTGAAAATTTCTTTCACACAGTTCTCATTAGCAACATTAATATAGATGAAGTGATAAAACATTTTGAGCCCAACTTCAACTGAAAACCATCAAAACATAAGCTACTGTAGCAACTCCTTCCGAAAACCCAAAAAGAATTCGAAAAGGAAACCAAATAAAGAAGCAAATGCAAGAGTGGCTAAATCTGTCAAAACAGACCAGCAGGTAAAGATTAATTTTTTCAAAAATCTTCTGTTGCTCAAATCAAAAGTGCAAAACTAACGAAAGTTGAATAACAACCTGGGGCAGAAGCAAAAATAAATTACAGCTCAGTCCGACATACAGATATCTCTCACGAATTTTTGCGGTGAAGCACAAAATCTGTTTCGGGACAGCAACTTCCCCAAATATTACTTCTCTCTCATTAAAGGTTGATCTTGACACAAAAACCAAACAAAAAGGATAAGGAGAGGTTATTACCGAAGTAATAACTTCCAAGACTCAAAGAAACAAAAACAAACTAAAAGCAAAAAATAAATTGGGTTGTCTCCCAAAAAGCTCTTTCTTTATAGCCATTAAGATGGGCATGTTAATTTTGAAGATGCTCACATAGGAATATGAATTGAAGTGAAATAGAGCATTAAGAAGCAAAAATACACACATTGAAGTCTAACCCACTTCCTATGCAAGGGAATTTTGTAAACAAACAAGTTGTTGAAACCAAAGGCTACTAGCATAGGAAGGCAAAAGAAGTGCAACATAAAAACTTTCAGCATAAAACGAGGAAACTTGATATTATTGAGATACATAAGAACACTTTTTACTCTTTCATAGTAACTTTCAATATCATGCATAAACTTAACAATATAACTATCACAAGTACGATCATAGCAATGATCACTTATTCTAACAGAAAACACAGGAATACTAACTCTCATAACACTACTTTGTGAAACAATATTAGAGGTATCCTTACAAAGGATAGTGTGTCCCTCTTCTTCATATTTAGTAACAAAGTCTTTCACATTTGCTATAATAGGTTCATCAACCCTTTGTTTATCAGGTTCAACAGCTTCATTCGTACTTTCATTAACCATACTAGCTATCATAGAGTGTTCCATTATCTTAACTGGGAAAGGCATTTTCTCA
This sequence comes from Avena sativa, assembly GCA_916181665.1. Taxonomy (NCBI): domain Eukaryota; kingdom Viridiplantae; phylum Streptophyta; class Magnoliopsida; order Poales; family Poaceae; genus Avena; species Avena sativa. The sequence goes on from OV702289.1 coordinate 623,289,611, forward strand.
ATGTAAGGTTCAGGTAAAACATGATTAGCAGTATAAACTTCAGTATTCCTTACAGGAACACACTTAGCAATATCTTTATAAGGTTCATGATACTTATTCCACTTCTTTTTAGGCACTTCAATGTAGGAAGCAAAAGCCTTAAAATAAGAAGCAATAGCTTGAGAGTCTAGACCATAAGCATTTTTAATATCTCGAAAGTCATCAGTTCCCATAAAAGATTCAATGCATTCATAATCATAATTTATACCTGACTTTCTACCTTTGTCATTCTCCCAAGATTGAGCATTGTCTTGAATACGGTCTAGAAGATCCCATTTAGCTTCTTCTTCCATGCGAGTGAATGATCCAGCACAAGAAGCATCCAATAAATCCTTATCATGTAGAGGGAGCCTTGCATAAAAGTTATTGATAATAATATTGTTGGGGAGCTCATGAATGGGACATTTGAGCATAAGTAACTTCAATCTCCCCCAAGCTTGAGCTGTACTTTCTCCATCAAGAGGCCAAAAGTTGTATATTTGATTCCGATCTTTATGAATCTCACTAGGAGGATAAAACTTTGAATAAAAGAGAGGCACTATTTCCTCCCATTCCGGATCTTGACCATTCTTCACCAGCTTATACCATTCCTGAGCTCTTCCTTTCAGCGATAATGAGAATAACTTCTTCTTAACTTGATCTATAGTAATACCTGCACACTTGAACAACCCGCATAATTCGTGTATAAAGAGTAAATGATCACCGGGATGGACAGTTCCATCTCCAACATAGTAGTTATCCATAACACGATCAATAATTCTTGTAGGTATTTTAAAAACATCATTCTCAGCAAGTGGTGGCTTATCTACTACCTTAGCAGTGGTAGTAGCATTACCAAATAAGAAACTCAACGAATTATCCATAACGAAAATAGAGCAACTAACAGAAGTAAACAATACTCACAGTAGAAGTTTCCTTTACCAGTTCCACTCTCCAATAGCGCTTCACTCCCCGGCAACGACACTAGAAAATAGTCTTGATGACCCACAAGTATAGGGGGTGTATCGCAGTATTTTCAATAAGTAAGAGTGTCGAACCCAACGAGGAGCAGAAGGTGCTGGCTAGTGGTATGGATCAGGAATTCTCTGCAAATACTTAGCAAACGGATTTTTAGGGGTTTTTGATAATGCAAGTAAACAAAGTACGAGTAAATAAAAGACAGTAGGAATAAATGCAGCAAGTGGCCCAATCCTTTATGCAGCAAAGGACAAGCCGGTTGTATTACTTAAGATGACCAAACGTTCTTGAGGACACATGGGAAGATTGTCAAGTGCTTTCGCTTCATATAGTTGATTAATCTTCTTTAGCTTGCTAAGTGTTGTGTGGGTGAACCTGTGCTAATGTACCGACCTTCCTAGGACTAATACATACTTGTGATTATACTCCTTGCAAACATCTGTAAGTACAAGAAAGTAATTAAGGTAGAAACATGACCACAACTTTAAACTCTAAGACCCTTACATCCTTTGTGCAACGGTTTCCTAACGGGGGTTCAGGTTTCTGTCACTCCGGCAACCCCTATGATTTGTAGCCAAATACACAATGCATTCCCCTAGGCCCATATAGGTGAAGTGTCATGTAGTCGACGTTCACATGACACCACTAGAAGAAGTACACCACAACTTAAATATCAAACTATTGAATCTTTCTCAACACAACTCCACTACTAACAACATGACTTCTCCCATGTCCTCAAGAACAAAACGAACTACTCACAAGACATCATATGGATCATGATCAGAGATGGAATAATGATGTATAACAATCTGAACATAAACAATAATTCAACGATTCACTCAATAGCATCAACTACAAAGAGTAATCAACACCGGGAAAGTTTCCCCTGAGAACTATGCAAGATTCAACCCAATTGTTACAGCAATATGGAGATGGTGATGAGGGTGCTGATGGTGGTGATGATGATGATGATCCCGATGAAGTCTAGCTTGATGGTGGTGTTGATGGCGACGATCTCCCCTCTCCAAGAAGGAATTCCCCCGGCAGAAATCTGTCTATCAGAGAGATCTTTCTCTGTAGCATCCCATCTGTCTAACATATGTAATGCTACATGGTCTAGTAATATAATTGCTACTTCCTACATATAATTGTTGCATTATAATTATATCATGCTCATGTCATCATGCCACCTTGCATTTGAGCATCATATAAAACCCTTTTCATTTGGTTCTTATCCCATATGCATTATTAGTTGTATTTGCCTCTTGATATATTGTTTAATGCCCAAGTTGATATGGGGCATATCTTTTATTAACTCCACCAACTTTCTTGTCACCACCCTATAATCCTACCATCCAACTATATGTGAGCTTTGCATCTTATTTGGTTCTACCTCTAGCTCATGTGGGTTGGGATGAATCCACTTCTAATTCCACATGCTCCCATCTATGCACCATATTGTTTTCACATTATTGATAGATGGGGAGCCACATGGCCACCTTTGCATGCTTTGTGAGTGGCATCCCTCTTTCTAGCTTCCATATGGATTATTATGAATGTATGCTCATGTTGGGATATTTTTGGGATCATTAAACATCTAGTGGAACATACACACTAGCATGCCCTAATTATATTCAAATATGATCATCTCCATCTACTCCACATGGAACCTACTTTTAATTCCTTTTTGCTTGGCCCTTACTCCATATTAGGGAATGCATATGAATAAATGTCATGGGACTTTGTTATTGTTTTTACAAGAATAAACATGGTATTTATTACACATGCATGGGCCATGCAAGATCACCTTCTTTTCCATTTTTTCTTTGGTTCTATTTTGGCTTGAGAGGGGAATGGGTATTTTACCATGGTCCAACTTGTTTCCCTCCCTCTCTTATTTTAATTTTGGGACCACCCTCTAACATCATCCTACCTCATCTCTAAAACCTCCACATCCCCATGCATGCCACCATCCTCTCGATCTCTTGTCCTTGCATAGATAGAGTTTTGAATTGTTGAATCATGCCCTTCTGGATCAGTTCAAATATTCAAATCCCTATCTATTCAAAATACAAATCCTAATTCTATCTACCATACCTAGTCCTCGTCCCTCTCTTTACCCTAGCTAAAACCCTAAGACCCTACCCCTACCTCTCTCCCTAATCCCCTCTCTAACCTAACCATCTACCCACCACCCCAACCTGCCGAGCTACCCCTCTCTAACCCTAACCACCCCTAGACCGAGCCAAGCTACCCCTCCAACCCTAGCTACCCGAGCCTCTCCCTCCTCTCTCTTTTCTCTCTGCCAGCCAGGCTCCATACTCGAGCCATCCTGCGCCCCTGGCCCAGCTGCAGCCACCACCCCTCTGTCCCCCGAGCCAGCTGCGCCACGCCGTGCACGTGAAGAAGGAGAAGAGAAAGGTGGCGTGAGGCCCCTTTTTCTCCACCGAGCCCCACGGCATCCCCTCTCCCCCTCGTGCTTATCTACTTCCTCCTGTCTCTCTGCCGTGCCCAGATGTCTTCCCTGGCCTCTGCGCCGCACTCCTACGTCTCCCCTTTCCTCCCCTGCTACCTCTTCTCCACCCGGCGAACCACCGTCGGCCTCCACCCTACCTTAACAGAACACGGAGGCGGGCGGGTGTGTCTGCGTTGGGGAAGAACGAGGCGAGCCCCTGCATCCTCCCCGTACACGTAGCCGAGGAGGAGCCGCCCTGTACCTGCTGCACGTCCACGACGCCGACCGAAACCCTAGCCGAGCTTGCGTCTGCGTCGCCGACGATCCTCCGCTTCCCGTCCTGATCCGAGCCATCCGTCGAGCCCGCGGTGAGCTTCCCTTCCTCCCTGACAACCTCCTACTCACCGTCATTCCCTGCACGCGTCGAGCATACTGCCGAACACCCTCTGTGCGCCGGCGTGCACGAGCGTCTGCTCGTCGCCGCGCCTCGCAGCAGCCTAACTAGCCACCTACCGTCCTCCTGTCAGCAACCCCACCCCACCGCAGTGGCTCCGCCTCTCTGCGCGCGCGCCCCAGGTCGCGGGTTCGAACCCCCATGCCATGCGCCGTTCCCTGTCGATCACCGGTCTGTCCGTCAGATGCAGAGGAAGAGAAACAGTGTCAGTTGCGCACCTTTCAGGAAACCCCCCACCCTTTTTGTCACGCAACCCGCAATCCCTCCGACCCCACCTGTCAACCTCTGTGGCGTTTTTACAAATAGGGACCGCAGCGTTTGTACATCTCAACCCGCGATCCCCAGCTGGGCCACGTGGTTGTGCCCGGTTCCCCCGCTGGCACGTGGACCTGCGAGCCCGCTGGCCCCACCTGTCAGTCGCTTTGGCTAGCTAAGCTCGCGGTGCAAAAGGGTTTTCCCCGCGCAGTTTCGCCCAGTCAGCACTGGTCCCACCCGTCAGCGACTAGGGCTAGCTGCCTCTGGGTATAAAAGTCTGGCTGTTCATCTATTTATTAAAACAATTTCAGAAATGTTTAAATATGTTTTAAATTCTGTTTTTAATAACTTTTAAGTTGTAATTCCAAATAATACAAATAATATATGTTTTTGAATCAGAAAAATGTGACGAATTAAAATATGCCATCCAATTTAATGCTTGACTAATTTAAATTTTCGAAATTGTTTAAATGCAATAAAAAGGCCTTTTCTTAATTAATTAATAACTTTAATTCTACAACTCCAAATTTGACAAATAATATGTCTAAATCGATCAGCGCGACGAGCCCGTTCTATCTATGCATTCCATGTTCTGAATTGCAACATGCATCATATGAATATAAAGTATACATCAACTTATATGGGAGTAAAACATGGCTAAAACTCAATAAAATGCTTTAATCTTGTACCCCACACCTCACCCATGCCATGCTACTTTATTGCCATGTAAATTATGCATCATTCATCATGGCATGCTTGTTTGCTTGTCGCATTTTAATTCATATGCTTGTGCACTTTATTTATATTGGCCCTTGTTTGTTTGGTTCTTCGTCGAATAGACGCCGAGCAGGGAAAATACCAGGAATCCTAGGAGTACTATCTAGATCCTTCTCTCGCTTCAACTGAGCTGCCAGGCAAGCACTACCACATGCTTGCATACATATAGTACCTATTGCCTCTATCTTATTCTTGCATCATCGAGTCGCGATTGCATTAATTGAATCCCAAGTACTGCACAACCTTTACTTTTAAACCCCACCGAAGCTTGTTCCTCCATCCCATGAGCCATTACTACAGGAGTTGTTTGAGCCATGCGAGTCGTAGAAAAGCATGTGTAGGGTATGTGAGTGTCTGATGGATAACGAGGTACCTAAACAACTTAACCTGAGTAGGAATGGGATAACTAATGAAAGTGGCGCCGGTGAGCAATATCTGCTATTTAGTTTTTCATGCTCACTTGCGTCCCGTAGGACCCCGGGTACTTGATTCCTGTTCCTCGACTATTCGCACTATCCACATCCGGGAGGCCTTATGGACCCCCCTAAGCCAGAGCTTGATTCATTCTTATTTCTTGGGGCCACAAAGTAGTTTGGGGCTTTATTACTATCCTGTACTTATGCCATGTTTTACTGTTTTATTTAAGATTGTGCGATGAGCACCTGTACTGTTTAGGGATCTCGGTACGATTTTGCGGTATCGACAAGCCCAGTCACACTTTCGGGTTCTCAGTCGTTTACAGCCGTTCTCGCAAACCCTGGGTTCGTCTCGGAGCCGGCCAACTTCGTTGCGGGTAGCTTATTAGGGTGGCCCCCCGAAATATTTCTGTATCCTGTGATCACTTTGTCGTGAATGCCTCGTTGGGTTTTGATTTGGTTTTTCCGAGGTTGATCGAGTGTGTGTTGCTATTTGTGCACCCCTGCAGGGTAAATCTTTCTGAAAGCCGTGTCCGCAGTTATGGACGACTTGGAGCACAGTTTCTCGATCATAGACAAGTATAACTAAAGTACCGCTTTTAATTTGACTAAGTACCTGACTAGTAAATAGTGCAATACTCATGGAATGGTTAATAAAACTGCCAATGGATGGGTTGTCGTCCGCTTTCTCGTTGGTAAGCAAGAAGGAGGATGGATCTGTTAATTATACTGTTATAACTGTTGTTACTAATTAACGGACATCCATCTATCATTGGTTAGGCGGATGGTTAGCGAGTATCTATAGATTTGTTAGGTATTATCTTTTGTTGCAATTGCGTCACCCCAGGTTATGTCCCCTTTAGAGGCATAAAGACTTGCTGAGTACCCCTAGGGTCTCACACGATAAATTGTTTGATTCAGATGAACAGGTGCACTCGCAAGATGGATACTGGGTGGAGGAGACAGATGATGTTGGCAACGATCACTCGATGTAGAGATTCCGGGGATGGGGATCCGCGAGATCTGTGGGCGTGATGTGTTTATTTATGTGGCATCTTATGCCGATTTGCTTCTTATCCGTACTCGGATCTTGTTTTCCGCTTCCGCCTGATACTCTGATGTTTGATGTATGAGGAGCTATCCTAAACTATTATCTCTATCTAGGATATTTGGATCTTGTCGTATGGCGTTGCAATATTTCTATTTCTTTTAGATGGAATGGCTCTGAAAACTGTTGTATGGTGGCTTGCATACATACTCACTTGTGTATGTAGTTGATCCCTTCGCCTGCCGATTACGCCGCTCGTTCTTGTCCCGATGTTTTGGAAGTGGTTAGGGCGGCCGAAAGGTCTACCTGTGAGTGGCCCCTGGCCCCACCGTATTATTTTAACAACTTTCGCTCATCTAGGCATGCAACTTAGAGCGTAATTCACCGAGGTAGTTACAATTGGTATCAGAGCCATCCCGCCCTTCAGGTTCTCATCCAAATGGTCGTTGTCAGTCTAGCAAATATTTTTGGTAGCTATGTATACTAGGAAAAAACAAAAAAAAACGTGAGAGTAGGACTGCTTCCATTTTTCTTCTTACCCATCCACCCACCCTTTTCTGGTAAGGAAGTGTAACGTTTTCAATCCTCTTCTAAAATTCAAACTAGGATTCACGTGTTCTGGGTTCCGTAGTACCATAGGTTGTGTGTGTGTGTGTGAATTCCTTGTCTATCTGTTGCATCCAACTTGTTATCATTATCTTCCTTTTGGTTATCAACTGTTGGTACATTCCATACCGACAGGCCCTTGTAAACCGACGCGATCTATCTGATTCGTTGTATACTGGTGCGATCTATCTTACTCTTTGTTATTCGACGTTATCTTGTTTGGGGTGTTCATTTCCGTAGTTACTAATCTTTAGGTTCATCTTAAAAAGAAGGTGTTGGGATATGTGTTTTGCTTATTCATGTGCGGAGTAATGATTTGAGTGCGGGATGGAGTCACGACCATACCACTACTTTTATCATTCGCTCTTGTATATTGAATTCGTAGAGTTACTAATCTTGATCCGTTAAGTGGTTTTGCGCTTATAGTGGTATTTTAATGCCGAAATTTGTGGAATTTTTTTCTTTGTTAGCTTGTGTACCACACTCCTTGTTCAGTCATGTGCGATATGCTTAATATCTTCTAGGTGCTTTGAACTTTGTTGATATTTTAATATCATCTTAGTAATTTGTATCCTTTAATTTTGGTTAATTCCATTTTGGTACTATTTTGGATTATTATAATTCTCCATTATGGTACTGTCTTGAGTTTTATATCAATCACAGGATGGCACCACCACGCCGTTCTGAGGAGGACATACCACCTGAACTGGGGGCTGCATTGGCAAGTATTGCTAATGCCTTGGGAGCAATGCAGCAGAACCAGCAGCGATTTGAAGAAAGTGTCAGGAGGAATGAGTTTGTTCCACTACCTCCACCTCCCAAGCGAGGAAACATCAAGAGTTTTCTGAAGTTCAACCCGCGCCACTTTGAGGTGTCTGATCAGCCTCTGGACGCAGATGATTGGCTGCTTGAGATGTCAAGGTTGCTGATGACTGCGGATGTTACTGAGCAAGAATGGGTAAAATGTGCCACTCACCTTCTAAAGGGAGATGCAGCTCTGTGGTGGGAGAATTACCTGAAGGCAAACCACTCTGAGTTTCAGCCTACTTGGGAGCAGTTCACTGGGGCTTTCAAAGAGCAATATCTGTCAGAAATTGTCATGGAAAGGATGAAGGAAGTGTTTCTCAACCTCAAGCAGGGCAATGACAATGTCAATACTTACATCCAAAACTTCATGAACCTTTCTCGGTATGGTGGCGATGAGATTTTTGATGACAAGAAGAAGCAAAAGAGGTTTAGACAAGGGCTCAATGCATCAATCAAATATGCAATCACTCATGCAAGGCCGGGGTCTTTTCTAGAACTCCAACATACAGCTCTGCAGAAAGAAGCAAGTAGGCAAGTGTTCGAGGAGTCCAAGAAACACAGCCGTGACGCAACAAGCTCTTTAGCTATGACAGCTCCTGTAAGCGCCGTGTGTGGGTTCCTAACACCCCACCATCGCTCCCGGCTCCACCAAGACCTTCAAGCTACGCGGAAAGGCCACCAAACTCCTTCACTATTGCTCCCAGGGGCTACAACCACAACTACCCTAGAGCGCCTGGCGGAGTCCCTGGCTACGCTGCTCCACGTCCACCTGGTGCCTGTTACACCTGTGGAAACACTGGGCATCAACACTGGAATTGTCCAATGAACAACAAAGCTCTTCCACCACCACCTCCAAGACCCGCGGAAAGTTCTTCTATGGTTCGTGCACCTCCACCTCGGGCTCTCAACATCAACACCAAGCCCGGGTCTACGGTTTCTCGTGCCAACTGTGTCAACGTTGCTCAAGCTGAGAATGCACCTGAAGTTGTGCTGGGTACGCTTTCTGTTAACTCAGTTTCTGCACGAGTGTTATTCGATACTGGTGCATCGCATTCTTTTGTGTCTCAAAGGTTCTCTCAGCAACAAGGTCTTCCGCTTCAATCATTGTCCGAGGTTCTTAGGGTGCAATCACCAGGGACAACTATGAAGGCTTCTCAAATAAGCCATGGGAACCAAATTGAAATTGGAAACAAAAAATTTCCGGCATCCCTCATTGAATTGGGCAATTCTGACATTGATGTTATCTTGGGCATGGATTGGTTAATAGCAAATGCAGATGTGATTGATTGTGCCGAACGCTCGGTTTCTCTGAAAATTCCTGAAGGCCATATAGTCTATTCTCCAACTCTGACTCCTACAATTCAGCTTTTCTCTTTGGCGGCTCTGAATGATGATGCTATGGAAGCTATTCAGAGTGTTCCGGTGGTCTGTGAGTTCCTAGATGTTTTTCCTGAAGAGTTGCCAGGTATGCCTCCTGACCAAGAGGTCGAGTTTGTGATTGAGCTTGAACCTGGAACCGCTCCTATCTCCAAGCGGCCTTATAAAATGGGTCCTGCTGAATTGGCTGAACTCAAACGTCAGCTTGATGAACAAGAAAAGTTGGGTTTCATTCAGCACAATACTTCTTCTTGGGGTAGCCCAACCATCTTTGTGAAGAAGCGAGACAAGACTGATAGACTTTGTGTTGACTATCGGGCTCTCAATGCTAAAACCATCAAGAATAAATATCCCCTTCCGCGGATTAATGATCTCTTCGACCAGCTAGCTGGAGCTGTGGTATTCTCTAAGCTTGACTTGAGAAGTGGATATCATCAAATCAAGATTCGCAAGGAAGATGTTCCCAAGACAGCTTTCACCACCTGTTATGGCCTGTACGAGTACACGGTCATGTCTTTCGGTCTCACCAACGCACCTGCCACCTTCTCGAGGCTTATGAACTCGGTTTTCATGGAGTATCTTGATAAGTTCGTTGTGGTCTATCTGGATGACATTCTAGTCTATTCTAAGTCAAAGGAAGAACATGAAGAACACCTTTGGTGTGTCCTAAACAAGCTTCGTGAGAACCGCCTGTATGCAAAGTTCTCCAAGTGTGAGTTCTGGCTGCCTGAAGTCACCTACCTTGGTCACGTTATCTCTGCCAAGGGCATTGCCATCAACCCAGAAACTGTTAAGACAATTGTTGACTGGCTTCCACCCATAAATGTCAAAGAAGTCCGGAGTTTCCTTGGTTTAGCCAGTTACTACCGTCGCTTCGTTCAGAACTTCTCGAAGATTGCGAAGCCTCTTACCGATCTCCTCAAGAAAGGCAAGAAATACCTTTGGTCTCCTGCATGTCAAGCAAGCTTTGAAACACTCAAAGAGAAGCTCACTTCCACACCAGTCTTGATTCCTCCAAATACATCAAAGCCTTTTCCAGATATTCTGTGACGCCTCCTTGCAAGGATTGGGTGCGGTCCTCATGCAAGAAAAGCAAGTCGTTGCATATGCCTCTCGTCAGTTGAAAATTCATGAGCTCAACTATCCAACACATGACCTCGAACTCGCAGTAGTTGTCTTTGCTTTGAAAGTATGGAGGCACTACTTGCTTGGCAACCGTTGTGAAATCTTTTCTGATCACAAGAGTCTGAAGTATATCTTCACACAACCTGATCTCAACCTTCGTCAGAGGAGGTGGATTGAAGCAATTAATGATTTCGATTTGACCATCAACTACACTCCGGGCAAAGCTAATGTGATGGCCGATGCCCTCAGCCGAAAAGCTTATGTCAACAACCTCATGCTGGAAGAACAACAGCCTCTCTTGTGCGAGAAATTCCGCAAGCTCAACCTTGAAATTGTGGATCAAGGGTACCTTCTGAACCTTCTGGCAACCCCTCTCTTGGAAGAAAAAGTTCGCTCCATTCAACTTGGTGATCCTTACACTAAAAAGATCATCTCCAACATTCAACTTCCGAAGTATGAGTCCTTCCACGTCGACGACCAAGGCGCTCTTTTCTTTGAACACCGGATGTTTGTTCCGAACTACCCGGGTTTAAGAGAGCAAGTTCTTAAGGAGGCACATGATTCTGTTCTTTCTATCTACCCTGGCAGCACTAAGATGTACATGGACTTGAAAACACAGTATATTGGTGGCCTAGGTTGAAACGATATTGTGCCAAGTATGTCTCAGAGTGTGATGTCTGCCGCAGAGTTAAAGCTGTCCATCAGAAACCTTCCGGTCTTCTATAGCCATTGAAGCCTCCGGAATGGAAATGGGAGAAAGTAGAAATGGACTTCATTACTGGTTTTCCAAGGTCGCAGAAGGCAAACAATGCAATCTTTGTTGTCATCGACAGGCTTTCTAAAGTGGCTCACTTCCTTCCCGTCAAGGAAACAATTTCTGCAATTCAGTTGGCTGAGCTCTATATCAACAGAATTGTCTCTCTGTATGGGGTTCCTCTTGAGATCAGCTCAGACCGTGGAAGCATCTTCACTTCCAAGTTCTGGGGAAGTTTCCAAAATGCTTTGGGAACAAAATTGAACTTCAGCACAGCTTACCACCCTCAGTCGCAAGGACAAGTTAAAAGGAATAATCAGATTTTGGAAGATATGCTCCATGCTTGCGTTATCTCTTTCGGCATGAAGTGGGAAGAATGCCTTCCTTATGCTGAATTCTCTTACAACAACAGCTTCCAGAAAAGTCTAAAGATGGCACCATTTGAGGTTCTCTATGGTCGCAAATGCAGAACTCCGATTGGTTGGTCGGGCGCAGGTGAAAGAACATTGTTTGGCCCCGACATTGTAACTCAAGCGGAGGAGAAGGTTCACATCATTCTTGAAAACCTGAAGGTTGCTCAAAGTCGCCAGAAGAGCAACTATGACAGAAAGCACGTGGACATGGAGTATGTCCCTGGTGATCTCGTTTACCTTCGTGTCACTCCCATGAGAGTCACGCACCTGTTTGGTATCAAAGGAAAGCTGGCTCCTAGATACATCGGTCCTTTCAAAGTTCGTGGAAGAAGAGGAGAAGTCGCTTATGCTCTTGAGCTCCCTAAAAAACTCAAGGTCCATGATGTTTTCCATATATCTCAACTCAAGAAGTGCTTCAAGGATCTCGGCAGGGCCGTGGACCATGAACTCATTAATCTCCAAGAAAATCTGTCTTATCAAGAACACCCCATAAAAATCCTAGAAGTCGCAGAAAGAAGGACTCGCAACAAGTCCATCAAGTTCTGCAAGGTGCAGTGGTCGCACCATTCCGTTGATGAAGCCACTTGGGAACATGAGCTCCGTGCCAAGTATCCTACCCTCTTCGTGTCTTCTTCTTCTTTCTAGAATCTCGGGATGAGATTCCTATTTAGTGGGGGAGAGTTGTAGCATCCCATCTGTCTAACATATGTAATGCTACATGGTCTAGTAATATAATTGCTACCTACATATAATTGTTGCATTATAATTATATCATGCTCATGTCATCATGCCACCTTGCATTTGAGCATCATATAAAACCCTTTTCATTTGGTTCTTATCCCATATGCATTATTAGTTGTATTTGCCTCTTGATATATTGTTTAATGCCCAAGTTGATATGGGGCATATCTTTTATTAACTCCACCAACTTTCTTGTCACCACCCTATAATCCTACCATCCAACTATATGTGAGCTTTGCATCTTATTTGGTTCTACCTCTAGCTCATGTGGGTTGGGATGAATCCACTTCTAATTCCACATGCTCCCATCTATGCACCATATTGTTTTCACATTATTGATAGATGGGGAGCCACATGGCCACCTTTGCATGCTTTGTGAGTGGCATCCCTCTTTCTAGCTTCCATATGGATTATTATGAATGTATGCTCATGTTGGGATATTTTTGGGATCATTAAACATCTAGTGGAACATACACACTAGCATGCCCTAATTATATTCAAATATGATCATCTCCATCTACTCCACATGGAACCTACTTTTAATTCCTTTTTGCTTGGCCCTTACTCCATATTAGGGAATGCATATGAATAAATGTCATGGGACTTTGTTATTGTTTTTACAAGAATAAACATGGTATTTATTACACATGCATGGGCCATGCAAGATCACCTTCTTTTCCATTTTTTCTTTGGTTCTATTTTGGCTTGAGAGGGGAATGGGTATTTTACCATGGTCCAACTTGTTTCCCTCCCTCTCTTATTTTAATTTTGGGACCACCCTCTAACATCATCCTACCTCATCTCTAAAACCTCCACATCCCCATGCATGCCACCATCCTCTCGATCTCTTGTCCTTGCATAGATAGAGTTTTGAATTGTTGAATCATGCCCTTCTGGATCAGTTCAAATATTCAAATCCCTATCTATTCAAAATACAAATCCTAATTCTATCTACCATACCTAGTCCTCGTCCCTCTCTTTACCCTAGCTAAAACCCTAAGACCCTACCCCTACCTCTCTCCCTAATCCCCTCTCTAACCTAACCATCTACCCACCACCCCAACCTGCCGAGCTACCCCTCTCTAACCCTAACCACCCCTAGACCGAGCCAAGCTACCCCTCCAACCCTAGCTACCCGAGCCTCTCCCTCCTCTCTCTTTTCTCTCTGCCAGCCAGGCTCCATACTCGAGCCATCCTGCGCCCCTGGCCCAGCTGCAGCCACCACCCCTCTGTCCCCCGAGCCAGCTGCGCCACGCCGTGCACGTGAAGAAGGAGAAGAGAAAGGTGGCGTGAGGCCCCTTTTTCTCCACCGAGCCCCACGGCATCCCCTCTCCCCCTCGTGCTTATCTACTTCCTCCTGTCTCTCTGCCGTGCCCAGATGTCTTCCCTGGCCTCTGCGCCGCACTCCTACGTCTCCCCTTTCCTCCCCTGCTACCTCTTCTCCACCCGGCGAACCACCGTCGGCCTCCACCCTACCTTAACAGAACACGGAGGCGGGCGGGTGTGTCTGCGTTGGGGAAGAACGAGGCGAGCCCCTGCATCCTCCCCGTACACGTAGCCGAGGAGGAGCCGCCCTGTACCTGCTGCACGTCCACGACGCCGACCGAAACCCTAGCCGAGCTTGCGTCTGCGTCGCCGACGATCCTCCGCTTCCCGTCCTGATCCGAGCCATCCGTCGAGCCCGCGGTGAGCTTCCCTTCCTCCCTGACAACCTCCTACTCACCGTCATTCCCTGCACGCGTCGAGCATACTGCCGAACACCCTCTGTGCGCTGGCGTGCACGAGCGTCTGCTCGTCGCCGCGCCTCGCAGCAGCCTAACTAGCCACCTACCGTCCTCCTGTCAGCAACCCCACCCCACCGCAGTGGCTCTGCCTCTCTGCGCGCGCGCCCCAGGTCGCGGGTTCGAACCCCCATGCCATGCGCCGTTCCCTGTCGATCACCGGTCTGTCCGTCAGATGCAGAGGAAGAGAAACAGTGTCAGTTGCGCACCTTTCAGGAAACCCCCCACCCTTTTTGTCATGCAACCCGCAATCCCTCCGACCCACCTGTCAACCTTTGTGGCGTCTTTACAAATAGGGACCGCAGCGTTTGTAAATCTCAACCCACGATCACCAGCTGGGCCACGTGGTTGTGCCCGGTTCCCCCGCTGGCACGTGGACCTGCGAGCCCGCTGGCCCCACCTGTCAGTCGCTTTGGCTAGCTAAGCTCGCGGTGCAAAAGGGTTTTCCCCACGTAGTTTCGCCCAGTCAGCACTGGTCCCACCCGTCAGCGACTGGGGCTAGCTTCCTCTGGGTATAAAAGTCTGGCTGTTCATCTGTTTATTAAAACAATTTCAGAAATGTTTAAATATGTTTTAAATTCTGTTTTTAATAACTTTTAATTTGTAATTCCAAATAATACAAATAATATATGTTTTTGAATCAGAAAAATATGTGGAATTCAAATATTCCATCCAATTTAATGCTTGACTAATTTAAATTTTCGAAATTGTTTAAATGCAATAAAAAGGCCTTTTCTTAATTAATTAATAACTTTAATTCTACAACTCCAAATTTGACAAATAATATGTCTAAATCGATCAGCGCGACGAGCCCGTTCTATCTATGCATTCCATGTTCTGAATTGCAGCATGCATCATATGAATATAAAGTATACAGCAACTTATATGGGAGTAAAACATGGCTAAAACTCAATAAAATGCTTTAATCTTGTACCCCACACCTCACCCATGCCATGCTACTTTATTGCCATGTAAATTATGCATCATTCATCATGGCATGCTTGTTTGCTTGTCGCATTTTAATTCATATGCTTGTGCACTTTATTTATGTTGGCCCTTGTTTGTTTGGTTCTTCGTCGAATAGACGCCGAGTAGGGAAAATACCAGGAATCCCATGAGTACTACCCAGATCCTTCTCTCGCTTCAACTGAGCTGCCAGGCAAGCACTACCACATGCTTGCATACATATAGTACCTATTGCCTCTATCTTATTCTTGCATCATCGAGTCGCGATTGCATTAATTGAATCCCATGTACTGCACAACCTTTACTTTTAAACCCCACCGAAGCTTGTTCCTCCATCCCACGAGCCATTACTACATGAGTTGTTTGAGCCATGCGAGTCGTAGAAAAGCATGTGTAGGGTATGTGAGTAATAATGGATAACGAGGTACCTAAACAACTTAACCTGAGTAGTAATGGGATAACTAATGAAAGCGGCGCCGGTGAGAAATATCTGCTATTTGGTTTTTCATGCTCACTTGCGTCCCGTAGGACCCCGAGTACTTGATTCCTGTTCCTCGACTATTCGCACTATCCATATACGGGAGGCCTTATGGACCCCCTGAGCCAGATCTTGATTCATTCTTATTTCTTGGGGCCACAAAGTAGTTTGGGGCTTTATTACTATCTTGTACTTATGCCATGTTTTGCTGTTTTATTTAAGATTGTGCGAGGAGCACCTGTACTGTTTAGGAATCGCGGCATGATTTCATGGTATCGACAAGCCCAGACACACTTTCGGGTTCCCAGTCGTTTACATCCGTTCTCGCAAACCCTGGGTCCGTCTCGGAGCCGGCCAACTTTGTTGCGGGTAGCTTATTGGGGTAGCCTCCTGAAATATTTCTGAATCCTGTGATCGCTTTATCGTGAATGCCTCGTTGGGTTTTGATTTGGTTTTTCCGAGGTTGAACGAGTGTGTGTTGTTATTTGTGCACCCCTGCAGGGTAAATCTTTCTGAAAGCCGTGTCCGCGGTTATGGACGACTTGGAGCACAGTTTCTCGATCATAGACAAGTATAACTAAAGTACCGCTTTTAATTTGACTAAGTACCTGACTAGTAAATAGTGCAATACTCATGGAATGGTTAATAAAACTCCCAACGGATGGGTTGTCGTCCGCTTTCTCGTTGGTAAGCGAGAAGGAGGATGGATCTATTAATTATATTGTTATAACTGTTGTTACTAATTAACGGACATCCGTCTATCATTAGTGAGGCGGATGGTTAGCAAGTATCTATAGATTTGTTAGGTATTATCTTGTTGAGTACCCCTAGGGTCTCCTTTAGAGGCATAAAGACTTGTTGAGTACCCCTAGGGTCTGACACGATAAATTGTTTGATTCAGATGAACAGGTGTACTCGCAAGATGGATACTGGGTGGAGGAGACAGATGATGTTGGCAATGATCACTCGGTGTAGAGATTCCGGGGATGGGGATCCGCGAGATCTGTAGGCGGGATGTGTTTATTTATGTGGCATCTTATGCCGATTTGCTTCTTATCCGTACTCGGATCTTGTTTTCCGCTTCCGCCTGATACTCTGATGTTTGATGTATGAGGAGCTATCCTAAACTATTATCTCTATCTAAGATATTTGGATCTTGCCGTATGGCGTTGCAATATTTCTATTTATTTTAGATGGAATGGCTCTAAAAACTGTTGTATGGTGGCTTGCATACATACTCACTTGTGTATGTAGTTGATCCCTTCGCTTGCCGATTACGCCGCTCGTTCTTGTCCTGATGTTTTGGAAGTGGTTAGGACGGCCGAAAGGTCTACCTGTGAGTGGCTCCTGGCCCCACCGTACTATTTTAACCACTTTCGCTCATCCAGGCATGCAACTTAGAGCGTAATTCACCGAGGTAGTTAATTCTCTCTCGGTGTTTTCCGGCCCGCAGAGGCGGCGGAATCTTTCTGTGGTCGCTCCCTGAGTCTTAGGGTTTCTGGAGGATAATATACGCCAGAGGGGAGTGCTAGGGGTGGACCAGGGTGGCCACACCACCTGGTGGCGTGGCCCAGGGTGGCCCGCACTAGGGGGTGGTGTGGGCCCCCTGTGGCCCATCTCCAGCCCCCCTTCTGGCTTCCTTCGTCTTCTGGAAAAATAGGATATTCCGTATATTTTCCTGGATTTTCTGATCTTCGTGAATTTTGCCACCAAACAACACATTTTCCATCAGAATCCTGACTGCAGCGGTCAATGCTCCAAAAGTCATCAACCATGCAAAAACAGATGAAATAACATAAGTATCACCTCTCAATATGAAATATATCAATGAATAACAGTAAATTATGACATAGAATAGTGATGCAAAATGGACGTATCAAGGGGGAACTCATCCACTAGGGATCCATCTTTTCCCTGCACAGATCCGGGAGGCCAAGGCATCGATCTTCATCATCCACCGCTGCATCACCACCATATCCATCCATCCCATCTACATCGTGTCTAGATCTTGTTGTAATTTCCATACTCGTTGTGGATTTATACAAGTACTATTCATCTATGATAGATTCCATTGTTATTGCTATGATGTTGATTGCCTCCATGTCTGAGTAGATCATTAGTTTTTGGGGAGATGGAGAAATCCTAGTATGAGATTGAAATAAGATAAAGTCTATTATGATATTTATCGCTGTGACCATGTGTTAGATTGTCTTCATCTTGATGTTGAGAGAAGTCGACGTCTCAATATTTGCCTCTCATTGGGACTTGATGAAGGGAACTACTTGTTGGTAGACGGAGGCGTGCTAGCACTTACGGTGACTATAAAGTTGTTGGCACTCTTTACGTATCAACTTGGGAACCAAGGAAGCTCACGGAACACTATCCATACCATGGGATACGTCCTACGGGATTACGTCCCTTAATAGCGCAGTAATTCAATTGATGTCGATTGCTGACTGCTGTGGTTATGAGGATGACGTGAGCAGTTGTTGCTGCCTATTTGTACAAATACGGAGTTCCTCCCACACATACATAGTTGAGAATATTCATGATAATAATCTTTACCTTAGCTTCTTATAATGCTAGTGGTGTATCCACTACTCCCTGAGAACACTTTTTCACTATTGTAGTTCCAGTCTCTCTTACATATGCGATACTTACTTTCTGTATTCAGTTGTTTTACTTTACTTATTGTTACTCTTATACCTAAAATCGAAAAACACCCTTTTACACAATACTCGCATTTTATCTTGTTACTTAGAACTTTATTTAGCATTTCTATCGTAATATTTATTTCAAGAGTTATTAGACTTTAGACTCCTCCTCCCTGTGGAATCGATATATTTATTTCGAAACTAGCTCCAAACGATCTATGCACTTGCAGTCATCAATTACCTTCTGAAAAATTGCATTGAGGAATGCACATAGCTTCACAATGGGTACTCGAACATTTTTCGGCAGAAGCCCCCTCAATGCAACCGGAACCAACTGGGTCATAAGCACGTGGCAGTCATGAGACTTTAAGTTTTGAAAAAATTTCTCTGCCATATTTATTATTCCCTTTATATTTGACTAGAATCCAGACGGGACCTTGATACTATAAAGGACTTTAAAAAATATTTCCTTCTCTTCTTTGGTAAGAGCATAGCTAGCAGTACGTTGAAACAACTCTAGATGCTTGTTGTCTCGGTCTTTCATATGTTGTTGGTCCTGCCGTGCTTCCGGTGTATCTTTATTTTTCCCATACAAGCCCAAGAATCCTAGCAGCATCACGCAAATATTCTTCGTCAGGTGCATCACGTCAATTGCAGAGATGACCTCTAGGACTTTCCAATAGGGTAGCTCTCAAAATATAGATTTGTTCTTCCACATGGGTGCATGTCCTCCATCGTCCTTCGAAACAAATTGTCTACCAGGTCTCTTTCCAAAAATTACTTTTAAACCCTTCACCACATCAAATACATCATCACTAGTACGTCGGATAGGCTTACTCCGATGATCTTCCTCACCATTGAAATGCTTACCTTTCTTTCTTAGGGAGTGCGCTAGCGGAAGAAAACGATGATTCCCCGGGTACATATTATTCTTACATTTATCCAAATATATACTTTCTGTCTCACCTAAATAGTGCGTGCATGCATTGTATCCCTTTTTTGTTTATCCTAAAATGTTACTAAGAGTAGGTCAATCGTTGATTGTTAAGGTCAAATTCCTCTTGTTTATGCTCATACCACACACGTACACCTTGTCCGTGCCACAACTGTAGGAGTTCTTCAACTAATGGCCTTAGGTACATATCAATGTCGTTGCCGGGTTACTTCGGGCCTTGGATGAGCACTAATATCGTAATGAACTTCCGCTTCATGCACAACCAAGGAGGAAGGTTATAGATACATAGAGTCACATGCCAGGTGCTATGACTGCAGTTCTTCTCTCCAAAAGGATTCATGCCATTTGTACTTAGACCAAACCATAAGTTCCTCGCATCACCTGCAAAGTCCAGGAACTCTCTCTCAATTTTTCTCCACTGCGACCCATCAGCGGGGTGTCTCAACATCTTGTCTTTCTTATGGTCTTTCATGTACCATCACAACAACTTGGCATGATCTTTGTTTCTAAACAAATGTTTCACCAGCGGTATTATAGGAGCTTACCACATCACCTTGGCAGGAATCCTCTTCCTGGGGTGCTCGCCCTCAACATCACCAGGGTCATCTCGTCTGATCTTATACCGCAATGCAGTGCATATGGGCCATGCATCCAAATTCTCGTACTCCTCACCGTGGTAGAGGATGCAGTCATTAATGCATGCATGTATCTTCTGCACCTCTAATCCTAGAGGACAGACAACCTTCTTTGCTTTGTATGTACTGGCGGACAATTTGTTATCCTTTGGAAGCAGCTTCTTCATTATTTTCAGCAACTTTTCAAATCCCTTGTCAGTCACACTGGTGTATGCCTTCCATTGCAGAAATTCCAGTGTGCTACCCAGCTTTTTATGGCCATCTTCGCAATTTGGATACAACAATTTGTTGTGGTCCTCTAACATCTGCTCGGACTTCAACCTCTCCCTTTCACTTTCACATTCTCCCTTTGCATCAGCAATGGCCCGACCAAGATCATCATCAGGATCATATAATGCCCGTTCTTCAGCTTCTTCTTCATCATTGTCTTCCATTGTAGTACCATCGTATTCAGGGAACATAGATTGGTAGTTATCATCATTGTTCTCTTCTTCATCACCGTCTTCCATCATAACCCCTCTTTCTCCGTACTTGGTCCAACAATTATAGCCTGTCATGAAACCGGACCGAAATAGGTGGTCGTGAAGGACTCTTGAGAAAGAGTATTCCTTATGATTCTGACAAACATCATATGGACAAGACATAAAACCATTCCGCTTGTTTGCCTCGGCCACAAGTAGAAAAGAATGCACACATTTAATGAACTCGCCAGCGTACATCCATTGCCGGCTCATCTGCATTGTATAATTAAGTACATCAAATAGAATCATCATGCTAAAATTAGTACTGGTCTAAAAAACAAAATTAAAGCACACAACCAGGACTAAAGATATGATGAACCTTTAGTCCCGGTTGGAGGCACCAACTAGGACTAAACGTGGATGTGGCGACAACACTACATCATGGGCGAGTGTCAACACTATGTCATGAGTGGGCAACACTAATTAATCAGTGAGTGCCGACACTATTTGGGTGGGTGGCGGTATTATGATAGGGGTCACTGTCGACACTATGTTGTGCCGCTTAATCTATAAATACGTATGCATTCTTGTGAAGAACTGCAAGATGGTGTGCGAGAGCAGGGACACCACTACGACGGAGCTTCTCAAAGATGTCTTAGGATCTCGTCCTCGGACATCTTCGAGGAGCTCGCCATAGAGGCACTCCCTTATGTGAAATTTGTTAGCTACCCGACGTATTAATCTATAGCTAGAGAAGTTATTAACTCAAAGATTGTGCGAGAGGGACACCACTACGGTGGAGCTTATCAAAGATGTCTTAGGATCCTGTCCTTAGATATCTTCGAGGAGCTCGCCATAGAGGAGCTTCTCGAAGATGTACTGTGATGTATTCTTATCAAGCTTTTGTCAATTAACCCTATTTTTGTTACAAATTTTTCAGTTTGCTAAAGGCAGACAGAAGACAAAGAAGGAAATTTTTCCCATCTAGTTAGAATGATGAATTCATGCATATGTATCTTTGTGCTTCTATAAATCAAATAAATTTCGAGACTATGTGCCAAAACAAGATATAGATAGAATCCACATATTGAAAATGATATTTACCTTGGAGTTTATTACATTAATACAAGATAGATTGAATCCAAACATCGATCTTATGTTATTATTGCAAAAATTACTACCAAACTAAATCCACAAATCCATCTACTTGTAGAGCACGAAATGAGCTAACATAGCAATGAGAGTTGAAAAGATGAAGTTGCTCACCTTTTAGAACCTTTGAATAGATGGGGCGCCGCAAAATCTTGACAAATCTTGAGAAAAAATTGAACATGAACTCGAGCTTGAAGGCAGAAAGAGAGAGGAGCCACCAGCTTGAAATGGTGGCTCGGGCAGGAGAAGAAGATATAGCTGAGCTATTAGTCCCGGTTTGTGGTCAGAACCGGGACTAAAGGGTCCATCTATAGTCCGGTCCGTGTAACAAATAGGGACTAAAGGGTCTGACGCCGGCCTCAGCCCGCCTGAAACGCCTAGTGTCCGCCGCCCCCTGCGGCCAGTTCTAGCCGTTGGGACCGGAGCATTAGTCCCGGTTTGTAGAAAAACCGGGACTAATACCCCTAGACTAAAGGTCCGTTTTCTACTAGTGAACCAAACATCGCGAACATAACAACCAGGTTTCTTTGCAATTAGCAAACAAGAAGGTTTTTCTCAAGAAGCATAACACACAAATAAATGGATAAAAATGAATACAGCTAACAAATTGGAATTTTTTAATACCAAATACACATAAGAACAGAGAATATATACAAGTTACTACAGCCAGGCGTGTCACCCACGACCAGAACCCTTTTATGCAAGGTACATAACAACCCCGAATTTAATGACAACACCTATATCTATATCTATATTTTTTTTCTATACCTAAAGTAGAAGTGTTTCTCTCTTCGTCCATCGCTTTGTGCTTTCGTCTATCCCGTGGGCGTCTTCACATGTTATTCCGTGGGTTTAATCGCTCGATCCTTTCAGTTTGTATCATGACCGGAAGCCTCGGCTCGTTCCGTTCCTACCGCAAAGTCACGTCCGAATTCCTCAAGATATAACTGATCTGCGTGAATCTGTCTTGAACGATATACATATAAAAAAAGCTACAATATCATAAACGCGCACGTCTCGCATGTACACTAGTATATTTGAAACAGAATCCATCACGAATGCATGATATTGCCTGCCCACGACCGCTTCAATGAAAACCGCACGATCGCACACCTAGAGTTAAGCTTCACGGACGCCACGTCTCGCCTCGCCGCCACCGTCCGCGACCTTCTTGATTCTTCACCACTTGTGTCGTATTAACCTATCTACTAGGAGAGAAATTTTCTAGGGTCGAGCTTTCTGTCGGCAACGGAAGTCCCGAATCGACGGATCGTCCTCTACAAAGCCGGCGATGCATAAACAGCAGCACGAGCTGCAGGCAAGCAGACTCACAAGCAGTAGGACCGACGACCGAGTAGAGCAGCTCGAGTTGCCGCTCACCGGAGTTGCCATCTCGTCGGAGTGACCACCTGCCGCAGTTTCCCGGTCACACCCGAGTCTTTACTATAGTAGTACTATTCTTTAAGGCGGACCGATTCGCGAGTTGTTAGCTCTCCACGATGCTCAAATTAGCGTGTAGATTTCACATTTTAGCCAATCAAAGGTTGCCATGACGCCTCCTTTAGATCGGTAGTCTTTGTGTTGAAGTATGATCCAAATTTAATTAAGGAGGCTAACTTGACAAGCGAAGTGGGGCCCGTTGTCGGAATTGGCCGGGTGGCTTGGGAGGTTTTCAGGTACCTTCTTAGCACTTCCAATACTTGTTTGAAGTTTGGAAGGATCAGTGAGGGACTCGTTAGCTATGTGAATTCGGATTTTGCTACCGATTTGGATAATAGAAGATCTCTTACAGGTTATGTGTTTAATGTTGGTGATTGTGTTGTTAGCTGGAAGGCTATGTTGCAGGCTATGGTTGCACAATCTACTACTGAAGCTGAATACATGAATATTGCTGAAACTTGCAAAGAATATATTTTAGTTAAAATGTTTGTTTGCTGAGCTTTGTGGAGATGATTTTTGCATTACTTTGTTTTGTGACAGTCAAAGTGCCATATACCTTACAAAATATCAGATGCTTCATGAGAGAACTAAGCACATTGACGTTAGATACCATTTTATTAGAGACATTGTTACTCAAGGTAAATGGTATGCAAGATTAGCACTTAAGATAATTCTGCTGATATGATAACTAAACATGTTTATGTTGCTAAGTTTGAGCTATTCTCGAACTTGGTTGGTTTAACTGGTTAGCCCAAGTGGCTATTGACGCCGAAAGTATTTGCTTTGTTTGTTTCAGGGAGATGGTTGTTGCTGATGCTACAAGAAAGAATTTGTCTCAAGGTAGAGTTTGTTAAAGTATGATCTAAATTCAATTAATGAGGCTAATTTCTGACGAGAGAAGCGAGGCCCGTCGCCGGGAGGCTTGGGCCCCTACGGTACGGATCGTTGAAGACCTAGGTTTCAACAGTTATATATACCTCTTATAAGCCACCGTCTGGGATGAGTTGCATCTGTGAAAATCTCTACACACTCCCCGTTATAGTGAAGTTTCACTAGCTGACGCCCGTGGTTTTTTACTCTCTTTGTTGGAGCGGTTTTCCACGTTAAATTTGTGTCCCCTTGATGTGATTTAATTTTCGTTTTTTGTTATTTGTTTGTCGCATTTATAACACTTCGTGTCCTAGGTCGCCATCCAGAAATATCCAGTTGGGCAAGTCCTCCGCCGCTAAGGATGACAATTTTATTCATGGGTACGGGTATCGTATCTGCATGGACAGTGTATGAACACACTTTTATACTCAGAAGTAATACCCATACCTTACCCGCTAGTCATGGGTATTGGCACGGGTATAGGCTTGTACCCACGGGTATACCCATATTAAATTGACATGTAAAATTTACCTATAGAGTTTCAACCTATACGGTCGAGCATCTTAGACACGAGTATAAGATTGTGACTTCTAAACTTTGATAATTTCATGTACTCATCTATCAATTATTGAGTAGAGTTAATTGTTTTTTTATCAAATATGCTATTGATGAAAGTAAATTGTGAATAACCTATGTACAATTGCATCTACCCGCTGGGTAACTGTGGGTATAGGTAAATTTATATACCCATAGGTATAGGTGTGGATAAAATATTTTACCCAACTACGTGGTATGAGTATGGTATTGCTGTACCTGCTTATATCCTACCCATTGCTATCTTTATCCACCGCCCGTTCTTCGCTATAGAGAGAAAGATTCGTAGCAACGCGGGCATTTACCTAGTCTATTTTATCTCTAACAGTCTGAGGCGGCGAGTGTCTCCTAGCGCTGCTGGCATCCAAAGGTATAATAGTGGCACCTCCTGGGAGGCCTCACAACGCTCAGCGCATGTGAGCCGTCCGATCGCCCTCTCGGGGCGAATCTGACGCGTTGGTTGTTTATTTGATCCTTTTGCCCTTAGACCATTAGATGATATGCGTACTCCGTGTGTACCCAGGCGTGCTTTGGCCACAGGTAAATCGTCGGGCCTCATCAATCTGGCCCGCTCCTCAGTGGCTCTGTGTGTCGTGTTGGCATGGTTTCCATCACGGGTCGATCTTCATGTGAAAATCTTGTGCGCGAGCGGCTACCTCCAAGTGTGTACGTATTGGATTAGGTCGAAGACGTTACCGGCAACACGTCATGAACGAGCACAGTTTCGTTTGTATAGGGATGGTCATGTCGAAATCATGTGTGTGGCAGACCGTGATGGTGATGATCGGAGCATCTGCAACAGTGATCTCTTTACAACAAATTGCTGATTTTTGGCCATGCCGATAGACGTTTTTTCTTTTTGACAATATGATTATGTGCTTCCTTGACATTATGTTCGCGTAGAAACCGTGGGCATTTGATAGTATCATGTTGATATTTATATTAAACGGTAGTCTGACGCACATAGCTCCTGCTTGTGCAGGATCAAGAAAAGGGTCCGACCACTTTAGATTTTTTTTTGTAGGCAGTCTTTTCTTGCATTTCTGCAAGAGGCTGTTTCTAGAATTCAGAACCCATGGTGACAAGGCAACAACTGCACCACTACGCCAAGGCTCTTTTCATTGATATTAATATATTACCCTTCATAAAAATAAAATTTCACACACACTCATCTTTCTCCATACACTAGAAGAAAAGAAGCCTTTGGTTCGGTCACTAGTCCCGGCCGTAGTTGGGGCCGGGACTAATGGTCTGAACCAGACGGCCCGAGGACGCCGAAGTCCTTTGTCCCGGCCCATAAGGGACCATTAGTCCCGGTTTGAGATACAAACCGGGACTAATGGGTCTGGGCACACCCTCGTGATCCTGGCAGCACCATTAGTGCCGGTTTGTGTCTCAAACCGGGACTACTAGTCTGGCCCCATATAATGCACCCAGTCCTCCACTCTCTCCTATTTTTTTCCTATGTGAGGTGGGTATAACTTTGTGCTAATTGTTTTTCTTCATATGCATTAGAGGTGTTCTGTGAAATGCCTCTTAGTGTGATGCCACTTGAGTTCACACAAGACAAAATATGATATGAGGTGCTAGAGCCACACTTAAGTTTTATCATCTTTGCTTCCAGGTGTTCTAAAAGGTTAGCAAGTATTTTCTGGTTTAGACTGCGCGGTAGTAATTTTATGACCGTGATTGTGTTTGATATATATGGTTGTATGATGCAGATGAGACATCCATGGATGTACGGTGACCGACGCTCTGACGCTTACAGAGAAGGTGCATGTTCTTTTTGCCTTGTGGCCGAGGCGAACAAGCGGCGGGATGGTTTTATCTATTGTCCATGTGTTGAATATCAGAATGGGCAGGCTCACACTTCCTCAAGAGTCATTCAGAGCCACCTGCTTCGGTCTGGCTTCATGTCCGGCTATAATGTTTGGACCAAGCACGGAGAAAGACATGTTATGATGGAAGATGGCGATGAAGAAGAGAACCATGATGACAACTACAGATCTATGTTCCCTGAATACGCTGATACAACAATGGAAGATAATGAAGAAGAACGGGAACTAGATGAGCCCGCTGATGATCTTGGTCAGGCCATTTCTGATGCAAAGCAAAACTGCGACACAGAAAATGAGAGGTTGCAGTTCGAGAAGATGTTACAGGACCACAACAAATTGTTGTGCCCAACTTGTGAAGATAGCCAGAAGAAGCTGGATAGCACACTAGAATTGCTGACGTAGAAGGCAGAGACATGTGTTACTGACTCGGGATTTGAAAAGTTGCTAGTAATAATGAAGAAGCTGCTTCCAAGAAATAACGAATTGCCCTCCAATACATATGAAGCAAAGAAGGTTGTCTGCCCTCTAGGATTAGACGTGCAGAAGATACATGCATGACCTAATGAATGCATCCTCTACCGCGGTGAGAAGTACGAGAATATGGATAAATATCCGGTCTACACTGCATTGCGGTATAAGATTAGAAAAGATGACACACGATGTTGAGGGCGAGCCACCCAGGAAGAGGGTTCCTGCCAAGGTGATGTGGTATGCTCCTATAATACCACGGTTGAAACGTTTGTTCAGAAACAAAGAGCATGCAAAGTTGTTGTGATGGCACATGGAAGACCTTAAGAAAGACGGAAAGTTGAGGCACCCTGCTGATGGTCGGTAGTGGAGAAAAATCGAAAGGGACTTACCGGACTTTGATGGTGATGCAAGGAACTTATGGTTTCGTCTAAGTACCAATGGCATGAATCCTTTTGGGGAGCAGAACTGCAGTCACAGCACCTAGCCCGTGACTCTATGTATCTACAACCTTCCTCCTTGGTTATGTATGAAGCGAAAGTTCATTATGATGTCAGTGTTCATCCAAGGCCCGAAGCAACCCGACAACGATATTGATGTGTACCTAAGGCTATTAGTTGATGAACTTTTACAGTTGTGGGCCAAACCAGGTGTACGTGTCTGGGATGAGCACAAACAGCAGGAATTTGACCTACAAGCGTTGTTGTTCGTAACCATCAATGATTGGCCTGCTCTTAGTAACATTTCAGGACAGACGAACAAAGGATACAATGCATGCACGCACTGTTTAGATGAGACTGAAAGTATATATCTAGATAAATATAGGAAGAATGTGTACCCGTACAATCGTCGTTTTCTTCTGCCAAGTCATCACTTAAGGAAGAAAGGCAAGCATTTCAATGGCAAGGGAGAAACCCGAATGAAGCATGTCCCCCGTACTGGTCCTGATGTATTTGGTATGGTCAAGGATTTGGATGTAATCTTTGAAAAGGGTCCTGGAAGACAACCTGTTCCGAAATACGCCGACGGACATGCACCCATGTGGAAGAAGAAATCTATATTTTGGGAGCTACCAGATAACCCACAAGTATAGGGGATCGTGTGTATCTTTTTTGATAAGTAAGAGTGTCGAACCCAACGAGGAGTTAAAGGTAGGATAAATATTCTCTCAAGTTCTATCAACCACTGATACAACTCTACGCATACTAAACGTTTGCATTATCTAGGAAATAAAACTAGAGCAACAATACGAGTAATAGAGATAGCTTTGCATGATAATAAATAACAAGAAAGTAAAGCTAGTTGTTGTAGCAATAAAATACACTAAACTAACAGAATCATGAGTGTGGAATAGTGGTGGTAATTGTGGTGGCTTTGTCCAAGTTTAAATAGCGAATAGATTAGGTTCATTGTCTTCGATTCAGTTTTCTATGTGGGAGAGGCTAAATATACATGCGCTTCACTACTTGGAGTTACATGTACTATATGATTAGATTGTTAGAAAACATCCGTAAGTACTAATCAATGCATTAAGGTTTCCCCAACCATAGCCTTAAGTTTAATGGTCCTCTTACTCCCATACGTGCAACGTTCCGGTTCGCGTCCTCAGGTTTCTGTCACTCCGGCCGAACTCCCCCTTTCTCTTACACATACTACAAACCCTATGATGTTTAATCCATGCGCGCACAAATATAATGGACACCAAAGGACTATACCATATCAACATACAACTCTAATGAACCAAAGACGTTCAACCATTCAATCTAAGAACAAAGAAACTATGCAAACATGACATAGATTATAGGATTATAACTTATAGTATCAAACACTATGTTTACATAGTACGGTACAGAGGTGTGTAGGAGGATGAACCACTACATACTAGGAGGATTAGGTGATGGAGATGGCGGTGAAGATGGTGAATATGGTGAAGAGGGTGGCGGCGGTGCCGGTGGCGGCGCGGGGGACTCCTTCCCCTCCACCGGTATCATGGGGGAGCACCGCCCCTTAGCCCCTTCCTTCATGGATTCTTGGGAGCCCTCCCCCATGGAGATGGGATCCATGGGGGGGCAAAAGCGTGGCTTTGGCGGCTGCAAATTCGTGGGTAGAGGTGTCTTGGGTGAATTACGTTTCCTCCCTTTATATAGCTTCTCAGATTCCCGTCACCCCATCTTGGGCTGCAGTAAATCAGACCTATCAGGCATGTCCGGACTCGGAATCAGATAAATTTTATGTCCAGAATGTTTGTCGTGAAATTTACAACAACTTTGTAGTTGAAGAGTTTTCCGTTTGATGCCGTCTTCAACTCGAAACGTGACCAACTTCAAAAAGAGTTCTGAGACAGATTTCTGAAAAAATCCCAATTTGACTCCAACAAGGTTTCCACTTGTATTCTTGGTAATTCCTACACATCAAAGTGTAAAACAAGAATATTATGCACTTTTACAACTATTAGTAGGTTAGTCCAAAAAACATAGACTTTATACAAAAAAGAGTGTTAAAATCATATTATTAGCATAAAACCATCAAAAATTATAGATACGTTATGGACGTATCAACATCCCCAAGCTTAGTTCATGCTCGTCCTCGAGTAGGTAAACAATAAAAACAATATAATTGTTGAGGTGACATGCAGAAAACACAATCTTGATAATCATTATTGTAAAAGTGTTAATAGTTAAGATCAAAGGTACTCTAAACATGAACATGAAAGATAGAGTTCTAACAATATAGCAACTATGTTGTAACATGAAAAGGTACAGACAAAAGATCATTAATAAGAATGCATTGAAAGACGTTTGTTTGTTTCACATATAGAAAACATAATAAGAGTGGTATTTAGCTTGTCCCTCATGGTATAGCAAAACATAAATGCATAAGACACCTTCAAAGTTCATAAGGGTGACTAGATACAAATAGTTTAAGGACAAGCAATATCAAAGTTATGAATCAATCAACAAGTCTTGGGACAATGCATATTAAACTAAGAATGACCACTATGCTCTCTCAATAGGTGCATAAAGATAGAAGATGGAGACTCAACAGAAAAGTAAAAGAAAGGCCTTCATTGAAGGAAGCAGGGATTCAAGTCTCATAAAGAGCTTCCAAAAATTATGGTACTTATTAGCTTTCAGCTCTCATTGCCCCTATCATAAGCATCTTGAAGTGATTAAGGTTAAAGTGAACAAACTATGGAGTATATGTTTGACAAAGTATAAGTTGGAAATCTCATGACCCTTGAATACGAGGATCGCTCCTCATGCTACTCAAGTTTAGTTACCGGTAAGTTCTTGTCATAGTAAGTATATGTGTATCATAGAGAATCGCGAACGGGGTACCCCTTGCCCGATGATACGGAAGAATCCCTATATCAAAATGACAAGGCAAGCAGACAATGAGCATCTTAGCAATCTCCTTATTTACCATGGGAAAATGGTGATTTTTTCTCTCTTTCCTCTTTTCTCATCTTTTTTTCTTTTTCTCAATCTCTGTCTCTTTTTTATAAGAAGAATGCTTCATAGATTGCTCATTATGGTTACACTGTAGGTTTCCACCATGATTAGGCATGGATTAGACCTGCGGCCCAGGCGTTTCTCTAACACACATACATAACTCCATGGACTTACAAGCTCCCCTTTCATTTCACACCGACGATATCCATAGACAAAAGAGCATGATATCAACTGGGTACAATGTACACGTGCAATGTTGAAAGTGTTCCCCATGACAGCATGGTTCTGCTAATCCCCAACATATAAGTGCAAGCATATACAACATAGACGACACAATAGTTCAAGTTTATTAGGGGCAAGAAAAATAAAGTGTGCCATCAAGTTTGTGAGAGAGCTTTAATCACTAGTTTTCTCATAACAAGTTCAATTCGGAAGGTAGATAAAAACATGAATATACTTGGTATAGGAAATGCTAATAGGTAGGTATGGTGGACTCTTTTGAATAACTTAGTTTTATTTGGAGTTGGATGCATGAGTGGAACTCATACTTGGTTATGGAGGCTAGCAAAAGACTGGGAGCGACCAACTAAGAGAGCAATAATGGCCATAATCATGCAAAGCAACAAAACATCATTAATTATAGCATAAAGTGATATTTCAAGTCAAAAACTAAAGGATCATAGAGGCTATGGTGACTTGGGATAGTCTTAACATGGTGTGAGCATGCGCCAAGTCAACCCAAATAAAGCATCAAAGGAGAATACCACAATACTATGATTTAATATGCTAAAACAACGCATGATTCTTTCAAGGCACATTAAGCAATCTCAATTATTTGTAACATATCATGCTACAACAAAAATCACTAAGCATAAACACAAAACAATATCAAGCATGACATGACAAAGCATAGGCCACAGTCAAAAACAAGCTCCTTTTGTACCACTTATAAGCATGAAGCTTCCTACTCTTTTCCAATCATCAATCAACTTATTTAAAACCACATATGAATGCAGGGGTCCAGCCAATTTCTTTTAAGCAAACCAATCAAAAGAAAACTAAAAACAAAAACAAAGACGCTTCAAGAACAACACAAGTGTGCATGAAACAATAAAGATGAAGTGTTTGGAAGAACCTGAGATTTTTATTGATGAAGAAGGGGATGCCTTGGGCATCCCCAAGCTTTGACACTTGTACTTCTTGGATATTTCTTGGGCTGACACGGGGTGGCATCCCCAAGCTTGAGCTTTAGTCCATTCTGCATCTCATTACATCATTCTTTCCTTAACACCTGGAATTTTTCCTTCATACAAAACTTCACATAATCTTCATTAGCAACATTAGTGTACTCAAGATAATAAGTCTTTGGATTCAGTTTAAACACCAATAAAACTTCCATTAAAACACAAGCTACTGTAGCACTTCCCTTAAAAAGCTCAATTCCCCAAAGAGAACCCAAAAAGGAATCAACAAGAAGCAAATACAAATAATGGCAGAAATCTGTCAAAACTGACCAGCAGATAGAAACCAATTTTTTCAAAGACCTTCTGTTGCTCAAATCAAAAAGTGTTGAACTACCGAAAGTTGGATAACAACCTGGGGCAGAAGCACAAAAATATAAATCTCAAAATGACGTACAGAGATTTTACACAAATGTTTACAGCGAAGCACAAAAATCTTTTTCAGGACAGCAACTTTCCCAAGCATTATTTCTCTCTCATTAGAGGTTACTCTTGGCACAAAAAGTAAATAAAAAGGATAAGGATCAGTTGCTACAGAGGTAACAACTTCCAAGACTCAAAAAAAACAAATGTAACTGGTGTTTGATGCTAAGACAAATAAATAAAAAGATACAAACGCTCCAAATTTATTCAAGTTTCTATGCTGCTCAAAAAACAAAGTTTAAAGGTTTACAAACTGAGGGGTTGTTGAAGAAACTTTTGGCCATTCTTCAATTTCTCTGTTTGGTGTTCCTTATTCTCTGTGAAAAAACTTCAACACAAAAACTTTCCCATTCTTTTCTACGGTTTTTAACTGAAAAGCTTCCATGGGAAGATTTGTTTTGGTTTCATAGGCATGAACACAAGTGTTCAAGGTCGACCCCCACTTAACCATTACTCATCTTTCCAATCACTTTCCTTTTTGAAAACGTTTTTAGGTAACAAGTACAACTATTTTTTTTTGTAATTCGCATTCCCTATCCATACTAAGATAGAGGACAACTTAAAACTGAAAGTAAAAACTACTTAGAGATAAAGCAAACAAGTGCACACAAGAATATTCACCCACACGCTATTGCTCCCCGGCAACGGCGCTAGAAAAGGTCTTGATAACCCACAAGTATAGGGGATCACGTGTAGCCTTTTCGATAAGTAAGAGTGTCGAAACCAATGAGGAGCTAAAGGTAGGATAAATATTCTCTCAAGTTCTATCAACCACGATATAACTCTACACACACTAAACGTTTGCATTATCTAGGAAATAAAACTAGAGCAACAATACGAGTAATAGAGATAGCTTTGCATGATAATAAATAACAAGAAAGTAAAGCTAGTTGCTGCAGCAATACAATACACTAAACTAACAAAAACATGAGTGTGGAATAGTGGTGGTAATTGTGGTGGTTTTGTCCAAGTTTAAATAGCGAATATATCAGGTTCATTGTCTTCGATGCAATTTTCTATGTGGGGGAGGCTAAATATACATGCGTTTCACTACTTGGAATTACATGTACTATATGATTGGATTATTAGCGAACATCCGTATATACTAATCAATGCATTAAGGTTTCCCCAACCATAGCCTTAAGTTTAATGGTCCTCTTACTCCCATACGTGCAACGTTCCGGTTTTCTTCCTCAGGTTTCCGTCACTCCGGCAGAACTCCCCCTTCCTCTTACACATACTACAAACCATGTGATGTTTAATCCATGCGTGCACAAATATAATAGACACCAAAGGACTGTACCATATGAACATACAACTCTAATGAACCAAAGACGTTCAACCATTCAATCTAAGAACAAAGAAACTATGCAAACATGACATAGATCATAGGATTATAACTTATAGCATCAAACACCATGTTTACATAGTACGGTACAGAGGTGTGTGGGAGGATGAACCACTGCATACTAGGAGGATTAGGTGATGGAGATGGCGGTGAAGATGGTGAAGAGGGTGGCGGCGGCACCGGCGCCGGCGTGGGGGGCTCCTTCCCCACCGTCGGTATCATGGGGGAACACCGCCCCTTAGCCCCCTTCCTTCATGGCTTCTTGGGAGCCCTCCTCCATGGAGATGGGATCCATGGGGGGGAAAAAACGTGGCTTTGGAGGCTGCAAATTCGTGGGTGGAGGTGTCTTGGGCGAATTAGGTTTCCTCCCTTTATATAGCTTCTCAGATTTCCGTCACCCCATCTTGGGCTGCAGTAAATCAGGCCTACCAGGCACGTCCGAACTCAGAATCAGATAAATTTTATGTCCAGAACGTTTGTCGTGAAATTTCCAACAACTTTGTAGTTGAAGAGTTTTCCGTTTGATGCCGTCTTCGACTCGAAACGTGACCATCTTTAAAAAGAGTTATGAGAAAGATTTCTGAAAAAATCCCAATTTGACTCCAACAAGGTTTCCACTTGTATTCTTGGTAATTCCTACACATCAAAGTGTAAAACAAGAACATTGTGCAGTTTTGCAACTATTAGTAGGTTAGTCCAAATAAATCATAAACTTTATACAAAAAAGAGTGTCAAAAGCATATTATTAGCATAAAACCATCAAAAATTATAGATACGTTATGGACGTATCACTACCCTATTGGAAAGTGCACGAGGTCCGCTCTGCAATCGACGTGCTGCACCTGACGAAGAATCTTTGCGTGAATATTCTAGGCTTCCTAGGTTTGTATGGGAAGTCAAAAGATATCCAGGCAGCACGGGAGGACCAGCAACATCATAAAGGACGAGACGACAAGCATTCAAGATAGTTTCAAGGGCTTGCCAGCTACGCTCTTACCAAAGAAGAAAGGAAATATTTTTTGAAGTCCTTTTCAGTATCAAGGTCCCGTTTGGCTTCTCTTCGAATATAAATGAAATATCAAATATGAAAGTGAAAAAATTTCAAAACCTAAAGTCTCATGACTGCCACGTGCTTATGACGCAATTGCTTCCGGTTGCATTGAGGGGAATTCTACCAGAAAATGTTCGACTAGCCATTGTGAAGGTACGTGCATTCCTCAATGCAATTTCTCAGAAGATAATCGATCAAGAAAGTCTATCAGGGTTACAAATTGATGTAGTACAATGTCTGGTCAGCTTCGAGTTGTTGTTCCCCATCCTTCTTCAATATTATGACGCACCTCCTACTTCACCTAGTCAAAGAGATTAGAATTCTCGGTCCTATGTTTCTACACAATATGTTCCCCTTCGAGAGGTTCATGGGAGTCTTAAATAAATATATTCATAACTGTGCTAGGCCAGAAGGAAGCATCTCCAAGGGCTATGGAACAGAGGAGGTCATTGAGTTTTGTGTTGACTTTCTTCCTGACCTTAAGCCGATTGGTGTTCCTGAATCTCGGTATGAGAGGAGGCTGACTGGAAAAGGCACACTAGGAAGGAAATCAATGGTACGTAGGGACGGGCATTCTTTCACTCAAGCACACTACACAGTTCTACACAATTCCACTGTGGTGGCTCCGTATATCGAGAAACACAAGAATATTCTACGCTCCGAAAACCCGGGGAAGCCTGACTCCTTGATTAAAGGGGGAACACGAGAAGAATTTCGGCAATCGGTTGCAGACACATCTCATGAATAACACCACTGCTGGAGATCAGTTGTACTTGTTGGCTAGGTTCGACTATATGTACTTTCCAAGGGTACGAGATAAATGGGAATATATTTCACACGATTTCTCAAGATAAAAAGAGCACCAACCAAGAACAACATCAAGCTTCCAGGCTCAGCGCCAAGGCCAACACCTCCTCCGAGTCGTCGCATGTCAGCTTCACCTCCATCACCTCTAAGAATCCCACCCCATGACTACGACCACCATAGCTCGGGTCCATCTCGATCTCCGGCGCAGGGTCGGCCATCTTCGTCGCCTGCTAAGGACAATTGGCGGAAGCATGCTCCGTCGATGAGTATTAAACGACGCAGCAGCCCAAAATAACAAATGTCGCTCCTCCCAAGAGTACCTCATAAGAATATTCCCATCATACCTTACAATCATACTGAAGAGGAAACCACAGCGATCGCAAAGGCCGAATGTGTTGTGTAGCTTCAAAAGAAGAAACCTGAGCCGCCCCGGTATACACCGAGAAGCAAATAGCGTATGCACTTGGTTTTCTGAACACAAAATCGCAATATGACTTGCACCATAAGCCAGATGACTATTAATTGCCCACAAGTATAGGGGGTGTATCGCAGTATTTTCGATAAGTAAGAGTGTCGAACCCAACAAGGAGCAGAAGGTGCTGGCTAGTGGTATGGATCAGGAATTCTCTGCAAATACTTAGCAAACAGATTTTTAGGGGTTTTTGATAAAGCAAGTAAACAAAGAACGAGTAAATAAAAGACAATAAGAATAAATGCAGCAAGTGGCCCAATCCTTTATGCAGCAAAGGACAAGCCGGTTGTATTACTTAAGATGACCAAACGTTCTTGAGGACACATGGGAAGATTGTCAAGTGCTTTCGCTTCATATAGTTGATTAATCTTCTTTAGCTTGCTAAGTGTTGTGTGGGTGAACCTATGCTAATGTACCGACCTTTCTAGGACTAATACATACTTGTGATTATACTCCTTGCAAACATCTGTAAGTACAAGAAAGTAATTAAGGTAGAAACATGACCACAACTTTAAACTCTAAGACCCTTACGTCCTTTGTGCAATGGTTTCCTAACGGGGGTTCAGGTTTCTGTCACTCCGGCAACCCCTATGATTTGTAGCCAAATACACAATGCATTCCCCTAGGCCCATATAGGTGAAGTATCATGTAGTCGACGTTCACATGACATCACTAGAAGAAATACACCACAACTTAAATATCAAACTATTGAATATTTCTCAACACAGCTCCACTACTAACAACATGACTTGTCCCATGTTCTCAAGAACAAAACGAACTACTCACAAGACATCATATGGATCATGATCGGAGATGGAATAATGATGTATAACAATCTGAACATAAACAATAATTCAATGGTTCACTCAATAGCATCAACTACAAAGAGTAATCAACACCGGGAAAGTTTCCCCTATGAACTATGCAAGATTCAACCCAATTGTTACAGCAATATGGAAATGGTGA
This sequence comes from Avena sativa, assembly GCA_916181665.1. Taxonomy (NCBI): domain Eukaryota; kingdom Viridiplantae; phylum Streptophyta; class Magnoliopsida; order Poales; family Poaceae; genus Avena; species Avena sativa. The sequence goes on from OV702289.1 coordinate 623,325,887, forward strand.
TGAGGGTGCTGATGGTGATGATGGTGGTGATGATGATGATGATCCCGATGAAGTCCAGCTTGATGGTGGTGTTGATGGCGACGATCTCCCCTCTCCGAGAAGGAATTCCCCCGGCAGAAATCTGTCTGCCGGAGAGATCTTTCTCTCTCGGTGTTTTATGCCTCGTAGAGGCAGCGGAATCTTTCTGTGGTCTCCCCCCGAGTCTTAGGGTTTCGGGAGGATAATATACGCTAGATGGGAGTGCCAGGGGCGGACCAGGGCGGCCACACCACCTGGTGGCGCGGCCTAGGCTGGCCCGCGCCAGGGGGTGGTGTGGGCCCCTGTGGCCCATCTCCAGCCCCCCTTCTGGCTTCCTTCGTCTTTTGGAAAAATAGGATTTTCCATATATTTTCTCGGATTTTCTGATCTTCGTGAATTTTGCCTCCAAACAGCACCTTTTCCATCAGAATCCTGACTGCAGTGGTCCATGCTCCAAAAGTCATCAACCATGCAAACATAGATGAAATAACATAAGTATCACCCCTCAATACGAAATATATCAATGAATAACAGTGAGTTATGACATAGAATAGTTATGCAAAATGGACGTATCAACTCCCCCCAAGCTTAGACTTTGCTTGTCCCCAAGCGAAATTGAGCTCAATAAACATGGCCTCGGATTTATGGAGTGAAGAGTCGATAAAAGAATACGGACAAGAAGCATCACATTCATCAATACATGGATCATAATAGAAGACAACTCACTATTATATAACTCAACTTGCAATAAGTAAAGCAAACACAATAAAGATACATAAAGTGAATCATAATTGGTAATGGCAAACTTAGCTCTTGGTCGAAGAATAGTTGATAATTTGCTGGAGTTCACAAATAACTGGTTTTTAAATGATAGCTTTCAAAGTAGTAAACATCAAGATAAGAGCAATGTGCAAAACAAGGAACAAAAGCAACATGATTGAATAAATCATCATATGAATGAATGAAACACAACAACTCAAAATACTTGCTGAGATAGAAGGGAGTATGTTTACTGACTCAACCAAAAAGTAAAAGAAAGGCCCTTCGCAGAGGGAAGCAGGGATTGCAAGTCCCATAAAGAGCTCCCAAAAAGTATGATACTTACTAGCTTTCAGCTCTCATTGCCCCTATCATAGGCATCTTTAGGTGATTAAGGTTAAAGTGATCAAATATGAGGATATTCATTGACAAGTTGTAAATTGAGAATCTCATGTCCCTTGAATATGAGGGCCGCTCCTCATGCTACTCAAGTTTAGTCACCGGTAAGTTCTTGTCATTGTAAGCATATGTGTATCATAGAGAACCGCCAATGGGGTATCCCTTGCCCGATGATACGGAAGAATCCCCATATCAAAATGACAAGGCAACCAGACAACAAGCATCTCAACAATCTTCTTATTTACCATGGGAATATGGTGCTTTTTTGTTCTCTTTCCTCTTTTCATAATATCTCTTTTTTTTCTTTTCTCTTTTTCTCAATCTCTATCTCTTTTTTATAAGAAGAATGCTTCATAGATGCTTGTTATGGTTACACTGCAGGTTTCCACCATGTCAGCATGGATTAGACTAGCGGCCCAGGCGTTTCTCTAACACACATGCAAACTCCATGGACTTACAAGCTCCCCTTTCATTTCACACCGACGACATCCATAGTCAAAAGATCATGATATCAACTAGGTACAAAGTACCAGTGCAATGTTGCAAGCGTTCCCCATGACAGCATGGTTCTGCTAATTCACAACTTACAAAGCGCAAGCATATACGCAACATAGGTGAGCACAATGGTTCAAGTTTATTAAGTGCAACAAAGTAAAGTGTGCCATCATGTTCGTGAGAGATTTAATCACTAATTTTCACATAACAAGTTTAATTTGGGAGGTAGATAAAACAAGAATTTACTTGGAATAGCAATAATGCTAATAGGTAGGTATGGTGGGCACAAATGGCAAAGGTTTTGGTTTAAAGGAGTGGATGCACGAGAAGAATTCCCTCTCAGTACAGGTTTTTGGATAGCAAGGTTGGGTAGCAAGTACAAGAGTTGAAGGAAACAAGCAAACATACAAGTGATAAAGACAAACGTGCAATCTTCCTTGGAAGCACAAAAGATCTTAACTAGAGAATACTAGACTTATGAGCAAATCAAGAAAGAAAGATGATGAAATTATATTTCTTTAGAGTACTTTTATCTTTTCTTTCAACTCTCAAAAATAGTGTTGCTACTGACCGAGCCAGGTTTTCCAAAACCAACTAAATTAACTCAATGATCCCAAAGTGATACCAATACTAACAACAAGATCAATCATATAACCACGAATTTAAAACTAATATAAGCTATGCAAAAGAGTGAATGATAGAACTTCTCATTATTATTTCATAATGGTAACTCACACCAAGGGATACATATCTAACGAGACAGGGGACACTTCCAAAATGCAAACCATACTACATAATAACTTCTCTATTCATGATATGAATCTACTAATAAGGCAAAAATATTGAAGATAGTGATGTGATACCGCGGCACTCCCCCAAGCTTGGAACAAACCAAGGGTATGCCAAACCTGATGACGAATAACTCCTTTGGTGGTGGTATCCTCTCGATTAGCTTCTTGACCAATTTCCCCAAGTCCTCAATATCGAAGGTGAGGGTACGAATCAACTCCGAGTTGTGCTCGATGCGGTGCATGATCATGTCAGATTGTGGATCCCAGCTCTTGTGATTCTTTTTCCGCTCTTCTTCCTTGCGGTCTTCTTTTCCTGCATGGCTAGAACGAGGCAAATCCCAATTGGAGGGTAATTTCCCCTTGGGCATATTCTGGTATTGATGCTCATGGATAAGAGTATGGAAAGGATTCTTAGTGCGTGGAGGAAGTGACCGTGGAGCCAAGCAGTGACGAGGAGTTTTCCACCCAGTCTGCATCCGTGCAGTCCTTCTGATCCTGGCAGGGTTCGCCACCACTCCAATGCTTGCAATGGTAGTGCCGGTGTGCTTTGCCTCCTCTTCACCTTCACTCTTGATCTCCTTCTCCTGCCCGGGGTCTTGGAGGTTTTCCTCCATAGGCTCCTTCCCTTTATCCTTGGCGGACACCATTGTGCTTCTAAGCTTTCAAAAATAGTTCCTGGCAGAAATAGATCAAAACAAAAACACGATGAAAACACGATATACGAACCTCGGGAGATCCGGGGGATTATATATTACGAAGTTTCACAACAAAAGGAAGGTACTGGGAGAAAACGGGTCGGAGGCGGAGTCTGGGGTGGACTCACCACCTGGTGGCGAGGCCAGGGGTGGGCCCGCGACACAGGGTGGTGTGAGCCACCCTGGCTCTGTTTCCGTCCCTCTTTCGCTTCGTAGCTTTCCTTATTGTCTAAAAACTGCAAAAATATAGTTGGATAGTATTTTCGCGGAACTTTTCTTACCAGAATTGTTACCTATTTGAAAACGGACTCTGCAAGTCTCTGAATTTGGTATCTAGTAGATTCTTCCGGAGGCACTACTTGAATAACATCAATATCTTCATCTTCATACACTTATTACTTGAGTCATGAAACCTTTCACTTCCTTATTACACCATTATCTCCACTTCCTGAAAATTTCTTTCACACAAAACTTCACACAGTTCTCATTAGCAACATTAGTATATATGAAGTGATAAAACCTTTTGAGTCCAACTTCAACTGAAAACCATCAAAACATAAGCTACTATAGCAACTCCTTCCGAAAACCCAAAAATAATTCAAAAAGGAAATCGATTAAAGAAGCAAATGCAAAAGTGGCAAAATCTGTCAAAACAGACCAGCAGGTAAGCATCAAATTTTTCGAAAATCTTCTGTTGCTCAAATCAAAAAGTGCAGAACTAACGAAAGTTAAATAACAACCTGGGGCAGAAGCACAAACAATTACAGCTCAATCCGACATTCATAGATCTCTCACAAATTTTTACGGTGAAGCACAAAAATCTGTTTTGGGATAGCAACTTCCCCAAATCTTACTTCTCTCTCATTAGAGGTTGATCTTGACACAAAAACCAAACAAAACAGATAAGGAGAGGTTATTACCGAAGTAATAACTTCCAAGACTCAAAGAAACAAAAACAAACTGAAAGCAAAAACAAATTGGGTTGTCTCCCAAAAAGCTCTTTTTTTATAGCCATTAAGATGGGCATGATAATTTTGAAGATGCTCACATAGGAATATGAATTGAAGTGAAAGAGAGCATTAAGAAGCAAAAATACACACATTTAAGTCTAACCCACTTCCTATGCAAGGGAATTTTGTAAACAAACAAGTTGTTGAAACCATAAGCTACTTGCATAAGAGGGCAAAAGAAGTGCAACATAAAAACTTTCAGCATAAAACAAGGAAACTTGATATTATTGAGATGCATAAGAACACTTTTCCCTCTCTCATAGTAACTTTCAATATCATGCATAAACTTAACAATATAACTATCACAAGGACCATCGTATGCATATACCACTTATTCTAACAGAAAACACAGGAATACTAGCTCTCATAACACTACTATGTGAAACAATATTAGAGGTATCCTTACAAAGTATAGTGTGTCCCTCTTCTTCATATTTAGTAATAAAGTCTTTCACATTTTCTATTATAGGTTCATCAACCATTTGTTTATCAGGTTCAATAGCTTTGAGTATACTTTCATTAACCATACTAGCTATCATAGAATGTTCCTTTATCTTAATTGGGAAAGGCATTTTCTCAATGTAAGGTTTAGGTAGAACAAGATTAGTAGTATAAACTTCAGTATTTCTTGCAGGAACACTCTTAGCAACATCTTTATAAGGTTCATGATACTTATTCCACTTCTTTTTAGGCACTTCAATATAGGAAGCAAAAGCCTTAAAATAAGAAGCAATAGCTTGAGAGTCTAGACCATAAGCATTTTTAATATCTCGAAAGTCATCAGTTCCCATAAAAGATTCAATGCATTCATAATCATAATTTATACCTGACTTTCTACCTTTGTCATTCTCCCAAGATTCAGCATTGTCTTGAATACGGTCTAGAAGATCCCATTTAGCTTCTTCTTCCATGCGAGTAAATGATCTAGCACAAGAAGCATCCAATAAATCCTTGTCATGTAGAGGGAGCCTTGCATAAAAGTCATTGATAATAATATTGTTAGGGAGCTCATGAATGGGACATTTGAGCATTAGTAACTTCAATCTCCCCCAAGCTTGAGCTTTACTCTCTCCATCAAGAGGCCAAAAGTTGTATATTTGATTCCGATCTTTATGAATCTCACTAGGAGGATAAAACTTTGAATAAAAAGAGAGGCACTATTTCCTCCCATTCCAGAGCTTGATCATTCTTCATTAGCTTATACCATTCCTCAGCTCTTCCTTTTAGTGACAATGAGAATAACTTCTTCTTAACTTGATCTATAGTAATACCTGCACACTTGAACACCCCGCATAATTCGTGTATAAAGAGTAAATGATCATCGGGATGGACAGTTCCATCCCCAACATAGTAGTTATCCATAACACGATCAATAATCCTTGTAGGTATTTTAAAAACATCATTCTCAGCAGGTGGTGATTCATCTACTACCTTAGCAGTGGTAGTAGCATTGCCAAATAAGAAACTCAGCGAATTATCCATAACGAAAATAAAGCAACTGACAGAAGTAAACAATACTCACAGTAGAAGTTTCCTTTACCAGTTCCACTCTCCAATAGCGCTTCACTCCCTGGCAACGGCGCCAGAAAATAGTCTTGATGACCCACAAGTATAGGGGGTGTATCGCAGTATTTTTGATAAGTAAGAGTGCCGAACCCAACGAGGAGCAGAAGGTGCTGGCTAGTGGTATGGATCAGGAATTCTCTGCAAATACTTAGCAAACAGATTTTTAGGGTTTTTTGATAAAGCAAGTAAACAAAGAACGAGTAAATAAAAGACAATAAGAATACATGCAGCAAGTGGCCCAATCCTTTATGCAGCAAAGGACAAGCCGGTTGTATTACTTAAGATGACCAAACGTTCTTGAGGACACATGGGAAGATTGTCAAGTGCTTTCGCTTCATATAGTTGATTAATCTTCTTTAGCTTGCTAAGTGTTGTGTGGGTGAACCTGTGCTAATGTACCGACCTTCCTACGACTAATACATATTTGTGATTATACTCCTTGCAAACATCTGTAAGTACAAGAAAGTAATTAAGGTAGAAACATGACCACAACTTTAAACTCTAAGACCCTTACGTCCTTTGTGCAATGGTTTCCTAACGGGGGTTCAGGTTTCTGTCACTCCGGCAACCCCTATGATTTGTAGCCAAATACACAATGCATTCCCCTAGGCCCATATAGGTGAAGTATCATGTAGTCGAAGTTCACATGACATCACTAGAAGAAATACACCACAACTTAAATATCAAACTATTGAATATTTGTCAACACAGCTCCACTACTAACAACATGACTTCTCCCATGTTCTCAAGAACAAAACGAACTACTCACAAGACATCATATGGATCATGATCGGAGATGGAATAATGATGTATAACAATCTGAACATAAACAATAATTCAATGGTTCACTCAATACCATCAACTACAAAGAGTAATCAACACCGGGAAAGTTTCCCCTATGAACTATGCAAGATTCAACCCAATTGTTATAGCAATATGGAGATGGTGATGAGGGTGCTGATGGTGATGATGGCGGTGATGATGATGATGATGATACTGATGAAGTCCAGCTTGATGGTGGTGTTGATGGCGACGATCTCCCCTCTCCGGGAAGGAATTCCCCCGGCAGAAATCTATCTGCCGGAGAGATCTTTCTCTCTCGGTGTTTTCCGCCCCGCAGAGGTGGCGGAATCTTTCTGTGGTCGCCCCTCGAGTCTTAGGGTTTCGGGAGGATAATATACGCCAGAGGGGAGTGCCAGGGGTGGACCAGGGCGGCCACACCACCTGGTGGTGCGGCCTAGGCTGGCCCGCGCCAGGGGGTGGTGTGGGCCCCCTATGGCCCATCTCCAGCCCCCCTTCTGGCTTCCTTCGTCTTCTGGAAAAATAGGATTTTCCTTGTATTTTCCCGGATTTTCTGATCTTCGCGAGTTTTGCCTCCAAACAACATATTTTCCATCAGAATCCTGACTGCAGCGGTCCATGCTCCAAAAGTCATCAACCATGCAAAAACAGATGAAATAACATAAGTATCACCCCTCAATACGAAATATATCAATGAATAACAGTGAATTATGACATAGAATAGTGATGCAAAATAGACATATCAACTATCTACACACGCTTCAAAAGGAAGTGAAGAAGAGCAAATCAAGTAAAAGTGCAAGCGGGAGCAAATCATCAAGTAAAAGTGCAACCGGGAAAAGAAAGGATGTCCCCCAGCTCGAGAAATAGGCCAAAAAATCGATCCCACCCCTCAGAGTAGCATCCTATGACATTCTCCAGTAGGATATGGAAGAAGCTGCGAAGCTTGCGGCCTCTTTGATTGTGACTGTAGAGGAATTGCTAGGTTCGCAGGACGACAAGTTACCCAAGGATGATGTAGTCCCTTAATATGTCCCAGGGATGCCGTTGGTCACCCATGAGAGGTTGCAACAACTGCCAACACAAATACGGAGTTTACATAACTGGTACTTGAAAGCCGCAAAGGAGGAGAGAATAATGATCATGGCGAAAGTACCACATGAATACTACTTCCGAGAAGAAGAGGTCCATGTTGAGTTTCCAGAAATCTTCCAGTTATATGCTTTCAACGCCCTCGACAGATCTATCATGAGTTGCTATTGTCTGTAAGTTGTTGAATTCATTGTCTACATATAAGTTGTTCAATTTTTCAGTTATTCAGTTCATTGCATGCAATTATCTCATTATATCCTTTTGTACTCTATTATTATGCAGAATGAAGATCCAGGAATGTAAAAGAAGGTCACTCTTTAGTGTTGGGTTTTTTGACCCAGATAAAATACATATAAAGACGCTAACGGATAAACCTGAGGAGACGGAGGAAAACCTTCTAAGGTTTTTAACGGAGCAAAATTTTTATGACCACATATTGTTTCCTTACAGTTTCAAGTAAGGGTCTTACTCTGGTGTACACATTCACTTTTGCTTACTCAATATAAGTGTTATTGATGAGTTATTGATGTATATATAAACGTGTGTGCAGATTCCACTGGATTCTGCTAAACATTCAACTTGATAAGGGAAGAGTTGAAGTCATGGACCCATTAAAAAGACCCCTGGAATAGTTTAGGGACATGCAGGACACGCTCTAGAGGTAATTTTCGCGCTACATCGGTCTTTTTCGTTGATTTCCTGAGATATCACGTAATAAATAACTCATTTTTTTACTGGGCAGGGTTTGGAATCAGTTCAAGAGTGCGGTTACATGTCACTTTAGTGAGAAGCTGACGTTTAAGCCGGTCTCGGTAAGTAGTACACACATCTCTTTACTTCTATAGTTTCAATACAATTATAATGCTAGAATATTATTATGATTGAATTCTATTCTCGTAAAGTGCGCTAGGCAGCCACCCAAGACGAATCTATGTGGATTCTACCTTTGCGAGTTCATTCACACGTTTACCACTGAGCATAAAAATTATAAAGTCGATGTAAGAAATACATTCACAACATTATTTTTATTACCGTCACTTTTTGTTATCATGATTGGTATTAATATATTGATCTCCTTTTCTTATATAGTTCGATAGAATGTGGGATCAGCTCCTACCAGAGCAACGCGTACTAGGATTTGCCGAAGAACTGGCAGGATTCTTGATGAACGGGATGATAGATGACGCCAGAGAATTTAGTGTGAATAGGCGCTACCGATGATCCCTCGACCGTGTAATTGAATAGACGGGCTCTAGTCCCGATAACTGTGATGTCTCCATGTAACTATCATGTATATATTTGTGTATGCTCGATCCTAATGGTTCTCTGCTCGATCCATGTAACGTGTACGGTATGTGGTAGCGTAGAAATATATTTTAAAATAAAAAAAGAAATAAATAGAAACAAAATGAATTCTCTGTCGCGGCAGAGAAAGGGGACAAAACTCTGCTGCGACAGAGAACCATTAGTCCCGGTTTATAATAGTAACCAGGACTAATGGGGGACCTAGCGCGCGCATGGGCGACCACGTGGATGCCCATTGGTCCTGGCTGGTAAGAGGGCCAGGACTAGTGGGTGAGCCTTTAGTCCCGCCTCTCCAGTTCCGGTACCACAACCGAAACTAAAGGCTCTTACGGGCCGGGACTAAAGGCCCGTTGTCCACTAGTGATATTTCCAAGTATTATCTTGTAAATAAAGATAAGTTCAGCGGCATATTGGAAAGATTGGTACGGTACTGTTTCTATCCCTTTTTTGTTGGAAAATAGGAACTTAAACTCTTCACTTATTTTCTTTACAAATAACGGTGTTCCCCACCAGGTGATAGATAAACGACAACAGGTAAAAGACAGTACACACTCTCAGTTCCGCACTGCTCACGGTCTCTAGTCACTGCTTGGATTGGGAGCAGCTTTATTTGGATCAAGTATACACGCGTAAACGAAAATCAAACTTATTTACTATATGTAGGAACACCGTCTTATTGCGTGAATTTCTTCTCATTAAGTTGATTTAGTTGTAGGCTTCTGGGTTGGCGACAAGGTAAGCTTCCGCGGCCTTGAAGATGTTTGTCACGGAGTCCTTGGCCTTGGTGATCGCGTCCTTCACTTCCACGCCTGGCATCAGCTTGAATGTTGAGTCAACCTTCACCACACTCCCACCGTTGGCGGTTGGCTCTATCTTGATGTGCGATGTGGCCGTCTCAATTGTCGTGCCGATGCCGCCACCCTCGATGAGAGTCGACTTGCACTCGCACTTGTCCGCGTCCAGGAAATCGAGCCTCTCCTTCTTGAAGCTGAAGGGCATAGCTGCAAGAAGAATTTGAGGGTTATGATATGAGTACGTGTAATTTCACGTCCAGTCTGGTACGAGCAGTGGTACTTACCTGAGGTGAAGTTGAACTGTCTGACGCTGCCTATGCCGACGCCGTCTCCTCCGCCAATGGGGTGGGCGCTCGTGATGATGTGTGAGGCGAGCTTGGGGGCCAAGGTGTGCCAATCTATGACACCAGCTTTGAACAGGCGCGGTGCGGCCACCTTCGATTCGATCTCGAGAGTCCAGCTGTTGGTGGAGGCCATTGTTGTGATTATCAACTATGACCTGCTGGTGCAAGTGATATGAGAATACAAGATGAGAGTACGTTGAAGGCTTGTAGCTGCTGCTTGGTTGCCGAGGAAAGGCCTGTACGAGCGTTATATATAGCAGGCTCAAAAAAGAGGGGTTGGTGAGTAAATCTTGGCTGGCCGGACGGGGTCAGCAGGTGGCTGGTGCACGTTACTCAATCCGGTGACGCACCGTGCTGGTCGTCGAGTTTATTTTTCTTCGGTAACGTAGTATCATGCCCACACAGGTCAGTAGGCTAACTCCAACGCGAGTTCGCATTTCCTCTCGTGTGTTCGTTCCTATCCGGCCGCCGTATAAGGGTCACGACTTATCGTGGCACTGCAAATGGATCGGTGTCTGCGACTTTGTCTGTTTGGACCTATTTTCAGCCTGATTTAGACCGTATTTATGTCTGCACGGAGAACAGGTGCACCGATGGCCAATCCTCCTATGTCCATCTCGAGCCCGCCCGCCCGCCAGACACCCATCTACCACCTCGGTTGGTTTCACGTGCCACGTAGAAGCGTCTTAATGGGAGGACCTCGGACGTGGCCGCGGCGGTCGGTCCACGCGTCCGCTATGGAGGGGCGCGGCCGGAAGCTCCACCTGTGGGAGCCGTAGTCTCCGAGCATATCCACTCGTTCAGCGTTCGTAGACCTAATTCCGACGGTTTTTTAGTGTCGGACGGATGTAATATTTGGTTTGTAAATATCTAGTTTTTCACTCGTGTTTTTAGGCTGAATTTTCGCGTTTAGGTATAATTTAAATAAACATTGCGACATTTCAATGAATATAGACGATTTCATTAAAATATAGACGAGTTCATACATATTATGTCAAATTTGGATATATATCCGAATTTTGACTGCAGTATACTAAAAAACATAAAATATATAGAATTAACTACTGCGCGGCGCGATACCGATGCCGATGGCGCGGTGCACGCCGTTCACATGCCGAGGTGGCGATAGAACGACGTGTAGTCGGCATCCTGTGCGCCGCCGTTGTCGTCGCTGGGCACCTGCGGAGGACGAGAGTTTCCCTGCCGGCATTGCCGCAACGCCATGGCCTCGTCTTCGTCGAGGACGATGAGTGACACACCCTGGTAGGCGTTGCCGGTGAGCGTCAGGCGCGACCTGGCGCTCGGCCTGCTCGTGCAGGCGCCGGATGCGCCGAGCCTCCTCCTACTCCCAATCCGTCCTTGATCAGGCGTAGGCGTCGGGGACTGACATTGACGACACGTCGTTCAGCGAACGCTCCATCGCCATTTTGAGGACGAACTCGTCCTCGTCGACGGGGACGACCCAATCCGTTGGCTCCGTCTTCGATGCACGTTGCCTCTGCCTCGAGAGCCGAAGGTGGCCGACTGGCTACGATGGCCCGCGCGGCTCGTTGATGACGATGCCGCGTGACCTCGTCTACGGTGGCGAGCGAGGCAGGCACGCTTCATCCTCAGAATATGTTCATCCTCAAAAATGTGTGTTTTTTGAACGGGAGAGGGGTCCGAAAGGAACCCAGAGCTGCAATTAAATCACGTGGCAAGTAGAAATTAGAAAGGAGCCCTTGTATGCCACTTGCACGGAGAACCTCATATTCGAAGATAAGGGCTCCAGATTTACATAAAACACCCTAGGACAAAAGATAAGAAAGAATATGTTCTTTTATTTGGAAAGGAGCATATATTAATATCAGAGGATGCCAATTACACCCAGCCTCTGCAATAACGCATTGCCCTAGCAGCCATACGGATGCACACAGCAAAAAAAAGAAAGAAGAATTACAGAAAGAAAGTAAAGTCTCGCTACGGTTCCTCATTCATGGAAACAACAGTACTACCACCGCTAAGACAGCACCAGAAGTCCATCTTCTCCAAAAACGACGCATCCAAGAAGGAAACAGTGCACAAACACCGTCATCGCGCGATCAAAGATCTAGATTTTCACCCTGAAGAAAGTCCACGCTCACAAAACAATACCTTCAACAAGGTCATTGCCAGGCACAACCAATTAAGACCAGACCCTGGGTTTTCACCTTGAAAGATAGGACCATAAGCTTCTCCTGTATTATCACCCCTGCTTGCATACCACTGCTTCAAGTCACGAGTCACCATGCCAATTCCTCATCACCACCCGGTCTCGACCCACCATTGTCAGTCCTCAGATCTCGGCCTTTATGACATTCTCCGTCGGCACCATGAAACGAGAACATGCCCCATGATATTAACAGCCAACAGAGCTTCGAAACGCTCCCACTAAACCAAACGGTAAGAATAAAAGCATGGGCACGCATGACCGAATCCCACCTGATCGAGCGACCTCTCGGCATATGCGCACTGTGGAGTTCGCCGGCGGAGCCTTTCGGAACACGATGCTTCAGCCAGATCAATGATGACAGGCAATCAGCAAATCTTCACCATGGCTATGAGTTGGAATCCTAGGACCACATCCTTTTATTCAAGCCGAGCATATGGAGAAGGCGACAGATCAGAAAGCTGTCGCATAGCGACACCGGCATGCTAGCCTGGCCCAGATCAGAGGCCGAACTCGCAGCCGCATTGGCGCTGCGTCCCAAGCCCCCGCCCTCCACCTGCTCACTCCAAGTCCCACCGTGCCGCCACGAGGACGGCAGATCTAGGAGGAACCCTAGAACCGTGGCCACAACACCAACACCCGCAACCGTCGAGGGAGGGGATTCTGGCTGTAGCCACCGCCTGGCCAGGAAGCACCGTCCCGACCACCGCCAAGGCCTTCATGAAACGGTGCAGCCCTAGCCACCCTATCGATGAAGACCGTCACAGCCGCCACCCCTACCACCTTAGGTACAAGGGGGCCGCCGCCACCGCGGTCGACGCTGACGGTAGCGGCGGAGGGAGGTGATCTGGAGGAGGAGGGAGGTCAGCGGTGGATCTTGGAAACCCTCTGGCGGCGCCTGGGGTGGCCACGTGAGGGAGATGCATACTGTTGTCTTATTAAAATGGAGGGAGGATTTCACTTCCCCGGCCTCTGCACCAACTAGGGATGCACACAACCATTAAGCATGAGTACAGAGATTTTTAAACTTAGTTTAGTACCAAGCCTGGTCCTCGGGATAAATTGCATGAGTACCAGGAGAGCCTGGTCCTCAAGTATAAATAGGAACCTTAATTCGCTTCCGTGAGGATTTGAACTCAGGTGTTGGGTTTGTACATCCACTCTCCTAACTAGTTGAGCTAGGCTCACATCCTGTTGGGGGATACCCCGGGTAGGGTCACGCCGGGGTATAAAGGCCGAGTTAGCCGAGCTACGGCACGGTCAAAGCAAGTGCAGGCCGGGTCACCTCAAAGCAGGCCGACTTACGAAGTAACCCGGCCCGGTGGGTATTTGCCAAGCATTAACCCGGCCAGCATAAAATATATGTCAGCCATATTCGTCTATCTATTATGCAGGTACCCTCGTAGCCGGGTTAGCTAGGCGCCAGCCGGGCTATAACTTGGCTTCTAAGAGAAGGAAGGAATCTCCCGCTGGTCAAAAGGTGGCATTTGCTAGCTGTAGGGAGTAAGAGACATAGTCTCCTTCTCATGAACAGCTCGAGGAGCACTTGTAACCACCATTGATAGAGGAAATACATCAACACCTCTGCGTGGAATCACCACGATATCCCTCCCTGGATTCCCCTAGCGCTCATTGGCCCCATCTTTAGCCTATCCATGGCATCTGTCGTGCCACCACCATGAAAGTTGGCGCCCATCGTGGGGCTAGCGGTGCTAGAAGGGGTGAAAATCCGGACGGGAAGCATCTCCGGCACCGGCGCGCGCGTCGTCTCTGGCCTGGTTCAGCGCTTCGGAACGCTAGACTACGTCAGTGACAACGCAGGGAGCTTTAGCAGGTGTCCTCCTCCACGCAACGGTTTCTTCATCAAGCTTGGTGCGCACAAGATCTACGTCGGCATGGACGAGTCCTGCGTCCATCCATGGCACGTCGTCGAGGGAGGCGAACCTCCTCTTAGTGCAGCTCGCGGTGTGCGTATCGCTCGCCCCGCTAGTAGCATTGAGGTCATGATGGTCGCACCAGATGTAGCGGCAAGCAAGGACCCGGCGCCAGATCCGGAAGTCACGCCAAAACAGGCAAGGTCTAGATTTCCACCGCTAGAGAGGCCAGAAAATGTACTCCAACAAGCAATAGATAGCCTAGCAATGCCAATAGCTCCTGTAGTAGATCAGGCTCAGGCGCAAGCTGAGTTAGAGGAAACTAGGCAGGAAATGCTAGCTGGCGCAAAGAAGGTTGTGGAGTTACAGCAGTCTTTGAACATCACTCTGAGGGAATATGCGAAGGCAAACCACATAGATGGGGTGAAAATCCGAGGTAGAAACCTAATCACTGAGATTGACAAGGAGTACGAACCTAGGCCGGGTCAGACAACCATGATCATAATAGGAGGGCTAGAGAGGTACAGTACCCCAGCGAAGAACCCCAGGGCGGCAAACGCAGCTGCATCCGAGTTAGAGGGTCTAACCGGAGAGGCCCTGGAAAGGTAACATGAGAGAGTGAACCATTTGCTGAGGGTCGCTTGCCAGCAAAATGAAGAAATGAACAAGGCAAACCCGGCACCACCAGGAGCGCCGCACATGGTTCATTCGTCCAAAAATAACCCAGCCAAATCCGCTGGAGCCGCATCATCTCCGGGTCATAACCCAAGGAGAGAAGAGGTGGTAAACTCTGGGAGAAGAGACAAACAGACGGTCCCGTATGACCCGATGAGAGCTAGAAAGGGAAAAGCAATGCAAGTTTATGAAGATCACCACAGTACCAGCCGAGGTGAAGCTGGCCGAGGAAACCACGACCAAGGCAATGCCGGTCAAAGGAATGTTGCCAACGGCACTGCCAGACAGCGTGATCCGGTGGGAGAAGGGAAATATGTACCTCGGTAGCAACAACAGCAATATGCACCTCGGCAGGAGAGAAGTGCTGGCCAAGTGATACAACAGCAAAATGCTCTCCGGATCAAGGGAGATACAATGATGGTTACTCGGCAATGGTCAATGATGGGTACCCAAGACCGGAGCACCACGTGATTGGGTCAAGGCTGGGGAGCAGAAACTGAAGGAAATATGCCCTGAGAGGCAATAATAAAGTTGTTATTATGTATTCCTTATATATGATAGATGTTTATTTTGCATGCTAGAATTGTATTGATCGGAAACATCAATACATGTGTGTTTAATAAACAAAAAGGGTTCCTAGTTATGCCTCTCTTATAGACTAGCTTGTTGATTAACAAGATGATCAAGGTTTCCTGATCATGGACATTGGATGTTGTTAATAACAAGGTCACACCATTGGTGGAATGATGTGATGAACATTCATCCGAAGTATAGCATTACGATCAAGTCATTATGTTTATATTGCTATAACATCATACGAAGTAATCTTTATCCTTAGACCATGAGATCATGTTAATTTCTAACACCGGAAGAGTATCTTGATAACATCAAACGTCACACCGTAACAGGGTGACTATAAAGATGGGTTCAGTACTACGAAGGTGTTATGTTGAGGCTCATGGATCAAGAGTGGAATTTGTCAATCCCGATGACAGATAGATATACTCTGGGCCCTCTCGATGATATCACATTGAGATAGCTTGCAAGCAAGTGATGTGATCACTAGAATGTTATATCACGGGAACAAGAAAAGAGTGCATGTCGGTAACGAGATCAAACTAGGTATTTGGATACCGATGATCGAATCTCAGACATGTATTATATCAAGAGACAAAGGGATTTAGTTACAAGCGTTAAATGTTCTCACGATCACAAAAGTCATCGTTGAATATGCAGGAGTCAGTATGGATCTCCAGGTCCCGCTTCTGACTATTGATCTGAGAGGAGTCTCAATCATGTCTGCATTATTCGTGAACCGTAGGGTGACACACTTAATAGTTACCGGACACCATTTTGGAGCACATATGTTTCAGACGAAAGAATTGCAAAGCGCATGAATTGTTTCGATAGAAACCAGAAATTGTTTCGGGTGAAATTGCAGAAAGTGGTTCTGCATGTGATATTGAAATATTGCAAGGGGCTATATGTGAATGTTTGTTAATTAAAGTAATTAACAAAATTCTGAATAAATTTAATAAAAGAGTTTTATTAAATGAGAGAGCATTAAATTTGGAGAATTTTAATGCATTTAAAGTAGGGACTTTAAAGGGGAATCTGAAGAGGCATTTTAATGTGGAGGGGTTACCACCACATGAATGGGGGAGGTGAGGGGTCACCCCCCATGCGCCAGCCATGGAGAGAGAGGGTACCCCCCTCCTCCTATAAAAGGCCACCCTCTTCCTCCTTCTTCCACACACCTCCTTGTGAAGGATCTCTCTCCCCCTCTAGAATTATTCCCCCATGGTCTCGGATTAGCGAGATACATGTTCCCGGTGGCATTTCGTCTGGAAGGAGTTGCTGCTTCCGCTGGATCGCTGGAGCGAGGAGGTGGAGGTTGTCCGGTGGCTTGAACGTGTGTGCGAGTACGGATGTGCTGCTGAGTTGTGGCGCTCGGACTTCCACTCGATCTTGAGATCGGCAAGTGTACGACTACATCAACCACGAGTTCCTACTCGTTAACAAAACTCGTTGTCTTCGAGGGTAAGTTCTCGCTGGATGTATGTCCACCCGTTGCTTTGTACCTAGTAGATAGATCTTGGCGTGTAGTTCTCATCGTAGGAAATTTTTTGTTTTCTATGCTACGGACCAAACAGAAACTTGCAGCCGGATGATGCGAGGCTAAAGCTTGACCGGATTTATAGGTTTGAGATGATCGAGGTACAGGGACCTCTAGGTCCAGCGTGTTTTGGGCCCCGGATCATGAGAGAACCACCTATGCCGAACTTTCAATTGGCCAGAGGAACAAAGACCTATGATGGAAGCACCAAACCATAAGATTGGCTCATTGACTATGCAACAACGGTCAAGATCGCAACAGGACTTTTGAGATGGGCAGTGAGGTATGTGCCTCAGATGTTGGAAGGACCTGCGAGAGTTTGGCTGAACAACTTGCCACTAGGAAGTGTCAATTGTTGGTTGGATTTCGAGGAGTTATTCGTTAGCAACTTCTCAAGCACTTACAAGAGGCCCAATAGGCCACATACTTTGGTGTTATGCCGGCAGAGACCGAATGAGCCTGACTGAGATTTTCTAACTCGGTGGTGCAACGTGCGCAACTCATGTGAGGGGGTAATTGAATCACAAGCAATTGCATGGTTCGCCCAAGGCTGTAGATATGGAAGTATGTTGTGGCAAAGGTTACAGCGAGATATGCCAACCACTTTGGCTGAGACAACCCGGATCGCAGATTCGTATGCTCTAGGAGACCCAACTCAACCCTGGCTAATGTCAAGCGAGGCGAATGAGGAGTATTACAACCGAGATGGCTCCAGGTCATCAAGGAGAAACGATTTTCGAGGAAAGAGAAGGGACGAGCGTCCAGATTACTGGTATAACTCGCAGCAAGTGGCAGCGGTAGACCGAGATCAGCCCAATCTGGAGCCAGCCAACGCCAGAAAACTAAAGGGCAAAACTGGCAGCAGAAGGGTGAAGGCAAGAAGCCTTGGACCCTGGAGCAGAAAAAGCAGTGGCAAGAGAGAAAGGACCATCCGAGGTATACGTTCGAGTCTATGCTAGATCAGCCTTGCAAATTTCATACACTAAGTCCGAATAGTCTGGCGAATCATACGACCCGGCAGTGTGAGTGGATGAGGAAGCTAGAACAGGGCAGTTCGGGGAATGCTCAGGCACCTCAGAACGAAGCACCTCAGAGTGAAGCACCTCGGCAGCCATTGCTCATAGGGGGAAAATGGACATCAACTAATGTTGCCTCCACCTCCACCGAGGTACGAAAATCAAGAGAGAAGGGATGCTGTGCATCAAGTGAATAACAACCAGCAGCAAGACCAAGGTTATCACTCTAATGAGGGACAAAATGAATATAGGGAGCATCACCAAAGCTACCGTGTCTTTACCACGGAAGAAACTGACTGGAAGAGCTTGCAGCACCGGCATATGGAGGTAAATGCGGTGATGCCAGCTGTAGTGAGGTATATTCCTTGGTGAGATCAGGAAATTACATGGAGTATCAAGGATCACCCGAAGATTATGCCAAGTCCAGGGACCTACACACTGGTCCTGGATCCGACGTTCACCAGGCCGAATCTCAATGTGAGATTTTCCAAGGTGCTGATAGATAATGGCAGTAGCATTAACATCAGGTATAGGGATACCATGCATAAGTTGGGAATATCAGAGAATATGCTCCAAGCTACAAGGACCACTTTCCATGGCATCGTGCCTGGTATCTCCTGTGAGACAATTGGAAAGGTCCGGGTTGATGTGTTGTTTGGTACGAGGGACAATTGCCGGACTGAAAATTTGGAGTTCGAGGTGGTGAACTTGGAAAGCGCCTATCACGCGTTACTCGGCAGGCCCGCACTAAACAAGTTCATGGCAAGTACTCACATCAGTTACTTAAAGATGAAACTGCCCAGACCAAGGGGAGTGATAACCATGGCCGGGGACTTTAGGCGCTCTATTGAATGTGCGTCTGCCGGGTCTAATCTGGCCGAGTCACTCGTGATCGCTCAAGAGAAGAGGAAAATAATGGAAGTGGCTGCACTGGCTCAGTGCGCGTAGCAGCATATGTTTGCCCTGACTAACCCACATGGTAGTGTGTCATTTCAAGCAACCAAGGACACTAAGAAAGTGCCAATTGATGATCAGTTCCTAGAGCGCACTGTAACCATTGGTGTCAGGTTAGGCGACAAATAGGAAAGCGAGCTCGTCAACTTCCTCCGTGAGAATTGGGATATCTTTTCTTGGTCCACACAGGATCTGCAAGGTGTGCCGAGGGAATTGGCCGAGCACTCTTTGAATGCGAGACCCGGAGCTAAGCCGGTGAAGCAACCTCTCCGCCGCTTCGCCAAGGATAGGAGAAAAGTTATTGGAGATGAGATAGCTAGGCTCCTTGCAGATGGATTTATCATGGAAGTACTTTACCCAGATTGGCTCTCTAATCCGGTGCTGGTGGGAAATAAGAAGGATGATCCGAATGTGGCAGTGGTATGGTGTATGTGCATTGATTACATGAACCTGAATAAGGCATCTCCAAAGGATCCATTCCCACTACCAAGGATAGTTCAGGTCATAGATTCAACTTCGGGGTGTGTATTATTGTCATTCATAGATGCATATTCTGGTTTCCACCAGATACCCCTGAATCTGGATGATCAAATAAAAATTGCGTTTACTACCCCATACGGTGAATCAAGATCCCTCTTGAAGATCAGTTGGCCTCCGTTGCCCAACTGGTATAACTTGTTGTATTGAGCTTCCATCTATAAGAATTTAGGATGAGGAAGTTAGTGAAGTGATCAAGTGTGTAAAATTTTATCTAGTAATGTAAGAATTTGGAGGAACATGAGTTTTTTTGAGAGAAAGAATTCCCAAGGGTAAGAGAGGAAATAGTTTTCAGAAATACTCACTTTGGTTTTTGAAACAAAGTTTTTGTTCGGACGTCCATTCTAACTAGGGTCTCCTATGGTCAGGATGGCTCTGATACCAACTTGTCAACACCCGGATTTTTAATGCCAGATGCCTGTTATGCCATACATCGCAATCCCAGGATTACCATTTTTGCAAGACATAACAGATTGGATATCACAGTACATCATCCATTAGAAACCAATATAAGGTCTTACACAAATAAAGGATCTCACGATCCAGTCTTAGTACAATAAAGTAGCGGAATAAATAGCGTAGCGGTAGGGTCCATCTTCAGAGTCACAGGCAATGCTGATGATGGAAGATAGTCCTAGTTATCATAGCCGTCCTGCTGTCCTTCATCTTGGTAGTCTCCTTCATAGTCTGGCCATAGGAATAGCCAGGGACAAAGCCATGAGTACTCTTTAAGTACTCGCAAACTACCACTAACAAGTACTATAGTTCTAGTATGAATGCTAACTCTAAGTTTATTTATAAAGTTAAGTTTGAAACCTAAGCTGAGTTCAGAATCAAAGAAAGATCAAATAAAGTTTGAAAACACCTAAGTGGGAACTTAGTCATCATAGTCACAACTCTGTTGTGGCCAATTCATGTTATAAATCATTTCATAAGTTGTTTTGAAAACATCTAACAACGAAACAGTATGGCCACTCCAACTGTCCATGACATGGGTATACCCTACAAGTACTCGAGCTTGGTATATACGGTCCAAATACATATAGGCCCACGGTGTCGCCAAGGCCCAGATGGAAGGACTCGAGTAACCTGCGGACTCTCGATTGCTTGAAGATCAAGAAAAAACTAAAGATAGAAAGTTTGAAGGGGAAAACCCTAACTTGTAACCGACTCGACCTGCTACCCGAGACCTAGCCTATCTATATAAAGGCTAGGAGGGGGCGGCGAGGACGATACGCGCAACCCTAGTTTCCACAACCTTCGCCAGATTACATCTGCGCACCATTGTAACTTTCGACTCCTTCAATAATTCCACGAGCAGACAAGCAGGAGTAGGGACCTCTACGAGGCCTGAACCTGGGTAAATCCTTTGTCCCCTGTGTGCTTGTTTGCTAGCCGATAGATGTCTCCAGCGCTCCCTCCTTCTCCAAAACCCAAGTCCATAACAATGGGCATTGATGAGTTAAACCATCATTAATTAGCGCCGCCTGTGGGAACTGGGAGTGCTAATGTTGTGGCTTCTTCGGCCCCATCAACTGCGATCTACAACTCCGCAACAGCAGAGATCCGCCAGCTCTTCGGCGCCTTCGACTTCACCGTCCACACGCCGGCCACTTGCCCGGCCTTCGAGTCCGTAGGCGATGGAGTCAACCTGGCAATTGGGAGCTTCCGCTTCCAAGTTGGTAAGATGGGCATGCTTCGCATGCCTGATCAGCCGACAACACCGGCGATTGCCCCGGCATCATGGTTCCCTCCATCGATTGGCACCCTCAGCGAGCTCAACGCTCCGGTGGCAGTCGAGAACACGGTCAGCGACAGCAGTCACGACTCCGATCTAAGCGATCTGGCCACTGAAGATGGAACCTACGGTTCTGGATCTGAAATTTGTGGAAGCAACAGCTTCCCTAATCACTTCATGTGCGCCTTCATCAACACGGGCAACACCTCTGCCAATCGCGGTAACGGCGGCAACACCGGCAACGGCACCGATCCACCCAATCACGGCAATGGTGGTAACACCGGCAACGGCACCGACCCACCCAACGCCGGCAACAGTGGCAACGGCGTAAACGGCGGTAACGGTGGCAACGGAGGGGCAGTCGAACCTCCTAGCATGATCAACGAGCAAACCGGCGAACGCGTCGTGATCAGGCTCAACGAGCAAGAGTGGGATCGTTGCCGCGAAGCCCTACGAGGTGCACCTCTACCCTTCGGGTCCCCGCAGGAACTGCTGATGGGCTACCACTGGCTCCTAAAAGAGGAGTTCAAGCGCCAAAAACAAGCAATCGTGCAACTTGAGGCGCGTAAAAAGGCAGCGGACGAATCAAGCCTTCGTCGCGCTGGGCTCTCCTCCTACGGAGGATCCTCCTCAAGAGGCAACGAGTACCTCGCCAAGAAGAGGCAGTCGCGGATGGCTCACCTCACCGAACAAGAGCCCATAGATGCCGTGAAAGTCCTCGACTTTGGTTCTATGACGGTCGACACGAGAGGCAACGTGGTTCCAAGGACACCGCAGGCCGCGGTAACAGCAGCCACCATGTACCTCCTCAATAACCAGCCGCCAGCTGGAGATCCCCGAAAGGCCATGCACCGATCTACGATCGCGGGCCTGGGGCTAATCGAGGCCGCCCTCGACAAGGAACCGGTACCAGACCCAAAAAAGGGCAACGCACTAGCAAAGCGCTACTCCTCGCCCTCATCCAGCGATGAGAGTCACGGCTTGTCTCGACGCCGCCGCTCACGGCGACACGATCGCGACTACGATGCACGCGACGAACTCACGCAGTGCAAGATCGACAAGTCAAGGGCACGACGTGCTCGGTCGACTGATTCAGAAGAGGAAGATGGGGAGCTCTGCGGCGCTAGATGCTTCAGCAGATCCATCAGGCAAAAGTGAATGCCTAAAGGGTTTAAACTCCCATCGGAGTACCCGAAATTTGACGGTCTACAGGACCCCAAGATCTGGCTGGATGATCACATCTCCTCCGTCAAGCTACATGGCGGCAGTCGAAGTACTGCCATGCAATGCTTGTAGCTACAGCTGCAGGGCGCCGCCCGGGCATGGCTCAATAACCTCCCACGCGGATCCATTCGCAGTTGGGATGAGCTAGTCTACAGCTTCGTGCGCATCTTTAAGGGCACGTACAAACGCCCCGCCTCAATCGAAGAACTGAGATGCTACTAGCAAAGATCTGGCGAATCGCTGTGCTCTTACATCCAAAGGTGGTCCATCATCAAGAACTCCGCGGAGAACATCTCGGAAGACCGCGCGATTGATGCATTCAACGGTGGTGTTCGCCGCATGGAACTCAGGGAGGAGCTAGGCCGCTCAAAGCCCCAGACCATCGACCACCTGATGGAGATCCCGAATTGGTGGGCCGATGGAGAAGATTCGGTGAAGAATCACGTTCACTCTAACAAGGAAGCAGAACTCGAACGAAGACGTGACCGCCGGAGTAAACGTCGCATGCGCGTCTACGACGATCGTGATGACGAGGTTTAATCTCGTCAATGCCCATTGTTATGGACTTGGGTTTTGGAGAAGATGGGGATGCTGGAGACCGTGGCACGGTTAACAGACAAGCAACCAGGGGACACGAGATTTACCCAGGTTCAGGCCCCCGGAGGGAAAACCCTACTCCTGCTTGTCTACTCTTTGATTACGGCGGAACCGAAGGTTACAGGGTGCGCATATTCGATCTGGCATGGATGCGTGTGCGAAAGTATGAGTCGAGTTGCCCTAGGACGTGCCCTCCTGGCCTTTATATAGACTTAGGCAGGTCCCGGGCGTAGTCCTAGTCGGTTACAAGTTCTAGGGTTTTACCCCTTTGAATTTCCTATCTCCTCTAGTCTTGCTCTCCAAGGATCCGAAGACATCATGGGCCTTGGCCACCCGAAAATCTTCATGGGCCAACGTATGTCTGCCGTGGGCCTTCCTTGGGCTGGACTAGGTATGCTGAAGTTACGTACCCGTAGGGTATAACCATGTCAGTAGCCCCCGAGTGATCAGTCGAATCGTAGATTCGGCTGAGGACTCTTCCATCCTTCGGGAGCAGCTATATGTTAATAGTATATGTGTGTAGGGATTGTTGATGCGTGTGCCTGACTCACCCGACGGATCGGGGTCAGTTAACTGTCTTAGGACGAAACAACACGATCTTCTTCAGGTTCGGGTCCCTCAACCCGGACCTGGAACATATGCTGGTGTAATTCGACTCAGGCCGCGGAGGACTTACAAGAGTGGAATTCCAGTGATTTTAATTGGTGTACCCAACGCGTCCGTCGGGATTTTTCATCGTACCTGCTGGTACGGATTCATACTAGCAGAGCGCAGTCAGGTGCGTTGCCAGGCCATCAGATGATATCTGTAGGTCTTATCTTTGCGTCGCAGACGCAGCATCCGAACATTTATCACCTCGGAGGTGCTTCGGGTGGCCAAGGAGATTGTCGCTCACTCAGCGTTTTGTTTGGGCAGAGTTGCCAAAAAGTTTTGCATGTTGATCCGAAAGATCGCAGTCGAAGATTTCATAGGGTGCACGACCAGCGCTCCCTATGGGAGTAGCCCCCAAGTGTCTGTTCGAGTCGTAGACTCGAACGGAGACTTTTAGTTCAAGCATTGTTTCAATTATTAGGTCCGCGGGACTCGAAAATTTTCGGATGCTTAAATCCATCCTCCCTATGGGAGTAGCTCCCGAGTCCGTAGTGGAGTCGTAAACTCGACGTAGGACTCAGAGAAATAATTTTGTCCTCATTTGTCTGTCGGGTGCGCGGCCAGCGCTCCTGATAGGAGTAGCCCCCAAGTATTTAGTCGAATCGTAGATTCGAGTGAGTACTTTTAGCTGTGGAGCCGAAGTGGTGCTAGTATAGCTTTTGATGACGTCAGTTCTTACGATCGATGACCTCAAGCGTCTGCTACGCCAGAGATGACTTGACGGGACGAAGCGTGGGTCCCACTTGCTGACTTTGAATTGACCGGTCACGCGCGGCGTGGAGATGATTACGGCGTCTCCTCGATTTCCGCACGTAGTGGACGGCGTGGTAACGACGATTCGTTTTGGTGCTGACACGTGTACGGCCAGATCTACCGTTGGCGTTAGGTCTTCTCGATGGACGGCCAGCGTGCGTCGTCTTCGCTGTTATAATCCCTGGTGAAATCGTGGTTTGTTTTTCACCGCAGCAGTTCACTATTCACTGCCCCCTCGTTCTTGAGCTATTCTTGCTGCGCGCTGAGAGTTTCCTTCACATTTCCTTTGTCTTTCTTCGTTGGCAACGCCACCACCGCCGTAGCGCCATGGGGAAATCAAGGAAGTCCTCATCTGCAGTTGTGACCAGCGCCGACGGAGGCAAGAAGGGCACCGCCACTGCTCGCGTCACCGACGGTGGCTGGCGGTGATCAGAAACGCGGGAGAGCGATCTCCGCAAATTGCGCGAGCGGAGCCTGATCCCACAAGACACGACGGCCGTGAGACTCCCCGGCAATGAGGTAATCCCCCGTCCCCCATCTGGGTATCGGGTTATGTTTGTTGCCTTCATGATTCGCGGGTTTTCTTTTCCGGTCCATGACTTCCTTCGTGGACTGCTCTTTTTCTATGGGGTTCAACTCCATCATCTGTCTCCCAACTCCCTTCTCCACATTGCGTGTTTTATCACGCTTTGCGAGTGTTGGCTTGGCATTGAGCCGCACTTTGGCCTCTTCCGGAAGCTTTATTCCGTGAAGAGGCAGTCTAGTTCGGATGGTGTGTATCCCATTGGGGGTTTCATCATCTCCCTCAGTCCCAATGTGCAATTCTTTTCCTTTTCCATGTCTGAATCTGTCCAGTACTGGCGGAGGAAATGGTTTTACATCCGTGACTCCGTACCGCCTGGGCAAGATTTTGGTCTCGTTCCTTTTGACCCCTCCCAATTGATTGAGAAGAAAAGATCCTGGAAAAACCAAATCTTAGACGGTGAAGTGGCGGAGATAGAGGCCCTGTACCGTCGGGTAGGGGATCTCCAATTGATTCCTGAGAAGGAGGTGAACGGTGTCGACATCATCCGGACGTTTCTTGAGCGTCCGGTGCAGCCTCTCCAAGCGAGGGCACATCCGATGTTTCTTTACTCTGGGCGCCGTGATCCGACGAGGGTTTTGAGTGAGAAAATCTCCGAGGTGGAACTTGACAAGGCTCTTCGCGCGCTGTTGAAGTTCAAGGCCGACGAAGAAATCCCGGGGAAGTCGCTGACTCCTCCCTTTTCTTCGACGTTGGTCGTACCGAAGGTGTAGATTTGCGCACGTAGTGCTTCCCTTTTGTTTTTGTCAGCTGTGTACTTTTTGCTTTGTTTGCTAACAAAGTTCCTTTTCCTTTTGCAGAGCTTCAAAGTGCCGGGAATGGCACCACCGTTGCCCAAGAGGTATCCGAATGCCCCGGATAATGAAGTGGTGGATTCCGTGTCCGAGCTATCGTCAGCACGATCCCCAGCGGAGGATGCCGACGAATCGAGTGAGGACCATTCGCACAAGCGGTCACGGAGTTCTAGCGAGTCGTTAGATGCCTTGACTCCTCCGACTCCCAGAAATCCTCTGGGCCTTGAGCGTAATGATGATGTTCATGGGGGTTCTTCCTCTCCCCTTCCTGCCATTCCTGTGCGGGCTGTTGCTCCGCACCCGCCAGCAAAGCGGAAGAAGGAAGAGAAGAAGGAGGAGAAGAAGGAAGAAAAAAAGGAGGAGAAGATGGCCCGAAGGGCTTCTCCTATCTTCAACCTGAGCGCGTTGGGCTCGTAAGTTTTCTTGTTGCCACTGTTGTCCTTTGTTCCCTTGTTATTTTTGCACCTGTGTTGATTGGTTCGTATGTAGGCAATCCTCCGACGGCTCTAGTGATGGGGCGCGCGAGATGATGGGGGAGTCAAACATTGCGTCGCCTCCTCCTCAGACGGTGGCGACTTCTGGTGATGCTGCGCCAGTTCCTCCTATGCAGGAGAGGCTGGTGGTTGCGCCGCAGAATTTCGCAGGCGGGCCTGCGGGTTTGCCTTCGGAGCACATAAGTTTTTCTGCTTGATGTTACGGGGGGAGCCCCCGAGTGTCTTCGTATGCTGATGTTGTTTATGCTTCTTTGTGTTGGGCGTAGCCCCCAAGTCCTGCTCTTACTACTATTGCCTGTTGCTGCAGCCTTTTGTCCAAGAGGCCAAGCGGCTGGTGGAGGAACGCCTGACGCTGGAGGCGAAACTGCGGCAGCTTCAAGGTATTCGTCTGCCTTGTAGTACTTCTGTTGCTTATCCTGGTCCTGTTCTTTGACACTTGCTTGTTGTAAATGCAGAGGAGCATAACGACTCTCTCCGTGAGGTCGATGCTCTGAAGAAGAGCCTTTGCCAATCGGAGCAGAAGGCCGAAGCTGCCGCTGGGGCGAGAGAGCGCCTTGAGCTGGAGCTGACGAAGGCAGCTGAAGCAAAAGAGCGTCTGCAGCAGGAGGCCACAGATCATGAGGAGCAGCTGGCCACCGTTGCGGCTGCTCGTGAAAAAGGGGTGGCGGAGAAGCTCATGGCTGCTGCCAAGGCTATTTCGGGTGAGCGCTAGCTTTTGTACTTGCTCTTATTCTATGGATCTTCTTCTATGTTGCCTTTCTTCATGTTTTCTTCTTTTTTTGTCTCAGATGCCGCAGGCATCGAGTTCGACCGCGGTGCTCTGGAGCACGGGAATGCTCTAGATGATGCCACTGTAGCGGTCGAAGACCGCTGCAGCACCGTCGTCAATTCCCTCGCCAAGGCGAAAGAGGTCCTTGGTCGCTGCTACCAAGAGCTCTTCCCGAAGGGCGCATCCCTTGAAGACGTGGGTGCCCTGGCAGAGGCTCTGTCATCCGAAGCGCCTGCAGCATACAAGCGCAAGCAGAAGGGCATCGGCGCGTCCGTCGGGCTGGCGATGGCCATGGCGGCTGGTGCAGAGCTGGACCTGCCCCAGATTACTTCACGGATGCCGACGGCTGCAGATGGATCCGAGGTAGCCTTCGCCGCCTACTCCGCTCGCTGCAGACGATATGGGCCCAAGCTCATTGACTTGCTATCTGAGTACGCATTGCGGCAGCAGGGCGAGGCCAAAGCTAGGCAGTCTGGTTCTGAGGCGACTCAGTGCCCTCCGCCTTAGGCATAGTAGACGTAGGGTAGTTTGTAGTCTATTTTTGTTGTAAATATCTTTGGTAGTACCATCCTTGTGCCACGTAGTGGCCTTATATACTTTAATGAATTCCTCCGAGTTGTGCTCTATCTTTGGCTGAATGTCTGTGTGCCTTCTTTTTTCTGCTGCTATAGGTTCCTTCGGGTGCTGACCCAATTGACACTTCATCCGAAAGGCCCTTGCGAGCATCATTGGATGATTCCTCGCAGCTTGCGTTTCTTCGAGATCGCGTGCGCAGCTTGGAGAGAGATTTTCTTGGGTTACGCGGTCGTGCTGACGTTTGGAAATCCAAAGCAGACCGTGGTGCAGCCAGAGAGGAGTATTTGATGGCGGAGCTGGGTCGGCTGTCCGAGCAATTGCAATGTAAGTTGATCCTTCTTTTGGGCTGTAGCTCAGTTCTTCGGGTGAGCCTGCTGGCCTTACTCTTGTTTTGTGCGGTTGTCGCAGGTGCCAATCTTGATCCGAGGGAAGAAAAGGAGCGTATTGCTGTTCGAGTCAATTGCTTGACTCAACAGGACATGGAGGCTGGCGGCTTCTTCTGGATGGATCGTGATCGCGCCATAGTTCTGGCGACGGTGCAGGATCGTGTCTACCAGGTTTCGCGGGTGCTCCGCCAGGTGTAGACATCGCTTTCCTCGGTGCTGCACGTCATGTTTCCGTTGGATGCCGTGCCAACGACTCTTGCAGGTCTTCTGACGAAGTTTCGGAGTGCCAGCAATGTCAAGGAGCTGGTGCGGCAGCAGCTCGTCGCAGGGGTGAAGGCTGCCTTGTCTCTTGTGAGGGTGCACCGCCCTGACGTAGATTTGGCTGCTGTGGCGACTGGGCCACCTCCTCGACCAGACGGTGGCGAGTGGAATATGCGTCCGCATTACGCGGCTGTAAGGCAGTATGCCGAACAGATTGTAGATTTGTTTGAGCAGCGTGCTCAGATTATTCTTCAGAATAGGTTGGACCCTTTTCGTTTGCCTGACGTGGTCAGCTACTCAGGTGTACACGTTTTGTCCTCAGTCGATGAAATCGTGAGGTGGGGGGATCCCCCGAGTGCGTTTGTAGCATGTAATAAAGTTGCAAAAAATAGTCAACCGAGGGTTGGGGGAGAGGTACTTAGCTTTATTTGTAGCGTAATGGAGGAGGTACATGGTTTGGCTGAGTAGCCTTGGCTGTAAGCCTTATCGAAAGTAAAAAGGGGTACATTGCTATGGGTAGAATCGTCGCAGGTGCGAGAGGTTCCATGGGTTGGAGTATGCGACTCCAGACTCCATGTGCTTGAGGCGATAGGCGCCACCTGGGATGACTTCGGTGATGGTGTAGGGTCCTTCCCATGGTGACTCAAGTTTATTCGGTCGCTTTTGCTTAAGTCGCAAGACGAGGTCTCCTTCGACGAAGGACCTTGGGAGCAGCCGGCGGCTGTGGTAGTTGCGGAGACTTTGCTGGTACACCGCTGATCTAGCTGCTGCTATATCCCGTGCTTCGTCGAGTGTGTCGACGGCATCTTCGAGTGCAGCCGTGGATTCGGCTTCGCTGTAAGCGACGACTCGTGGAGCCTGGTGGCGTACTTCGGCTGGTAGCACGGCCTCAGCTCCGTGCACCATGAAGAACGGTGTGTAGCCGGTGGAGCTGTTTGGCGTTGTCCGTAAGCTCCACAGGACAGACGGTAGCTCTTTCGTCCAGTTTCCAGCTGTGTGCTTGAGTGAGCTCATGAGGCGCTTCTTGATGCCAGCGCCGATTAGGCCGTTGGCCTTTTCCACTTGCCAGTTTGTTTGCGGGTGTGCCACTGAGGCATACGTGATATTGATCCCGAGGCCTTCGCAGAAGTCCTGGAATTCTTCGGAGATGAAGTTCGATCCGTTGTCGGTGATGATGCTGTGCGGTACGCCAAACCTGTAGACAATGGATTCGAAGAATTTGACGGCGGTTTTGCCCTTCTGGTTGGTGACTGGCATGGCTTCGATCCACTTGGTGAATTTGTCGACTGCGACCAGGAGGAAGACGTGTCCTCCCTTCGAGGATTTTGGCAGTTTGCCGATCATGTCAAGGCCCCATTGGGCAAAAGGCCAGGCTATGGGTATGGGTCGAAGTTCGGACCCAGGTGCGCGCGGTTTGTCGGCGAACCGTTGGCACCCGTTGCATCTTCGGACGATGTCTTTCGCGTCGCTCATGGCCGTTGGCCAGTAGAATCCTGCTCGCAGAGCTTTGGTGACGAGGGAGCGGCTACCTGCATGGTGGCCGCAGATGCCCTCGTGGATATCTTGGAGTATGGCCTTGCCGTCATTGATGGTGACGCACCGTTGTAGTACGCCCGTAATGCTGCGTTTGTACAGCTCGCCGTTGATGATGGTGAAGGCTTTTGACCGACGAGATACGCGCCGGGCATCTGCCGGGCTGTCTGGCAATTCTCCGTTTATCAGGAACTAGAGGAATGGACGTGTCCAAGTTTCGTCAACTGCCATGACCTGCATCAGGTTGACCATGGCAACTTCGGTATCCAAATTTTCGGGTCCTTCATGACCTTCGGGTAGCGTAGCCCCCGAGTGTTCTGCTTCTTCGGGTGATCCTTTGGGGAATTTTCGCTTGATGGATGGCACGCAGATCTGTTCGAGGAACACACCTGGTGGTACCTTTGCACAAGTGGAGCCGATGTTGGCGAGTCTATCGGCTTCCTCGTTGCTCTCTCTTCCAACGTGCCGAAGTTCGCAGCCGTCGAATTCTCCTTCGAGTGCGTTGTATAGCGCGCGGTACGCGATCATGTTTTCGGCGTGTGCGTCACACTCGTTCATCGTCTGCTGTACGACAAGGTTGGAGTCACCGTAGATGACCAGGCGCGTTGCGCCACATATTTTTGCCATCTTCATGCCATGGATGAGGGCTTCGTATTCGGCCTCGTTGTTGGAGGCTCTGAATTTCATCCGAAGGACGTACTTCATCTTGTCACCTTGCGGGGAGGTCAGTATGACTCCTGCCCCTGCTCCGGCTTCGCGTTTGGAGCCGTCAAAATGCATTGTCCAGGACTGCGACATGTCTGGGGTGTCAGGCAGCTGCAGCTCCATCCAGTGCACCAGGAAGTCCGGAAGGACTTGAGATTTGATTGCGTGTCGCTTCTCGTAGATGATGTCCAGGGGTGATAGTTCAATGCCCCACAGGGCCACGCGTCCTATGGCCTCTGGGTTATTCAGGATGCTGTTTAGGGGTGCCTCGTTGACGACCATCACCTGATGCTCCTGGAAGTAGTGGCTCAGTCGTCGAGCCGTCATGAACACGCCGTAGGCCAGCTTCTGGTAGTGCGGGTACCGCTGTTTTGTTGGAGTGAGAACCTCGCTGAGGTAGTAAATTGGGCGTTGTACCCCGTGGGTCTTGCCTTCTTCGGGTCGTTCGACCACGAGTACTGTGCTGACCACCTGGTGTGTGGCTGCTATGTACAGCAACAGGGGCTCGGGTTCTTTTGGCGTGACCAAAACAGGCGAGGTGGAGAGGAGCCGCTTGAGGCTTTCGAATGCGTCGTTGGCTTCTGGTGTCCACTCGAAATTGTCTGCCTTGCGCAGCAGCTGGTAAAATGGTAGGGCCTTCTCGCCCATGCGGTTGATGAACCTGCTTAGTGCCGCTACTCGCCCTGCGAGCTGCTGAACGCCCTTGAGGTTTTTCGGCTTCTCCATTGTCATGATAGCTTTGATTTTCTTTGGGTTCGCTTCGATTCCTCGTTGAGAGATGAAGTACCCGAGCAGCTGACCCGAGGGGACGCCGAAGGCGCACTTTTCTGGATTGAGCTTGATCCTGTAGTGATCAAGGTTGTCGAACGTCTCGCGGAGATCGTCGATGAGTGTTCTTGCCTCCTTGGTTTTATGACTATGTCGTCGACATAGACTTGGACGTTGCGACCGATCTGGTCCTTGAGGCAGGCCTGCATGCATCGCTGGTACGTGGCACCCGCGTTCTTTATCCCGAAGGGCATTGTGTTGTAGCAGTATACTCCGAACGGTGTGATGAACGCCGTTTTCTCTTGATCTTCGACCTTGAGTCGAATATGGTTATAGACTGAGTAGGCGTCGAGGAAGGAGAGTTTCTCACAACCTGCAGTCGAATCGATGATCTGGTCGATCCGAGGAAGAGGGAAGTGGTCCTTAGGGCAGTGTTTATTTAGTGACGTGAAGTCCACACACATCCGCAGGATGTCCGTGTCCTTCTTCGGGACCATCACCGTGTTTGCCAGCCACTCGCTTTCCTTGATTTCCCGGATGAAGTCTGCTGCGAGTAATGTGTTGATCTCCTTGCTGATAGCTTCGGCTCGTGGCTCCGACAGTCTTCGGATGGACTGCTTGACTGGCTTGGTGTCTGGGAAGACACTGAGTGCGTGCTCGGCGAATTCCCTGGGAACTCCTGGCATGTCCGCAGGACACCAGCCGAAGATTTCCCAGCACTCACGTAGGAATTCGACGAGCGCGCCTTCCTATGCAGTGCTGAGGTCGTTGGCGATCAACGCCGTCTTGGAGGCATCCGTTGGATGGACCTGCACTTTCTTGGTGTTGATGGTGGAGTCGAAAGACATGTCAGGTGTGTTCTGCTTTGTGACTGGGGGTAGCCCATTGTCCGTCACCTCGCGGAGCCTTACAAGCTCGTCTTGTATGCCGAAAGACTGGGAGATTTTGTTGAAATCCCTGTCGCATTGGTCCGATCGGGTGAAGCTCCCGTGGACTGTGATGACGCCCCTTGGTCCTGGCATCTTGAGTAGTAGGTATGCGTAGTGTGGGACGGCCAGGAACCTTGCGAATGCTACACGTCCCAGGATGGCATGGTATTGCGACGGCCAGTCCACCACTTCGAATTCTAGGCGCTCCTGCCGAAAGTTGTCCGGCTTCCCGAAGATGACGTCGAGCCCTATTTTGCCCAAGGGGAGGATGCCTTTCCCTGGGACAATGCCGTGGAACGTTGTGTCTGATTGTTCCAGGCTGCATTGCGGGATCCGCATAGCTGCTAGAGTGCTTGCGAACATTAGGTTGATGCCGCTGCCGCCGTCCATGAAGACGCGACTCATCTCGAAGCCTCCGATCTGCGCCTCCAGCACCAGGGCAGCATGACCTGGGCGAGGGATCTGGCAATGGTGATCCGCGCGAGTGAATGTGATGCAGGACTCCGATCCGCTGAGGTACTCAGGGATTGCAGGCGGAGTTGCCACGGCCAAGTTGATTTGTCGGGTGATTTTCTTCTGCACCATGTTGGTGGGGCGTCCCTTCTGGATCATATTTAGCGCTCCCTTTGGTGGGGGGTATGCGACCCCAGCGTTGTTTTGTGCTGGTGCGACTGGTTGATTTGGGCCTCCAATAGGCGGCGGTGGAGGAGCTCCGTGTGCTATTTCACCTGGCGCAGGTGCGTTTCCGAACGCAGGAATTAGAGCTTGTTGCCTCATCTGCATCATGCCTTCGCTGAGTTTCTGGAACTCGCGGCAGTCCTTGAGCATGTGGCTAGCTTTCTTTTTGCCATCTTGTTTGTCGATGTAGAAGTGGATGGTGCATGGGCCCGAAAGTTTGTCGAATGCTGAGGGTCCGTTGTTGCGGTCGCGGCATTGCCACGACTGCGTTGGTCGTCCGTTGTCGCGGAAGTTTCCGCTGCGGTATCCTCCGCTGTTGCGGCTATTGTCGTTACGGCGGTCGGCGTAGCCAGCTGCGACCATGTCGGGTCCGTCGCGGTCCTCATAGACGCGCGATCTCCTCTTGCTGCGACGTTCGCTTCTTTGGCCGTAGTCGTCCTCTTCATCTGATTGCGCTCGCTAGATGCAATCTTCGTCGTCTGCCCAACTGTTGGCGATTTCCATGAGGTGGTCAAGTGTCTTAGGCTTTACACGCCCAAGTTCCTCCTTGAAGTCTGGGCGCTTGACGCCGTCCCGGAAGGCATCGATGGCCCTTTCTTCGGAGATGTGTGCTGCGGAGTTCTTGGTTGTAGACCAGCGTAGTATGTATGAGCGAATAGATTCACCCGTTCTCTGAGTGCAGGCTCGCAACTCTTCGATTGAGGCGGGCCTCTTGCTTGTGCCTTTGAAATTTCGGATGAAGCTATAAGCGAGCTCCTCCCAACTTCGGATGGATCCTGATGATAGGCTGCTAAGCCAGACCCACGCCGCGCCTGTCAGCTGCAGCTGAAGGCATTGCATGGCGGTTTCTTTGTTGCCTCCGTGAAGCTTGACGGATGGCAGATGGTCACTGAGCCAGGACTTTGGATCTTGCGTGCCGTTGAACTTCGGAGTATCCGAAGGAAGCTTGAAGTTGCGTGGCATCTGTGTTCGCCGGACGGATCTGCTGAAGCATCGAGCCCCACAGAGTTCTCCTTCGTCTTCATCCATCTCAGATTCAGACGAGCATGCGCGTTTGGCGCGTGCTTTGTCGATCTTGCGCTGTGTAAGCTTGTGTCTGGCGTCGTAGTCGCGTTTATGGCGGTTATAGCTCTTCTTCCTTCGAGGAAGATCGTGTTCCTCTTCATCTTCGGATGAGGGAGTGGGGCTCCGGTCGCGCCTGGCTGGAGCTTTCTTCTTCGGCTCCGTAGTAGCGTCTTCGTGGAGCACAGCTCCGATTAGTCCTAGTACGGTGAGTGCGGACTTATGCATGGCCCTTTTAGGGTCCCCCTCCGGAGGTGGGTGAGCCGCGAGATACGCAGTGGCTGCCATGATCGCGGCTTGTGGCGTCTTCGGGATGATGTTGCCGTCGGCGTCCATATCCATGAACGATGTATGGAGAGTTCGGGTCACGTCACGCCGCTCCTTCGGGTCCATGTTTTCCATCCGAGAGTGGCTCTTGTTTCCCTGGTTCCAGTTTGTGCTAGAGCCGGGTCCTTTGGCGGAGAGCGCAGCTCGTCGCGCACTGGACTCGGAGGCTGCTTGCTTGCGTTTGTCGAGCGTCTCCTGCATCTTGACTTGTTTCTTGTGCTCCTCGATGGGGAGGTAGTGGTATGCCATCAGTAGGTCACGTGAGGAGTCCAGAGGTAGGACTATTTCGCCTGCCAAGGCGCGGCGTGCTTCGACCCATCCTTCTTTGCTAAGTTGGATGAGGTGGCCCCTGTTTTCCCCGTTTTCGCCGTTTCCACCGTTTTCGCCGTTTCTGTCCTACGGGTTGGGGTTGGGCGGCGGGTTAGGCGTTTCCTCGTCGGTTTGGATGACTGCGGCGCACAGATAGCGCCTGCAGATTGGTTGGCTGCTGCCGCAGCTTTCGGATCCGGAACCGTAGGTCCCTTCATCCGAAGGTGGATCGCACAGATCGGAGTTGCAGCTGCTGCTGCTGTAGAACTCATCTGTTGATGGTGACGTGCGTAGCACGGGGTGTGGAGCCCATGAAGCGGGCCTGATTGACGGCACGGGCACCCACTTAGGGAGGCGGAGGGTGCCAGTTTGTCCCACCTGGAAGCAGAAGCTCCCGAACAGAATTTCGAGTCCGTCGCCTACGGGCTCGAAATCCTTCATGGTATCTGGCGAGTGGGCGGTGAAGTCGAAAGCGCCGAAGAGGAGGTGATTCTCCATCGCCGCGGAGTTGTAGATCGATCGGGTCGGAACCGTCACGACCGCACAATCAGCAGCCCTAACTCCCACAGACGGCGCCAATTGACGAGGTTTAATCTCGTCAATGCCCATTGTTATGGACTTGGGTTTTGGAGAAGATGGGGATGCTGGAGATCATGGCACGGTTAACAGACAAGCAACCAAGGGACACGAGATTTACCCAGGTTCAGGCCCCTGGAGGGAAAACCCTACTCCTGCTTGTCTGCTCTTTGATTACGGCGGAACCGAAGGTTACAGGGTGCGCAGATTCGATCTGGCGTGGATGCGTCTGCGAAAGTATGAGTCGAGTTGCCCTAGGACGTGCCCTCCTGGCCTTTATATAGACTTAGGCAGGTCCCGGGCGTAGTCCTAGTCGGTTACAAGTTCTAGGGTTTTACCCCTTTGAATTTCCTATCTCCTCTAGTCTTTCTCTCCAAGGATCCGAAGACGTCATGGGCCTTGGCCACCCGAAAATCTTCATGGGCCAGCGTATGTCTGTCGTGGGCCTTCCTTGGGCTGGACTAGGTATGCTGAAGTTACGTACCCGTAGGGTATAACCATGTCACGCGATGACGTCAACATGGTCACAGCTGGCTACGCCAATAGACGCGACGATAACCGCAACAGCGGATACCGCAGCGGCGAATACGGTGACTCCGGGAAAACCACGCAAGTATGGCAACGCCGCACTCGCGATGAAGCACCCGCGACCTCCATCGTGGACAAACTGTCCGGGCCATGCACGGTGCACTTCTACATCGACAAGGATGATGGCAAGAGAAAGTCCAGCCACTTCCTCAAGGACTGCCGCGAGTTCCTCAAGCTACACGAGGGATTGGTTTGGATGAACCGCAATGCAGTCGAAAGACGCTACGGAGCCGCTCCAGGCGCCGTGGCACATGGCGCACCACCACCACCTGGGCCACCCCCGAACGGAGCTACACCGGACCAGCACCACGGAGGCGAACCATACCCACGGGCCATGGGTACCATGATGATCCAAAAGGGGCGCCCCTCCAATAGGGTGCAGAAGGCCATCACTCGCCAAGTCAACTTGGCCATGCACTCGCCACCATCCACCACTAAGTACCTCAGTGGCAGTGAGTCGTGCATTACCTTCGACAAACATGACCACCCGCCCCATATACCTCGCCCAGGTCATTGCCCCCTCGTACTCGAGGCGCAAATTGGAGGCTTCGACATGAGTCGCGTCTTCATGGACGGCAGAAGCGGCATCAACCTCATATTCGCGAGTACCTTGCGAGGAATGAGGATCCCTCTAACCTGCTTGGAGGCATCGGACACAACGTTCCACGGCATCGTCCCAGGGAAAGGCGTATACCCCCTGGGCAAAATCAACCTGGACGTCATCTTTGGCACGCCAAAGAACTTCCGGCGCGAGCGCATCAACTTTGAGGTCGTCGACGGGCCCTCACAATACCATTGCATCCTTGGGCGCGTCGCATTCGCCAGGTTCATGGAAATACCCCACTACGCCTACCTACAGATGAAAATGCCAGGTCCCAACGGCGTCATAACGATCAACAGGAACTTCGAGCGATCTGACGCTTGCGACAGGGAATTCAACAAAATATCCCAGTCCTTCGGCATGCAGGAGGAACTCGCAAGACTAAAAGAGACGACAGACAACAGTCTGTCTCCCCTGAGTAGGCCAAGCTCACCTGATCTCTCCTTCGACTCATCTGTGCACACAAAGAAGGTGCAGGTCCATCCATCCGATCCCGCCAAAACGGCCCTCATCACCAACAACTTGAGTCCCGCATAGGAACTCGCGCTCGTCGAATTCCTCCATGAGCACTGGGAAATTTTTTCCTGGTGTCCTGCGGACATGCCAGGAGTTCCCAGAGAATTCGCCGAGCACGCACTCAACGTCAACCCCGACACAAGGCCAGTCAAGCAAACAATCAGGCGACTATCTGAGCCACGAGCGCAGGCAGTCGGAATGGAGATCAATAGACTCCTCGAGGCAAAATTCATACGCGAGATCAAGGAAAGCACTTGGCTCGCCAATATGGTGTTGGTGCCAAAAAAGGACACAGATATCCTATGTGCGTGGACTTCACTTCTTTAAACAAGCACTGCCCAAAATATCACTTCCCGCTACCACGGATCGATCAAATCATCGACTCCACCGCTGGATGCGAGCGCCTCTGCTTCCTCGATGCCTACTCAGGCTATAACCAAATTTGAATGAAGGAGGAAGACCAGGACAAGACCGCATTCACAACGCCCTTCGGTGTCTTCTGCTACAACACAATTCCCTTCGGGCTAAAAAACGTGGGAGCCACCTACCAGCGATGCATGTAGGCTTGCCTCAAGGAACAACTAGGTCGCAACATCCAAGTCTATTTCGATGACATAGTAATCAAGACCAAAGAGGAAGCCTCTCTAATCGATGATTTACGTGAAACCTTCGCCAACCTCGATCGCTACCGGATCAAGCTCAATCCGGACAAATGCGCCTTCGGCGTACCATCTGGGCAGCTACTCGGATACCTCATCTCCGTGAGGGGGATCGAGGCGAACC
Source organism: Avena sativa (assembly GCA_916181665.1). NCBI lineage: Eukaryota > Viridiplantae > Streptophyta > Magnoliopsida > Poales > Poaceae > Avena > Avena sativa. The sequence goes on from OV702289.1 coordinate 623,363,517, forward strand.
CGAAGAAGATAAAAGCCATAGTGGCCATGGAGAAGCTGAAGAACATAAGAGGCGTCCAGCAACTGGCCGGACGAATCGCGGCCCTCAGTCGATTTATCAGTCGGATGGGTGAAAGGCACTGTCCTTCTACTAGCTCCTCCGCGAAACTGAAAAGTCGAGTGGACCAATGAAGCACAAGAAGCATTCGAAGATCTCAAGCGCTTGCTATCCACTTCGCCGGTACTGGTGACTCCACGAGAAAGGGAACCACTGTTGTTGTACATCTCCGCCACCAACCAGGTGGTGAGCACGGTGCTCGTCGTCGAGCGAGCCGAGGAAAACAAAGTCCACGGTGTACAACGCCCAGTATACTACCTCAGCGAGGTCCTCACGCCAACAAAGCAGCGGTGCCTGCACTACCAGAAGATGGCGTATGACGTCTTTATGACCGCCCGTCGACTGCGCCACTACTTCCAGGAACACCCAGTCGTGGTAGTCAACGACGCCCCGTTGGGGCACATCCTCAATAACCCCGACGCCACAGGGCGAGTCGCATTTTGGGGAATAGAGTTGTCTCCACGAGACATCACATACGAAAAGCGTGACGCCATCAAGTCGCAAGTGCTCCCTGACTTCCTTATGCACTGGATGGAGAACCAACTCCCGGAGAAGCCAGATATGTCCTACCTCTGGACAATGCACTTCGATGGGTCCAAACGGAAAGATGGAGCAGGCGCAGGTGTCATATTGACATCACCTCAAGGGGACAAGCTGAAATATATCCTGTGAATGCAGTTCACAGCCTCAAACAACGAGGCTGAATACGAGGCCCTGTTACATGGGATGAGGATGGCAAAAGCCCGTGGCGCCAAAAGGCTCATCATATATGGCGACTCCAAGTTGGTCGTCAATCAAACAATGCACGAGTGCGACGCACTGAACGACAACATGATCGCGTACCGCGACCTCTACGACACACTCGAAGGAGACTTCGATGGTTGCGAGTTGCGACACATAGGTCGCGAAAGCAACGAGGAGGCGGACACACTCGCCAACATAGGCTCTACCTGCGCCCCCATACCACCTGGGGTATTTCTCGAGCGCATATGCGAATGCTCCATCAAGCCAAAGGCCGCAGAGAAGAAAATAAGCGCAGCAACGGACTCGGGGGCTACACCACCCAATGAGCCAATGGCACTCGATGACTTGGAGCTGGACACAGGACTCGAGGGACCAATGAGCGTCATGGTGATCGAACGATCTTGGACGCAGCCGTACATTACGTACCTCCCCAGCAAGAGACTACCGGATGATCCGATAGATGCACGGCACATCGCCCGGCGCTCCAAGGCATTCGCCATTCTGAATGGCGAACTGTATAAACGTAGCATCACAGGAGTGCTACAACGATGCGTCTCCCTGACCGATGGAAGAGTAGTCCTCCTCGACATCCATGAAGGGACCTGCGGGCACCACGCCGGCAGTCGTGCCCTCGTTGCCAAAGCTCTACGAGCTGGATTTTACTGGCCCACGGTCATGCGCGACGCCAAAGACATAGTCCAAAAGTGCAACGCTTGTCAGCGATTCGCGGACAAGCCACATGCACCAGGCGCAGAACTACGGCCTATTCCATTGGCCTAGCCCTTTGCACAATGGGGGCTCGACATGGTGGGCAAGCTCCCAAGGTCCTTGCAAGGAGGCTACATCTACCTCTTGGTCACAGTCGACAAGTTCACCAAGTGGATTGAGGCCACGCCAGTGACCAAACAATCAGGCCACAGTGCGGTCAAGTTCTTCGAGTCCATTGTGTACCGCTTCGGCATGCCGCACAGCATCATCACTGACAACGGGACGAACTTCACATCCAAGGAGTTCCAAGAATTCTGCGGACACCTGGGGATCAACATCAGTTACGCCTCAGTCGCGCATCCACAGACCAACAGTCAGGTGGGAAAAGCAAACGGGCTCGTCTGCAGCGGCATCAAGAAGCGACTCCTTCGACCACTCGAACAAGCTGCAGGTTGCTGGCTAGATGATCTCCAATCCATACTCTAGAGCCTACGTACAACTCCAAACAGCGCCACGGGCTACACGCCATTCTTTATGGTGCACGGAGCAGAAGCAGTACTACCCGCCGAAGTGAGGTACAAGGCGCCGCGCGTAGTCGCTTACAGCGAACAAGAGTTCTCTCTTGCACTCGAAGACTCCGTCGACCTCCTCGACGAGGCAAGAGAAATCGCCGCAGAAAGATCCACGATCTACCAGCAGAACCTGCGCAACTACCACAGTAGAATGCTTCGCCCCAAATCCTTCGTCGAAGGTGACCTGGTCCTGCGACTGAAGCAGCAGGGGCATCTCAAGCTCAAATCCCCCTGGGAAGGACCATACGTGATTACAGAAGTAATCCCAGGTGGCCCCTATCTCCTTCAAGACTTAGAGACAGGAGTCGCATACTCCAACACTTGGAACGTCGCACAACTGCGACGCTTCTACCCCTAGTTGTTTTACTTTTTACATCGCAAATAAGGCTACTCAGCCAAGGCTACTTAGCCACACATTGTACCTCGTACTGCTCTTCAAATAAATAAAAGCTAAGTGCCCCAAAACTCTGTGTTTTTCTTTCACTTTTGTCAATCTTATACTCGGGGGCTATGCCACCCTACCTACATCTGTTCTTCGAACCAATAAATGCGATATCCTGAGTAGCTGGCACATCAGTCGAACCCCTTAACGCAAACTCAACCCAGCCGCAACACGCCTGGCAGGTTGACAAAGGGATGGCCAGGCTAACGAAAAGGAATCGCATAGTGCAACGCACCTAACACTGACAAAGTTGTTTGTACACATTCAACAATAAATTATCTACAAATACATATGAACTTTACAACACAAGTACACTTATGTGCAGGATACATATTTGGCTACCCTTGCAACAGAAGAACATTAGTTTGTTCCTCAAAGAAGTCGACGATCTCCTCGGCGGGGCGGTCCACCGCCTGATAATGCGGCACCATATTCCAGAAAGATCCTGCTGGTGGCGCCGGTGGCCCAGAGGCAATGGCGGTGACATCCACGTCAGGCCTGTGCAAACGCACCATTGAGAGTGCAGCCTTGGCCCCAGCCACCAACTGCTGCCTCACGCACTCGCGAACCGCGGACGTATCTTGAAATTTGGCCAGGAGAGCCAGCAGGCTTGATGGAGTGTCATCCAACGGGAACATCGCCCGGTAGATGTTCTTCAAACACAACTGCGACTTCTTCAGGAAGAGCAGCACTCATAAAGCGCGATCTTGCAGGGTCGCCAATGCATTCACACGATCGTGATCTACCCAGAAGTATCCACTCTCTTGAAGTTGCTCCTGGGTGAGATCATGAAGGCGGATGGCAATCCTATCCCTCTTCTCCTGCGGACGGCGTGCGCTAACAACTACACAAAGCAGCACCAACAGCATGAGTACAACGTACCATTGCAACTAACTACAAAGGAAAAGATGAGGACGAGCAAACTAACACTTAAACTGGTCGCCTAGCCGCGTCACCTCTCCAAGCAGATATTGCTCGCGGGCGGCGGATTTTTCCGCCTTCGACTTCCACACGTCTGCATTACCACGGATCAGGGGCAACTCACGCTCCAGCTGCTTCACGCGATCACGAAGTCGCGACAGCAAGGATAGCTCCTCTACCCTGGAGCGCAGTGGTGTCACTGTCTCATCAAGAGATGGCGAATCCTGGTTTTCCCCCACAGGACCACTCGATGTGCCCTACCACAAGTCAAGACAAAAGCAAATAAGGCAACCAAACCAACACAAAGGCAAGGGGAACAAACGCATTCAAGATAAGCATAAGTGTTTACAAACACACTCGCCAGCAGGCACGTCCTTAGACTAAAAGGGCAACTGATAAATTATTACAACAAGTTAACTACGGAGCAGCTGGCTTCTTCGACTTCGACGGCTTCGGGGGATTCATCAAGTCCATGGTAGTATCAGATGCCACAGACTTTCTGCCAGCCCCTGAGGCCGAAGCTTTCGCCGCCCTCTTCGCACGTTGGAGCTCCTCCGAATACTTGGCAACAGTATTTATCAAGGAATGGCCATATTTGGCGCAAGCAGTCGCATAGGGAGCAAAGACTACCTGCTGACCATCTGCGCCAATAGGCATCGTCTTCGACACCGCAGAGGGATCAATTTCGACTCCGTGGGCTTGCACCATGGCAAGTGACATGGTCGTGCCAGCCGCGAGGAGGGAGTTCTTGTACGTGGCAGGCACACCCCCGGCGAGCGACTCCACCAGCTCTTCCACATTGTCGACTAGCTCCGCCTTCGGCATCAACTCCTCCCGGAGGCGACTAAGGGTGACCTTGGCCTTGGACAACATATTTTGGACAGCAGTGCTACGATCCTCGACCGCAGACACCGCGCCCGCCAGAGGGTCATCGCGACAAAGGGCTTGCGGGTCAAAGCTCAAATCGCCAGCATCTGCACAGAAAACCCACACATGGATGAAATCTATAGCGCCACCAGCAAAAACTCTAGATGCAGAGAGGAACATCAATAAAGTATCTACCAGTAAAGGTACCTGAGAGGGCCTTGGCGACTGAGAATAGTTGCTCTTCGAACAACTTTTCCCTGGCCGCAAAGGAGGTGTGCAGATCCTCTTTGCGCTTCTGGGCATCGTCATGAGCCGCGATTGCCTCGTCGCGCCCCTTCACAGCTACAGCTAGTGTTTTCTCCAACATGGCGACATTGCGCAGTAAAGCGTTATGCTCAGCTACATGGCAGTCAATAATTGGCTATCAGCCGATTATATCAGAACAGAGAGAAGACGAAAAGAATAAGTGTAGAGCACTCACTTTCGACCACGCGGTGACGCGTCTCCAGCATTGCATGCTGGCGACCCATCGCCATCACCTGCTCCGCTACCTGCGCGGCTTCCTTTACAAGGAGCTGTCACACAAAACAAGGAGTCAGAAGAGGGCAGCAGAAGGCGTTGACTGCCACATTAAAAAAAGAAAGAAAGATATACTTACATGGTCCTCTAGCGACTCCGAAGAAGTTTGTTGAACCGTCATCCGAGCAACCATTCGATGCTCCCCTACGTGAGGAGAGCTCAAAGAATTGTGCCCGGAGTGGGCCGCCGCCGGAGGAGAAGGAGCGCGCTCGACCTCTACCTTGGCCCTTGAAGTTGCGACTCCCGATTCTTTCAAAAACTCGACGTCGCCAGAAGATGACGACGCCTCTTGACTACAAGACCAAGTCCACATTGAGAAAAGGGCAAACTCCAGGACAAAACCAACAAGAAGAAAATAGCAAAGAATGAATGACCAAGCAAACTTACCAGTTAAAGTTGTCAAGATCAAACGTGGCAGCCGCCGATTCCAACGAATACTCCTTGGGTAATCGCATCTTCTTGCGAGAAGACGGTGCCACAGTCCTCACAGGAACGGCTGGAATTGGCGACTCCGTGCCAACAGCCGCGCCTCCTAGAGTCGAAGGAGTCGACGCGTCGGAGTCCTCGCTGCGCGAACGCTTGCGAGTATCCAGACTCTCGGACTCGGGGGCTTCCTCTTCCACATCAGAAGGGATAGTCGACTCAGACTAGTCCTCTTCCAAAGCTTCACGAGGAATAACCCCCTCAGGGAGAGGAGGCATACAAGGCGACACCGCCCAATCCTGCATACAAACAGAACAAGTAAGCAAACAGAAAAGCAATCGTGAAAATAAGCTACTACGTAGCATAACTATACCTCGGGAGGAGGATTCGAAGCATCAAAAGGAGGAACAACTGGTTCGCTTGGAAGCACATCCTTAACAATGCACTTCGTAACCAGTCGAATCCTCTTATCCACCTCACTCGCGGACATGCCATCGGCAGACACGCGAGTGGCATCATCAGGGCCACTCCATTGAAACATGGGATGGACTCTAGCTTGGAGAGGCTGGACGCGACGGCGTAGCCAAGTCCTGATAAGAGCGCAGCCTCCCTCTTCTACGCCTATGCGACTTTCGAGTTCGCCAGGCATAACTATGTTCTTCCAAGAACGCATCTTCTTGTAGGGAGTCGTCGGATCGAAGGGCGCAAGTCCAAAGTGCTCATCTTTGGCCTTCTGATCACGGACATAGAACCATTTGTCCCTCCATCCCTGGACGGACTTGGTAAGCTTGATGTCGAAGTAGGTGGCGGATGGGTCGACATGGATACCGCAACCACCTACGTCATAAACTAAAGAGCCAGAGGCAGACTGGCGCTTCAATTTAAACAAGCGCTTGAAAAGTCCAAAGTGCGGCTCGATTCCGAGCCAGCACTCGCAAAGAGTAATGAAACAGATGATGTGGATAATCGAGTTTGGGGACAGCTGATGGAGCTGGAGCCCGTAGAAACAAAGGAGACCCCTAAGAAAGGGGTGGAGAGGCAAAGAAAGGCCACGAATGACAAATGCAAGAAACATCACTCGAAAACCAGCGGGAGGCACAGGAATGGTCTCACCGCTTGGGACGCGCGAATCGGCGACTGCTACAGAAATAACTCCGTCTTGGCGAAGAAGACGGAGATCCGACGCCTTGATGATAGAAGGGTGCCATGCGCCATTGGTCACACGGGTACCCGCGACCTTCTTTTTCCCGCCGGCGGCGGCACTGGTGCCCATAGCAGCGGGGCCACCCTTCTTCTTCGTCGCGGCAACAGTGGCCGTGGCTTCAGCGCCAGCGCCTCCTTTCTTCTTTCCCATTGCGCGGCGGCGATGAGAGCGCAGAAAATAACTTGGAAACGAACGGAGGTGGTCCAGAGTTGAGGAGGAGATGAGCGCAGGGAAAAGCAGATGAGCAACAACAATGGCGATGGCAGCGAGGAAGAAAAGAGTGCAGATGGAAAATTACCGCCGTAGCGCCGCTACATAACCCCTAGGAGATGCAATCCAACGGCTCACAAAAACCCTACTAGACGCGTGGCGTGCATCACGCTCGGCACGTGGAGAAGAGGAAGTGTGAAACCGTCCCTACACTGCTCCCATTACGCGCGGAAATCGAGGAGGCACAGTTAATAATAAGATTACGCACGCACAATCAGATCAAAGTCATAAAGTGGGACCCACCGCTCGTCACGTCCCGTCAAAATCGCTCACGCGGACAACTGAGGTCATGCAAGCATCAACACTGACGTCATCAAAGGCTACTTTAGTCCTTGCTGGAGTCTTCGACTCAACCAAGCACTCCGGGGCTACTCCCATAGGGAGCGCTGGCCGCGCACCCTACGATTTTTTCTTTTCTTACTGCAGGGATATAGGTAATCACAATCAAACCCAACCACTCGAATCATGATTCGACTATGGACATGGGTTACTCCCATAGGGAGCGCCGGAAACAATTTCGATTGAAACAAGCAAGCAAAAGACGACAGCAGTCGCAAAAGTGTTTTAATCCCTGCCCGAGTCTTCGGCTGAAACAAACAAGCAAAGACGACATCAGTCGCAAAAGTTCTTTAGTCCCTGCCTGAGTCTTTGACTCAACCAGGCACTCGGGGGCTACTCCCATAGGGAGCGCTGGTCACCCACCCTATGATTATTTGCACAAAAACTGTGTGTTGATAACATCCACACTCGCAGATCATGGCGACACCGCCTCATAATTTTCCCTACAAAGAGACTACATCTCCTGGGTCGCCCGAATCGTCTCCGCAATGATAAAATTCGGATGCCGCGCTTACAGCGTGAAGGTAAGACCTGAATAAGGCCTGGCAATGCATTTAACTACGCACTACCAGAAATATATCCATGCCTGCAGGCACGATGAACATGCCTTGACGGACGTGTTGAGTGCTCACACCCATATAACTGGAATTCGACTCCTGTAAGACCTCCGCGGCCTGAGTCGAATTACACCAGCACTCTTCTGGATTCGAGTCCGGGGACTCGAATTTGAGTAGATTGCGTTGTTTCACCCTAAGGTGGTTAACTGATACCGATACTTCGGTTACATTAGGCACGTATATCAACAATCCCTATGACATAAATAAAAGCAGTCGAAAATGTACTCATTCAGGCACTTAAAGACTTCAAAAAAGTCCCCAGTCGAATCTGCGATTCCACTGGACACTCGGGGGCTACTGACATGGGTATACCCTACAAGTACTCGAGCTTGGTATATACGGTCCAAATACATATAGGCCCACGGTGTCGCCAAGGCCCAGATGGAAGGACTCAAGTAACCTGCGGACTCTCGATTGCTTGAAGATCAAGAAAAAGCTAAAGATAGAAAGTTTGAAGGGGAAAACCCTAACTTGTAACCGACTCGACCTGCTACCCGAGACCTAGCCTATCTATATAAAGGCTAGGAGGGGGCAGCGAGGAGGATACGCGCAACCCTAGTTTCCACAACCTTTGCCAGATTACATCTGCGCACCATTGTAACTTTCAACTCCTTCAATAATTCCACGAGCAGACAAGCAGGAGTAGGGACCTCTACGAGGCCTGAACCTAGGTAAATCCTTTGTCCCCTGTGTGCTTGTTTGCTAGCCGACAGATGTCTCCAGCGCTCCCTCCTTCTCCAAAACCCAAGTCCATAACAATGGGCATTGATGAGTGAAACCCTCGTCAGTCCATAACCGTGGACGCGGCTATTCGAATAGTTTGACACTCTGCAAAGGTGGTACACTTTCACCACAAGATTCGATACATCTGTCAGGGATAACCCTGAATCATCATACTTAGTATGCAGATAATCAAACATAACATTTCCTTTACACACCCTAGTATAAGCACCACTCCTATGAGCATGGCCTCCCAACCATGACCATCTGTCATCTTGGGCACTGCATAGTTGGACAACATTGAGAGGTAGCCTTAGCTCAAACCTCTCCCGTGAGGGCACTAATACTAATGCATATAAACTTCCGGCTAAGCCTTACCCAATTCAGGTATTGTGGTTGTACGGTAAAATTGGAATGGTATCGCATCCGAACCCAAACATCAGTTTTATAAAAGGGACAAGGCTCATGCCTCAACATTTTCATCATTATAAACCATTGGTGTTTCTCAACACATGTCAAAACATCTCAATAGAATGACTCATCATTCCAAGGTTTTAACAAGTCATTTTCACCAAGTATTCCCATCTAAAGTAAATCAATTTTGGGTTTTGTTCCAACTACTAAGTTAAGAGTGTTCACTAAGGTGGGATGCTAATCTCAATCTCATGCCATAGAATGACATCTAAGTATAACTAGATAGGTCAAGTTTTATACACTTTATGTTACCTTTAAACAAGTAAAGGACTTTGGTAAAGTAAAAGAAAGTAAAGCTTGTAAATAAAACTTGGAGTAGGTATAAGTCAAAGGGTATAACCCAAGCATGCCTAATGCATCTTGCTTAGGTTATCTAGCTTGCAAGAATTAGCTTGCATTGTTAATGATGGCTTACCTTGGTTGGTGCAGTGGTTGAAGTTTTCTTCCTCCTCCTCTTGGTAGAACTCCTCCTCCTCGTAGACTTGGTCGGTACTATCGTCTATAAATACATACGGAATACACAATCACCAAACAATACTTAACTAGTCTACTTAGCACACTAAGGCACACATTTGATGATCTAGTATCATCACAAACATCACAAGGTTTAATGAACTAGTTTCATTCTTTTTATTTGAGAAAAGTAATTTCTACTCAATGAAATTAACTAAGATTTAATATTCTCCAATGAAAATATGGTATCATGTGGACACATGTCATCACCACATATTCTAACATATGGGAATGTGATTTAAAGGTTGGATCACATTTTAATAAGTTTAAGTTTAATAACTAATGATTTAAAGTGACTAGAAATGCCTATATAGCATTATTTTGGTACTAGTCCAAATTCACTGCATGCAAACCTTAATATGGTTACATATTCAGATAGGTATGGTTAAATGTGATTTTTTAGAGTTGGAAACAACTCAAAAGCTATTATGTTTGATTTTATAAAAATGTTTGAATGTGCAAAAGCTTCTGTTTTGTTATTTTAACTAGGAGAGATCTCTAACTCTAAAAGATTTAAATCCAATGGTCTTGGATAGAGATTTTCAGTAGCTTTCCAAAAAAATTGGAATCACTCAATTTGGTTCAGTAAATCTTCCTGAAATGATTTTTAAACTAAGGGACAAAATTGATTTAAGTCTAAAATAGAAAAATCCTAATTTGAATTACTGGGTCAGCGCGGGAAGCTAAATGGGCCGGCCCAGTAGCGCTCCGCGGCACAGAGAGCGACACTTAAATCCCGAAGCGATACGGGGCAATCTAGACGCTTCGATTAGAACAAGGATCAACGGTCCACGGTCGTCGTCGACGACGGACTCGTCACCGGCGAGACTGAACCCTAACTCATTGGTGGGGGTCTACTGGGGACGTACCAGGGCTCCAGCTAGTGCGGCAAGGCGGGCAAACGAACTGGACGGCGACGGTGGACTCAGGCGAGGTCGCGACAGGGGCTGAGGTGGACGAAATCGATGACCACGTCTCCTCCTCTACAGCGGCTATCTCTGGCGGAATTCCAGGGATGTGCTGCTCGAGCGGCTCCGGCGAGAGAGGGGAAACGGTCAGTGGAGAGAGGGATGTGAGATTGTGTGCAGAATGAGGCTGGGGTGGCCTCCTTATATCGGCTCGACGAGTGGACCAACGGGTGTGGGCTAGCATCTCCAGCGAGGGCGGTACAGAGGGCTACCGGCGTGGGCGAGGTAGGCGGACGGTGGGCGGTCTGCTGGCGGTCCTATACGGCATAATGGCGACGCTAGGGGCGGTGGTATTTGGTCGGGGGCTTCTCGCGCTCTAGGGGATAGAGGCGGTGCTCGACGGTGATCATGGCGACTGTGGGTCCCGCGGTGGTGCACGGCCATGTCTGGCGGGGTGTGGGTGTCGAGGCGGAGCTGCGTGCGTGATTTGGTGTTGAGGCATGGTCTGTGGAGTGCTGGCGGTGATCGCGCTCTGGCGCTCTCTGGCTGCACGCAGAGAGAAAGGGCGACATGGCTCTAGGGTGGTCCAGTGGCTGGCAGGGGCCATGGGGTGGACCGTGGGCGGCGGTGAGGTCACGCCTCACTCCCTGGAGCGGCGGAGAAGGGCTGGTGGTCGCTTGTGGCTTGTGCACGTTTGGCCGGCGAGCATGGCGTCGGGGTGGCGTTGCACTGGCGCCAGGAGCTAGGGATAGGGGTGGTTTTGGTCTGGTTGGGCCTGGGGGAGACCAAGGTGATCAATGTGCATCAAATGGCTCGACAAGATTTGCTCCAAAACAGTATTAGTTAGGCCATAATGATTCTGATAACAAGGTGTTCGATCAAATGGCCGCATGAAGAAAATATTTGAATTTTTGGAAGATTTTTGGTGGAATGATTCATCTTATGCTTAAGCATCTAGGTTTGCTTGGGATTTTGAAATGGAGTTCATTTGAGTGGTTTTTGAGAAAGTGGTATCTAGACATATGAACTAGATTCAATTTTCAAATGTCATTTAAATTTAGAGTTTGAATGTTTTTGGGGTGACACAAAGTGGGCCTTGGCACATCACTACTTGTACTAGCAAGGGGTGCAAAGAACCACAATTATTTATGTTTGAAATTGAGTGCTAGGAATAGCCAAAGTGGGTTATGTGATTAAAATGGCAAAAGTGACCATTTCTTTATTAAATTCTTTTTGATTTCTTTTTCTTTGGGTTTTGCTTGGGGATGATCTAGATGATGTGTAATTCACCTTAGAGTCATTTTACAACCAATAGATCACTCAATCATGGCAATTCAAAACAACTCCTATTTTAAATGCACACACATATGAAAGCTTAAAGATCTTTAAATGGAAAAGTTTTTGTTAACCCTAAATTGGGTAGATTTGATCTTGATCACTTGGATTAAAGTTTTGGGATGTTACAAACCTTCCCCCCTTAAACAAAAATCTCATCCCGAGATTTAAGAAAGAAAACTAGGAGCTAAAGAGATCTAGGAGCTCAGTCCTAATGTAATCTTCTCGCTCCCAAGTGGCTTCCTCTTCGGTATGGTTGCTTCATTGAATCTTCATAAACTTGATACTCCTGGTCCTGGTGGTTCTGTAAGCTTCCTCCAAGATACGGATGGGCACTTCACGATATGTCAGATCCTTGATGATATCCACATCTTAGTGATCGATGTTCTTGAAAACTTCGGTCTTCTCCGGCACTTCTAGACATTTGCGAAGTAACAAGATATGGAACACATTGTGGATGGCTGACATCTCTTCAGGCAGTTCCAGTTGATAAGATACTTCTCCTCGGTGGTTCAGAATCTTGAAGGGTCCGATATATCTGGGGGCTAACTTTCCTTTCAGACTAAAACGTTGCGTTCCCTTCAATGGAGAAACCTTGAGATATACAAAATCTCCGACATTGAAAGTCAGGTCTCTCCTTCTCTTGTCAGCATAACTCTTCTGTCTGGATTGGGCGGTCTTGAGGTGCTCACGGACTTTGTGAACCTTCTCTTTGGCTTCTCGGAGAATGTCGGGTCTGAAAATCTGAATCTCTCCTACTTGCGACCAATTCAAAGGGGTACGACACTTTCTTCCATATAGGAACTCAAATGGTGCCATTTGCAAACTGGCTTGATAACTGTTGTTATATGAGAATTCTGCGAAAGGCAGGCAATCTTCCCATTTTGATCCATACTCTAACCCACAAGCTCTCAACATATCTTCTAGGATTTGGTTGACTCTCTCAGTCTGCCCATCGGTTTGTGGGTGATAAGCTGTGCTGAAATTCAACTTGGTTCCTAATCCTTCTTGGAATTTCTACCAAAATCTCGAGGTAAATTGGGTTCCTCGATCTGATACTATGGTCTTGGGGGTTCCATGTAAACTTACGATTCTAGCAATGTACAACTCTGCTAGCTTCGAACTCTGGTAGATTGTCTTGACAGGTATAAAATGAGCTACCTTGGACAGTCTATCAACAATGACCCAGATAGAGTCATTTCGCCTACTAGAAGTAGGCAAATCGGTGATAAAGTCCATTCCGACAGAATCCCATTTCCATTCCAGAATCTGCAATGGTTGCAACAGTCCTGCGAGCCTCTGATGTTCCGCTTTGACTCTCTGACAGATATCACACTTGGCGATGTAGCTTCCGATTTCTCTCTTCATCTTGTGCCACCAAAATTGCTCTTTCAAATCTTGATACATCTTCGTTCCTCTGGGGTGGATAGAATAAAGAGTATCATGAGCTTCTTACATGATGACTTGCTTCAGCTCCGAATCTGCTGGCACACAGATACGTCCTTTGTACCACATAACTCCTTCGTGCTCGGTGAATCCAGGTACCTTTCCTGTACCAATACGATGTTTGATTCCACCGATACTTTCATTCCCCTTCTGGGCTTCCTTGATTTGGCTAATCAAAGTGGGTTGAAGTTCAATGCTAGCTAAAAATCCTTTGCTAACTAGCTCAGTTCTAAACTGCTCCAACTATTCATACAAACCGGGTTGCTTCTCCTTGATCATAGTGTTTAGCCTACATGGCAATCTGCTAAGAGCATCCGCTACCACATTGGCTTTGCCGGGGTGATAGTGAATGTCAAGGTCATAATCCTTGATTAACTCTATCCATCTCCTTTGCCTCATATTCAGCTCCTTCTGAGTGAAAATATACTTCAAGATTTTGTGATCTGAGTAAATCTCATAGCGATTACCCATAAGATAATGACGCCATGTCTTCAATGCCAAAACTACGGCTACTAACTCAAGATCATGGGCAGGATAGTTCTGCTCATGCTGCTTCAGTTGTCGAGACAGATACGCAATAACTTTGCCTTCCTGCATCAATACACATCCGAGACCAATCTTGGATGCATCACAATACACATCAAACGGCTTCTTGATATCTGGCATAATCAATATTGGGGCTGAAATCAATCTCTTCTTTAGCTCTTGGAAATTGGCTTCACATTTGTCGGTCCATTCAAACTTCTTGTCCTTCTTCAACAATTGGGTCATGAGTCTGGCTATGCTAGAAAATCCTTCTACGAACTTGCGGTAATATCCCGCTAATCCGAGAAATGCACGGACTTGGGTTTGAGTGGTTGGGGCTTCCCATTCTTTGACATCTTTGATCTTGGCGGGATCAACAGCGACTCCTCCGGCGGACACAATATGTCCTAGGAATCCTACTTCTTTCAGCCAAAACTCACATTTGCTGAACTTGGCATACAACCGATGCTCTCTAAGGGTTTCAAGGATGATTCTCAGATGTTGCTCATGCTCTTCTTCTGACTTGGAGTAGATAAGGATATCGTCGATAAACACAGTGACAAACTTGTCTAGAAAATTCATAAAGATCTTATTCATGAGATTCATGAAATAAGCAGGGGCATTGATTAATCCAAAAGACATGACCGTATACTTGTATAAACCATAACGAGTAGTAAAGGCGGTCTTCGGAATATCCATTGCACGAATCTTAAGTTGGTGATAACCAGTCCTAAGATCGATCTTAGAGAACACATTTGCTCTAGTCAACTGATCAAATAGATCCTCTATCTTTGGCAATGGGTACTTGTTCTTGATGGTGACGTCATTCAGCTTCCTGTAATCTATGCACAAACGGTTGCCTCCATCTTTCTTGTCGACAAATAACACTGGCGATCTCCATGGCGATGCACTTGGTTGAATCAAGCCAGTTGCCAACACAGCATCCATCTGCTTCTTCAATTCCACTAACTCTGAGGGGTTCATACTATAGGGTCTCTAGGCTATGGGTCCGGTTCCGGGGATTAGTTCAATAATGAACTCAATATCCCTATCCGGGGGAATACCGGGCAATTCATCTGGGAATACGTCGGGGTATTCACAGACTACTCTGACTTGGTCAATGGTGGGTATGGCTAGACTCTTGTTACACTTGAATTGACGGGGCAAGGTTTCAGATATGTGCTCTATTGATACTCCAGAGCTACTGGTCATGGTGATGGCTTTCTTGGCATAGTCTATCAATCCTTTATGCTTTGACATCCAATATATTCCTAGTACTACTTCCAAACCTTTGGTTCCAAGTACTATTAGATTGGCATAAAAATCTATCCCATGTATTCTGATAGGCACAGCTGTGCAAATTTTTCTAGCTTTTGTAGTTGAACCAGGGATTTGAACTATCATGACATGCTTCAAGTTGGTTGGGTGAATCTTACTAGTGCATGCAAATTCTTCGGTGACAAATGAGTGCGATGCTCTAGAATCAAACAACACTCTTGCTAAAACTGAGTTGACAGAAAACATACCCATCACTACATCTGGCGCTTCTTGGGCTTCTTCGGCGTTCATGTGGAAGGGACGGCCGTTGCGGTTGTGAGGGTTTCCTGGGGCGAATCTTCTTCCTGGTTGAACACGACGCTGTTGTTGAGCTGGGGCATTCACATTGGCAGTGGTGGCAATCTTCTTGGGGCACTCATTGGAATAGTGACCTTTCACTCCACACTCGAAACAAGTGATTTGAGACTTGTCTTTCGCTGCCATGGGCACAACATTGCTTCCTGTTCTAGGTGCAGTGTTGTTGTTGTTGCTCTTGGGAGGTGCACGGTTGAAAGTGTTGGTGTTGCCGAAGTGATTGTTGTTTCCTCCGGACTTCACATTTCCTCCGCTACGGTTGGGGTAGCTTGGGCGAGACATTGGGGGTCGGTTGTTCCTCGGTGCATATCCCGCTGAAGGGTTGGGATGGTACTTCTGGTGACTGTTGGACCCAGCTTGGTGCATCATACGACGTTTGCGGTTGTCGTTTGCTTGATTAAGCTTCCCTTCCATCTGAATGGCAGAGTCGACTAGCTCTTCGAGATCCTGGAAATGGATGTTGACAAGGACAGTCTGCATCTCATCATGCAGTCCGTTCAGGAATCTCTCCTTCTTCTTGGCCTCTGTGTTGATCTCATCAGGTGCATACCTGGCAAGGGACAAGAATCTGTCATGGTAGTCTACTACAGTCATTTTGCCTTGCTTCAACTCTCTGAATTCATCCCTCATTCTGGTGACTAGACCCTACGGCACGTGGGTGCGACTGAACTTGATTTTGAAGGTTTCCCATGTCATCACTTGACCATGGTTCATTGTGCGGACGCTATTCCACCATGCTCTTGCATCTCCTGCCAGATAGTGGGTGGCAAAAAGAACCTTCTCGTTGGCATCCACTCCTGCTACTTCTAAGTTGTTCTCCATTGTCTGCAACCAGTCATTAGCATCCAGTGGGTTCTCTGAAGTACTAAAGATTGGGGGATTTGTATTCTGGAAGTTTTTGAGTTTGGATCCATGATGATCCTGATTTCCATGGTTCTGGTTGTTGTGAGCCATCTGGGCGATCTGCTGCAGTGTTGCTAGATTAGCTTGGTGCTCTGCCCTGCTTGTTTCACGGTCTGCAATGAGATTATGCAGGATCTGTAGCATTGGGTCTTGCGATGAGCTACTCCCTCCTTGGTTTCCATGAGTCATCTGAAGATTGAGGTAGATAGAGGGGTAAGAGGGAAAGTTCTAAGGTTCATGGTTTTGATTTCAAAGCTAAAACTTTGAGTTTGACTCAGGATTTTACAACTAACTTCTTTTCATTCATTCAAGCAAAGCACACGATACAAACGCACACACACCACAACATCAAAGGAAAACAGATGGTTTTAAGAACCATTCTGTAAGCTACGATACAATGGGACCGATACTCCTTATGCTATGATAGTGCTCTAGTGCATCTACTCATCATCGATGAAGTCGGAGTCATCATCGTCGGTGTAGAAGTCCATGGCATCTTCCTCTAGAAAGTCATCATCATTACTGAGGTAGGAGTCAATGTCCCCTTGGATATCTTCACCTTCCTCTTCTTCTTCCTTCACAGCAAGTTGAGCTTCTTGCTCCTTGATGGTCTTCTCAAGGTCGGCCACCTTCTTGCGAAGACGTTCGATGGTGCGATCCTTCTTGGCGCGCTGACGGCGCAGAGACTGACGATCCTGGACTAGCAGTGAGAAAGTTTGGGCCTTCTGGGCTGCAATGGCAAGGTTGTTGTTGGCGAGCTCTCTAGGATTGCCCAACTCCTTCTGTCTGTCATACAGTAGGAAGTCAAGGTTCTCCACTTGACGTTTCAGTATTGGGTGACTTGTCATCTCGAGCGGCATTCCCATGGAATCACGCCTTGCATAGTGAACAAAGCGGGTTCCTTGGAATAGGTTGACACTTAGGGCACACAGACGTGCGAGAGCTTCATGCATTGCCCTGGCTAATCCATCTAGCCGGTTGTTCTCTCTCACGGAGAACAGAATCATCCCAGATACTGGTGCTTCTATCTTGCCTCGAAGATCAGCAGTACGAGCCATTGTAAATCTCCTCCTGGTGGACCCGGGATTTGAGCTCCAAGGAATTTCGTATGAGGACGCTCCAAGAACTCAGACAGTGAATCAAGATCCCTCTCAAAGATCAGTTGGCCTCCGTTGCCCAACTGGTAGAACTTGTTGTATTGAGCTTCCATCTATAAGAATTTAGGATGAGGAAGTTAGTGAAGTGATCAAGTGTGTCAAAATTTTATGTATTAATGTAAGAATTTGGAGGAATATGAGTTTTTTTGAGAGAAAGAATTCCCAAGGGTAAGAGAGGAAATAGTTTTCATAAATACTCACTTTGGTTTTTGAAACTAAGTTTTTGTTCGGACGTCCATTCTAACTAGGGTCTCCTATGGTCAGGATGGCTCTGATACCAACTTGTCAACACCCGGATTTTTAATCCCAGATGCCTGTTATGCCATACATCGCAATCCCAGGATTACCATTTTTGCGAGACATAATAGATTGGATATCACAGTACATCATCCATTACAAACCAATATAAGGTCTTACACAAATAAAGGATCTCATGATCCAGTCTTAGTACAATCAAGTGGCAGAATAAATAGCATAGCGGTGGGGTCCATCTTCAGAGTCACAAACAATGCTGACGATGGAAGATAGTCCTAGTTATCATAGCCGTCCTGCTGTCCTTCATTTTGGTAGTCTCCTTCATAGTCTGGCCAAAGGAATAGCCAGGGACAAAGCCATGAGTACTCTTTAACTACTCACAAACTACCACTAACAAGTAGTATAGTTCTAGTATGAATGCTATCTCTAAGTTTATTTATAAAGTTAAGTTTGAAACCTAAGCTGAGTTTAGAAACAAAGAAAGATCAAATAAAGTTTGAAAACACCTAAGTGGGAACTTAGTCATCATAGTCACAACTCTATTGTGGTCAAGTCATGTCACAATTCATTTCATAAGTTGTTTTGAAAACATCTGACAACGGAACAGTATAGCCACTCCAACTGTCCATAACCACGGACGCGGCTATTCAAATAGTTTAACACTCTGCAGAGGTGGTACACTTTCACCACAAGATTTGATACATCTGTCAGGGATAACCCTGAATCATCATACTTAGTATGCAGATAATCAAACATAACCTTTACTTTACACACCCTAGTATAAGAACCTCTCCTATGAGCATGGCCTCCCAACCATGACCATCTGTCATCTTGGGCACTGCATAGGTGGACAACATTGAGAGGTAGCCTCAGCTCAAACCTCTCTTGCGAGGGAACTAATACTAATGCATATAAACTTCTGGCTAAGCCTTACCCAATTCAGGAATTGTGGTTGTACGGTAAAATTGGAATGGTATCGCATCCGAACCCAACCATCAATTTTATAAAAGGGCCAAGGCTCATGCCTCAACATTTTCATCATCATAAACCATTGGTTTTTCTCAACACATGTCAAAACATCTCAATAGAATGACTCATCATTCCAAGGTTTTCATAAGTCATTTTCACCAAGTATTCCCATCTAAAGTAAATCAGTTTTGGGTTTTGTTCCAACAACTAAGTTAAGAGTGTTCACTAAGGTGGGATGCTAATCTCAATCTCATGCCATAGAATGACATCTAAGTCTAACTAGATAGGTCAAGTTTTATACTCTTTATGCTAACTTTAAACAAGTAAAGGACTTTGGTAAAGTAAAAGAAAGTAAAGCTTGTAAATAAAACTTGGAGTAGGTATAAGTCAAAGGGTATAACGAAAGCATGCCTAATGCATCTTGCTTAGGTTATCTAGCTTGCAAGGATTAGCTTGCATTGTTAATGATGGCTTGCCTTGGTTGGTGCAGTGGTTGAAGTTTTCTTCCTCCTCCTCTTGGTAGAACTCCTCCTCCTCGTAGACTTGGTCGGTACTATCGTCTATAAATACATACGGGATACACATTCACCAAACAATACTTACCTAGTCTACTTAGCACACTAAGGCACACATTTGATGATCTAGTATCATCACAAACATCATAAGGTTTAATGAACTAGTTTCATTCTTTTTATTTGAGAAAAGTAATTTCTACTCATTGAAATTAACTAAGATTTAATATTCTCCAATTAAAATATGGGATCATGTGGACACATGTCATCACCACATATTCTAACATATGGGAATCTGATTTAAAGGTTGGATCACATTTTAATAAGTTTAAGTTTAATAATTAATGATTTAAAGTGACTAGAAATGCCTATATAGCATTATTTTGGTACTAGTCCAAAGTCACTGCATGCAAAACTTAATATGATTACATATTCAGATAGGTATGGTTAAATGTGATTTTTGAGAGTTGGAAACAACTCAAAAGCTATTATGGTTGATTTTATAAAAATGTTTGAATGTGCAAAAGCTTCTGTTTTGTTATTTTAACTAGGAGAGATCTCTAACTCTAAAAGATTTAAATCCAACGGGCTTGGATAGAGATTTTCAGTAGCTTTCCAACAAAATTGGAATCACTCAATTTGGTTTAGTAACTCTTCCTGAAATGATTTTTAAACTAAGGGACAAAATTGATTTAAGTCTAAAATAGAAAAATCCTAAGTTGAATTACTAGGTCAGCGTGGGAAGCTAAATGGGCCGGCCCAGTAGCGCTCCGCGGCGCAGAGAGCGACTGATAGGTTGGTCCCGTATGTCAGCGGCACTTAAAATCCGAAGCGGTACGGGGCAATTTGGACGCTACGATTAGAACAAGGATCAACGGTCCATGGTCGTCATCAACGACGGACTCATCACCGGCGAGACTGAACCCTAAATCATCGGTGGGGGTCTACTGGGAACGTACCAGGGCTCCAACTAGTGCAGCGAGGCGGGGAAACGATCTGGACGGCAACGGCGGACTCAGGCGAGGTCACAGCAGGGGCTGAGGTGGACGAAATCGACAACCACGTCTCCTCCTCTGTAGTGGATATCTCCAGCGGAATTCCGGCGATGTGCTGTGATACATTGCAAATGTATCTATAATTTTTGATGTTTCATGCTTGGTTTATCTACTTTCTTATGTTTTGTCCACACTTTGGAGTAGTTTTCATATGATTTCTTGGACTAACCTATTAACAAGATGCCACAGTGCCAGTTGCCTGCTTTCTGCTGTTTTTGGTTCCAGGAAGTCAGAAAATGAATATTCTCAGAATTGGACGGGACAAAAGCCAAAGTTCCTATTTTACCGAAAGACTCACGGAGCCAGAATACGAGACGGAGGAGGGCCAGGTCCTGGCCACACCCTCCCAGGCGCGGGTCACCCCAGGCCGCGCCAGGGCATGGTGTGGGCCCCCCTGGCACCCCACTCGGTCTCCCCTCTCGCCTATAAGAGCCTCCCGATACCAAAACCCTAAATCATCAAGCCTCCAGCCATGAAAATTTCCGCAGCGCCGCCGCCACCGAAGGGGAGATTCGGGGGACAGAAAGTCTCTGTTCCGGCACCCTGCCGGGACGGGGAGGTGCCCCCGGAGCCATCTCCATCGATCTCCACCACCATCTCCATCACCATTGCCGATTCCCATGATGAGGAGGTAGTAATTCTCTCTCGAGGCTAAGGGTTCTACCGGTAGCTATGTGTTCATCTCTCTCTATGCATGATCATATTGTGATCATGAGCTTGTAATCTATAGATCTACCTTGCTACTCAAGTGCTTTAATAGATCTCTGCTCTCCCCATGTGTGTGGAAGTGACAGCGTGTGCACCATGGTGGCACTTAGGCTAGAGATTACAAATACTTGTTATGAGTTATATTTGGAGTTGGATGTCTTTATGAGATTGTGGTGTTTGTTGGACTCATCTAGTACTCAAGGTGACAGTGTGGAGTTTTCTAGATGGGAAAGGCTTACTTTGAGGTGTGCTATTATAGCCCTACCATGGATTAGAGTGTCCAACCGGAGAGTAGTTCAGTGTAGTATCATAAAGAAGAATATATTTATACGAGAGTGTTCACTAGTGAAAGTATGATCCCTAGGCCTTGTTTCTAAGCATTGAAACACCGTTTCCAACTAGATCTGTTACATGTTTGCTTGCTTCTATCTTTATTTCAGTTTTACTTTAGTCTTTTCCACGCCATCAAGCTATTTTCTATCACCGTCACCACTTATAATTATCTATACCACTTGTATTTGACTATCTCTTCGCCGAACTAGTGCACCTATACACCTGACAAGTGTATTGGGTGTGTTAGGGACACAAGAGACTTCTTTTATATTGATTGCAGGGTTGCTTGAGAGGGGATACCTTTGACCACTTCCTCCCTGAGTTCGATAAACCTTGGGTGATCCACTCAAGGGAAAACTTGTTGCTGTTCTACAAACCTCTGCACTTGGAGGCCCAACAACTGTCTACAAGAATAGAAGTGCATAGACATGATGCTGCTCGAGCGGCTCTAGCGAGAGAGGGGAAATGGTCAGTGGAGAGAGGGGAGTGAGATGATGTGCAGAATGAGGTTGGGGGTGGCCTCCTTATATAGGCTCGACGAGTGGACCGACGGGTGTGGGCTGGCATCTCCGGCAAGGGTGGTACAGAGGGCTACCGGCGTAGGCGAGGTAGGCGGATGGTGGGCGGTCTACTGGCGGTCCTCTACGGCGTAATGGTGACGCTAGGGGCGGTGGTTTTTGGTCGGGGGCTTCTCGCGCTCTAGGGGACAGAGGCGGTGCTCGGCGGTAATCACGGCAACTGTGGGTCGCACGGCGGTGCACGGCCATGTCTGGCGAGGTGTGGGTGTCGACGCGGAGCTGCGTGCGCGATTTGGTGTCGAGGCGTGGTATGTGGAGTGCTAGCAGCGATCGCGCTCTGGCGCGCTCTGGCTACACGCAAAGTGAAAGGGCGGCGCGGCTCTAGGGTGGTCCAGTGGATGGTAGGGGCCGTGGGGTGGACCGTGGGCGGTGGTGAGGTCACATCTCACTCCCTGGAGCGGCGGAGAAGGGTTGGTGGTCACTTGTGGCTTGTGTACGTTTGGCCCGCGAGCATGGCGTCGGGGTGGCGTTGCACTGGCGCCAGGGGCTAGGGATAGGGGTGGTTTTGGTCTGGTTGGGCCTGGGGGAGACCAAGGTGATCAATGTGCATCAAATGGCTTGACAAGATTTGCTCCAAAACAATATTAGTTAGGCCATAATGATTTTGGTAACAAGGTGTTCGATCAAATGGCCGCATGAAGAAAATATTTGAATTTTTGGAAGATTTTTGGTGGAGTGATTCATCTTATGCTTAATCATCTAGGTTTGTTTGGGATTTTGAAATGGAGTTCATTTGAGTGGTTTTTGAGAAAGTGGTATCTAGACATATGAACTAGATTCAATTTTCAAATATCATTTAAATTTAGAGTTTGAATGTTTTTGGGGTGACACAAAGTGGGCCTTGGCACATCACTACTTGTACTAGCAAGGGGTGCAAAGAACCACAATTATTTCTGTTTGAAATTGAGTGCTAGGAATAGCCAAAGTGGGATATGTGATTAAAATGGCAAAAGTGACCATTTCCTTATTAAATTCTTTTTGATTTCTTTTTCTTTGGGATTTACTTGGGGATGATCTAGATGATGTGTAATTCACCTTAGAGTCATTTTACAACTAACAGATCACTCAATCATGGAAATTCAAAACAACTCCTATTTTAAATGCACACACATATGAAAGCTTAAAGATTTTTAAATGGAAAAGTTTTTGTTAACCCTAAATTGGGTAGATTTGATCTTGATCACTTGGATTAAAGTTTTGGGATGTTACACTTAACCCGAAAAAATGCACTTTTGGTGTGCCTGCAGGGAAATTACTTGGTTTTCTGGTGTCCGCAAGAGGTATTGAAGCTAACTCGACGAAAATCCGGGCTATAGAGAGAATGGAACTACTAAAGTGCCTTAACGATGTGCAGAAATTCACTGGTTGCCTGGCATCGTTAAGCCGGTTCGTATGTCGGCTGGGAGAGAAGGCCTTGCCCCTCTACTAGTTAATGAAAAAGGCACACAAACTTACGTGGACACCGCAAGCGGATAGCGCGTTTCGAGAATTAAAAAAGATGATGTCCACTGCACCAATCTTAGCCGCACCACTACCCAAGGAGCCAATGTTGCTCTATGTAGCCACGACCAACCGAGTCGTAAGTGCAGTAATTGTGGTGGAGCGTGAAGAGGAAGGAAAGTCGGTGCAAAGGCCGGTGTATTACTTAAGCGAGGTATTGTCGACCTCAAAGCAGAATTACCCTCACTACCAAAAAATGGCATATGGCGTGTACATGTCGTCCAAGAAACTCAAACACTGTTTTGAGGAACACCCCATCAAACTGATATGTGAGGCGCCCATATCGGAAATTATGAGCAACAAAGATGCTAGAAGCCGAATAGCAAAGTGGGAAATTGAGCTGGCCCCGTATGCACCACAGTTTGACAGAAGAGATGTGATCAAATCGCAGGCTGTGGCGGATTTCTTTGTGGACTGGGACACGATGCAGTACGAACCACCTCTGTCGGACTCCAACTATTGGCGAATGCATTTTGACGGGTCAAAACTGAAAGAAGGACTGGGCGCCGGAGTGGTACTAACCTCGCCCAAGAAAGACCAATTGAAATATGTCCTTCAAATCCATTTCAGCACCTCGAACAATGTTGCTGAATACGAGGCACTTGTGCATGGGCTCAAAGTGGCAAAAGAAGTAGGGATATGTCGGATATAGTGCTTTGGAGACTCGGATTTGGTGGTGTAGCAAGTATCACGCAATTGGGATGCCTTGGATGCCAACATGGCCCTTTACAGATTTCATGTTCAAAAGATAAGTGGTTTCTTTGAGGGATGTGAATTTCATCACGTACCTCCGATTGAAAATGAGGCAGTCGACGTACTTTCCAAGTTGGGCTCATCCCGACAACCAATTCCGCCAAATGTTGCTTTGGAGCACTTAAGAAAACCATCTATTACACCATCACCGGAATCCGAGTCAATCTATATCCCAGTTCTCTCCGGGTCAGAAGCTACGCCTATGGAAATAGACTGGGGAGGCACCTTAGCAAACCCGGGACTGCTTTGGCAAACCCGGGGACTACCTCAGCAAACCCAGGGACTGTTCAGCTAAACCCGGCAGGAGTTATGTCGGTGGACGTGATGGAATTCGATGAAGAACTTTTCCCCATCCAACCTATACCCACTTGGGCTAAGCCAATTTTTGATTTCCTGAAAGAAGGAATTTTGCTGGATGACGAGGTACTCTCAAGGCAAATCCAGAGAAGAGCAAAGGCCTACACCATCATCAATGCCAAACTATACAAAAGAAGTGTAACCACTGTATTCCAATGATGCGTTGATACGGAAGAAGGGCTTGACATACTCCGGGATATCCACCATGGAGAATGTGGCCATCATGCATCTTCAAGAGCATTAGTGGCAAAAGCTTTCCGGCATGGATTTTATTGGCCAAATGCTTTGGAACAAGCAGAGGATCTGGTGAGGAAATGTAATGGGTGTTAGAGGTATGCCACCAAAACCCATGTGCCAATGTCAGAACTTAAGACTATTACTTGGCCATTTGCTGTATGGTGCCTAGACATGGTAGGACCATTTAAGCCGACTAAGGGAGGAATGACCCATATCTTGGTTATGGTGGACAAGTTCACTAAGTGGATCGAAGTAAAGCCAATCAGGAAATGTGATGGGCCAACTGCAGTAAAGTTCCTCAAGGATATAATCTTGAGATATGGTTATCCCCACAGTATCATAACTGATAATGGCACAAATTTTGCTGAAGGAGCATTCACAAGGTTCTGCCAAGAAAAGAAGATCCGGCTAGATGTTGCCTCCGTGGCCCACCCCACATCGAACGGGCAAGTGGAAAGATCCAATGGACTGGTGTTGTCCGGGATAAAACCCCGGCTCATAGAGCCGCTGCAAAGATCAGCGAGGTGCTGGATAGAAGAGCTACTAGCGGTACTATGGAGTTTAAGAACAACTCTGAATCGATCAACAGGCTATACGCCATTCTTTCTGGTATATGGGGCAGAAGTTGTACTACCATCCGACATAGAGCATGATTCGCCAAGGGTCACCCAATACACAGAAGCCGAAGTGCGCGAAGCCCGGCAAATTAATGTTGATCTGCTGGAAGAAGCGAGAGAACTGGCCTTGTCCAGATCTGCCATATATCAGCAAAATCTCCGATGCTACCATAGCCAGAAAGTAAACCCCTGAGTCTTCCGGGAAGGTGATTTGGTACTCCGGCTGGTGCAACGCACTACTGGCATGCATATGTTATCCCCTCCATGGGAAGGACCTTTCATTGTAAGAAAAGCTTTGCACAATGATTCCTACTATCTTATTGATGCACAACCATAGGAAAAGAACAAGGCGGACAGGTCCGGAGAGGAATCTAAGTGACCATGGAATGTAGCACTACTTTGTCCTTTTTACACCTGACAAAGATATGAATGTATCCGAGCTACTCATACATCGGTATGTATGTAGGCAATGGGTTAATTAATGAAACTTCGACACCCCAAGCAGAAACTCAAGGACTGCCATAATAATTCTCTTTCTTGCTTTTATGTGTTATATACGTCGGCTGGATTAGGTTGCTTATACCTTAGTCGGATTAGTAATGTGTGAGCACCAAAAACCCAACTCTTCGACTTTATTGTTGTCCAACAAGAATTGGCTTCATGGCAAGCAAGAGAACAAGTTTGGAATTGCAAAGCACATGAAAAATAACTAAGGAAAAGAACATAAGCGAGCCGACATTTATTATTTGGACTAACCCTTATTTACTTTATCATCTACCGCCAGATTATTTTGAGCTAATCTCGAAGTTTCAAGTATTGTTAAGTCAATCTTTTGAACCTCGGACTCGAAAGTCAAAAAACCGAATCAAGGTAGATGCGAGCCGAGTCAAAAATTGGGGGAACAAGAAAAGGAAACTCGGGGACTTCACCCACGATAATCCGACATTAAGAACTTAGTAGCAAACAACAATAACTATAGCAAAACCAAACCAGAGTACTTAAATACATCTTCACCTGGCATTTCGGGGATCTGACAAATATGGTTAAGTGTTTTTCACGCTCAAGGAGCAGGAGCAGAAGCCGAATCATCGGCCGATGGAGGAGGTACTTCGGTGTCTGGGGGCGGGGCTCTAGCCTTGGCTTCATCTTCAGGATTGGCCTCCTCATCGTCCAAATTTTCGGCATCATTGCCAATTTTGGAGGCCTAGTCCTCACCTTCCTCGTCCTCCCCGCCATCAGAAGCGTCAGCATCATCGAATGCATCAAGATATCTTGGACCGTCATTCTAGGCATGGCAGAAGGAGTACTGGATGAGCTTGTTGGCGTAGGCTTGCCGTTGAGAGACGCACTCCGGATCATTGGACCACCTTTATCCGGTGCACATGCGGTCAAGCAGCTCCAAGTCTATCTCTTCATACCAGGACAAAACAAACTGTAGCGCTGTATCAGCCCCGACCCGTGTAGCAGATTCCTGCTATAGGTTCAGCTGAGTCTCACAGTCCATCATTTTTGCTATAAAAGCAGCATTTCCCTTGGGAGTAGGCTCAGTGGGCCAGAGGGGGTTAAACATCCGCATCGCTGCCGGCATGATATCTGCACCATAATTCTTCACTAGCTCCATGCGAGCGACGAGGCTCGCCAGCGGATCCTCTGTCTCATAAGGGATTGACCCGACAACAGGACCTGTTGGATTACCCCGTTGCAGGCGATACCTAGTTACAGCGGCAGCAACAATGGAGTCACCCTCTAGGAACTTGCCTGAGAATAGAACGAGGAATTTCAGTGAGCAGCAATACATAACCCGAAGAGGAATAGGAATTGAAAGAGAGGAAGGAAACTCACGAGAAATCTGGAAGAGGAGACGATGAAGCTCGGCATGAACATTAGCACTGCTGGCCTAGAGTCTTTCACATTCAGATGTCGCCGACGTAACTTTTACATCGGCTTCCTGCAATAGGTCCTTATCCTTGGAAATTTGCGTGCTCAGACGCTCCTTTTCCTCGGCAAACTCCTGATCAGCCTTATCCAGCTCGGATTTATGGAGGTCCTTAAGCCTCTAGATTTCGGCATTTAGCCGAGTAATCTCCGAGTCCTGGAGGCGCAGCCAAGCAATCTCCGAGTCCTTCTTCTTCAGTTCTGCTTGGTGCTTCCCTGCTTGTTCGAGAAAATGTGTCATCATATCAGGGATAGGCATGCTATCTTCAAGTGTAGCTGTAATAGTGAGTTAACCCGGCGGAACCGAGGTATAAATATCTACCAAGGCAAGGGAAGAACGCATAGTGGCCAAGAAAGTAAGACAAGTTACCTTGAATTTCAGCCAAATTCTTGCGCATCATAATGTTTTCAGCCTCAACTTTGGTTGCATAGTTCGGATAATAAGTTAATACGGATAAAGATTATCCCCAAGGAAGGTAGATGAAAAGAACTTAAGTGAAGGGATTTACCCTTCTTCTGGTGATCCACCAACAACTTGCCATATCTGGCACGAATATCTTTGTATGAGTCCAGCAGGCGCTGGAACTCAGCTGTTCGGCGGTTGGTGGTGATCTACAAAAACGAGCCACTATTAGTTAATAGGTAAAAGGAAGTAATTCGAAGTATTTAAGATTAGGGCCAAGCGGAACTTAACCCGGCTCTAGGTGTCTAGATGTTCGAAGTATTCAAGATCCGGGCCAAGCAAAACTTAACTCGGCTCTAGGTGTGTGGATATTCAAAGTATTCAAGATCCGGGCCAAGCGGAACTTAACCCGGCTCTAGCTGTGTGGATATTCGAAGTATTCAAGATCTAGGCTTAGAACTTAACCTGTATCTAGGTGTGTGGATATTCGAAGTATTCAAGATCCGGGCCAAGTGGAACTTAACCTGGCTCTAGGTGTGTGGATATTCGAAGTATTCAAGATCCAGGCCAAGTGGAACTTAAACTGGCTCTAGGTGTGTGGATATTCGAAGTATTCAAGATCCGGTCCAAGTGGAACTTGACCCGACTCTAGGTGTGTGGATATTCGAAGTATTCAAGATCCGGGCCAAGCGGAACTTAACCCGGTTCTAGGTGTGTGGATATTCGAAGTACGGAAAATCCGGGCCAAGTGGATCTTAACCCGGCTCTAAGCTTATAGCTATTTGAAAATGCTAAGGACTTGCACAAAATTCTCTAGGAGCATCCGACCGAGTAATAAATTACTCCCTCGGAGGCTCGGGGACTAGTGGGTATATTTATAACTATATGTGTACCTAAAGCAGCATAGCAGAAGAAAAGTATTACCTCCATCAATCGGCCAGCCAGAGAGATAGCCTTAGTGGCGGAGTTCATTTGAGTTCTAAACTCTGCCAGGCCAAATTTCTCTAGCAGATCCTCTTGCGGATCAATGAACTCAGTGTTATTCCAGTTATCCACATATTCAATAAGGGTCGGGCTATAACTCTCGCCGCTAGGTGAATGCCTCGTCACCAAGCCTTTGGAGTGGGCCTCCCGCCTCGCGGATTGAGCAGCTATGGGACTGGTATGCAGGACCAGTTGCTTACTGCCCTCTGATCCGGCAGCAGGAGACCCAGAAACGGAGTCCTTGGCTAGCTCGGTAGCCTTCTTGAGCTTGCCGGATGATGCCGGGCGCTGGAGAGGAGCCAAAGCTGTAGAGCCGGATTGAGCGGCAGAAGCTGGCTGGAAGATGTCCGCAATGGACACCGTTGATCCGGAGGCAGTGGACTGAGGATTTTTCTTCGGCGGCTTGGCTGCGGCCGTTGCTGCTGCTGGCTTTGGCACTAGGGCTAGTGCTTTGGTTGGTGCTGCTGATGTGGGTGCTGGTGCTATTGTTGTTGTTGTTGGTGCTGCTGATGCTGGCACTGGTGGTGCTGGAACTAGAGCTGCTGGTGCTGGAGTTGCTGATACCGAGGAAACAGGGGTTGAAGAAGAAATTGTTTGGGGCAGTGTCGATGAAGCTGGCACCTCAGAGCTAGACACTGGCGGTGATACAAAGGAGCTGGGAAAATCCAGCATGGCCGTATCCTAGGCCGCTTCGATGCCCCCCACATCGATGTTGCCCTCCTCATGGCGAGGTGGGCTCTGATCAGGCGCAGCCACAGAGTCCTCATGGATAGGACTCAGTGGGCGAACATCTTCGCTGCGGGGGGAGAAGAACCGCTCTAGATCGGAGAAGAAATGCTAGGGCCGCTCTAGGGAATAACCCGGGGAGCGCTGCAGAGATGAAAAGATAGCAAGTTAGAAAAATAAAGAGAAATAGGTAAAAGCCAAAGTCAGAGATAAAAGAACTCAAAGGCAAATAGGAAAGGAACAGCGACTTACTCGTCCGAGGTTGGGGTCGCCCGAGGTTTGGGTGCCCTCCGGACTATGCTCTTAGCCGCGGGCTTGGCCGAAGCTTTGTCCCCAGATTTCTTCTGCCTCTTCTTGGGCGGTGGCTCCTCCAAAGCTGCGGCCGAGGTAGCTACACACTTCTGGGAAGGGGTAGAGACCGGATCACCCGTGGCGAGAGGGGGAACGTCGAGGACCTGACCGGTTGGGTTAGCTGAAGATTTAGACATAACCGGAAATGCGTAAGAGATAGGCACCGGGTCAAGTACCTCCAGAACCTCAACATCCGAGTCATCATCATCCGTCCAATCCCTTAAAGAAGATACCTTACCAGAGGTACGCTTGGTGGTGTCCGAAGTAGGCAAGAACCTCTCCGGGTCAGGCTCCTCCTCGTCAGGCTCGACATGGTCCGCCATCCACTTGCTCGTCAGCTCCTTCCCATCCTCAAGTGGTTGCTGGAGAAATCGCTGAGAGCAAAAGTGGCTCAGTTAGAAAAAATGTTTGACATACCAAGAAAACCCGGAAAAAAGGGCAAGAAAGGAATTTACCTTAGGAGGAGGATTAGCCCGGGTAAAGGGAGCAATCCCCCATTCCCAAGACTCGGAGAACTCCTTCTCTATGTTGAAGATGGCCTTGACCCGACGGAACACCTCGGCCTTGCTAAGCTCGAAGGAGGAGGTCCAGTGGGGGTCGAGGGGGCCGCTCATGTAGCAAATCTTGTGGGCGCGCTTCTGAAAGGGGAGACTCGGATGCTAACGAAGGTGATCATGATATCCTCGCCCCACAACTTCTCCCTGGCTAGCTCCTTGATTTGGCGGTCCACCTGATTCGCCAGGGTCGTGGGCCTCTTCGGGATCTTCTCCCACAGAGAGGTGTCCGGGACACCAAGCTTGAAAGGGAGGAGCCGGATCAAGTCTACGTCTGTGGTATTCCAGGCGTAGAAGAAGGTCCAGGCCCAGCCTTTGCAGGACTCGAGGCCGGTGACCCAGGGGAAAGCGCAGTGTTTGCAGGGAGAGATCGAGGCGGCACCACATTGGGTCAAGTGTTCCTCCACGGGGGTGAGGTGATTGCCCGGCACAACGTTCTTCCGCAGGCCAAAGAACTTGATCCACATATCTTTGGAGGGCCAGAGACCGACGTACCCCTCTATGCCGGAGGCAAAAGAGAGAGAGAGAGAGGTAATGGCATTGGCAAGGAGATGGTGCGGTTGCAATTGATAAATGGAGATAAAATCATGGAAGAAATCAGAAACTGGAAGGCCGAAGCCGCGTTGGAAGTGGGAGGGAAAAACAACGAACTCCCCTAGATTTGGAGAGGGAGCAATTTCTTGCGCAGCGAGGTGGCAGGCGATGCCCGCGAGGATGCGGCGCGTGGCATACAGCCAGTCTATGTCATCTAGACAGATGAAGGCGTCGGCCCAGCCACCGCGCTCAGGGGCTTCTTCCGCTTCTTCTTCCTGGGCGGCAATGGCGGCCTCCTCTTCAGTCATGGTGAGGTCGAGGTCTTCGAGAATGAAATCTAAGAAGAGGTAGCCGGCCGCGGGGAACCTAGAAGCACAGGGCCCCGTGGCGAAGAGCTTGAACGGAGGCGGTGACGCGGTCGCGAGGAACGGCTCGGCGCGGTGGCGGCGGCGCAGCACTGGCGCAGAAGCGGTGGCAGCGGAGGCGTCGCAGTGGAGAAGAAGAGAGGCAGGAGAGCGCACAGAGTGGGGAACTTCCCCAAGATTGCCCCTGCCCCCCTATTTAACCGTGCGTCGCGAGCGTGTACTGGGATCGATTGCGGTGTCCCAACCGCACGCTGTGGCCGTGTATGCAGCAAATCAGCCAATCAAGTGCGAGCCACAACAAGGGGCACATGGAACAAAAGATCCCGTGACGTGACGCCATGATACAGTTAACGAGGCGCTGCCGCGACAAGACGTGTGGAGCAGTAATTCCTAACATTACTACAGTAACCGGCGCAATAAACAGGAGTGGCCCTTAAAATGAGGCAAAGTGATGATTACCCTCCACGTAGGACGTGGGGAAGCGTATGAGAGAAGGAAAGATAACCCGGATACGTGAGCAAAGACCCGGCCAACGAGAGATAACTCGAAACGAGCCAATGGAGCATCAAAGTAAAGAATCCGGATTACGAGATAACTCGGCCGAAGAAGCGCAAATTCGGATAGGGAACCTGCGGTGGCCTTAACAGCTGAAGTTGCTAAGACCGCACCAGCTTCGGGGACTAATATTGGGGGATACCCCCGGGTAGGGTCACGCCGGGGTATAAATGCCGGCCGAGGTACGGCACGGTCAAAGCAAGTGCAGACCGGGTCACCTCAAAGCAGGCCGACTTACGGAGTAACCCGGCCCAGTGGGTATTTACCAAGCATTAACCCGGTCGGCATAAAATATATGTCGGCCATATTCGTCTATCTATTATGCAGGTACCCTCGTAGCCGGGTTAGCCAGGCGCCAGCCAGGCTATAACTTGGCTTCTAAGAGAAGGAAGGAATCTCCCGTTGGTCAAAAAGTGGCATTTGCTAGCTGTAGCGTGAGCGAAGCAAGCAGAGGGAAGGACCAGCGGGGCAGGGCCGACCAAGATGACGCGGGCAGTGTCGGTTGATGTAGCCTGTGTCTAGTGACGCTTAAAGACATGGATTACGCAGAGGGATATGTACATAGTCCGGACGAACCATTAAAGTGAATAAATAAGCATCTAGCTTTAACCAAGGGGCATATTCGGAAAATATGCTGCCACGTATGTCCTAATTTGGTAACCCGGGCTCCCCTATATAAGGAGCACCAAGACTTCCATAGAAGGGGATCGATCATTTTCTTTGTCTAAGGTAAAACTCTAGAGCTTAGTTGTGGGGAGTAAGAGATATAGTCTCCTTCTCACGAACAGCTCGAGGAGCACTTGTAACCACCATTGATAGAGAAAATACAGCAACATCTGTGTGTGGAATCACCACGCTATCCCTTCCTGAATTCCCCTAGCGCTTATTGGCCCCATCTTTAGTCTATCCATAGCATCTGTCGTGCCACCACCACGGCACATCCTCTGCGCCCTCTTCGCCACGCAGAACTCTATCTCTCCTTGCACATCCTCCGGAAAATTCACCTTCCACGCCGCTATGGTGCGCTCGTCCGCCCCGGTGATGGCGAGCCGCCGCTGACGTTGGTGGTGGCGTTGCTGGTCCTCATGCGTGCGATGGCAAGGCGGAGATGCCACCATCTCCGCTTCTTCAAGACAGTTCATGTCGTCGAAGTTCATGTCCCGATGAGGAAGACCGAGCCTCACGCCGTTGTATCAGCGAGCACACGGCCTCGTGCGTCGTGTCGAAAGTCCCTAGAGAAAGGCGGTAGCTAGTGGCACGGACCTCCGTGTAGAAGTTTTCCCGCCGGCCGTGCTCGCATGCTGCGGAAGCGGGGGTGCTCAAGGGGCCGCGGCGGCGGAGAGGCATCTCATCGGCTTAGGAAGGCTCGGCGGGCGGCGGCAGGGCTTAGTAGGATCTGAAGGGGAGCGGTGGTAGAGGCGGGAATCGGCAGCGGCGCTTGGCGGACACGAGCGACGGGGAATGGAGGGAAGGAATTTTTAGGACGGTTGAGCGGCGCTTTTATTGCATGTGCTAGAGCCGGCGCCCAAAATATACCACGCCCAATGGCCTTTTTTGGCTTGCACGCTAAAAAATATCCCCCGCCCTATTTCACCGCGTTTGATGGAGCGCCACAGGCTGCCTCCCGCATCCAAAAAGGACAGTTTTTAGCACGGTTAAATGCTCCAAAATAAAAATAAAAAGCAGAAGATATCCGTGGATATGTGAGGTGAGAAACTCGGAAGGACCGTGAGTCGAGGTAGGCCTAGGGTGGCATGGTTGGTGACCGTTTGTGGTTTCTGAGAAAAGAAAAGGCGAGGTTGCACACAACTGTCAACTACTCACTCCGCTCTAAAATAAGTGACGTGGGTTTGTCTAGATTTGGATGTATTTACACGTTTTAGTATATAGGTATATGCGAATCTAGACAAACACTTATTTTGGGACGGAGGAAGTACTCGTTTTTAATTACTACTCCCTCCGTTTCAAAATATAAGATGTTCTATTTTTATGAAAAAAAGTATATCTAGACTTCTTTTAGTGTAGGTTCACTCTAAATCTAGACGAACCTACACACTAAAGAGTCTAGATACAATCTATTCACAAAACTAAAACATCTTATATTTTGAAACAGAGGGAGTAATTGTTAGACTACTTCAAAAATAAAATTACAAATTATTAGACTACTCCTCCGGTCCGGTCTATTAGGCACACAGGTAGTTTAAGATAATCTTTGACCATCAATTTTAACCAATAAAATATATAACATATGTTCTAAAAAAATATACCATTACAAACTACTTTTGAAGATGAATCATATAGTATAAATTTTAAAATATGTTGACCAAAATTAATGGTCAAAATTATTCTTAGACTATGTGTGTGCCTAATAAACCGGACCGAAGGGAGTACTATATTCCCTCTGTCTCATATTAGTCGTCTTAACTTCTCTCAAAAAAAATGATTTGTCTCAGTTTATATAGATTTGCATATATTTAGATAAATTTTAATGTGTAGATCCGTATTAACCCAGATAAAGATGAGACAATTAATTTGGACGAATAGTATTTGGTTTAAACAGTCGAGTGACTAGGAACACTGCTGCACACGTCTTGTCGCAGGTGGTGCTCCATCTCTACCTGGTCCTGGTTGGTCTCGCTTTCTTAGAGAATTTTTTTACAAATACACCTCTCTGCAAATCGCCATAGCCAGAAATGTCCATCTCTCTAAGCGTTTGGCAAAAAAATACCTTGACGGGAGGAGAAACAGGTACCTCCCGTCCCGCCACACACATAGGTGGAGCACACATCCCGCCACAGGGGCAGGCGAAAAGCGAATCCCACCCAAGGGAATGCCACAAGGATGCGGGCCACGTCGTCATGCTGGCGGAAGGATGTGCGTCGGCGAGGTAACATTGTCCCGCCTTAGCCGCTGGCGGGAGGAGCTGGGACGTCGACGAGACAGCGCGCAGGCCTCGGCGCGTTCGGTCTCAGGTGAGTAAATGACACAAAACTATCATATTTGGGCAGCCTTCTCATATAAGTACTACTTTTGCGCGAGTTGACATATAAACATCAATTTTGAGATTGGTCCGTGATGAAAAACACTGATTCTGTGATTTACTTGTCTTAAACCGTTTTCCAGCTACTCAGACCGACCCGTCGGGTCTACGTGGTAGAATGAATCAGACAGTGTTAGACAGGTTTTGCAATCATGGGGCTTTTTTGTGGCCAAATTCTCTAAAAACAAAAAAAATCCCTCGCCGCCAGCCACCGCATCTGCGAGGCTGGTGGCTCTCCTGATTGGCGCTGCTCTTCCGGAATTAGCATCGATGGGGGAGTGCAGGGCGTCGCGCGCCGACGAGAAGCTATAAGGCCAGATTCGAGAAGCGCGGGTGCAGCATGCGGGATCAGCGGCGCGCCATGGGAAGATGCAGTATGCTGGCACCCTCTGCCTGCTGAGGAAGCAGGGCTCACAGGCGGGCAAGAGAGCGCCGATGACATGCGCACACGCGAGGACGCGGGGCATTCGTCGTCCTGCCGTGGGCTGCCACCGCCGCCTCGAGCTCGGCTTCCCACGGTACGTCTTCACTGGCACATGCACGGGACGGGGGCCTCCCTCGCCACAGGGAGAAGGGGTCGCAGGGTGCTGGCGAGGTGGGCGGGTTGCGATGCGGCTGCTGGTGAGGTGGTGGGATGCGATGCGGCGGCCGGCGGTGGTATACGATCCGATTTTCTTTTTTTAGTGTGTGAGATTTGTTTAGAAAGAAGGGGCATAATTTTAAAAAAAAGACCTAAACATTTAAAAAAGGCCCAAAACTCATTCGACAATTTCTCTCGTGCCACGTAGACCTGAAAGGTGGGTCCAACTAGCCAGAAAACGGTTTAAGACGAGTAGATCACAGAATTAGTGTTTTTCGTCACGGACCAGTCTCAAAAGGGGTGTTTATGTATCAACTCGTGCAAAAGTAATAGTTACTAGATAGGTACGCGCGCTTCGTCGCGCCATCTGCCCAACGTGGTAGCATGGCGCGGCTATTGCATTGCAGCGGTCGGCTACTTGATCTAGGTTTAACGTGGCATTAGCATTTTTGTTTAGCAGAGCAGCTAATCTGTGTGTGCAGCAGAGCGTGTCCTGTATCGCCCGTTTTCTTATACTATGGGTGGTGCTCTGTGTCGTGGTTGCTTATACTATGGGTGGTGCTCTGTGTCGTGGTTGCATGTACAACGACATGTGTTTCAGCTGTTGCACAATCTGCAATGAATGTAGCCATTAAAAGATCAGCCAGCCGCTTCTATCTACGTGTGTTTGCAGAATGATGACTGCCTTTTTCTTGTTTTTCCATGTGTTTATACCCGATGCCTAGGTATGTTTATGTATGCTTTGCATTCTTTGTATGTTTTCCTTTACCTCTTAACACTCAAAGGCAGAAAGCCAAGAACCGTAGCAACATGAGAAGAATTCTATAGTAGAGGAACGTATTTTCATCCTGAATATTGGTAAACAAAAACTCAATAACGTCAATCTTGCGAACATAGAATCTCTAGCTTATCGTGAAACCTGACTGTTCTGCAAATATTCGGAGAAGAGGATTAGACCGTGTTCACTTTTTGGTGTAACAAATGTTCAGATATTTACAAAGTAAGACACATATGAGTGAGGGTCACAATGTGATAGACCAGCTTACACTGAGTTACAGATCATAAGCACACGTTTTAGTTTTTTGCAGGTAACATATTTTAGTTTGCTGCAGGTCCCCAACTAACAGGAAATCACAGTAGACATAATTATGCCGTAAGCATCGTGTCTTTGCCTTAACTTAAAGGAATCCCTGATCACTTTAACCTGAAAAAAGACCATTCATGTCTTGTTGCACATAAAGTTGTAGCTATTTCAGTAGGAAGAAATAATGGCATAACCTTAGTAACTACATAGGACCAACCTTTTTTTAATCACAACTCAACCGCATGGTACCATGGAGATTGAAATAATCACCTGTACGTGTAACTTCTTACGGGTCCTGTTTCATCTCATCTACTTGAGTACCTCTTCAATGTAGCCCAGCTTTTAGATTATGCTCTTAGATTAGTTATTCAGATAAATACAGTTCCACCCTGCCATGGATGAGAATGTAAAAAAACTATTATGGGCAAAATATATTGCAGGACTTTTTGGTGCAACAAAAACCAATCAAAATTTGTCTTTGAAACATAATCATGTAATGAATTAGAAGTAGCATAACACAACATAAGAATCATAAATTCTAGAGAGTTCTAGTGCATGGCCGAGGTAGACAGAAGCGCACATAATTCAGTTTCTTACAGGTGAAAATCAGAACTCAAATATGAATTCAGTTTCTTGCAGTTATTATTTTGGTAGGAAGAAATTAAAACAACTGAATTCAGTTTCTTACAACTGAAAATCAAAAATTAAATATGACAAAACATAGAACGGATTCATTGCAGAGGTAGATACAAAGTTCTACAGGATTTGTAATAAATTAAATCCTTGACACAGAGGAGGAAACGAACATTGGCACATTAGTAATATATATAACCATATATGAGCAGGCATCAACATTAGTTCTAGCTAGCCTGGCGACACGATTACGATGCATAGTAACTTAATATGGTGTACCAGATAGGAGTGCACCACAGCGTTGCGGTTGAGGGAACAAAAGCGGTTGATTTATGGACAAACATAACTAAGGCACGTGTAGGTTCCAGCTATCTGATGTGCTCCGCTATCTTCTTAGCAACCATCACGGCCAAATATTAACACGCCAGGTACCTCTTCTCGTCATCCGTCATGGCCAAAGAGCAAGTTAGCCTGTCCGGATTGCTCCAAACAGCATCCAGCCCCTGCCCAACTCCACAAACGCTCTAAAAGGGCTTACATAGCATACATTACTCATACGTTGCATAACCTGTACATTTTTTAGAGAAGCTTATAACTTTTCTAGTACAATTGAGATAAGCAAATACATACAGATGTCTGGTGATAGTATACTATTAAATACGATATGACTACATACCCCATGCATATCGTATAAAAAGAAACAAGTTCAACAAAAGCATGTCTATTTTATAAGCATCCCATAATATAAACCAAACAAATGCAAAGAGTAAATTGTTTCTTGACACCCCAGTTCTGAAAGATATGAAGCACCGATCCATTGAAATCGATACAACCTAACCACTTAATCATTAATATCATAATTTTGCTAAATGCAAGCAGCTATCTTGTGGTCTTGTATCAATTGATAGAAACATACTCTGAACTTCTATCAAGAACTAAGTTGGCTAGTTTCAGCATTTGCACTTGTGTTTGTCACTCTCCAAGGATACTTTGATAAGTCAATGGGCTTTTATATGTTTATTTGTTATGAATTACAGGAACCAATGCTAACTAATTAGTGATATCTTTCTAATTATGTTTCTTTCATGAAATTTTCTCAACTTCAATATCAAGAGAGAAATCCTAGAACATCAAACGCTTAATGATGAACTACTGGAGGCAAAACAGAAAGAAAACTGAGGAAAATGGATGCGTACCTTTGATTTATTTTTCTCTAGTGGCACCATTCCGATGGCGAGATGCAAACTTCTAGATATTTATCTTGCAAGACACCTCCCCTTTTATTTAAAGGACACACATATTGCATCCACTCGACCACTCCCTTGGAGGGGAGCATCCTCTCCACCTGTGCTAGCAAGCTATGTTCGTCGCCAAGAGCATCAACACCAGCGACTGACTGAGTACCGTTCGCCAGAACAGTCACGACGCCCGCAGCCGGGCCAGAGAGTATCAACATCGTGGCAGCCCATATAGGAGCACATGCAGCATAGAGGTTGTCCAACGACGCTCTCTGCCGGTGATGGGCGTGGCTTTTTTAGATCGAGGTGATCATCCCAGAACCGTAATCTGTGCCTAACCCTGTGCCACATCCCAGACAAACAGCACCGAGCAACACCTACCAGAGCACCAGACGCCGGCGAGAGAGTAGCCTCCGGAGATTGAGGCCAACTCAATCCCCACATGTCAAAGCAACGAAGAAACCGAGGAGAAAAAGGCCCACATGACATGGTGGAAAAAAAGAGGTGGACAAATACGACCACTGCTCAAAGACGATGATAATCGGGACCCACACGGTAAGTCCCACCTAAATAATACCATGGGAAAAAAAAACAAAGCAACAACCTAGTGCTACGGGGAAGAGGCAGCCCCACCGTCCACCGCTGGCCGCGCTAGCGCATAGGACACTGGCCCATAGACAGCGGCCAAAACCATCAAGGGCCTACACGCAGCATCAGCACGCGCGGGCGTCGTGCCGCAGTAGGCCTCAGAGCGCAGCCTCGTCTCCACGCTTAAGCCTATAAAGAATAAAGTCGTCCAATAGACCACAGTTGGTAGAATTTTGCTTGATGAATCGAACATCAAATGTTATGATGATGGCCCTTCTGTTTCAGATCCCAATCGATATCATGCTCCTCGGCAATCTCCTTCATGAGTTTCATCTGAGGACAGATAGAAAGCAGTTCAATTATCTGCAGGGATATTGATTCAAAAAAATTCAACATAATTCTAATAGTGAAGTAACACAATTAAATTATCTTTTCATCACATGGCATACCAGTTAACCCAAAATCTGGCATAAGCTCTGCAGCTGCAGCAACAAATTGTTTCGTGTACTTTGTCACAAACATCATTTGGACTTGGATCAGTTCAGGGATTCAGGCCAATATGAACACCTTGAAGCATTGCATGCGTGGTCTGTATACAAGAAAGCTTCTTCAAGCAAGTGAAAAATTCACTCATAAAATCCAAATCGATTGAATGTAACAAATTTCATAAGCCCTCAAGTAAAGGGTGTGAGCCAGTAGCTCCACAAGCAGACGTCCCCGCCCGCTCCTCCTTCGTGGATGATGCCCTGCCCGTATAGATTGAACTACAATGAAAAAACAAATTGCATCATCTAATTTCTCAATCCCCATCAGAAATCATCTCGACTTTCTCAGCGCACTTATAGTTCTCTATGCAATGAAGAATCGATTGGTAGCAACTAAATGCACTTTAGGTGGCAGCAGTCTCTACCTTGCAATCAAAGATTTAGTTCTTCTATTTCCTTCAACACACTAAGCCTTGGAAGATCTCAAGGACGTTCTTGCCGGCGCGAACCAAGCTAGCCTTGCTTAATCAATAAAGATTAAAATCTTGACCAATAAAGACAGTATAAGTCACAACATCTGGACTGTAGCCTATAGCCCTCATCTCAGAGCAAGTGCCATGATTCAGCCTACCCATCATTCAGTGTATTAAAATATGATTCTGCGACTTCCTCTGCGGCCAGACCATGCTTCTATGTGACAATACCCTCTGATATCCATCGCCTAGTAAGGCGCTTCCTACTAATTGTCATTCCCTTGGCAAATATGCTCAAGTATAATGAGCAGGTCTTTAGGTATGAAGGAAAATCATTGTAGCAATAATCAAGTATTCTCGTGACTCCATGCACGCTATGAAGAGCTACCTTCTCTGGAAATAATGATTTGAAAGTTTTACACCAATAGTCAGTTGTTTTTTCTGGGTTGCAGGCAATAAGGCCATGGCCAAAGGCAGCCCCCACAATATTTCCATATCTCTTGGGGATCATCCCTGTTATCAGTGCCTCTAGATTCATCAATATGGTCATCAACTCCATCTACAACATGACATCTCATTCTGGCTGTTTTACAACAACGATTAAATAGATCGTGGGAGTCCGCATCAGTAAGAAGATGAATTGTATGCAGATGGTCAGTTCCATCTCCGTTAGAGCATGCTGCACCAACA
This sequence comes from Avena sativa, assembly GCA_916181665.1. Lineage (NCBI taxonomy): Eukaryota > Viridiplantae > Streptophyta > Magnoliopsida > Poales > Poaceae > Avena > Avena sativa. The sequence continues at coordinate 623,404,004 of OV702289.1, forward strand.
GATTGAAATCTTGTAGTCACTATTACTCTACTATCATTAATATTGTCATATGGCAACCACATTCTAAAACGGTCCCATGTATTTGCAGAACAGAGGTCATCAATCAAGAGGAGATACCTACAAGGGGAAATCTAAATATGGATTGTGTCAAACTACAGGGTCGAAATATCATACCTTGGCATCTGGAAACTACTCCCCAACGGCGACCACCGCCGACGGCCAGGCCGTGCGCCAACTCGCCCACCTCGAATCCCAGCAACAACTTCGGATGCCTACCATGAATCCTGGGCGCTTTCGCTCTCCCACTTCGCCCCGCTCGACAAGGAGGTCGATGCCCTCTCCGCCTCCGTAGATAGGTCCCTGGCCGTCGCCGATGCATCCACCTCTGAATCTGATCTTTCGGGGAAAGCACAAGGAGGAGGAGAGTTGTATGGCAACCGCAAGCGAGGCGCAGAAGGGGAGGCAGGCGGTGGCCGCGCGTGATGTGGAGCCCGGTGGTAGCGCGGTGTGGGTAGGAGGTCGGGGCGGTGCGCGGGGGAAGGAGGATGGGTAGGCGCGTTGGGGGGAAAGGGTAGGCCGACGGATGACGGGAGATCTGCATCGGCGGCATAGCCGTGTAGGGAGGGAAGGGAGGGGATGGGGAAGACGACCACATCCTGGTCAGAAGAAGTCTCTCGCAAGCTTTTTTTCTAGAACGGTGAAAATAGCCAATGTGCCACCGGGCGACGCGTCGGACTCACGAGAGATCGCAGAAATTAATCGGTTTTTTCTGCGCACTGTTTAACGTGGCTGAGGTGCGCACAGGCTTTCTCTTAGGCATAAGTTATAGAGTAATTTAAGAAGGCTGCCCAAATGTGGTAGTTTGCGTCATTTACTCGTCTCGGGTCACTTCTTTACATGTCTCGCTGTTTTGTCTTTTTCCAATTACTCCGTCCGTTTAGAAATATAAAAAGTTTTAGCTTTATGAAAAGAATGTATCTAGACGATTTTTAGTGTATAGGTTTACTCCGAATCTCTACAAACCTATGCACTAAAAAAAATCTAGATACTTTCAATTCACAAACCTAAAACATTTTATATTTTAAAATAGAGGGAATAGACTAGATGTGTGTAACTAGCCACCACAACCGCTGCTCATAACTAGCGCTGATTTCCCGGCCGCTCAGGTTGTGTTGTTTTCCAGCCAGATTTGGGGCTCATTATACTATCTCCATTATGAGAAAAAAAGATTTTTTAATAAGCCAAGTAGTGTTAAGTTTGATCAAAGTTGTTGATTTTTTTTTAACATTTACGATGTCTTATCTATATCGTTGGACACATTATGAAAAGTATTTTCAGATTGTACCACTAGTAGAAACCAGACTTTTGAACCCGGTTCGTAAGAATCTTTAGTCTCGGATTGCAAACCGAGACTGCCAGATCGGAAATAAAGGTCCGGCCTTTAGTCCCGGTTCCGCGAGCCGCGTTTGGCTGGAGGACATTTAGTCTCGGTTCGTAACATGAACCGGAACTAAAGGGTCGCTACCGTGGCAGCGTTTCGAGGCATTTGCTACCGCGGCAGGAGATGGGGTTTTACTATTTTTCTTTTCATTTTGTGTTTTGTGTTTAATTATTTTTCATTCTGTGTTTTCATTACAAACAAGTTTTCGTATACATACACGATGCTACTACATAGTACTTGTACACGTTGATGCATATATAATATAATTTCTCTTACAAGCATACATACATGGAGGTCATTACATGGAGTTTCAACCGGGTCCAGAGCCTGTTTATTTGATTACATGGAGATCATTACATGGATGCTTTAGGGTCTATCTAGAGAGTATTCTCCGTATCGGTCTATGATCTCGTCGAACAAAAATCTAGCTAATTCCTATTGGATTGCTAGTAGGCGGTCATGTGGTAGGAGCTTGTCCCGCATCGCGTCCAACTATAAATAAGGAGATCATATGAATTAGACTCAACACAACTTATTGTAATACAAATAAAGGGTGAATATATTGGTTACTTACTCGAACAATTTTCAAGGACTTCTCAGCAGTGATGCGAATGAACTCACAAACGTAGAATCCACATAGATTAGTCCCCCGTGGCTGCCTCGAGCACTTTACAAGAATAGAATTCAATCAAATAATAACTCTAGCATGATAAATGTACAAAAACTAGAATTAAAGAGATGCGCGGGCCTAGCTCGTACTACTTACCGGGATCGGTTTAAAAATCAGCTCCTCACGCCATTGACCGCATACCTTGTTCTTGAACCGTGTCCAAACACTACCCGACAAAGAAAATGAATGAATGAGTTAATAACTATGTCGTGGAAATGGCCACGGCAGTCGCTGCCACTGGCAGCGATTGATTAAAACGTGAGGAAGAGTTGGCGGCCATCTGCGGTGCGAGATGGGGGTGGATGCACATGGGTTTACCCAGGTTCGGCCCCCGGAGGGTAAAGACCTACTCCTGCTAGATTAGATTATTGGAGAGCGAGTTACAGGGGTGGCGAGCTCGGCGTCTAAGCAGCGAGTCGCTTGAGGGGGTGTATGATGGAACGTGAGTCTCTAGGATACCCTAGGGAGGTTTATATATGAGACACCTCGCTAGGGTTTACAAGCTACAACCGAACAAGATAAGGATTCGGAGGTTTTGACCTAATCCGACTGGGCTTCTGTTGTGCTCCTGGGCCTCCAGTCGCCAGTCGCCAGGCCTCTCCTTCCGTCGTAGTCCAGTCGCCGTCCTTCAGGCGCACTCACAGGCCCTTCGGCCTAATCGGAACATCCTGCTGGGCATACCTCCTTTGATATATCCCCATCAGTAGTCCCCGAGGCCATCGTTGATGCAGGCGCAGGTGTCCCGTTGGTGTTCGGAGGAGGCGAGCCTAATTTGGACGCGCAGTCGAGTCGGTGATGGACTCCATCAGAACCAAGGAGAATTTCCCCAGGTTTCCATTCGCCATCCCAATGAATGTTATCGCCGTGAAGTCGCCGCTTCGGCGAGCAGAAAATACTGGTGGGTAGCGGGTGGAATGGAGGAGTTGGACCGTCAATTCTGGTCAAACTATCCGTTGGAATTTCCAACGGTAATTTCGGCGCAATTACCGTGACTAATGGCTATCCCGATTTTGGCGGGTGGCATTCCCATATAAGGGGAGTGATGATCCAATTCTGCGAATCCTTCCCGCATTCTTCATTCTCCCACACGCATTCTTCCTGTCCTCGATCTTCCTGCCTTCAACCTTCTGACTCGTCCTTTCCGCACCGTGCGATTCCACGTACTACCTGATGGCGCCTCCCAAAGGCTCATGGGGAAAATCCAAATGCACCACAACCCAGCTCAAGTCCTTCGAGGACGCCGGAGTCCTCCGCAAGGGGAACTGGCGGGTTCCCCCTCCTCCGAGACCGAGCCGAAGCCGAGAGCCGGCGAATTCATCTGCTTCCCCAGTCATCTTGAGAGAGGTCTGGGGTTCCCCACCTCGTTTTTCTTCCAGCGCTTCTGCGCATATTACGCGATCAAGCCGTCGGATCTCGACCCGCACAGCATCGAGCAGCTGGTGATCTTCGTCACCTTCTGCGAGTGCTACCTCGGCTGCAGGCCGTATTTTCCGCTGTGGTTGGAGCTCTTTCACGATCGCATCGGGCGTGAGGTGTCCGACAGCCTGATATTGGCCGCAGGCGGCGTCACTTTCCAACTGAAGCCGAAGGCTAATTTCGTCAAGCTTCTCTTGCCAAAGAAAGCCACCAGCGAGTGGAAGAAGAGCTGGTTCTACGTAAACGAATCCACTCCTTCTGGCGAGGTGACACTTCCCGAGTTCGTCGCTGAGAGGAGCGAGCCTTGCCGGTTGGCGCCGAAGAAGCTTCCCGAAGATCAGCGGATGGCCGTCGCGGAAATGGTGGACCAGATCCAGAAGCTGAAGGACCAGTGGTTGATCTCGATCAACCTCTACAACTGCTGGCTCGGGCGGCGTCTAGTTCCACTGGCGGCTCGGCCGCATTGGATGTATGAATACAGCGGGAAGCACGACCCCTCCCGAACCAACAAGGAGTCATGGGAGACCGAGGACTACAAGGCCACCCTGAAAAAGATCACCAACACGGAGTTTACCAGCGTGGCAGTCGGGCTCGCCCCATACACTCCCGTGAAGAATGAAGGCCCCACAGTAAGTTTTCCTTCTCAGTCGCTGTTTCCGCACCTCAACTCTCAGTCGCTGCATCTGGTGTTTACTCGTGGTGTTTTTCAGCTTTTTCAGGTGTTGGAGGGCTGGCTCCCTCCGCTCGATGAAGAGGTTCCCTAGGAACTCGAGGAGGACTCCGAGGGAGACTGTTCCAACAGTGACAGGGAGGAAGAGGAGGTTCCTCCCCCAGTGCTCGTGGCTCGCAAGACCCGTATGCAGAAACAACATGAGTTCGAGGTCGCATAGGAGCACACGTCCCGGTGTACTGCTACACCGTCGAAGCCCACACACAAGCCCAAGTCACCAGCGAAGAAGCCAGTGTTACCGTCCAAGTCGGCGGTGGTGTTTGAGTCGGACGACGACTCCGACGATGAAGACACCCCCGAAGTCTCGTGCAAAGCCCCAAAGGACGCGATCCCGACGAAGGGGTTGGAGGGTGAGGACATCGAGGCAGCGGTAGAGGTTCCCCTGGCGACGATTGCACCGACGGTCTCGGGGGATCCAAGCCAGGAAGCGGCCGTGGCGGCGACGTCTAAGTCGCCATAGCCGTCGAGAGCGGTCGCGTCTTCGGAGCCGGAGATTCCGGCGACCGCTGCTTCGTCATCGAGGAAGCCCGCGGTGTCATGGGCTTCAGACGTCTTCGAGAGGGGGCTCACTCGTAAGCTGGGTCTAGAATTGGACAAGCCTGCCCACATCAGCACCGGGCTTCGTGTTCTCCCGGTCGCTAAGTGAGTATTGGTTCTTCATGTCGATTCGCCTCTTGTGTTTGTATTGTTGTTATATTGACTGTGGGAATTCGGGCAGGTCTGGAGCCAAGAAGATTGGTCGTCCGTTGGTGGCAAAGATTCCGCCGGCCGCCACCACGGGAGAGGGTGGTCTCCCCAAGAAGAGAAAAGCCGCCGGAGATGTGGCGACCGCAGAAGTCACGAAGAAGCAGAAGGGGAGTGCTGACGACGCCGCGGAGCCTGATGTTGCGGCAGTCGCCAAAGAAGTGGTGGCGGCGCGATTAGAGCCAGTCTTGGCTGCAGCCGCGCCGGAAGCACCGGCCCCAACAACCAGTGTCCCTGCCAGAGCGTCGGCGACGTTCCCGTGCTTCATAGTTAGGGGATTTCCAGGCGTGGCGGACACCCAGTCTCCGCAGAGTCCGGAGATCATGGATACGGACATTGGGTCCCGTCGTGGGCGCACTTCCTTCACGATCCCATCGACTGACGCCGGAGAACTTCACATGATGCTTGGTGCCGCCATTCAGGTATGTCCAGTCCCCGAGTTCCTAGTCGCTGAATTTCAGTGGCTGGGAAATGAACTTCTTTCTCCTCTCTAGTCCCCGAATTCCTAGTCGCTGAATTTCAGCGGCTAGGAATTGAACTTTTTTCCTACTCTCCAGTCCCCGAGTTCCTGGTCGCTGAATTTCAGCGGGTGGGAACTGGGAATCTATTTTGGTAAGTGCTGAGGTGTGTTGTTTATTTGCAGGGTTTGCAAAGGGAGTCGACCGATCGGCAGCCGCAAGGGAGCGCTTGGAGTGTGATCTACGTGTAGCGCAGGAGGCGAACCAGCGGCTTCAGGAAACTATTGGTGAGTATCTGCTTTTCTTTCCTTTCCTCTGTCGAGTATGAACTATTTGTTAATGGCTCTCTGATGGCTTCTCTTTCAGATGGTTTCCCGGCTACGATTTCCAAGGCCCTTGAAGGGTATGTTCCAGTCGCCGAGCTGGACGCGGCGAATGGACGAATTGCCTCCCTGATCCATGACTTGGAGGAGGTGAAAGCGTCCTTAGTTTCTTCGAAGGAGCGAGCGAAGGCTGCCGTTGCTGCGGCTGAGGAGGAACGCAAAGCCACGGATTCGATCATCGTGGGGCTGCACAACGAGCAAGCCGCCTTGGAGAAGCATGTCACGGAGAGCTGCCGCAAACTCCTTGGTAAGTCTCCGTCTTCGCTTGACTTGTTCGGCGAGTCCCTGATTGGGGATGTCCGTAGTTTCACTGACGTCTGAATTTGCAGCTGTGATAGGTCAAAGCGACCCGGTGCCAGACCTTCAACGCTTCGCAGTGCGTGACTGCCATGGTGAGCGCGGCCACAGCTTCGGCGTTATGTGTCCAGGCGGTTCTCCAAGGCATGTCTCCCACCGAGGTTATTCCTGGGGGGCTCACGGAGTTGTGGTGCTATCTAGAGGAGGTGCCTACCGTCGTGGAGTGGATGGCGCGCTCGGCGTTCAGGCGCGGGGCCACCATAGCGTTGAGTTTGGGTCTCGCCCACTTCCCCGACGACTTCGACCTGGATGACGTGACGAGTGGCTACCCATCTGCGACCGGCACGGTGGAGATGTCCGAGGTGCTGAAGCTAACTGCGAAGGCTGCCCCTTACGCCGATCGGGTCCTGGCCATGGGGGATCTGCTGCCATACCAGGAGACGGTGTTGGCGCCTGGCGACCCCGAGCTGGAGCATCGTGATATGAAGTCAGAGCAGCCCTTCCGGTCGGCGTTGTCGAAGTCGCTGACGACATACCCGACGAACCCGTGGCAGCCTTTTGTTCGTGTCAAGGGGGGTGGCGGTGCTTCTTCGTCAGGACTTATAGAATAAACAATGTAGTTGGGCAGTTTGTGATGTATGCCAAGTGGCGACTGCTGTAATATATTTTGTAATGTACGCCAAAGGGAGTCAATCCACTCGTATTGCGACCAAGATTGTGTGGTGTATTTATTTTTGATTCAGCGAGTCCCCGAGCGCGTCCGCCCTTTAATGGGATATAACTCGATTGTATACTTTTGTGTTTTGTTTTGGCTGTGCGTTGTTTTATCTCTCGCGTCTTCTGAGTGGCGAGTCCCCGAGCGTGAGTAGGATTGATTTGTAGGCGAGTCCCAGAGCGTGGTGCTCAACCATATTGGTCGTGTTCCTGTTGTAAATGCGTTGTTTGTAACGCATCTCCTCCACTGGCCCGGAGAGCCAGTCGCTTGGCGAGTCCAAGTCAGCTCTCTTACTTGGTGTGTTCCCGAGCCGTGTGGGAGTTCCCATTGTGCGGAGTCCCCGTGCGTGGTACTTAACCGTTCGAGTCGCTTTGTGCAAGGATGGGAGGGACAGGTCGCTGTGAGAAGCGTGTACCGGTTGTCTTGGCCCGGTGGGCTAGTCGGGCTAGGCGACTCCAATGGTGGCTCCAGGTTGGCGTTTTCGTGGACGACCCATGGCCCGAGTATTTCCCGTGCCCTTGTGCCGCACTACTTAGCCGTGCCGGTCGCTCGGCCAAAGGTTGACTTCCATGGGTAGCGTTTTGCTAATATGTACGAGTGCGAGTGGCACAAGAATATGGCGAGTAGACACAATTTGTGCGATCCGAATGAATTTCATTATATATGCCAGTTGAGTACAATTTGAGGTTCTAAGTATAGAACTTTCTGAGGAGGTTTACATTCCATGGCCTCCCGACCTCGAGCTGGCCGTCACCCCGTATGTCAATGAGGTAGTAGGCATCATTGCCGAGGACTCGTCTTATGGCGAATGGCCCCTCCCATGGGGGGAGAGTTTGTGCATGCCTTTCTTGTCTTGGACCAGTCGTAGGACCAGGTCGCCTTCCTAGAAGGTGCGAGTTCGTACTCGGTGGCTGTGGTAGCGGCAGAGTCCTTGCTGGTATATGGTGGTGGGAGAGCGAGCTAGGCCGCGTGCCTTGTCGAGTTGATCGATGCTGTCTTGGCAGGCAACCTCGTTGGTCGCTTCGACGTAGTTGGCGACTCGAGGTGAATCGTGCTCCAGGTCGGTTGGCATTACGGCCTCGGCGCCATACACCATGAAGAAGGGTGTGAACCCGGTGGAGCGATTGACAGAGGTGCGGATCCCCCATATGACAGAGGGGAGCTCGTCGACCCAGCATCCTGGAGTGCGCTCGAGGGGCACTTGGAGCCGCGGCTTGAGCCCGTGGAGGACGCTTTGGTTGGCGCGTTCTGCTTGGCCATTTGACTCCCGGTGGGCGACTGAGGCGAGGTCGAGTCGTATGCCATGTTCTTCACAAAATTCCACCATGCCCCCCTTGGCGAAGTTGGTGCCATTGTCTGTTATGATGATGTACGGGTAGCCGTATCGGTAGATGAGCTCGCGTAAGAACTTGGTGGCCGTCTTGCCGTCGTACTTCTTTATTGGCTTGGCCTTGACCCATTTGGTGAACTTGTCGACCGCGACCAGGAGATGGGAAGCCAGATGGGGCCTTCTTGAACGGGCCTACCATGTCCATGCCCCATACGGCGAATGGCCATGTGATGGGGATGGTCTTGAGTGCCGAACCAGGGAGTTGCGTCTGGTGGGCGTACTTCTGGCACCCGACGCATCGTTGGACAATGTTGGTGGCATCGACGTGCGCGGTGAGCCAGTAGAAGCCGTGCCGCATGGCCTTGGCGACTAGCGACTTGGCGCCGGCGTGATGGCCGCAGTCGCCGGCGTGAATGTCCTGGAGGATCTTGCGGCCTTCTTCTGGCTGTACTCAGCGCTGGAACATGCAAGTCACGCTGCGTCTGTGGAGCTCGCCGTTTATGATGACGAAGGATTTGCAGCGGCGCACGATCATTCACGCCTCCGTCTTGTTGCTTGGTAGGATTTTGTGCTCCAAGAAGGCGACGTATGGTGCTGTCCAGTCGCTAGACTCCACAACCATGGCGACTAAGGCCGGTTCTGGTTGTAGTGGTATCCCGACGTCGATCTCTTTTGGGGGGCTGACCGATGGTTTGTGGATGATGTCGAGGAAGACACGTGCTGGTGGCGCTTGTCGGGCCGACCCGATGCGGGAGAGGGCGTCTGCTTCCTCGTTCTTGCATCTGTCGATCCACTCGACGAAATAACCGTCGAAGTGCCCTCACATCTGGTCTACCGCTTGGCGGTACGCGATCATTGTTCGGGAGACGGCGTCACACGTCCCGGCGACTTGGCCGGCGACTAGATCGGAGTCGCCAAAGCATCGTAAGCGGTTGACATTCATCTCCTTAGCGGCTCTCATGCCGTGAAGGAGGGCCTCGTATTCTGCCATGTTGCTGGTGCAGGGCTTGAAGTTGAGGTGGAGCACGTAGCGGAGCTTGTCTCCTTTGGGAGAGGTCAGTATGACCCTAGCCCCTGTGTCGTCAGCGTTCTTGGAGCCGTCAAAATGGAGCGGCCAGTAGTGGAGGTACGGGAGCTTCTCTGGCTGCTGTGCTTCTTCCCAATCTGCGAGGAAATCAGCTAGGGCTTGTGACTTGATCTCTTTGCGGGGCTCGTATTTGATGTTGTGGACGCCGATTTTGACGGCCCACTTGGCGACTCGCCCGGTCGCCTCGCGATTGCGTATTATGTCTTGCAGGGGTGCGGAGGAGACCACCGTGACCGGGTGCTCCTGGAAGTAGTGTGGGAGTCGCCATTGAGCTCGGAATACCGCGTTCACCAGTTTTTGGTACTGCGGGTAGCGCTGTCGTGAGTATGTAAGGGCTTCACTGATGTAGTAGACAGGGCGCTGTATGAGGCATTCCTTGGCCTCCTCCGGTCGTTCGACGACCATCACGGCACCGACGACTCGAGTGGAGGCCGCGACGTAGACGAGCATTGGCTCTTTCTCGAGTGGAGCGGCGAGGAGTGGGGCCGCGAGTAGCACTTCTTTGAGTGCTTTGAGTGCATCATCGGCCTCCGCGTCCCATTGGAACGTGGGGTTCTTGCGCATCAGGCGGTAGAGGGGCATTGCCTTTTCGCCTAGTCGGGGGATGAAGCGACTGAGGGCCGTGACTCGCCCTGCCAATTTCTAGACGTTGTGCAGGCACTCGGGTTTCCCGAGTCGCGCGATGGTGTCAATCTTGGTAGGGTTGGCTTCGATGCCTCGCTTGGAGACTACATACCCCAGGAGCTGTCCGGTGGGGACACCGAAGGTGCATTTTCCAGGGTTCAGCTTGATGTTGTACCTCCGTAGATTTGCGAAGGTTTCGGCTAGGTCGGCGAGCAGGTCGTCCTGACGGATGGATTTTACCACCACGTCGTCGATGTAGACGTGGATGTTGCAGCCAATTTGGCTCGCTAGGCACTCCTGCATGCATCTCTGGTATGTGGCGCCGGCGTTCTTGAGGCCGAACGTCATGGCCGTGTAGCAGAAGGCGCCGAATGGCGCGATGAACACCGTCTTCTCCTCATCCTCGACCGCCATCTTGATCTGGTTATAACCAGAGTAAGCGTAGAGGAAGCACAGCGACTCCGATCCCGCGGTCGAGTCGATGATCTAATCGATGCGCGGTAGGACGAACTCCTCCTTCGGGCAGGCGCTATTGAGGTTGGTGTAGTCGATACACATTCTCCATGTGTTGTTCTTTTTTAGAACCAGGACTGGGTTTGCCAGCCACTTGGAGTATTTGATTGGCCGAATGAAGCCCGCGGCTAGCAGGCGTTGTACTTCTTCGGCGAATGCTTGTCGGCGCTCTTCATTGAAGGGCCATAGCGACTGCTTTACTGGTCGCACTTTGGGGTCGGCGTTGAGTTTGTGCTCAGCGAGTTCCCTCGGGACACCTGGCATGTTAGATGGCTTCCATGCGAAGATGTTGCGGTTCTCACGGAGAAACCCGATGAGCGCGCTTTCCTATGCGGGGCTCATGTGTGCCCCGATGGTGACCGTCTGGCTGGAGTCGCCTGGGACGAGCTCGACGGTGCGGGTGTGCGTGGTCGCCTCGAACGTGGAGTTCGCGGCGGTTGGTTTCTTCAGGATAGTGGGGTCGTCCTTGTTGATGTTGCCTGCGTATTTCACGAGCTCCTCCACGTGGTCGGTCTCCGTGGCGATGATGGCGTCGGCGAGCTCGGCTCCTTTGTCCTCGCATTCCACAGCCATGTCGGGGTCACCGTGGACGGTGATGATGCCGCTTGGCCCTGAGAGCTTCATCATGTTGTATGCATAGTGGGGGGTCGCCATGAATTTGGCAAACGTCTGGCGTCCCAACACGCAGTGGTAGGGGCTGCGGAAGTTCACCAGCTCGAATTCGATTCGCTGGGTGCGGTAGTTCGCCGGTGTGCCGAAGGTGACGGGTAGCGTCACTTTTCCGATCGGGTATGCCTTTCGACCAGGGACGATACCGTGGAAGGTTGTTAGGGTCGGCTGGATTGCTGACTCTGGGAGCTGTAGCCTCTTGAATTGTCCAGGTACATGATGTTGATGGAGCTCCCGCCGTCCATCAATGTCTTGGGTAGCTAGTAATCGGCCACTTTGGGCCTCACTACCAGGGCGACTCGCCCTGGGTACGCGATTCTGGGGGCGTGGTCCTAGCGACTCCAAGTGATACTCTGCTCGGACCAGTTGAGGAAGCGTGGGATGTCGACCTGTGTCACCGCATTAACGGCGACCACGCGGGCGAGCACCTTTCTCTCGCGCTTGGTGCCGAGTCCGGTGAAGGTGTGTAGCGAGCCGACGGCGGTGCCGAAGCCGCCGGTGTTCCCGTTGTCCCGGGGTGGGTTGTTGTTGGGGTCCTCCCTTGCTCGCCTTGCCTTCGCAATCTCTTTGAGTGAGTGGCAATCTGCGGTGGTGTGGGTGGCGGGTTTTCCCTCCCTGCTATGGTAGATGCAGGGCTGGTTGAGGAGGGCATCAGGGTCGAATTTCGGCCTTGCTGTGTTGTTGGAGCGGTAATTTCCTCCGTCGTGGCGGTAGCTCTTGGGGTTGCGCTGGCCATAGCCGGTGTTGGCGACGAAGTCAACTCGCCCGTCCGTGCGGCGCTTGCCGGTGATGCGGGTGTTGCTGTAGCGCATGTCACGTAGGCGCCCGCTATCATGGATGCTGGTTCGCCGTCTTCCTCCCGACTTGTCGTCGGAGTCTTGGTTGGGGTCCTCCTCCGCGTAGCGCTTGGCGATCTTGAGGAGGTCGGGGATGTTGTCGAGCGTCCGGTAGACCCTCTTGATCTTGGCGACCAGGGGTTCGTACCGGCACGCGTTCTTGAAGCAATGTATCGCCGTATCTGGGTGGATACCGGAGGCATTTATCCATAGTTCTTGCCATCTTTGAACCTAGCAGCGAGTCGACTCGCGTTGTCCCTGGATGCATCACTCCAGGTCTTCTATGGTGGTGGCACGGGTGTAGGATCCCTCGAAGTGCCTGATGAAGGCGTCCCGCATTTCTTCCCATGAGTCGATGCTGTCGGCAGGGAGGGTGTTGATCCATTGTCGAGTCGCGCCCTCCATCATCAGGGGGAGGTAGCGAGCGGCGAGCAGGTCGGTGTGGCCTGCGATTCCCATTGCCATGAGGCATGTGTCCAGCCAGACAGCGGGATCGTACGTCGGGTCATACTTTTCGATCTCCTTGGGAGCCTTAAAGTTGGCGGGGTATTTTCCCCGCGGATCATGGGTCCGAAGCATTGCGGACCGACTCGACTGAGCGAGCCTCTTGGTTTCGGGTCGCCGCGGTTGGTGAGGGTCTGCCGCAAGTCATTGGGCTGGCGTGCCTGCCATGCCTGGTTGTTGATGATGTTCGTTCGGGCATCAATGGGCTGCCCGTTGGCGGTGACCGTGTTATTCGCTGGTCGCGGCTCGTTGGTGGACAGAGCGGGGTTGCCGGCCCGTGGTTGGTTCGCCAAGGGCTTCGGTGGAGGGCAAGTCAATGCGTTGGCGACGGTGGGGTGACCGCTTGATGCCGCTCTGCTTGCTGAAGAGCGGGAATACATCTGCCCCCGCGGGTCGACTCCCGCGGCTTGTTGTTCGATGGCCCTGACGAGTAGGGCCTTGGCGTATTGGATCTGTAGCACGCCGTCGCCTTGGACGTCGAGGTTGGTGATCGCGGCATCGGCCACGACGACATTGTCCATCGGGGTGGAGTAGAGTGGTAGCCCATTGGCATCATGGGCTTGAGGCGAGATGATGATCCGCGGCTGGTCCGGCGGGGGCGTGCGGCCGATGGGTGGTGGAGGGGCTCCGGTCGCCGGTGCGCCGGGTGGTGGTCTCGCGGGATTGCTTCCGCCTGGTGGCGCGTTCTCGCAGTATTCACGCTCGGCCGCGCGTGCGGGGTCGCTTTCGTCGTTGAAGTTTAGGTGGGTCCTGATGCGGCACTGGTGGTAGAGCGATAGCTCCCGCGCCGTTTCCCGCTCGAGGCGATATTTCTCGCGCTCGGCGAGTTCATTGTGTTGCGCCTCTGCGAGCTACACGCGGGCTTCCTCCACCTCTTTGGCCGTCGCAGTCGATGGGATCGGCATGTCGAACGGATCTGGCGGGGCAGTCGTGCTGCCTGCCATGTAGATCGCGTTGAAGCGATTAGATCTAGCGTGGAAGTCTTCAGGCGATTCCAAGCTGGAGTCGGAGTCGAAGATCCCGAGGATGGAGGGGTCCTCGAAATCCTCCGGGTTGGAGACTCGCGTGATGGAGTCCTCTCGTGATGCGGCGGTGATAGATCCGTCGACCGAGGCAGGGGGCGCGGAGTCGGCATCGTCGTTGGTGGCGGCGTTGGTCTCGGCCGCGTCGCTGGTGGCCGAGTCGTACTCGGTGACGAGGCTCCTGATAGAGCGGACCTGCTCCTCCAAGAGCAGATCGCGGTGTGGCGGCGAGCCGCCGACGATCACCATTGCAGCTGGGTCGACCGCGCCGGTGAAGCCGACGAAGAGGTTGATGGAGCCGACCGGCATCACCACGACGTGAGTGACCAGGCATGATGCCGGGATGTAGCTGCTGGGCAGGATCTGTAAGATCCCGCCGAAGGCGAGCATGCGACCGGTGGCGAGCGGCCGATCGATTGGCGTGTAGGGTCTCGTCGCAGAACTTAGGCCAGTCCCGCTATGCCCCACGGTGGGCGCCACTGTCGTGGAAATGGCCACGGCAGTCGCTGCCACTGGCAGCGATTGATTGAAACGTGAGGAAGAGTTGGCGGCCATCTGCGGTGCGAGATGGGGGCGGATGCACATGGGTTTACCCAGGTTTGGCCCCCCGGAGGGTAAAGACCTACTCCTGCTAGATTAGATTATTGGAGAGCGAGTTACAGGGGTGGCGAGCTCGGCGTCTAAGCAGCGAGTCGCTTGAGGGGGTGTATGATGGAACATGAGTCTCTAGGATACCCTAGGAAGGTTTATATATGAGGCACCTCGCTAGAGTTTACAAGCTACAACCGAACAAGATAAGGATTCGGAGGTTTTGACCTAATCCGACTGGGCTTCTATTGTGCTCCTGGGCCTCCAGTCGCCAGTCTCCAGGCCTCTCATTCCATCGTAGTCCAGTCGCCGTCCTTCAGGCGCACTCACAGGCCCTTCGGCCCAATCGGAACATCCTGCTGGGCATACCCCCTTTGGTATATCCCCATCAAACTACCTGATATCTCAGAAAATGAATGAAAGAAACTAATATAGTGCGATAATGGTTAAAATTACCTCTGGAGCATATCGATAATGCTGCGGTACTCTTCCATGTCTTTTTTAACGAGTCCATGATTTGAACTCTTCCCAAGGTAACAGAAATGCTTAGAAGAATCCAGTGCTAGCTACGCAAGGTTTACATACGTCAGTAACTCATAATTTACGTTGAACATCGAGTAAGCAAAAGTTAATGTGTACAAGACAATAACACACTCACTCGAAGTGGTAAGGAAATAGTATTTCATTACAGAAATGCTGGTTCGTGAAAAACCAGAGCAAGTTATGCTCGGTCTCCAGTGGCTTATCCTTTAGCACAGCTCCATTAACTCGATGTGGGTCAACGAACCCAAATCCATGGATAGGCTTTTTTACATTCGGGAATCTTCATTCTGCATTATTATAGCGTAAAAAATAATATAGTGAGTATACTTACCGGCAATGAATTGAACAAGCTGAGCTAGAGACTTAATTACATAAATAAAGTAATCACTTACAGACAATAACAAATGATGATAGATTTGCCGAGTTCCCTTAGATTGAATAACTGAAAGAGTTTTATAAATTCAATAGGGACCTCGTCTTCAGTGAAGTAATGCTCTTTTCAAACTTTCGCTATGATCGCTCTTTTTTTGCTTCTTCCATGTACCATACATGCAATTGTCGCATTTTTGTTGGCATATCCCGGAGCCTCTCAGAACTGACCAGAGGCTCCCCGTGAACATATTGTTGTGATACATCAGCCCTGGTGATATCAGTGAATAATGTCATGAATAGACATATTACATTTCTCAACTAATATCTTAGCCGTTTCCATATGCAAAGGTTCTCCCCATATAGTTGAGGTTCGGGTAACACCTAGAGCAGGGGGGGTCGATTGTTTTGCTTGTTTCCCCAACTGGGGAACATCTTTTCTAATTCTTCCACTACCACTTGATAGTTTTGCTTGTTCCCCAGCTGGGGAACGTCCGTTCTGATGCTTACGCTACCACTTGATAGTTTTGCTTGTTCCCCTGCTAGGGAACGTCTTTTCTGATGCTTCCTCTACCACTTGATCTCTTCCGTTTCATTGTCTTCTGAAGACAGTGTGTATAGTTATCTGGCGCATTTAACTGAGCTTGGGATGGTTGTGTCAGTAATCTCCTAAAGTGCTCCTTTATTTCCGGTTTTATTTGGACCTCTGGCTTAGGTTATTTCTTTTTAAAATGAGCATCCACTTCAGCACGTATGACTGCATCGGTCTCCTCATTCTTCAGGTCGTAAGCCCTCTTGGGAGGAACCGACGGTACTCTTGGGAGGGGCGACAACTGTCGCTTTGGGTGTCGGTTATCCCTCGATAGAGCGGTGCTATTCTTCCGCTTTTGGACCTTAGTGGGTGGAGGCGACTGCGTAGATTGCGATGGACTCGTGCTAAGGTCATGGATTGGACTTGGAGGTGGTGGAATTTTACTAGGAGGAGACGGTGGCCTTGGAGGTGGACTTGGAGGTGGTGGACTTTTACTGGGAGGAGACAGTGGCCTTGGAGATGGACTTGGAGGTGGTGGACTTTTACTGGGAGGAGACGGTGGCCTTGGAGGTGGACTTGGAGGTGGTGGTCTTTTACTGGGAGGAGACGATGGCCTTGGAGGTGATGGATTGTTTCTGGGTGGAGAAGGTGGCCTTCGTGGCGAGCATGGAAACTTGATGTATTCCTTTTTCCAAAGAATGAAGCCACACATGACTTCTCCCAGTGTCATCTCCCCTTCACCTCCAGGGATGTCAAGCTGTAGTGACTGAGACAGTGGTTGAACTTCATCCACACTGACACGAGCATAGCCAGCTGGAATCGGATTGCAATGGTAGGTCGCTCCTGGTGCAGAAGGTAAAGCAAAGCCGACCGCCACCTTCATGGATATGTTCTTCAGTTCAACATGTAGCTCACAACTAGTCTTCTCCTTAATTGCATCCACGGGGTACACATCCATCGTTGCATCATTCCAGTGGACGCCACCTCCTCGGGGGCCGACTCCCTATGCACCACTCCTGGACCTCGTGGACGCCACCAAAGAAGCTCTGGGTCAATGACGATACCCGGATTCCTCACCAAGGTACGAGTCCCGGCAGGTAGCACCTCCCAGTGCTAGCCCGGCGGAGCCCGGGCTCGGACATCCCCGGATCCGACGGAGTCCAGTACTCCGCCATTGCTGCCGAGTGGATGAAGAGGACGCGGCATAACTAAATAATAACAATAAACAATCATAAAACATAAACACTAAATCATAAAACCTCAGCACACTACACATATATCTCTGAAATCCGCAATTGATAGAAACTAAATCCCTAAACACTAACCAAAATAGTCTTTGGCCCTTCGTTCGACGACAAGGTCTTCTCATCATCAATGTATCTCTACCATGTACTATTTGATAGCTGTCCTAATTAACTAAAACTAAACCAATAAACCCCTAAACCTAAACTAAACCCTAACTAACCCCTAAACATAAACTAACCTAATTAACTAATCCCTAATAAACCCCTAAACCTAAACTAATTAACCTAACTAAACTAAACTAATAAACCTAGCTAATTAACTAATTGACTCAACTAATCCCTAATCCCTAATAAACCCCTAAACTAACTAATTGACTAACTAATCCCTAATCCCTAATAAACCTAGCTAATTAACCTCACCTGCAGGGGTGGCGCGGCGGGATGGACGACGGCACGGGCGGCGACGAGCTCGAGCTCCTCCTCGATTGGCGGGCATAGACGGCACGGGCGGCGGCACGGGCGGAGGTGAAATCCTCCACAGCGAGCTCCTCCTCCACACTCTATGGTGCCAGCGTCGGGAAGAAGATGAAATCAGGCTCTCCGGGTCGTGGCTAGACCCGGGGTGGAGGTGGGGGTATTTATACCCCCCACATTTAGCCCCGGTTTGTAATACAAACCGGGACGAAAGGTCACCGTTTAGTCCCGGTTTGTATTACAAACCTGAGCTAAAGATGTTTTTGGCCGCCGCTATTCCCGCGCGCGCATACCCTTTTAGCCCTTTAGTCCCGGTTTGTATTACAAACCGGGGTTAAAGGGGGTTTTGGCACCAAAATGAAATAGTTTTTAGAAAATTATGTATTATATATCAAAAAAATTAGAAAAAGAAGATCTATAATTTAAATCTATTATCATACTCTATTATACAACTTAAATGAAATTATTTATTGTTTAACAAGTATTATATTTAGTATAAATGTTGGAAAAAATATAGTTTATTATTTTTAAAAAAGAAATTATGTATTATATACCAAAATATTCAGAAAAAATAATATACTAGAAATATAATATTTCATACTAAAACTAGTAACTGGGACTAAAAGATATTTCAGGGGCCTTTAGTCTCGGTTGGAGCCACTAACCGGGACTAAAGATATTTCCCGCTACATTTTCAGAGCCGTCAAGATATGCTTTCCCGCCATTTCTCCCTGCTTCCCGCCATTTCCCCCCGCTTCCCGCCATGTTTTCCCGCCATTTCCCCCCGCTTCCCGCCATGTTTTCCCACCATTTCCCTCTATATCTAGGCCGACCACCATGTCCATCCACACATCCACACCTTCTCTCTCACAACAATGTACACTACTTACTGGGCCTTTCTGACGCTCGAGGAGACCGAGGCGCTGTGCGCCTCTAGCTACCCATGCCCGCCGGGGTACCGACTACCCGCTGGCTGGATGCTAAGCGCTGGAGGGGTTCCTGTTCCTCCTGTGCCTCAAGGTTCGGACCGCTAGACGGCCATCACGAACCACTTCTACCTCGAGCTCACGCTGGAGCAGCGGATGGATCCCCATTGGGATCCCGACAACCTCGACACCTGGAATGCCTTCTTCAAAAACCGGCAGGAAGGGAGCTCGCCAGTACGAGGGTGATGGCCCGCCCCCAGTGAACCACAACGAGGCCGGTCACCTCCTGTGGTGGGCGAACCAGACTATCGCCGACGTGATGCGCTACATCGCCATGGGAGACCATCCTCGCCTGAGGTACCCGCACTTTCACCAGCCGCAAAACCACAAGAATGGTGGCGGTGGTGAAGGCTGAGGGCGTACCGGGGTCGTCATCGGGAGCCCCCTTCCCCACGCGTCATGAATATAAGGCCGGAGTGGAAGGTGCCCCCTCCCCCGTTCCCCCATGCACAAGCCGAGGAAGGGCTGAGGATCCAGTCGCGTGCTACGAGCGACGACGATGACGATGACGATTCCGAAGACGACCCTGAAGCTGTGTACTACAGGGCTAGACATGATTATGACTAATTTTTATGTTTTAATATTAATAAATGTCTTTGGTGTTGGCCATAGCAAGTTGCAATACTACCTATTGAGATCGAGACAGTTCATATCCATATATATATATAAGCAGATCATTAAAAATAAAGGTTTAATAATATTGTACATCACCAACATCCACACATCTCTATTGTTAGGGTTTTCTTTTAATCCGTAACCATGGAACATCTTCTTTACTTAACGAGATGCTTGGGTCATCCTTCACTGCGAAGGGCGGAATTTCATGAAACTTATCATAATCTTCTGACATGTCTATCTTATCCTCCACCCCACGATGTTTATTTTTCCTGAATGAACTATGTGGCGCTTTGGATCATCATATGCTATATTCTTTTGCTTAACTTTCCTTTTTCTCGGTTTGGTAGACATGTCCTTCACATAAAAAACCTGAGCCATATCATTGGCTAGGACGAATGGTTCATCTCTATACGCAAGGTTGTTGAGATCCACTGTTGTCATTCTGTATTTCTTGTCTACCTCAACCCCAGCTCCTGTCAGCTTGACCCATTTGCACCGAAACAAAGGGACCTTAAAATAAAGTCCATAGTCAAGTTCCCATATCTCCTCTATGTAACCATAATATGTATCCTTTTGCCCATTCTTGTCTATGGCATCAAATCAGACACCACTATTTTGGTTGGTGCTCTTTTTATCTTGGACGATCGTGTAAAATGTATTCCCATTTATCTCGTACCCTTGGAAAGTCAATATAGTCGAAGATGGTGACCTGGCCAACAAGTACAACTGCTCTCCAATAGTGATGTCATTCACGAGATGTGTCTGCAACCAACCGCCAAAAGTCTTCATGTGTTCATCTCTAATCTAGGAGCCAGGCTTCCCTGGGTTGTTGGAGTGTACAATATTCTTGTGTTCCTCGATATACAGAGCCGCCAAGGTGGAACTTTGCAGAACTGTGTAGTGTGCTTTAGTGAGAGAATGTCCGTGCATACATATCCTTGCTTTCTTTCCTAGCGTCCCTTTTCCATTCAGTCTACCCTCATGCCGTGATTCAGGAACACCGATGGCTTAAGGTCAGGAATAAAGTCAACACAAAACTCAATGACCTCCTCTGTTCCATATCCCTTTGAGATGCTTCCTTCTTTCCTAGCACGGTTATGAACATATTTCTTTAATACTCCCATGAACCTCTCAAAGGGGAACATATTGTGTAGAAATACAGGACCGAGAATGTTAATCTCTTTGACTAGGTGAACTAGGAGGTGCGTCATAATATTGAAGAAGGATGGTGGGAAAACTAACTCGAAGCTAACAAGACATTGGACCACATCTTTCTGTAACCTTGGTAGACTATCTAGACTGATTATCTTCTGAGAAATTGCATTGAGAAACACACATAGCTTCACAATGGATACTCGAACATTTTCCGGTAGGAGTTCCCTCAATGTAATCGGAAGCAGTTGTGTCATAAGCATGTGGTAGTCATGAGACTTTAGGTTTTGAAATTTTTTCTCTGCCATATTTATTATTCCCTTTATGTTTGACGAGAAGCCAGACGGGACCTTGATACTGTAAAGGACTTCAAAAAAGGTTTCCTTCTCTTCTTTAGTAAGAGCGTAGCTGGTAGTACCTTTAAACAGCTCTGGATGCATGCCGTATCGGTCTTTTATACGTTGTTGGTCCTGCCATGCTTCCGGTGTATCTTTATTCTTCCCATACATGCCCAAGAAGCCTAGCAGCATCACACAAAGATTCTTCGTCAGGTGCATCACGTCAATTGCAGAGCGGACCTCTAGGACTTTCCAATAGGGTAGCTCCCAAAATATAGATTTTTTTCCACATGGGTGTGTGTCCGACATCGTCCTTCGGAACAGATTATCTACCAGGACCCTTTCCAAAGATTACTTTTAAATCCTTCACCATATCAAATACATCATCACCAGTACAACGGATAGGCTTAGACCGGCTGTCTGCCTCACCATTGAAATGCTTACATTTCTTTCTTAGGGTGTGCGTGGGCGGAAGAAAACGGCGATTCCCCAGGTACACATTCTTCTTACATTTATCCAAATATATACTTTCAGTCTCATCTAAACAGTGTGTGCATGCATTGTATCCCTTCTTTGCCTGTTCTGAAATGTTACTAAGAGCAGGCCAATCATTGATTGTTATGAACAACAATGCTCGTAGGTCAAATTCCTCCTGCTTGTTCTCATCCCACACACATACACCTTGTCTGTGCCACAACTATAAGACTTCTTCAACTAATGGCCTTAGGTACACATCAATGTCGTTGCCGGGTTGCTTCGGGCCTTGGATGAGCACTTGCATCATAATGAACTTACGCTTCATGCACAACCAAGGAGGAAGGTTATAGATACACAGAGTCATAGGTCAGGTGTTATGACTGTAGCTCTGCTCCCCAAAAGGATTCATGCCATTTGTACTTAGACTAAACCATAAGTTCTTCGCATCACCTACAAAGTTCGAGAACTCTCTCTCAATTTTTCTCCACTGCGACCCATCAGCGGGGTGTCTCAACATCTCGTCTTTCTTACGATCTTCCATGTGCCATCGCAACAACTTGTCATGCTCTTTGTTCCTGAACAAGCGTTTCAACCGTTGTATTATAGGAGCATACCACATCACCTTGGCAGGAACCCGCTTCATGCGGAGCTCGCCCTCAACATCACCAGGGTCATATCTTCTTATCTTATACCGCAATGCAGTGCATATTGGGCATGCATCCAAATTCTCGTACTCCTTGCCGCGGTAGAGGATGCAGTCATTAATGCATGCATGTATCTTCTGCACCTCTAATCCTAGAGGGCAGACAACCTTCTTTGCTACGTATGTACTGGCGGGCAGATCGTTATCCTTTGGAAGCAACTTATTTATTATTTTCAGCAACTTTTCAAATCCTTTGTCAGTCACACCGTTCTCTGCCTTCCATTGCACCAATTCTAGTGTGCTACCCAGCTTTTTGTGCCCATTTTCACAATTTAGGTACAACAATTTGTTGTGATCCTCTAACATCTGCTTGAACTTCAACCTCTCCCTTTTAGTTGCGCATTCTTCCTTTGCATCAACAATGGCCCGACTAAGATCATCATCGGGCAGATCTGATGCCCGTCCTTCATCTTCTTCTTCATCATTGTCTTCCATTGTAGTACCATCGTATTCAAGGGACATAGTAGGGTAGTGGTTATCATTCTCTTCTTCTTCTTTGTTGTCTTCCATCATAACCCCTCTTTCTCCGTGCATGGTCCAACAATTATAGCCGGTCATGAAACCGGACCGAAACAGGTGGATGTGAAGGACTCTTGAGGAAGAGTATTCCTTATGAATCCGACAGACACCACATGGACAAGACATAAAACCATTCCGCTTGTTTGCCTCAGACACAAGGAGAAAAGAATGCACGCATTTAATGAACTTGCTAGAGAGTCGGCCATCGTACATCCATTGCCAGCTCATCTGCATTATATACTTAAGTACATCAAACAGAATCATGATGATAAAATTAGTACTGGTCTAAAAAACAAAATTAAAGCAAACAACCAGGACTAAAGATATGATGAACCTTTAGTCCCGGTTGGAGGCACCAACCGGGACTAAACGTGGATGTGGCGACAACATGTCGACACTATGTCCTTAGTGGGCAGCACTAAGCTAGTAAATGACGACACTATTTTGGGTGGGTGGCAACACTATGCCAGGGGTGAGTGTCAACATTATTTCTTCAGTGCCCGACACTATGTTGTGCCGCTTAATCTATAAATAGGTATGCATTCTTGTGAAGAACTGCAAGATGGTGTGCGAGAGCAGGGACACCACTACGGCGGAGCTTCTTGAAGATGTCTTAGGATCCCGTCCTCAGACATATTCAAGGAGCTCGCCATAGAGGCACTCCCTAATATGTGAATTGTTTTAGTTACTCGGCGTATTAATCTATAGCTAGAGAAGTTATTAACTCCAAGATGGTGCGAGAGGGACACCACTACGGTGGAGCTTCTCGAAGATGTCTTAGGATCCTATCCTCAGACATCTTCGAGGAGCTCATCATAGAGGAGCTTCTCAAAGATGTACTGTGATGTCTTCTTATCAAGCTTTTATGAATTAACCCTATCTTTGTTACAATTTTTTCAGTTTGCTGAAGGCAGGTAGAAGACGAAGAAGGGTATTTTGCCCAGCTAGTTAGAATGATGAACTCATGCATGGGTGTGCTTCTATGAATCAAATTTCGAGACTATGTGCCAAAACAAGATATATAGATAGAATCCACATATTGAAAATGATATTTACCTTGGAGTTCATTACATTAATACAAGATAGATAGAATATAAACATCGATCTCATGTTATCATTGCAAAAATTACTACCAAACTAAATCCACAAATCCATCTACAAGATAGAGCATGAAATGAGCTAATATAGCAATAAGAGTTGAAAGGATGAAGTTGCTCACCTTTTAGAACCTTTGGATAGATGGGGCACCACAAAATGTTGACAAATCTTGAGAAAAAACTGGGCATGAACTCGAGCTTGAAGCAAGAAAGAGAGAGGAGCCACCAGGCTCGGGCAGGTGGGGGAAGAAGATATAGCCAGGCCTTTAGTCCCGGTTTGTTTCTAGAACCGGGACTAAAGGGTAACCTTTAGTCCCATTTCGTATAACAAATCGGGACTAGAGGGTTTGGTGCCCGACCCAGCCTGCCTGACGCCCTTTAGTCCCGGTTTGTTACACGAACCAGGACTAAAGGGTCCGTTCGAACCGAGACTTGTGTCTGACGCCCCCTGCGGCCAGATAGAGCCGTTGGGAATGGGGCATTAGTCCCAGTTTGTAGCAAAACCGGGACTAATACCCCTGGACCAAAGGTCCGTTTTCTACTAGTGTACCTACATAGTAATAACATTATAATATTAATTAATAATCATTTGTAACTTAGTCAAACTTGACATCATTTGACTCGTGTGAAAATTTATAAGCCTTTTTTGAAATGGAAGTAGCATTCTCAACGTGTACTGTATGTAGTAGCGTAGAATATATACGAAAACTTGTTTGGAATAAAACACAAAATAGAAAATAATTGAACACAAAACACAAAATTAAAAGGAAAACACAAAACCTTAAACCTAAAACCCATCTCCTACCGCGATAGCCGATTGCCCAAAACATTGCCACGGCAGAACCCGCGACCACAACATGCGCACGCCACGTGGAGACCTCCAGCCCTAGCGCACTACCACGGCCAAGTGAAGCCACGCGAAGGGCCTTTAGTCCATGTTCACAACACAACCAGGACTAAGCGAATCTCCACCGGGACGACCCAACCCCTCGTTGCGCATCCGAACTTGTCCAAGAGGACTAGCGGACAGGCGCACGACGATCCAGTGGGGCAACCCATCCGGACAAACACGCATGGACTGATCCATCCTTGCATAAAATTTGGGCCTTTCTTGGGTTGGCCCGGACAGTGCGCTTGTCCTCATGCATCCTCCCTTTATCTTTGGCGGTCCCTCCCGCTAGTGGCACAAAAACCACTCTACTTATCCCTCCAAAAATTCTCTCCCAAATTTCCACTGGTGGGAGCGGGAGGGAAGGCGATGGATCCCGCTATCATGGCTGATGCTATGACCCCTGGCATTCCTGCCGCCAAGAAGCATGGACGGCGAAGAAACTCGCCAAGGACCTGACAGCGGAGGAGCAAAAAGTTGAGTCGGACAAGCGCGCTAGCCGGCGGGTAGCGGTGAGAGCTCGACTCTCCCCTGCCAAGCTCGACAAGGAGTGTCAGAAGGAGAACGAGTGCTTCCTCGCCAACCAGAATAGGGTCGACACCAACGAGCTAGCAATGAAGACCGCCAAGTGTCGTGGTGGTGTCACGGCAGATGACATGGATAGGCTAAAGGTGGGGACTAATACGCGCTAGGGGAATCCAGGGAGGGATAGCGGAGTGATTCTCCACACAGAAGATTGTATTCCTTTCAAGTTTACAAGTGCTCCTAGAGTTGTATTGGCGAGAGGAGGAAGAAGAAGCTCTCTTACTCTCAACTACAGTTCATTCCTAGAACCTTAGCGAAATCGATATCGAAGAAACCCCCCTCCTCTACTGAAACCCTAGCCCCCCTTATATAGAGGGGGCTTGGTCTCTGCCTAGGGCATACATGGAGGCATATTCCTCTCAAAGTGGTAACCCGACCGAGGTCCTTTTCCCCCGCGTCATACATGCTTTAGCTACGTGAGCCTCTGTGGCGCCTGCGTCAGCCGACACGGGCGCCGTCACCCTTGTCGGCCATGACCCAGTGGTCCTGCCCTTGCTTTCTTTGCTCATGCAGTGCGTACCGGGCCTTCTTTTTGACCAGAGAGATTCCTTCCTTCTCCCAGAAGCTAAACGGGACCCGGATCATGGTAGATCCGGCCACACCTGTTCCTGCATACAAGTTAGACAAGCACTTCCGACTTACTCCTCAAGTTGGCTGATATAGTGTTAGGCGACCCCCCTGATCCGGGTTACTCCGTGATCCGGCCTGCCTTGAGGTGACCCGGTCAGCATCCGCTTTTAGCTTGCCGAACTTCGGCTAACTCGGCCTTTATACCCCGGAGTGACCCTACCCGGGGGTATCCCCCCAACATTAGTCCCCGAAGCTGGTGCGGTCTTAGCTGCCTTGGCCGCTAAGGCCACATCAGGTTCATTTATGCTCGAGCTTTGAATGTTATTTCTGAGTTAGCTCTTTATCTCGGATTATATGGATTTACATTCCCTTCGCACGTTCCAAGTTTTGACTCGGACCTCATGGTTTTACTTTCCCTCTGCACATTCTAAGTTTTTACTCGCTGTCCGGGTTACCATGGTTCAATCCGGGCCTTGTTTCCTTCTTTCATACGCCAAACCACGTGGAGGCTAATCATTACGTCGTCTTATATTAAGGGCGTGCACAGTAACCGCCGCAGTAATTGTCAGTTATCACTATGCGAGGGTCACGTCACGCCTGCCTCCTCGTTTACCGCATCAGTGCGTCACGTCACGGGATCGCCTCTGCTCTGTGGCCCTCTGTGTGGCTCTTCTCCGATTAGCTGAGGCAGGGGATACACGACCACACCATGTTGCTCATTGGCAGGGCGCGATCCCACTCACCCTCTTAGGGGGTGGTTAAGTAGCGGAGGGGCGCACCCCTTAGAATTTTTTCCTCTTCTGCGCCCCTCTGCCCGTTGCTCTTCTTCTTCATCTTCCTCGCGACCGCGCTGCCGCCAGTGCTCCTAGCAGCAGCGCCGCCGCCGCACTTTTCCTCGTGCCTCTGCATCGCAGCCACCGCTGCGCAACTTCCTCGCCATGGGTCCTCGCCAATCTAGGCCTCAGATCCCCGCCGCCGCTAACGCCAGCGAGGGTAGCGAGCACGAGATGACGGAGGAGGAGCTCGTCGTCGCCGAGCAAGAAATGGAGGCGGACGCCACCACGGCGGACCGTGGCGCGTGGGCCGTATCATGGGTCTGTCAAGATGACCTCGACTGGCTCTACCGGACCAGACGCATCCCTGTCGGCGTCGTCGCTCGTCTCCCCTCCGCCGAACTGGCCCCTTCACCCAATCCAGGTGAGTTCGTCGTGTTCTTGTCCCACTTTCAACGGGGATTCGGCTTGCCAGTGAGCGACTTTTTCCAGGATTGGCTTAGCACCTACCACCTGCAGCCGCACCATCTTCCAGCCAACGCTATCACCTCTCTCTCTGCTTTTGCTTCTACGATCGAGGGCTACACCGGACTGTGGCCCACGAAGGAGCCGTGGATCCGGTTCTTCGGCCTTCGTTGTAACGTCATCCCCAATATCCAAGTTGAGTCGGAGGATAAGCAGCTCACCCAATTCGGAGCTGCGTCCATCTCACCCCGGAGGACTTTCGTTTTCCCCTGGGTCACCGGGCTTGACTCCTGCAAAGGATGGGCCCGGAACTTCTTCTATGTCCGGAACACGGGGACTGAAGATTTGATTCGGTTGCTCCCCTATACTCCGGGTCCACCTGATCCGGAATTCTGGGAGGAGGTCTCCAAGAAGCCCACGGCTCTGGCCAACCAGGTTAACAAGAGGTTCGCGGAACTGAAGAAACTCGGATTGTGCAACGAGGATGCTACGATCATGTTCGTGCGCAACCGAATTTCTCCCCTCCAGAAGCGCACCCACAAGGTGTGCCACATGAGTTTCGGCCGCGACCCCAACCGGACCTCCTCCTTCGAGCTGAGCAACACGGAGATTTTTTGTCGGGTTAAGGCTCACTTCACCACCCACAAGGATTTCTCCGCTGAATGGACGTGGGGAATTGAGCACTTCTGTCATGACAGGCTCCCTCCTGCGGTAAGCTTCGCGGGGCAAACTTACTTCGGATCGAATATGTGTCGGTTTTTGTTGTATTTTTGACTCTGTTCTTCATGCTTTCTCTCAGCTATTCCTTCAGCAAACTCTTGAGGATGGTATGGATCCGACCCTTAAGTGGGTGCCGGACCGAGAAATCCCGGATGAGGAGGAGCCGGACCAGGAGATGTTTCTCCCTATGACCGACGCTACAAAACGACCCAGCGGTAAATTCTCTTCTCTTAGAACCTGTTGAGGCTGTCCCTCTTTCTTTTGCCTTTCCGGTGTCAGCTAACCCCGGTGGGCATATCCACGAGGATCCTCCGCTTGCTATGGGCGAGCCGGTTCCGGTGGCGTCGAAGAAGAGGCGCGGAGCCGCACCAAGTTCCTCCTCCGAACCTTCTCAGCCCACAAAAAGGCGAAAGAAGGCCGGAGACAAGACTGCCTCCAAGCCGGCAGGCAAAGCCCTGGCACGAAGGGCCCAGAAACCCAAGGAGGCCCAGACCTTGGATGCGTAAGTCATTTTTCGTTGCGTAATTCACTTCTCCTTGCATCGTGGTAATTTCTCTTCTGACATTATTCTCTTCTTTAGGGCTCCGGTGGAGGTCCCTCAGAGCGGATCTAGCATCTCTTCACCACTTCGATCTGGCCCTTCTCCTCCTTGTGACGACGAGTCACGTCCACTGAGCCCTATTCCAGAGGGTTCTGCGGCTGCTCCGGGTTCCGCACTACCTCGTCGAGAGGAATGCAACCTCGGAGCAGGAGGGGTCGGTCCAGCCGAGGCGACGGCATCCACAACTCCGGCATCGCCGCAACCAGCAGCCACCGAGTCTACCTCAACACCAGCACCGCCCCCAGCACCGGCCGCAGTTTCAATACCAGCAACCGAATCGGCACCAGCACCCGTTCCGGCACCAAGAAAATCAACAACCGCTCCAAGTCCAGCTATAAGAGCTCCAGCACCTAGTTCTTCCGCCTCGTCCGAGTCATCTCAACCTCGGCGAGGAACTACTCCAGCAACTTCTAAGGGGAAATCCGCTACAGTTACTTCTTCCCAGCAAGCTAAGGGCAAAAAGGCTCCGGATGCTACCAAGTCTGCATTCGTCGAGGCTGGGCAGCGAACCCTAGCGTCGATGCTTCCCAAGAAAGCTCCATCAGCGAAGGATGCTCCTGCCGAGCCAACTGATGTGCAGCAGATGGTTCTGCATACCAGCCCAGCCCTTGCCTTGGTTGAGAGGAAAGAAGCGCACGCGAAGGGCTTGGTGGCACCCCATATGCCCACCGGTGAGCGGTACCCTCCGAGCCTGATTGAGTTCGTCATGAACTGGAACAAGGCGGAGTTCGTCCACAACGACGATCTCCCGGAAAAGTTCGGCCCCGCAGAATTTTCCGCCCAAATGAATACCGCCGCTAAGGCAATTAACCTCGCGGGGCGGATGATGGAGGTATGTCGTTTCTCCTTTACATGCTGTAGATAATAACCATTAGTCCCCGAGCTTCCGGTGGAGTAACTTGTTACTCTGCCGGATGCTCATTAGAAAACTAATATAGCTCCATGTGAACTTCGAATATGCACACACCTAGAGCCGGGTTAAGTTCCACTTGGCCCGGATCTTGTACACTTCGAATATGCACACATCTAGAGCCGGGTTAAGTTCCACTTGGCTCGGATCTTGTACACTTCGAATATGCACACACCTAGAGCCGGGTTAAGTTCCACTTGGCCCGGATCTTGTACACTTCGAATATGCACACACCTAGAGCCGGGTTAAGTTCCACTTGGCCCGGATCTTTTACACTTCGAATATACACACACCTAGAGCCGGGTTAAGTTCCTACTTGGCCCAGATCTTGTACACTTCAAATATGCACACACCTAGAGCCGGGTTAGGTTCCACTTGGCCCGGATCTTGTACACTTCGAATATGCACCAAGCTAATTTTACGCTTCTGTACTTTTTTGGTAACCACCAATCGCCGGAGTGCTGAATTCCAACGCCTGCTGGATAGCCACAAGATGCTACACACAAAGCATGTTGCACTTATTGCAGAACATGAAAAAAGGGGTAAGTTTCTCCCTTGGCACTTCTCCGTTTTTCTTCACCTTCTTCTGCCGAACTAATCTCCTCATTCGGTTTCTATAGCTGGGGTGGAGGCTGAGAACAAGATCATGCGGAAGAACTTGGAGGAAATCAAGGGTATGTCCTTTTTTGTCCGACCTTGTAGTGTTTTCCATTTCCTTTTCTCCTTGGCTCGGCAAACATTCACTCCTCGGCTCTGTCGGGTCAACATACTATTTCAGCATCGCTTGAGGATAGTGTGCCCGTGCCTGATATGATGCTGCATTTTCTCGAACAAGCAGGGCAGCATCAAGCCGAGCTGAAGAAAAAAGATGATGAGCTCGCTCTCCTCTGGACTAAGGACAACGAGATTGCCAGGCTCAAGGCTGAGATGGAGAAGATGAAGGCCCAGCACCAAACCGAGCTCCAAAAGGTTGGCCAGAACTTCACAGAAGAGCACGAGCGCCTTACTCTCCAGATCTCCAAGGATCAGGACCTACTCAAAGAATCCTACATCCAGCTTAGGTCGGCAAACGCTGAGCTTGAGCAACTTCGCAAGAGACGCGATGACTGCATCAAGGAGTTGACCCGGATTCACAGCCACATTTCACGTAAATTCCTTTCCCTTATCCGACCTAATTCTCCGGGTTACTTCATATGTCTTTTCTTCAGCTTCTTCCTTTGCCTTGTTTCCGGGCCACTTTCCAGAGGGTACTCCTATTGTGAGCGCTGATGTTGCCAATTTCTGCCGAGAGAGGGGTACTCCCGTCGCTCTTGACGGTGAGAGCATTCCCTTAGACATGGAGGACCTATTGGTCAGCCTGTCATCTCGCGTGGAAATCATCAAGAATTACGGCAAGGATCTCCTCGACGTTTCCGTCCGAGTCTTCAACACGTTCTGGCTCGGTGAGAGCGCTCCGAAGAGAATCACACTTCTTGCTGAAAAGCTGTCAGATATTGAGACCCAGCTCGACCTCTGGAGGGAGTCCGCTGGGAGTGCCGCCGCTGATACTATCCTTCACCACATACTCACATGGTATGAGCAGATCGACCTCAGCCTCCTTACACGCCGGCGCACCAGATCCAGATGGACTGATGACCCGGAGTGGGTAGCTCGGCGCCAGGCTTGCACCTACAGCCTCGTCGAATATTCTCCTATCCATGACTGGGTTGAAGGACCGAGCTTCCTGGAATCCGCTGGAGATGAGAACGCTGAGAACGCTGAAGACGGGTCGGATGAGGACGAAGAAGGTGATGCCTCAGATATTGAAGACAGCGAAGACGACGCCGAACTTCCTCCTCCTGCTGCTCCTTAGGTCAAAAAACTTGAAAATTTATCAGATCCCCGGTATGCCGAGTGCAACTGTATGCTGTATATGTGATATTTTGCTACTAAGTTCTTATGCCGAGTTAACTTGGGTGTAGTCCCCGAGTTTCTTTTTCTTGTTCGTCCAATCTTTTGGCTCGGATCGTGTCTACCTTGATTCGGTTTTATGACTTACGAATCCGAGCTTCAAAAATCGTCTTAACAATACTAAGAAACTTTCAAACTTAGCTCAAAAAATAAAGCTGCATAATAACTTGAAAATAAATATAGGGTTAGTCCGAAAAACAAACGTTAGCTCGAATAAATTCGTTTCCTTATTCGCTTTTCATGTGCTACGCAATTCCAAACTTGTTCTCTTGCTTGCCATGAAGCCAATTCTTGTTGGACAGCAGCAAATCGAAGAGTTGGGTTTTTGGTGCTCACACATTACTAATCCGGGTTAAGTAGAACAACTTATTCCAGCTAACGTATGAGAGACAACAACAATAATTATTAAGGCAGTCCCCGAGTTACTGCTCGAGGCACTACTATTTTATTGATAAGCTCATTGCCGACGTACATACCGACATATGAGACGACTCGGATACATACACTTCTTAGCTAAGTGTAGAAGGGACGAAGTAGTGCTACATTCCACGGTCGCTTAGATTCCTCTCCGGACCTGTCCGCCTTGTTCTTTTCCTGTGGCTTTGCATCTATAAGATAGTAAGAATCATTGTGCAATGCTTTGCTCACAATGAATGGCCCTTCCCATGGGGGGGATAATTTGTGCATGCTAGTAGTACGTTGTACCAACTGGAGCACCAGATCGCCTTCCCGAAAGACTCGGGGGCACACTTTCCGGCTATGGTAGCGTCGGAGATTTTGCTGATATATGGCAGATCTGGATAGTGCCAGTTCTCTCGCTTCTTCCAGCAGATCAACATCATTTTGCCGGGCTTCTTGCACTTCGGCTTCTGTGTATTGGGTGACCCTAGGCGAATCATGCTCTATGTCGGCTGGTAATATAGCTTCTGCCCCATATACTAGAAAAAACGGCGTATAGCCTGTTGATCGACTCGGAGTTGTTCTTAAACTCCACAGTACCGCTGGTAGTTCTTCTATCCAGCACCCTACTGAT
Organism: Avena sativa; assembly: GCA_916181665.1. Classification (NCBI taxonomy): domain Eukaryota; kingdom Viridiplantae; phylum Streptophyta; class Magnoliopsida; order Poales; family Poaceae; genus Avena; species Avena sativa. The sequence continues at coordinate 623,435,579 of OV702289.1, forward strand.
CTTTGCAGCGGCTCAATGAGCCGGGGTTTTATCCCGGATAATACTAATCTGTTGGATCTTTCCACTTGTCCGTTCGATGCGGGGTGGGCTACCGAGGCTACGTCCAGCCGGATCTTCTTATCTCGGCAGAATCGCGCAAATGCTCCTTTAGCAAAATTTGTGCCATTATCAGTTATGATACTGGGAGGATAACCGTATCTCAAGATGATGTCTTTGAGAAATGTTACGGCCGTAGCTCCATCACATTTTCTTATAGGCTTCACTTCAATCCATTTTGTAAACTAATCCACCATGACCAAAATGTGTGTCATGTTTCCCCTCGCTGGTTTGAACGGGCCAACCATATCCAAGCACCATACGGCAAATGGCCACGTAATTGGTATGGTCTTGAGTTCCGACACTGGCATATGTATCTTAGTAGCATATCTTTGACAACCATTGCATTTTCTCACCAGATCTTCTGCTTGTTCTAAGGCACTTGGCTAGTAGAACCCATGCCGGAATGCTTTTGCCACCAAGGCTCTGGATGAAGCATGATTCCCGCATTCTCCTTGGTGTATATCTCGGAGGATGTCAAGCCCTTCTTCCGGGTCAACGCATCGCTGGAGGACATTGGTTACACTCTGTTTGTACAGCTCGAAATTGATAATTGTGTATGCTTTTGCTCTCCTCTGAGTTTGCCTGGCTAACACCTCCTCAGTGGGTAACGTTCCGTCTTTCAGGAATTGGAATATAGGCAGTGCCCAAGCTGGTATCGCTCGTGCAGGGAACACGTCCTCATCAATTTCCATCTGATCTACCGGCATAACTTCAGCCGGATCACGCTGAGAAGTCCCCGGGTCAAGCGAGGTAGTCCCCGGGTCTCGCGTACTACCTCCCGTGTCAATGTCCATGGGCTCAGCTCCAGATTCCATATCTTCCGGGACATAGATCGAGTCGGTTCCTGGGGACGGCCTGATAGATGGTTTTCTGAGGTGTTCCAATGCTACACCCGGTGGAATTGCCTGTCGGGTTGATCCGAGCTTCGATAGCATGTCGGCAGCCTCGTTTTCCACTCGGGGTACATGGTGAAATTCACACCCCTCAAAGTAACTAGATATCTTCTTCACATGAAACTTGTACAGTGCCATGTTTGGATCCAGGGCGTCCCACACTCCGGACACTTGCTGCACCACCAAATCCGAGTCGCCAAAGCATATTATCCGACGTATGCCAATCTATTTTGCCACTTTGAGCCCATGAACAAGAGCCTCGTACTCAGGGACATTGTTCGATGCCGCAAAATGGATCTGCAATACGTATTTTAGCTGGTCCTTCTTTGGCGAGGTAAGCACAACCCCGGCGCCTAATCCGGTTTTGGTTTTCGACCCGTCAAAGTGCATCCTCCGGTAGTTCGGATCTGGTGGCGGTGGTTCGTATTGTACCTCGGCCCAATCTACAAAAAAGTCCGCCACAGCCTGAGACTTGATTGCTTCTCTTCTGTCGTATTGGGGCGCATAAGGGGCTAGCTCAATTGCCCAGTTTGCAGTTCTGCCACTCGCATCCTTGTTACCCATTATCTCGGATATGGGAGCTTCGCATATCACTTTGATGGGGTGCTCCTCAAAGTAATGCTTTAACTTCTTTGCCGCCATATAGACACCATATGCCACCTTTTTGAAAGTGCGGGTAGTTCTGTTTTGAGGCAGACAATACCTCGCTCAAGTAATACACTGGCCTCTGCACCGACTTACCCTCTTCATTATGCTCTACTACAACCACTGCACTTATAACTCGGTTGGTTGCGGCTATGTAGAGCAACATTGGCTCCTTTGATAGTGGAGAGGCTAACACTGGTGCAGTGGCCAACATCTTTTTTAAGTGGGCAAAGGCTTCATCGGCCTGTGGTGTCCAAACGAACTTATCCGACTTTTTCATGAGTTGGTATAGAGGCAATGCCTTTTCTCCCAACCGACATACAAACCGACTCAACGATGCTAGGCACCCGGTGAACTTCTGGACATCGTTAAGGCATTTCGGCAGCTCCATTCATTCAATGGCCCGAATCTTAGTTGGATTAACTTCAATACCTCGGGCTAGAGACAAGAAATCCGAGTAATTTTCCAACCGGGACACCGAAGGTACATTTTTCCGGGTTAAGGCTCTCTTCACCACCCACAAGGATTTCTCCGCTGAATGGACGTGGGGAATTGAGCACTTATGTCATGACAGGCTCCCTCCTGCGGTCAAATATGTGTCGGTTTTTGTTGTATTTTTGACTCTGTTCTTCATGCTTTCTCTCAGCTATTCCTTCAGCAAACTCTTGAGGATGGTACGGATCCGACCCTTAAGTGGGCGCCGGACCGAGAAATCCCGGATGAGGAGGAGCCAGACCAGGAGATGTTTCTCCCTATGACCGACGCTACAAAACGACCCAGCAGTAATTTCTCTTCTCTTAGAGACTGGCCCGATGATGAGGATGACTCGGATGTCGACGTGATTGAACCTGTTGAGGCTGTCCCTCTTTCTTTTGCCTTTCCAGCGTCAGCTAACCCCGGTGGACATATCCACGAGGATCCTCCGCTTGCTACGGGCGAGCCGATTCTGGTGGCGTCAAATAAGAGGCGCGGAGCCGCACCAAGTTCCTCCTCCGAACATTCTCATCCCACAAAAAGGCGAAAGAAGGCCGGAGACAAGACTGCCTCCAAGCCGGCCGTCAACATGATCAAGCAGGAGGCGATGACCACCGCTTTAGGAGGCACCGTCACTTTCGATGGCACCGTCGCTCTTATTGGCCTGGCCATCGCCATCACGTGCTCTCCCAGCTCCATCACTTCCACGCCTAGCGACCGGCCACCAAGTCAGCCCAGGATGCCATGCCCTCACACACCCTTGCTTGGACGCCACACTAGGCACATGCCCTCACTCTCCCGGTTTGTCCACCCCTCCCCACGACATCGTTGGAGGCAGGGGAACCTGCCATCAACCTGAACCGCACTCCAGCGACTGCAGACGCAACCCTGATGGCACCGAAGAAGCGGCGGTCCATCTCCACCACGAACATGTCGACACCAGTCAACCTGTTCGGCGAACTGCCCGACAAGCCTCCGACCGCTGATGACACGGTATGTCCACGACATTTGTTTGCCATTGCCAGTATACTACACCCGCCTCTATATGATGGACAAATTGTGATGAGGGTTTAACTCATCAATGCCCATGGTTATGGACTTGGATTTTGGAGAAGGAGGGAGCGCTGGAGACATCTATCAGCTAGCAAACAAGCACATAGGGGACTCAAAGATATACCCAGGTTCAGGCCTCGTAGAGGTCCCTACTCCTACTTGTCTGCTCATGGAATTATCGAAGGAATCGAAGATTACAATGGTGCGCATATGCAATCTGGCGAGGGTTGTGGAAACTAGGGTTGCGTGTGTCCTCCTAGCTGCCATTGTCCTCCGACGGATATGGTAGCGGATATGGTATCCGATGGATATGGATAATCTGACATTTTATGTGGATTATCCGGGGTATTTAAATAGGATAATCCGATAAATTTAACACAACTCCAATATCTAGACAATCTAGTTAGTGTATTGGCTCGCTTTGCATGCTATGTATACCAATCTTTCACTTTTATACTACTATTATCACTAGTGTTGCACACTTTCTTGTTATTTCTTTTGCATAAATTAAATAAATTTTTATTTTTCTACGTGTATTTGTTCGATTATCCTCTTCCGATCCGAGTCCGCTCCGAATCTGCTCCATATCCGCGGATATAATCTGCATTCGAATCCGCATCCAGCTATTATCCGCTCCGATCCGAATCCGCCAAAAAAATATGGTAAAGGATATGGTAATAGCAATATCCGATCCGATCCGATCTGTTTACATGCCTACCAACGACGGTGAGGACACCATGCATGACATGAACAACAAGGGTGGTGACGGCTATGCCGATGACAGCGAGACCTAGCAAGAGAACCAGCAAGACACTCAACAAGATGCCTACAACATTGCGGACGAGTCATTGTTTGGAAACAATGGCACTTCCATGGGCGAGGGGGTCATGACCGCGTCGTTGGCTGCTTCACTTGCAGCGTCACTTGTCGACACCAAGAAGTTGAGCCAATGAACCTCGAGCTACACCACTAACGAGGACAAGATCCTATGCAAGGCGTGGATGGAGTGTCGTTGGATTGAAGACATGTACGCCGAGAGGGGGTCCTCGAGGCGTGTGGAGAAAGGGGTGTGAGATGGTGGTTTTCCGGGACGGTGATCACACAAGCTTTACCCAGGTGCGAATCCGCCGGCTTTGGACAGATCCTACTCCTGCTAGCAATCCAGTAATACGATAGAGCTAGAAGTACAGATTACAGGAGAGGTTCGCTTATGCAAGTTGATATTATAGATTGTGGGTGACTTATGACTGCAAGTGCACAGATTGTTTGTAGCTAGTTTCGAAATAAAGATATCGATCCCACAGGGAGAAGGAGTCTGAAGTCTAATAACTCTTGAATTAAATACTATAATAGAAATGCTAAATAAAGTTCTAAGTAACAAGATAAAATGCGAGTATTGTGTAAAAAGGTGTTTTTAGGGTTTTTGGTGTAAGCAATCTGGCAAGGGTTGTGGAAACTAGGGTTGCGTGTGTCCTCCTCGCCGCCCCCTCCTAGCCTTTATATGGGTATGCTAGGTCTCGGGTAGCAGGTCAAGTCGGTTACAAGTTAGGGTTTTCCCCTTCAAACTTTCTATCTTTAGCTTCTTCTTGTTCTTCAAGCAATCGTGAGTCCGTAGGTTACTCGAGTCCTTCACTTGGGCCTTGGCGACACCGTGGGCCTTTACGTATTTAGGCCGTATATACCAAGCTCGAGTACCTGTAGGGTATACCCATGTCAGTAGCCTCCGAGTGTCCAGTGGAATCGCAGATTCGACTGGGGACTTTTTTGAAGTCTTTCGAGTGCATGAATGAGTATATTTCGACTGCTTTGTTTGTGTCATAGGGATTGTTGATGTGCATTCCTGATTTAACCAAGGTATCGGTATCAGTTAACCACCTTAGGGTGAAACAACGCAATCTACTCGAACTCGAGTCCCCGGACTCGAATCCGGAAAACTACTGGTGTAATTCGACTTAAGCCGCGGAGGTCTTACAGGAGTCGAATTCCAGTTATATGGGTGTGAGCACTCGACGCGTCCGTCAAGGCATGTTCATCGTACCTGTAGGTACGGATACATTTCTGCTAGTGTGTAGCTAATGCGTTGCCATGCCTTATTCAGGTCTTACCTTCACGCTGTAAGCGTGGCATCCGAATTTTATCATTGCGGAGACGATTCGGGTGACCCAGGAGACACAGTCTCTTTGTAGGGAAAAATTATGAGGCGGTGTCGCCATGAGTTTCGAGTGTGGACATTATCAACACACAGTTTTTTATATAAATAATCATAGGGTGTGTGACCAGCGCTCCCTATGGGAGTAGCCCCCGAGTGCCTGGTTGAGTCGAAGACTCAGGCAGGGACTGAAGAATCTTTTTGCGACTGTTGTCGTCTTTTGTTTGCCTATTTCCGTCGAATTTGTTTCCGACACTCCCTATGGGAGTAACCCATGTCCATAGTCAAGCCATGCTTCGAGTGTTGGGTTTGCTTTGATCATCCATGTTCCTAAAAAAGAAGAAGAAAGAAAAATCGTAGGGTGCGTGACCAGCGCTCCCTATGGGAGTAGCCCCCGAGTGCTTGGTGGAGTCGAAGACTTGAGCAAGGACTAAAGTAGTCGAAGGCTTCTGCTGCGTAGCTTTGATGACGTTAGTGCTGATGATTTCATGACCTCAGTTGCCCGTGTGAGCGAGTTTGACGGGACGTGACGAGTAGTGGGTCCTACTCTCTGACTTTGATTTGACTGGGCGTGCGTAATCTTTATTTTAACTGCGCCTCTTCGATTTCCACGCGTAACCGGAGCAGTGGAGGGACGGTTCGCGTTTCCACTCCTCCATGTGTCTAGCACGATGTTTACCACATGTCCAGTAGGGTTTTTCTGAGCCGTTGGATTGCATCTTCCAGGGGTTAAGTAGTGGTGTTGCGACGGTAATTTCTCATCTGCTCTCATTCATCCTTTGCTTCCATCGCCATTGCCGCTACTCCTCTGATTTCTCCGCGCTTGTTTCTTCCACGACGCTAGACCAACTCCGCTCGTTTCCAAGCTACTTCCTTCGGTCGCATCGCCGCCGCGCAATGGGGAAGAAGAAAGGAGGTGCTGCGGCCGATTCCGCGGCTACCGCTGCTGCGGCGAAGAAGAAAGGCGGCTCCGCCGCTGCGGGCACCAGCACTGCTGCCGGCAGGAAAAAGAAGGGCACGGGCACCCGCGTCACGAATGGCGCGTGGCGTCCCTCCATCATCAAGTCATCGGATCTCCGTCTTCTTCGCCAAGACGGAGTGCTGTCTGACGCAGTCGCCGACACACACGTCCTCGGCGGTGAGACAATTCCTTCTCCTCCCGCTGGTTTTCGAGTGATGGCTTTGGCATTCATCATTCGTGGTCTCTCCTTGCCCCTTCACCCCTTTTTAGTGGCCTCCTTTGTTTCTACGGGCTTCAGCTCCATCAGCTTACCCCGAACTCGATCCTCCACATCTCTTGCTTCATCACCCTCTATGAGTGCTGGCTCGGAATCGAGCCGCACTTCGGCCTCTTCAAGCGCCTCTTCAAGTTGAAGCGCCAATCTACATCTGGCTCTTTAGTCTATGATGTAGGTGGTTGCGGAATTCACGTTGACCCATCCACCACCTATTTCGACATCAAGCTCACAGCGTTCGTCCAAGGGTGGAGGGACAAGTGGTTCTACGTCCGTGATGAGAAGGTTGGCGACGAGCACTTCGGACTCGCACTGTTCGATCCTGCGACGCCGTGCAAGAGGAGGCGCTCCTGGAAAAGTGTAGTCATGCCTAGCGAATCCGCGGAGACGGATGTGCTGTACGAGCGTGTCTGCGACCTCGAGAGTCGCCTCGGCAAAGAGGAGGGAGGCTGCGCCCTCATTCGCACGTGGCTGCGTCGTTGCGTCCAGCCCCCGCAGGCCAGAGTCCACCTCATGTTTTAGTGGACTGGCGCTGACGATCCCACTCGCGTGTCTGCCGATGGCATGTCCGCGAGTGAGGTGGACAAAAGGGTTCGACTGGTCACCAAGTACACCGTCAAAGATGTGCTCCCCAGTGAGCCAGTTGTTCCTCCGTTTGATGCTACTAACCCTCCTCCTGAGGTATAGTTGTGCTACGCAGTAGCTTAGTTTGTCGATTGCTTCTCTGCTGTTTATTTACTTTTTACTGAATTTGTTGTCTATATCCAGGATTGGGCGGTGTCGCCTTGTATGCCCCCTCTTCCTGATGGGATTATCCCTCGCGAAGCCTTAGAAGAGGACGAGTCAGAGTCGACCGTCCCATCTGATGCGGAGGAGGAAGCCCCCGAGTCCGGTAGTCCGGATACTCACAAGCGTTCGTGCAGCGAGGATTCCGATGCGTCGTCTCCTTCGACTCCAGAAGGTGCGGGTGTAGGTGCGGAGTCGCCGATTCATGCCATTCTTGTGAGCGCCGTGGCACCATCCTCTCGCAAGAAGATGCGATTGCCCAAGGAGTCCTCGTCAGAGTCGGGGGAGACCACTTTTGACTTTGACAAGTTTGATTGGTAAGTTTTCTAGTTTACTTGTTCTTCTCTGTTTTTCCCTTGTCGGCTCGTCTCTGGGTTTGCCATTTCTTGATGTGGATTTTGTCTTGCAGTCAAGAGGCGTCGTCATCTTCTAGCGACGTCCAATTTTTGAAAGAATCAGGAGTCGCGACCTCAAAGGCCAAGAAAGAGGTTGAGCGTGCTCCTTCCCCTCCATTGGCGGCCCACTCCGGGCACAACTCTTCCCGTTCTCCTCATGCAGGGGAGTATCGAATGGTTGCCCGGATGACTGCGCTCCAAACGATTTCGGAGTCTTTGGAGGATCACGTAAGTGTAGGCTTTTTCTTCTTTTTGATGTTGCAGCCGATGGCTTCTGCTGATCCTTTGTTATGCGACAGCTCCTTGTGAAGGAGGCCGCGCACTTGGCAGAGCAAGTTCTCGCGATGGGCCGCCAGCATGCAATGCTGGAGACGCGTCATCGCGTGGTCGAAAGTAAGTGTTTTGTCACTTCCTCTTCTTTTCCTTTTTATATTGTCGACTGATAGTCAATCCCTTTTGTTTTGTAGCTGAACATAACGCCCTCCTGCGCAACGCTGCCACCATGGAGAAAACCCACGCCGCGGCTGTGAAGGGTCGCGATGAGGCAATCACGGCGCGTGACGAGGCGCGAAGAGGATCTGCGTGCCTCCTTCGCAGCCAGGGAGAAGTTGTTCGAAGAACAGCTTTTTTCGATTGCCAAGGCCCTCTCAGGTACTTTGCTTTGGATATTGTTATCCTTCTCTGCTCGACTTTTTGCCGTTGGCGCTGATGCTTTGTCCATGTGTGGATTTATGTACAGATGCTGGTGATTTGAGCTTCGGCCCGCAGGCCCTTCGTCGCGATGATGCTCTGGCGGGTGCACTGTCGGCAGTCGAAGACCGCAGCGCCGCCGTTTAGGATACGCTCTCCAAGGCCAAGGGTGTTCTCAGTCGTCTTCGGGAGGAGCTGATGCCCAAGGCTGAGCTAATCGAGAACGTGGGCGAGCTGGTGGAGTCACTCGCCGGGGGTGTTCCTTCCAGCTTCAAGAACTCACTCCGTGCGGCTGGCGTGTCCATGTCACTTGCCATGGTGTAGGCCCATGGAGTCGAGATTGATCCTGCCGCGGTGTTGAAGGCGATGCCTGTTAGCGCGGATGGCCAGCAGGTAGTATTTGCTCCTTTCGCGACTGCCTATGGTAAATATGGGCCACAGCTGATAAACACGGTTGCGAAGTATTCTGAGGAGCTGCAACGCGCCAAGAAGGCGGCAAAGGCTACGACATCAGGGGCTGGCGGAAAGTCAATGGCATCTGACACTGCCACGGACTCGATGAAGCCCCCGAAGCCATCGAAGTTGAAGAAGCCAATCGCTCCTTAGTGACTTTGTAATAGTTAACTAGTTTATGTCCTCTGCTAAGAACATGCCTGCTAGCGAGTGTATCTACTGATACTTTTGCTGGTCTTGAATGCACTTGAATATTTTGTCTTTGTGTTGATTTGGTCGTCTTATTTGTTTCTATCTTGGCTTGTGGTAGGGTACATCAAGTGATCCTTTGAGGGAAACTCAGGACTCGCCGCCTCTTGATGATACTTTGGCACTGCCGTGCTCTAGGGTAGATGAGTTGTCGCTGCTTTCGCGACTGCGTGACCGTGTGAAGCAGCTGGAGCGTGAGTTGCCCGTGCTCCACGGAAATGCGGATGTATGAAAGTCGAAGGCGGAGAAAACCGCCGCCCGAGAGCAGTATCTGCTTAGCGAGGTGGCACAGCTGGGCGACCAATTCAAGTGTTAGTTTGCTTTCTCTTATATTTTCCTTGTAGTCACTCGCGATGGTGCGTTGTACTTATGCTGTTGTTGCTGCTTCGTGTAGTTGTGAGCGCGCGTCATCCGCAGGATGAGAAGGATTGCCATTCGTATGCATGATCTCACCTAGGAGCAACTTCAAGAGAGTGGATACTTCTGGGTAGATCATGATCATGCGATTGCGCTGGCGACCCTGCAGGATCGTGCGTCGCGAGTGCTGCACTTCCTGAAGAAGTCGCAGTCATGCTTGAAGAATATTTATCGGACGATGTTTCGCTGGATGTTACTCCATCGAACTTGCTGGCCCTCCTTGCCAAGTTTCAAGACCTGACCGCGGTTCGTGAGTGCGTGAGGCAATAGTTGGTGGCTGGTGCGAAGGCCGCTCTATCGCTGGTGCGACTGCATAGGCCTGACGTAGATGTTGCAGCAATTGCGGCTGGGCCGCCTATGCCACCAGCAGGTTCTGCCTGGAATATGGTGCCGCACTACCACGCTGTGGATCGCCCAGCAGAAGAGATCGTCGACTTCTTTGAGGAACAAACCAACGTTCTCTTGCTGCAGTAGTAGCTTAGTTTGTATCCTTCACATAAGTGTACCCGTGTTGTAAAGTTCGTATAGATGTTGTATATAATTTATTGTCGAATATGTATAAAGAGCTTTGTGAGCATGAAGTGCGTTGCACTATGCGAGTCCTTTTCGTTAGCCTGGCCATGCTCTTATCTCAGTCCCATGTCAATCTGTTAGGTGCGTTGCAACTAGGTTGATGTTGTGTCAAGGGTTTCGATTGATGTGCCAGCTACTCAGGATATCGCGTTTTTTGGTTCGTAGAACAGATGTATATAGGGTGGCATAGCCCCCGAGTCGATAAGTTGCGGAAAAATAAAGGAAGATACAGAGTTTTGGGGCACTTAGCTTTATTTATTTGTGAGACAGTACGAGGTACAATGTGTGGCTAAGTAGCCTTGGCTGAGTGCCTTATTTGCGATGCAAAAGTAAAACGACTAAGGGTAGAAGCGTCCAGCTGTGCGACATTCCAAGGGTTGGAGTATGCGACTCCTATCTCTAAATCTTGAAGGCGATAGGTGCCACCTGGGATTACTTCTGTAATCACGTATGGTCCTTCCCAGGGGGACTCGAGCTTGAGATGTCCTTGCTGCTTCAGTCGCAGGACCAGGTCGCCTTCGACGAAGGATCTGGGGCTTAACCTCCTACTGTGGTAGTTGCGCAGGTTCTGCTGGTAGATCGTTGATCTTTCCGCGGCGGTTTCTCTTGCTTCGTCAAGGAGGTCGACGGAGTCTTCGAGTGCGAGGGATGACTCTTGTTCGCTGTAAGCGACCACGCGCAGCGCCTTGTACCGTACCTCGGCGTGTAGCACTGCCTCGGCTCCGTGCATCATAAAGAATGGCGTGTAGCCCGTGGCACTGTTTGGAGTTGTGCGTAGGCTCTAGAGTACAGATTGCAGTTCATCTGGCCAGCAACCCGCGGCTTGTTTGAGTGGCCGGAGGAGTCGCTTCTTGATGCCGCCGCAGACGAGCCCGTTTGCTTTTTCCACCTGACCGTTGGTCTGTGGATGTGCTACAGAGGCGTAGCTGATGTTGATCCCCAGATTCTCGCAGAATTCTTGGAACTCCTTGGATGTGAAGTTCGTCCCATTGTCGGTGATGATGCTATGCGGTACTCTGAAATGGTAAACGATGGATTCGAAGAACTTAACTGCGCTGTGTCCTGATTGGTTGGTCATTGGCATGGCCTCAATCCACTTGGTGAATTTGTCGACTGCGACCAAGAGGTAGACGTAGCCTCCTCGTGAGGACCTTGGGAGTTTGCCAACCATGTCGAGTCCCCATTGCGCAAAGGGCCAGTCCAATGGAATTGGCCGGAGCTCTGCGCCCGGTGCGTGCGGCTTGTCCGCGAATCGTTGGCAAGCGTTGCATTTCTGGACGATGTCCTTGGCATCGCGCATGGCCGTAGGCCAATAGAATCCAGCTCGTAGAGCTTTGGTGACGAGGGCGCGTCTGCCGGCGTGGTGCCCGCAGGTCCCCTCATGGATGTCCAGGAGAACAGCTCTTCCATCGGCCATGGAGACGCATCATTGGAGTACTCCTGTGATGCTGCGTTTGTACAGTTCGCCGTTGATAATAGCGAATGCCTTGGATTGCCACGCGATGTGCCGTGCATCAGTCGGATCATCTGGTAGCCTTTTGCTGAGGAGGTACGTGATGTACGGTTGTGTCCAGGATTGCTCAATCATCATGACGCTCATTGGTCCCTCGAGTCCTGTGTCTAGCTCCAAGTCATCGAGTGCCATTGACTCATTGGGCGGCATAGCCCCCGAGTCTGTTCTGCGCTAGTTTTCTTCTCTGCGGCCTTCGGATTGATGGAGCGTTCGCAGATGCGCTCGAGAAATACCCCAGGTGGTATGGGGGCGCAGGTAGATCCTATGTTGGCGAGTGCGTCCGCCTCTTCGTTGCTTTCGCGACCTACGTGCCGCAGCTCGCAACCGTCAAAGTCTCCTTCGAGTGTGTCGTAGAGGTCGCGGTACGCGATCATGTTGTCATTTAGTGCGTTGCACTTATGCATTGTTTGGTTGACGACCAACTTGGAGTCGCCGTATATGATGAGCCTCTTGGCGCCGCAGGCTTTTGCCATCCTCATCCCATGCAACATGGCCTCGTATTCAGCTTTGTTGTTGGAGGCTGTGAACTGCATTCGCCGGCTATACTTCAACTTGTCCCCTTGAGGTGATGTCAGTATGACACCTGCGCCTGCTCCGTCTTTCCACGTGGACCCATCGAAGTGCATTGTCCAGAAGTAGGACATATCTGGTTTGTCCGGGAGCTGGTTCTCCATCCAGTGCACGAGGAAGTCAGGGAGAACTTACGACTTGATTGCGTCGCGCTTTTCGTATGTGATGTCTCGTGGAGACAATTCTATTCGCCAAAGCGCGACTCGTCCCGTGGCATCGGGGTTATTGAGGATGTGCCCCAACGGGGCGTCGTTGACCACCACGATTGGGTGTTCCTGGAAGTAATGGCGTAGTCGCCGGACAGTCATGAAGACACCGTACGCCTGCTTCTGGTAGTGCGGGTACCACTGTTTTGTTGGCATGAGGACCTCGCTGAGGTAGTATACTGGGCGTTGTACCCCGTGGACTTTGTTTTCCTCAGCTCGCTCGACGATGAGCACTATGCTGACCACCTGGTTGGTGGCGGAGATATATAGCAACAGTGGCTCCCTTTCCCGTGGGGTCACTAGTACTGGCGAGGTGGATAGAAGGCGCTTGAGGTCTTCGAATGCTTCCTACGCTTCGTTGGTCCACTCGAATTTTTCAGCTTTGCGGAGGAGTTGGTAGAAGGGCAGCGCCTTTTCACCCATCCGACTGATGAATCGACTGAGGGCCGCGACTCGCCCAGCCAGCTGCTGAACACCCCTTATGTTTTTCGGCTTCTCCATGGATAGTATGGCTTTTATTTTCTCCGGGTTTGCCTCGATTCCCCTCGCGGAGATGAGGTACCCGAGTAGTTGCCCAGATGGTACGCAAAGGCGCATTTGTCCAGATTGAGCTTGATCCGGTAGCGGTCGAGGTTGGCGAAGGTTTCGCGCAAATCGTCGATTAGCGAGGCTTCTTCCTTGGTCTTGATTACTATGTCATTGACATAGACTTGAATATTGCGACCCAATTGTTCCTTGAGGCAAGCCTGCATGCACCGCTGGTAGGTGGCTCCCGCGTTCTTTAGCCCGAAGGGCATTGTGTTGTACCAGAACACACCAAAGGGCGTTGTAAACGCTGTTTTCTCTTGGTCTTCCTCCTTCATTCAAATCTGATTATAGCCTGAGTAGGCGTCGAGGAAGCAGAGGCGCTCGCATCCCGCGGTGGAGTCGATGATCTGGTCGATGCGTGGCAACGGGAAGTGATCTTTTGGGGAGTGCTAATTCAGAGAGGTGAAGTCCACGCACATCCGCAGGATATCCGTGTCCTTTTTTGGTACCAGCACCGTGTTGGCGAGCCAAGTGCTTTCCTTGATCTCGCGTATGAACTTGGCGTCGAGGAGTCTGTTGATCTCCATTCCGACTACCTGCGCTTGTGGCTCGGACAATCGCCGAATTGTTTGCTTGACTGGCCTTGCGTCAGGGTTGACGTTGAGTGCGTGCTCGGTGAATTCCCTGGGAACTCCTGGCATGTCCGCAGGACACCAGGCGAAAATTTCCCAGTGCTCACGGAGGAATTCGACGAGCACGAGTTCCTACGCGGGACTCAAGTTATTGGCGATGAGGGCTGTCTTGGCGGGATCCGATGGGTGGATCTGCACTTTCTTTGTGTGCACCGATGACGAGGTTTAATCTCGTCAATGCCCATTGTTATGGACTTGGGGTTTTGGAGAAGATGGGGATGCTGGAGATCGTGGCACGGTTAACAGACAAGCAACCAGGGGACACGAGATTTACCTAGGTTCAGGCCCCCGGAGGGAAAACCCTACTCCTGCTTGTCTGCTCTTTTATTACGGCGGAACCGAAGGTTACAGGGTGCGCAGATTCGATCTGGCGTGGATGCGTGAAAGTATGAGTCGAGTTGTTGCCCTAGGACGTGCCCTCCTTCCCTTTATATAGACTTAGGCAGGTTCCGGGCGTAGTCCTCGTCGGTTACAAGTTGTATTCAAACTCTAATCTTGCTCTCCAAGGATCTGAAGGCGTCATGGGCCTTGGCCACCCGGAAATCTTCATGGGCCAGCGTATATCTGCCGTGGGCCTTCCTTGGGCTAGACTAGGTATGCTGAAGTTACGTACCCGTAGGGTATAACCATGTCAGTAGCCCCCGAGTGATCAGTCGAATCGTAGATTCGGCTGAGGACTCTTCCATCCTTCGGGAGCAGCTATGTATTAATAGTATATGTGTGTAGGGATTGTTGATGCGTGTGCCTGACTCACCCGACGGATCAGGGTCAGTTGACTGTCTTAGGACGAAACAACACGATCTTCTTCAGGTTTGGGTCCCTCAACCCGGACCTGGAACATATGCTGGCGTAATTCAACTCAGGCCGCGGAGGACTTACAGGAGTGGAATTCCAGTGATTTTAATTGGTGTACCCAACGCGTCCGTCGGGATTTTTCATCGTACCTGCTGGTAAGGATTCATACTAGCAGAGCGCAGTCAGGTGCGTTGCCAGGCCATCAGATGATATCTGTAGGTCTTATCTTTGCGTCGCAGACGCAGCATCCGAATGTTTGTCACCGCGGAGGTGTTTCGGGTGGCCAAGGAGGATGTTACTCACTTAGCATTAATTGGGGCAGAGTTGCCGAAAAGTTTTGCGTGCTGATCCGAAAGATCGCAGTCGAAGATGTCATAGGGTGCGCGACCAGCGCTCCCTATGGGAGTAGCCCCCAAGTGTCTGTTCGAGTCGTAGACTCGAACGGAGACTTTTAGTTCAAGCATTGTTCCAATCATAAGTCCGCAGGACTCGAAAATTTTCGGATGCTGAAATCCATCCTCCCTATGGGAGTAGCCCCCGAGTCCGTAGTGGAGTCGTAGACTCGATGTAGGACTCAGAGAAGTAATTTGTCTTCATTTGTCTGTCGGGTGCGCGGCCAGCGCTCCTGATAGGAGTAGCCCCCAAGTATTTAGTCGAATCGTAGATTCGAGTGAGTACTTTTAGCTGTGGAGCCGAAGTGGTGCTAGTATAGCTTTTGATGACGTCAGTGCTTACGATCGATGACCTCAAGCGTCTGCTACGCCAGAGATGACTTGACGGGACGAAGCGTGGGTCCCACTTGCTGACTTTGAATTGACCGGTCACGCGTGGCGTGGAGATGATTACGGCGTCTCCTCGATTTCCGCACGTAGTGGATGGCGTGGTAACTACGGTTCGTGTTGGTGCTGACACGTGTACGGCCAGATCTACCGTTGGTGTTAGGTCTTCTTGATGGACGGCCAGCGTGCGTCGTCTTCGCTGTTATAATCCCTGGTGAAATCGTGGTTTGTTTTTCACCGCAGCAGTTCTTGTGTTTCACCGCCTCCTTGCGCTCGAGCGATTCTTGCTTCGCGCTGAGAGTTTCCTCCATATTTCCTCTGTCTTTCTTCATTGGCAACGCCACCACCGCCGTAGCGCCATGGGGAAAAAGAAATCCTCATCTGCAATTGGGACCAGCGCCGCCGGAGGCAAGAAGGGCACCGCCACTGCTCGCGTCACCGACGGTGGCTGGCGGCGATCAGAAACGCGGGAGAGAGATCTCCGCAAACTACGCGAGCGGAGCCTGATCCCGCAAGACACGACAGCCGTGATACTCCCTGGCAATGAGGTAATCCCCCGTCCCCCATCTGGGTATCGGGTTATGTTTGTTGCCTTCATGATTCGCAGGTTTTCTTTTCCGGTCCATGACTTCCTTCGTGGACTGCTCTTTTTCTATGGGGTTCAACTCCATCATCTGTCTCCCAATTCCCTTCTTCACATTGCGTGTTTTATTACACTTTGCGAGTGTTGGCTCGGCATTGAGCCGCACTTTGGCCTCTTTCGGAAGCTGTACTCCATGAAGAGGCAGTCTGGTTCGGATGGTGTGTATCCCATTGGGGGTTTCATCATCTCCCTTAGTCCCAATGTGCAATTCTTTTCCTTTTCCATGTCCGAATCTGTCCAGTACTGGCGGAGGAAATGGTTTTACATCCGTGACTCCGTACTGCCTGGGCAAGATTTTGGTCTCGTTCCTTTTGACCCCTCCCAGTTGATTGAGAAGAAAAGATCCTGGAAAAACCAAATCTTGGATGGTGAGGTGGCGGAGGTAGAGGCCCTGTATCGTCGGGTGGAGGAGCTCTAATTGATTCCTGAGAAGGAGGTGAACGGTGTCGACATCATCCGGACGCTTCTTGAGCGTCGGGTGCAGCCCCTTCAAGCGAGGGCGCATCCGATGTTTCTTTACTCTGGGCGCCGTGATCCGACGAGGGTTTCGAGTGAGAAAATCTCTGAGGCGGAACTTGACAAGGATCTTCGCGCGCTGTTGAAGTTCAAGGTCGACGAAAAAATCCCGGGGAAGTCGCTGACTCCTCCCTTTTCTTCGACGTTGGTCGTACCGAAGGTGTAGATTTGCGCACGTAGTGCTTCCCTTTTGTTTTTGTTGGGTGTTTATTTGTGTCCCTTGTTTGCGAACAAAGTTTCTTCTCATCTTGTAGAGCTTCAAAGTGCCGGGCATGGCACCACCATTGCCCGAAAGGTATCCGAATGCCCCGGATAATGAAGTGGTGGATTCCGTGTCCGAGCTACCGTCAGTGCGATCTCCAGCGGAGGATGCCGATGAATCGAGCGAGGACCATTCGCGCAAGCGATCACGGAGCTAGAGCGAGTCTTCGGATGCTTCAACTCCTCCGACTCCCAGAAATCCTCTGGGCCTTGAGCGTCATGATGATGTTCATGGGGGTTCTTCCTCTCCCTTTCCTGCCATTCCTGTGCGGGCTGTTGCTCCGCACCCGCCAGCAAAGCGGAAGAAGGAAGCGAAAAAGGAGGAGAAGAAGGAAGAAAAGAAGGAGGAGAAGAGGGCCCGAAGGGCTTCTCCTATATTTGAACTGAGCGCGTTGGGCTCGTAAGTTTTCTTGTTGCCACTGTTGTCCTTTTCTTTTTATGATGTTTGCACCTGTGCTGATTGGCTTCATATGCAGGCAATCCTCCGACGGCTCCAGTGATGGTGCGGGGGAGATGATGGGGGAGTTGAACATTGCATCGCCTCCTCCTCAGATGGTGGCGACTTCGGGTGATGCTACGCCAGTTCCTCCTGTGCAGGAGAGGCTGGTGGTTGCGCCTCAGAATTTCGCAGGCGGGCCTGTGGGTTCGCCTTCGGAGCACGTAAGTTTTCCTGCTTGATGTTACGGGGGGAGCCCCCGAGTGTCTTCGTATGCTGATGTTGTTTATGCTTCTTTGTATTGGGCGTAGCCCCCAAGTCCTGCTCTTACTACTATTGCCTGTTTCTGCAGCCTTTTGTCCAAGAGGCCAAGCGGCTGGTGGAGGAACGCCTGACGCTAGAGGCGAAACTGCGGCAGCTTCAAGGTATTCGTCTGCCTTGTAGTACCTCTCTTGCTTATCCTGGTCCTGTTCTTTGATGCTTGCTGGTTGTAAATGCAGAGGAGCATAACGACTCTCTCCGTGAGGTCGATGCTCTGAAGAAGAGCCTTGGCCAATCAGAGCAGAAGGCCGAAGCTGCCGTTGGTGCGAGAGAGCGCCTTGAGCTGGAGCTGACGAAGGCAGCCGAAGCGAAAGAGCGTCTCCAGCAGCAGGCCGCAGATCGTGAGGAGCAGCTGGCCACCGTTGCGGCTGCTCGTGAAAAAGGGGTGGCGGAGAAGCTCATGGCTGCTGCCAAGGCTATTTCGGGTGAGCGCTAGCTTTTGTACTTGCTTCTTTTTCTGCAGATCTTCTTCTATGTTGCCTTTCTTCATGTTTTCTTCTTTTTTGTCTCAGATGCCGCAGGCATCGAGTTTGACCATGGTGCTCTAGAGCACGGGAGTGCTCTAGATGATGCCACTGTAGCGGTCGAAGACCGCTGCAGCACCATCGTCAACTCCCTTGCCAAGGCGAAAGAGGTCCTTGGTCGCTTCTACCAGGAGCTCTTCCCGAAGGGCGCACCCCTTGAAGACGTGGGTGCCCTGGCAGAGGCTCTGTCAGCCGAACCGCCTGCAGCATACAAGCGCAAGCAGAAGGGCATCGACGCGTCCGTCAGGCTGGCGATGGCCATGGCTGCTGGGGTGGAGCTGGACCTGCCCCAGATTACTTCTCGGATGCCGACGGCTGCAGATGGATCCGAGGTAGCATTCGCCGCCTACTCCGCTCGCTGCAGACGATATGGGCCCAAGCTCATTGACTTGCTGTCTGAGTACGCATTGCGGCAGCAGGGTGAGGCCAAAGCTAGGCAGTCTGGTTCTGAGGCGACTCAGTGCCCTCCGCCTTAGGCGTAGTAGACGTAGGGTAGCTTGTAGTCTATTTTTGTTGTGAATATCTTTTGTAGTACCATCCTTGTGCCACGTAGTGGCCTTATATAATTTAATGAATTCCTCCGAGTTGTGCTCTATCCTTGGCTGAATGTCTGTGTGCCTTCTTTTTTCTGCTGCTATAGGTTCCTTCGGGTGCTGACCCGGTTGACACTTCATCCGAAAGGCCCTTGCGAGTATCATTGGATGATTCCTCGCAGCTCGCGTTTCTTCGAGATCGCGTGCGCAGCTTGGAGAGAGATTTGCTTGGGTTACGCGGTCGCGTTGACGTTTGGAAATCCAAAGCAGACCGTGGTGCAGCCAGAGAGGAGTATTTGATGGCAGAGCTGGGTCGGCTGTCCGAGCAGTTGCAATGTAAGTTGATCCTCCTTTCGGGCTGTAGCTCAGTTCTTCGGGTGAGCCTGCTGGCCTTACTCTTGTTTTTGTACGGTTGTCGCAGGTGCGAATCTTGCTCCGAGGGAAGAAAAGGAGCGTATTGCTGTTCGAGTTAATTGCCTGACTCAACAGGACATGGAGGCCGGTGGCTTCTTCTGGATGGATCGTGATCGCGCCATAGTTCTGGCGACGGTGCAGGATCGTGTCTACCAGGTTTCACGGGTGCTCCGCCAGGTGCAGACATCGCTTTCCTCGGTACTGCATGTCATGTTTCCGTTGGATGCCGTGCCAACGACCCTTGCAGGTCTTCTGACGAAGTTTCGGAGTGCCAGCAATGTCAAGGAGCTGGTGCGGCAGCAGCTCATCGCAGGGGTGAAGGTTGCCTTGTCTCTTGTGAGGGTGCACCGCCCTGATGTAGATTTGGCTGCTGTGGCAACTGGGCCACCTCCTCGACCAGATGGTGGCGAGTGGAACATGCGTCCGCATTACGCGGCTGTAAGGCAGTATGCCGAACAGATTGTAGATTTGTTTGAGCAGCGTGCTCAGGTTATTCTTCAGAATAGGTAGGACCTGAAAATAAACAGATAGATGTAAAAGTTGTAAAGGTTTGCCTGTTGGCGAGCACGCAGTGCTTTGATTTAGTACGTGCCCTTTTCGTTTGCCTGACGTGGTCAGCTACTCAGGTGTACACGTTTTGTCCTCAGTCGATGAAATCGTGAGGTGGGGGGAGCCCCCGAGTGCGTTTGTAGCATGTGATGAAGTTGCAGAGAAATAGTCAACCGAAGGTTGGGGCGAGACACTTAGCTTTATTTGTATCGTAATGGGGGAGGTACATGGTTCGGCTGAGTAGCCTTGGCTGTAAGCCTTATCGAAAATGGGGTACATTGCTATGGGTAGAATCGTCGCAGGTGCGAGATGTTCCATGGGTTGGAGTATGCGACTCCAGACTCCACGTGCTTGAGGCGATAGGTGCCACCTGGGATGACCTCGGTGATGGCATAGGGTCCTTCCCACGGTGACTCGAGTTTATTCGGTCGCTTTTGCTTGAGTCGCAAGACGAGGTCTCCTTCGACGAAGGACCTTGGGCGCAGCCGGCGGCTGTGATAGTTGCGGAGACTCTGCTGGTACACCGCTGATCGAGCTGCTGCTATATCCCGTGCTTCGTCGAGTGTGTCGACGGCGTCTTCGAGTGCAGCCGTGGATTCGGCTTCGCTGTAAGCGACGACTCGTGGAGCCTGGTGGCGTACTTCGGCTGGTAGCACGGCCTCAGCTCCGTGCACCATGAAGAACGGTGTGTAGCCGGTGGAGCTGTTTGGCGTTGTCCGTAAGCTCCACAGGACAGACGGTAGCTCTTTCGTCCAGTTTCCGGCTTTGTGCTCGAGTGAGCTCATGAGGCGCTTCTTGATGCCGGCGCCGATTAGACCGTTGGCCTTTTCCACTTGCCCCTTTGTTTGCGGGTGTGCCACTGAGGCATACGTGATGTTGATCCCGAGGCCTTCGCAGAAGTCCTGGAATTCTTCGGAGATGAAGTTCGATCCGTTGTCGGTGATGATGCTGTACGGTACGCCAAATCTGTAGACAATGGATTCGAAGAATTTGACGGCGGTTTTGCCCTTCTGGTTGGTGACTGGCATTGCCTCGATCCACTTGGTGAATTTGTCGACTGCGACCAGGAGGAAGACGTGTCCTCCCTTCGAAGATTTTGGCAGTTTGCCGATCATGTAGAGGCCCCATTGGGCAAAAGGCTAGGCTATGGGTATGGGTCGATGTTCGGACCCAGGTGCGTGCAGTTTGTCGGCGAACCGTTGGCACCCGTTGCATCTTCGGACGATGTCCTTCGCGTCGCTCATGGCCGTTGGCCAGTAGAATCCTGCTCGCAGAGCTTTGGCGACGAGGGAGCGACTGCCTGCATGGTGGCCGCAGATGCCTTCGTGGATATCTTGGAGTATGGCTTTGCCGTCATTGAGGGTGACGCACCGTTGTAGTACGCCTGTAATGCTGCGTTTGTACAGTTCGCCGTTGATGATGGTGAAGGCTTTTGACCGACGAGATATGCGTCGGGCATCTGTCGGGCTGTCTGGCAATTCTCCGTTTATCAGGAACTGGAGGTATGGACGTGTCCAAGTTTCGTCGACTGCCATGACCTGCATCAGGTTGACCATGGCAACTTCGGTATCCAGCTTTTCGGGTCCTTCATGACCTTCGGGTAGCGTAGCCCCCGAGTGTTCTTCTTCTTCGGGTGATCCTTTGGGGAATTTTCGCTTGATGGATGGCACGCAGATCTGTTTGAGGAACACACCTGGTGGTACCTTTGCACAAGTGGAGCCGATGTTGGTGAGTCTATCGGCCTCCTCGTTGCTCTCTCTTCCAACGTGCCGAAGTTCGCAGCCGTCGAATTCTCCTTCGAGTGCGTTGTATAGCGCGCGGTACGCGATCATGTTTTCGGCGTGTGCGTCACACTCATTCATCGTCTGCTGTACGACAAGGTTGGAGTCACCGTAGATGACCAGGCGCGTTGCGCCACATATTTTTGCCATCTTCATGCCATGGATGACGGCTTCGTATTCGGCCTCGTTGTTGGAGGATCTGAATTTCATCCGAAGGACGTACTTCATCTTGTCACCTTGCGGGGAGGTCAGTATGACTCCTGCCCCTGCTCCGGCTTCGCGTTTGGAGCCGTCAAAATGCATTGTCCAGGACTGCGACATGTCTAGGGTGTCAGGCAGCTGCAGCTCCATCCAGTGCACCAGGAAGTCCGGAAGGACTTGAGATTTGATTGCGTGTCGTTTCTCATAGATGATGTCCAGGGGTGATAGTTCAATGCCCCACAGGGCTACGCGTCCTGTGGCTTCTGGGTTATTCAGGATGCTGTTTAGGGGTGCCTCGTTGACGACAATCACCTGATGCTCCTGGAAGTAGTGGCTCAGTCGTCGAGCCGTCATGAACACGCCGTAGGCCAGCTTCTGGTAGTGCGGGTACCGCTGTTTTTGTTGGAGTGAGAACCTCGCTGAGGTAGTAAATTGGGCGTTGTACCCCGTGGGTCTTGCCTTCTTCGGGTCGTTCGACCACGAGTACTGTGCTGACCACCTGGTGTGTGGCTGCTATGTACAGCAACAGGGGCTCGCGCTCTTTTGGCGTGACCAAAACGGGCGAGGTGGAGAGGAGCCGTTTGAGGCTTTCGAATGCGTCGTTGGCTTCTGGTGTCCACTCGAATTTGTCTGCCTTGCGCAGCAGCTGGTAAAATGGTAGGGCCTTCTCGCCCATGCGGCTGATGAACCTGCTTAGTGCCGCTACTCGCCCTGCGAGCTGCTGAACGCCCTTGAGGTTTTTCGGCTTCTCCATTGTCATGATAGCTTTGATTTTCTTCGGGTTCGCTTCGATCCCTCGTTGAGAGATGAAGTACCCGAGCAGCTGACCCGAGGGGACGCTGAAGGCGCACTTTTCTGGATTGAGCTTGATCCTGTAGCGATCAAGGTTGTCGAACGTCTCGCGGAGATCGTCGATAAGTGTTCTTGCCTCCTTGGTTTTTATGACTATGTCGTCGACATAGACTTGGACGTTGCGACCGATCTGGTCCTTGAGGCAGGCCTGCATGCATCGCTGGTACGTGGCACCCGCGTTCTTTAGCCCGAAGGGCATTGTGTTGTAGCAGTATACTCCGAACGGTGTGATGAACGCCGTTTTCTCTTGATCTTCAAACTTGAGTCGAATCTGGTTATAGCCTGAGTAGGCGTCGAGGAAGGAGAGTTTCTCACAACCTGCAGTCGAATCGATGATCTGGTCGATCCGAGGAAGAGGGAAGTGGTCCTTAGGGCAGTGTTTATTTAGTGACGTGAAGTCCACGCACATCCGCAGGATGTCCGTGTCCTTCTTTGGGACCATCACCATGTTTGCCAGCCACTCGCTTTCCTTGATTTCTCGGATGAAGTCTGCTGCGAGTAATCTGTTGATCTCCTTGCCGATAGCTTCGGCTCGTGGCTCCGACAGTCTTCGGATGGACTGCTTGACTGGCTTGGTGTCTGGGAAGACTTTGAGTGCGTGCTCGGCGAATTCCCTGGGAACTCCTGGCATGTCCGCAGGACACCAGGCGAAGATTTCCCAGTGCTCACGGAGGAATTCGATGAGCGCGCCTTCCTATGCGGTGCTGAGGTCGTTGGCGATCAGCGCCGTCTTGGAGGCATCCGTTGGATGGACCTGCACTTTCTTGGTGTTGATGGTGGAGTCGAAAGACATGTCAGGTGCGTTATGATTTGTGACTGGGGGTAGCCCATTGTCCGTCACCTCGCGGAGCCTTACAAGCTCTTCTTGCATGCCGAAAGACTGGGAGATTTTGTTGAAATCCCTGTCGCATTGGTCCGATCGGGTGAAGCTCCCGTGGACTGTGATGACACCCCTTGGTCCTGGCATCTTGAGTAGTAGATATGCGTAGTGTGGGACGGCCAGGAACCTTGCGAATGCTACACGTCCCAGGATGGCATGGTATTGCGACGGCCAGTCCACCACTTCGAATTCTAGGCGCTCCTGCCGAAAGTTGTCCGGCTTCCCGAAGATGACGTCGAGCCCTATTTTTCCCAGGGGGAAGATTCCCTTCCCTAGGACGATGCCGTGGAACGTTGTGTCTGATTGTTCCAGGCTGCATTGCGGGATCCGCATAGCTGCTAGAGTGCTTGCGAACATTAGGTTGATGCCGCTGCCGCCGTCCATGAAGACGCGACTCATCTCGTAGCCTCCGATCTGCGCCTCTAGCACCAGGGCAACATGACCTGGGCGAGGGATCTGGCAAGGGTGATCTGCGCGAGTGAATGTGATGCAGGACTCCGATCCGCTGAGGTACTCAGGGATTGCAGGCGGAGTTGCCACGGCCAAGTTGATTTGTCGGGTGATTTTCTTCTGCACCCTATTGGTGGGGCGTCCCTTCTGGATCATATTTAGCGCTCCTTTTGGTAGGGGGTATGCGACCCCGGCGTTGTTTTGTACTGGTGCGATTGGTTGATTTGGGCCTCCAATAGGCGGCGGTGGAGGAGCTCCGTGTGCTATTTCGCCTGGCGCAGGTGCGTTTCCGAACGCAGGAATTGGAGCTTGTTGCCTCATCTGCATCATGCCTTCGCTGAGTTTCTGGAACTCGCGGCAGTCCTTGAGCATGTGG
The DNA here is from genome assembly GCA_916181665.1 of Avena sativa. NCBI lineage: Eukaryota > Viridiplantae > Streptophyta > Magnoliopsida > Poales > Poaceae > Avena > Avena sativa. The sequence continues at coordinate 623,459,510 of OV702289.1, forward strand.
CTAGCTTTCTTTTTGCCATCTTGTTTGTCAATGTAGAAGTGGATGGTGCATGGACCCGAAAGTTTGTCGAATGCTGAGGGTCCGTTGTCGCGGTCGCGGCGTTGCCACGACTGCGTTGGTCGTCCGTTGTCGCGGAAGTTTCCGCTGCGGTATCCTCCGCTGTTGCGGCTGTTGTCGTTACGGCGGTCGGTGTAGCCGGCTGCGACCATGTCGGGTCCGTCGCGGTCCTCGTAGACGCGCGATCTCCTCTTGCTGCGGCGTTCGCGTCTTCGGCCGTAGTCGTCTTCTTCATCTGATTGCGCCCGCTGGATGCAATCTTCGCCGTCTACCCAACTGTTGGCGATTTCCATGAGCTGGTCGAGTGTCTTGGGCTTTACACGTCCAAGTTTCTCCTTAAAGTCTGGGCGTTTGACGCCGTCCCTGAAGGCGTCGATGGCCCTTTCTTCGGAGATGTGTGCTGTGGAGTTCTTGGTTGTAGACCAGCGTAGTATGTATGAGCGAATAGATTCACCCGTTCTTTGAGTGCAGGCTCGCAACTCTTCGATTGAGGCGGGCCTCTTGCTTGTGCCTTTGAAATTTCGGATGAAGCTATAAGCGAGCTCCTCCCAGCTTCGGATGGATCCTGATGATAGGCTGCTGAGCCAGACCCGCGCCACGCCTGTCAGCTGCAGCTGAAGGCATTGCATGGCGGTTTCTTTGTTGCCTCCGTGAAGCTTGACGGATGACAAATGGTCACTAAGCCAGGACTTTGGATCTTGCGTGCCGTTGAACTTCGGAGTATCCGAAGGAAGCTTGAAGTTGCATGGCATCTGTGTTCGCCGGACGGATCTGCTGAAGCATCGAGCCCCGCAGAGTTCTCCTTCGTCTTCATCCATCTCAGATTCAGACGAGCATGCGCGTTTGGCGCGTGCTTTGTCGATCTTGCGCTGTGTAAGCTTGTCTCTGGCGTCGTAGTCGCGTTTATGGCGGTGCGAGCTCTTCTTCCTTCAAGGAAGATCGTGTTCCTCTTCATTTTCGGATGAGGGAGTGGGGCTCCGGTCGCGCCTGGCCGGAGCTTTCTTCTTCGGCTCCGTAGGAGCGTCTTCATGGAGCGCAGCTCCGATTAGTCCTAGTCCGGTGAGTGCGGACCTATGCATGGCCTTTTTCGGGTCCCCCTTCGGAGGTGGGTGAGCCGGGAGATACGCAGTGGCTGCCATGATCGCAGCTTGTGGCGTCTTCGGGATGATGTTGCCGTCAGCGTCCATATCCATGAACGATGTGTGGAGAGTTCGGGTCACGTCACACCGCTCCTTCGGGTCCATGTTTTTCACCGAGAGTGGTGCTTGTTTCCCTGGTTTCCGTTTGTGCTAGAGCCGGGCCCTTTGGCGAAGAGCGCAGCTCGTCACGCGCTGGACTCGGAGGCTGCTTGCTTGCGTTTGTCGAGTGTTTCCTGCATCTTGACTTGTTTCTTGTGCTCCTCGATGAGGAGGTAGTGGTATGCCATCAGTAGGTCACGTGAGGAGTCCAGAGGTAGGACTATTTCGCCTGCGACGGCGCGGCGTGCTTCGACCCATCCTTCTTTGCTAAGTTGGATTAGGTGGCCCCCGTTTTCGCCGTTTCCACCTTTTTCGCCGTTTCCGTCCTGCGGGTTGGGGTTGGGCGGCGGGTTAGGCATTTCCTCGTCGGTTTGGATGACTGCGGCGCACAGATAGCGCCTGCAGATTGGTTGGCTACTGCCGCAGCTTTCGGATCCGGAACCGTAGGTCCCTTCATCCGAAGGTGGATCGCGCAGATCGGAGTTGCAGCTGTTGCTGCTGTAGAACTCATCTGTTGATGGTGACATGCGTAGCACGGGGTGTGGAGCCCACGAAGCGGGCCTGATTGACGACACGGGCACCCACTCAGGGAGGCGGAGGGTGCCAGTTTGTCCTACTTGGAAGCAGAAGCTCCCGAACAGAATTTCGAGTCCGTCGCCTACGGGCTCGAAATCCTTCATGGTATCCGACGAGTGGGCGGTGAAGTTGAAAGCGCCGAAGAGGAGGTGATTCTCCGTCGCCGCGGAGTTGTAGATCGATCGGGTCGGAACCGTCACGACCGCACAATCAGCAGCCCCAATTCCCACAGACGGCGCCAATTGACGAGGTTTAATCTCGTCAATGCCCATTGTTATGGACTTGGGGTTTTGGAGAAGATGGGGATGCTGGAGATCGTGGCACGGTTAACAGACAAGCAACCAGGGGACACGAGATTTACCCAGGTTCAGGCCCCCGGAGGGAAAACCCTACTCCTGCTTGTCTGCTCTTTTATTACGGCGGAACCGAAGGTTACAGGGTGCGCAGATTCGATCTGGCGTGGATGCGTGAAAGTATGAGTCGAGTTGTTGCCCTAGGACGTGCCCCCCTGGCCTTTATATAGACTTAGGCAGGTCCCGGGCGTAGTCCTAGTCGGTTACAAGTTGTATTCAAACTCTAATCTTGCTCTCCAAGGATCCGAAGGCGTCATGGGCCTTGGCCACCCGGAAATCTTCATGGGCCAGCGTATGTCTGCCGTGGGCCTTCCTTGGGCTGGACTAGGTATGCTGAAGTTACGTACCCGTAGGGTATAACCATGTCAACCGATGAGTCGAAGGATAGATCGGGTGAGCTTGGCCGGCTCAGGGAGGCAGACTGTTGTCTGTTGACTCTTTCAGTCTTGCGAGTTCTTCCTGCATGCCGAAGGACTGGGAAATTCTATTGAATTCCCTGTCGCAGCTGTCGGATCTCTCGAAGTTCCCGTTGATCGTGATGACGCCATTGGGACCTGACATTTTCATCTACAGGTAGGCGTAGTGTGGCACTGCCATGAACCTAGCGAACGTGACACGTCCGAGAATGTAGTGGTATTGTGAGGGCTAGTCGACGACCTCAAAGTCGATGCGTTCGCGCCGGAAGTTCTTCGGCGTGCCGAAGATGACGTCGAGGTTGATTTTGCCTAGGGGATATACGCCTTTTCCTGGGACGATGACGTGGAATGTTGTGTCCGAGACCTCCAGGCAAGTTAGGGGGATCCTCATTGCTCGCAAGGTACTCGCGAATATGAGTTTGATGTCGCTTCCGTCATCCATGAATACGTGGCTCATGTCAAAGCCTTCGATTTGCGCCTCGAGTACGAGGAGACAATGGCCTGGACGAGGTACTTGAGGCGGGTGGTCGCGTTTGTCGAAGGTGATGCATGACTCGCTTCCACTGAGGTACTCAGTGGTAGATGGTGTCGAGTGTGTGGCCAAGTTGACTTGGCGAGTGATGGCCTTCTGCACCCGGTTGGAGGGGCATCCTTTTTGGATCATCATGGTACCCATGGCCCTTGGGTAGGGTACGCCTCCCTGGTGCTGGTCCGGTGCAGCTGCGTTTGGGGGCATTCCAGGTGGTGGTGGCGGAGCGCCAGGTGCCACGATGTCTGGGGCGGCTGCGTAACCTGTTTCGACGACATTGCGGTTCATCCGAGCTAATCCCTCGTGTAGTTGGAGGAACTCGCGGCAGTCCTTGAGGAGGTGGATGGACTTCTTCTTCCCGTCATGCTTGTCGATGTAGAAGTGCACCGTACATGGCCCGGACAGTTTGTCTTCAATGGATGTTGTGGGTGCTTCCTCACGATCGTGGCGTTGCCACACTTGCGTGGTCTTCCCGGAGTCGCGGTATCCACCGTTACGGTATCCGCTGTTGCGGTTGTCGTCGCGTCTGTCAGCGTAGCCGGTTGCGACCATGTTGATGTCGTCGCGGTCATCGTAGATGCGCATACGGCGTTTGCCTTGGCGGTCGCGTCTGCGCTCGAGTTCTGCCTCCTCGTCGAAGTGAATGCGATTTTTCATCGAATCTTCTCCATCAGCCCACCGATTCGCGATTTCCATCAAGTGATCAATGGTCTTGGGCTTCGAGCGGCCCAGCTCCTCCCTGAGCTCTATGCGGCGGACGCCGCTGTTGAATGCATCAATCACGCGATCCTCCGAGATGTTCTCTGCGGAGTTCTTGATGATGGACCACCTTTGGATGTAGGAGCGTAGCGATTCGCCCGATCGTTGCTGGCAACATCTTATCTCTTCGATTGATGCAGGCCGCTTGTACGTGCCCTTGAAATTGCGCACGAAGCTGTAAACTAGCTCATACCAGCTGCGAATGGATCCGCATGGGAGGTTATTGAGCCATGCTCGGGCGGCACCCTGTAGCTGTAGATGCAAGCATTGCATGGCCGTGCTTCGACTGCCTCCGTGGAGCCTGACGGAGGAGATGTGGTCCTCCAGCCAGATTTTTGGGTCCTGTAGGCCGTCGAACTTCGGGTTCTCCGACGGGAGTTTAAACCCCTTAGGCATTCGCTTCTGCCTAATGGATCTGCTGAAGCATCTGGCCCTTTTTCGGCTCTGGTGTTGGCTCCTTGTCGAGGGCGGCCTCGATTAATCCCAAGCCCGCGATCGTAGATCGGTGCATGGCGGCTCGGGGATCTCCAATTGGCAGCTGGTTGTTAAGGAGGTACATGGTGGCCGCTGTCACCGCAGCCTGCGGCGTCTTGGGGACCACATTGCCCCGTGTGTCGATTGTCATAGAGCTGAAGTTGAGGACCTTTGCAGCTTCTATGCGTTCTTGCTCGGTGAGACGGGCCATCCGAGATTGCCTCTTTTTGGCAATGTACTCGTTGCCTCTTGAGGAGGATCCTCCGTAGGAGGAGAGCCCTGCACGACAAAGGCTCGACTCCTCTGCTGCTTTTTTGCATGCCTCGAGTTGCGCGATTGTTTGCACTTGGCGCTTGAATTCTTCCTTCAGGAGCCAATGGTATCCCATTAGCAGTTCTTGTGGAGATCCGAAGGGTAGAGGAGTGCCTCGTAGGGCCTCGCAGCAACGAGCCCATTCTTGCTCATTGAGCTTGATCACGACGCGTTCGCCGGTTTGCTCGTTTATTATGGTTGGAGGTTCGACTGCTCCTCCATTGTTGGCGTTGGTGCGATCGCCACCGTTATCGTCGTTAGCTCCGTTGCCGCCGTTGCCGCCGTTTGGCGGGTCGGTTCCATTACTGCGATTGCCCATGTTGTCACAGTTGACGGAGGTGTCGCCTGTGTTGATGACGGCGCACATGAAGTGATTGGGGAAGCTGCTGCTCCCACAACTCTTAGATCCAAAACCGTAGGTTCCGTCTTCAGTGGCCAGGTCGCCCAGATCGGAGTCACGACTGCTATCGCTGACCATGTTTTCGACTGCTGTCAGGGCGTTGAGCTCACTGAGTGTGCCGATCGATGGAGGAAACCATGATGCTGGAGCAATCGATGGCGTCGTCGGCTAATCAGGCATGCGAAGCATGCCCATCTGACCAACTTGGAAGCGGAAGCTCCCTATTGCCAGGCTGATCCCGTCACCTACGGACTCGAAAGCCGGGCGGGTGGCTGGCGTGTGGACGGTGAAGTCGAACGTGCCGAAGAGCTGGCGAATCTCCACTGTTGCGGAGTTGTAGATCGCAGTTGATGGGGCCAAATAAGCCGCAACATCAGCACTCCCAATTCCCACAGACGGCTCTAATTGACGAGGGTTTAACTCATCAATGCCCATTGTTATGGACTTGGGTTTTGGAGAAGGAGGGAGCACTAGAAACATCTATCGGCTAGCAAACAAGCACACAGGGGACTCAAAGATTTACCCAGGTTCAGGCCTCGTAGAGGTCCCTACTCCTGCTTGTCTGCTCGTGGAATTATCGAAGGAATCGAAGATTACAATGGTGCGCAGATGCAATCTGGCGAGGGTTGTGGAAACTAGGGTTACGTGTGTCCTCCTCGCCGCCCCCTCCTAGCCTTTATATAGGTATGCTAGGTCTCGGGTAGCAGGTCAAGTTGGTTACAAGTTAGGGTTTTCCCCTTCAAACTTTCTATCTTTAGCTTCTTCTTGTTCTTCAAGCAACCGTGAGTCCGTAGGTTACTCGAGTCCTTCACTTGGGCCTTGGCGAGACCGTGGGCCTTTATGTATTTAGGCCGTATATACCAAGCTCGCGTACCTGTAGGGTATACCCATGTCAAATTGGGTGTAGGATTTCGTTGCCAACGACTAGGGATGTAAATGGTACGGATAATTTCCGCTCCGAATCCACATCCGCGTCCATTTTTGAGGATATGGTATGCATTTTTAGATATCCGATGGATATGGATGCGGATGCGGATATTTGTCGAGCGGATATCCGACGGATATGGTAGAGGATATGGTATCCGACGGATATGGATAATCTGACATTTTATGTGAATTATCCGGGGTATTTAAATAGGATAATCCGATAAATTTAACACAACTCCAATATCTAGACAATCTAGTTAGTGTATTGGCTCGCTTTGCATGCTATGTATACCAATCTTTCACTTTTATACTACTATTATCACTAGTGTTGCACACTTTCTTGTTATTTCTTTTGCATAAATTAAATAATTTTTTATTTTTCTACGTGTATTTGTTCGATTATCCTCTTCCGATCCGAGTCCACTCCGAATCTGCTCCATATCCGCGGATATAATCTGCATTCGAATCCGCATCCAGCTATTATCCGCTCCGATCCGAATCTGCCAAAAAAATATGGTAAAGGATATGGTAATAGCAATATCCGATCCGATCCGATCTGTTTACATGCCTACCAACGACGGTGAGGACACCATGCATGACATGAACAACAAGGGTGGTGACGGCTATGCCGACGACAGCGAGACCTATCAAGAGAACCAGCAAGACACTCAACAAGATGCCTACAACATAGCGGACGAGTCATTGTTTGGAAACAATGGCACTTCCATGGGCGAGGGGGTCATGACCGCGTCGTTGGCTGCTTCACTTGCAGCGTCACTTGTCGACACCAAGAAGTTGAGCCAATGAACCTCGAGCTACACCACTAACGAGGACAAGATCCTATGCAAGGCATGGATGGAGTGTCGTTGGATTGAAGACATGTACGCCGAGAGGGGGTCCTCGAGGCGTGTGGAGAAAGGGGGTGTGAGATGGTGGTTTTCCGGGACGGTGATCACACAAGCTTTACCCAGGTGCGAATCCGCCGGCTTTGGGCGGATCATACTCCTGCTAGCAATCCAGTAATACGATAGAGCCAGAAGTACAGATTACAAGAGAGGTTCGCTTGTGCGAGTTGATATTATAGATTGTGGGTGACTTATGACTGCAAGTGCACAGATCATTTGTAGCTAGTTTCAAAATAAAGATATCGATCCCACAGGGAGCAGGAGTCTGAAGTCTAATAACTCTTGAATTAAATACTATAATAGAAATGCTAAATAAAGTTCTAAGTAACAAGATAAAATGCGAGTATTGTGTAAAAAGGTGTTTTTAGGGTTTTTGGTATAAGAGAACAATAAGTAAAGTAAAACAACTAAACACATAAAGTAAGTATCGCGTATGTAAAAGAGATTGGAACCGCAATAGGGAAAAAGGTGTTCTCAGGGAGTAGCGGATACACCTCTAGCATTATAAATAGCTAAGGTAAAGATTATTATCATGAACATTCTCAACTATGTATGTGTGGGAGGAATCCCATGGAATGGATACACCACTGCTCACATCATCCTCATATCCACAGCAGTCAGCAATCGACATCAATCGAATTACTGCGCTATTAAGGGACTTAATCCCGTAGGACGTATCCCATGGCATGGATAGTGTTCCGTGAGTTTCCTCGATTCCCAAGTTGATACATAAGGGGTGCCAACAGCTTTATAGTCACTGTAAGTGCTAACACACCTCCGTCTACCAACAAGTAGTTCCCTCCATCAAGTCCCCACAAGAGGCAAATATTGAGAGGTCGACTTCTCCCAACATCAAGATGAAGACAATCTAACACATGGTCACAGCGATGAATATCATAATAAACTTTATCTTATTTCAGTATCATACTAGGGTTTCTCCATCTCCCCAAGAACTAATGATCTACTCAGACATGGAGGCAATCAACATCATGGCAATAACAATGGAATCTATCATAGATGAATGGTACTTGTATAAATCCACAACGAGTACGGAAATTACAAAAAGATCTAGAGAAGATGTAGATGGGATGGATGGAGATGGTGGTGATGCAGCGGTTGATGATGAAGATCGATGCCTTAGCCTCTCGGATCAGCCCAGTGCGAAGATGGATCCTCGGTGGACGAGTTCCCCCTCCATATGCCTTCCGGAGGTGAGGTTTTGGCAATTTATGGTTATTCTGTATGTCGTCTCTATTTTGTTGCACGGGGTGAAACTATTTGAGGAGGTGGTGGCGGCGCCAACTATAGGCGGGAACTATACGGCCAGAAAATTATTCCCACCATATAGTTGGTCATCAAACTCTCTGGACGCCTCGATCGCTTTGGGTTTTCTTCTAGTGTTATTGATATTTCCCAAATAAGTGGTTTATGTTGTTTTTGACTCCTTTTATCCCCAATACAACGACTCCAAGAATTGTGTCCATTGTATCCATCATCTGTCCTGATTCTGGTGAAAATAGACATAAAATGTGCACGCGAACACCGTAAATTACCAAGATCCTACAACTACAATGCAAAATAATAATATAAAACATGATGCAATTATTCACTCATTAGTGGCCTAAAGGCTAGTCCCTAGGATAGCTTATATAGATATGCAGCCTAGGGTTAGAGGAGAGACCTATCCGGCTACAACTAAGAGTCGGTTATAGAGTACATCTTGAACTACAAGTAACTAAGCAGGCCTAAGTCGGTAAGTCTTGTAGGCCTTCTCGTAGCCGAATAGAACTTTGTCTTCTCTCCCTGACTCGGCCGCTCGTGGAGGAAAGCTCTAATCCTAAGTGGGCCACCCTGGTCAGCGAGTCACAGTGGATATACCCAAAAAGTATATCCCCAACATGGATATTTCACAAGATCCACTATGCGGCACCGAGAAAAAGGGCTTTGCCTATTGGATAAAGGTGGGCAAGTTCTTCCATGAGCATAGGAAATTCGGGAAGGATGGCTTCTATAGCAATCAAAATGATCTCCCCCTCTCCGAGCGTTGGGCACCATCCATGCCGAGTGTAGCAAGTTCTAAGGCTCCTACAAGATGGTGATCAAAAGGAAAATAAGCGGCATGATGTCGATTGACATGGTAAAACCTCTTCCTCTCTTTGTCGATGTCTTGCATTTGCGTTGAGCCATTGTTGGCATCCATGTATGTAGGTCATGAAAGCAATGTAGCACTTCAAAAAGGTGAATGATAACAAGGCCTTCTTGTTGGGCCATTGTTGGATGTTGATCAAGGACACCAAAAATGGGAGACTAGCTACGTCCTTTGGAAAGAAATGGACAATAACAAGAAGGGCAAGAGCAATGCTTCAATGGGCGGCATTGTCGACCTAGGTGACAGCAATGATGAAGGCTTCATCAACCCTGTAGGCGACATGACTGCTGGTTGTGCCTACCGGCCTAGTGGCCACAAGGCTACGAAGGCCGACCTCGCCCACCATGCTGGTTCCTTGGCGTTCCAGAAGACCTTGAAGAATATCCTGGAGAACAAGGAAGAGGCCATCGACGAGAGGAAGGAGAGGCAGCGCAAAAATAAAGAGGCCGCCGCCAAGACCTTTGTCGAGCTGCAGACGGGGTCTATCAAGATGGAGGAGGACAATGCCAAGGCTAGGCTAATGGAGATCGAGGCCAAGGCAAAGGCGAAGGAGGCCGAAGCTAAGGCCAAGGAAGCTGAGGCCAGGTCTAGGATGCTGGAGGCAGAGGCGAAGGCCAAGGAGTCCGAAGCCAAGATCATGGCCGAGGAGAATGCCATCAAGCTCACCGACCTGGATTGCATCGCCGACCCCGATCGCAGGGCTTGGGTCATGAGGAGGCAGCAGACAATCTAGGCTCGCTTTGCCTAAAGGGCAATGGCGATGGTGAATGCAACGTTTTGGGCAGAGGATCTTCCATTTTTGGACATTGTGTATGGTATTGCCCCCTTTTGCATAATTCAGATCCACTGGCCACTAGTTAGCGATGCCCAAAGGGCGATAACACATGTTTGCCATATTAGTCAATTTGGGTGTTTTTGGCTTGTCAATTTGACTGTTTAATGATTGCCAATGTCTTCCCAGGGATGGCGCTAACGAACGCCAGGACGGACAGATGGGTCGCACTGCTGGGCGCAGTCGGTCGGACAGGCCGGACCACGACCCAGATTTTTTTTGGATAAGATTAACTAGTTGACCGTTGGGTCGCTCGCACCTTTATATAATTTTTCGAACCAAATTTCTGAAACCACGATGATAACACACACATCTATGCTTTGCAAAGAAAAGAACAATTGTACTACAAAGTGCTTAATTAATTAACCATGCTTATGAAAACATATATGACATCATCATTAACTTGAGCCATGACGAGAGAGAGAGAGGTCATCTAGTGATTCCCTAACTAACTCGAGATTATGGCAAACCATCTCGAACATGAGCTGGATCGCACCTAGTGATTCAGCGATCTATGACATCATCATTAACTTTAGCCATGCCGAGAGAGAGGTCATCTAATGATTCCCTAACCGAATCGAGCTTATGGCAAACCACCTCGAACATGAACTGAAAACCGCCTAGTGATTCAGCAATCTATGCCTTCGCGTCCCTCTTTGTGTCTTCCAAGGCATCTTATTACTCCACGTCGTCCAAACCGCCAAATTCCATGTTCCTTCCTGTGTCGTTTTCATTAATGCATGTTGTATTATTTGTGAGTGCTCTCGATCAATAAATGCACAAATAGAGCACTTCGGTTTTGATCGGTCGAAGCCGAGGAGCTTGCCGTCGGTGTGCTTTCCCCTGAATGCGTCATGTTTGCTTCGAGGTATACACGAACATGTTGTGGTGAAGTATGTGTTCAGCATGCCACCTATGAAGCTTGGATCATGATTCCACTTCGGCGCATGGGCATCCACGAGTGTTCTTATCGGCACCCTCCGCTATGCTGAACAACAATACGGTTCTCTGGACTTCGTGTTAAACTAACATGCCTGATGCAAGGCAGTTCACCTGCTACGTCTGTGTGTCACCCGGTGAGGTCCTGCTGGTGCTCTTTCACAAACGCACCGTGCTCCGCGCAGCCCTTGGTAGTGTGTGTAAGGGCATCTCTAGTGGGACGAACCAATCCGGACATTAGATGTGTCCGTTTTGGACCATATGGGTTGGCTCGTGCGCGGATGCGTTTTTGCCCTAGTCCTCTTGTGAGGGGAACGCTCCAGCTGCCAGATCCATTTAACCGACCCTCTCCGAGCATGAAGGATAATCATAGGATCAATGTCTCGTCAGCCACCATCGTGGTGGGAGCCCGCCTGGCCGCTGTTTTTGGTGGCAGGTGTCCCGCTAACGGGCAACAGATTGGCACGCGCATGGCCAAAATTTCTTTCCCACCCACCACGATCTATAAAGAAAGTCGGTGAGGTGAAGTGACCGTACAAACCCTAGCGAGCACCCTAGCCGCCAATGCCTAGCCGTAAGATCACCACCTGCTCTAGAATTAGCACACTGGAGCACGAGCACTTCACGGCGGACCACTCTGAGGACGAGGCGCATGCGATCGGGTTCGTGACGTCCATGGAGGTGGTAGAGCTGGCGGCGTATGAGGAGGTGGATGCTCTTCGTGTGGAGTCTGTGGAGCATGAGGTGGAGGAGAACACGCGTGCTGCATTCCTTGGGACGGTGGCAACACGAGAGGCGGAGGAGGCGTGCGATATGGAGGCCGTGCTCGGCGCGGCGGGAGAGGCGCTAACCCTAGTGGAGCGAAAGCGGGCCGAGGATAAGGTGGACGTGGTGGCAACAGTGTCCGATGGCGACCTAAACTAGCTCGAGGACATGGACAACGAGGTCGGCACACCAGACTTCAGCGACGAGTAGCGGGATCTGCTCGCATCCTTTGACAACACCCATCGCGAGGCTTCTGGCCGCTAGTTCATAGCTGCAGAGCAAGAGATCCTCAAAGCCATCCTCTACGCCAGGGTGAACATGCGCTGTACCTCCGTGGTGGCCTCGGCGGGGAGGCCTTGTTGGTGACTAGGGCGGAGAAAACCGAGGCGGAGGAGGACATGATGCTGGCCGTGGCAGTGGTAGTGGCAGATGAGGAGCCAGAAAAGGAGGAGGAAGACCCAATCGTTGCCATGGTCGTGACCATGGCCGAGGATGATGTCGAGGAGGCGGAGGAGGAGGCTAGGGCATGCTGAAAGGCTAAGATGGACATGACGTTCCAGCGCCACAACCGAGAGGTTGCCATCAGGAAGGGACGCCTAGACGAGGCCGATGACGTCTCATCATGATGGGTTGACAAGCAGTAGAGCGCAGGGTGGCGATAGAGTGGCCTCACGAGCTCACGACAAACAATAGGGTGTAGGGTACGTGCCCCGCAATGGTGTGATATCCTAGTTAGTGGTGGCCAGTGTCTCTTAGCACAACTCGTTTTACGCAGGCAATGGTTTTCTATAGCCTAGCAATATCCATGTAAAAAACCTTGTGCCCGAGCGGATATCTCCAAGTGTGTATGCATTGGACGTGCGACATGCGACGCGCGATGATAGCATTTCCCTCTTTGATGCGGGGTGGTCCAGCGGCACGGGCTCCGGACGCGCTCGACTTGATCCCTGATGGCAGGACATGGCGACAGCCAGTATGGCTGTGGCGACGGTATGGGCATCCCGGGTGCAGCATGGGAGGCCTCGCTATAGCAGCATGCCGGTGAAACTGATAGGGCCTGATTTGGGACTAGCCGGGTATGGTCAGGCCTGATGTCGGCCCGATCTGGGCCTAATCAGTACAACTGATGTGTCTAAACGGCAGTCACCACCGGTGATGGAGGGTGGTTCCCCGACCCTAGGTTTTCGTGTAGCTTGATACCTGTGGATCGAAGTTGACCTACCTCGTCCTACCCATGAGCGGTTTTTCGATGTGGCGTTGGTCGGAGTTTCAGCTCGAGGTCGTGGATGCAAGGGCGCTAGCCCAGGAAGGTGGACGACGCGGTCGACTCTAAGGCGAGTGAAGTGACTTTGGTGGAGATTTCTCTCCTTGGTCATGTGGTTGGCGATAAGTGTAAGTTGGGGGACCCTGGTCCTTTCAGAGCTTTGGACTTTGCAGCTCCTAGATCGTGTATCAGAGCCTGACTCAGGGATAGCGGGCGCAGGCGGGAGATGGGGAGTGATTTGAAGGTTTTTCGGGAGAAAGCTTAGTGTTTCGGCACCAACGACGGTGATGCCTGTGGGTGTCGTTACCCTACTAGAGACGCTGTTGCGGCTGCCTTCTCCGTGATAGGGATCCTTGTGAAAACCCTTAACCGCTGGTCTCATCAGATGCGGCGTGGTGCATTGTTACCCTTTTGGGGGCGTTGCCGTAGAGCCCCGGGTCTTTTCGGCCTCGTGTCGTTGTCTTCGGTGGAAAGTTTGGTCTAACGTGTTTTTAGGTTTTATCTTGATCAGCTTTGTAAGGGGGTCTCCCCTTCACCTTGTATCCAGTGACAAAGCTAGAAGAATTTTTCTATGGGGTCAGCTCCATTCCAATGGGGTCAGTATGTAGAAATGAACAGTATTTACCATTAAATTAGTGAAGAAATTACATATTTCAGTGGGGTCAGCTGACCCCGGTGCTAACAAGGCAGCCCTGTCCCTGGTTTCAGCTGATGTAGCTTTATTTATAAAGCGGGACAAAAGCCTGTTTCGAAGAAAAATATTAAAAATTACAAATAGATGATTGTACCAACTAGAATGTCTATGAACACTACCGCGAGTATAGACACTATAAAGAGCAGAAGGTGCATTACTGTTCTCGCCCCTCCAACGCCGTAGGTGGGCGGAACTTTTGCCATAGTAGAACTTGTTGTACTAGACATTTGTGAAGTCGTCCAGCTAAGGCCCTATAAAAGACCAAACATCGCCAATGTTAATAATTGTAGATTGGAAGAGACTGATCAGAGACCATACCAACAAAAACGAAAAATATCAGATCCCAAGAGATCTGCCGAACACAGGACTCATCATGTCTTTCGCCGGAGGTCCTTATTCTGACTTCAGGATGTAGTCGCCTCAACTTCCACACGGAAGAACTGACTAAACAAAGTAGCGAGAACCGTCCGTCAACGAGAGAACGTGGTACAGCCACGCCTCCAAGACCCAAGGCCTCCAGAGTCGGAGCGGACTAGCGACAACGACGGGGCCAGCGCGGAAGCATAGTTAGGTTTTACCGAGCCCCTCCTGATTGTGTCTCTTGCCTCACATGGTCACGCACCGGTTCGGTTCTTTTTTAATCTCAATAATATGCTTGTGTGTTTTCTTGACATTATGTTCGGGTAGAAGCCATGTGTATTTGATATCATCTTTATATTATTACCCTTCACTAAAATAAAATATTACACACACTCATGTTTCTCCATATTTCGCTATATTATCTCGTACATAAAGCTAAGTTCAGCGGCATATCAGAAGGATTGGTACGGTACTGTTCTACCATTTTTGTTGGAAAAGAGGAACTAAAAATCTTTACTTATTTTCCTTAGAAATAACTGTGTTTCCAAAACGAAGTGATAGATAAATAACAACAGTAAAACGACGGTACACACTCTCAGTTCCGCACTGCTCACGGTCTCTAGTCACTGCTTGGATTGGGAGCAGCTTTATTTGGATCAAGTATACGCGCGCAAACGAAAATCAAATTTATTCACTACTAGTATTATATATAGGAACACCATCTTATTGTGTGAATTTATTCTCATTGAGTTGACTTAGTTGTAGGCGTCCGGGTTGGCAACGAGGTAAGCTTCCACGGCCTTGAAGATGTTTGTCACGGAGTCCTTGGCCTTGGTGATCTCGTCCTTCACTTCCACACCTGGCATCAGCTTGAATGTCGAGTCAACCTTCACCACACTGCCACCATTGGCGGTTGGCTCTACCTTGATGTGCGATGTGGCTGTCTCGATCTTCGTGCCGATGCTGCCGCCCTCGATGAGGGTCGACTTGCACTCACACTTGTCCGCGTCCAGGAAATCGAGCCTCTCCTTCTTGAAGCTGAAGGGCATAGCTGCAAGAAGGATTTCAGGATTATGATATTAGTACGTGCGATTTCACGTTTGTCTGATACGAGCAGTGCTAATTACCTGAGGTGAAGTTGAATTGTCTGATGCTGCCGACGCCGCCGCCTCCTCCCTCAATGGGGTGGGCGCTTGTGATGATGTGTGAGGCGAGCTTTGGGGCCAAGGTGTGCCAGTCCATGACACCAGCTTTGAACATGCGCGGCGCGGCCACTGTCGACTCGATCTCGAGGGTCCAGCTGTTGGTGGAGGCCATTGCTGTGATTATCAACTACGACCTGCCGGTGCAAGTGATATGATAATAAGAGATGAGAGCAGGTTGCAACTGCTGCTTGGTTGTTGAGGGAATGCATGTACGAGTGTTATATATAGCCGGCTCAAAAAGGCGGGGTTGGTGAGTAAATCTTGGCTGGCTGGACAGGATCAGCATGTGGTTGGTGCACGTTAGTCGATCCGGTGACGCACCATGCTGATAGCCGAGTTTCCTTTTTCTTTTTTCTCTCTCAAGATGTCACTTTCGGTAATGGAGTATCATGCCACACGGGTCAGTAAGGGCAACTCCAACGCGAGTTCGCATTATGTCCCTGCGTGTTCCTTCATATCCGCCGTACAGAGGTCATGACAGAAGGTGGCACCGCTAATGGACTGGCATCTACGAATTTGTCTGTTTTTAGACATATTTCTAGTCCTATATTTGTCTCAGGACACCCACCCACCTACCTCACCGGTTCTTTTCAAATGCCACATAAGCGGGAGGAGCTTGGACGTTTATCTGGCCGAATTGGCAGTTTTTACGTGGAAAATTGGGTAAAAGCATCGAAAAGTAGAGAAGTGCTGATGTGATGGACCGATGATGATGGTCAATAGTCAGAATGAAACTGACATGCGGCAGATTGCGACCTGCGTGAGCTTGATCCGTGGGAATGCATGAAGTTTTTGACTACGTATTTCTTATGGCTGTCGTGGAAAATAGACCTTTGAACCAGCTTTTTGGGCTTTTTCTAGAAGGCACGGCAGCGCCGGTTCAATGCAAATTATGCAGGGCTGGCAGGCATTGCATGGCAAAACCCACGCGCTTCTCTTTGTCAGGATGTTTATCTGAAAGGAATGTGTTCTAAAGTAAGTAAAAGATACTACTACTACTACTAGAAGATATTGGATACTATATATGTGAGATGAGAAACGGAAAGATCGTGAGTCGAGGTAGGTGGTAGGGTGGCATGGTTGGTGACCTTGTGGTGGCTGAGAAAAGAAAAGGCGGGCAAACACAACTATCAATTCCTCGTTTTTAATTATGAATTGGTAGATTACCGGTGTAGACCTCTGTAAGAACTGCCAGAGTAGAGGTCCACTGACTGCCACAAGCAAAAGAAAGACTCGGCAACGCCGTGCTTAGAAGGCCAATTGTTGCCTTCGAAACCTTTTTCAGTAAGTTGATTCCTTGCTCATACTAAAGTTCGGGCAATCTTACTTTCAAGGTATAAGACTAGTGATTTAAAAATTAAGTTTAATCATTGGAGATGGAACATCTAAAAATTTAAACAAGTCGTGCAGAACTTTGACGATGATGTCAAAATAACTCGAAAGCGTTTCCGTGAGTCTAGAAGTCCGGTTTGTAGACTTGATATTATTGAACCGGTGCCCGTGAAGGACATTGTAGTATTCTACATATATACTCCCTCCGTTCCACAATATAAGCCGGTGCTTTAGTTAGCTAAAAAGGCTTACATTATGGAACGGAGGTAGTATATATGTACAATGTCAATTTACCGAAAAAACTGTCAATTTAAAGGGTACGGTTAAGCTGCCAACCGCTGCAGATCCGCCAATAGAGATCTCGGGAGATGAGTACCTTAGAGTACACATGCGTGACACGGAGAGCACATGGAGCGGGGCACGCTATTTAAATGATACTATCACTAGTAGTGAAATTCTCATTGCGGTGTTAAAAAATAAGCGTTGCTGCCATTCGTCCGATACACCACCGGTATCACGTCACTATTTTTGTGGTGTGTATTTCTTAGCTACACGCCATTAACTATTTTTCAAAAATTAAGAAGAAATAGCAGAACAACACATTCATATATACAACAAGATAACATCGTCTACCTGCTATTATTACTGAATTTAACCTGTTAAAATAACATATTATTAATTAACTACAGATAACATATAGTACTAGCTAGCCAGCTACTCGTCGTCACTGGGGACAGGTACAGTAACGACATCTTTAACGAAGTCGTCCTCTTCTCGGGGACTTGTAAAGTAAGTAGATGGTGTCATATTCATGATCGAGGTAGAAGATGCACCTCTCCTCGACGTCCATTGCGGAGTCATTGACAAGTTATGTCCAAGTAAGGCCACCGAAATAGGTTTAGTTTGTGTCGTTGGTGATTTAAACCGTGTAACTTCTGACGGGTTGTAGTACTGGATCCTCATCCAGTCGTAGGCGTGCATCACCTGCTTCTGGTGCCTCCACATACTAAGATAATACTTGACACCATCGACGGTGATCGTCACCTCCCACGTCAGGATCTTCGTATTCTTCCTGTGGACACAACGGAACTTCCGCTCTGACATGGTACTAGCTAACAACAACAACAATTCAACTATATGGATCTAATAATGTAAAGTCTAGATATTTTATCTAACATATATGCATGTGTAAATGATTTTATCTATCAACACAAATTTATCTAACAATTCTATCTAACTATATTTATATAGCTACTTTATGTAGCTAGTTTATGTAGCACCGATATACTACACATTTCAAATCCCTTCTAAACCTTATAAACTAGAATCACCTACAAACTCTAAACTAAAATCAACTACAAAACAATTCTAAACATTCTAATTATAAAATCAACTACACATTCTAATTATAAACTAATTTTTAAACAAACTAATTATAATTATAAAATAAAATACACATTCTAATCCATATAGAAAACTAAAATATGGCTACTCACGGTGGTGGTGGCTTGTCGAGGAGGAGGCGGTGGTGGACCATCGAGGATCGGAGGAGGGAGGCGGTGGCGGCACGGCGATTGGGATCGACAGCATAGGCGCTGCATGAGTTTTGGAACGGGGCAGCGTGCCGAGGAGGAGGCTGCGATGGCGTTTTAGACGCGCGAAGGTGGTGAGTGGGGACGGGGGTGGCCGCGGGATTTAGATGGGGGTCGGGGTGGCTGTATGGATGGAGTGGAGCGGGGAATTTGGGGTAGGGCGCGCCGTTGTCGATGGGGCCTACATGGTGGTGTTGTGTGCTGAAGCCAACACACATCCAGTGTTTTACCTACTCCTGCTCTCCGCTACCATGTGGGATCCAATACTATAGCTCGTGCTATATTATTAGCCGCATTCACTATTTTGCAGACACGACTAGTAGATATAGTAGCAGTGCCATGAAAGGATTTTAGACGCCACTATTACCTTCCTTCATGTAGGATATATCCCCCCAAACTGATAGCGTCCATGTTTTTTCCGAACGCCACCAATAACACGGTAGTGGTGGTGCTCCACTATTTTGAAATGTCTCTGGTGTGCTATGTAATATATCTGGAATTCCATTAACAAGGTTTTTTCAACTAGTGTATAGGTCGGGATGTGTTGGGTCACACCAGACGGTGACACGTGGTGCATCAAGTCAGATCCACGGCATGATAAAATACACGAGTGTTTACCTACCGTGTCATTATTAAGTGTCAGTTCATTTGCACCCCTACAACGGCATGATTTTTTGCCGGTAGCAGATTTTCCACGGCAAGAAATATGTGTCTTCTTTGTTTGTCTCCCCGAATACCTAGCCACCAGCCAAAAAACTATTACAGTTACTTTCCCTTGTGCCAACAAAAAAAGTGCCGCACGTGGAGAGAAATTTTGTAGTGTTTGTTGAACTTGGCAGGTGAAGGCGAACTACACTAGCTAACCAGTAAGCATTGCTACAATGGAAGATCACACTAATAGAAAATGGGCCTTTGGTTCGGGCCACTAGTCCCGGCCGTGGCTGGGGCCGGGACTAATGGTCCGAACCAGACGGCCCGAGAAGACCGAGGTACTTTGTCCCGGTCCGTAAGGGACCATTAGTCCCAGTTTGAGATACAAACCGGGACTAATGGGTCTGGACACACACGTGTGCTCCTGGCAGAACCATTAGTCCCGGTTTGTATCTCAAACCGGGACTAATCGTCTGACCCTATATATATGCCTCCAGCCCTCCACTCTCTCCTGTTTTTTTCCCTATGTGAGGTGGGTATAACTTTGTGCTAATTTTTTTCTTCATATACACTAGAGGTGTTCGCTGAAATGGCTGTTAGAGCGATGTCACTTGAGTTCACACAAGACAAAACATGATATGAGGTGCCAGAGCCACACTTAAGTTTTCTCATCTTTGTTTCCAGGTGTTCTAAAAGGTTAGCCACTATTTTCTCGTTTAGACCATGCGGTGCTAATTTGAGCATCGTGATTGCGTTTAATATATATGCATGGTTGTATGATGCAGATGAGCCATCCATGGATGTACGGTGACCGACGCTCTGACGCTTACAGAGTAGGCGTGCGTTCTTTTCGCCTTGTGGCCGAGGCGAACAAGCGGCGGGATGGTTTTATGTGTTGTCCATGTGTTGAATAATGAGCAGGCTCACACTTCCTCAAGAGTCATTCAGAGTCACCTGCTTCGGTCCGGTTTCATGTCCAGCTATAATGTTTGGACCAAGCACGAAGAAAGAGGGGTTATGATGGAAGACAACGATGAAGAAGAGAACGATGATGACAACTACCGATCTATGTTCCCTGAATACGCTGATACCATAATGGAAGACAATGAAGAAGAAGGGGGTGAAGAACGGGAACCAGATGAGCCCGCCGATGATCTTGGTCGGGTCATTTCTGATGCAAAGCGAGACTGCGACATAGAAAAGGAGAGGTTGCAGTTCGAGAAGATGTTACAAGACCACAACAAATTATTGTACCCAACTTGTGAAGATGGCCAGAAAAAGCTGGGTAACACACTAGAATTGCTGAAGTGGAAGGCAGAGACCGGTGTGACTGACTCGGGATTTGAAAAGTTACTGGTAATAATGAAGAAGCTGCTTCCAAGAAATAATGAATTGCCCTCCAGTACGTACGAAGCAAAGAAGCTTGTCTGCCCTCTAGGATTAGACGTGCAGAAGATACATGTATGCCCTAATGACTGCATCCTCTACCGCGGTGAGAAGTACGAGAATATGGATAAATGCCCGGTCTGCACTGCATTGCGGTATAAGATCAGAAAAGATGACCCTGGCGATGTTTAGGGCGAGCCATCCAGGAAGAGGGTTCCTGCCAAGGTGATGTGGTATGCTCCTATAATACCACGGTTGAAACGTTTGTTCAGAAACAAAGAGCATGCAAAGTTGTTGCGATGGCACATGGAAGACCGTAAGAAAGACGGGAAGTTAAGGCACCCTGCTGATGGTCGGCAGGGGAGAAAAATTGAGAGGGACTTCCCGGACTTTGCTGGTGATGCAAGGAACTTATGGTTTGGTCTAAGTACCGATGTCATGAATCCTTTTGGGGAGCAGAACTGCAGTCACAGCACCTGGCCCGTGACTCTATGTATCTACAACCTTCCTCCTTGGTTGTGCATGAAGCGGAGGTTCATTATGATGCCAGTGCTCATCCAAGGCCCGAAGCAACCCGGCAACGACATTGATGTGTACCTAAGGCCATTAGTTGATGAACTTTTACAGTTGTGGGCCAAACCAGTTGTACGTGTGTGGGATGAGCACAAACAGCAGGAATTTGATCTACAAGCATTGATGTTCGTAACCATCAATGAGTGGCTTGCTCTTAGTAACATTTCAAGACAGACGAACAAAGGATACAATGCATGCACACACTGTTTAGATGAGACTGAAAGTATATATCTAGATAAATATAGGAAGAATATGTACCCGTACAATCATCGTTTTCTTCCACCAAGTCATCAATTAAGGAAGAAAGGCAAGCATTTCAATAGCAAGGGAGAAGCCCGGACGAAACCTGTCCCCCGTACTGGTGCTGATGTATTTGGTATGGTCAAAGATTTGGATGTAATCTTTGGAAAGGGTCCTGGAGGACAACCTGTTCCGAAAGACGCTGACGAACACGCACCCATGTGGAAGAAGAAATCTATATTTTGGGAGCTACCCTATTGGAAAGTGCACGAGGTCCGTTCTGCAATCGACGTGATGCACCTGACGAAGAATCTTTGCGTGAATATTCTAGGCTTCCTGGGCTTGTATGGGAAGTCAAAAGATACCCAGGCAACACGGGAGGACCAGCAATATCATAAAGGACGAGACGGCAAGCATCCAGGGCAGTTTCAAGGGCTTGCCAGCTACACTCTTACCAAAGAAAAGGAAATCTTTTTTGAAGTCCTTTTCAGTATCAAGGTTCCGTCTGGGTTCTCGTCGAATATAAAGGGAATAGTAAATATGAAAGAGAAAAAATTTCAAAATCTGAAGTCTCATGACTGCCACGTGCTTATGACGCAATTGCTTCCGGTTGCATTGAGGGGAATTCTACAAGAAAATGTTCGACTAGCCATTGTGAAGGTATGTGCATTCCTCAATGCAATTTCTCAGAAGGTAATCGATCAAGAAAGTCTATCAGGGTTACAGATTGATGTGGTCCAATGTCTGGTCAGCTTCGAGTTGTTGTTCCTGAAGGGAATATGCCCGAGAGGCAATAATAAAGTGGTTAATATCTTATTCCATGTTTATGATAAATGTTTATTTTACATGCTAGAATTGTATTGATTCGGAAACATCAATACATGTGTGTTTAATAAACAAAAAGGGTTCCTAGTCATGCCTCTCTTATAGACTAGCTTGTTGATTAACAAGATGATCAAGGTTTCCTGATCATGGACATTGGATGTTGTTAATAACAAGGTCACACCATTGGTGGAATGATGTGATGAACATTCATCCGAAGTATAGCATTACGATCAAGTCATTATTTTTATATTGCTATAACATCATACGAAGTAATCTTTATCCTTAGACCATGAGATCATGTTAATTGCTAACACCGGAAGAGTATCTTGATAACATCAAACGTCACACCGTAACAGGGTGACTATAAAGGTGGGTTCAGTGCTACAAAGGTGTTATGTTGAGGCTCATGGATCAAGAGTGGGATTTGTCCATCCCGATGACGGATAGATATACTCTGGGCCCTCTCGGTGATATCACATTGAAATAGCTTGCAAGCAAGTGATATGATCACTAGAATGTTATATCACGGGAACGAGAAAAGAGTGCATGTCGGTAACGAGATCAAACTAGGTATTTGGATACCGATGATCGAATCTCGGACATGTAATATATCGCGAGACAAAGGGATTTAGTTACGACGTTAAAGGTTCACACGATCACAAGAGTCATCGTTGAATGTGTAGGAGTCAGTATGGATCTCCAGGTCCCGCTTCTGATTATTGATCTGAGAGGGGTCTCGATCATGTCTGCATTATTCGCGAACCGTAGGGTGACACACTTAAGGGATACCGACACCATTTGGAGCAAATATGTTTCAGATAAAGATTTAAGAAAGCGCTGGAATTATTTCAATAGACACCGAACCTGTTTCGGGTGAAATTGCTGAAATTGGTTCTGCATGTAATATTGAAATGTTTGCAGGGGGTTTTATGTGAATGTTTGTTAATTAAAGTAATTAACAAAATTCTGAATAAAAATAATAAAAGAGTTTTATTAAATGAGAGAGCATTAAATTTGGAGAAATTTAATGCATTTAAAGTGGAGACTTTAAAAGAGAATGTGAAGGGGCAAATTTATGTGGAGGGAGTTACCACCACATGAATGGAGGAGGTGAAGAGTCACCTCCTCCATGCGCCGGCCATGAAGGAGGGGCAGCCCCCTCCTCCTATAAAAGGCCACCCCCTCCTCACTTCTCACACACACCTCCTTGTGAAGGATCTCTCTCCCCCTCTAGTATTATTCCCCCATGGTCTCGGATTAGCGAGATACATGTTCCCGGTGGCTTTATCTGGAAAGGAGTTGTTGCTTCCGCTGCTTTGCTGGAGCGAGGGACGGAGGTTGTCGGGGTACCGGACGTGTGTGCGATCACGGATGCACCGCTGCTTTGTGGTGCTGGACTTGGTGGTGCTGGAGCTGGATCTGATGGACGTGCTGGAGCCGGACCTACTGGACTTCATCACGATCTTGAGATCGGCAAGTGTACGACTACATCAACCACGAGTTCCTACTCGTTAACAAAGCTTGTTGTCTACGAGGGTAAGTTCTCGTTGGATGTATGTCCACCTGTTGCTTTGTACCTAGTAGATATATCTTGGCATGTAGTTCACACCGTAGGAAATTTTTTGTTTTCTATGCTGCGGACCCAACAGTGGTATCAGAGCCTGATCTATGCGTAGGTGCTTAGCACGGGTAGTACACATATGTTTATATGTGGGCGATGATGATCATGTTATTGCTTCTTTCATGTATTTTGGATATTGGTGGCATAGTGGGATGAAGTGGCCCGGACCAACCTTACATGTCATCGTACATGAGACCGGTTCCACGACTGACATGCAACTTATTTTGCATAAGTGGCTGGCGGGTGTCTGTCTCTCCTACTATAGTCAATATCTGATTTACAACGAGTTGCTAATAACTTAGTTATCCTCGTTGTGGTTCATGTTCGTAGGTAAGAACGGTTCTATCTCCGAAAGCCCTAATCCACGTAAAACTTGCAATTGATAAATTAGAGGCGTCTAGTTTAGATCGTTGCTGGGCTAGTGTCTTGATATGGTATTGTTGTAAGTAGATGTATGATAGATACTCTTACAACACATTCAACGTGTAAGTTCCATAGACCTTGGCCTTACACACAAAGGAATGATAGAGATCATACCACGATGCAAGTGATAGAGATCAAATGCATGGACCATATCATCTCACTTTACACATTAGATGTTTGCATCTTATACTGCTAGTTTGGCGCTTTCTGTAGCATTGTAAGATGATCCCTTTTTTAGATATCAAGATAAAAATGTGTTCTTCCTTAAGTATGCACCGTTCTATGGATCGTGTTTTGAGACATCATGTGATGATCGGGTGTTCCCAACTCTACGCTTTCATGCAACGGGTGTAAGACAGTTTTACACACGCGAATACTAAGGTTCTTACTTGGCGAGCCTAGCATGTACATACATGGCCTTGGAACACGGACCGAAAGGTTAAGCATGAGTCATATAGTTGATGTGATGACCATATTGATGCTCGCCTTTGAAGCTACACCGACTCACGTGATGATCGGACTTGGTGTAGTGGATTTGGTTCATGTAATCACCAAAAAGGCACGAGGGATGTCGTTTTTGAGTGGGAGTTCATTTCTAATTTGGATTAGTCGAACTCAATTTGTCACAAACTAAATCTAAGTGAATTTGCATAATTTGTTGTAGTCATTGGCATCTGTGCACTACCTTATGCTTAGTTTTAATTGAGATAATAGAACTATAGAATTCTGGATATTTACTTTACGAACTGGTATCGTATTGTTTTGAATGTCAATTTAAAGTTTATAAGTCCTATTGCAAACTTTCAGCAAACTCTATTTACTCCATGAAGTTTAATAAGTAGTATTAAATCAAGAGTAAGAATTCCAATGTTAGTATCTAAAGTATCATGTTTGCCTCCATGATTATTGATATTCATAAAGTTGTTTTAATATCAAGATTATATTGGAGCTGAAAATTGTTTCAGAAACCATCATGTGTGAAAGATATTGTGATATCTGAAACAATGTTTTTTGGTTGCATTATGATAGAGTATAATTTAGCAAAATACATGTTCTCATATTGTATGAGAATTTGTGAAGGATGGAGATGCTAGGCATCCGAATCTACCAAAAAGGTTTTGGGAACTGATATTATACTCGCGATTCTTCCTTATAGGCTATAGTAGCTTGATCATGAAAGTTGTCATGATAAGGATGAATAGAAGATGTAAGTAAAATTTTTACTACACTAGTAGATTACTAAAGAATGGATTTTTGAAAGAACACCAAACATTTGATGATGGTGATCCACTTCAAAGTGCAAGTCCGAAGGTATTAGTATTTGACTATATACGCTTTGTACCATGTGTCATGTTGATGACACAACTATTGATGTTGATAGATTCTTTTAAAAGAAAAGGAATTGCCGAAAGAGAATCTATAAAATATTTGGCAGAAAATAAAAGGTTGGAGATGTCCAACTTAGGTATATAGAAGATATACATGTTATGGCTATATTCCTTGCTTGTTAAACAATGTGGTTCTTAGGTATTGGATATCGGTATTGGATACCGAATTGGTTGGTATGAAGTGTCATACAGGACAACGCAATTCATGAACTACAATGGCCTAAGTAACTACCAAGAGAATGAGTGATGATGTTCATTAGTGTTATTGTGTTTTTCGTTGTCATCAAACCAAGCCTTCAAGATTTGTTTAAATAATTGTTATTTTGTTCCGGTATTACGAGAACAATGGTTGTTCAAATAAATTACCGTATTCCATAAAGGATGGATGAACTTTTACAAGTCTAGTTGGAGAAATCACATCCATAAACACTATTGCTAAAATGTCGCAAGACAAATGATTGAAAGATCACTTATGAAGTGACATCGCTGTTTGAATTATATTTGAAAGAAAACATGAAGAAACTCCATGTTGATGGAATTTTGGAGTCTTTGATTTTGATTAATTGACGCATGTGAGACTTTCCTCGAGATAATTGAAACTCCGTCCATAGGCCAGAGAGGAACGGATGACTAACTTATTGGAAATTGTGCATGCTGATGTGCATAGTCCATTATGTGTAGCCATATGCGATGGATCTTTTTTGCTTCATATGCTTTCTTCAAAAATTTGCGTGAATATATCTGTATATTTACTTAATAAGGAAGAAGTATGAAACATTTGAAAGTTGTTCAAAGACTTTCAAGATGAAGTGGAAAATCATTGTAACAAGAAAATAAAGAGTTTATGATTCGATCATAAAGGAAGATATTTGAGTTACATGTTTAGCAAAAACACCTAATACTTGAGGAATTGTTCCATGATTTGTGTTCCCCGATAAACCATAGGAGTATGGCATATTCGAGAGATGAAATCAAACCATGTTTGACATGGTAAGATCAAATGTGTCATTTATAAAACTGCCATTATGTTTTAAGGATTAAAGCTTTAGAGACTACCGCTTTTTCACTGAAAAGAGCACCATCGTGATCCATTGAAATGACACCATATGAGTTATGGTTTGGGATAAAACCCGAATTGTCTTTTCTTAAATTTTGGTATGCTATGCATAAGTAAAATGTTTACAACCAAAGTCGGATAAGCACATCTTTGTAGGTTATCCCAAAGAATTTTTTGGGAATTTCTCCATAACACCGAGGACAAAAGAGTTTGTTACTTGGAACGTCAAGTTTCTTGAGAAGGAATTTTTTTGAAAAGTTAAGTGGGAGGACAATAGAACTTTGATAAGGTTGTTGAACCTTAGCTATATGTGCTAAGTAGCGCAGCACCGGAAAGTGTCCCGGTGGCGGCCACAATGCTCATGGCTCTCGTGATTACAAAAGGTGTGATCTCGGAGATTAGAGTTCCTATAGAACCGTGTGGGTCGGTAAGAATAAAATAGTAAGATTTGATAATCAAGTCGTTATTGTTTTGACAATGATGAACCGACTACATGCAAAGAAGCGATGATGGGCCCTGACTCCATAAAATGACTAGAAGTCATAGAATCCGTGATAGTATCCATACACGAGAAATCAAGTTTCTGAACTTGGAAGACCCTCCGGAAAGGCGTGAAGCCTATCGGTCGTGTTTGGATCTATAAAGAAATAGACATGGATGTTTGACATCTATGAAATAGTCGACATGTCGGAAAGAAGTTTACGGCAATGTTCAAGGAGTTGACTATGACAAGATTTGATCTTTCCGATATATAGTCTTGACGGATTAATGTAGCAACCACTACATATAATTTGGTATATGGTAGTTGAATAAACAAAACAAGGTTCTTCTAATAGAACGCTAACCTAGGACATGTACATGACATGGTCCGAAGGGTTTTGTTAATTCAAAGGGTGCTAAAAGGGCATGTAAACTTCAATAGTTGAAGTAAGCATAGCGGAGTTGGAATCTTCACCATGATGAAACTGTTAAAAGAGTTTAAATTCATCGGAGATGATGAAGATGCTTGCATTTGCAAGAAATTAAGTGGGAGCGCTAAGACATATTTCTAATACATTATGTAGAGGACATATTGTTGATTGGAAATGATGTATCTTGAATTGACAGAAGTTAAGGATTTCATTAAAATAAGATTTCGATGAAAGACTTGGGCAAACCCAGAATATTAGGCATCAATATCTATATGGATAGATTAAGGCGCTAATATGGTTGTGCCAGACATACATATATAAGATATTGAAAGGGTTCAATATGAGATATTGAAAGGGTTCAATATGGAAACAACAAGAAAGGTTCTTGCTGCATGGAAAGGATTGTATCAAGATTCAAGTGTTTCAACACTTGGTGAGTAAAATCACATGAAATTTTTGATTGATTATACCATGATATGTATATATCCAGAATGTCCTATGCTTTAAATGTTATGAGCATATACCAGAATGATTCATAAGATGATCATTGGACAATAGTGAAGATATTCTTATGAGCTTTGGAAGAACTAAGAATATATCATGTATAAGTGCCAAATAGTTAAAGGTAGTTCATTGTAAAGTGTTGTTGGGTCCGCAGCATAGAAAACAAAAAATTTCCTACGATGAAAACTACACGCCAAGATCTATCTACTAGGTACAGAGCAACGTGTGGACATACATCCATGGAGAACTTACCCTCGAAGACAACGAGCTTTGTTAACGAGTAGGAACTCGTGGTTGATGTAGTCGTACACTTGCTGATCTCAAGATCATGAGGAAGTCCGAGCGCCGCAACTCAGCAGCGCATCCGCACTCACACACACGTTCAAGCCACCGGACAACCTCCACCTCCCCGCTCCAGCGATCCAGCAGAAGCAGCAACTCCTTCCATACGAAATGCCACCGGGAACATGTATCTCGCTAATCCGAGACCATGGGGGAATAATTCTAGAGGGGGAGAGAGATCCTTCACAAGGAGGTGTGTGGATGAAGGAGGGAATGGGTGGCCTTTTATAGGAGGAGGGGGGTGCCCCCTCTCTCCATGGCCGGCGCATGGGGGGGTGACCCCTCACCTCCCCCATTCATGTGGTGGTAACCCCTCCACATTAAAATGCCTCTTCACATTCCCTTTTAAAGTCTCCACTTTAAATGCATTAAGTTTCTCCAAATTTAATGCTCTCTCATTTAATAAAACTCTTTTATTAAATTTATTCAGAATTTTGTTAAATACTTTAATTAACAAACATTCACATATAGCCCCTTGCAATATTTCAATATCACATGTAGAAACACCTTCTGCAATTTCACCCGAAACAATTTCCGGTTTCTATTGAAACAATTCCTGCACTTTGCAATTCTTTCGTCTGAAACATATGTGCTCCAAAATGGTGTCCGGTAACTCTTAAGTGTGCCACCCTACGGTTCACGAATAATGCAGACATGATCGAGACCCTTCGCCGATCAATAATCAGCAGCGGGACCTGGAGATCCGTACTGACTCCTACACATTCAACGATGACTCCTGTGATCGTGAGAACCTTTAACGCTTGTAACTAAATCCCTTTGTCTCTCGATATATTACATGTCCGAGATTCGATCATCGGTATCTCCATACCTAGTTTGATCTCGTTACCAACATGCACTCTTTTCTCGTTCCCGTGATATAACATTCTAGTGATCACATCACTTGCTTGCAAGGTATCCTAATGTGATATCACCGAGAGGGCCCAGAGTATATCTATCCGTCATCTGGATTGACAAATTCCACTCTTGATCCATGAGCCTCAACATAACACCTTCGTAGCACTGAACCCATCTTTATAGTCACCCTGTTACGGTGTGACGTTTGATGTTATCAAGATACTCTTCCGGTGTTAGCAATTAACATGATCTCATGGGTTTAAGGATAAATATTACTTCGTATGATGTTATAGCAATATAAACATAATGACTTGATCATAATGCTATACTTCGGATGAATGTTCATCGCATCATTCCACCAATGGTGTGACCTTGTTATTAACAACATCCAATGTCCATGATCAGGAAACCTTGATCATCCTGTTAATCAACAAGCTAGTCTATAAGAGAGGCATGACTAGGAACCCTTTTTGTTTATTAAACACACATGTATTGATGTTTCCTATCAATACAATTATAGCATGCAAAATAAACATCTATCATATACAAGGAATACATAATAACAACTTTATTATTGCCTCTCAGGGCATATTTCCTTCAGTCTCCCACATGCACTAGAGACAATAATCTAGTTTATATAGTGATAAATCTAACACCCATGGAGTTCTGGTGTTGATCATGTTTTGCCCTAGGGAGTACTTTAGTCAACGGATCTGCTACATTTAGGTCCGTGTGTACTTTACAAATCTTTATATCTCCATCCTTGACATGCTCGCGGATGGAGTGAAACCGACGCTTAATATGCTTGGAATTCTTGTGAGACCTTGGTTCCTTTGCGTTGGCTATGGATCCATTGTTGTCACAATAGATCACCATCAGGTCCAACGCACTGGGAACCACACCCAGTTCCGTTATGAACTCCTTCATCCAAACCGCTTCCTGCGCTGCTTCTGAAGCAGCAACATATTCCGCCTCCGTTGTTGATCCAGCCACCACAGGTTGTTTGGAGCTCCTCCAACTAACTGCTGCTCCGTTCAAGAGAAATACGTATCCGAATTGAGACTTAGAGTCATCCGGATCAGTGTCAAAGCTAGCATCGACATAACATTTAGCGACTAGCTCTTCTTCACCTCCGTATACAAGAAACATATCCTTAGTTCTTCTCAAGTACTTAAGGATATTCTTGACCGTTATCCAGTGTTCCGAACCTGGATCAGATTGGTACCTACTAGTCAAACTAATAGCATGTGCCACATCCGGTCTTGTACATAGCATGGCATACATTATAGAGCCTATGGCTGAGGCATAGGGGATCTTATCCATTATCTCTCTTTCTTCCGCCGTAGCCGGACTTTGAGTCTTATCCAATGTCTTGCCTTGCAACATACGTAAGAACCCCTTCTTACTTCCGTCCATATTAAACTTCTTTAATATCTTATCAAGGTATGTACTCTGCGATATCCCAATTAGGCGTCTTGATCTATCTCTATAGATTTTAATGCCTAATATATATGAAGCTTCACCAATGTCCTTCATCGAAAATTTGCTGTTTAGATAACTTTTAACACTGTTTAAAAGATCTAAATCATTTCCAATCACTAATATGTCATCCACATATAATATCAGAAATGCCACATTGCTCCCACTCACTTTCTTGTAAATACAAGCCTCTCCATAAGTTTGGACAAATCCAAACTCTTTGATCACCTCATCAAAGCGGAGATTCCAACTCCGGGATGCTTGCTTCAGTCCATAGATGGATCGCTGAAGTTTGCACACCTTATCAGCATCCTTAGGATCGACAAAACCCCTAGGTTGTATCATATACAACTCTTCTTCAATATTACCATTGAGGAACGCAGTTTTGACATCCATCTGCCATATTTCATAATCGAAATATGCAGCAATTGCTAAGATAATCCTAACCGACTTAAGCATCACTACGGGAGAGAATGTCTCATCGTAGTCAACTCCTTGAATTTGTCGAAACCCCTTTGTGACAAGTCGAGCCTTATAGATGGTCACATTACCATCAACATCAGTTTTTCTTTTGAAAATCCATTTATTCTCAACGGCCTTTCGGCTGTGAGGTAAGTCCACCAAGGTCCAAACCTAGTTTTCGTACATGGATTCCATCTCGGATTTCATGGCTTCTAGCCATTTGTTGGAATCAGGGCTCATCATCGCTTCTTCATACGTCGCAGGGTCATCTATTTCATCAATCATGAAATTCATAACAGGATTGCCGTACAGTTCAGGAGCTGCACGTGTCCTACTTGACCTACGAGGTTCGGTAGTGTCCTCTTTCGGAGTTTCATGATCAATATCATTAGCTCTCTCTTCATTAGGGGAAGTCAACTCCGAAACAACTTCTGGAGCTGCGCTACTCGCCATTTCATGAAGAGAAGGTTCAATAACCTCTTCGAGTTCTACCTTCCGACTACTCACACCTTTCACGAGAAACTCCTTCTCAAGAAAGGATCCATTCTTGGCAACAAAGACCTTGCCCTCAGATCTGTGATAGAAGGTATACCCAATCGTTTCCTTAGGGTATCCTATGAAGACGCATTTTTCTGCTTTGGGTTCGAGTTTATCCGGTTGTAGTTTCTTCACATAAAGAAATGACAGCTTAGGGTTTGTTTCCAAACCATAATTCATACGGTGTCTTTTCAACGGATTTAGATGGTGCCCTATTTAAAGTGAATGTAGCGGTTTCTAGTGCATAACCCCAAAATGAGAGTGGCAAGTCAGTCAGAGACATCATAGATCGAACCATATCCAATAAAGTACGATTACGACGTTCTGACACACCATTACGTTGTGGTGTTCCGGTAGGCGTGAGTTGTGAAACTATTCCACAGTCTTTCATATGTGTGCTAAACTCGTAACTAAGATACTCTCCTCCACGGTCAGACCGCAGAAATTTGATCTTTCTATTATGATGATTTCCACTTCATTCTGAAATTCTTTGAACTCTTCAAAAGTTTCAGACTTGTGTTTCATCAAATAGATATACCCATATCTACTCAAATCATCCGTGAAAGTAACAAAATAACGATATCCACCTCGCGCCGACACACTCATTGGTCCACACACATCAGTATGTATGATTTCCAATAAATCTGTCGCCCGTTCCATTGAACCGGAAAACGGTGTTCTAGTCATCTTGCCCATAAGGCATGGCTCACATGTATCAAATGATTCAAAATCAAGTGATTCCAAAAGTCCACCAGAATGGAGTTTCTTCATGCGTTTAACGCCAATATGACCTAGACGGCAGTGCCACATATATGTAGATATATCATTATAAAGTTTAATCCTTTTAGCATCAACATTACGAATATGCGTAATACTACTATCGAGATCCAACATAAATAAACCATTCAACATAGGTGCATGACCATAAAAGATATTATTCATATAAATCGAACAACCATTGTTTTCAGACTTAAATGAATAACCACTTTGCATCAAACACGATCCGGATACAATGTTCATGCTCAGTGCAGGCACCAAATAACAATTGTTCAGGTTTATAACTAATCCCGATGGCATATGGAGAGGCAGCATTCCGACGGCGATCACATCAACTATTGATCCATTGCCGACCCGCATCGTGACCTCATCCCTTGCTAGTTGTCGCTTATTCCGTAGCCCCTGGACCGAGTTACATATATTAGCAACCGATCCCGTATCAAATACCTAGGTGCTACTGCGAGTACTAGTCAAGTACACATCAATAACATGGATATCACATATACCTTTGTTTGCCTTGCCGGACTTCTTGTCTGCCAAATACTTGGGGTAGTTGCGCTTCCAATGGCCAGTCCCCTTGCAATAGTAGCACTCGGTGTCAGACTTAGGGCCAGCTCGGGGTTTCTTTTCAGGCGTGGCAACAGACTTGCCACCCTTCTTTCCCTTGTGCTTGCCTTTCTTATCCTTCTTAAAACCGGTGGTCCTATTGATCATCAACACTTCATGTTCTTTCCTAATCTCCACTTCTGCAGTCTTAAGCATTGACAGAAGCTCAAGAAGAGACTTCTTCATGCCCTGCATATTATAGTTCATCACGAAGCTCTTGTAACTAGGTGTCAGAGATTGGGGAACACGATGTATGCCTAAGTCAATGGGAATCGTTATTCCCAAGGACACAAGCTTATCGGCGTACCCAGACATTTTGAGTACGTGCTCACTAACGAAGCTGTTTTCCTCCATCACGCAGCTAAAGAACTTTTTTGTAGCATTATAACTCTCTACGGCAGCATGGGTATCGAAAATCATTTTCAATTCTCCCATGGTATCAAAGGCATTGCCATTTTCGAAACGCTTTCGAAGTTCTGGCTCTAGCCCATACAGTATGCCGCAATGAACTAAGTTGTGGTCCTCCTGACAAGTTATATAGACGTTCTTTTCCTCGTTAGGGGCATCAGGAGCTGGTGGGGGGCCTAGCGGCGCATCTAGCACATATTGCTTTTGTGCAGCAGTGAGGAGAATCCTCAAATTCATAGCCCAGTTGGTGAAGTTGATACCATTCGCAGCAAGTTTCTCTTTCTCCATGAACACATTGAAATTAAAAGCAGGTGGTGCCATCTACAACAAAATTTGTAAAGTATATTTTGATTAAGTTTATGATAGATTGAGTTCAACTAATCCAAATTACTAATGAAATCCCACTCAAAAACGACATCCCTCGTGTCCTTTTGGTGATTACATGAATCACATCCACTACACCAAGTCCGATCATCACGTGAGTCGGTGTAGCTTCAAAGGCGAGCAACTATATGACTCATGCTTAACCTTTCGGTCCGTGTTCCGAGGCCATGTCTGTACATGCTAGGCCCGTCTAGTAAGAACCTTAGTATTTGCGTGTGTAAAACTATCTTACACCCGTTGTACGAAAGCGTAGAGTTGAGAACACCCGATCATCACGTGATGCCTCAAAACACGATCCACAAAACGGTGCATACTTAAGGAAGAACACATTTTATCTTGATATCTAAATGAGGGATCATCTTATAATGCTACCAAACGCGCCAAACAAGCAATATAAGATGCTAACATCTAATGTGTGAAGTGAGGTGATATGGTCCATGCATTTGATCTCTATCATTTGCATCGTGGTATGATCTCTATCATTCCTTTGTGTGTAAGGCCAAGGTCTATGGAACTTACATGTCAAGTGAGTTGTAAGAGTATTTATCATACATCCACTTATAACAATACCATATCAAAACACTAGCCCAGCAACGATCTAAACTAGACGCCTCTAATTTATCAATTGCAAGTTTTACGTGGCTTAGGGCTTTCGGAGATAGAACCGGTCTAACCTACGAACATGAACCACAGCGAGGATAACTAAGTTATTAGCAACTCGTTGTAAATCAGATATTGACTATAGTAGGAGAGACAGACACCCGCCAGCCACTTATGCAAAACAAGTTGCATGTCAGTCGTGGAACCGGTCTCATGTACGATGACATGTAAGGTTGGTACGGGCCGCTTCATCCCACTATGCCACCAATATCCAAAGTACATAGAAGATGCAATAACATGATCATCATCGCCCACATATAAACATATGTGTACTACCCGTGCAAAGCACCTACGCATAGATCAGGCTCTGATGCCACTGTTGGGTCCGCAACATAGAAAACAAAAATTTTCCTACGATGAGAACTACACGCCAAGATCTATCTACTAGGTACAGAGCAACGGGTGGACATACATCCATGTAGAACTTACCCTCGTAGACAACGAGCTTTGTTAACGAGTAGGAACTCGTGCTTGATGTAGTCGTACACTTGTCGATCTCAAGATCGTGAGGAAGTCCG
Organism: Avena sativa; assembly: GCA_916181665.1. Lineage (NCBI taxonomy): Eukaryota > Viridiplantae > Streptophyta > Magnoliopsida > Poales > Poaceae > Avena > Avena sativa. The sequence goes on from OV702289.1 coordinate 623,494,195, forward strand.
AGTGCCGCAACTCAGCAGCGCATCCGCACTCGCACACACGTTCAAGCCACCGGACAACCTCCACCTCCTCGCTCCAGCGATCCAGCGGAAGCAGCAACTACTTCCAGACAAAATGCCACCGGGAACATGTATCTCGCTAATCCGAGACCATGGGGGAATAATTCTAGAGGGGGAGAGAGATCCTTCACAAGGAGGTGTGTGGATGAAGGAGGGAATGGGTAGCCTTTTATAGGAGGAGGGGGGGGGGGTTCCCCCTCTCTCCATGGCCGGCGCATGGGGGGTGACCCCTCACCTCCCCCATTCATGTGGTGGTAACCCCTTCACATTAAAATGCCTCTTCACATTCCCTTTTAAAGTCTCCACTTTAAATGCATTAAGTTTCTCCAAATTTAATGCTCTCTCATTTAATAAAACTCTTTTATTAAATTTATTCAGAATTTTGTTAATTACTTTAATTAACAAACATTCACATATAGCCCCTTGCAATATTTCAATATCAAATGCAGAAACACCTTCTGCAATTTCACCCAAAATAATTTTCGGTTTCTATTGAAACAATTCCTGCGCTTTGCAATTCTTTCGTCTGAAACATATGTGCTCCAAAATGGTGTCCGGTAACTCTTAAGTGTGCCACCCTACGGTTCGCGAATAATGCAGACATGATCGAGACCCTTCTCCGATCAATAATCAGCAGCGGGACCTGGAGATCCGTACTGACTCCTACACATTCAACGATGACTCCTGTGATCGTGAGAACCTTTAACGCTTGTAACTAAATCCCTTTGTCTCTCGATATATTACATGTCCGAGATTAGATCATCGGTATCTCCATACCTAGTTTGATCTCGTTACCGACATGCACTCTTTTCTCGTTCCCGTGATATAACATTCTAGTGATCACATCACTTGCTTGCAAGATATCCTAATGTGATATCACCGAGAGGGCCCAGAGAATATCTATCCGTCATCTGGATTGAAAAATTCCACTCTTAATCCATGAGCCTCAACATAACACCTTCGTAGCACTGAACCCATCTTTATAGTCACCCTGTTACGGTGTGACGTTTGATGTTATCAAGATACTCTTCCGGTGTTAGCAATTAACATGATCTCATGGTCTAAGGATAAAGATTACTTCGTATGATGTTATAGCAATATAAACATAATGACTTGATCGTAATGCTATACTTCGGATGAATGTTCATCACATCATTCCACCAATGGTGTGACCTTGTTATTAACAAATCCAATGTCCATGATCAGGAAACCTTGATCATCCCGTTAATCAACAAGCTAGTCTATAAGAGAGGCATGACTAGGAACCCTTTTGTTTATTAAACACACATGTATTGATGTTTCCTATCAATACAATTATAGCATGCAAAATAAACATCTATCATATACAAGGAATACATAATAACAACTTTATTATTGCCTCTCAGGGCATATTTCCTTCAAGTGTTACATTGATACTAGTTTTGTCACAAGATACAAATTAAATTTATCTCAATTTAGACTGTGGGTGGCACAATATAATGGAAAGGATGTTCCATGATGGATTTGGATGAGTTCCAAAGTTGAGATATTGTGACGGATACTACCACACAAGGCTAAGTATATAGCTGGTATAGTAGCAGCAAAGGAGGGCATTTGTGTTAAGTAGTTTGTTATCAAACTAGGTGTGGTTCAAAGTGGGCTAATACTATGAAGATATATTGTGTGACAATAATATCAGCATATTTTGAGCCGAACGAACTAAAGGTCTCACCAGAGGACCAAATTTATACAATGCCATCTCATTTGAGAATGAGTGATGCGTAGAGACGCAAAGACATGCAAATACACACGGATCTGAAATAGTCACATCCGGATATTATGTTAACCACTAGCAATAGCGTATATGCAACACCAGAAAGCCATAGGTGTTCAATGCGCAAAGTTTTTCAAACTAGATTATTGACTCTAGTGCAAGTGGGAGACTGAAGGGAATATGCCCGAGAGGCAATAATAAAGTGGTTATTATGTTATTCCATGTTTATGATAAATGTTTATTTTACATGCTAGAATTGTATTGATTCGGAAACATCAATACATGTGTGTTTAATAAACAAAAAGGGTTCCTAGTCATGCCTCTCTTATAGACTAGCTTGTTGATTAACAAGATGATCAAGGTTTCCTGATCATGGACATTGGATGTTGTTAATAACAAGGTCACACCATTGGTGGAATGATGTGATGAACATTCATCCGAAGTATAGCATTATGATCAAGTCATTATGTTTATATTGCTATAACATCATACGAAGTAATCTTTATCCTTAGACCATGAGATCATGTTAATTGCTAACACCGGAAGAGTATCTTGATAACATCAAATGTCACACCGTAACAGGGTGACTATAAAGGTGGGTTCAGTGCTACGAAGGTGTTATGTTGAGGCTCATGGATCAAGAGTGGGATTCGTCCATCCCGATGACGGATAGATATACTATGGGCCCTCTCGGTGATATCACATTGAAATAGCTTGCAAGCAAGTGATGTGATCACTAGAATGTTATATCACGGGAACGAGAAAAGAGTGCATGTCGGTAACGAGATCAAACTAGGTATTTGGATACCGATGATCGAATCTCGGACATGTAATATATCGCGAGACAAAGGGATTTAGTTACGACGTTAAAGGTTCACACGATCACAAGAGTCATCGTTGAATGTGTAGGAGTCAGTATGGATCTCCAGGTCCCGCTTCTGATTATTGATTTGAGAGGGGTCTCGATCATGTCTGCATTATTCGCGAACCGTAGGGTGACACACTTAAGGGATACCGACACCATTTGGAGCAAATATGTTTCAGATAAAGATTTAAGAAAGCGCTGGAATTATTTCAATAGACACCAAAACTGTTTCGGGTGAAATTGCTGAAATTGGTTCTACATGTAACATTGAAATGTTTGCAGAGGGTTTTATGTGAATGTTTGTTAATTAAAGTAATTAACAAAATTCTGAATAAAAATAATAAAAGAGTTTTATTAAATGAGAGAGCATTAAATTTGGAGAAATTTAATGCATTTAAAGTGGAGACTTTAAAAGAGAATGTGAAGGGGCAAATTTATGTGGAGGGAGTTACCACCACATGAATGGAGGAGGTGAAGAGTCACCTCCTCCATGCACCGGACATGAAGGAGGGGCACCCCCTCCTCCTATAAAAGGCCACCCCCTCCTCACTTCTCACACACACCTCCTTATGAAGGATCTCTCTCCCCCTCTAGTATTATTCCCCCATGGTCTCGGATTAGCGAGATACATGTTCCCGGTGGCTTTATCTGGAAAGGAGTTGCTGCTTCCGCTGCTTTGCTAGAGCGAGGGATGGAGGTTGTCGGGGTACCGGACGTGTGTGCGATCACGGATGCACCGCTGCTTTGCGGTGCTGGACTTGGTGGTGCTGGAGCTGGATCTGATGGACGTGCTGGAGCCGGACCTGCTGGACTTCATCACGATCTTGAGATCGGCAAGTGTACGACTACATAAACCACGAGTTCCTACTCGTTAACAAAGCTCGTTGTCTACGAGGGTAAGTTCTCGTTGGATATATGTCCACCCGTTGCTTTGTACCTAGTAGATAGATCTTGGCGTGTAGTTCACACCGTAGGAAATTTTTTGTTTTCTATGCTGCGGACCCAACAGTTCCCGCCATCCTTCTTCAATATTATGATGCACCTCCTAGTTCACCTAGTCGAAGAGATTAGAATTCTTAGTCCTGTGTTTCTACACAATATGTTCCCCTTCGAGAGGTTCATGGGAGGCTTAAAGAAATATGTTCATAACCGTGCTAGGCCAGAAGGAAGCATCTCCAAGGGCTATGGAATAGAGGAGGTCATTGAGTTTTGTGTTGACTTTCTTCCTGACCTTAAGCCGATTGGTGTTCCTGAATCTCGGTATGAGGGGAGGCTGACTGGAAAAGGCACACTAGGAAGGAAATCAATGGTATGTAGGGACGCGAATTATTTCACTCAAGCACACTACACAGTTCTACACAATTCCACTGTGGTGTCTCCGTATATCGAGAAACACAATAATATTCTATGCTCCAAAAACCCGAGGAAGCCCGACTCCTTGATTAAAGGGGAACACGAGAAGAATTTCGGTAGTTGGTTGCAGACACATCTCATGAATAACACCACTGTTGGAGATCAATTGTACTTGTTGGCCAAGTTACCATCTTTGACTATATGTACTTTCCAAGGGTACGAGATAAATGGGAATACATTTTACACGATGGCCCAAGATAAAAAGAGCACCAACCAAAACAGTGGTGTCCGCTTTGATGCAACAGATGAAAATGGGCAGAAGGACACATATTATGGGTACATAGAGGAGATATGGGAACTTGACTATGGACCTACTTTTAAGGTCCCTTTGTTTCGGTGTAAATGGGTCAAGCTGACAGGAGGAGGGGTACATGTAGACCAAAAGTACGGCATGAAAACAGTGGATCTCAACAATCTTGCGTAGATGGATGAACCATTCGTCCTAGCCAACGATGTGGCTCAGGTTTTCTATGTGAAGGACATGTCTACCAAACCGAGAAAAAGGAAAGATAAGCAAAAGAATACAGAATACGATGAGCCAAAGCACCACATAGTTCTTTTAGGGAAAATAAACATCATGGGAGTGGATGACATCACGGGCCCTCGGACTTAGGGTTAGGGTGGTGGTGCTTGCGGTCCCCCGAACTTAGGGTTAGGGTGGTAGTGCTCGCGTGCCCCCGGACTTAGGGTTAGGTTGGTGGTGCTCGCAGGCTCCCGGACTTAGGGTTAGTGTGGTAGTGCTTGCGACCCCCCGGACTTAGGGTTAGGGTGGTGGTGCTCGCGGGCCCCCGGACTTAGGGTTAGGGTGGTGGTGCTCGCGGCCCCCCGGACTTAGGTTAGGGTGGTAGTGCTCACGGGCCCCCGAACTTTTTGTATCTAGGAAATATATTTTTGTATATAGGAAATATTTGTATATAGGCAATATTTCTATATAGGAAATAATATTGTGTGCATCTCGCATTTTGCAGAAACTATGGATCCACCTAGTCCAATGCGCAGAGACCTAGCACAAGAAGAAATTCTCGAGGATATGATCAACTACGGCCCCCATGTCGATCCACCCGAATCTCCGTCGATGTATCTGAACCCCTCCGGTGAGGGTGAGGAGGTCGATCGAAATGATCAGGGAGAAGCCGACGGCTCCATTGATGGAGAAGCCGACGGCCTCGGTGGAACCTTAACGAAGTCCGACGAGGTATATATATGAAGTCCGGTGATTAGTAGATGCATTAATTGAGTTGTATATATATAAATTGACGAATGTTTCTTCTCTTAGGCCTCCACATTGAGCAAAAAATATTCCAAACGAGGCCTGGCCAAAAAGTTGGACGCATCTACACGTTATACAATTACGGTGGTATTACCACAGGGTGAACCGTTGGAACCCGAAAAGGCTAAAAGTGTATTTGTACAACAATGCAGAGTTATGGTTAGGGATCGCATCCCGATCACCGTTCGAGAGTGGAATAAGACCAAAGGGGCGGAAGAGGGTAAGTATGTCGCCGACAGGTACAAAGAGGGTCTTTGGAACGACCTCATGACACATTTCACCCTGCCAGAATGTGAGGATGATGCTGACACAGCTGCATTGAGGAAGAAAGTCAAGCAGTGGACTCTTACGAAGATGGCCGAACTATTCAAGAACTGGAAGAAAGCATTATGGCAAAAGTATCAGAAGACGAAGACTCCTCCTAAATTCGAAGGCTATCTAACGAAGCAGCAAGCTAACTAGGATGCATTTGTGAAGTACAAGAAGTCAGAACCTGCTATGGAAAAGTCGGAAAAAAACAAGAAAAATGCCGCGATGAAGAAATATCACCATCACCTGGGGCCAGGGGCTATGCGACTACCATGCCAAAGTGGGATGCTAAAGAGAGTGAGCTGCTTGCTAAAGGGATCACTCCAGAACCAATACGCGAATAATGGGATCCGAGGGCAAGAAATTGGTTCCTTGGGCATGGGAGTGAGTATGACGAAAAAACAGGGGACCTTATTTGCAGTGACGGGATTAGGATACCCCGAGAGACATGGCAGAGAGTGGTTAAGGAAATTAAAGAGGGGAAAACAAAGTTCTGTCTTGATAGAGAGAATGACTTGCTGACAAAGGCCCTCGGGAATAAAGAACGCGAAGGACGAGTACGAGGCCTTGGCACTAGTTATACTTGGGAGATGGGGTTTCCCAAAGACAGAGATACTTATAGGAGCCGAGAGAGAGAGCAAAGAGGCGACGACAGGAGGAGGATGGAGACAGGTTCACCGAGTTGCTAGGAACACTTCGAATGCATCAGCAACAGATTGAAAAACTTCGAGGAGTAGTGCGCCTACATGATCCTGCACTCGACATTACCGTCGTTCCATCTTAGCGGAGAAGCAGCGTGGCTGAATCGGAGGTCCCGTCTGACAATGCACGGATGGTAGATGGCGGTCTCGGCTACCCCGTGGATGGAATCAACAAGCAGGCATCTTGTGAGATCCATCAGAAGGTGAAGAACCTATCCATCAAGGTGGCGGTCGGATGTGCTTTACCTTGTCTACTTGACGCACGCTGGCATGGCCGTGAGATTCCAGCTGGCTATGCTAAAGTCGGGGTATATGAAATCGCAACAGGGTGGGACTCAATGGAGCTTGACATCCCTAGACCTGAAGGTGAGAGGACACTCGGAGAAGTATTGGGTGGCACCATTTTATGGGACAAGAACAACATCAAGCTTCCAGGCTCAGCGCCAAGGCCAACACCGCCTCTGAGTCGTCGCATGTCACCTTCACCTCCATCACCTCCAAGAAGCCCACCCCATGACTACGACCACCACAGCGTGAGTCCATCTCGATCTCCGCCGCAGGGTCAGCCGCCTTCTCCGCCCGCTAAGGACAAAAATCGGAAGTGTGCTCCGTCGATAAGGACTAAACGATGCAGTAGCCCAAAACGACAAATGTCGCCCCTCCCAAGAGTACCTCATAAGAATCTTCCCATCAGACCTTACGATCGTACTTACGAGGAAAACGACATGATCGTAAAGGCCGAATGTGTTGCATAGCTTCAAAAGAAGAAACCCGAGCCCGCCCCGGTATACACCGGGAAGCAAAAAGCATATGCACTTTCTTTTCTGAACACAAAATCGCAATATGACTTGCACCATAAGCCAGATGACTATCGACGCACACTTCAGAAGGACGTGAAGAAGAGGAAATCAAGAAGTGCAAGCGAGAGCAAATCATCAAATCAAAGTGCAACCGGGAAAAGAAAGGACGTCCCCCAGCTCGAGGAACAGGCCAAAAAATCGACCCCACCCCTCAAGGTGGTATCCCATGACATTCCCCAACAGAATATGGAAGAAGCTGCGAAGCTTGCGGCCTCTATGAATGTGACTGTTGAGGAATTGCTAGGTCCCAAGGACGACAAGTTACCCAAGGCTCAGGTAATCCCTACATATGTCCCAGGGAAGCCTCTGGTCAGCTTTGAGCAGTTCCAACAACTGCCAACACAAATGCGGAGTTTACATAACTGGTACTTGAAAGCTGTAAAGCAGGAGAGAATAATGATCATGACGAAAGTACCACATGACTACTACTTCGGAGAAGAAGAGGTCCATGTTCAGTTTCCAGAACTCTTCTAGTTATACGCTTTCGACGCCCTTGACAAATCTATCATGAGTTGCTATTATCTGTAAGTTGTTGAATTCATTGTCTATCTATAAGTTCTTCATTTTTTTAGTTGTTCAGTTCATTGCATGTAATTATCCTAATTATATCCTTTTGTACTATATTATTATGCAGAATGAAGATCATCGAATGTAAAAGAAGGTCAATCTTTAGTGTTGGGTTCATTGACCTAGATAAAATACATGTAAAGATGCTAACGACAAAACCCGAGGAGACGTAGGAAAACCTTCTAAGGTTTCTAACGGAGCAAAGTTTCTATGACCACATACTGTTTTCTTACAATTTTGCGTGAGGGTCTTACTCTGTTGTACACATTCGCTTTTTCTTACTAGATGTTAAGTGTAATTGATGAGTTACTGATGTATATATAAACGTGTGCAGTTTCCACTGGATTCTGCTAGACATTCAACTTGATAAGGGAAGAGTTGAAGTCATGGACCCATTAAAGAGACCCCTGAAAATGTTTACGGACATGCAGGACATGCTCCAGAGGTAATTTTCGTGCTACATCGGTCTCTTTCATTGATTTCCCGAGATATCAAGTAATAACTAACTCATTCATTTTCTTTACTGGACAGGGTTTGGAACCAGTTCAAGAGTGCGGTTATGAGTGACTTTAGTGAGAAGCTGACGTTTAAGCCGGTCTCGGTAAGTAGTACGTGCATCTCTTTACTTCTAGTTTCAATACAATTATGATGCTAGATTATTATTTTGATCGAATTCTATTCTCGTAAAGTGCGCGAGGCAGCCACCGAAGACGAATCTATGTGGATTCTACGTTTGCGAGTTCATTCGCATGTTTACCAGTGAGCTGAATAATTATAGAGTCGATGTAAGCAATACATTCACAACATTATTTTATTACCGTCACCTTTTGTTATCATGATTGATATTCATATTGATCTCCTTTTCTTATATAGTTCGAGAAAATGCGGGATCAACTCCTACCAGAGCAATGCGTAGTAGCAATTGCTGAAGAACTAGCAGGATTCTTGATGAACGAGATGACAGATGACGCCGGAGAATTTAGTGTGAATACGCGCCGATGATCCCCGACTGTGTAATTGAATAGACGGGCTCTAGTCCCGATAATTGTGATCTCCATGTTTAACTATCATGTATATATTTGTATGCTCGATCTTAAGAGAAGTTATCTTATGTATGCACGAACATGTACGGTATGTGGTAGCGTAGAAAATTATTTTGAAATAAAAAAAAGATACAAATTGAATTCTCTGCCGCGGCAGAGAAAGTGCCTAAAATTCTGCCGCGACAGAGAACCATTTGTCTGGGTGGCACCCTGCGCCCGCAGAGACGGCCACGTGGATGCCCATTGGTCCCGACTGGTAAGAGGGCCGAGACTAGTGGGTGGGCCTTTAGTCCCGCCTCTCTAGTCCCGGTACCACAACCGGGACTAAAAGCTCTTACGGGCCGGGACTAAAGGCCCGTTGTCCACTAGTGTCAAAAAGTACATCCTAAGAAAGATGATATCTATATCTAAATCTAATAATAAAGGAATAAGTGTTTCTCATTGTTCCTACACTTTTTAGGACGGCTTTACCCCTAAAGTTTCGATATACTACCCCCTTGCCACCGTAGAGTTAAACTGTTCGGTGCTTAATTAAACTGTTCGGTGTGCTTAATTGAAAAGTTCTTTTGGGAAAAGAAAAACCCCTAAAGTTCCGATATACTACCCCTTTGCCACCGTAGAGTTAAACTGTTCGATACTTAATTAAACCATTCAGTGTGCTTAATTGAAGTGTTCTTTTGGCCAAAAAACACACGCTACCGCACAGCCGGAGCAGCCTGCACCGTCTCCTCCCATAGAGTTAAACTGTTCGATACTTAATTAAACCATTCTGTGTGCTTAATTGAAGTGTTCTTTTGGTCTTACGTCCCGGTTGGTGCCACCAACCGGGACTAAAGACCTTTTCGTCCCGGTTTCTAGCAACAACCGGGATGAAAGGTCCTCCCGTATATAAACCTCCGCCCCTGTTCTTCTCCTTCCCCATCTCATCTCTGCAGCTATGTCCAGGCCCCGACGCGAAGGAGCTCTCAGGCGCTGCCCCGATTACACACGCCGGCAGCCTGCCCGAGCTCGTCATCCGCGCGCGTGCCCCGGCCGCCACCGCCTGTTACCACCAGACCACGCCGCCACCACCGGACCACCCCGCCCCCACCATACCGGGCCGCCCCACCATCATCCGCAGCCACCACCAGACCGCCACCACCGTACCGGACCACCGCCGTCGTCGTTGCCGCAAGACGCCACCACCACCACTGCTGGTTGCGTCGCCCCCCTCCCTCCCTCTTGGCCTCTCCCCTAATATAGGATTTAATTATGGAATAATTTCTTATTTGACACTAATTCCTTATTTAACACTAGAAGTTTTTTACTTCTCTATTTGACACCTAGTGTAATTATTTTTTGCCTTATATGACACTCTAGTACATTTTGAGAGCTAATGGTGTTAACTAGACCTACAAAGACGCTTTTTCCCCTGTGCATAATGTGACAAAACAAATTACAAGACAAATATTGGATCCGCTAATCATTAAATTACCAAATGAGACCCAAAAACCCTAGACCCGCTTGGACGAAAGACCCCCCTTTATAACCCCGCTGCACTCGATCCCCCGTCGCACAACGCGCCGCCGCTCTCCCCCGTCGCGCATGGTGCCGCCGCTCTCCCTCCATCACGCAACGCTTCCCCCAGGTATTGCTCCGATCCAACGGTTAAATCGATCTTGAGAAACCGTGCAAGTAGTCGCTAGGGATGGCATTCAGGTGCAAGTAAAAACATTCAGGTGCTTCACATTTGTTCGGGGGAGTAATGTCTTGTGGTGAGGTGCGGAAACGCGTGCCATATAGGGACGATGGACGGGTACGGCAACACGCGCCATATACGGATGATGGACGAGTGCGGCAATGCACACCATATAGTGATGATGGACGAGTGCGGCAACACGCGCCATATAGGGACGATGACGGGTGCGGCAACGCGCACCATATAGGGATGATGGACGGGTGTGGCAACACGCGCCATATATTAGGGTTTCTTTGAATTATGGTTTATTAGTCGTCGCGCACGGCGCCCTAGCCCCTGAAATCTCGCCTACCTAACCTCCTCGCTTGGCCGCTTTGACTCATCCGCTTTTCCCCTTTTGCAGAAACTATGGAACCAAGAGACGAAGAAAAGGAAATGGCGCTATAGGTGATCTATGAGGGAGGACATATAGATAACGATGTCATCTCATTGTATCTGAACAACTCCGGTGAGGGAGATATGGATATCGAGCGAAGAGACGGCTCTGGTGAGGGAGAAGCCGATGACTCCAGTGAGGGAGAAACCGACGACTCCAGTGAGGGAGAAGCCGATGGCTCCGGTCGAAAATTAAATAATACAAACTCCGGTGAGGTGCATATATATATTAATTAATTAAGCCTCCACTGTGTATATACACATATTGACACTCTTTCTTCTTTTAGCCCTACAAATCGACCAAATCTGCAAAGAATAAACAAGGCCAGCCAAAAAGTTGGAAGACCATGAAAGGTACCGGATCGAAGAAGTCGCTCTAGACGACAAACCGAGGACTCCCATTGATGCTGCAAATAAATTTGTAAGGCAACACAGAGTTATTGTTAGGGACTACATCCCGATCACCGTTAGAGAATGGAATAAGCCAAAGGAGACGGGAGTTCAATATGCCAACGACTTAGCCAAAGATATTATTTGGGAAAAGCTCATGGTTAATTTCACCCTACCGACGCTAGAGGTGGATCCAGATGAGGTGGATCCAAATGAGGAGATTCCAAATGAGGAGGATCTAAAGAAACTCGTGGAGCAAAAAGTCAAGGAGTGGTCTCTTAAGAAGATGGCCTAGCAATTAAACAACTGGAAGAAAAGATTGCACCTTGACTATGTCGTACAAGAGAAGACTCGGGATTTCACTGGAGCATATGAGAAGCTAAAAGACTAGTGGGCTGAATTTGTGGCATACAAGACATTGGAGCCAGCCAAGAAAAGGTCTAAAACAAATAAGAAAAATGTTGCTAAAAAGTTGTATCACCATACTATGGGGCAAGGTGGCTACAAGGGCTGACCTGCTTGCTAAAGGGATCACTCTAGAGCCATATAATTGGATGGAACGAGTAAGGAATTGGTTTTATGGGAATGGGGGCACATTGGACTCAGAAGGGAAGTGCGTATATAGCATAAGACATAAAGAAACTCCCATACCCATCGAAGACATTAGAAATGTAGTAAAGGATGTTGAAGAGGGGGCATTCATTACCGATAGAGAGAATGATGAGCTCACCTTCGCCATTGGGAACAAGGAACACAAGGGACAAACACGAGGCACAGAAGGATCCAAACCATGGAAACTTGGTTTCCTGTCGATAGGAAGAAATATCCCGATAGAAGCCGTCAGATGAGAAAGGAAACGGAGGAAATTGAAGTTATGAAGGAGGCAGATTGGAGGCGCAACATCGAAGAACAATTAAAGAGGCAGCAGGATCAACTTGACGCACTTAGCCAACAAGGTACTGTCGGCCCATCTCAGCGGCACATGGTAGACAAAGCTGCCTTCGATGCTACCGGCCCATCCACTAATCGAAAAAGTAGCATGACTTCCACGGAGCTCCCGGGTGATGATGTTGATGATGCATCAACGATGGCTCCTCTTTGCTACCCATTGGATGATATCAAGGAGATGACACATTCTGAGCTACATGTGAAAGTTATGAACATAACCATGAAGGGGTGATACGTTGTAAACGTATCTATAATTTTTGATGTTCCATGCTTGTTTAGTATCTACTTTCTTATGTTTTGTTCATACTTTGAGGTATTTTTATACATTTTCTGGAACTAACCTATTAACAAGATGCCATAGTGCCAGTTGCCTGTTTTCTGCTGTTTTTGGTTTCAGAAAAGCTAGTAAGGAAATATTCTCGGAATTGGACCGAACAAAAGACAAAGTCAATATTTTACCTGAAGCAACACGGAGTCCGGAGGGCAGCCGAAGGGGGGCCACGAGGCAGCCACACCCTAGGGTGCCGTGACCAGCCCTAGGTGCACCGCCACCTGGTGTGGGCCCCTCGAGCCTCCATCGACCTTGCCCTTCCGCCTATAAAAGCCTCCCGGGACAAAAACCCTAAGGACCCGATCAAAATTCCACGAAAGAGTCTGTAGCCGTCGTCATCTCCATCCCTAGATCGGGAAGGATCTGAATCTCTTCCCGGCACCCTCCCAGAGGGGAGAGATCACCCTGGAGGCCTTCTTCATCACCATGACTGCCTCCGGTGTGATGCGTGAGCAGGCCATCCCTGGACTACAGGTCCATGTAGTAGCTAGATGGTTGGTTCTCCTCCTTTGTGCTACCATGTTTAGATCTTGTGAGCTCTGTGCATGATCAAGGTCATCTATTTGTAATCTTACATGTTGTGTTTGCGGGGATTCGATGGATATTGAGATGCTATTTCAGATTGATTATTGATTCTATCATGTCTATGTTATTTGTGATCTTGCATGCTTTCCGTTGTTAGTAGCTATCTTGGCCAAGTAGATGCTAGCAACTCCAAGAGGGAGTATTTATGCTCGATAGTGGGTTCATGCATCTAGTAATCTGGGGAAGTGACAGGAATCTCTAAGGTACTAGATGTGTTGTTGCTACTAGGGAGAAAACAACAATCCTTTGTCCATGGGACAATCGTATTGTTTACTTTACACACTTTGCTTAATGCAATTATCTGTTGCTTGCAACTTAATACTGGAGGGGGTTCGAATGATAACCTGAAGGTGGATTATTAGTCATAGATGTAGTTGGGTTACGGTCTATGTATAATGTTGTAATGCCCAATCAAATCTCATAGGAGTCAAAATTATTAGTATATGCATGTATGCTTTCTCGGTGTTTGTCAATTGCCCCGCTATAATTTGTTCACCCAACATGTCATCTGTCTTAAGGATAATCACCTCTAGTGAACTATGCACCCCGGTCCATTCTTTTACCATCAATATACCATCTACTATTTACTGTTTACTTTCTGCAAGCAATTACTATCTTCCACACAATGCGTTTAATCCTTTGTTTCAACAAAACCGGTGAGATTGACAACCTCACTGTAAGTTGGGGAAATGTTCTGTGGTTGTGTTGTGCAGGATTCCAAGTTGGAAACAACACCTTGGAGTTGTTTCCTTGCTCCTACTAGTTCGATAACATTGGTTTAATAACTGAGGGAAAACTTGCTGCCGTGCTCATCATACCTTCCTCTTGGGGTTCCCAACGAGCTCGATATATTTTGAGCCATCAAGCCTTTTTTCTGACGCTGTTGCCGGGGAGTCAAGGCCATCTTCACAAGGGGAGTCCCTCACAACCAATCTCTTTACTTTGTTTTTTGTTTTCCTTAGTTTATTTTTGCTTTGTTTGCTTGTTTCTTTTATCAAAAACACAAAAAAATAGTTGTACTAGTTTGCTTCCTTTATTAAAAACACAAAAAAATTATAGCCATTACCTCGTTCTCAGCTCACCATGTTGACCCCTAAGTTCACCTTGAAAGACCTCTCAATAGGGAGTGGCTCTATAATTGGGAAAGATAGTATTGAAGAATTATTTAATCATGTTAGCAAGCATGAGGATATTGAGGATAGATCCCTAGCAGAACTTGCTCCAAATTATAAAATTGCTGCAGCTTCTTTAGTTCACATGTCGGCAGCTAGGTTTGTTAACCTTAACCCCATAATGCAAGTAATGTTTCTTAAACTTAAAGATATTGAGGATACTGAAAAAAGAGATTTCATTCTAGAAACTTTGCTTAAAGAATTCTATGATGTTGTTAAAGAATCTAGAAAATTCTTTGATTGTTTTATCATGCTAGGCTCATGTGTAGATGTTATTGGTACACGAGAAAAGATGGACAAAACCAAACCTAAAGATGTGGAGGAAATTAAGACTCCAATACCTTTTAAACTTGTAGGAATACATGAAGCCTTAGAAAATAATTTTGATTGGATTGTTCCTAAAAACCCGTTTGATGAAAATTGTGAACCCAAGAGCATTGAGAGAGGATCCTCTAGAACTTATTTGGATGAGATATCGTGCCTTGTTGAAGATATTTCTGGAATTGATCTTAATGCTTCTTCATTTGAGAATACTTGATTCTTGCTTCTTATGCCTAGCTCAAAGGCATTAAAGAAAAGCACTTATTGGGAGAGTCTTGGAAGTTATTGCTCCAGTAATAACCTCTCCTTATCATTTTTGTGTGGTTTGGGTGCCAATAATAACCTCTAATAAGAGAGAAATAATGCTTGGGAAAGTCGCTGTCCCGAAACAGATTTTTGTGCTTCGCTGTAAAAATTCGTGAAAAATCTCTGTACGTCAGATTGAGCTGTAATTTTGTGTTCTTCTGACCCAGGTTGTTGTCCAACTTTTGTTATTTTTACACTTTTCGATTTGAGCAACATAAGGTTTTCGAAAAAATCGGGTTTTACCTTCTGGTCTGTTTTGAAAGATTTCTGCCATTATTTGCATTTGCTTCTTAATCTCTTTCTCTCTGAGTTCTTGCCAATTTCTTGAACTTTTAAAAGGAATTGCTGCAGTAGCTTGTATTTTAATGGAAGTTTTACTTGTGTTGAAACTGAACCTAAAGACTTTTTATCTTAAGTACACTAATGTTGCTAATGAAGATTGTGTGAAGTTTTGTATGAAGGAAATTTTAAAGTGTAGGGAAGAATAATGTGATAAGATGAAGTATGGACAAAAGCTCAAGATTGGGGATGCCACCCTGTCATCCCAAGAAATATTCAAGAAGTATAAGCGTCAAAGCTTGGGGATTCCCAAGCCATCCCCTTCTTCATCAATAAAAATCTCAGGTTTCTTCCAAACACTTCATTTTTATTGTTTCATGCATAATTGTGTTGTCCTTGGAGCGTCTTTGTTTTTTTTTTTAGTTTCCTTTTGCTTAGTTTGCTTGAATAAATTGGTTGGACCCCCGCATTCATACATAGTTTCAAATAAGTTGATTTGGATTGGAAAAGAGTAGGAAAGTTCATGCTTATAAGTGGTACAAAAAGGAGCTTGTTTTGACTATGACCTAGACTTTATCATGTCATGTTTGATATTGCTATGACTTTATGCTTAGTGATTATTGCTGCAGCCTGACTTGTTACAAACAATTGAGATTGCTTAATGTGCCTTGAAAGAATCATGTGTTGTTTTAGCATATAAAAGCATAATATTGTGGTATTCTCCTTTAATGCTTTATTTAGGTTGACTTGGCGCATGCTCACACCATGTTAAGACTATACCAAGTCACCATAGCCTCTATGATCATTTAGTTTTCGACTTGTAATATCATTTTATGCTTTAATTAATAATGTTTTGTCGCTTTGCATGATTATGGCCATTATTGCTCTCTTAGTTGGTCGCTCTCAGTCTTTTGCTAGCCTCCACATGTACCAAGTATGAGTTCCGCTCATGCATCCAACTCCAAATAAAACCAAGTTATTCCAAAGAGTCCACCAAACCTACCTATTAGCATTATTGATATTCCAAGTATATTCATGTTTTTATCTACCTTCCAAATTAAACTTGTTATGTGAAAATTAGTGATTAAAGCTCTCACGAACTTGATTGCACACTTTAATTTCTTGCACTTAATAAACTTGAACCATTGTGCCCATCTATGTGCGTATATGCTTGCGTTTTGTAAGTTGTGAATTAGCAGAACCATGTTACCATGGGGAACGCTTTCAACATTGCACTTTATTTAGTTGATATCATGTTCTTTTGCTTATGGATCCTGGTGGTGTGAAATGAAAGGGGAGCTTGTAAGGCTCATGGAGTTCGTATATGTGTTAGAGAAACGCCTGGGCGGCTAGTCTAAGCCATGCCTAATCATAGTGGAAACATGCAGCATAACCATAGTGAGCAATCTGTGAAGCGTCCTAAAAAAATAAAAAGGAAAAATTGTCAACACCTAGATTTTTAAATCCCAGATGCCTATTATGCCATACCTTGCAATCCCAGGATTACCATTTTTGCGATATATAACAGATTGGTATCACAGTACATCATCCATTACAAACCATAATAAAGGTCTTACAAATAAAGGATCTCATGATCCAGTCTTAATACAATCAAACCAGCAGAAAGTAAACGTAGCAGGGGCTCCATCTTCAGAGTCACATGCAATGCTGATGATGGGAGATGATCCTAGATATCATAGACCTCCTTGTGTCCATCTTCCTCGTAGTCCTCCTCATAGTCTGGCCACGGGAATAGCCAGGGATAAAGCCATGAGTACTCTTTAAGTAATCGCAAACTATCACTAACAAGTAAGGTAGTTCTAGTAGGAATCTTAAGCTCTAGGTTTATTTGCAAAAAGGCAGGTCTATTTCATACTGAGTTAAGAATAAAGAAAACTAATTTCATTTTATACATCACCTAAGTGGGAGCCTAGTTTTCATGTCCACAACCCTGTTGTGGTCAAGTCAAAGTCATAGTTCAATTCACAAGTCATTTTGTAAACATCTGACAATGGAACAATATGGCCACTCCAACTGTCCATGACTACGGACGCGGCTATTCGAATAGTTTGACACTCTGCAGAGGTGGTACACTTTCACTACAAAATTCGATACATCTGTTAGGGATAGCCCTGAATCATTATACTTGATAAAAGTACTTGTAAAACATTCAAAGCTAGGATCATAGTACTTCAATCATAACATGAAATACAAGGTTCTAGCAATAAGACAAAAAACTATGATGCAACATGAAAAGGAACAAACAAAAGATTCATGAATAACAATGCTTTGCAAGACGTTTGTTTGTTTCACATAAAGAAAACATAGCATAATAGTATTCAGCTTGTCCCTCGTAGAGTAGCAAATATAAATGCATAGGACACCTTCAAAGTTCATAAGAGTGACTAGATACAAATAGTTTAAAATAAGCAATATCAAGTTAAGCATCAATCAACTAGTCTTGGGACAATGCACATAGAACTAAGAATGGCCACTATGCTCTCAAAGTAGGTGCATAAAGGTAGAAGGTGGAGACTCAATATAATGGTGGAAGAAAGGCCTTCATAGAAGGAAGTAGGGATTCAAGTCTCATAAAGAGCTTCCAAAAATTATGGTACTTATAGCATTCAGCTCTCATTGCCCCTATCATAAGCATCTTGAAGGTGATTAAGGTTAAAGTGACACAACTAAGAGGATATGCTTGACAAGTTATAAACCGAAATCTCATGCCCCTTACTTACGAACATCGAACCTCATGCTACTCAACTTTAGTCACAAGTAAGATCTTGTCATTGTAAGTACATATGTATCATAAAGAACCGCCAACGGGGTACCCCTTGCACATGATACAGGAGCTATCCCATAATCAAAATGACAAGGCAAGCAGACAATGAGCATCTCAGTGATCTTTTTATTTGCTATTTGCATATGTTTTTATTGAGGATGCTTCATAGAGTGCTCATTATGGTTATGCTGCAAGTTTCCACCATGATTAGGCATGGCTTAGGCTAGCGGCCCAGGCGTTTCTCTAACACACATACAAACTCCATGATCTTACAAGTTCCACTTTTATTTCACACCGTCGGGATCCATAAGCAAAAGAACATGATATCAACGGGGTACAAAGTACAAGTGCAATGTTGAAAGCGTTCCCCATGATACATGGTTCTGCTAATTTCAACTTATAAAGCGCAAGCATATACGCAACAAAGAAGGACCCAATGGTTCAAGTTTATTAGATACAAAAAAGTAAAGTGTGCCATCAAGTTCGTGAGAGCTTTAATCACTAGTTTTCTCTTAACAAGTTTAATTTGGAAGGTAAACAAAAGCATGAATATACTTGGAGTAGCATAAGCTAGTAGGTAGGTATGGTGGACTCTTTGGAATAACTTGGTTTAGGGAGTTGGATGCATGAGTGGAACTCATACTTGGTTGTGGAGGCTAGCAAAAGACTGGGAGTGACAAACTAAGAGAGCAATAATAGCCATAATCATGCAGAGCGACAAAACATCATTGATCAAAGCATAAAGTGATACTACATGTTGAAAACTAAAGGATCACAAAGGCTATGGTGACTTGAGATAGTCATAACATGGTGTGAGCATGCGCCAAGTCAACCCAAATAAAGCATCAAAGGAGAATACCACTATACTATGCTTTAATATGCTAAAACAACGCATGATTCATCCAAGGCACATTAAGCAATCTCAATTGTTTATAACAAGTCATGCTACAGAAAAGAATACTAAGCATAAATCCAAAACAATATCAAGCATGGCATGACAAAGCATAGGCCACAGTAAAAAACAAGCTCTCTTTACCACATAAGCATGAACTTCCCTACTCTTTTCCAATCCAAACCAAACTATTTGCAAACCAATGTATGAAAGAGGAGGTCCAACCAATTTATTCAGCAAACTAAGCAAAAAAAAACGAAAAACCAAAACGAAAACGAAAAAGAAGACGCTCCAAGAACAACACAACTGTGCATGAAACAATAAAAATGAAGCGTTTGGAAGAAACCTGGGATTTTTATTGATGAAGAAGGGGATGCCTTGGGCATCCCCAAGCTTTGACGCTTGTACTTCTTGGATATTTCTTGGGCTGACATGCGTGGCATCCCCAAGCTAGAGCCTTAGTCCATCCTTCATCTCATTACTCTTTCCTTCCATACACCTGGAATTTTTCCTTCATACAAAACTTCACACAATCTTTATTAGCAACATTAGTGCACTCAAGATAAATAACTCTTAAGGTTCAGTTGTAACACCATATAAACTTCCATTAGAACACTAGATACTGTAGCACTTCCCTCAAAAATCTCAATTCCCCAAAATAACTAAAAAATGAACCAACAAGAAGCAAATGCAGAAAATGACAGAGATCTGTCAAAACAGATCAGCAGGTAAAGATGAATTGTTTCGAAGACCTTATGTTACTCAAATCAAAAAGTGTTGAACTAACGAAAGTTAGATAACAACCTGGGGCAGAAGCACAAAAATTCACGCCTCAAAAAGACGTTCAAATATTTTACACGAATTTTTACAGTTAAGCACAGAAATCTGTTTCGGGACAACAACTTTCCCAATCATTACTTCTCTCTCATTAGAGGTTACTCTTGGCATAAAAAGCAAATAAAAAGGATAAGGAGCGGTTATTACAGAGGTAATAACTTGCAAGACTCATCTAAAACTTTTGGGTTTCTCCCAATAAGTACTTTTTTTAATGCTTTTAAGTTAGACATAAGAAGCAAGAAAAAGAATCAAGTGTTCTCAAATGAAAAAGCATTAAGATTAATATCAGAAATATCTTCAACAAGGCAAGGTATATCATCCAAATAAGTTCTAGAGGATCCTCTCTCAATGCTCTTAGGTTCACTATTTTCATCAAAAGGGTTTTCAGGAACAATCCAATCAAGATTCTTTTCTATGGCTTCATGTATTGCTACCAGTTTAAAGGGTATTGGTATCTTAGGTTCCTTCCCATTATTTTTGGTTTTGTTCATATTTTCTCGTGTACCAACAACATCTACACATGAGCCTAGCATATTGAATCGTTCAAAGACTTTCCTAGCTTCCTTGGCAACATCATAGAACTCCTTAAACAAAGTTTCTAGAATAAAATCCCTCTTTTCAGGGTCCTCAATTTCTTTAAGCTTAAGAAACATTACTTGCATTAAGGGGTTGAGGTTAACAAACCTAGCTTCTAACATGTGAATCAAAGAAGCTGCAGCAATCTCATAGTTTGGAGCAAGTTCTGCAAGGGATCTATCCTCAGTATCCTCATGTTTACTAACATGATTAAAGAATTCTTCAATATTATCTTTCCCAATTATAGAACCACTACCAATTGAAAGGTCTTTTAGGGTGAATTTAGGGATCAACGTGGTGAGCTAAGGAAGAGGTGACAAATAAAGGAGACTTAATAAATTTTTTTTGTTTTTGAATAAGAAAGCAAACTAGTAAAACTAATTTTTTTGTATTTTTGATAAAGAAACAAGCAAACAAAGCAAAAAGAAACTAAGCAAAACAAAAATAACAAAGTAAAGAGATTGGTTATGAGGGACTCCCCTTGTGAAGATGTCCTTGACTCCCCGGTAACGGCGCCAGAAAATATGCTTGATAGCCCAAATTATATCAAGGTATGATGAGCACAACAGCAAGTTTTCCCTCAGTATGAAAACAAGGTTATCAATCCAGTAGGAGCAAGGAAACCCCCCAAAGGTGTAGCTAGCTGAACGTTGGCAGGGCGCACTACCGGTGCCAGCAGCAACGTGGAGACCCGCACAACACAACCACATAACTCTGTCCCCAACTTGCGATGAGGTTGTCAATCTCACCGGTTTTGCTCAAAACAAAGGATTAAACTTATCGAATGGAAGGAAGTATTAGTTTGCAGAAAGAAACACAAAGCAGTAAACAATTTATAGATTGTATGTAAAAAAAAAAGGATCGGGATCCATAGTTCACTAGAGGTGGCTCTCCTTAAGATAGATAACATGCTGGGTGAACAAATTATAGCGGGGCAATTGACAAACATCGAGAAAGTAATACATGCATATACTAATCATCTTGACTCCTTTGGAACTTGATTGGGCGTTACAACATTATACATAGACCGCCATCCAACTGCATCTATGACTAATAATCCACCTTCAGGTTATGATCCAAACCCCCTCCAGTATTAAGTTGCAAGCAACAGATTATTGCTTTACGAATTGCGTGTAATGTAAACAGTACAATTGTTCTATGAACAAAGGATTGTTGTTTTCTCCCTAGTAGCAACAGCACATCTAGTACCTTAGAGATTTCTGTCACTTCCCCAGATTACCAGAGGCATGAACCCACTATCGAGCATAAATACTAACTCTTGGAGTTGCTAGCATCTACTTGGCCAAGATATCTACTAACAACGGAAATCATGCAAGATCACAAATAACAAAGACATGATAGAATCCATAATCAATCTGAAATAGCATCTCAATATCCATCGGATCCTCGCAAACACAACATGCAGAATTACAAATAGATGATCTTGATCATGTACGGAGCTTACAAGATCTAGACATGAAAGCACAAAGGAAGAGAACCAGCCATCTAGCTACTACATGGATCCGTAGTCCAGAGATGAACTACTCACGCATCACACCGGAGGCTTGCATGATGATGAAGACGGCCTCCAGGGTGAATTCCCCTCTCCGGCAGGGTGCCGGGAAGAGCTTCAGATCCCTTCTGATCTAGGGATGGAGATGACGGTGGCTACAGACTCTTTCATGGATTTTTGATCGGGTACTTAGGGTTTTCGTCCCGAGGGCATCTTATAGGCGGAAGGAGAGGCCGAGGGGGTGCCTGGGCTGGCCACACCACCCCCTGGCACGGCCAGGCCTGGCCCGCGCGGCCAGGTGGTGTGGTGGCCCCCTGGCTCCTCTCCGTCTCGTATTCTAGCATCTAATGACTTCCGGAAAAATAGGCACTTTGGCTTTTGTCCCGTCCAATTCCGAGAATATTCATTTTCTAACTTTCCTGGAACCAAAAACAGCAGAAAACAGGCAGCTGGCACTGTGGCTCTTATTAATAGGTTAGTCCAAGAGATCATATGAAAAGTACCCCAAAGTGTGGACAAAACACAAGAAAGTGGATAAAACCAAGCATGGAACATCAAAAATTATAGATACATTTGTAATGTATCACTCACCAAGAGCTTCACGCGTCTCAAGGTTACCCACCCCTCCAACAGCCCCCTATCCCGCTGATGTCTGCAAGTGCACAGATCGTTTGTAGCTAGTTTCGAAGTTCAGATATCGATCCCATAGGGAGACCAAAGGTAAGTGTTTATTCATGAAGTCTCTGTCACACCCGAAGTTGTCACAGGTCTTCGAGTGAATTGACTGCAAGATTTGAAATAAGAATGGGGTTTTGATTAAATGCAATAGATTTAAATAGAACTAAAATATAAACTTCAGAAATATAATGCATAAAAGTAAAGAACAACTTTGTTTGTTTGTTGTTTCCTTCAGATGGCGAAAGAAGGCGCGGGGAGATTCAGTTCATGGTGATAGTGAATGTGCCAGGTGGACGAGTGGTAAATGTAACAATTATAATCTTATAGATATATGTGTAGGCGAGCAACCCATAATTATCCGGAACTCTTCTTGGTAGATTTCATCCCAACTTCAATAATCCTACTAGCCTGCTACCAAAACCATGGTCAGACACTAGACGATTAAGACCCTTCAGGTCGCTTAGCGATTAAGCTCATTGGATCTGACTAATGCAATAAGCACAGTGGTTACTCGTTATCCTCGAGTCAACTAGCTTTCCATTGATATCCCCGTGTCACCCGGGGGTCGCTGGTCCAATAGCGTACAAGATCTTATCTATGTAGAACAAGGTATCATGTTGTCTGGCCCTTAATTGGACAACAAGCATTAAGCATCCCACAGATAGTCAAACACACATAATATAGTAATTAGAATCAATCACAAACTAATGGAAAATATATGAAGGCACATCACATCTCACCAATTCCCTACATCTCCCATGCCCAAGGGAATTACTCACACATGAGAGAAGACTGGATCATTAATATAATCAAATAAATGGAATTCGCCTTGGTATTACCGTGGAGATCCACAATAAGAATAAAAAATATCCAACACAATTCTAGATGGGAAGAAACAATCTCAAACCCTAGTCTTGCAAGATGGAGATCCCTCCCTCTCTCGCAAGTACAAGTAGTGGATATGGGGTGTATTGGCTAGGAGGCCGAAGATCATGGAGCAAGATGAAGATCGTCTTATCCTTCTTCTCCAGATCCCTTCTTTCTCCCTTCTAGATGGTGTGGCGGCTGCTGTGTTGTGTTTCGTCCCTCGTCACTTCACGGAACTTGTCCCTTTTGACAAGACAGAGGCAACGGCAACTATATGGCTATTCCCACCGTATAGTTGCTCGTTAGAGCCTCTGTGAGCTCCTCTCGCGTGCTTCTAAAGTGGAACTTGCTTGTTTTCTCTAGAATATTGTATTTCTCTAGTTAAATCCTTCTGTTGTCATTCAGAACCTGAAACATACATTAAAATCCAAGTTTTCTTTGCTACCGAAGTATTAGCATTAGGTAAAGCCAGAAAACGATCAAATCCGGGAGAAAATCATCAATAAAAGCAATCAAAAATGTGTCGAATCTCACAGCTATCACCTGCCTCGTGGCCAGTCTCGTCGATCCACCTCCAGAGATGATGTAAGTTTTCCTTATTTTTATCAACTTTACGATTTTGATTCTTGCATGGCTAAGTGCTTACGAGATTCATTGTATTTGAAATTGTAGCCTGAGTTTAAGGCTGTCTATGCTACCGCTCATGATGAATATCAGGTGGCCTTTCAGCAGCATCATGCGGTGAATACGGCTTACATGCAGTACATAAATGTAAGTTTGAACCTTTATTTTTGCAAAAGATACAAGTCCCACTTCCCCTAGTTTGATGCTTTAGGGCCTAACTTCTAAACTATCTTGCAGGCGATGATTGTGGCTATGAAAAATGGTGAGAGTATGGATTTAGGGCCCATTCCTCCCATGTCGGGGCCGGTGCCATTGATGCCATCGAGGGACAGTTTTGCTAGGACATACTACGCATCGACACCGGTAAGTTCTTTGCCAAACCACTGGTTACCGCTTTCCTTTGCCTCGCAAGTTTCTAACATGTAGGAAACGGTATGTTCCGAGAACCAGCATTTTAGTCATGCCTCGCTGGGTAGGCATGAGATCACACCCACCTACCCCGATGGTGCTTCTGCTGGCCATTATGCCGGTGGTTCTCCCGATCCTTCTGTTGGAGCTTCGTCGATAACTCCCTCGCCTGATGGTTCTTCTGATGCTTCAACTCGATGGCAACCTCGCCGTAGGTCTCCCATTCTTACCATGGGAGATCAAGGGTTCACCCCGTCTCCTCCAGAGTTGTAGGAATGATGTTGATGGATTTCTGATGATTATGATACATGTTTGATTTTGTGATCATGTTTGAATGATGATGACGATCGTGTAGTTTATGATTCCATTTTGGATGATGATGGTATAAGAGTACTTGCATTTGATAACATATGCTGTGAAATATTGCTGCTTTGAATGAAATTGCTACTGTGAAACTGCTGCTGTGAAAAAAAACCTGGGCTAGGCCTACGCCGAGGGCCAAACCGTCGGCGTAGCGTGGTGCCTGTGACCAAATGGTCACGCTACGCCAAGGGCCAGGCCGTCGGCATAGGGCCGGTCTAGGCGCTGCCACGGCCGCCACATGTAGTTGCTACGCCGAGGACCTGGCCGTGTCGTGCGCTACGCCGAGGGCCCTGGCCGTAGGCCCAGTACCATGCCTGGGGCGCCCAGAGGTGGGCACGTAGCGCCGCTACGCCGAGGGCCCGCCGTCGGTGTAGCCCGTGCTCTGTTAGCCCACCGTCTAACGGCAGTTGCATGCTGCGTCGACGACATCTACGCCGACGGGCACGGCTGAGCCGTCGGGTTAGATTACGCCGACGGATTTTCCATACACCGACGACCTTCGTTGCTGCGCCGAGGGCAGCCGTCGGCCTAGGCTACGCTGACGGCTTTTGGCCCTCGGCCTGGCGTGCCATTCCTGTAGTGAACAACAGAAAAAAAAACAGGTATACACTCTCAGGTATCAACTTCTCATCTCAAGCATACCATTCGGTACACACGATCACCGCTTGGAGCATCTTTATTTGGAGAGAATTAAAACATACACATACATAGAGGGAAACACCATAATATCGTATGATTTTCTACCCATTTAAATTGATTTAGTTGTAGGTATATGGGTTGGCGATGAGGTAGGCCTCGGCGCCTTCGAAGATGTTGGTGATGGAGTGCTAGGCCTTTGCGGTTTCATCCTTCACCTCCACACTACGCAGCAACTTGTATGTAAATTCCAACTTCACCACTCACCATTGGCCGTTGGCTCCACATTGATGCGCGACGTGCACTGGGAGCCAGAACACCAAACCTGCGTAGTCAGTTTGAAATAGTGTAGTCAAATACAAGTAATTATTTATATTTTCAATTACTTTTGTAGATATTTTGCTTGTATTTTCAAAAAGCTGTGTAGTCAATTGACTACCCAGCTCAGGTGTGGCTCCGCCACTGCCGACATGGCCGTCTCAGTTTGCAGTGCCGATGCCGCAACCCTCGATGAGGGTCGACTTGCACTCGCATTCTGTGGGTGACAACCTTATATTTTCAGCAAATAATGATTTGAAACCTTATATTTTCAGCCACCAATAATGATTTGAAACCAATGACGCCCTTGTCCTTATCCCGCTTGTTAGCTATGATTTATCAATGACAGACATTATATGAAATAGATCGTCGGTGAAAATATACTACCGACGGACACGTCTCCAGTAATTGCGTCATTGGTGAGTCAAAAATACTCCACGAATGATAGTTAGTTGATTAAAGCCAACATAATAGTAAATCGAGTGCTCACTGGTTGAGAACTAACATTGACGACCAGTTTGTCATTTAAGTCGTCACCGACAGTTAGTGTTGACCTCTAGGTGCAGTTTCTTGTCATCATTTAGTGGTTCACATACGACGTACATACATTATGCGCACGCCATTGGTTATCCGTGTCTTGTCGGCCGGATACCCACGCCTCGTCGCCTAGAGTACCTACATCAACGGGCGAATCTCAAGTTGGTCTTTAGCGCTAGCAGCTCGGACGGCGAGACTTGTCGTTGTTAGCGGTAAGGTGTTACACCACTGACAATATACCGGTGATAAATGCCTCTATCTCCGGTGTAGTTGATTCTTAACCCATCACTCATAAGTATTTCGCAGTAGTGTGATCTACACAAAACTACCATCGATTTGGCCTACTCACCATGTTAATATAATCTCCATGGTTAGAAATGAGTTTAAGCCTTGTTTGGATCGGATGTGAGTCATGCACGTTAGGCGTTTGCTGAACGGATTAGATGGAAACAGAGTAGAACTCTTCGTTTCTCCATTTATTAAATGATTACAGATAAAAAATAAGGAGTAGAACACAACAAGCCAAGTCATGGATGCTTTTGTTTTGGTCCCTCTTCAGAATCTAGTTTCGTTAGCTTGTCCATATTCACAAATATATCGATTTGTCTCATTAGAGGCTATACTTGTTAAGTGTTGTTTTATTCACCGTGCTTTGTTTTTCTTTTTTTTCTTCCTATATGTAAGTTTTGTTGGTGGTCTTAATACCCATTAAAATGTCAGGGTCATCGCCCCCAAGTTGAGGCTGGGAAAAACAATACATGTACTGTTTTGTTATTTTGGAAGAACCCTTCGTCAAGTTGATCTCAAATGAAGAAGTTATGAGAATACACATAGACTTTTGGTTCCAAAACAGAGCACTACTTCTATCGTGGTGTGGAACACGACAGTGCCATCGGAAATGGCATGAAGGGGACAATCAGGATACTATCGGTGGCTACTCACAACGGGTTGGGAACAGATACTGCTAACACAGCGATGTACCCAGGTTCAGAGCCCTCTGTCTGAGGTAAAACTCCTACTCCTGCATGGATCTACTATATGGGGAACAAATTCTCAGTACAAGTGCTCCTTGAGCTGTTTTCCTAGCTGCTATGGAGAGTTAGAGAAAGATGAACTACTGAATTTGTGAAATCTAGAGAACTTGTAACTTGTAGTTGTCTACCTAGAACCCTAGCACTCCCCCCTTATATACTGGTTGGGAGAGGTAGGTTACAATGTGCACTCTAAGGTTTACTGTTTGGACTTTGGGTTTACAAAGCGGGCCGGCTAGCCGGGCCCAACCAGTGGCCCAGGACCCGGTCAAGCCTTCAGTATAGGTGGCAGCTCTACAGTGTCCTAGCACCAATACTTTGGATGTCACCCGACGCTTTACTCATCAGCTTGGTGCTTTACTCATCAGTTGGCGCTTTACTCTTCAGCCTCTAGCCTTGGTGCTTTCGTTCCCTCGTCTTGTAGCGCCGACAGGGCGGCGCACCAGCCTATCCGGACAAGGGTGTGCTCAGCAAGGAGCGTCACCTCCCGTACCTTTGGCTAATGGATCCGAGGCGGTCGGGTAGAGGTGGCCACCCGGCCGTCTCTTTTGGTCACCAGGCTAGACGGGCCAACCGGGGAATCTTGAGGGTGGACTGGCTGGAGCGATCCACCCGGTTGTGGTTCTTCGTCTTACGGCCAACCGGCCAGGCCTCCCTGGAGCCATCCAGTTGAGCCTGGCTTGGCCTACCCGGGGGTCATCCCTCCCGACACTAGTCCCTGAGCGTGTTGGGACTTCGCCTTGTGGAGAAGTTCTTGCATGCTCATTGGCTGAGTTGAAATGATTGTCGGTGAAGAGCTAGTCGCGAGCTTGTCTTGTAGTGCTTGTCGTTTTCCGGCTTGAGATGCTTGTTATTCCCCGGCTGGATTTTATCGGCTATGGAACCGTTGGCCCACCCACAGGATGTGAGCGGCGATTGAATCTACCGGCTACCGCAACTGGTGGGGGAGATGGATCGCCTGGTTGATGACGTCAATGTCTACGTTGGCCACGCCTGCTACTTCTCGAGAGCTTCGTCTCCCTTTGTGATGCTTTCTTGTGCCTTTCTTGCTTGCACTTTGCTATGTGTTGCACTTGCTATGTGCTTGTTTCTGTGTGGAGGCGCACGAGCGCACCCACAGGGTGTAGTCCCCGAGGTTCGGGCCGACCAGAGAATTCAGCCGGGTCGAAGCTCCTTTGTAGTGTTGCTAGTTGCAGGTTTTCAATAGGGGGGGGGACGCGCGAGCTCACCCACAGAGTGTAGTCCTCGAGGTTCGGGCCGGCTGGAGAGTTCAGCCGGGTTGAAACTCCTTATATGTTCTTTTGTCATCTAGGAGGCGATTAGCATCCGGCTCTGGTACTTTGGCTCATGCCAAGATGAAACACATGTAACAGTTTGTGTGTTAGATATGCTTAGGATAAATATAGTATGTAGTTGTTCGTTTGGTTGAAAACTTTGTTGTTTCACGCGAAACTGATCACTTAGTATTTTTCTTAGTGAGCATTGGCCGTTCGAATTGTGCCCTTGCTAGCTGTTAGCCGGAATCAAAGGGTTGGCTTAGTTGGCGTACTCCACAATACTTTGGATTTTGGCTATCAGCCTCGAGCGAGCGCAACCGGAACGTCCAGACATTTTTATTTACCTTAGGACTTTTCCTGTATGGGTCTTCGAGTTTTCTGCTCTTGCCGTGTCTGTCAGCCGGCTTGCAGTCTATAGCCAGAATCAAAGAGGAAACTCTTAGAGACACATACAGTACTTCGTCTCCTAGAATGCGTGGCCTTCTAGGCCATCCGACGAGTCCCCGGGAGAGACTGTCGGGTCCGGGGTTAGGGATAATGTAGCCGGAAAACATCAAGTTATGCAGCTGGAAATGCCAAATGATTACGGAGTCCCCAAGACTGTGTCGAGGCTCCTCAACTTGTTCATTACATAAAAGTAAGATACATGCGCCCTTTACTCAGGTGTAGAATGGGTGAAGCAGGTTCGTGTTCCACGGGCGTTCAGTTTCTTTGCCGGAGTGGTCCATCTTGTTCTTTGCCAGCTGGCGGGCGTCGATCAGGTAGTATGAGTTGTTCTGTAGCGCCCGACTGATGATGAATGGCCCCTCCCAAGGTGGAGACAGCTTGTGCATCCCCTTGGTGTCTTGTACTAGCCGGAGGACTAGATTGCCCTCTTGGAATGAGACGTTGCGGATTCGGCTAGCGTGGTAGCTGCGCACGTTCTATTGGTAGATGGCGGACATGGACAAGGCCAGCTCTCGCGCTTCTTGGAGGAAATTGACGTTGTCCTCATGCACTTCCTTGGCCTGCTTCTCAGTGTATAGCAGTTTGCGGGGTGCATCGAACTCGATGTCAGTTGGTAGGACTGCCTCTACTCCATAGACGGGGAAGAATGGCGTGTAGCCGGTGGAGCGGTTTGGCGTGGTGCTCAGGCTCGACAGCATAGCCGACAACTATTTTATCCAACATTCGGGGATCTCATTAGTGGCTCGATCAGCTGGGGCTTGATTCTGGCTAGGACCAGGCCATTTGCTCACTCGCACTGCCCATTGGACTGGGGGTGCGCAACGAAAGCTAGGTCCAAGTGGATACCCTTGTCTCCACAGAAACGTGCGAATGCCCCTTTGGCGAAGTTTGTGCCGTTGGCAATGATGATGTTGTTGGGGTAGCCAAAACGCGTGATGATGTCGGTGAAGAACTTGACCACCGTCGGCCCGTCCAGCTTCTTGATTGGTCTTGCCTCAATCCATTTGGTGAACTTGTCCACGGCTACCAGCAGGTGCGTCATATCGGATCACGCTATTTTGAAGGGGCACACCATGTCCAAGCCCTAGACAGCAAATGGCCAGGTGATGGGGTTCGTCTTGAGTGCCGACGACGGAGTGTGTTTCTACTGGACGAATCGCTGGCATCCATTACATGCCTTCACCAGCTGTTCAGCGTCCTCCAGCATCGTGGGACAATAAAACCCATGGCGAAATGCCTGTGCCACTATGGCACGTGACGAGGCATGGTGACCGCACTCACCTTGGTGAATGTCCACCAGCAGCCAAATTCCTTCTTCCTGGCTCACGCAGTGCTAAAAGATTCCTTCGACACTGCGCTTCTACAACTCGTTTTTGATGATGGTGTACGTGCTCGCCTAGCACGTTATTTTCCTTGGCTCAACCTCTTCGTTAGGCATCTCCCCTTTAGTCATAAGTTCATGAATGGCTTGCCCCATGGAGGTGTTTCCCGGATGGCGCACACGGTCTCCATAATTAGCTTGATTTCCTTGCTCCCGGCCGGCTCGGGCTCGTCGGGTGGCCTGCCGGGTAGGAGGCCGAGGCGATAGTCCCCCGGGCTGTTGGAGTCGGTTGGGAGTGTCACGGCCTTTGGCCCCGCAGTTTACAAGATGGAGGTGGCAGTCCCCGGGTGTGGCACTGCAGTCCCCGGGTGTGGCGCGACAGTCCCCACGACCTTGGCTGTAGCTTCGGGTTGCTTGGAGCCGGCAATCCCCGGGTCGCATCTAGCATGATGGAGTCGGATTCCGGAGATGGCGTGATGGAGGGCTTGCCCAAGTGCTCGAGGGCGACCCTAGGCGGAATTGCTGCTCTTGTTGACCCGACGCGGGCGAGTGCATCCGCGACTTCATTGTTTGCTCAAGGCATATGGTGAAACACGCATCATTCAAAACAGGCGCATAGTTGTTGTACGAAGAAGCGGTATAGTGCCATATTTGTGTCCTTGGCATCCTATTCGCCTGATACTTGCTGCACCACCAGGTCTGAATCGCCAAAGCAGAGGATGCGCCTGATCCTGATTTCTTTTGCCATCTTGAGGCCGTGGACAAGCGCTTCATACTCGGTGATGTTGTTGGATGCACGGAAGTGGATCTGCAGCACATACTCCAGCCGGTCTCCTTTTGGAGAGGTGATGATGACTCCCATTCCAAGTCCCTCGTACATCTTGGAGTCGTCGAAGTGTAGCTTCCAGTGTGTGGAGTCAGGGCATGGAGGCAGGCATTGTGTCTCTGCCCAGTCAACGAGGAAATCCGCCAGGGTCTGAGACTTGATCGCCATCCTAGCTCGTACCGGATGCAGTGTGCGGCGAGCTCTATTGCCCACTTTGCCATCCGGACGGTGGCATCTCTATTGCTGATGATCTCCGAAAGGGAGGATAGCGCCACTACCTAGATGGAGTGCTCTTTGAAGTAGTGCTTCAGTTTCTTGGTGGCCATGTATACACCGTACACCAGCTTCTGGTAGTGAGGGTAGTTCTGCTTTGACAACAAGCGTACCTCACTTAGGTAGTACACTAGGCGTTGTACCTACTGAGCCTTTCTTTCTTCTGGCCTTTCAACCACTAGGACAACGCTAACGACCCAGTTGGTAGCTGCAATGTACATCAGCATTGGCTCTTTCGCAGCGGGGGATGCCAATATTGGTGGAGAGGATAGCATGCGCTTGAGGTCGCGGAAGGCCTCGTCCGCATGCACCGTCTAGACAAACTTGTCCCTTTTCTTCATTAGCTGGTACAGGAGGAGTGCCTTCTCTCCCAGCCGGCTGACGAACCGGCCGAGGTAGGCTAGGCACCCGGTGAACTTCTACACGTCATGCAGATTCAGTGGCGGCTGCATGCGCTTGATTGTGGCGATCTTCTCCGGGTCGCCTCGATTCAGCGTTCTGAGACGATGAAACTGAGGAGCTGGCCCGAAATAGATTTCTATGCTTAACCGTAAAAAATCATGTAAAATCTCTGTACGCCCTTTTGAGGCGTGAATTTTTTTGCTTCTGTCCCAGGTTGTTATCTAACTTTCGTTAGTTCAACATTTTTAGATTTGAGCAACAGAAGGTCTTCTAAAAAATTCGTCTTTACATGCTAGTCTGTTTTGATAGATTTCTGCCATTATTTGCATTTGCTTCTTGTTGGTCCCTTTTTGAGTTCTTTTGGGGAATTGAGATTTTTGAGAGAATTGCTACAGTAGCTTGTGTTTTAATGGAAGTTTTATTGGTGTTGGAACTGAACCGAAAGACTTATTATCTTGAGTGCACTAATGTTGCTAATAAAGATTGTGTAAAGTTTTGTATGAAGGAAAAATTTCAGGTGTATGGAAGGAATGAGTAATGAGATGAAGGATGGACTAAAGCTTAAGCTTGGGGATGCCCAAGGCATCCCCTTCTTCATCAATAAAAATTCCAGGTTTCTTCCAAACACTTCATTTTTATTGTTTCATGCATCGTTGTATTGTTCATGCTTAAGTGGTAAAGAGAACTTGTTTTTGACTGTGACCCATGCTTTGTCATGCCATGCTTGATATTGTTTTGGCTTTAGGCTTAGTATTCTTTGCTGTAGCATGACTTGTTATAAACAATTGAGATTGCTTAATGTGCCTTGGAAGAATCATGCGTTGTTTTAGCATATTAAAGCATAGTATTGTGGTATTCTCCTTTGACGCTTTATTTGGGTTGACTTGGCACATGCTCACACCATGTTATGACTATCCCAAGTCACCATAGCCTTGATGATCCTTTAGTTTTCAACTTGTAGTATCACTTTATGCTTTGATCAATGATGTTTTGTCGCTCTGCATGATTATGGCCATTATTGCTCTCTTAGTTGGTCGCTCCCAGTCTTTTGCTAGCCTCCGCAACCAAGTATGAGTTCCACTCATGCATCCAACTCCTAAAACAAAGTTATTCCAAAGAGTCCGCCATACCTACCTATTAGTATATGCTATTCCAAGTATATTCATGTTTTTGTCTATCTTCCAAATTAAACTTGTTATGAGAAAACTAGTGATTAAAGCTCTCACGAACTTGATGGCACACTTTACTTTCTTGCATTTAATAAACTTGAACCATTGCTTCCATCTTTGTTGCGTATATGCTTGCGCTTTATAAGTTGAAGTTAGCAGAACCATGTATCATGGGGAACACTTTCAACATTGCTCTTGTACTTTGTACCCCGTTGATATCATGTTCTTTTGCTTATGGATCCCGACGGTGTGAAATAAAAGGGGAAGTTTTAAGATCATGGAGTTTGTATGTGTGTTAGAGAAACGCCTAGGCCGCTAGCCTAAGCCATGCCTAATCATGGTGGAAACTTGCAGCATAACCATAATGAGCACTCTATGAAGCATCCTCAATAAAAACCTATGCAAATAGCAAATAAAAAGATTGTTGAGATGCTCATTGTCTGCTTGCCTTGTCATTTTGATTATGGGATAGCTCCTGTATCATGTGCAAGGGGTACCCCGTTGGCGGTTCTTTATGATACATATGTACTTACAATGACAAGAGCTTACTTGTGACTAAAGTTGAGTAGCATGAGGTTCTGTCTTTGTAAGTAGGGGGCATGAGATTTCAGCTTATAACTTGTCAAGCATATCCTCTTAGTTGTGTCACTTTAACCTTAATCACCTTCACGATGCTTATGATAGGGGCAATGAGAGCTGAAAGCTAATAAGTACCATAATTTTTGGAAGCTCTTTATGAGACTTGAATCCCTACTTCCTTCTATGAAGGCCTTTCTTTTACTTTTATGTTGAGTCTCCACATTCTATCTTTATGCACCTACTTTGAGAGCATAGTGGCCATTCTTAGTTCTATGTGCATTGTCCCAAGACTTGTTGATTGATGCATATCTTTGATATTGCTTGTTTTAAACTATTTGTATCTAGTCACTCTTATGAACTTTGAAGGTGTCCTATGCATTTATGTTTGCTACTCTATGAGGGACAAGCTGAATGCCACTATGCTATGTTTTCTTTATGTGAAACAAACAAATGTCTTGCAAAGCATTGTTATTCATGAATCTTTTGTTTATGCCTTTTAATGTTGCAACTTAGTTGCTTTGTCTTATTGCTAGAACTTTGTCTTTCATGTTTTGATTGAAGTACTATGATCCCAGCTATCAATGTTTTACAAATACTTTGATCAAGTTTATGATGGTGCATGTCACCTCAAAAATTATTCTTTCTTTTGATCACTTACCTACTCGAGGACGAGCAGGAGTTAAGCTTGGGGATGTTGATACGTTGCAAACGTATATATAATTTTCGATGTTCCATGCTTGGTTTATATCTACTTTCTTATGTTTTGTCCACACTTTGGAGTACTTTCTGCACACTTCCTTGGACTAACCTATTAACAAGATGCCACAGTGCCAGATGCCTGTTTTCTGCTGTTTTTGGTTCCGAAAAGTCAGAAAATGAATATTCTCGGAATTGGACCGGACAAAAGCCAAAGTCGTCATTTTCCTGGAAGATTTACGGAGCCAGAAGGAGAGACGAAGGGGGGCCAAACCACCCCTAGGCGCGAGTCCCCCTGGTCACGCCAGGGCATGCTGTGGGCCCCTGGCTGCCCACCGACCTTGCCTCTTCGCCTATAAGATTCCTAATGATGCAAAAACCCTAAATTGTCAAGCCTCCAGCCACGAAAAGTTCCGCAGCGCCACCGCCACCAAAGGGGAGATTCGGGGGATAGAAAGTCTCTGTTCCGGCACCCTGCCGGGACGGGGAAGTGCCCCCGGAGCCATCTCCATCGATCTCCACGACCATCTCCATTGCCGTTGCTGATTCCCATGATGAGGAGGGAGTAGTTCCCTCACGAGGCTAAGGGTTCTACCGGTAGCTATGTGTTCATCTCTTTCTCTATGCATGATCTTATTGAGATCATGAGCTTGTAATCTATAGATCTACCTTGCTACTTTAGTGCTTTAATAGATCTCTGCTCTCCCCATGTGTGTGAAGTTGATAGTGTGCACACCATGGTGGCACTTAGGCTAGAGATTTCAAATACTTGTTATGAGTTATATTTGGAGTTGGATGTTTCTATGAAATTGTGGTATTTGTTGGAACCATCTAGAGCTCAAGGTGACAGTGTGGGGTTATCCAGATGGGGAAGTAGAACTTTGAGGTGTGCTGTTATAGCCCTACCATGGATTAGAGTGTCCAACCAGAGAGTAGTTCAGAGTAGTATCATAAAGAAGAATATATTTATATGAGAGTGTTCGCTAGTGAAAGTATGATCCCTAGGCCTTGTTTCTAAGCACTGAAACACCGTTTGCTATTAGACCTATTACATGTTTGCTTGCTTCTATCTTTATTTCAGTTTTATTTTAGTCTTTTCCACGCCATCAAGCTATTTTCTATCACCATTACCACTTATAATTATCTATACCACTTGTATTTCACTATCTCTTCGCCGAACTAGTGCACCTATACACCTAACAAGTGTATTGGGTGTGTTGGGGACACAAGAGACTTCTTGTATCTTGATTGCAGGATTGCTTGAGAGGGGATACCTTTGACCACTTCCTCCCTGAGTTCGATAGACCTTGGGTGATCCACTTAAGGGAAAACTTGTTGCTGTTCTACAAACCTCCTCTGCACTTGGAGGCCCAACAACTGTCTACAAGAATAGAAGTGCATAGACATCATCAACCCAAGCGTTGATGTTGTTGTGAGGGAGACTGTTGAGCCATGTTCTGGCCGAGTCGAGGAGCATGAGGGGGACGTAGCATATGGCTACCCGGCGGTTGTCGTTTGTGATGCCCACCACGGTGGTGTAGTTCACCAGCCAGTCCCCCGGCTTGACCGTGCCATTTTACTTTGCCGTGTCCCTTGGGAGCGAAAATCCCTTTCTCGAAACGGTTCGTTCCGGATGTGTTGTCCAAAACATTTTGGGCTAGCAAGACTTTCCTCCTCCAGCGCTCGCGGTTGCATCAAGAGGTCGACGCACGCGCATGCATCATGCGTCTCTGGCTTGAGCGGGCCAAGTCGTCCTGAAAGGCACGACTTGGGAGACGCGTTGGTTCTCCCGGCTTCGTCAGCCGGATCATGGTTTCTGCTGGTGACAGCCGCAATCTCGCGCGGGTTTTTCCCACGACCAGCCGATCCGCCGCATGGACGGCTATTTTGCTTTGTAGCGTTTAGAAAGGAGGCCTTGCTGCCACCTACAGCCGGATCACCCACCCGGCGAGGCTGTTGGCTCTTGCTGTTCCCTCCGAGGCTTGCGCCTGCCTCGGCCTGCTGCTTGTTGGCCGTAGCGACAAGGAGCTGGACGCGTGCCTACTGGCGACGCAGCTCGTCACCCTCCAGGTGTCTAAGCTCAGCGACGGCTGCTTCTGCGGCCCTCATGTTCTTGGCCGAAGTACTATAAACCGGCCGAGTCGCGTGGACACGCAAGTCAGCAGCACTGTCCAATTCCGAGCCCAAGATATGGCCCTGGGGCAGAGCCTGCCGGTTGGCACCGGGTAAGCTGGTGAAGCCGTGTGCGATGTTGTACTCACGCATGGTCCCGTCCAGGCGACGCTGGCGGTCGGCGACCTTGCCGGCTTCCTTCAGGAGGTTCTGTCCCGTGTCTTCCAGCGTAGTTGCTGCTGCCGCTGGGTCGACCTCAGGGGTGATGGGGACACGGGGGTTCTGGATGGAGGCGGCCAGTGAATCCGGGTCCTCCTCGCGCGAGGCAGCATCTTTGGCGCCTGCCTCGTGCTCCACAGGTGGGCGGTGGCCTTCGCCCACGCCGACCATTATGACCTCGACGCTGCCGCTAGCGAGGCACGGAGCAGAGAAGCCAGGTGGTGCACCGGAGACGGTGATGATTTTGCGAGGGAAATCCTCGGCGATGGTAGCGACGTAGACGCGCTGCTCTCCAAAGTGCATGATGGAGCCGTCGCTTGGGAAGGTTTCCCCGTTGAAGAAGGATGTGTTGTCAAGGACGTAGTCGAAGGAGCCGAAGGTGAGGACGAGGCCAGAGGCGACTCGCTCACCGGCGATGAGCGGAAGTCCCATACAAAAGATGACCCAAGCTGAAGCGATGTGCCCCATGGTGGGCGTCAACTATCATGGTGTGGAACACGGCAGTGCCATAGGGGATGGCATGAAGGGAACAATCAAGATGCTATCGGTGGTTACTTGCAACAGGTTAGGCACAGATACTGCTATCACAGTCATGTACCCAGGTTCGGAGCCCTCTGTCTGAGGTAAAACTCCTACCCTTGCATGGATCTACTATATGGGGAGCAAATGCTCAGTACAAGTGCTCCTTGAGCTATTTACCTAGACGCCTCTCTAGAGAAAGATGAACTACTGAACTTGTGGAATCTAGAGAACTTGTAACTTGTAATTGTCTACCTAGAACCCTAGCACTAACCCCTTATATACTGGTTTGGAGAGGTAGGTTACAATGTGGTCTCTAGGATTTACTGTTTGTGCTTTGGGTTTACAAATCGGGCCGGCTAGCCAGGCCTAGCCGGTGGCCCAGGACCCGGTGAAGCCTTCAGTACAGGGGGGACAGCTCTATAGTGTCCCAGCGCCATTACTTTGGGCGTCACCCGACGCTTTACTCATCATCTTGGCACTTTACTCGTCAGCCTCCAGCCTTGATGCTTTGACGCCCTCGTCTTGTAGCGCCGGCAAGGCGGCGCGCCAACCTTTCCGGTCAGGGATGTGCTCAGCAAAGAGCGTCACCTCCCGTACCTTTCGCCAACGGATCCGAGGCGGCCGGGTAGAGGTGGCCACCCAGCCGGCTCTTCTGGTCACCTGGCTAGACGGGCCAGCCGGGGAATCTTGAGGGCGGACTGGCTGGAGCGGTCCACCCAGTTGTGGTTCTTCGTCTTACGGCCAACCGGCCAGGCCTCCCTGGAGCTGGCCAGTTGAGCCTGGCTTGGCCTACCAGGGGTCACCCCTCCGACAACTTCATAAATAAATCCCAATTTTATTGGCATGGAAAAGCAAGAGATAAATTCATAGCAAAATAGGTATACACTCTCAGGTATCAACTTCTCATCTCAAGTACACACATACCATCCGGTGCGCTCGTCACCACTAGGGGGAGATTTATTTGGAGAGAAAGAAAACACACACATACATAGAGAGAAACACCATAATATCGTATGGATTTCTGCAAATTTGAATTGAATTAGTTGTAGGCATCTGGGTTGGCGATGAGGTAGGTCTCGGCGCCTTTGAAGATGTTGGTGATGGAGTGCTAGGCCTTTGCGGTTTCATCCTTCACCTCCACACCATGCAGCAACTTGTATGTAAATTCCACCTTCACCACGCACCATTAGGATTTATTTATGAAGTTGTCGTCACAGTTTGCGTGACATGGCAGTCTCAGTTTGCGGTGCCGATGCCGCCACCCTCGTCGACTTGCACTCGCACTTCTCTGGGTGACAACCTTATATTTTCAGCAAATAATGATTTGAAACCTTATATTTTCAGCTGCCAATAATGATATGAAACCAATGACGTGGTTGTTCTTATCCCGCTCGTTAGCGATGAATTATCAATGACAGACATTGTATGAAATAGATCATCGGTGAAAATATACTACCGACGAACACGTCTCCAGTAATCATGTTATTGTTTTTTTTTCGAAATGGGGGTTACCCGGCCTTTGCATAATTGTGTCATTGGTGAGTCAAAAATACTCCACGAATGACAGTTAGTTGAATAAAGCCAACATTATAGTAAATCAAGTGCTCGTTGGTTGAGAACTAACATTGACGACCAGTTTGCTATTTAAGTCGTCACCGATAACTTAGTGTTGACGTCCAGGTACTGTTTCTTGTCATCATTTAGTGGTTCACATACGACGTACATAGATTATGCACACGCCACTGGTTATCCGTGTCTGTCGGCTGGATACCCATGCCTCGTCACCTAGAGTACCTACATCGACGGGCGAAACTCAAGTTGGTCTTCAGCGCTAGCAGTTCGGACGGCGAGACCTGTCGTTGTTAGCAGTAAAGTGTTACCACTAACAATATACCAGTGATAAATGCCTCTATCGTCGGTGTAGTTGATTCTTAACCCATCACTCGTAAGTATTTTTGCAGTAGTGTGACCTACACCAAACAACCATTGATTTGGCCTACTCACCATGTTAATATAATCTCCATGGTTAGAAATGAGTTTGAGCCTTGTTTGGATCGGATGTGAGTCATGCACGTTAGGCCTTGTTCGGTTTCACGAAATCTCAGCGGGATTGACAGGGATTGAGGCTGAATAAATCCCATCTAAATCAAAATCCTTCCAAATCCCTTCCAAACCACCCCAATTCACTAGGGAAGAGGATTAACCGAACAAGCCCTTAGGCGGATTAGATGGAAACAGAGTAGAACTCTTCGTTTCTCCATTTATTAAATGATTACAGATAAAAAATAAGGAGTAGAACACAATCAGCCAAGTCATCGATGCTTTTGTTTTTGTCCCTCTTCAGAATCTAGTTCCGTTAGCTTGTCCATATTCACAAATATACCGATTTGTTTCATTAGAGGCTATACTTGTTAAGTGTTGTTTAATTCACCGTGCTTTGTTTTCCTTTTTTTTTCTTGCTATATGTAAGTTTTGTTGGTGGTCTTAATACCCATTAACATGTCAGGGTCATCGCCTCCAAGTTGAGGCTGGGAAAAACAATGCGTGTACTGTTTTGTTATTTTGGAAGAACCCGATTGGTCAAGTTGATCTCAAATGAAGAAGTTATGAGAATACACATGGACTTTCTGTTCCAAAACAGAGCAGTACTTCATAAATATATCCCAATTTTATTGGCATGGAAAAGCAAGAGATAAAAGCATAGCAACAGCAGGAAAAAAAAAACAGGTATACACTCTCGGGTATCAACTTCTTATCTCAAGTACACACGCTCGATCAGCGCTAGGGGGAGCTTTATTTGAAGAGAAAGAAAACACACACATACATAGAGAGAAACACCATAATATCATATGCATTTCTACCAATTTGAATTGAATTAGTTGTAGGCATCTGGGTTGGCGATGAGGTAGGCCTCGGCGCCTTTGAAGATGTTGGTGATGGAGTCCTTGGCCTTTGTGGTTTCATCCTTCACCTCCACACCGGGTAGTAGCTTGTCTGTAGATTCAACCTTCGCCATGCAGCCACCATTAGCCGTTGGCTCCACCTTGATGTGCGACATGGCCGTCTCAATCGCGGTGCCGATGCCGCCACCCTCGATGAGGGTCGACTTGCACTCGCACTTCTCTGCATCAAGGAACTCAAGCTTCTCCTTCATGACGCTGAAGGGCATGGCTGCAAGATCAAATGATGAAGTGCGTGTTATGCTACCGCTTTGATGACTATGTGTGCGGGATTACAGTAGGTCACTGGTCACATCGATGCATATATGTGGTGAAGCACATTAACTGAAGCACCGAGACTAGAAACTTATTTTAAGCCTTATTATTTGATGAAAACCCGAACCCTAAATGCTCCACCCCTCCCGGGTCGCTCGCACGGCGGCAACTCTAGAGGGTCCCCAACGCCCCGCCCTAGGCCCATCCCCCGTGGCTTCCCTGGCCGTTGCCATCGCCGGCGCCGGCGATGGTGGCGACGCCCGGCGGCCAAAGGAGGGGGGCAAGGAGGGGCATCAGGTGGACTCTCCCCCCGCGCGGAGGTGAAGCCTGTTGGATGCGCGGTGGTTGCACCCTCGATGGATAATGCGGCGGTCAGTCCGTGGCAGCACGGCGGCGCAGCGTTCACCGGCGACCAGCCAGCCTAGCGCCGGCTCGATCTAGGCAGCGCGGGCCCGATCGGCGAGGGTCGTGGCTGTTGCAGCCTCGTGCGCCGATTTCCTGCTGCGGTGGAGGTTCTTCCTCTTTCGTCGTCGTTGGGTGGCGGATGGCGGCGTGCAGGGCTACTCGTCTGCTTTGTTGAATAAAGGCGGCGGTCCTTGGATTCCTCTCGCGCCAAGACGAGGAACTACTTATTGCTCGTCCTCTTTGATCTGGTCAGAGTGACGAGTGTGAAATACGTAGAGTAGAACGGCATGACCTCTCCGAGGGGCCGGTTGCGTGTTATATCATGTGTGGAATAACCCCACACGTGGTATTACAGAGTATGGGTTGTACACAACACATAAAACAATATTACATGTCTAACAACGAGTTCCGGAATGCTTCAACGGCGAACTCCCATGGGTGAACAATGCTTGTAGATTGCTGGATTAGAGGGATTTGGTCGCGTGCAACCATGTTTTTATGACTGTGTGGTTTCAGAGGGAGCGAGGCGAATCTCTGTAGCCTGATGCCATCGTGAAAAATGTATTTAATTCCATGGTGAAGTCAGTATGCGGTGAATGCCACAAAAGCCGAGATCAGAGGAATACCAATGGTGGTTCGAGTCCTAGTAGCGATGTCGATTTGGCTTGGTTGTTCATGATTCGTAGAAAACCCAAGGTCTGATCTTAATTGGTTGTGCCTAACAATGACCTTGGTGAAGGAATTATTTTGTGAGTGATGACTTTCTCAAGTATGAAACCTATGATCTTTGATCGGGCTCGACGACATCTGTGCACTGTTTTCTTCTTGAAGGCGTTGCTATTGGAGAGGGTGGACTTCTGGTGGTGTTAGTGTTTTTGCTGCAAGAAATTGATCGTTATAGCGGGATTTTTCTTTTTTATAATTCTTTTTTTTTTCTAGGCTTTGTGCATCCGTAAGGCCGCTAGGGCATGCGTTGCTGCAGAGGTCGGGTGTAATTGGTATCTCCGTGATATTAATATATACTCCTTTCCAAAAAAAAGATGATCAAAAATGAAGAAGGTAAATTCATAGCAACAACAGCGAACAAGTATAACACTCTCAAGTCTCAACTTCTCATCTCAAGTACACACACCACGTCCGGTACGTTCTCGTGACCGCTGGGAGCAGTTTATTCAAAGGGAAAGAAAACACACACATATAAAGAAACACCATAATATCGTATGAATTTCTGCCAATTAAATTGATTTAGTTGTAGGCATCCAGGTTGGCGATGAGGTTGGCCTCGGCACCCTTGAATATGTTGATGGAGTCCATGGCCTTGGTGGTCTCGTCCTTCACTTCCACGCCAGGCAGCAGCTTGTAAGTCGATTCCACCTTCACCACACTCCCACCAATAGCCGTTGGCTCCACCTTGATGTGGGATGTCACTGTCTCGATGGATGTGCCGATGCCGCCTCCCTCGATGAGTGTCGACTTGCACTCGCACTTCTCAACGTCAAGGAACTCGAGCCTCTCTTTCATGACGCTGAAGGGCATGGCTGCACGATCAGCTGGGAGTTATGTTTTGAACATGTTCATGAGAAAACATGTGACATGGATGAATATACGATGCATACCTGAGGTGAAGTTGAACTGCTTGATGTTGCCGATGCCGATACCGCCTACTCCCTCAACAGGATACTAGCAAGTGTAGCGTGACACGGGAAGTACCCAGGTTCGGGGCCCTCCTGTGAAGGTAACACCCCTACTCCTGCCGATCTGACTAAGGTATGTGGAATACAAGTTGCTCCTCGAGTTGTATGAACTATCTTGCTACTGAGTGATCAACCCTTGCTACGAGAGCCTTGCCTCCCCCTTATATAGGCCGGGGGTAGCAATCTTACTGGCCAATCCGGATGGTGGGTCCCACAGGCGGGCCCCAGCCGGCTGGTCATCTACAGTACCGAGTAGTGGCGTGTCTTGTCGATGGCACGCGCCATGTGGGTCGTCGTGGAAACAGTAAACACCGTGCGAGCCTGGCATCAGCAACCGGCCACTATGCCCCCGTCAGCCACAAAGTCTTCGGCATGGTCCTCGTCCTCCTATGG
The DNA here is from genome assembly GCA_916181665.1 of Avena sativa. NCBI lineage: Eukaryota > Viridiplantae > Streptophyta > Magnoliopsida > Poales > Poaceae > Avena > Avena sativa. Next base: position 623,537,093 of record OV702289.1, read on the forward strand.
TATTATCGCTGTACCAGGGCGTACCGTGCACTGTGCAGCACATCGTCCTGCCTCCGTCTTGATTGCATCCGGCTATGGTCGTATAGTCGGATCCTGGTCGTGCCTGCCTTCCTTAATCCGGCTACCTTCTGTGCCGTCTAGTGCTTGCGTCTGGCTAGGATCTGCTAGCTGTCCGTGAGCTGTCTTCCTTCATTCTTGTCCGACCAGGCTACCCGGGGGTCATGAGAATATCAGTTTGCGGTCCAAAAGTTGGGGCGCCCAGGCAACGCGGTACCCAAGTTGCCTGTAATCAGCCGCGATGACTACAGTTGGCGTGTCAAATACTCAGGGGTCTTTTTCGGCATGAATTCAACTTTATGTTTCAATACAAAATATCAGGCTAACGGTCGTCAAGTTGCCTCCCTGTTAGTTCTCGCCGTTATGTCGCTCTCGTCGCTTAGGCGTCAATTAGGCTTGCAGCGTTGGTGCTTGCATCCATTACGCGTCTTCTTCTTCCCCAGAGCGGCAATCTATGGTCGTGGCCATGGCACGGAGCTGGGACGTGACGAACCTGCTCGGCCCCGCTCTCCTTCCCATCCTGAGTCGGAGCTCGCCCTCACCATGGCTGCACCCATGGCATAGCTCGGGGACAAGAATTGGTTCCCGGTGAGATCGGTCACTGTGTCGACCATGCTCGGTCCTGTTTTTCTCCTCCAGAATCCGAGCTCGCCATCACCGTGGTCGCACCCACACAAATTCTGCCACCCCTACCGAGGTCTTTGTGTTAGCTCAAGTTCTGCAATGTTGAACCTGTAAGCGAATTCAGAGCTGGGCGGCAGCAACCCATTGTTGAACCTGTAAGGAATTTCCGGAAGACCGTGTGCCGTGCCAAGGTCTTCGGCTAATGCATTAGGCTTCTGCCAACGTCCACCGCTGATGTGAGATCATTTAGTTACTTCAATACGAAATTTCGACTAATTTAACTTGTTGATGTATTCCTTGACAATTATAATATAATTGAGCACTAGAAATATTTTGTAGTGTGCATGAGCATGATCAGTAATATAATTGAACACTAGAAATTTTAAGACACTCCATATAAAGGAGTAGATTAATATATATATAGAAGGTTAACCACAGACACCACGCGGATATATTATCTTACATGCCACACACAGGTAATAATAATTAACTAAAACAAAATAAAAGCAGGGGCAACAGCAGGAGGCCGGGACACGGAGACGCCTAGCAGGGCAGGGGCATATCAGCAGAAGGCAGGGAAAACCTAGTCGAGGGGATACAGGCCAGTCCTGACATAATTCTGGAGAAATTTGCCGAAGGCTGCATGCCGCGCCAAGGTAATCGGCTTATGCCTTCTGCCTCCGCCTCTGGCAATGCCCACCACGTGCTGGATTATGCTGTCGGGATCCACGTTGATTGCTCTGCCATAGAATGGGAAAAACAGTCTCCCTATGGTAGAAACAGATTAGCCCACACCGTAACCGCCTTAGCACGTAGCAGCTCTTGTTGTCCCTGGATTCCTTGCTATCGTCCACTTCATCATCATCCTCCTGTTGATTTTTAAGAACATAACTTAGAACTCATACATATGATTTAGTTGTATTAGAACTCAATAATTGACAACATGTATATGTAAGACAATATATCCGTGGATATCAAAGAGAAAGCATCTCAGCAATAGTTTGGTCAGTTCATATATCATTTTATCTCAACACAATGACAAATAATTTCATCAGAGTGTATGTAGAATAAAGATTGCCGCCTCATAAGTTTCTTCAGGGATGGAGTTAGTGAACCAAGTAATAATTGCGCAACCTATATTGTTCTTGTACATCGCCTCAGATTCACTAACTCATCCCTGAAAAAACCTGACACCAATGTGTTTGCCTCTCTTTTGGGACAAATTTGAATCATTGGACACAATAAGAAATTGAAATATAATTGTACAAAACAATATTCAGGGATATACATAGTCAGGTAAAAAACAAGCCTAAATATTGTAATTATAAATAAAAACCCAAACAATTAATCTTTAGGTACATGTTAAAAATACTTATGATCAAAACCATTCATTTACATATGTATCATACGAATCATTCCAAGATCAGAAACAAATCAAGGATCATATATGTAGTTCCATATGAGATTAAATCAAGGGCCTCATAATTTGTTTCAGAGATGGAGTTGGAGAACCAAAGTACCAACAACACAACCTATATTGTTTGTGTGCATTGTTGCCTCAGGTTTACCAACCCATCCCTAAAACACGACACCATTATAAGTGTCTCCCTTGAACTCTTTTGGGGCAAATTTCAATCATCGGTCTCGGTGACAAACTGAAATGTAATTCTTATACACTACGAATGCATGGAATATATAATTCAAATATCATAGTTCTATGAATGTAGAATAAAGATTGCAGCCTCATAAGTTTCTTCAGGCATGGCGTAAGCGAACCAAGTAACAATTGCACAACTTATATTAATCTTATACATGGCCCCTGGTTCGCTAACTCATCCTTGAAAAAATCTGACACTAATGTGTCTGCCTCTCTTTAGGGCAATTTTGAATCATTAGCCACAATAAGAAATTGAAATATAATCATACAAAACAATATTCAGGATATACATATGCATCATACGACGCATTCATATATCAGAAACAATAAAAATATTATATATATAGGTTCCGTATGAGAATAAATTTAGGGCCTCATTTTTTCAGAGATGGAGTCGGAGAACCAAAATACCAACAACACAACCTATATTGTTTATGTGTATTGCTGCCCCAGGTTCACTAACCATCCCTAAGAAAATGACACCATCAGATTCTCTTGCACTATTTTGGGGCAAAATTGAATCATTGGGCTCAGTAAGGAATAAAAATGTAATGTTATAGGCATGTTGTGTATCGAAATCAACACTCAACTAGTAAACTCAACTAGATGGCAGATGAGAAGATTGTGGTTTTGTGACTAGACGGATTGGGGTTTTGTGACTAGATGGCAAATGCGTCATTCGACCGATCGAACCATATATATACTACCCTAGTTCAAGAGCAAAATAATTTGTACATGATTGAGCAAATCCTATGTATGAACAGTGAAATCTGCTGCTGCGACTAGAGAAGCTAGCAATGTAGGACCTCGGACTCCTCATCAAGGATCTCCTCCTCGAACTCGTCATTCTCCGCGATTGCGTCGAAGATTTATTGGACGGTGATGGGGTCATTGATGTAGGGCACCAGATTGCCTCCGCCTGCCGCCTGCCCCATCCAGATCTGCCACCAGCACCACGACGTTGTCGGCCACCTGCTGCTCGGCAGCGACGGCTACTGGTTGGACGGATGAGCCCGAACCCTCGATGGTGCGGCGACGAGTGGCGTTCATGCCCGGAGAAGATGCCTCCGCCTGCTTGGCGACGACCGAGCCATCTGTTGTTGCGCCTTCAACTGGCTTCACCTCTGTATCGTCTCCACACGTACACTTCATGGTGCACCTAGGGAAGGAGGTAGTGCAAGCGAAGGAGCTTCGGCGTGCGCAGTAGGTGCAGATTGGGGTTTTGGGACTAGACAGATTGGGGAAAATGACACGAGCACATGGAAGAAGAAGGCCGAGCATGTTTATAAACACTTGACCGTTCGTATTCCTCGAGTGGACACGTGTGGTGGGTGGGAGGGTGGAGCTACCACGATCTCCACCTTTTTTTGGGTTCCTTTTTTTTTGAAACAGCCACGATCTCCACTTTAGAGCTGCATCGAAAACACGCGCATGGCAGACCTCGATTCCACTGCATGCAAGTGGCGCGAAACCAATTTCTAGCAACGTTAGATCTACTCGAGGGGGAGCCTTGACTCATGGAAGTTACTTGCGGTAGGGCCCAGTTGGAAGCGAGATTGAGAGCACTGCGTAATAATGGGATATGTCTTATTAAAATCAAGTGGCAATAAATTGCAGCATCCCGTTGACAACCATGCACTCGATGACCCTGTTGCCCTGTGCATGTGTTGAAGTAGCAGTAGTAGCCTTTGCATACTAGATTAAACGTGACATGACCACTCGACAACTTTTTCCATGGATGGCTGATGTCTACGCACGCTCTTATTCTTGTAGACAGTGTTGGGCCTCCAAGTGCAGAGGTTTGTAGAACAACAACAAGTTTCCCTTAAGTGGATTACCCAAGGTTTATCGAACTTAGGGAGGAAGTGGTCAAAGGTATCCCTCTCAAGCAACCCTGCAATCAAGATACACGAAGTCTCTTGTGTCCCCAACATACCCAATACACTTGTCAGGTGTATAGGTGCACTAGTTCGGCGAAGAGATAGTGAAATACAAGTGGTATGGATAATTATAAGTGGTAACGGTGCAAGAAAATAGCTTTGATGGCGCGTGGTTGACGTGGTAAGAGACAAAAGGAAATCTTAAATAAAGATGAAAGCAAGCAAACATGTAACGAATCTAGTTGCAAATGGTGTTTCAATGTTTAGAAACAAGGCCTAGGGATCATACTTTCACTAGTGAACACTCTCATATAAATATCTTCTCTTCATTATACTACTCTCAACTACTCTCCGGTTGGACACTCAAATCCGTGGTAGGGCTATAAAAGCACACCTCAAAGTCCGCTTTCCCCATGTAGATAACCCCACACTATCACCTTGAGCGCTAGATGGTTCCAACAAACACAACAATTTCATAGAGACATCTAACTCCAAATATAACTCATAACAAGTATTTATGTAACCTTAGCAAAAGTGCCACACGGTGTGCACACTGTCTACTTCACACACGTGGGGATAAGCAGAGATTCATTAAAGCACTTGAGTAGCAGAATAGATCTATAGATTACAAAGCTCATGGTCTCAATAATATCACGCATAGAGAGAGAGATGAACACATAGCTACCGGTAGAGCCCTTAGCCTCGAGTGAGAACTACTCCCTCCTCATCATGGGAATCAGCAACAACGATGGAGATGGTGGTGGAGATCGATGGAGATGGCTCCGGGGGCACTTCCCTGTCTCGGCAGGGTACCGGAACAGAGACTTTCTGTCCCTCAGATCCGCCCTTCGGTGGCGGCGGCGCTACGAAACTTTTTGTGGCTGCAGGCTGAATTATTTAGGGTTTCTGCTTCGGAGGCTTCTTATAGGCGAAAGGGCAAGGTCGGTGGAGGCCTGAGGGGCCCACACCACCTGGTGGCGCGGCCAGGGGTCACCCGTGCCACCATATGGTGTGGCTAGGCCCTGGCCCCTCTCCGTCTCGTCTTCTGGCTCCATGATTCTTTCGGTAAAATATCGACTTTGGCTTTTGTCCGGTCCAATTCCGAGAATATTCATTTTCTGGCTTTTCTGGAACCAAAAACAGAAGAAAACAGGCAACTGGCACTATGGCATCTTGTTAATAGGTTAGTCCTAGAAAGTGTATAAAAATACTCCAAAGTGTGGACAAAACATAAGAAAGTAGATATAAAACAAGCATGGAACATCAAAAATTATAGATACGTTTGCAACGTATCAACATCCCCAAGCTTAACTCCTGCTCGTCCTCGAGTAGGTAAGTGACAAAAAGAATAAGTTTTGAGGTGACATGCACCATCACAATCTTGATCAAGGTTATTTTTAAAACATTGATAACTGGGATCATAGTACTTTAACATAGCATGAAAGATATAGTTCTAACAATAAGACATAGCAACTATGTTGTAACATGAAAAGGTACAAATAAAAGATTCATGAATAACAATGCTTTGAAACATGTTTGTTTGTTTCACATATAGAAAACATAATGAGAATGGTATTCAGCTTGTCCCTCATAGTGTAGCAAAACATAAATGCATAGGACACCTTCAAAGATCATAAGGGTGACTAGATACAAATAGTTTAAGAACAAGCAATATCAAAGTTATGCATCAATCAACAAGTTTTGGGACAATGCACATAGAACTAAGAATGGCCACTATGCTCTCTCAATAGGTGCATAAAGATAGAAGATGGAGACTCAACATAAAAGTAAAAGAAAGGCCTTCATAGAAGGAAGCAGGGATTCAAGTCTCATAAAGATCTTCCAAAAATTATGGTACTTATTAGCTTTAAGCTCTCATTGCCCCTATCATAAGCATCTTGAAGTGATTAAGGTTAAAGTGAACAAACTATGGAGTATATGCTTGACAAAGTATAAGTTGGCAATCTCATGTCCCTTGGATACGAGGGCCGCTCCTCATGCTACTCAAGTTTAGTTACCGGTAAGTTCTTGTTATAGTAAGTACAATTGTATCATAGAGAACCGCCAACAGGGTACCCCTTGCCCGATGATACGGAAGAATCCCCATATCAAAATGACAAGGCAAGCAGACAGCGAGCATCTCAGCAATCTTCTTATTTACCATGGGAAAATGGTGTCTTTTTCTCTCTTTCTGCTTTTCTCGTCTCTTTTTTTATTTTTTTCTCAATCTCTATCTCTTTTTTTAATAATAAGAATGCTTCATAGATTTCTCATTATGGTTACGCTGCAGGTTTCCACCATGATTAGGTATGGATTAGACCAGCAGCCCAGGCGTTTCTCTAACACACATACATAACTCCATGGACTTATAAGCTCCCCTTTCATTTCACACCGACAACATCCATAAACAAAAGAGGATGATATCAACTGGGTACAATGTACAAGTGCAATGTTGAATGCGTTCCCCATGACATCATGGTTCTGCTAATTCCCAACGTATAAGTGCAAGCATATACAACATAGATGACACAATGGTTCAAGTTTATTAGGGGCAAGAAAAGTAAAGTGTGCCAGCAAGTTCATGAGAGCTTTAATCACTAATTTTCTCATAACAAGTTTAATTCGGAAGGTAGATAAAAACATGAATATACTTGGAATAGCAAATGCTAATAGGTAGGTATGGTGGACTCTTTTGAATAATTGGTTTTATTTGGATTTGGATGCATGAGTGGAACCTAGGTTATGGAGGCTAGCAAAAGACTGGGAGCTACCAACTAAGAGAGAAATAATGGCCATAATCATGCAAAGCAACAAAACATCATTAATTAAAGCATAAAGTGATATTACAAGTCGAAAACTAAATGATCATAGAGGCTATGGTGACTTGGTATAGTCTTAACATGGTGTGAGCATGCGCAAGTCAACCCAAATAAAGCATCAAAGGATAATACCACAATATTATGCTTTTATATGCTAAAACAACGCATGATTCTTTCAAGGCACATTAAGCAATCTCAATTGTTTCTAACAAGTCATGCTACAGCAATAATCACTAAGCATAAAGTCATACAAATAAAAAACATGACATGATAAAGTCTAGGCCACAGTTAAAACAAGCTTCCTTTTGTACCACTATAAGCATGAAACTTCCTACTCTTTTCCAACACCAATCAAAAATTAAAGTTAAACGTAGTGCTAGCAAAGGAGAACACTCACAGAACAATAAGAGTGAAAACTAGAGTCTTCTAGGCAATGAATAACGGGGTGTGTCTCTCTCCAAAAGAAGTGTGTTGGGATCCAACCAACTAATTGCGGCAAAGAAAGTAAAAGAAAACTAAAAACAAAGACGAAGACGCTCCAAGAACAACACATAGTGCATAAGGTAATAAAAAAAGTGTCTTGAGAGAAGACTTGTGATTATTGATGAAGAAGGGGATGCCTTGCGCATCCCCAAGATTTGACGCTTGTACTTCTTGAATATTTCTTGGGGTGACACGGGTGGCATCCCCAAGCTTGAGCTTTTGTCCATACTTCATCTCATCACATTATTCTTCCCTACACTTTAAAATTTCCTTCATACAAAACTTCACACAATCTTCATTAGCAACATTAGTGTATTCAAGATAATAAGTCTTTGGGTTTAGTTTCAACACAAGTAAAACTTCCATTAAAACACAAGCTACTGTAGCAATTCCTTCTAAAATCTCAAGTGATCAAAGAGAACTCAAAGAGAAAGAGATTAAGAAGCAAATGCAAATAATGGAAGAAATCTGTCAAAACAGACCAGCATGTTTAAACCGATTTTTTCGAAGAGCTTCTGTTGCTCAAATCGAAAAGTGTTAAGCTAATGAAAGTTAGATAACAACCTAGGGCAGAAGCACAAACAATTACAGCTCAATCCGACGTACAGATATTTTTCACGAATTTTTACAACAAAGTACAAAAGTCTGTTTCGGGACAACAACTTTCCCAAGCATTATTTCTCTCTTATTAGAGGTTATTCTTGGAACAAAAATAACACAAAAAGTATAAGGAGAGGTTATTACTGAGGCAATATCTTCCAAGACTCAACAAAACAAAAAATAAACTAAAAGTAAAAATATAATTGGTTGTCTCCCAAAAGCTCTTTCTTTATAGCCATTAAGATAGGCATGATAATTGATGGGTTCGTAGCAAGGAAAACAAAAAATTTCTACCGCAACAACGAACAAAACCCAGATCTAATCTAGATAAAAGCCAAGATCTAATCTATTAGACATGTGCAACGAGATAGATCTGTACTAACCCTTGTAGACCCGAAAGCGTTACGAGATCGGATCTCGTGGTTGATGTAGTCGATCACTTGCCGATCTCAAGATCGAGTAGACGATCCTTCTGGCGCCGCGTTCCAGCAGCGCTTCCGCAGTCGGTCACACGTGCGGAGTCGAAGCAGACCTTCCTCTCCCCGTTCCAGCGAGCAGCAGAGGTAGTAGATCTTTCCACGGAATCCCAGCAGCACGACGGCATGGTGGTGGTGGTGGAGTAGAGAATTCTGCAGGGCTTCGCCTAAGCCAGAGCAGAGGGAAGGAGGAGGAGAGAGGCAACTTTAGATCTAGAGAATAGAAGGGGCAAGGGGGCTTGTGCCTCCACCCCTCTATTTAAAGTACGGAGGCGCCATGGGGAGGTGGAGTCCTTGTAGGACTCCCCTCTCCCTTGGCCGGCGGATCAAGGAGGTGGGGGGAGAGTCCTACTCCCCCACGAATCCTTGTCTTACCCCACAAGGATTCCTTGATCCTTTCTTGGTTTTCAAGCAAACTCCAAGAAATCTTCTAGAACCTTCTAGAACATTCCGAAACCTTCTAGAATCCCCATACAAATACTCCGGAACATTTCCTAACTTAGAAAATGATCCCCAATATATGAATCTTATTCCCCGGACAATTCCGGATCTCCTCGTGATGTCCCCGATCCAATCCGAGACTCCGAACAACATTTGGTCTCCAACGCACATTCCATATCTACTTAAAACAACTTCGAACCTTAAGTGTGTCACCCTATGGTTCGTGAATATGCAGACATGATGAAGACACCTCTCCGATCAATAACCATCAGCGGGATCTGGAGATCCATAACGGTTCCCACATACTCAACGATGACTTCGTGATCGATAGAACCATTTAACATACGAAACCAATTCCCTTTGTCACGCGATACTGTACTTATCCGAGGTTTGATCGTCGGTATCTCCATACCTAGTTCTACCTCGTTACTGATAAGTACTCTTTACTCGTTCCATGATATGTCATCCCTTGTGACCTAGTCACATGCTTGCAAGCTAACTAGATGACATTCCACTGAGAGGGCCCAGAGTATATCTATCCGTCATATGGATGGACAAATCCCAATCTTGGTCCATGCTCTTCAACACATACTTTCAGAATACCCAATGACACCTTTATAACCACCCAGTTACGAAGCGGTGTTTGATGTCATCAAAGTATCCATCCGGTGATGGTGATTAGCATAACCTCATGGTCGAAGGATTAGGTTACTATGCATTTGAAAGCTTGTAGCAAAACGAACTTAATGACTTGATCTTATGCTACGCTTACTATGGGTGTTTGTCCATCACATCATTCTCCTAATGATATAACCTTGTTATTAATAACATCCAATGTCCATGATCAGGAAACTATGATCATCTATTAATCAACAAGCTAGTTTAACAAGAGGCTTACTAGGGACTCTTTTATGTTTACAAAACACACAAGTATTAATGTTTCCGGTTAATACAATTATAGCATGGGATGTAAACATTTATCATAAACATAAAGATATAATAATAACCACTTTATTATTGCCTCTTGGGCATATCTCCAACAGTCTCCCACTTGCACTAGAGTCAATAATCTAGTTAAAAACTTGTGCATTCAACACCTATGGCTTTCTGGTGTTGTATAGACACTATTGCTAGTGGTAAACATAATCTTCAGATCTGACACTTCCAGGTCCGTATGTATTTGCATGTCCTTGCGTCTCTACGCATTACTCATTCTCCAATGAGATGGCATTGTATAAATTTGGTCCTTTGGTGAGACCTTTAGTTCCTTGGGATTAAATCATGTTGATACAATTGTCATACAATGTATCTTCATAGTATTATCCCGCTATGAACCACACCTAGTTTGATAACAAACTACTTGACGATAATGCCCTCATTTGCTGCTACAATAGCAGTCATATACTTAGCCTTTTGTTGTAGTATCTGTCATAATGTTTTAACTTTGGTACTCAACCAAATCCGTTATGGAACTTCCTTTCCATTACATTGTACCACCCATAGTTTAAATTGAGATAAACTTAATTTGTTACAAAACTAGTATCAATGCAACAATATACAATGAACTATTTGTCACCACTATATAAATAATATATTCTTAGTTCTTACAAAGATCATAGGAATATCCCTACTATTGTCCAATGATCATCTTATGAGTCATTCTGGTATATGCTCATAACATTTAGAGCATAGGACATATCTGGACGTGTACATCTCAAAAGAATGATTGATCAAAATATTCTTGTGATTTCACCAAGTGTCAAAACACTTGAATCTCGTGTCAACACACTTGAATCTTGATTCAGTCCTTTCCGTGCGTCAATAACCTTTCTTGTTGTTTCCATATTGAACTCATTCAACATCTTATCTATGTACATTTGTCAAAACCATATTAGCGCCTCAATCTATCCATATAGACATTGATGCCTAATTCTTGGGTTATGCCTAAGTCTTTCATCGAAATGAAATTCTTAACCTGTGTCAATAAAAGATACATCATTTCTAATCAACAATATGTCTTTCACATAATGTATTAGAAATATGTCTTAGCGCTCCCACTTAATTTCTTGCAAAATGCAAACATCTTCATTGTCTATGATGAAATTAAACCTTTTAACGGTTTCATCACGGTGAAGATTCCAACTCCGCGATGCTCACTTCAAGCATTGAAGTTTTGCATACTCTTTTAGCATCCTTTGAATTAACAAAACCCTTTGGATCGTGTCATGGACACATCCTAGGTAACCATTCTATTATAAGAACTTGTTTTGTTTGTTCAACTACCATATACCAAAATATATGTAGTGGTTGCTACATTAATCCGTCCAGACTAAATATTGCTATGAAAGATCAAATCTTATCATAGTCAATTCCTTGAACATTGTCGTAAACTCTTTCCGACATGTCGACTATTTCATAGATGTGAAACATCCATGTCTATTTCTTTATAGATCCATATACGACTGTAAGGTCTTGCACCTTTCCAGAGGGTCTTTCAAATTCAAAGCTTGATTTCTCGTGTATGGAATTATCACGGATTTTATGGCTTCAAGACACTTAACGAAGTCAGGGCCCATCATTGATTATTTGCATGTAGTCGGTTCATCATTGTCAAACAACAATGATTTAACTCTCAAATCTTGGCATTTGATTACTTACCCGACCTACTTGGTTCAATAGGAACTTAGATCCCCGTGACCACATCCTTTGAGGCACATGAGCCATGAGCATTGTTGCTGCCTTCAGGACACTTACCGACGCTGCGCAACTCAGCACATATTAGCCAAGGTTCAACAACCTTGTCAAAGTTCTATTGTCCTCCCACTTAACTTTTCACCAAAAATTCCTTCTCAAGAAACTTGACATTCTAAGTGACAAACACTTTTGTCTTCGGTGTTATGGAGGAATACCCAATGGTTATTCGAAATAACCTACAAAGACATGCTCATCCGACTTTGGTTGTAAACATTTTACTTATGCCTAGCATACCAAAAATTTAAGAAAGGACAACCTGGGTTTTATCCCAAACCATGACTTATATGGTGTCATTTCAACGGATCACGATGGAGCTCTTTTCATTGTAAAAGCGGTAGTCACTAAAGCTTTAATCTTTTAAAATATAATGGCAGTTTTATAAATGACACCTTTGATCTTACCATGTCAAACAAGGTTTCATTACATATCTTGAACACTCCATACTCCTATGGTGTTTTGGGAAATGCAAATCCATGGAACAATTCCTCAAATCTTAGGTGTTTTGCTAAACTTGTAACTCAAACATCTTTATGATCCAATCATAAACTTTTTTTATTTTCTTGTTACAATAATTTTCCACTTCCTCTTGAAAGTCTTTGAACATTTTCAAATGTTTCATACTTCTTCCTTATTGAGTAAGTATATACATATACTCACTCAAATCTTCGGAGAAAGCATATGAAGTTGAAATCCATCGCCCACGACTACACATAATGGACTATATACATCAATATGTACAAATTCCAATCAGTTAGTCGTCCGTTCCTCTTTTGGCCTACGAGCGGAGTTTTAATTATCTCCAGGAAAGTATCACAAGCGTCATTTGATCAAAATCAAAGACTCCAAAAATCCATCAACATGGAGTTTCTTCATGTATCCCTTTCAATATAATTTAAACGGCGATGTCACTTTGCAAGTGATATTTCAATCATTTGTCTTGCGACATTTTAGCATTAGTTTTAGGGTCGTTATTTCTCCAACCAGACTTGTATATCATCCATCTATTATGGAATACGGTAATTATTTGAACAACCTTTTGTCGTCATAATACCTGATCAAAATAACAATTATTGAAACAAATCTTGAAGGTAAGCTTTGATGTTAACGAGCAACACAACGACCCTTTGTTTGTTTTCGATGAACATCATCACATATTCTCTTGCTAGTTACTTAGGCCATTGCAGTTCATGAATTGTGTTGTTCTGTATGACACTTCATACCAACCAATTCGGTATCCAATACCGCAGAACCACATTGTTTAACAACCAAGGAATACAGCCACAACATGTATCTTCTATATACCTAAGTTGGATATCTCCAATCTTTTCTTTTCTGCCAAATATTTTATAGATTCTCTTTCAACAATTCCTTTTCTTTTAAAAGAATCTATCAACATCAATAGTGGTGTCATTCGCATGACACATAGTACAAAGTGTGTATAGTCAAATACTAATACCTTTGGACTTGCACTTTGAAGTGGATCACCTTCATCAAATGTTTGGCATTCTTTCAAAATTCCATTCTTTAGTAATCTTTTAGTGTAGTAAACATTTTACTTACATCTTCTATTCATCCTTATCATGACAATTTTCATGATCAAGCTGCTATAGCTTATAAAGGTGAATTGCGAGTATAATGTTTCTTTTCCAAAACCTTTTGGAGGATTAGGACGACTGGCGTCTCCAACCTTCACAAATTCTCATCAAATATGAGGACGTATACTCTATCATGTTATAACCAACACATTGTTTTAGATATCATAATACCTTTCACATATGATGGTTTCTGAAACATTGCTTTCAGCTCTTAGATAAACTTGATATTAAAAACAATCTTTTGAGTATCAAGAATCATGGAGGCAAACATGATACATTAGATACTAACACTGGAATTGTTACTCTTGATTTAATACTGTTTATTAAACTTCACAGAGTAAACGGAGTTTGCTGAAAGTTTGCAACAAGACTTTTAAACTTTAGATTGACACTCAAAACAATACGATACCAGTTCGTAAAGCAAATATCCAGAATTTCTATAGTTCCACTATCTCAACTATAACTAAGCGTAAGGTGGTGAACGGATGCCAATGACTACAACAAACTATGCAAATTCACTTTGATTGTGTTTATGATAAATTGAGTTTGACTAATCCAAATTACAAATGAACTCCCACTCAAAACAACATCCCTCGAGTTGTTTTAGTGATTACACGAACCAAATCCACTACACCAAGTCCGATCATCACGTGAGATGATGTAGCTTTAAAGGCGAACAATCAACATGTTCATCATATCATCCATATGACTCATGCTTTACCTTTCGGTATTCCGTGTTCCGAGACCATGTCTGTACATGATAGGCTCGTCAAGGTTAACCTTAGTATCCGCATGTGCAAATCTGGCTTGCACCTGTCGTATGCACACGTAGAATCTATCACACCCGATCATCACGAGATGCTTCGAAACGACGAGTCTTAGCAACAGTGCCTACTAAGGACGAACACTTTATTACTTGATATTTAGTGAGAGGGATCATCTTATAATGCTACCGTCGCGATCTAAGCAATACAAGATGCATAAAGGATTAACATCACAGGCAATTCATAATTAGTGTGATATGATATGGCCCTTTCTTCTTATGCCTTTGATCTCCATCTCCAAAGCACGGACATGATCTCCATCATCACTAGCATTGCGTCAAGGTCAGTGGCGCCGCTTCATGGTTGTCCATCATCACTAGCAACTATTACAACTACTTGGAATAAAGCTATTACAAGATGAATAGACACGCAGGTCTTAACAAAATTAAAGACAACCATTAGGCTCCTGCCGGTTGCCATATTACAACAAGGATCATTGCATACATCAAATATAATCACAATCACATGATGGCCATATCACATCACAAAACCCCTGCAAAAACAAGTTAGACGCTTATAATTTTCTTTGCATATTTTATGTGGTTTGGGGCTTTCGAATAAGAACGGATCTTACCTATGAAACTGAACCACAACGTTGATACAAGTGCTATCAAGTACAAAGTGTAAATTGGATCTATACTATGGTGGGAGAGACAGACACCCGCAAAGCCACTTGTGCAAAGCAAGTTACATGTCAAGCGTGGAGCAAGTCTCATGTGCGATGACATGTAAGGTTAGCCCGAGCCGCTTCATCCCACCATACCGCAAGATACAAAGTACACAAAGCAAAAGACGGCACGAGCACCAACGCCCACAAAACCATTGTGTTCTACTCATGCAATAGATCTACGCATAGACACGGCTCTGATACCACTGATGGGTTCGTAGCAAGGAAAACAAAAATTTTATATCGCAAGAACGAACAAAACCTAGATCTAATCTAGATAAAATCCAAGATCTAATCTTTTAGACATGTGCAACGAGATAGATCTGTACTAACCCTTGTAGACCCGAAAGCGTTACAAGATCGGATCTCGTGGTTGATGTAGTCGATCACTTGCCGATCTCAAGATCGAGTAGACGATCCTTCCGGCGCCGTGTTCCGGCAGCTCTTCCGCAGTCGGTCACACGTGCGGAGTCGAAGCAGACCTTCCTCTCCCCGTTCCAGCAGCAGCGGAGGTAGTAGATCTTTCCACGGAATCCCAGCAGCACGATGGCGTGGTGGTGGTGGTGGAGTAGAGAATTCTGCAGGGCTTCGCCTAAGCCAGAGCAGAGGGAAGGAGGAGGAGAGAGGCAACTTTAGATCTAGAGAATAGAAGGGGCAAGGGGGCTTGTGCCTCCACCCCTCTATTTAAAGTAGGGAGGCGCCATGGGGAGGTGGAGTCCTTGTAGGACTCCCCTCTCCCTTGGCCGGCGGATCAAGGAGGTGGGGGGAGAGTCCTACTCCCCCACGAATCCTTGTCTTACCCCACAAGGATTCCTTGATCCTTTCTTGGTTTTCAAGCAAACTCCAAGAAATCTTCTAGAACCTTCTAGAACATTCCGAAACCTTCTAGAATCCCCATACAAATACTCCGGAACATTTCCTAACTTAGAAAATGATCCCCAATATATGAATCTTATTCCCCGGACAATTTCGGATCTCCTCATGATGTCCCGAATCCAATCCGAGACTCCGAACAACATTTGGTCTCCAACGCACATTCCATATCTACTTAAAACAACTTCGAACCTTAAGTGTGTCACCCTACGGTTCGTGAATATGCAGACATGATGAAGACACCTCTCCGATCAATAACCATCAGCGGGATCTGGAGATCCATAATGGTTCCCACATACTCAACGATGACTTCGTGATCGATAGAACCATTTAACATACGAAACCAATTCCCTTTGTCACGCGATACTCTACTTATCCGAGGTTTGATCGTCGGTATCTCCATACCAAGTTCTACCTCGTTACTGATAAGTACTCTTTACTCGTTCCATGATATGTCATCCCTTGTGACCTAGTCACATGCTTGCAAGCTAACTAGATGACATTCCACCGAGAGGGCCCACAGTATATCTATCCGTCATATGGATGGACAAATCCCAATCTTGGTCCATGCGCTTCAACACATACTTTCATAATACCCAATGACACCTTTATAACCACCCAGTTACGAAGTGGTGTTTGATGTCAGCAAAGTATCCATCCGGTGATGGTGATTAACATAACCTCATGGTCGAAGGATTAGGTTACTATGCATTTGAAAGCTTGTAGCAAAACGAACTTAATGACTTGATCTTATGCTACGCTTACTATGGGTGTTTGTCCATCACATCATTCTCCTAATGATATAACCTTGTTATTAATAACATCCAATGTCCATGATCAGGAAACCATGATCATCTATTAATCAACAAGCTAGTTTAACAAGAGGCTTACTAGGGACTCTTTTATGTTTACAAAACCCACAAGTATTAATGTTTCCGGTTAATACAATTATAGCATGGGATGTAAACATTTATCATAAACATAAAGATATAATAATAACCACTTTATTATTGCCTCTTGGGCATATCTCCAACAGTCGATGATGCTCACATAAGAAATATGAATTGAAGTAAAAGAGAGCATCAAGAAGAAAATATGGAACAAATTTAAGTCTGACCCACTTCCTATGAAAAATAATCTTGTAAAGAAACAATTCATGAAAGCACAAAGCAACAAGCATAGGAAAGCAAAATAAGTGCAACTTCAAAATTTTCAACATAAAGAGGGAAACTTAATATTGTTGAGACACATAAAACCATGTTTCCCTCTCTCATAATAACTTTCAGTAGCATCATGAATAAAATTAACAATATAACTATCACATAAAACATTCTTATCATGAGCCACATGTATAAAAGAATTAATTCTCCCCATGTAAACATAGCCATTCTTATTAATTGTAGTGGGAGCAAATTCAACAAAATAGCTGTCATTATTATTCTCATCACCATAATCATCAAATATAGGAGGCATGTTGTAATCATTATTAATTTTCTCCTTAATAGTAGGTGGACTGAAAAATATCATATTCATCATTGTAATCATCATATATTGGAGATATAGTATCATCATAAGCAATAGAATAGTTATCTTCCAAAGTGTGTTCATTTGTAAACATATCATCATTGGAAGGAACATGGATAGTACTAATAGTACAATAATTATTAACATCATCATTTTGAGAATTGGTACCAAAGAGAGTTTCAATATCAAAAGTAGTGTGCTTTTCCCAATCATGATCACTACTATAGGTAATAGGCATAGGAACATCATCGAGTTCAAACTCATCAAAAACTATAATATGAGCAACATGCTTACGGGAAAATACTGTTTCCTCTCTCGTTTTACTCCTCCTTTTATTGTTTTCCTTCTTCTCTTTAGGAGGGAGATGCTTGAAAGGAAGCTTCTCCATATACCCTGGTTTATTGTTAGAGACAATAGAAGAAACTTTGGAGGATTCCTTCTTTTCATTAATAAGATCAAAACACATATTAGTCCTGTCATATTTTGGTAAAATCTCATCTTTTATAATATTTTGTATGTAAGTATTTGTGTGACAATTATCAACACAATAAAGATGACAACCGTGTAGGACGTTATTCATATCAAAAGCACTTATATTTACCAAAGAAGTTTTTCTTGATAATTCTTCACACCCCAAAAATAATGTAAGTTCATCATGCTCATTAGGAGTGATCATGTTATCACAATACAAACTTGCAGTACTCATTGGATTAGAAGGGCTATTATTATGGCCTGAGCATTGAAAATTGAAATGACCCACTTCAAAGCAAAGTTCACAAATAAAAGGATAGAGGGCACTAACTTTTTTACCAAGATCATTTAGAGCCCTATACCACATTCTAGTTTTTTCATTCCTGTGAGTGATACAATATTCTTCTTTAATTTGATTCTTCTCACAAGGTCTATGTATTCCACAAAAATTAACATGCTTATAAGAAATAGTACTTTTAGAGGTTTGAGCATGTTTGTTGCTATCATTAATAACAATTTCATTTTTCATGCAAGTGTCTTTAAAAGGTTCATGATACATGTCCCATTTTTCTTTAGGAGCAGTAATATGAGAAGCAAAGGCTCTACAACAATCAACAAGAATTTGAGGATCAAGATGATGTCTACGCACTTCTATTCTTGTAGACAGGTGTTGGGCCTTCAAGTGCAACAACAAGTTTTCCCTTAAGTGGATCACCCAAGGTTTATCGAACTCAGGGAGGAAGTGGTCAAAGGTATCTCCTCTCAAGCAACCCTGCAATCAAGATACAAGAAGTATCTTGTGTCCCCAACACACCCAAATACACTTGTCAGGTTTATAGGTGCACTAGTTCGGTGAAGTGATAGTGAAATACAAGTGGTATGGATAATTAAAAGTGGTAAAAGTGCCACAAAATAGCTTGATGGCGTGGAAGAAACTAAAGACAAACTGAAATAAAGATGGCAGCAAGCAAACATGTAACAGATCTAGTTGCACACGGCGTTTCAATGCTTAGAAACAAGGCCTAGGGATCATACTTTCGCTAGTGAACACTATCATATAAATATCTTCTCTTTATGATACTACTCTGAACTACTCTCCGGTTGGACACTCTAATCCATGCTAGGGTTATAACAGCACACCTCAAAGTTCTATTTCCCCATCTGGATAACCCCACACTGTCACCTTGAGCTCTAGATGGTTCCAACAAACACCACAATTTCATAGAAACATCCAACTCCAAATATAACTCATAACAAGTATTTGTAATCTCTAGCCTAAGTGCCACCATGGTGTGCACGCTGTCACTCTCACACACATGGGGAGAGCAGAGATATATTAAAGCACTTGAGTAGCAATGTAGATCTACTTTATTACAAAGCTCATGATCACAATATGATCATGCATAGAGAGAGAGATGAACACATAGCTACCGGTAGAACCCTTAGCCTCGAGGAAGAACTACTCCCTCCTCATCATGGGAATAAGCAATGGTGATGGAGATGGTGGTGGAGATTGATGGATGGCTCCGGGGGCACTTCCCCGTCCCGGTAGGGTGCTGGAATAGAGACTTTCTGTCCCCCGAATCTCCCCTTCGGTGGCGGCGGCACTGCGGAACTTTTCGTGGCTGGAGGCTTGACGATTTTGGGTTTTTGCATCGGGAGGCATCTTATAAGCGAAGAGGCAAGGTCGGTGGGCAGCCAGGGGGCCGACACCATGCCCTGGCGCGGCCTAGGGTTGCCCGTGCCAAGGGGGGTGTGGATACCCTATGGACCCTCTCCGTCTCGTCTTCTGGCTCCATGAGTCTTCGGGTAAAATATCGACTTTGGCTTTTGTCCGGTCCAATTCCGAGAATATTTATTTTCTGACTTTCCTGGAACCAAAAATAGCAGAAAACAGGCAACTAGCACTGTGGCATCTAGTTAATAGGTTAGTCCTAGAAAGTGTATAAAAGTACTCCAAAGTGTGGACAAAACAGAAGAAAGTAGATATAAAACAAGCCTGGAACATCAAAAATTATAGATACGTTAGCAACGTATCAACATCCCCAAGCTTAACTCCTGCTCGTCCTCGAGTAGGTAAGTGATAAAAAGAATAATTTTTGAGGTGACATCCACCATCACAATCAAGATCAAACCATTTACAAGCATTGAAAGCTGGGATCAAAGTACTCTAACGTAGACATGAAAGATAAAGTTCTAACAATAAGACAAAGAAAGTATGTTGCAACATGAAAAGGCACAAACAAAATATTCATGAATAACAATGCTTTGCAAGACGTTTGTTTGTTTTACATAAAGAAAACATAGCATAGTGGCATTCAACTTGTCCCTCATAGAGTAGCAAACATATATGCATAGGACACCTTCAAAGTTCATAAGAGTGACTAGATATAAATAGTTTAAAACGAGCAATATCAAATCTATGCATCAATCAACAAGTCTTGGGACAATGCACATAGAACTAAGAATGGCCACTATGCTCTCAAAGTAGGTGCATAAAGATAGAAGGTGGAGACTCAACATAAAAGTAAAAGAAAGGCCTTCAAATAAGGAAGTAGAGACTAAATTTTCATAAAGAGCTTCCAAAAATTATGGTACTTATTAGCTTTCAGCTCTCATTGCCCCTATCATAAGCATCTTGAAGTGGTTAAGGTTAAAGTGAACAAACTATGAAGTATATACTCGACAAAATATGAGTTGGAAATCTCATGTCCCTTGAATACGAGGGTCGCTCCTCATGCTACTCAAGTTTAGTTACTGGTAAGTTCTTGTCATTGTAAGTACATGTGTATCATAGAGAACCGCCAACGGGGTACCCCTTGCCCGATGATACGGAATACTCCCCATATCAAAATGATAAGGCAAGCAGACAACGAGCATCTCAGCAATCTTCGTATTTACCATGGGAAATGGTGCTTTTTTCTCTCTTTCCTCTTTTCTCATATCTCTTTTTTTCTTTTTCTCTTTTTCTCAATATCTGACTCTTTTTTATAAGAAGAATGCTTCATAGACAGTTCATTATGGTTACGCTGCAGGTTTCCACCATGAAAGAATGGATTAGACCGGTGGCCCAGACGTTTCTCTAACACACATACATAACTCCATGGACTTACAAGCTCCCCTTTCATTTCGCACTGACGACATCCATAGACAAAAGAGCATGATATCAACTAGGTACAAAGTACAAGTGCAATGTTCAAAGCGCTCCCCATGATAGCATGGTTCTGCTAATCCCCAACATATAAGTGCAAGCATATACAACATAGACGACATAATGGTTCAAGTTTATTAAGGGCAAGAAAAGTAAAGTGTGCCATCAAGTTCGTGAGAGCTTTAATCACTAGTTTTCTCATAACAAGTTTAATTCAGAAGGTAGATAAAAAGATGAATATACTTGGAATAGCAAATGCTAATAGGTAGGTATGGTGGACTCTTTGTAATGACTTGTTTTTATTTGGAGTTGGATGCATGAGTGTAACTCACACTTGGTTATGGAGGCTAGCAAAAGACTGGGAGCGACCAACTAAGAGAGCAATAATGGCCATAATCATGCATAGCGACAAAACATCATTAATCAAAGCATAAAGTGATATTACAAGTTGAAAACTAAAGGATCATAAAGGTTATGGTGACTTGGGATAGTCATAACATGGTGTGAGCATGCGCCAAGTCAACCCAAATAAAGCATCAAAGGAGAATACCACAATACTATGCTTTAATATGCTAAAACAATGCATGATTCTTCAAAGGCACATTAAGCAATCTCAATTTTTTATAACATTTCATGCTACAGCAAAGATCACTAAGCATAAAGCCGAAACAATATCAAGCATGGCATGACAAAGCATGGGCCACAGTCAAAAACATGCTCTCTTTACCACTTAAGCATGAACTTTCCTACTCTTTTCCAATCCAAACCAAACTATTTGAAAACCAATGTATGAAAGAGGGGGTCCAACCAATTTATTCAGCACACTAAGAAAACAAAGCAAACGAAAAACCAAAACGAAAACAAAAAAGAAGACGCTCCAAGAACAACACAACTATGCACGAAACAATAAAAATGAAGTGATTGGTAGAAACCTGAGATTTTATTTGATGAAGAAGGGGATGCCTTGGGCATCCCCAAGCTTTGACGCTTGTACTTCTTGGATATTTCTTGGGGTGATACGTGTGGCATCCCCAAGCTTGAGCTTTAGTCCATTCTTCATCTCATTACTCATTCCTTCCATACACCTGAAATTTTTCCTTCATACAATACTTCACACAATCTTTATTAGCAATATTAGTGCACTCAAGATAATAGGTCTTTAGGTTCAGTTACAAAACCAATAAAACTTCCATTAAAACACACGCTACTGTAGCACTTCCCTCAAAAATCTGAATTCCCCAAAAGAACTCAAAAAGGGACCAACAAGAAGCAAATGCAAATAATGGCAGAAATCTGTCAAAACAGACCAGCAGGTAAAGACGAATTTTTTCGAAGACCTTCTGTTGCTCAAATCGAAAAGTGTTCAAATAACGAAAGTTAGATAACAACCTGTGGCAGAAGCAAAAAAATTCACGCCTAAAAAGGACGTACGGAGATTTTACACGGATTTTTATGGTGAAGAACAGAAATCTGTTTCGGGACAGCAACTTTTCCAATCATTACTTCGCTCTCATTAGAGGTTACTCTTGGCACAAAAAGCAAATAAAATGATAAGGAGCGGTTATTACTGAAGTAATAACTTCCAAGACTCATCTAAAACTTTTGGGTTATCTCCCAATAAGTACTTTCCTTTAACGCCTTTAAGTTAGGCATGATAGTTTGAGAAGATGCTCACATAAGAAATATGAATTGAAGTAAAAGAGAGCATTAAGAAGCAAATTCAAAGCACATTTAAGTCTAACCCACTTCTTATGCATAGGAATCTTATAAAGAAACAAGTCATGAAAGCACAAAGCAACAAGCATAGTAAAACAAAACAAGTGCAACTTCAAGAATTTCAACATAAAGAGGGGAAACTTAATATTATTGAGATACATAAAACCATGTTTCCCTCTCTCAGAATAACTTTCAGTAGCATAATGAATAAAATTAACAATATAACTATCATATAAAACATTCTTATCATGAGCCACATGTTTAAAAGAATTAATACTCTCCACATAAACATAGTCATTCCTATTAATCATAGCGGGAGAAAATTCAACAAAATAGCTATCTTTATTATTCTCATCACCATAATCATCAAATATAGGAGGCATATTGTAACCATAATTAATTTTCTCCTCAATTGTAGGTGGACTGAAAATATCATATTCATCATTGTAATCATCATATATTGGTGGTATAGTATCATCAAAGCAAATTTTCTCCTCTAAAGATGGGGGACTAAAAAGATCATTTTCATCAAAACTAGCTTCCCCAAGCTTAGACTTATCCATAACATTAGCAATAATGGTGTCCAAAGAATTCATACTAACAACATAGCTATTAGTATGCAAATAAAGTTCCACAGGTTTTTTAATTTTCTCTTCAAACACTTCATGTCCTAACTCAAGATAAATACTATAAATCTCTCTAATTTTGTTGTTGTTTTCCATTAAGCCTAACTAGTGAAAACAAGAAACAAAAAGACAAAATTTCAAAATCTAAAGGAAATAACTTCGAGCACTCACACCGGAGGATGTGAGTACCTTTTACCTTACCTCCCCGGCAACGGCGCCAGAAAATATCTTGTTGGCGCGTGGTTGGCGTGGGAGCTTCTTCTTCTTCAGTCCCCGATAACGGCGCCAGAAAATAGCTTGATGTCTACGCACTTCTATTATTGTAGACAGGTGTTGGTCCTCCAAGTGTAGAGGTTTGTAGAACAGCAGCAAGTTTTCCCTTAAGTGGATCACACAAGGTTTATCGAACTCAGTGAGGAAGTGGTCAAAGGTATCCCCTCTCAAGCAACCCTGCAATCAAGATACAAGAAGTCTCTTGTGTCCCCAACACACCCAAATACACTTGTCAGGTGTATAGGTGCACTAGTTGGGCGAAGAGATAGTAAAATACAAGTGGTATGGATAATTAAAAGTGTTAACGGTGCCAGAAAATAGCTCGATGGAGTGAAAGAGACTAAAGGCAAACTGAAATAAAGATGGCAGCAAGCAAACATGTAACAGATCTAGTTCCAAACGGTGTTTCAATGCTTAGAAACAAGGCCTAGGGATCATACTTTCGCTAGTGAACACTCTCATATAAATATCCTCTCTTTATGATGCTACTCTGAACTACTCTCTGGTTGGACACTCTAATCCATGGTAGGGCTATAATAGCACACCTCAAAGTTCTATTTCCCCATCTAGATAACCCCACACTGTCACCTTGAGCTCTAGATGGTTCCAACAAACACCACAATTTCATAGAAACATCCAACTCCAAATATAACTCATAACAAGTATTTGTAATCTCTAGCCTAAGTGCCACCATGGTGTGCACACTGTCAACTTCACACACATGGGGAGAGCAGAGATCTATTAAAGCACTTGAGTAGCAAGGTAGATCTATAGATTACAAGCTCATGATCTCAATAAGATCATGCATAGAGAGAGAGATAAACACATAGCTACCGGTAGAACCCTTAGCCTCGTGAGGGAACTACTCCCTCTTCATCATGGGAATCAGCAACGGTGATGGAGATGGTGGTGGAGATCGATGGAGATGGCTCCGGGGGAACTTCCCTGTCCCGGCAGGGTGCCGGAACAGAGACTTTCTGTCCCCTGAATCTACCCTTCGTTGGCGGCGGCGCTGCGGAACTTTTCGTGGCTGGAGGCTTGACAATTTAGGGTATTTGCATCAGGAGTGATGACCCACAAGTATAGGGGGTGTATCACAGTATTTTCGATAAGTAAGAGTGTTGAACCCAACGCGGAGCAGAAGGTGCTGGCTAGTGGTATGGATCAGGAATTCTCTGCAAATACTTAGCGAACGAATTTTTTAGGGGTTTTTGATAAAGCAAGTAAACAAAGTACGAGTAAATAAAAGACAGTAGGAATAAATGCAGCAAGTGGCCCAATCGTTTATGCCGCAAAGGACAAGTCGGTTGTATTACTTAAGATGACCAAACGTTCTCGAGGACACATGGGAATACTGTCAAGTGCTTTCGCTTCATATAGTTGATTAATCTTCTTTAACTTGCTAAGTGTTGTGTGGGTGAACCTGTGCTAATGTACCGAACTTCCTAGGACTAATACATACTTGTGATTTTACCCCTTGCAAATATCTGTAAGTACAAGAAAGTAATTAAGGTAGAAACCTAACCACAACTTTAAACTCTAGGACCCTTACGTCCCTTGTGCAATGGTTTCCTAACGGGGGTTCAGGTTTCTGTCACTCCGGCAACCCCTACGATTAGTAGCCAAATACACAATGCATTCCCCTAGGCCCATATAGGTGAAGTGTCATGTAGTCGACGTTCAGATGACACCACTAGAAGAAGTACACCACAACTTAAATATCAAACTATTGAATCTTTCTCAACACAATTCCACTACTAGCAACATGACTTCTCCCATGTCCTCAAGAACTAAACAAACTACTCACAAGACATCATATGGATCATGATCAGAGATGGAATAATGATGTATAACAATCTGAACATAAACAATAATTCAATGGTTCCACTCAATAGCATCAACTACAAAGAGTAATCAACACCGGGAAAGTTTCGCCTAAGAACTAATGCAAGATTCAACTCAATTGTTACAGCAATACGGAGATGGTGATGAGGGTTTTGATGGTGATGATGGTGGTGATGATGATGATGATCCCGATGAAGTCCAGCTTGATGGTGGTGTTGATGGCAATGATCTCCCCTCTTCGGGAAGGAATTCCCTCGGTAGAAATCTGTCTGCCAGAGAGATCTTTCTCTCTCAGTGTTTTTCCGCCCCGCAGAGGCGGTGAAATCTTTCTATGGTCGCTGACTGAGTCTTAGCGTTTCGGGGGGAATATATACGCCAGAGGGGAGAGCCAGAGGTGGGCCAGGGTGGCCACACCACCTGGTGGCGCGACCTAGGTTAGCCAGTGCCAGGGGGTGGTGTGGGCCCCTGTGGCCCATCTCCACTCCCTCTTCTGGCTTCCTTCGTCTTCTGGAAAAATAGGATTTTCCGCATATTTTCCCGAATTTTCTGATCTTCGCGTATTTTGCCTCCAAACAGCACCTTTTCCATCAGAATCCTGACGACAGCGATCCATGCTCCAGAAGTCATCAACCATGCAAAAACAGATGAAATAACATAAGTATCATCTCTTAATATGAAATATATCAATGAATAACAGTGAATTATGACATAGAATAGTGATGCAAAATGGACGTATCAACTCCCCCCAAGCTGAGACTTCGCTTGTCCCCAAGCGAAACTGAGCTCAATAAACATGACCTCAGGTTTATGGAGTGAAGAGTCGATAAAAGAATACGGATAAGAAGCATCACATTTATCAATACATAGATCATAATAGAATACAACTCACTATTATATAACTTAACTTGCAGTAAGTAAAGGAAACACAATAGAGATACATGAAGTAAATCATAATTGGTAATGGCAAACTTAGCTCTTGGTCGAAGAATAGTTGATAATTTGCTGGAGTTCACAAATAACTGATTTTCAATGAAAGATTTCAAAGTAGTAAACATCCAGATAAGAGCAATGTGCAAAACAAGGAACATAAGAAACATGATTGAATAAATCATCATATGAATGAATGAAACACAACAACTCAAAATACTTGTTGAGGAAGGGAATAGGTTTACTGACTCAACTAAAAAGTAAAAGAAAGGCCCTTCGCAGAGGGAAGCAGGGATTGCAAGTTTCATAAAGAGCTCCCAAAAATTATGATACTTACTAGCTTTCAGCTCTCATTGCCCCTATCATAGGCATCTCTAGGTGATTAAGGTTAAAGTGATCATATATGAGGATATGCATTAACAAGTTGTAAATTGAGAATCTCATGTCCTTTGAATACGAGGGCCTCTCCTCATGCTACTCAAGTTTAGTCACCGGTAAGTTCTTGTCATTGTAAGCATATGTGTATCATAGAGAACCGCCAACGGGGTACCCCTTGCCCGATGATACGAAAGAATCCCCATATAAAAATGACAAGGCAAGCAGACAACAAGCATCTCAACAATCTTCTTATTAACCATGGGAATATGGTGCTTTTTTCTCTCTTTCCTCTTTTCATAATATCTTTTTTTTCTTTTTCTCTTTTTCTCAATCTCTATCTCCTTTTTTATAAGAAGAATGCTTCATAGATGCTCGTTATGGTTACGTTGCATGTTTCCACCATGTCAGCATGGATTAGACCAGCAGCCCAAGCGTTTCTCTAACACACATGCATAACTCCATGGACTTACAAGCTCCCCTTTCATTTCACACCGACGACATCCGTAGACAAAAGAACATGATATCAACTAGGTACAAAGTACTAGTGCAATGTTGAAAGCGTTCCCCATGACAACATGGTTCTGCTAATTCACAACTCACAAAGCGCAAGCATATATGCAACATAGATGGGCACAATGGGTCAAGTTTATTAAATGCAAGAAAGTAAAGTGTGCCATCAAGTTCGTGAGAGCTTTAATCACTAATTTTCATATAACATGTTGAATTTGGAAGGTAGATAAAAACATGAATTTACTTGGAATAGCAATAATGCTAATAGGTACGTATGGTGGACTCAAATGGCAAAGGTTTTGGTTTTTAGGATTGGATGCACGAGAAGAATTCTCTCTTAGTACAGGTTTTTGGCTAGCAAGGCTAGGTAGCAAGTATAAGAGTTGAAGGAAACAAACAAACATACAAGTGATAAAAACAAACAAGCAATCTTCCTTGGAAGCACAAAAGATCTTAACTAGAGAATACTAGACTTATGAGAAAATCAAGAAAGAAAGATGATGAAATTATATTTCTTTGGAGTACTTTTATCTTTTCATTCAACTCTCAAAAATAGTGTTGCTACTGACCGAGCCAGGTTTGCCAAAACCAACTAAATTAACTCAATGATCCCAAAGTGATACCAATACTAACAACAAGATCAATCATATAACCACGAATTGAAAACTAATATAAGCTATGCAAAAGAGTAAATGATAGAACTTCTCATTAATATTCCATAATAGCAACTCACACCGAGGGATACGTATCTAACGAGAGAGGGGACACTTCCATAATGCAAACCATCCTACATAATAACTTCTCTATTCATGATATGACTCTACTAAAAAGGTAAAAAGATAGAAGATAGTGATGTGATACCGCGGCACTCCCCCAAGCTTGGAAGAAACCAAGGGGATGCCAAACCTGATGATGAATTACTCCTTTGGTGGTGGTGGTATCCTCTCGTCATCGTCCGACTTCCAGGGTAAAGGCTCCCCATCAACAAAGGACATTGTGGTCTCCAGCATCCTGAAACTTGCAGCATCACTTATGTGTTTAAATCTAACCTCGTACTCACAGTTTTGATTTTGAACATCGTAGAGCTGTGCTTGTAGTTTGTTGGTTGTTTGGCAGAGTGAGAGGACTTCATCCTTGAGCTCAGTAGTCTCCTTTTGGTGCTCGGCGATGAGTTCGGAACAAATCTTATGGATGATATCCACTTCGTGTTCCGCCATCTTCTTATACCTAAAGAATTCTTGCTCTAGTGCTTCCATCCTGTCCTCCAGACTTCCTTCACCTTTAGGGCCTTGCACCTCTTTTATCCGGACCTCCCCATCTTCAAGCAACAACTCCTTGGGATGAATCTTCAACTCTCTCATGTATGGGTTGATGATATCTTCTAAGGAATATTCCTTGGCTGATGCAAAAGAAGACATTTCTGGCTCCAAATCTGGGACTCTACCTGTCAGAAACAGATCGAAACGAAAACACGATATACGAACCTTGGGAGATCTGGGGGGTTATATATTATGAAGTTTCATGACAAAAGGAAGGTACTGGGAGAAAACGGGTCAGAGACGGAGTCCAGAGTGGCCACACCACCTGGTGGAGTAGCCAGGGGTGGGCCCGCGCCACAGGGTGGTGTGAGCCACCCTAGCTCTGTTTTCGTCCCTCTTTCGCTTCGTAGATTCCCTTATTGACTAAAAATTGCAAAAATATAGTTGGATAGTATTTTCACGGAACTTTTCTTACCAGAACTGTTACCTATTTGAAAACGGACTCTACATGTCTCTGAATTTGGTCCTTGATAAATTTCTCCGGAGTTATAACTTGAAAGGCATCAACATCTTCATTGTAAGAATCTCCAGCAATATAGTGCTTGAGTCGCTGCCCATTCACTACTTGTGTAGTATTATCTTTTAAAGAAGAAATTTTTATTGCTCTCGAATGGTACACTTCTTCAATAATGAAGGGTCCTTCCCATTTTGATAGTAGCTTTCCTGCAAAAAATCTGAGATGAGACCTATACAATAGAACTTTCTCACCAACATAAAATTCTCTCTTAAGTATTCGCTTGTCATGCCATCTTTTAAATTTTTCTTTAAAGAGCCTAGCATTTTCATAGGCTTCACTCCTCCATTCATCTAAGGAACTTAAATCAAATAATCTTTTCTCAACTGCGAGCTTACAATCTCTATTTAGTTCTTTAACTACATAGTAAGCTTTGTGTTCTAATTCTAAAGGTAGGTGACAAGCTTTCCCATAAACCATTTTATAAGGAGACATCCCCATAGGGTTTTTGTAGGCAGTTCTATAAGCCCATAAAGCATCATTCAACTTTTTAGCCCAGTTTTTTCTAGATCTATTAACAGTCTTTTGCAAGATGGATTTAATTTCTCTATTTGATAACTCTACTTGCCCACTAGTTTGGGGGTGATAAGCTGAAGCAATTCTATGATTAACATCATATTTAGCAAGGGTCTTGCTAAAACCACCATGACTGAAATGAGAACCCCCATCAGTCATGAGATACCTAAGCAGTCCAACCCTAGGAAAGATAACATCCTTAAGCATTTTTAGAGAAGTCTCCCCGTCAGCACTCTTCGTAGGAATGGCTTGTACCCACTTAGTAACATAATCAACGACAACAAGAATATGATTATAACCTTTCAAGGGAGGAAAAGGACCCATAAAGTCAAATCCCCAGCAATCAAAGGGTTCAATAACTAGAGAGTAGTTCATAGGCATTTCATTGCGTCTAGAAATATTACCAACACATTGGCATTCATCACAAGATAAAAAAAATTCTTGCATCCTTAAAAAGGGTAGGCTAGTAGAAACCTGATTGTAGCACCTTTTGCGTAGTTCTATCTCCTGCATGATATCCTCCATAAGCACTACCATGATATTTGTGCAGTATCTCCTTTTGTTCATATTCTGGAACACATCTTCGCATAATATCATCCACTCCTTCTTTATATAAGTGTGGGTCATCCCAAAAATAATGCCTCAAATCATAAAAGAACTTTCTTCTTTGCTGAGCTGTAAAAGTTGGAGGCAAATACTTGGAGACAATAAAATTAGCATAATCTACGTACCAAGGGCTCCCTCGCGAGCTTACCCCTACTGCAGCCAACTGTTCATTTGGGAAACTATCATTAACAGGCATAGGGTCAAAAGAGATGTTTTCCAATCGAGATAAATTATCAGCTACAGGGTTTTCAACACCTTTCCTATCTACTATATATATATCAAACTCTTGTAAAAGCAGCACCCATCTAATAAGCCTAGGCTTAGCGTCCTTCTTCGTCATAAGGTATTTAATAACAGCATGATCAGTATGAATGGTGACTTTTAAGTCTACAATATAGGGGCTAAACTTATCACAAGCAAAAACGACAGCTAGAAATTCTTTTTCAGTAGTAGCATAATTCCTTTGAGCAGCGTCTAGAGTCTTACTAGCATAATGAATAACGTTTAGCTTTTTATCAATTTGTTGCCCAAGGACAGCACCTACAGCAAAATCACTAGCATCACACATTATTTCAAAGGGTAAACTCCAATCAGGTGGTTGAACGATAGGGGTTGTAGTTAAAGCCTTCTTAAGAGTTTCAAAAGCTTCCTTACAATCATCATCAAAAACGAAGGGTACATCTTTTTGAAGAAGATTAGTGAGGGGTTTTGATATCCTAGAAAAGTCTTTAATAAACCTTCTATAGAAACCAGCATGACCAAGGATACTACGAATACCTTTGATGTCTCTTGGACATGGCATTTTCTCAATTGCCTCAACCTTAGCTCTATTAACTTCTATGCCTCTTTCAGAAACTTTATGCCCAAGGACAATCCCTTCATTAACCATGAAGTGGCACTTATCCCAATTAAGAACAAGATTAGTTTCTTCACACCTCTGCAAAACTTTATCAAGGTCGTGCAGAAAATTGTCAAAAGAAGTTCCATAGACAGAAAAGTCATCCATGAACACTTCCACAATTTCCTCACAAAAACCATGAAAGATAGCAGACATGCATCTTTGAAAAGTAGCAGGAGCATTACATAAACCAAAAGGCATACGTCTATAAGCATAAGTTCCGTAAGGGCAAGTAAAAGTAGTTTTTTCTTGATCTTGTTGTTTAACAGCAATTTGAGAGAAACCAGAATAACCATCAAGAAAACAAAAATGGGTCTTTTTAGACAACCTTTCCAACATTTGATCAATAAAAGGAAGCGGGTAATGATCTTTCTTAGTAACTTTGTTGACTTTTCTAAAATCAATGCACATCCTATAGCCTACTACTATTCTTTGGGGAATAATCTCATCATTATCATTAGGAACAACGGTAATTCCTCCTTTTTAGGAACACAATGGACATGACTAACCCATTCACTATCAGCAATAGGGTAAATAATACCAGCATCAAGGAGTTTCAATACCTCATTCCTTACCACTTCCTTCATCTTAGGATTTAAACATCGTTGGTGCTCTACTATTGGCTTTGCATCTGGTTCTATATTGATAGATTGCTGACATATAGTAGGTGAAATCCCTTTTAAATCATCCAGAGTATAGCCCATAGCTCCTCGGTGTTTCTTCAAAACCTCCAATAACCTTTCCTCTTCCTTCCCTGAAAGTTTAGAGCTAATAATAACAGGATATATCTTTTTATCATCAGTATAAGCATATTTAAGATCATCAGGGAGAGGTTTTAGATCGAAGACCGGATCCTTTTTAGGTGGCAACATGGTACCCAAGTCTTCTATAGGCAAGTTATGCTTAAGCATCTTGGGTTGACAACGAAGAATCTTGTCAATCTCATTCCTTTCTTCCATGAAGATCTCACTTTTGTTATCTTCCATAAATTGCTGCAAAGCATTGTTAGGAGCAAGAGAAATAGAAGCAAGTTGTTCAACTCTAAAATCCTCATTATGGGTTTCCTCTTCACAAGGTTCTTTAGTAAATTTCGAAAAATTAAACTCATAAGATTCCCCATTAAACTTAGTCAAGATTTTCTCCCTCTTGCAATCTATAATAGCTCCACAAGTACTCAAGAAAGGTCTACCAAAAATGATAGGATAAGTTTTACTAGCAACTGAACCAAGTACTAGAAAATCAGCAGGATACGTAATCTTACCACAAAGAACTTCCACATCTCGTACAATACCAATTGGAGAGATGGTCTCTCTATTAGCAAGGTGAATAACCACATCAATCTCTTCCAATTCACAGGGACTGATTTCATGCATAATTTCTCTGTAAAGCTCATAAGGAATAGCACTGGAACTTGCACCAATATCGCATAAACCATAATAGCAATGATCACCAATTCTAACGGAAAGCACAGGGACACTAGCCTTTTTAGTTCTATTAGGATGTGAAACAATATTAGAAGCATCCTCACAAAAGACTATGTGTCCATCTTCTATGCCTTTAGTGACAAGGTCTTTCACAATTGCTACCACAGGTTCAAACGTTTATTTGATCATCCGGTTTTACAGTTCTCTTTTCACTTTTAGTGATTACACTAGTTATCATAGGATGGTACTTTACCTTATCTAGGAAGG
The DNA here is from genome assembly GCA_916181665.1 of Avena sativa. Lineage (NCBI taxonomy): Eukaryota > Viridiplantae > Streptophyta > Magnoliopsida > Poales > Poaceae > Avena > Avena sativa. The sequence continues at coordinate 623,569,808 of OV702289.1, forward strand.
GAATCTTCTCGATATAAGGTTCAGGTAAGATGTGATCAATAGTGCAATACTCAGTACTCCCAACAGAAACACAATCAACAATATCTTTATAAGGTGCATGGTACTTGTTCCATCCCCTTTTTGGAATTTCATTATAAGAAGCAAAAGCCTTAAAGCAATTTGTAATAACTTGTAAATCAAGACCATAAGCATACTAATGTTTTGAAAGTCATCAGTTCCCATAAAAGATTCAGTGCATTCATAATCATAATTTATACGTGACTTTCTACCTTTGTCATTCTCCCATGCTTCAGCATTGTCTTGAATACGGTCTAGAAGATCCCATTTAGCTTCTTCTTCCATGCGAGTGAATGATCCAGCACAAGAAGCATCCAATAAATCCTTGTCATGTAGAGGGAGTCTTGCATAAAAGTTATTGATAATGATATTATTGGGGAGCTCATGAATGGGACATTTGAGCATAAGTAACTTCAATCTCCCCCAAGCTTGAGCTGTACTCTCTCCATCAAGAGGCCAAAAGTTGTATATTTGATTCCGATCTTTATGAATCTCACTAGGAGGATAAAATTTTGAATAAAAGAGAGGCACTATTTCCTCCCATTCCAGAGCTTGACCATTCTTCAACAGCTTATACCATTCCTCAGCTCTTCCTTTTAGTGACAATGAGAATAACTTCTTCTTAAATTGATCTGTAGTAATACCTGCACACTTGAACAACCCGCATAATTCGTGTATAAAGAGTAAATGATCACCGGGATGGACAGTTCCATCCCCAACATAGTAGTTATCCATAACACGATCAATAATTCTTGTAGGTATTTTAAAAGCATCATTCTCAGCAGGTGGTGGTTCTGCTACTACCTTAGCAGTGGTAGTAGCATTACCAAATAAGAAACTCAGTGAATTATCCATAACGAAAATAAAGCAACTAACAGAAGTAAACAATACTCACAGTAGAAGTTTCCTTCACCAGTTCCACTCTCCAATAGCGCTTCACTCCCTGGCAACAGCGCCAGAAAATAGTCTTGATGACCCACAAGTATAGGGATGTATCGTAGTATTTTCGATAAGTAAGAGTGTCGAACCCAACGAGGAGCATAAGGTGCTGGCTAGTGGTATGGATCAGGAATTCTCTGCAAATACTTAGCAAATGGATTTTTAGGGGTTTTTGATAAAGAAAGTAAACAAAGTACGAGTAAATAAAAGGCAGTAGGAATAAATGCAGCAAGTGGCCCAATCCTTTATGCAGCAAAGGACAAGTCGGTTGTATTACTTAAGATGACCAAATGTTCTCGAGGACACATGGGAATACTGTCAAGTGCTTTCGCTTCATATAGTTGATTAATCTTCTTTAGCTTGCTAAGTGTTGTGTGGGTGAACCTGTGCTAATGTATCGACATTCCTATGACTAATACATACTTGTGATTATACCCCTTGCAAACATCCGTAAGTACAAGAAAGTAATTAAGGTAGAAACCTAACAACGGCTTTAAACTCTAAGACCCTTACGTCCCTTGTCCAATGGTTTCCTAACGGGGGTTCATGTTTCTGTCACTCCGGCAACCCCTACGATTAGTAGCCAAATACACAATGCATTCCCCTAGGCCCATATAGGTGAAGTGTCATGTAGTCAACGTTCACATGACACCACTAGAAGAAGTACACCATAACTTAAATATCAAACTATTGAATCTTTCTCAACACAATTCCACTACTAACAACATGACTTCTCCCATGTCCTCAAGAACTAAACGAACTAGTCACAAGACATCATATGGATCATGATCAGAGATGGAATAATGATGTATAACAATCTGAACATAAACAATAATTCAATGGTTCCATTCAATAGCATCAACTACAAAGAGAAATCAACACCGGGAAAGTTTCCCCTAAGAACTAATGCAAGATTCAACTCAATTGTTACAACAATATGGAGATGGTGATGAGGGTGCTGATGGTGATGATGGTGGTGATGATGATGATGATCCCGATGAAGTCTAGCTTGATGGTGGTGTTGATGGCGATGATCTCCCCTCCACGGGAAGGAATTCCCCCGGCAAAAATCTGTCTGCCGGAGAGATCTTTCTCTCTAGGTGTTTTTCCGCTCTACAGAGGCGGCGGAATCTTTCTGTGGTCGCTCCCGGAGTCTTAGGGTTTCGGGGGGAATATATACGCCAGAGGGGAGAGCCAGAGGTGGGCCAGGGCGGCCACACCACCTGGTGGCATGACCTAGGGTAGCCCGCGCCAGGGGGTGGTGTGGGCCCCCTATGGCCCATATCCACTCCCTCTTCTGGCTTCCTTCGTCTTCTAGAAAAATAGGATTTTCCGTATATTTTCCCGGATTTTCTGATCTTCACGAATTTTGCCTCCAAACAGCACCTTTTCCATCAGAATCCTGACTGCAGCGGTCCATGCTCCAAAAGTCATCAACCATGCAAAAATAGATGAAATATCATAAGTATCATCTCTTAATATGAAATATATCAATGAATAACAGTGAATTATGACAGAGAATAGTGATGCAAAATGGACATATTAGGGAGGCATCTTTAGGCGAAGAGGCAAGGTCGGTGGGTGGCCAAGGGGCCCACACCATGCCCTGGCGCGGCCTAGGGTTGCCCGCGCCATGGGAGGTGTGGCCGTCCTGTGGCCCCTCTCCGTCTCGTCTTCTGGCTTCGTGAGTCTTCCGGTAAAATATCGACTTTAGCTTTTGTCCAGTCCAATTCCGAGAATATTCATTTTCTGACTTTCCTAGAACCAAAAATAGCAGAAAACAGGCAACTGGCACTGTGGCATCTTGTTAATAGGTTAGTCCCAGAAAGTGTATAAAAATACTCCAAAGTGTGGATAAAACATAATAAAGTAGATATAAAACAAGCATGGAACATCAAAAATTATAGATACGTTAGCGACGTATCAAAGACCATATTTAGCACTAAGGTCTTGAAAATCAGCAGTTTCAGTGAAAGACTTAATGCAATCATACTCATAATTTATACCTGGTTCTTTACCTTTGTCGTTATCCCAATCTTCGGTATTGGTTTGAATTGTTTCAAGAAGATCCCACTTAGCTTTGACCTCCTTACTTGTGAAGAATCCCTCTAAACAGGTATCTAGATAGTCCTTGTAATGTCATGAAAGCCTTGCATAAAAATTATTAATAACAATATTCCCGGGGTGCTCATGAATGGGACATTTGAGCATTAGTGACTTCCATCTCCCCTATGCTTGGTCAATACTTTCTCCATCATGAGGATGAAAATTATAAATATAATTCCTATCTTTATGAATTTCATGAGGAGGATAAAATTTAGAGTAAAAGAGAGATTCAAGTTCCTTCCACTCCAAATGATGAGGATCATCTAGTAGCTCATACCACTCCCTTGCTTGGACCTTAAGTGATAAAGAGAATAACTTCCTCTTAACTTGGTTTATTGAAATACCTGCACACTTGAACAACTCGCATAATTCATGTATAAAGAGTAAATGATCACCATGATGGACAGTTCCATCTCCAAAATAATAGTTATTCATAACACGTTCAACAATTTCCATAGGTATTTTAAAAGGGACGCTTTCAGTATGTGGATTTAAAATATCACAAGTATCATTAGAATTACCACATATGGGAGATAAAGTATCATCATAGCAAACTTTCTTCTTTAAAGCTGGGAACTAAAGAGATCATTTTCATAAAAACTAACTTCCCCAGGTTTAGACATTTCCATAGCATTAGTAACAAAGGTGTTCAAAAAATTCATACTAATAATATTGCTATTAGCATGGAAAGAAAGTTCCATGGGTTTTTAAATTTTCTTTTCAGACCATTCATGTTCTACCTTAGGAAAAATACTAAAAAGCTCTCTAATTTTGTTGTTGTTTTCCATTAAGCCTAACTAGTGAAAATAAAAACATGAAACAAAAAGATATAATTGTAGAATCTAATGGAAATAACTTCGATCACTCACACACCAGCAAAAAGTGCTAGAAGATAGCTTAGTAGCTAGAGGATGTGAGTACCTTTTACCTTACCTCCCCAGCAACGGCGCCACAAAATATCTTGATGTCTACGCACGCTCTTATTCTTGTAGACAGTGTTGGGCCTCCAAGTGCAGAGGTTTGTAGAACAGAAGCAAGTTTCTCTTAAGTGGATTACCGAAGGTTTATCGAACTCAGGGAGGAAGTGGTCAAAGGTATCCCTCCCAATCAACCCTGCAATCAAGATACGCGAAGTCTCTTGTGTTCCCAACACACCCAATACACTTGTCAGGTGTATAGGTGCACTAGTTCGGCGAAGAGATAGTGAAATACAAGTGGTATGGATAATTATAAGTGGTAACGGTGCGATAAAATAGCTTGATGGTGTGGAAGAGACTAAAGGCAATCTGAAATAAAGATGGCAGCAAGCAAACATGTAATAGATATAGTTGCAAACGGTGTTTCAATGTTTAGAAACAAGGCCTAGGGATCATACTTTCACTAGTGAACACTCTCATATAAATATCTTCTCTTCATGATACTACTCTCCGGTTGGACACTCTAATCCGTGGTAGGGCTATAAAAGCACACCTCAAAGTCCACTTTCCCCATCTAGATAACCCCACACTATCACCTTGAGCGCTAGATGGTTCCAACAAACACCACAATTTCATAGAGACATCCAACTCCAAATATAACTCATAACAAGTATTTATGTAACCTTAGCCAAAGTGCCACACGGTGTGCACACTGTCTACTTCACACACGTGGGGATAAGCAGAGATTCATTAAAGCACTTGAGTAGTAGAATAGATCTATAGATTACAAAGCTCATGATCTCAATAAGATCACACATAGAGAGAGAGAGATGAACAAATAGCTACCGGTAGAGCCCTTAGCCTCGAGTGAGAACTACTCCCTCCTCATCATGGGAATCAACAACGGCGATGGAGATGGTGCTGGAGATCGATGGGGATGGCTCCGGGGGCACTTCCCTGTCCCGGCAAGGTGCCGGAATAGAGACTTTCTGTCCCCCAAATCTCCCCTTCGGTGGCGTGGTGCTACGAAAATTTTCGTGGCTGGAGGCTGGATTATTTAGGGTTTCTACATCAGAGGCTTATTATAGGCGAAAGGGCAAGGTCGGTGGAGGCCTGAGGGGCCCACACCACCTGGTGGCATGACCAGGGGTCACCTGCGCCACCATATGTTTTGGCCAGGACCTGGCCCCTCTCTGTCTCGTCTTCTGGCTCCGTGAGTCTTCCGGTAAAATATCGACTTTGGCTTTTGTCCAGTCCAATTCCGAGAATATTCATTTTCTGGCTTTTCTGGAACCAAAAACAAAAGAAAATAGGCAACTGGCACTATGGCATCTTGTTAATAGGTTAGTCCTAGAAAGTGTATAAAAATACTCCAAAGTGTGGACAAAACATAAGAAAGTAGATATAAAACAACCATGGAACATCAAAAATTATAGATACGTTTGCAACATATCAACGGCATTGTGTTCCTTCTTGTAGAAGTCTCACTGAGGGAGACATCCGTGCTGTCTCACACTGTACTATGAAGGGCACGACATGTGCAACGATCCTCGTTGGATCACATAGGATCAACGGTTGGTCCGCACAATCCGCGTGACAACTGTGACAAGCAATCAGGGTGTAGCAGACAGAGTGAGCACAAATTTGGGCTTCTACGAAAGAGAGAGAGGGCCAAACTGAGTAGTATCAAAAAACCAAGGGCAAAACTGAGTAGTATAAAAATGGAAAGTGAGTGTCCTGTACAATGAAATACATCGTGGTATACATCAAAATTATGCCAAGATAGATCCACTAGAGTTTATTGGATGTGTGTTCTTCTCATAAACCACATATGGATCCACTAGAGTCACTTCATGTGTGTTCTTCCCACAAACCACACATGGATCCACCAGTGTCATTGCATGTCTGTTATTTTCATGAACCACAGCTAGAGTCATTGCATGTCTGTTCTTTCCACAAACCACATATGGATTCACCAGTGTCATTGGATGTGTGTTCTTTTCAAGAACCACACCTAGAGTCATTGCATGTCTGTTCTTTTCACAAACCACACATGGATCCACCAGTGTGATTGCATGTGTGTTATTTTCACAAACCACATCTAGATTCATTGCATGTCTGTTCTTTTCACAAACCACATATGGATCCACCAGTGTCATTGCATGTGTGTTCTTTTCATGAACCACAGCTAGAGTCATTGAATGTGTGTTATTCTCACAAACCACATAAGGATCCACCAGTGTCATTGGATGTGTGTTCTTTTCATCAACCACGCCCAGTGTCATTGCATGTCTGTTCTATCCACAAACCACACATGGATCCACCAGTGTCATTGCATGCCTGTTCTTTTCATTAACCACAGCTAGAGTCATTGCATGTATGTTCTTTCCACAAACCACATAAGGATACACCAGTGTCATTGGATGTGTTTTCTTTTCATGAACCACACCCAGTGTCATTGGATGTGTGTTCTTCTCACAAACCACATAAGGATCCACTAGTGTCATTGGATGTGTGTTCTTTTCATGAACCACACCTAGAGTCATTGCATGTCTATTCTTTCCACAAACCACACATGGATCCACCAGTGTGATTGCATGTGTGTTATTTTCACAAACCACATCTAGATTCATTGCATGTCTGTTCTTTTCACAAACCACACATGGATCCACCAGTGTCATTGGATATGTGTTCTTTTCACAAACCACAGCTAGAGTCATTGCATGTCTGTTCTTTTCACAAACCACATATGGATCCACCTGTGTCATTGCATGTCTCTTCTTTTCATTAACCATAGATAGAGTCATTGCATGTATGTTCTTTCCACAAACCACATAAGGATACACCAGTGTCATTGATGTGTGTTATTTTCATGAACCACACCTAGAGTCATTGCATGTCTGTTCTTTTCACAAACCACATATGGATCCACTAGTGTTATTGCATGTCTATTCTTTTCATTAACTACAGCTAGAATCATTGCATGCTGTTCTTTCCACAAACCACATAAGGATACACAAGTGTCATTGGATATCTGTCCTTTTCATGAACAACACCTATAGTCATTGCATGTATGTTCTTTTCACAGACCACACATGGATCCACCAGTGTAAATGCATGCCTGTTGATTTCACAAACCACATCTAGAGTCATTGCATGTATGTTCTTTTCACAAACCACATATGGATCCACCAGTGTCATTGCATGTGTGTTCTTTTCATGAACCGCACCTAGAGTCATTGCATGTCTGTTCTTCTCACAAACTACATATGGATCCACCAGTGTCATTGGATGTGTGTTCTTTTCATGAACCACACCCAGTGTCATTGCATGTGTGTTCTTCCCACAAACCACATATGGATCCACCAGTGTCATTGGATGTGTGTTCTTTTCATGAACCACACCTAGAGTCATTGCATGTCTGTTCTTTTCACAAACCACACATGGATGCACCAATATGATTGCATGTGTGTTCTTTTCACAAACCACATCTAGAGTCATCGCATGTGTGTTGTTCTCACAAACCACATATGGAACCACCAGTGTCATGGCATGTGTGTTCTTTTCACGAACCACAGCTAGAGTCATTGCATGTGTGTTATTCTCACAAACCATATAAGGAAACACTAGTGTCATTGGATGTGTGTTCATTTCACAAACCACACCCAGTGTCATTGCATGTATGTTCTTTTCACAAACAACATATGGATCCACCAGTGTCATTGCATGTCTGTTCTTTTCATTAACCACAACTAGATTCATCGCATGTATGTTCTTTCCACAAACCACATAAGGATCCACCAGTGTCATTGGATGTGTGTTATTTTCAGAAACCACACCCAGTGTCATTGCATGTGTGTTGTTCTCACAAACCACACATGGATCCACCAGTGTCATTGCATGTCTGTTCTTTTCATTAACCACAGCTAGAGTCATTGCATGTATGTTCTTTCCATAGACCACATAAGGATACACCAGTGTCATTCGATGTGTTTTGTTTTAATGAACCACACCCAGTGTCATTGCATGCGTGTTCTTCTCACAAACCACATAAGGATCCACCAGTGTCATTGGATGTGTTTTCTTTTCATGAACCACACCTAGAGTCATTGCATGTCTGTTCTTTTCGCAAACCACATATGGATCCACTAGTGATTTTGCATGTCTGTTCTTTTCATGAACCACACCTAGTCATTGCATGTCTGTTGTTTCCACAAACCACATAAGAATACACCAGTATCATTGGATGTGTTTTCTTTTAATGAACCACACCCAGTGTCATTACATTTGTGTTCTTCTCACAAACCACATAAGGATCCACCATTGTCATTGGATGTGTGTTCTTTTCATGAACCACGCCTAGTGTCATTGCATGTTTGTTCTTTCCACAAACCACATATGGATCCACCTGTGTCATTGCATGTCTATTCTTTTTATTAACCACAGCTAGAGTCATTGCATGTCTGTTCTTTCCACAAACCACATAAGGATCCACTAGTGTAAATGGATGTGTGTTCTTTTGATGAACCACACCTAGAGTCATTGCATGTTTGTTCTTTTCACAGACCACACATGGATCCTCCAGTGTCATTGCATGTCTGTTCTTTTCACAAATCATAGCTAGAGTCATTGCATGTGTGTTCTTTTCACAAACAACATATGGATCCACCAGTGTCATTGCATGTGTGTACTTTTCATGTACCACAACTAGAGTCATTGTATGTGTGTTCTTCTCACAAACCACATAAGGATCCACCAGTGTCATTGGATGTGTGTTCTTTTCATGAACTACACCCAGTGTAATTGCATGTGTGTTCTTCCCACAAACCACACATGGATCCACCAGTGTCATTGCATGTCTATTCTTTTCATGAACCACAACTAGAGTCATTGCATGTCTGTTCTTTCCACAAACCACATATGGATCCACCAGTGTCATTGGATATGCATTCTTTTGATGAACCACGCCTAGAGTCATTGCATGTCTGTTCTTTTCACAAACCACACATGGATCCACCAGTGTGATTGCATGTGTGTTCTTTTCGCAAACCACGGCTACAGTCATTGCATGTCTATTCTTTTCACAAACCACAAATGGATCCACCAGTGTCATTGGATGTGTGTTCTTTTCATGAACCACAGCTAGAGTCATTGGATGTCTGTTCTGTCCACAAACCACATAAGGATCCACCAGTGTCATGGGATGTGTGTTCTTTTCACAAACCACACCCAGTGTCATTGCATGTGTGTTCTTCTCACAAACCACACATGGATCCACCAGTGTCATTGCATGTTTCTTCTTTTCATTAACCACAACTAGAGTCATTGCATGTCTGTTCTTTCCACAAACCAGATAAGGATACACCAGTGTCATTGGATGTGTTTTCTTTAAATGAACCACACTCAGTGTCATTGCATGTGTGTTCTTCCCACAAACCATATAAGGATCCACTAGTGTCATTGGATGTGTGTTCTTTTCATGAACCACACCTAGAGTCATTGCCTGTCGGTTCTTTCCACAAACCACATATGGATCCACTAGTGCGATTGCATGTCTGTTCTTTTCGTGAACCACACCTAGAGTCATTGCATGTTTGTTCTTTTCACAAACCACACATGGATCCACCAGTGTCATTGCATGTCTGTTCTTTTTCAGAAACCATAGCTAGAGTCATTGCATGGATGTTCTTTTCACAAACCACATATGGATCCACCAGTGTCATTGCATGTGTTCTTTTCATGAACCACACTTGGAGTCATTGCATGTCTGTTCTTCTCACAAACCACATATGGATCCACCAGTGTCATTGGATGTGTGTTCTTTTTAGTAACAACAACCAGAGTCATTTTGCATGTGTGTTCTTCTCACATACCACCTATGGATCCACTAGTGTCATTGCAAGTTTTTTCTTTTCATGAAACAGAGCTACAGTCATTTTATGTCTGTTCTTTCCACAAACCACATATCGATCCACCAGTGTCATTGGATGTGTGTTCTTTTCATGAACCACACCCAGTGTCATTGCATGTATGTTCTTTTCACAAACCACATATGGATCCACCAGTGTCATTGCATGTCTGTTCTTTTCATTAACCACAGTTAGTGCCATTGCATGTGTGTTCTTCTCACAAACCATATAAGGGTCCACCAGTGTCATTGGATGTGTGTTCTTTTCATTAGCCACACCTAGAGTCATTGCATGTCTGTTCTTTTCACAAACCACACATGGACCCACCAGTGTCATTGCATGTCTGTTCTTTTCATGAACCACGGCTAGAGTCATTGCATGTCTATTCTTTCCACAAACTACATAAAGATCCATCGGTGTCATTGGATGTGTGTTCTTTTCATGAACCACACCCAGTGTCATTGAATGTCTATTCTTTTCAAAAACCACACATGGATCCACCAGTGTCATTGCATGTCTCTTCTTTTCACAAACCACAGCTAGAGTCATTGCATGTCTGTTCTTTTCACAAACCACATATGGATCCACCAGTGTCATTGCATGTGTGTTCTTTTCATGAACCACATCTAGAGTCATTGAATGTGTGTTCTTCTCACAAACCACATAAGGATCCACCAGTGTCATTGGATGTGTGTTCTTTTCATGAACCACGCCCAGTGTCATTGCATGTCTGTTCTTTCCACAAACAGATATGGATCCACCAGTGTCATTGCATGTCTATTATTTTCATTAACCATAGCTAGAGTCATTGCATGTTTGTTATTTCCAGAAACCACATAAGGATCTACCAGTGTAAATGGATGTGTGTTCTTTTCATGAACCACACCTATAGTTATTTCAAGTCTGTTCTTTTCACAAACCACACATGGATCCACCAGTATCATTGCATGTCTGTTCTTTTCACAAATCATAGCTACAGTCATTGCATGTCTGTTCTTTTCACAAAACACATATGGATCCACCAGTGTCATTTCATGTGTGTTCTTTTCATGAACCACGCCTAGAGTCATTGAATGTGTGTTCTTTTCAAGAACTACACATGGATCCACCAGTGTGATTGCATGTGTGTTCTTTTCACAAACCACATATGGAATAACAAGTGTCATTGCATGTGTCTTCTTTTCATGAACCATAGCTAGAGTCATTGCATGTGTGTTCTTCTCACAAACTACATAAGGATCCACTAGTGTCATTGGATGTGTGTTCTTTTCATGAACCACACCCAGTATCATTGCATGTCCGTTCTTCTCATAAACCACATATGGATCCACCAGTGTCATTGCATGTCTATTCTTTTTATTAACCACAAATAGAGTCATTGAATGTCTGTTCTTTACACAAACTACATAAGGATCCACCAGTGTCATTGGATGTGTGTTCTTTTCATGAACCACACCTAGATTCATTGCATGTATGTTCTTTTCACAAATCACACATGGATCCACCAGTGTCATTGCATGTTTGTTCTTTTCGCAAACCACAGCTAGAGTCATTGCATGTCTATTCTTTTCACAAACTACATATGGATCCACCAGTGTCATTGAATGTGTGTTCTTTTCATTAACCACATCTAGACTCAATGCATGTCTGTTCTTCTCACAAAACAAATATATATCCACCAGTGTCATTGCATGTGTGTTCTTATCACAAACCACATAAGGATCCAACAGTATCATTGGATGTGTGTTCTTTTCATGAACCACACGGAGTGTCATTGCATGTGTGTTCTTCCCACAAACCACACATGGATCTACCAGTGTCATTGCATGTCTTTTCTTCTCATGAACCACAAATAGAGTCATTGCAGGTCTGTTCTTTCCACAAACCACATATGGATCCACCAGTGTCATTGGATGTGTATTCTTTTCATGAACCACACCTAGAGTCATTGCATGTCTATTCTTTTCATAAACCACACCTCGATCCACTAGTGTGATTGCATGTGTGTTCTTTTCGCAAACCACAGCTAGAGTCATTACATGTCTGTTATGTTCACAAATCACATATGGATCCACCGGTGTCATTGCAAGTGTGTTCTTTTCATGAACCGCGGCTAGAGTCTTTGCATGTGTGTTCTTCTCACAAACCACGTAAGGGTCCACTAGTGTCATTGGATCTGTGTTCTTTTCATGAACCACAACCAGTGTCATTGCATGTCTGTTCTTTTCCCAAACCACATATGGATCCACCAATGTCATTGCATGTTTGTTCGTTTCATTAACCACAACTAGAATCATTACATGTCTGTTCTTTCCACAAATCACATTAGGATACACAAGTGTCATTAGATCTGTGTTCTTTTCATGAACCACACCTAGAATCATTGCATGTCTGTTCTTTTCACAAACCACACATGGATCCACCAGTGTCATTGGATGTCTGTTCTTTTCATGAACCACACCTAGAGTCATTGCATGTCTGTTCTTTCCACAAACCACATATGGAATCACCGGTGTCATTGCATGTGTGTTCTTTTAATGAACCACACCTAGAGTCATGCATGTCTGTTCTTTTCATAAACCACATATGGGTCCACTATTGGCATTGCATGTGTGTTCTTTTCACAAACCACACCTAGAGTGATTGCATGTCTGTTCTTCTCACAAACCACATATGGATCCAACAGTGTCATTGGATGTGTGTTCTTTTCACGAACCACACCTAGAGTCATTGCAGGTCTGTTATTTCCACAAACCACATATGGATCCACCAGTGCGATTACATTCTGTTCTTTTCATGAAGCACACCTAGTCATTGCATGTTTGTTGTTTCCAAAAGCCACATAAGGATACACTAGTATCATTGCATGTGTTTTCTTTTAATGCACCACACCCAGTGTCATTACATTTGTGTTCTTCTCACAAACCACATAAGGATCCACCAGTGTCATTGGATGTGTGTTCTTTTCATGAACCACGCCCAGTGTTATTGCATGTATGTTCTTTCTACAAACCACATATGGATCCACCAGTGTCATTGCATGTCTATTCTTTTCATTAACCACAGCTAGAGTCATTGCATGTCTGTTCTTTCCACAAACCACATAAGGATCCACCAATGTAAATGGATGTGTGTTCTTTTCATGAACCACACCTAGAGTCATTGCATGTTTGTTCTTTTCATAGACCACACATGTATCCTCTAGTGTCATTGCATGTCTGTTCTTTTCACAAATCATAGCAAGAGTCATCGCATGTCTGTTCTTTTCACAAACCACATATGGATCCACCAGTGTCATTGCATGTGTGTACTTTTCATGTACCACAGCTAGAGTCATTGTATGTGTCTTCTTCTCACAAACCACATAAGGATCCACTAGGGTCATTGGATGTGTGTTCTTTTCATGAACAACACCCAGTGTCATTGCATGTGTGTTCTTCCCACAAACCACACATGGATCCACCAGTGTCATTGCATGTCTATTCTTTTCATGAACCACAACTAGAGTCATTGCACGTTTGTTCTTTTCACAAACCACATATGGATCCACCAGTGTCATTGGATGTGTGTTCTTTTCATGAACCACACCTAGAGTCCTTGCATGTGTGTTCTTCTCACAAACCACATAAGGATCCACCAGTGTCATTGGATGTGTGTTCTTTTCATGAACCACACCCAGAGTCGATGTATGTCTGTTCTTTTCAAAAACTACACATGGATCCACCAGTGTGATTGCATCTGTGTTCTTTGTTGGGTCCGCAGCATGGAAAACAAAAAAATTCCTACGGTGTGAACTACACGCCAAGATCTATCTACTAGGTACAAAGCAACGGGTGGACATACACCCAACAAGAACTTACCCTCGTAGACAACGAGCTTTATTAACGAGTAGGAACTCGTGGTTGATGTAGTCATACACTTGCCGATCTCAAGATCGTTATGAAGTCCAGCAGGTCCGGCTCCAGCACGTCCATCAGATCCAGCTCCAGCACCACCAAGTCCAGCACCGCAAAGAAGCGGTGCATCCGTGATCGCACACACGTCCGGTACCCCGACAACCTCCATCCCTCGCTCCAGCAAAGCAGGGGAAGCAGCAACTCCTTTCCAGATAAAGCCACCGGGAACATGTATCTCGCTAATCCGAGACCATGGGGGAATAATACTAGAGGGGGAGAGAGATCCTTCTCAAGGAGGTGTGTGTGAGAAGTGAGGAGGGGGTGGCCTTTTATAGGAGGAGGGGGGTGCCCCTCCTTCATGGCCAGCGCTTGGAGGGGGTGACCCTTCACCTCCATCATTCATGTGGTGGTAACCCCTCCACATTAAAATGCCCCTTCACATTCTCTTTTAAAGTCTCCACTTTAATTGCATTAAAGTTCTCCAAATTTAATGCTCTCTCATTTAATAAAACTATTTTATTATTTTTATTCAGAATTTTGTTAATTACTTTAATTAACAAACATTCACATAAAACCCCCTGCAACATTTCAATATTACATGCAGAACGAATTTCAGCAATTTCACCCAAAACAGTTTCGGTGTCTATTGAAATAATTCTAGCGCTTTCTTAAATCTTTATCTGAAACATATTTGCTCCAAATGGTGTCGGTATCTCTTAAGTGTGTCACCCTACGGTTTGCGAATAATGCAGACATGATCGAGACCCCTCTCCGATCAATAATCAGCAGCGGGACCTGGAGATCCATACTGACTCCTACACATTCAACGATGACTTCTGTGATCGTGAGAACCTTTAACGCTAGTAACTAAATCCCTTTGTCCCATGATATATTACATGTCCGAGATTCAATCATCGGTACCTCCATACCTAGTTTGATCTCGTTACCGACATGCACTCTTTTCTCATTCCCGTGATATAACATTCTAGTGATCACATCACTTGCTTGCAAGCTATTTCAATGTGATATCACTGAGAGGGCCCAGAGTATATCTATCTGTCATCAGGATGGACAAATCCCACTCTTGATCCATGAGCCTCAACATAACACCTTCGTAGCACTGAACCCACCTTTATAGTCACCCTGTTACAGTGTGACGTTTCATGTTATCAAGATACTCTTCCAGTGTTAGCAATTAACATGATCTCATGGTCTAAGGATAAAGATTACTTCGTATGATGTTATAGCAATATAAACATAATGACTTTGATCGTAATGCTATACTTCGGATGAATGTTCATCACATCATTCCACCAATGGTGTGACCTTGTTATTAACAACATCCAATGTCCATGATCAGGAAACCTTGATCATCTTGTTAATCAACAAGCTAGTCTATAAGAGAGGCATAACTAGGAACCCTTTTTGTTTATTAAACACACATGTATTGATGTTTTCGATCAATACAATTCTAGCATGTAAAATAAACATTTATCATAAACATGGAATAAGATAATAACCACTTTATTATTGCCTCTCGATCATATTCCCTTCAGTCTCCCACTTGCACTAGAGTCAATAATCTAGTTTGAAAAACTTTGCGTATTGAACACCTATGGCTTTCTGGTGTTGCATATACGCTATTGCTAGTGGTTAACATAATCTCTGGATTTGAGAGTTTCATGTCTGTGTGTATTTGCATGTCTCTGCGTCTCTACGCATCACTCATTCTCAAATGAGATGGCATTGTATAGATTTGGTCCTTTGGTGAGACCTTTAGTTTGTTCGGCTCAAAATATGTTGATATTATTGTCACACAATATATCTTAATAGTATTAGCCCACTTTGAACCACACCTAGTTTGATAACAAACTACTCAACACAAATGCCCTCCTTTGCTGCTACTATAGCAGTCATATACTTAGCCTTTTGTTGTAGTATCCGTCACAATGTCTCAATTTTGGAACTCATCCAAATCCATCATGGAACATCCTTTCCATTACATTGTGCCACCCATAGTCCAAATTGAGATAAATTTAATTTGTATCTTGTGAAAAACTAGTATCAATGTAACACTTTACAATGAACTACCTTTAACTATTTGTCACTTATACATTATATATTCTTAGTTCTTCCAAACCTCATAAGAATATCTTTACTATTGTCCAATGATCATCTTATGAATCATTCTGGTATATGCTCATAACATTTAGAGCATAGGACATTCTGGATATATACATATCATGGTATAATCGATCAAAATCTTCATGTGATTTTACTCACCAAGTGTTGAAACACTTGAATTTTGATACAATCATTTCCATGCAGCAAGAACCTTTCTTGTTGTTTCCATATTGAACCCTTTCAATATCTCATATATGTATGTCTGGCATAACCATATTAGCGCCTTAATCTATCCATATAGATATTGATGCCTAATATTCCGGGTTTGCCCAAGTCTTTCATTGAAATCTTATTTTAATGAAATTCTTAACTTGTGTCAATACAAGATACATCATTTCCAATCAACAATATGTACTCTACATAATGTATTAGAAATATTTCTTAGTGCTCCCACTTAATTTCTTGCAAATGCAAGCATCTTCATCATCTCCGATGAATTTAAACTCTTTTAACAGTTTCATCATGGTGAAGATTCCAACTCCGCTATGCTTACTTCAACTATTGAAGTTTACATGCCCTTTTAGCACCCTTTGAATTAACAAAACCCTTCGGACCATGTCATGTACATGTCCTAGGTTACCGTTCTATTAGAAGAACCTTGTTTTGTTTACTCAACTACCATATACCAAATTATATGTAGTGGTTGCTACATTAATCCGTCGAGACTATATATCGCTATGAAAGATCAAATCTTGTCATAGTCAACTCCTTGAACATTGTCGTAAACTTCTTTCCGACATGTCGACTATTTCATAGATGTTAAACATCCATGTCTTATTTCTTTATAGATCCATACACGACCGATAGGCTTCACGCCTTTCCGGAGGGTCTTCCAAGTTCAGAAACTTGTTTTCTCGTGTATGGATACTATCACGGATTCTATGACTTCTAGTCATTTTATGGAGTCAGGGCCCATCATTGCTTCTTTGCATGTAGTCGGTTCATTATTGTCAAAACAATAACGACTTGCTTATCAAATCTTACTATTTGATTCTTACCGACCCACACGGTTCTATAGGAACTCTAATCTCCGAGATCACACCTTTTGTAATCACGAGAGCCATGAGCATTGTGGCTGCCACCGGGACACTTTCCGGCGCTGCGCTACTTAGCACATATAGCTAAGGTTCAACAACCTTATCAAAGTTCTATTGTCCTCCCACTTAACTTTTCATGAAAAATTCCTTCTCAAGAAACTTGATGTTCCAAGTAACAAACTCTTTTGTCCTCGGTGTTATGGAGAAACTCCCAACAAATTATTTGGGATAACCTACAAAGACGTGCTTATCCGACTTTGGTTGTAAACATTTTACTTATGCATAGCATACCAAAATTTAAGAAAAGACAATTCGGGTTTTATCCCAAACCATAACTCATATGGTGTCATTTCAATGGATCACGATGGTGCTCTTTTCAGTGTAAAAGCGGTAGTCTCTAAAGCTTCAACCCTTAAAACATAATGGCAGTTTTATAAATGACACCCTTGATATTACCATGTCAAACATGGTTTGATTTTATCTCTCGAATATGCCATACTCCTATGGTTTATCGGGAAACACAAATCATGGAACAATTCCTCAAGTCTTAGGTGTTTTTGCTAAACATGTAACTCAAATATCTTCTTTTATGATCGAATCATAAACTCTTTATTTTCTTGTTATAATGATTTTCCACTTCATCTTGAAAGTCTTTGAACAATTTTCAAATGTTTCATACTTCTTCCTTATTAAGTAAATATACAGATATATTCACTCAAATTTTCGGAGAAAGCATATGAAGCAAAAAGATCCATCGCATATGGCTATACATAATGGACTATGCACATCAGCATGCACAATTTACAATAAGCTATTCATCCATTCCTCTCTGGCCTATGGACGGAGTTTCAATTATCTCGAGGAAAGTCTCACACGCGTCAATTGATCAAAATCAAAGACTCCAAAAATCCATCAACATGGAGTTTCTTCATGTTTTCTTTCAAATATAATTTAAATAGCGATGTCACTTCATAAGTAATCATTTGTCTTGCGACATTTTAGCAATAGTGTTTATGGATGTGATTTCTCCAACTAGACTTGTAAAAGTTCATCCATCCTTTATGGAATATGGTAATTATTTGAACAACCATTGTTCTCATGATACCAGAACAAAATAACAATTATTTAAACAAATCTTGAAGGCTTGGTTTGATGACAACGAAAAACACAATAACACTTTATTTGTTTTCGATGAACATCATCACTCATTCTCTTGCTGGTTACTTAGGCCATTGTAGTTCATGAATTGCGTTGTCCTGTATGACACTTCATACCAACCAATTCGGTATCCAATACCTAAGAACCACATTGTTTAACAAGTAAGGAATATAGCCATAACATGTATATCTTCTATATACCTAAGTTGGACATCTCCAACCTTTTATTTTCTGCCAAATATTTTATAGATTCTCTTTCAGCAATTCCTTTTCTTTTAAAAGAATCTATCAACATCAATAGTGGTGTCATCAACATGACACATGGTACAAAGCGTATATAGTCAAATACTAATACCTTTGGACATGCACTTTGAAGTGGATCACCATCATCAAATGTTTGGTGTTCTTTCAAAAATCCATTCATTAGTAATCTATTAGTGTAGTAAACATTTTACTTACATCTTCTATTCATCCTTATCATGACAACTTTCATTATCAAGCTACTATAGCCTATAAGGAAGAATCACGAGTATAATATCAGTTCCCAAAACCTTTTTGGTAGATTCGGATGCCTAGCATCTCCATCCTTCACAAATTCTCATACAATATGAGAACATGTATTTTGCTAAATTATACTCTATCATAATGCAACCAAAAAACATTGTTTCAGATATCACAATATCTTTCACAGATGATGGTTTCTGAAACAATTTTCAGCTCCAATATAATCTTGATATTAAAAGAACTTTTTGAATATCAATAATCATGGAGGCAAACATGATACTTTAGATACTAACATTGGAATTCTTACTCTTGATTTAATACTACTTATTAAACTTCATGGAGTAAATAGAGTTTGCTAATAGTTTGCAATAGGACTTATAAACTTTAAATTGACATTCGAAACAATATGATACTAGTTCATAAAGTAAATATTCAGAATTCTTATAGTTCTATTATCTCAAATAAAAAGTAAGCATAAGGTAGAAAACGAATGCCAATGACTACAACAAACTATGCAAATTCACTTTAATTTAATTTATGACAAATTTGGTTCGACTAATCCAAATTAGAAATGAACTCCCACTCAAAAACGACATCCCTCGTGCCTTTTTGGTGATTACATGAACCAAATCCACTACACCAAGTCCGATCATCACGTGAGTTGATGTAGCTTCAAAGGCGAGCATCTATATGGGCATCATATAAACTATATGACTCATGCTTAACCTTTCGGTCCGTGTTCCGAGGCCATGTCTGTACATGCTAGGCTCGCCAAGTAAGAACCTTAGTACTCGCATGTGTAAAACTATCTTACACCCATTTGTATGAAAGCGTAGAGTCAAGTACACCCGATCATCACGTGATGTCTCAAAATACGATCCACAAAATGGTGCATACTTAAGGAAGAACACATTTTTATCTTGATATCTAAAAGAGGGATCATCTTACAATGCTACAGAAAACCCAAACTAGCAGTATAAGATGCTAACATCTAATGTGTAAAGTGAGATGATATGGTCCATGCATTTGATCTCTATCACTTGTATCATGGTATGATCTCTATCATTCCTTTGTGTGTAAGGCCAAGGTCTATGGAACTTACACGTTGAGTGTGTTGTAAGAGTATCTATCATACATCTACTTACAACAATACCATATCAATACACTAGCCCAGCAACGATCTAAACTAGACGCCTCTAATTTATCAATTGCAAGTTTTACGTGGCTTAGGGCTTTCGGAGATAGAACCGTTCTTACCTACGAACATGAACCACAACGAGGATAACTAAGTTATTAGCAACTCGTTGTAAATCAGACATGGACTATAGTAGGAGAGACAGACACCCGCCAACCACTTATGCAAAACAAGTTGCATGTCAGTCGTGGAACCGGTCTC
This sequence comes from Avena sativa, assembly GCA_916181665.1. Taxonomy (NCBI): domain Eukaryota; kingdom Viridiplantae; phylum Streptophyta; class Magnoliopsida; order Poales; family Poaceae; genus Avena; species Avena sativa. Next base: position 623,589,910 of record OV702289.1, read on the forward strand.
ATGTACGATGACATGTAAGGTTGGTCCGGGCCGCTTCATCCCACTATGCCACCAATATCCAAAATACATAGAAGATGCAATAACATGATCATCATAGCCCACATATCAACATATGTGTACTACCCGTGCTAAGCACCTACGCATAGATCAGGCTCTGATACCACTGTTAGGTCCGCAGCATAGAAAACAAAAAATTTCCTACGGTGTGAACTACACGCCAAGATCTATCTACTAGGTACAAAGCAACGGGTGGACATACATCCAACGAGAACTTACTCTCATAGACAACGAGCTTTGTTAACGAGTAGGAACTCGTGGTTGATGTAGTCATACACTTGCCGATCTCAAGATCGTGATGAAGTCCAGCAGGTCCGGCTCCAGCACGTCCATCAGATCCAGCTCCAGCACCACCAAGTCTAGCACCGCAAAGCAGCGGTGCATCCGTGATCGCACACACGTCCGGTACCCCGACAACCTCCGTCCCTCGCTCCAGCAAAGCAGCGGAAGCAACAACTCCTTTCCAGATAAAGCCACCGAGAACATGTATCTCGCTAATCCGAGACCATGGGGGAATAATACTAGAGGGGGAGAGAGATCGTTCACAAGGAGGTGTGTGTGAGAAGTGAGGAGGGGGTGGCCTTTTATAGGAGGAGGGGGGTGCCCCTCCTTCATGGCTGGCACATGGAGGGGGTGACCCTTCACCTCCTCCATTCATGTGGTGGTAACCCCTCTACATTAAAATGCCCCTTCACATTCTCTTTTAAAGTCTCCACTTTAAATGCATTAAATTTCTCCAAATTTAATGCTCTCTCATTTAATAAAACTCTTTTATTATTTTTATTCAGAATTTTGTTAATTACTTTAATTAACAAACATTCACATAAAACCCGAAACAGTTTCGGTGTCTATTGAAATAATTCCAGCGCTTTCTTAAATCTTTATCGAAAACATATTTGCTCCAAATGGTGTCGGTATCCCTTAAGTCTGTCACCCTATGGTTCACAAATAATGCAGACATGATCGAGACCCCTCTCCGATCAATAATCAGCAGCGGGACCTAGAGATCCATACTGACTCCTACACATTCAACGATGACTTCTGTGATCATGAGAACCTTTAACGCTAGTAACTAAATCCCTTTGTCCCGCGATATATTACATGTCCGAGATTCGATCATTGGTATCTCCATACCTAGTTTGATCTCGTTACCGACATGCACTCTTTTCTCCTTCCCGTGATATAACATTCTAGTGATCAGATCACTTGCTTGCAAGCTATTTCAATGTGATATCACCGAGAGGGCCCAGAGTATATCTATCCGTCATCGGGATGGACAAATCCCACTCTTGATCCATGAGCGTCAACATAACACCTTCGTAGCACTGAACCCACCTTTATAGTCACCCTATTACGGTGTGACGTTTGATGTTATCAAGATACTATTCCGGTGTTAGCAATTAACATGATCTCATGGTCTAAGGATAAAGATTACTTCGTATGATGTTATAGGAATATAAACATAATGACTTTGGTCGTAATGCTATACTTCGGATGAATGTTCATCACATCATTCCACCAATGGTGTGACCTTGTTATTAACAACATCCATTGTCCATGATCAGGAAACCTTGATCATCTTGTTAATCAACAAGCTAGTCTATAAGAGAGGCATAACTAGGAACCCTTTTTGTTTATTAAACACACATGTATTGATGTTTCCGATCAATACAATTCTAGCATGTAAAATAAACATTTATCATAAACATGGAATAAGATAATAACCACTTTATTATTTCCTCTCGGGCATATTCCCTTCATTCTTTTCACAAACCACAGCTAGAGTCATTGCATGTGTGTTCTTCTCAAAAACCACATATGGAATCACAAGTGTCATTGCATGTGTGTTCTTTTCATGAACCATAGCTAGAGTCATTGCATGTGTGTTCTTCTCACAAACCACATAAGGATCCACTAGTGTCATTGGATGTGTGTTATTTTCATGAAACACACCCAGTGTCATTTCATGTCCGTTCTTGTCACAAACCAAATATGGATCCACCAGTGTCATTGCATGTCTGTTCTTTTTATTAACCACAAATAGAGTCATTGCATGTCTGTTGTTTCCACAAACCACATAAGGATCCACCAGTGTCATTGGATGTGTGTTCTTTTCATGAACCACTGTTGGGGGGATACCATGGCATTTAGTCCCCACCTTTAGCCTATCCATGGCATCACGCGTTACTCGGTAGGCCAGCACTGAACAAGTTTATGGCAAGTTGTCACATTAGTTACTTGAAGATGAAGTTGCCCGGGCCAAATGGAGTAATTACCATACCTGGAGATTTCCGACGTTCCATTGAGTGTGCATCAGCCGGGTCTAGCCTAGCCGAGTCACTCGTGATTGCGCCAGAGAAAAGAAAGATACAGGAAGTGGCGGCACTGGCTCAGTCCGCGCAGCAGTATATGCTGGCACTGAGTAACCTGCATGGAAGTGTTTCGTTTCAAGCAACGAAGGATACGAAGAAAGTGCCTGTTGATGATCAGTTCCCAGAGCGCACCATAACAATTGGTGCCGGGTTAAATGACAAATAGGAAAGCGAGCTCGTCAACTTCCTCCGTGAGAATCGGGATATCTTTGCTTGGTCCACACAAGACTTGCAAGGTGTTCCGAGGGAGTTGGCCGAGCACTCTTTGAATGTGAGACCCGGAGCAAGGCCGGTGAGGCAACCTCTCCGCCGCTTCGCCGAAGATAGGAGAAAAGTCATCGAGGGATGAGATAGCTCGGCTCCTCGTAGCTGGGTTTATCATGGAAGTGATTTACCTGGATTGGCTATCTAATCCGGTGCTTGTGGAAAAGAAGAAAGATGATCCGAATGTTGCAGTGGTTTGGCGTATGTGTATCGATTACACGAACCTGAATAAGGCGTGTCCAAAAGATCCATTTCCACTGCCAAGGATAGATCAGGTCATAGATTCAACTGCTGGGTGTGAACTGTTGTCATTCATAGATGCATATTCTGGTTTCCACCAGATACCCCTGAATCCGGATGATGAAATAAAAAATGCATTTATCACCCCGTACGGGGCTTATTGTTATCGAACCATGTCATTTGGTTTACGTAATGCAGGGGCAACGTACCAAAGATGTATGCAGAAATGTTTACACGACCAAATTGGTCAAAATGTGCAGGTATATGTGGATGATGTTGTTATCAAGACCAAGGAAAGCAAAACGCTCCTTGATGATATCAGGCAAACGTTCGCGAACCTGAGACGGTTCCAGATGAAGCTTAACCCGGAAAAATGTAGCTTCGGTGTCACGGCTGGAAAATTACTCGGAGTTCTTGTATCCATCCGAGGTATCGAAGTTAACCCAACTAAAATCTGAGCCATAGAGCGAATGGAGTTGCCGAAGTGTCTTAATGATGTCTAGAAGTTCACTGGTTGCCTGGCATTCGGTTTGTGTGTCGAATGGGAGAAAAGGCATTGCCTCTCTACCAACTAATGAAAAAAACGGATAAGTTCATATGGACGCCGCAGGCCAACGAAGCCTTTATCCAATTAAAGAAAATGTTAGCCACTGCACCAGTGTTAGCCTCTCCACTATCAAAAGAGCCGATGTTGCTCTATATAGCCGCAACCAACCGAGTTGTAAGTGCAATGGTAGTGGTAGAGCGCGACGAAGAGGGTAAGTCAGTGCAGAGGCCAGTCTATTACCTGAGCGAGGTGTTATCCGCATCAAAACAAAACTATCCTCACTATCAGAAAATGGCATATGGTGTATACATGTCAGCAAAGAAGCTAAAGCACTACTTTGAAGAACACCCCATCAAAGTGATATGTGAAGCCCCCATATCTGAGATAATGAGTAACAAGGATGCAAGCGGCCGAATCGCAAAATGGGCAATTGAGCTAGCCCCTTATGCTCCACAATACGACAGGAGAGATGTGATCAAGTCTCAGGCTGTGGCCGACTTTTTCGTAGATTGGGCCGAGATGCAATACGAACCACCGTTACCAGATCCGAACTACTGGAGAATGCACTTTGACGGATCAAAGACGAAAACCGGGTTAGGCGCCGGAGTGGTGCTCACCTCGCCAAAGAACGACCAGCTGAAGTATGTGCTGCAAATCCATTTCGCCGCGTCAAACAATGTCGCTGAATATGAAGCACTGGTGCATGGGCTCAAAGTGGGAAAAGAAATTGGAATACATCGGATCCAATGCTTTGGCAACTCGGATTTGGTAGTTCAACAAGTTTCGGGGCAGTGGTACGCTCTTGATCCAAACATGGCCTTATACAGATTCCATGTGCAAAAGATATCTGGGTACTTTGAGGGATGCGAGTTTCACCATGTACCCCGGGTGGAAAATGAGGCTGCCGACGTATTGTCGAAGCTCGGATCAACCCGACAAGCAATTCCACCGGGTGTAGAATTAGAACACCTCAGAAAACCATCCATCAGGCCGTCCCCAGAAACCGACTCAATCTACGTCCCGGAAGATCCAGAGTCCGGAGCTGTGCCCATGGACATTGACGTGGGAAGTGGTTCGTGAAACCCGGGGACTGCCTCGGCAAACCCGGGGACTGCTTCGCAAGACCCGGGGACTGCTTCGCAAGACCCGGGGACTGCGCAGCATGATCCGGCCGAGGTTATGTTGGTGGAGCAAATGGAAGTAGATGAGGAGTTGTTTCCAGTGCGAGCAATACCAGCTTGGGCGCTGTCCATATTTCAATTTCTAAAGGATGGAACTTTGCCCAGTGAAGAGGTGTTGTCCAGGCAAATTCAGAGGCGCGCAAAGGCGTACACAATCATCAACGCCGAACTATACAAGAGAAGTGTCACTAATGTCTTCTAGCGATGTGTTGACCCGGAAGAAGGGCTTGACATCCTCCGAGATATACATCAAGGAGAATGTGGGCATCATGCCTCGTCCAGATCCTTGGTAGCAAAAGCTTTCCGTCATGGGTTTTACTGGCCAAGTGCCTTGGAACAAGCAGAAGATCAGGTAAGAAAGTGCAATGGCTGTCAAAGATATGCTACAAAGACACATATGCCAATGTTGGAGCTCAAGACCATACCAATTACCTGGCCATTGCTTTATGGTGTTTGGATATGGTTGGCCCCTTCAAACCAGCAAGAGGGAACATGACCCACATATTGGTCATGGTTGACAAATTTACAAAATGGATTTAGGTGAAGCCAATAAGAAAATGTGATGGAGCTACCGCCGTGACATTCCTCAAAGACATCATCTTGAGATACGACTATCCTCACAGTATCATAACAGATAAAGGCACAAATTTTGCTGAAGGAGCATTTGCACGGTTCTGCCGAGATAAAAAGATCCGGCTCGACGTTGCCTCGATAGCCCACCCCACATCGAACGGACAAGTGGAGAGATCCAACAGATTAATATTATATGGGATAAAACCCCGGCTCATTGAGCCGCTGCAAAGATCAGCGGGGTGCTGGATAGAAGAACTACCAGCAGTACTGTGGAGTTTAAGAACAACTCCAAATCGATCAACAGGCTATACGCCGTTTTTTCTGGTATATGGGGCAGAAGCTGTATTACCAGCCGACATAGAGCATGATTCGCCCAGAGTCACCCAATACACAGAAGCCGAAGTGCGAGAAGCCCGGCAAAATGATGTTGATCTGCTGTAAGAAGCGGGAGAATTGGCATTGTCCAGATCCGCCATATATCAGCAAAATCTCCGATACTATCATAGCCGGAAAGTAATCCCCCGAGTCTTCCGGGAAGGTGATCTGGTACTCCGGTTGGTACAACGTACTTCTGGCATGCATAAGCTATCCCCCATGGGAAGGGCCATTCATTGTGAGCAAAGCATTGCATAATGACTCATGTTATCTCATCGATGCAAAACCACAGGAGAAGAACAAGGCAGACAGGTCCGGCGAAGAATCTAAGTGTCCATGGAATGTAGCTCTACTTTGACCATTCTACACTTAGCAAAGAAGTGTGTGTATCCGAGTCTCTCATATGTCGGTATGTATGCCGGCAATGAGCTTATCAATGAAATCTTGGCAACTCGAGCAATAACTCGGGGACTGCCTTAGTAGTATTTGTTGTTTCCTGTTTTCGTTATTTATTTTTATGTCGGCTAGCGTAAGTTGTTTCTACTTAAGCCGGATTAGTAGTGTGTGAGCACCAAAAACTCAACTCTTTAACTTGCTGCTGTCCAACAAGATTTGGCTTCATGGCAAGCAAGAGAACAAGTTTGGAATTGTGTAGCACACGAAAAATGACTAAGGAAAATAACTTAATCAAGTCGACATTTGTTATTTCGACTAAACTTATGCTTATTTTATGTTTACTATGCTGAATTATTTTGAGCTAATCCTAAAGCTTCCAAGTATTGTTAAGTCAATTTTTGAAACTCGGACTCGTAAGTCATAAAACCGAACCAAGGTAGACATGAGCCGAGCCAAGAAATTGGAGGAACAAGAAAATGAAACTCAGGGACTACGCCCAAGTTAATCCGGCACAAAAAACTTAGTAGCAAAATATAACTAATGTGCTTAATACATTCGCACCCGGCATACCGGGGATCTGATAAACTTCAAAGTATTTTTAATCAAGGGGCAGCAGGAGGAGGTAATTCGGAGCCAGCAGGTGCAGCTCCAGCCTCGGCTTCAACATCATCTTCTTCTTCCTCGACGTCCGAGGCTTCGTCCTCTTCATCATCACCCGAATCATCTTCGGCATTTTCGTCGTCAGCGGCGCCAAGGAAGCTTGGCCCCTCATTCCATTGATGGATGTGGGCATACTGAATGAGGCTATGGACGCAAGCCTTGCGCCGAGCAATCCAATCCGGGTCAGTGGACCACCTTGATCCGGTGCGCATGCGCTCGAGAAGCTTCATGTTTATCTTTTCGTACCAAGTGAGCACATAGTGGAGGACAATTTCAGCTCCGGCACGTCCAGCAGATTCCCTCCAAAGATCAAGCTGAGTCTCGCACTCCATAAGCCTAGCAATAAGAGCAGTGGCTCCCTCCGGAGTATCTTCTTTAGGCCAAAAGGCATTGAAGATCCGGACTGCCACATCCAGGATGTCCTTGCCATAGTTCTTCACAATTTCGACACGAGAAGACAAGCTGACCAGCAGGTCCTCCATGTCATAAGGAATTTCTTCAGCGCCAGGAGTAATTGGGGTATCCCTCTTCTAGCGGAACTTGGCAATAGCAGTAGTTGCAATGGCATTGCCCTCCGGAAATTTGTCTGAAAACAAGACAAGTGAAGCAAGTGAGGAAAATTGACCCGGAGAGATTCATGTCGGCTGAAGGAAAAGAACTTATGAGAAATGTGGTTGTGGATCCGGGTCAGCTCCTTGGTATAGTTATCACGCCTCTTCCAGAGTTGTGCAAGTTCAGCATTCGCCGACTCAAGCTTGGTGTCGGCCTCCTTCAGCAGTTCTTGGTCCTTAGCAATTTGAAGGTTGAGACGCTCACGCTCTTCAGTAAAGTCTTGGCCTGCTTTCTCCAGTTCGTACTTGTGCTACGCCTTGAGCTTCTACATGTCTGCCTTAAGCTTGGCAATCTCTTCATCCTTGGCTCGAAGGAGGGCAAGCTCATCATCTTTCTTCTTGAGTTTGGCCTGGTGATGCCTTGCTTGTTCGAGAAAATGTAGCATCATGTCAGGCACGGGCACACTATCTTCAAGAGATGCTGAAATAGTTTGTTGACCCGGCAAAGCCGAGGTATGAATATTTGCCGAGCCAAGAAGAAAAGAAGATAGGGCGCAGAGGGAGATTAAGCAAAATGACTTACCCTTTATCTGATCCAGATTTTTTCTCATAAGGATGTTCTCAGCTTCCACTCTGGCTGCACAATCCAAATATCATATTAGTTCGGCGGAAAAAGACGAAGAGAAATGGGAAAAATGCCAAGGAGAAAACTTACCCCTTTTCTCGTATTCGGCGAGAAGAGTGGTATGCTTTGCACGCAGCATCTTGTGAGTATCCAAGAGACGCTGAAACTCAGCGCTCCAGCAATTGGTGGTCACCTGAAAGGAGTACAAAAGGATAGCTTAGACATGTACAAAATCCGGGCCAAGTGGAACTTAACCCGGCTCTAGGTGTGTGCATATTCGAAGTGTACAAAGATACAGGGCAAGTGGAACTTAACCCGGCTCTATGTGTGTGTGCATATTCGAAGTGTATAAAATCCGGGCCAAGTGGAACTTAACCCGACTCTAGGTGTGTGCATATTCGAAGTGTACAAGATCCGGGCCAAGTGGAACTTAACCCGGCTCTAGGTGTGTGCATATTCGAAGTGTACAAGATCCGGGCCAAGTGGAACTTAACCCGACTCTAGGTGTGTGCATATTCGAAGTGTACAAGATCCGGGCCAAGTGGAACTTAACCCGGCTCTAGGTGTGTGCATATTCGAAGTGTACAAAATCCGGGCCAAGTGGAACTTAACCCGGCTCTAGGTGTGTGCATATTCGAAGTGTATAAGATCCGGGCCAAGTGGAACTTAACCCGGCTCTAGGTGTGTGCATATTCGAAGTGTACAAGATCCGGGCCAAGTGGAACTTAACCCGGCTCTAGGTGTGTGCATATTCGAAATCACTAAGGAGCTACATTTATTCTCCAAGGAGCATCCGGCCGAGTAACAAGTTACTCCCCCGGAGGCTTGGGGACTAATGGCTATATCACTAATATCTAGTACGTGTTAAGGAAAAGGCAAAGTAATCTACCTCCATCATCCGACCTACAAGGTTAATTGCCTTGGCAGCGATGTTCATTTGTGCAGTAAACTCGGCAGGACCGAATTTCTCCGGGAGATCGTCATTATGGACAAACTCCGCCTTGTTCCTGTTGTTTACGAACTCGATCAAGGTTAGAGGATAACGTTCGCCGCTGAGCATGTGGGGCGCAACCAGACCCTTAGCATGAGCTTCCCTCCTTTCAACCTAGGCAAGAGCAGGGCTGGTGTGCAAAACGAGTTACGCATCAGCTAACCAGCCTCAATTGACTTTGTCTTGGAAGTGCCAGGAGCCTTTTTTCCCTTGGGCTGCTGCTGAGAGGTTGAAGTTGCTGCAGCGGATTTGCCCTTGGGAGCTGCCTTGGTGCTAGCCTTGGTACTACTGGTGCCTTCTCGCCGAGTCTTGGAAGATTCGGACGAGGCGGAAGGACTTGGTGCTGCTGCTGGTGCTTTTGCTGTTGTTGCTGGTGCTGGAGCTGATGCTGGTGTTGGTGTTGGTTTTGGCAGAGGCGCTGTAGATACCTCGGTGGTGGTCAGAGCAACCGCTGCCTCGGCAGAGCCATTTCCCCCTGTTTCGAGATTCCCCCCGTCTTGACGAGGTGGGCTAGAACCCGGAGTAGCCGCTGAGCCCTCCTGAATGAGGCTCAACGGGCGTGAATCATCACCACAAGGGGGAGAAGGGCTATGTCGGAGCGTCGAGGCAATGCCGGATCCACTCTGAGGAACCTCCACCGCGGCCCTGCCGAATCAAATCATGAATGATGAGAAACTATAACAAAGGAAGAGCAAGAGAATAGCAAAGGGAGAAGTGACTTACTCATCTGAGGTTAAAGGCTCCTTGGGTTTGCGAGCCCTCCGAGTTATGGCCTTAGTCGTAGGCTTGGTGGCAGCTTTGTCTGCAGAGTTCTTGCGTCTCTTCGCTGGTTTGGAAGGTTCAGAAGAAGAAGCGGATGCGGCTCCCCTTTTCTTTGGCGTGACCAGGACAGGCTCACCCGTGGCAAGGGGAGGATCTTCATGGATCTGCCCACCGGGGTTGGCTGAGGCCGGAAAAGCGTAAGAAAGAGGGATAGCGTCAAATGCCTCCATCACCTCAACGTTAGAATCATCTTCATCGTTAGGCCAATCTCCAATAGAAGAGAATTTACCGGCGTGTCGCTTGGTCGTATCAGCCATCGGCAGGAACATCTCCTGATCCGGCTCCTCATCATCCGAGGCATCTCGATCAGGCGCCCACTTGAGAGAAGGCTCGGTGCCGTCCTCAAGAGTTTGCTGAAGAAACATCTAAGAGAGAAAATGCAAAGGGATCAAACATACAATAAATTCCGACATATAAGTTAACTCGGACAAGGATTGGAACACGAGATTTACCGCAGGAGGAAGCCTATCTCGACAGAAGTGCTCGATCCCCCACACCCACTCAGCGGTGAACTTCTTGTTGGTGGTGAAGAGGGCCTTGACCCGGCGGTAAATCTCGGTGTTGCTCAACTCGAAAGAGGAGGTCCGGTTGGGGTCACGGCCCCAGCTCATGTGGCAAAGTTTATGCGTGCGTTTCTGGAGGGGGAGATCCGGTTGCGGACGAAGGTGATCATTGTGTCCTCATTGCACAATCCCGGATCCTTTAGCTCCTGGAACCGTTTATTGACTTGGTTCGCCAGGACTGTGGGTTTCTTGGGGATCTTCTCGCACATATCCGGATTAGGAGGACCCGGAGCGTAGGGGTGCAGCCGAATCAGATCTTCAGTTGTGCCATTTCTGACATAAAAGAAGGTTCGGGACCAGCCCTTGCAGGAGTCAAGCCCTGTGACTTGGGGGAAAAATGGACTATTTCCGAGGTGAGATAGAAGCTGCGTGAGCTGCTTTCCTCTGGGTTAAGCTCTGTGTTCAGAATCACGTTCCGACGGAGGCCAAAAAACCGGATCCAGAGCTCCTTTGTGGGCCACAGTTCGGTGTAGCCCTCGATGGTGGAAGCGAAGGAAGAGAGAGGTGATGGCGTTCGCCGGAAGATGATGCGGCTGAAGCTCATACGTGTTGAGCCAGTCATGGAAAAAGTCGCTAACAGGGAGACCGAACCCACGTTGGAAGTGGGAGAGGAATACGACAAACTCACCCGGATTGGGTGAGGGGGCAAGTTCCTCGGCGGCGAGGCGGGAGATGACGCCGTCCGGCATACGTTGGGTGCGGTACAACCAATCAAGGTCGTCCTGGCATACCTAGGACCCAGCCCAAGCACAACAGTCGGCGTTCCCCGCGTCCTCCTCCATTTCCTGCTCCACGACGGCGAGCTCTTCCTCTGTCATCTCTAAGTCACTGTCCTCGCTGGCCCTAAAGGCGGTAGGGGCAGTGGCCTAGATTGGCGTGGACCCGTGGCAGAGAGGATGCGCAGGAGTAGCGGCGAAGCCGATGCGCGAGGAAACGGTGCAGCGGTGGCGCGACTAAGCAGTTGCGGAGGCGGTGGCGCTATCGCTAGAGAAGAAAAGGAAGAAGAGGCAGAGGGGCACGAGAATGGGGAAAAGACCCAAGGGGCGTGCCCCTCCCCTATTTAACCACGCCCAGGAGAGGTAGTGGGATCGTGTTGTGCAGACGGGCCACACCGTGTGGCCGTGTACAATCCGGATCAACCAATCAAAAACAAGCCACAGGAAGGGCCACAGGGCGCAGGAGATCCCACGACGTGACGTTATGATACAGTTAACGAGGAGGCAGGCACGATGTGACGTGTGCTATAGTAATATCTGACAATAACTGTGGTGGTTACTAGCGTAGACCCTTAAAATGAGGCAAAGTAATGATTAGCCTCCACGTGGGAAACGTACAAGAGAAGGAAGATTGACCCAGATGAGTATGAGGTGACCCGGCAAGCGAGTGAGGACTCGGAATGTGCCAAGGGAAAGTAAACCTATAAAATTCGGACTATGAGATAACTCGGAAAAGGAGAAAAAGGCTCGGTAAAATTGAACCTGCTGTGGCCTTAGCGGCTAAGGCAGTTAAGACCGCACCAGCTTCGGGGAGTAATGTTGGGGGGATACCCCCGGGTAGGGTCACGCCGGGGTATAAAGGCCAAGTTAGCCAAGGTACGGCAAGGTCAAAGCAGGTGCTGGCCGAGTCACCTCAAGGCAGGCCGAATCACGGGGTAACCTAGACCAGGGGACGTCCACCTAACTGGGTCTCAGCCAACTTATGTTGTATGTCGGTAAGATGTATCTAACTCGTATGCAGGTATAGGTGTGGCCGGATCAACTAGGTGCGATCCGGGTTATATCAAGCTTGTAAGAGAAGGAAGGTATCTCACTGGTCAAAGGGTGACCACTATACGCAGAGCGTGAGCGAAGCGGACAGAGTCCAGGACCACCGAGGCGTGGCTGACAAAGGTGATGATGCCAGTGTCGGATGACGCGAGCGCCGCAGAGGCTCACGTAGCCTCTGCAGGGATGACGCTGGGCAAAAGTGACCCGGTCGGCTTGCTATTTTGGGAAGAGGCATATTCCCTGGAATATGCCTCCACGTATGCCCTAATTAGAGACCTAGCCACCCCTATATAAGGAGGGCTAGGGCCTCTGTAGAAAGGGTTGATCTCGAGTCCCTTCTTCCTCCTCTCCCCAATACAGCTCAAGGAGCACTTGTAAACTGTGGAAGTGAATCAAATACAAACATCTGTGTGTGGAATCACCACACTATCCCTCCCTCGATTCCTCTAGTGCATTTAGTTCCCACCTTTAGCCTATCCATGGCATCTGCCGTGACACCACCACGACAACCACACCTAGAGTCATTGCATGTCTGTTCTTTTCACAAATCACACATGGATCCACCAGTGTCATTGCATGTCTGTTCTTTTCATGAACCACAGCTAGAGTCATTCCATGTCTGTTCTTTCCACAAACCACATAAGTATCCACCAGTGTCATTGGATGTGTGTTCTTTTCATGAACCACACCTAGAGTCATTGCATGTCTGTTCTTTTCACAAATCACACATGGATCCACTAGTGTCATTGCATGTCTGTTCTTTTCACAAACCACAGCTAGAGTCATTGCATGTCTATTCTTTTCACAAACCACATATGGATCCACCAGTGTCATTGAATGTGTGTTCTTTTCATGAACCACATCTAAAGTCAATGCATGTCTGTTCTTCTCACAAACCACATATGGATCCACCAGTGTCATTGCATGTGTGTTCTTATCACAATCCACATAAGGATCCAACAATATCATTGGATGTGTGTTCTTTTCATTAACCACACACAATGTCATTGCATGTGTCTTCTTCCCACAAACCACACATGGATCTACCAGTGTCATTGCACGTCTTTTCTTTTCATGAACCACAGATAGAGTCATTGCATGTCTGTTCTTTCCACAAACCACATATGGATCCACTAGTGTCATTGGATGTGTATTATTTTCATGAACTACACCTACAGTCATTGCATGTCTATTATTTTCATAAACCACACCTGGATCCACTAGTGTGATTACATCTGTATTCTTTTCACAAACCACAGCTAGAGTCATTGCATGTCTGTTCTGTTCACAAACCACATATGGATCCACCAGTGTCATTGCATGTGTGTTCTTTTCATGAACCACGACTAGAGTCATTGCATGTGTGTTCTTCTCACAAACCACATAAGGATCCACTAGTGACATTGGATGTGTGTTCTTTTCATGAACCACACCCAGTGTCATTGCATGTCTGTTCTTTTCACAACCCACATATGGATCCACCAGTGTCATTGCATGTCTGTTCGTTGCATTAACCACAGCTAGAATCATTGCATGTATGTTCTTTCCACAAATCACATAAGGATACACCAGTGTCATAAGATGTCTGTTCTTTTCATGAACCACACCTAGAGTCATTGCATGTCTGTTCTTTTTACAAACCACACATGGATCCACCAGTGTCATTGGATGTGTGTTCTTTTCATGAACCACACCTAGAGTCATTGCATGTCTGTTCTTTCCACAAACCACATATGGATCCACCGGTGTCATTGCATGTGTGTTCTTTTCATGAACCACACCTAGAGTCATTGCATGTCTATTCTTTTCATAAACTAGATATGGATCCACTAGTGGCATTGCATGTGTGTTCTTTTCATGAACCACACCTAGAGTCATTGCATGTCTGTTCTTCTCACAAACCACACATGGATCCACCAGTGTCATTGGATGTGTTTTCTTTTCATGAACCACACCTAGAGTCATTGCATGTATGTTCTTCTCACAAACCACATATGAATCCACCAGTGTCATTGGATGTGTGTTCTTTTCATGAACCACAGAAAGAGTCATTGCATGTCCATTCTTTCCACAAACCACATATGGATCCACCAGTGTCATCGGATGTGTGTTCTTTTCATGAAGCACACCTAGAGTCATTGTATGTCTGTTCTTTTCACAAACCACACATGGATCCACCAGTGTGATTGCATGTGTGTTCTTCTCACAAACCACAGCTAGAGTCATTGCATGTGTGTTCTTCTCACAAACCACATATGGAACCACCAGTGTCATTGCATGTCTGTTCTTTCCACAAACCACATAAGGATCCACCAGTGTCATTGCATGTGTGTTCTTTTCATGAACCACGACTAGAGTCATTGCATGTGTGTTCTTCTCACAAACCACATAAGGATCCACTAGTGACATTGGATGTGTGTTCTTTTCATGAACCACACCCAGTGTCATTGCATGTCTGTTCTTTTCACAACCCAGATATGGATCCACCAGTGTCATTGCATGTCTGTTCGTTGCATTAACCACAGCTAGAATCATTGCATGTATGTTCTTTCCACAAATCACATAAGGATACACCAGTGTCATAAGATGTGTGTTCTTTTCATGAACCACACCTAGAGTCATTGCATGTCTGTTCTTTTTACAAACCACACATGGATCCACCAGTGTCATTGGATGTGTGTTCTTTTCACGAACCACACCTAGTGTCATTGCATGTCTGTTCTTTTCACAACCCAAATATGGATCCACCAGTGTCATTGCATGTGTGTTCGTTTCATTAACCATATCTAGAACCATTGCATGTATGCTCTTTCCACAAATCACATAGGGATACACCAGTGTCATTAGATGTGTGTTCTTTTCATGAACCACACCTAGAGTCATTGCATGTCTATTCTTTTCACAAACCACACATGGATCCACCAGTGTCATTGGATGTGTGTTCTTTTCATGAACCACACCTAGAGTCATTGCATGTCTGTTCTTTCCACAAACCACATATGGATCCACCGGAGTCATTGCATGTGTGTTCTTTTCATGAACCACACCTAGAGTCACTGCATGTCTGTTCTTTTCATAAACCAGATATGGATCCACTAGTGGCATTGCATGTGTGTTCTTTTCATGAACCACACATAGAGTCATTGCATGTCTGTTCTTCTCACAAACCACATATGGATCCAGCAGTGTCATTGCATGTGTGTTCTTGTCATGAACCACACCGAGAGTCATTGCATGAATGTTCTTCTCACAAACCACATATGAATCCACCAGTGTCATTGGATGTGTGTTCTTTTCATGAACCACAACTAGAATCATTGCATGTCTGTTCTTTCCAGAAACCACATATGGATCCACCAGTGTCATTGGATGTGTATTCTTTTCATGAACCACACCTGTAGTCATTGCATGTCTATTCTTTTCATAAACCACACCTGGATCCACTAGTGTGATTGCATGTGTGTTCTTTTCACAAACCATAACTAGAGTCATTGCATGTCTGTTCTGTTCACCAACCACATATGGATCCACCAGTGTAATTGCATGTGTGTTCTTTTCATGAACCACGGCTAGAGGCGTTGCATGTGTGTTCTTCTCACAAACCACATAAGGATCCACTAGTGTCATTGGATGTGTGTTCTTTTCATGAACCACACCCAGTGTCATTGCATGCCTGTTCTTTTCACAACCCACATATGGATCCACCAGTGTCATTGCATGTCTGTTCGTTTCATTAACCACAGCTAGAATCATTGCATGTCTGTTCTTTCCACAAATCACATAAGGATACACCAGTGTCATAAGATGTGTGTTATTTTCATGAACCACACCTAGAGTCATTGCATGTCTATTCTTTTCACAAACCACACATGGATCCACCAGTGTCATTGGATGTGTGTTCTTTTCATGAACCACACCTAGAGTCATTGCATGTCTGTTCTTTCCACAAACCACATATGGATCCACCGGTGTCATTGCATGTGTGTTCCATTCATGAACCACACCTAGAGTCACTGCATGTCTATTCTTTTCATAAACTAGATATGGATCCACTAGTGGCATTGCATGTGTGTTCTTTTCATGAACCACACCTAGAGTCATTGCATGTCTGTTCTTCTCACAAACCACATATGGATCCAGCAGTGTCATTGCATGTGTATTCTTTTCATGAACCACACCTAGAGTCATTGCATGTCTGTCCTTCTCACAAACCACATATGAATCCACCAGTGTCATTGGATGTGTGTTCTTTTCATGAACCACAGAAAGAGTCATTGCATGTCCATTCTTTCCACAAACCACATATGGATCCACCAGTGTCATCGGATGTGTGTTCTTTTCATGAACCACGCCTAGAGTCATTGCATGTATATTCTCTTCACAAACCATACATGGATCCACCAGTGTCATTGCATGTGTGTTATTTTCATGAACCATAGCTATAGTAATTGCATGGGTGTTCTTCTCACAAACCACTTAAGGATCCACCAGTGTCATTGGATGTGTGTTTTTTTCATGAACCACACCTAGTGTCATTACATGTGTGTTCTTCCCACAAACCACACATGGATCCACCCGTTTCATTGCGTGTCTGTTCTTATCATGAACCACAACTAGAGTCATTTCATGTCTATTTTTTCCACAAACTACATATGGATCCACTAGTGGCATTGAATGTGTGTTCTTTTCATGAACCACACCTAGAGTCATGGCATGTCTGTTCTTTTCACAAATCACACATGGATCCACCAGTGTCATTGCATGTCTGTTCTTTTCACGAACCACAGCTAGAGTCATTGCATGTCTATTCTTTTCACAAACCACATATGGATCCACCAGTGTCATTGAATGTGTGTTCTTTTTATGAACCACATCTAGAGTCAATGCATGTTTGTTCTTCTCACAAACCACATATGGATCCACCAGTGTCATTGCATGTGTGTTCTTATCACAATCCACATAAGGATCCAACAATATCATTGGATGTGTGTTCTTTTCATGAACCACACGCAGTGTCATTGCATGTGTGTTCTTCCCACAAACCACACATGGATCTACCGGTGTCACTTCATGTCTTTTCTTTTCAAGAACCACAGATAGAGTCATTGCATGTCTGTTCTATCCACAAACCACATATGGATCCACCAGTGTCATTGGATGTGTATTATTTTCATGAACCACACCTACAGTCATTGCATGTCTATTATTTTCATAAACCACACCTGGATCCACTAGTGTGATTGCATGTGTGTTCTTTTCACAAACCACAGCTAGAGTCATTGCATGTCTGTACTGTTCACAAACCACATATGGATCCACCAGTGTCATTGCATGTGTGTTCTTTTCATGAACCACGACTAGAGTCATTGCATGTGTGTTCTTCTCACAAACCACATAAGGATCCACTAGTGACATTGGATGTGTGTTCTTTTCATGAACCACACCCAGTGTCATTGCATGTCTGTTCTTTTCACAACCCACATATGGATCCACCAGTGTCATTGCATGTCTGTTCGTTGCATTAACCACAGCTAGAATCATTGCATGTATGTTCTTTCCACAAATCACATAAGGATACACCAGTGTCATAAGATGTGTGTTCTTTTCATGAACCACACCTAGAGTCATTGCATGTCTGTTCTTTTTACAAACCACACATGGATCCACCAGTGTCATTGGATGTGTGTTCTTTTCATGAACCACACCTAGAGTCATTGCATGTCTGTTCTTTCCACAAACCACATATGGATCCACCGGTGTCATTGCATGTGTGTTCTTTTCATGAACCACACCTAGAGTCATTGCATGTCTATTCTTTTCATAAACTAGATATGGATCCACTAGTGGCATTGCATGTGTGTTCTTTTCATGAACCACACCTAGAGTCATTGCATGTCTGTTCTTCTCACAAACCACACATGGATCCACCAGTGTCATTGGATGTGTTTTCTTTTCATGAACCACACCTAGAGTCATTGCATGTATGTTCTTCTCACAAACCACATATGAATCCACCAGTGTCATTGGATGTGTGTTCTTTTCATGAACCACAGAAAGAGTCATTGCATGTCCATTCTTTCCACAAACCACATATGGATCCACCAGTGTCATCGGATGTGTGTTCTTTTCATGAAGCACACCTAGAGTCATTGTATGTCTGTTCTTTTCACAAACCACACATGGATCCACCAGTGTGATTGCATGTGTGTTCTTCTCACAAACCACAGCTAGAGTCATTGCATGTGTGTTCTTCTCACAAACCACATATGGAACCACCAGTGTCATTGCATGTCTGTTCTTTCCACAAACCACATAAGGATCCACCAGTGTAATTGGATGTGTGTTCTTTTCATGAACCACACCTAGAGTCATTTCATGTCTGTCCTTTTCACAAACCACACATGGATCCACTAGTGTCATTGCATGTCTGTTCTTTTCACAAATCACAGGTAGAGTCATTGCATGTCTGTTCTATTCACAAACCACATATGTATCCACCAGTGTCATTGCATGTGTGTTATTTTCATGAACCATAGCTATAGTAATTGCATGGGTGTTCTTCTCACAAACCACATTAGGATCCACCAGGGTCATTGGATGTGTGTTCTTTTCATGAACCACACCTAGTGTCATTACATGTGTGTTCTTCCCACAAACCACACATGGATCGACCAGTTTCATTGCGTGTCTCTTCTTTTCATGAACAACAACTAGAGTCATTTGATGTCTATTGTTTCCACAAACCACATATGGATCCACTAGTGTCATTAGATGTGTGTTCTTTTCATGAACCACAGCTAGAGTCATTGCATGTTTGTTCTTTTCACAAACCACACATGGATCCACCAGTGTCATTGCATGTGTGTTCTTTTCACAAACCACGACTAGAGTCATTGCATGTCTATTATTTTCACAAACCACATATGGATCGACCAGTGTCATTGCATGTCTGTTCTTTTCATGAACCACAGCTAGAGTCATTGCATGTGTGTTCTTCTCACAAACCACATAAGGATCCACCAGTGTCATTGGATGTGTGTTCTTTTCACAAACCACACCCAGTGTCATTGCATGTGTGTTCTTCTCAGAAACCACATAAGGATCCACTAGTGTCATTGGATGTGTGTTCTTTTCATGAACCACAGCTAGAGTCATTGCATGTTTGTTCTTTTCACAAACCACACATGGATCCAGCAGTGTGATTGCATGTGTGTTCTTTTCACAAACCACGGCTAGAGTAATTGCATGTCTATTATTTTCACAAACCACATATGGATCCACCAGTGTCATCGCATGTCTGTTCTTTTCATGAACCACAGCTAGAGTCATTGCATGTGTGTTCTTCTCACAAACCACATAAGGATCCACCTGTGTCATTGGATGTGTGTTCTTTTCACAAACCACACCCAGTGTCATTGCATGTGTGTTCTTCTCACAAACCACATATGGATCCACCAGTGTCATTACATGTCTGTTCTTTTCATTAACCACAACTAGGGTCATTGCATGTCTGTTCTTTCCACAAACCACATAAGGATACACCAGTGTAATTGGATGTATTTTCTTTTAATGAACCACACCCAGTGTCATTTCATGTGTGTTCTTCTCACAAACCACATAAGGATCCACCAGTGTGATTGGATGTGTGTTCTTTTCAGGAACCACACCTAGAGTCATTGCATGCCTGTTCTTCCAACAAATCACATATGGCTCCACTAGTGCAATTGCGTGTCTGTTCTTTTCACGAACCACACCTAGAGTCATTGCATGTCTGTTCTTTTCACAAACCACACATGGATCTACCAGTGTCATTGGATGTGTGTTCTTTTCACAAACCATAGCTAGAGTCATTGCATGTCTGTTCTTTTCACAAATCACATATGCATCCACTAGTGTCATTGCATGTCTGCTATTTTCATTAACCATAGCTCGAGTCATTGCATGTCTATTCTTTTCACAAACCACATATGGATCCACCAGTGTCATTGCATGTGTGTTCTTTTCATGAACCACACCTAGAGTCAATGCATGTCTGTTCTTCTCACAAACCACATATGGATCCACCAGTGTCATTGGATGTGTGTTCTTTTCATGAACCACACCTAGTGTTATTGCATGTGTGTTCTTCCTAGAAACCACATATGTATCCACCAGTGTCATTGCATGTCTGTTCTTTTCATGAACCACAGCTAGAGTCATTGCATGTCTATTCTTTCCACAAACCACAAATGGACCCACTAGTGTCATTGCATGTGTGTTCTTTTCATGAACAACACCTAGATTCGATGCATGTGTGTTCTTTTCACAAACCACACATGGATCCACCAGTGTGATTGCATGTGTGTTCTTTTCGCAAACCAAAGCTAGAGTCGTTGCATGTGTGTCCTTCTCACAAACCACATATGGAACCACCAGTGTCATTGCATGTGTGTTCTTTTCATGAACCACAGCTAGAGTAATTGCATGTGTGTTCTTCTCACAAACCATATAAGGATCCACTAGTGTCATTGGATGTGTGTTCTTTTCATGAACCACGCCCAATGTCATTGCATGTATGTTCTTTGCACAAACCACATATGGATCCACTAGTGTCATTGCATGTCTGTTCTTTTCATTACCCACAGCTAGAGTCATTGCATGTCTGTTCTTTCCACAAACCACATAAGGATCCACCAGTGTAATTGGATCTGTGTTATTTTCATGAACCACACCTAGAGTCATTGCATGTTTGTTCTTCTCACAAACCACACATGGATCCACCAGTGTCATTGGATGTGTTTTCTTTTCATGAACCACACCTAGAGTCATTGCATGTATGTTCTTCTCACAAACCACATATGAATCCACCAGTGTCATTGGATGTGTGTTCTTTTCATGAACCACAGAAAGAGTCATTGCATGTCCATTCTTTCCACAAACCACATATGGATCCACCAGTGTCATCGGATGTGTGTTCTTTTCATGAAGCACACCTAGAGTCATTGCATGTCTGTTCTTTTCACAAACCACACATGGATCCACCAGTGTGATTGCATGTGTGTTCTTTTCGCAAACCAAAGCTAGAGTCGTTGCATGTGTGTCCTTCTCACAAACCACATATGGAACCACCAGTGTCATTGCATGTGTGTTCTTTTCATGAACCACAGCTAGAGTAATTGCATGTGTGTTCTTCTCACAAACCATATAAGGATCCACTAGTGTCATTGGATGTGTGTTCTTTTCATGAACCACGCCCAATGTCATTGCATGTATGTTCTTTGCACAAACCACATATGGATCCACTAGTGTCATTGCATGTCTGTTCTTTTCATTACCCACAGCTAGAGTCATTGCATGTCTGTTCTTTCCACAAACCACATAAGGATCCACCAGTGTAATTGGATCTGTGTTATTTTCATGAACCACACCTAGAGTCATTGCATGTTTGTTCTTCTCACAAACCACACATGGATCCACCAGTGTCATTGGATGTGTTTTCTTTTCATGAACCACACCTAGAGTCATTGCATGTATGTTCTTCTCACAAACCACATATGAATCCACCAGTGTCATTGGATGTGTGTTCTTTTCATGAACCACAGAAAGAGTCATTGCATGTCCATTCTTTCCACAAACCACATATGGATCCACCAGTGTCATCGGATGTGTGTTCTTTTCATGAAGCACACCTAGAGTCATTGCATGTCTGTTCTTTTCACAAACCACACATGGATCCACCAGTGTGATTGCATGTGTGTTCTTCTCACAAACCACAACTAGAGTCATCGCATGTGTGTTCTTCTCACAAACCACATATGGAACCACCAGTGTAATTGCATGTCTGTTCTTTCCACAAACCACATAAGGATCCACCAGTGTAATTGGATGTGTGTTCTTTTCATGAACCACACCTAGAGTCATTTCATGTCTGTCCTTTTCACAAACCACACATGGATCCACTAGTGTCATTGCATGTCTGTTCTTTTCACAAATCACAGGTAGAGTCATTGCATGTCTGTTCTATTCACAAACCACATATGTATCCACCAGTGTCATTGCATGTGTGTTATTTTCATGAACCATAGCTATAGTAATTGCATGGGTGTTCTTCTCACAAACCACATTAGGATCCACCAGTGTCATTGGATGTGTGTTCTTTTCATTAACCACACCTAGTGTCATTACATGTGTGTTCTTCCCACAAACCACACATGGATCCACCAGTTTCATTGCGTGTCTGTTCTTTTCATGAACCACAACCAGTGTCATTGGATGTGTGTTCTTTTCATGAACCACAGCTAGAGTCATTGCATGTTTGTTCTTTTCACAAACCACACATGGATCCACCAGTGTCATTGCATGTGTGTTCTTTTCACAAACCACGGCTAGAGTCATTGCATGTCTATTATTTTCACAAACCACATATGGATCGACCAGTGTCATTGCATGTCTGTTCTTTTCATGAACCACAGCTAGAGTCATTGCATGTGTGTTCTTCTCACAAACCACATAAGGATCCACCAGTGTCATTGGATGTGTGTTCTTTTCACAAACCACACCCAATGTCATTGCATGTGTGTTCTTCTCACAAACCACATAAGGATCCACTAGTGTCATTGGATGTGTGTTCTTTTCATGAACCACAACTAGAGTCATTGCATGTTTGTTCTTTTCACAAACCACACATGGATCCAGCAGTGTGATTGCATGTGTGTTCTTTTCACAAACCACGGCTAGAGTAATTGCATGTCTATTATTTTCACAAACCACATATGGATCCACCAGTGTCATCGCATGTCTGTTCTTTTCATGAACCACAGCTAGAGTCATTGCATGTGTGTTCTTCTCACAAACCACATAAGGATCCACCTGTGTCATTGGATGTGTGTTCTTTTCACAAACCACACCCAGTGTCATTGCATGTGTGTTCTTCTCACAAACCACATATGGATCCACCAGTGTCATTACATGTCTGTTCTTTTCATTAACCACAACTAGGGTTATTGCATGTCTGTTCTTTCCACAAACCACATAAGGATACACCAGTGTAATTGGATGTATTTTCTTTTAATGAACCACACCCAGTGTCATTGCATGTGTGTTCTTCTCACAAACCACATAAGGATCCACCAGTGTCATTGGATGTGTGTTCTTTTCAGGAACCACACCTAGAGTCATTGCATGCCTGTTCTTCCAACAAATCACATATGGCTCCACTAGTGCAATTGCGTGTCTGTTCTTTTCACGAACCACACCTAGAGTCATTGCATGTCCGTTCTTTTCACAAACCACACATGGATCTACCAGTGTCATTGGATGTGTGTTCTTTTCACAAACCATAGCTAGAGTCATTGCATGTCTATTCTTTTCACAAAACACATATGGATCCACTAGTGTCATTGCATGTCTGCTCTTTTCATTAACCATAGCTCGAGTCATTGCATGTCTGTTCTTTTCACAAACCACATATGGATCCACCAGTGTCATTGCATGTGTGTTCTTTTCATGAACCACACCTAGAGTCAATGCATGTCTGTTCTTCTCACAAACCACATATGGATCCACCAGTGTCATTGGATGTGTGTTCTTTTCATGAACCACACCTATGTTATTGCATGTGTGTTCTTCCTAGAAACCACAGATGTATCCACCGGTGTCATTGCATGTCTGTTCTTTTCATGAACCACAGCTAGAGTCATTGCATGTCTGTTCTTTCCACAAACCACATATGGACCCACTAGTGTCATTGCATGTGTGTTCTTTTCATGAACCACACCTAGATTCGATGCATGTGTGTTCTTTTCACAAACCACACATGGATCGACCAGTGTGATTGCATGTGTGTTCTTTTCGGAAACCAAAGCTAGAGTCGTTGCATGTGTGTCCTTCTCACAAACCACATATGGAACCACCAGTGTGAAATCCATGTGTGTTCTTTTCATGAACCACAGCTAGAGTCATTGCATGTGTGTTCTTCTCACAAACCATATAAGGATCCACTAGTGTCATTGGATGTGTGTTCTTTTCATGAACCACGCCCAGTGTCATTGCATGTATGTTCTTTGCACAGACCACATATGGATCCACTAGTGTCATTGCATGTCTGTTCTTTTCATTACCCACAGCTAGAGTCATTGCATGTCTGTTCTTTCCACAAACCACATAAGGATCCACCAGTGTAATTGGATCCGTGTTCTTTTCATGAACCACACCTAGAGTCATTTCATGTCTGTTCTTTTCACAAAACACACATGGATCCACCAGTGTCATTACATGTCTGTTCTTTTCACAAATCACAACTAGAGTCATTGCATGTCTGTTCTTTTCACAAACCACATATGGATCCACTAGTGTCATTGCATGTGTGTTATTTTCATGAACCACGGCTAGAGTCATTGCATGTGTGTTCTTCTCACAAACCACATAAGGATCCACCAGTGTCATTGGATGTGTGTTATTTTCATGAACCACACCTAGTGTCATTGCATTATTGGGAATATGCCCTAGAGGCAATCATGTATGATGTTATTCCCAATGTATTCATAAGCATATGGTCCATGTATGAACTACTGATATGTATCATCGAATATGTGATTTGATTGTGTTACTGTATATTCATGTTGTTCATACTAATTGTCCTTGGTCATTGAGGTTGTGCTAGACACACAACTTAGACCAATGTGAAAGTCGGCAGATGACTAGGTTCCACTTGTCATGAGCATGGAGATGCTATTCTGACTTACACGGATTCGGCTAAAGAGTTTAGCGAGTCGGACTGGCGCATATTGAGATGCAACGAACAAGTCGTCATTTGCATGTCCCAATCAATGTAATCCTTAGACCTGAGGTTATTGCACAATCCGAGTTGAGGATGACCGACTTAGGTTCTATCAAATGATGTTCCGTCACTGGGTAGTTATAAAGGCAGAGTTCGGGTCGACTGAGAATCAAGATGCGTGATGTGAATAACCGAGATGGGATTTTTCCCCTCCATCTGGAGAGATATTCTCTGGGCCCTCTCGGAAGATATGATTCGGAAAGCATGGCCATGCGTGACTCGGTTAAGTGTTAACCGAGGCAACCGACTAAGAGTTAGTCGGATGAATCACTTATCTCGGATCGAGAAAGAGAGTAGGACTATTCAAGGGATGACGGTCATTCGCCTATAGTCCGACAAGGTATATCGTGAGGCAAAAGGGACTTAGACGAAAGTCGCATTGGAAAGGTATGTCGTCATGACTTATTGGTACTTGGGAGTTGGCACGTTCTGCTAGGAGCCGCTACCAACTGATCGATCATGAGTGAGACTCGGAATCGTGTCCGGGTTACCATGAGCCTGTCGGGTCACACACTTAAGAGCGGGAGAAGTTTGGGTTAGACCCAAAACAGGAAACCTATTTGGGTTGGATCCAAATAGAGACATGGACTTAGTCAGCAAGTGAGACTTGAAGTGGCTAGTATAGGCCTTTTAGTGAATGGGCCACAAGTGAGTGGAGCCCACTTTCACTCCCTATATAAGCTGGGGCACAGGTGCTTAGAGCACACGGTTAGGTCACTCCATGTGTTGGAAACCCTAGATCCAGTCCAGTCCTATCGCTGCCATACCGGACCTAGCAGTCAATCGTCGGCGCTCCTCCTCGTACGTGTGGATACTGGCGGAGGTGCTGTACGTTCAGCACTTCGACGATCGTGGATCGGAACGGATCGTGAGGACTGCACTGCAGCAAGCGACGTGCTTCATCGATTCCGCAACCGCGCGTCTAGTGGTAATTCTCGTGGCCTACTACCTCAGCTAGATCTTGGGTTCACCGCGTAGGAAAAAGTTTTGTTTTCTCTGCATGGCCCAACAGTGGTATCAGAGCCTTAGATTCTGGTTTTAGGCTCGAGATCGTGCATATATAATATGCGGTTGGCGTTAGATTGGATCTAGTTGTAGTTTTGGTGTTCGATCTATGAGATAGATCGGTTTTGTACAAAGTTGATTGGATCAACTATACTCAGGGGAATGGATGATCTGGTTTCCGTGATCTAACTGCTAAGGTCGTGGAACGACATACCCCTACCGGTCGGCTTCCGCCATCAGGGTAGACTGTGATACGTAAACCCGGATGCGGTGATCGAAGATCAAAGAGTTTGGTCAAATCGGAGTCCGGATCGGATTTGGGTGAAATTGTTTTATCCGATGACGAAATCCATGTCCGGATGCAGATGAGATCTGCGTTTTCGCCCGCTATCTAGCTAGCGGGACCGCCGGCTTCGCCCTGTCGTAGCGCATTAGATGTCGTTGTGAGTTTCACAATGCCGGTAGATATCGTATTTACGCATAACTTGTTTTTGCAGGATGATGTTGTGAATGGTATGGCTTATGTGCATGTGATGTGTGTAATCCATACGTGATCTGCGTATCACGGTTTTTTGTCCGCCGGCTGGAGCCTAGGTGCTATCATCTTATTGTATAACAACCTGCGTGTTGGATTCTCTGTGTAATTTGCATTACTAGCTAGTGTAGCTGTTTGGAGTATCCGGATGGCATGCAAGTCCGTGTACAAGTCGGCTACATGGTGTAAGACGGCACGTGACAAGAGTTGACACGAGTCGGATTAAAGGCTTTATGGAGATGTAGATCGCCATGAAGAGAGCCATACCATTTCACATTATAATTGTTTTATTTTGTGTTATTGTTATGTCTCTGTTTTACCTCTATTAGATAGTTGGCAGAAAGTAATCCCTCAAAGAAGGTCTAGTCGGTTTCCCCGCCAGTGCTGCACCATCACAAGTCAGACATTTTTGGTAGTGGGCTCATAAAATTGAGGTGCTATCAATTCTTTTCGACTAGGTGGGTTCGAGTCGGACTCTTACAGCAGAAGCACTTGGTAATCTAGACGGGTCTATCACAACAGTTGTGAGACTCGGGGAAAAGTCAGATCGGAGCCGGGGCATGTAATGCCACCCATCCAACAGGAGTCGTATGAGATACGATTGACAAGGAGTTGTCTACCTAGATCACTTGACGGCTAGCGGTGATGCTAAAGCTCACTAGTCGACTTGCTTATTTAGGGTCCTGAATCACTAAGCAACCATCGGAGGGGTGTTGGTTCTAGTGGGAGCATAAGTATTAAAGTGTTTAATATGCTTGCTCTTTTATGGATACATGTCTTAAGTGTTTTGCATATTTTCTGTTGTAGATCAATGGCACCTAGCAGTCTTCCTCAGATTTCCAGTTTTGCTTTGAGAGCCATCTTAGAGAGATAAGCTCAATGGAACTAACTTCACCAACTGGTATTGTAATCTGAGAATTGTTCTCAAGCAAGAAAAGAGGGACCATGTCCTAGACAACCCACTTCCAGATGAGCCGAATGAGCATGCGATTGTCGCAGCCACCAATGACTATCGTCGGATTTGTGATGAATCCACGGAGATTAGCTGTCTTATGCTTGCTCACATGGAACCGGACTTGCAGCAGCAGTTCGAGAATGTTGAGGCCTACGATATGATCGAAAGCCTCAAAAGTATGTTCCAGGCTCAGGCAAAGACTGAGAGGTATCAAGTCTCTCAGGCTTTGTTGAGTTGCAAGCTGAAGGATGGCGATCCACTGAGTCCGCATGTGATCAAAATGGTTGGTTACGTGCAGTCTCTGGAAAGGCTGGGCTACCCCATTAGCGAAGAGTTCGCTATGGACATAATTCTGAACTCTCTTCCTAGTGCGTATGGTAAGTTCATATCGAACTACCACATGCATGGTATGGATAAGAAGCTCACTGAATTACATGGGATGCTCAAGCAAGCTGAGGCGGATCTCAAGAAAGGTGCCAGTCAAGTGTTGATGGTATAGAATAAGGCTAAGTTCAAGAAGAGTTCTTGGACTAAGAGGAATAAGGCTAAGTCGGGAGGTAAGGCTGAGGACCCAGTCCAAAGCGCTTCCTCAGGGACTAAGCCATCTCCTGCAGCCAGATCCACTTGCTTCTACTGCAAGTCGGATGGCCACTGGAAGAGGAATTATACCAAGTATCTGGCTGACAAAGCCAAGAGCGGAGGTGTGACTTCCGGCTCAGGTACGCTTGTTTGCAATGTTATAGACATTTATCTTGCTGATGCACCTAGTAGTTCTTGGGTATATGATACCGGATCAGTCATTCACATATGCAACTCGTTGCAGGGACTGGTAAGAACTAGGAGCGTGGCAAGAGGCGAGGTTGACATTCGGGTCGGGAACAAAGCAAGAGTTGCTGCGTTGGAAGTCGGCACGATGCAACTTCATTTACCTTCCGGATTCTTAATGGAGCTGAATAATTGTTATTATGTTCTAGTGCTTAGTCGAGACATTATTTCTGCCTCATGTTTGATGAGACAAGGGTATGAGTCGAATATTAAGAATAATGGTTGTTCTTTATATTTGAATGATATGTTTCACGGCTTTGCACCCGTCCAAGACGGGTTATTTATTTTCAATCTTGAGGGTGAATCTGTCTTTAACATAAATGTGAAAAGGTTAAAGCCAAATGATCTGAATCAGACTTACTTTTGGCATTGTCGGCTTGGTCATATAAGTTCGAAACGCATGAAGAAGCTCCATGATGATGGACTCCTAACTTTGTTCGACTTGGAGTCGTTCGAGACATGTGAATACTGCCTAGTCGGCAAGATGACCAAGACACCTTTTGCAAAGAGTTGTGAAAGGGCGTCCGACTTATTGGGACTAGTACATAGTGATGTATGTGGCCCAATGAGCACGACAGCTAGAGGTGGTTATGAGTACTTCATTACATTTACTGATGATTTGAGTAGGTATGGATATATCTACTTGAGGAAACATAAGTCGGAAGCTTTTGAAAAGTTCAAGGAATTCCAGAATGAGGTACAAAATCAACTTGGCAAGAAAATAAAGTTTCTTCAGTCGGACCGAGGAGGCGAGTACATGAGCCATGAGTTTGATGACCATCTGAAGAGTTGTGGAATAGTTCCCCAGCTCACTCCTCCAGGAACGCCGTAGAGAAACGGTGTGTCAGAAAGGAGAAGTCGGACCTTGTTGGACATGGTACGATTAATGATGAGTCGGACAGATCTGCCTTTATCATTTTGGGGTTATTGTCTAGAAACTGCAGCGTTCACACTAAACAGAGTACCATCAAAGTCGGTAGAGAAGACACCGCATGAGATGTGGACTGGCAAGAAACTGAGTTTGTCTTTTCTTAAGATTTGGGGTTGTGAAGCCTTTGTCAAGCGACTTCAGTCAGACAAGCTTACAGCTAAGTCAGATAAGTGTATTTTCGTAGGATATCCGAGGGAAACCTTGGGTTACTACTTCTACAACTGAGAAGATGGCAAAGTGTTTGTCGCTTGGAACGGTGTCTTCCTTGAGAAAGAGTTTCTCAGTCGGGGAGTTAGTGGGAGCACGGTGCAACTCGAGGAAATTCGAGAGGTACCGGCCAGTAGCGAGTTAGCCAAAGCCTTGGAGGTTGAGCCGGTCGTGGTACCTGAGCCGGAAACAGCACCGACACTATGAAGATCGGCCAGATTGCGAAATGTTCATGATGTGTTACTGTTAGACAGTGATGAGCCGGTAACTTATTCGGAAGCGATGGTGGGTTCTGATTCCGAGTCATGGCTTGGAGCCATGAGATCCGAGTTAAAGTCCATGGATGAAAATCAAGTTTGGAACTTGGTTGATCTGCCAGACGGTGCAAGACCCGTCGAGTGCAAATGGGTCTTTAAGAAGAAAACTGATATGGATGGAAATGTTTCTGTCTACAAAGCACGGCTTGTCGCGAAGGTGTTCTAACAAGTTCAAGGAGTTGACTACGATGAGACTTTCTCACCCGTAGCGATGCTTAAATCAGTTCGGATCATGTTAGTTATAGCGGCCTATTTCGACTATGAGATATGGCAGATGGATGTCAAGACGGCTTTCCTTAATGGAAATTTAACCGAGGACGTGTATATGATACAGCCCGAGGGTTTTGTCGATCCAGCTAATGCTGACAAGGTATGCAAACTTCGGAAATCCATTTATGGGTTGAAGCAAGCATCTCGGAGTTGGAACATTCGCTTTGATGAGGTAGTCAAATTGGTTGGCTTCATGAAGAGTGATCATGATTCTTGTTTATACAAGAAGTTTAGTGGGAGCAAAGTAAACTTTCTGATCTTATATGTGGATGACATATTACTGATTGGAAATGATGTCCAGATGTTGCAAGAGACCAAGGAATCATTGGAAAAGAGTTTTTCGATGAAAGACTTGGGTGAGGCAACTTACATACTAGGAATCCGGATCTATAGAGATAGATCAAAGCGGCTCATTGGATTGAGTCAAAGTACATATTTGGACAAAGTGTTGAAGAACTTCAACATGGAATCGTCTAAGAAGGGGTTCTTACCGATGTCCCATGGCGTGAAACTTAGCAAGACTCAGTGTCCTTCGACAACTGATGAGCAAAGTCGGATGAGTGCGATTCTGTATGCTTCTGCAGTCGGATCCATCATGTACGCTATGATTTGTACTAGGCCAGATGTTTCCTATGCTCTAAGTGTTGTGAGCAGGTACCAGGCTGACCCTAGAGAAATCCACTGGGCAGCAGCTAAAAATATCCTCAAGTACTTGAGAAGGACTAAGGATATGTTCCTGGTTTATGGAGGTGAGGATGAACTCAGTGTAAGGGGTTACACGGATGCGAGTTATCTCACTGACTTGGATGATTCTCGTTCGTAATCCGGATATGTGTTTGTAATAAGTGGAGGGGCTATGAGCTGGAAGAGTTCCAAGCAAGAGACGGTGTCTGTGTCTACGATAGAGGCTGAGTATATTGCTGCCTCAGAGGCGGCAAAGGAAGCCGTTTGGATGAGGAATTTCCTCATGGATCTTGGTGTGGTTCAGGGCTCGTCCAATCCATTAGACATGTATTGTGACAACAATGGTGCTATCGCACAATCCAAGGAACCTAGACAACACCAGAAGAACAAACATATACTCATGCGGTACCACCTTATTCGCTAGTTCGTGGATCAAGGTGAAATCAAGTTATGCAAGGTACACACGGATGCAAACATTGCGGATCCACCAGTGTCATTACATGTCTGTTCTTTTCACAAATCACAACTAGAGTCATTGCATGTCTGTTCTTTTCACAAACCACATATGGATCCACCAGTGTCATTGCATGTGTGTTATTTTCATGAACCACGGCTAGAGCCATTGCATGTGTGTTCTTCTCACAAACCACATAAGGATCCACCAGTGTCATTGGATGTGTGTTCTTTTCATGAACCACACCTAGTGTCATTGCATTGTTGGGAATATGCCCTAGAGGTAATCATGTATGATGTTATTCCCAATGTATTCATAAGCATATGGTCCATGTATGAACTACTGATATGTATCATCAAATATGTGATTTGATTGTGGAACTACATATTCATGTTGTTCATACTAATTGTGCTTGGTCATTGAGGTTGTGCTGGACACACAACTTAGACCAATGTGAAAGTCGGCAGATGACTAGGTTCCACTTGTCATGAGCATGGAGATGCTATTCCGACTTACACGGATTCAGCTAAAGAGTTTAGCGAGTCGGACTGACCCATATTGAGATGCAACGAACAAGTCATCATTTACATGTCTCAATCAATGTAATCCTTAGACCTGAGGTTATTGCACAATCCGAGTTGAGGATCACCAACTTAGGTTCTGTCAAACGTTGTTTCGCCACTAGGCAGTTATAAAGGCAGAGTTCGGGTCGACTGAGAATCAAGCTGCGTGATGTGAATAACCGAGATGGGATTTTGCCCCTCCATCTCGAGAGACATTCTCTGGGCCCTCTCGGAAGATATGATTCGGAAAGCATGGCCATGCGTGACTCGGTTAAGTGTTAACCGAGGAAACCGACTAAGAGTTAGTCGGATGAATCACTTATCTCGGATCGAGAAAGAGAGTCGGACTATTCAAGGGATGACGGTCATTCGCCTATAGTCCGATAAGGTATATCGTGAGGCAAAAGGGACTTAGACAAAAGTTGCATTGGAAAGGTATGTCGTCATGACTTATTGGCTCTAGGGCATGTTTATTCTTTTCACAATCCACATATGGATCCACCAGTGTCATTGCATGTGTGTTCTTTTCATGAACCACACCTAGAGTCATTGCATGCCTGTTCTTCTCACAAACCACATATGGATCCACCAGTGTCATTGGATGTGTGCTCTTTTCATGAGCCACATCCAGAGACATTGCATGTCTGTTCTTTTCACAAACCACACATGGATCCACCCGTGTCATTGCATGTCTGTTCTTTTCATGAACCACAGCTAGAGTCATTGCATGTTTGTTCTTTCCACAAACCATATAAGGATCCATCAGTGTCATTGGATGTGTGTTCTTTTCATGAACCAAACCTAGTGTCATTGCATGTCTATTCTTTTGAAAAACCACACAAGGATCCACCAGTGTCATTGCATGTCTCTTGTTTTCAGAAACCACACCTAGTGTCATTACATGTCAGTTCTTCCCACAAACCACACATGGATCCACCAGTGTCATTGCATTTCTATTCTTTTCATCAACCACAACTAGAGACATTGCATGTCTGTTCTTTCCACAAACCACATATGGATCCACCACTGTCATTGGATGTGTGTTCTTTTCATGAACCACACCTAGAGTCATTGCATGTCGTATCCTTTCACAAACCACACATGGATCCACCAGTGTGATTGCATGTGTTTTCTTTTCACAAACCACGGCTAGAGTCATTGGATGTCTGTTCTTTTCACAAACCACAGATGGATCCACCAGTGTCATTGCATGTGTGTTCGTTTCAAGAACCAAAACTAGAGTCATTACATGTGTGTTCTTCTCACAAACCACATAAGGATCCACCAGTGTCATTGGATGTGTGTTCTTTTCACAAACCACACCCAGTGTCATTCCATGTGTGTTCTTCTCACAAACCACACATTTCTCCACCAGTGTCATTGCATGTATGTTCTTTCATTAACCACATCTAGGGTCATTGCTTGTCTGTTGTTTCCACGAACCACTTAGGGATACACCAGTGTCATTGGATGTGTTTTCTTTTAATGAACCACACCCAGTGTCATTGCATGTGTGTTCTTCTCACAAACCACATAAGGATCCATTAGTGTCATTGGATGTGTGTTCTTTTCATGAACCACACCTAGAGTCATTGCATGTCTGTTCTTTCCACAAAACACATATGGATCCACCAGTGCGATTGCATGTCTGTTCTTTTCATGAACCACACCTAGAGTCAATGCATGTCAGTTCTTTTCACAAACCACGCATGGATCCACCAGTGACATTGCATGTTTGTTCTTTTCACAAACCACGACTAGAGTCATTGCATGTATGTTATTTTCACAAACCACATATGGATCCACCAGTGTCATTGCATGTGTGTTCTTTTCATTAACCAAACCTAGAGTCATTGCATGTTTGTTCTTCTCACAAACCACATATGGATCCACCAGTGTCATTGGATGTGTGTTCTTTTCATGAACCACACCTAGTGGCATTGCATTGTTGGGAATATGCCCTAGAGGTAATCATGTATGATGTTATTCCCAATGTATTCATAAGCATATGGTCCATGTATGAACTACTGATATGTATCATCGAATATGTGATTTGATTGTGGAACTGCATATTCATGTTGTTCATACTAATTGTCCTTGGTCATTGAGGTTGTGCTGGACACACAACTTAGACCAATGTGAAAGTCGGCAGATGACTAGGTTCCACTTGTCATGAGCATGGAGATGCTATTCCGACTTACACGGATTCAGCTAAAGAGTTTAGCGAGTCGGACTGACCCATATTGAGATGCAACGAACAAGTCATCATTTGCATTTGTCAATCAATGTAATCCTTAGACCTGAGGTTATTGCACAATCCGAGTTGAGGATCACCAACTTAGGTTCTGTCAAATGTCGTTTCGTCACTAGGCAGTTATAAAGGCAGAGTTCGGGTCGACTGAGAATCAAGCTGCGTGATGTGAATAATCGAGATGGGATTTTGCCCCTCCATCTGGAGAGATATTCTCTGGGCCCTCTCGGAAGATATGATTCGGAAAGCTTGTCCACGTGTGACTCGGTTAAGTGTTAACCGAGGCAACCGACTAAGAGTTAGTCGGATGAATCACTTATCTCGGATCGAGAAAGAGAGTCGGACTATTCAAGGGATGACGGTCATTCGCCTATAGTCCGATAAGGTATATCGTGAGGCAAAAGGGACTTAGACGAAAGTCGCATTGGAAAGGTATGTCATCATGACTTATTGGCTCTAGGGCATGTCTATTCTTTTCACAATCCACATATGGATCCACCAGTGTCATTGCATGTGTGTTCTTTTCATGAACCACACCTAGAGTCATTGCATGCCTGTTCTTCTCACAAACCACATATGGATCCACCAGTGTCATTGCTTGTGTATTCTTTTCATGAGCCACATCCAGAGACATTGCATGTCTGTTCTTTTCACAAACCACACATGGATCCACCCGTGTCATTGCAGGTCTGTTCTTTTCATGAACCACAGCTAGAGTCATTGCATGTCTGTTCTTTCCACAAACCATATAAGAATCCATCAGTGTCATTGGATGTGTGTTCCTTTCATGAACCAAACCTAGTGTCACTGCATGTCTATTCTTTTGACAACCACACATGGATATACCAGTGTCGTTGCATGTCTCTTGTTTTCAGAAACCATACCTAGTGTCATTGCATGTCTGTTCTTCCCACAAACCACACATGGATCCACCAGTGTCATTGCATTTCTGTTCTTTTCATCAACCACAGCTAGAGACATTGCATGTCTGTTCTTTCCACAAACCACATATGGATCCACTAGTCTCATTGGATGTGTGTTCTTTTCATGAACCACACCTAGAGTCATTGCATGTCGTATCCTTTCACAAACCACACATGGATCCACCAGTGTGATTGCATGTGTTTTCTTTTCACAAACCACGGCTAGAGTCATTGGATGTCTTTTCTTTTCACAAACCACAGATGGATCCACCAGTGTCATTGCATGTGTGTTCGTTTCAAGAACCAAAACTAGAGTCATTACATGTGTGTTCTTCTCACAAACCACATAAGGATCCACCAGTGTCATTGGATGTGTGTTCTTTTCACAAACCACACCCAGTGTCATTGCATGTGTGTTCTTCTCACAAACCACACATTGCTCCACCAGTGTCATTGCATGTATGTTCTTTCATTAACCACATCTAGAGTCATTGCTTGTCTGTTGTTTCCATGAACCACATAGGGATACACCAGTGTCATTGGATGTGTTTTCTTTTAATGAACCACACCTAGTGTCATTGCATGTGTGTTCTTCTCACAAACCACATAAGGATCCATTAGTGTCATTGGATGTGTGTTCTTTTCATGAACCACACCTAGAATCATTGCATGTTTGTTCTTTCCACAAACCACATATGGATCCACCAGTGCGATTGCATGTCCGTTCTTTTCGTGAACCACACCTAGAGTCAATGCATGTCTGTTCTTTTCACAAACCATGCATGGATCCACCAGTGACATTGCATGTTTGTTCTTTTCACAAACCACAACTAGAGTCATTGCATGTATGTTATTTTCACAAACCACATGTGGATCC
Source organism: Avena sativa (assembly GCA_916181665.1). NCBI lineage: Eukaryota > Viridiplantae > Streptophyta > Magnoliopsida > Poales > Poaceae > Avena > Avena sativa. The sequence continues at coordinate 623,625,507 of OV702289.1, forward strand.
ACCAGTGTCATTGCATGTCTTTTCTTTTCATGAACCACAACTAGAATCATTGCATGTATGTTCTTTCCACAAACCACATAGGATCCACCAGTGTCATTGGATGTGTGTTGTTTTCATGAACCACACCTAGAGTCATTGCATGTCTGTTCTTTTCACAAACCACACATGGATCCACCAGTGTGATTGCATGTGTGTTCTTTTCACAAACCATAGCTAGAGTCATTGCATGACTGTTCTTTTCACAAACCACAGATGGATCCACTAGTGTCATTGCATGTGTGTTCTATTCATGAACCACAGCTAGAGTCACTGCATGTGTGTTCTTCTCACAAACCACATAAGGATCCACCAGTGTCATTGGATGTGTGTTCTTTTCACAAACCACACCCAGTGTCATTGCATGTGTGTTCTTCTCACAAACCACACATGGATCCACCAGTGTCATTGCATGTTTGTTCTTTTCATTGACCACAACTAGAGTCATTGCATGTATGTTCTTTCCACAAACCACATAAGGATACACAAGTGTCACTGGATGTGTTTTCTTTTAATGAACCACACCTAGTGTCATTGCATGTCTGTTCTTCTCACAAACCACATAAGGATCCACTAGTGTCATTGGATGTGTGTTCTTTTCATGAACCACACCTAGAGTCCATGCATGTCTATTCTTTCCACAAACCACATATGGATCCACCAGTGCGATTGCATGTGTGTTCTTTTCGTGAACCACACCTAGAGTCATTGCATGTCTGTTCTTTTCACAAACCACACATGGATCCATAGTGTCATTGCATGTCTGTTCTTTTCACAAACCACAGCTAGAGTCATTGCATGTATGTTCTTTTCACAAACCACTTATACATCGACCAGTGTCATTGCGTGTGTTCTTTTCATGAACCACACCTAGAGTCATTGCATGTCTGTTCTTCTCACAAACCACATATGGATCGACCAGTGTCATTGGATGTGTGTTCTTTTCATGAACCACACCCAGTATCATTGCATGTGTGTTCTTCCCACAAACCACATATGGATTCACCAGTGTCATTGCAAGTTTGTTCTTTTTATGTACCACAGCTAGAGTCATTTTATGTCTGTTCTTTCCACAAACCACATATGGATGCACTAGTGTCATTGGATGTGTGTTCTTTTCATGAACCACACCTAGAATCATTGCATGTCTGTTCTTTTCACAAACCACACATGGATCCACCAATGTGATTGCATGTGTGTTCTTTTCACAAACCACAGCTAGAGTAATTGCATGTGTGTTCTTCTTACAACCCACATATGGAACCACCAGTGTCATTGCATGTGTGTTCTTTTCATTAACCACAGCTAGAGTCATTGCATGTATGTTCTTCTCACAAACCACATAAGGATCCACCCGTGTCATTAGATGTGTGTTCTTGTCATGAACCACACCCAGTGTCATTGCATGTATGTTCTTTTCACAAAACACATATGGATCCACCAGTGTCATTGCATGTCTTTTCTTTTCATTAACCATAGTTTGTGCCATTGCATGTGTGTTCTTCTCACAAACCATATAAGGATCCACCAGTGTCATTGCATGTGTGCTCTTTTCATGAGCCACACCTAGAGTCATTGCATGTATGTTCTTTTCACAAACCACAGATGGATCCACCAGTGTCATTGCATGTCTGTTCTTTTCATGAACCACGGCTAGAGTCATTGCATGTCTGTTCTTTCCACAAAGAACATAAAGATCCATCAGTGTCATTGCATGTCTGTTCTTTTCATTAACCACAACTAGAGTCATTGCATGTCTGTTCTTTCCACAAACCACATAAGGATACACAAGTGTCATTGGATGTGTTTTCTTTTAATGAACCACACCCAGTGTCATTGCATGTGTGTTCTTCTCACAAACCACATAAGGATCCACCAATGTCATTGTATGTGTGTTCTTTTCATGAACCACACCTAGAGTCATTGCATGTCCGTTCTTTCCACAAGCCACATATGGATCCACCAGTGTCATTGCATGTTTATTCTTTTTATTAACCACAGCTAGAGTCATTGCATATCTGTTCTTTCCACAAACATCATAAGGATCCACCAATGTAAATGGATGTGTGTTCTTTTCATGAACCACACCTAGAGTCATTTCAAGTCTGTTCTTTTCACAAACCACACGTGGATCCACCAGTGTCATTGCATGTCTGTTCTTTTCACAAATCATAGCTAGAGTCATTGCATGTCTGTTCTTTTCACAAACCACATATGGATCCACCAGTGTCATTGCATGTGTGTTCTTTTCATGAACCACAGCTAGAGTCATTGCATGTGTGTTCTTCTCACAAACCACATAAGGATCCACCAGTGTCATTGGATGTGTGTTCTTTTCATGACACACACCCAGTGTCATTGCATGTGTGTTCTTCCTACAAACCACACATGGATCCACCAGTGTTATTGCATGTCTGTTCTTTTCATAAACCACATCTAGAGTCATTGCATGTCTGTTCTTTCCACAAATCGCATATGGATCCACCAGTGTCATTAGATGTGTGTTCTTTTCATGAACCACACATAGAGTCATTGCATGTCTGTTCTTTTCACAAACCACACATGGATGCACCAGTGTAATTGCATGTGTGTTCTTTTCACAAACCACGGCTAGAGTCATTGCATGTCTGTTCATTTTACAAACCACATATGGATCCACCAGTGTCATTGGATGTGTGTTCTTTTCATGAACCACACCCAGTGTCATTGCATCTGTGTTCTTCCCACAAACCACATATGGATTTACCAGTGTCATTGCAAGTTTGTTCTTTTCATGAACTACAGCTAGAGTCATTTTATGTCTGTTCTTTCCACAAACCACATATGGATCCACCAGTGTCATTGGATGTGTGTTCTTTTCATGAACCACACCTAGAGTCATTGCATGTCTGTTATTTTCACAAACCACACATGGATCCACCAGTGTCATTGCATGTCTTTTATTTTCATTAACCAGAGTTAGAGTCATTGCATGTCTGTTCTTTCCATAATCCACATAAGGATACACCAGTGTCACTGGATGTGTGTTCTTTACATGAACCCCACCTAGAGTCATTGCATGTCTGTTCTTCTCACAAAACACATATGGATCCACAAGTGTCATTGGATGTGTGTTCTTTTCATGAACCACACCCAGTGTCATTGCATGTGTGTTCTTCCCACAAACCCCATATGGATCCACCAGTGTCATTGCATGTCTATTCTTTTCACAATCCACATATGGATCCACCAGTGTCATTGCATGTGTGTTCTTTTCATGAACCACACCTAGAGTCATTGCATGCCTGTTCTTCTCACAAACCACATATGGATCCACTAGTGTCATTGGATGTGTGTTCTTCTCACAAACCACACATGCATCCACTAGTGTCATTGCATGTCTGTTCTTTTCACAAATCATAGCTAGAGTCATTGCATGTCTGTTCTTTTCACAAACCACATATGGATCCACAGTGTCATTGGATGTGTGTTCTTTTCATGACACACACCCAGTGTCATTGCATGTGTGTTCTTCCCACAAACAACACATGGATCCACCAGTGTCATTGCATGTCTGTTCTTTTCATGAACCACATCTAGAGTCATTGCATGTCTGTTCTTTCCACAAACCACATATGGATCCACCAGTGTCATTAGATGTGTGTTCTTTTCATGAACCACACCTAGAGTCATTGCATGTCTATTCTTTTCACAAACCACACATGGATCCACCAATGTAATTGCATGTGTGTTCTTTTCACAAACCACGGCTAGAGTCATTGCATGTCTGTTTGTTTTACAAACCACATATGGATCCACCAGTGTCATTGGATGTGTGTTCTTTTCATGCACCACACCCAGTGTCATTGCATCTGTGTTCTTCCCACAAACCACGTATGGATCTACCAGTGGCATTGCAAGTTTGTTCTTTTCATGAACCACAGCTAGAGTCATTTTATGTCTGTTCTTTCCACAAACCACATATGGATCCACCAGTGTCATTGGATGTGTGTTGTTTTCATGAACCACACCTAGAGTCATTGCATGTCTGTTATTTTCACAAACCACACATGGATCCACCAGTGTCGTTGCATGTCTTTTATTTTCATTAACCACAGTTAGAGTCATTGCATGTGTGTTCTTTCCACAATCCACATAAGGATACACCAGTGTCACTGGATGTGTGTTCTTTTCACGAACCCCACCTAGAGTCATTGCATGTCTGTTCTTCTCACAAACCACATATGGATCCACAAGTGTCATTGGATGTGTGTTCTTTTCATGAACCACACCTAGTGTCATTGCATGTGTGTTCTTCCCACAAACCACATATGGATCCACTAGTGTCATTGCATGTCTATTCTTTTCACAATCCACATATGGATCCACCAGTGTCATTGCATGTGTGTTCTTTTCATGAACCACACCTAGAGTCATTGCATGCCTGTTCTTCTCACAAACCACATATGGATCCACTAGTGTCATTGGATGTGTGTTCTTCTCACAAACCACACATGGATCCACTAGTGTCATTGCATGTCTGTTCTTTTCATTAACCACAACCAGAGTCATTGAATGTCTGTTCTTTCCACAAACCACATAAGGATACACAAGTGTCATTGGATGTGTTTTCTTTTAATGAACCACACCCAGTGTCATTGCATGTGTGTTCTTCTCACAAACCACATAAGGATCCACCAATGTCATTGGACGTGTGTTCTTTTCATGAACCACACCTAGAGTCATTGCATATCTGTTCTTTCCACAAACCACATAAGGATCCACCAGTGTAAATGGATGTGTGTTCTTTTCATGAACCACACCTAGAGTCATTTCAAGTCTGTTCTTTTCACAAACCACACATGGATCCACCATTGTCATTGGATGTGTGTTCTTTTCACAAATCATAGCTAGATTCATTGCATGTCTGTTCTTTTCACAAACCACATATGGATCCACCAGTGTCATTGCATGTGTGTTCTTTTCATGAACCAGAGCTAGAGTCATTGCATGTGTGTTCTTCTCACAAACCACATAAGGATCCACCAGTGTCATTGGATGTGTGTTCTTTTCATGTCACACACCCAGTGTCATTGCATGTGTGTTCTTCCCACAAACCACACATGGATCCACCAGTGTCATTGCATGTCTGTTCTTTTCATGAACCACATCTAGAGTCATTGCATGTCTGTTCTTTCCACAAACCACATATGGATCCACCAGTGTCATTAGATGTGTGTTCGTTTCATGAACCACACCTAGAGTCATTGCATGTCTATTCTTTTCACAAACCACACATGGATCCAACAATGTAATTGCATGTGTGTTCTTTTCACAAACCATGGCTAGAGTCATTGCATGTCTGTTCGTTTTACAAACCACATATGGATCCACCAGTGTCATTGGATGTGTGTTCTTTTCATGAACCACACCCAGTGTCATTGCATCTGTGTTCTTCCCACAAACCACATATGGATCTACCAGTGTCATTGCAAGTTTGTTCTTTTCATGAACCACAGCTAGAGTCATTTTATGTCTGTTCTTTCCACAAACCACATATGGATCCACAGTGTCATTGGATGTGTGTTCTTTTCATGACACACACCCAGTGTCATTGCATGTGTGTTCTTCCCACAAACAACACATGGATCCACCAGTGTCATTGCATGTCTGTTCTTTTCATGAACCACATCTAGAGTCATTGCATGTCTGTTCTTTCCACAAACCACATATGGATCCACCAGTGTCATTAGATGTGTGTTCTTTTCATGAACCACACCTAGAGTCATTGCTTGTCTATTCTTTTCACAAACCACACATGGATCCACCAATGTAATTGCATGTGTGTTCTTTTCACAAACCACGGCTAGAGTCATTGCATGTCTGTTTGTTTTACAAACCACATATGGATCCACCAGTGTCATTGGATGTGTGTTCTTTTCATGCACCACACCCAGTGTCATTGCATCTGTGTTCTTCCCAAAAACCACGTATGGATCTACCAGTGGCATTGCAAGTTTGTTCTTTTCATGAACCACAGCTAGAGTCATTTTATGTCTGTTCTTTCCACAAACCACATATGGATCCAACAGTGTCATTGGATGTGTGTTGTTTTCATGAACCACACCTAGAGTCATTGCATGTCTGTTATTTTCACAAACCACACATGGATCCACCAGTGTCGTTGCATGTCTTTTATTTTTATTAACCACAGTTAGAGTCATTGCATGTGTGTTCTTTCCACAATCCACATAAGGATACACCAATGTCACTGGATGTGTGTTCTTTTCATGAACCCCACCTAGAGTCATTGCATGTTTGTTCTTCTCACAAACCACATATGGATCCACAAGTGTCATTGGATGTGTGTTCTTTTCATGAACCACACCCAGTGTCATTGCATGTGTGTTCTTCCCACAAACCACATATGGATCCACTAGTGTCATTGCATGTCTATTCTTTTCACAATCCACATATGGATCCACCAGTGTCATTGCATGTGTGTTCTTTTCATGAACCACACCTAGAGTCATTGCATGCCTGTTCTTCTCACAAACCACATATGGATCCACTAGTGTCATTGGATGTGTGTTCTTCTCACAAACCACACATGGATCCACTAGTGTCATTGCATGTCTGTTCTTTTCATTAACCACAACCAGAGTCATTGAATGTCTGTTCTTTCCACAAACCACATAAGGATACACAAGTGTCATTGGATGTGTTTTCTTTTAATGAACCACACCCAGTGTCATTGCATGTGTGTTCTTCTCACAAACCACATAAGGATCCACCAATGTCATTGGACGTGTGTTCTTTTCATGAACCACACCTAGAGTCATTGCATATCTGTTCTTTCCACAAACCACATAAGGATCCACCAGTGTAAATGGATGTGTGTTCTTTTCATGAACCACACCTAGAGTCATTTCAAGTCTGTTCTTTTCACAAACCACACATGGATCCACCAGTGTCATTGGATGTGTGTTCTTTTCACAAATCATAGCTAGATTCATTGCATGTCTGTTCTTTTCACAAACCACATATGGATCCACCAGTGTCATTGCATGTGTGTTCTTTTCATGAACCAGAGCTAGAGTCATTGCATGTGTGTTCTTCTCACAAACCACATAAGGATCCACCAGTGTCATTGGATGTGTGTTCTTTTCATGTCACACACCCAGTGTCATTGCATGTGTGTTCTTCCCACAAACCACACATGGATCCACCAGTGTCATTGCATGTCTGTTCTTTTCATGAACCACATCTAGAGTCATTGCATGTCTGTTCTTTCCACAAACCACATATGGATCCACCAGTGTCATTAGATGTGTGTTCTTTTCATGAACCACACCTAGAGTCATTGCATGTCTATTCTTTTCACAAACCACACATGGATCCAACAATGTAATTGCATGTGTGTTCTTTTCACAAACCATGGCTAGAGTCATTGCATGTCTGTTCGTTTTACAAACCACATATGGATCCACCCGTGTCATTGGATGTGTGTTCTTTTCATGAACCACACCCAGTGTCATTGCATCTGTGTTCTTCCCACAAACCACATATGGATATACCAGTGTCATTGCAAGTTTGTTCTTTTCATGAACCACAGCTAGAGTCATTTTATGTCTGTTCTTTCCACAAACCACATATGGATCCACAGTGTCATTGGATGTGTGTTCTTTTCATGACACACACCCAGTGTCATTGCATGTGTGTTCTTCCCACAAACAACACATGGATCCACCAGTGTCATTGCATGTCTGTTCTTTTCATGAACCACAGTTAGAGTCATTGCATGTCTGTTCTTTCCACAATCCACATAAGGATACACCAGTGTCACTTGATGTGTTTTTTTTTAATGAACCACACCCAGTGTCATTGCATGTGTGTTCTTCTCACAAACCACATAAGGATCCACTAGTGTCATTGGATGTGTGTTCCTTTCATGAACCACACCTAGAGTCATTGCATGTCTGTTCTTTCCACAAACCACATATGGATCCACCAGTGCGATTGCATGTCTGTTTTTTTCGTGAACCACACCTAGAGTCATTGCATGTCTGTTCTTTTCACAAACCACACATGGATCCATAGTGTCATTGCATGTCTGTTCTTTTCACAAACCACATCTAGAGTCATTGCATGTATGTTCTTTTCACAAACCACATATACATCCACCAGTGTCATTGCATGTGTTCTTTTCATGAACCACACCTAGAGTCATTGCATGTCTGTTCTTCTCACAAACCACATATGGATCCACCAGTGTCATTGGATGTGTGTTCTTTTCATGAAGCACACCCAGTATCATTGCATGTGTGTTCTGCCCACGAACCACATATGGATCCACAAGTGTCATTGCAAGTTTATTCTTTTCATGTACCACAGCTAGAGTCATTTTATGTCTGTTCTTTCCACAAACCACATATGGATGCACTAGTGTCATTGGATGTGTGTTCTTTTCATGAACCACACCTAGAGTCATTGCATGTTTGTTCTTTTCACAAATGACACATGGATCCACCAGTGTGATTGCATGTGTGTTCTTTTTACAAACCACAACTAGAGTAATTGCATGTGTGTTCTTCTCACAACCCACATATGAAACCACCAGTGTCATTGCATGTGTGTTCTTTTCATTAACCACATCTAGAGTCATTGCATGTGTGTTCTTCTCACAAACCACATAAGGATCCACCCGTGCCATTAGATGTGTGTTCTTTTCATGAACCACACCCAGTGTCATTGCATGTATGTTCTTTTGACAAAACACATATGGATCCATCAGTGTCATTGCATGTCTGTTCTTTTCATTAACCATAGTTTGTGCGATTGCATGTGTGTTCTTCTCACAAACCATATAAGGATCCACCAGTGTCATTGCATGTGTGTTCTTTTCATGAGCCACACCTAGAGTCATTGCATGTCTGTTCTTTTCACAAACCACAGATGGATCCACCAGTGTCATTGCATGTCTGTTCTTTTCATGAACCACGGCTAGAGTCATTGCATGTCTGTTATTACCACAAACCACATATGGATCCACCAGTGTCATTGGATGTATGTTCTTTTCATGAACCACACCTAGAGTCATTATATATCAGTTATTTTCACAAACCACACATGGATCCACCAGTGTCATTGCATGTCTGTTCTTTTCACAAACCACATATGGATCCACCAGTGTCATTGCATGTATGTTATTTTCATGAACCACACCTAGAGTCATTGCATGTCTGTTCTTCTCACAAACCACATATGGATCCACCAGTGTCAATGGATGTGTGTTATTTTCATGAACCGCACCTAGTGTCATTGCATGTATGTTCTTCCCACAAACCACATATGGATCCACCAGTGTCATTGCATGTCTATTCTTTTCATGAACCACAGCTAGAGTCATTGCATGTCTGTTCTTTCCACAAACCACATATGGATCCTCCAGTGTCATTGGATGTGTGTTATTTTCATGAACCACACCTAGAGTCATTGCATGTCTATTCTTTTCACAAACCACACATGGATCCACCAGTGTGATTGCATGTGTTTTATTTCCACAAACCACAGCTAGAGTCATTGCATGTGTGTTCTTCTCACAAACCACATAAGGATCCACTAGTGTCATTGGATGTGTGTTCTTTTCATGAACCACGCCCAGTGTCATTGCATGTGTGTTCTTCCCACAAACCACATATGGATCTACCAGTGTCATTGAAAGTTTGTTCTTTTCATGAACCACAGCTAGAGTCATTTTATGTCTGTTCTTTCCACAAACCACATATGGATCCACCAGTGTCACTGGATGTGTGTTCTTTTCATGAACCACACCTAGAGTCATTGCATGTCTGTTATTTTCACAAACCACACATGGATCCACCAGTGTCATTGCATGTCTTTTATTTTCATTAACCACAGTTAGAGTCATTGCATGTGCAGGACGTGTTATTTATTTTGAATCTTGAGGGTGAATCTGTCTTTAACATAAATGTGAAAAGGTTTAAACCAAATGATCTGAATAAGACTTACTTTTGGCATTGTCGGCTTGGTCATATAAGTTCAAAAGGCATGAAGAAGCTCCATGATGATGGACTCCTAACTTCGTTCGACTTGGAGTCGTTCGAGACATGTGAATACTGCCTACTCGGCAAGATGACCAAGACACCTTTTGCAAAGAGTTGTGAAAGGGCGTCCGACTTATTGGGACTAGTACATAGTGATGTATGTGGCCCAATGAGCACGACAGCTAGAGGTGGTTATGAGTACTTCATTACATTTACTGATGATTTGAGTAGGTATGGATATATCTACTTGATGAAACATAAGTCGGAAGCCTTTGAAAAGTTCAAGGAATTCCAGAATGAGGTACAAAATCAACTTGTCAAGAAAATAAAGTTTCTTCAGTCAGACCGAGGAGGCGAGTACATGAGCCATGAGTTTGATGACCATCTGAAGAGTTGTGGAATAGTTCCCCAGCTCACTCCTCCAGGAACGCCGTAGAGAAACGGTGTGTCAGAAAGGAGAAGTCGGACCTTGTTGGACATGGTACGATTAATGATGAGTCGGACAGATATGCCTTTATCATTTTGGGGTTATTGTCTAGAAACTGCAGCGTTCACACTAAACAGAGTACCATCAAAGTCGGTAGAGAAGACACCGCATGAGATGTGGACTGGCAAGAAGCTGAGTTTGTCTTTTCTTAAGATTTGGGGTTGTGAAGCCTTTGTCAAGTGACTTCAGTCAGACAAGTTACAGCTAAGTCAGATAAGTGTATTTTCGTAGGATATCCGAGGGAAACCTTGGGTTACTACTTCTACAACTGAGAAGATGGCAAAGTGTTTGTCGCTTGGAACAGTGTCTTCCTTGAGAAAGAGTTTCTCAGTCGGGGAGTCAGTGGGAGAACGGTGCAACTCGAGGAAATTCGAGAGGTACCGGCCAGTAGCGAGTCAGCCAAAGCCTTGGAGGTTGAGCCGGTCGTGGTACCTGAGCCGGAAACAGCACCGACACTATGAAGATCGGCCAGATTGCGAAATGTTCATGATTTGTTACTGTTAGACAGTGATGAGCCGGTAACTTATTCGGAAGCGATGGTGGGTTCTGATTCCGAGTCATGGCTTGGAGCCATGAGATCCGAGTTAAAGTCCATGGATGAAAATCAAGTTTGGAACTTGGTTGATCTGCCAGACGGTGCAAGACCCGTCGAGTGCAAATGGGTCTTTAAGAAGAAAACTGATATGGATGGAAATGTTTCTGTCTATAAAGCACGGCTTGTCGCGAAGGTGTTCTGACAAGTTCAAGGAGTTGACTACGATGAGACTTTCTCACCCGTAGTGATGCTTAAATCAGTTCGGATCATGTTAGTTATAGCGGACTATTTTGACTATGAGATATGGCAGATGGATGTCAAGACGGCTTTCCTTAATGGAAATTTAACCGAGGACGTGTATATGATACAGCCCGAGGGTTTTGTCGATCCAGCTAATGCTGACAAGGTATGCAAACTTCGGAAATCCATTTATGGGTTGAAGCAAGCATCTCGGAGTTGGAACATTCGCTTTGATGAGGTAGTCAAATTGTTTGGCTTCATGAAGAGTGATCATGATTCTTGTTTATACAAGAAGTTTAGTGGGAGCAAAGTAAACTTTATGATCTTATATGTGGATGACATATTACTGATTGGAAATGATGTCCAGATGTTGCAAGAGACCAAGGAATCATTGGAAAAGAGTTTTTCGATGAAAGACTTGGGTGAGGCAACTTACATACTAGGAATCCGGATCTATAGAGATAGATCAAAGCGGCTCATTGGATTGAGTCAAAGTACATATTTGGACAAAGTGTTGAGGAACTTCAACATGGAATCGTCTAAGAAGGGGTTCTTACCGATGTCCCATGGCATGAAACTTAGCAAGACTCACTGTCCTTCGACAATTGATGAGCAAAGTCGGATGAGTGCGATTCCGTATGCTTCTGCAGTCGGATCCATCATGTACGCTATGATTTGTACTAGGCCAGATGTTTCCTATGCTCTAAGTGTTGTGAGCAGGTACCAGGCTGACCCTAGAGAAATCCACTGGGCAGCGGCTAAAAATATCCTCAAGTACTTGAGAAGGACTAAGGATATGTTCCTGGTTTATGGAGGTGAGGATGAACTCAGTGTAAGGGGTTACACGGATGCGAGTTATCTCACTGACTCGGATGATTCTCGTTCGTAATCCGGATATGTGTTTGTAATAAATGGAGGGGCTATGAGCTGGAAGAGTTCCAAGCAAGAGACGGTGTCTGTGTCTACGATAGAGGCTGAGTATATTGCTGCCTCAGAGGCGTCAAAGGAAGCCGTTTGGATGAGGAATTTCCTCATGGATCTTGGTGTGGTTCAGGGCTCGTCCAATCCATTAGACGTGTATTGTGACAACAATGGTGCTATCGCACAATCCAAGGAACCTAGACAACACCAGAAGAACAAACATATACTCATGCGGTACCACCTTATTCGCTAGTTCGTGGATCAAGGTGATATCAAGTTATGCAAGGTACACACGGATGCAAACATTGCGGATCCACCAGTGTCATTACATGTCTGTTCTTTTCACAAATCACAACTAGAGTCATTGCATGTCTGTTCTTTTCACAAACCACATATGGATCCACTAGTGTCATTGCATGTGTGTTATTTTCATGAACCACGGCTAGAGTCATTGCATGTGTGTTCTTCTCACAAACCACATAAGGATCCACCAGTGTCATTGGATGTGTGTTCTTTTCATGAACCACACCTAGTGTCATTGCATTGTTGGGAATATGCCCTAGAGGCAATCATGTATGATGTTATTCCCAATGTATTCATAAGCATATGGTCCATGTATGAACTACTGATATGTATCATCGAATATGTGATTTGATTGTGGAACTGCATATTCATGTTGTTCATACTAATTGTCCTTGGTCATTGAGGTTGTGCTGGACACACAACTTAGACCAATGTGAAAGTCGGCAGATGACTAGGTTCCACTTGTCATGAGAATGGAAATGCTATTCCGACTTACACGGATTCAGCTAAAGAGTTTAGCGAGTCGGACTGACCCATATTGAGATGCAACGAATAAGACATCATTTACATGTCTCAATCAATGTAATCCTTAGACCTGAGATTATTGCACAATCCGAGTTGAGGATCACCAACTTAGGTTCTGTCAAACGTTGTTTCGTCACTAGGCAGTTATAAAGGCAGAGTTCGGGTCGACTGAGAATCAAGCTGCGTGATGTGAATAACCGAGATGGGATTTTTCCCCTCCATCTGGAGAGATATTCTCTGGACCCTCCCGGAAGATATGATTCAGAAAGCATGGCCATGCGTGACTCGGTTAAGTGTTAACCGAGGCAACCGACTAAGAGTTAGTCGGATGAATCACTTATCTCGGATCGAGAAAGAGAGTCGGACTATTCAAGGGATGACGGTCATTCGCCTATAGTCCGATAAGGTATATCGTGAGGCAAAAGGGACTTAGACGAAAGTCGCATTGGAAAGGTATGTCGTCATGACTTATTGGCTCTAGGGCATGTTTATTCTTTTCACAATCCACATATGGATCCACCAGTGTCATTGCATGTGTGTTCTTTTCATGAACCACACCTAGAGTCATTGCATGCCTGTTCTTCTCACAAACCACAAATGGATCCACCAGTGTCATTGGATGTGTGTTCTTTTCATGAGCCACATCCAGAGACATTGCATGTCTGTTCTTTTCACAAACCACACATGGATCCACCCGTGTCATTGCATGTCTGTTCTTTTCATGAACCACAGCTAGAGTCATTGCATGTCTGTTCTTTCCACAAACCATATAAGGATCCATCAGTGTCATTGGATGTGTGTTCTTTTCATGAACCAAACCTAGTGTCATTGCATGTCTATTCTTTTGAAAAACCACACATGGATCCACCAGTGTCATTGCATGTCTCTTGTTTTCAGAAACCACACCTAGTGTCATTACATGTTTGTTCTTCCCACAAACCACACATGGATCCACCAGTGTCATTGCATTTCTGTTCTTTTCATCAACCACAACTAGAGACATTGCATGTCTGTTCTTTCCACAAAGCACATATGGATCCACCAGTGTCATTGGATGTGTGTTCTTTTCATGAACCACACCTATAGTCATTGCATGTCGTATCCTTTCACAAACCACACGTGGATCCACCAGTGTGATTGCATGTGTTTTGTTTTCACAAACCACGGCTAGAGTCATTGGATGTCTGTTCTTTTCACAAACCACAGATGGATCCACCAGTGTCATTGCATGTGTGTTCGTTTCAAGAACCAAAACTAGAGTCATTACATGTGTGTTCTTCTCACAAACCACATAAGGATCCACCAGTGTCATTGGATGTGTGTTCTTTTCACAAACCACACCCAGTGTCATTCCATGTGTGTTCTTCTCACAAACCACACATTGCTCCACCAGTGTCATTGCATGTATGTTCTTTCATTAACCACATCTAGAGTCATTGCTTGTCTATAGTTTCCACGAACCACATAGGGATGCACCAGTGTCATTGGATGTGATTTCTTTTAATGAACCACACCCAGTGTCATTGCATGTGTGGTCTTCTCACAAACCACATAAGGATCCATTAGTGTCATTGGATGTGTGTTCTTTTCATGAACCACACCTAGAGTCATTGCATGTGTGTTCTTTCCAAAAACCACATATGGATCCACCAGTGCGACTGCATGTCTGTTCTTTTCGTGAACCACACCTAGAGTCAATGCATGTCAGTTCTTTTCACAAACCACGCATGGATCCACCAGCGACATTGCATGTTTGTTCTTTTCACAAACCACAACTAGAGTCATTGCATGTATGTTATTTTCACAAACCACTTATGGATCCACCAGTGTCATTTCATGTGTGTTCTTTTCATTAACCAAACCTAGAGTCATTGCATGTTTGTTCTTCTCACAAACCATACATGCATCCACCCGTGTCATTGCATGTATGTTCTTTTCATGAACCACAGCTAGAGTCATTGCATGTCTGTTCTTTCCACAAACCATATAAGAATCCATCAGTGTCATTGGATGTGTGTTCTTTTCATGAACCAAACCTAGTGTCATTGCATGTCTATTCTTTTGACAACCACACATGGATCCACCAGTGTCGTTGCATGTCTCTTGTTTTCAGAAAGCATACCTAGTGTCATTGCATGTCTGTTCTTCCCACAAACCACACATGGATCCACCAGTGTCATTGCATTTCTGTTCTTTTCATCAACCACAGCTAGAGACATTGCATGTCTGTTCTTTCCACAAACCACATATGGATCCACCAGTGTCATTGGATGTGTGTTCTTTTCATGAACCACACCTAGAGTCATTGCATGTCGTATCCTTTCACAAACCACACATGGATCCACCAGTGTGATTGCATGTGTTTTCTTTTCACAAACCACGGCTAGAGTCATTGGATGTCTGTTCTTTTCACAAACCACAGATGGATCCACCAGTGTCATTGCATGTGTGTTCGTTTCAAGAACCAAAACTAGAGTCATTACATGTGTGTTCTTCTCACAAACCACATAAGGATCCACCAGTGTCATTGGATGTGTGTTCTTTTCACAAACCACACCCAGTGTCATTGCATGTGTGTTCTTCTCACAAACCACACATTGCTCCACCAGTGTCATTGCATGTATGTTCTTTCATTAACCACATCTAGAGTCATTGCTTGTCTGTTGTTTCCACGAACCACATAGGGATACACCAGTGTCATTGGATGTGTTTTCTTTTAATGAACCACACCCAGTGTCATTGCATGTGTGTTCTTCTCACAAACCACATAAGGATCTATTAGTGTCATTGGATGTGTGTTCTTTTCATGAACCACACCTAGAATCATTGCATGTCTGTTCTTTCCACAAACCACATATGGATCCACCAGTGCGATTGCATGTCCGTTCTTTTCGTGAACCACACCTAGAGTCAATGCATGTCTGTTCTTTTCACAAACCACGCATGGATCCACCAGTGACATTGCATGTTTGTTCTTTTCACAAACCACAACTAGAGTCATTGCATGTATGTTATTTTCACAAACCACATGTGGATCCACCAGTGTCATTGCATGTGTGTTCTTTTCATTAACCAAACCTAGAGTCATTGCATGTCTGTTCTGTAGGGGTTCGTAGCATGGAAAACAAAATTTTCTATCGCATACAAACAAACAAGCCAAGATCTATCTACTAGATTGTAGCAACGAGTCGATAGTGGAACTCACCCTCGAAGATTCCAAAGCGGTTAACGAGAGCAGATTCTCGTGGGTGATGTAGTCGTACTCTTTCCGATCTCAAGATCGTGTAGACGATCCTTCCGGCGCCACGTTCCAGCAGCGCTCCCGCAGTCGGTCACACGTTCGGTACTCGACGAAGACCTTCCTCTCCCTTGTTCCAGCAGGCAGCGGAGGTTGTAGCACTCTCCTCGCGATTCCGGCAGCACGACGGCGTGGTACCGGAAGTAGAGGGGAGATCCCGCAGGGCTTCGCCTTAAGCCGGTGCGAGTATGGTGGAGCTTATGAGAGAGGCTATTAGTGGTCTAGTAATTAGACACACCAATTAGAGGGCTCTAAACCAATTAGAAGGCTCTAAACCAAAATAGCTCTAAACCGGGGTTTAGATCTAGGGTTTAGTTTAGAGGGTAGGAACTAGTGTGTCCTAGGAGGGGAGCCCTGCCCCTCCTTATATAGGTGGGAGGGCTGGCCGGCCAAGGGGAGGGAGTGGAGTCCCTCCCCAACTCGGCCTAGGTGGGGCGCCGGCTTGGGGAGGAGGACTCCCTCCCCAACTCGGTTTCCTTCTCTCCTCCCACTTCCCAAAACTTGCCGTTTGACTTTCAAACTGGCCGTTTGACTTTTCAATTTAGGATTTAAATAAATCCTTTATTTTGGGCAGCGAGAACACTTAGTACATGATGCAATCATTCCAACATGCAATGACACATTCATGTACCCCTTCCCCCTCCGGAGTGCCGGACATTCCGGGACCTTCTAGAATGTTCCCGATGAAAACACCGGAACCATTCCCCAACTCCGAAACGGGACTTTCCTTATATGAATCTTATTCTCCGGACCATTCCGGATCTCCTCGTGATATCCCGGATCCCATCCGAGACTCCGAACAACATTCGGTCTCTTTCTCATAATACCATAACTACTCAAACAACGTCGAATCCTTAAGTGTGTCTCCCTACGGTTCGTGAATTATGCGGACATGATCGAGACACTTCTCCGAACAATAACCAATAGAGGAATCTGGAAATTCATATGG
This sequence comes from Avena sativa, assembly GCA_916181665.1. NCBI lineage: Eukaryota > Viridiplantae > Streptophyta > Magnoliopsida > Poales > Poaceae > Avena > Avena sativa. The sequence goes on from OV702289.1 coordinate 623,642,847, forward strand.
CTCCCACATATTTCTACGATTACTTTGCGATCGAATGAACCACTTACATACGATACCAATTTCCCTTTGTCTCACGATATGTTACTTATCCGAGATTATGATCGTCGGTATCTCTGCATACCTAGTTCATCCTCGTTACTGATAAGTACTCTTTTCTCGTTCCCGTGATATGTGATCCCTTGTGACCAAGTCACATGCTTGCAAGCTAATTGGATGACATTTCACCGAGAGGGCCCAGAGAATATCTATCCGTCATGTGGATGGACAAATCCCACTCTTGATCCATGTGTTTCAACCAATACTTTCCGAACACTCAATGCCACCTTTATAGCCACCCTGTTACGGTGTGGTGTTTGATGACATCAAAGCATCCATCCAGAAAAGGTGATATGCATGATCTCACGGTCGAAGGAATTAGGTTACTATGTATCAGAAAGCATATAGCAATTGAACTATTGAAATGACTTGATCTTTATGCTACGCTTATCTATAGGAGTATGTCCACCATATCATTCTCCTAACGATATGATCTTGTTGTTAATAACATCTCAATGTTCATGATAGGGAAACCACAATCATCTATTAACCAACAAGCTAGTTTAACAAGAGGCTTTACTAGGGACTCTTATTTTAGTTTACAAATCACACAAGTATTAATGTTTCCGGTTAATACAATTATAGCATGGTATGTAAACATTTATCATAAGTATGAAGATATGATAATAACCTACTTTATTATTGCCTCTTGGGCATATCTCCAACAGTCTCCCACTTGCACTAGAGTCAATAATCTAGTTTCAAACCTTTGTGTATTCAACACCTATGGCTTTCCGGTGTTGTATGTACACGATTGCTAGTGGTCAACTGATCTCCGGATCTGACACTTCCAGGTCCGTGTGTAATTGCATGTCTTTGCGTCTCTACGCATCACTCATTCTCTAATGAGATGGCTTTGTACAAATTTGGTCTTTCGGTGTGACCTTTAGCTCTTTGGGGTTAAAATATGTTGATAATATTGTCGCACAATATATCTTCATAGTATTATCCCACTGTGAACTACACCTAGTTTGATAACAAACTTCTTGACACAAATGCCCTCTTTTGCTGCTATAATAGCAGTCATATACTTAGCCTTTTGTTGTAGTATCTGTCACAATGTCTTAACTTTGGAAATCATCCAAATCCATTATGGAACTCACTTTCCATCATATTGTGCCACCCTTAGTTTAGATTGAGATAAACTTAATTTGTACTTTGTGACAAAGCTAGTATCAATGTAGTACTTTTACAATGAACTAACCATCTATTTGTCACTTCTACAAATATTATACTCTTAGTTCTTCCAAAAGATCATAAGAATATCCTTACTATTGTCCAATGATCATCTTACGAATCATTCTGGTATATGCTCACAACATCTAGAGCATAGGACATATCTGGATTTGTACATATCACAGTATGATTGATATAAATACTCTTTGTGATTTCATACATCAAGTATCAATCTATACTTGATTATTTGTTTCACTTTACCAAATGTCAATACACTTGAATATATCATCAGCATTGAACTTATTCAATCCTTTCTGTGCGACAAGAACCTCTCTTGTAGTTTCTATATTGAACTCATTCAATATCTTGTCTATGTACTTCTGGCACAACCATATTAGCGTCTATTGATGCCAAATATTTGGGTTTTGCCTAAGTCTTTCATCGGGATGAAATTCTTAATATGTGTTAATAAAAGATACATCTTTTCCAATCAACAATATGTCCTCCACATAATGTATTAGAAATATGTCTTAGCGCTCCCACTTAATTTCTTGCAAATGCAAGCATCTTCATTGTCTCCGATGAAATTAAACTCTTTTAACAGTTTCATCATAGTGAAGATTCCAACTCCGCTATGCTTACTTCAACCATTGAAGTTTGCATATGTTTTTAGCATCCTTTGAATTAACAAAACCCTTTGGACCGTGTCATGCACACGTCCTAGGTAACCATTCTATTAGAAGAACTTGTTTTGTTTATTCTACTACCACATAACAAATTATATGTATTGGTTGCTACATTAATCCGTCTAGACTAAAAATCGTTATGAAAGATCAAATCTTGTCATATACAACTTGTTGTGAACTCTTTCCCAACATGTCGACTATTTCATAGATGTAAAACATCCATGTCTATTTTTTCATAGATCCAGACACAACTGTAAGGTCTTACACCTTTCTCGAGGGTCCTTCAAGTTCAAAACTTTATTTCTCGTGTATGGAACTATCACGGATTATATGGCTTCAAGCCATTTGACGGAGTCAGGGCCCATCATCGCTTCTCTGCATGTAGTCGGTTCATTATTCTCAAATAATGATTCAACCCTCAAATCTTAGTATTTGATTGTTTATCCGACCTACTTGTTTCAATAGGAACTTGGATCTCCGTGACCACAACCTTTGAGGTACGTGAACCATGAGCATTGTTGCTGCCTTCGAAACACTTTTCGGCGCTGCGCAACTCTGCACATATAGCTAAGGTTCTTTTAACCTTATCAAAGTTTCTATTGTCCTCCCACTTAACTTTTCACGAAAAATTCCTTCTCAAAGAAACTTGACGTTTTAAGTGACAAACACTTTTGTCTCCGATGTTATGGAGGAGTACTTAACAGTTTATTCGAAATAACATACAAAGACAGGTTCATCCGACTTTGGTTGCACACATCTTTCTTATGCATAGCATACCAATGTTTAAGAAAGGACAACTTGGGTTTTATCCCAAACCATAACCTTATATGGTGTCATTTCAGCGGATTATGATGGAGCTCTTTTCAGTGGAAAAACGGTAATCTCTAAAGCTTTTAATCTTTAAAATACAATGGCAGTTTTATGAATTATACCTTTGATCTTACCATGTCAAACAAGGTTTAATTACATATCTCGAACGCTCCATACTCTTATGGTGTTTCGGGAAATGCAAATCTACGGAACGATTCCTTAAATCTTAGGTATTATGCTAAACTTGTAACTCAAATATATTCCTTTATGATCTTTATCATAAACTGTTTATATTCTTGTTACAATGATTTTGCACTTCATCTTGAAAGTCTTTGAACTTTTCAAATGTTTCATACTTCATCCTTATTAAGTAAATATTCATATATTCACTCAAATTTTCGGAGAAAGCATATGAAGTTGAAATCCATCGCTCTTGACTACACATAATGAATTTCATACAACAATATGTACAAGTTCCAATGACCTAGTCATTCGTTCCCTTTCGGCCTATGAACGAAGTTTTAATTATCTCTAGGAAAGTTTCACAAGCGTCATTTGATCAAAAATCAGAAGACTCCAAAATTCCATCCACATGGAGTTTCTTCATGTTTTCTTTCCATTATAATTTAAACGGCGATGTCACTTCCTAAGTGATCTTTCAATCAATTTGTCTTTAGACATTTTTAGCACTTGTTTTATGGATGTGATTTCTCCAACGAGATTTGTGAATCATCCATCTTTTATGGGTTACAGCAATTATTTGAACAACCCTTTTGTTCTCATAATACCTGATAAAACAAATCTTTGAAGGCAAGCTTTGATGTTTAACGAGCAACACAATAACCCTTTATTTGTTCTCGATGAACATCATCACATATTCTTTTGCTAGTTATTTAGGCCATTGTAGTTCATGAATTGTGTTGTTTCGTATGACGATTCACACCAACAAATTCAGTATCAAATACTTGAGAACCACATTGTTTAATAAGCAAAGAATATAGCCATAACATGTATATCATCTATATACTTAAATTGAACAATTCTAGTCTTTTCTTTTCTGCCATATATTTATGAGATTTTCTTTCAGTATTTCCTTTTCTGTTTGAAAGAATCTATCAACATCAACAGTGGAGTCATACATATGACACATAGTCAAAAACATGTATAGTTAAATACCAATGTCTTTGGACTTGCACTTTGAAGTAGATCACCATCATCAAATGTTTGGTGTTCTTTCAAATTCCTTTCTTTAGTAATCTCTTGGTGTAGTAAACATTTTACCTACATCAAATATTTACCTTGTCATGGAATCGTCCATGATCAAGCTACTTTTAGCTTATAACGATGAATTATGAGTATAATGTTGCTATCCAAAACCTTTTGGAGGATTAGGACAACAAGTGTCTACAACCCTTTGCAAATTCTCATCAAAATATGAGAACATGAACTTTGCCATATTATACTCTATCATGTTGCAACCAAAACTTTGTTTCAGATATCACAATATCTTCCACACATCATGGTTTCTGAAACAACTCTTTCAGATCCTAGATAACCTTGATATTAAGGGAATCCTTTGAATATCAAGAATCATGGATACAAACATGATACTTATATACTAACACTTGGAATTGTTACTCTTGATTTAATACTAATTATTAAACTTCATGGAGTAACCGGAACTTACTGAAAGTTTGCAATAGGACTTTAAACTTTAGATTAACACTTCAAAAACAATACGATACCAGTTCGTAAAGTAACTAACCAGAATTCTATAGTTCTATCATCTCAACTATAACTAAGCGCAAGGTGGTAAACGGATGCCAATGACTACAACAACTATGCAATTTCACTTTGATTTAGTTTATGATAAATTGAGTTCTAATTAATAATTAAATTAATCTAGGTGAACTCCCACTCAAAACAATATCCCTCACATTGTTTTAGTGATCACACGAACCAAATTCACCACATCAAAACCGATCATCACGAGAATTGATATAGCTTCAATGGCGAACAATCAACATGTTCATCATATCTACTATATGACTCATGCTCTACCTTTCGGTAATCCGTGTTCCTGAGGCCATGTCTGTACATGCTAGGCTCGTCAAGATCAAACCTTAGCTACCGCATAAGCAAATCTGGCTTGCTTACGTTGTATTCACCCGCGGAATCAAAGACACCCGATCATCACGTGGTGCTTCGAAGCAGCAAGCTTTGGCAACGGTGCATACTAAGGGTGAACACTTTAGAACTTGAAATTTATGTGCATGAGGGATCATCTTATAATGCTACCGTCGTCTACTAAGCAATACAAGATGCATAAAGGATTAACATCACAGGCAATTCATAATATGTGATATGATATGGCCTTTCTTCTTTGTGCTTTCGATCTCCATCTTCAAGCACGAACATGATCTCCATCATCACCGGCATAGCATCAAGGTCAATGATGCTTCTTCATGGTTGTCGTCCACCAGCATCAACTATTACAACTATTTTGAATAGACACGCAGGTCTTAACAGAAATTAAAGACAACCATATGGCTCCTGCCGGTTGCCAACTTACAATAAGGAACATTGCATACATCAAATATAATCACAATCATGGCCATATCACATCACTGCACACCCCTGCAGAACAAAGTTAGACGCTTCTACTTTCTTTGCATATTTTACGTGGTTTGGGGCTTTCCATAAGTGTCGTTCTAACTTACGAACAAGAACCACAACATTGATACTAGCATTGTTGATTACCCGTTGTAAATTGGATCTTAACTATGCTAGGAGAAACAGGCACCCGCAAAGCCACTTATGCAATACAAGTTGCATGTCAAACGTGGAGCAAGTCTCATGAACGATGTCATGTAAGGTTAGCCCGGGCCGCTTCATCCCAACATACCGCAAGATGCAAAGTACACAAAAAGCAATCTACAATAAAAGCATCAACGCCCACAATGACCATTGTGTTCTACTCGTGCAACAGATCTACATATAGACACGGCTCTGATACCACTGTAGGGGTTCGTAGCATGGAAAACAAAATTTTCTATCGCATACAAACAAACAAGCCAAGATCTATCTACTAGATTGTAGCAACGAGTCGATAGTGGAACTCACCCTCGAAGATTCCAAAGCGGTTAACGAGAGCAGATTCTCGTGGGTGATGTAGTCGTACTCTTTCCGATCTCAAGATCGTGTAGACGATCCTTCCGGCGCCACGTTCCAGCAGCGCTCCCGCAGTCGGTCACACGTTCGGTACTCGACGAAGACCTTCCTCTCCCTTGTTCCAGCAGGCAGCGGAGGTTGTAGCACTCTCCTCGCGATTCCGGCAGCACGACGGCGTGGTACCGGAAGTAGAGGGGAGATCCCGCAGGGCTTCGCCTTAAGCCGGTGCGAGTATGGTGGAGCTTATGAGAGAGGCTATTAGTGGTCTAGTAATTAGACACACCAATTAGAGGGCTCTAAACCAATTAGAAGGCTCTAAACCAAAATAGCTCTAAACCGGGGTTTAGATCTAGGGTTTAGTTTAGAGGGTAGGAACTAGTGTGTCCTAGGAGGGGAGCCCTGCCCCTCCTTATATAGGTGGGAGGGCTGGCCGGCCAAGGGGAGGGAGTGGAGTCCCTCCCCAACTCGGCCTAGGTGGGGCGCCGGCTTGGGGAGGAGGACTCCCTCCCCAACTCGGTTTCCTTCTCTCCTCCCACTTCCCAAAACTTGCCGTTTGACTTTCAAACTGGCCGTTTGACTTTTCAATTTAGGATTTAAATAAATCCTTTATTTTGGGCAGCGAGAACACTTAGTACATGATGCAATCATTCCAACATGCAATGACACATTCATGTACCCCTTCCCCCTCCGGAGTGCCGGACATTCCGGGACCTTCTAGAATGTTCCCGATGAAAACACCGGAACCATTCCCCAACTCCGAAACGGGACTTTCCTTATATGAATCTTATTCTCCGGACCATTCCGGATCTCCTCGTGATATCCCGGATCCCATCCGAGACTCCGAACAACATTCGGTCTCTTTCTCATAATACCATAACTACTCAAACAACGTCGAATCCTTAAGTGTGTCTCCCTACGGTTCGTGAATTATGCGGACATGATCGAGACACTTCTCCGAACAATAACCAATAGAGGAATCTGGAAATTCATATGGCTCCCACATATTTCTACGATTACTTTGCGATCGAATGAACCACTTACATACGATACCAATTTCCCTTTGTCTCACGATATGTTACTTATCCGAGATTATGATCGTCGGTATCTCTGCATACCTAGTTCATCCTCGTTACTGATAAGTACTCTTTTCTCGTTCCCGTGATATGTGATCCCTTGTGACCAAGTCACATGCTTGCAAGCTAATTGGATGACATTTCACCGAGAGGGCCCAGAGAATATCTATCCGTCATGTGGATGGACAAATCCCACTCTTGATCCATGTGTTTCAACCAATACTTTCCGAACACTCAATGCCACCTTTATAGCCACCCTGTTACGGTGTGGTGTTTGATGACATCAAAGCATCCATCCAGAAAAGGTGATATGCATGATCTCACGGTCGAAGGAATTAGGTTACTATGTATCAGAAAGCATATAGCAATTGAACTATTGAAATGACTTGATCTTTATGCTACGCTTATCTATAGGAGTATGTCCACCATATCATTCTCCTAACGATATGATCTTGTTGTTAATAACATCTCAATGTTCATGATAGGGAAACCACAATCATCTATTAACCAACAAGCTAGTTTAACAAGAGGCTTTACTAGGGACTCTTATTTTAGTTTACAAATCACACAAGTATTAATGTTTCCGGTTAATACAATTATAGCATGGTATGTAAACATTTATCATAAGTATGAAGATATGATAATAACCTACTTTATTATTGCCTCTTGGGCATATCTCCAACATGTTCTTCTCACAAACCACATATGGATCCACCAGTGTCATTCGATGTGTGTTCTTTTCATGAACAACACCTAGTGTCATTGCATGTGTGTTCTTTTCATGAACCACACCTAGAGTCATTGCATGCCTGTTCTTCTCACAAACCACATATGGATCCACCAGTGTCATTGGATGTGTGTTCTTTTCATGAGCCACATCCAGAGACATTGCATGTCTGTTCTTTTCACAAACCACACATGGATCCACCCGTGTCATTGCATGTCTGTTCTTTTCATGAACCACAGCTAGAGTCATTGCATGTCTGTTCTTTCCACAAACCATATAAGGATCCATCAGTGTCATTGGATGTGTGTTCTTTTCATGAACCAAACCTAGTGTCATTGCATGTCTATTCTTTTGAAAAACCACACATGGATCCACCAGTGTCATTGCATGTCTCTTGTTTTCAGAAACCACACCTAGTGTCATTACATGTTTGTTCTTCCCACAAACCACACATGGATCCACCAGTGTCATTGCATTTCTGTTCTTTTCATCAACCACAACTAGAGACATTGCATGTCTGTTCTTTCCACAAAGCACATATGGATCCACCAGTGTCATTGGATGTGTGTTCTTTTCATGAACCACACCTATAGTCATTGCATGTCGTATCCTTTCACAAACCACACGTGGATCCACCAGTGTGATTGCATGTGTTTTGTTTTCACAAACCACGGCTAGAGTCATTGGATGTCTGTTCTTTTCACAAACCACAGATGGATCCACCAGTGTCGTTGCATGTGTGTTCGTTTCAAGAACCAAAACTAGAGTCATTACATGTGTGTTCTTCTCACAAACCACATAAGGATCCACCAGTGTCATTGGATGTGTGTTCTTTTCACAAACCACACCCAGTGTCATTCCATGTGTGTTCTTCTCACAAACCACACATTGCTCCACCAGTGTCATTGCATGTATGTTCTTTCATTAACCACATCTAGAGTCATTGCTTGTCTATAGTTTCCACGAACCACATAGGGATGCACCAGTGTCATTGGATGTGATTTCTTTTAATGAACCACACCCAGTGTCATTGCATGTGTGGTCTTCTCACAAACCACATAAGGATCCATTAGTGTCATTGGATGTGTGTTCTTTTCATGAACCACACCTAGAGTCATTGCATGTGTGTTCTTTCCAAAAACCACATATGGATCCACCAGTGCGATTGCATGTCTGTTCTTTTCGTGAACCACACCTAGAGTCAATGCATGTCAGTTCTTTTCACAAACCACGCATGGATCCACCAGCGACATTGCATGTTTGTTCTTTTCACAAACCACAACTAGAGTCATTGCATGTATGTTATTTTCACAAACCACTTACGGATCCACCAGTGTCATTGCATGTGTGTTCTTTTCATTAACCAAACCTAGAGTCATTGCATGTTTGTTCTTCTCACAAACCATACATGCATCCACCCGTGTCATTGCATGTATGTTCTTTTCATGAACCACAACTAGAGTCATTGCATGTCTGTTCTTTCCACAAACCAAATAAGAATCCATCAGTGTCATTGGATGTGTGTTCTTTTCATGAACCAAACCTAGTGTCATTGCATGTCTATTCTTTTGACAACCACAAATGGATCCACCAGTGTCGTTGCATGTCTCTTGTTTTCAGAAACCATACCTAGTGTCATTGCATGTCTGTTCTTCCCACAAACCACACATGGATCCACCAGTGTCATTGCATTTCTGTTCTTTTCATCAACCACAGCTAGAGACATTGCATGTCTGTTCTTTCCACAAACCACATATGGATCCACCAGTGTCATTGGATGTGTGTTCTTTTCATGAACCACACCTAGAGTCATTGCATGTCGTATCCTTTCACAAACCACACATGGATCCACCAGTGTGATTGCATGTGTTTTCTTTTCACAAACCACGGCTAGAGTCATTGGATGTCTGTTCTTTTCACAAACCACAGATGGATCCACCAGTGTCATTGCATGTGTGTTCGTTTCAAGAACCAAAACTAGAGTCATTACATGTGTGTTCTTCTCACAAACCACATAAGGATCCACCAGTGTCATTGGATGTGTGTTCTTTTCACAAACCACACCCAGTGTCATTGCATGTGTGTTCTTCTCACAAACCACACATTGCTCCACCAGTGTCATTGCATGTATGTTCTTTCATTAACCACATCTAGAGTCATTGCTTGTCTTTTGTTTCCACGAACCACATAGGGATACACCAGTGTCATTGGATGTGTTTTCTTTTAATGAACCACACCCAGTGTCGTTGCATGTGTGTTCTTCTCACAAACCACATAAGGATCTATTAGTGTCATTGGATGTGTGTTCTTTTCATGAACCACACCTAGAATCATTGCATGTCTGTTCTTTCTACAAACCACATATGGATCCACCAGTGCGATTGCATGTCCGTTCTTTTCGTGAATCACACCTAGAGTCAATGCATGTCTGTTCTTTTCACAAACCACGCATGGATCCACCAGTGACATTGCATGTTTGTTCTTTTCACAAACCACAACTAGAGTCATTGCATGTATGTTATTTTCACAAACCACATGTGGATCCACCAGTGTCATTGCATGTGTGTTCTTTTCATTAACCAAACCTAGAGTCATTGCATGTCTGTTCTTCTCACAAACCACATATGGATCCACCAGTGTCATTCGATGTGTGTTCTTTTCATGAACAACACCTAGTGTCATTGCATGTGTGTTCTTCCCACAAACCACATATGGATCCACTAGTGTTATTGCAAGTTTATTCTTTTCATGAACCACAGCTAGAGTCTTTTTATGTCTGTTCTTTCCACAAACCACATATGGATCCACCAGTGTCATTGGATGTGTGTTCTTTTCATGAACCACACCCAGTGTCATTGCATGTATGTTCTTTTCACAAACCACATATGGATACACCAGTGTCATGGCATGTCTATTCTTTTCATTAACCATAGTTAGAGTCATTGCATGTGTGTTCTTCTGACAAACCACATAAGGATCCACCAGTCTCATTGGATGTGTGTTCTTTTCATGAGCCACACCTAGAGTCATTGCAGCTCTGTTCTTTTCACAAACCACATATGGATCCACCAGTGTCATTGCGTGTGTGTTCTTTTCATGAACACAACTAGAGTCATTGCATGTGTGTTCTTCTCACAAACCACATAAGGAACCACCAGTGTCATTGGATGTGTGTTCTTTTCATGAACCACACCCAGTGTCATTTCATGTCTGTTCTTTCCACAAACCACATATGGATCCATCAGTGTCATTGCATGTCTATTCTTTTCATTAATGATAGCTAGAGTCATTGCATGTCTGTTCTTTCCACAAACCACATAAGGATCCACCAGTGTAAATGGATGTGTGTTCTTTTCATGAACCACACCTAGAGTCATTTCAAATTTGTTCTTTTCACAAACCACACATGGATCCACCAATGTCATTGCATGTCTGTTCTTTTCACAAATCATAGCTAGAGTCATTGCATGTCTGTTCTTTTCATGAACCACATATGGATCCACCAGTGTCATTGCATGTGTGTACTTTTCATGAACCACAGCTAGAGTCATTGCATGTCTGTTCTTTCCACAAACCATATAAGGATCCATCAGTGTCATTGGATGTGTGTTCTTTTCATGAACCAAACCTAGTGTCATTGCATGTCTATTCTTTTGAAAAACCACACATGGATCCACCAGTGTCATTGCATGTCTCTTGTTTTCAGAAACCACACCTAGTGTCATTACATGTTTGTTCTTCCCACAAACCACACATGGATCCACCAGTGTCATTGCATTTCTGTTCTTTTCATCAACCACAACTAGAGACATTGCATGTCTGTTCTTTCCACAAAGCACATATGGATCCACCAGTGTCATTGGATGTGTGTTCTTTTCATGAACCACACCTATAGTCATTGCATGTCGTATCCTTTCACAAACGACACGTGGATCCACCAGTGTGATTGCATGTGTTTTGTTTTCACAAACCACGGCTAGAATCATTGGATGTCTGTTCTTTTCACAAACCACAGATGGATCCACCAGTGTCATTGCATGTGTGTTCGTTTCAAGAACCAAAACTAGAGTCATTACCTGTGTGTGTTCTTCTCACAAACCACATAAGGATCCACCAGTGTCATTGGATGTGTGTTCTTTTCACAAACCACACCCAGTGTCATTCCATGTGTGTTCTGCTCACAAACCACACATTGCTCCACCAGTGTCATTGCATGTATGTTCTTTCATTAACCACATCTAGAGTCATTGCTTGTCTATAGTTTCCACGAACCACATAGGGATGCACCAGTGTCATTGGATGTGATTTCTTTTAATGAACCACACCCAGTGTCATTGCATGTGTGGTCTTCTCACAAACCACATAAGGATCCATTAGTGTCATTGGATGTGTGTTCTTTTCATGAACCACACCTAGAGTCATTGCATGTGTGTTCTTTCCAAAAACCACATATGGATCCACCAGTGCGATTGCATGTCTGTTCTTTTCGTGAACCACACCTAGAGTCAATGCATGTCAGTTCTTTTCACAAACCACGCATGGATCCACCAGCGACATTGCATGTTTGTTCTTTTCACAAACCACAACTAGAGTCATTGCATGTATGTTATTTTCACAAACCACTTACGGATCCACCAGTGTCATTGCATGTGTGTTCTTTTCATTAACCAAACCTAGAGTCATTGCATGTTTGTTCTTCTCACAAACCATACATGCATCCACCCGTGTCATTGCATGTATGTTCTTTTCATGAACCACAGCTAGAGTCATTGCATGTCTGTTCTTTCCACAAACCAAATAAGAATCCATCAGTGTCATTGGATGTGTGTTCTTTTCATGAACCAAACCTAGTGTCATTGCATGTCTATTCTTTTGACAACCACACATGGATCCACCAGTGTCGTTGCATGTCTCTTGTTTTCAGAAACCATACCTAGTGTCATTGCATGTCTGTTCTTCCCACAAACCACACATGGATCCACCAGTGTCATTGCATTTCTGTTCTTTTCATCAACCACAGCTAGAGACATTGCATGTCTGTTCTTTCCACAAACCACATATGGATCCACCAGTGTCATTGGATGTGTGTTCTTTTCATGAACCACACCTAGAGTCATTGCATGTCGTATCCTTTCACAAACCACACATGGATCCACCAGTGTGATTGCATGTGTTTTCTTTTCACAAACCACGGCTAGAGTCATTGGATGTCTGTTCTTTTCACAAACCACAGATGGATCCACTAGTGTCATTGCATGTGTGCTCGTTTCAAGAACCAAAACTAGAGTCATTACATGTGTGTTCTTCTCACAAACCACATAAGGATCCACCAGTGTCATTGGATGTGTGTTCTTTTCACAAACCACACCCAGTGTCATTTCATGTGTGTTCTTCTCACAAACCACACATTGCTCCACCAGTGTCATTGCATGTATGTTCTTTCATTAACCACATCTAGAGTCATTGCTTGTCTTTTGTTTCCACGAACCACATAGGGATACACCAGTGTCATTGGATGTGTTTTCTTTTAATGAACCACACCCAGTGTCGTTGCATGTGTGTTCTTCTCACAAACCACATAAGGATCTATTAGTGTCATTGGATGTGTGTTCTTTTCATGAACCACACCTAGAATCATTGCATGTCTGTTCTTTCCACAAACCACATATGGATCCACCAGTGCGATTGCATGTCCGTTCTTTTCGTGAACCACACCTAGAGTCAATGCATGTCTGTTCTTTTCACAAACCACGCATGGATCCACCAGTGACATTGCATGTTTGTTCTTTTCACAAACCACAACTAGAGTCATTGCATGTATGTTATTTTCACAAACCACATGTGGATCCACCAGTGTCATTGCATGTGTGTTCTTTTCATTAACCAAACCTAGAGTCATTGCATGTCTGTTCTTCTCACAAACCACATATGGATCCACCAGTGTCATTCGATGTGTGTTCTTTTCATGAACAACACCTAGTGTCATTGCATGTGTGTTCTTCCCACAAACCACATATGGATCCACTAGTGTTATTGCAAGTTTATTCTTTTCATGAACCACAGCTAGAGTCTTTTTATGTCTGTTCTTTCCACAAACCACATATGGATCCACCAGTGTCATTGGATGTGTGTTCTTTTCATGAACCACACCCAGTGTCATTGCATGTATGTTCTTTTCACAAACCACATATGGATACACCAGTGTCATGGCATGTCTATTCTTTTCATTAACCATAGTTAGAGTCATTGCATGTGTGTTCTTCTGACAAACCACATAAGGATCCACCAGTGTCATTGGATGTGTGTTCTTTTCATGAGCCACACCTAGAGTCATTGCAGCTCTGTTCTTTTCACAAACCACATATGGATCCACCAGTGTCATTGCGTGTGTGTTCTTTTCATGAACACAACTAGAGTCATTGCATGTGTGTTCTTCTCACAAACCACATAAGGAACCACCAGTGTCATTGGATGTGTGTTCTTTTCATGAACCACACCCAGTGTCATTTCATGTCTGTTCTTTCCACAAACCACATATGGATCCATCAGTGTCATTGCATGTCTATTCTTTTCATTAATGATAGCTAGAGTCATTGCATGTCTGTTCTTTCCACAAACCACATAAGGATCCACCAGTGTAAATGGATGTGTGTTCTTTTCATGAACCACACCTAGAGTCATTTCAAATTTGTTCTTTTCACAAACCACACATGGATCCACCAATGTCATGGCATGTCTGTTCTTTTCACAAATCATAGCTAGAGTCATTGCATGTCTGTTCTTTTCATGAACCACATATGGATCCACCAGTGTCATTGCATGTGTGTACTTTTCATGTACCATAGCTAGAGTCATTGTATGTGCGTTCTTCTCACAAACCACATAAGGATCCACCAGTGTCATTGGATGTGTGTTCTTTTCACAAACCACACCCAGTGTCATTGCATGTGTGTTCTTCTCACAAACCACACATTGCTCCACCAGTGTCATTGCATGTATGTTCTTTCATTAACCACATCTAGAGTCATTGCTTGTCTTTTGTTTCCACGAACCACATAGGGATACACCAGTGTCATTGGATGTGTTTTCTTTTAATGAACCACACCCAGTGTCGTTGCATGTGTGTTCTTCTCACAAACCACATAAGGATCTATTAGTGTCATTGGATGTGTGTTCTTTTCATGAACCACACCTAGAATCATTGCATGTCTGTTCTTTCCACAAACCACATATGGATCCACCAGTGCGATTGCATGTCCGTTCTTTTCGTGAACCACACCTAGAGTCAATGCATGTCTGTTCTTTTCACAAACCACGCATGGATCCACCAGTGACATTGCATGTTTGTTCTTTTCACAAACCACAACTAGAGTCATTGCATGTATGTTATTTTCACAAACCACATGTGGATCCACCAGTGTCATTGCATGTGTGTTCTTTTCATTAACCAAACCTAGAGTCATTGCATGTCTGTTCTTCTCACAAACCACATATGGATCCACCAGTGTCATTCGATGTGTGTTCTTTTCATGAACAACACCTAGTGTCATTGCATGTGTGTTCTTCCCACAAACCACATATGGATCCACTAGTGTTATTGCAAGTTTATTCTTTTCATGAACCACAGCTAGAGTCTTTTTATGTCTGTTCTTTCCACAAACCACATATGGATCCACCAGTGTCATTGGATGTGTGTTCTTTTCATGAACCACACCCAGTGTCATTGCATGTATGTTCTTTTCACAAACCACATATGGATACACCAGTGTCATGGCATGTCTATTCTTTTCATTAACCATAGTTAGAGTCATTGCATGTGTGTTCTTCTGACAAACCACATAAGGATCCACCAGTGTCATTGGATGTGTGTTCTTTTCATGAGCCACACCTAGAGTCATTGCAGCTCTGTTCTTTTCACAAACCACATATGGATCCACCAGTGTCATTGCGTGTGTGTTCTTTTCATGAACACAACTAGAGTCATTGCATGTGTGTTCTTCTCACAAACCACATAAGGAACCACCAGTGTCATTGGATGTGTGTTCTTTTCATGAACCACACCCAGTGTCATTTCATGTCTGTTCTTTCCACAAACCACATATGGATCCATCAGTGTCATTGCATGTCTATTCTTTTCATTAATGATAGCTAGAGTCATTGCATGTCTGTTCTTTCCACAAACCACATAAGGATCCACCAGTGTAAATGGATGTGTGTTCTTTTCATGAACCACACCTAGAGTCATTTCAAATTTGTTCTTTTCACAAACCACACATGGATCCACCAATGTCATTGCATGTCTGTTCTTTTCACAAATCATAGCTAGAGTCATTGCATGTCTGTTCTTTTCATGAACCACATATGGATCCACCAGTGTCATTGCATGTGTGTACTTTTCATGTACCATAGCTAGAGTCATTGTATGTGCGTTCTTCTCACAAACCACATAAGGATCCACCAGTGTCATTGGATGTGTGTTCTTTTCATGAACCACACCCAGTGTCATTGCATGTGTGTTCTTCCCACAAAACACACATGGATCCACCAGTGTCATTGCATGTCTGTTCTTTTCATGAACCACAACTAGAGTCATTGCATGTATGTTCTTTCCACAAACCACATAGGATCCACCAGTGTCATTGGATGTGTGTTGTTTTCATGAACCACACCTAGAGTCATTGCATGTCTGTTCTTTTCACAAACCACACATGGATCCACCAGTGTGATTGGATGTGTGTTCTTTTCACAAACCACGGCTAGAGTCATTGCATGTCTGTTCTTTTCACAAACCACAGATGGATCCACTAGTGTCATTGCATGTGTGTTCTATTCATGAACCACAGCTAGAGTCACTGCATGTGTGTTCTTCTCACAAACCACATAAGGATCCACCAGTGTCATTGGATGTGTGTTCTTTTCACAAGCCACACCCAGTGTCATTGCATGTGTGTTCTTCTCACAAACCACACATGGATCCACCAGGGTCATTGCATGTTTGTTCTTTTCATTGACCACAACTAGAGTCATTGCATGTATGTTCTTTCCACAAACCACATAAGGATACACCAGTGTCACTGGATGTGTTTTCTTTTAATGAACCACACCTAGTGTCATTGCATGTCTGTTCTTCTCACAAACCACAGAAGGATCCACTAGTGTCATTGGATGTGTGTTCTTTTCATAAACCACACCTAGAGTCATTGCATGTCTATTCTTTCCACAAACCACATATGGATCCACCAGTGCGATTGCATGTGTGTTCTTTTCGTGAACCACACCTAGAGTCATTGCATGTCTGTTCTTTTCACAAACCACACATGGATCCATAGTGTCATTGCATGTATATTCTTTTCACAAACCACAGCTAGAGTCATTACATGTATGTTCTTTTCACAAACCACATATACATCCACCAGTGTCATTGCGTGTGTTCTTTTCATGAACCACACCTAGAGTCATTGCATGTCTGTTCTTGTCACAAACCACATATGGATCCACCAGTGTCATTGGATGTGTGTTCTTTTCATGAACCACACCCAGTATCATTGCATGTGTGTTCTTCCCACAAACCACATATGTATCCACCAGTGTCATTGCAAGTTTGTTCTTTTCATGTACCACAGCTAGAGTCATTTTATGTCTGTTCTTTCCACAAACCACATATGGATGCACTAGTGTCATTGGATGTGTGTTCTTTTCATGAACCACACCTAGAATCATTGCATGTCTGTTCTTTTCACAAACCACAACTAGAGTAATTGCATGTGTGTTCTTCTTACAACCCACATATGGAACCACCAGTGTCATTGCATGTGTGTTCTTTTCATTAACCACAGCTAGAGTCATTGCATGTATGTTCTTCTCACAAACCACATAAGGATCCACCCGTGTCATTAGATGTGTGTTCTTTTCATGAACCACAACCAGTGTCATTGCATGTATGTTCTTTTCACAAAACACATATGGATCCACTAGTGTCATTGCATGTCTTTTCTTTTCATTAACCATAGTTTGTGCCATTGCATGTGTGTTCTTCTCACAAACCATATAAGGATCCACCAGTGTCATTGCATGTGTGCTCTTTTCATGAGCCACACCTAGAGTCATTGCATGTATGTTCTTTTCACAAACCACAGATGGATCCACCAGTGTCATTGCATGTCTGTTCTTTTCATGAACCACGGCTAGAGTCATTGCATGTCTGTTCTTTCCACAAAGAACATAAAGATCCATCAGTGTCATTGGATGTGTGTTCTTCTCACAAACCACACATGGATCCACCAGTGTCATTGTATGTCTGTTCTTTTCATTAACCACAACTAGAGTCATTGCATGTCTGTTCTTTCCACAAACCACATAAGGATACACAAGTGTCAATGGATGTGTTTTCTTTTAATGAACCACACCCAGTGTCATTGCATGTGTGTTCTTCTCACAAACCACATAAGGATCCACCAATGTCATTGGATGTGTGTTCTTTTCATGAACCACACCTAGAGTCATTGCATGTCCGTTTTTTCCACAAGCGACATATGGATCCACCAGTGTCATTGCATGTTTATTCTTTTTATTAACCATAGCTAGAGTCATTGCATATTTGTTCTTTCCACAAACCACATAAGGATCCACCAATGTAAATGGATGTGTGTTCTTTTCATGAACCACACCTAGAGTCATTTCAAGTCTGTTCTTTTCACAAACCACACGTGGATCCACCAGTGTCATTGCATGTCTGTTCTTTTCACAAATCATAGCTAGAGTCATTGCATGTCTGTTCTTTTCACAAACCACATATGGATCCACCAGTGTCATTGCATGTGTGTTCTTTTCATGAACCACAGCTAGAGTCATTGCATGTGTGTTCTTCTCACAAACCACATAAGGATCCATGTAACTACCTCGGTGAATTACGCTCTTAGTTACAAGCCTGGATGAGCGGAAATGGTTAAAATAGTACGGTGGGGCCCAAATGCCACTCACAGGTAGACCTTTCGTCCGTCCTAACCATTTCCACACATCGGGACAAGAACGAGCGGCGTAATCGGCAGGCGAAGGGATCAACTACATACACAAATGAGTATGTATGCAAGCCACCATACAACAGTCCTCAGAGCCATTCCATCTAAAAGAAATAGAAATATTGCGACGCCATACGGCAAGATCCAAATATCCTAGATAGATATAATAGTTTAGGATATCTCCTCATACATCAAACATCAGAGTATCAGGCGGAAGCGGCAAACAAGATCCGAGTACGGATAAGAAGCAAATCGGCATAAGATGCCCTTAAATAAACACATCCCGCCCACAGATCTCACGGATCCCCGTTCCCGGAATCTCTACACCAAGTGATCGTTGCCAACATCGTCCGTCCCCTCCACCCAGTATCCATCTTGCGAGCTTACCTGTTCATCTGAATCAAACAATTTATCGTGTGAGACCCTAGGGGTACTCAGCAAGTCTTTATGCCTCTAAAGGGGAAACAACCTGGGGTGACGCAATTGCAGCGAAAGATAATCCCTAACAATTCTATAGATACTCGCTAACCATCCGCCTAACCAAAGATAGACGGATGTCCGTGAATTAATAACAACAGTTATAACAGTAAAGTTAACAGATCCATCCTCCTCCTCGCTTACCAACGAGGAAGCGGACGAACAACCCCCATCCGTTGGCAGTTTTATTATCCATTCCATGAGTGTTGCACTATTTACTAGTCCGGCACTTAGTCAACTTAAAGCGGTACTTTAGTGATTCTTGTCTATGATCGAGAAACTGTGCTCCAAGTCGTCCATAACCGCGGACACGGCTTTCAGAAAGTTTTACCCTGCAGGGGTGCACAAATAGCAACACACACTCGATCAACCTCGGAAAAACCAAATCAAAACCCGACGAGGCATTCACGACAAAGTGATCACAAGATTCAGAAATATTTCAGGGGGCCACCCCATTAAGCTACCCGCAACGAAGTTAGCCGGCTCCGAGACGGACTCAAGGTTTGCGTCAGTGGCTGTAAACGATTGGGAACCCGAAAATGTGATTGGGCTTGTCGATACCGCGAAAACACTCCGCATCCAAAACAGTACAGGTGCTCCTCGCACAATCTTAAATAAAGCAGTAAAGCATGGCATAAGTACAGGATAGTAATAGAGCTCCAAACTACTTTGTGGCCCCAAGAAATAAGAATGAATCAAGCTCTGGCTCAGGGGGGTTCATAAGCCTCCCGGATGTGGATAGCGCGAATATTCAAGGAACAGGAATCAAGTACTCGGGGTCCTACGGGACACAAGTGAGCATAAAAAACCAAATAGCAGATATTGGTCACCGGTGCCACTTTCATTAGTTATCCCATTACTACTCAGGTTAAGTTGTTTAGGTACCTCGTTGTACATCAGACACTCACATACCCTACACATGTTGTTCTACGACTCGCATGGCTCAAACAACTCCTGTAGTAATGGCTCATGGGATGGAGGAACAAGCTTCGGTGGGGTTTAAAAGTAAAGGCTATGCAGTACTTGGGATTCAGTTTAATGCAATCGCGACTCAATGATGCAAGATTAAGATAGAGGCAATAGGTACTGTATGTATGCAAGCATGTGGTAGTGCTTGCCTGGCAGCTCAGTTGAAGCGAGAGAAGGATCTGGGTAGTGCTCCTGGGTTTCTTGATATATCCCCTGCTCAGCGTCTATTCGAAGAAGAACCAAACAAACAAGGGCCAACATAAATAAAGTGCACAAGCATATGAATAAAATGCGACAAGCAAACAATCATGCCATGATGAATGATGCACAATTTGCATGGCAATAAAGTAGCATGGCATGGGTGAGGTGTGGAATACAAGAAATAAGCATTTTATTGAGTTTTGGTCACATTTTATACTCCAATAAGTTGCTGTATACTTTATATTTATATGATGCATGCTGCAATTCAGAACATGGAATGCATAAATAGAAAGGTCTCGTCGAGCTAATCATTTTAGACATATCATTTGTCAAATTTGGAGTTATAAAACAAAAGTTGTTAATTAATTGAGAAAAAGGGCATTTTATTGAAATTTTAATCAACTCGAAAATTTAAAGTGTCCACAATATATTTTGAATGGAATATTTGAATTCCTCACATTTTTCTGATTCAAAAACGTATATTACAAGTTTAATTTGGATTTATAATTTAAAAGTTATTTAAATACAGATTTGAATTTGAAATTTAAAACAAAAATTTGAAAAGTTTAAATTAAAACAGGAAACAGAAAGCCTTTTGTTACTCGCGCGGATCTAGCCACAGACAGTGACAGGTGGGGCCAGGCTGACTTGGCGAAACAGCGCGCAGAAAAAAGGTTTTCTCACCGCGGCTTTATCCAGCCACAGCAAATGACAGGTGGGGCTGGAGTACACGCGGACCCACACGCGGGCGCGCCAGCCGGGGCGTGACACGCGGCAGATCCGACGGAGTGCGGGTTAAGTGCTCAAATCTGCGGGGGTGTTTCTGCAAAACGGATAGAGAGACTGACGGTGGGCTCGGTGGTACCGTGGGTCATGCAGAAAAACAAAAAGGGGGCTATATGCAAAACGACCACAGGCCCGTACTGTGGATCTTCTCTGCGCTGATGACCGATCGGTGCGCGACCGACGTAGGCGCGGCGCGCGGGGGATTCGATCGGGGGACCTAGGGCTCGCGCGTGGAGGCGACATCCACTGCGGTAGGCTTAGGCTTGGTGACAGCATGGTGGTTGGGGCCTAAGTAGGCCGTATGCGAGGCGCTACGCCGCGTGAACGCAGCGACCGCCGGCGCGCAGAGGGTGCTCGGCGTAAGGTACAGCGCGGCCAGACAACGACAGCGAAGAGGGGCGTGTCTGGGAGGGAGAGAGGCTCACCGCGGTTGGGTTGGTGGGGTCGGATCGGCTGGGACGCGGTGGATCAACGGCGATGCACACGCTCCCGCGGCTAGGGTTTCGTCGGGGCATCTCGGTCCTGGCGAGCCTGGGTCCTCCTCCTTGCTGGCGGGGTCCAGGGTGAAGCAGAGGTACTCCTCGGTCTCTTCGGTCACCTCCACGACGTGCTCACCGGCTGGATCGACAGGGGCGACGCGGTGCTGGCGGTGATCGGCGTCGGCTGTTGGTTGTCGGAGAGGAGGAAGGAGGAGGGGAGAGCTGGCTCGGGACAGATCTGGGCGAGGCCAGAGGAGGCGGGAGAGGGAGGTAGATAGCAGAGGGAGAGAGGAGGGTGCCGTGGGGAAAGGTGGAGGAAAAGGTGGTCTCGACCACCTTTTTCCTTCTCCTCTTCACGTGCTCGAGCTGGAGCTCGTCTAGGGCAGGTAGGGCTGCTGGCAGGTGGGCCAGGGGAGGCAAGGCAGGCTGTCTCGGGCTGGTGGGGTCGCACGGCAGGGAGAGAGGGAGAGGGAGGCTCGGGTAGAGCTAGGGTTAGAGGGAGGCTCGGGTTAGCTAGGGCTTGGCTAGGAGGAGGGGTAGATGGGGTGTGGGACCAGGGAGAGGGGTAGCCAGGTGGGGTCAGCATGGCAGAGGGAGGAGAGAGGCCGAGAGAGAGGGAGGGAGCTAGGGAGGCTCGGTTTAGGGTTTTGGAGAGAGGGGGGGTATGGTAGATGGGGATAGTGGGGTAGGTGACTAGGGTTAGGGTTTTGGATAGAGGATAGAGAGAGAGGGTGTGGTGTGAGGGTTTTCACATGATCCAAACACAAGATCACGAAGAGGGGGGTTTTGTAAAAAGAGAGAAAGGAAGCTCACAAAAGGAAGGATCCACTAAAAAATTCAAATAAAACCCAAAAGACTAGAATGTGGTGGTACTTGCATGGCCCATGCAAAATAATTAATGCCATGTTTATTCTTGTGAAAACAATAGTTTTAACATGGCATTATTCTTATGCATTTCCAAAAGTGGAATAAAGCCAAGCAAAAGAATTTAAAGGAATGCTCCATGTGGAGTAGAAGGGGATGACCATATTTGAATACAAATGGGACATGCTAGTGTGTATGTGCCACTAGGTATTTAGTAAGCCCAAAAATACCCCAACAGGAGCATAAACCCCAAAACAACCCATATGGAAGCTAGAAAAAGGTTCCACTCACAAGGCATGCAAAGGTGGCCATGTGGCTCTCATAAACCAATAATGTGGAAACCATATGGTGCATATATGAGAGCATGTGGAGATAGAATTGGATCCATCCCAACCCACATGAGCTAGAGGTAAAACCAAATAAGTTGCAATGCTCATATATGGTGGAACGGTGGAATGATGGGGTGATGACAAGAAAGGTGGTGGAGTTAATAAAAGATATGCCCCCAACTCAACTTGGGCATTAAACATTTATCAAGAACCAAATACAATATATCAAGAGGCAAATAAAATTAATAATGCATATGAGAGAAGAACCAAAACAAAAAGGGTTTTATATGATGCTCAAATGCAAGGTGGCATGATGACATGAGCATGATATAATTATGATGCAACAATTATATATATGAATTAGCCATTATATTACTAGACCAAGTAGCATTACAATTGTTAGACAATTGGGATGCTACAACTCTCCCCCACTAAACAGGAATCTCGCCCCGAGATTCTAGGAAGAAGAAGAAGACTCGAAGAGGGTACGATACTTGGCACGGAGCTCATCTTCACGTTCCCAAGTGGCTTCATCAACAGAATGGTGCGACCACTGCACCTTGCAGAACTTGATGGACTTGTTGCGAGTCCTTCTTTCTGCGACTTCAAGGATTTTTGTGGGGTGTTCTTGATAAGACAGGTCTTCTTGGAGATTGATAAGCTCATGGTCCACGGTTCTGCCGGGATCCTTGAAGCACTTCATGAGTTGAGAGATGTGGAAAACATCATGGACCTTGAGTTTTTCCGGGAGCTCAAGAGCATAAGCAACTTCTCCTCTTCTTCCACGAATTTTGAATGGACCGATGTATCTAGGAGCCAGCTTTCCTTTGATACCAAAGCGGTGCGTGCCTCTCATGGGAGTGACACGAAGGTAAATGAGATCACCAGGGACATACTCCATGTCCGTGTGCTTTCTGTCATAATTGCTCTTCTGGCGACTTTAAGCAATCTTCAGATTTTCAAGAATGATGTGAACCTTCTCCTCCGCTTGAGTTACAATGTCAGGGCCAAACAATATTCTTTCTCCTGCACCCGACCAACCAATCGGAGTTCTGCATTTGCGACCATAGAGAGCCTCAAATGGTGCCATCTTTAGACTTTTCTGGAAGCTATTGTTGTAGGAGAATTCAGCATAAGGAAGACATTCTTCCCACTTCATGCCAAAAGAGATGACGCAAGCACGGAGCATATCCTCCAGAATCTGATTGATCCTTTCGACTTGTCCGTGCGACTGAGGGTGGTAAGCTGTGCTGAAGTTCAATCTTGTTCCCAAAGCATTTTGGAAACTTTCCCAGAACTTGGAAGTGAAGATGCTTCCACGGTCTGAACTGATCTCAAGAGGAACCTCATACAGAGAGACAATTATGTTGATATAGAGCTCAGCCAACTGAATTGCAGAAATTGTTTCCTTGACAGGAAAGAAGTGAGCCACTTTAGAAAGCCTGTCAATGACAACAAAGATTGCATTGTTGCCCTTCTGCGACCTTGGAAAACTAGTGATGAAGTCCATCTCTACTTTCTCCCATTTCCATTCCAGGGGTTTCAATGGCCATAGAAGACCGGAAGGTTTCTGATGGACAGCGTTAACTCTGCGGCAGACATCACACTCCGAGACATACTTGGCACAATATGTTTTCAATCCCGGCCACCAATATTGTGTTTTCAAGTCCATGTACATCTTTGTGCTGCCAGGGTGGATAGAAAGAACAGAATCATGCGCCTCCTTGAGAACTTGCTCTCTCAAACCCGGGTAGTTCGGAACAAACATCCGGTGTTCAAAGAAAAGCGTGCCTTGATCATCAACGTGGAAGGACTCATACTTCGGAAGCTGGATGTTGGAGATGACCTTCTTGGTGTACGGATCACCAAGTTGAATGGAGCGAACCTTTTCTTCCAAGAGAGGGGTTGCCAGAAGGTTCAGAAGATACCCTTGTTCCACAATTTCAAGGTTGAGCTGACGGAATTCCTCGCACAAGAGAGGCTGTTGTTCTTCCATCATGAGGTTGTTGACATAAGCTTTGCGGCTGAGAGCATCGGCCATGACATTAGCTTTGCCCGGAGTGTAGTTGATGGTTAAATCAAAATCATTGATTGCTTTAATCCACCTCCTCTGACGAAGGTTGAGATCAGGCTGTGTGAAGATATACTTCAGACTCTTGTGATCAGAAAAGATTTCACAACGGTTGCCAAGCAAGTAATGCCTCCATACTTTCAAAGCAAAGACAATTGCTGCGAGTTCGAGGTCATGTGTAGGATAGTTGATCTCATGCGTCTTCAACTGTCGAGAGGCATAAGAAACAACTTGTTTTCTTGCATAAGGACCGCACCCAATCCTTGCAAAGATGCGTCGCAGAATATCTGGAAGGGCTTGGATGTATCTGGAGGAACCAAGACTGGTGTGGAAGTGAGCTTCTCTTTGAGTGTCTCAAAGCTTGCTTGACATGCAGGAGTCCAAAGGTATTTCTTGCCTTTCTTGAGGAGATCGGTAAGAGGCTTCGCTATCTTCGAAAAGTTCTGAACGAAGCGGCGGCAATAACTAGCCAAACCAAGGAAGCTTCGGACTTCTTTGACATTAACAGGAGGAAGCCATTCAACAATTGTCTTTACAGTTTCCGGGTTGACGGCAATGCCCTTGGCAGAGATGACATGACCAAGATAGGTGACTTGAGGCAGCCAAAACTCACACTTGGAGAACTTTGCATACAAGAGGTTCTCACGAAGCTTGCTTAGGACACACCGAAGGTGTTCTTCATGTTCTTCCTTTGACTTAGAATAGACTAGGATGTCATCCAGATAGACCACAATGAACTTATCAAGATACTCCATGAAAACCGAGTTCATAAGCCTCGAGAAGGTGGCAGGTGCGTTGGTGAGACCGAAAGACATGACCGTGTACTCATACAGGCCATAGCGGGTGGTGAAAGCTGTTTTAGGAACATCTTCCTTGCGAATCTTGATTTGGTGATAACCACTTCTCAAGTCAAGCTTAGAGAATACCACAGCTCCAGCTAGCTGATCGAAGAGATCATTAATCCGTGGAAGGGGATATTTATTCTTGATGGTTTTAGCATTGAGAGCCCGATAGTCCACACAAAGTCTATCAGTCTTGTCTCGCTTCTTCACAAAGATTGTTGGGCTACCCCAAGAAGAAGTACTGTGTTGAATAAAACCCAACTTCTCTTGTTCATCAAGCTGACGTTTGAGTTCAGCCAACTCAATAGGACCCATTTTATAAGGCCGCTTGGAGATAGGAGCCGTTCCAGGTTCAAGCTCAATTACAAACTCAACCTCACGATCCGGAGGCATACCTGGCAACTCTTCAGGAAAGACATATGGGAACTCACAGACCACCGGAACACTCTGAATAGCTTCCATAGCATCATCATTCAGAGCCGCCAAAGAGAAAAGTTGAATAGCAGGAGTCAGACTTGGAGAATAGACTATATGGCCTTCAGGAATTTTTAGAGAAACCGAGCGTTCAGCACAATAAATCACAGCTGCATTTGCTGTCAACCAATCCATGCCCAAGATGACATCAATGTCAGAATTGCCCAGAACAATTAAGGACGCCGATAACGAAGAGCCACCAATCTCAATTTGATTGCCATGGCTGATTTTAGAAGCTGCCATCTTTGCTCCAGGAGAAAGGACCATTAACCGCTTAAGGAGAGTATCCATCGCTAACTCATTCTCATGTGCAAATTTGTGAGAAACAAAAGAATGCGATGCACCAGAATCAAACAAAACTCGTGCAGGGACTGAGTTAACGGGAAGCATACCCATCACAACTCCAGATGCATGCTCAGCTTGAGCGGCGTTGACACAGTTGGCACGAGCAACCGTAGACCCGGGCTTGGTGTTGATGTTGAGAGCCCGAGGTGGTGGTGCACGAACCATAGGAGAGCTTGCCGCAGGTCTTGGAGGTGGTGGAGGAAGAGCTTTGTTTTTCATCGGACAGTTCCAGTGTTGATGCCCAGAGTTTCCACAAGTGTAACAAGCACCAGGTGGACGTGGAGCAACGTAACCAGGGACTCCGCCAGGCGCTCCAGGGTAGTGGTGGTTGTAGCCCCTAGGAGCAGCAGTGAGGAAGTTTGGTGGCCTTGCCTCGTAGCTTGAAGGTCTTGGTGGAGCCGGGAGCGATGGTGGGGTGTTAGGAACCCAGACACGACGCTTAGAAGGAGTTGCCATAGCTGAAGAGCTTGTTGCATCGCGGCTATGTTTCTTTGACTCCTCAAACACTTGCCTACTTGCTTCTTCCTGCAGAGCTGTATGCTGAAGTTCCAGAAAAGACGCCGGCCTTGCATGTGTGATTGCATATTTAATCGATGCATTGAGCCCTTGTCTGAACCTCTTTTGCTTCTTCTTATCATCAGAGATCTCATCGCCACCATAAGGAGAAAGGTTCATGAAGTTTCTGATGTAGGTATTGACAGTGTCATTGCCCTGCTTGAGGTTGAGAAACACTTCCTTCATCCTCTCCATGACAATTTCTGACAGATACTGCTCTTTGAAAGCTCCAGTGAACTGTCCCCAAGTAGGCTGAAAACCAGTGCAGTTTGCCTTCTGGTAATTCTCCCACCACAGAGCTGCATCTCCCTTCATAAGGTGAGTGGCACACTTTACCCATTCTTGCTCAGCAACATCAGAAGTCACCAGTAACCTTGACATCTCACGCAACCAATCATCAGCATCAAGTGGTTGATCGGACACATCAAATTGGCGTGGGTTAAACTTCAGGAAGCTTTTGATGTCTCCTCGCTTGGGAGGTGGAGGTAGCGGAACAAACTCATTCCTCCTGACACTTTCTTCAAAACGCTGCTGGTTCTGCTGCATTGCTACCAAGGCATTGGCGATACTTGACAACGCGGCCCCCAGTTCAGGTTGTATGTCCTCCTCAGAATGGCGTGGTGGTGCCATCCTGTGATAGATATAAAACACAAGTCAGTACTATAATGGAGAATAATAATAATCCAAAATAGTACCAAGATGGAATTAACCAAGATTAAAGGATACAATTTACTAAGATGATATTAAAATATCAACAAAGTTCAAAGCACCTAGAAGATATTAAGCATATCGCACATGACTGAAAAGGAGTGTGGTACATAATTATCAAAGAAAAATTTTCCGCAAATTTTGGCATTAAAATACCAATAGATGCGCAAAATCACTTAACGAATTAAGATTAGTGACTCTACCAAATCAATATACAAGAGCGAATGATAAAAGTAGTGGTATGGTCGCGACTCCATCCCGCACTCAAATCATTACTCCGCACATGAATAAGTAGAACACATATCCCAACACCTTCTTCTCAAGATGAACCTAAAGATTAGTAACTACAGAAACAAACACCCCAAACAAGATAACGTCGGGTAACAAAGAGTAAGTCAGATCGCGGCGGTATACAAC
Source organism: Avena sativa (assembly GCA_916181665.1). Taxonomy (NCBI): domain Eukaryota; kingdom Viridiplantae; phylum Streptophyta; class Magnoliopsida; order Poales; family Poaceae; genus Avena; species Avena sativa. The sequence continues at coordinate 623,671,121 of OV702289.1, forward strand.
GAATCAGGTAGATCGCGTCGGTTTGCAAAAGCCTGTCGGTATGGAATGTACCAACAGTTGATAACCAAAGGAAGATTGTGATAACAAGTTGGATGCAACAGATAGACAAGGAATTACACACACACACACAACCTATGGTACTACGGAACCCAGAACACGTGAATCCTAGTTTGAATTTTAAGAAGAGGATTGAAAATGTTACACTTCCTTACCAGAAAAGGGTGGGTGGGTGGGTAAGAAGAAAAGTGGAAGCAGTCCTACTCTCGCATTTTGTTTTTCCCTAGTATACATAGCTACCAAAATATTTGCTAGACTGACAACGACCTTTTGGCTGAGACCCTGAAGGGCGGGATGGCTCTGATACCAATTGTAACTACCTCGGTGAATTACGCTCTTAGTTACAAGCCTGGATGAGCGGAAATGGTTAAAATAGTACGGTGGGGCCCAAATGCCACTCACAGGTAGACCTTTCGGCCATCCTAACCATTTCCACACATCGGGACAAGAACGAGCGGCGTAATTGGCAGGCGAAGGGATCAACTACATACACAAATGAGTATGTATGCAAGCCACCATACAACAGTCCTCAGAGCCATTCCATCTAAAAGAAATAGAAATATTGCGACGCCATACGGCAAGATCCAAATATCCTAGATAGATATAATAGTTTAGGATATCTCCTCATACATCAAACATCAAAGTATCAGGCAGAAGCGGCAAACAAGATCCGAGTACGGATAAGAAGCAAATCGGCATAAGATGCCCTTAAATAAACACATCCCGCCCACAGATCTCACGGATCCCCGTTCCCGGAATCTCTACACCAAGTGATCGTTGCCAACATCGTCCGTCCCCTCCACCCAGTATCCATCTTGTGAGGTTACCTGTTCATCTGAATCAAACAATTTATCGTGTGAGACCCTAGGGGTACTCAGCAAGTCTTTATGCCTCTAAAGGGGACACAACCTGGGGTGACGCAATTGCAGCGAAAGATAATCCCTACCAATTCTATAGATACTCGCTAACCATCCGCCTACCCAAAGATAGACGGATGTCCGTGAATTAATAACAACAGTTATAACCGTAAAGTTAACAGATCCATCCTCCTCCTCGCTTACCAACGAGGAAGCGGACGAACAACCCCCATCCGTTGGCAGTTTTATTATCCATTCCATGAGTGTTGCACTATTTACTAGTCCGGCACTTAGTCAACTTAAAGCGGTACTTTAGTGATTCTTGTCTATGATCGAGAAACTGTGCTCCAAGTCGTCCATAACCGCGGACACGGCTTTCAGAAAGTTTTACCCTGCAGGGGTGCACAAATAGCAACACACACTCGATCAACCTCGGAAAAACCAAATCAAAACCCGACGAGGCATTCACGACAAAGCGATCACAAGATTCAGAAATATTTCAGGGGGCCACCCCATTAAGCTACCCGCAACGAAGTTAGCCGGCTCCGAGACGGACTCAAGGTTTGCGTCAGTGGCTGTAAACGACTGGGAACCCGAAAATGTGACTGGGCTTGTCGATACCGCGAAAACACTCCGCATCCAAAACAGTACAGGTGCTCCTCGCACAATCTTAAATAAAGCAGTAACGCATGGCATAAGTACAGGATAGTAATAGAGCTCCAAACTACTTTGTGGCCCCAAGAAATAAGAATGAATCAAGCTCTGGCTCAGGGGGGTTCATAAGCCTCCCGAATGTGGATAGCGCGAATATTCAAGGAACAGGAATCAAGTACTCGGGGTCCTACGGGACACAAGTGAGCATAAAAAACCAAATAGCAGATATTGCTCACCGGTGCCACTTTCATTAGTTATCCCATTACTACTCAGGTTAAGTTGTTTAGGTACCTCGTTGTACATCAGACACTCACATACCCTACACATGCTGTTCTACGACTCGCATGGCTCAAACAACTCCTGTAGTAATGGCTCATGGGATGGAGGAACAAGCTTCGGTGGGGTTTAAAAGTAAAGGCTATGCAGTACTTGGGATTCAGTTTAATGCAATCGCGACTCAATGATGCAAGATTAAGATAGAGGCAATAGGTACTGTATGTATGCAAGCATGTGGTAGTGCTTGCCTGGCAGCTCAGTTGAAGCGAGAGAAGGATCTGGGTAGTGCTCCTGGGTTTCTTGATATATCCCCTGCTCAGCGTCTATTCGAAGAAGAACCAAACAAACAAGGGCCAACATAAATAAAGTGCACAAGCATATGAATAAAATGCGACAAGCAAACAATCATGCCATGATGAATGATGCACAATTTGCATGGCAATAAAGTAGCATGGCATGGGTGAGGTGTGGAATACAAGAAATAAGCATTTTATTGAGTTTTGGTCACATTTTATACTCCAATAAGTTGCTGTATACTTTATATTTATATGATGCATGCTGCAATTCAGAACATGGAATGCATAAACAGAAAGGTCTCGTCGAGCTAATCATTTTAGACATATCATTTGTCAAATTTGGAGTTATAAAACAAAAGTTGTTAATTAATTGAGAAAAAGGGCATTTTATTGTAATTTTAATCAACTCGAAAATTTAAAGTGTCCACAATATATTTTGAATGGCATATTTGAATTCCTCACATTTTTCTGATTCAAAAACGTATATTACAAGTTTAATTTGGATTTATAATTTAAAAGTTATTTAAATACAGATTTGAATTTGAAATTTAAAACAAAAATTTGAAAAGTTTAAATTAAAACAGGAAACGGAAAGCCTTTTGTTACTCGCGCGGATCTAGCCACAGACAGTGATAGGTGGGGCCAGGCTGACTTGGCAAAACAGCGCGCAGAAAAAAGGTTTTCTCACGCGGCTTTATCCAGCCACAGCAAATGACAGGTGGGACCGGAGTACACGCGGACCCACACGCGGGCGCGCCAGCCGGGGCGTGACACGCGGCAGATCCGAGGGAGTGCGGGTTAAGTGCTCAAATCTGCGGGGGTGTTTCTGCAAAACGGATAGAGAGACTGACGGTGGGCTCGGTGGTACCGCGGGTCGAGCAGAAAAACAAAAAGGGGGCTATATGCAAAACGACCACAGGCCCGTACTGTGGATCTTCTCTGCGCTGATGACCGATCGGTGCGCGACCGACGCAGGCGCGGCGCGCGGGGGATTCGATCCGGGGACCTAGGGCTCGCGCGGGGAGGCAGCAGCCACTGCGGTAGGCTTAGGCTTGGTGACAGCATGGTGGTTGGGGCCTAAGTAGGCCGTCTGCGAGGCGCTACGCCACGTGAACGCAGCGACCGCCGGCGCGCAGAGGGTGCTCGGCGTAAGGTACGGCGCGGCCAGACAACGATAGCGAAGAGGGGCGTGTCTGGGAGGGAGAGAGGCTCACCGCGGTTGGGTTGGTGGGGTCGGATCGGCTGGGACGCGGTGGATCGATGGCGATGCAGACGCTCCCGCGGCTAGGGTTTCATCGGGGCGTCTCGGTCCTGGCGAGCCTGGGGTCCTTCTCCTCCTCGCTGGCGGGGTACAGGGTGAAGCAGAGGTACTCCTCGGTCTCTTCGGTCACCTCCACGACGTGCTCACCGGCTAGATCGACGGGGGCGACGCGGTGCTGGCGGTGATCGGCGTCGGCTGTTGGTGGTCGGAGAGGAGGAAGGAGGAGGGGAGGGCTGGCTCGGGACAGATCTGGGCGAGGCCAGAGGAGGCGGGAGAGGGAGGTAGATAGCAGAGGGAGAGAGGAGGGTGCCGTGGGGAAAGGTGGAGGAAAAGGTGGTCTCGGCCACCTTTTTCCTTCTCCTCTTCACGTGATCGAGCTGGAGCTCGTCTAGGGCAGGTAGGGCAGCTGGCAGGTGGGCCAGGGGAGGCAAGGCAGGCTGTCACGGGCTGGTGGGGTCGCACGGCAGGGAGAGAGGGAGAGGGAGGCTCGGGTAGAGCTGGGGTTAGAGGGAGGCTCGGGTTAGCTAGGGCTTGGCTAGGAGGAGGGGTAGATGGGGTGTGGGACCAGGGAGAGGGGGTAGCCAGGTGGGGTCAGCATGGCAGAGGGAGGAGAGAGGCCGAGAGAGAGGGAGGGAGCTAGGGAGGATCGGTTTAGGGTTTGGAGAGAGGGGGGTATGGTAGATGGGGATAGTGGGGTAGGTGACTAGGGTTAGGGTTTTGGATAGAGGATAGAGAGAGAGGGTGTGGTGCGAGGGTTTTCACATGATCCAAACACAAGATCACGAAGAGGGGGGTTTTGGAAAAAGAGAGAAAGGAAGCTCACAAAAGGAAGGATCCACTCAAAAATTCAAATAAAACCCAAAAGACTAGAATGTGGTGGTACTTGCATGGCCCATGCAAAATAATTAATGCCATGTTTATTCTTGTGAAAACAATAGTTTTAACATGGCATTATTCTTATGCATTTCCAAAAGTGGAATAAAGCCAAGCAAAAGAATTTAAAGGAATGCTCCATGTGGAGTAGAAGGGGATGACCATATTTGAATACAAATGGGACATGCTAGTGTGTATGTGCCACTAGGTATTTAGTAAGACCAAAAATATCCCAACAGGAGCATAAACCCCAAAACAACCCATATGGAAGCTAGAAAAAGGTTCCACTCACAAGGCATGCAAAGGTGGCCATGTGGCTCTCATAAACCAATAATGTGGAAACCATATGGTGCATATATGAGAGCATGTGGAGATAGAATTGGATCCATCCCAACCCACATGAGCTAGAGGTAAAACCAAATAAGTTGCAATGCTCATATATGGTGGAATGGTGGAATGATGGGGTGATGACAAGAAAGGTGGTGGAGTTAATAAAAGATATGCCCCCAACTCAACTTGGGCATTAAACATTTATCAAGAACCAAATACAATATATCAAGAGGCAAATAAAATTAATAATGCATATGAGAGAAGAACCAAAACAAAAAGGGTTTTATATGATGCTCAAATGCAAGGTGGCATGATGACATGAGCATGATATAATTATGATGCAACAATTATATATATGAAGTAGCCATTATATTACTAGACCAAGTAGCATTACAATTGTTAGACAATTGGGATGCTACAATCCACCAGTGTCATTGGATGTGTGTTCTTTTCATGACACACACCCAGTGTCATTGCATGTGTGTTCTTCCTACAAAACACACATGGATCCACCAGTGTTATTGCATGTCTGTTCTTTTCATGAACCACATCTAGAGTCATTGCATGTCTGTTCTTTCCACAAATCGCATATGGATCCACCAGTGTCATTAGATGTGTGTTCTTTTCATGAACCACACATAGAGTCATTGCATGTCTGTTCTTTTCACAAACCACACATGGATGCACCTGTGTAATTGCATGTCTGTTCTTTTCACAAACCACGGCTAGAGTCATTGCATGTCTGTTCGTTTTACAAACCACATATGGATCCACCAGTGTCATTGGATGTGTGTTCTTTTCATGAACCACACCCAGTGTCATTGCATCTGTGTTCTTCCCACAAACCACATATGGAATTACCAGTGTCATTGCAAGTTTGTTCTTTTCATGAACCACAGCTAGAGTCATTTTATGTCTGTTCTTTCCACAAACCACATATGGATCCACCAGTGTCACTGGATGTGTGTTCTTTACATGAACCCCACCTAGAGTCATTGCGTGTCTGTTCTTCTCACAAAACAACATATGGATCCACAAGTGTCATTGGATGTGTGTTCTTTTCATGAACCACACCCAGTGTCATTGCATGTCTGTTCTTCCCACAAACCCCATATGGATCCACCAGTGTCATTGCATGTCTATTGTTTTCACAATCCACATATGGATCCACCAGTGTCATTGCATGTGTGTTCTATTCATGAACCACACCTAGAGTCATTGCATGCATGTTCTTCTCACAAACCACATATGGATCCACTAGTGTCATTGGATGTGTGTTCTTCTCACAACCCACACATGGATCCACTAGTGTCATTGCATGTCTATTCTTTTCACAATTCATAGCAAGAGTCATTGCATGTCTGTTCTTTTCACAAACCACATATGGATCCACCAGTGTCATTGGATGTGTGTTCTTTTCATGACACACACCCAGTGTCATTGCATGTGTGTTCATCCCACAAACCACACATGGATCCACCAGTGTCATTGCATGTCTGTTCTTTTCATGAACCACATCTAGAGTCATTGCATGTCTGTTCTTTCCACAAACCACATATGGATCCACCAGTGTCATTAGATGTGTGTTCTTTTCATGAACCACACCTAGAGTCATTGCATGTCTATTCTTTTCACAAACCACACATGGATCCACCAATGTAATTGCATGTGTGTTCTTTTCACAAACCACGGCTAGAGTCATTGCATGTCTGTTTGTTTTACAAACCACATATGGATCCACCAGTGTCATTGGATGTGTGTTCTTTTCATGAACCACACCCAGTGTCATTGCATCTGTGTTCTTCCCACAAACCACATATGGATCAACCAGTGTCATTGCAAGTTTGTTCTTTTCATGAACCACAGCTAGAGTCATTTTATGTCTATTCTTTCCACAAACCACATATGGATCCACCAGTGTCATTGGATGTGTGTTCTTTTCATGAACCACACCTAGAGTCATTGCATGTCTGTTATTTTCACAAACCACACATGGATCCACCAGTGTCGTTGCATGTCTTATATTTTCATTAACCACAGTTAGAGTCATTGCATGTCTGTTCTTTCCACAATCCACATAAGGATACACCAGTGTCACTGGATGTGTGTTCTTTTCATGAACCCCACCTAGAGTCATTGCATGTCTGTTCTTCTCACAAACCACATATTGATCCACAAGTGTCATTGGATGTGTGTTCTTTTCATGAACCACACCCAGGGTCATTGCATATGTGTTCTTCCCACAAACCACATATGGATCCACCAGTGTCATTGCATGTCTATTCTTTTCACAATCCACATATGGAACCACCAGTGTCATTGCATGTGTGTTCTTTTCATGAACCACACCTAGAGTCATTGCATGCCTGTTCTTCTCACAGACCACATATGGATCCACTAGTGTCATTGGATGTGTGTTCTTCTCACAAACCACACATGGATCCACTAGTGTCATTGCATGTCTGTTCTTTTCATTAACCACAACTAGAGTCATTGCATGTCTGTTCTTTCCACAAACCACATAAGGATACACAAGTGTCATTGGATGTGTTTTCTTTTAATGAACCACACCCAGTGTCATTGCATGTGTGTTCTTCTCACAAACCACATAAGGATCCACCAATGTCATTGGACGTGTGTTCTTTTCATGAACCACACCTAGAGTCATTGCATGTCCGTTCTTTCCACAAACCACTTATGGATCCACCAATGTCATTGCATGTTTATTCTTTTTATTAACCACAGCTAGAGTCATTGCATATATGTTCTTTCCACAAACCACCTAAGGATCCACCAGTGTAAATGGATGTGTGTTCTTTTCATGAACCACACCTAGAGTCATTTCAAGTATGTTCTTTTCACAAACCACACATGGATCCACCAGTGTCATTGCATGTCTATTCTTTTCACAAATCATAGCTAGAGTCATTGCATGTCTGTTCTTTTCACAAACCACATATGGATCCACCAGTGTCATTGCATGTGTGTTCTTTTCATGAACCAGAGCTAGAGTCATTGCATGTGTGTTCTTCTCACAAACCACATAAGGATCCACCAGTGTCATTGGATGTGTGTTCTTTTCATGACACACACCCAGTGTCATTGCATGTGTGTTCTTCCCACAAACCACACATGGATCCACCAGTGTCATTGCATGTCTGTTCTTTTCATGAACCACATCTAGAGTCATTGCATGTCTGTTCTTTCCACAAACCACATATGGATCCACCAGTGTCATTAGATGTGTGTTCTTTTCATGAACCACACCTAGAGTCATTGCATGTCTATTCTTTTCACAAACCACACATGGATCCAACAATGTAATTGCATGTGTGTTCTTTTCACAAACCACGGCTAGAGTCATTGCATGTATGTTCGTTTTACAAACCACATATGGATCCACCAGTGTCATTGGATGTGTGTTCTTTTCATGAACCACACCTAGTGTCATTGCATCTGTGTTCTTCCCACAAACCACATATGGATCTACCAGTGTGATTGCAAGTTTGTTCTTTTCATGAACCACAGCTAGAGTCATTTTATGTCTGTTCTTTCCACAAACCACATATGGATCCACCAGTGTCATTGGATGTGTGTTCTTTTCATGAACCACACCTAGAGTCATTGCATGTCTTTTATTTTCACAAACCACACATGGATCCACCAGTGTCATTGCATGGCTTTTATTTCCATTAACCACAGTTAGAGTCATTGCATGTCTGTTCTTTCCACAATCCACATAAGGATACACCAGTGTCACTTGATGTGTGTTCTTTTCATGAAATCCACCAGTGTCATTGCATGTCTGTTCTTCTCACAAACCACATATGGATCCACAAGTGTCATTGCATGTGTGTTCTTTTCATGAACCACACCTAGAGTCATTGCATGCCTGTTCTTCTCACAAACCACATATGGATCCACCAGTGTCATTGTATGTGTGTTCTTTTCATGAGCCACATCCAGAGACATTGCATTTCTGCTCTTCTCACAAACCATACATGCATCCACCTGTGTCATTGCATGTCTGTTCTTTTCATGAACCACAGCTAGAGTCATTGCATGTCTGTTCTTTCCACAAACCATATAAGGATCCATCAGTGTCATTGGATGTGTGTTCTTTTCATGAACCAAACTCAGTGTCATTGCATGTCTGTTCTTTCCACAAACCATATAAGGATCCATCAGTGTCATTGGATGTGTGTTCTTTTCACAAACCACACCTAGTGTCATTGCATGTGTGTTCTTCTCACAAAACACACATGGATCCACCAATGTCATTGCATGTTTGTTCTTTTCATTGACCACAACTAGAGTCATTGCATGTATGTTCTTTCCACAAACCACATAAGGATACACCAGTGTCACTGGATGTGTTTTCTTTTAATGAACCACACCCAGTGTCATTGCATGTGTGTTCTTCTCACAAACCACATAAGGATCCACTAGTGTCATTGGTTGTGTGTTCCTTTCATGAACCACACCTAGAGTCATTGCATCTCTGTTCTTTCCACAAACCACATATGGATCCACCAGTGCGATTGAATGTCTGTTCTTTTCGTGAACCACACCTAGAGTCATTGCATGTCTGTTCTTTTCACAAACCACACATGGATCCATAGTGTCATTGCATGTCTGTTCTTTTCACAAACCACAGCTAGAGTCATTGCATGTATATTCTTTTCACAAACCACATATACATCCACCAGTGTCATTGCATGTGTTCTTTTCATGAACCACACCTAGAGTCATTGCATGTTTGTTCTTCTCACAAACCACATATGGATCCACCAGTGTCATTGGATGTGTGTTCTTTTCATGAACCACACCCAGTATCATTGCATGTGTGTTCTGCCCACAAACCAGATATGGATCCACAAGTGTCATTGCAAGTTTGTTCTTTTCATGTACCACAGCTAGAGTCATTTTATGTCTGTTCTTTCCACAAACCACATATGGATGCACTAGTGTCATTGGATGTGTGTTCTTTTCAATTACCACACCTAGAGTCATTGCATGTCTGTTCTTTCCACAAACAACATATGGATCCACCAGTGTGATTGCATGTGTGTTCTTTTCACAAACCACAGCTAGAGTAATTACATGTGTGTTCTTCTCACAACCCACATATGAAACCACCAGTGTCATTGCATGTGTGTTCTTTTCATTAACCAGATCTAGAGTCATTGCATGTGTGTTCTTCTCACAAACCACATAAGGATCCACCCGTGTCATTAGATGTGTGTTCTTTTCATGAACCACACCCAGTGTCATTGCATGTATGTTCTTTTCACAAAACATATATGGATCCATTAGTGTCATTGCATGTCTGTTCTTTTCATTAACCATAGTTTGTGCCATTGCATCTGTGTTCTTCTCACAAACCATATAAGGATCCACCAGTGTCATTGCATGTGTGTTCTTTTCATGAGCCACACCTAGAGTCATTGCATGTCTGTTCTTTTCACAAACCACAGATGGATCCACCAGTGTCATTGCATGTCTGTTCTTTTCATGAACCACGGCTAGAGTCATTGCATGTCTGTACTTCCCACAAAGAACATAAAGATCCATCAGTGTCATTGGATGTGTGTTCTTCTCACAAACCACACATGGATCCACTAGTGTCATTGCATGTCTGTTCTTTTCATTAACCACAACTAGAGTCATTGCATGTCTGTTCTTTCCACAAACCACATAAGGATACACAAGTGTCATTGGATGTGTTTTCTTTTAATGAACCACACCTAGTGTCATTGCATGTGTGTTCTTCTCACAAACCACATAAGGATCCACCAATGTCATTGGATGTGTGTTCTTTTCATGAACCACACCTAGAGTCATTGCATGTCCGTTCTTTTCACAAACCACATATGGATCCACCAGTGTCATTGCATGTTTATTCTTTTTATTAACCACAGCTAGAGTCATTGCATATCTGTTCTTTCCATAAACCACATAAGGATCCACCAGTGTAAATGGATGTGTGTTCTTTTCATGAACCACACCTAGAGTCATTTCAAGTATGTTCTTTTCACAAACCACACATGGATCCACCAGTGTCATTGCATGTCTATTCTTTTCACAAATCATAGCTAGAGTCATTGCATGTCTGTTCTTTTCACAAACCACATATGGATCCACCAGTGTCATTGCATGTGTGTTCTTTTCATGAACCAGAGCTAGAGTCATTGCATGTGTGTTCTTCTCACAAACCACATAAGGATCCACCAGAGTCATTGGATGTGTGTTCTTTTCATGACACACACCCAGTGTCATTGTATGTGTGTTCTTCCCACAAACCACACATGGATCCACCAGTGTCATTGCATGTCTGTTCTTTTCATGAACCACATCTAGAGTCATTGCATGTCTGTTCTTTCCACAAACCACATATGGATCCACCAGTGTCATTAGATGTGTGTTATTTTCATGAACCACACCTAGAGTCATTACATGTCTATTCTTTTCACAAACCACACATGGATCCAACAATGTAATTGCATGTGTGTTCTTTTCACAAACCACGGCTAGAGTCATTGCATGTCTGTTCGTTTTACAAACCACATATGGATCCACCAGTGTCATTGGATGTGTGTTCTTTTCATGAGACACACCCAGTGTCATTGCATCTGTGTTCTTCCCACAAACCACGTATGGATCTACCAGTGTCATTGCAAGTTTGTTCTTTTCATGAACCACAGCTAGAGTCATTTTATGTCTGTTCTTTCCACAAACCACATATGGATCCACCAGTGTCATTGGATGTGTGTTCTTTTCATGAACCACACCTAGAGTCATTGCATGTCTGTTATTTTCACAAACCACACATGGATCCACCAGTGTCATTGCATGGCTTTTATTTCCATTAACCACAGTTACAGTCATTGCATGTCTGTTCTTTCCACAATCCACATAAGGATACACCAGTGTCACTGGATGTGTGTTCTTTTCATGAAATCCACCAGTGTCATTGCATGTCTGTTCTTCTCACAAACCACATATGGATCCACAAGTGTCATTGGATGTGTGTTCTTTTCATGAACCACACCCAGTGTCATTGCATGTGTGTTCTTCCCACAAACCACGTATGGATCCACCAGTGTCATTGCATGTCTATTCTTTTCACAATCGACATATGGATCCACTAGTGTCATTGCATGTGTGTTCTTTTCATGAACCACACCTAGAGTCATTGCATGCCTGTTCTTCTCACAAACCACATATGGATCCACCAGTGTCATTGGATGTGTGTTCTTTTCATGAGCCACATCCAGAGACATTGCATGTCTGCTCTTTTTAGAAACCACACATGGATCCACCTGTGTCATTGCATGTCTGTTCTTTTCATGAACCACACCTAGAGTCATTGCATGTCTATTCTTTCCACAAACCATATAAGGATCCATCAGTGTCATTGGATGTGTGTTCTTTTCATGAACCAAACCCAATGTCATTGCATGTCTATTATTTTGACAAACCACACATGGATCCACCAGTGTCGTTGCATGTCTCTTGTTTTCACAAACCACACCTAGTGTCATTGCATGTCTGTTCTTCCCACAAACCACACATGGATCCACCAGTGTCATTGCATTTCTGTTCTTTTCATCAACCACAACTAGAGACATTGCATGTCTGTTCTTTCCATAAACCACATATGGATCCACCAGTGTCATTGGATGTGTGTTCTTTTCATGAACCACACCTAGATTCATTGCATGTTTGTTCTTTTCACAAACCACAGATGGATCCACCAGTGTCATTGCATGTGTGTTCGTCAAGAACCGAAACTAGAGTCATTACATGTGTGTTCTTCTCACAAACCACATAAGCATCCACCAGTGTCATTGGACGTGTGTTCTTTTCACAAACCACACCCACTGTCATTGCATGTTTGTTCTTCTCACAAACCACACATGGATCCACCAGTGTCATTGCATGTATGTTCTTTCATTAAACACATCTAGAGTCATTGCCTGTCTGTTGTTTCCACGAACCACATAGGGGTACACAAGTGTCATTGGATGTGTTTTCTTTTAATGAACCACACCCAGTGTCATTGCATGTGTGTTCTTCTCACAAACCACATAAGGATCCACTAGTTTCATTGGATGTGTGTTCTTTTCATGAACCACACCTAGATTCATTGCATGTCTGTTCTTTCCACAAACCACATATGGATCCACCAGTGCGATTGCATGTCTGTTCTTTTCGTGAACCACACCTAGAGTCAATGCATGTCTGTACTTTTCACAAACCACACATGAATCCACCAGTGACATTGCATGTTTGTTCTTTTCACAAACCACAACTAGAGTCATTGCATGTATGTTATTTTCACAAACCACATATGGATCCACCAGCGTCATTGCATGTGTGTTCTTTTCATTAACCACACCTAGAGTCATTGCATGTCTGTTCTTCTCACAAACCACATATGTATCCACCAGTGTCATTAGATGTGTGTTCTTTTGATGAACCACGCCCAGTGTCATTTCATGTCTGTTCTTTCCACAAACCACATATGGATCCATCAGTGTTATTGCATGTCTATTCTTTTCATTAGCGACAACTAGAGTCATTGCATGTCTGTTCTTTCCACAAACCACATAAGGATCCACCAGTGTAAATGGATGTGTGTTCTTTTCATGAACCACACCTAGAGTCATTTCAAGTTTGTTCTTTTTCACAAACCACACATGGATCCACCAGTGTCATTGCATGTCTGTTCTTTTCACAAATCATAGCTAGAGTCATTGCATGTCTGTTCTTTTCACAAACCACATATGGATCCACCATTGTCATTGCATGTGTGTACTTTTCATGTACCACAGCTAGATTCATTGTATGAGTGTTCTTCTCACAAACCACATAAGGATCCAGCAGTGTCATTGGATGTGTGTTCTTTTCATGAACCACACCCAGTGTCATTGCATGTGTGTTCTTCCCACAAACCACACATGGATCCACTAGTGTCATTGCATGTCTGTTCTTTTCATGAACCACAAGTAGAGTCATTGCATGTATGTTCTTTCCACAAACCACATATGGATCCACCAGTGAAATTGGATGTGTGTTGTTTTCATGAACCACACCTAGAGTCAGTGCATGTCTGTTCTTTTCACAAACCACACATGGATCCACCAGTGTGATGGCATGTGTGTTCTTTTCACAAACCACGGCTAGAGTCATTGCATGTCTGTTCTTTTCACAAACCACAGATGGATCCACTAGTGTCATTGCATGTGTGTTCTATTCATGAACCACAGCTAGAGTCATTGCATGTGTGTTCTTCTCACAAACCACATAAGGATCCACCAGTGTCATTGGATGTGTGTTCTTTTCACAAACCACACCCAGTGTCATTGCATGTGTGTTCTTCTCACAAACCACACATGGATCCACCCGTGTCATTGCATGTTTATTCTTTTCATTGACCAAAACTAGAGTCATTGCATGTCTGTTCTTTCCACATTCCACATAAGGATACACCAGTGTCACTGGATGTGTTTTCTTTTAATGAACCACACCCAGTGTCATTGCATGTGTGTTCTTCTCAAAAACCACATAAGGATCTATTAGTGTCATTGGATGTGTGTTCTTTTCATGAACCACACCTAGAATCATTGCATGTCTGTTCTTTCCACAAACCACATATGGATCCACCAGTGCGATTGCATGTCCGTTCTTTTCGTGAACCACACCTAGAGTCAATGCATGTCTGTTCTTTTCACAAACCACGCATGGATCCACCAGTGACATTGCATGTTTGTTCTTTTCACAAACCACAACTAGAGTCATTGCATGTGTGTTCTTTTCATGAACCAGAGCTAGAGTCATTGCATGTGTGTTCTTCTCACAAACCACATAAGGATCCACCAGTGTCATTGGATGTGTGTTCTTTTCATGACACACACCCAGTGTCATTGCATGTGTGTTCTTCCCACAAACCACACATGGATCCACCAGTGTCATTGCATGTCTGTTCTTTTCATGAACCACATCTAGAGTCATTGCATGTCTGTTCTTTCCACAAACCACATATGGATCCACCAGTGTCATTAGATGTGTGTTCTTTTCATGAACCACACCTAGAGTCATTGCATGTCTATTCTTTTCACAAACCACACATGGATCCAACAATGTAATTGCATGTGTGTTCTTTTCACAAACCACGGCTAGAGTCATTGCATGTATGTTCGTTTTACAAACCACATATGGATCCACCAGTGTCATTGGATGTGTGTTCTTTTCATGAACCACACCTAGTGTCATTGCATCTGTGTTCTTCCCACAAACCACATATGGATCTACCAGTGTGATTGCAAGTTTGTTCTTTTCATGAACCACAGCTAGAGTCATTTTATGTCTGTTCTTTCCACAAACCACATATGGATCCACCAGTGTCATTGGATGTTTGTTCTTTTCATGAACCACACCTAGAGTCATTGCATGTCTGTTATTTTCACAAACCACACATGGATCCACCAGTGTCATTGCATGGCTTTTATTTCCATTAACCACAGTTAGAGTCATTGCATGTCTGTTCTTTCCACAATCCACATAAGGATACACCAGTGTCACTTGATGTGTGTTCTTTTCATGAAATCCACCAGTGTCATTGCATGTCTGTTCTTCTCACAAACCACATATGGATCCACAAGTGTCATTGCATGTGTGTTCTTTTCATGAACCACACCTAGAGTCATTGCATGCCTGTTCTTCTCACAAACCACATATGGATCCACCAGTGTCATTGTATGTGTGTTCTTTTCATGAGCCACATCCAGAGACATTGCATTTCTGCTCTTCTCACAAACCATACATGCATCCACCTGTGTCATTGCATGTCTGTTCTTTTCATGAACCACAGCTAGAGTCATTGCATGTCTGTTCTTTCCACAAACCATATAAGGATCCATCAGTGTCATTGGATGTGTGTTCTTTTCATGAACCAAACCCAGTGTCATTGCATGTCTGTTCTTTCCACAAACCATATAAGGATCCATCAGTGTCATTGGATGTGTGTTCTTTTCACAAACCACACCTAGTGTCATTGCATGTGTGTTCTTCTCACAAAACACACATGGATCCACCAATGTCATTGCATGTTTGTTCTTTTCATTGACCACAACTAGAGTCATTGCATGTATGTTCTTTCCACAAACCACATAAGGATACACCAGTGTCACTGGATGTGTTTTCTTTTAATGAACCACACCCAGTGTCATTGCATGTGTGTTCTTCTCACAAACCACATAAGGATCCACTAGTGTCATTGGTTGTGTGTTCCTTTCATGAACCACACCTAGAGTCATTGCATCTCTGTTCTTTCCACAAACCACATATGGATCCACCAGTGCGATTGAATGTCTGTTCTTTTCGTGAACCACACCTAGAGTCATTGCATGTCTGTTCTTTTCACAAACCACACATGGATCCATAGTGTCATTGCATGTCTGTTCTTTTCACAAACCACAGCTAGAGTCATTGCATGTATGTTCTTTTCACAAACCACATATACATCCACCAGTGTCATTGCATGTGTTCTTTTCATGAACCACACCTAGAGTCATTGCATGTTTGTTCTTCTCACAAACCACATATGGATCCACCAGTGTCATTGGATGTGTGTTCTTTTCATGAACCACACCCAGTATCATTGCATGTGTGTTCTGCCCACAAACCAGATATGGATCCACAAGTGTCATTGCAAGTTTGTTCTTTTCATGTACCACAGCTAGAGTCATTTTATGTCTGTTCTTTCCACAAACCACATATGGATGCACTAGTGTCATTGGATGTCTGTTCTTTTCAATTACCACACCTAGAGTCATTGCATGTCTGTTCTTTCCACAAACGACACATGGATCCACCAGTGTGATTGCATGTGTGTTCTTTTCACAAACCACAGCTAGAGTAATTGCATGTGTGTTCTTCTCACAACCCACATATGAAACCACCAGTGTCATTGCATGTGTGTTCTTTTCATTAACCACATCTAGAGTCATTGCATGTGTGTTCTTCTCACAAACCACATAAGGATCCACCCGTGTCATTAGATGTGTGTTCTTTTCATGAACCACACCCAGTGTCATTGCATGTATGTTCTTTTCACAAAACATATATGGATCCATTAGTGTCATTGCATGTCTGTTCTTTTCATTAACCATAGTTTGTGCCATTGCATGTGTGTTCTTCTCACAAACCATATAAGGATCCACCAGTGTCATTGCATGTGTGTTCTTTTCATGAGCCACACCTAGAGTCATTGCATGTCTGTTCTTTTCACAAACCACAGATGGATCCACCAGTGTCATTGCATGTCTGTTCTTTTCATGAACCACGGCTAGAGTCATTGCATGTCTGTACTTCCCACAAAGAACATAAAGATCCATCAGTGTCATTGGATGTGTGTTCTTCTCACAAACCACACATGGATCCACTAGTGTCATTGCATGTCTGTTCTTTTCATTAACCACAACTAGAGTCATTGCATGTCTGTTCTTTCCAAAAACCACATAAGGATACACAAGTGTCATTGGATGTGTTTTCTTTTAATGAACCACACCTAGTGTCATTGCATGTGTGTTCTTCTCACAAACCACATAAGGATCCACCAATGTCATTGGATGTGTGTTCTTTTCATGAACCACACCTAGAGTCATTGCATGTCCGTTCTTTTCACAAACCACATATGGATCCACCAGTGTCATTGCATGTTTATTCTTTTTATTAACCACAGCTAGAGTCATTGCATATCTGTTCTTTCCATAAACCACATAAGGATCCACCAGTGTAAATGGATGTGTGTTCTTTTCATGAACCACACCTAGAGTCATTTCAAGTATGTTCTTTTCACAAACCACACATGGATCCACCAGTGTCATTGCATGTCTATTCTTTTCACAAATCATAGCTAGAGTCATTGCATGTCTGTTCTTTTCACAAACCACATATGGATCCACCAGTGTCATTGCATGTGTGTTCTTTTCATGAACCAGAGCTAGAGTCATTGCATGTGTGTTCTTCTCACAAACCACATAAGGATCCACCAGTGTCATTGGATGTGTGTTCTTTTCATGACACACACCCAGTGTCATTGTATGTGTGTTCTTCCCACAAACCACACATGGATCCAGCAGTGTCATTGCATGTCTGTTCTTTTCATGAACCACATCTAGAGTCATTGCATCTCTGTTCTTTCCACAAACCACATATGGATCCACCAGTGTCATTAGATGTGTGTTATTTTCATGAACCACACCTAGAGTCATTACATGTCTATTCTTTTCACAAACCACACATGGATCCAACAATGTAATTGCATGTGTGTTCTTTTCACAAACCACGGCTAGAGTCATTGCATGTCTGTTCGTTTTACAAACCACATATGGATCCACCAGTGTCATTGGATGTGTGTTCTTTTCATGAGACACACCCAGTGTCATTGCATCTGTGTTCTTCCCACAAACCACGTATGGATCTACCAGTGTCATTGCAAGTTTGTTCTTTTCATGAACCACAGCTAGAGTCATTTTATGTCTGTTCTATCCACAAACCACATATGGATCCACCAGTGTCATTGGATGTGTGTTCTTTTGATGAACCACACCTAGAGTCATTGCATGTCTGTTATTTTCACAAACCACACATGGATCCACCAGTGTCATTGCATGGCTTTTATTTCCATTAACCACAGTTAGAGTCATTGCATGTCTGTTCTTTCCACAATCCACATAAGGATACACCAGTGTCACTGGATGTGTGTTCTTTTCATGAAATCCACCAGTGTCATTGCATGTCTGTTCTTCTCACAAACCACATATGGATCCACAAGTGTCATTGGATGTGTGTTCTTTTCATGAACCACACCCAGTGTCATTGCATGTGTGTTCTTCCCACAAACCACGTATGGATCCACCAGTGTCATTGCATGTCTATTCTTTTCACAATCGACATATGGATCCACTAGTGTCATTGCATGTGTGTTCTTTTCATGAACCACACCTAGAGTCATTGCATGCCTGTTCTTCTCACAAACCACATATGGATCCACCAGTGTCATTGGATGTGTGTTCTTTTCATGAGCCACATCTAGAGACATTGCATGTCTGCTCTTTTTAGAAACCACACATGGATCCACCCGTGTCATTGCATGTCTGTTCTTTTCATGAACCACACCTAGAGTCATTGCATGTCTATTGTTTCCACAAACCATATAAGGATCCATCAGTGTCATTGGATGTGTGTTCTTTTCATGAACCAAACCCAATGTCATTGCATGTCTATTATTTTGACAAACCACACATGGATCCACCAGTGTCGTTGCATGTCTCTTGTTTTCACAAACCACACCTAGTGTCATTGCATGTCTGTTCTTCCCACAAACCACACATGGATCCACCAGTGTCATTGCATTTCTGTTCTTTTCATCAACCACAACTAGAGACATTGCATGTCTGTTCTTTCCATAAACCACATATGGATCCACCAGTGTCATTGGATGTGTGTTCTTTTCATGAACCACACCTAGATTCATTGCATGTTTGTTCTTTTCACAAACCACAGATGGATCCACCAGTGTCATTGCATGTGTGTTCGTTTCAAGAACCGAAACTAGAGTCATTACATGTGTGTTCTTCTCACAAACCACATAAGCATCCACCAGTGTCATTGGACGTGTGTTCTTTTCACAAACCACACCCACTGTCATTGCATGTTTGTTCTTCTCACAAACCACACATGGCTCCACCAGTGTCATTGCATGTATGTTCTTTCATTAAACACATCTAGAGTCATTGCCTGTCTGTTGTTTCCACGAACCACATAGGGGTACACAAGTGTCATTGGATGTGTTTTCTTTTAATGAACCACACCTAGTGTCATTGCATGTGTGTTCTTCTCACAAACCACATAAGGATCCACTAGTTTCATTGGATGTGTGTTCTTTTCATGAACCACACCTAGATTCATTGCATGTCTGTTCTTTCCACAAACCACATATGGATCCACCAGTGCGATTGCATGTCTGTTCTTTTCGTGAACCACACCTAGAGTCAATGCATGTCTGTTCTTTTCACAAACCACACATGAATCCACCAGTGACATTGCATGTTTGTTCTTTTCACAAACCACAACTAGAGTCATTGCATGTATGTTATTTTCACAAACCACATATGGATCCACCAGCGTCATTGCATGTGTGTTCTTTTCATTAACCACACCTAGAGTCATTGCATGTCTGTTCTTCTCACAAACCACATATGTATCCACCAGTGTCATTAGATGTGTGTTCTTTTGATGAACCACGCCCAGTGTCATTTCATGTCTGTTCTTTCCACAAACCACATATGGATCCATCAGTGTTATTGCATGTCTATTCTTTTCATTAGCGACAACTAGAGTCATTGCATGTCTGTTCTTTCCACAAACCACATAAGGATCCACCAGTGTAAATGGATGTGTGTTCTTTTCATGAACCACACCTAGAGTCATTTCAAGTTTGTTCTTTTCACAAACCACACATGGATCCACCAGTGTCATTGCATGTCTGTTCTTTTCACAAATCATAGCTAGAGTCATTGCATGTCTGTTCTTTTCACAAACCACATATGGATCCACCAGTGTCATTGCATGTGTGTACTTTTCATGTACCACAGCTAGATTCATTGTATGAGTGTTCTTCTCACAAACCACATAAGGATCCAGCAGTGTCATTGGATGTGTGTTCTTTTCATGAACCACACCCAGTGTCATTGCATGTGTGTTCTTCCCACAAACCACACATGGATCCACTAGTGTCATTGCATGTCTGTTCTTTTCATGAACCACAAGTAGAGTCATTGCATGTATGTTCTTTCCACAAACCACATATGGATCCACCAGTGAAATTGGATGTGTGTTGTTTTCATGAACCACACCTAGAGTCACTGCATGTCTGTTCTTTTCACAAACCACACATGGATCCACCAGTGTGATGGCATGTGTGTTCTTTTCACAAACCACGGCTAGAGTCATTGCATGTCTGTTCTTTTCACAAACCACAGATGGATCCACTAGTGTCATTGCATGTGTGTTCTATTCATGAACCACAGCTAGAGTCATTGCATGTGTGTTCTTCTCACAAACCACATAAGGATCCACCAGTGTCATTGGATGTGTGTTCTTTTCACAAACCACACCCAGTGTCATTGCATGTGTGTTCTTCTCACAAACCACACATGGATCCACCCGTGTCATTGCATGTTTATTCTTTTCATTGACCACAACTAGAGTCATTGCATGTCTGTTCTTTCCACATTCCACATAAGGATACACCAGTGTCACTGGATGTGTTTTCTTTTAATGAACCACACCCAGTGTCATTGCATGTGTGTTCTTCTCAAAAACCACATAAGGATCCACTAGTGTCATTGGATGTGTGTTCTTTTCATGAAACACACCTAGAGTCATTGCATGTATGTTATTTCCACAAACCACATATGGATCCACCAGTGCGATTGCATGTCTGTTCTTTTCGTGAACCACACCTAGAGTCATTGCATGTCTGTTCTTTTCACAAACCACACATGGATCCATAGTGTCATTGCATGTCTGTTCTTTTCACAAACCACAGCTAGAGTCATTGCATGTATGTTATTTTCACAAACCACATATACATCCACTAGTGTCATTGCATGTGTTCTTTTCATGAACCACACCTAGAGTCATTGCTTGTCTGTTCTTCTCACAAACCACATATGGATCCACTAGTGTCATTGGATGTGTGTTCTTTTCATGAACCACACCCAGTATCATTGCATGTGTGTTCTTCCAAAAAACCACATATGGATCCACCAGTGTCATTGAGGGTGTCAGGGGGATGATCCCCGGATACCCCACCCGAACAAGAAACAGGACAGTCAGATCTCGGCCGGCTAACCAGAGGCAGCCGGACAAAGTAAGATGGACCGGCTATCGGCCGGTAGCCGGACCATGGAGAGGCGGCCGGATACGACGATGTAGCCGGATCCAATCAGAGGGACAGGACGACATGCGTATTAGTGCACGGTACGCCCTGTACGACGACAAGACGGGCAACCACCCACCCATACCGAAGACTTGGCGTGGCTGACGGGGGAACAGTGGCCTGTGCTAACGACGGGCTCGCACGGCGTCCACTGTACCTACGACAGCCATACCGCTCATACACTGATGTGACATACCATGCCGGGTACTGTAGATGACTAGTCGGCTGGGACCCGCCTGTGGGGCCCGCCAGTCGGACTAGCCAGTGAGAGCCTTGCCTCTCTTCCTATATAAGGAGAGGGAGGGCCTCAGTAGAAAGGGTGGGTCTCAGTTCATTTAAGACAGTAGTTAAAGAATACAGCTCGAGGAGCACTTGTAGCTCGTATATTCCACATAGTTAGATCAGGCAGGAGTAGGGGCTTTACCTCACCACGAGGGCCCCGAACCTGGGTACTTCTTGCGTCCCGCTATGCTCGTTCGTATCCAATCTCACCTGCGGACGCCGTCGATAGCTTTCCTGCTAGTCCCCACACCTCTATCTAACCTCTTTAGGTACTGTCGTTCCCAATACAACAACAGTTGGCGCCCACCGTGGGGCTAATGGCTTCGACCGGAGTCACGTTCCGCACGGGACCCCGCACTTCAGCCGGTCAACGCGTGGCCTCCGGCCTGGTGCTCACGCTTGGCAAGTTCGACTGCGTCATCGACAACGCCTCCTGCTTCGCTGGAACTTCCTTCCTGGCAAACGGCACTGGTCTGCTATTCGGCGATCTCCCCGTCTACATCGCCACCGTCTCGGAGCGTTTCCCTAGGGAAATCGTCTCTGTCGCGGGGCCGCCACGCTCAAGCGGCGGCACCTCCGCCGCACCTTACGACATGGAGGTCATGATGGCCAGATCCAGCTCGCAGCCCCGCCGGCCGCGGGAGCGAGGCGTGGACGAGGTCGGAACTTCCGCTCCCTCGCAGCCTCGGAACCCGGTCGAGGATGCCATTGATCGGCTCCTGACGCCGGTTACCCTCGGGGACAAACCCGGAGGAGGCAGAGGCCAACTTCACCATGGAGAGACAGATCCTCCTCCAGGAGGCCATGGAGCTGGCAGCAGCCCGCAAGCAGCTGGACATCGCTAGGCGCGAGTATGATCGCGTGCCCGGCCTCACCCCGGCTACCATGGAGCCGAGCCGGCGCGGCCAGGTACGACGTCGGGGCGGTGAGCTAGGCGGCAGGATGGAGAAGGACGGAGAACCGGATCCCGTGCCTGTCCCTACACGGCCCACCTACATCACGACCATCAAGAACTTACGCGCGGCGCGACCCGCAGCAGAAGAACTACCCAGCCTGGATGGCGAGGAGCGAGCCCGCCAGCACGCTCGCGTCCAGGAGCTCCTCTGCGTCGCGGACGAGCAGGCCGGCGCCAACCGGCAGACGCAGGAGGACCTTAGCTACTCCAGAGGAAGCAGGCTACCCGCCAACATCAGGGGCGCACCACGTGACACGCAGCAGGCGTCCTCCCCTCAGCCGGCTAGGGCCCGCAGCAGGCGTCGTAGCTCCGGCAACAGGGGCCAGCCGCGCCAGGAGCAGACGGTCAACAGCAACCCCCACCTCCCCTACCACCAGCCGGAGCACCCAGACTAGCTGGTTCCCGCCTCTCGGGCCGGGTGGGTGCGCCCAACCCGGATTATCCGGATGCCCGCGACCGCATCGAGCTACTCGCTCAAGCGCGCATCACGGAGGAGGAAGATTCTACTGGACCAGTTTGTTTCGGACCCTGCATCCGGAACGAGCCGTTTCCGGATAAATTCTCCCTGCCCAGGGACACCCCCAAGTACGACAGCAGCATGAAGCCGGAAGACTGGGTGACCGACTATGCCACGGCAGTCGGCATCGCCCACGGGAATAAGCGCACAGCCGTGTGTTACGTACCTCTCATGCTAACCGGGTCGGCAAAGACCTGGCTCAATAGCCTCACGCCCAACAGCATCAACGCCTGGCCTGATTTCGAGAAGGTTTTCGTCCGCAACTTCAACGACACGTACAAGCGCCCAGGACGCCCGCGCGACCTGGCCTTGTGCGTCTAGGGCGACCGTGAGACTGACCGCGATTACCTCGCCAAGTGGACGGAGCTCCGCAACACTTGCGAGGGCATCCTGGAGAGCCAAGCCATCGGTTTCTTCATCGAAGGATGCTGAGAGGGCACCATGCTTCACCACCGGCTACTGTGTGACGAGCCGAAAACCATGGCGGAGCTCATGACGGTCTACGACCAGTACGCCACGGCAGATGCCGCCATGAAGAAGCCCCTCCGAGTAAACGCGGAAGGCCGTCTGACTCCCACGAAGCCGGCTCGCGACCGTCCGAGCAATCCGGCTGGTGAAGCCGGATCCTCCAGGCGCCATGGCAACGACAACCGGTTCCACGGGGACCGCCAGGACAGGCAACAGAAGCCTCGCTACCACGCGCGGCAGGTCAATGCCGTAGAGGGTGCGCCCGACGCACCGGCTAGCGACACAAGAAGGCAGAAGCCCCGACTCACCTTCGACTAGATGATTGACGGCCCGTGCAAGTGGCATAGCGGTCCCTTCAAACCGGCTACGCACACCACCCGGAACTGCAGCTGGACTCGCCAGCTAAAGGACCAAGGCAACCAGCCTCGTCTCCCGCCTCCCCCACCGGGTGGACCCCCACCACCGGCTAGGGGAGCCGATAATGATGGTAACGGCGGCAACAGCGGCAACAACAACAACGGCTACCCCCAGCCGGACGCCGCCTACCACATCTTTGAGACGGAGCAGGACGACAAGCACAGCCGTAGGCGACGCTCCAAGGAGGTCAACGCCATCGTTTCTCCGGTCCCCAATACCTTAACTGGTCGGAAACCCCCATCACCTGGAGCCGGGCAGATCAACCTGAGCATCTGCCGACTCTCGGGGGCTACGCCATGGTGCTCGACCCCCTCATCGTCTCCAACGCGCGCACCTGCCGATTTTCGCGCGTCCTCATCGATGGAGGCAGCAGCCTCGACCTCCTCTACCCGTCCTCGCTGGAGAAGCTGGGCATTCGCGGAAGCGACCTGCGCCCGACTACCACGACGTTCCACGGCGTACTGCCGGGGCCAGCCTGCGCTCCGCTGGGAAAAATCCAGCTGGACGTCATCTTCGGGACTGAGGAGAACTTCCGCTGCGAACCAATCTGGTTCGAGGTGGTAAATTTGACGAGCTCCTACCACGCTCTCCTCGGGCGCCCCGCCCTCGCCAAGTTCATGGCCGTCCCCCACTATGCATACCTCAAGACGAAGGTGCCAGGACCCCACAGCATGATCACCGTCGTCGGCTGCTTCAGGCGATCGATGGAGTGCGCCTCAGCCGGTTCCAAACTAGCAGAGGCCCTCATCATAGCCGAAGAAAAGCGCGCGATCATGCGCAATGTGGCCATGGCCCAGCAGGACGTCCCAGCTAGCAGCAAACCGGCTGGAGAAGGAGCCTTCCAACCGGCAAAGGAGACGAAGAGGATCCTGCTCGACCCCTCTGACCCGACTAAGTTCGTCACCATTGGTGCCGGCTTAGACAGCAAATAGGAAGGCGCGCTCGTCGACTTCCTCCGTGAGAATCGGGACATCTTCGCATGGTCTCCCAAAGACATGCCGGGTGTGCCGAGGGAGTTCGCCGAGCACTCACTTCATGTGCATCCAGATGCCAAGCCGGTCAAGCAACCTTTGCGTCGGTTCGCAGAAGAAAAGAGAAAGATAATCGGTGACGAGATCACCCGGATCCTCACAGTCGGGTTCATCATGGAAGTGTACCACCCGGACTGGCTGGCGAACCCAGTCCTGGTGTTGAAAAAGAACAAGACCTGGCGCATGTGTATCGACTACACCAGCCTGAACAAGGCGTGCCCGAAAGACCCCTTCGCCTTGCCCCGTATCGATCAGGTCATCGATTCCACGGCCAGCTGCGATTTGTTGTCTTTTCTAGATTGTTATTCCGGATACAATCAGATCCGGCTAAACCCGGCTGATCAGATTAAGACATCATTTATCACCCCCTACGGGGCTTTCTGCTATGTAACCATGCCTTTCGGCCTAAAGAACGCAGGCGCCACCTATCAGCGATGTATGCAGAAATGCTTGCACTCGCAGATAGGCCGAAACGTGCATGCTTATGTGGATGACGTGGTCATCAAGACCAAGGAAAAGCACACCCTCCTCGAGGATCTGGAAGAAACATTTGGCAACCTCCGCCGGTACCAGATGAAGCTGAACCTGGAAAAATGCGTCTTCGGAGTACCATTCGGCCAGCTACTCGGTTTCCTTGTATCTCAGCAAGGCATCGAGGCAAATCCGGAGAAGATCGCGGCCATCGAAAGGATGCAACCGCCCAAGAACCTGCTTGGAGTCCAGAAGTTCACCGGATGCCTGGCTTCCCACAGTCGTTTTGTCAGCCGGCTGGGGGAGAAGGCACTTCAATTGTACCAGCTGATGAAAAAGACGGACAAGTTCTCCTGGACTTCGCAGGCCGACACCGTGTTTCACGACCTCAAGCGCATGTTGTCCACAGTGCTGGTTCTAGCCACGCCGGCTAGCAAGGAGCCGATGTTGCTCTATATAGCAGCCACCAGCTGGGTCGTTAGCGTCGTCCTAGTGGTGGAGCGCCCCGAGGAAGGCAAGGCTCAGCAGGTTCAGAGACCCGTCTACTACCTCAGCGAGGTTCTCTCCCTCTCCAAGCAGAACTACCCCCACTACCAAAAGATGTGCTACGGCGTGTACCTAGCATGCAAGAAGCTCAAGCACTACTTCCAGGAGCACCCGATCAAGGTCGTGTGCACTGCACCCCTTTCAGAAATCATCGGCAACAAGGACGCCACCGGCCGGGTCGCCAAATGGGCCATCGAGCTCGCCGCCTACTCCATCCAATACGAGCCCCGGCTCATGGTCAAGTCACAGGCGATGACAGACTTCCTCGTTGACTGGGCCGAGACCCAGTATCTCCCACCGGTTCCGGATTCGGACCATTGGAGGATGCACTTCGACAGGTCGAAGATGCTCGGGGGCTTGGGAGTCGGCATCGTGCTCACCTCGCCCAAGGGAGACCGGTTGGAGTACGTGCTGCAGATCCACTTCAAGGCCTCCAACAACGTAGCCGAATACGAGGCACTGGCGCACGGGCTCTGGCTGGCCAAGGAAATCGGCGTCAACCGGATCCTGTGCTTCGGCGATTCGGACTTGGTGGTACAACAGGTATCCGGGGAATGGGACGCCAGAGATGCCAACATGGCCCTCTACCGGTTCCACATCCAGAAGCTCAGCTCCTCCTTTGACGGGTGTGAATTTCATCACGTCCCCCGCACCAACAACGAGGCAGCCGACGCGCTCTCCAAGATAGGGTCCACCAGGCAGGCCATCCCACCAGGGGTCTCCCTGGAGCACCTACGCAAGCCATCCATCAACCCATCGTCGGAATCAGATTCCATCATCTGGGCGGGGAGCGTCCCGGCAGCCGGGGCAGTGGAGGCGGAGCCACCAAAGAAGAAACCTCGTGCCAACTCCGGCCAGGCGGTGCCCTCCGGCTCGCAGAACCCAGGGGCTACCGGCTTGCCCAGTGGCTCAGGGGTTGGCGCCCCGGATATCCCACCTGGACGGCCCACCGACACCCGACAGCCGGAGGACAGGAGAGTCCTCGTCATCCGGGAAGTGCCATCCTGGGCACAGCCCTTCATGAACTACATCGCCAACAATGAACTCCCGGACGACGAGGTGGAGGCTAGACAAATCCGACGCCGCGTGCATACATACACCATCATAAATGGCGAGCTATACATGCGCAGTGTATCCGGTATCTTCCAAAGATGTGTCGACATAGACACAGGCTACCGGCTACTCAAGGACATCCACCAGGGCGAGTGTGGGCACCACGCTTCGTCAAGGGCGATAGTCGCCAAGGCGTTTCGCCACGGCTTCTATTGGCCCACCGCCCTCGAGGATGCCGAGCAGCTGGTCCGCGCGTGCAATGGGTGCCAACGCTTCGGGCAGCTCAGGCACATGCCAACCTCGGTGCTCAAGACCATACCAATCACCTGGCCCTTCACGGTTTGGGGCCTCGACATGGTCGGGCCCTTCAAGCGAGCTCGTGCGGGAATGACCCACTTGCTGGTAGCGGTGGACAAGTTCACAAAATGGATCGAGGCCAAGCCTATCCGGAAGCTGCATGGGGCGACGGTTGTTACCTTCTTCACCGACATCATCAACCGCTTTGGCTACCCCAATAGCATCATCACCGACAACCGCACGAACTTTGCCAAGGGGGCCTTCGCCCGGTTCTGCAGCAACAAGGGCATCCAGCTAGACCTCGCCTCTGTTGCACATCCCCAGTCCAACGGGCAGGTCGAACGAGCAAACGGCTTGGTGCTAGCCGGCATCAAACCACGTCTCATCGAGCCATTGGAGCGGTCACCCGGATGCTGGATCGAAGAACTTCCGGCTGTGCTGTGGAGCCTCCGCACCACACCGAATAGGTCAACCGGCTACACGCCATTCTTCCTGGTCTACGGATCGGAAGCCGTCCTCTCTGCCGACATCGAATTCGACTCCCCCCGCAAGCTCCTCTACGACGAGCAGGCCAATAAGAAAGCGCGGGAGGACAGGGTAGATCTCCTGGAGGAGGCCCGCGAGCTGGCCCTGTCCAGATCTGCCCTGTACCAACAGCGACTATTCCGCTACCATTCCAGCCGGATTCGCCCAGTCGCATTCCGCGAGGGTGACCTAGTTCTCCGGCTGGTGCAAGACATGAAGGGCATGCACAAGCTATCACCACCCTGGGAGGGCCCCTTCATCATCAGCCGAGCATTGCCCAACGACTCTTACTACCTCATCGACGCACAACAGCCGCGCAAGAACAAGATAGACAAATCGGACGAGGAGACCGAACGTCCTTGGAACGCGGCCCTGCTACGCCCTTTTTACACCTAGTCGCCAAATAGTGTATGTATCCCAAAAACCTCATAAATGAAAATGCGGACTCCCACGAGAATCTCGGGGGTTCCTTTTGGAAATGTCTGCGTACCTGTTCTCCGATTAAAATTTTCTGGCTCCGGCAACCCCTACCCGGGGGCTTACCGGCTGGCCCGGCCTGTTAAGCCAACATGCCGGGTGAGTAGTGTGCGACGGTGTCAGAGGACCACTCTTCGTCTCAGCTACAGACCGCAACCCGGCTGTCCGGCTAGTAAGAGCAAAAGCCCGAGGCATCCCACATGAAAAACGGGGAAGAGGCGTGACAGATCGGGCGTCCTGGCCCCGCAACTATCTCAAACCAATCTAGCCGCTAAGCCGCTAGTACCGTGCGTAATGTACTATCAGCTCCCTTCGATTCCGGCTGCAGACCGCAACCCGGCTGTCCGGCAAGGACGCAGCGAAAACAGCAGAACACACGAGAAAGCGACTAAGTGCCTAGAAAGGAGCAAGCCAGTTTTTGAAAAATAAGCCGTTTCCCGGCTACGATTTGACGGACTAACCTATTAACCTATGAAGATGTATGTGTATGCATATGTGTGTTCTTGTCCTACTACTTCGAGTCGGAATTCAGGAGAAGGAAAGAAGATTCGAAGCCCATGCCTTCATCAAGCGCTCTGAATCTTGGGGGCTACACCCACTGGGTGCGCTCGCGCGTCCCCAGTGGAATATTGTAGTTCCTAGCCGACTAAGGGCGTTTAGCCGGCAGTTCGGAGCCCAGGTGAGGGCAAGGGCGGGAGCAATAAAAGACAAGAAAGATTCGAAGCACCTGGCTACGCCAGCTACTCCGAATCTCGGGGGCTACACCCAGTGGGTGCGCTCGCGCGCCCCCACTGGAATGTTGGTCCCCTCGGCTGAAGGCATCTAGACGACGAAAGCAGCCGACTAGGGCGAGGCCAGTCGGATAAAGTTAGAAGAACGGGGAAGAACAAGGAAGATTCGAAGCACCTGGCTACGCCAGCTACTCCGAATCTCGGGGGCTACACCCAGTGGGTGCACTGGCGTGCCCCCACTGGAGGTGTAGTTCGTCCGGCTAAAAGTGTGTAGCCGGGCTAGGTCAGCCGGGCGAAGTGAGCCGGCAAAGATATCAAAAGAAAATTCAAGACACAAATAAAGGAAGACTCAAGAATTCAATATTAACAAGCAAAAGGGAGACGAAGCTCCCGAGAGTTACCCGGCATCAAAGATAGCCGGTACAGACAGACAAGTTCCACGATAACCTAAAAACAAGACAAATACACCCGGCATCCCGGGGCAACAACTAAACGGCAGGGCCTTTGGCGTGGGGGGGAGCCGGAGTGCTCGTTTCGGCTCCAGCGCTGGCAGGCGGCGGCACCGAGGACTCCGCATCCGGAGTTTCGGGGGACTCCGAGTCGGTGAGCACCTCGTCCGGATCCACGTAGTCGGCGATCTTGATGGCGGACCCGCGAAGCTCCGGATGGGCTTGGAGGATGGCGGCAAGATCGGCTCCGGCGCGGAAGCCCCCATCGATCTTCTTGACGCGAGCATCCTAGTACCAGGAAAGCATTAGCGCCAAGGCCATCTCCGCTCCACCACGCGCCGCCAGATCCCGCAGCCGGTCCACCGCAGCCGGCACCTCCCCCACCTTCGCCGCCAGCTGTGCCATTATCTCCGGAACCGGAGCCTCCGGCCACATAAAGGAGAAGATGTCCCGCGCCGCCTAACAAAGCTTAGCGGCCTCCTCACCAAGAAGGACGACGAGCTCCTGAGCCGTCGGCTGTGCTCCCGGCCAGTTCTCCTGCAGCCGGTTGTAGGCCAGCAGGTCTATGCCGGGGTAAAAGGCTGTCAGAAAAGAGGAGTCAAATCCGGCTACCGGATCCGGAAAGAAAAGAAGACGGAAGAAAGAACTCACCTTTGGCAGTGTGGCCGACTTGCATCAGCTCCTCCACCAGCACCTTCTCCTTGACCGCTAGCCGTTTTATGTCCTTCTCTTGGTCCTTGTTCTGGGCCTCGAGAAGGGAGAAGGCTTCGGCCCGGCTAGCGAGCGAGGCGTCGCGCTCCTTGACGGTAGCCTCCAAGCCGTCTACTCGCGCGTGCCAGTCCTTGTTCTGCAAGCGCAGCGTGGAGTTGGACCTGCTCAGCCAGTCGTTTGCTTTCTTCAAGCGATCGATCTCGCGCTGGGCGCACACGAGGACAGCTGCAACGAAGCCGACTATTAAAAAAAGAGCCAGACGGATAAGGCGGACTTACTCTGGGAGGTCCTGTTGGCTGCAGCAAGCTTCTGCTCCAGCGTCCGATTCCCATCGGCTGTGGCCTCAAGCAGCCGGATCTCCTTCACCGCCATCTCGAGCGTGGCGGCAAGATCCGACAGCGAAGCGGCGGAAGAGGCGTCGTCGTCCATGGCGTTGACGGCCAAGGACTCCTTCGCCGCGAGCACCGCTGTCTGCCACTCCTCCCCGAGCGCCTCGTCGGAGTCGTCATCGCCAACCACGACAAGCTCCTTGCCAGTAGCCCCCCGCGCGCCCGCGGAGGAACCTTCCGGCTGGGAGCGATTTGCTTCCGGCTGGGGACCCTCCGGCTGGGAGGGGGCAGCCGGCTCGGCTTGAGGAGGAGAAGGACGCTGCGCCTCAAAGGAAGGGGAGGAGCCGGTTGGACCGGTCGGGGCACGAGGCGGCGACCCAGCTGGCGTCCGAGCCAGGCTCGCGGTGCCGAAAGAAACCAGTGCGCTAAAGGGAAAGAGGAACGGGCAAGAGCAAAACAGGATAAAGTCAGAAAAACAAGGACAAGGAAAAACAAACAGAAAGCATCGAGAGGAGGAGGGAGAAAAACGTACCCCAGCACAACCGGGGGGCGGCCCTTTCTTCTGGCCAAGAAGGCTTGGCGGAAGGGCGCTAGTCCGGCCCCTCTTCAGAGCCGGCTCCTCCGCCGCAGGCCGGCGGGAGCCGGAATGGCCGGAGCCGCTCCCGCATGCTTCGCCGTCCGCCGCAGAGTGCGTCGCCGGCTCCACGGTCGGCCCGGCCTCCTCCTCCTCGTGCACCTCCGCGTGCGGGTCAGCGACCGGCTCGTCATTCCGGCTGGGGAAGGCATCCCCGTCCCCATCCGATTCCTCACCGGATCACCGAGCGCGCAGCTCGGGCAAGTCCGGCGCGAACACCTCGAGAGGAGCGTCACCCTCCTCGCGAAGGATGCAGGGGAAGATCTGGCGAATGCAAAAGGTCAGCCAGACAGAACAAGGAGATAACAGAGGGAATAAGCAAAAATTCCGGCTACAAGAACTTACCCGGGGCGCGCGGTTTTCCCAGCTGTAGGGCGCCAGGCTGAACTTCCAGTTCTCCGGCAGCCGCTCCTTGCTGATCGTCCACAACCAGTCCTTCAAGTTGTGGTAGCGGGGATCGCGGCGCGACAGCCTGGTCGGGTCCAGCCGGCCGGAGTAGAAGCACATCTTGTGCGCCCGCTGCTAGAGCGGCATCATCAGCCGGGACATCCAGCTAAGGGTGATGTCCCGACCGGTTAGCTGGCAGGTGACATGGGAGCGCATGCGTGCCAGCATCGCGTCCGTCTCCGCCTTGTCGCCATAGACCTTCAGGTCCCAGTTTTGCCGGCTGGACTCGACGTCTTGGAAGGCCGGCAGGTTTATCCGGTCGACGCCGGTGACGTTCTTGACATAAAAATACGACTGTTGCCACAACCGTACCGTGTCTTGGAGCAAGAACTTCGGGTAGCCGGATTGGGAGCGGGAGTATAGGGAGGCGCCGCCGCAGACGACTAGCGGGCCCTTCGTGTACTGGACCTGTGGCCGAACTCGAAAGAGCCGGCAGAAGAGCCTGAGATCTGGCTAGATCCCGAGGTAACTCTCGCAGAACGCCATGAAGTGCGCCAGCATTTCGATGGCGTTGGCGCCGAGGTGGTGGAGGCGGAGGTCGAAGAAGGCCAGAAAGGTCAGAAAGAAGGGGTGGAGCGGCAGCGCAAACCCGCGCGCCAGATGCGAGAGGAAGATAACGTGCTCCCCCTCCGCTAGATGCGGCGACACTTCCCCCACCGGTGCCAACCGCACCGCCACCTCCTCCACCGGCGGGAGGACGCGGGTCGCGCGATACTTCGCGATCTGATCCTCGGTGACGGAGGAGCCACACCAGGCTCCGCGGTCAGCGGACATTTCCGGCTGAGGAGAAGGAGCGGCAACGGAGGAGTGACGGTGGCCCGTAACGTCGACGGCGGCGAGCGGGCGGCACAGAGGGCAAGAGCACAGGAGCAACAGCACGCGAGGGAGAAGGAGATTGCAGCGGGGGAGCGAAGAAAAAGAACTACCTTCCCCACGGCGTCCCTTTAAAGGACCGGAAGGGCAACCGTCAGCCGGACCACGTGGCACGCATTTGGGCAACCCACATCCCAACCGCCGCCCAGATCCCGTGTGCCGGGACAGGATGCACAGAAGATCCTGGAACGAGAACCGAAGCATCGGACAAGCAGTTCCCCGAGGCGACGTGCAAGGGGATGTTACGATGCCCGCCGCAGAGCAATGATGGCGCGTGCGCGCGTGGCCGGCGTCAGCACTGACGTCACGGGTAGCGCAACCGCCAGGCTCAGTCGGAACAAAATTCGAAAAGCAAAAGGGAGCACGCGCGCATTTCGCCCAAGGGCGGAATCCACACGCGCTCGGGGGCTAGTGTCAGGGGGATGATCCCTGGATACCCCACCCGAACAAGAAACAGGACAGTCGGATCTCGGCTGGCTGAACAGAGGCAGCTGGACAAAGTAAGATGGACCGGCTACCGGCCGGTAGCCGGACCATGGAGAGGCGGCCGGATACGATGACGTAGTCGGATCCAATCAGAGGGACAGGATGACATGCGTATCAGTGCACGGTACGCCCTGTACGACGACAAGATGGGCAACCACCCGCCCATACCGAAGACTGGCGTGGCTGACGGGGGAACAGTGGCCTGTGCTGACGACGGGATCACACGGTGTCCACTGTACCTACGACAGCCATACCGCTCATACACCGATGTGACATACCATACCGGGTACTGTAGATGACTAGTCGGCTGGGACCCGCCTGTGGGGCCCGCCAGTCGGACTAGCCAGTGAGACCCTTGCCTCTCTTCCTATATAAGGAGAGGGAGGGCCTCAGTAGAAAGGGTGGGTCTCAGTTCATTTAAGACAGTATCTAAAGAATACAGCTCGAGGAGCACTTGTAGCTCGTATATTCCACATAGTCAGATCAGGCAGGAGTAGGGGCTTTACCTCACCACGAGGGCCCCGAACCTGGGTACTTCTTGCGTCAAGCTACGCTCGCTCGTATCCAATCTCGCCTGCGGACGCCGTCGATAGCTTTCCTGCTAGTCCCCACACCTCTATCTAACCTCTTTAGGTACTGCCGTTCCCAGATAGAGTCATTGCATGTGTGTTCTTCTCACAAACCACATAAGGATCCACCGGTGTCATTAGATGTGTGTTCTTTTCATGAACCACACCCAGTGTCATTGCATGTATGTTCTTTTCACAAAACACATATGGATCCACTAGTGTTATTGCATGTCTGTTCTTTTCCTTAACCATAGTTTGTGCCATTTCATGTGTGTTCTTCTCACAAACCATATAAGGATCCACCAGTGTCATTGCATGTGTGTTCTTTTCATGAGACACACCTAGAGTCATTGCATGTCTGTTCTTTTCACAAACCACAGATGGATCCACTAGTGTCATTGTATGTATGTTCTTTTCATGAACCACGGCTAGAGTCATTGCATGTCTGTTCTTTCCACAAAGAACATAAAGATCCATCAGTGTCATTGGATGTGTGTTCTTCTCACAAACCACACATGTATCACCTAGAGTCATTGCATGTCTATTCTTTTCATTAACCACAACTAGAGTCATTGCATGCCTGTTCTTTCCACAAACCACATGAGGATACACCAGTGTCATTGGATGTGTTTTCTTTTAATGAACCACACCCAGTGTCATTGCATGTGTGTTCTTCTCAAAACCACATAAGGATCCACCAATGTCATTGGATGTGTGTTCTTTTCATGAACCACACCTAGAGTCATTACATGTCCGTTCCTTCCACATACCATATATGGATCCACCAATGTCATTGCATGCTTATTCTTTTTATTAACCACAGCTAGAGTCATTGCATATTTGTTCTTTCCACAAACCACATAAGGATCCACCAGTGTAAATGGATGTGTGTTCTTTTCATGAACCACACCTAGAGTCATTTCAAGTCTGTTATTTTCAAAAACCACACATGGATCCACCAGTGTCATTGCATGTCTGTTCTTTTCACAAATCATAGCTAGAGTCATTGAATGTTTGTTCTTTTCACAAACCACATATGGATCCACCAGTGTCATTGCATGTGTGTTCTTTTCATGAACCACAGCTAGAGTCATTGGATGTGTGTTCTTGTCACAAACCACATAAGGATCCACCAGTGTCATTGGATGTGTGTTCTTTTCATGACACACACCAGTGTCATTGCATGTGTGTTCTTCCCACAAATCACACATGGATCCACCAGTGTCATTGCATGTGTGTTCTTTTCACGAACCACACCTAGAGTCATTGCATGTCTGTTCTTTTCACAAACCACACATGGATCCACCAGTGTAATTGCATGTGTGTTCTTTTCACAAACCACGACTAGAGTCATTGCATGTCAGTTCGTTTTAAAAACCACATATGGATCCACCAGTGTCATTGGATGTGTTTTCTTTTCATGAACCACACCCAGTGTCATTGCATGTGTGTTCTTCCCACAAACCACATATGGATCTACCAGTGTCATTGCAAGTTTGTTCTTTTCATGAACCACAACTAGAGTCATTTTATGTCTGTTCTTTCCATAAACCACATATGGATCCACCAGTGTCATTGGATGTGTGTTCTTTTCATGAACCACACCTAGAGTCATTGCATGTCTGTTATTTTCACAAACCACACATGGATCCACCAGTGTGATTGCATGTGTGTTCTTTTCGCAAACCACAGCTAGAGTAATTGCATGTGTGTTCTTCTCACAAACCACATATGGAACCACCAGTGTCATTGCATGTGTGTTCTTTTCATGAACCACAGCTAGAGTCATTGCATGTGTGTTCTTCTCACAAACCACATAAGGATCCACCAGTTTCATTGGATGTGTGTTCTTTTCATGAACCACACCCAGTGTCATTGCATGTATGTTCTTTTCACAAAACTCATATGGATCCACCAGTGTCATTGCATGTCTGTTCTTTTCATTAACCACAGTTAGTGCCATTGCATGTGTGTTCTTCTCACAAACCATATAAGGATCCACTAGTGTCATTGGATGTGTGTTCTTCTCATGAGCCACACCTATAGAGTCATTGCATGGCTGTTATTTTCACAAACCACACATGGATCCACCAGTGTCATTGCATGTCTGTTCTTTTCATGAACCACGGCTAGAGTCATTGCATGTCTGTTCTTTCCACAAACCACATAAAGATCCATTAGTGTCATTGGATGTGTGTTCTTTTCATGAACCTCACCCAGTGTCATTGCATGTCTATTCTTTTCACAAACCACATATGGATCCACCAGTGTCATTGCATGTCTGTTATTTTCACAAACCACACCCAGAGTCATTGATGTTTGTTCTTTTCACAAACCACATATGGATCCACCAGTGTCATTGCATGTGTGTTCTTTTCGTGAACCACAGCTAGAGTCATTGCATGTGTGTTCTTGTCACAAACCACATAAGGATCCACCAGTGTCATTGGATGTGTGTTCTTTTCATGAACCACGCCCAGTGTCATTGCATGTCTGTTCTTTCCACAAACCACATATGGATCCACCAGTCTCATTGCATGTCTATTCTTTTCATTAACCACAGCTAGAGTCAATGCATGTTTGTTCTTTCCAGAAACCACATCAGGATCTACCAGTGTAAATAGATGTATGTTCTTTTCATGAACCACACCTAGAGTCATTTCAAGTCTATTCTTTTCACAAACCACACATGGATCCACCAGTGTCATTGCATGTCTGTTCTTTTCACAAATCATAGATAGAGTGATTGCACGTCTGTTCTTTTCACAAACCACATATGGATCCATCAGTGTCATTGCACGTCTGTTCTTTTCATGAACCACAGCTAGAGTCATTGCATGTGTGTTCTTCTCACAAACCACATAAGGATCCACCAGTTTCATTGGATGTGTGTTCTTTTCATGAAGCACACCCAATGTCATTGCATGTGTGTTCTTCCCACAAATCACACATGGATCCACCAATGTCATTGCATGTCTGTTCTTTTCATGAACCACAACTAGAGTCATTGCATGTTTGTTCTTTCCACAAACCACATATGGATCCACCAGTGTCATTGCGTGTGTGTTCTTTTCATGAACCACACCTAGAGTCATTGCATGTGTGTTCTTTTCACAAACCACACATGTATCCACCAGTGTAATTGCATGTGTGTTCTTTTCACAAACCACGGCTAGAGTCATTGCATGTTTGTTCTTTTTACAAACCACTGATGGATCCACCAGTGTCATTGCATGTGTGTTCATTTCATGAACCACGGCTAGAGTCATTGCATGTTTGTTCTTTTTACAAACCACTTATGGATCCACCAGTGTCATTGCATGTGTGTTCTTATCACAAACCACATTAGGATCCACCAGTGTCATTGGATGTGTGTTCTTCTCACAAACCACACCCAGTGTCATTGCATGTGTGTTCTTCTCACAAACCACACATGGATCCACCAGTGTCATTGCATGTCTGTTCTTTTCATTAACCATAGCAAGAGTCATTGCATGTCTGTTCTTTTCATTAACCACACCCAGTGTCATTGCATGTGCGTTCTTCTCACAAACCACATAAGGATCCACCAGTGTCATTGGATGTGTGTTCTTTTCATGAACCAAACCTAGAGTCATTGCATGTCGTCTATTCTTTCCACAAACCACATACGGATCAACCAGTGCGATTGCATGTTTGTTCTTTTCACCAACCACACCTAGAGTCATTGCATGTCTGTTCTTTTCACAAACGACATATGGATCCAGCAGTGTCATTGGATGTGTTCTCTTTTCACCAACCATAGCTAGAGTCATTGCATGTCTGTTCTTTTCACAAACCACATATGGATGCACAAGTGTCATTGCATGTCTGTTCTTTTCATGAACCACAGCTAGAGTCATTGCATGTCTGTTCTTTCCACAGACCACATAAGGATACACCAGTGTCATTGGATGTGTGTTCTTTTCATGAACCACACCTAGAGTCATTGCATATCTGTTCTTTTCAAAACCACACATGGATCCACTAGTGTCATTGCATTTCTGTTCTTTTCACAAACCACATCTAGAGTGATTGCATGTATGTTCTTTTCATGAACCACACCGAGAGTCATTGCATGTCTATTCTTCTCACAAACCACATATGGATCCACCAGTGTCATTGGATGGGTGTTCTTTTCATGAACCACACCTATTGTCATTGCATGTGTGTTCGTTCCACAAACCACATATGGATCCACCAGTGTCATTGGATGTGTGTTCTTTTCATGAACCACACCTAGAGTCATTGCATGTATGTTCTTTTCACAAACCGCACATGGATCCACTAGTGTGATTCCATGTTTGTTCTTTTCACAAACCACACATGGATCCACCAGTGTGATTGCATGTGTGTTCTTTTCACAAACCACGGCTAGAGTCATTGCATGTCTGTTCTTTTCATGAACCACATATGGATCCACCAGTGTCATTGCATGTGTGTACTTTTCATGTACCATAGCTAGAGTCATTGTATGTGCGTTCTTCTCACAAACCACATAAGGATCCACCAGTGTCATTGGATGTGTGTTCTTTTCATGAACCACACCTAGTGCCATTGCATGTGTGTTCTTCTCTCAAACCACACATGGATCCACCAGTGTCATTGCATGTCTGTTTTTTCATTAACCACAGCTAGAGTCATTGCATGTCTGTTCTTTCCACAAACCACATAAGGATACACCAGTGTCATTGGATGTGTTTTCTTTTTATGAACCACACCTAGTGTCATTGCATGTGTGTTCTTCTCACAAACCACATAAGGATCCACCAATGTCATTGGATGTGTGTTCTTTTCATGAACCACACCTATTGTCATTGCATGTGTGTTCTTTCCACAAACCACATATGGATCCACCAGTGTCATTGGATGTGTGTTCTTTTCATGAACCACACCTAGAGTCATTGCATGTATGTTCTTTTCACAAACCGCACATGGATCCACTAGTGTGATTCCATGTTTGTTCTTTTCACAAACCACACATGGATCCACCAGTGTGATTGCATGTGTGTTCTTTTCACAAACCACGGCTAGAGTCATTGCATGTCTATTCTTTTCACAAACCACAGATGGATCCACCAGTGTCATTGCATATGTGTTCTTTTCATGATCCACAGCTAGAGTCATTACATGTGTGTTCTTCTCACAAACCACATAAGGATCCACCAGTGTCATTGGATGTGTGTTCTTTTCATGAACCACACCTAGTGCCATTGCATGTGTGTTCTTCTCTCAAACCACACATGGATCCACCAGTGTGATTGCATGTCTGTTTTTTTCATTAACCACAGCTAGAGTCATTGCATGTCTGTTCTTTCCACAAACCACATAAGGATACACCAGTGTCATTGGATGTGTTTTCTTTTTATGAACCACACCTAGTGTCATTGCATGTGTGTTCTTCTCACAAACCACATAAGGATCCACCAATGTCATTGGATGTGTGTTCTTTTCATGAACCACACCTAGAGTCATTGCATGTCTGTTCTTTCCACAAACCACATATGGATCCACCAGTGCGATTGCATGTCCAATCTTTTCGTGAACCACACCTAGAGTCATTGCATGTCTGTTCTTTTCACAAACCACAGCTAGAGTCATTGCATGTATGTTCGTTTCACAAAACACATATGGATCCACCAGTGTCATTGCATGTGTGTTCTTTCATGAACCACACCTATAATCAATGCATGTCTGTTCTTCTCACAAACCACATATGGATCCACTAGTGTCATTGGATGTGTGTTCTTTTCATGAACCACACCCAGTGTCATTGCATGTGTGTTCTTCCCACAAACCAAATATGGATCCACCAGTGTCATTGCAAGTCTATTCTTTTCATTAACCACAACTAGAGTCATTTTATGTCTATTCTTTCCACAAACCACATATGGATCCACTAGTGTCGTTGGATGTGTGTTCTTTTCATGAACCACACCTAGAGTCATTGCATGTCTGTTCTTTTCACAAACCACACATGGATCCACCAGTGTGGTTGCATGTGTGTTCTTTTCGCAAACCACAGCTAGAGTATTTGCATGTGTGTTCTTCTCAGAAACCACATATGGAACCACCAGTGTCATTGCATGTGTGTTCTTTTCATGAACCACAGCTAGAGTCATTGCATGTGTGTTCTTCTCACAAACCACATAAGGATCCACCAGTGTCATTGGATCTGTGTTCTTTTCATGAACCACACCTAGTTTCATTGCATGTATATTCTTTTCACAAACCACATATGGATCCACCAGTGTCATTGCATGTCTGTTCTTTTCATTAACCACGGCAAGAGTCATTGCATGTCTGTTCTTCTCACAAACCACAAAAGGATCCATTAGTGTCATTGGATGTATGTTCTTTTCATGAACCACACCCAGTGTCATTGCATGTCTATTATTTTCACAAACAACACATGGATCCACCAGTGTCATTGCATGGCTGTTCTTTTCACAAACCACAGCTAGAGTCATTGCATGTCTGTTCTTTTCACAAACCACATATGGAACTACCAGTGTCATTGCGTGTGTGTTCTTTTCATGAACCACAACTAGAGTCATTGCATGTGTGTTATTATCACAATCCACGGCTAGAGTGATTGCATGTCTGTCTTTTCACAAACCACACATCGATCCACCAGTGTCAGTGCATGTGTATTCTTTTCATGAACCACAGCTAGAGTCATTGCATGTGTGTTCTTCTCACAAACCACATAAGGATCCACCAGTGTCATTGGATGTCTGTTCTTTTCACAAACCACACACAGTGTTATTGCATGTGTGTTCTTCTCACAAACCACACATGGATCGACCAGTGCATTGCATGCCTATTCTTTTCATTAACCACAGCTAGAGTCATTGCATGTCTGTTCTTTCCACAAACCACATAAGGATACACCAGTGTCATTGGATGTGTTTTCTTTTAATGAACCACACCCAGTGTCATTGCATGTGTGTTCTTCTCACCAACCACATAAGGATCCACCAGTGTCATTGGATGTGTGTTCTTTTTATGAACCACACCTAGAGTCATTCCATGTCTGTTCTTTCCACAAACCACATATGGATCCACCAGTGCGATTGCATGTCTATTCTTTTCGTGAACCACACCTAGAGTCATTGCATGTCTGTTCTTTTTACAAACCACACATGGATCCACTAGTGTCATTGCATGTCTGTTCTTTTCACAAACCACAGCTAGAGTCATTGCATGTATGTTCTTGTCACATACCACATATGGATCCACCAGTGTCATTGGATGTGTGTTCTTTTCATGAACCACACCTATTGTCATTGCATGTGTGTTCTTTCCACAAACCACATATGGATCCACCAGTGTCATTGGATGTGTGTTCTTTTCATGAACCACACCTAGAGTCATTGCATGTCTGTTCTTTTCACAAACCACAGATGGATCCACTAGTGTGATTGCATGTCTGTTCTTTTCACAAACCAAATCTAGATTCATTACATGTGTGTTCTTCTCACAAACCACATATGGAACTACCAGTGTCATTGCTTGTGTGTTCTTTTCATGAACCATAGCTAGAGTCATTGCACGTGTGTTCTTCTCGAAAACAACATAAGGATCCACCAGTGTCATTGGATGTGTGTTCTTTTCATGAACCATGCCCCATGTCCTTACATGTTTGTTCTTTCCACAAACCACATATGGATCCTCCTGTGTCATTGCATGTCTGTTCTTTTCATTAACCACAGCTAGAGTCATTGCATGTTTGTTCTATCCACAAACCACATAAGGATTCACCAGTGTAATTGGATGTGTGTTCTTTTCATGAACCACACCTAGAGTCATTACATGTATGTTCTTTTCACAAACCACATAAGTATCCACCAGTGTAATTGGATGTGTGTTATTTTCATGAACCACACCTAGAGGCATTGCATGCCTGTTCTTTTCACAAACCACATATGGATCAACCAGTGTTAATGCGTGTGTGTTCTTTCCATGAACCAAACCTAGAGTCATTGCATGTCGTCTATTCTTTCCACAAACCACATACGGATCGACTAGTGCGATTGCATGTCTATTCTTTTCACGAACCACACCTTGAGTCATTGCATGTCTATTCTTTTCACAAACGACATATGGATCCAGCAGTGTCATTGGATGTGTTCTCTTTTCACAAACCATAGCTAGAGTCATGGCATGTTTGTTCTTTTCACAAACCACATATGGATGCACAAGTGTCATTGCATGTCTGTTCTTTTCATGAACCACAGCTAGAGTCGTTGCATGTCTGTTCTTTCCATAGACCATATAAGGATACACCAGTGTCATTGGATGTGTGTTCTTTTCATGAACCACACCTAGAGTCATTGCATGTCTGTTCTTTTCAAAACCACACATGGATCCACTTGTGTCATTGCATGTCTGTTCTTTCCACAAACCACATCTAGAGTCATTGCATGTATGTTCTTTTCATCACCCACACCGAGAGTCATTGCATGTCTGTTCTTCTCACAAACCACATATGGATCCACCAGTGTCATTGGATGTGTGTTATTTTCATGAACCACACCTATTGTGATTGCATGTGTGTTCTTTCCACAAACCATATATGGATCCACCAGTGTCATTGGATGTGTGTTCTTTTCATGAACCACATCTAGAGTCATTGCATGTCTGTTCTTTTCACAAACCACACATGAATCCACTAGTGTGATTCCATGTCTGTTCTTTTCACAAACCACACATGGATCCACCAGTGTGATTGCATGTGTGTTCTTTTCAAAAACCACGGCTAGAGTCATTGCATGTCTGTTCTTTTCACAAACCACAGATGGATCCACCAGTGTCATTGCATATGTGTTCTTTTCATGATCCACAACTAGAGTCATTACATGTGTGTTCTTCTCACAAACCACATAAGGATCCGCCAGGGTCATTGGATGTGTGTTATTTTCACAAACCACACCCAGTGTCATTGCATGTGTGTTCTTCTCTCAAACCACACATGGATCCACCAGTGTCATTGCATGTCTGTTTTTTTCATTAACCACAGCTAGAGTCATTGCATGTCTGTTCTTTCCACAAACCAGATAAGGATACACCAGTGTCATTGGATGTGTTTTCTTTTAAAGAACCACACCCAGTGTCATTGCATGTGTGTTCTTCTCACAAACCACATAAGG
The DNA here is from genome assembly GCA_916181665.1 of Avena sativa. Taxonomy (NCBI): domain Eukaryota; kingdom Viridiplantae; phylum Streptophyta; class Magnoliopsida; order Poales; family Poaceae; genus Avena; species Avena sativa. The sequence goes on from OV702289.1 coordinate 623,714,177, forward strand.
ATCCACCCGTGTAATTGGATGTGTGTTCTTTTCATGAACCACACCTAGAGTCATTGCATGTCTGTTCTTTTCACAAACCACATATGGATCCACCAGTGCGATTGCATGTATATTCTTTTCGTGAACCACACCTAGAGTCATTGCATGTCTGTTCTTTTCACAAACCACACATGGATCCACTAGTGTCATTGCATGTCTGTTCTTTTCACAAACCACATCTAGAGTCATTGCATGTATGTTCTTGTCACAAACCACATATGGATCCACCAGTATCATTGGATGTGTGTTCTTCTCATGAACCACCCCTATTGTCATTGCATGTGTGTTCTTTCCACAAACCACATATGGATCCACCAGTGTCATTGGATGTGTGTTCTTTTCATGAACCACACCTAGAGTCATTGCATGTCTGTTCTTTTCACAAACCACACATGGATCCACTAGTGTGATTACATGTCTGTTCTTTTCACAAACCACACATGGATCCACCAGTGTGATTGCATGTGTGTTCTTTTCACAAACCACGGCTAGAGTCATTGCATGTCTGTTCTTTTCACAAACCACAGTTGGATCCACCAGTGTCATTGCATGTGTGTTCTTTTCATGAAACACAGCTAGAGTCATTACATCTGTGTTCTTCTCACAAACCACATAAGGATCCACCAGTGTCATTGGATGTGTGTTATTTTCACAAACCACACCCAGTGTCATTGCATGTGTGTTCTTCTCACAAACCACGCATGGATCCACCAATGTCATTACATGTCTGTTTTTTTCATTAACCACTGCTAGAGTCATTGCATGTCTGTTCTTTCCACAAACCACATAAGGATACACCAGTGTCATTGGATGTGCTTTCTTTTAAAGAACCACACCTAGAGTCATTGCATGTCTGTTCTTTTCACAAACCACACATGGATCCACCAGTGTGGTTCGATGTGTGTTCTTTTCATGAACCACACCTAGAGTCATTGCATGTCTGTTCTTTCCACAAACCACATATGGATCCACCAGTGCGATTGTATGTCCAGTCTTTTCGTGAACCACACCTAGAGTCATTGCATGTCTGTTCTTTTCACAAACCACACATGGATCCACTAGTGTCATTGCATGTCTGTTCTTTTCACAAACCACAGCTAGAGTCATTGCATGTATGTTCGTTTCACAAAACACATATGGATCCACCAGTGTCATTGCATGTGTGTTCTTTTCATGAACCACACCTAGAATCATTGCATGTATGTTCTTCTCACAAACCACATATGGATCCACTAGTGTCATTGGATGTGTGTTCTTTTCATGAACCACACCAGTGTCATTGCATGTGTGTTCTTCCCACAAACCAAATATGGATCCACCAGTGTCATTGCAAGTCTGTTCTTTTCATGAACCACAACTAGAGTCATTTTATGTCTATTCTTTCCACAAACCACATATGGATCCACTAGTGTCATTAGATGTGTGTTCTTTTCATGAACCACACCTAGAGTCATTGCATGTATGTTCTTTTCACAAACCACACATGGATCCACCAGTGTGGTTGCATGTGTGTTCTTTTCGTAAACCACAGCTAGAGTAGTTGCATGTGTGTTCTTCTCACAAACCACATATGGAACCACCAGTGTCATTGCATGTGTGTTCTTTTCATGAACCACAGCTAGAGTCATTGCACGTGTGTTCTTCTCACAAACCACATAAGGATCCACCAGTGTCATTGGATCTATGTTCTTTTCATGGACCACACCTAGTGTCATTGCATGTATATTCTTTTCACAAACCACATATGGATCCACCAGAGTCATTGTATGTTTGTTCTTTTCATTAACCACGGCTAGAGTCATTGCATGTCTGTTCTTCTCACAAACCAAAAAAGGATCCATTAGTTTCATTGGATGTATGTTCTTTTCATGAACCACACCCAGTGTCATTGCATGTCTATTACTTTCACAAACCACACATGGATCCACCAGTGTCATTGCATGGCTGTTCCATTCACAACCCATAGCTAGAGTCATTGCATGTCTGTTCTTTTCACAAACCACATATGGAACCACCAGTGTCAGTGCATGTGTGTTCTTTTCATGAACCACAACTAGAGTCATTGCATGTGTGTTATTATCACAATCCACGGCTAGAGTGATTGCATGTCTGTTCTTTTCACAAACCACAGATGGATCCACCAGTGTCATTGGATGTGTGTTCTTTTCATGAACCACACCTAGAGTCATTGCATGTTTGTTCTTTTCACAAACCACACATGGTCCACCAGTGTGATTGCATGTCTGTTCTTTTCACAAACCACACACAGTGTCATTGCATGTGTGTTCTTCTCACAAACCACACATGGATCCACCAGTGTCATTGCATGCCTATTCTTTTCATTAACCACAGCTAGAGTCATTGCATGTCTGTTCTTTCCACAAACCACATAAGGATACACCAGTGTCATTGGATGTGTTTTCTTTTAATGAACCACACCCAGTGTCATTGCATGTGTGTTCTTCTCACAAACCACATAAGGATCCACCAGTGTCATTGGATGTGTGTTCTTTTTATGAACCGCACCTAGAGTCATTCCATGTCTGTTTTTTCCACAAACCACATATGGATCCACCAGTGCGATTGCATGTCTATTCTTTTCGTGAACCACACCTAGAGTCATTGCATGTCTGTTCTTTTCACAAACCATAGCTAGAGTCATTGCATGTATGTTCTTGTCACAAACCACATATGGATCCACCAGTGTCATTGGATGTGTGTTCTTTTCATGAACCACACCTATTGTCATTTCATGTGTGTTCTTTCCACAAACCACATATGGATCCACCAGTGTCATTGGATGTGTGTTCTTTTCATGAACCACACCTAGAGTCATTGCATGTCTGTTCTTTTCACAAACCACACATGGATCCACTAGTGTGATTGGATGTCTATTCTTTTCACAAACCACACATGGATCCACCAGTGTGATTGCATGTGTGTTCATTTCACAAACCACGGCTAGAGGCATTGCATGTCTGTTCTTTTCACAAACTACAGATGGATCCACCAGTGTCATTGCATGGCTTTTCTTTTCACAAACCACAGCTAGAGTCATTGCATGTCTATTCTTTTCACAAACCACATATGGAACCACCAGTGTCATTGCATGTGTGTTATTTTCATGAACCACAACTAGAGTCATCGCATGTGTGTTATTATCACAATCCATGGCTAGAGTGATTGCATGTCTGTTCTTTTCACAAACAACAGATGGATCCACTAGTTTCAGTGAATGTGTATTCTTTTCATGAACCACAGCTAGAGTCATTGCATGTGTGTTCTTCTCACAAACCACATAAGGATCCACCAGTGTCATTGGATGTGTGTTCTTTTCACAAACCACACACAGTGTCATTGCATGTGTGTTCTTCTCACAAACCACACATGGATCCACTAGTGTCATTGCATGCCTATTCTTTTCATTAACCACAGCTAGAGTCATTGCATGTTTGTTCTTTCCACAAACCACACAAGGACACACCAGTGTCATTGGATGTGTTTTCTTTTAATGAACCACACCCAGTGTCATTGCATGTGTGTTCTTCTCACAAACCACATAAGGATCCACCAGTGTCATTGGATGTGTGTTCTTTTTATGAACCACACCTAGAGTCATTCCATGTCTGTTCTTTCCACAAACCACATATGGATCCACCAGTGCGATTGCATGTCTATTCTTTTTGTGAACCACAGCTAGAGTCATTGCATATCTGTTCTTTTCACAAACCACACATGGATCCACTAGTGTCATTGCATGTCTGTTCTTTTCACAAACCACAGCTAGAGTCACTGCATGTATGTTCTTGTCACAAACCACATATGGATCCACCAGTGTCATTGCATGTATGTTCGTTTCACAAAACACATATGGATCCACAAGTGTCATTGCATGTGTGTTCTTTTCATGAACCACACCTAGAATCATTGCATGTATGTTCTTCTCACAAACCACATATGGATCCACTAGTGTCATTGGATGTGTGTTCTTTTCATGAACCACACCAGTGTCATTGCATGTGTGTTCTTCCCACAAACCAAATATGGATCCACCAGTGTCATTGCAAGTCTGTTCTTTTCATGAACCACAACTAGAGTCATTTTATGTCTATTCTTTCCACAAACCACATATGGATCCACTAGTGTCATTAGATGTGTGTTCTTTTCATGAACCACACCTAGAGTCATTGCATGTATGTTCTTTTCACAAACCACACATGGATCCACCAGTGTGGTTGCATGTGTGTTCTTTTCGTAAACCACAGCTAGAGTAGTTGCATGTGTGTTCTTCTCACAAACCACATATGGAACCACCAGTGTCATTGCATGTGTGTTCTTTTCATGAACCACAGCTAGAGTCATTGCACGTGTGTTCTTCTCACAAACCACATAAGGATCCACCAGTGTCATTGGATCTATGTTCTTTTCATGGACCACACCTAGTGTCATTGTATGTATATTCTTTTCACAAACCACATATGGATCCACCAGAGTCATTGTATGTTTGTTCTTTTCATTAACCACGGCTAGAGTCATTGCATGTCTGTTCTTCTCACAAACCAAAAAAGGATCCATTAGTTTCATTGGATGTATGTTCTTTTCATGAACCACACCCAGTGTCATTGCATGTCTATTACTTTCACAAACCACACATGGATCCACCAGTGTCATTGCATGGCTGTTCCATTCACAACCCATAGCTAGAGTCATTGCATGTCTGTTCTTTTCACAAACCACATATGGAACCACCAGTGTCAGTGCATGTGTGTTCTTTTCATGAACCACAACTAGAGTCATTGCATGTGTGTTATTATCACAATCCACGGCTAGAGTGATTGCATGTCTGTTCTTTTCACAAACCACAGATGGATCCACCAGTGTCATTGGATGTGTGTTCTTTTCATGAACCACACCTAGAGTCATTGCATGTTTGTTCTTTTCACAAACCACACATGGTCCACCAGTGTGATTGCATGTCTGTTCTTTTCACAAACCACACACAGTGTCATTGCATGTGTGTTCTTCTCACAAACCACACATGGATCCACGAGTGTCATTGCATGCCTATTCTTTTCATTAACCACAGCTAGAGTCATTGCATGTCTGTTCTTTCCACAAACCACATAAGGATACACCAGTGTCATTGGATGTGTTTTCTTTTAATGAACCACACCCAGTGTCATTGAATGTGTGTTCTTCTCACAAACCACATAAGGATCCACCAGTGTCATTGGATGTGTGTTCTTTTTATGAACCGCACCTAGAGTCATTCCATGTCTGTTTTTTCCACAAACCACATATGGATCCACCAGTGCGATTGCATGTCTATTCTTTTCGTGAACCACACCTAGAGTCATTGCATGTCTGTTCTTTTCACAAACCACAGCTAGAGTCATTGCAAGTATGTTCTTGTCACAAACCACATATGGATCCACCAGTGTCATTGGATGTGTGTTCTTTTCATGAACCACACCTATTGTCATTGCATGTGTGTTCTTTCCACAAACCACATATGGATCCACCAGTGTCATTGGATGTGTGTTCTTTTCATGAACCACACCTAGAGTCATTGCATGTATGTTCTTTTCACAAACCACACATGGATCCACTAGTGTGATTGGATGTCTGTTCTTTTCACAAACCACACATGGATCCACCAGTGTGATTGCATGTGTGTTCATTTCACAAACCACGGCTAGAGGCATTGCATGTCTGTTCTTTTCACAAACTACAGATGGATCCACCAGTGTCATTGCATGGCTTTTCTTTTCACAAACCACAGCTAGAGTCATTGCATGTCTGTTCTTTTCACAAACCACATATGGAACCACCAGTGTCATTGCATGTGTGTTATTTTCATGAACCACAACTAGAGTCATCACATGTGTGTTATTATCACAATCCATGGCTAGAGTGATTGCATGTCTGTTCTTTTCACAAACAACAGATGGATCCACTAGTTTCATTGCATGTGTGTTCTTTTCATGAACCACAGCTAGAGTCATTGCATGTGTGTTCTTCTCACAAACCACATAAGGATCCACCAGTGTCATTGGATGTGTGTTCTTTTCACAAACCACACACAGTGTCATTGCATGTGTGTTCTTCTCACAAACCACACATGGATCCACTAGTGTCATTGCATGCCTATTCTTTTCATTAACCACAGCTAGAGTCATTGCATGTTTGTTCTTTCCACAAACCACATAAGGACACACCAGTGTCATTGGATGTGTTTTCTTTTAATGAACCACACCCAGTGTCATTGCATGTGTGTTCTTCTCACAAACCACATAAGGATCCACCAGTGTCATTGGATGTGTGTTCTTTTTATGAACCACACCTAGAGTCATTCCATGTCTGTTCTTTCCACAAACCACATATGGATCCACCAGTGCGATTGCATGTCTATTCTTTTTGTGAACCACAGCTAGAGTCATTGCATATCTGTTCTTTTCACAAACCACACATGGATCCACTAGTGTCATTGCATGTCTGTTCTTTTCACAAACCACAGCTAGAGTCACTGCATGTATGTTCTTGTCACAAACCACATATGGATCCACCAGTGTCATTGCATGTATGTTCGTTTCACAAAACACATATGGATCCACAAGTGTCATTGCATGTGTGTTCTTTTCATGAACCACACCTAGAATCATTGCATGTCTGTTTTCCCACAAACCAAATATGGATCCACCAGTGTCATTGCAAGTCTGTTCTTTTCATGAACCACAACTAGAGTCATTTTATGTCTATTCTTTCCACAAACCACATATGGATCCTCTAGTGTCATTGGATGTGTGTTCTTTTCATGAACCACACCTAGAGTCATTGCATGTCTGTTCTTTTCACAAGCCACACATGGATCCACCAGTGTGGTTGCATGTGTGTCCTTTTCGCAAACCACAGCTAGAGTAATTGCATGTGTGTTCTTCTCACAAACCACATATGGAACCACCAGTGTCATTGCATGTGTGTTCTTTTCATGAACCACAGCTAGAGTCATTGCATGTGTGTTCTTCTCACAAACCACATAAGGATCCACCAGTGTCATTGGATCTGTGTTCTTTTCATGAACCACACCTAGTGTCATTGCATGTATATTCTTTTCACAAACCACATATGGATCCACAAGTGTCATTGGATGTGTGTTCTTTTCATGAACCACACCTAGAGTCATTGCATGTCTGTTCTTTTCACAAACCACACATGGATCCACCAGTGTGATTGCATGTGTGTTCTTTTCACAAACCACGGCTAGAGTCATTGCATGTCTGTTCTTTTCACAAACCACAGATGGATCCACTAGTGTCATTGCATGTGTGTTCTTTTCATGAACCACAGCTAGAGTCATTACATGTGTGTTCTTCTCACAAACCACATAAGGATCCACTAGTGTCATTGGATGTGTGTTATTTTCACAAAACACACCCAGTGTCATTGCATGTGTGTTCTTCTCACAAACCACACATGGATCCACCAATGCCATTACATGTCTGTTCTTTCCACAAACCACATAAGGATACACCAGTGTCATTGGATGTGTTTTCTTTTAAGGAACCACACCCGGTGTCATTGCATGTGTGTTCTTCTCACAAACCACATAAGGATCCACTAGTTTCATTGGATGTGTGTTCTTTTCATGAACCACACCTAGAGTCATTGCATGTCTATTCTTTCCACAAACCACATATGGATCCACCAGTGCGATTGCATGTCCAATCTTTTCGTGAACCACACCTAGAGTCATTGCATGTCTGTTCTTTTCACAAACCACATCTAGAGTCATTGCATGTATGTTCGTTTCACAAACCACATATGGATCCACCAGTGTCATTGCATGTGTGTTCTTTTCATGAACCACACCTAGAATCATTGCATGTCTGTTCTTCTCACAAACCACATATGGATCCACTAGTGTCATTGGATGTGTGTTCTTTTCATGAACCACACCCAGTGTCATTGCATGTGTGTTCTTCCCACAAACCACATATGGATCCACCAGTGTCATTGCAAGTCTGTTCTTTTCATGAACCACAAGTAGAGTCATTTTATGTCTATTCTTTCCACAAACCACATATGGATCCACTAGTGTCATTGGATGTGTGTTCTTTTCATGAACCACACCTAGAGTCATTGCATTTCTGTTCTTTTCACAAACCACACATGGATCCACCAGTGTGATTGCATGTGTGTTCTTTTCGCAAACCATAGCTAGAGTAATTGCATGTGTGTTCTTCTCACAAACCACATATGGAACCACCAGTGTCATTGCATGTGTGTTCTTTTCATGAACCACAGCTAGAGTCATTGCATGTGTGTTCTTCTCACAAACCACATAAGGATCCACCAGTGTCATTGGATCTGTGTTCTTTTCATGAACCACACCCAGTGTCATTGTATGTATGTTCTTTTCACAAACCACATATGGATCCACCAGTGTCATTGCATGTCTGTTCTTTTCATTAACCACCGCTAGAGTCATTGCATGTCTGTTCCTCTCACAAACCACAAAAGGATCCATTAGTGTCATTAGATGTATGTTCTTTTCATGAACCACACCCAGTGTCATTGCATGTCTATTATTTTCACAAACCACACATGGATCCATCAGTGTCATTGCATGGCTGTTCTTTTCACAAACCACAGCTAGAGTCATTGCATGTCTGTTCTTTTCACAAACAACATATGGAACCACCAGGATCATTGCATTTGTGTTCTTTTCATGAACCACAACTAGAGTCATTGCATGTGTGTTATTTTATAATCCACGGCTAGAGTGATTGCATGTCTGTTCTTTTCACAAACCATAGATGGATCCACCAGTGTCAGTGCATGTGTGTTCTTTTCATGAACCACAGCTAGAGTCATTGCATGTGTGTTCCTCTCACAAACCACATAAGGATTCACCAGTGTCATTGGATGTGTGTTCTTTTCACAAACCACACACAGTGTCATTGCATGTGTGTTCTTCTCACAAACCACCCATGGATCCACCCGTGTCATTGCATGCCTATTCTTTTCATTAACCACAGCTAGAGTCATTGCATCTCTGTTCTTTCCACAAACCACATAAGGATACACCAGTGTCATTGGATGTGTTTTCTTTTAATGAACCACACCCAGTGTCCTTGCATGTGTGTTCTTCTCACAAACCACATAAGGATCCACCAGTGTCATGGGATGTGTGTTCTTCTTATGAACCACACCTAGAGTCATTCCATGTCTATTCTTTCCACAAACCACATATGGATCCACCAGTGCGATTGCATGTCTATTCTTTTCGTGAACCACACCTAGAGTCATTGCATGTGTGTTCTTTTCACAAACCACACATGGATCCACTAGTGTCATTGCATGTCTGTTCTTTTCACAAACCACAGCTAGAGTCATTGCATGTCTGTTCTTTTCACAAACCACACATGGATCCACTAGTGTCATTGCATGTCTGTTCTTTTCACAAACCACAGCTAGAGTCATTGCATGTATGTTCTTGTCACAAACCACATATGGATCCACCAGTGTCATTGGATGTGTGTTCTTTTCATGAACCACACCTATTGTCATTGCATGTGTGTTCTTTCCACAAACCACATATGGATCCACCAGTGTCATTGGATGTGTGTTATTTTAATGAACCACACCTAGAGTCATTGCATGTCTGTTCTTTTCACAAACCACACATGGATCCACTAGTGTGATTGGATGTATGTTCTTTTCACAAACCACACATGGATCCACCAGTGTGATTGCATGTGTGTTCTTTTCACAAACCACGGCTAGAGTCATTGCATGTCTGTTCTTTTCACAAACTACAGATGGATCCACCAGTGTCATTGCATGGCTGTTCTTTTCACAAACCACAGCTAGAGTCATTGCATGTCTGTTCTTTTCACAAACCACATATGGAACCACCTGTGTCATTGCATGTGTGTTCTTTTCATGAACCACAACTAGAGTCATTGCATGTGTGTTATTATCACAATCCACGGCTAGAGTGATTGCATGTCTGTTCTTTTCACAAACCACAGATGGATCCACTAGTGTCAGTGCATGTGTATTCTTTTCATGAACCACAGCTAGAGTCATTGCATGTGTGTTCTTCTCACAAACCACATAAGGATCCACCAGTGTCATTGGATGTGTGTTCTTTTCACAAACCACACACAATGTCATTGCATGTGTGTTCTTCTCACAAACCACACATGGATCCACCAGTGTCATTGCATGCATATTCTTTTCATTAACCACAGCTAGAGTCATTGCATGTCCGTTCTTTCCACAAACCACATAAGGACACACCAGTGTCATTGGATGTGTTTTCTTTTAATGAACCACACCCAGTGTCATTGCATGTGTGTTCTTCTCACAAACCACATAAGGATCCACCAGTGTCATTGGATGTGTGTCCTTTTTATGAACCACACCTAGAGTCATTCCATGTCTGTTCTTTCCACAAACCACATATGGATCCACCAGTGCGATTACATGTCTATTCTTTTTGTGAACCACACCTAGAGTCATTGCATGTCTGTTCTTTTCACAAACCACACATGGATCCACTAGTGTCATTGCATGTCTGTTCTTTTCACAAACCTCAGCTAGAGTCACTGCATGTATGTTCTTGTCACAATCCACATATGGATCCACCAGTGTCATTGCATGTATGTTCGTTTCACAAAACACATATGGATCCACCAGTGTCATTGCATGTGTGTTCTTTTCATGAACCACAACTAGAATCATTGCATGTCTGTTCTTCTCACAAACCACATATGGATCCACTAGTGTCATTGGATGTGTGTTCTTTTCATGAACCACACCCAGTGTCATTGCATGTGTGTTCTTCCCACAAACAAAATATGGATCCACCAGTGTCATTGCAAGTCTGTTCTTTTCATGAACCACAACTAGAGTCATTTTATGTCTATTCTTTCCACAAACCACATATGGATCCACTAGTGTCATTGGATGTGTGTTCTTTTCATGAACCACACCTAGAGTCATTGCATGTCTGTTCTTTTCACAAACCACACATGGATCCACCAGTGTGGTTGCATGTGTGTTCTTTTCACAAACCACAGCTAGAGTAATTGCATGTGTGTTCTTCTCACAAACCACATATGGAACCACCAGTGTCATTGCATGTGTGTTCTTTTCATGAACCACAACTAGAGTCATTGCATGTATGTTCGTTTCACAAAACACATATGGATCCACCAGTGTCATTGCATGTCTGTTCTTTTCATTAACCACGGCTAGAGTCATTGCATGTCCGTTCTTCTCACAAACCACAAAAGGATCCATTAGTTTCATTGGATGTATGTTCTTTTCATGAACCACACCCAGTGTCATTGCATGTCTATTATTTTCACAAACCACACATGGATCCACCAGTGTCATTGCATGGCTGGTCTTTTCACAACCCATAGCTAGAGTCATTGCATATCTGTTCTTTTCACAAACCACATATGGAACCACCAGTGTCATTGCATGTGTGTTCTTTTCATGAACCACAACTAGAGTCATTGCATGTGTGTAATTATCACAATCCACGGCTAGAGTGATTGCATGTTTGTTCTTTTCACAAACCACAGATGGATCCACCAGTGTCAGTGCATGTGTATTCTTTTCATGAACCACAGCTAGAGTCATTGCATGTGTGTTCTTCTCACAAACCACATTAGGATCCACCAATGTCATTGGATGTGTGTTCTTCTCTCAAACCACACATGGATCCACCAGGGTCATTGCATGCCTATTCTTTTCATTAACCACAGCTAGAGTCATTGCATGTCTGTTCTTTCCACAAACCACATAAGGATACACCAGTGTCATTGGATGTGTTTTCTTTTAATGAACCACACCCAGTGTAATTGCATGTGTGTTCTTCTCACAAACCACATAAGGATCCACCAGTGTCATTGGATGTGTGTTCTTTTTATGAACCACACCTAGAGTCATTCCATGTCTGTTCTTTCCACAAACCACATATGGATCCACCAGTGCGATTGCATGTCTATTCTTTTCGTGAACCACACCTAGAGTCATTGCATGTCTGTTCTTTTCATAAACCAGACATGGATCCACTAGTGTCATTGCATGTATGTTCTTTTCACAAACCACAGCTCGAGTCATTGCATGTATGTTCTTGTCACAAACCACATATGGATCCACCAGTGTCATTGGATGTGTGTTCTCTTCATGAACCACACCTATTGTCATTGCATGTGTGTTCTTTCCACAAACCACATATGGATCCACCAGTGTCATTGGATGTGTGTTCTTTTCATGAACCACACCTAGAGTCATTGCATGTCTGTTCTTTTCACAAACCACACATGGATCCACTAGTGTGATTGGATGTCTGTTCTTTTCAAAAACCACACATGGATCCACCAGTGTGATTGCATGTGTGTTCTTTTCACAAACCACGGCTAGAGTCATTGCATGTCTGTTCTTTTCACAAACCACAGATGGATCCACCAGTGTCATTGCATGGCTGTTCTTTTCACAAACCACAGCTAGAGTCATTGCATGTCTGTTCTTTTCACAAACCACATATGGAACCACCAGTGTCACTGCATGTGTGTTCTTTTCATGAAGCACAACTAGAGTCATTGCATGTGTGTTATTATCACAATCCACGGCTAGAGTGATTGCATGTCTGTTCTTTTCACAAACCACAGATGGATCCACTAGTGTTAGTGCATGTGTATTCTTTTCATGAACCACAGCTAGAGTCATTGCATGTGTGTTCTTCTCACAAACCACATAAGGATCCACCAGTGTCATTGGATGTGTGTTCTTTTCACAAACCACACACAGTGTCATTGCATGTGTGTTCTTCTCACAAACCACACATGGATCCACCAGTGTCATTGCATGCCTATTCTTTTCATTAACCACAGCTAGAGTCATTGCATGTCTGTTCTTTCCACAAACCACATAAGGACACACCAGTGTCATTGAATGTGTTTTCTTTTAATGAACCACACCCAGTGTCATTGCATGTGTGTTCTTCTCACAAACCACATAAGGATCCACCAGTGTCATTGGATGTGTGTTCTTTTTATGAACCACACCTAGAGTCATTCCATGTCTGTTCTTTCCACAAACCACATATGGATCCACCAGTGCGATTGCATGTCTATTCTTTTTGTGAACCACACCTAGAGTAATTGCATGTCAGTTCTTTTCACAAACCACACATGGATCCACTAGTGTCATTGCATGTCTGTTCTTTTCACAACCCACAGCTAGAGTCACTGCATGTATGTTCTTGTCGCAAACCACATATGGATCCACCAGTGTCATTGGATGTGTGTTCTTTTCATGAACCACACCTATTGTCATTGCATGTGTGTTCTTTCCACAAACCACATATGGATCCACAAGTGTCATTGGATGTGTGTTCTTTTCATGAACCACACCTAGAGTCATTGCATGTCTGTTCTTTTCACAAACCACACATGGATCCACTAGTGTGATTGGATGTCTATTCTTTTCACAAACCACACATGGATCCACCAGTGTGATTGCATGTGTGTTCTTTTCACAAACCACGGCTAGAGTCATTGCATGTCTGTTCTTTTCACAAACCACAGATGGATCCACCAGTGTCATTGCATGTGTGTTCTTTTCATGAACCACAGCTAGAGTCATTACATGTGTGTTCTTCTCCCAAACCACATAAGGATCCACTAGTGTCATTGGATGTGTGTTATTTTCACAAACCACACCCAGTGTCATTGCATGTGTGTTCTTCTCACAAACCACACATGGATCCACAAATGTCATTACATGTCTGTTCTTTCCACAAACCACATAAGGATACACCAGTGTCATTGGATGTGTTTTCTTTTAATGAACCACACCCAGTGTAATTGCATGTGTGTTCTTCTCACAAACCACATAAGGATCCACCAGTGTCATTGGATGTGTGTTCTTTTTATGAACCACACCTAGAGTCATTCCATGTCTGTTCTTTCCACAAACCACATATGGATCCACCAGTGCGATTCCATGTCTATTCTTTTCGTGAACCACACCTAGAGTCATTGCATGTCTGTTCTTTTCATAAACCAGACATGGATCCACTAGTGTCATTGCATGTATGTTCTTTTCACAAACCACAGCTCGAGTCATTGCATGTATGTTCTTGTCACAAACCACATCTGGATCCACCAGTGTAATTGGATGTGTGTTCTTTTCATGAACCACACCTATTGTCATTGCATGTGTGTTCTTTCCACAAACCACATATGGATCCACCAGTGTCATTGGATGTGTGTTCTTTTCATGAACCACACCTAGAGTCATTGCATGTCTGTTCTTTTCACAAACCACACATGGATCCACTAGTGTGATTGGATGTCTGTTCTTTTCAAAAACCACACATGGATCCACCAGTGTGATTGCATGTGTGTTCTTTTCACAAACCACGGCTAGAGTCATTGCATGTCTGTTCTTTTCACAAACCACAGATGGATCCACCAGTGTCATTGCATGGCTGTTCTTTTCACAAACCACAGCTAGAGTCATTGCATGTCTGTTCTTTTCACAAACCACATATGGAACCACCAGTGTCACTGCATGTGTGTTCTTTTCATGAACCACAAGTAGAGTCATTGCATGTGTGTTATTATCACAATCCACGGCTAGAGTGATTGCATGTCTGTTCTTTTCACAAACCACAGATGGATCCACTAGTGTTAGTGCATGTGTATTCTTTTCATGAACCACAGCTAGAGTCATTGCATGTGTGTTCTTCTCACAAACCACATAAGTATCCACCAGTGTCATTGGATGTGTGTTCTTTTCACAAACCACACACAGTGTCATTGCATGTGTGTTCTTCTCACAAACCACACATGGATCCACCAGTGTCATTGCATGCCTATTCTTTTCATTAACCACAGCTAGAGTCATTGCATGTCTGTTCTTTCCACAAACCACATAAGGACACACCAGTGTCATTGGATGTGTTTTCTTTTAATGAACCACACCCAGTGTCATTGCATGTGTGTTCTTCTCACAAACCACATAAGGATCCACCAGTGTCATTGGATGTGTGTTCTTTTTATGAACCACACCTAGAGTCATTCAATGTCTGTTCTTTCCACAAACCACATATGGATCCACCAGTGCGATTGCATGTCTATTCTTTTTGTGAACCACACCTAGAGTCATTGCATGTCTGTTCTTTTCACAAACCACACATGGATCCACTAGTGTCATTGCATGTCTGTTCTTTTCACAACCCACAGCTAGAGTCACTGCATGTATGTTCTTGTCACAAACCACATATGGATCCACCAGTGTCATTGGATGTGTGTTCTTTTCATGAACCACACCTATTGTCATTGCATGTGTGTTCTTTCCACAAACCACATATGGATCCACAAGTGTCATTGGATGTGTGTTCTTTTCATGAACCACACCTAGAGTCATTGCATGTCTGTTCTTTTCACAAACCACACATGGATCCACTAGTGTGATTGGATGTCTGTTCTTTTCACAAACCACACATGGATCCACCAGTGTGATTGCATGTGTGTTCTTTTCACAAGCCACGGCTAGAGTCATTGCATGTCTGTTCTTTTCACAAACCACAGATGGATCCACCAGTGTCATTGCATGTGTGTTCTTTTCATGAACCACAGCTAGAGTCATTACATGTGTGTTCTTCTCCCAAACCACATAAGGATCCACTAGTGTCATTGGATGTGTGTTATTTTCACAAACCACACCCAGTGTCATTGCATGTGTGTTCTTCTCACAAACCACACATGGATCCACAAATGTCATTACATGTCTATTCTTTCCACAAACCACATAAGGATACACCAGTGTCATTGGATGTGTTTTCTTTTAATGAACCACACCCAGTGTCATTGCATGTGTGTTCTTCTCACAAACCACATAAGGATCCACCAGTGTCATTTGATGTGTGTTCTTTTCATGAACCACACCTAGAGTCATTGCATGTCTGTTCTTTCCACAAACCACATATGGATCCACCTGTGCGATTGCATGTCCAATCTTTTCGTGAACCACACCTAGAGTCATTGCATGTCTGTTCTTTTCACAAACCACATCTAGAGTCATTGCATGTATGTTCGTTTCACAAACCACATATGGATCCACCAGTGTCATTGCATGTGTGTTCTTTTCATGAACCACACCTAGAATCATTGCATGTCTATTCTTCTCACAAACCACATATGGATCCACTAGTGTCATTGGATGTGTGTTCTTTTCATGAACCACACCCAGTGTCATTGCATGTGTGTTCTTCCCACAAACCACATATGGATCCACCAGTGTCATTGCAATTCTGTTCTTTTCATGAACCACAAGTAGAGTCATTTTATGTCTATTCTTTCCAGAAACCACATATGGATCCACTAGTGTCATTGGATGTGTGTTCTTTTCATGAACCACACCTAGAGTCATTGCATTTCTGTTCTTTTCACAAACCACACATGGATCCACCAGTGTGATTTCATGTGTGTTCTTTTCGCAAACCATAGCTAGAGTAATTGCATGTGTGTTCTTCTCACAAACCACATATGGAACCACTAGTGTCATTGCATGTGTGTTCTTTTCATGAACCACAGCTAGAGTCATTGCATGTGTGTTCTTCTCACAAACCACATAAGGATCCACCAGTGTCATTGGATCTGTGTTCTTTTCATGAACCACACCCAGTGTCATTGCATGTATGTTCTTTTCACAAACCACATATGGATCCACCAGTGTCATTGCATGTCCGTTCTTTTCATTAACCACGGCTAGAGTCATTGCATGTCTGTTCTTCTCACAAACCACAAAAGGATCCATTAGTGTCAATGGATGTATGTTCTTTTCATGAACCACACCCAGTGTCATTGCATGTCTATTATTTTCATAAAACACACATGGATCCACCAGTGTCATTGCATGGCTGTTCTTTTCACAAACCACAGCTAGAGTCATTGCATGTCTGTTCTTTTCACAAACCACATATGGAACCACCAGGATCATTGCATTTGTGTTCTTTTCATGAACCACAACTAGAGTCATTGCATGTGTGTTATTTTCACAATCCACGGCTAGAGTGATTTCATGTCTGTTCTTTTCACAAACCACAGATGGATCCACCAGTGTCAGTGCATGTGTGTTCTTTTCATTAACCACAGCTAGAGTCATTGCATGTGTGTTCCTCTCACAAACCACATAAGTATTCACCAGTGTCATTGGATGTGTGTTCTTTTCACAAACCACACACAGTGTCATTGCATGTGTGTTCTTCTCACAAACCACCCATGGATCCACCAGTGTCATTGCATGCCTATTCTTTTCATTAACCACAGCTAGAGTCATTGCATGTGTGTTATTTTCACAAACCACAAATGGATCCACCAGTGTGATTGCATGTGTGTTCTTTTTGCAAACCACAGCTAGAGTAATTGCATGTGTGTTCTTCTCACAAACCACATATGGAACCACCAGTGTCATTGCATGTGTGTTCTTCTCATGAACCACAGCTAGAGTCATTCCATGTGTGTTCTTCTCACAAACCACATAAGGAGCCACCAGTGTCATTAGATGTCTGTTCTTTTCATGAACTACACCCAGTGTCATTACATGTATGTTCTTTTCACAAACCACATATGGATCCACAAGTGTCATTGCATGTCTGTTCTTTTCATTAACCATGGCTAGAGTCATTGCATGTGTGTTCTTCTCACAAACCACAAAAGGGTCCATCAGTGTCATTGGATGTGTGTTCTTTTCATGAACCACACCCAGTGTCATTGCATGTCTATTCTTTTCACAAACCACACATGGATCCACCAGTGTCATTGCATGTCTGTTCTTTTCACAAACCACAGCTAGAGTCATTGCATGTCTGTTCTTTTCACAAACCACATATGGATCCACCAGTGTCATTGCATGTGTGTTCTTTTCATGAACCACAGCTAGAGTCATTGCATGTGTGTTCTTCTCACAAACCACATAAGGAGCCACTAGTGTCATTGGATGTGTGTTCTTTACATGAACCACACCAAGTGTCATTGCATGCCTGTTCTTTCCACAAACCACATATGGATCCACCAGTGTCATTGCATGTGTATGATTTTCATTAACCACAGCTAGGGTCATTGCATGTTTGTTCTTTCCAGAAACCACATAAGGATCCACCAGTGTAAATGGAATTGTGTTCTTTTCACAAATCATAGTTAGAGTCATTGCATGTCTGTTGTTTTCACAAACCACATATGGATCCACCAGTGTCATTGCATGTGTGTTCTTTTCATGAACCACAGCTAGATTCATTGCATGTGTGTTTTCTCACAAACCACATAAGGATCCACCAGTGTCATTGAATGTGTGTTCTTTTCATGAACCACACCTAGTGTCATTACATGTGTGTTCTTCCCACAAACCACACATGGATCCACCAGTGTCATTGCATGTCTGTTCTTTTCATGAACCACAACTAGAGTCAATGCAGGTCTGTTCTTTCCACAAACCACATATGGATCCACCAGTGTCATTGGATGTGTGTTCTTTTCATGAACCACACCAAGAGTCATTGCATGTCTGTTCTTTTCACAAACCACACATGGATCCACCAGTGTAATCGCATGTGTGTTCTTTTAACAAACCATGGCTAGAGTCATTGCATGTCTGTTCTTTTTACAAACCACATATGGATCCACCAGTGTCATTGCATGTGTGTTCTTTTCATGAACCACAGCTAGAGTCATTGCATGTGTGTTCTTCTCACAAACCACATAAGGATCCACCAGTGTCATTGGATGTGTGTTCTTTTCACAAACCACACCCAGTGTCATTGCATGTGTGTTCTTCTCACAAACCACACCCAGTGTCATTGCATGTGTGTTCTTTTCATTAACCATAGCTAGAGTCATTGCATGTTTGTTCTTTCCACAAACCACATAAGGATACACCAGTGTCATTGGATGTGTTTTCTTTTAATGAACCACACCAAGTGTCATTGCATGTGTGTTCTTCTCATAAACCACATAAGGATCCACCAGTGTCATTGGATGTGTGTTCTTTTGATGAACCAGACCTAGAGTCATTACATGTCTATTCTTTCCACAAACCACATATGTATCCACCAGTGCGATTGCATGTCTGTTCTTTTCACGAAGCACACATAGAGTCATTGCATGTCCGTTCTTTTCACAAACCAGACATGGATCCAGCAGTGTCATTGGATGTGTTCTCTTGTCACAAACCATAGCTAGTCATTGCATGTCTGTTCCTTCCACAAACTACATAAGGATCCAACAGTGTCATTGGATGTGTTCTCTTTTCACAAACCATAGCTAGTCATTGCATGTCTGTTCTTTTCACAAACCACATATGGATCCACCAGTGTCATTGCATGTCTGTTGTTTTCATTAACCATAGCTAGAGTCATTACATGTCTGTTCTTTCAACAAACCACAAAAGGATACACAAGTGACATTGGATGTGTGTTCTTTCCATGAACCACACCTAGAGTCATTGCATGTCTGTTCTTTTCAAAACCACACATGGATCCACCAGTTTCATTGCATGTCTGTTCTTTTCACAAACCAAATCTAGAGTCATTACATGTGTGTTCTTGTCACAAACCACATATGGAACCACCAGTGTCATTGCTTGTGTGTTCTTTTCATGAACCATAGCTAGAGTCATTGCATGTGTGTTCTTCTCGAAAACAATATAAGGATCCACCAGTGTCATTGGATGTGTGTACTTTTCATGAACCATGCCCCATGTCCTCACATGTTTGTTCTTTCCACAAACCACATATAGATCCACCAGTGTCATTGCATGTCTGTTCTTTTCATTAACCACAACTAGAGTCATTGCATGTTTGTTCTATTCACAAACCACATAAGGATTCACCAGTGTAATTGGATGTGTGTTCTTTCCATGAACCACACATAGAGTCATTCCATGTCTGTTCTTTTCACAAACCACATAAGTATCCACTAGTGTAATTGGATGTGTGTTATTTTCATGAACCACACCTAGAGTCATTGCATGTCTGTTCTTTTCACAAACCACATATGGATCAACCAGTGTCAATGCGTGTGTGTGTGTTCTTTTCACGAACCACAGCTAGAGTCATTGCATGCATGTTCTTCTCACAAACAACATAAGGATCCACCGGTGCCATTGGATGTGTGTTCTTTTCATGAACCACACCCAGTATCATTGCATGTATGTTCTTTTCACAAACCACACATGGATCCACCAGTGTCATTGCATGTCTATTTTTTTCACAAACCACAGCTAGAGTCATTCAATGTTTGTTCTTTTCACAAAACACATATGGATCCACTAGTGTCATTGCATGTGTGTTCTTTTCATGAACCACAGCTAGGGTCATTGCATGTGTGTTCTTCTCACAAACCACACATGGATCCACCAGTGTCATTGCATGTGTGTTCTTTTCACAAACCACAGCTAGAGTCATTGCATATCTGTTCTTTCCATAAACCACATAAGGATCCACCAATGTCATTGGATATGTGTTCTTTTAATGAACCACACCCAGTGTCATTGCATGTCTGTTCTTTTCACAAACCACACATGCATCCTCCA
Organism: Avena sativa; assembly: GCA_916181665.1. Classification (NCBI taxonomy): domain Eukaryota; kingdom Viridiplantae; phylum Streptophyta; class Magnoliopsida; order Poales; family Poaceae; genus Avena; species Avena sativa. The sequence goes on from OV702289.1 coordinate 623,734,835, forward strand.
GTGTTATTCCATGTGTGTTCTTTTCATGAACCACAACTAGAGTTATTGCATGTGTGTTCTTCTCACAAACCACTTATGGATAAACCAGTGTCATTGCATGTGTGTTCTTTTCACAACCCACATAAGGATCCACCAGTGTGATTGCATGTGTATTCTTTTCATGAACCACAGCTAGAGTCATTGCATGTCTGTTCTTTTCACAAACCACATATGGATCCACTAGTGTCATTGCATGTCTATTCTTTTCTTTAACCACAGCTAGAGTCATTGCATGTTTGTTCTTTCCACAAACCACATAAGGATACACCAGTGTCATTGGATGTGTGTTCTTTTCATTAACCACACCTAGAGTCATTGCATGGCTGTTCTTTTCACAAACCACATATGGATCCACCAGTGTCATTGCATGTGTGTTCTTTTCATGAACCACACCTAGAGTCATTGCATGTCTGTTATTCTCAAACCACATATGGATCCACCAATGTCATTGGATGGGTGTTCTTTTCATGAACCACATGCAGTGTCATTGTATGTCTGTTATTTCCACAAACCACATATGGATCCACCAGTGTCATCGGATGTGTGTTCTTTTCATGAACCACACCAAGATTCATTGCACGTCTGTTCTTTTCACAAACCACACATGGATCCACCAGTGTAATTGCATGTGTGTTCTTTTCACAAACCACGGCTAGAGTCATTGCATGTCTATTCTTTTTACAAACGACATATGGATCCACCAGTGTCATTGCATGTGTGTTCTTTTCATGAACCACAGCTAGAGTCATTGCATGTGTCTTCTTCTCACAAACCACATAAGGATCCACAAGTGTCATTGGATGTGTGTTGTTTTCACAAACCACAACCAGTGTCGTTGCATGTGTGTTCTTCTCACAAACCACACATGGATCCACCAGTGTCATTGCATGTATGTTCTTTTCATTAACCATACCTAGGGTCATTGCATGTCTGTTCTTTCCACAAACCACATAAGGATACACCAGTGTCATTGGATGTGTTTTCATTTAATGAACCACACTAAGTGTCATTGCATGTGTGTTCTTCTCACAAACCACATAAGGATCCACTAGTGTCGTTGGATGTGTGTTCTTTTCATGAACCACACCTAGAGTCATTACATGTCTATTCTTTCCACAAACCACATATGTATCCACCAGTACGATTGCATGTTTGTTCTTTTCATGAACCACACGTAGAGTCATTGCATGTCTGTTCTTTTCACAAACCACACATGGATCCTGCAGTGTCATTGGATGTGTTCCCTTTTCACAAACCATAGCTAGAGTCATTGCATGTCTGTTCTTTTCACAAACCACATATGGATCCACCAGTGTCATTGTATGTCTTTTGTTTTCATTAACCACAACTAGAGTCATTGCATGTATGTTCTTTCCACAAACCACATAAGGATACACCAATGTCATTGGATGTGTGTTCTTTTCATGAACCACACCTAGAGTCATTGCATGTCTGTTCTTTTCAAAACCACACATGGATCCACCAGTGTCATTGCATGTCTATTCTTTTCACAAACCACATCTAGAGTCATTGCATGTATGTTATTCTCACAAACCACACATGGATCCACAAGTGTCATTGCATGTGTGTTCTTTTCAAGAACCACACCTAGTGTCATTGCATGTGTGTTCTTTCCACAAACCACATATGGATCCACTAGTATCATTGCATGTTTGTTCTTTTCACAAACCACACATGGATCCACTAGTGTGATTGCATGTGTGTTCTTTTCACAAACCACAACTAGAGTCATTGCATGTGTGTTCTTCTCACAAACGACATATGGAACCACCAGTGTCATTGCTTGTGTGTTCTTTTCATGAACCATAGCTAGAGTCATTGCATGTCTATTCTTCTCGAAAACAACATAAGGATCCACCACTGTCATTGGATGTGTGTTCTTTTCATGAACCATGCCTAGTGTCATTACATGTTTGTTATTTCCACAAACCACATATGGATCCACCAGAGTCATTGCATGTGTGTTCTTCCCACAAACCACATATGGATCTACCAGTGTCATTGCAAGTTTGTTCTTTTCATGAACCACAGCTAGAGTCATTTTATGTCTGTTCTTTCCACAAACCACATATGGATCCACCAGTGTCATTGGATGTGTGTTCTTTTCATGAACCACACCTAGAGTCATTGCATGTTTGTTATTTTCACAAACCACACATGGATCCACCAGTCTGATTGCATGTATGTTCTTTTCGCAAACCACAGCTAGAGTAATTGCATGTGTGTTCTTCTCACAAACCACATCTGGAACCACCAGTGTCATTGCATGTGTGTTCTTTTCATGAACCACAGCTACAGTCATTGCATGTGTGTTCTTCTCACAAACCACATAAGGATCCACCAGTGTCATTAGATGTGTGTTCTTTTCATGAACCACACCCAGTGTCATTGCATGTATGTTCTTTTCACAAACCTCATATGGATCCACCAGTGTCATTGCATGTCTGTTCTTTTCATTAACCACAGTTAGTGACATTGCATGTGTGTTCTTCTCACAAACCATATAAGGATCCACCAGTGTCATTGGATGTGTGTTCTTCTCATGAGCCACACCTATAGAGTCATTGCATGTCTGTTATTTTCACAAACCACACATGGATCCACCAGTGTCATTGCATGTCTGTTCTTTTCCTGAACCACGGCTAGAGTCATTGCATGTCTGTTCTTTCCACAAACCACATAAAGATCCATTAGTGTCATTGGATGTCTGTTATTTTCATGAACCACACCCAGTGTCATTGCATGTCTATTCTTTTCACAAACCACACATGGATCCACCAGTGTCATTACATATCTGTTATTTTCACAAACCACAGCTAGAGTCATTGCATGTTTGTTCTTTTCACAAACCACATATGGATCCACCAGTGTCATTGCATGTGTGTTCTTTTCGTGAACCACAGCTAGAGTCATTGCATGTGTGTTCTTCTCACAAACCACATAAGGATCCACTAGTGTCATTGGATGTGTGTTCTTTTCATGAACCACGCCCAGTGTCATTGCATGTCTGTTCTTTCCACAAACCACATATGGATCCACCAGTCTCATTGCATGTCTATTCTTTTCATTAACCACAGCTAGAGTCATTGCATGTTTGTTCTTTCCAGAAACCACATAAGGATCTAACAGTGTAAATGGATGTGTGTTCTTTTCATGAACCACACCTAGAGTCATTTCAGGTCTGTTCTTTTCACAAACAAAACATGGATCCACCATTGTCATTGTATGTCTGTTCTTTTCAGAAATCATAGATAGAGTCATTGCATGTCTGTTCTTTTCACAAACCACATATGGATCCATCAGTGTGATTGCATGTGTGTTCTTTTCATGAACCACAGCTAGAGTCATTGCATGTGTGTTCTTCTCACAAACCACATAAGGATCCACCAGTTTCATTGGATGTGTGTTCTTTTCATAAAGCACACCCAGTGTCATTGTATGTGTGTTCTTCCCACAAACCACACATGGACCCACCAGTGTCATTGCATGTCTGTTCTTTTCATGAACCACAACTAGAGTCATTGCATGTCTGTTCTTTCCACAAACCACATATGGATCCACCAGTGTCATTGCGTGTGTGTTCTTTTCATGAACCACACCTAGAGTCATTGCATGTGTGTTCATTTCACAAACCACACATGTATCCACCAGTGTAATTGCATGTGTGTTCTTTTCACAAACCACGGCTAGAGTCATTGCATGTCTGTTCTTTTTACAAACCACTTATGGATCCACTAGTGTCATTGTATGTGTGTTCTTTTCATGAACCACAGCTAGAGTCATTGGTTGTGTGTTCTTATAACAAACCACATTAGGATCCACTAGTGTCATTGGATGTGTGTTGTTCTCACAAACCACACCCAGTGTCATTGCATGTGTGTTCTTCTCACAAACCACACATGGATCCACCAGTGTCATTGCATGTCTATTCTTTTCATTAACCATAGCAAGCGTCATTGCATGTCTGTTCTTTCCACAAACCACATAAGGATACACCAGTGTCATTGGATGTGTTTTCTTTTAATGAACAACACCAAGCGTCATTGCATGTGTGTTATTCTCACAAACCACATAAGGATCCACCAGTGTCATTGGATGTGTGTTCTTTTCATGAACCAAACCTAGAGTCATTGCATGTCGTCTATTCTTTCCACAAACCACATATGGATCCACCAGTGTCATTGTATGTCTTTTGTTTTCATTAACCACAACTAGAGTCATTGCATGTATGTTCTTTCCACAAACCACATAAGGATACACCAATGTCATTGGATGTGTGTTCTTTTCATGAACCACACCTAGAGTCATTGCATGTCTGTTCTTTTCAAAACCACAGATGGATCCACCAGTGTCATTGCATGTCTATTCTTTTCACAAACCACGTCTAGAGTCATTGCATGTATGTTATTCTCACAAACCACACATGGATCCACAAGTGTCATTGCATGTGTGTTCTTTTCAAGAACCACACCTAGTGTCATTGCATGTGTGTTCTTTCCACAAACCACATATGGATCCACTAGTATCATTGCATGTTTGTTCTTTTCACAAACCACACATGGATCCACTAGTGTGATTACATGTGTGTTCTTTTCACAAACCACAACTAGAGTCATTGCATGTGTGTTCTTCTCACAAACGACATATGGAACCACCAGTGTCATTGCTTGTGTGTTCTTTTCATGAACCATAGCTAGAGTCATTGCATGTGTGTTCTTCTCGAAAACAACATAAGGATCCACCAGTGTCATTGGATGTGTGTTCTTTTCATGAACCATGCCTAGTGTCATTACATGTTTGTTCTTTCCACAAACCACATATGGATCCACCAGAGTCATTGCATGTGTGTTCTTCCCACAAACCACATATGGATCTACCAGTGTCATTGCAAGTTTGTTATTTTCATGAACCACATTTAGAGTCATTTTATGTCTGTTCTTTCCACAAACCACATATGGATCCACCAGTGTCATTGGATGTGTGTTCTTTTCATGAACCACACCTAGAGTCATTGCATGTTTGTTATTTTCACAAACCACACATGGATCCACCAGTCTGATTGCATGTATGTTCTTTTCGCAAACCACAGCTAGAGTAATTGCATGTGTGTTCTTCTCACAAACCACATATGGAACCACCAGTGTCATTGCATGTGTGTTCTTTTCATGAACCACAGCTAAAGTCATTGCATGTGTGTTCTTCTCACAAACCACATAAGGATCCACCAGTGTCATTAGATGTGTGTTCTTTTCATGAACCACACCCAGTGTCATTGCATGTATGTTCTTTTCACAAACCTCATATGGATCCACCAGTGTCATTGCATGTCTGTTCTTTTCATTAACCACAGTTAGTGACATTGCATGTGTGTTCTTCTCACAAACCATATAAGGATCCACCAGTGTCATTGGATGTGTGTTCTTCTCATGAGCCACACCTATAGAGTCATTGCATGTCTGTTATTTTCACAAAGCACACATGGATCCACCAGTGTCATTGCATGTCTGTTCTTTTCATGAACCACGGCTAGAGTCATTGCATGTCTGTTCTTTCCACAAACCACATAAAGATCCATTAGTGTCATTGGATGTGTGTTCTTTTCATGAACCACACCCAGTGTCATTACATGTCTATTCTTTTCACAAACCACACATGGATCCACCAGTGTCATTACATATCTGTTCTTTTCACAAACCACAGCTAGAGTCATTGCATGTTTGTTCTTTTCACAAACCACATATGGATCCACCAGTGTCATTGCATGTGTGTTCTTTTCGTGAACCACAGCTAGAGTCATTGCATGTGTGTTCTTCTCACAAACCACATAAGGATCCACTAGTGTCATTGGATGTGTGTTCTTTTCATGAACCACGCCCAGTGTCATTGCATGTCTGTTCTTTCCACAAACCACATATGGATCCACCAGTCTCATTACATGTCTATTCTTTTCATTAACCACAGCTAGAGTCATTGCATGTTTGTTCTTTCCAGAAACCACATAAGGATCTAACAGTGTAAATGGATGTGTGTTCTTTTCATGAACCACACCTAGAGTCATTTCAAGTCTGTTCTTTTCACAAACAAAACATGGATCCACCAGTGTCATTGTATGTCTGTTCTTTTCAGAAATCATAGATAGAGTCATTGCATGTCTGTTCTTTTCACAAACCACATATGGATCCATCAGTGTCATTGCATGTGTGTTCTTTTCATGAACCACAGCTAGAGTCATGGCATGTGTGTTCTTCTCACAAACCACATAAGGATCCACCAGTTTCATTGGATGTGTGTTCTTTTCATAAAGCACACCTAGTGTCATTGTATGTGTGTTCTTCCCACAAACCACACATGGACCCACCAGTGTCATTGCATGTCTGTTCTTTTCATGAACCACAACTAGAGTCATTGCATGTCTATTCTTTCCACAAACCACATATGGATCCACCAGTGTCATTGCGTGTGTGTTCTTTTCATGAACCACACCTAGAGTCATTGCATGTGTGTTCATTTCACAAACCACACATGTATCCACCAGTGTAATTGCATGTGTGTTCTTTTCACAAACCACGGCTAGAGTCATTGCATGTCTGTTCTTTTTACAAACCACTTATGGATCCACTAGTGTCATTGCATGTGTGTTCTTTTCATGAACCACAGCTAGAGTCATTGCATGTGTGTTCTTATAACAAACCACATTAGGATCCACCAGTGTCATTGGATGTGTGTTGTTCTCACAAACCACACCCAGTGTCATTGCATGTGTGTTCTTCTCACAAACCACACATGGATCCACCAGTGTCATTGCATGTCTATTCTTTTCATTAACCATAGCAAGCGTCATTGCATGTCTGTTCTTTCCACAAACCACATAAGGATACACCAGTGTCATTGGATGTGTTTTCTTTTAATGAACCACACCAAGCGTCATTGCATGTGTGTTCTTCTCACAAACCACAGAAGGATCCACCAGTGTCATTGGATGTGTGTTCTTTTCATGAACCAAACCTAGAGTCATTGCATGTCGTCTATTCTTTCCACAAACCACATACGAATCGACCAGTGCGATTGCATGTCTGTTCTTTTCATGAACCACACCTAGAGTCATTGCATGTCTGTTCTTTTCACAAACGACATATGGATCCAGCAGTGTCATTGGATGTGTCCTCTTTTCACAAACCATAGCTAGAGTCATTGCATGTCTGTTCTTTTCACAAACCACATATGGATGCACCAGTGTCATTGCATGTCTGTTCTTTTCATGAACCACAACTAGAGTCATTGCATGTCTGTTCTTTCCACAAACCACATAAGGATACACCAGTGTCATTGGATGTGTGTTCTTTTCATGAACCACACCTAGTGTCATTGCATGTGTGTTCTTTCCACAAACCACATATGGATCCACTAGTATCATTGCATGTTTGTTCTTTTCACAAACCACACATGGATCCACTAGTGTGATTGCATGTGTGTTCTTTTCACAAACCACAACTAGAGTCATTGCATGTGTGTTCTTCTCACAAACGACATATGGAACCACCAGTGTCATTGCTTGTGTGTTATTTTCATGAACCATAGCTAGAGTCATTGCATGTGTGTTCTTCTCGAAAACAACATAAGGATCCACCAGTGTCATTGGATGTGTGTTCTTTTCATGAACCATGCCTAGTGTCATTACATGTTTGTTCTTTCCACAAACCACATATGGATCCACCAGAGTCATTGCATGTGTGTTCTTCCCACAAACCACATATGGACCTACCAGTGTCATTGCAAGTTTGTTCTTTTCATGAACCACAACTAGAGTCATTTTATGTCTGTTCTTTCCACAAACCACATATGGATCCACCAGTGTCATTGGATGTGTGTTCTTTTCATGAACCACACCTAGAGTCATTGCATGTTTGTTATTTTCACAAACCACACATGGATCCACCAGTCTGATTGCATGTATGTTCTTTTCGCAAACCACAACTAGAGTAATTGCATGTGTGTTCTTCTCACAAACCACATATGGAACCACCAGTGTCATTGCATGTGTGTTCTTTTCATGAACCACAGCTACAGTCATTGCATGTGTGTTCTTCTCACAAACTACATAAGGATCCACCAGTGTCATTAGATGTGTGTTCTTTTCATGAACCACACCCAGTGTCATTGCATGTATGTTCTTTTCACAAACCTCATATGGATCCACCAGTGTCATTGCATGTATGTTCTTTTCATTAACCACAGTTAGTGACATTGCATGTGTGTTCTTCTCACAAACCATATAAGGATCCACCAGTGTCATTGGATGTGTGTTCTTCTCATGAGCCACACCTATAGAGTCATTGCGTGTCTGTTATTTTCACAAACCACACATGGATCCACCAGTGTCATTGCATGTCTGTTCTTTTCATGAACCACGGATAGAGTCATTGCATGTCTGTTCTTTCCACAAACCACATAAAGATCCATTAGTGTCATTGGATGTGTGTTCTTTTCATGAACCACACCCAGTGTCATTGCATGTCTATTCTTTTCACAAACCACACATGGATCCACCAGTGTCATTACATATCTGTTCTTTTCACAAACCACAGCTAGAGTCATTGCATGTTTGTTCTTTTCACAAACCACATATGGATCCACCAGTGTTATTGCATGTGTGTTCTTTTCGTGAACCACAACTAGAGTCATTGCATGTGTGTTCTTCTCACAAACCACATAAGGATCCACTAGTGTCATTGGATGTGTGTTCTTTTCATGAACCACGCCCAGTGTCATTGCATGTCTGTTCTTTCCACAAACCACATATGGATCCACCAGTCTCATTGCATGTCTATTCTTTTCATTAACCACAGCTAGAGTCATTGCATGTTTGTTCTTTCCAGAAACCACATAAGGATCTAACAGTGTAAATGGATGTGTGTTCTTTTCATGAACCACACCTAGAGTCATTTCAAGTCTGTTCTTTTCACAAACAAAACATGGATCCACCAGTGTCATTGTATGTCTGTTCTTTTTAGAAATCATAGATAGAGTCATTGCATGTCTGTTCTTTTCACAAACCACATATGGATCCATCAGTGTCATTGCATGTGTGTTCTTTTCATGAACCACATCTAGATTCATTGCATGTGTGTTCTTCTCACAAACCACATAAGGATCCACCAGTTTCATTGGATGTGTGTTCTTTTCATAAAGCACACCCAGTGTCATTGTATGTGTGTTCTTCCCACAAACCACACATGGACCCACCAGTGTCATTGCATGTCTGTTCTTTTCATGAACCACAACTAGAGTCATTGCATGTCTGTTCTTTCCACAAACCACATATGTATCCACCAGTGTCATTGCGTGTGTGTTCTTTTCATGAACCACACCTAGAGTCATTGCATGTGTGTTCATTTCACAAACCACACATGTATCCACCAGTGTAATTGCATGTGTGTTCTTTTCACAAACCACGGCTAGAGTCATTGCATGTCTGTTCTTTTTACAAACCACTTATGGATCCACTAGTGTCATTGCATGTGTGTTCTTTTCATGAACCACAGCTAGAGTCATTGCATGTGTGTTCTTATAACAAACCACATTAGGATCCACCAGTGTCATTGGATGTGTGTTGTTCTCACAAACCACACCCAGTGTCATTGCATGTGTGTTCTTCTCACAAACCACACATGGATCCACAAGTGTCATTGCATGTCTATTCTTTTCATTAACCATAGCAAGCGTCATTGCATGTCTGTTCTTTCCACAAACCACATAAGGATACACCAGTGTCATTGGATGTGTTTTCTTTTAATGAACCACACCAAGCGTCATTGCATGTGTGTTCTTCTCACAAACCACATAAGGATCCACCAGTGTCATTGGATGTGTGTTCTTTTCATGAACCAAACCTAGAGTCATTGCATGTCGTCTATTCTTTCCACAAACCACATACGAATCGACCAGTGCGATTGCATGTCTGTTCTTTTCATGAACCACACCTAGAGTCATTGCATGTCTGTTCTTTTCACAAACGACATATGGATCCAGCAGTGTCATTGTATGTGTCCTCTTTTCACAAACCATAGCTAGAGTCTTTGCATGTCTGTTCTTTTCACAAATCACATATGGATGCACCAGTGTCATTGCATGTCTGTTCTTTTCATGAACCACAGCTAGATTCATTGCATGTCTGTTCTTTCCACAAACCACATAAGGATACACCAGTGTCATTGGATGTGTGTTCTTTTCATGAACCACACCTAGTGTCATTGCATGTGTGTTCTTTCCACAAACCACATATGGATCCACTAGTATCATTGCATGTTTGTTATTTTCACAAACCACACATGGATCCACTAGTGTGATTGCATGTGTGTTCTTTTCACAAACCACAACTAGAGTCATTGCATGTGTGTTCTTCTCACAAACGACATATGGAACCACCAGTGTCATTGCTTGTGTGTTCTTTTCATGAACCATAGCTAGAGTCATTGCATGTGTGTTCTTCTCGAAAACAACATAAGGATCCACCAGTGTCATTGGATGTGTGTTCTTTTCATGAACCATGCCTAGTGTCATTACATGTTTGTTCTTTCCACAAACCACATATGGATCCACCAGAGTCATTGCATGTGTGTTCTTCCCACAAACCACATATGGATCTACCAGTGTTATTGCAAGTTTGTTCTTTTCATGAACCACAGCTAGAGTCATTTTATGTCTGTTCTTTCCACAAACCACATATGGATCCACCAGTGTCATTGGATGTGTGTTCTTTTCATGAACCACACCTAGAGTCATTGCATGTTTGTTATTTTCACAAACCACACATGGATCCACCAGTCTGATTGCATGTATGTTCTTTTCGCAAACCACAGCTAGAGTAATTGCATGTGTGTTCTTCTCACAAACCACATATGGAACCACCAGTGTCATTGCATGTGTGTTCTTTTCATGAACCACAGCTACAGTCATTGCATGTGTGTTCTTCTCACAAACCACATAAGGATCCACCAGTGTCATTAGATGTGTGTTCTTGTCATGAACCACACCCAGTGTCATTGCATGTATGTTCTTTTCACAAACCTCATATGGATCCACCAGTGTCATTGCATGTCTGTTCTTTTCATTAACCATAGCAAGCGTCATTGCATGTCTGTTCTTTCCACAAACCACATAAGGATACACCAGTGTCATTGGATGTGTTTTCTTTTAATGAACCACACCAAGCGTCATTGCATGTGTGTTCTTCTCAAAAACCACATAAGGATCCACCAGTGTCATTGGATGTGTGTTCTTTTCATGAACCAAACCTAGAGTCATTGCATGTCGTCTATTCTTTCCACAAACCACATACGAATCGACCAGTGCGATTGCATGTCTGTTCTTTTCATGAACCACACCTAGAGTCATTGCATGTCTGTTCTTTTCACAAACGACATATGGATCCAGCAGTGTCATTGGATGTGTCCTCTTTTCACAAACCATAGCTAGAGTCTTTGCATGTCTGTTCTTTTCACAAATCACATATGGATGCACCAGTGTCATTGCATGTCTGTTCTTTTCATGAACCAGAGCTAGAGTAATTGCATGTCTGTTCTTTCCACAAACCACATAAGGATACACCAGTGTCATTGGATGTGTGTTCTTTTCATGAACCACACCTAGTGTCATTGCATGTGTGTTCTTTCCACAAACCACATATGGATCCACTAGTATCATTGCATGTTTGTTATTTTCACAAACCACACATGGATCCACTAGTGTGATTGCATGTGTGTTCTTTTCACAAACCACAACTAGAGTCATTGCATGTGTGTTCTTCTCACAAACGACATATGGAACCACCAGTGTCATTGCTTGTGTGTTCTTTTCATGAACCATAGCTAGAGTCATTGCATGTGTGTTCTTCTCGAAAACAACATAAGGATCCACCAGTGTCATTGGATGTGTGTTCTTTTCATGAACCATGCCTAGTGTCATTACATGTTTGTTCTTTCCACAAACCACATATGGATCCACCAGAGTCATTGCATGTGTGTTCTTCCCACAAACCACATATGGATCTACCAGTGTTATTGCAAGTTTGTTCTTTTCATGAACCACATCTAGAGTCATTTTATGTCTGTTCTTTCCACAAACCACATATGGATCCACCAGTGTCATTGGATGTGTGTTCTTTTCATGAACCACACCTAGAGTCATTGCATGTTTGTTATTTTCACAAACCACACATGGATCCACCAGTCTGATTGCATGTATGTTCTTTTCGCAAACCACAGCTAGAGTAATTGCATGTGTGTTCTTCTCACAAACCACATATGGAACCACCAGTGTCATTGCATGTGTGTTCTTTTCATGAACCACAGCTACAGTCATTGCATGTGTGTTCTTCTCACAAACCACATAAGGATCCACCAGTGTCATTAGATGTGTGTTCTTGTCATGAACCACACCCAGTGTCATTGCATGTATGTTCTTTTCACAAACCTCATATGGATCCACCAGTGTCATTGCATGTCTGTTCTTTTCATTAACCATAGCAAGCGTCATTGCATGTCTGTTCTTTCCACAAACCACATAAGGATACACCAGTGTCATTGGATGTGTTTTCTTTTAATGAACCACACCAAGCGTCATTGCATGTGTGTTCTTCTCACAAACCACATAAGGATCCACCAGTGTCATTGGATGTGTGTTCTTTTCATGAACCAAACCTAGAGTCATTGCATGTCGTCTATTCTTTCCACAAACCACATACGAATCGACCAGTGCGATTGCATGTCTGTTCTTTTCATGAACCACACCTAGAGTCATTGCATGTCTGTTCTTTTCACAAACGACATATGGATCCAGCAGTGTCATTGGATGTGTCCTCTTTTCACAAACCATAGCTAGAGTCTTTGCATGTCTGTTCTTTTCACAAATCACATATGGATGCACCAGTGTCATTGCATGTCTGTTCTTTTCATGAACCACAGCTAGAGTCATTGCATGTCTGTTCTTTCCACAAACCACATAAGGATACACCAGTGTCATTGGATGTGTGTTCTTTTCATTAACCACACCTAGTGTCATTGCATGTGTGTTCTTTCCACAAACCACATATGGATCCACTAGTATCATTGCATGTTTGTTATTTTCACAAACCACACATGGATCCACTAGTGTGATTGCATGTGTGTTCTTTTCACAAACCACAACTAGAGTCATTGCATGTGTGTTCTTCTCACAAACGACATATGGAACCACCAGTGTCATTGCTTGTGTGTTCTTTTCATGAACCATAGCTAGTCATTGCATGTGTGTTCTTCTCGAAAACAACATAAGGATCCACCAGTGTCATTGGATGTGTGTTCTTTTCATGAACCATGCCTAGTGTCATTACATGTTTGTTCTTTCCACAAACCACATATGGATCCACCAGAGTCATTGCATGTGTGTTCTTCCCACAAACCACATATGGATCTACCAGTGTTATTGCAAGTTTGTTCTTTTCATGAACCACAGCTAGAGTCATTTTATGACTGTTCTTTCCACAAACCACATATGGATCCACCAGTGTCATTTGATGTGTGTTCTTTTCATGAACCACACCTAGAGTCATTGCATGTTTGTTATTTTCACAAACCACACATGGATCCACCAGTCTGATTGCATGTATGTTCTTTTCGCAAACCACAGCTAGAGTAATTGCATGTGTGTTCTTCTCACAAACCACATATGGAACCACCAGTGTCATTGCATGTGTGTTCTTTTCATGAACCACAGCTACAGTCATTGCATGTGTGTTCTTCTCACAAACCACATAAGGATCCACCAGTGTCATTAGATGTGTGTTCTTGTCATGAACCACACCCAGTGTCATTGCATGTATGTTCTTTTCACAAACCTCATATGGATCCACCAGTGTCATTGCATGTCTGTTCTTTTCATTAACCACAGTTAGTGACATTGCATGTGTGTTCTTCTCACAAACCATATAAGGATCCACCAGTGTCATTGGATGTGTGTTCTTCTCATGAGCCACACCTATAGAGTCATTTCACGTCTGTTATTTTCACAAACCACACAAGGATCCACCAGTGTCATTGCATGTCTGTTCTTTTCATGAACCACGGCTAGAGTCATTGCATGTCTGTTCTTTCCACAAACCACATAAAGATCCATTAGTGTCATTGGATGTGTGTTCTTTTCATGAACCACACCCAGTGTCATTGCATGTCTATTCTTTTCACAAACCACACATGGATCCACCAGTGTCATTACATATCTGTTCTTTTCACAAACCACAGCTAGAGTCATTGCATGTTTGTTCTTTTCACAAACCACATATGGATCCACCAGTGTCATTGCATGTGTGTTCTTTTCGTGAACCACAACTAGAGTCATTGCATGTGTGTTCTTTTCACAAACCACATAAGGATCCACTAGTGTCATTGGATGTGTGTTCTTTTCATGAACCACGCCCAGTGTCATTGCATGTCTGTTCTTTCCACAAACCACATATGGATCCACCAGTCTCATTGCATGTCTATTCTTTTCATTAACCACAGCTAGAGTCATTGCATGTTTGTTCTTTCCAGAAACCACATAAGGATCTAACAGTGTAAATGGATGTGTGTTCTTTTCATGAACCACACCTATAGTTATTTCAAGTCTGTTCTTTTCACAAACCACACATGGATCCACCTGTATCATTGCATGTCTGTTCTTTTCACAAATCATAGCTAGAGTCATTGCATGTCTGTTCTTTTCACAAAACACATATGGATCCACCAGTGTCATTGGATGTGTGTTCTTTTCATGAACCATGCCTAGTGTCATTACATGTTTGTTCTTTCCACAAACCACATATGGATCCACCAGAGTCATTGCATGTGTGTTCTTCCCACAAACCACATATGGATCTACCAGTGTTATTGCAAGTTTGTTCTTTTCATGAACAACAGCTAGAGTCATTTTATGTCTGTTCTTTCCACAAACCACATATGGATCCACCAGTGTCATTGGATGTGTGTTCTTTTCATGAACCACACCTAGAGTCATTGCATGTTTGTTATTTTCACAAACCACACATGGATCCACCAGTCTGATTGCATGTATGTTCTTTTCACAAACCACACATGGATCCACCAGTGTCATTAAAATCTGTTCTTTTCACAAACCACAGCTAGAGTCATTGCATGTTTGTTCTTTTCACAAACCACATATGGATCCACCAGTGTCATTGCATGTGTGTTCTTTTCGTGAACCACAGCTAGAGTCATTGCATGTGTGTTCTTCTCATAAACCACATAAGGATCCACTAGTGTCATTGGATGTGTGTTCTTTTCATGAACCACGCCCAGTGTCATTGCATGTCTGTTCTTTCCACAAAACACATATCGATCCACCAGTCTCATTGCATGTCTATTCTTTTCATTAACCACAGCTAGAGTCATTGCATGTTTGTTCTTTCCAGAAACCACATAAGGATCTAACAGTGTAAATGGATGTGTGTTCTTTTCATGAACCACACCTAGAGTCATTTCAAGTCTGTTCTTTTCACAAACAAAACATGGATCCACCAGTGTGATTGTATGTCTGTTCTTTTCAGAAATCATAGATAGAGTCATTGCATGTCTGTTCTTTTCACAAACCACATATGGATCCATCAGTGTCATTGCTTGTGTGTTCTTTTCATGAACCACAACTAGAGTCATTGCATGTGTGTTCTTCTCACAAACCACATAAGAATCCACCAGTTTCATTGGATGTGTGTTCTTTTCATAAAGCACACACAGTGTCATTGTATGTGTGTTCTTCCCACAAACCACACATGGACCCACTAGTGTCATTGCATGTCTGTTCTTTTCATGAACCACAACTAGAGTCATTGCATGTCTGTTCTTTCCACAAACCACATATGGATATACTAGTGTCATTGCGTGTGTGTTCTTTTCATGAACCACACCTAGAGTCATTGCATGTGTGTTCATTTCACAAACCACACATGTATCCACCAGTGTAATTGCATGTGTGTTCTTTTCACAAACCACGGCTAGAGTCATTGCATGTCTGTTCTTTTTACAAACCACTTATGGATCCACTAGTGTCATTGCATGTGTGTTCTTTTCATGAACCACAGCTAGAGTCATTGCATGCGTGTTCTTATAACAAACCACATTAGGATCCACCAGTGTCATTGGATGTGTGTTGTTCTCACAAACCACACCCAGTGTCATTGCATGTGTGTTCTTCTCACAAACCACACATGGATCCACAAGTGTCATTGCATGTCTATTCTTTTCATTAACCATAGCAAGCGTCATTGCATGTCTGTTCTTTCCACAAACCACATAAGGATACACCAGTGTCATTGGATGTGTTTTCTTTTAATGAACCACACCAAGCGTCATTGCATGTGCGTTCTTCTCACAAACCACATAAGGATCCACCAGTGTCATTGGATGTGTGTTCTTTTCATGAACCAAACCTAGAGTCATTGCATGTCGTCTATTCTTTCCACAAACCACATACGAATCGACCAGTGCGATTGCATGTCTATTCTTTTCATGAACCACACCTAGAGTCATTGCATGTCTGTTCTTTTCACAAACGACATATGGATCCAGCAGTGTCATTGGATGTGTCCTGTTTTCACAAACCATAGCTAGAGTCATTGCATGTCTGTTCTTTTCACAAACCACATATGGATGCACCAGTGTCATTGCATGTCTGTTCTTTTCATGAACCACAGCTAGAGTCATTGCATGTCTGTTCTTTCCACAAACCACATAAGGATACACCAGTGTCATTGGATGTGTGTTCTTTTCATGAACCACACCTAGTGTCATTGCATGTGTGTTCTTTCCACAAACCACATATGGATCCACTAGTATCATTGCATGTTTGTTCTTTTCACAAACCACACATGGATCCACTAGTGTGATTGCATGTGTGTTCTTTTCACAAACCACAACTAGAGTCATTGCATGTGTGTTCTTCTCACAAACGACATATGGAACCACCAGTGTCATTGCTTGTGTGTTCTTTTCATAAACCATAGCTAGAGTCATTGCATGTGTGTTCTTCTCAAAAACAATATAAGGATCCACCAGTGTCATTGGATGTGTGTTCTTTTCATGAACCATGCCTAGTGTCATTACATGTTTGTTCTTTCCACAAACCACATATGGATCCACCAGAGTCATTGCATGTGTGTTCTTCCCACAAACCACATATGGATCTACCAGTGTCATTCTAAGTTTGTTCTTTTCATGAACCACAGCTAGAGACATTTTATGTCTGTTCTTTCCACAAACCACATATGGATCCACCAGTGTCATTGGATGTGTGTTCTTTTCATGAACCACACCTAGAGTCATTGCATGTTTGTTATTTTCACAAACCACACATGGATCCACCAGTCTGATTGCATGTATGTTCTTTTCGCAAACCATAGCTAGAGTAATTGCATGTGTGTTCTTCTCACAAACCACATATGGAACCACCAGTGTCATTGCATGTGTGTTCTTTTCATGAACCACAGCTACAGTCATTGCATGTGTGTTCTTCTCACAAACCACATAAGGATCCACCAGTGTCATTAGATGTGTGTTCTTTTCATGAACCACACCCAGTGTCATTGCATGTATGTTCTTTTCACAAACCTCATATGGATCCACCAGTGTCATTGCATGTCTGTTCTTTTTATTAACCATAGTTAGTGACATTGCATGTGTGTTCTTCTCACAAACCATATAAGGATCCACCAGTGTCATTGGATGTGTGTTCTTCTCATGAGCCACACCTATAGAGTCATTGCATGTCTGTTATTTTCACAAACCACACATGGATCCACCAGTGTCATTGCATGTCTGTTCTTTTCATGAACCACGGCTAGAGTCATTGCATGTCTGTTCTTTCCACAAACCACATAAAGATCCATTAGTGTCATTGGATGTGTGTTCTTTTCATGAACCACACCCAGTGTCATTGCATGTCTATTCTTTTCACAAACCACACATGGATCCACCAGTGTCATTACATATCTGTTCTTTTCACAAACCACAGCTAGAGTCATTGCATGTTTGTTCTTTTCACAAACCACATATGGATCCACCAGTGTCATTCCATGTGTGTTCTTTTCGTGAACCACAGCTAGAGTCATTGCATGTGTGTTCTTCTCACAAACCACATAATGATCCACTAGTGTCATTGGATGTGTGTTCTTTTCATGAACCACGCCCAGTGTCATTGCATGTCTGTTCTTTCCACAAACCACATATGGATCCACCAATCTCATTGCATGTCTATTCTTTTCATTAACCACAGCTAGAGTCATTGCATGTTTGTTCTTTCCAGAAACCACATAAGGATCTAACAGTGTAAATGGATGTGTGTTCTTTTCATGAACCACACCTAGAGTCATTTCAAGTCTGTTCTTTTCACAAACAAAACATGGATCCGCCAGTGTCATTGTATGTCTGTTCTTTTCAGAAATCATAGATAGAGTCATTGCATGTCTGTTCTTTTCACAAACCACATATGGATCCATCAGTGTCATTGCATGTGTGTTCTTTTCATGAACCACAGCTAGAGTCATTGCATGTGTGTTCTTCTCACAAACCACATAAGGATCCACCAGTTTCATTGGATGTGTCTTCTTTTCATAAAGCACACCCAATGTCATTGTATGTGTGTTCTTCCCACAAACCACACATGGACCCACCAGTGTCATTGCATGTCTGTTCTTTTCATGAACCACAACTAGAGTCATTACATGTCTGTTCTTTCCACAAACCACATATGGATCCACCATTGTCATTGTGTGTGTGTTCTTTTCATGAACCACACCTAGAGTCATTGCATGTGTGTTCATTTCACAAACCACACATGTATCCACCAGTGTAATTGCATGTGTGTTCTTTTCACAAACCACGGCTAGAGTCATTGCATGTCTGTTCTTTTTACAAACCACTTATGGATCCACTAGTGTCATTGCATGTGTGTTCTTTTCATGAACCACAGCTAGAGTCATTGCATGTGTGTTCTTATAACAAACCACATTAGGATCCACCAGTGTCATTGGATGTGTGTTGTTCTCACAAACCACACCCAGTGTCATTGCATGTGTGTTCTTCTCACAAACCACACATGGATCCACCAGTGTCATTGCATGTCTATTCTTTTCATTAACCATAGCAAGCGTCATTGCATGTCTGTTCTTTCCACAAACCACATAAGGATACACCAGTGTCATTGGATGTGTTTTCTTTTAATGAACCACACCAAGCGTCATTGCATGTGTGTTCTTCTCACAAACCACATAAGGATCCACCAGTGTCATTGGATGTGTGTTCTTTTCATGAACCAAACCTAGAGTCATTGCATGTCGTCTATTCTTTCCACAAACCACATACGAATCGACCAGTGCGATTGCATGTCTGTTCTTTTTATGAACCACACCTAGAGTCATTGCATGTCTGTTCTTTTCACAAACGACATATGGATCCAGCAGTGTCATTGGATGTGTCCTCTTTTCACAAACCATAGCTAGAGCCATTGCATGTCTGTTCTTTTCACAAACCACATATGGACGCACCAGTGTCATTGCATGTCTATTCTTTTCATGAACCACAGCTAGAGTCATTGCATGTCTGTTCTTTCCACAAACCACATAAGGATACACCAGTGTCATTGGATGTGTGTTCTTTTCAGGAACCACACCTAGAGTCATTGCATGTCTGTTCTTTTCAAAACCACACATGGATCCACTAGTGTCATTGCATGTCTGTTCTTTTTACAAACCACATCTAGAGTCATTCCTTGTATGTTCTTTTCATGAACCACACCGAGAGTCATTGCAGGTCTATTCGTCTCACAAACCACATATGGATCCACCAGTGTCATTGGATGTGTGTTCTTTTCATGAACAACACCTATTGTCATTGCATGTGTGTTCTTTCCACAAACCACATATGGATCCACCAGTGTCATTGGATGTGTGTTCTTTTCATGAACCACACCTACTGATTGCATGTCTGTTCTTTTCACAAACCACACATGGATCCACTAGTGTGATTGCATGTCTGTTCTTTTCACAAACCACACATGGATCCACTAGTGTGATTGCATGTGTGTTATTTTCACAAACCACGGCTAGAGTCATTGCATGTCTGTTCTTTTCACAAACCACAGATGGATCCACCAGTGTCATTGCATGTGTGTTCTTTTCATGAACCACAGCTAGAGTCATTACATGTGTGTTCTTCTCACAAACCACATAAGGATCCACCAGTGTCATTGGATGTGTGTTATTTTCACAAACCACACCTAGTGTCATTGCATGTGTGTTCTTCTCACAAACCACACATGGATCCACCAGTGTCATTGCATGTCTGTTTTTTTATTAACTACAGCTAGAGTCATTGCATGTCTGTTCTTTCCACAAACCACATAATGATAGACCAGTGTCATTGGATGTGTTTTCTTTTAATGAACCACACCCAGTGTCATTGCATGTGTGTTCTTCTCACAAACCACATAAGGATCCACCAGTGTCATTGGATGCGTGTTCTTTTCACGAACCACACCTAGAGTCATTGCATATCTGTTCTTGCCACAAACCACTTATGGATCCACCAGTGTGATTGCTTGTCCAATCTTTTCGTGAACCACACCTAGAGTAATTGCATGTCTGTTCTTTTCACAAACCACACATGGATCCACCAGTGTCATTGCATGTCTGTTCTTTTCAGAAACCACAGCTAGAGTCATTGCATGTATGTTCTTGTCACAAAACACATATGGATCCACCAGTGTCATTGCATGTGTGTTCTTTTCATGAACCAGACCTAGAATCATTGCATGTTTGTTCTTCCCACAAACCACATATGGATCCACTAGTGTCATTGGATGTGTGTTCTTTTCATGAAACACACCCAGTGTTATTGCATGTGTGTTCTTCCCACAAACCACATATGGATCCACCAGTGTCATTGCAAGTCTGTTCTTTTCATGAACCACAACTAGAGTCATTTTATGTCTATTCTTTCCACAAACCACATATGAATCCACCAGTGTCATTGGATGTGTGTTCTTTTCATGAACCACACCTAGAGTCATTGCATGTCTGTTCTTTTCACAAACCACACATGGATCCACCAGTGTGATTGCATGTGTGTTCTTTTCGCAAACCACGGCTAGAGTCATTACATGTGTGTTCTTCTCACAAACCACATATGGAACCACCAGTGTCATTGCATGTGTGTTGTTTTCATGAACCACAGCTAGAGTCATTGGATCTGTGTTCTTTTCATGAACCACACCCACTGTCATTGCATGTATGTTCTTTTCACAAACCACATATGGATCCACCAGTGTCATTGCATGGTTGTTCTTTTCATTAACCACGGCTAGAGTCATTGCATGTGTGTTCTTCTCACAAACCACAAAAGGATCCATTAGTGTCATTGGATGTATGTTCTTTTCATGAACCACACCCAGTGTCATTGCATGTCTATTATTTTCACAAACCACACATGGATCCACCAGTGTCATTGCATGGCTATTCTTTTCACAAACCACAGCTAGAGTCATTGCATCTCTGTTCTTTTCACAAACCACATGTGGATCCACTAGTGTCATTGCATGTGTGTTCTTTTCATGAACCACAACTAGAGTCATTGCATGTGTGTTATTCTCACAAACCACATAAGGACCCACCAGTGTCATTGGATGTGTGTTCTTTTCATGAACCACACCCAGTGTCATTGCATTTCTGTTCTTTTCACAAACCACACATGGATCCACCAGTGTCATTGCAAGTCTGTTCTTTTCACAAACCACATATGGATCCACCAGTGTCATTGCATGTGTTTTTTTTCATGAACCACAGCTAGAGTCATTGCATGTGTACGTGTTCTTCTCACAAACCACATAAGGATCCACCAGTTTCATTGGATGTGTGTTCTTTTCGTGAACCACACCCAGTGTCATTTCATGTGTGTTCTTCTCACAAACCACACATGGATCCCCAAGTGACATTGCATGTGTGTTCTTTTCACAAACCACAGCTAGAGTCATTGCATCTCTGTTCTTTTCACAAACCACATATGGATCCACCAGTGTCAATGCATGTGTGTTCTTTTCATGAACCACACCTAGAGTCATTGCATGCGTGTTCTTCTCGCAAACCACATAAGGACCCACAGTGTCATTGGATGTATGTTCTTTTCATGAACCACACCCAGTGTCATTGCATTTCTGTTCTTTTCACAAACCACACATGGATCCACCAGTGTCACTGCAAGTCTGTTTTTTTCACAAACCACAACTAGAGTGATTGCATGTTTGTTCTTTTCACAAACCACATATGGATCCACCAGTGTCATTGGATGTGTGTTCTTTTCATGAACCATGGCTAGAGTCATTGCATGTGTACGTGTTCTTCTCACAAACCACATAAGGATCCACCAGTGTCATTGGATGTGTGTTCTTTTCATGAACCACACCCAGTGTCATTGCATGTGTGTTCTTCTCACAAACCATACATGGATGCACAAGTGACATTGCATGTGTGTTCTTTTCACAATCGACAGCTAGAGGCATTGCATGTCTGTTCTTTCCACAAACCACATCAGGATCCACTAGTGTCATTGGATGTGTGTTCTTTTCATGAACCACACCCAGTGTCATTGCATGTCTATTCTTTTCACAAACCACACATGGATCCAGTAGTGAGATTGTGTGTCTGTTCTTTTCATGAACCACAGCTAGAGTTATTGCATGTGTGTTCTTCTCACAACCCACATAAGGATCCACCAGTGTCATTGGATCTGTGTTCTTTTCATGAACCACACCCACTGTCATTGCATGTATGTTCTTTTCACAAACCACATATGGATCCACCAGTGTCATTGCATGGTTGTTCTTTTCATTAACCACGGCTAGAGTCATTGCATGTGTGTTCTTCTCACAAACCACAAAAGGATCCATTAGTGTCATTGGATGTATGTTCTTTTCATGAACCACACCCAGTGTCATTGCATGTCTATTATTTTCACAAACCACACATGGATCCACCAGTGTCATTGCATGGCTATTCTTTTCACAAACCACAGCTAGAGTCATTGCATGTCTATTCTTTTCACAAACCACATATGGATCCACTAGTGTCATTGCATGTGTGTTCTTTTCATGAACCACAACTAGAGTCATTGCATGTGTGTTATTCTCACAAACCACATAAGGACCCACCAGTGTCATTGGATGTGTGTTCTTTTCATGAACCACACCCAGTGTCATTGCATTTCTGTTCTTTTCACAAACCACACATGGATCCACCAGTGTCATTGCATGTGTGTTCTTCTCACAAACCACATATGGAACCACCAGTGTCATTGCATGTGTGTTGTTTTCATGAACCACAACTAGAGTCATTGCATGTGTGCTCTTCTCACAAACCACATAAGGATCCACCAGTGTCATTGGATCTGTGTTCTTTTCATGAACCACACCCACTGTCATTGCATGTATGTTCTTTTCACAAACCACATATGTATCCACCAGTGTCATTGCATGGTTGTTCTTTTCATTAACCACGGCTAGAGTCATTGCATGTGTGTTCTTCTCACAAAACACAAAAGGATCCATTAGTGTCATTGGATGTATGTTCTTTTCATGAACCACACCCAGTGTCATTGCATGTCTATTATTTTCACAAACCACACATGGATCCACCAGTGTCATTGCATGACTATTCTTTTCACAAACCACAGCTAGAGTCATTGCATGTCTGTTCTTTTCACAAACCACATGTGGATCCACTAGTGTCATTGCATGTGTGTTCTTTTCATGAACCACAACTAGAGTCATTGCATGTGTGTTATTCTCACAAACCACATAAGGACCCACCAGTGTCATTGGATGTGTGTTCTTTTCATGAACCACACCCAGTGTCACTGCATTTCTGTTCTTTTCACAAACCACACATGGATCCACCAGTGTCATTGGATGTGTGTTCTTTTCATGAACCATGGCTAGAGTCATTGCATGTGTACGTGTTCTTCTCACAAACCACATAAGGATCCACCAGTGTCATTGGATGTGTGTTCTTTTCATGAACCACACCCAATGTCATTGCATGTGTGTTCTTCTCACAAACCATACATGGATGCACAAGTGACATTGCATGTGTGTTCTTTTCACAATCCACAGCTAGAGTCATTGCATGTCTGTTCTTTCCACAAACCACATCAGGATCCACCAGTGTCATTGGATGTGTGTTCTTTTCATGAACCACACCCAATGTCATTGCATGTCTATTCTTTTCACAAACCACACATGGATCCAGTAGTGAGATTGTGTGTCTGTTCTTTTCATGAACCACAGCTAGAGTTATTGCATGTGTGTTCTTCTCACAAACCACATAAGGATCCACCAGTGTCATTGGATCTGTGTTCTTTTCATGAACCACACCCACTGTCATTGCATGTATGTTCTTTTCACAAACCACATATGGATCCACCAGTGTCATTGCATGGTTGTTCTTTTCATTAACCACGGCTAGAGTCATTGCATGTGTGTTCTTCTCACAAACCACAAAAGGATCCATTAGTGTCATTGGATGTATGTTCTTTTCATGAACCACACCCAGTGTCATTGCATGTCTATTATTTTCACAAACCACACATGGATCCACCAGTGTCATTGCATGGCTATTCTTTTCACAAACCACAGCTAGAGTCATTGCATGTCTGTTCTTTTCACAAACCACATGTGGATCCACTAGTGTCATTGCATGTGTGTTCTTTTCATGAACCACAACTAGAGTCATTGCATGTGTGCTATTCTCACAAACCACATAAGGACCCACTAGTGTCATTGGATGTGTGTTCTTTTCATGAACCACACCCAGTGTCATTGCATTTCTGTTCTTTTCACAAACCACACATGGATCCACCAGTGTCATTGCAAGTCTGTTCTTTTCACAAACCACATATGGATCCACCAGTGTCATTGCATGTGTGTTTTTTCGTGAACCACAGCTAGAGTCATTGCATGTGTACGTGTTCTTCTCACAAACCACATAAGGATCCACCAGTTTCATTGGATGTGTGTTCTTTTCGTGAACCACACCCAGTGTCATTTCATGTGTGTTCTTCTCACAAACCACACATGGATCCCCAAGTGACATTGCATGTGTGTTCTTTTCACAAACCACAGCTAGAGTCATTGCATCTCTGTTCTTTTCACAAACCACATATGGATCCACCAATGTCAATGCATGTGTGTTCTTTTCATGAACCGCACCTAGAGTCATTGCATGCGTGTTCTTCTCGCAAACCACATAAGGACCCACCAGTGTCATTGGATGTATGTTCTTTTCATGAACCACACCCAGTGTCATTGCATTTCTGTTCTTTTCACAAACCACACATGGATCCACCAGTGTCACTGCAAGTCTGTTTTTTTCACAAACCACAACTAGAGTGATTGCATGTTTGTTCTTTTCACAAACCACATATGGATCCACCAGTGTCATTGGATGTGTGTTATTTTCATGAACCATGGCTAGAGTCATTGCATGTGTACTTGTTCTTCTCACAAACCACATAAGGATCCACCAGTGTCATTGGATGTGTGTTCTTTTCATGAACCACACCCAGTGTCATTGCATGTGTGTTCTTCTCACAAACCATACATGGATGCACAAGTGACATTGCATGTGTGTTCTTTTCACAATCCACAGCTAGAGTCATTGCATGTCTGTTCTTTCCACAAACCACATCAGGATCCACCAGTGTCATTGGATGTGTGTTCTTTTCATGAACCACACCCAGTGTCATTGCATGTCTATTCTTTTCACAAACCACACATGGATCCAGTAGTGAGATTGTGTGTCTGTTCTTTTCATGAACCACATCTAGAGTTATTGCATGTGTGTTCTTCTCACAAACCACATAAGGATCCACCAGTGTCATTGGATCTGTGTTCTTTTCATGAACCACACCCACTGTCATTGCATGTATGTTCTTTTCACAAACCACATATGGATCCACCAGTGTCATTGCATGGTTGTTCTTTTCATTAACCACGGCTAGAGTCATTGCATGTGTGTTCTTCTCACAAACCACAAAAGGATCCATTAGTGTCATTGGATGTATGTTCTTTTCATGAACCACACCCAGTGTCATTGCATGTCTATTATTTTCACAAACCACACATGGATCCACCAGTGTCATTGCATGGCTATTCTTTTCACAAACCACAGCTAGAGTCATTGCATGTCTGTTCTTTTCACAAACCACATATGGATCCACTAGTGTCATTGCATGTGTGTTCTTTTCATGAACCACAACTAGAGTCATTGCATGTTTGCTATTCTCACAAACCACATAAGGACCCACCAGTGTCATTGGATGTGTGTTCTTTTCATGAACCACACCCAGTGTCATTGCATTTCTGTTCTTTTCACAAACCACACATGGATCCACCAGTGTCATTGCAAGTCTGTTCTTTTCACAAACAACATATGGATCCACCAGTGTCATTGCATGTGTGTTTTTCATGAACCACAGCTAGAGTCATTGCATGTGTACGTGTTCTTCTCACAAACCACATAAGGATCCACCAGTTTCATTGGATGTGTTTCATGTGTGTTCTTCTCACAAACCACACATGGATCCCCAAGTGACATTGCATGTGTGTTCTTTTCACAAACCACAGCTAGAGTCATTGCATCTCTGTTCTTTTCATAAACCACATATGGATCCACCAGTGTTAATGCATGTGTGTTCTTTTCATGAACCACACCTAGAGTCATTGCATGCGTCTTCTTCTCGCAAACCACATAAGGACCCACCAGTGTCATTGGATGTATGTTCTTTTCATGAACCACACCCAGTGTCATTGCATTTCTGTTCTTTTCACAAATCACACATGGATCCACCAGTGTCACTGCAAGTCTGTTTTTTTCACAAACCACAACTAGAGTGATTGCATGTTTGTTCTTTTCACAAACCACATCTGGATCCACCAGTGTCATTGGATGTGTGCTCTTTTCATGAACCATGGCTAGAGTCATTGCATGTGTACGTGTTCTTCTCACAAACCACATAAGGATCCACCAGTGTCATTGGATGTGTGTTCTTTTCATGAACCACACCCAGTGTCATTGCATGTGTGTTCTTCTCACAAACCATACATGGATGCACAAGTGACATTGCATGTGTGTTCTTTTCACAATCCACAGCTAGAGTCATTGCATGTCTGTTCTTTCCACAAACCACATCAGGATCCACCAGTGTCATTGGATGTGTGTTCTTTTCATGAACCACACCCAGTGTCATTGCATGTCTAATCTTTTCACAAACCACACATGGATCCAGTAGTGAGATTGTGTGTTTGTTCTTTTCATGAACCACAGCTAGAGTTATTGCATGTGTGTTCTTCTCACAAACCACATAAGGATCCACCAGTGTCATTGGATCTGTGTTCTTTTCATGAACCACACCCACTGTCATTGCATGTATGTTCTTTTCACAAACCACATATGGATCCACTAGTGTCATTGCATGGTTGTTCTTTTCATTAACCACGGCTAGAGTCATTGCATGTGTGTTCTTCTCACAAACCACAAAAGGATCCATTAGTGTCATTGGATGTATGTTCTTTTCATGAACCACACCCAGTGTCATTGCATGTCTATTATTTTCACAAACCACACATGGATCCACCAGTGTCATTGCATGGCTATTCTTTTCACAAACCACAGCTAGAGTCATTGCATGTTTGTTCTTTTCACAAACCACATATGGATCCACTAGTGTCATTGCATGTGTGTTCTTTTCATGAACCACAACTAGAGTCATTGCATGTGTGTTATTCTCACAAACCACATAAGGACCCACCAGTGTCATTGGATGTGTGTTCTTTTCATGAACCACACCCAGTGTCATTGCATTTCTGTTCTTTTCACAAACCACACATGGATCCACCAGTGTCATTGCAAGTCTGTTCTTTTCACAAACCACATATGGATCCACCAGTGTCATTGCATGTGTGTTTTTTCATGAACCACAGCTAGAGTCATTGCATGTGTACGTGTTCTTCTCACAAACCACATAAGGATCCACCAGTTTCATTGGATGTGTGTTCTTTTCGTGAACCACACCCAGGGTCATTTCATGTGTGTTCTTCTCACAAACCACACATGGATCCCCAAGTGACATTGCATGTGTGTTCTTTTCACAAACCACAGCTAGAGTCATTGCATCTCTGTTCTTTTCACAAACCACATATGGATCCACTAGTGTCAATGCATGTGTGTTCTTTTTATGAACCACACCTAGAGTCATTGCATGCGTGTTCTTCTCGCAAACCACATAAGGACCCACTAGTGTCATTGGATGTATGTTCTTTTCATGAACCACACCCAGTGTCATTGCATTTCTGTTCTTTTCACAAACCACACATGGATCCACCAGTGTCACTGCAAGTCTGTTTTTTTTCACAAACCACAACTAGAGTGATTGCATGTTTGTTATTTTCACAAACCACATATGGATCCACCAGTGTCATTGGATGTGTGTTCTTTTCATGAACCATGGCTAGAGTCATTGCATGTGTACGTGTTCTTCTCACAAACCACATAAGGATCCACCAGTGTCATTGGATGTGTGTTCTTTTCATGAACCACAACAAGTGTCATTGCATGTGTGTTCTTCTCACAAACCATACATGGATGCACAAGTGACATTGTATGTGTGTTCTTTTCACAATCCACAGCTAGAGTCATTGCATGTCTGTTCTTTCCACAAACCACATCAGGATCCACCAGTGTCATTGGATGTGTGTTCTTTTCATGAACCACACCCAGTGTCATTGCATGTCTATTCTTTTCACAAACCACACATGGATCCAGTAGTGAGATTGTGTGTCTGTTCTTTTCATGAACCACAGCTAGAGTTATTGCATGTGTGTTCTTCTCACAAACCACTTATGGATCCACTAGTGTCATAGCATGTGTTATCTTTTCACAAACCACATAAGGATCCACCAGTGTGATTGCATGTGTATTCTTTTCTTGAACCACAGCTAGAGTCATTGCATGTCTGTTCTTCCCACAAACCACATATGGATCCTCCAGTGTCATTAGATGTGTGTTCTTTTCATGAACCACACCTAGAGTCATTGCATGTCTGTTCTTTTCACAAACCACACATGGATCCACCAGTGTGATTGCATGTGTTTTATTTTCACAAACCACAGCTAGAGTCATTGCATGTGTGTTCTTCTCCCAAACCACACATGGAACCACCAGTGTCATTGCATGTGTGTTCTTTTCATGAACCACAGCTAGAGTCATTGCATGTGTGTTCTTCTCACAAACCACATAAGGATACACAAGTGTCATTGGATGTGTGTTCTTTTCATGAACCACACCCAGTGTCATTGCATGTATGTTCTTCTCACAAACCACATATGGATCCACCAATGGCATTCCATGTCTATTCTTTTCAATAACCACAGCTAGATTCATTCCATGTCTGTTCCTTCCACAAACCACATAAGGATCCACCAGTGTCATTGGCTGTGTGTTCTTTTCAGGAACCACACCTAGAGTCATTGCATGTCTGTTCTTTTCACCAGCCACACATGGATCCACCAGTGTCATTGCAAGTCTATTCTTTTCATGAACGACAGCTAGAGTCATTGCTTGTCTGTTCTTTCCACAAACCACATAGGGATCCACCAGTGTCATTGGATGTGTGTTCTTTCCATGAACCACACCTAGAGTCATTGCATGTCTATTCTTTTCACAAACCACACATGGATCCACCAGTGTCATTGCATGTCTATTCTTTTCACAAACCACATCTAGAGTCATTGCATGTCCGTTATTTCCACAAACCACATATGGATCCACTAGTGTCATTGCTTGTGTGTTCTTTTCATGAACCACACCCAGTGTCATTGCATGTCTGTTCTTTTCACAAACCACACATGGATCCACTAGTGAGATCGTGTGTCTGTTCTTTTCATGAACCACAGCTAGAGTTATTGCATATGTGTTCTTCTCACAAACCACTTATGGACCCACCAGTGTCATAGCATGTGTGTTCTTTTCACAAACCACCTAAGGCTCCACCAGTGTGATTGCATGTGTGTTCTTTTCATGAACCACAGCTAGAGTCGTTGCATGTCTGTTCTTTTCACAAACCACATATGGATCCACCAATGTCATTGCATGTCTTTTCTTTTCATTAACCACAGCTAGAGTCATTGCATGTTTGTTCTTTCCACAAACCACATCAGGATACACCAGTGTCATTGCATGTGTTTTTTTTCGTGAACCACACGTAGAGTCATTCCATGTCTGTTCTTTTCACAAACCACACATGGATCCACCAGTGTCATTGCATGTCTGTTCTTTTCACAAACCACATCTAGAGTCATTGCATGTCTATTCTTTTCACAAACTACACATGGATCGACCAGTGTCATTGCATGTCTGTTATTTTCACAAACCACACCTAGAGTCATTGATGTCTGTTCTTTTCACAAACCACATATGGAACCACCAGTGTCATTGGATGTGTGTTCTTTGCATGAAACACACCTAGTGTCATTGCATGTGTGTTCTTCCCACAAACCACATATGGATCCACTTGTGTCATTGCATGTCTGTTATTACCACAAACCACATATGGATCCACCAGTGTCATTGGATGTGTGTTCTTTTCATGAACCACACCTAGAGTCATTGTATATCAGTTGTTTTCACAAACCACACATGGATCAACCAGTGTCATTGCATGTCTATTCTTTTCACAAACCACATATGGATCCACCAGTGTCATTGCATGTATGTTCTTTTCATGAACCACACCTAGAGTCATTGCATGTCTGTTCTTCTCACAAACCACATATGGATCCACCAGTGCCAATGGATGTGTGTTGTTTTCATGAACCGCACCTAGTGTCATTGCATGTATGTTCTTCCCACAAACCACATATGGATCCACCAGTGTCATTGCATGTCTATTCTTTTCATGAACCACAGCTAGAGTCATTGCATGTCTGTTCTTTCCACAAACCACATATGGATCCTCCAGTGTCATTGGATGTGTGTTCTTTTCATGAACCACACCTAGAGTCATTGCATGTATGTTCTTTTCACAAACCACACATGGATCCACCAGTGTGATTGCATGTGTTTTATTTCCACAAACCACAGCTAGAGTCATTGCATGTGTGTTCTTCTCACAAACCACATAAGGATCCACCAGTGTCATTGGATGTGTGTTGTTTTCATGAACCACACCCAGTGTCATTGCTTGTGTGTTCTTATCACAAACTACACATGGATCCACCAATGTCATTGCATCTGTGTTCTTTTCATTAACCATAGCTACAGTCATTGCGTGTCTGTTCTTTCCACAAACCACATAAGGATACACCAGTGTCATTGGATGTGTTTTCTTTTTCATGAACGACACCCAGTGTCATTACATGTGTGTTCTTCTCACAAACCACACATGGATCCACAAGTGACATTGCATGTGTGTTATTTTAACAAACCACAGCTAGAGTCATTGGATGTCTGTCCTTTCCACAAACCACATCTGGATTCACAAGTGTCATTGGATGTGTGTTCTTTTCATGAACCACACCCAGTGTCATTGCATGTCTGTTCTTTTCACAAACCACACATGGATCCACTAGTGAGATTGTGTGTCTGTTCTTTTGATGAACCACAGCTAGAGTTATTGCATATGTGTTCTTCTCACAAACCACTTATGGATCCACCAGTGTCATAGCTTGTGTGTTCTTTTCACAAACCACATAAGGCTCCACCAGTGTGATTGCATGTGTGTTCTTTTCATGAACCACAGCTAGAGTCATTGCATGTCTGTTCTTTTCACAAACCACATATGGATCCACCAATGTCATTGCATGTCTTTTCTTTTCATTAACCACAGCTAGAGTCGTTGCATGTTTGTTCTTTCCCCAAACCACATAAGGATACACCAGTGTCATTGCATGTGTGTTTTTTTCGTGAACCACACGTAGAGTCATTCCATGTCTGTTTTTTTCATAAACCACACATGGATCCACCAGTGTCATTGCATGTTTGTTCTTTTCACAAACCACATCTAGTCATTGCATGTCTATTCTTTTAACAAACTACACATGGATCGACCAGTGTCATTGCATGTCTGTTATTTTCACAAACCACACCTAGAGTCATTGAATGTCTGTTCTTTTCACAAACCACATATGGAACCACCAGTGTCATTGGATGTGTGTTATTTGCATGAAACACACCTAGTGTCATTGCATGTGTGTTCTTACCACAAACCACATATTGATCCACTTGTGTCATTGCATGTCTGTTATTACCACAAACCACATATGGATCCACCAGTGTCATTGGATGTATGTTCTTTTCATGAACCACACCTAGAGTCATTGTATATCAGTTATTTTCACAAACCACACATGGATCCACCAGTGTCATTGCATGTCTGTTCTTTTCACAAACCACATATGGATCCACCAGTGTCATTGCATGTATGTTCTTTTCATGAACCACACCTAGAGTCATTGCATGTCTGTTCTTCTCACAAACCACATATGGATCCACCAGTGTCAATGGATGTGTGTTATTTTCATGAACCGCACCTAGTGTCATTGCATGTATGTTCTTCCCACAAACCACATATGGATCCACCAGTGTCATTGCATGTCTATTCTTTTCATGAACCACAGCTAGAGTCATTGCATGTTTGTTCTTTCCACAAACCACATATGGATCCTCCAGTGTCATTGGATGTGTGTTATTTTCATGAACCACACCTAGAGTCATTGCATGTCTGTTCTTTTCACAAAACACACATGGATCCACCAGTGTGATTGCATGTGTTTTATTTCCACAAACCACAGCTAGAGTCATTGCATGTGTGTTCTTCTCACAAACCACATAAGGATCCACCAGTGTCATTGGATGTGTGTTGTTTTCATGAACCACACCCAGTGTCATTGCTTGTGTGTTCTTATCACAAACTACACATGGATCCACCAATGTCATTGCATCTGTGTTCTTTTCATTAACCACAGCTACAGTCATTGCGTGTCTGTTCTTTCCACAAACCACATAAGGATACACCAGTGTCATTGGATGTGTTTTCTTTTTCATGAACGAAACCCAGTGTCATTACATGTGTGTTCTTCTCACAAACCACACATGGATCCACAAGTGACATTGCATGTGTGTTCTTTTCACAAACCAGAGCTAGAGTCATTACATGTCTGTCCTTTCCACAAACCACATCTGGATCCACCAGTGTCATTGGATGTGTGTTCTTTTCATGAACCACACCCAGTGTCATTGCATGTCTGTTCTTTTCACAAACCACACATGGATCCACTAGTCAGATTGTGTGTTTGTTCTTTTCATGAACCACAGCTAGAGTTATTGCATATGTGTTCTTCTCACAAACCACTTATGGATCCACCAGTGTCATAGCATGTGTGTTCTTTTCACAAACCACATAAGGCTCCACCAGTGTGATTGCATGTGTGTTCTTTTCATGAACCACAGCTAGAGTCATTGCATGTCTGTTCTTTTCACAAACCACATATGGATCCACCAATGTCATTGCATGTCTTTTCTTTTCATTAACCACAGCTAGAGTCATTGCATGTTTGTTCTTTGCACAAACCACATAAGGATACACCAGTGTCATTGCATGTGTGTTTTTTTCGTGAACCACACGTAGAGTCATTCCATGTCTGTTATTTTCACAAACCACACATGGATCCACGAGTGTCATTGCATGTCTGTTCTTTTCACAAACCACATCTAGAGTCATTGCATGTCTATTCTTTTCACAAACTACACATGGATCGACCAGTGTCATTGCATGTCTGTTATTTTCACAAACCACACCTAGAGTCATTGAATGTCTGTTCTTTTCACAAACCACATATGGAACCACCAGTGTCATTGGATGTCTGTTCTTTGCATGAAACACACCTAGTGTCATTGCATGTGTGTTCTTCCCACAAATCACATATGGATCCACTTGTGTCATTGCATGCCTGTTATTACCACAAACCACATATGGATCCACCAGTGTCATTGGATGTGTGTTCTTTTCATGAACCACACCTAGAGTCATTGTATATCAGTTCTTTTCACAAACCACACATGGATCCACCAGTGTCATGGCATGTCTGTTCTTTTCACAAACCACATATGGATCCACCAGTGTCATTGCATGTATGTTCTTTTCACAAACCACACATGGATCCACCAGTGTGATTGCATGTGTTTTATTTCCACAAACCACAGCTAGAGTCATTGCATGTGTCTTCTTCTCACAAACCACACATGGAACCACCAGTGTCATTGTATGTGTGTTCTTTTCATGAACCACAGCTAGAGTCATTGCATGTCTGTTCTTCTCACAAACCACATATGGATCCACCAGTGTCAATGGATGTGTGTTCTTTTCATGAACTGCACCTAGTGTCATTGCATGTATGTTCTACCCACAAACCACATATGGATCCACCAGTGTCATTGCTTGTCTATTCTTTTCATGAACCACAGCTAGATTCATTGCATGTCTGTTCTTTCCACAAACCACATATGGATCCTCCAGTGTCATTGGATGTGTGTTCTTTTCGTGAACCACACCTAGAGTCATTGCATGTCTGTTCTTTTCACAAACCACACATGGATCCACCAGTGTGATTGCATGTGTTTTATTTCCACAAACCACAGCTAGAGTCATTGCATGTGTCTTCTTCTCACAAACCACACATGGAACCACCAGTGTCATTGCATGTGTGTTCTTTTCATGAACCACAGCTAGAGTCATTGCATGTGTGTTCCTCTCACAAACCACATAAGGATACACAAGTGTCATTGGATGTGTGTTCTTTTCATGAACCACACCCAGTGTTATTGCATGTATGTTCTTCTCACAAACCACATATGGATCCACCAATGTCATTCCATGTCTATTCTTTTCAATAACCACAACTAGATTCATTCCATGTCTGTTCTTTCCACAAACCACATAAGGATCCACCAGTGTCATTGGATGTGTGTTCTTTTCATGAACCACACCTAGAGTCATTGCATGTTTGTTCTTTTCACAAGCCACACATGGATCCTCCAGTGTCATTGCATGTGTGTTCTTTTCATGAACGACAGCTAGAGTCATTGCTTGTCTGTTCTTTCCACAAACCACATAAGGATCCACCAGTGTCATTGGATGTGTGTTCTTTCCATAAACCACACCTAGAGTCATTGCATGTCAATTCTTTTCACAAACCACACATGGATCCACTAGTGTCATTGCATCTCTGTTATTTTCACAAATCATAGCTAGAGTCATTGCATGTCTGTTATTTTCACAAACCACATATGGATCCACCAGTGTCATTGCTTGTGTGTTCTTTTCATG
Source organism: Avena sativa (assembly GCA_916181665.1). Taxonomy (NCBI): domain Eukaryota; kingdom Viridiplantae; phylum Streptophyta; class Magnoliopsida; order Poales; family Poaceae; genus Avena; species Avena sativa. The sequence goes on from OV702289.1 coordinate 623,770,348, forward strand.
AACCAAATATGGATCCACCAGTGTCATTGCATGTGTGTTCTTTTCACAAACCATATATGGATCCACTAGTGTCATTGCATGTCTGTTCTTTCCACAAACCACATAAGGATCCACCAGTGTCACTGGATGTGTTTTCTTTTCATGAACCACCCAGTGCCATTCCATGTATGTTCTTTTCACAAACCACACATGGATCAACCAGTGTGATTGCATGTGTGTTCTTTTCATGAACTACAGCTAGAGTTATTGCATGTGTGTTCTTCTTAGAAACCACATATGGATCCACCTAGAGTCATTGCATGTGTGTTCTTCTCACAAACCACATAACGATCCACCAGTGTCATCGGATGTGTGTTCTTTTCATGAACCACACCCATTGTCATTGCTTGTGTGTTCTTATCACAAACCACACATGGATCCACCAATGTCATTGCATGTGTGATCTTTTCATTAACCACAGCTACAGTTATTGCATGTCTGTTCTTTCCACAAACCACATAAGGATACACCAGTGTCATTGGATGTGTTTTCTTTTTCATGAACGACACCCAGTGTCATTGGATGTGTGTTCTTCTCACAAACCACATAAGGATCCACCAGTGACATTGGATGTGTGTTCTTTTCATGAACCACACCTAGAGTCATTGCATGTGGGTTCTTTCCACAAACCACATAAGGATCCACTAGTGGCACTGGATGTGTGTTCTTTTCATGAACCACACCCAGTGTAATTACATGTGTATTCTTCTCACAAACCACATATGGATCCACTAGTGTCATTGCATGTGTGTTCTTTTCACAAACCACGGCTAGATTCATTGCATATCTGTTCTTTTCACAAACCACATATGTATCCACCAGTGTGATTGCATGTATGTTCTTTTTAGGAACCACATAAGGATCCACCGGTGTCATTGTATGTGTTCTTCTCACAAACCACATGAGAATGTGTGTTCTTCTCACAAACCACATATGGATCCACCAGAGTTCATTGCATGTGTGTTCCTTTCATAAACCACATATGGATCCACCAGTGTCATTGCACGTGTGTTCTTTTTATTAACCATAGCTAGAGTCATTGGATGTCTGTTCTTTTCACAAACCACATGGATCCACCAGTGTCATTGCATGTCTGTTCTTCTCACAAATCACATCTAGAGTCATTACACGTGTGTTCTTTTCATGAACGACAACTAGAGTCAGTGAATGGCTGTTCTTTCACAAACCACACATGGATCCACGAGAGTAATTGTAAAGCCTGTTCTTTTCACAATCCACATTTAGAGTCATTGCATGTGTGTTCTTTTCACAAACCACATATCACCAATGTTATTGCATGTGTGTTATTCTCATAAACCACATATGGATCCTAACCTTAGGAGAGCCCTAACCTAAGCCCCCAATGGTGGTCGTTAGACCAAGTCTTCTAGAAGGCACGTCTAACACAGTTGTTCTGCATGACGATTGTTACATACCATTCGATCAGGGCGCTTGGATGATCTGGATGGTCTTCGTGAGAGCGATCTGGATGATCTTCGTGAGAGCGATCTGTGGCATGATTGGCCACGCTTGCTTCCCACTTTCTTCGGACAAACTGGCAACACCGGGCGCTCCCCTTCTGTGAGTGTCACGACTCATGAGTTCAGTGGGCCATATGCCAGTGTCACGTCCCCATTACTTCTCTTCCTCCCCGTACTTCTCTTCCTTCCCCTTGAAGCCACTTTCCCCACTTCTCTCCCATCCTACCGTAGCCGCAAGCAGACGGCGCCTCCAGCTATCTCTCTGACAGCCACCCCCCCTCTCCCTCTCTCTCTCGCCAAGGGTTCAAGGGGAGACAGTGAGGAAACGCATCGTGACGACAGGGACGGTGATTTTGATGTGAGTCGTCTCATCTCTATCTTTATCATCTGTGGCCAATTATATATTTTGAGCTAGATCTATTCTATTTACTCATGCCGTATGATGTATTAGGCCAACCAGACGCTGTATGACTCCGACTATCATAGTTTAGCGGATGAAGACAGTCCTCTGATATGTAAACATGGATATGTGCCCACTAAATTTGTAGCATTCGAAGGAAGAAATGCAAGAAGCAGGTTTTTATAGTGTCAAGGACATTGTGCAATGATGCAAGGTGGAAGTTGCGGTGTTATCAAATGGGTAGATCTAGAGTGGCCCAAATTGATGCAGAAAACGCTGGACAAACTATGGGAAATGACTGTTGAGTTGAAAGCATCCGTATTCAGCTCACTTCTTGACAGTGTTGAGATGAAGCTATAGGAACCAGATGACATGACCAAGCTTAACCGAGATCTCAGGAGGGTGCAAGAAAAGGTTAGCAAAGTCGAGAAGGAGAGTGACGTGGCGTTGGCCATGAAGGCTAAAGCAGAGCAAGAACTGACTCAAGCAAGGAATGATCTTCACCAGGCCAAAGTCCTGTAGTTCACAACTACGAGTATTGACAAGTGCATGAGGAAAAATGCAGAGAAACGATTGAAGCTGTGCAAGGAAGATGCTAAAAGGAAGGAGTAGACGATTCGATCCTTGCTCTCACAGGAAGATGCACATCGGGCTAAGATTAGGAAGATCAAGGAGATGTGTGATAACTAATTATATTTAGCTTGAGCTCCGTGCCTTTTTAAGTTGTAATAGTAGTACTTGTTGACCTAGCGGTCTGAACTAGTGGTCTTGGAGTCCTGGGAGGAAAAAATTGGTCGCCCGTTCATCTGTCTTAACCCTGCATTACTTCCTTTTGTCTGATCATGGTGGTATTCTGACATTGCTGGTTTGTTTAAACGTAATCTACGTGGATTGTGCCGCATGCAAATGGCACAACCACAATTTATAAAGTGGAAGCACGTACACCTGGTTACTGGAGATCCGGGAGTTTCGCCAGATGCAGGGGATGCAGGAGCAGGGAGGCGGTGAGATAGACGGGCTCAAGATTAGGCCAGCAAGTGGTACTGATTTCCTGCTCATCTCGGTTGCCATTGCTATTTATGTTTCCATGTCGTTGTGCAGCAGCTGAAATAAGTTGCTGCTTCGGGAGTGTAGCAGCTTAAATAATTTATTTCTGTGCCACTTACATTCCATCGAATTTGGAGACATCCTACCCCTCAGCAATCGTGGAACCGGTGCTACGTGTTTTCCCATAGTAGTGGCACAATCACAATTTCGGATTCAACTACTGACTCGGGCGTTTCCAAACCCTAAGTTGCGGTACATTTTACTCAGAGAACGTGGGTAGATTGTTCCGCCCAGCAAAGTTCCACACACAGAGCTCCAGAATTTAACCGAATCACATATATAGGTTCAAGTTCCACACATACTATGCATCTTCATTGCCAGCAGCCTTCTTCCGCAGCCTGGGTGCCAAGCCTTCACGTCCACTGGCTTCTTCATTTCCTGCCTTCTTCCTCTTCCTTGGTGCCAATTTTCTTAGCTTCACATACTCTGCATCACTGGGAAAATCAGCACCAGAATCATGTCCAACATCATCTTTCCATTCATTTTTTCCTTCTTCGGGCAGCAAAATGACTGACCCGACAATCATGTTTCTAACCTTATGGTGCTTCCTGTCAAAGAAACAAGACTATTGCATAACTGTCCAATATCTACAGAGTAAATACTTGCAAAAATTCCAATTCAGCACAAACATGCGAGCTCCAAGAGAATTTTGCTTACCAGGAGCTAATTGGGTTCGAGCGACCACCCTGTCCAGGAGTAGAAGGGCGACTCCTAGTTGCAATAGCTTCCACATCTAGTACATCACAGTTCAGCTTAAACATGCAAGCCGAAGCATACCTTTTCATCAACCCAATTAGCTGACTATCACACGTTAGAGGAACCACGATGCCACATTCATCCATGAAGCTGAACTTTGCAGTCTGCTCCGGCCATAATTCATCATGATTACATAGAGCAGCAACCATACCAGATATAGGGCAGATCTGCGCAGGCGCTTCTTCCATCGTGATACAATGGTGTCCATACCACATGCCCTTCACCCTTGCTGATTTAGAGTCGTACCTGAATAGGACTACTATAACTAGGTAAGGGTGGTCCGTGGAGATCCCACTTGACAGAAAACTGTGGACAAAATATGTTTGTCAGCATTGGGCTAACAAACAATTTTAGGTTTAGTAGCCAGCTAGCAGTTATAATTAGTGTGAATATCAAAGAGAAGGGTAGCTCACCTGCATGTAGCCAAAACTTCTTCTTCCTTGGTAGTAGGATCTGCCATCCTCCGAGCTACTGGGCTCGTCGACATCGGAGGCGGGCTAGAGCCTCACAACAGCGGCTATGGCATGCGCCATTGGAGCTCGGGATCAGCGACTGGGCGCAACAACTTGGTGCCTGACTCAAATGGCCGAAGGGATCGTCCTGCCTGGAGGGTGGATTTCGACGCTGCCGGTGCTAGGGGAAAGGAGGGAATGGATTTGTGAAATTGGTCAACACATCCAATCCACTTAGTTCCTCAATTTGCCTAAGAGGTTGCCATGTTGGCGCTCGCATCACGGACAGATGACCGACATGTGGTTCCCAGCCGTCTACTTCACGGGGCAGTTTAACGGAATGTTTGAATTTGGCAGGGGTGAGATGAGTTTGCCTCGAAATGGCCCCTCTCAGTAGTTGGCAGCCCAACTTTACGGAACGCGGTAATTACAGGGAACTTGGGTACCGCCATGCACTCACCCAGGAACTTTCGGGCCGCAAACAAACAATCCCGGGGGTCATCCCCCTGACACTAGCCCCTAGGCGCGTGTAGATTTCACCCTTAGGTGAAATGTGCGCGCGCTCCCCTCTTTTTTGAATTTGCATCCGGCTAGGAGCTGGCGGTTGCGCTGCACCGTGACGTCAATGCTAACGCCGGCCACGCTCGCACGCGTCATCATTGCTGTTGCACGTAGCGTCGTGTCTCATTGCATGTCGCCTAGGGAACTGCCGCTTGCCGCTTCAGTTTTCGCCCCGGGATCCTCTATGCACGCGGTGCCGTCACACGGGATCTGGAGCCGTTGGTGGAGGTGTGGTGCGGCCCAGCGGGCGCCACGCAGCGACCCGGGGAGTTGCCCTCCCTCGGTGTTAAATACAGCCCAGGGGAGTAGTTCTCCCCACCCTGCAGTCTGCCCTCCCCATTCGCTGCCCTTGCGCTTGCTTCCTGCCTCCAATTGCATGTCACTGATCTTGCCGTGCCGCCCGTTCGTGGTCGCCGGAGACACGGTCTCCCGCTTCTCCATGCCCGCAACGACGGCCGACGAAGAACTGATGGTTGCGGACCGTGGCGCCTGGTGCGGCTCGTCAGTGACGAGGGATCACATCACAAAGTATAGTGCAACGCGGGTTCTGTCGCCGGAATTGGAGGTGGTGGTGCGGCTCGTGCCGCTGGAGGAGGAGTCTCTGCACTCTAGGATGGGAGCAGGTGATTTTCTTGTCCCACCCTGCGGGCGGCTTCGCCCTCCCGTCAAACCCCTTCTTTCTCACCTTCCTCGCCTTCTTCGACCTGTGCCTCCACCACCTCAGTGACAACGCCATCGGTATCCTCTCGCACTTCGTCGCCTTCTGCGAGTGCTATCTCGGGATCCAGCGGGATCTCGGGCTCTTCTGCCGGCTCTTCCACGTCCAGCCGTAGGTACAATTCGCCCATGTCCTGCTGGTCCCCTGCGGTGGCATGATACCTTCGATCCAGAGTATGGATGCAGTATAGCTTCTTTTTCCCTAGTAGACCTAGGTTTATCGAATCCTCGGGAAGCAAAGCATAGTAAAGTTACTTTCAGACCTTCGGGAGTTTTAGAATTCCTTTTGTGTTTTCATTGGACCAAGAGTTTGCGTCGTTTTGTTGTTGTTGATGATGGACAGAGAGGGCCTAGGGCGTTCAGTTTCACCTGTAGCTGTGCAAAACATCTGATGGGAATAAAAGATAGAAATAAAGTATGCATGTAATTGTTAGAGCAAGATAAACTATATGTGGGCAGTGCATCCATAATTGCTATTACCTCCACAACCGCTTATAACAATAACCTACTAGGATCATCCATAGAAGAAAGAGATCTAATGATATGCATAGTGATGTCACCATTAATCCCAAGTAAATCCCTCACCTACAGCCGTACTACCCTTTCTGTCACTAGGGTTCCCAACCTGCAGATTAGTCATTACTCATACTCCCTATACCTGGCTCAATCCTCGGGATCTTGGGTACCTGACAAGTCCTTAGATTGAGGCAAGAGAGGATACAATAATCGTCATGTCATACAAACTAATACATGATCCCATCTATGATAAATAACATGCACAAAAAGCTATATGGCTAGGCCGAAGCCCTTAGCCCAAGGAGAATTACTCACACATAGATATGAGATCAAAGATCATAAACATTGTAGTAGAAATCATGAGATTGATAGCAAATAGTCTTACAATGTCGCCAATCGAAGAAGAGATCTACTATTATAAGTGGTGGAATATGGCTATGGCGGTGGAAGATTAGATCTAAGTCTATTCTTCTAGCGGCTTATTGGTGTTGTGGATGGAGATCTGGGGGGTGGCTGAAAGTTTCTGCGAGCGCTGTTTCTCATCGCCCGGGGCCTCTTTTTATAGGGGTCCCTTCATGAAAGTTGTTCTGTTTGACCTAGCGGTGGTAGCGCCAACTATACGACCGGAACTATATGGCCGAAATTTTATTCTAGTCGTATAGTTGGTCGTTAAAGCATCTGCCTCCGATCCACGACTCCTGGTTTCTTCTGGTTGTTGGAAATCTCGTATCTTTGAGTTTAATGTAGTGATTCCCATCATAAAATGTCATTATCTGCGCAGGAAAAATAGAAAGAAAGGATTGCATACTCCTTTGAATATTAGGCATTAGTGGCAGGGTTTAGAGAGACATTTCATCAAAATTGTGAATAATATTTAGTTTAAATGTGGACGTAGATGGATATATTTCAGAGCCATCAACCTCCCCAAGATTAAACTTGATCGTCCCCGAGCAAGAAAACCAAAATCAAAAAGGAACTCAACATTTAAACTAAAATAACGAGATGATGATCTTACTCATGATTGATAGTCTCATGTTTCCTCCACTTCATAAATCTGAAAAACTTCAACATAGATAGAGTAATGGCAAGCATATCATACGGGTTTAATGCATCCTTATAGTGCATCAAAATTATTGTTTAACATGGATGATTCAAATGAGTAAACTTTATTCCATGTCATGTAATCAACTCATAGACTTGCCTTTGAACAATAAAGTATAATCATGTAAATTGAGATTGTGAGAGTTGTCATGAAAAGCATATATACTAGAGTATCTCAATTCTCCCACATCAATAAATCAAGACTTTTCAAGCACTACTTTTCTATTCATTGTCCTTCAAGAATTTTAGTTTGTGAGTAATTGAGAGCATGCCCAAAAAATTTAGTTTATCGGGCTGTGATGGACACTCGTGGCATCACTAAGGTTTTTGTTCCTTTTGTATAATGATTACTCATAATAGCCATAGGAGTGATTCCATCATGAACACAACTAGTTGGGAGTACCAAGAATCTTACCTACTATAGCATTGATGCTTGATGTCTACGCACTTCTATTCTTGTACACAGTTGTTGGGCCTCCAAGTGCAGAGGTTTGTAGAACAGCAGCAAGTTTTCCCTTAAGTGGATCACCCAAGGTTTATCGAACTCAGGGAGGAAGTGGTCAAAGGTATCCCCTCTTAAGCAACCCTGCAATCAAGATACAAGAAGTCTCTTGTGTCCCCAACACACCCAATACACTTGTCAGGTGTATAGGTGCACTAGTTCGGCGAAGAGATAGTGAAATAGAAGTGGTATAGATAATTATAAGTGGTAACGGTGCTACAAAATAGCTTGATGGCATGTGGTTGACGTGGGAAAAGACTAAAGGAAAACAGAAATAAAGATAGCAGCAAGGAAACATGTAACAAGTCTAGTTGTAAACGGTGTTTCAATGCTTAGAAACAAGGCCTAGGGATCATACTTTCACTAGTGAACACTCTCATATAAATATCTTCTCTTCATGATACTACTCTTAACTACTATCCGGTTGGACACTCTAATCAACGGTAGGGCTATAACAGCACACCTCAAAGTAAGCCTTTCCCATCTAGAAAACCCCACACTGTCACCTTGAGTACTAGATGAGTCCAACAAACACCAAAATTTCATAAAGACATCCAACTCCAAATATAACTCATAACAAGTATTTGTAATCTCTAGCCTAAGTGCCACCATGGTATGGACGCTGTCACTTCCACACACATGGGGAGAGCAGAGATCTATTAAAGCACTTGAGTAGCAAGGTAAATCTATAGATTACAAGCTCATGATCTCAATAAGATCATGCATAGAGAGAGAGATGAACACATAGCTACCGGTAGAACCCTTAGCCTCGAGAGGGAACTACTCCCTCCTCATCATGGGAATCAGCAACGGTGATGGAGATGGTGATGGAGATCGATGGAGATGGCTCCTAGGGCACTTCCCCGTCCTGGCAGGGTGCTAGAATAGAGACTTTCTGTCCCCCGAATCTCCCCTTCGGTGGCCGTGGCGCTGCGGAACTTTTCGTGGCTGGAGGCAGGACGATTTAGGGTTTTGGCTTCGGGAGGATTCTTATAGGCTAGAGGGAAAGGTCGGTGGAGTGCTAGGGGGCCCACACCACCTGGTGGCGTGGGTAGGGCTAGCCCGCGCCTGGGGGGTGTGGCCAGGCCCTGGCCCTCCTCCGTCTCGTATTCTGGCTCCGTGAGTCTTCCGTTAAAATAGGAACTTTGGCTTTTGTCCCGTCCAATTCTGAGAATATTCATTTTCTGACTTCCTGGAACCAAAAACGGCAGAAAACAGGCAACTAGCACTGTGGCATCTTGTTAATGGTTAGTCCAAGAAATCATATGAAAAGTACTCCAAAGTTGGAACAAAACACAAGAAAGTAGATAAAACCAAGCATGGAACATCAAACATTATAGATACATTTGCAATGTATCAACATCCCCAAGCTTAACTCCTGCTCGTCCTCGAGTAGGTAAGTGATAAAAAGAAAGAATAATTTTTGAGGTGACATGCACCATCATAAACTTGATCAAAGTGTTTGTAAAACATTCAAAGCTGGGATCATAGTACTTCAATCATAACATGAAAGACAAAGTTCTAGCAATAAGCAAAGAAACTATGATGCAACATGAAAAGGCACAAACAAAAGATTCATGAATAACAATGCTTTGTAAGACGTTTATTTGTTTCACATAAAGAAAACATAACATACTAGTATTCAGCTTGTCCCTCAATAGAGTAGAAAATATAAATGCATAGGATACCTTCAAAGTTCATCAGAGTGACTAGATACAATAGTTTCAAACAAGCAATACCAAGTTATGCATCAATCAACTAGTCTTGGGACAATGCATATAGAACTAAGAATGGCCAGTATGCTCTCAAAGTAGGTTCATAAAGTTAGAAGGTGGAGACTCATTATAATGGTGGAAGAAAGGCCTTTTGTAAAAGGAAGTAGGGATTCAAGTCTCATAAAGAGCTTCCAAAAATTATGGTACTTATAGCTTTCAGCTCTCATTGCCCCTATCATAAGCATCTTTAAGTGATTAAGGTTAAAGTGACACAACTAAGAGGATATGATTGACAAGTTATAAACCGAAATCTCATGCCCCTTACTTACGAAGACCGATCCTCATGCTACTCAACTTCAGTCATGAGTAAGCTCTTGTCATTGTAAGTATATGTGTATCATTAAGAACCACCAACAGGGTACCCCTTGCACATGATACGGGAGCTTTCCCATAATCAAAATGACAAGGCAAGCAGACAATGAGCATCTCAGCGATCTTTTTATTTGCTATTTGCATAGGTTTTTATTGAGAATGCTTCATAGAGTGCTCATTATGGTGATGATGCGAGTTTCCACCATGATTAGGCATGGCTTAGGCTAGCGGCCCAGGCGTTTCGCTAACACACATACAAACTCCATGATCTTACAAGTTCCACTTTTATTTCACACCGCCGGGATCCATAAGCAAAAGAACATGATATCAACGGGGTACAAAGTACAAGTGCAATGTTGAAAGCGTTCCCGATGAAACATGGTTCTGCTAATTTCAGCTTATAAAGCACAAGCATATACGCAACAAAGAAGGACCCAATGGTTCAAGTTTATTAGAGGCAAAAAGTAAAGCGTGCCATCAAGTTCGTGAGAGCTTTAATCACTAGTTTTCTCATAACAAGTGGAAGGTAAACAAAAGCGTGAATGTACTTGGAATAGCATAAGCTAGTAGGTAGGTATGGTGAACTCTTTGGAATAACTTGGTTTAGGGAGTTGGATGCATGAGTGGAACTCATACTTTGTTGTGGAGGCTAGCAAAAGACTGGGAGCGACAAACTAAGAGAGCAATAATGGCCATAATCATGCAGAGCGACAACATCATTGATCAAAGCATAAAGTGACACCACAATTTGAAAACTAAAGGATCATAAAGGCTGTGGTGACTTGAGATACTCATAACATGGTGTAAGCATGTGCCAAGTCAACCCAAATAAAGCATCAAAGGAAAATACCACTATACTATGCTTTAATATGCTAAAACAACGCATGATTCATCGAAGGCACATTAAGCAATCTCAATTGTTTATAACAAGTCATGCTACAGCAAAGAATACTAAGCATAAAGCCAAAACAATATCAAGCATGTCATGACAAAACATAGGCCATAGTCAAAAACAAGCTCTCTTTACCACTTAAGCATGAGCTTTCCTACTCTTTTCCAAACCAAACCAAACTATTCGAAAACCAATGTATGAAAGAGGGGGTCCAACAAATTTATTCAGAAAACTAAGCAAACCAATCAAACTAAAAACCAAAACGAAAACGAAAAAGAAGACGCTCCAAGAACAACACAACTGTGCATGAAACAATAAAAATGAAGCGTTTGGAAGAAACCTGGGATTTTTATTGATGAAGAAGGGGATGCCTTGGGCATCCCCAAGCTTTGACGCTTGTAATTCTTGGATATTTCTTGGGGTAACACGAGTGGCATCCCCAAGCTTGAGCTTTAGTCCATCCTTCATCTCATTGCTCATTCCTTCCATACACCTGAAAATTTTCCTTCATACAAAACTTCACACAATCTTTATTAGCAACATTACTGCACTCAAGGTAAATAAGTCTTAAGGTTCGGTTATAACACCAAATAAACTTCCATTAGAACACTAGATACTGTAGCACTTTCTTCAAAAATCTCAATTCCCCAAAAGAACTCAAAAAAGGAACCCACAAGAAGCAAATGCAGAAAATGGCAGAAATCTGTCAAAACAGACCAGCAGGTAAAGACGATTTTTTTCTAAGACCTTCTGTTGCTCAAATCGAAAAGTGTTGAACTAAATAAAGTTAGATAACAACCTGGGGCAGAATCACAAACAATTACAGCTCAATCCGATATATAGAGCTCTCTCACGAATTTTTATGGTGAAGCCCAAAAATCTGTTTCGGGACAGCAACTTTCCCAATCATAAGTTCACTCTCATTAGAGGTTACTCTTGGAACAAAAAGAAAATAAAAAGGATAAGTAGAGGTTATTACTGAAGTAATAACTTCCAAGACTCAACTAAAACTTTTGGGTTATCTCCCAATAAGTACTTTTCTTTAACGCCTTTAAGTTAGGCATGATAGTTTGAAAAGATGCTCACATAAGAAATATGAATTGAAGTAAAAGAGAGCATCAAGAAGCAAATTCAAAGCACATTTAAGTCTAACCCACTTCCTATGCATAGGAATCTTGTAAATAAACAAGTCATGAAAGCACAAAGCAACAAGCATAGGAAAGCAAAACAAGTGCAACTTCAAGACTTTCAACATAAAGAGGGGAAACTTAATATTATTGAGATGCATAAAACCATGTTTCCCTCTCTCATAATAACTTTCAGTAGCATCATGAATAAAATTAACAATATAACTATCACAAGAAACATTCTTATCATGAGCTACATGCATAAAAGAATTAATACTCCCCACATAAACATAGTCAAAATTCAACAAAATAGCTATCATATTATTTTCATCACCATAATCATCAAATATAGGAGTCATATTGTAATCATAATTAATTTCCTCCTCAATAGTAGGTGGACTGAAAATATCATATTCATCATTGCAATCATCATAAGCAATAGAATAGTTATCTTCCCAAGTGTGTTCATTTGTAAACATATCATCATTGGAAGGATCATGGATAGCACTAATAGTACAACAATTATTAATATCATCATTTTCAGAATTGGTACCAAAGAGATTTTCAATATCAAAAGAAGTGTGCTTTTCCCAATCATGATCACTACTATAGGTAACAAGGATAGGAACATCATCGAGCTCAGACTCATCAAAAACTATAATAGGAGCTACATGCTTAGGGGAAAATACCGTTTCGTCCCTCCTTTTACTCCTCCTTTTCTTCTTTATCTTCTTCTATTTAGGAGGGAGAGGCTTGAAAGGAAGATTCTCCATATACCCTGGTTTATTATTAGAGATAATAGAAGAAACTTTGGAGGATTCCTTCTTTTCATTAATAAGATCAAAACACATATTAGTCCTATCATATTTTGGTAAAATCTCATCTTCTATAATATTTTGTATGTAACTATTTGTGTGGCAATTATCAACATAATAAAGATGACAACCATGCAGGACACTATTCATATCAAAAGCACTCAAATCTACCAAAGAGCTTTTTCTTGATAACTCTTCACATCCCAAAAATAATGTACGTTCATCATGCTGATTAGGAGTGATCATGTCATCACAATACAAACTTGCAGTACTCATTGGATTAGAAGGGATATTATTATGGCCTGAGCATTGAAAATTGAAATGACCCACTTCAAAGCAAAGTTCACAAATAAAAGGATAAAGGGCACAAACTTTTTTACCAAGATCATTTAAAGCCCTATACCACATTCTAGTTTTTTCATTCCTTTGGGTGATACAATATTCTTCTTCAATTTGATTATTCTCACAAGGTCTATGTATTCCACAAAAATTAACATGCTTATAAGAAATAGTACTTTCAGAGGTTTGAGCATGTTTATTGTTATCATTAACAACGATTTCATTTTTCATGCAAGTGTCTTTAAAAGGCTCATGATACATGTCCCACTTTTCTTTAGGAGCATTAATATGAGAAGCAAAGGTTTTAAAACAATCAATAAGAATTTGAGGATCAAGACCATATTTAGCACTAAGCTCTTGAAAATCAGCAGTTTCAGCGAAAGACTTAATGCAATCATACTCATAGTTTATACCTGGTTCTTTACCTTTGTTGTTATCCCAATCTTCGGTATTGCTTTGAATTGTTTCAAGAAGATCCCACTTAGCTTTGACCCCCTTACTCGTGAAGGATACCTCTAAACAAGTATCTAGATAGTCCTTGTAATGTCCTGAAAGCCTTGCATAGAAATTATTAATAACAATATTCCTGGGGAGCTCACGAATGGGACATTTGAGCATTAGTGACTTCAAGCTCCCCATGCTTGGGCAATACTTTCTCCATCATGAGGATGAAAATTATAAATATAATTCCTATCTTTATGAATTTCATGAGGAGGATAAAATTAGAGTAAAAGAGAGATTGAAGTTCCTTCCACTCCAAATGATGAGGATCATCTAGTAGCTCATACCACTCCCTTGCTTTGTCCTTAAGTGATAAAGAGAATAACTTCTTCTTGAGTGATCTGTTGTAATACCTGCACACTTGAACAACCCGCATAATTCGTGTATAAAGAACAAATGATCATCGGGATGGAAAGTTCCATCTCCAAAATAGTAGTTATCCATAACACGATCAATAATTCTTGTAGGTATCTTAAAATTATCATTAGAATTACCACATATGGGAGATAAAGTATCATCAGAGCAAATTTTCTTTAAAACTAGGGAAGTAAAAAGATCATTTTCATAAGAACCAACTTCCCCAAGCTTAGACATTTCCATAGCATTAGTAACAAAGGTGTTCAAAAGATTCATACTAATAACATCGTTATTAGCATGCAAAGAAAGTTCCATGGGTTTTTTAATTTTCTTTTCAGACAATTCGAGTTCTAACTTAGGAAAAAGACTAAAAATCTCTCTAATTTTTTTGTTGTTTTTATTAAGCCTAACTAGTGAAAACAAGAAACAAAAAGAAAAAATTGCAGAATCTAAAGGAAATAACTTCGAGCACTCACACCGGAGGATGTGAGTATGTTTTACCTTACCTCCCCGGCAACGGCGCCAGAAAATAGCTTGATGTCTACGCACTTCTATTCTTGTAGACAGTTGTTGGGCCTCCAAGTGCAGAGGTTTGTAGAACAGCAGCAAGTTTTCCCTTAAGTGGATCACCCAAGGTTTATCGAACTCAGGGAGGAAGTGGTCAAAGGTATCCTCTCTCAAGCAACCCTGCAATCAAGATACAAGAAGTCACTTGTGTCCCCAACACACCCAATACACTTGTCAGGTGTATAGGTGCACTAGTTCGGCGAAGAGATAGTGAAATACAAGTGGTATAGATAATTATAAGTGGTAACGGTGCTACAAAATAGCTTGATGGCGTGTGGTTGATGTGGGAAAAGACTAAAGGAAAACAGAAATAAATATAGCAGCAAGTAAACATGTAACAAATCTAGTTGTAAACGGTGTTTCAATGCTTAGAAACAAGGCCTAGGGATCATACTTTCACTAGTGAACTCTCTCATATAAATATCTTCTCTTCATGATACTACTCTTAACTACTCTCCGGTTGGACACTCTAATCAATGGTAGGGCTATAACAGCACACCTCAAAGTAAGCCTTTCCCATCTAGAAAACCCCACACTGTCACCTTGAGTACTAGGTGAGTCCAAAAAAACCACAATTTCAGAAAGATATCCAACTCCAAATATAACTCATAACAAGTATTTGTAATCTCTAGCCTAAGTGCCACCATGGTATGCACGCTGTCACTTTCACACACATGGGGAGAGCAGAGATCTATTAAAGCACTTGAGTAGCAAGGTAGATCTATAGATTACAAGCTCATGATCTCAATAAGATCATGCGTAGAGAGAGAGATGAACACATAGCTACCGGTAGAACCCTTATCCTCGAGAGAGAACTACTCGCTCCTCATCATGGGAATCAGCAACAGTGATGGAGATGGTGATGGCGATCGATGGAGATGGCTCCGAGGCACTTCCCCGTCCCGGCAGGGTGCCGGAACAGAGACTTTCTGTCCCCCGAATCTCCCCTTCGGTGGCGACGGTGTTGCGGAACTTTTCGTGGCTGGAGGCAGGACGATTTAGGGTTTTGGCTTCGGGAGGCTTCTTATAGGCCAGAGGGCAAGGTCGGTGGAGTGCCAGGGGCCACACCACCTGGTGGCGTGGGTAGGGCTAGCCCGCGCCTGGGAGGGTGTGGCCAGGCCCTGGCCCTCCCCCGTCTCGTATTCTGGCTCCGTGAGTCTTCTGTTAAAATAGGAACTTTGGCTTTTATCCTGTCCAATTCGGAGAATATTCATTTTCTGACTTCCTGCAACCAAAAACAGCAGAAAACAGACAACTGGCACTGTGGCATCTTGTTAATAGGTTAGTCTAAGAAATCATATGAAAAGTACTCCAAAGTTGGAACAAAACACAAGAAAGTAGATAAAATCAAGCATGGAACATCAAAAATTATAGATACATTTGCAATGTATCACTGCTACAAGTGTTTAATCAACTCATAGCCGAAATCTAGGAGTTTGCTCCATGAAGATCATTCGTAGGCTAGCGGTGTTGTTGGCATCCCATGAAGTTTGGCACGCGTAAAGCAATATCATTCTTATGATTCACAAGTCAAACTTTGGCATGCTCACAAAAACCGCTAAACATTAATTCAATCAAACAAATCCTTTTAAAGAGAGCTATTAACTCAATCAACATTTGCAGTGGTGTTGAGTGTCTCTAGAAATAAGCCTTCAAGACTAAACACTACAACACCCTTCAATTGTGAGAATTTTTCTTATTACAATTGTTTAGCAATTTTTAGGCAAGACTTGGTTAATTACGAGAGCTGGAACAAAACGTACCCAACTAAATACCCATGCAAACGAAAATCTTACTATAATACAAAGAGTCACTCCACCAATATAATATCTCAACATTTACTACTAACTAGCATATGTTTCTCAAACTTCAAAAGTGGGGAGTCATAAGACATACCTCGCATGTTTGGTTCCACTTCTGTCTTCCTTTTTTTATTTGTTTCTTGGAAACTCTAAGTCAATCACTCTCCTGCAAGTACATGAGAACCTCGAGGAAGAAAGAAAAAGAAAGAAGGAAAATAAAGAAAAATGGAGAAATCTTTTTGTTGTTTTAAGAGAGGGAATTTAAAGAATAGAAAATTGGCGGCAAAGCTCGGCTACAAAATCTCGAAAGCAAATAGAAATAACTTAAGATAAAGTGTTGGGGAAACCAACACGAGTGCTTATAAACTCAAATTGAAAACACAACCTGGAAATAAATAAAAGCAAATGAACGCCATATAAAGATACATGAGGAAACTTCCCCAAGCTTAGGCTCTTGCAAACCCTTCAAATCATTATGGTGGCGGGAAAAAGTCGGAACTCCAATTCGTAAATTGAGTTGATAGGTTACTAGTTGATTCTTGGAGGTTCAGAGAGAGGCTATGCATTCTCTCCACAGTCCCTCCAAGTTCTTGGAAGTCTTGGTATGTAGAGAACCGGGTTGATGGATGCTCCTCTTGATGAAGAACTTCTTGCTCCTCTTCTTGGTCCTCATCCTCATCTAGAATCTCCTCCTCAGGTTGGTTGCTCAATCTGCAAGTCATATAGCAAACGTCCTTCCTCAATATAGAAAAGACCATTAGGCATAGGAGTGGGGTAGATACGCCCAGCTCCAGCAATATGTAGATAGTAAACACCACCTCTCCTAGTGAGCATTCCACACGCCTTTAAAGTAGAGAAACCAATACGTCGCTCACCTAGGACAGGTTGCAACTCACCTAGGTCGATGCCTAGGGCATTGGTGAGCATGGTGATGACGCCTCCACCTTGGATTGGTCCTTGGCTTTGGGAGGATTGGTGCTCCAGGTACCGCACAAGGATTGCATCCAAGTTCAGTGACAAGTTGTTGTTGATGTAAGCAACCTTTGCAAGGAATAGAATGTCTTCCTCATTGAGTCTTGTGAACTCATTACGTGCCTACAAGGTGTTAGCAATAACATAGAACAAATAGGGAATTGTAGGATGTTGAATATTCTTCCCCTTGCTTACTCTAGTAGTGAAACTCATTCCATTATAATATTGTTTAGGGGAAGGAATTAAGCCAGTAAAGGATGCGTGTAAAGCATTAAAATCATTGTTTAAGAAATTAAAACATGCGCACCATTCATCTAGTGTTAAAGTGTAGTTGTTGCTCATAAGTCGGAAAGAAATTGTGTCCTCTCCTTGCCATAGTTTAACAGTGCTTTGCAACGAACTTAGGAATTCAATGGTTAACCGGCGATAAGTAGGCACATCATTGTACACAAATTTTTGCACGCTAGCTCTATTGCAAAGTAAATTAAAGTCATCATAAATACCAAGTTGGTTCAATATAATGGGGCAAGCCCACTTGGTGGCCTTCACTTCGCGGTTCTTGATCCTATCGAAGCGATCACGTTGGAGCCCGTTCCTGAACCGTATCCCCATACGTTCTTGAGTGACACCCCGAGAAGAGCTAGCGGCAGCACAAGCACGAGTTTGGCTCCTTGTGTTCATCATCTAAAAAAATAAAGGAAGACAAAAATAAAACCTTTTGATCCAACAATAGTAAGTGTAATATATTCTTCATCATAGAACACTAAAGAATCCTCACTAAATAATAATCTAGGCAAGAGAATCATGGCAATTAGTTCATAGTAGGTCTTACCCTAGATTGATAATGACAATAGATCGAAAGTCTATTTGCAAAAATTAATTAGAGGATCGAAGGAGAAACAAACCGTAGATCACTTGTGTGCGTGGAAATCGAACGAAATTGAGTAGAGGTGAAGATCTCTTGAGTTTTTGAGAGAGTTTGGAGGTAGAAGAAAGATAAAGGATTGAAGTTTTGGAGTTGGAGGTACCTTCCCGTGCGATTTTGTGGTCGGAAGCAACTATACGGGCGCAACTATATGGCCAGAACAATGCGTTCCCGCCGTATAGTTGGCCTACTGTCAATTTTTTAGGGTTTCCTCCTAGCGGCGCAGCTATACGGCCAGAATATTTATTCCCGCCGTATAGTTGGTCGTTAAACCGTCAGTATGTGGAAAAATAATTCGTACGAAAGCACCGATATCTATACGACCGGAGCTATACATCCGGAATTTTTGTTCCCGCTGTATAGTTGGTCGTTAAATAGTCAGTACATATGAAAGAAAAATTGTCGATGGCTCAAATATCTATACGACCGGAGCTATATGGCCGGAATTTTTATTCCCGTAGTATAGTTGGTCGTTAAACTATCTATGTCCATCAAAAAAATTATTTTTCTTCATGAATTACTTCTTATACTAAAACTTAGCAAAATACCTTATTTTTGGCAGAAAGTTAACAGTTAAATTTATCGACCAACAACAACATGTATAAAGCAGAATTTTAAGTAATACCGAACTTCTTCTCCTTAAATGGAGTTTTCTAGCACTCTTTATTAAACATAAACTTAAATTAAGACTTAGAATTCAACTCAAACCTTTATTTAACATGGGTTGCCTCCCATGGAGCACTCTTTTATGGTCAATAGCTTGACCTTCACGTTACTCACTTGGGCCAGATGAGTGGAACACCCACTCCAAAGTAGTTGGCCTTCAAGGTGATGGCCTCCTTCTCGTCATGTTTGGCTTTCTTTTTCCTAGGGAAATGGATAACAAAAGGCTCCAGCGAAGGCAGTTGCAGCTTCATGTTCCCTTCATGGAGGTTAATTAAAGCCTTTATAGTTATCAAGAAAGGACGACCTAGTATGATAGGAGCAATAGTATCTTCAGGCATGTCAACAATAACAAAACCAATTAGAGCAGGATAGCATTTAATGTAAACTAAAGTGTTCTCCTTGATTCCTACAGCTTGTTTATAAGTGCAATATGCAAGATGTAGTTTTAGTTCAGTGATTTTGAAAGAGCCAAGGTTTAGCTTGTCAAAAAGACTCTTTGGGATTGTTGAGACGCTTGCACCTAGATCACAAAGTACAGCTATCTCATTAGTCCCAATCTTAATTTTAATTGTGCGCTCAAATATATCATCTAGTTTAACATGTAACTTTTTAGAGATGTTCTTGTATTCCTCTTCAAGTTCGTGTACCTTAATCGCTACTTGATCAACAAAGTGTTGATACATGGCTTCATTGTTACCTTCACTCACCGGAATTTTGACGTTGATCTTCTTTACGAGGTCTTTGATGGTGTAGCTTGGTAAAGGGGTGTTACTATAATCAAGCTCTTCAGGATCCTCCCATTGGATCCTCATCATTTTGAGTTCTTCAATAGGGTTGGGCTCAACTTTACCTGCAAATTCAAATAGAATGAGAGTTTGACTCTCGGTTATCTTACCTAGCTATGCCTCAACAATCTTCGTCCTTTCCTGGAGGGCCTGGAAATTATTCCTCAAACTTATAGCTTGGTTAGATAATTTACCAAGCATAGCATCATGGTTCTCCGTTATTTTAACAAGAATATTGTTTTGTTCATTTTGTGAGTCTATAAAAGACTTATGGGTTTCTTGGCGACTACCATTACTAGTTCCCATATTAGAGTTACCTGCAGGATTAGAATAATGTTTCTGAAAATTAGGATTATAATTTTTCTTCCAAGCAGGGTTATAATCATTACGAGCTATGAAGTCTATTTCTTCAATATTAGGTTCAGGAATAGCTCTTACATGGGTTTCCTTACCTTTCACGGCTAATATGAGCTCATCCAACTTAGCATTGAGTTCTTCATTTTCTTGTGGTGAGATGGAGTTCACCTTCTTCGTGTTTGATCTTTCCACATGCCATTGGGCATGGTTGTCTTGCATGTTGTCTAGCAGCTGCTTTGCTTCAGTAATATGTTTACCCATAAATGTTCCTCCAGCTGCAGTATCCGTACTCAATATGTAGATCTCGTTGGGAAACCCCAAGAGAAGGTATGATGAGCACAGCAACAAGTTTTCCCTCAGTTATGAAACCAAGGTTATCGAACTAGTAGGAGCAAGGAAACACCTCCAATGTGTTGCTTCCAACTTGGAATCCTACACAACACAATCACAGAACTTTTCTCCCAACTTACAGTGAGGTTGTCAATCTCACCGGTTTTGCTGAAAACAAAGGATTAAACTTATTTGTGTGGAAGATAGTAATTCCTTTGTAGAAAGTAAACAGAAAATAGTAAATAGATTATAGATTGATGGTAAAAGAATGGACCGGGGTCCATAGTTCACTAGTGGTGATTCTCCTTAAGATAGATGACATGTTGGGTGAACAACTTACAGCGGGGCAATTGATAAACATCAGGAAAGCATACATGCATATACTAATCATCTTGACTCCTACGAGATTTGATTGGGCATTACAACATTATACATAGACCGTAATCCAACTGCATCTATGACTAATGATCCACCTTCAGGTTATCATCCGAACCCCATCCAATATTAAGTTGCAAGCAACAGATAATTGCATTAAGCAAAGTGTGTAAAGTAAACAATACGATTGTTCTATGAACAAAGGATTGTTGTTATTTCCCTAGTAGCAACAACACATCTAGTACCTTAGAGATTTCTATCACTTCCCCAGATTTCTAGAGGCATGAACCCACTATCGAGAGTAAATACTCCCTCTTGGAGTTGCTAGCATCTACTCGGCCAAGATAGCTTCTAACAACGGAGAGCATGCAAGATCACAAATAACAAAGACATGATAGAATCAATAATAAATCTGAAATAGCATCTCAATATCCATCGGATCCCCGCAAACACAACATGTAGGATTACAAATAGATGACCTTGATCATGAACGGAGCTCACAAGATCTAAACATGGTAGCACAAATGAGAAAACCAACCATCTAGCTACTACATGGACCCGTAGTCCTGGGATGAACTACTCACGCATCACACCAGAGGCAGGCATGGTGATGAAGAAGGCCTCCAGGGTGATCTCTCCCCTCCAGCAGGGTGCCGGGAAGAGCTTCAGATCCCTCCCGATCTAGGGATGGAGATGACGGTGGCTACAGACTCTTTCGTTGAATTTTGATCGGGTCCTTAGGGTTTTTGTCCCGGGAGGATTATATAGGCGAAGGGGCGAGGTCGGTGGAGTACGAGGGGGGACACACCACCCCCTGGCGCGGCCTGGCCTGGCCCGCGCCACCAGGTGGTGTGGCCGGCCCCTGGCCCCTCTACGTCTCGTCTTCTGGCTCCGTGAGTCTTCTGGTAAAATATTGACTTTGGCTTTTGTCCCGTCCAATTCCAAAAACAGCAGAAAACAGGCAACTGGCACTATGGCATATTGTTAATAGGTTAGTCCCAGAAATTGTATAAAAATACTCCAAAGTGTGGACAAAACATAAGAAAGTAGATATAAAACAAGCATGGAACATCAAAAATTATAGATACCTTTGCAACGTATCAACATCCCCAAGCTTAACTCTTGCTCGTCCTCGAGTAGGTAAGTGATAAAAAGAAAGAATAATTTTTGAGGTGACATGCACCATCATAACCTTGATCAAAGTATTTGTAGAAGATTGATAGCTGGGATCATAGTACTCTAACATAGAATGAAAGATATAGTTCTAACAATAGGACATAGCAACTATGTCATAACATGAAAAGGTACAAACAAAATATTCATGAATAATAATGCTTTGAAAGACGTTTGTTTGTTTCACATAAAGAAAACGTAATAAGAATGGTGTTCAGCTTGTCCCTCATAGTGTAGCAAAACATAAATGCATAGTACACCTTCAAAGTTCATAAGGGTGACTAGATACAAATAGTTTAAGAACAAGCAATATCAAAGTTATGCATCAATCAACAAGTCTTGGGACAATGCACATTAAACTAAGAATGGCCACTATGCTCTCTCAATAGGTGCATAAAGATATAAGATGGAGACTCAACATAAAAGTAAAAGAAATGCCTTCATAGAAGGAAGCAGGGATTCAAGTCTCATAAAGAGCTTCCAAAAATTATGGTACTTATTAGCTTTTAGCTCTCATTGCCCCTATCATAAGCATATTGAAGTGATTAAGGTTAAAGTGAACAAACTATGGAGTATATGCTTGACAAAGTATAAGTTGGCAATCTCAAGTCCCTTGAATACGAGGGCCGCTCCTCATGCTACTCAAGTTTAGTTACCGATAAGTTCTTGTCATAGTAAGTATATGTGTATCATAGAGAACCGCCAACGGGGTACCCCTTGCTCGATGATACAGAAGAAACCCCATATCAAAATGACAAGGCAAGCAGACAATAAGCATCTCAGTATCTTCTTATTTATCATTGGAAAATGGTGCTTTTATCTCTCTTTCCTCTTTTCTCATCTTTTTTTTCTTTTTTTCTCAATATCTATCTCTTTTTTATAAGAAGAATGCTTCATAGATTGCTCATTATGGTTACGCTGCAGGTTTCCACCATGATTAGGCATGGATTAGACCAGCCGCCCAGGCGTTTCTCTAACACACACACATAAGTTCATGGACTTACAATCTCCCCTTTCATTTCACACCGACGACATCCATAAACAAAAGAGCATAAAGATAGAAAATAGCAGAAAACAGGCAACTGGCACTGTGGCATCTTGTTAATAGGTTAGTCCCAGAAAGTGTATAAAAATGCTCCAAAGTGTGGACAAAACATAAGAGTGTAGATATAAAACAAGCATGGAACATCAAAAATTATAGATACGTTTGCAACGTATCAACATCCCTAAGCTTAACTCCTACTCGTCCTCGAGTAGGTAAGTGATAAAAAGAAAGAATAATTTTTGAGGTGACATGCACCATCATAATCTTGATCAAAATATTTGTAAAACATCGATAACTGGGATCATAGTACTCTAACATAGCATGAAAGATATAGTTCTAACAATAAGACATAACAACTATGTCATAACATGAAAAGGTACAAACAAAAGATTCATGAATAACAATGCTTTGAAAGACGTTTGTTTGTTTCACATAAAGAAAACATAATGAGAATGGTATTCAGCTTGTCCCTCATAGTGTAGCAAAACATAAATGCATAGGAAACCTTCAAAGTTCATAAGGGTGACTAGATACAAATAGTTTAAGAACAAGCAATATAAAAGTTATGCATCAATCAACAAGTCTTAGGACAATGCACATTAAACTAAGAATGGCCACTATGCTCTCTCAATAGGTGCATAAAGATAGAAGATGGAGACTCAACGTAAAAGTAAAAGAAAGGCCTTCATAGAAGGAAGCAGGGATTCAAGTCCCATAAAGAGCTTCCAAAAATTTGGTACTTATTAGCTTTCAGCTCTCATTGCCCCTATCAAAAGCATATTGAAGTGATTAAGGTTAAAGTGAACAAACTATGGAGTATATGCTTGACAAAGTATAAGTTGGCAATATCATGTCCCTTGAATACGAGGGCCGCTCCTCATGCTACTGAAGTTTAGTTACCGGTAAGTTCTTGTCATAGTAAGTACATGTGTATCATAGAGAACCGCCAACGGGGTACCCCTTGCCCGATGATACGGAAGAATCCCCATATCAAAATGACAAGGCAAGCAGACAATAAGCATCTCAGCATTTTCTTATTTACCATAGGAAAATGGTGCTTCTTCTCTCTTTCCTCTTTTCTCATATTTTTTTTCTCAATCTCTATCTCTTTTTTTATAAGAAGAATGCTTCATAGATTACTCATTATGGTTACACTGCAGGTTTCCACCATGATTAGGCATGGATTAGACCAGCCGCCCAGGCGTTTCTCTAACACACATACATAACTCCATGGACTTACAAGCTCCCCTTTCATTTCACACCGATGACATCCATAAACAAAAGAGCATGATATCAACTAGGTACAATGTACAAGTGCAATGTTGAAAGTGTTCCCCATGACAGTATGGTTCTACTAATCCCCAACGTATAAGTGCAAGCATATACAACATAGATGACACAATGGTTCAAGTTTATTAGGGGCAAGAAAAGTAAAGTGTGCCATCAAGTTTGTGAGAGCTTTAATCACTAATTTTCACATAACAAGTTTAATTCGGAAGGTAGATAAAAACATGAATATACTTGGAATAGCAAATGCTAATAGGTAGGTATGGTGGACTCTTTGGAATAACTGGGTTTTATTTGGAGTTGGATGCATGAGTGGAACTCATACTTGGTATGGAGGCTAGCAAAAGACTGGGAGCGACCAACTAAGAGAGCAATAATGGGCGTAATCATGCAAAGCGACAAAACATCATTAATTAAAGCATAAAGTGATATTACAAGTAAAAACTAAAGGATCATAGAGGCTATGGTGACTTGGTATAGTATTAACATGGTGTGAGCATGCGCCAAGTTGAACCAAATAAAGCATCAAAGGAGAATACCACAATACTATGCTTTAATATGCTAAAACAACGCATGATTCTTTCAAGGCACATTAAGCAATCTCAATTATTTGTAACATGTCATGCTACAGCAAAAATCACTAAGCATAAAGCCAAAACAATATCAAGCATGGCATGATAAAGTCTAAATCACAATCAAAAACCAGCTCCTTTTTACCACTTAAGCATGAACTTTTCCTACTCTTTTCCAATCCAAACCAATCTTATTTGAAAACTTAGCAAACTAAGAAAACGAAAACCAAAAACAAAAATGAAGATGCTCCAAGAACAACACAACTGTTCATGAAACAATAACAATGAAGTGTTTGGAAGAAACTTGGAATTTTTATTGATGAAGAAGGGGATGCCTTGGGCATCCCCAAGCTTTGATGCTTGTACTTCTTGAATATTTCTTGGGGTGACACGGGTGGCATCCCCAAGCTAGAGCTTTTGTCCATTCTTCATCTTATCACATTACTCTTCCCTACACTTTAAATTTTCCTTCATACAAAACTTCACACAATATTCATTAGAAACATTAGTGTACTCAAGATAATAAGTCCTTTGGTTTAGTCTCAACACAAGTAAAACTTCCATTAAAACAAAAGCTACTGTAGCACTTCCTTTAAAAAGTTCAAATGATCAAAGAGAACTCAAAGAGAAAGAGATTAAGAGGCAAATGCAAATAATGGTAGAAATCTGTCAAAACGGACCAGCAGGTAAAAACCAATTTTTTTTGAAGACCTTCTGTTGCTCAAATCAAAAAGTGTTGAAATAATGAAAGTTGGATAACAACTTGGGGCATAAGCACAAAACATTACATATCCAACCGACGTACAGAGATTTTCACGAATTTTTACAGCGAAGCACAAAATTCTGTTTCGGGACAGCAACTTTCCCAAGCATTACTTCTCTCTCATTAGAGGTTACTCTTGGCACAAAAACCACACAAAAATGATAAGGAGAGGTTATTATTGAAGCAATAACTTCCAAGACTCAACTAAAACTTTTGGGTTATCTCCCAATAATTACTTTTCTTTAACACCTTTAAGTTAGGCATAAGAAGCAAGAAAATAATCAAGTATTCTCAAATGAAGAAGCATTAAGAGAAAATTTTGTTTTAATAGGAGAGGCAAAAGAAATCTTATCTCTCTTCTGAGGGAAGTTTTCTATACCTTTCTTGAGTGGAAATAGATATTTAATGGTGCCTTCTTTCATATCAATAATGGCACCAATAGTTCTAAGAAAAGGTCTTCCCACAGTAATAGGACAAGAAGTATTGCATTCAACATCCAAAACATAAAGATCAACGGGGACATAGGAATTGTTAACCATAATAAGAACATCATTAATACTCCCCATGAGTTTATTTTTAGCATTATCATCAAGTGGGATATTTAAATAACAATCTTCCAATGGTGGCAAATTAAGGATTTCATAAATATTTCTAGGCATAATAGAAACACTACTATCAAGATCACATAAAGCTTTGAGATCAAAATCATTCACTTTCATATTAATGATGGGTTCCCAACCATCTTCTAATTTCATAGGAATAGAAGCTTTATGTTTCATATTTTCTTGTTTATTTTTTATGAGAGCATCAGTAATGTGTTTGGTAAAGGCCATATTCATAGCACTAGCATTCGGACTTTTAGCAAGCTTTTGTAGGAACATAATTACTCCAGAGATATTACAACCATCAAGATCAAAATCATAATTATCATCTAAAGTAGTAGAGCTATTGTTTCCCATATTTCGAAGAATTTTAGCATTTTTATTAGAAAAGGTTCCATTGGGTTTACTAGCTTCAACATTAGTGGTAGTGATAGTAGAAATACTAATATTTCTAGCAATTTCATCTTCTCTTTCCCACTTAGCATGCAATTCACCTACTAGTCTAACATTTTCATCAATTCTAACTTGTATGGCATTAGCAGTAGCAAAGGGATTTTCAATAGTTTCAGGTTTAGCAGCCATTTTATTAATCAAAGAGGATTGTGCTACAGACAATGATGCTATATTTCTTTCAGTGTTAGAGAGTTTTTCCTCAATAGTTTTATTGAAAGCAGTTTGTTTACTAAGAAAATCTTTAAGCATGACTTCAAGTTTAGACGGTGCACTCCTATTATTGTTGTACGAATTTCCATAAGAATTACCATTATTGGGAGGATATGGCCTATAATTATTTTTAGCAAAATTATTCCTATAGGCATTGTTGCTAAAATTATTATTTCTTATAAAGTTCAATATGATTTCTTATAAAGTTCAATATCAACTTGCTCTTCTTGAGCAACCAAAGAGGCTAAGGGAACATGATTTGGATCAATATGAGCTTTCCCATTAACAAGCATAGACATAATAACATCAATTTTATCACTCAAGGAGGAGGTTTCTTCAACAGAATTTACCTTCTTACCTTGTGGAGTTCTCTCAGTGTGCCATTCAGAATAGTTAACCATCATATTATCCAGAAGCTTTGTTGCAGCACCCAAAGTAATGGTCATAAAGGTACCTCCAGCAGCAGAATCCATCAGATTTCTTGAAGAATAATTCAGTCTTGCATAAAAGGTTTGGATAATCATCCAAGCAGTCAGTCCATAAGTGGGACAATTCTTTACCAAAGATTTCATTCTTTCCCAAGCTTGAGCAACATGTTCATTATCAGATTGTTTAAATTTCATTATTTCACTTCTCATAGATATAATGTTAGCAGGAGGATAGTATTTTCCAATGAAAGCATCTTTGCATTTAGTCCAAGAATCAATACTATTTCTAGGTAGGGATTGCAACCATTCTTTAGCTTTTCCTCTCAAAGAGAAAGGAAACAATTTAAGTTTAATAATATCCCCATCTATATCCCTATGTTTTTGCATCTCACAAAGTTCAAGAAAGTTATTAAGATGAGCAGCATCATCTTTAGTACCAATACTAGAAAATTGTTCTATCATAACAAGATTAAGCAAAGCAGGTTTAATTTCAAAGAAAGTAGCTTCAGGAACAGGTGGAGCAATAGGTGAGCATATGAAATCATTGTTGTTGGTGCTAGTGAAGTCACACAACTTAGTGTTTTCAAGAGTAGTCATTTTTTGTGTGTTTTTAATAAAGAAAGCAAACTAGTACAACTAATTTTTTTGTGTTTTTGATAAAGAAACAAGCCAACAAAGAAGAAATAAACTAAGCAAAACGAAAATAACAAAGTAAAAAGATTAGTTATGAGGGACTCCCCTTGTGAAGATGTCCTTGACTCCCCGGCAACGGCACCAGAAAAATTCTTGCTTACTCGAGCTTGTTGGGGAACCCCAAGAGGAAGGTATGATGAGCACAACAACAAGTTTTCCCTCGGTTATGAAACCAAGTTTATCGAAATAGTAGGAGCAAGGAAACACCTCCAACTTGGAATCCTACACAACACAATCACAGAACTTTGCCCCCAACTTACAGTGAGGTTGTCAATCTCACCAGTTTTGCTAAAAACAAAGGATTAAACGTATTTGTGTGGAAGATAGTAATTGCTTTGCAGAAAGTAAACATAAAATAGTAAATAGATTGTAGATTAATGGTAAAAGAATGGACCGGGGTCCATAGTTCACTAGTGGTGATTCTCCTTAAGATAGATGACATGTTGGGTGAACAAATTACAGCGAGGCAATTGACAAACATCGAGAAAGCATACATGCATATACTAATCATCTTGACTCCTATGATATTTGATTGGGCATTACAACATTATACATAGACCATAATCCAACTGCATCTATGACTAATAATCCACCTTCAGGTTATCATCTGAACCCCCTCCAGTATTAACTTGCAAGCAGCGGATAATTGCATTAAGAAAAGTGTGTAAAGTGAACAATACGATTGTTCTATGAACAAAGGATTGTTGTTTTCTCCCTAGTAGCAACAACACATCTAGTACCTTAGAGATTTCTATCACTTCCCTAGATTCCTAGAGGCATGAACCCACTATCAAGCATAAATACGCCCTCTTGGAGTTGCTAGCATCTACTCCGCCAAGATAGCTACTAACAACGGAGAGCATGCAAGATCACAAATAACAAAGACATGATAGAATCAATAATCAATCTGAAATAGCGTCTCAGTATCCATCGGATCCTCGCAAACACAATATGTAGGATTACAAATAGATGATCTTGATCATGAACGGAGCTCACAAGATCTAAGCATGGTAGCACAAAGGAGAAGAACCAACCATCTAGCTACTACATGGACCCGTAGTCCAAGTATGAACTACTCACGCATCACATCGGAGGCATGCATGGTGATGAAGAAGGCCTCCAGGGTGATCTCTCCCCTCCGGAAGGGTGCCAGGAATAGCTTCAGATCCCTCCTGATCTAGGGATGGAGATGACAGCGGCTACAGACTCTTTCGTGGAATTTTGATCAGGTCCTTATGGTTTTTGTCCTGGGAGGATTATATAGGAGAAGGGGCGAGGTCGGTGGGGTACCAGCGGTCCACAACAACCCCTGGCGCGTCCTGGCTTGGCCCGCGCCACCAGGTGGTGTGGCCGGCCCCTGGCCCCTCTCCGTCTCGTCTTCTGGCTCCGTGAGTCTTCCGGTAAAATATTGATTTTGGCTTTTGTCCCGTCCAATTCCGAGAATATTCATTTTCTGGCTTTTCTGGAACCAAAAACAGCAGAAAATAGGCAACTAGCACTGTGGCATCTTGTTAATAGGTTAGTACCAGAAAGTGTATAAACATACTGCAAAGTGTGGAAAAACATAAGAAAGTAGATATAAAACAAGCATGGAACATCAAAAATTATAGATACATTTGCAACATATCACAGTATCAAGCATAGACTTAGATATAGTATTAAGAGCATTATAAAATAAATGAAAGATTAACCAATCTTCCATCCCATGGCTGGGACAGTTTCTTAAGCACTCTTTCATCCTCTCCCATGCAAGCGCTAGTGGCTCACGCTCTTCCTGTCTGAAACCAGTAATATTAGATCTTAGTTGCATGTCTTTGCAGGTGGGAAAATTTTAGTCATAAATAAAGAAGTACATCCCACCCATGATGTAATAGTAGTTTTAGGCAAAGCTAGCAACCATTCTTTTGCTATTCCTCTAAGAGAGAAAGGAAATAAACGCAATTTGACCGCATGGGGGTCAACATCTTTTATGCGCATCATGTCACATATTTTAGTGAAAGTATGCAATTGCATACATGCGTCCTTAACAGCAGAGCCTCCAAATTGATTACGTTGAACCAAACTTAAGTAATGGGGCTTAATTTCATAGTCATCATCAGCAATTGCTCGATGATTAATAGGAGTAC
Source organism: Avena sativa (assembly GCA_916181665.1). Taxonomy (NCBI): domain Eukaryota; kingdom Viridiplantae; phylum Streptophyta; class Magnoliopsida; order Poales; family Poaceae; genus Avena; species Avena sativa. Next base: position 623,800,229 of record OV702289.1, read on the forward strand.
GCAAATAATCATTATTGGGAGTGGCAAATTCCCCAAGATTCTTTTCAGCCATATTTCCTATGTTTTTGGGTTTTCTTAAACAAAAACTTATGATAATAATAAAAACAAGAATTTAAAGACTAACTATTTTTTTTGGATTTTCAAATAAAGACTGAAAGCAAACTAAGAAATTAAAAACAAGAATTAAAATTAGCACGGTTCCTACTAACCTCACCAGGGTAGCTATTGCTTCCCCGACAACGGTGCCAGAAAAAGGGTTGATACCTTCGATCCAGATGACGGATGTAGTATAGCTTCTTTTTCCCTAGTAGACCTAGGTTTATCGAATCCTCAGGAAGGAAAGCATAGTGAAGTTACTTTAACGGACCTTCGGGAGTTTTAGAATTCCTTTTGTGTTTTCACCGGACCAAGAGTTTGTGTCTTTTTGTTGTTATTGATGATGGAGAGAGAGGGCCTAGGGCGTTTGGTTTCACATGTAGCTGTGCAAAACATCTGATGGGAATAAAAGATAGAAATAAAGTATGCATGTAATTGTTAGAGCAAGATAAATTATATGTGGGTAGTGCATCCGTAATTGCTATTGCCTCCGCAACCGCTTATAGCAATAACCTACTAGTCTCATCCATAGAAGAAAGAGATCTAGTGATATGCATAGTGATGTCAACGTTAATCCCAAGTAAGTCCCTCATATACAGCCGTACTACCCTTTCTGTCACTAGGGTTCCTAACCTGCAGATTAGTCATTACTCATACTCCCTACGCCTGGCTCAATCCTAAGGGTCTTGGGTACCTGACAAGTCCTTAGATTAAGGCAAGAGAGGATACAATAATCATCATGTCATACAAACTAATAAATGATCCCATCTATGATAAATAACATGCATAAAAAGCTACATGGCTAGGCTGAAGCCCTTAGCCAAGGAGAATTACTCACAAATAGAGATGAGATCAAAGATCATAAACATTGTAGTGGAAATCATGAGATTTATAGCAAATAGTCTTACAGTGTAACCAATCGAAGAAGATATCTACTATTACAAGTGATGGAATATGGCTATGGTGGTGGAGAGATTAGATCTAAGTCTATTCCTCTGGCGGATCGTTGGTGTTGTGGATGGAGATCTGGGGGTGGCTGAAGATTTCTGTGAGCGTTGTTTCTTTTCACACGAGGCCTCTTTTATAGGGGTCCCTTCATGAAAGTTTTTTTGTTTGACCTAGCAGTGGTGGCGCCAACTATACGACCAGAACTATATGGACGGAATTTTATCCCGGTCGTATAGTTGGTCGTTAAAGCATTTGCCTCTGATCCATGACTCCTGGTTTCTTCTAGTTGTTGGAAATCTCGTATCTTTGAATTTAATGTAGTGATTCCCATCATAAAACATCATTATCTATGCAGGAAAAGATAGAAAGAAAGGATTGAATACCCCTTTGAATATTAGGCATTAGTGGCAGGGTTTAGAGAGATATTTCATCAAATGTGGATGTAGATGGCTATATTTTACAGCCATCATGGCACCTCCATCTACTCCCACGCGCATACCGGCTAACCGAAGTTCCGGCTACACGACACGATCTGACTGTGGCAGTAGTCATACTTCTACATCTGCAACGTCAGTGAAATCGACCGGATCAATCTTCCGCCCTTCCAGCACACTGAGTCCAGCCGGCAGCACTAGGATCTGAAGATGCATGGCGAGAAGGTGGAGTCGGACGCGATGCTGGAGCAGATGAGGTTGCTTGTCACCGCCGGCTTAACCGGCCTAGACGTCACGCTTAGCTGGACATCCCAGCTGATGATGTCATTGCAGCAACAAGCGCATAAGTGCTTCTACTCCGGTCGGCTGGACCCTACCCGGCTATCCCTCCGCGATCCCCTCTACCACAACCTCAAGGAGTGGGTGTGGACGATCACAAAGGAGAGGCTGCCCGAGAACTGGAGGTTCAGGTAAGTCCTCTGCCTCGTATACGCGCGAGAACCATGTGCCCCGGGTAAGTCCTCTACCCCGTTTGTTGTCTTCTATTTCTTGCTTCGCGCGCTCATCCGGCTAACACTCTGTCCTTTTCCGTTGTGGCAGAACATTCCATGCATCCTCTAGGAGGAGGGCGAGACCCTCCTTCAGGTCTTTACTCCTGATCTTCCGGAGCCCCGTGCACGGCGGTCTGGCGAGGAATCCGACAGCGATGCTAACATCTTCCCCAACCGGAATGACGAGTCGACGCACGAAACCCACACGCTGGTTGATGAGGAGTAGGAGGCCGCCCCGGCTATTGAGCCTAGCCGGCACCGGGCGACAGATGGCGACTATTGCCGGTCCGACACGGGAGCAAGCTGGTCCAGCTGGCCCGCGGTGGAGGAGCTGGCAACCAAGAGGAGCCGGACCGGCGCGCCGCACCTGAGCCACGATGGCTGCAAAATTGCACCGCCCCTAGTCGTCCAGGGGTATGGCTTTCTCCTTCCCCCAATCGCTCTTTTTGTTTCAATGGTTCTGGCCTTCTTTCCATGCCTTTTCTTACTGTCTTTGTCTTTCTTCTTGCAGCTCCCTTCTGTCGTTTAGCGCTGCAAGCCCTGCGCGCGCGTCTATTGCCTCACCACCTCGTGCCCTACCTGCTGATCAAGCCCCTCCCTCTACTGCAGTACCGCCTCCTCCATCTGTGACCCGAACGCCGCATGAGGCAGATCCGTTTACGTTGACCGGGGTCAGGGGCGCCCCGTCGACTACTTTTGTCGTTGAACGGCAGTACCTGAGAAGGTTAGTTAGAGGTGTGGGGACTAGCAGGAAAGCTCTCGACGGCGTCCACAGGCGGGATTGGATACGAGCAAGTGTAACGGGACACAAGAAGTACCCAGGTTCAGAGCCCTTGTGGTGAGGTAAAACCCCTACTCCTACCGATCTAACTAAGGGTAGAATACTGACTGCAATCGCTCCTCGAGCTGGATGTTCTAGCTAACTTCTTAAATGCTGAGAGACCAACCCTTGCTACGAGAGCCTTGCCCCTCCTTATATAGGTAGAGGGGCCACGGGCTTACTGGCCAGTTCGGTTGGCAGGCCCCATAAGCGGGTCCCAGTTGGCTAGTCATCTACAGTATCCGGTACGGTTATGTCCAATCGAGGTATATGCGGTAGGGGTCGTCATGGGTACAGTGAACACCCTGCGAGCCTGTCGTCAACATCCGACCAATATGCCTGCGTCACCCAGCAAAGTCTTCGATATGGCCTCATAGTTGTGGGTCTTTTCACTGTACCAGGGAGTACCACGCACTATGCAGCATGTCGCTCTGTCCTCCTGATTGTTTCCGGCTATGTTCGTGTAGCCGGTCTTGAACCTTGTCGCCCTTCCTGGTTCCGGCTACTGTCAGGTAGCCAGTATGATTTGCTCGTATCCGGCTGCACTCAGCCAGCCGGACGCGAACCAAATGCCGTTGTTCCTGTCTGGTTGGGGTATCCGGGTGTCATCCCCCGACACTAGCCCTGGAGCGCATGTAGATTTCGCCCTTAGGTGAAATGTGCACGCGCTCCCTCTTTGAATTTGAAATCTGTGTCCGGCTGCGCTTGACGGTTGCACTACCCGTGACATCAGCGCTGACACCGGCCATGCACGCACGCCATCATTGCACTACGGCGCGCAGCATAACATCTCGCCGCACGTCGCCTCGGGAACTGCCGTTTGGCGCTTCAGTTCCTGGCCCGGGATCCTCTGCGCATTCAGTGCCTGCATGCAGGATCTGGAGCGGTAGTAGGGGTGGGCCGTGGCTCGGCGGGCACCACGTGGTGTCATAGACGGTTGCCCTCCCCGGTCCTTAAAAGGCTGCCCGGGGGAGACATTTCTCCCTTTCGCTCACTGTCTCCCCATTCTTCTCCTTGTTCCCTTACTATTTCGTCGCTGCCCCATGAGCACTTTTCGCCGGACTTAGCCGTGCCTCTCGTTTAGCGCCACCAGAGACACGGGCCACCGCTACTCCTCTCCCAGCACCACGGCGAACGAACCTGCGATGGCCTCGAAGCGCGGAGCTTGGTGCGGCTCCTCCATCATGGAGGAGCACATTGCTAAGTACCGTGCCACCCGCGTCTTGCCGCCGGAGACGGAGGTGAACGTGCGATTGGCGCTGCCAGAGGAGGAGTCGCCGCACCTGGCAGATGGGGAGCGGCTCATCTTCCTCTCTAATCTCGCTCGCGGCTTCGCGCTACCGGTGCACCCATTCTTCCTCACCTTCCTCTCCTTCTTCGATCTACGCCTCCACCACCTCGGTGCCAATGCCATCGGCACGCTAGCGCACTGTGGCATTTTGCGTGTGCTACCTCGGGATCTAGTCGGATCTCGGGCTCTTTTGCTGGCTCTTCCGAGTCCAGCCGCAGGTGCAGTTCACGCAGGGGCTGCTGGTAGCCTGCGGGGGCGCCTCCATCTACTCCTGCTCCCAAACCGGCTACCCAAAGGTCAAGCTTCAAGACACGGTCTGGCTGTGGAAGCAGTCGTATTTTTACGTCACCAGAGTCGATCGGATCAACCTGTCGGCTTTCCAGGATGTGGAGTCCAGCCGGCAGCGCTGGGACCTGAAGGTCCACGGCGACAAGGCAGAGACGGACGCGATGCTGCAGCGGATACGCTCCCTCGTCACCGCTGGCTTCACCGGTCTGGACATCACACTTAGCTAGATGTCCAGGCTGATGATGTCGCTACAGCATCGCACACACAAGATGTGCTACTACTCCGGCCAGCTGGATCCCACCCAGCTATCTCGCCATGACCCTCACTTCCACAACCTCAAGGAGCAGGTGTGAACTATCATGAAGGAGCGCCTGGAGGTTCGGGCAGGTCCCGTATTGCCACGACAACCATGCGCCCTGGGTAAATTTCCTTGTCAGCCTGTTTCTTTCTATTTTTGGTCCGGCTTGTCATCCGGATGATTTCTTGTCCTTTTTTCTTCTGGCTGAACTTCCCCTGCATCAGAAGGAGGGTGAGGCCCCTCTGCAGAATTTCACGCCCGACCTTCCCGAGCCGCGCGCACTCTTGTCCGGTGAGGAGTCGGACAAGGATGCCGACGTCTTTCCTAACTAGAACGACGAGCCGGCCCATGACCCCCACACGCAGGTTGACAAGGAGAGTGGGGCCAGTCGGCCCACCATGGAGGAGCCGGCCCCCAAGAAGAGCCAGACTAGCGCCCTCCCCTTAGCCGGCTTGGCCACAAGAAGGCGCCGGCTCCAGTGGTGCACGGGTGTGTATCTTCTATCCTTGCATTTCTTCCTCTTTTTCCTCTTGCACAACCTTTTCTGTCTTTTGCTTTTATTACTTGCTTCTCTTCCTCGTCTTTTGCCTTTCAGCTTGCTCGTCTCCTTCGGCGCTGTGAGCCTGGTGCGGGCGCCAACTGGCTCGCTGCCCCTCATGCCAGACACCACCCCACCTTCTACTGCCACTAGAGCCCCCACTCCTTCGCCTAGGGATCCCCCTCCGCCTCGTGCTGATCCGGCTGCCGCAGCCGGTGCCGGAGGTGCTCCACCAGCTACGGTGGTCCAGCCGGACGCAGCCACGACGAACCCACAAAGTGGAGGTAGTTCCTCCACAGGGACGAGGGGAGCGGCAGCTGACAAGGAGTTGGTGATCGTCATGGACGACAACTCTGATGGAGAGCTGGGGGAGGAGTGGTGGACCGCGATTCTGGAGGCGAAGGAGTCGCTCACTCTCAACACTGTTGACGATGATGCCTCTCCTGCTGCCTCGCTGGTGGACTTGGCCGCCACCCTCGAGCTGGCGGTGAAGGAGATCCGGCTGCTCGAAGCCACGGCTGGCAGCAACAGACCTTGGAGCAGAACTTGGCCACTGCCAACGACACCTCCTACAGTAAGTCCTCTTACTAGGCTTCTGTGGCAGGTTACTTTCTTCTTCCTTTGCGTCTTTTTTTGATAGCCGGTTTCTTGCAGCCATCATGGTCTGTGCCCAGCGGGAGATCGCTCGTCTGAAAATGGCGAACGACCGGCTGACCAAGTCCAATTCCAACCTCCGGCTGCAGAACAAGGATTGGCATTCCAAGATGGACGTGATGGAGGCCACCCTCAAGGAGCACGACTCCGCCCTTTCCAGCCGGGCCTAGGCCTTCGATCTCCTTGATGCCTAGAGCAAAGATCAGGAGAAGGAGATCAAACGGCTAGCAGACCGGGAGAAGGCCCTCCTTGAGGAGCTAATGCAGATTGGTCGCACAACCAAGGGTAAGTGCCTTCCGACTGGCTTTTCTTGTCCGGATCTGGTAGCTGGACCTGACTTTCCTTTTTCTGACACCATTTTATCCTGGCGTAGACCTGCTGGCGTACAACCGGCTGGAGGAGAACTGGCCAGGGGACCAGACCACTACCTAGGAGCTGGTCGCCCTTCTCGGTGAGGAGGCCACTGAGCTGCACAAGGCGGCTCATGCGGTCTTTGATTTCCTATGGTCGGACGTCCCGACGTCGGAGACGATCGCCCAGCTGGCGGCCAAGGTGACGGAGGTGCCGGCTGCCGCCGAGCGACTAAGGGATCTGTTAGCACGGGCTGGGGCAGATGGGCCTTGGCCTTGATGCTATCCTGGTATAAGGACGCGCGCATCGAGAAGATTGACGGAGGCTTCCATGCTGGTGCCGACCTCGCCGCTGTTCGCTGAGCCCACCCGAAGTTCCACGCCTCCGCCATCAAGATCGCCGGCTATGCCGATGTCGACGAGGTCATCACCGACTCGAAGTCCGCTAGGACGCCAGAGACGGAGGCCGAGGCGTCTTCGCAGCCGACTGGTGGAGATGTCGGAGCCGGATCTGCCAGTGCGCCTGCTCCACCTCCTAAAGCTGCCTCCGGCCAAAATTAGCCTCATGGAAAGGGCCCTGTCGCTTAGACATGATCCCCGGGATGGCGGGTGAATTTGTAAAACTTGTCTTGTTGAACTTGTTTGCTTGTGTCGGCTGCTTCTGATGCCGGTTGAACCTATGGGAGCTTCGAATCCCCTTTTATTTAACCATGATGTTTGCTTCCTTCTATTTTCCTTGTGATCTTGCATGCTTCGAAGTTTTTATATTTTGCCGGTTACGATTATCCAGCTATCTTTGCCCGGCTGAATGCCTTTAGTCGGGTGAACTTCAAATCTAGTGGGGGCACGCCAGCGCACCCACTAGGTGTAGGCCCCGTGATTCGGAGTAGCTGGCGAAGCCAGGTGCTTCGAATCTTCCTTCTTTTCTTAAGCCTTCAGCTTCTTCCAGCTAGATGCATCTAGCCAGCTAATCCTGACCTTGCCCGGACCCGCCGATCAGCACAACCGGTAGTGGGGGCGCGCCAGCGCACCCACTAGGTGTATCCCTCGAGATTCGGAGTAGCTGGCGAAGCCAGGTGCTTCAAATCTTCTTCCTTCCATGCCCTTGCCCACTCTTGGGCTCCGAATATCCAGCTAAAACTCCTTTAGCTGGTCGGAACTACATGATTCCACTGGGGGCACGTGAGCGCACCAGTGGGTGTAGCCCCCGAGATTCAGAGCGCTTGATGAAGGCAAGGACTTCGAATATTCTTTCCTTTTGATGACCGACTCGATGTAGTCGTGCAAAACAAACATACATATAGGCCCATTTGTTAATAGGTTAGTCGGTTAAGGTAGTGCTTATTAACTTGAGACCAGCTTTAGTTTTCAAAAACTAGCTTGTTCTCTGGACACTCAGTCACCTTCCTGTGCGCGATGTTGTTTACTCTACGTCCTTGCTGGGAAGCCGGGTTTAGCCAGATCTGATTGTAGCTGGAATAACAATCCAAGAATGACAACAAGTCACAGCCGGCCGTGGAATCAATAACCTGATTGATACAGGGAAAAGCGATGGGGTCTTTCGGGCACGCCTTCTTCAGGCTGGTGTAGTCAATACACATACGCCAAGTCTTGTTTTTCTTCAACACCAGGACTGGATTGGCCAGCTAGTCCGGCTGGTACACTTCCATGATGAACCCGACTGCAAGGATCCGGGTGATCTCGTCACTAATGATCTTCCTCTTCTCTTATGTGAACCGGCATAAGGGCTACTTGACCGGCTTGGCATCCGACCGCACGTGAAGTGAGTGCTCGATGAACTCCCTCGCCACACCTGGCAATTCCTTGGTGACCATGCAAAGATGTCCTAATTCTCACGGAGGAAGTCGACGAGCATGCCTTCTATTTGCTATCAAAGTTGGCACCAATGGTGATGAACTTGGTAGGGTCGGTGGGGTCAAGAAGGATCCTCTTTATCTCCTTGGCCGGCTGGAAAGCCGCATCTCCAACCGGCTTCCTGCTAGCCGGTATTTCTTGTTGGGTCACGGCCACGTTGTGCATGATCCCGCACTTCTCTTCGGCTATGATGAGGGCTTCATCCAGCTTGGAGCCAGCTGACGTGCACTCCATCAATTGCTTGAAGCAGCCATCGGCGGTGATCATGCCATTTGACCCCGGCATCTTCATCTTGAGGTACGCGTAGTGGGGGACGGCCATGAACTTGGCGAGGGCGGGGCGCCCGAGGAGAGCGTGGTAGGAGCTTGTGAGGTTCACCACCTCGAACCATACCGGCTCGCGCCGGAAGTTCTCCTCGGTCCCGGAAATGACGTCCAACTAGATTTTACCTAGCGGGGCGCAAGCCGGTCCTGGCAGTACACCGTGGAACGTCGTGGTAGTCGGGTGCAGGTCGTGCTCACGGATGCCAAGCTTCTCTAGGGACGACCAGTAGAACAGGTTGAGGCTGCTACCCCCGTCGATTAGGACGCACGAGAAGCGGTAGGTGCGCTCGTTGGAGATCATGAGGGGGTCAAACACCATCACGTAGCCCCTCGGGTTCGGAAGCTGATCCGGCTCATCCTCCCGGCACCAGGTGATGGGGGTCTCTGACCAGTTCAGGTACTAGGGGACCAGGGAGACAATGGCGTTAACCTCCTTGGAGCGTCGTCTGCGGCTGTGCTTGTCGGCTAGATCGGTCTCGAAGATGTGGTAGGCGGCGTGCGGCTGAGGGTACCCGTTGTTGTTGTTACCGCCGTTGCTGTTGTTGTCGGCTCCCCTAGCTGGTGGTGTTGGTCCACCGGGAGGCGGCGGGGGTAGACGGGGTTGGTTGCCTTGGTCCTTCATTTGGTGGGTCTAGATACAGTTCCGGGTGGTGTGCGTAGCTGGCTTGAAGGGTCCGCTATGCCACTTGCACAGGTCGTCGAACATTTGGTCGAAGGTGAGCCTTGGCTTCTGCCTTCTTGTGTCGCTAGCCGGTGCGTCAGGCGTACCCTCCACAAAATTGACCTTCCTCGTGTGGTAGCTAGGCTTATGCTGTCTGGCTTGGCGGTCCCCGTGGAATCGGTTGTCGTTGCTGTGGTGCCTGGAGGATCCGGCTTCCCCGCCAGGGTTACTCGGCCGGTCGCGAGCCGGCTCCGAGGGAGTTGTTCGCTCGTCAGCACTCACCTGGAGAGGTTTCTTCATTGCATCATCAGCCGTGGTGTACTGGTCCGCAACTGTCATGAGCTCCACCATGGTTTTCGACTCGTCGCACAATAGCCGGTGGCAAAGAATGGTGCCTTCTCGGCACCCCTCTACAAAGAACCCGATCACCAAGCTCTCCAGTATGCCCTCGCAGGTGTTGCACAGCTCCGTCCACCTGGCGAGGTACTCGCAGTCCGACTCGTGGTCGCCCTGGACACACAAGGCCAGGTCGTGCAGGCGGCCCGGACGCTTGTACGTGCCGTTGAAGTTGCGGACAAACACCTTCTCAAAATCTGGCTAGGCGTTGATGCTGTTGGGCGCGAGGCTATCGAGTCATGTCCTCGCCGACCCGGTTAGCATGAGGGGGACATAGCATAACACTATGCGCTTGTTTCCATGGGCGAAGCCGACTGTCGGGGCATAGTCAGTCAGCCAGTCCTCTAGCTTTATGCTGCTGTCGTACTTTGGGGTATCCCGGGGTAGGGTAAACTTATCTAGACATGGCTCGTTCCGGATGCGAGGTCCGAAACAAACCGGACCGGTGGAGTCTTCCTCTTCCGTGACGCGCACTTAAGCTAGGAGCTCGATGCGTTCGCGGGCATCCGGATGGTCCGGGTTGGGCGCTCCTACCCGGCTCGAGAGGTGGGAACCGGCAGGTCGTGGCGCTCCGGTTGGTGGAGGGGGAGGTGGTGGGTTGCTATTCAGCATTTGCTCCTGACGCGGCTGGCCCCTGTTGCCAGAGTTGTGACGCCGGCTTTGGGATCTTGCCGGAGGAGAGGACGTCTGCTGGGTTTCGTGGGGTGCGCCCTTGCTTTTGTTGGGCGGCTTGCTTCCCCTGGAGAAGCTGGGGTCCTTGTGCATATGCCGGATGGCATCATCCTGCTCATCCGCGATTCGGAGGAGCTCCTGTACCCGGGCCTGTTGCCGTTCTCGCTCCTCGCCCTCCATACTAGGCAGCTCTTCCGCTACGGCTCGCGTTGCACGCAGGTTCTTGATGGACATGCTGTAGGTGGGCCAGACAAGAACAGGTGGCGGATCTGGCTCGCCGTCCCTGTCTATCCTTCCACCTAGTTTGTCGCCCTGGCGCCGTACCTGCCCGTGCCGGCTCGGCTCCGCAGTAGCCGGAGTGTGACCATGAGCGCGGTCGTACTCACGCTAGGTGATGTCGATTTTCTTCTTGGTCGCAGCCAACTTGATGCCTCCTACAGGAGAAGTTGCCTCTCCATGGCGAAGTTCGCCTCCGCCTCCTCCGGGTTGTCCCCGAGGTAAACCAGTGTGAGGAGCCGGTCAATGGCCTCTTCTACCGGGTTCTTCGACCACGGTGGGGCGGAAGTTCCCACCTCGTCCGTGCCCTGCTCCCGAGGACGGTGGGCCTGGGAGCTAGGGTCGGCCATCATGACCTCGACGCTGCGTGAAGCGACGGAGATGCCGCTGCTGGGGAGCAGCGACTCCGGGACAGAGACGATTTCCCTAGGGAAACGCTCCGGCATGGTGGCAACATAGATGGGAAGGTCGCAGAAAAGCAAGATGGATCCATTTGCCAAAAATGAGGATCCGGCGAAACACGACGCATTGTTCATGACAAAGTCGAACTTGCCAAGCGTAAGCACTAGGCTAGAGGCCACGAGCTCACCGGCTGAAGTGTAGGGTCCCGTGCGGAATGTGACTCCGGTCGAAGCCATCCGCCCCATGGTGTATTGGGAACAGCGGTACCTGAGAAGGTTAGATAGAGGTGTTGGACTAGAAGGTAAGCTCTCGACAACGTCCATAGGCAGGATTGTATACGAGCAAGTGTAACGGGACACAATAAGTACCTAGGTTCGGAGCCCTCGTGGTGAGGTAAAACCCCTACTCCTGCCTATCTGACTAAGGGTAGAATACTGAGTACAATCGCTCCTCGAGTTGTATGTTCTAGCTAACTTCTTAAATGCTGAGAGACCAACCCTTGCTATGAGAGCCTTTCCCCTCCTTATATAGGTAGAGGGGCAACGGTCTTACTAGCCAGTTCGTCTAGTAGGCCCCACATGCGGGTCCCAGTCGGCTGGTCATCTACAGTATCTGGTATGGTTATATCTCATCGAGGTACATGCGGTAGGGTTTGTAGTGGGTACAGTGAACGCCGTGCGAGCCTATTGTCAGCATCCGCCCACTGTGCCCCCGTCACCCAGCAAAGTCTCTGGTATGGCCTCGTAGTTGCGGGTCTTCTCGCTATACCAGGGAGTACCGTGCACTGTGCAGCACGTCGCTCTGTCCTCCTGACAATGTCCAGCTACGTCCGTGTAGCCGGTCTTGAACCTTGTTGCCCTTCCTGCTTACGGCTACTGTCGGGTAGCCGATCTAATTTGCTCGTGTCCAGCTACGCTCAGTTAGCCGTATGCGAACCGACTGCCGTAGTTCCAGTCTAGTTGGGGTATCCGGGTGTCATCTCCCGACAACTATGGCCCAGCCGGATACTACCGCGCCAAGATTAGGGAGCGGTGGAGGTTCCTCCGAGGGAGCAAGGTTAACCACAGCCGCCAAGGAGCTGCTGGTGGCTCCAATAAGGAGCCGAGGGAAGAGTGGCGGGTGGCGCTCCGCAAGGCGGAGGAGCCCCTGAACCTCAATGCTGCCGACGACTCTTCCTCCTCCTCCGCATCCTTGACCGCTCTAGCCGCTACCCTAGAGGTGGCGGTGAAGGAGGTCAAGCTGCTCGAGGCTTCGCTCGGGGCCAGCCGGACACTAGAGCAGAAGCTTCTAGAGGCGAATGGCACCTCCCAGAGTAAGTCTTCTTATTAGGTTACAGTTTCTTCCTCTGCCTCTTTTTTACCTTTCTCACCCCGTTGTTCTTGTAGCCATCATGGTCTGCGCTCAGCGAGAGATTGACCGGATAAACGACCGCGTCAGCCGGAGCAACTCCTCCATCCGCCTCCAGAAGAAGGAGTGGCACTCCAATGCGGACAAACTGGAGGCCATTATCAAGGAGCACAATAGCGTCCTCGCCAGCCGGGCCTAGGCCGTCGAGCTCCTCGACACCCAGTGCAAAGACCAGGAAAAGGAGGTCAAACGGCTGGCGGAGCGGGAGAAGGCCCTTCTGGAGGAGCTGACGTAGATTGGCCGCACGACCAAAGGTAAATTTTCATGCCGAGTCTTTTTCCCTGTCCGGATCTGGTAGCCAGACCTGACTTCGTTTTTCTGATAGCTTATTATCTGGGCGTAGACCTACTGGCCTACAACTGGCTCCAGGAGAACTGGCTGGGAGAGCAGCCCACCTCTCAGGAGCTCGTCTCCCTTCTTGGTGAGGAAGTCACGGACCTGCGGAAGGCTTCCCATGTTGTCTTCGACTTCCTGTGGCCAGATGTGGCTGCACCGGACAACATAGCCCTACTGGCGGTGAAGGTCGCGGAGATGCCAGCTACCGTCGGCCGACTAAGGGAGTTGGCGGCGTGGGCTGGAGCTGAGATGGCGTTGGCGCTGATGTTGTCCTGGTACAAGGACATGCGAGTCAAGGAAATCGACGGAGGCTTCAGCGCCGGCACGGACCTTGCTACCATCTGCCAGGCCCATCCAGAACCTCGCGCCTCCGCCATCAAGATTGCCGGCTATGACGACGTCAACGAGGTCCTCAATGACTCGGAGTTCGCCGGGACGCTTGAGACAGAGACCGAGCTAGCACCGCAGCCGGGTGGCGGAGAAGCCAAAGCCTCCAACGAGCCTCCTCCTCCTGCTCAAGCCACGGCCAGCCAAGACCCGCCGCACGGCAAGGGGCCTACCTAGTAGATCTGATCCCCAGGATGCTGGGTTGAACTATAATAACTTTCTTTTTACTGAACTTGTGTGTATGAACTAGTGAACTTGCGGGAGCTTCGACTACCCTTATCTTTATGCATTGACTGTTTGCCTTTCGCTTTTCCTTCTAGTTTTTTGTGTGTTATATCTTTTTCATCTTTTGCCGATTAGGCTTGTCCAACTACCTTCATCCGGCTAACTTATTTAGCTAGAGGACTACCGATTCTAGTGGGGGCGCGTCAACGCACCCACTGGGTGTATCCCTCGAGATTCGGAGTGCTTGCTGAAGGCAAGGACTTAGAATCTTCTATCTTTCTTTCTTTCCTTTAGATTTTTTGTTCTTTCTAGCTGAATATCTTCAGGCGGACAATCTGACCATCACTTTGGCTGAACGCCTTTAGCCGGACAACCTTGCCTTTCTTGATCAACCGGACAACCACGACCAGCAGTGGGGCGCGCCAGCACACCCACTGGGTGTAGCCCCCCTAGATTCGGAGTAGTCGGCAAAGCCAAGTGCTTCGGATCTTCCCTTCTTTTCCTTGTTCTTGCCCTCACCTAGGCCCGCATTATCTGGCTAAACTCCTTTAGCCGGCCGAAACTACATGATTCCTCTAGGGGCGCGTGAGCACACCCAGTGGGTGTAGCCCCCGAGATTCGGAGAGCTTGGTGAAGGCAAGGACTTCGAATCTTCATTGCTTTTGATAGCCGACTCGGGGTGTAACACCCCAAAAATACTAATCAAGATTATCAAGTTCTAAGTACCCAAGTTTAGGGTTAACAAAAACTTTTATATTTAAACCTAATATGAGTGTATGTGTGAATTGCATTAGTGTATGAATGAGCACAATTTCCATGTTTGATTGCTACAAATGATAAAGAATGGTTTAAAGATGAATAATACATCATCTAGGCTAATTACAAACAAATTCAAAAGAAAAAGAAATCAAATAGGAATCACATGATCAAATGGTCATTTTGACCAAAGTTAACCACTAGCCCAGTTTGGGTGTCTCTAGTAAAAGATTTCTAATAGAAACTTTTCCAATTCTTTTCACCCCTCGCTAGACCAAGTAAAAGTGAACCCAAGCCCACTTTACAAACCAACAGAAACCAATTCCAAATCTATTTAAAGGACAATTCAAAATTGAATCAAGTTCATATGCTAAGATCACCACTTTTCCAAAACCACTCAAATCATTTCCACTTGACTTTTCCCAGCAACCATAGACACTCAAGCATGTGACAAACACACTCACCAAATTTCTTTCAAAAATTCAAAACTTATGTTCATGCGGCCATTTGGTCGAACACATTGCAGACACAGATAAACTACTACCTAACTTACACTGTTTTGAGAAGTGATCACTCACCCCATTGTCCCCTCTACACTCCACTCACTCACCCCAGTGCCCAGCAAGCGCAAGACACGCTCCCTTCTTTGCCGTTGCGCCAGTGCCACGCCACCCGACGCTCACCGTGCCGGTCGACCATGGACAGCTTGCAGCACACAACGCCGCCCTCTCCCACGATGACCAGGAGACAAGCGACTGTCCACCGCCACCCTCTATCCACCCCTCGACCGCAGAGAAGTCGTGGACCACCCGAGAAACATCGCGTCAATTTCGATGCTGGCATGCCGAGACCACGCTAGAGCGTCGCAGCCGACACGCGCACACACGCCGCCCCTCGCCCTCACCGCGCGATCAAATACCCATAGCCATAGGGCAGGGCACCCTTACTTCGCTTTTTCTGCACTCACCGTGATGCTAGCTACCTCCCAGACATGCCAGTTCGCCGTCGCGTGACTCGTAGCCCCTGTACGCCATCTCGAACACCGCCGCTCCTGCGCAGAACACCGACCAGTCCCGGCCGTTCTAGACTGCCCCCGTGTTGCGCCATTAAGCGTGCGACGACCGCCAGGAAGCACCGCGCAAAAACCTACCCACAGCCATGCCTATAGCCCCCTGTATCACTGTCACCGATGAGCCTGAGCCACCCCGCTCCGTCCCTATCACCGGTGTACAAATAGAGGCCTCCCAGCCTCTATTCTCCACACCATCTCACTCCTCACTCCTCACAGAATCTCCCACACCTCTCCCTAGAGCAAGGCGAGCACCACATCGCCGAAATTTTGCCGGAGTCCGCCGCTGTAGAGGAGAAGAGGAGCCGTTGATTGGAGCTGCCCCAGGAGCCTCCATGACCACCATTCGAACCATCATCGTCTACAACGTCTATCACCCCCATCGCCGACCCTAGCTGTACCCCAGGTGAGTCCCCACGTACCCCCACCGTCGTTGTTAGGGTTTAGTCTCGCTGAAGCCGTTCGACATAGAACATGAACCTCAGCCATTAGATCCTAGTCTAATCGCACGACCTAGATTGAAAGATATCGTTTCGAGTTAAATGAGCCACTGACCAGTGGGACCGTTCCGTCAACAGCCCGCTACGCTGCGCTGTGTAGATTGGGCCGGCCCATTTTGTTTCCCGTGTAGAGCCCGTAGATTCAAATAGAATTTTTCCATTTTAGTTAAAACTAGATTCTGTCAGTAGATTAAAAAATCAATTCAAAGAGATTCACTGAACCAAATTGCATGATTCCAATTTTGTTAGAAAGGTATTCAAAATATCTATCCAAGCCCGTTGGATTTAAACCATTTGAAATTATAGATCACCTATAGTAAAAATAACAAGACAGAGACTTTTCCACATTCAAACATTTTTCAAAAATCAACCATAAATGCTTTTGAGTTGCTTCCAACTCTCAAACACTTGCAAGTCTCATACTTATGCAAGCCATCCTTGCAAGATAACATATGCAAGATGCGTTAGGCATGCTTGGTTATGCAACTTTGATCATACCAATCCCAAGTTTTACTTGCAAGCTTTATTCTTTTATTCTTACCAAAGTTCTTTACTTTTAGTTAGTGCTTTGTGAGTATTGGAAAAATAGTATAGATACCATAAAGAGTATAAAACTAGGCCTAAGTAGTTATACCTAGATGTCAGCAAAAGGCATAAAACTAGAGTTGGATAACTACACCTGATTAGCACCCCTGATTAGTGAATACCCTCAACTTAAGTAGCTAGTGCTAAGCATAAAAGTTGATCACTTTAGATGGGAATACTTGGTGAAAATGATTATGAAAACCTTGGAATGAGGATTCATTCTATTGAAATGTTTTGACATGTGTTATGGACACAAAATTATTTGATGATGAAACTTGTTGAGGCATGAGCCTTCGCCCTTTATAAAAACTGATGGTTGGGTTCGGATGCGATACCATTCCAATTTTACCATACAACCACAATACCTGAATTGGGTAGGGCTTAACTGGAAGTTTATATGCCTTAGTATGGGTTCCTTCGTGGAAAGAGGTTGATCTGAGGCTACCTCGTGAGTGTGAATGTCCACCTATGTAGTGCCCAGGATGGCAGATGGCCATGGCTAGGAGGCCAAGCTCATAGGGGAGGTGCCTATACTAGAGTGTGTAATTGAAAGGTTATGATTGATTATCCACATACTAAGTATGATGATTCAGGGTTATCCCTGACTGATGTATCGAATTTTGTGGTGAAAGTGTACCACCTGTTGGGGGGATACCCCCGGGTAGGGTCACGCCTAACATTGTCTCATCCGAATTAAGGAGTAAGTCAGAAGTGCTTGTCTAACTTATATGCAGGAATAGGTGTGGCCGGATCTAGGCAGGGACCGAACTTCCTCTATATAAGGGGGGCTAGGTTTCTGGTAGAGGGGGTTGGTTGAGCTCTAGTTGGTTTTGTGATTCAATAGGGCTAGTTGATCTAGGGTTCTAGGGAAAAATAGTAGGCAAGAGTAAGATAGCTCCTTCTTCCTCCTCTTGCCAATACAGCTCAAGGAGCACTTGTAATCTTGCAGAGATAGCAATACAAACTTCTGTGTGGAGAATCACTCCACTATCCCTTCCTGGATTCCCCTAGCGTGTATTAGTCCCCACCTTTATCCTATCCATGGCATCTGCCGTGACACCACCATGACAGTTGGCGCCCACCGTGGGGCTACCGGCGCTAGCAGGGGTGAAGATCTGGACGGGAAACCTCATCGGGACCGGAGAACGCGTCGTCTCCGGGCTCGTTCAGCGCTTTGGAGCGCTTGATTTCATCAGCGACAATGCTGGCTGCTTTGGCACGCGCCCACTTCCGCGCAACGGCCTCTTCGTCAAGATCAGTGCGCACAAGGTCTATGTTGCTGTGGACGTATCATGCGTTCATCCGCGTCGCGTCGTTGATGTGGGGGAACCACCCCTCACTGTGGCTCGCGGGGCGCGTATCGCTCGCTCCCCGGACCATGCGGAGGTGATGATGACTGCGCCAGGTGCAGGCGCAAGCAAGGACCCAGCACTAGACCCGGAGGTAACACCCAAGGCACCGAGGAAAGGTAGAGGACCTCCACTAGAGAGGCCTGAGAACGTACTGAGAGAAGCTATGGATAGCTTGGCTAACCCGGTAGCAGCAGTGATAGATCCGGCTCAGGCACAGGCCGAGCTAGAGGAAACTAGGCAAAAGATACTGGAGGGCGCAAAGAAAATAGCCGTGGCTCAGCAGTCGCTGAACATGACGCTGCGTGAGTACGCAAAGGCAAACAAAGTTGATACAGTAAAAGTAAAAGGGAGAAATCTCATAAGAGAGATGAACAGAGAAGGTGATGATGGAGCAGAAGGGTCGGAAAACTATCTGTCTGTGGGGTTGCCGAAGTATAGTACCCCGGCGAAGAACCTCAGAGCAGCAGATGCGGCTGCGTCCGAATTAGTGGGTCTGACGGGTGAGGCCCGTCAAAGACAGCAAGATAGGGTTAACGAGCTGGTTCGGATCGCGAACAGACAGAACAAAGATCTGCTGAGAGCCAACCCGGAGAGAGCTGGAGCTTCCAAAATCGTCCATTCGGTGATGGGTAACCCGGAGAAGTCCGCTGGAGCCGCATCATCGCCTCATGGTGGTCCAAGGAGAGAAGAGGTAGTAACCTCGGCCAGACGGAACAAACAGATCATCCCGTACGACCCGACGTGCGCGGGAAAAGAAAAAGAGATGCGGAAAAGTGATGATCGACGGAGTGTGAGCCGAGGTGAAGCTGGCCGAGGTAATCACGACCTAGGCAATGCCGGTCAAGGGAACGCTGCCAACGGCAATGCCGGACAGCGCAACTCTGCAGGAGCAGGACAACCGCAGCAGTGGAATATACCAAGGCAAGAGCAAAGCGCCGGCCGAGGTATGCAGCAGAAAGGTGCGCAACGGGAGCAAAACCGATACAACGACGGTGATTCGGAGATGGTGAACGCAGGGTACCCTAGACCAGACAATCATGTGATAGGGTCAAGATTGGGAAGCAGGGATTTAATGCCGGATGACACCAGGTTAAAACTGGATCGCCTGTATAGGTTGGAACAGATTGAATGTCAAGGTCCTCTGGGTCCAGCGTGCTTTGGACCCCGGATCATGAAGGAACCGCTGGTACCAAACTTCCAGTTACCCAGAGGCACGAAGACGTATGACGGCAGTACCAAGCCATAGGATTGGATGATAAACTATGCTACGGCGGTGAAAATTGCAACTGGCAACTTGAGATGGGGTGTACGTTACATACCCCAGATGTTGGAAGGCCCGGCAAGAGTATGTCTGAATAATTTACCACCCGGAAGCATCAACTACTGGATAGATTTTGAAGAAATGTTTACCAGCAACTTCTCAAGTACATATCAGAGGCCGAATAGACCGTAGACCCTAGCAATGTGCAAGCAAAGACCTAACAAGACGGATCGTGAATTCTTGACCCGGTGGTGTACCGTGAGAAACTCGTGTGAGGGTGTCATAGAGTCACAGGCCATAGCGTTGTTTGCGCAAGGGTGCAGATATGGCAGCGAGCTGTGGATGAAGTTGCAAAGGAAAATGCCAATTATGCTGGCAGAGATGATCCGGATTGCTGATTCGTATGCTTTGGGCGATCCGACTCAACCTAGGCTCGTGTCAAATGAGTCAAACGAGGAATAATATCAAAGGGATGGAGCTGGGTCATCCCGGAGGAACGATTACAGAGGAAAAAGGAGAGATGATAGACCGGATCATCGCTACGGATCGCAACGAGTTGCAGCTGTGAATCAAGATCAACCCGGAGCAGGGAGCAACCAACGCCAGAGAATGGGAGGGCAATGGACTCCAAGAAATGATGGCAAGAAAACATGGACTCCAGAGCAAAAGAAAAAGTGGCAGGAAAAGAAAGACCGTCCGAGGTATACCTATGAGTCGATGTTGGACCAGCCACGTAAGTTTCACATGCCAAATCCGAATAGCCCGGCGGGTCACACGACGAGGCAATGTGAGTGGATGCGTAAGATAGAGCAAGGTGGTTCGGGGAATGCTCAGGCACCCCGGAATGAGCAACCTCGGCAGGAGTTACCTCGGCAGCAATTGCTCTCCGGGGCCAACACGCAACAGCTAATGTTGCCTCCCCCTCCGCCGAGGTATGACAACAATGAGAGAAGGGATGCAGTGCATCAGGTGGAAAATCAGCAACAACCGGATCAGAGGTACCCCGGAAAAGAGGGAAGGAATGAGTACAGGGAACATCACCAGAGTTATTGTGTGTTCATGACTGAGGAAACATATAGAAAGAGCTTGCAGCGCCGACATATGGAGGTCAATGCGGTCATGCCGGCAGTGACGAGGTACATGCCTTAGTCGGACCAGGAAATCACCTGGAACATCAAAGATCATCCTAAACTTATGCTGAGTCCAGGTTCGTATGTGCTAGTGCTAGATCCGACATTCATTGGACCGAACATCAATGTGAGGTTCTCCAAGGTTTTGATTGATAATGGCAGTAGCATTAACATCATGTATGCGGATACGATGCGCAAGTTGGGCATCTCGGAGAACATGCTCCAGGCTACGAGAACAACTTTCCATGGCATTGTACCAGGCATTTCTTGTGAGCCCATAGGCAAGGTCCGGGTCGACGTGCTATTCGGCACAAGGGATAACTGCCGAACTGAAAATCTGGAGTTTGAAGTGGTGAACTTGGAAAGTGCATATCATGCGTTACTTAGAAGACTAGCATTGAACAAATTCATGGAAAGCTGTCACATCAGTTACCTGAAGATGAAGTTGCCCGGGCCAAATGGAGTGATTACCATTGCTGGAGATTTCCGACGTTCCATTGAGTGTGCTTCAGCCAGGTCTAACCTAGCCGAGTCACTCGTGATTGCGCAAGAGAAAAGAAAAATCCAAGAGGTGGTGGCATTAGCTCAGTCCGCGCAGCAATATATGACAGCGTTAAGCAACCCGCATGGCAGCGTTTCATTTCAAGGCGCAAAGGACACCGAGAAGGTTCCAGTTGATAACATGTTCCTGGAGCGCACCGCAACAATTGGTGCCGGGTTAACTAACAAATGGGAAAGCGAGCTCGTCAACTTCCTCCGTGAGAATCGGGATATTTTTGCTTGGTCTACACAGGACTTGCAAGGTGTTCCGAGGGAGTTGTTCGAGCACTCTTTGAACGTAAGATCCAAAGCAAGGCCGGTGAAGCAACCTCTCCACCGCTTCGCCGAGGATAGGAGAAAAGTCATTGGAGACGAGATAGCTCGGTTACTAGCAGCAGGATTTATCATGGAGGTACTATATCCGGAATGGCTCTCTAATCCGGTGCTGGTAGAAAATAAGAAGGACGATCTGAACGTGGCAGTAGTTTGGCGTATGTGTATCGATTACACGAACCGGAAGAATGCGTGTCCAAAAGATCCATTTCCACTGCCGAGGATAGATCAGGTCATAGACTCGACCGCAGGATGCGAACTGTTGTCATTCATTGATGCATATTCTGGCTTCCACCAGATACCTCTAAACCCGGATGATCAAATAAAGACCGTGTTTATTACCCCGTACGGGGCTTACTGCTATCGCACTATGCCGTTCGGTTTACGTAATGCAGGTGCAATGTACCAAAGATGTATGCAAAAATGTTTGCACGACCAAATAGGTCAAAACGTACAAGTATATGTGGATGATGTGGTTATCAAGACCAAGGAAAGCACAACGCTCCTTGATGACACAAGGCAAACATTCGCGAACTTGAGAAGGTTCCGGATGAAGCTTAACCCGGAAAAATGTACCTTCGGTGTCTCGGCTGGAAAATTACTCGGATTTCTCGTCTCCAGCCGAGGTATTGAAGTTAATCCAACTAAGATCCGAGCCATCGAACGAATGGAGCTGCCGAAGTGTCTTAACGATGTCCAGAAGTTCACTGGATGCCTGGCATCGTTGAGTCGGTTTGTATGTCGGTTGGGAGAAAAGGCACTGCCTCTCTACCAACTCATGAAAAAGTTGGATAAATTCGTTTGGACGCCACAGGCCGATGAAGCCTTTGCCCACTTAAAAATGATGTTGGCCACTGCGCCAGTGTTAGCCTCTCCACTATCAAAGGAGCCAATGTTGCTCTACATAGCCGCAACCAACCGATTTGTAAGTGCAATAATTGTAGTGGAGCACAATGAAGAGGGTAAGTCGGTGCAGAGGCCAGTATATTACCTGAGCCAGGTATTGTCTGCCTCAAAACAGAACTACCCGCACTTTCAAAAGGTGGCATACGGTGTCTATATGGCGGCAAAGAAGTTAAAGCATTACTTTGAGGAGCACCCCATCAAAGTAATATGTGAAGCTCCCATATTTGAGATAATGGGTAACAAGGATGCGAGTGGCAGAATTGCAAAATGGGCAATCGAGTTAGCCCCTTATGCGCCCCAATACGACAGAAGAGAAGCGATCAAATCTCAGGCTGTGGCAGACTTTTTTGTGGATTGGGACGAGGTACAATACGAACCACCGCCACCAGATCCGAATTACTGGAGGATGTACTTTGACGGGTCGAAACCCAAAACCGGACTAGGCGCCGGGGTTGTGCTTACCTCGCCAAAGAAGGACCAGCTAAAGTACGTATTGCAGATCCATTTCGCGACATCGAACAATGTCGTTGAGTCTGAGGCTCTTGTGCATGGGCTCAAAGTGGCAAAGGAGATTGGCATACGTCGGATAATATGCTTTGGCGACTCGGATCTAGTGGTGCAGCAGGTGTCCGGAGTGTGGGACGCCCTGGATCCAAACATGGCACTATCCAAATTTCACGTGCAGAAGATATCTGGTTACTTCGAAGGGTGTGAATTTCACCATGTACCCCGAGTGGAAAACGAGGCTGCCGACATGTTGTCGAAGCTCGGCTCGACCAGATAGGCAATTCCACCGGGTTTAGCATTGGAAAACCTCAGAAAATCATCTATTAGGACGTCCCCAGGAACCGACTCGATCTATGTCCCGGAAAATACGGAATCTGGACCTGAGCCCATGGACATTGACACAGGAGGTAGTGCGCGAGACCCGGGGACTGCATCAGCAAACCCGAGGACTGCCTCGGCAAACCCGGGGACTACCTCGCTAGACCCGGGGACTGCTCAGCGTGATCCGGCTGAAGTTATGCCGGTGGATCAGATGAAAATTGATGAGGAGATGTTCCCTCCACGAGCAATACCGGCTTGGGCACTGCCTATATTCCAATTCCTGAAAGATGGAACGTTACCCGCTGAGGAGGTGTTAGCCAGGCAAACTCAGAGGAGAGCAAAATCATACACAATCATCAATTCTGAGTTGTACAAACGGAGTGTAACCAATGTCCTCCAACAATGCATTGACCCGGAAGAAGGGCTTGACATCCTCCGAGATATACACCAAGGAGAATGCGGGCATCATGCCTCATCCCGAGCCTTGGTGGCAAAGGCGTTTCGGCATGGATTCTACTGGCCAAGTGCCTTGGAACAAGCAGAAGATCTGGTGAGAAAATGCAATGGTTGTCAAAGGTACGCCACCAAGACACATATGCCTATGTCGGAACTCAAGACCATACCGATTACGTGGCCATTTGCTGTATGGTGCTTGGATATGGTTGGCCCATTCAAACCGGCGAGAGGAAACATGACACACATTTTGGTCATGGTGGACAAGTTTACAAAATGGATTGAAGTGAAACCTATAAGAAAATGTGATGGAGCTACGGCCGTGACATTCCTCAAAGACATCATCTTGAGATACGGTTATCCACACAGTATTATAACTGATAATGGAAAAAAAATTGCGGAAGGAGCATTTGCGCGTTTCTGCTGAGATAAGATCTGACTCGATGTTGCCTCGGTAGCCCACCCCGCATCAAACGGACAAGTGGAAAGATCCAACTGATTAGTATTATCCGGGATAAAACCCCGGCTCATTGAGCCGCTGCAAAGATCAGCGGGGTGCTGGATAGAAGAACTACCAGTGGTACTATGGAGCTTAAGAACAACTCGAATCGATCAACAGGCTATACGCCATTTTTTCTGGTACATGGGGCAGAAGCTGTATTACCAGCCGACATAGAGCATGATTCGCTTAGGGTCACCCAATACACAGAAGCCGAAGTGCAAGAAGCCTGGCAAAATGATGTTGATCTGCTGGAAGAAGCGAGAGAACTGGCACTGTCCAGATCCGCCATATATCAGCAAAATCTCCGACGCTATCATAGCCGGAAAGTGTGCCCCCGAGTCTTTTGGGAAGGTGATCTGGTGCTCCGGTTGGTACAACGTACTACTGGCATGCATAAATTATCCCCCCCATGGGAAGGGCCATTCATTGTGAGCAAAGCATTGCACAATGATTCTTACTATCTCATAGATGCAAAGCCATAGGAAAAGAACAAGGCGGATAGGTCCGGAGAGGAATCCAAGCGACCGTGGAATGTAGCACTACTTCGTCCCTTCTACACCTAGCTAAGAAGTGTATGTATCCGAGTCGTCTCATATGTCGGTATGTATGTCGGCAATGAGCTTATCAATGAAATAGCAGCGCCTCGAGCAGTAACTCGGGGACTGCCTTAATAACGTTTGTTGTTACTTCTTATGCGGTAGCTGGAATAGGTCGTTCTACTTAACCCGGATTAGTAATGTGTGAGCACCAAAAACCCAACTCTCCGACTTGCTGCTGTCCAACAAGAATTGGCTTCATGGCAAGCAAGGGAACAAGTTTGGAATTGCGTAGCACATGAAAAACGACTAAGGAAACGAGTCTATTCGAGCTAACGCTTGTTTTTCGGACTAACCCTGTATTTATTTTCAAGTTATTATGCTGAATTATTTTGAGCTAAGCCTAAAAGTTTCTAAGTATTGTTAAAACAATTTTTGAAGCTCGGGTTCGTAAGTCATAAAACCGACTCAAGGTAGACACGGACCGAGCCAGAGAATTGGACGAACAAGAAAATGAAACTCGGGGGCTGCGCCCAAGTTAATCCGGCATAGAAATGTAGTAGCAAAATATCGCATATCCAGCATACAATTGCACCCGGCATACCGGGGATCTGATAAATTTTCAAGCTTTTTGGAACTAAGGAGCAGCAGGAGGAGGAAGTTCGGCGTCATCGCCGCTGTCTTCAATATCTGAAGCATCATCTTCTCCGCCCTCATCCGACCCATCTTCAACGTTCTCATTGTGCTCGTACCCAGCGGATTCCAGGAAGCTCGGTCCTTCAACCCAGTCATGAATAGGAGATTATTCGACGAGGTTGTAGGCGCAAGCCTGGCGCCCAGCTACCCACTCCGGATCATCGGTCCATCTGGATCCGGTGCACTGGCGTGTAAGGAGGCTGAGGTCGATCTTCTCGTACCATGTGAGAATATGGTGAAGGATGGTATCAGTTGCGGCACGACCAGCGGACTCTCTCCATAGGTCAAGCTGGGTCTCAATCTCCATTAACTTCTCGACGAGAGTCGCGATGGTCTCCAGGCCAGAACGTATTGAAAATGCGAACTGCAACGTCGAGGATATCCTTGCCATAATTCTTGATAGTTTCCACGCAAGCTGACAGGCTGACCAATAGGTCCTCCATGTCTAAGGGAGTGCTCTCACCGTTAGGAATGACGGGAGTACCCCTCTCTTGGCGAAATTTGGCAACAGCAGCGCTTGCAATAGAAGTACCCTCTGGAAAGTGGTCTAGAAACAAGGCAAAGGAAGAAGGTAAAGAAAAGACATATGAGGTAACCCGAAGAATTATGTCGGACAAGGGAAAGGAACTTACGAGAAATATGGCTATGGATCCGGGTTAACTCCTTGATGCAGGCATCGCGTCTTTTGCGAAGTTGCTCAATCTCAGCATTTGCCGACCCAAGCTGGAGGTCGGATTCTCTGAGTAGGTCCTGGTTCTTGGAGATCTGGAGAGTAAGGCGCTCACGCTCTTCTGTGAAGTTCTGGCCAACCTTTTGGAGCTCGGTTTGGTGTTGGGCCTTCATCTTCTCCATCTCAGCCTTGAGCTTGGCAATCTCGTCATCCTTAGTCCGGAGGAGAGCAAGCTCATCATCCTTTTTCTTCAGCTCGGCTTGATGCTTCCCTGCTTGTTCGAGAAAATGCAGCATCATATCAGGCACGGGCACACTATCCTCAAGCGATGCTGAAATAGTATGTTGACCCGACAGAGCCGAGGAGTGAATGTTTGTCGAGCCAAGGAGAAGAAGAAATGGAAAACACTACGAGGTCGAACAAAAGAGGACATACCCCGGATTTCCTCCAAGTTCTTCCGCATGATCTTGTTCTCAGCCTCCACCCTAGCTGCAGAAACCAAATGAGGAGATTAGTTCGGCGGAAGAAAGTGAAGAAAAACGGAGAGGTGCCGAGGGAGAAAATTACCCCTCTTTTCATGTTCTACACCAAGTGCAACATGTTTTGCGTGTAGCATCTTGTGGGTATCAAGCTCCGGTGATTGGTGGTTACCTGAAAAAAGTACAGAAGTGTAAAATTAGCTTGGTGCATATTCGAAGTGTACAAGATCCGGGCCAAGTGGAACTTAAGCCGGCTCTAGGTGTGTGCATATTCGAAGTGTATAAGATCCGGGACAAGTGGAACTTAACCCGGCTCTAGGTGTGTGCATATTCGAAGTGTACAAGATACGGGCCAAGTGGAACTTAACCCGACTCTAGGTGTGTGCATATTCGAAGTGTACAAGATCCGGGCCAAGTGGAACTTAACCCGGCTCTAGGTGTGTGCAGATTCGAAGTGTACAAGATCCAGGCCAAGTGGAACTTAACCCAGCTCTAGGTGTGTGCATATTCGAAGTGTACAAGATCCAGGCCAAGTGGAACTTAACCCGGCTCTAGGTGTGTGCATATTCGAAGTGTACAAGATCCGGGCCAAGTGGAACTTAACCCGGCTCTAGGTGTGTGCATATTTGAAGTGTACAAGATCCGGGCCAAGTGGAACTTAACCCGGCTCTAGGTGTGTGCAGATTCAAAGTTTACATGCAACTACGTTAGTTTTCTAATGAGCATCCGGCCGAGTAACAAGCTACTCCACCGGAGGCTCGGGGACTAATGGTTATTATCTACAGCATGTAAAGGAGAAACGACATACCTCCATCATTCGCCCCGCGAGGTTAATTGCCTTAGCGGCGGTATTCATCTAGGCAGAAAATTCTGCGGGGCCGAACTTTTCCGGGAGATCGTTGTTGTGGACGAACTCCGCCTTGTTCCAGTTCATGACGAACTCGATAAGGCTCGGAGGGTACCGCTCGCCGGTGGGCATATGGGGTGCCACCAAGCCCTTCGCGTGAGCTTCTTTCCTCTCAACTAGGGCAAGAGCTGGGCTGGTATGCAGAACCATCTGCTGTGCATCAGTTGGCTCGGCAGGAACATCCTTCGCTACTGGTGATTTCTTTGGAAGCATCGACAATAGGGTTCACTGCCCGGCCTCGACGGATGCAGACTTGGTAGTATCCGGAGCCTTTTTGCCCTTAGCTTGCTGGGAAGAAGTAACTGCGGTGGATTTCCCTTTAGAAGCTGCTGGAATAGTTCCTCGCCGAGACTGAGATGACTCGGACGAGGCAGAAGAACTTGGCACTGGAGCTCTTGTAGCTGGACTTGGAGCTGTTGTTGGTTTCCTCGGTGCCGGCATAGGTGCTGGCTCGGTCGCTGGTACTGGAGCTGCTGCTGGTGCTGGTGTTGTGATAGACTCGGTGGTTGCTGGTTGCGGCGATGCCGAAGTGGTGTACGCCGTCGCCTCGGCTGAACCGACCCCTCCCGCTCCGAGGTCGCGCTCCTCTCGATGAGGCACTGCGGAACCCGGAGCACCCGCAGAACCCTCCGGAATGGGGCTCAGCGGGCGTGACTCGTCGTCATGAGGAGGAGACGGGCCGGACCGAAGGGGTGAAGAGATGCTTGATCCGCTGTAAGGGACCTCCACCGGAGGCCTGAAAAACAGAATAATGTCAGAAGAGAAATTACCACGATGCAAGGAAAAGTGAGTTACGCAATGAAAAATGATTTATGCATCCGAGGTTTCGGCCTCCTTGGGTTTCTGGGCCCTCTGTGCCAGGGCTTTGCCTGCCCGCTTGGAGGCAGTTTTGTCTCCGGCCTTCTTTTGCCTTTTTGTGGGCTGAGAAGGTTCGGAGGAAGAACTTGATGCGGCTCCGCACTTCTTCTTCGACGCCACCGGAACCGGCTCGCCCGTAGCAAGTGGAGGATCCTCGTGGATATGCCCACTGAGGTTAGCTGATGCCGGAAAGGCAAAAGAAAGAGGGACAGCCTCAATAGGTTCAATCACGTCGACATCCGAGTCATCCTCATCATCTGGCCAATCTCTAAGAGAAGAGAATTTACCGCTGGGTCGTTTGGTAGCGTCGGTCATAGGGAGGAACATCTCCTGGTCCGGCTCCTCCTCATCCGGGATTTCTCGGTCTGACGCCCACTTAAGGGTCGGGTCCGTACCATCCTCGAGAGTTTGCTGAAGGAACAGCTGAGAAAAAGCACGAAGAACAGAGTCAAAAATACAACAAAAACCGACACATACTTGATCCGAAATAAGTTTGCCCCGCGAAGCTTACCGCGGGAGGGAGCCTGTCACGACAGTAGTGCTCAATTCCCCACGTCCATTCGGCGGAGAAATCCTTGTGGGTGGTGAAAAGAGCCTTAACCCGGCGAAAGATCTCCGTGTTGCTCAACTCGAAGGAGGATGTTCGGTTGGGGTCGCGGCCGAAACTCATATGGCACAACTTGTGGGTACGCTTCTGGAGGGGAGAGATTCGGTTGCGCACGAACATGATCATAGCATCCTCGTTGCGCAATCTGAGTCTCTTCAGCTCCACGAACCTCTTGTTAACTTGGTTGGCCAGAGCTGTAGGCTTCTTGGGGACCTCCTCCCAGAAATCTGTGTCAGGTAGACCCGGAGCGTAGGGCAGCAACCGAATCAAATCTTCAGTACCCTCATTCCAGATGTAGAAGAAGGTCCAGGCCCATCCTTTGCAGGAGTCAAGCCCGGTAACCTGGGGAAAGACGGAAAGTCTCCGGGGCGAGATGGAGGCAGCTCCGAATTGGGTGAGCTGCTTATCCTCCGACTCTACTTGGATATTGGGGATGACGTTGCGACGAAGGCCGAAGAACCGAATCCACAGCTCCTTCGTGGGCCATAGTCCGGTGTAGCCTTCGATCGTAGAGGCAAAGGCGGAAAGAGAGGTGATAGCGTTGGCTGGGAGATGGTGCGGCTGCAGGTCCTAACCCAATCCCGGAAGAAATCGCTCACCGGCAGACCAAATCCCCGTTGGAAGTGGGATAGGAATACAACGAACTCACCCGGATTGGGTGAGGGGCCAGTTCGGCAGAGGGGAGACGAGCGGTGACGCTGACAGGAATGTGCCTGGTCCGGTAGAGCTAGTCAAGGTCATCTTGACAGACCCATGATCTGGCCCACACGCCGCGGTCCGCCGCGCCGGTGTCCTCCTCCATCTCCTGCTCGGCGACGACGAGCTCCTCCTCCGTCATCTCGTATCCACTATCCTCGCTGGAGCTAGCGGCGGCGGAGATCTAAGGTCTGGATTGACGTGGACCCGTGGCGAAGAAGCTGCGCAGCAGTGGCTGCGATGCAGAGGCACGGGGAAGGTGCGGCGACGGCATTGCTGCTAGAAGCACCGGCGGCGGCGCGGTCGCTAGGAAGACGAAGGAGAAAGGCAACGGGCAGAGGGGTGCATAAGTGGAAAAACGCTAAGGGGTGCGCCCCTCCACTACTTAACCACCCCCAGAGATGGATGAGTGGGATCGCGCTGCACCGACGAGCCACATGGTGTGGCCATGTATCACCTGCATCAGCCAATCAGAGAAAAGCCACACAAGGGGCCACAGAGTAGAAGCAATCCCATGACGCGACGCGCTGATGCGGTAAACGAGGAGGCAGGCATGACGTGACCCACGCACAGTGATAACT
This sequence comes from Avena sativa, assembly GCA_916181665.1. NCBI lineage: Eukaryota > Viridiplantae > Streptophyta > Magnoliopsida > Poales > Poaceae > Avena > Avena sativa. The sequence continues at coordinate 623,829,702 of OV702289.1, forward strand.
GACAATTACTGCGGCGGTTACTGTGCAGGCCCTTAAAATAAGACGAGGTAATGATTAGCCTCCACGTGGGTTGGCGTATGAGAGAAGGAAACGGGGCCCAGATCAAACCATGATAACCATGGGATCCGAGCCAAAGTGGTGACCCGGCCGGCAAGTGAAAACTTGGAACGTGCGAAGGGAACATAAATCCATATAGTCCGAGATAAGGAGCTAACCCGGAATTAAACGTCCGAGGCTCGAACATAAATGAACCTGATGTGGCCTTAGCGGCCAAGGCAGCTAAGATCGCACCAGCTTCGGGGACTAATGTTGGAGGGATACCCCCGGGTAGGGTCACTCCGGGGTATAAGGTCCGAGTTAGCCGAGGTTCGGCAAGGTCAAAGCGGATGCTGGCCGGGTCACCTCATGGCAGGCCGGATCACGGAGTAACCCGGACCAGGGGGGACGCCTAACATTGTATCATCCGACTTAAGGAGTAAGTCGGAAGTGCTTGTCTAACTTATATGCAGGAACAGGTGTGGCCGGATCTACTATGATCCGGGTCCTCGCTTAGCTTCTGGGACAAGGAAGGAATCTCTCGGGTCAAAAAGAAGGTCCGGTACGCACTACATGAATGGAGAAAGCAAGGGCAGGACCACCGGGTCGTGGCCGACAAGGGTGACGACGCCCATGTCGGCTGACGCGGGCGCCGCAGAGGCTTACGTCGCTAAAGCATGTGTGACGCGGGGGAAAAGCACCCCGGTCGGGTTACCACTTTGGGAGGGGGCATATTCTTAGGAATATGCCTCCACATATGCCCTAGGCAGGGACCGAACTTCCTCTATATAAGGGGGGCTAGGTTTCTGGTAGAGGGGGTTGGTTGAGCTCTAGTTGGTTTTGTGATTCAATAGGGCTAGTTGATCTACGGTTCTAGGGAAAAATAGTAGGCAAGAGTAAGAGAGCTCCTTCTTCCTCCTCTCGCCAATACAGCTCAAGGAGCACTTGTAATCTTGCAGAGATAGCAATACAAACTTCTGTGTGGAGAATCACTCCACTATCCCTCCCTGGATTCCCCTAGCGTGTATTAGTCCCCACCTTTAGCCTATCCATGGCATCTGCCGTGACACCACCACGACACCACCTCTGTAGAGTGTCAAACTATTCGAATAGCCTTGTCCGCGGTAATGGACAGTTGGAGTGGCCATACTATTCCGTTGTCAGATGTTTTCAAAATGAGTTGTGAAGTAAACTATGACTTTGTCTTGACCACAACAGGGTTGTGGATATGAAAACTAGGTTCCCACTTAGGTGATGCAGAATATTAAATTAGTTTTCTTTACTTCTTAACTCGGTATGAAATAAACCTGGATTTTTGCAAATAAACCTAGAGCTTAAGATTCCCACTAGAACTACCTTACTTATCAGTGATAGTTTGCGGGTACTTAAAGAGTACTCATGGCTTTGTCCCTGGCTATTCCCATGGCCAGACTATGAGGAGGACTACCAGGAAGATGGACAGCAGGAGGTCTATGACAACTAGGATCATCTCCCATCGTCAGCATTGCCTTTGAACTTGAAGATGGAGCCCTACTACATTTACTTTCCGCTGCTTTGATTGTATTAAGACTGGATCATGAGATCCTTTATTTGTAAGACCTTTATTCTGGTTTGTAATGGATGATGTACTGTGATACCAATCTGTTATGTCTCGCAAAAATGGTAATCCTGGGATTGCGATGTATGGCATAATAGGCATCTTGGATTAAAAATCCGGGTGTTGACAAGTTGGTATCAGAGCCATCCTGACCATAGGAGACCCTAGTTAGAATGGACGTCCGAACAAAAACTTAGTTTCAAAACAAAAGAAGTGAATATTTATGAAAACATATTCCCACTCTTATCCTTGATATTCTTTCAAAAAAATTCATGATCCTCCAAAAATTCTTGCAATCATACATAAAAATTTGACACACTTGATCACCCACTAACTTGCTCACCCTAAATTCTTATAGATGGAGGTAAAGTATAGCAAGTTCTACCAGCTGGGAAATGGAGGTCACCTGATCTTTGAGAGGGATCTAGATGCACTTGCAGAGTACCTTGAGCGCCCAAACTCGGAATTCTTTGGTGCGCAACTCAATGATCAACAAGGAGGAGAGCTATCGTGGTTGATAATTGCAGATCTCCGAGGCAAAATGGAAGCACCCCCTTTGGAGAAGATCCAATTCAGCGTTCAGGAGAATAACTGGCTAGATGGATTAGCCAGGGCTATGGAAGAAGCTCTTGCCCGTCTGTGTGGACAAAACATCAACCGGATCGAGGGAACTCGCTTTGCTCACTACGCAAGGCGTGATTCTATGGGAATGCCCTTGGAGATGCAAGGACATCAGGAGTTGAAGCATCAAGTGGATAATCTTGACTTCATGTTATATCATAGACAACAAGAGTTGGACAATGCTCATGCCTACGCCAACCATAACCATGCCATTGTAGTCAAGAGGGACCAAACCCTCGCCATCCTCACCAGGGAGCACCAATCACTTCATCATCAATGTGACAAGAAGGATTGCATCATTGATCGTCTTGGCAATAAGGTGGCCACTCTCGAGAAGACCATCCGTGAATAAGAGATTCAGCTTGAAGCGAAGGAGGAGGAAGGGGAAGATATCTGTGGAGATCTCTACTCTTACCTCAGTGATGATGACTACCTGGAAGACGATGCCATGGAGTTCCACACTGATGATGATGATTCTGACTTCATTGATGATGATTAGATGCACTTGAGCACTACCTTAGAAATGAGTTGTACCCGGACCCATAGTATCGTAGTTTCATAGAATGGTTCTTAAAACCATCTGTTTTCTATCTGTGTTGTGCTATGTATTTGTATTGTGTGCTTTGAATGAATGAAGGAATGAGAGGAAGTTGTTAGTTTACCAAACCTGAGTCAAACTCGAAGTTTAAAGTTTTTGAAACAAAACCATGAACCTTACAGATTCCCCTCTTATCTCACTATCTATCTCAATCTTCAGATGACTCGTGGAAATCTTGGAGGAAGCAGTTCATCTCAGGACCTAATGCTGCAGATTCTGCAAATGCTAGTTTCTGACCGTGAAGCTAGTAGAGCCGAACGTCAAGCCAACTTAGCCACTCTTCAACAGATAGCTCAGATGGCCCACAATAATCTAGGCCACGGAAACCAGGATAACCATGGATCCAAGCTCAAGAAAATTCAGAATACCAACCCACCTATCTTTAGTAAGTCAGAAGAGCCCTTAGATGCTGATGAATGGCTGCAAACCATGGAGAACAATTTGGAGGTCACATGAGTTGAGGCCAATGAGAAAGTACTATTTGCCACCCATTATCTGGCAGGTGATGCAAGAGCATGGTGGAATAGCATCCATACCATGAACGAAGGTCAGATCATGACTTAGAAGTAGTTCAAACTCAAGTTCAGCAGGACTCATGTGCCCCCAGGTCTGATTAAGAGGATGAGGGATGAGTTCAGAAAATTGAAGCAAGGAAGGATGACTATGATGGAATACCGTGACAAATTTTTGTCACTAGCTAGATATGCCCCTGATGAGATTAACACAGAAGCAAAAAATAAAGAGAGATTCCTGAACGGACTTCATGATGAGATGCAAACCGTGCTAGTCAACATTCCCTTTGATGATTTGAAGCTTTACTGGACTCTGCCATTTAGATGGAAGGGAAGATCAACCAGGCCAATGACAATCACAAGCGCAGGATGATGCACCAGCCTGGATCCCACCATACCCAGAAGTATCGCCCCAACCCATCTGTAGGATATGCCCCAAGAAACAACAGACCCCCTATGTCCCGTCCAAGCTATCCCAACTGTGGAGGAGGAAACCCAAGGTCTGGAGGAAACCATAACAATAACCCCGACAACTCCAATAACTTTAACCGTGCACTGCCCAAGTCCAAGAACAACAACAACAAAAATACTGCCCCAAGGACTGGAAGCAGTGATGTGCCTATCGTAGGAAAAGACAAGTCCCAGATTACTTGCTTTGAATGCGAAGTCAAGGGTCACTACTCCAACGAGTGCCCCAAGAAGCTTGCAGCAACCACCAATGTGAATGCACCCGCTCAGCAGCAACACCGTGTTCAGCCTGGAAGGAGATTTGCCCCAGGGAATTCGCTCAACCGCAACGGCCGTCTGTTCCACATGAATGCTGAAGAAGCTCAGGAAGCACCATAGGTCGTGCTAGGTATGCTTTCTGTTAACTCAGTACTTGCAAGAGTGTTGTTTGATTTTGGAGCATCGCACTCGTTTGTTACAGAAGAATTTGCATGCACTAGTAAGATTCAACCAAGAAAATTGAAGCATGTTATGATAGTTCAAATACCTGGTTCAACCACCAAAGCTAGAAAAATTTGCAAGGCTGTACCTATCAGAATCCATGGAATATATTTTTATGCTAATCTAATAGTACTTGGAACCAAAGGTTTAGAAGTAGTACTAGGAATGGATTGGATGTTGATGACCCACAAGTATAGGGGGTGTATCGTAGTATTTTCAATAAGTAAGAGTGTCGAACCCAACGAGGAGCAGAAGGTGCTGGCTAGTGGTATGGATCAGGAATTCTCTGCAAATACTTAGCAAACGGATTTTTAGGGGTTTTTGATAATGCAACTAAATAAAGTATGAGTAAATAAAAGACAATAAGAATAAATGCAGCAAGTGGTCCAATCCTTTATTCAGCAAAGGACAAGCAGGTTGTATTACTTAAGATGACCAAACGTTCTCGAGGACACACGGGAATTTTGTCAAGTGCTTTCACTTCATATAGTTGATCAATCTTCTTTAGTCTGCTAAGTGTTGTGTGGGTGAACCTGTGCTAATGTACCGACCTTCCTAGGACTAATACATACTTGTGATTATACCCCTTGCAAACATCCGTAAGTACAAGAAAGTAATTAAGGTAGAAACATAACCACAGCTTTAAACTCTAAGACCCTGACGTCCCTTGTGCAATGGTTTCCTAACGGGGGTTTAGGTTTCTGTCACTCTGGCAACCCCTATGATTAGTATCCAAATACACAATGCATTCCCCTAGTCCCAAATAGGTGAAGTGTCATGTAGTCGACGTTCACATGACACCACTAGAAGAAGTACACCACAACTTAAATATCAAACTATTGAATCTTTCTCAACACAATTCCACTACTAACAACATGACTTCTCCCATGTCCTCAAGAACAAATCGAACTACTCACAAGACATCATATGGATCATGATCAGAGATGGAATAATTATGTATAAAAATCTGAACATAAACAATAATTCAATGGTTCACCCAATAGCATCAACTACAAAGAGTAATCAATACCGGGAAAGTTTCTCCTAAGAACTATGCAAGATTCAACACAATTGTTACAGCAATATGGAGATGGTGATGAGGGTGCTGGTTGAGATGATGGTGGTGATGATAATGATGATACCGATGAAGTCCAGCTTGATGGTGGTGTTGATGGCGACGATCTCCCCTCTCCAGGAAGGAATTCCCCCGGCAGAAATCTGTCTGCCAGAGAGATCTTTCTCTCTCGGTGTTTTACGCCCCGTAGAGGTGGCGGAATCTTTCTGTGGTCGATCTCCAGGTATTAGGGTTCCGTGGAGATAATATACGCCAGAGGGGAGAGCTGGAGGTGAGCCAGGGTGGCCACACCACCTAGTGGCGCGGCCTAGGTCGGCCCGCGCCAGTGGGTGGTGTGGGCCCCCAGTGGCCCATCTCCACTCCTCCTTTTGGCAGCCTTCGTCTTCTGGAAAAATAGGATTTTCCATATATTTTCCCGGATTTTCGGATCTTCACGAATTTTGCCTCCAAACAACACCTTTTCCATCAGAATCCTGACTACAGCGGTCCATGCTCCAAAAGTCATCAACCATGCAAAAACAGATGAAATTACATAAGTATCATCTCTTAATATGAAATATATCAATGAATAATAGTGAATTATGATATAGAATAGTGATGCAAAATGGACGTATCAGATGTCGAAACATAAAGGAATAATCCATTGTGCCAAGAAAGCCATAACCATGACCAGTAGCACTAGAGTATCAGTAGAGCATGTATCTGAGAAATTGCCCCGTCAATTCAAATGCAACAAGAGTCTAGCCCAACCAACCCTAGACCAAGTCAGAGTAGTCTGTGAATACCCCGACATATTCCTAGATGAATTGCCTGGTATGCCCCCCACATCGGGATATCGAGTTCATAATTGAACTAGTTCCTGGAACTGGACCCATAGCTCAGAGACCTTATAGTATGAACCCATCGGAATTAGTGGAGCTGAAGAAGCAACTTGATGCTATGCTGGAGAACGGTTTGATTCAACCAAGTGCGTCGCCATGGAGATCACCTGTTTTGTTTGTGGATAAGAAAGATGGAGGTAACCGATTGTGCACGGATTATCGGAAGCTGAATGATGTCACCATCAAGAACAAGTACCCACTACCGAAGATAGAGGATCCGTTTGACCAGTTGACTGGTGCCAGAGTGTGTTCTAAGATTGATCTTAGAATTGGTTATCATCAACTCAAGATTCGTGCAACGGATATTCCAAAGACCGCCTTCACCACCAGATATGGATTGTATGAGTACACTGTCATGTCTTTTGGATTAACCAATGCCCCTGCTTATTTCATGAATCTCATGAATAAGATTTTTAGGAACTTCCTGGATAAGTGTGTCGTTGTGTTTATCGACGATATTCTGATCTATTCCAAGTCAGAAGAAGACCATGAGCTACATCTGATAACCATCCTTGAAACCCTTAGAGAACATCAGTTGTATGCCAAGTTTAGCAAATGTGAGTTCTGGTTGAAGGAAGTAGGATTCCTAGGACATATTGTGTCGGTGGGAGGAGTCGCTGTTTATCCCGCCAAGATTAAAGATGTTGAAGAATGGAAAGCCCCAACCACTCAAACCCAAGTCCGTGCATTTCTCGGATTAGCGGGATATTACCGCAAGTTTGTTGAAGGATTTTCAAGCATCACCAGACCAATGACCCAACTATTGAAGAAAGATAAGAAGTTTGAATGGACGAACAAATGTGAAGCAAGTTTTCAAGAAATCAAGAAGAGATTGATTTCAGCCCCAATCTTGATTATGCCAGATATCAAGAAGCCTTTTGATGTATATTGTGATGCATCGAAGATTGGTCTCGGATGTGTGTTGATGCAAGAAGGCAAAGTCATATCATATCTATCTAGACAACTGAAGCAGCTTGGGCAAAATTACCCTACCCATGACTTAGAATTGGCAGTTGTAGTGTTAGCTTTGAAGACATGGCATCATTACCTTATGGGTAACTGCTGTGAGATTTATTCGGATCACAAGAGTCTGAAGTATATTTTCACCTAGAAGGAGTTGAATATGAGGCAAAGGAGATGGACAGAGTTAATCAAGGATTATGACCTTGACATTCACTATCACCCCGGCAAAGCCAATGTGGTAGCGGATGCTCTTAGTAGATTGCCGTGTAGATTAAACACCATGATAAAAGAAGCCTAGCCAAGTTTGCATGAAGAGTTGGAGCAGTTTAGAACGGAGCTAGTTAGCTAAGGATTTTTAGCTAGCATAGAACTTCAACCCACTTTGATCAGTCAGATCAAGGACGCACATAAAGGAAATGCAAGTATCAACGGAATCAATTGTCGTATCGATACAGGGAAGGTGCCCGGATTTACCGAAGATGAAGAAGGATTTTTGTAGTACAAAGTACGTATCTGTGTGCCAGTAGATTCCGAGTTGAAACAAGTCATTATGCAGGAAGCTCACGATACTCTTTATTCTATCCATCCCAGAGGAACAAAGATGTATCAGGATTTGAAGGAGCAATTTTGGTGGCACAAGATGAAGAGAGAAATCGAAAGCTACATAGCCAAGTGTGATATCTGTCAGAGAGTCAAAGCGGAACATCGGAGACCCGCAGGACTTTTGCAACCATTGCAGATTTTGGAATGGAAATGGGATTCTGTCGGAATGGATTTTATCACCGGTTTGCCTACATCTAGTAGGGGAAATGACTCTATTTGGGTCATAGTGGATAGATTGTCCAAGGTAGCCCATTTTATACCTGTCAAGACCACCTACCAGAGTTCGAAGCTAGCAGAGCTATACATTGCTAGAATCGTTCGTTTGCATGGAACCCCTAAGACCATAGGATCGGATCGAGGAACCCAGTTTACCTGAAGATTTTGGCAGAAAGTCCAAGAAGGATTAGGAACCAAGCTAAACTTCAGCACAGCATATCACCCACAAACCGATGGACAAATTGAAAGAGTCCACCAAATCTTAGAAGATATGTAGAGAGCTTGTGTGTTAGAATATGGATGAAAATGGGAAGATTGTCCGCTTTTCGCAGAATTCTCATACAACAATAGTTATCAAGCCAGTTTGCAAATGGCCCCATTTGAATTTCTGTATGGAAGAAAGTGTCGTACCCCCCTGAATTGGTCACAAGTAGGAGAGAGTCAGATTTTTGGACCCGACATCCTACGAGAAGCCAAAGAGAAGGTTCACAAACTCCGTGAACACCTCAAGACCGCCCAATCCAGATAGAAGAGTTATGCAGACAAGAGACATCAAGACCTGACCTTCAATGTCAGAGATTTTGTGTATCTCAAAGTATCACCCTTGAAAGGAATGCAACGTTTTCAACTGAAAGGGAAGTTAGCCCCTAGTTATATTGGACCCTTCAAGATTTTGAATCGCCGAGGAGAAGTATCATATCAACTAGAACTGCCGGAGGAGATGTCATCCATACATAATGTGTTCCATATCTCGTTACTTCGCAAATGCCTAGAAGTTCCGGAGAAGACCTAAGTGTTCAAGAACATAGATCACCGAGCAATAGATATCAACAAGGATCTGACGTATCGTGAAGTACCCATTCGTATTTTGGAAGAAGCCTTCAGAACCACCAAGACCTGGAGTATCAAGTTTCTCAAGATCCAGTGGAGCAACCATACTGAAGAAGAAGCTACTTGGGAGCGAGAAGATTACATTAGGACTGAGTTTCCAAATCTCTTTAGTTCCTAGTTTTTCTTAAATATCGGGACGAGATTTTGTTTAAGGAGGGAAGGTTTGTAACACCCCAAAAATAGTAATGAAGATTATCAAGTTCTAAGTACCCAAGTTTAGGGTTAACAAAAACTTTTATATTTAAATCTAATATGAGTGTATGTGTGAATTGCATTAGTGTATGAATGAGTGCAATTGCCATATTTGATTGCTACAAATGATCAAGAATGGTTTAAAGATGAATACTACATCATCTAGGCCAATTACAAACAAATTCAAAAGAAAAAGAAATCAAATATGAATCATATGATCAAATGGTCATTTTGACCAAAGTTAACCACTATCCCACTTTGGGTGTCTCTAGTAAAAGATTTCTAATAGAAACTTTTCCAATTCTTTTCACCCCTTGCTAGACCAAGTAAAAGTGAACCCAAGCCCACTTTACAAACCAACATAAACCAATTCCAAATCTATTTAAAGGACAATTCAAAATTGAATCAAGTTCATATGCTAAGATCACCACTTTTCCAAAACCACTCAAATCATTTCCACTTGACTTTTCCCAACTACCATAGACACTCAAGCATGTGACAACACACTCACCAAATTTATTTCAAAAATTCAAAACTTATGTTCATGCGGCCATTTGGTCGAGCACATTGCATACACAGATAAACCACTGCCTAACTTACACTGTTTTGAGCAGTGATCACTCACCCCTTTGTCCCCTCTACACTCCACTCACTCACCCCAGTGCCCAGCAAGTGCAAGACACGCTCCCTTCTTTGCCGTTGCGCCAGTGCCATGCCGCCCGACGCTCACCGAGCCGGTCCACCATGGACATCTCGCAGCACGCAGCGCCGCCCTCTCCCACGACGACCAGGAGACATGCGACCGTCCATCGCCACCCTCTGTCCACCCCTCGACCGTAGACCAGTCGTGGACCACCCGAGAAACACTGCGACCGTCGTAGCCGACACGCGCACATACGCCGCCCCTCGCCCTCACCGTGCGTGCCCGCACTCACCGTGATCGTAGCTACCTCCTAGACATGCCATTTCACTGTTGCGTGACCCGTAGCCCCTGTACGCCATCTCGAACACCGCCGCTCCCGCACAGAACACCGACCAGTCCCGACCGTTCTAGACCACCCCGTGCTGCGCCATTAAGCGTGCGACGACCACCAGGAAGCACCGCGCAAAACCCTACCCGCGTCCATGCCTATAGCCCCCTGTATCACCGTCACCGATGAGCCCGAGCCACCCCGCTCTGTCCCTATCGTCGGTGTATAAATAGAGGCCACCCTAGCCTCTATTCTCCACACCATCTCACTTCCCACTCCTCACAGATCCTCCCACACCTCTCCCTAGAGCAAGGCGAGCACCACATCACCAGAATTTGGCCGGAGTCCCCTGCTGGAGAGGAGAAGAGGAGCCGTTGATTGGAGCCGCCCCAGGAGCCGCCGCGACCACCATTCGAACCGCCGTCGTCTACAACATTGTTCGCCCTCATCACCGACCCTAGTTGTAGCCCAGGTGACTCCCCACGTACCCCTACCGTCATCGTTAGGGTTCACTCTCACCGGAGCCGTTCAACATAGAAGATGAACCTCAGTCGTTAGATCCTAGTCTAATCGCACGACCTAGATTGAAAGATATCATTTTGGGTTAAATGAGCCACTGACCAGTGAGACCGTTCTGTCAGCAGCCCACTGCGCCGCGCTATGCAGATTGGGCTGGCCCATTTAGTTTCCCGCACAGAGCCCGTAGATTCAAATAGAATTTTTCCATTTTAGTTAAAACTAGATTCTGTCAGTAGATTAAAAAATCAATTCAAAGAGATTCACTGAACCAAATTGCATGATTCCAATTTTGTTCGAAAGGTATTAAAAATATCTATCCAAGCCCGTTGGATTTAAACCATTTGAAGTTATGGATCACCTATAGTAAAAATAACAAGACATAGACTTTTCCACATTCAAACATTTTCAAAAATCAACCATAAATGCTTTTGAGTTGATTCCAACTCTCAAAAATCACATTTGATAAGATCTATCTGAATATGTAAAAATATTGAGGTTTACATGCCGTGATCTTGGACTAGTACTAAAATAATGCTATATGGGCATTTCTAGTCACTTTAATTGTATCAAATAATAATCTTAAACTTTATAAAATATGACCACCAGTTTAAATCATATTCCCAAGTATTAGAATATGTGCTGATGACATGTGTCAACATGATCCCATATTTTAATTGGAGAATATTAAATCTTATGTATTTTCAATGAGTAGAAATTACTTTTCTAAAATAAAATAAATAGGACCATGCCTTTATTTCATGTGATGATGCTAAATCATCTAGTGTGAGCCTTAGTTTGCTAAATAGAAGTAGTTAAGTATTATTTGGTGATTGTGTGCCTCATATTCATTTATAGACGATAGTATCGACCCGGGATACGAGGAGGGGGAGTACTACCAAGAAGAAGAAGAAGAAGAAGAGAACTTCAACCACTACACTACTCAAGGCAAGCTAACACTTGCAAGTCTCATACGTATGCAATCCATCCTTGCAATATAACATATGCAAGATGCCTTAGGCATGCTTGGTTATGCAACTTTGATCATATGAATTCCATGTTTTACTTCCAAGCTTTATTCTTTTATTCTTACCAAAGTTATTTACTTTTAGTTAGTGCTTTGTGAGTATTGGGAAAATAGTATAGATACCATAAAGAGTATAAAACTAGGCCTAAGTAGTTATACTTAGATGTCAGCAAAAGGCATAAAACTAGAGTTGGATAGTTACACCTGATTAGGACCCCTCATTAGTGAATACCCTCAACTTTAGTAGCTAGACCTAAGCATAAAAGTTGATCACTTTAGATGGGAATACTTGGTGAAAATGATTATGAAAACCTTGGAATGAGGATTCATTCTATTGATATGTTTGGACATGTGTTATGGACACAAAATGATTTGATGATGAAACTTGTTGAGGCATGAGCCTTAGCCCTTTATAAAAATTGATGGTTGGGTTCGGATGCGATACCATTCCAATTTTACCGTACAACCACAATACCTGAATTGGGTTGGGCTTAACTGGAAGTTTATATGCCTTAGTATGGGTTCCCTCGCGGAAAGAGGTTAATCTGAGGCTACCTCGTGACTGTGAATGTCCACCTATGTAGTGCCCAGGATGGCAGATGGCCATGGCTAGGAGGCCAAGCTCATAGGGGAGGTGCCTATACAAGAGTGTGTAATTGAAAGGTTATGATTGATTATCCGCATACTAAGTATGATGATTCAGGGTTACCCCTGACGGATGTATCGAATTTTGTGGTGAAAGTGTACCACCTCTGTAGAGTGTCAAACTATTCGAATAGTCGCGTCCGTGGTCATGGTTAGTTGGAGTGGCCATACTATTCCGTTGTCAGATGTTTTCAAAATAATTTGTGAAGTAAACTATGACTTTGTCTTGACCACAACAGGGTTGTGGATATGAAAACTAGGTTCCCACTTAGGTGATGTAGAATATTAAATTAGTTTTCTTTACTTCTTAACTCAGTATGTAATAAACCTGGCTTTTTGCAAATAAACCTAGAGCTAGGATTCCCACTAGAACTACCTTACTTATAAGTGATAGTTTACGAGTACTTAAAGAGTACTCATGGCTTTGTCCCTGGCTATTCCCATGGCCAGACTATGAGGAGGACTACCAGGAAGATGGACAGCAGGAGGTCTATGACAACTAGGATCATCTCCCATCGTCAGCATTGCCTGTGAACTTGAAGATGGATCCATACTACATTTACTTTCCGCTGCTTTGATTGTATTAAGACTGGATCATGAGATCCTTTATTTGTAAGACCTTTATTATGGTTTGTAATGGATGATGTACTGTGATACCAATCTGTTATGTCTCGCAAAAATGGTAATCCTAGGATTGCGATGTATGGCATAATAGGCATCTTGGATTAAAAATCCGGGTGTTGACAAGTTGGTATCAGAGCCATCCTGACCATAGGAGACCCTAGTTAGAATGGACGTCTGAACAAAAAACTTAGTTTCAAAACAAAAGAAGTGAATATTTATGAAAACATATTCCCACTCTTATCCTTGAGATTCTTTCAAAAAAAATCATGATCCTCCAAAAATACTTGCAATCATACATAAAAAATTGACACACTTGATCACCCCACTAACTTGCTCACCCTAAATTCTAATAGATGGAGGTAAAGTATAGCAAGTTCTACCAGCTGGGAAATGGAGGTCACCTGATCTTTGAGAGGCATCTAGATGCACTTGCAGAGTACCTTGAGGGCCCACACCCAGAATTCTTTGGTGCCCAACTCAATGATCAGCAAGGAGGAGAGCTATCGTGGTTGATAATTGAAGATCTCCGAGGCAAAATGGAAGCACCCACTTCAGAGAAGATCCAATTTAGTGTTCAGGAGAATAATTGGCTAGATGGATTAGCCAGGGCTATGCAAGAAGCTCTTGCCCGTCTGTGTGGACAAAACATCAACCAGATTCAGGGAACTCGCTTTGCCCACTAGGCAAGGCGTGATTCTATGGGAATGCCCTTGGAGATGCAAGGACATCAGGAGTTGAAGCATCAAGTGGATAATCTTGATGTCATGTTATATGATAGACAGCAAGAGTTGGACAATGCTCGTGCCTACGCCAACCATAACCATGCCATTGCAGTCAAGAGGGACCAAACCCTCGCCATCCTTGCCAGGGAGCACCAATCACTTCGTCGTCAATGTGACAAGAAGGATAGCATCATCAATCGTCTTTGCAAGAAGGTGGACACTCTCGAGAAGACCATCCGTGAACAAGAGCTCTAGGTTGAAGTGAAGGAAGAGGAAGGGGAAGATATCCGTGGAGATCTCTACTCTTACCTCAGTGATGATGACTACCTGGAAGACGATGCCATGGAGTTCCACACTGATGATGATGATTCCGACTTCATTGATGATGATTAGATGCACTTGAGCACTACCGTAGAAATGAGTTGTACCAAGTCCCACTGTATTGTAGTTTCACAGAATGGTTCTTAAAACCATCTGTTTTCTATCTGTGTTGTGCTGTGTGTTTGTATTGTGTGCTTTGAATGAATGAAGGAATGAGAGGAAGTTGTTAGTTTACCAAACCTGAGTCAAACTCGAAGTTTAAAGTTTTTGAAACAAAACCATGAACCTTACAGATTCCCCTCTTATCTCACTATCTATCTCAATCTTCAGATGACTCGTGGAAATCTTGGAGGAAGCAGTTCATCTCAGGACCTAATGCTGCAGATTCTGCAAATGCTAGTTTCTGACTGTGAAGCTAGTAGAGCCGAACGTCAAGCCAACTTAGCCACTCTTCAACAGATAGCTCAGATGGCCCACAATAATCTAGGCCATGGAAACCAGGATAACCATGGATCCAAGCTCAAGAAATTTCAGAATACCAACCCACCTATCTTTAGTAAGTCTGAAGAGACCTTAGATGCTGATGAATGGTTGCAAACCATGGAGAACAATTTGGAGGTCACAGGAGTTGAGGCCAATGATAAAGTACTATTTGCCACCCATTATCTGGCAGGTGATGCAAGAGCCTGGTGGAATAGCATCCATACCATGAACGGAGGTCAGATGATGACTTGGAAGGAGTTCAAACTCAAGTTCAGTAGGACTGATGTGCCCCCAGGTCTGATTAAGAGGATGAGGGATGAGTTCAGAGAATTGAAGCAAGGAAGGATGACTGTAGTGGAATACCGTGACAAATTTCTGTCACTAGCTAGATATGCTCCTGATGAGATTAACACAGAAGCAAAAAAAGAAAGAGAGATTCCTGAATGGACTGCATGATGAGATGCAAACCGTGCTAGTCAACATTCCCTTTGATGATATTGAAGCTTTACTGGACTCTGCCATTCAGATGGAAGGGAAGATCAACCAGGCCAATGACAATCACAAGCGCAGGATGATGCACCAGCCTTGATCCCACCATACACAGAAGTATCGCCCCAACCTGTCTGTAGGATATGCCCAAAGAAACAACAGACCCCCTATGTCCCGTCCAAGCTATCCCAACCGTGGAGGAGGAAACCCAAGGTCTGGAGGAAACCATAACAATAACCCCGGTAACTCCAATAACTTTAACCGTGCACTGCCCAAGTCCAAGAACAACAACAAAAATACTGCCCCAAGGACTAGAAGCAATGATGTGCCTATCGCAGGAAAAGACAAGTCCCAGATTACTTGCTTTGAATGCGGAGTCAAGGGTACTACTACAACGAGTGCCCCAAGAAGCTTGCAGCAGCCACCAATGTGAATGCACCCGCTCAACAGCAACACCGTGTTCAGCCTGGAAGGAGATTTTCCCCAGGGAATTCGCTCAACCGCAACGACTGTCTGTTCCACATGAATGCTAAAGAAGCTCAGGAAGCGCCATATGTCGTGCTAGGTATGTTTTCTGTTAACTCAGTACTTGCAAGAGTGTTGTTTGATTCTGGAGCATCGCACTTGTTTGTTACAGAAGAATTTGCATGCACTAGTAAGATTCAACCAAAAAATTTGAAGCATGTTATGATAGTTCAAATACCTGGTTCAACCACCAAAGCTAGAAAAATTTGCAAGGTTGTACCTATCAGAATCCATGGAATAGATTTTTATGCTAATCTAATAGTACTTGGAACGAAAGGTTTGGAAGTAGTACTAGGAATGGATTGGATGCCGAAACATAAAGGATAAATCCACTGTGCCAAGAAAGCCATAACCATGACCAGTAGCACTGGAGTATAAGTAGAGCATGTATCTAAGACATTGCCCCGTCAATTCAAATGCAACAAGAGTCTAGCCCAACCACCCCTAGACCAAGTCAGAGTAGTCTGTCAATACCTGTCAGGGGGATGATCCCCGGGTACCCCACCTGAATAAGAAACAGGACAGCCGGATCGAGTCCGGCTGACCAGATGCAGCCGGACAAGGCAAGACAGGCCGACTACCACATGGTAGCCGGATCAGCAAGAAGCCGGATCCAATCAGAGAGACGGGACGATGTGCGTATCAGTGCACGGTACGCCCTGTACGACGATAAGATGGGCAACCACCCGCCCATACCGAAGACTTGGCGTGGCTGACGGGGGAACAGTGGCCTATGCTGACGAAGGGCTCGCACGGCGTCCACTGTACCTACGACAGCCATACCGCTCATACACCGATGTGACATACCATGCCGGGTACTGTAGCTGACGAGCCGGCTAGGACCCGCCTGTGGGGCCTGCCTGTCGGACTAACCAATGAGACCCTTGCCTCTCTTCCTATATAAGGAGAGGGAGGGCCTCAGTAGAAAGGGTTGGTCTCAGTTCATTTAAGGCAGTAGCTAAAGGATACAGCTCGAGGAGCACCTGTAGCTCGTATATTCCACATAGTTAGGTCAGGCAGGAGTAGGGGCTTTACCTCACCACGAGGGCCCCGAACCTGGGTACTTCTTGCGTCCTGCTACGCTCGCTCGTATCCAATCTCGCCTGCGGACACCGTCGACAGCTTTCCTGCTAGTCCCCACACCTCTATCTAACCTTTTTAGGTACTGCCGTTCCCAATACAACGACAGTTGGCGCCCACCGTGGGGGTAATGGCTTCGACCGGAGTCACGTTCCGCACGGGACCCTGCACTTCAGCCGGTGAGCGCGTGGCCTCCGGCCTGGTGCTCACGCTCGGCAAGTTCGACTGCGTCATCGACAATGCCTCCTGCTTCGCCGGAACTTCCTTCCCGGCAAACGGCACCGTTCTGCTATTCGGCGATCTCCCCGTCTACATCGCCATCGTCCCGGAGCGTTTCCCTAGGGAAATCGTCTCTGTCGCGGGGCCGCCATGCTCAAGCGGCGGCACCTCCACCGCACCTTGCGGCGTGGAGGTCATGATAGCCGGATCCAGCTCGCAGCCCCGCCGGCCGTGGGAACGAGGCGTGGACGAGGTCGGAACTTCCGCTCCCTCGCAGCCTCGGAACCCGATCGAGGATGCCATTGATCGGCTCCTGACGCCGGTTACCCTCGGGGACAACCCGGAGGAGAAGGAGGCCAACTTCACCATGGAGAGACAGATCCTCCTCCAGGAGGCCATGGAGCTGGCAGCAGCCCGCAAGCAGCTGGAGATCGCTAGGCGCGAGTATGACCACGCGCATGGCCTCACCCCGGCTACCGTGGAGCCGAGCCGGCGCGGCCAGGTACGACGTCGGGGCGGTGAGCTAGGCGGCAGGATGGAGAAGGACGGAGAACCGGATTCCGTGCCTGCTCCTACGCGGCCCACCTACAGCACGCCCATCAAGACCTTGCGCGCGGCGCGAGCCGCAGCAGAAGAACTACCCAGCCTGGAGGGCGAGGAGCGAGCCCGCCAGCACGCTCGCATCCAGGAGCTCCTCCGCGTCGCGGACGAGCAGGCTGGCGCTAACCGGCAGGCGCAGGAGGACCTTAGCTACTCTAGAGGAAGCAGGCTACCAGCCAACAGCAGGGGCGCACCCCGTGACACGCAGTAGGCGTCCTCCCCTTAGCCGGCTAGGGCCCGCAGCAGGCGTCGCAGCTCCGGCAACAGGGGCCAGCCGCGCCAGGAGCAGACGGTCAACAGCAACCCGCCACCTCCACCCCCACCAGCCGGAGCACCCAGACCAGCCGGTTCCCGCCTCTCGGGCCGGGTGGGCGCGCCCAACCCGGATTGTCCGGATGCCCGCGACCGCATCGAGCTGCTCGCTCAAGCGCACGTCACGGAGGAGGAAGATTCTACCGGACCAGTTTGTTTCGGACCCTGCATCCGGAACGAGCCGTTTCCGGATAAATTCTCCCTACCCAGGGACACCCCCAAGTACGACAGCAGCATGAAGCCGGAAGACTGGTTGACCGACTACGCCACGGCAGTCGTCATCGCCCACGGGAATAAGCGCACAGCTGTGCGTTACGTCCCTCTCATGCTAACCGGGTCAGCAAGGACCTGGCTCAATAGCCTCACGCCCAACAGCATCAACGCCTGGCCTGATTTCAAGAAGATTTTCGTCCACAACTTCAACGGCACGTACAAGCGCCCAGGGCGCCTGCGCGACCTGGCCTTGTGCGTCCAGGACGACCGCGAGACCGACCGCGAGTACCTCACCAAGTGGACTGAGCTCCGCAACACTTGCGAGGGCATCCTGGAGAGCCAAGCCATCGGTTTCTTCATCGAAGGATGCCGAGAGGGCACCATGCTTCGCCACCGGCTACTGTGTGACGAGCCGAAAACCATGGCGTTGCTCATGACGGTTGCCGACCAGTACGCCATGGCGGATGCCGCCATGAAGAAGCCCCTCCGAGTAAAGGCGGAAGGCCGTCCGACTCCCACGGAGCTGGCTCGCGACCGTCCGAGCAATCCGGCTGGTGAAGCCGGATCCTCCAGACGCCACGGCAACGACAACCGGTTCCACGGGGACCGCCAGGACAGGCAACAGAAGCCTCGCTACCACGCGCGGCTGGTCAATGCCATAGAGGGTGCGCCCGACGCACCGGCTAACGACACAAGAAGGCAGAAGCCCCGGCTCACCTTCGACCAGATGATTGACGGCCCGTGCAAGTGGCATAGCGGTCCCTTCAAACCGGCTACGCACACCACCCGGAACTACAGCTGGACTCGC
This sequence comes from Avena sativa, assembly GCA_916181665.1. NCBI lineage: Eukaryota > Viridiplantae > Streptophyta > Magnoliopsida > Poales > Poaceae > Avena > Avena sativa. Next base: position 623,848,390 of record OV702289.1, read on the forward strand.
CAGCTAAAGGACCAGGGCAACCAGCCTCGTCTCCCGCCTCCCCCACCGGGTGGACCCCCACCACCATCTAGGGGAGCCGGTAACGATGGTAACGGCGGCAACGGCGGCAACAACAACAACGGCTACCCCCAGCCGCACGCCGCCTACCACATCTTCGAGACGGAGCAGGACGACATGCACAGCCGCAGGCAACGCTCCAAGGAGGTCAATGCCATCGTTTCTCTGGTCCCCCAATACCTGAACTGGTCGGAAACCCCCATCACCTCGAGCCGGGCAGATCAACCTGAGCATCTGCCGACTCCCGGGGGCTACGCCATGGTGCTCGACCCCCTCATCGTCTCCAATGCGCGCACCTGCCGATTTTCGCGCGTCCTCATTGACGGAGGCAGCAGCCTCAACCTCCTCTACCAGTCCTCGCTGGAGAAGCTAGGCATTCGCGAAAGCGACCTGCGCCCGACTACCACGACGTTCCACGGCGTACTGCCGGGGCCAGCCTGCGCTCCGCTGGGAAAAATCCAGCTGGACGTCATCTTCGGGACCGAGGAGAACTTCCGCCGCGAACCAATCTGGTTCGAGGTGGTAAATTTGACGAGCTCCTACCACGCTCTCCTCGGGCGCCCCGCCCTCGCCAAGTTCATGGCCGTCCCCCACTACGCATACCTCAGGACGAAGATGCCAGGACCCCACGGCGTGATCACCGTTGCCGGCTGCTTCAGGCGATCGATGGAGTGCGCCTCAGCCGGTTCCAAACTGGCAGAGGCCCTCATCATAGCCGAAGAAAAGCGCGCGATCATGCGCAATGTGGCCATGGCCCAGCAGGACGTCTTGGCTAGCAACAAACCGGCTGGAGAAGGAGCCTTCCAACCGGCAAAGGAGACGAAGAGGATCCTGCTCGACCCCTCCGACCCGACTAAGTTCGTCACCATTGGTGCAGTCTTAGACAGCAAATAGGAAGGCGCGCTCGTCGACTTCCTCCGTGAGAATCGGGACATCTTCGCATGGTCTCCCAAAGACATGCCGGGTGTGCCGAGGGAGTTCGCCGAGCACTCACTTCATGTGCGTCCGGATGCCAAGCCGGTCAAGCAACCTCTGCACCGGTTTGCAGAAGAAAAGAGAAAGATAATCGGTGACGAGATCACCCAGCTCCTCGCAGCCGGATACATCATGGAAGTATACCACCCGGACTGGCTGGCGAACCCAGTCCTGGTGTTGAAAAAGAACAAGACCTGGCGCATGTGTATCGACTACACCAGCCTGAACAAGGCGTGCCCGAAAGACCCCTTCGCCTTGCCCCGTATCGATCAGGTCATCGATTCCACGGCCGGCTGTGATTTGTTGTCTTTTCTAGATTGTTATTCTGGATACAATCAGATCCGGCTAAACCCGGCTGATCAGATTAAGACATCATTTATCACCCCCTACGGGGCTTTTTGCTATGTAACCATGCCTTTCGGCCTAAAGAACGCAGGCGCCACCTATCAGCGATGTATGCAGAAATGCTTGCACTCGCAGATAGGCAGAAACATGCACGCTTACGTGGATGACGTGGTCATCAAGACCAAGGAAAAGCGCACCCTCCTCGAGGACCTGAGAGAAACATTTGGCAACCTCCGCCAGTACCAGATGAAGCTGAACCCGGAAAAATGCGTCTTTGGAGTACCATCCGGCCAGCTACTCGGTTTCCTCGTATCTTAGCGAGGCATCGAGGCAAATCCGGAGAAGATCGCGGCCATCGAAAGGATGCAACCGCCCAAGAACCTACTTGGAGTCCAGAAGTTCATCGGATGCCTGGCTTCTCTAAGTAGTTTCGTCAGCCGGCTGGGGGAGAAGGCACTTCCGTTGTACCAGCTGATGAAAAAGACGGACAAGTTCTCCTGGACTTCGTAGGCCGACACCGCGTTTCACGACCTCAAGCGCATGCTGTCCACAGCGCCGGTTCTAGCCACGCCGGCTAGCAAGGAGCCGATGTTGCTCTATATAGCAGCCACCAGCCGGGTCGTCAGCGTCGTCCTGGTGGTGGAGCGCCCCGAGGAAGGCAAGGCTCAGCAAGTTCAGAGACCCATCTACTACCTCAGCGAGGTTCTCTCCCTCTCCAAGCAGAACTACCCCCATTACCAAAAGATGTGCTACGGCGTGTACCTAGCATGCAAGAAGATCAAGCACTACTTCTAGGAGCACCCGATCAAGGTCATGTGCACGGCACCCCTTTCGGAAATCATCGGCAACAAGGACGCCACCGGCCGGGTCGCCAAATGGGCCATCGAGCTCATCGCCTACTCCATCCAGTACGAGCCCCGGCTCACGATCAAGTCACAGGCAATGGCGGACTTCCTCGTCGATTGGGCCGAGACCCAGTATCTCCCACCGGTTTCGGATTCGGACCACTAGAGGATGCACTTCGACGGGTCGAAGATGCCCGGGGGCTTGGGAGCCGACATCGTGCTCACCTCGCCCAAGGGAGACCGGCTAGAGTACGTGTTGCACATCCACTTCAAGGCCTCCAACAACGTAGCCGAATATGAGGCACTGGCGCACGGGCTCCGGCTGGCCAAGGAAATCGGCGTCAACCGGATCCTGTGCTTCGGTGATTCGGACCTAGTGGTACAACAAGTATCCGGAGAATGGGACACCAGAGATGCCAACATGGCCCTCTACCGGTTCCACATCCAGAAGCTCAGCTCCTCCTTTGACGGGTGCAAATTTCATCACGTAACCCGCACCAACAACGAGGCAGCCGACGCACTCTCCAAGATAGGGTCCACCAGGCAGGCCATCCCACCAGGGGTCTCCCTGGAGCACCTGCGCAGGCCATCCATCAACCCGTCGCCGGAATCAGATTCCATCATCTGGGCAGGGAGCGTCCCGGCAGCCGGGGCAGTGGAGGCGGATCCACCAAGGAAGAAAACTCGTGCCAACTCCGGCCAGGCGGTGCCCTCTGGCTCGCAGGACCCAGGGGCTACCGGCTCGCCCAGTGGCTCAGGGGCTGCCGCCCGGATATCCCACCCGGATGGCCCACCGACACCCGACAGCCAGAGGACAGGAGCGTCCTCTTCATCTGGGAAGTGCCATCCTGGGCACAGCCCTTCATGAACTACATCGCCAACAGCGAACTCCCGGATGACGAGGTGGAGGCCAGACAAATCCGACGCCACGCGCATACATACACCATCATAAACGGCGAGCTATACAAGCGCAGTGTATCCGGTATCTTCCAAAGATGTGTCGACGTAGACACAGGCTACCGGCTAATCAAGGACATCCACCAGGGCGAGTGTGGGCACCACGCTTCGTCAAGGGCGATAGTTGCCAAGGCGTTTCACCACGGCTTCTATTGGCCCACCGCCCTCGAGGATGCCGAGCAGCTGGTCCGCGCGTGCAATGGGTGCCAACGCTTCGGGTAGCTCAGGCACATGCCAACCTCGCTGCTCAAGAGCATACCGATCACCTGGCCCTTCGCGGTTTGGGGCCTCGACATGGTCGGGCCCTTCAAGCGAGCTCGCGCGGGAATGACCCACCTGCTGGTAGCGGTGGACAAGTTCACAAAGTGGATCGAGGCCAAGCCTATCCGGAAGCTAGATGGGACGACGGTTGTTACCTTCTTCACCGACATCATCAACCGCTTCGGCTACCCCAATAGCATCATCACTGACAACGGCACGAACTTCGCCAAGGGGGCCTTCGCCCGGTTCTACGGCAACAAGGGCATCCGGCTAGACCTCACCTCCATTGCACATCCCCAGTCCAACGGGCAGGTCGAACGAGCAAACGGCTTGGTGCTAACCGGCATCAAGCCACGTCTCGTCGAGCCGTTGGAGCGGTCACCCGGATGCTGGATCGAAGAACTTCCGGCTGTGCTGTGGAGCCTCCGCACCACACCGAATAGGTCAACCGGCTACACGCCATTCTTCCTGGTCTACGGATCGGAAGCCGTCCTCTCCGCCGACATCGAATTCGACTCCCCCCGCAAGCTCCTCTATGATGAGCAGGCCAACAAGGAAGCACGGGAGGACGGGGTAGATCTCCTGGAGGAGGCCCGCGAGCTGGCCCTATCCAGATCTGCCCTGTACCAGCAGCGACTACGCCGCTACCATTCCAGCCGGATTCGCCCAGTCACATTCCGCGAGGGCGACCTGGTTCTCCGGTTGGTGCAAGACATGAAGGGCATGCACAAGCTATCACCACCCTGGGAGGGCCCCTTCATCATCAGCCGGGCGCTGCCCAACGACTCTTACTACCTCATCGACGCCCAGCAGCCGTGCAAGAACAAGATGGACAAATCGCACGAGGAGACCGAACGTCCTTGGAACACGGCCCTGCTGCGCCTATTTTACACCTAGTTGCCAAACAGTGTATGTATCCCGAGAAACTCATAAATGAAAATGCGGACTCCCACGAGAATCTCGGGGGCTCCTTCTGGAAATGTGTGCGTACCTGTTCTCTGATTAAAAATTTCCCGGCTCCGGCTACCCCTACCCGGGGGCTCGCCGGCTGGCCCGGCCTATTAAGCCAACAAACCGGCTGAGTAGTGTGCGATGATGTTAGAGGCCCACTCTTTGTCTCAGCTACAAACCGCAACCCGGCTGTCCGGCTAGCAAGAGCAAAAGCCCGAGGCATCCCACATGAAAAACAGGGAAGAGGCGTGACAGATCGGGCGTCCCGACCCCGCAACTAGCTCAAACCAATCCAGCCGCTAGTACCGTGCGTAATGTACTGTCAGCTCCCTTCGATTCCGGCTGCAGACCGCAACCCGGTTGTCCGGCAAGGACGCAGCAAAAACAGCAGAACACACGAGAAAGCGACTAAGTGCCTAGAAAGGAGCAAGCCAGTTTTTGAAAAAATAAGCTGTTTCCCGGCTACGATTTGACGGACTAACCTATTAACCTATGAAGATGTATGTGTATGCATATGTGCGTTCTTATCCGGCTACTTCGAGTCGGAATTCAGGAGAAGGAAAGAAGATTCGAAGCCCTTGCCTCCATCAAGCGCTCCGAATATCGGGGGCTACACCCACTGGGTGTGCTCGCGCGCCCCCAGGGGAATCTTGTAGTTCCTGGCCGACTAAGGGCGTTTACCCGGCAGTTCGGAGCCCAGGTGAGGGCAAGGGCGGGAGTAATAAAAGACAAGAAAGATTCGAAGCACCTGGCTACACTAGCTACTCCGAATCTCGGGGGCTACACCCAGTGGGTGTGCTCGCGCGCCCCCACTGGAATGATGGTTCCCCCGGCTGAAGGCGTCCAGCCGACGAAAGCAGCCGACTGGGGTGAGGCCAGTCGGATAAAGTTAGAAGAACGGGGAAGAACAAGGAAGATTCGAAGCACCTGGCTACGCCAGCCACTCCGAATCTAAGGGGCTACACCCAGTGGGTGCGCTGGCGCGCCCCCACTAGAGGTGTAGTTCGTCCGGCTAAAGGTGTGTAACCGGGCTAGGTCAGCCGGGCGAAGTGAGCCGACAAAGATATCAAAAGAAAATTCAAGACACAAATAAAGGAAGACTCAAGAATTCAATATTAACAAGCAAAAGGGAGACGAAGCTCCCGAGAGTTACCCGGCAACAAAGATAGCCGGTACAGACAGACAAGTTTCACGATAATCTAAAACAAGACAAATACACCCGGCATCCCGGCGCAAGAGCTAAACGACAGGGCCTTTGCCGTGGGGGAGTTCCTGGCCGGCAGATGCTGGAGGCGGGGGAGGAACCGCAGTGCTCGTTTCGGCTCCGGCGCTGGCGGGCGGCGGCACCGAGGGCTCCGCATCCGGAGTGTCGGGGGACTCCACGTCGGTGAGCACCTCGTCCGGATCCACGTAGTCGGCGATCTTGATGGCGGACCCGCGAAGCTCTGGATGGGCTTGGCGGATGGCGGCAAGATCGGCTCCGGCGCAGAAGCCCCCGTCGATCTTCTCGACGCGAGCATCCTTGTACTAGGAAAGGTCAGCGCCAGGGCCATCTCCGCTCCACCCCGCGCCGCCAGATCCCGCAGCCGGTCCACCACAGCCGGCACCTCTCCCACCTTCGCCGCCAGCTGCGCCATCGTCTCCGGAACCGGAGCCTCAGGCCACATAAAGTAGAAGATGTCCCGTGCCGCCTGACGAAGCTTTGCGGCCTCCTCGCCAAGAAGGACGACGAGCTCCTGAGCCGTCGGCTGCGCTCCCGGCCAGTTCTCCTGTAGCCGGTTGTAGGCCAGCAGGTCTATGTCGGGGTAAAAGGCTGTCAGAAAAGAGGAGTCAAATCCGACTACCGGATCCGGAAAGAAAAGAAGACGGAAGAAAGAACTCACCTTTGGCAGTGTGGCCGACTTGCATCAGCTCCTCCACCAGCGCCTTCTCCTTGACCGCTAGCCGTTTTATCTCCTTCTCTTGGTCCTTGTTCTGGGCCTCGAGAAGGGAGAAGGCTTCGGCCCGGCTAGCGAGCGAGGCGTCGTGCTCCTTGACGGTAGCCTCCAAGCCATCTACTCGTGCATGCCAGTCCTTGTTCTGCAAGCGCAGCGTGGAGTTGGACCTGCTCAGCCGGTCGTTCGCTTTCTTCAAGCGATCGATCTCGCGCTAGGCGCACACGACGACAGCTGCAACGAAGCCAACTATTAAAAAAAAGAGCCAGACGGATAAGGCGGACTTACTGTAGGAGGTTCTGTTGGCTGCAGCAAGCTTCTGCTCCAGCGTCCGGTTCCCACCGGCTGTGGCCTCAAGCAGCCGACTCTCCTTCACCGCCAGCTCGAGCGTGGCGGCAAGATCCGACAGTGAAGCGGCGGAAGCGGCGTCGTCGTCCACGGCGTTGACAGCCAAGGACTCCTTCGCCGCGAGCACCGCTATCTGCCACTCCTCCCCAAGCGCCTCGTCGGAGTCGTCGTCGCCAACCACGACAAGCTCCTTGCCAGTAGCCCCCTGCGCGCCCGCGGAGGAACCTTCCGGCTGGGAGCGAGTCCCTTCCGGCTGGGGACCCTCCGGCTGGGAGGGGGCAGCCGACTCGTCTTGAGGAGGAGAAGGAGGCTGCACCTTAGAGGAAGGGGAGGCACCGGTTGGATCAGTCGGGGCGCGAGGCGGCGACCCGGTTGGCGTCCGAGCCGGGCTCGCGGCGCCGAAAGAAACCAGTGCGCTAAAGGGAAAGAGGAAAAGACAAGAGCAAAACAGGTTAAAGTCAGAAAAACAAGGACAAGGAAAAACAAACAGAAAGCACCGAGGGGGAGGGAGAAAAACGTACCCCGGCACAACCGGGGGCGGCCCTTTATTCCGGCCAAGACGGCTTGGCGGCAGGGCGCTAGTCTGGCCCCTCTTCGGAGCCGGATCCTCCGCCGTAGGCCGGCGGGAGCCGGAATGGCCGGAGCCGCTCCTGCCTGCTTTGCCGTCCGCCGCGGAGCGCGTCGCCGGCTCCGCGATCGGCCCGGCATCCTCCTCCTCGTGCACCTCCGCGTGCGGGTCGGCGACCGGCTCGTCGTTCTGGCTGGAGAAGGCATCGCCGTCCCCATCCGATTCCTCACCGGATCGCCGAGCGCGTGGCTCGGGCAAGTCCAGCGCGAACACGTCGAGAGGAGCGTCGCCCTCCTCGTGAAGGATGCAGGGGAAGATCGGGCGAATGCAAGAGGTCAGCCAGACATAACAGGGAGATAACAGAGGGAATAAGCAAAAATTCTGGCTACAAGAACTTACCCGGGGCGCGCGGTTCTCCCGGCTGTAGGGCGCCAGGCTGAACCTCCAGTTCTCTGGCAGCCGCTCCTTGCTGATCGTTCACAACCACTCCTTCAAGTTGTGGTAGCGGGGATCGCAGCGCGACAGACGGGTCGGGTCCAGCCGGCCGGAGTAGAAGCACATCTTGTGCGCCCGCTGCTGGAGCGACATCATCAGCCGGGACATCCAGCTAAGGGTGATGTCCCGACCGGTTAGCTGGCAGGTGACAAGGGAGCGCATGCGTGACAGCATCGCGTCCGTCTCCGCCTTGTCGCCATAGACCTTCAGGTCCCAGTTTTGCCGGCTGGACTCGACATCTTGGAAGGCCGGAAGGTTTATCCGGTCGACGCAGGTGACGTTCTTGACATAAAAATACGACTGCTGCCACAGCCGTACCGTGTCCTGGAGCAAGAACTTCGGGTAGTCGGATTGGGAGCGGGAGTATATGGAGGCGCCACCGCACATGACTAGCGGGCCCTTCGTGTACTGGACCTGCAGCCGAACTCGGAAGAGCCGGCAGAAGAGCCCGAGATCCGGCTGGATCCCGAGGTAACTCTCGCAGAACGCCATGAAGTGCGCCAGCGTTCCGATGGCGTTGGCACCGAGGTGGTGGAGGCGGAGGTCGAAGAAGGCCAGAAAGGTCAGAAAGAAGGGGTGGAGCGGCAGCGCAAACCCGCGTGCCAGATGCGAGAGGAAGATAACGCGCTCCCCCTCCGCCGGATGCGGCGACACTTCCCCCACCAGCGCCAACCGCACCGCCACCTCCTCCGCCAGCGGGAGGACGCGAGTCGCGCGATACTTCGCGATCTGATCCTCAATGACGGAGGAGGCACACCAGGCTCCGCGGTCAGCAGCCATTTCCGGCTGAGGAGAAGGAGCGGCAACAGAGGAGTGACGGTGGCCCGTAGCATCGACGGCGGCGAGCGGGCGGCGCAGAAGGCAGGAGCACAGGAGCAGCAGCGCGAGAAGGAGAGAAAGGATGCAGCGGGGGAGCGAAGGAAAAGAACTGCCTCCCCCGCGGCATCCCATTAAAGGATCGGAAGGGCAACCATCGGCAGGGCCACGTGGCGCGCATCTGGGCGACCCACATCTGAACCGCCGCCTAGATCCCGTGTGCCGAGACGGGATGCGCAGAAGATCCTGGGACGAGAACGGAAGCATCGGACAAGCAGTTCCCCGAGGCGACGTGCGACAGGACGTTACGCTGCCTGCCGCAGAGCAATGATGGCACGTGCGCGCGTGGCCGGCGTCAGCACTGACGTCATGGGTAGCGCAACCGCCAGGCTCAGCCGGATCAAAATTCGAAAAGCAAAGGGAGCGCGTGCGCATTTCGCCTAAGGGCGGAATCCACACGCGCTCGGGGGCTAGTGTCAGGGGGATGATCCCCGGGTACCCCACCCGAATAAGAAACAGGACAGCCGGATCGAGTCCGGCTGACCAGATGCATCCGGACAAGGCAAGACAGGCCGACTACCCCATGGTAGCTGGATCAGCAAGAAGCCGGATCCAATCAGAGAGACAGGACGACGTGCGTATCAGTGCACGGTACGCCCTGTACGACGACAAGACGGGCAACCACCCGCCCATACCGAAGACTTGGCCTGGCTGACGGGGGAACAGTGGCCTGTGCTGACGACGGGCTCGCACAGCGTCCACTGTACCTACGACAGCCATACCGCTCATACACCGATGTGACATACCATGCCGGGTACTGTAGCTGACTAGCCGGCTGGGACCCGCCTGTGGGGCCCGCCAGTCGGACTAGACAGTGAGACCCTTGCCTCTCTTCCTATATAAGGAGAGGGAGGGCCTCAGTAGAAAGGGTTGGTCTCAGTTCATTTAAGGCAGTAGCTAAAGGATACAGCTCGAGGAGCACTTGTAGCTCGTATATTCCACATAGTCAGGTCAGGCAGGAGTAGGGGCTTTACCTCACCACGAGGGCCCTGAACCTGGGTACTTCTTGTGTCCCGCTATGCTCGCTCGTATCCAATCTCACCTGCGGACGCCGTCGACAGCTTTCCTGCTAGTCCCCACACCTCTATCTAACCTTTCTAGGTACTGCCATTCCCAATACAACGACAATACCCAGACGTGTTCCTAGATGAATTACCCGGTATGCCCCTAGATCGGGATATCGAGTTCATAATTGAACTAGTTCATGGAACTGGACCCATAGCTCAGAGACCTTAGAGTATAAACCCATCGGAATTAGTGGAGCTGAAGAAGAAACTTGATGCTATGCTGGAGAAAGGTTTGATTCAACCAAGTGCGTTGCCATGGAGATCGCCTGTTTTGTTTGTGGATAAGAAAGATGGAGGTAACCGATTATGCTCGGATTATAGGAAGCTGAATGATGTCACCATCAAGAACAAGTACCCACTGCCGAAGATAGAGGATCTGTTTGACCAGTTGACTGGTGCCAGAGTGTTTTCTAAGATTGATCTTAGAACTGGTTATCATCAACTCAAGATTCGTGCAACGGATATTCCAAAGATTTCCTTCACCACCAGATATGGATTGTATGAGTACACTATCATGTCTTTTGGATTAACCAATGCCCCTGCTTATTTCATGAATCTCATGAATAAGATTTTTATGAACTTCCTAGATAAGTTTGTCGTTGTGTTTATCGACGATATTCTGATCTATTCCAAGTCAGAAGAAGACCATGGGATACACCTGAGAACCATCCTTGAAACCCTTAGAGAACATCAGTTGTACGCCAAGTTTAGCAAATGTGAGTTTTGGTTGAAGGAAGTAGGATTCCTTGGACATATTGTGTTGGCGGTAAGAGTCGATGTTGATCCCGCCAAGATTAAAGATGTTGAAGAATGGAAAGCCCCAACCACTCAAAACCCAAGTTCGTGCATTTCTCGAATTAGCGGGATATTACCGCAAGTTTGTTGAAGGATTTTCGAGCATCGCCAGACCAATGACCCAACTGTTGAAGAAAGATAACAAGTTATAATGGATGGACAAATGTGAAGCAAGTTTTCAAGAACTCAAGAAGAGATTGATTTCAGCCCCTATCTTGATTATGACAGATATCAAGAAGCCTTTTGATGTATATTGTGATGCATCCAAGATTGGTATCGGATGTGTGTTGATGCAAAAAGGAAAAGTCATATCATATATATCTAGACAACTGAAGCAGCATGACCAAAACTACCCTACCCATGACTTAGAAATGGCAGCTGTAGTTTTAGCTTTGAAGACATGGAGTCATTACCTTATGGGTAAAAGCTGTGAGATTTATTCGGATCACAAGAATCTGAAGTATATTTTCACCCAGAAGGAGCTGAATATGAGGCAAAGGAGATGGATAGAGTTAATCAAGGATTATAACCTTGACATTCACTATCACCCCGGCAAAGCCAATGTGGTAGCGGATGCTCTTAGCAAATTGTCGTGTAGATTAAACACCATGATAAAAGAAGCCCAGCCAAGTTTGCATGAAGAGTTGGAGCAGTTTAGAATGGAGCTAGTTAGCAAAGGATTTTTAGGTAGCATAGAACGTCAACCCACTTTCATCAGTCAGATCAAGGACGCGCAGAAAGGAAATACAAGTATCAACAGAATCAAGCGTCGCATCGGTACAGGGAAGGTACCTGGATTTACCGAAGATGAAGAAGGAGTTTTGTGGTACAAAGGACGTATCTGTGTGCCAGTAGATTCCGAGTTGAAACAAGTCATTATGCAGGAAGCTCACGATACTCTTTATTCTATCCATCCTGGAGGAACAAAGATGTATCAAGATTTGAAGGAGCAATTTTGGTGGCACAAGATGAAGAGGGAAATCGGAATCTAAATAGACAAGTGTGATATCTGTCAGAGAGTCAAAGCAGAACATCAGAGACCCGCAGGACTTTTGCAACCATTGCAGATTCCGGAATGGAAATGGGATTCTGTCGGAATGGATTTTATCACTGGTTTGCCTACATCTAGTAGGGGAAATGAATCTATTTGGGTCATAGTGGATAGACTATCCAAGGTAGCCCATTTTATACCTGTCAATACCACCTACCAGAGTTCGAAGCTAGCAGAGTTGTACATTGCTAGAATCGTCAGTTTGTATGGAACCCCTAAGACCATAGTATCGGATCGAGGAAATCATTTTACCTCAAGATTTTGGCAGAAAGTCCAAGAAGGATTACGATATGTGGCGATGACATGTGTTAACATGATCCCATATTTTAATTGGAGAATATTAAATCTTATGTATTTTCAATGAGTAGAAATTACTTTTCTAAAATAAAATAAATAGGACTAGGCCTTTATTTCATGTGATGATGCTAAATCAACTAGTGTGAGCCTTAGTTTGCTAAATAGAAGTAGTTAAGTATTGTTTGGTGATTGTGTGCCTCGTATTCATTTATAGACGATAGTACAGACCCGAGATACGAGGAGGAGGAGTACTACCAAGAAGAAGAAGAAGAGAACTTCAACCACTACACTACTCAAGGCAAGCTAACACTTGCAAGTCTCATACGTATGCAATCCATCCTTGCAATATAACATAAGCAATATGCCTTAGGCATGCTTGGTTATGCAACTTAGATCATACCAATCCCAAGTTTTACTTGCAAGCTTTACTCTTTTATTCTTACCAAAGTTCTTTACTTTTAGTTAGTCCTTTGTGAATATTGGAAAAATTGTATAGATACCATAAAGAGTATAAAACTAGGCCTAAGTAGATATACTTAGATGTCACCAACAGGCATAAAACTAGAGTTGGATAGTTACACCTGATGAGCACCCCTCATTAGTGAATACCCTCAACTTTAGTAGCTAGTGCTAAGCATAAAAGTTGATCACTTTAGATGGGTATACTTGGTGAAAATGATTATGAAAACCTTGGAATGAGGATTCATTCTATTGAAATGTTTTGACATGTGTTATGGACACAAAATGATTTGATGATGAAACTTGTTGAGGCATGAGCCTTAGCCCTTTATAAAAACTGATGGTTGGGTTCGGATGCGATACCATTCCAGTTTTATCGTACAACCACAATACCAGAATTGGGTAGGGCTTAACTGGAAGTTTATATGCCTTAGTATGGGTTCCCTCGCGGAAAGAGGTTGATCTAAGGCTACTCGTGAGTGTGAATGTCCACCTATGCAGTGCCTAGGATGGCAGATGGCCATGGCTAGGAGGCCAAGCTCATAGGGGAGGTGCCTATACTAGAGTGTGTAATTGAAAGGTTATGATTGATTATCCGCACTAAGTATGATGATTCAAGGTTATCCCTGACGGATGTATCGAATTTTGTGGTGTAAGTGTACCACCTCTGTAGAGTGTCAAACTATTCGATTAGCCACGTCCGCTGTCATGGACAGTTGGAGTGGCCATACTGTTCCGTTGTCAGATGTTTTCAAAATGACTTGTGAAGTAAACTATGACTTTGTCTTGACCACAACAGGGTTGTGGATATGAAAACTAGGTTCCCACTTAGGTCATGTAGAATATTAAATTAGTTTTCTTTACTTCTTAACTCAGTATGTAATAAACCTGGCTTTTTGCAAATAAACCTAGAGCTTAAGATTCCCACTAGAACTACGTTACTTGTTAGTGATAGTTTGCGAGTACTTAAAGAGTACTCATGGCTTTGTCCCTTGCTATTCCCGTGGCCAGACTATGAGGAGGACTACCAGGAAGATGGACAGCAGGAGGTCTATGACAACTAGGATCATCTCCCATCGTCAGCATTGCCTGTAAACTTGAAGATGGAGCCCTAATACATTTACTTTTCGCTGCTTTGATTCTATTAAGACTGGATCACGGGATCCTTTATTTGTAAGACCTTTATTATGGTTTGTAATGGATGATGTACTATGATACCAATCTGTTATGTCTCGTAAAAATGGTAATCCTGGGATTGCGATGTATGGCATAACAGGCATCTGGGATTAAAAATTCGGGTGTTGACAAGTTGGTATCAGAGCCATCCTGACCATAGGAGACCCTAGTTAGAATGGACATCTGAACAAAAACTTAGTTTCAAAACAAAAGAAGTGAATATTTATGAAAACATATTCCCACTCTTATCCTTGAGATTCTTTAAAAAAAACATGATCCTCCAAAAATTCTTGCAATCATACATAAAAATTTGACACACTTGATCACCTCACTAACTTGCTCACCCTAAATTCTTATAGATGGAGGTAAAGTATAGCAAGTTCTACCAGCTGGGAAATGGAGGTCACCTGATCTTTGAGAGGGATCTAGATGCACTTGCAGAGTACCTTGAGCGCCCGCACCCGGAATTCTTCGGTGCCCAACTCAATGATCAGCAAGGAGGAGAGTTATCGTGGCTAATAATTGTAGATCTCCGAGGCAAAATGGAAGCACCCACTTCGGAGAAGATCCAATTCAGTGTTCGGGAGAATAACTGGCTAGATGGATTAGCCAGGGCTATGCAAGAAGCTCTTGCCCGTCTGTGTGGACAAAACATCAACCAGATCCAGGGAACTCGCTTTGCTCACTACGCAAGGCGTGATTCTATGGGAATGCCCTTGGAGATGCAAATACACTAGGATTTGAAGCATCAAGTGGATAGTCTTGACTTCATGTTGTATGATAGATAGCAAGAGTTGGACAATGCTCGTGCCTCCGCCAACCATAACCATGCCATTACAGTCAAGAGGGACCAGCCCTCGCCATCCTCGCCAGGGAGCACCAATCACTTCGTCGTCAATGTGGCAAGAAGGATCGCATCATCGATCGTCTTCGCAAGAAGGTGGCCACTCTCGTGAAGACCATCCATGAACAAGAGATCCAGCTTGAAGCGAAGGAGGAGGAAGGGGAAGATATCCGTGGAGATCTCTACTCTTACCTCAGTGATGATGATGACTACCTGGAAGACGATGCCATGGAGTTCCACACTGATGATGATGATTCCGACTTCATTGATGATGATTAGATGCACTTGAGCACTACCATAGGAATGAGTTGTACCCGGTCCCACTGTATCGTAGATTCATAGAATGGTTCTTAAAACAATATGTTTTCTATCTGTGTTGTGGTGTGTGTTTGTATTGTGTGCTTTGAATGAATGAAGGAATGAGAGGAAGTTGTTAGTTTACCAAACCTGAGTCAAACTCGAAGTTTAAAGTTTTTGAAACAAAACCATGAACCTTAGAGATTCCCCTCGTATCTCACTATCTATCTCCATCTTCAGATGACTCGTGGAAATCCCGGAGGAAGCAGTTCATCTCAGGACCTAATGCTGCAGATTCTGCAAATGCTAGTTTCTGACCATGAAGCTAGTAGAGCCGAACGTCAAGCCAACTTAGCCACTCTTCAACAGATGGCTCAGATGGCCCACAATAGTCAAGGCCACGGAAACTAGGATAACCATGGATCCAAGCTCAAGAACTTTTAGAATACCAACCCACCTATCTTTAGTAAGTCTGAAGAGCCCTTAGATGCTGATGAATGGCTGCAAACCATGGAGAACAATTTGGAGGTCGCAGGACTTGAGGCCAATGAGAAAGTACTATTTGCCACCCATTCTCTGGCAGGTGATGCAAGAGCCTGGTGGAATAGCATCCATACCATGAACGGAGGTCAGATGATGACTTGGGAGGAGTTCAAACTCAAGTTCAGCAGGACTCATGTGCCCCCAGGTCTGATTAAGAGGATGAGGGATGAGTTCAGAGAATTGATGCATGGAAGGATGACCGTGGTTGAATACCGTGACAAATTTCTGTCACTAGCTAGATATGCCCCTGACGAGATTAACACAAAAGCAAAGAAGAAAGAGAGATTCCTGAACGGACTGCATGATGAGATGCAAACCGTGCTAGTCAACATTCCCTTTGATGATATTGAAGCTTTACTGGACTCTGCCATTCAGATGGAAGGGAAGATCAACCAGGCCAATGACAATCACAAGCGCAGGATGATGCACCAGCCTAGATCCCACCATACCCAGAAGTATCGCCCCAACCCGTCTGTAGGATATGCCCCAAGAAACAACAGACCCCCTATGTCCCGTCCAAGCTATCCCAACCGTGGAGGACGAAACCCAAGGTCTAGAGGAAACCATAACAATAAGCCTGGCAACTCCAATAACTTCAACCGTGCACTGCCCAAGTCCAAGAACAACAACAACAACAACAACAACAACAATACTGCCCCAAGGACTAGAAGCAATGATGTGCCTACCGCAGGAAAAGACAATTCCTAGATTACTTGCTTTGAATGCAGAGTCAAGGGTCACTACTCCAACGAGTGCCTCAAGAAGCTTGCAGCAGCCACCAATGTGAATGCACCCGCTCAGCAGCAACGCCGTGTTCATCCTGGAAGGAGATTTTCCCTAGGGAATTCGCTCAACCGCAACGGCCGTCTGTTCCACATGAATACTAAAGAAGCTCAGGAAGCGCCAGATGTCGTGCTGGGTATGTTTTCTGTTATCTCAGTACTTGCAAGAGTGTTGTTTGATTCTGGAGCATCGCACTCGTTTGTTACAGAAGAATTTGCATGCACTAGTAAGATTCAACCAACAAAATTGAAGCATGTTTTGATAGTTCAAATACCTGGTTCAACCACCAAAGCTAGAAAAATTTGCAAGGTTGTACCTATCAGAATCCATGGAATAGATTTTTATGCTAATCTAATAGTACTTGGAACGAAAGGTTTGGAAGTAGTACTAGGAATGGATTGGATGCCGAAACATAAAGGATAAATCCACTGTGCCAAGAAAGCCATAACCATGACCAGTAGCACTGGAGTATAAGTAGAGCATGTATCTGAGACATTGCCCCATCAATTCAAATGCAACAAGAGTCTAGCCCAACCAACCCTAGACCAAGTCAGAGTAGTCTGTCAATACCCAGACGTGTTCCTAGATGAATTACCCGGTATGCCCCCAGATCAGGATATCGAGTTCATAATTGAACTAGTTCATGGAACTGGACCCATAGCTCAGAGACCTTAGAGTATGAACCCATCGGAATTACTGGAGCTGAAGAAGCAACTTGATGCTATGCTGGAGAAAGGTTTGATTCAACCAAGTGCGTCGCCATGGAGATCGCCTGTTTTGTTTGTGGATAAGAAAGATGGAGGTAACCGATTATGCATGGATTATCGGAAGATGAATGATGTCACCATCAAGAACAAGTACCCACTCCCGAAGATAGAGGATCTATTTGACCAGTTGACTGGTGCCAGAGTGTTTTCTAAGATTGATCTTAGAACTGGTTATCATCAACTCAAGATTCATGCAACGGATATTCCAAAGACCGCCTTCACCACCAGATATGGATTGTATGAGTACACTATCATGTCTTTTGGATTAACCAATGCCCCCGCTTATTTCATGAATCTCATGAATAAGTTTTTTATGAACTTCCTGGATAAGTTTGTCGTTGTGTTTATCGATGATATTCTGATTTATTCCAAGTCAGAAGAAGACCATGCGCTACACCTGAGGACCATCCTTGAAACCCTTAGAGAACAACAGTTGTATGCCAAGTTTAGAAAATGTGAGTTCTGGTTGAAGGAAGTAGGATTCCTAGGACATATTGTGTTGGCGGGAGGATTCGCTATTGATCCCGCCAAGATTAAAGATGTTGAAGAATGGAAAGCCCCAACCATTCAAACCCAAGTCCGTGCATTTCTCGAATTAGCGGGATATTACCGCAAGTTTGTTGAAGGATTTTTGAGCATTGCTAGACCAATGACCCAAATGTTGAAGAAAGATAAGAAGTTATAATGGACGGACAAATGTGAAGCAAGTTTTCAAGAACTCAAGAAGAGATTGATTTCAGCCCCAATCTTGATTATGCCAGATATCAAGAAGCCTTTTGATGTATATTGTGATGCATCCAAGATTGGTATCGGATATGTGTTGATGCAAGAAGGCAAAGTCATATCATATCTATCTAGACAACTGAAGCAGCATGAGCAAAACTACCCTACCCATGACTTAGAATTGGCAGTTGTAGTTTTAGCTTTGAAGACATGGAGTCATTACCTTATGGGTAACCGCTGTGAGATTTATTCGGATCATAAGAGTCTGAAGTTAATTTTCACCCGGAAGGAGATGAATATGAGGCAAAAGAGATGGATAGAGTTAATCATGGATTATGACCTTGACATTCACTATCACCCCGACAAAGCCAATGTGGTAGCGGATGCTCTTAGTAGGTTGCCGTGTAGATTAAACACCGTGATAAAAGATGCCGAGCCAAGTTTGCATGAAGAGTTGGAGCAGTTTAGAACGGAGCTAGTTAGCAAAGGATTTTTAGGTAGCATAGAACTTCAACCCACTTTGATCAGTCAGATCAAGGACGCGCAGAAAGGAAATGCAAGTATCAACGGAATCAAGTGTCGTATCGGTATAGGGAAGGTACCCGGATTTACGGAAGATGAAGAAGCAGTTTTGTGGTACAAAGGACGTATCTGTGTGCCAGCAGATTCTGAGTTGAAACAAGTCATTATGCAGGAAGCTCACGATACACTTTATTTTATCCATCCCGGAGGAACAAAGATGTATCAGGATTTGAAGGAGCAATTTTGGTGGCACCAGATGAAGAGGGAAATCGGAAGCTACATAGCCAAGTGTGATATCTGTCAGAGAGTCAAAGCGAAACATCAGAGACCCGCAGGACTTTTGCAACTATTGAAGATTCCGGAATGGAAATGGGATTCTGTTGGAATGGATTTTATCACAGGTTTGCCTACATCTAGTAGGGGAAATGAATCTATTTGGGTTATAGTGGATAGACTGTCCAAGGTATCCCATTTTATACCTGTCAAGACCACCTACCAGAGTTCGAAGCTAGAAGAGTTGTACATTGCTAGAATCGTTAGTTTGTATGGAACACCTAAGACCATAGTATCGGATCGAGGAAATCATTTTACCTCAAGATTTTGGCAGAAAGTCCAAGAAGGATTAGGAACCAAGCTGAACTACAGCACAGCATATCACCCGCAAACCGATGGACAAACTGATAGAGTCAACCAAATCTTAGAAGATATGTTGAGAGCTTGTGTTTTAGAATATGGATCAAAATGGGAAGATTGTCCGCCTTTCGCAGAATTCTCATACAACAATAGTTATCAAGCCAGTTTGCAAATAGCCCCATTTGAATTTCTATATGGAAGGAAGTGTCGTACCCCCCTGAATTGGTCGCAAGTAGGAGAGAGTCAGATATCCTACGAGAAGCCGAAGAGAAGGTTCACAAAGTCCATGAACACCTCAAGACCGCTCAGTCCATACATAAGAGTTATGCGAACAAGAGACGGCGAGACCTGACCTTCAATGTCGGAGATTTTGTGTATCTCAAAGTATCACTCTTGAAAGGAATGCAACGTTTTCAACTGAAAGGGAAGTTAGCCCCCAGATATAATGGACCCTTCAAGATTTTGAATCGCTGAGGAGAAGTATCATATCAACTGGAACTGCCAGAGGAGATGTCATCCGTACATAATGTGTTCCATATCTCATTACTTCGCAAATGCCTAGAAGTTCTTGAGAAGACCGAAGTGTTCAAGAACATAGATCACCGAGCAATAGATATCAACAAGGATTTCACGTATCGTGAAGTACCCATTCGTATTTTGGAAGAAGCCTTCAAAACTACCAGGACCCGGAGTAGCAAGTTTCTCAAGATCTAGTGGAGCAACCATACTGAAGAAGAACCTACTTGGGAGCGAGAAGATTACATTAGGACTGAGTTTCCAAATCTCTTTAGTTCCAAGTTTTTCTTAAACCTCGGGCAAGATTTTTTTTAAGGAGGGAAGGTTTGTAACACCCCAAAATTACTAATCAAGATTATCAAGTTCTAAGTACCCAAGTTTAGGGTTAACAAAAACTTTTATATTTAAATCTAATATGAGTGTATGTGTGAATTGCATTAGTGTATGAATGAGTGCAATTGCCATGTTTGATTGCTACAAATGATAAAGAATGGTTTAAAGATGAATACTACATCATCTAGGCCAATTACAAACCAATTCAAAACAAAAGTAAATCAAATATGAATCATATGATCAAATGGTCATTTTGACCAAAGTTAACCACTAGCCAACTTTGGGTGTCTCTAGAAAAAGATTTCTAATAGAAATTTTTCCAATTCTTTTCACCCCTTGATAGACCAAGTAAAAGGTGAACCCAAGCCCACTTTACAAACCAACATAAACCAATTCCAAATCTATTTAAAGGACAATTCAAAATTGAATCAAGTTCATATGCTAAGATCACCACTTTTCCAAAACCACTCAAATCATTTCCACCTGACTTTTCCCAACAACCATAGACACTCAAGCATGTGACAAACACACTCACCAAATTTCTTTTAAAAATTCAAACCTTATGTTCATGCAGCCATTTGGTCGAACACATTGCAGACACAGATAAACCACTGCCTAACTTACACTGTTTTGAGCAGTGATCACTCACCCCTTTGTCCCCTCTACACTCCACTCACTCACCCCAGTGCACAGCAAGCGCAAGACACGCTCCCTTCTTTGTTGTTGCGCCAGTGCCATGCCGCCTGACGCTCACCACGCCGGTCGACCATGGACAGCTCGCAGCACGCAGCGCTGCCCTCTCCCACGATGACCAGGAGACAAGCGACCGTCCACCACCACCCTCTGTCCACCACTCAAATGCAGACCAGCCGTGGACCACCCGAGAAATGCCGCGCCCATTTCTCTATTGCCAGGCCAAGAGCGCGCCAGAGCGCCGTAGCCGACACACGCACACACGCTGCCCCTTGCCCTCACCGTGCGTGCCCGCACTCGCCGTGACCCTAGCTACCTCCCAGACATGCCAGTTCGCCGCCGCGCGACCCATAGCCCTTGTATGCCGTCTCGAACATCGCCGCTCCCGTGCAGAACACCGACCAGTCCTGACCGTTACGGACCGCCCCGTGCTGCGCCATTAAGCATGTGACGACTACCAGGAAGCACCGTGCAAAACCCTACCCGCACCATGCATATAGCCCCCTGTATCGCTCCCACCAACGAGCCTGAGCCACCCCGCTCTGTCCCCATCGCCGGTGTATAAATAGAGGCCACCCCAGCCTCTATTCTCCACACCATCTCACTCCCCACCCCTCACAGAACCTCCCACACCTCTCCCCGGAGCAAGGCGAGCACCACATCGCCGGACTTTGGCCAGAGTCCGCTGCTGCAGAGGAGAAGAGGATCCGTTGATTGGAGCCGCCCTAGGAGCCGCCGCGACCACCATTCGAACCCGCCGTCATCTACAACATTGTTCGCCCCCATCGCCGACCCTAGCTAGAGCCTAGGTGATTCCCAACATACCCCCACCATTGTCGTTAGGGTTCAGTCTCGCCGGAGCCGTTCAACATAGAAGATGAACCTCGGCCGTTATATCCTAGTCTAATCGCACAGCCTAGATTGAAAGATACCGTTTCGGGTTAAATGAGCCACTGACCAGTGGGACCGTTCTGTCAGCAGCCCGCTGCGCCGTGTTGTGCAAATTGGGCTGGCCCATTTAGTTTCCCGCGTTGAGCCCGTAGATTCAATTAGAAATTTTCCATTTTAGTTAAAACTAGATTTTGTCAGTAGATTCAAAAATCAATTCAGAGATATTCACTAAACCAAATTGCATGATTCAAATTTTGTTAGAAAGGTATTCAAAATGTCTATCCAAGCCCGTTGGATTTAAACCATTTGAAATTATAGATCACCTATACTAAAAATAACAAGACAAAGACTTTTCCACATTCAAACATTTTTCCAAAATCAACCATAAATGCTTTTGAGTTGATTCCAACTCTCAAAAATCACATTTGATAAGATCTATCTGAATATGTAAAAGTATTTAGGTTTACATGTAGTGATCTTGGACTAGTACTAAAATAATGCTATATGGGCATTTCTAGTCCCTTTAATTGTATTAAATAATAATCTTAAACTTTATAAAATACGACCACCACTTTAAATCACATTCCCAAGTATTAGAATATGTGGTGATGACATGTGTCAACATGATCCCATATTTTAATTGGAGAATATTAAATCTTAAGTATTTTCAATGAGTAGAAATTACTTTTCTAAAATAAAATAAATAGGACTAGGCCTTTATTTCATGTGATGATGCTAAATCATCTAGTGTGAGCCTTAGTGTACTAAATAGAAGTAGTTAAGTATTTTTTGGTGATTGTGTGCCTCGTATTCATTTATAGACGATAGTACAGACCCGGGATACGAGGAGGAGGAGTACTACCAAGAAGAAGAAGAAGAAGAAGAAGAAGAAGAAGAGAACTTCAACGACTTCACTACTCAAGGCAAGCTAAGAATTGCAAGTCTCATACGTATGCAAGCCATCCTTGCAATATAACATATGCAAGATGCCTTAGGCATGCTTGGTTATGCAACTTTGATCATATGAATTCCATGTTTTACTTGCATGCTTTATTCTTTTATTCTTACCAAAGTTCTTTACTTTTAGTTAGTGCTTTGTGAGTATTGGAAAAATAGTATAGATACCATAAAGAGTATAAAACTAGGCCTAAGTAGTTATACTTAGATGTCAGCAAAAGGCATAAAACTAGAGTTGGATAGTTACACCTGATTAGCACCCCTCATTAGGGAATACCCTCAACTTTAGTAGCTAGTGCTAAGCATAAAAGTTGATCACTTTAGATGGGAATACTTGGTGAAAATGATTATGAAAACCTTGGAATGAGGATTCATTCTATTGAAATGTTTTCACATGTGTTATGGACCCTAAATGATTTGATGATGAAACTTGTTGAGGCATAACCCTTAGCCCTTTATAAAAACTAATGGTTGGGTTCGGATGCGATACCATTCCAATTTTACCGTACAACCATAATACCTGAATTGGGTAGGGCTTAACTGGAAGTTTATATGCCTTAGTATGGGTTCCCTCGCGGAAAGAGGTTGATCTGAGGCTTCCTCGTGAGTGTGAATGTCCACCTATGCAGTCCCCAGGATGGCAGATGGCCATTGCTGGGAGGACAAGCTCATAGGGGAGGTGCCTATACTAGAGTGTGTAATTCAAAGGTTATGATTGATTATCCGCATACTAAGTATGATGATTCAGGGTTATCCCTGATGGATGTATCGAATTTTGTGGTGAAAGTGTACCACCTATGTAGAGTGTCAAACTATTCGAATAGCAGCGTCCGTGGTCATGGACAATTGGAGTAGCCATAGTGTTCTGTTTTGAGATGTTTTCAAAATGACTTGTGAAGTAAACTATGACTTTGTCTTGAGCACAACAGGGTTGTGGATATGAAAACTAGGTTCCCACTTAGGTGATGTAGAATATTCTTGCAAGCTTTATTCTTTTATTCTTTCCAAAGTTCTTTACTTTTAGTTCGTGCTTCGTGAGTATTGGAAAAATAGTATAGATACCATAAAGAGTATAAAACTAGGCCTAAGTAGTTATACTTAGATGTCAGCAAAAGGCATAAAACTAGAGTTGGATAGTTACACCTGATTAGCACCCCTCTTTAGTGAATACCCTAAACTTTAGTAGCTAGTGCTAAGCATAAAAGTTGATCACTTTAGATGGGAATACTTGGTGAAAATGATTATGAAAACCTTGGAATGAGGATTCATTCTATTGAAATGTTTTGACATGTGTTATGGACACAAAATGATTTGATGATGAAACTTGTTGAGGCATGAGCCTTAGCCCTTTATAAAAACTGATGGTTGGGTTTGGATGCGATACCATTCTAATTTTACCGTACAACCACAATACCTGAATTGGGTAGGGCTTAACTATAAGTTTATATGCCTTAGTATGGGTTCCCTCGCGGAAAGAGGTTGATTTGAGGCTACCTCGTGAGTGTGAATGTCCACCTATGAAGTGACCAGGATGGTAGATGGCCATGGCTGGGAGGCCAAGCTCATAGGTGAGGTGCCTATACTAGAGTGTGTAATTCAAAGGTTATGATTGATTATCCGCATACTAAGTATGATGATTCAGGGTTATCCCTGATGGATGTATCGAATTTTGTGGTGAAAGTGTACCACCAATGTAGAGTGTCAAACTATTCGAATAGCCGCGTCCGTGGTCATGGACAATTGGAGTGGCCATATTGTTCCGTTGTCAGATGTTTTCAAGATGACTTGTCAAGTAAACTATGACTTTGTCTTGACCACAACAGGGTTGTGGATATGAAAACTAGGTTCCCACTTAGGTGATGTAGAATATTAAATTAGTTTTCTTTACTTCTTAACTCAGTATGAAATAAACCTGGCTTTTTGCAAATAAACCTAGAGCTTAAGATTCCCACTATAACTACCTTACTTGTCAGTGATAGTTTGCGAGTACTTAAAGAGTACTCATGGCTTTGTCCCTGGCTATTCCCGTGGCCATACTATGAGGAGGACTACCAGGAAGATGGACAGACGGAGTTCTATGACAACTAGGATCATCTCCCATCGTTAGCATTGCCTGTGAACTTGAAGATGGAGACATACTACGTTTACTTTCCACTGCTTTGATTTTATTAAGGCTGATCATGAGATCCTTTATTTGTAAGACTTTTATTATGGTTTGTAATGGATGATATACTGTGATACCAATCTGTTATGTCTCGCAAAAATAGTAATCCTAGGATTGTGATGTATGGCATAACAGGCATCTGGGATTAAAAATTCAGGTGTTGACACGGGATAGTCGTGCAAAACAGACACATGGATGGATTTGTTTAATATACTAGTCGGCCGTTATGGGCATTTTTAACCGGGTAATGGCTTCGGTTTTGTCAAAAACTAGCTTGTGCTTCTCTGGAAACTTAGTCATTCTTTCGTGTGCTTTGTTTACGTTGTGTCCTTGCCGGGCAGCCGGGTTGTGGTCTGGAGCTGAAATCGAAGGGGGAGCTGACAATACATTGGGAACGATACTGGAGGCTTAGTAACCGGAAAAATTCAAACTCGGAACAAGGCCGGATCATTCAATCTGTTGCATCTTTTTGTTGTTACTCATGTGGGATGCCTCGGGCTTTTGCTCTTCCTAGCCTGACAGCCGGGTTGCGGTATGTAGCAGTGAAGAAGAGTGGGCCTCTGACACCATCGCACACTACTCTGGCGGTTTATAAAATTAGCAGGTCAGGCCAACCGGCGATCCCCCGGGCATGGGTTGCCGGAGCCGGAAAAACTGAAACAATACATTGAGCACCATAGTCGGCATGTCCCTCAGTTGTTCAAAGCGCTAGCACTTGTTGCACGCGTGGACCAGCTGTTCAGAATCCTCGAGGGTGGTAGGCCAATAGATGCCGTTTCGAAACGCCTTGGCGACTATTTCACGATATGAAGCGTGGTGTTCGCACTCTCCCTGGTGGATGTCCTTTAGTAGCCGGTAGCCTGTGTCCATGTCAACACACCGCTGGAATATGCCAGAAACGTTGTGCTTGTACAGCTCTTTGTTGATGATTGTGTACGTGTGTGCATGTCGCAGGATTTGCCTGGCCTCCACCTCGTCATCCGGAAGCTCCCCATTGGCGATGTAGTTCTTGAAGGGATGTGCCCAGGATGGTATCTCCCAGATGGTGAGGATGCTCTCATGCTCCGGCTGGGGGATATCAGGGGGCCGTCCGGGTGGGGTACCCGGAATGGAAGCCCCCGAGCCGCTTGAAGAGTCGGCAGCCCCTGAGTCTTTCGAGCCAGAGGATGCGGGCGCGCCAGAGTTGGTGCAGGCCTTTTTCTTCGTAGGCTCCAAAGGTTCCGGGTCGGCTAAGCCGGCAGCCCCCGGGCTTCCGGCCTAGATGATGGAGTTGGACTCAGGAGACGGGATGATGGATGGCTTGTGTAGATGCTCCAAGGAGACCCCTGGCGGGATTTCCTGCTTGGTAGACCCGATTCGAGCGAGCGAGCCGGCTGCCTCATTGTTTAGGTGAGGGACGTGATTGAACTCACATCCTTCGAAGCAGGCATTGAGCTTCTGCATATGGAAGTGGTAGAGGGTCGTGTTCGCATCACAAGCATCCCATTCTCCGGATACTTGATGCACCACTAGATCCGAGTCGTCGAAGCAAAGGATCCAATTGATGCCAATATCCCTGGCGAGCCGGAGTCCGTGCACCAATGCCTCGTACTCAGCGACATAGTTGGAGGCCTTGAAGTGGATCTGGAGAACGTACTCCAACCGGTCTCCCTTGGGCGAGTTGAGGACGATGCTGGCTCCTAAGCCCCGAGCATCTTCGAGTCGTCAAAGTGCATCTTCTAGTGATCCGAGTCGAGAACCAGAGGCAGGTACTGGGTCTCAGCCCAGTCGACCAAGAAATTAGCCAAGGCATGCGACTTGATCGTGAGCCTTGGCTTGTACTGGACGGAGTAGGTAGCAAGCTCAATTGCCCACTTGGCGACTCGACCGATGGCGTCCTTGTTGTCGATGATCTCCAAAAGGGGTACGGTGCACACCACCTTAATCGGATGCTCCTGGAAGTAGTGCTTGAGCTTCTTGCATGCCAGGTACACTCCGTAGCACATCTTATGGTAGTGGGGGTAGTTCTTCTTGGAGAGGGAGAGAACCTCGCTGAGGTAGTAGACGGGCGTCTGAACCGGTGGAGCCTTACCTTCCTCAGGACGCTCCACCACCAGGACGATGCTGACGACCCGGCTGATGACGGCTATATAGAGAAACATCGGCTCCTTGCTAGCTAGCGTGGCTAGAACCGACACTGTGGATAGCATGCACTTGAGGTCATGAAACGCGGCATCGGCTTGCAAGGTCCAGGAGAACTTGTCCGTCTTCTTCATCAGCTAGTACAGCGGGAGTGCCTTCTTGCCTAGCCGGCTGACAAAATGGCTGAGGGAGGCGAGGCACCTGGTGAACTTCTCGACTCCGAGCAGGCTCTTGGGCTGCTGCAATTTCTCGATGGCTGCAATCTTCTCCAGATTCGCCTGGTGATATGGGTATACCCTGTCGGTACTCGAGTTTAGTATATATGGTCCAGATATGGTGGAAGCCCATGGTGTTGCCACGGACCAATGAAGAACTCGAGTAACCTATGGACTCTTGATTGCTTGCGGAACAAGAAGAAGCTAAAGATAGAAAGTTTAAAGGGCAAACCCTAATCTGTAACCGACTCGACCTTCTACCTGAGACCTGGCCTATCTATTTAAAGGCCAGGAGGGGGCGGCGAGGAGACCACACGCAACCCTAGTTTCCACAACCCTCACCAGATTGCATCTGCGCACCACTGTAATCTTCGATTCCTCTGTTAATTCCATGAGCAGACAAGTAGGAGTAGGGACCTCTACGAGGCCTGAACCTGGGTAAACCTTGCATCCTTGTGTGCTTGTTTGTTAGCCGATTGATGCTTCCAGCGCTCCCTCCTTCTCCAAAACCCAAGTCCATAACAATGGGCATTGATGAGTTAAACCCTCGTCAATTGGCGCCGTCTGTGGGAATTGGGAGTCCTAATGTTGTGGCTTCTTCAGCCCCATCAACTGCGATCTACAACTCCGCAACAGCGGAGATTCGCCAGCTCTTCGGTGCGTTCGACGTCACCGTCCACACGCCGGCCACTTGCCCGGCTTTCGAGTCTGTGGGCGATGGAATTAGCATAGCAATCGGGAGCTTCCGCTCCCAAGTTGGTCAGATGGGCATGTTTCGCATGCCTGACCAGCCGACAAAACCATCGATTGCTCCAGCATCGTGGTTCCTTCCACCGATCAGCACCCTCAGTAAGCTCAATGCCTTGACAACAGTCGAGAATACAGCCAGCGACAGCAGTCGCGAATCCGATCTGGGTGATCTAGGAACTGAAGATGGAGCCTACGGTTCTGGATCTGAAAGTTGTGGGAGCAACATCTTCCCCAACCACTTCATGTGCGCCGTCATCAACGCGGGCGACTCCTCTGAAAATCGTGACAACACGGGCAACGATGGCAATGGAAGCGACCCACCAAACGGTGGCATACCTAATGGCAGACCACCCAATGGTGGCCCCACTAACGGCGCCCCTGTTAACAACGGAGGGGCAGTCGAACCTCCAAATATGGTGAATGAGCAGACTGGTGAGCGTGTCGTGATCAGGCTCAACGATCTCGAGTGGGCCCATTGCCGAGAAGCCCTACGAGACAACCCTCTACCCTCCGGCTCCCCACAAGAACTGCTGATGGGCTACCATTGGCTCCTGAAGGAGGAATACAAATGCCAACTACACACACTCGCGCAACTCGAAGCACGTAAAAAGGCGGCAGACGAGTCGAGCCTCCGGCGAGCTGGGCTCTCCTCCCATGGAGGATCCTCCTCCAAGTGTAACGAGTACATCGCTAACAAGAGTCGATCTCGACTGTCCCACCTCACTGAACAAGAGCGTGTAGAAGCCGCAAAGGTCCTCGACTTCGGCTCCATGATGGTGGATACGCGTGGAAATGTGCTCCCAAAAACGCTGCAAGCTGCGGTAACGGCGGCCACCATGTACCTCCTCAACAACCAGCCGCCAGCTGGAGACCCTCAAGCTGCCATACACCGATCTACGATCGCAGGCTTGGGGCTAATCGAGGCCACCCTCGACAAAGAGCTAACACCAAAGCCGAGGAAAAACAAGGCTCTGGCAAAGCTATATTCCTCACCCTCGTCCAGCAACGACGGTCACGATCTGTCTCGACGTCGCCGCTCACGGTGACACGACCACGACTACGACGCGCGTGATGACATCAGCAGCGCAAGATCGACAAGTCAAGGGCGCGACGCGCCCGATCGACTGACTCAGAAGACAAATATGTGGAGCTCTGTGGCGCTAGATGCTTCAGCAGGGCCATCAGGCAAAAGCGAATGCCCAAGGGTTTCAAGCTCCAATCGGAGAACCCAAAGTTTGACGGCCTGCAGGACCCGAAAATCTGGCTGGAAGACCACATCTCCTCCGTCAGACTCCATGGTGGGAGTTGAAGCACAGCCATGCAATGCCTACAGCTAAAGCTACAGGGCGCCGCCCGAGCTTGGCTCAATAACCTCCCGCGCGGATTCATTCGCAGCTGGGACAAACTGGTCTACAGCTTTGTGTGCAACTTCAAGGGCACCTACAACAGGCCCGCATCAATCGAAGAGCTGAGATGCTGCCAGCAAAGGTCGGGCGAATCGTTACGCTCATACATCCAGAGGTGGTCCATCATCAAGAACTCCACGGAAAATATCTCAGAGGACCGGCAATTGACGCATTCAATGGCGGCGTTCGTCGCATAGAGCTCAGGGAGGAGCTGGGCCGCTCGAAGCCCAAAACCATTGACCACCTGATGGAAATCGCGAAACGCTGGGCAGATGGAGAATATTCGGTGAAAAATCGCGTTCACTCCGACGATGAAGCAGAACTCGAGCACAGACGCGATCGCGGAAGCAAACGTTGAATGCGCATCTACAATGACCGTGACGACGTCAACATGGTCGCAGCCGGCTACACCGACAGACGCGACGACAACCGCAACAGCGGCTACCGCAGCGGTGGACACCACGACTCCGAGAAAACCATGCAAGTATGGCAGCGCCACACTCGCGACGAGGCACCCACAACATGCATTGAGGATAAGCCGTCCGGGCCATGCACCGTGCACTTCTACATCTACAAGCATGACGGCAAAAAGAAATCCAGCCACCTCCTCAAGGACTGCCGTGAGTTCCTCAAACTTCATGATGGTCTGGCTCGGATGAATCGTGACGCGGTCAACAGGGGCTATGGGGCCACCCTAGGCGCTGTGGCACATGGAGCCCCTCCACCACCACCCGGACCACCACCAACCGCAGTTGCGCCTGACCAGCATCACAGATACGAGCCGTAGCCACAGGCCATGGGCACCATGATGATCCAAAAGGGCCGCCCCTCCAATCGGGTGCAAAAGGCCATCACTCGCCAAGTCAATTTGCCGACAAACTCACCACCATCCACCACTGAGTACCTCGGTGGAAGCGACTCCTGCATCACCTTCGACAAGCGCGACCATCCACGCCAAGTACCTCGTCTAGGCCATTGTCCCCTCGTACTCGAGGCACAAATTGGAGGCTTCGACATGAGTCGCGTCTTCATGGACGGTGGAAGCGGCATTAACCTCATGTTCGCAAGTACCTTGCGAGCAATGAGGATCCCTCTGACCTGCCTAGAGGCCTTGGATACAACATTCCACGGCATCCTTCCAGGCAAGGGTGTATACCCCTTTATCAAAATCAACCTCGACGTCATCTTCGGCACACCGAAAAACTTTCGATGCGAACGCATCGACTTCGAAGTCGTCGACTGGCCCTCACAATACCCCTGCATCCTCGGACTTGTCGTGTTCGCCAGATTCATGGCAGTGCCACACTACGCCTATCTGCAGATGAAAATGTCAGGCCCCAACGACGCCATCACAATCAACGGGAGCTTCGAGAGGTCCGATAGTTGCGACAGGGAATTCGACAGAATTTCCCAGTCCTTCGGCATGCAGGAAGAACTCACAAGATTGAAGGAGTCGACAGACAACAGTCTGCCTCCCCTGAGCCGGCCAAGTTCACCTGACCTATCCTTCGACTCGTCGGTGCATACAAAGAAAGTTCAGGTCCACCCATCGGACCCCGCCAAGAGGGCCCTCATCGCCAACAACTTGAGTCTCGCATAGGAACTCGCGCTCGTCGAATTCCTCCCTGAGCACTAGGAAATCTTTGCCTGGTGTCCAGCAGACATGCCAGGAGTCCCTAGGGAATTCGCCGAGCACGCACTCAATGTCAACCCAGATGCAAGGCCAGTCAAACAAACAATTCGGCGACTGTCTGAGCCAAGAGCAAAAGAAGTCGGAATGGAGATCAACAGACTCCTCAACGGCAAATTCATACGCGAGATCAAGGAAAGCACTTGGCTCACCAAAAGGGTGCTAGTACCAAAAAAGGTCACGGATATCCTATGGATGTGCATGGATTTTACCTCTCTGAATAAGCATTGCCCAAACGATCACTTCCCGCTGCCGCGAATCGACTAGATCATCGACTCCACTGCAGGATGTGCGCGCCTCTGCTTCCTCGACGCCTACTCAGGCTACAATCAGATTCGAATGAAGGAAGAGGATCAAGAAAAAACAGCGTTTACAATGCCTTTTGCTGTGTTCTGCTATAACAAAATTCCCTTCGGGCTAAAAAAATGCAGGAGCAACTTATCAGCGGTGCATGCAGGCTTGCCTCAAGAACCAACTTGGTCGCAACATCCAAGTCTATGTTGACGACATCGTAATCAAGACCAAAGAGGAAGCTCCACTAATCGACGATTTACGTGAAACCTTCGCTAACCTCGACCGCTACCGGATCAAGCTCAATCCAGACAAGTGCGCCTTCGGCGTACCATCTAGGCAACTACTCAGGGTATCTCATCTCCACGAGAGGGATCGAGGCGAACCCGAAGAAAATAAAAGCCATACTGGCCATGGAGAAGCCGAAGAACATAAGAGGTGTCCAGCAGCTGGCTAGGCAAATCGTGGCGCTTAGTCGATTCATCAGCTGAATGGGCGAAATAGCACTGCCCTTCTACCAACTTCTCCGCAAGGCACAGGAAGCATTCAAAGATCTCAAGCGTCTGTTGTCCACCTCACTAGTACTGGTGACCCCACGCGAAAGGGAACCACTGCTGCTGTACATCTCCGCCACCAACCAGGTGGTCAGCACGGTGCTCGTGGTAGAACGAGCCGAAGAGAACAAGGTCCACGGGGTACAGCGTCCAGTCTACTACCTCAGCGAGGTACTCACGCGACAAAGCAGCGGTACCCGCACTACCAGAAGTTGGCATATGGCGTCTTCATGATAGCCAGGCGATTACGCCACTACTTCCAGGAACACCCAATTGTGGTGGTCAACGACGCCCCGCTTAGACACATCCTCAACAACCGTGACGCCACCGGACAAGTCGCGCTTTGGGGAATCGAGTTGTCTCCACGAGACATTACATATGAAAAATGCGACGCGATCAAGTGGCAAGTTCTCCCTGACTTCCTCGTGCACTGGATGGAGAATCAGCTCCCTGAAAAACCAGATATGTCCTATCTCTGGACAATGCACTTCGACGGATCCAAGCGAAAGGACGGAGCTAGAGCAGGTGTCATACTAACATCGCCCCAGGGAGACAAGCTAAAATATATTCTGCGACTGAAGTTCACCGGCTCCAAGAATGAAGCTGAATACGAGGCCCTGCTACACGGAATGAGGATGACAAAAGATTGCGGCGCCAAGAGGCTCATAATATACGGCGACTCCAAGCTGGTCGTCAACCAGACAATGCACGAGTGCGACGCACTGAACGACAATATGATCGCCTACCGCGACCTCTACGACACACTCGAAGGGGACTTCGATGGTTGCGAGTTGCAGCACATAGGCCACGAAAGCAATGAAGAGGCAGACGCACTCGCCAACATTGGCTCTACCTGCACCCCCATACCACCTGGGGTATTTCTCGAGCGCATTTGCGAACGCTCCATCAAGCCAAAGGCCGCAGAGAAGAAAACAAGCGCAACAACGGACTCGGGGTTGTGCCGCCCAATGACCCAATGGCACTCGATGACCTGGAGCTTGACATAGGACCCGAAGGACCGATGAGTGTCATGATGATTGAGCCATCTTGGACTCAACCGTACATCACATACCTTCTCAGCAAGAGGCTGCCAGGCGACCCGATTGACGCGCGACAAATCACACGACGATCCAAGGAATTCGTCATCATCAACGGCTAACTATACAAACGCAGCATCACAGGAGTACCCCAACGGTGCGTCTCAAACACTGATGGAAGAGCCGTTCTCCTCGACATCCATGAGGGGACTTGCGGACACCACGCCGGCAGTCGCGCCGTCGTTGCCAAGGCTCTACGAGCTGGATTCTACTGGCCCACGGCCATGCGTGACGCTAAGGACATCATTCAAAAATGCAACGCTTGCTAGTGATTCACGGACAAACCACACGCACCTGGCGCGCAGCTCCGGCCAATTCCATTGGCCTGGCCCTTCACACAATGTGGACTCGACATAGTCGGCAAGCTCCCAAAGTCCTCGCGAGGAGGCTACGTCTACCTCTTGGTCGCAGTCGACAAATCCACCAAATGGATAGAGGCCATGCCGGTAACTAACCAGTCAGGAGCCAGCACAGTCAAGTTCTTCGAATCCATCGTCTATCGCTTCGGAGTGCCACACAGCATCATCATGGACAACGGGATGAACTTCACCTCCAGGGAGTTCCAAGAATTCTACGAGAACCTGGGAATCAACATAAGCTATGCCTCCGTAGCTCATCCACAGACCAACGGTCAGGTCAAAAAGGCCAACGGGATCGTCTGCGGTGGAATCAAGAAGCGACTCCTTAGGCCACTCGAACAAGCCGCAGGATGCTAGCCAGACGAGCTGCAATCAGTACTCTAGAGCCTACGCATAACCCCAAACAGTGCCACGGGGTACACCCCGTTCTTCATGGTGCACGGTGCTGAAGCGGTGCTACCCGCAGAGGTACGATACAAAGCACCACGAGTGGTCGCTTACAGCAAGCAGGAATCAACTCTTGCACTCGAAGACTCCATCGACCTCCTTGATGAGGCACGAGAAATCGCCGCGGAAAGATCAACGATCTACCAACAGAACCTGCGCAACTACCACAGCAGAAGGCTACGCCCTAGGTCCTTCGTTGAAGGAGACCTGGTCCTGCGACTGAAACAACAAGGGCATCTCAAGCTCGAGTCCCCCTGGGAGGGACCGTACGTGATTACAGAAGTAATCCCAGGTGGCACCTATCGCCTTAAAGATTTCGAGACAGGAGTCGCATACTCCAACCCCTAGAACGTCGCGCAGCTGCGGCACTTCTACCCTTAGTCGTCTTTTATTTTTTACATTGCAAATAAGGCTATTTAGCCAAGGCTACTTAGCCACACATTGTACCTCGTACTATCCTACGAATAAATAAAGCTAAGTGCCCCAAACGCTGTGTTCTTTTATTTATTTTTTGCAATTTATCCACTCGGGGGCTGCGCCACCCTATACACATCTGTTCTACGAACCAACGCGATATCCTGAGTAGCTGACGCACTAATCGAACCCTTGACAAACACCAACCTAGTTGCAACGCACCTGACAGGTTGGCAAGGTGCTGAGATAAACACAAGTCAGGCTAATGAAAAGGAATCGCATAGTGCAACGCACTCGCAAAACATACGAGCTAACAAGATCTTTATATACATCAATGTTAATCAATTATACACAGCATATATATATGAACTTTACAACACTGGTGCAACTATGTGCAGGATACAAACTAAACTACTGTTGCAACAGAAGAACGTTTTTCTGCTCCTCGAAGAAGTCAACAATTTCCTCCGCTGGGCGATCCACCACCTGGTAGTGAGGAACCATGTTCCAAGTTGAACCTGCTGGCGGCGCTAGCGGTCCAGCAGCAATCGCTGCAACATCCACATCAGGCATGTGCAGTCACACCAGCGACAGAGTAGCCTTGGCAACAACCACTAACTGTTGCCGTACACACTCGCGGACTGCACTCAAGACTTGAAATTTTGCAAGAAGGGCCAGCGGGCTCGATGGAACGACATCCAGCGGAGACATCGTCTGATAGATATTCCTTAAGCACGATTGCGATTTCTTCAGGAAATGAAGTACTCACGAGGCATGATCCTACAGGGTCGCTAGTGCGATTGTGCGATCATGATCCACCCAGAAATACCCACTCTCCTGAAGCTGCTCTTGGGGCAGGTCATTCATGCGAACGGCAATCCTGTCCTTCTCATCTTGCGGATGGCGTGCACTGACAACTATACCAAGCAAAGGCAAAAGCATGAAGACAAGGAACTACCGCGAGTGGCTACAAGAAAAGATAAGGAAGCGGAAAGCTAAAACTTGAATTTGTCGCCCAGCTGTGTCACCTCCCCCAGCAAATATTGCTCTTGGGCAGTGGCCTTCTCCGCCCTCGACTTCCATACATCCGTGTTACCACGGAGCACGGGCAGTTCGCGCTCCAACTGCTTCACGCGGTCACGGAGTCGCGAGAGCTGAGACAGCTCATCCACCCTTGAGTGTGACTACGCTAAGGTATCATCAGTGGATGGCATATTCCGAGGTTCACTCGAAGGACCACTCGATGTGCCCTATCACAATTCAAGCAAGAGATAATAAGAAGACCAAGCAATACATGGGCAAACACTCAAAGTACATTCAAGCATAACAAAATGTCAACAGATACACCCGCCAATGGCATGTTCAAGACAAAAGGGGTTAAGCTATTAACTATTACAAATATGAAGACTAAGGAGCAACTGGCTTCTTCAACTTAGAATTTGGTTTCGGGGGCCTCATCGAGTCTGCGGCAGTATCAGACGCCATAGACTTCCCGCCGGCCCCTGACGCCGCAGCCTTCGCCGCCTTCTTGGCTTGCTGCAGCTCCTCAGAGTACTTTGCGACTATGTTGATTAGCTGCGGCCTGTACTTGCCACATGCAGTTGCAAAAGGAGCAAAAACTACCTATTGGCCATCCGCGCTGACAGACATTGCCTTGGAGACGGCAACAGGATCAATTTTGACTCCATGGGCTTGAACCATCGCGAGTGACATAGAAGCGCCAGCCACACAGAGTGAGTTCTTGAAGCCTGCAGGAATGCGTCCAACAAGGGACTCCACCAGATCATCTACATTTTCAATTAACTCAGCTTTGGGCACCAGCTCCTCATGGAGGCGACTGAGTACGCCCTTGTCCTTGATCAGCGTCCCCTGGATGGAAGCATTGTGATCTTCGACTGCCGCGATGGCATCATCACGATGGAGAGCCTGGGCATCGAAGCTCAGACTGCCAGCATCTACATAAGAGCACAGTGTTGGAACAAAAAGTCAGCACAATAACAAATTCGAAAGAAGGGACACGACGGAAATCCAGACGAAGGAATACCTGAAAGGGCCTTGGCAATCGAGAAGAGTTGTTCTTCGAACAACTTCTCCCTAGCCATGATGGAGGCGCGCAAATCCTCTTTGCGTTTCCGCAATTCGTCAAGCGTTGTGACTGCCTCATCGCGACCTTTCACTGCCGTGGTGAGCGTCTTTTCAAGGGAAGTGGCATCGCGAAGTAGTGCGTCATGCTCGGCTGTGAAACAAATAAAGACAACTCGTCAGTCGAGTATATCACAAGGATGAAGAAGAAGAAGCAAAAAACACTCACTTTCAACCACGCGATGGCGATTATCCAGCATTGCATGCTGGCGACCTATTGCAAGTACCTGCTCCACCAGGCGAGCAGCTTCCTTCACAATAAGCTACGACGGGAGAAACAGCAAATGATTAGCAGATGGGATGGATGATAAATTCGACTGCAAAAATCAGAAGAAGCAACATTACACATATGTGATCCTCCAGTGACTCCGAAGTCGATTGACGCACAGTCGTCCGGACAACCATCTGATGCTCCACATCGTGTGGAGAACTTGACGAATTTTGCCCAGAGTGGGCCGCCAATGGAGGAGAAGGAGTCCGCTCAGCCACTTTCTTGGCCTTGGAGGCTGTGACTCCAGATTCTTTCAAAAACTGGTCGTCGCCAGAAGACGACGACGCCGGTTGACTGCAGCACAAAACCAAACTCAGGACAATGCAACTCCAAAAAAGAACCAAGAGAAGAATTGTGTACTTACCAATCAAACTTGTCAAAATCAAAGGTTTGGCCCTCCGAATCCGACGATGACTCCTTCGGCAGCCGCATCTTCTTG
Source organism: Avena sativa (assembly GCA_916181665.1). NCBI lineage: Eukaryota > Viridiplantae > Streptophyta > Magnoliopsida > Poales > Poaceae > Avena > Avena sativa. The sequence goes on from OV702289.1 coordinate 623,884,709, forward strand.
CGGGAGGATGGTGCCACAACACTCACGGGAATGGCAGGTATCGGCGACTCCGCACCAATAGCTGGGCCTTCTGGAGTCAAAGGAGATGACGCATCTGAATCCTTGCTGCACGAACGCTTGCGAGTGTCCGGACCGCTGGACTCGGGGGCTTCCTCCTCTTCAAATGAGACGGTCGACTCCAACTTGTCCTCCTCATCTACTTCGCGAGGAATAACCCCCTCAGGAAGAGGGGGCATACTGGGAGACACCTTCCAATCCTGCATACAGACAACAAGTCAGCACAAGTCAAGGAAAAAGAAGCACTGGACAAACAAAGCTACTTCGTAGCACAACTGTACCTCAGGAGGAGGATTAGCAGCATCGAATGGAGGTACGACTGGTTCACTCGGGAGCACATCCTTGGCGGTGTACTTGGTGAGCAGTCGCACCCTCTTATCTACTTCACTTGCGGTAATGCCATCGGCAGATATGCGAGTGACATCGTCCGCGCCAGCCCACTGGAGCATAGGGTGGACTCTGGCCTGCAGGGGCTGGATGCAATGACGCAACCACATGCGAATGAGGGTGCAGCCTCCCTCTTCTTTACCCATGCGACTCTCAAGGTCGCAAACATGCTCATACAGCACATTTGTCTCCTCGGACTCGCCGGGCATCACCATGTTCTTCCAGGAGCGCCTCCTCCTGCACGGTGCCGCGGGATCGAAAGGTGCGAGTCCGAAGTGGTCTCCGTCGGCCTTCTGCTCACGGTTGTAGAACCACTTGTCCCTCCACCCTTGGACAGACGCCATGAGCTTGATGTCAAGATACATGATGGAGGAGTCGGTGTGGATACTGCAGCCTCCTACATCGTAGACTATGGAGCCAGACGCCGACTGGCGCTTCACCTTGAAGAGACGCTTGAAGAGACCAAAGTACGGCTCGATTCCGAGCCAGCACTCGCAAAGCATAATTTAGCAGGCAATATGGAGGATAGAATTGGGGGACAACTGATGGAGCTGGAGCCCATAGAAACAAAGGAGGCCCCTGAAGAAAGGATGTAGGGGCAGAGAAAGACCACGGATGATGAATGCTAGGAACATCACCTAGAAACCAGCCAGAGGACATGGAGTTACCTCACCATCTAGGACTCGCGAGTCACTGGACACGGAAGAAAGAACTCCGTCTTGGCGTAGGAGACGGAGCTCGGATGACTTGATGATGGACGCACACCACGTGGCATTGGTGACGAGAGTGCCCGCGCCCTTCTTCTTCCCGACGACGACGGCGCTGGTGCCCACAGCGGCGGAGCCGCCCTTCTTCTTGGCAGCAGCAATTGCGGCGGCAGATTCAGCCGCAGCACCTTCTTTCTTCTTCCCCATCTTGCGGTGGCGATGCGACCGGAGGAAGTAACTAGGGTATACGCAGAGCTGGTCCAGTGCCACGAAGAAGATGAACTATAGGGATCAGAGGAGTAGCAGCAATGGCGACGAAGGCAAAGGCAGAGAAAAGAGTAGATGGGAAAAATTACCGCCGCAGCACTACTACTTAACCCCTTGGAAGATGTAATCCAATGGCCAGCAGAAACCCTATCAGACGCGTGGCACCCATTGTGATCAACACGTGGACGACCTGAAGCACGAACCATCCCCCCACTACCCCCATTATGCACGGAAATCGAGGAGGCGCAGTTAAAACAAAGATTACGCACCCCCGGTCAAGTCAGGGTTAGAAAATGGGACCCACAGCTCATCACGTCCCGTCAAACCCACTCACGCGGGCAACTGAGATCATCACATCGTCAGCACTGATATCATCAAAAATTGAGCAGCAGAAAACTTTGACTACTTTAGTCCTTGCTCGAGTCTTCGACTCCACCAAGCATTCGGGGGCTACTCCCATAGGGAGCGCTGGTCGCGCACCCTACGATTTTTCTTTTTCTCTTCTGCAGGAATATGGACATTCAAAGCATACCCAATCACTCGAATCCACGATTCGACTATGGACATGGGTTACTCCCATAGGGAGCGTCGGAAATAAAATCGACTGAAACAAGCAAACAAAAGACGATAGCGGTCACAAAAATTCTTTAGTCCCTGCCTGAGTCTTCGACTCAACCAGGCACTCGGGGGCTACTCCCATAGGGAGCGCTGGTCGTGCACCCTATGATTATTTGTACATCGTACTGTGTGTCGATAACATCCACACTCGAAGTTTATGGCGACATCGCCTCATAATTTTTTCCCTACAAAGAGACTGCGTCTCCTGGGTCACCCGAATCATCTCCGCGATGACAAAATTCGGATGTCGCGCTTGCAGCATGAAGATAAGACCTGAATAAGGCCTGGCAACGCATTTGCTGCGCATTACCAGAAATATATCCGTGCCTACAGGTACGATGAACATGCCTTGACGGATGCATTGAGTGCTCACACCCATATACTGGAATTCGACTCCTGTAAGACCTCCACGGCTTGAGTCGAATTACACCAGCACTTTTCCGAATTCAAGTCCTGGGACTCGAGTTCGAGTAGATTGCGTTGTTTTACCCTAAGTTAGTTAACTGATACCGATACATCAATTAAATCAGGCATGCACATAAACAATCCCTATGACACAAACAGAGCACTCGAAAATACTTAGTCATGCACTCGAAAGGCTTCATAAAGTCCCCAGTCGAATCTGTGATTCCACTGGACACTCGGGGGCTACTGACATGGGTATACCCTGCCGGTACTCGAGTTTAGTATATACGGTCCAGATATGGTGGAAGCCCACGGTGTTGCCACGGCCCAATGAAGAACTCGAGTAACCTATGGACTCTCGATTGCTTGCGGAACAAGAAGAAGCTAAAGATAGAAAGTTTAAAGGGCGAACCCTAATCTGTAACCGACTTGACCTGCTACCTGAGACCTGGCCTATCTATTTAAAGGCCAAGAGGGGGCGGCGAGGAGACCACACGCAACCCTAGTTTCCACAACCCTCGCCAGATTGCATCTGCGCACCATTGTAATCTTCGATTCCTCTGTTAATTCCACGAGCAGACAAGTAGGAGTAGGGACCTCTACGAGGCCTGAACCTGGGTAAACCTTGCATCCATGTGTGCTTGTTTGCTAGCCGATTGATGCTTCTAGCGCTCCCTCCTTCTCCAAAACCCAAGTCCATAACAATGGGCATTGATGAGTTAAACCCTCGTCACCTGGATTCCCTGTTACAAAACGAGGAAGTCGAGGAGCTGGACGGACGAGACGCTGAAAACGCACTTCTCTGGGTTTAGCTTCATCTGGTACCGGCGAAGGTTTCTGAACGTCTCCCCCAAGTCCTCGAGAAGGGTGCTCTTCTCCTTCATCTTGATGATGACGGCATACACGTACGAATGCATGTTCCGGACAATCTTCGAGTGCAAGCACTTCTGCATGTAGTGCTGATAAGTGGCGTCTGCATTTTTTAGACTGAAAGTCATGGTTACATAACAGAAAGCCCCGTACGGGGTGATGAATGACGTCTTCAGCTGGTCAGTCTGATTTAACCGAATCTGATTATAGCCGGAATAATAGTCTAGATTGGACAATAGGTCACGGCCGGCCATGGAATCGATAACTTGATCGATACGGGGCAAGGCGAAGGGGTCTTTTGGGCACGCCTTGTTCAGGCTGGTGTAGTCGATAAACATGCACCAGGTCTTGTTTTTCTTCAACACCAGGACTGGGTTGGCCAACCAGTCTGGGTGGTATAATTCCATGATGAATCTGGCTATGAGGAGCTGGGTGATGTCATCACCAATGATCTTCCTCTTCTCCTCTTTGAACCAGCGGAGGGGCTGCTTGACCGGCTTTGCATCCGGCCGCACGTGAAGTGAGTGCTCGGCGAACTCCCTTGGGACACCCGGCATGTCTTTGGGCGACCATGCGAAGATGCCCCAATTCTCACGGAGGAAGTCGATGAGCGCACCTTCCTATTTGTTGTCCCAGCCAACATCGATGGTGACGAACTTGGTCGGATCGGTCGGGTCGAGCAGGATCTTTTTCATCTCCTTGGTAGGCCAGAAAGTTGCATCTACAGTCAGCCACCTGTTAGCCAGCACTTCTTGCTGGGCAAGTGCGACATTGTGCATGATCTCGCGCTTCTCTTCGGTGATGATGAGGGCTTCCACTATCTTCGAGCCTGCTGACGCGCACTCCATCGATCGCCTGAAGTAGCCGGCTACAGTGATCACGCTGTTAGGCCCCGGCATCTTTGTCTTGAGATATGCGTAGCGGGGGACGACCATGAACTTGGCGAGGGCAGGGCGCCTTAGGAGAGCGTGGTAGGAGCTTGTCAGGTTCACCACCCCGAACCACACCGGCTTGCGGCGGAAGTTCTCCTCAGTTCTGAAGATGACGTCGAGCCGGATTTTTCCCAGCGGGGTCCACGCTGGTCCCGGAAATACACCGTGGAATGCCGTGGTAGTCGGGCGCAGGTCGCACGCACGGATGCCCAGCTTCTCTAGGGAAGAATGGTAGAGCAGGTTGAGGCTGCTGCCTCCGTCGTTGGAGACGATAAGGGGGTCGAGCACCATTGCGTAGCCCCCGGGATTCGGCAGGCGGTCTGGTTGGTCCTCTTGGCTCTAGGTAATGGGAGTCTCCGACCGGTTCAGGTACTGGGGGACCGGGGAAGCGATGGCGTTCACCTCCTTGGAGCGCTGCCTGCGGCTGTGCTTGTCGTCCGGCTCGGTCTCGAAGATGTGGTAGGTGGCGTGCGGCCATGGGTAGCCGTTATTGTTGCCGTTGTTTTCGGCTCCCCTAGCCGGTGGTGGTGGTCCGCCAGGAGGGGGCTGCGGTGGATGAGGTAGGCCTCCTTGATCCTTCATCTGGCGGGTTTAGCTGCAGTTCCGGGTGGTGTTCATAGCCGGTTTTAAGGGTTCGCTATGACACTTGCACGGGCCGTCGAACATTTGTTCGAAGGTGAACGGCTTCTGCCTTCTTGCATCACCAGCCGGTGCCTCTGGCACGCCCTCCACAGCATTGACCTGCCTAGCATGATAGCGGGGCTTCTGTTGTCCGGCTTGGTGGTCGTTCAAGAAGCAGTTGTCATTGCCTTGCCGCCTGGATGATCCGGCTTCTCCGCCTGGGTTACTCGGCCGGTCGCGACCTGGATCCATGGGGATCAGTTGGCCATCGGCGTTCACCCGGAGGGGTTTCTTTATTGTGGCGTCGGCCGTGGTGTACTAGTCCGCAACCATCATCAGCTCTGCCATGGTTTTCTACTCGTCACACAGTAGCCAGTGGAGGAGCATGGTGCCTTCTCGGCATCCTTCCATGAAGAACCCGATCGCCTAGCTCTCTAGGATGCCCTTGCAAGTGTTGCGTAGCTTGGTCCACCTAGCGAGGTACTCCATGTCTGACTCGCAGTCTCCCTGAACGCATAGGGCCAAATGGCGAGGGCAACCTGGACGCTTGTATGTGGCGTTAAAGTTGCGAACGAATACCTTCTCAAAGTCCGGCCACGCGTTGATGTTGTTGGGCGCGAGGCTTTTTAGCCATGTCCTTGCCGACCCGGTCAGCATGAGGGGGATGTAGCGCACCGCCACGCGCTTGTTCCCATGGGCGATACCAACTGCCATGGCGTTGTTGGTCAGCTAGTCTTCCGGCTTCATGTTGCTGTCATACTTGGGAGTGTCCTGCGGCAGCATGAACTTATCCGGAAATGGCTCATTTCGGATGCAGGGTCCAAAACAAACCAGCCCAATAGAATATTCCTCCTCCGTGATGCGTGCTTGATCTAGGACCTCGATGCGGTTACGGGCGTCTAGGTTTCCAGATTGGGCGCTCCTACCCAACCCGAGAGACGAGAACCGGCAGGCCGTGGTGCTCCGGTTGGGGGAGGGGGCGGTGGTGGGTTGCTATTCACCGTTTGCCCCTGGCGTGGCTGGCCCTTGTGGCCCGAGTCATGGTGCTTGCTGCGGTATTTCCCCACCGGAGGAGAGGATGTCTGCTGGGTCTCATGGGGTGTACCCTTGCTGTTGCCAGGCGGCTTGTTTCCCTAGAGCCGCTAGGGTTCTCGTGCATTTGTCGGATGGCGTCGGCCTGCTCATCCATGATCCGGAGAAGCTCCTGCACCCGGGTGTGTTGCTGGTCTCGCTCCTCGCCCTCTAGGTTGGACAGCTCGCCCGTCACGGCCCGTGTCGCACGTAGGTTCTTAATGGGCGTGTTGTAGGTAGGACGGACAAGGAGGGGTGGTGGAACCGACTCGTCGTCCTGCTCCAATCTTCCTCCTAGGTCACCACCCCGGTGTCGCACTTACCCGCGCCGGCTCGGCTCCTTAGTAGCTAGAGTGTGGCCGTGAGCATGGTCGTACTCGCACATGGTGATGTTGACCTGCTTCTTGGTGGCGGCTAGGTCAATGGCCTCCCACAGGAGGAGCTCCCTCTCCATGGTGAAGTTTGCGACGGCCTCCTCTGGATTATCTCCGAGGTTAACCGGAGTGAGGAGTCGATTGATGCCCTACTAAATCGGGTCCTTCGCTTGCGGGGGGAGGAAATTCCGGCTACGTCACCGCCATGCTCCTGAGGGCGGCGATGCTGGGTGTTGGAGCCGGCCATCATGACCTGGACGCCGCACGAAGCAACAGGAATGCCACTGCTGGGGGACAGTGGCTCCACGATAGAGACGATCTCCCTAGGTAAACGCTCTAGCACACGGGGGCAACATAGACGGGAAGGTCACCGAACAGTAGGACAGAGCCGTTCACTGAGAAGGTGGACCCGGCAAAGCAAGCATGACACGTTGTCTATGACCTAGTCGAATTTTCCTAGCGTAAGAACGAGGCCAGAGGCCACGCGCTCACCGGCTGAAGTACGGGGTCACGTGTGGAACGTGACTCTGGTCGAAGACATGTCTGCCCCATGGTGGGCGCCAACTGTCGTTGTATTGGGAACGATAGTGCCTGAATAGGCTAGATAGAGGTGTGGGCAAACGGCAGGGAGGCTATCGACGGTGTCCGCAGGCGGGATCGGATACTAGCAAGTGTGGTGTGACACGTGAACTACCTAGGTTCAGGGCCCTCCAGTGGAGGTAACACCCCTCCTGCCGATCTGACTAAAGTATGTGGAATACAAGTTGCTCCTTGAGCTGTATGAACTATCTTGCTACTAAGTGATCAACCCTTGCTACGAGAGCCTTGCCCCCTTATATAGGCTGGGGGTAGCCATCTTACTGGCCAGTCCGGCTGGCCAGTCCCACAGGCGGTCCCCAGCAGGCTGGTCATCTACAGTACCGAGTAGTGGCATGTCTTGTCGATGGTACGCGTCGTGCGGGTCATCGTGGGCATAGTGAACACCATGAGAGCCTAGCATCAGCAACCAGCCACTGTGCCCCCATCAGCCACAAAGTCTTCGGCATGGTCCTCGTCCTCTTGCGGTCTTGTTGTTGTACTGGGGCGTAGCATGCACTATGCAGCACCTCGCCTTGCCTCCCTCTTGATTGCGTGCGGCTACGGTCGTATAGCCGGATCCGGGTCTTGCCTGCCTTGCTTAATCCGGCTACCTTCTGTGCCATCTGGTGCTTGCGTCCGGCTAGGATCTACTAGCCGACCGTGAGTTGTTTGCCTTTATTCTTGTCCGACTAGGCTACCCAGGGGTCATCCCCCCGACAGCGCTGAATGGCATGGCTACATGATCAGCTGGGAGTCATTCTTTGAACATGTTTGCGAGAAAACAGGTGACCTGCATGTATATATGATGCATACCTGAGGTGAAGTTGAACTGCCTAGCGCTGGCGATGATGTGCGGGGTGAGCTTGGGGCTAGGGTCTGCCAATCCATGACGCCCGCGCGTAAAAGGCGTGACACGGCCACGGGAGACTCGATCTCGAGGGTCCAGTTGTTGGTGGTGGCCATTGTTGTGGTGATCGACTATGAGACCGGCTGGCGCAAGCGGTCTGAGCTGAAAGGTATTGTGTAGTGTAGTTGCTACTTGGTTGCCTGGAGAGCGCTAGGGAGAGCTCTAAGGGCGTGTTAGGTTTCCAGTTTTCCTGTTTCTTGCATGGGGCGAGAAGAAATAAGGACGTTTGGTTCCCTGCGGCGGATGGAATCTTTGCATCGCACGAGTTTTAAAGCACCTCTCAGCCTAGCCCTGGAGGAACGCCAAAATTGGGTGTTTCCATGAAGCCAAGTTCTTCTCGTGCTCGTGAGGGAAGCAGCTGCACGCGCTCGTCCAAGGGAGGGATGGAGGGAGCTCGAAAAATCTGGTGGGAGAAATTGGGGTTACCGCCCGCCAATTTGCCGCACCTATTTACACCGCCCCTCCGCCGCTCCAAAATCCCCGCCTCCATTTCCCCCAAATTCGAGCTCTCGCTCCAAATCCTCTTCCTCACTGACAAGCAGGTAAGCGGCACCTCCTACTTCGGTGATTCTAGCTCATCTCCGGCAAGTCTTACTCCTCGGCTATGTCGGACATGTCGTCCTCGTCAGGCGAGATTGAGATCGTGGTAAGAAACACCTATCCCTAGCTCTCGCATCTTAGATTTGTTGCCATGTTCTAGCTCATAGTACTAAGTTGTGAGCAGCTGTTGTAGATCTGGACCTTAGTATTTTTGCAATCAGTATCCATATTGTTCTATGAGGATTGCCATGTGCTGTAGGTAGGATTAGTGTTGTAAGTATAGTTCATCCCCTAGAATCAAACACATTATTATCCCTGCTGTCGTAGGAGAAGGTTGCATCCCCTGATCTATCCACAACCTCTGTGCTGCCTCTGCATTATGTGCTGATACCTGATGCGGTCATTGAGGTGGCCAGGAGGAAGTTGGCCATGTCATGGCCAGCATCTCTTTCCACCTTCGTCCTGAATCGGGTTGTCCAGTTGATCGAGAAAGGGGGTTCAGTAGCGCGACCATTTAAGCAGGAAGACATGCGCCTGATTGTAGAGTCTAACATCCCAGCATTAGAGCTTAGAAATAAGCTGAGATAAGGTGTGTGCATTGCATTCATGCATAGAAAATCCGGGGAATTTTCGCGCAAAACTAAAGAAGCCAGTGAGGGATCAGGATCTCTCTTGCTCTAATGGCAGCATCCGGGTAGGTGCGATAGATTTCGACATGACCTCCACTATATCTTTGCTTTTAAGGGGGTAGCCATTCAAATTTGAACATTCAAAAGTTATGTTTGAATTCAAATAGAATTTGAGGTGAATATAGAAAATGAATTGCAATAATAGAATAAAGTACACCTTATATGAATAAATAATATATTACCCTTTATAATAAACATACTTCAAGACAAATGAAAGATTACATTAATAAATGAGAATACACAAAAATATAAGTATAAATAATAACAAGCCTTCAACTCCAAAAGAGGAGAAAATCAAACTTTATTATCTCAAACAAATAATAATACATTGTCTTCATAGTTACATAAAAGAATAAATGAATTACAAAAGAATTTAGAATAAAGATTACAATAAGGATCAATAATAAAAAAGGGTCCTAAGCTATTCCTTCATTCTGTGTTTTCATTCCTCACTCTGATTCCTGCAAAACAGATCACAAAAAAATAAAGAAGTAACATTTTGGTAATGTTAAAAATGTTTGCCTCACCAGGTGAGGCAATTAAATGTATGATCTAGCTTAGGGATTTTGGTAAGAATTGCCAAAATCCACTAATGCCTAAGAGGGTACCACCCAATCTAGAAATAAGTAGTATCTTGATCTGGGAGCTATACACTTGAGTATGAGAGGCAAATTTGAAGTCTAAGGAAACGAGCCCAGATTTGATCATTTGTATTAAGGCAACAATTATCATGCTATAGCACCCTCTTAAGCCTAGCTAGAATCAAGTAGAAATAATAAGGCAACAATAATAAGAATAAAAATATAATCTTGTTTAGCATTAAGTTAACTAAACAGATTATGTTAAGCCAATATAAACCTCGGCCAAGAACAAACGACAGACTAGATAAGACCATCTCTCAGCTGATCCAATCCACAGGGAAGTGAGAACTTGAACCCTGTGGGGCCCAGGTGCAAGCAGCACAGTAACCACATGCAAATGTTGTGTTGTCAACACCATAGAGAGGGGAGAGCCAAAGCTCAGGTACTAGTAGCACACATGACTGCATTTATACCCACACCACCATCTAACCTCCTTAGTTCACCCACAACTCCACACCAAACCATCAGCTTGCTACCAGAATTACCAGCAAGATCACAGCTACTCTTGCAGCTAAACTATCCAAACCATATGAAGCAAGATCTCAAGTACCTATCAAAGAAGAGCGGGCAATAGCCACAAGAGGTGCAGGTCACAGTACTCTAGAGTAGCAGAAACAGATCAAGTTTGCCTGGGAGAAGAAGTAACCAGGACAAAAGAATATGTTGGAGGAGACCCAAGAATTTTAACAGGTCATCAACTATAGGAAGAATTTCCTCAGAGGTACACTAAGACCAACCATGTTGCATCTGTTCTTATTTTATTTCACCATCAGAAATAAGGAGATAAAGGGGGGTGTTGCAAATCAATATCTATTCCATTACTCAGCAATTAGAACCTGTCTAGGAGAGTTAGGAAAATAGTCTATTCCTCAGAATTGCGTAAAAATACTAGGCAGATTCATCATAGAGAATTAGAAAGCCACCAAGCAAGCATCTATTCTTATGGATGTTAGTGCCTCAGTCTATGCATCCCAGGCAGGACCAAGAAATCAAGTAAAGTATCTGAAGTTACCAAGTTATCTAATAAGAAATGATTCATGACATCAACAAATCATCATCCTCCCTAGTCTACTCTGCAACAGTAGGTTGACCATCCAATCATGCCTATCTGTTGTTCTTATCAAGTTATGGGCATGAGTGTTATGTGAGGAGGTAAATCCTCAGAACTGCAACCAAATGGAGTGCAAGTTCATCACTGGATGAATTAAGGCTAAAATAGTATATGTATTATTCATAATATGGCTTTAGCCTGTGCATCCTTAGCAGGGACAGGCAGATTAGCAACAGATCATACCATTTAAAATCTACTGTTGTGCACACTCCACATGGGAGGCACCACAATAGCAGATTCAATAGCAGTAGTCACTAAGCTATTCAACACCAAACATCAAGCACCAAATATGCTCTTATTTAAATTATCTGCGTTAGTCTTTGCATCATAGGCCAGGCTAATAAATCAAGCACATAAATCTGTTCTTATGTAAATTTAAAGCCTCGGCAAATTGCATCTTAGGCATGTGCTATATCCCACTTATACTATTGATATCAATCATCCAAGAAGGCAGCAAGTCATGTAACTAGAGGTTCACTATTGTGCACACTCAAGTGAGGCACCACAATAGCTAGTCCAAGCTATAGATGCCACTAGGGCAATGAACCACATCATCTGACCAACAGGTCAATTGCACATTTACAAGCCAAAGAAAATCACCATTATTTTTCTAATACATCTGCTAGTAAGCAAGGCATATTTGCAATCATTTCCAATATACTTTCTCATATAGGAAATATAGATTAAGTAACTAGTCACATTTGCAGATAATAGTTCTCATCATTTTCCTAGTCAACCATCTAGGAATCATTCCATATCTAGTATTACATTGTCCAGCACATGCTCTAGATCATCATTGAACGAAAGGTTCAATAAATCAAAGCATAGACTCTTATTGTCTTAGCCAGCTACTAATTTGATAACAAGCTTCTAGCAAAACCATTTGTTGTCTTGTCTGCTAACAGCTCCAATAGTGCAAAGGCAAACCAGATACCGATATGGTCATCAATTGCTTCACCAACAAACCAAACTGAAGCATGACATTTAGAAGTAACTCATAGATCCCAAGCAAATCCTTAGAATAGTAATGACAGCATCAGTAAACCTTAGCACCACATGTAGACACCAACATCATACTTTGGATCGGAAGCAGCATCACAGGCCACCAAGTAGAGTCATCGGCTCGAAGGCCGGTCACAAAATAAAGTACCTAAACTAGAGGCAATGGCGTTGTCATAGTTGATGCTGGGGTTGCAGCCCAAGCTACCGTCCCTCCGGTGTTGGATTTGAAGTAGGAGACATAGAGGAGCAGCAAAAGGCCACGGCCACCTAGGCGGCAGCAATAGGGCATGGTTGATGCAGGGGTTCAGGAGGGAGTTGTTGGCGAGGGGATCTGGAGCTCGAGGAGGCGACACCAGAGGTTGTACACATCGACATGGGGGTCGTGATCGTCGTCTAGGAGCAACCGGCAGCACGGAGGTGATGGTGGCGCACCAGCGACCATGGTGAACTACACGGCTAGGGTTAGCCGTGGGGGCGCGGACGGGAGCAGAGCAGCGTCGAGGCAGAAGGGATAGACGAAGGAGCATGATCCGAAGCCTCATCGGTAGGTAGCGGTGCCGGAGTTGGCCGGCGACCAGCCGGCAACCGGCCAGAGCGGCACTAGCGGCGTCGCATCGTACGACCAGAAGGGGAACGAGAGGAGTTTGTGTGTGTAAGTGAGAGGAGAGAGGAGAGGTGTTGGGTTGGGGTGGGGTTTGACCCTAGGCCCAACTAGGTCGGGTTGGTCTTAACCAGTCCTCAGGCCAGAGTTAGTTTTATAGGAAAAGAAAAAAAATGAATATTTCAAAATAACTAATAAACCAAATACGAAATTCCAAAAATAACTCTAGAAGAATTTTTGCCTAGAAAAATCCTAAAAATACATATAACATATTGGAATGATCACAAAAATAATATCTACCTAGGAAAAATATAACATTGTTTGTTTGAGTAAAATAAAATGTAGATCAATATTAACACCATTAAAACCTAAGTGAAATTTCACAAAATAATGAAAAGTCCTAAAAATGAATAAAAATCATTTTTGCATATGAAAATGAATCTACTATTACATTAAAATACTAAATTAATTTTTTTTCAAATAAATGTTGAAGCAAATATTTAAAGATATATAATCCTTTGTGGAATTTTGTAAAAATAAGGATAACACCTAAATTAGAATAAAATTCACTTCTAAGATCTTAAGTAAGTATGTTTCCCTAGAAAAATACTAATTATGTTATTCCAACACACTTGAAGGTTATTAAGAAATAAATCCTTATTTATTATTTAGTTGGTAAATTCTTTAAGAACATTCTTAAATAAGAAATAAACACAATTTTATGTAAAACCCTAAATCTTGTACATTGAAATACTTCTTACAAAACCATAACTTAAGTCTACAATAATACGTAAAAGTAAAACTATTAACATTTAGAAAACTCACTTAAACTAAAAGTGAATGATCATATACCTTCAAACATGCTTGTTATAAGATTTAAAGTTTATTAATACTTTTAAACACATCACACCCTAGATCTAATTATGTTTTATAGTTAACTTTTGTCTCTTCCAAATTAAGTCATAAGGCATCTCAAATCCAAACTTATCGAACAAACACAAATGACATCGATCACATTCTACTAACCATAAAGATTGGTTAAACCTTATCAAAGAAACCTTCTCTTAAAAAGTTATTCGTTTTCCACTTCAAACAACAATCTCATAATAAGTTCTTCAACTCTTCTCAACCTAAAACATGGACTTCCATAATAGATACATAATATCAAATAACTCTAAGCATGTGTTGTTATATTTACTTTATATCATACATGTTAGTCTTAAGTTCCTTGTATATGTATATTGGCTTGTAAAGTAAACTTATAGACAAACTAAATCTTAAAGAAATCACTTAAGTTTAACTCATTCACCATATTGGGGTGTTACTTCGGGGTTTTCCAAACTACATTACATTACTTATGCATAACTGCATCTTGCTTCCTTCAACATTAGTCCTTACCGGACCAATGATGTTGTTTACAGAATTTGGATCTTCTAGTGTCTCGAAGACCGCGATTGCATAATCTTGCAATCACAAAAGGCAAGTTCACAACTTTCTCATGTCCTTTGATTATTTTCTATGCTTGTAACTCAACTGTGTCATCACCTGCATTTCAAAAAGGTCGAAAACACTATTTTCACAATTAACTGGAAATATTGGTTACTGATCCAGGGTGATCAGCTAATCTATCATAACTGGCAATGGAAACACCATTGTACAGTAATGTATCATCTAGGACTTAACAACCAATGTCGCCAGTGATTCTAGCGTGGTATATTACGCGTCAACCATGATATTTGGAATGGGACGGAGAATTCAGATGTATCTTCTTCCTTTCGCATGGACGGATGACCTTATTGTGAGGCTGTTGATTTCTCGTGGAGTTCCATAGAATCCAACACATGGGTGGGACCCCTTAGGTCCCCGCGAGCTAGGTGTCTAGATTATCTGTGCATAGCTGTCTGGGTCGGAGTTCACCATAGATGATGGTGACCGCCAGTCAGAGCTGCTTACAGAGTATTCGAGAACTCATGAGGGTTGTAGCTTGCGCGAAAGGGGGCTTAACAAAGATGTAGTTAGCCCCGAAGGATCGTGTCTTCATGTGGGGTCACGGAGAGGGAAGTGATTGGCTTGGATCTTAGACTGGGCCCCACACCAAGGAAGTGTGGACGAGAATGCAACTCGGATGTGAAACAAAACTAAGGTCTCTTGTGGGAAAGTGACGCACCTCTGCAGAGTGTAAGAATTGTGACATGTTACTCCCTGTTCCGGGAAGGAGCTACGAACGCGGCAGGAAAGGAACCCCATGAAGGTTCTAGTCAACCTGTGAAGGCTATCGGACATAGTTTTCAGAATAAAAGCAACCTTTGAAGAAATTTTTACGAAAACCTGCATTGCCTACGACCTATGGTCTGTGGCTGTAGAGATAGTGCATCATACACTCCTTTTTAGTAAAATTGCTGAGTACGCTCATACTCAACCGTACCTTCTTAACCCTTGCGAGGTTCTAAGCCATTGAAGACGATGTCAATATCAATTTCTGCTCAAGAAACCATCATCAGCAGCTCAAGTTCTTCAATAAAGTCAATCAAGTCAACTTATACCACAACCGAAGTGAAGACAAAGTATCTGTTTAGATAGGATTAGATTCTCTAGCCATAAAACCTACTTCTGTATAGCATTGCAATAGCAGCAATGGCAAGCCAAATAGTTTAGATACTAGTCTTACTTACTAGATAGTTCTGAGTTATTAATTCTGGTTCTTCTTTGTAAGAAGTTTCTTTCTCTCTCTTTCAACTAGAGTGTTCTGTGGATCTTTTGAAAAGAGTCGAGTTGTAACCTATAGTCATGTCTTGGACCTGTTGTGTTTCTGTTGTACCACTCTGAGGAATGTAATACTAGTGAATGGTGTTTCATTGGTGTTATGTCAACGAGTATAGTGTACTACATCATGAAGTGGTATGCTGGGCCACCGCAGCTAGTATTAGAGCATATGATTTGACCTTAGGATTAAAACCCTTTTAGGAGATTTGTAGGTTGGATAGTGACTATAGGAGCCATCTTATCTAAACCAAGGCTTGTGATGGATATCCACTTGAGGATACACCTTGTCACACTTAAGTTGGATGTTTTGTCATCTTTCTTAAGGATTAGTATCTATCTTCTCTAGAGAAATGTCATTCTACTATAGCTCTAAATATGTATAACACCACTAAGATATGTTAAGTAAGTTAAAATATCAAAGAAGAATACGACTAAGTTTAGGATATAATATGTAGTAGTATTAGTGATGGAGTCTATAGTTAGTATCCCTGTGAAGCAGCAGAATCTTACCACTAGTTGATACCACTATACCACATCGGGTAGACCATTAGAGTATGTATAGATACAATTGAAAGTAAATCATGCGGCATTCACTTGAAAATTCCATGTGATGGAGCAGAATTTTGTTAAGAATCATTGATAGTAAGCTAAGAAGAAGAGTCTCCATGGTGAGATGAGCTCTTTAATCATGATGACTAGGTAAATCTTAACAAGTTTGTGGTGAGAATAGCTCCGAGACCATGATAAGTTTGTAATTAGGAGAAGTACTCAGTAACAAATCTTGTAACAATAGTAAGTAAAGAACAGTGTAGGCATATGATAGAAGGCATAGGTGTCATAATATTACGATAATTTTTTTGATTAAGGTAGTACTACAATGTTGTTAGTAGTTTTGAGAGATCATGTGAGGGTAGTTTATGATAGAATGGAAAGTTGGTAGTATTTAGTAGTCCTGAAAGAAAGATAAGAAGTTCGTCAAGAACCAAAGTGAGACCACTTTGCTCAAAATTATCCAGTTGCAATTAGGAAGTTTGGGTAAATATTGAGACAAAGAGTAGTTTAACCCTTAAGTGCTAAGTATCATGATGTAAAACTATAATAGGAGGTGTCATATACTACACAGCTAAGCCTGAATTCTGGATGTATTATACTCACTACTATATTCCGGGCTTAGAATGATGTGTGTTATATGTACCACATTTGGATTTCTTGGTTCTTCTTGCATCTTCTTGATTGACTAGATCTGTACATGAAATTTGACTTGATGTGCAAATGCATGTTGCATCACGAAGTTATTACTTGATGTTATGGACCTAGATATATAAGGGAATTCATGAAAGGGAGTGACGAGTTCCGAGGATCAAGCTGAAGACTTGGAAGGAGAAGGAAGCTAAATATAAGGTGTATCAACACTATATTGAAAGGATGCATCAATCCCAACTCATTATGAGCTGGCAACAAGAAGGATTATAAATGCAGAAAAAGGTGTGGAGCAACATGAAGGAATGAACTTAAGTTCACTAAAAGTAGGTGATATTGCTCCAAGGCTAATGAAGTAGTTGTACCAAGTTCATGGAAGTAACATCAAAAGGTGCAAATAAGAAGTTTTGAAACAAAAGGGGGTATTCAAGCTCTTACAACTCAGAGAGCATGCCAGTAGTAAGTCAAAAACTCGTAGGGTAATCCATACACCTAGGAGGATCCGCAGCTGGTACCCTAGCGGTTTAGATAGGTCATCTTTGTATGATCTAAAGAGCATAAAAGTTGGCCTAAGTTAAGTTAGACCTAAGGAAGTAGGAAATTAAAGATCGTCTTTCGAGACGCTTCGCAAAATCGGGCTTACCAAAGAGAGAATGTCCAAAAGGTGAGGAGTAAGACAAATAGTGTCGGAAGATTCATTTGGGAGATCCACAATTGTGTGGATATACCGTAGATTCTTTTGTGAGACCTTCCAGAGGTAAAGTACAATCTAGATGGAGACCAATATCCTTACTATTGAGCTAATGGGTATTTTATATGAAGTCTAAAGACCATTAGGAAAACACAAGGGGGAGAGTAAACAATAAATACTGAAGTGTTGTTGTCTAACTTTTTGACTAAAGATTGGAGAAGGTTTACTAGACGGTGATGAGGTTAAGCCTTATTCTCATAAGGTTATAAGAAGCCATCATTATAAATTATTCCCGAGAGTATGTCCGGATGAAAGATCGAAGGAGATATAATAGATCAAACCTAGTGGACTAGTTCTAAAAGAAACAACTCGTAAGTTGTTCTTAAGAAGGAGTAGCGCCTACTAAAATAGTTCATGTATAGTAGTGTAACAGGAAGACCTGATTGGAATGGACAAAATGTGTCCACCACCAATTCGAAGTAGGACTGTAAGGATAGCCCCAGAGAGATTATCATAACAGGAATCTTGGGATAACTTAGAACTACAATTGTATGTGGTCAAGAATGAAGAGGTTCAAGGAAAAAGGTATGGAGACGGGATACCACAATTATCCCCAATTCTGATCACCATGGAGTTAAGAAATGTTAAAATCAATACAATTCAACAAATCATTCTGAAACATAAGATAGTACAAACTTCGAGGATGAAGTTTATTTTAAGGGGGAGAGTCTATAACATCCTAGCATTAGAGCTTAGAGAAAAGTTGAGATAAGGTGTGTGCATTGCATTCATGCATAGAAATCCGGGGAATTTTCGCGCAAAACTAAAGAAGCCAGTGAGGGATCCGGATCTCTCTTGCTCTGATGGCAGCATTTGGGTAGGTGCGATAGATTTCGACATGACCTCCATTGTATCTTTGCTTTTAAAGGGGTAGCAATTCAAATTTGAACATTCAAAAGTTATGTTTGAATTCAAATAGAATTTGAGGTGAATATAGAAAATGAATTGCAATAATAGAATAAAGTACACCTTATATGAATAAATAATATATTACCCTTTATAATAAACGTACTTCAAGACAAATGAAAGATTACATTAATAAATGAGAATACACAAAAATATAAGTATAAATAATAACAAGCCTTAAACTCCAAAAGGGGAGAAAATCAAACTTTATTATCTCAAACAAATAATAATATACATTGTCTTCATAGTTACATAAAATAATAAATGAATTACAAAAGAATTTAGAATAAAGATTACAATAAGGATCAATAATAAAAAAGGGTCCTAAGCTATTCCTTCATTCTGTGTTTTCATTCCTCACTCTGATTCCTGCAAAACATATCACAAAAAAATAAATAAGTAACATTTTGGTAATGTTAAAAATGTTTGCCTTACCAGGTGAGGCAATTAAATGTATGATCTAGCTTAGGGATTTTGGTAAGAATTGCCAAAATCCACTAATGCCTAACACGGTACCACCCAATCTAGAAATAAGTAGTATTTTGATCTGGAAGCTATACACTTGAGTATGACAGGTAAATTTGAAGTCTAAGGAAACCAGCCCAGATTTGATCATTTGTATTAAGGCAACAATTAGCATGCTATGGCACCCTCTTAAGCCTAGCTAGAATCGAGTAGAAATAATAAGGCAACAATAATAAGAATAAAAAGATAATCTTGTTTAGCATTAAGTTAACTAAGTAGATTTTGTTAAGCCAATATAAACCTCAGCCAAGAACAAACAACAGACTAGATAAGACCATCTCTCAGCTGATCCAATCCATAGGGAAGTGGGAACTTGAACCCTGTGGGGCCTAGGTGCAAGCAGCACAGTCACCACATGCAAATGTTGTGTTGTCAAACCATAGAGAGGGGAGAGCCGAAGATCAGGTACTAGTAGCACACATGACTGCATTTATACCAACACCACCATCTAACCTCCTTAGTTCATCCATAACTCCACACCAAACCATCAACTTGCTACCAGAATTACCAACAAGATCACACCTGCTCTTGTAGCTAAACTATCCAGACCATATGAAGCAAGATCTCAAGTACCTATCAAAGAAGAGCAGGCAGTAGCCATAAGAGGTGCAGTTCACAGTACTCTAGAGTAGCAGAAACAGATCAAGTTTGCCTGGGAGAAGAAGTAACCAGGACAAAAGAATATGTTGGAGTAGACCCAAGAATTTCAACAGGTCATCAACTGTAGGAAGAATTTCTTGAGAGGTACACTAAGACCAACCATGTTGCATCTGTTCTTATTTTATTTCACCATCAGAAATAAGGAGATAAAGGCGGGTGTTGCAAATCAATATCTATTCCATTACTCTGCAATTAGAATCTGTCCAGGAGAGTTAGGAAAATAGGCTATTCCTCAGAATTGCATAGAAATAGTAGGCAGCTTCATCATAGAGAACTAGAAAGCCACCAAGCAAGCATCTATTCTTATGGATATTAGTGCCTCGGTCTATGTATCCCAGGCAGGGCCAAGAAATCAAGTAAAGTATCTGAAGTTACCAAGTTATCCAATAAGAAATGATTCATGACATCAACAAATCATCATCCTCCCTAGTATACTCTGCAACAGCAGGTTGACCATCCAATCATGCCTATCTGTTGTTCTTATCAAGTTATGGGCATGAGTGTTATGTGAGGAGGTAAATCCTCAGAACCGTAACCAAATGGAGTGCAAGTTCATCGCTGGATGAATTAAGGCTAACATAGTATATGTATTATTCATAATATGGCTTTAGCATGTGCATCCTTAGCAGGGAAAGGCAGATTAGCAACAGATCGTACCATTTAAAATCTACTATTGTGCACACTCCACATGGGAGGCACCACAACAGCAGATTCAATAGCAGTAGTCACTAAGTTGTTCAAAACCAAACATCAAGCACCAAATCTGCTCTTAGTTAAATTATGTGCCTCAGTCTTTGCATCATAGGCCAAGCTAATTAATCAAGCACATAAATCTATTCTTATGTAAATTTAAAGCCTCAGCAAATTGCATCTTAGGCATGTGTTATATCCCACTTATACTATTGATACTAGATGAATGTCCGTACGTTGCCATGGATTTATAAATATAGACTGATATTTCACTGCATGCCATCTTTTTTATCCTCACCTTGCAAGAACCACCGTTGCATAGAAGCCGTATCTTTATAATTTATCCTCATCATCATGCCTCCTATTTCGTTTCATTGTTCTAGTCTTTGAAATATGAATAATCGCTATCACAATTTGATACGGTCCAGATTAGGCATTTAGTCAAATAGATTAAATGTAGAGAGATGCATTTCAGATTGATCAAATTTATGCTCTTAGTAGTACTTAGAATAACATAATTCACATGAAGATCAAACCTCAACATTTGAAAAATATTTGAAGTACTTTCAAACCTGCCATTATGAAGGCATCAATATAGGTATATCATGGCCGATTCATAACAGATGCATCAGGAGTGTATAAAGATTCAATGCAATCTTATTGTTGTGTACTTTTTTTAGCGCCAAACGCCATCCAAAACTCAGAAATGACTATTAATCTCAGCTATTGCGCTCCTGCAGTTGAGTAGCTATGTATAAATTGTTGAACTCTTGTTGTTCTCTTACACGCGGTGCCCTCGCTGCGATGTTGTATATAACTACACCGACATGCTGAGTTTCCACAATCCACATCGATCTTGCCTGTACCAATGGGACCTGCCCATAACCATGTCCCAGACTGCAGATACCAAATCCTGTTTTGGAAGAAATTTGTAGTGATCTATAGGTGATGTGGTGGGACACTACAAAAAGGGCTGTATGAACTGTTGTACATGCCCTCAAGCCGGAATGTTATGGGAAATTGCCGTCTAGAACAGCGCCATACTTACGCGAGTGGGCCCGGCTGATTGCGACGACCGCCACGTCGGACGGTCGCATGGCGCCGTGGACAGGAGCGCCATAGTAGCATGGCACCGCGACGGATGGCGTCGTGCAGTTTTCTATGGCTCCATTCGGTACGGCACCAAGAAAAAAGGTTAGACGAGGAAATCTTCTAAAAAAAGGTTATTTTTTGTCTTCTTTCTTTAAATAGGTTAATTATGTGATTTTTTCCTCGGTCGGCCATGATGGACTGCTCGTGACTTGCTCCGGACCTCATCCGCCACGTGAGCGACCTCCTTCTAAACCCCAGTGACATCGAAAGCTACCTGGACATGCAGATCGTCTGCCGCTACTGGCGCTCCGCCATGGCAGACTCAAGACCACATGGCTCTGTTGATCTCCGCTTTTGCCCTTAGCATTGGGTCATGCTCCAAGACGATGGCAGCAACGACCAAGGTCGCCTCTTCGTCAACGTCTCCACCAGGCTCTTTTTCCGCCGCCGGATCCTGGCGCTCCATGGCCACGCTCTCGTCGGCGCACTGCACACACACACCTAGCCACACACGGGACTGAACACGTCGCACACCCGATCCTATCTCCAACCCCGATGGAAACCGCTTCCTGCCGCTCGCCACCAACCCTTTTTCCCTGGTGATCCGCCTCCCGAGGCTCCCTCCGATCCCCCAATGTCACCGCGCCTCAAAGCAACAAGCCATGGCGACCTCCTCCGCGAGCGCGCCTACCCGAGCTCGTCTCTGCAGACCCCGCTCAAGCTGCTCTTCCTGGTCGTTGTCAAACTCACGTGCGTCTGGGCTTTCGGCGTCGTCCCCGGTGCCCGGCCTCGTCCCCCGACCGCGCGTGCTCGTCCTCGCCCCCTCAAGGACATGCTCGACCGCGGCGGCGCAACAATTCCTTGATGGGGAGGACCGGCTCGGTCAGCTTGTTATTTTTTGGGGGCAGTTTGACTTGGCGGTGGCAGGGGCTGTAATTCGGACGAACAGTCAGGGGTACAACCGTCAAATCGGGCAGACGGAAAAAATCTCAAGCGACGAACGTACGACAAGGTAAATTAGTAGATAGATCAATCATCCAAGAAGGCAGCAAGTCATGCAACCAGAGGTTCACTATTGTGCACACTCAAGTGAGGCACCACAATAGCTAGTCCAAGCTATAGATGCCACTAGGGTAACGAACCACATCATCTGACCAACAGGTCAATTGCACATTTACAAGCCAAAGAAAATCACCATTATTTTTCTAATCCATCTGCTAGTAAGCAAGGCATATTTCCAATCATTTCCAATATACTTTCTCATATAGGCAATATAGATTAAGTAACTCACATTTGCAGATAATAGTTCTCATCATTTTCCTAGTCAACCATCTAGGAATCATTCCATATCTAGTATTACATTGTCCAGCACATGCTCTAGATCATCATTGAACCAAAGGTTCAATAAATCAAAGCATAGACTCTTATTGTCTTAGCCATCTACCAATTTGATAACATGCTTCTAGCAAAACCATTTGTTGTCTTGTCTGCTAACAGCTCCAATAGTGCAAAGGGAAACCTGAAACCGACATGGTCATCAATTGCTTCACCAACAAACCAAACTGAAGCATGACATTTAGAAGTAACTCATAGATCCCAAGCGAGTCCTTAGAATAGTAATGACAGCATCAATAAACCTCAGCACCACATGTAGATACCAACATCATACTTTGGATCGGAAGCAGCATCACAGGCCACCAACTAGAGTCATCGGCTCGAAGGCCAGTCACAAAATAAAGTACCTGAACTAGAGGAGATGGCGTCGTCATAGTCGATGCCGGGGTTGCAGCCCAAGATAACGTCCCTCCGGCATTGGATTTGAAGTATGAGACATAGAGGAGCAGCAGAAGGCCACGGCCACCTAGGCGGCAGCAATAGGGCATGGTCGATGCAGAGGTTCAGGAAGGAGTCATTGGCGAAGGGCTCTGGAGCTCGAGGAGGCGATGCCAGAGGTCATAGACATCAACGAGGGGGTCGTGATCGTCGTCTAGGAGCAGCCGGCAGCGCGGAGGCGATGGTGGCGCACTAGCGACCATGGCAAACTTCACGACTAGGGTTAGCCGTGGGGGCGCGGACGGGAGTAGAGCAGCGTCGAGGCAGAAGGGATAGACGGAGGAGTGCAATTCGGTGCCTCATCAGCTAGCAGCGGTGCCAGAGCTGGCCGGCGACCAGCCGGCGACCGGATGGAGCGGCGCTGGCGGTGTCGCATCGGACGACTAGAAGGGGAACAAGAGGAATGCGTGCGTCTAAGTGAGAAGAGAGAGGAGAGGTGCTGGGCTAGGGTGGGGTTTGACCCCAGGACCAACTGGGCTGGGTTGGTCTTAACCAGTCCTCGGGCCAGAGTTAGTTTTATAGCAAAAGAAAAAAATGAATATTTCAAAATAACTAATAAACCAAATGCGAAATTCCAAAAATAACCCTAGAAGAATTTTAGCCTAGAAAAATATAGAAAAATCCTAAAATACATATAACATATTGGAATGATCACAAAAATAATATTTACCTAGGAAAAATATAACATTGTTTGCTTAAGTAAAATAAAATGCAGATAAATATTAACACCATTAAAACCTAAGTGAAATTTCAAAAAATAAGGAAAAGTCCTAAAAATGAATAAAAATCATTTTTTCATATGAAAATGAATCTACTATTATATAAAAATACTAACTTAATTTGTTTTCAAATAAATCTGGAAGCAAATATTTAAAGATATATAATCCTTTGTGGAATTTTGTAAAAATAAGGATAACACCTAAAATTGAATAAAATTCACTTCTAAGATCTTAAGTAAGTATGGTTCCCTATAAAAAATACAAATTATGTTATTCCAACACAGTTTAAGGTTATTAAGAAATAAATCCTTATTTATTATTTAGTTGGTAAATTCTTTAAGAACATTCTTAAATAAGAAATAATCACAATTTTATGTAAAACCCTAAATCTTGTACATTGAAATACTGCTTCCAAAACCATAACTTAAGTCTATAATAATACTTAAAAGTAAAACTATTAACATTTAGAAAACTTACTTAAACTAAAAGTGAATGATCCTATACCTTCAAACATGCTTGTTATAAGATTTAAAGTTTATTAATACTTTTAAACACATCACACCCTAGATCTAATTATGTTTTATAGTTAACTTTTGTCTGTTCCAAATTAAGTCATAAGGCATCTCAAATCCAAACTTATCGAACAAACGCAAATGACATCGATCACATTCTACTAACCATAAAGATTTGTTAAACCTTATCAAAGAAACCTTCTCTTAAAAAGTTATTCGTTTTGCCACTTCAAACAACAATCTCATAATAAGTTCTTCAACTCTTATCAACCTAAAACATGGACTTCCATAATAGATACATAATATCAAATAACTCTAAGCATGTGTTGTTATATTTACTTTATATCATACATGTTAGTCTTAAGTTCCTTGTATATGTATATTGGCTTGTAAAGTAAACTTATAGACAAACTAAATCTTAAAGAAATCACTTAAGTTTAACTCATTCACCATATTGGGGTATTACTTCAGGGTTTTCCAAACTGCATTACATTACTTATGCATAACTGCATCTTGCTTCCTTAAACATTAGTCCTTACCGGACCAATGATGTTGTTTACACAATTTGGATCTTCTAGTGTCTCGAAGACCGTGATTGCATAATCTTGCCATCACAAAAGGCAAGTTCACAACTTGCTCATGTACTTTGATTATTTTCTATGCTTGTAAGCCAACTGTGTCGTCACCTGCATTTCAAAAAGGTCGAAAACACTATTTTCACAATTAACTGGAAATATTGGGTACTAATCAAGGGTGATCAGCTAATCTATCATAACTGGCAATGGAAACACCATTGTACAGTAATGTATCATCTAGGACTTAACAACCATTGTCGTCAGTGATTCTAGCGCCGTATATTACGCGTCAACCATGAGATTTGGAATGGGACAGAGAAGTCAGATGTATCTTCTTCATTTCGCATGGACGGATGACCTTATTGTGAGGCTATTGATTTCTCGTGGAGTTCCAGAGAATCCAGCACATGGGTGGGACCCCTTAATTCCCTGCGAGCTAGGTGTCTAGATTATCTGTGCATAGCTGTCTGGGTCAGAGTTCACCATAGCTGATGGTGACCGCCAGTCAGAGCTTCTTACAGAGTCTTTGGGAACTCATCAGGATTGTAGCTTGCCGAAAGGGGGCTTAACAGAGATGTAGTCATCCCCGAAGGATCGTGTCTTCATGTGGGGTCGCGAAGAGGGAAGTGATTGGCTTGGATCTTAGACTGGGCCCCACACCAAGTGTGGACGAGAATGCAACTCGGATGTGCAACAAAGCTAAGGTATTTTGTGGGAAAAGTGATGCACCTCTGTAGAGTGTAAGAATTGTGACATGTTACTCCCTATTCCTGGAAGGAGCTACGAACGCGGCAGGAAAGGAACCCCATGAAGGTTCTGGTCAACCTGTGAATGCTGTCGAACATAGTTGTCAGAATAAAAGATGTTGGGTCCGCAGCATAGAAAACAAAAAATTTCCTACGGTGTGAACTACACGCCAAGATCTATCTACTAGGTACAAAGCAACGGGTGGACATACATCCAACGAGAACTTACCCTCGTAGACAACGAGCTTTGTTAACGAGTAGGAACTCGTGGTTGATGTAGTCGTACACTTGCCGATCTCAAGATCGTGATGAAGTCCAGCAGGTTCGGCTCCAGCACGTCCATCAGATCCAGCTCCAGCACCACCAAGTCCAGCACCGCAAAGCAGCGGTGCATCCGTGATCGCACACACGTCCGGTACCCTGACAACCTCCGTCCCTCGCTCCAGCAAAGCAGCGGAAGCAGCAACTCCTTTCCAGATAAAGCCACCGGGAACATGTATCTCGCTAATCCGAGACCATGGGGGAATAATACTAGAGGGGGAGAGAGATCCTTCACAAGGACGTGTGTGTCAGAAGTGAGGAGGGGTTGGCCTTTTATAGGAGGAGGGGGGTGCCCCTCCTTCATGGCCGGCGCATGGAGGGGGTGACCCTGCACCTCCTCCATTCATGTGGTGGTAACCCCTCCACATTAAAATGCCCCTTCACATTCTCTTTTAAAGTCTCCACTTTAAATGCATTAAATTTCTCCAAATTTAATGCTCTCTCGTTTAATAAAACTCTTTTATTATTTTTATTCAGAATTTTGTTAATTACTTTAATTAACAAACATTCACATAAAACCCCCTGCAACATTTCAATATCACATGCAGAACCAATTTCAGCATTTTCACCCGAAACAGTTTCGGTGTCTATTGAAATAATTCCAGCGCTTTCTTAAATCTTTATCTGAAACATATTTGCTCCAAATGGTGTCGGTATCCCTTAAGTGTGTCACCCTACGGTTCGCGAATAATGCAGACATGATCGAGACCCCTCTCCGATCAATAATCAGCAGCGGGACCTGGAGATCCGTACTGGCTCCTACACATTCAACGATGACTTCTGTGATCGTGAGAACCTTTAACGCTAGTAACTAAATTCCTTTGTCCCGCGATATATTACATATCCGAGATTCGATCATCGGTATCTCCATACCTAGTTTGATCTCGTTACCGACATGCACTCTTTTCTCGTTCCCGTGATATAACATTCGAGTGATCACATCACTTGCTTGCAAGCTATCTCAATGTGATATCACCGAGAGGGCCTAGAGTATATCTATCCGTCATCGGGATTGACAAATTCCACTCTTGATCCATGAGCCTCAACATAACACCTTCGTAGCACTGAACCAATCTTTATAGTCACCCTATTACGGTGTGACGTTTGATGTTATCAAGATACTCTTCCGGTGTTAGCAATTAACATGATCTCATGGTCTAAGGATAAAGTTTACTTCGTATGATGTTATAGCAATATAAACATAATGACTTGATCGTAATGCTATACTTCAGATGAATGTTCATCACATCATTCCAACAATGGTGTGACCTTGTTATTAACAACATCCAATGTCCATGATCAGGAAACCTTGATCATCTTGTTAATCAACAAGCTAGTCTATAAGAGAGGCATAACTAGGAACCCTTTTTGTTTATTAAACACACATGTATTGATGTTTCCGATCAATACAATTCTAGCATGTAAAATAAACATTTATCATAAACATGGAATAAGATAATAACCACTTTATTATTGCCTCTCGGGCATATTCCCTTCAAAAGCAACCTTTGAAGAAATGTTTACGAAAACCTGCATTGCCTACGACCTATGGTCTGTGGTTGTAGAGATAGTGCATCATACACTCTTTTTTAGTGAACTTGCTGAGTACGCTCGTACTCAACCGTACCTTCTTAACCCTTGCTAGATTCTAAGCCGTTGAAGACGACGTCAATATCAATTTATGCTCAAGAAACCATCATCGGCAGCTCAAGTTCTTCAATAAAGTCAATGAAGTCAACTTATACCACAACCGAAGTGAAGACAGAGTCTTTGTTTAGATAGGAGTAGATTCTCTAGCCATAAAACCTACTTCTATAGAGCATTGCAATAGCAGCAATGGCAAGCCAAATAGTTTAGATACTAGTCTTAGTTACTAGATAGTTCTGAGTTATTAATTCTAGTTCTGCTTTGTAAGAAGTTTCTTTCTCTCTCTTTCACCTAGAGTGTTCTCTGGATCTTTTGTAAAGAGTCGAGTTGTAACCTATAGTCATGTCTTGGACCTATTGTGTTTCTGTTGTACCACTCTGAGGAATGTAATACTAGTGAACGGTGTTTCATTGGTGTTATGTCAACGACTATAGTGTACTACATCGTGCAGTGGTATGCTGGGTCACCGCATAGAGGATGTCTTCAAGTTCGTTGGCCGGACAATCACTCTGAACTAGGTGTACAACCACATGAGGCACTGGAGAGTGCGTTGGATCCGGGTGCTGAGGATCCGGGTGCTGAGGATCAAGAGGCTTGAGACCGTGCGCTGGGTTGAGGAGAGCTCTTCTCTCATCATGGACGATGATGATTACTGTGTCCACATCAAGCTTCGATATATTTGATCTTGCATCGGTAGTTGTAAAGCTCACATATGAACTACACATGTCTTGAACTAACTGTGATTCTCATGTAGGCTCAGTCGCAGGACACCGATTTGATCAGTAAGCTCATTGACAACTATGCTCAGATGAAGATCATCTATGTTCCTCGCATTCCAGTTGCGCCCGTTTCTGTGACCGCGATACACCGTGCTCTTAGCCATCTGATGGAGCACAGTGGACATGCTACCAGGTATCTTGCCATGACCCTTGAGGGAAGGATGAGCTAGTTCACGGCCTTCCTGAACAAGCACTACCTCTGAGCAGCGGACTGAGTTGTTCGACGAGGTGCTGGTAGTGATGATATAGATGTAATGTGTATTTTGGAGTAGCTAGGGCTGATGATCTATGGTTGCGGTGACCCCTGAACTTTGGTCTATATATTTTGGGAGGTGGTATTCAGTTATAACCCATTCGTATGTGATGAACTAGTGCTGCATCACGGGCAGTTGCTCCTGATCTCGTGTTGCAGCACACACGCCATGACTATTATATTGAACATGTGTTAATACAAGCTAGTAGTTCTCTACATTGCACTTTTCTGAACTTTATTGTTTGCCTTGATGAAGTTGGGTAAGCTCACCTTACTAGCCAGTAGGTAAGGCTAGCAGGGACAATGCAGTTAGCGAAACAAGTGTAAATTTGCTGAAATCTTAAAATGCATGGAACCAAACGACTGGGCTTGACTTCTCAACCCCTAGGGAAATGAGAATACATGGAACCAAACGAATGCCCTTGGCACGAGAGCTTGCATCGCCGCACGCAGCTTCCGTGGAGCCATGATCTCCAGGTGCGAGTAAATGGCACGAGCAACCAAACACGCCCTAAATAGGTTGCTTCAAAGCCGGGGTTGATGAAGCTTGACCGGATGGGTCCGATGAGTGGAGACCAGGATTGAGTTATTTTTTCCAACTTGGATGGACGTATGCATCGGTCAGCTAAGCATTCATCACTGCGTGTGAAAGCACACCTCAGAAAGCACGCGGTTTTATTAATATTTATTCAAGGCGACGAACTTGGTGTTGAATTGGCAATATCAAAAGCAAGCTATAATTAACTAGTTGGTTCGTTTGGTTAGAACCAAAAAATAAAGTGAATAACTGAAGTGATGATTATAACTTTGGAAGCATAGCTTAGCAGACTTGTTCAGAACTTTGAAAAGATAGGTAGTACACTTTCATAATTGCATGCGTAGTAAGCTGTACAAGATTACATCTAGTACTTCATTAGGTTCCATTCGGTTTAATTAGTTGAGATGAGCCGCTTGTGCCCCTCAATAATGTAACGAATATGTACAGAAATTGGTTAAACAAGGTTGAGTAGTTTTATGGCTATATCAGTACTTCTCGCCGAAATTATGAGTGCGTCACTATGGATCAGCCTATATAAAAACATCGTCATTTTCCGTCAACTAGTCACTTTTGTAGCCTTGAATGGACCTTACCCCGGTTGTCACTATGTCGCCGTCTGTTTACTTGTTTCTTATATATGGATCCTCCCTGTTGCCTCATCATTAAAGCTAAAACTAATAGATTTGTCCATTTTCCGATATGCAAGACCCAGCACATAGCCCCATCTATAGAGATGAAATACTAATACATTAGTCTGCATTCGTACATGTGGGGCGCAACACATAGCCTCATCAGGAGAGACAAAAAATAGTCAACAAAGTCTATCTACGACGCCATCGATGCCTCCGAAGCCTCTGTTACACAATCGTGCAGAAAAAGTAGATCAAACAAAGAACAAGAACACAGATTTTTACGTGGAAACCCTTGCGGGAAAAACCACGGAACGCACGACGACGTATCACTATAATTAGGAGGAGTATTACAATACACGAGAGGACAAACCCTCTACGTGCTATCAATATGGTGAAACTCTCTCAATCTAATCTATGACTACATGGCACTATATAAAGGGGCAAACAACTCTCTTTCTTGGCGGAAACGAAATAGAGTTGTAGATGTGCTACATCTAGCACGATTGGCACGCCGTAGTCCGTAAGGACTCCTTCTGTAGTACATAGGATTTGGATCATATTCAACAATCTCCACCTTGAGTCGGGATCCCTTATAGAAGTCATAGATAGCATTCAACTCATCAATTAAAGTCATCACAAGTAAACCTTATGCTTTGAAACATCCATAGGACTAATAAACTTCTCACGAAGTCACATTGAGCAAATCAAATGGTAGGTCGTCCGAAAACAACATAGCTGTCAACAAAGCAGACATATGAACTTGGGTCTTCCATAATACCCGATAAAAGTCTGAGTCTATGTCACTGACCTCCAAAAGCTGAAATTGCTCAATCATCAAATGACATAAGTCATCATATCTCCTGTGGTGCTTGAGTGAGCGCAAAACTCATAGTGCAACATCTTGGTGCACATAACATTGTAAAAAACTCATCTCATGGAATCTGAACATGCTACAAAAAGCATAACCCTTGGCAAACAATAATATTCATGCAAGAGCATCCGGTACGGAGGAAATCTCGTACACCAAAAACTATCGTCTTGTAACAGTTGATAAAAAATCCATGACATGGTCAAAAACTGTCCCTATAAAACAACTGGCGGATGAAGGAACCTTCTCAACATGCAACGGAGCTTAAACTCTGCAATAGATCCCTCTTGAAAGAGCAAAGACAACCGAACAATGTTGTAGTATCTAGCACCTCAAACTGATCATCATCACAAACTTGAATAACAAAGACAAAAATCTTCACATGCATAACAGCAAAAACTATGGAGAGAAGAGTATATGCTAGCTACCAACAGGCTTAATCACCTCCTCCATAATTTTTTTAATTTCTAAATTGTGTTCTTCATATAAACGCAGCAATATAACACCTTGAATTTTTCTCCATAATATATCCCATATAAATTGCACTGAATATGAACAATCATAAAACTTACTTAAACTTGCAGCCTCCAAATATGATAACCCAGTGAACGAACAAGTCATCGAATGCCGCAAATAAAACCGCCTTAACGTTGAATCAAAACTGTAGTACAACTTGAATCTACTTCAACAAACTCCACCTTAAACAACAAAACGATGATCATCTCAGCGGCAAATCATCGATCATAGGTGGCGCGGGTAGAACCGGTATTGCGACCGGGATAGAGCGTGGGTCAGTGCTCGAGCTGGAAAAATAAATTGTTCACTTTTGTACGTGCCGATGTTCACTTTTGTAAGTGGAATTTCACCTGTGATAGAAGATCCGCATCTTGACTTGACGAAATAAGCCAAACAAAACGACTCTTAATAGAATCTATAGACGGTAGACTATTAAAAATAGCAGAGCAACTTTACTGGTAGTCTTGAAGTGCACGTAGCAATTTTGGAGTAAAATATAGATCCGAATGGCTTCACCTGATAGAGCAATGACTTGCTCGGTTGCTCCTCCTCGGGACTTGATCTAAGCTGATCGCAGTGCATGCTTCTCTCCACGATTCCACTTGTTACTTCGGATCGATCGAAAGTGTGTACCGCCGAATAAATCTCTCGGTAGGGAAAATTGATCGATCAGCCGCCCCGCAAAAATCTCTGCCGGATGCAACGCAGCGGAACACAACCATCCAGCGAATCGTCAAAGTGCGGCGCACATGACGCCCCTCCAAAAACTGTGTCCATCTTAGATCCAATTTTAAGGTTTTTAGATCTTGGTGAAACTGATGCCGCAAGACTGCGCCTGTTGATCAAGTCGACGCTGCGTGATGCTGCCGGGAACGCAGCGGAAAGTCTCCCGGGATCTCGAACCTTATGCTCGAAACCACTTGTTATACAATCGCGCAGCAAAAAGTAGATCAAACGAAGAACAAGAATACAGATTTTTAAGTAGAAACCCTTGCGGAAAAAAACCACAGAACGCACGACGGCGTATCACTATAATTGAAAAGAGTATTACAATACACGAGAGGACAAATTATCTACGTGCTATCAATATGGTGGAACTCTCTCAATCTAATCTATGACTACCTGACACTATATAAAGGGGCAAACAACTATCTTTCTTGGCGGACACGAAATAGAGTTGTAGATGTGCTACGTCTAGCACGATTGGCACGACGTAGTAGTCCGTAAAGACTCCTTCTGTAGTACATAGGTGGATCATATTCAACAGCCTCGATGCAGCCGCTCTGACATAGGCATGTTGGTCACATTCAGCTGATTTCTACACACAGCTATGATTGATTTGGCCCAGTCGCCATGTTAATATAATCTCCATGGTAAGAAGTGAGTTTGAGCCTTGTTTGGATCGGATGTGAGTCATGCACGTTAGCGTGTTCATTGAATGAGCTTGATGGAAACACCGGAGTACAACTCCTAATTTTTCCATTTATTAAATAATTACAAATAAAAAATAAGGAGTAGAACACAACCAGCCAAGTCATTGATGCTTCTGTTCTTGTCTAGCTTCATAGTCCCGCTAGCTCGTCCATCTTCAGAATCTATCCCCGGCCTCTTGTACCTCCATGGTATGGCGGTATGTACTCATTTATATTAGACTTCTCTGTGCGTCCATGTGACACAACTGTAAAGTAGGATATTGATGAAAAAGATGGAGCAAATCATCTGACTTAGGACTACTCACCGATTAGCCGCAGGTTGCGCCCCTGTTTCGTGGATAGTAGGCAACATGTTGGTGATTTTTTACAGCCAAATCATCATTCGCACGGCATAGATCGTTTGATGAAAAGAAACGAATTTCAGAACGAATTAAATTACACGAGAGAGACGGGCAAACACCTCGAACATTGCGCTATGCTTTTTTCAATAAAGAAAGCAAAGCAATGAACTCCGACATCGGCCGCGCTTTTGTCTTCCAACTGGTCTTCCTCGTTGCGCTTCTCGTAGCCTTCCCGATGGACGCGATGCAGCCGATGCACTGCTTCCGAGATCATCTCCAGTCGCACGCGCGCTGTGTCAGCGGTTGGACTTAAGTCACTGCTGGACGTATTCAACGGTAAGCGATGATGGCCAGAAGAGGTTGACCTGCCCTCCTACCATATATCTTCCCACAACCTCTCCTTTGCCGGCTGCAGGTTCCTCGAGCACTGACTCGATGCATTATGTTGAACTCTTATTGCTTTCTGCAGTAATTGAACTTTACAGCAGTTAGTTCATTCTCCTGGCATTCAAATTCTACCATTAGTGCATATTCAACTCTTTTATTCCTATCTTCTATTACTAACCATTAGTGCATATTCAACTCTTTTATTCCTATCTTCTATTACTAACGAGTATATTGTGTATAGTCCTACCATTGTATTATCAAAGTAGAGGGCGAGACAATGCGCGCCATCATGATCTAGTAAATAGCGATGATATAAATTAGCTAATATTGGTAGAACAGCTAGTTATTGCTAACATTATAACCCCGAGCATAGAAAATTCAAAGATACATAAGTCCCATCTATATTATTAATGCACCGTCTCTCAACGGTGTATACTAGATATTTTCATGGTAAACTTACAATGGAGACGAGTAGTAATAAGGCACTTTGTAAAAAAATACCTTTTGGATTTTATATGAAAGAATTGTGCTCCAGATTAATTAAGATGTTTACTATGAGTTCAACAAGCTCGTTGGTGGATGTCTCCCGAATGCATCCTGCTATGTGTCTGTTGTTCATGCCTTTCATCAAATCTCACAAATATACCAATTTGTCTCATTAAAGGCTATACTTGTTGAATGTTGTTTCATCGTACTTTTTTCCTTTTTATCTTGATATATGTAAGTTTTCTTGGTGGTCTTAATACCATTAACATGTCAGGATAATTGCCCCCAAGTCGAGACTGGCAAAAATAAGAAGTGCTGTTTTGTTATTTTGGTAGAACCCTTCGCCAAGTCGATCTCAAATGAATAAGTTATCAGAATACACATAATCTTCCTGTTCCAAAACAGAGCACCAATTCATGAATAAATCCCAATTTTATTGGCATGCAAAACCAAGAGGTAAATTCATAGCAACAGCCCAAAAAAACAGGTATAAACTCTCAGGTATCAACTTCTCATCGATCTCAAGTACACACATACCATCCGGTGCGCTCGTCACCACTAGGAGCATCTTTATTTGGAGATAAAGAAAACACACACATACATAGATAGAAACACCATAATATTGTATGAATTTCTGTCCATTGAATTGATTTAGTTGTAAGCATCTGGGTTGGCGATGAGGTAGGCCTCGGCACCTTTGAAGATGTTGGTGATGGAGTCCTTGGCCTTTGTGGTTTCATCCTTCACCTCCACACCGGGCAGCAGCTTGTATGTAGATTCAATCTTCACCACACAGCCACCATTGGCCGTTGGCTCCACCTTGATGTGCGATGTGGCCGTCTCAATCGTGGTGCCGATGCCACCACCCTCGATGAGGGTCGACTTGCACTCGCACTTCTCTACATCGAGGAACTCGAGCTTCTCCTTCATGACGCCGAAGGGCATGGCTGCAAGATCAAGTGATCAAGTGCGTGTTATGCTACCGCTTTGATGACTATGTGTGCTGGATTATAGCAAGTCAGTGGTCACATCAATGCATATATGCGGTGCATACCTGAGGTGAAGTTGAATTTCCTGACACTGCCGATGCCGATGCCGCCTGCTCCCTCGATAGGGTGGGCGCTGGCAACGATGTGGGGAGCAACCTTGGGGGCTAGGTTGTGCCAGTCCATGACTCCGGCACGGAACAGGCGCGACGCGGCCACCGGTGACTCGATCTCAAGGGTCCAGCTGTTGGTAGAGGCCATTGCTGCGGTGATCAACTATGTATCTATGAGCGGCTGGTGCAAGTGATGTGAGCTGAAAGGTGTTGTAGTGCAGCTGCTGCTTGGTAGCTGAAGAGCGGAGAAGTGAGCGCTCTAAATAGAGCTCACACGCTGGGGTTGGTGAAGCTTAGCCGGGTCGGTCTGGTGGGTGGAGACTGGTGAGGGTGGAAGGAGTTTTTCCAAAATGGATGGCACCGTCGGTGGAGAGAGAGTCTATCTATTGCGGGGTCTGAAAGCACACGTCGTTATCCAGTCTGTTGCGAAGACTTCGTTGTCGAATCAGACTTCTAGATCAGAGCAAGGAATAGTTGACCAGTTGGGGTTGGTGTGGCCGGAAGGAAGAAACAAACTGAATTAATCAAATTACTGGAACTTCATGTTGTATAAACTCTGCACTTGCGTCTCCACATTTAGTTAGACCGTAGTTCAGTTTCAGCATTAGGCTGTTGCAATAATAAGTGTCGTCTGTCACGTGTGCCTGTACACTGGCAGATCAGATAGTTGTAGTCCAAGTTCAGTTAGGGGCTCCGGTTGATTGTGTCGTGGGATGGCACGATGCCATGGTCACCGCGAGCTCGGTCAAGGACGTGCGCAAGAGGAGTTGGGATGGCAGCTCCACAAATCTTGCCATGATCCGATTTTATTGCTTTCAGTTGTAATCTCTGAATAAGAGGAATAGAAGCAGAAAAGCTGTTAGCAGTACGCAGCACAAAAATACCTGTCTCTGTCCTCTTTGAGTTTCGTCAGAGAACTATTGAGAGAGAGAGCGAGTTTGCAACGTCATTTGGTATCAGAGCAAGTGTTCGTCGATCATGGTCGGCACACCTCTGGCACCTCCACCTGCGCCGGGGGCCTCCACCTCCAAGACGCCTGAAAGATCGGCATCCCAGCGTCGCGCGCGCTCCTCGAGCCGCGGACAGAGTAGGGGACGGAGGCGCGATGGCGGCGAGATCGTGGTGCGGGAGACGATCGTGCGCGATGGCGGGGGTAGCAGTGGCAGCTTCCCCACCCTCACCAAGACTAACTACCAGGAGTGGGCGATCCTGATGAGGATCGCGCTCCACAGGGCCGGTCTCTGGGAGGCCGTGGAAACCAGCGACGCCACAGAGCGACAGGAGCGCCAGGCACTTGGGGCAATCCTGAGATCCGTCCCGCCGGAGATGGTGTTTGCCCTGGCCACGAAGGATGACGCCAAGGTCGCCTGGGACACACTGAAGGCGATGCGCGTCGGCGACAACCGCGTGCACGAAGCCCGCCGCCAGAAGCTCCGCGGGGATTTCGAGGCAATTGCGTTCAAGAGCGGAGAGAGCGTCGAGGATTTCGCCCTCCGCCAGTCCAGCCTCCTCAGCGAACTGCAATCTCTGGGGGACACGACCACGGAGCTCGATGCCGTGTGGAAACTCCTCCGAGTCATGCCGCCGTGGTACTCGGAGATGGCCTGCTCCATCGAGACGCTGCTCGACCTGAGCACGTTGTCGATCGAAGAGCTTAGCGGGCGTCTGGCAGTAACGGAAGGACGCGGCATGTCAGAGCAGGGGGGCGAGGGGCGACTACTTCTCACCGAGGAAGAGTGGTCCGCTCATCAGCAGCAGCGCGAGCAGTGGTCGTTGTCAGGTACGAAGGGAAGCCTGAGACAGAAACCCTAGGGCGGTGGTGGCGACAAAGAAAAGGTAGCCGCGAATGGAGCTGGCGGCAGCGGTGCCGCGCAGCCACGTCGCACCGGCAACTGCTGTTACTGCGGGAAAGCCGGGCACTGGGCAAAGGAGTGCCGCAAAGCCCAGCGCGACCGCGAGCGGAAGGGTGAGGTCGCGAACCTCACCGAGGAACATGCAGAGGCCCCGGCGCTCCTACTTGCATCAGTGGAAGGCATTGAGACGGCGATCGCTGACGCAACCGTACAAGGCATGGCCAGCCTGGCGCGGCATGTATACAGTCTGTGTTCCTGAACGAGAAAAAGGTGGTTCCTGTGCCCGCGGCAGACGGAGTCTGGTACCTGGACACCGGTGCTAGCAGCCATATGACGGGCGACAGAGACACGTTCGTCATGATCGACGAGACAGTAAAGGGCTCTATCCGCTTTGGAGATGGATCAATGGTGCAGATCAGAGGGAAAGGAAATGTGCTATTCCGCTGCAACGATGGCAATCAGAGGGTGCTTGCTGGTGTGTTCTTCATCCCGAGGCTGCGCACCAACATCATCTCGATCGGGCAGCTCGACGAGAATGGATGCAAAGCAGTGGTCGAGGGAGGTTTCCTGCTAATTTATGACCAACAACGACGGCTCCTCGTGCGGGTGAAGCGAGCGGCGAACAGGTTGTACGTTCTGAACCTGAACCTCACTGTTCCTGCCTGTCTACTCGCAAAAGTGGATGATCAGGTGTGGCTCTGGCATGCCAGACTTGGCCATCTTCACTTTCGTGCAATCAATCTCATGTCGAAGCGTGGAATGGTACGTGGAATGCCACAGGTCGACCATGTCGATAAAATATGCGATGGGTGCACAATTGGCAAGCAGCATAGACTCTCCTTCCCTCAGGCTACGAGGTACAGGTCAGAACACCCACTTGATCTGGTGCACACCGATCTTTGCAGCCAATCAAGCCTGTGACTGCGGGAGGAAGGCAGTATTTTCTCCTGGTTGTAGATGACTGCAGCCGCTATATGTGGGTGGAGCTGCTCAAGACGAAGGACGAAGCGTTTGAGCAGTTCAGAAAAATTCAGAAACTTGCTGAGGCCAAGCAACACTATCGGCTGAGAGCGTTCGCTCCGATCGCGGCGACGAGTTAAACTCTGAAGTGATCAAGGCATGGTGTGCAGAGCAAGGGATTGAGCATTTCACAACGGCACCGTACTCACCGCAGCAGAACAGCGTTGTGGAACACCGAAACCAAACGGTCGTCGAGATGGCCAGGTGCATGGTCAAAAGTATGTTCGTGCCGGCCATGTTCTGGGGCGAGGCCGTCAAGTGCGCGGT
Organism: Avena sativa; assembly: GCA_916181665.1. Lineage (NCBI taxonomy): Eukaryota > Viridiplantae > Streptophyta > Magnoliopsida > Poales > Poaceae > Avena > Avena sativa. Next base: position 623,922,500 of record OV702289.1, read on the forward strand.
GTACGTGCTCAACCGGGCGCCAATGCGGAGCCTAAAGGGCATCACTCCGTACGAAGCCTGGAACGGCCGCAAACCCGTCGTCTACCACCTCCGCACCTTCGGATGTGTCGCCCACATGAAGAGGACGGGCCCTGGCATCACCAAGCTCTCTGATCGCTCGCTGATGACCATCTTTGCAGGGTACGAGGAAGGTTCCAAGGCCTACAGGGTGTACGACCCCACTGGAGGCAAGCTGTACGTCACGCGCGACGTGGCATTTGAGGAACGCCGGGCATGGGACTGGGCGGCGGACACAAGCGATAGCGCATCGACCACATTCTCAGTGATCTACTTCACTGAGGACGGCGTCGTCATAACTGACGATGGCACCGACTCCCACATCTCCGCGAGCCCGCGCACTCCCTCGCCAGTGGGTGCGGGCATGCCCATGACTGCATCACATGCGGTGTCGGCCACGCCACCCACGCCTGCTGTGGAGCTGTGCACGCCACCCTCACACGATAGCGCCCTGGATGCCGCAGACGACGGCGGTGGCCCTCACCGCTATAGGCGCCTAGACAACATCTACAACACCACTCAGCCTCAACTTCACGCGCCCGTGGATGGGGCGAAGGAAGCGAACCTGACGGAGACACTGCGGACCCAGAGACACTCTGTCTGGTCACTGCAGAGGAACCGTCAAGCGTCGAGGAGGCGCTCTCCATACCTGCCTAGTGGAAGGCGATGGAGGAGAAGATGAAGAGCATACTCGAGAACGAAACCTGGGTGCTGTCAGACGCGCCCACAGCTCATCGCGCAATTGGGCTGAAGTGGGTGTTCAAGCTCAAGAAGGAACCTGATGGCAGCATAGCCAAGTACAAGGCCAAGCTCGTCGTCAAAGGCTACGCTCAGCGTGAGGGGGTGGACTTCGACGAGGTGTTCGCTCCTGTGGCCCGCATGGAGACTGTGCGCATGTTGCTGGTGCTCGCCGTGCATGGCGGATGGCAGGTCCATCACATGAACGTCAAGTCTGCCTTCCTGAATGGCGAGCTCGCAGAAGATGTGTACGTCCAGCAGCCACCGGGGTTCGTAAACAAGGGCAATCCTCGTGGCGTGCTGAAGCTGCGAAAGGCTCTATACGGACTCCGACAAGCACCGCGCGCATGGTATGCAAAGCTCGATTCCTCACTCACTGATCTTGGCTTCGTACGCAGCCCGCTGGAACACGCCGTGTACCGGCGCGGCGACGACACCAACTACCTATTGGTGGGTGCGTACGTCGATGATTTGATCATCACGGGCACCTGCGTGAAGGAAATCGAGGCATTCAAGGGCGAGATGCACCGTCTCTTCAAGATGAGTGATCTCGGCCTTCTCTCGTACTACCTCGGCATCGAAGTCAAACAGGAGCATGGTGAGATCACGTTGTGCCAACATGCATATGCAGAGAAGATTCTCGAGTGCGCCAGAATGAGCGGGTGCAACGCCTGTCACATGCCCATGGAGGTGCGTCACCAGCTCCAGAAGGACGATGGCACACCAAAAGTGGATGCCACGGAGTACAGAGGGGTGATCGGGTGCCTGCGGTACCTTGTCAACATGCCTCCCGACATCGCCTATGTTGTGGGCATCGCAAGCAGATTCATGGAGGCGCCAAGTACATCACACTGGGCAGCCGTGAAATAGATCCTTCGCTACGTGCGAGGAACTCTCGACTACGGATGCTGCTACAAGAAGAGGACTGGATCGCCGGAGCTGATCGGGTTCAGTGATAGTGACCTCGCCGGTGACCTGAACGATCGCAAGAGCACATCTGGGGTGATTTTCTTCCTCAACGGCAGCACTGTCACCTGGTCTTCACAGAAACAGAAAGTGGTTGCCATCTCCTCCTATGAAGCAGAGTATATCGCTGCGGCAGCTGCAACATGTCAGGGGGTTTGGCTCAGTAGTTTGGTGGATGATTTGACGGGGCGTTCACCAGAGAAGTGCACTCTCTTCGTCGACAACAGGTCCGCAATTGCTCTGAGCAAGAACCCGGTCCACCACGACCGAAGCAAGCATATCGACATCAAGTTTCATCACATTCGTCAATGCATTGGGGAGGGTAAGCTGGATGTTGATCATGTCAGAACTGATGGACAATTGGCGGATATTCTGACTAAGGCGCTAGGAAGAACTCGTTTCGTCGAGATGCGGGAGAAGCTTGGAGTTGTCAAGGTGCAGGTTTAAGGGGGTGAAGTGTTGTATAAACTCTGCACTTGCTCCTCCACATTCAGTTAGATAGTAGTTCAGTTTCAGCATTAGGCTGTTGCAATAATAAGTGTCGTCTGTCACGTGTGCCTGTACACTCACAGATCAGATAGTTGTAGTCGTCCAGGTTCAGTTAGGGGCTTCGGTTGATTGTGTCGTGGGATGGCATGATGCCATGGTCACCGCGAGCTCGGTCAAGGACGTGCGCAAGAGGAGTTGGGATGGCAGCTCCACAAATCTTGCCATGATCCGGTTTTATTGCTTTCAGTTGTAATCTCTGAATAAGAGGAATAGAAGCAGAAAAGTTGTTAGCAGTACGCAACACAAAAATACCTGTCTCTGTCCTCTTTGAGTTTCGTCAGAGAACTATCGAGACAGAGAGAGAGAGAGAGCGAGTTTGCAACGTCACTTGAGGCATAACCTGCATAATTGCATACAGCACGAGTTGATCTACTTCATTAAGTTCCACTCCAGTCTTTTTAGTCAAACCACATAATATCTCACTTAGTGCTGGAGAAAGAATAGTTAGCGGTAAGAGAATGAATTATAAAGTGCCTTCCAGATGCTGGCAAAATTCTGTTACGACGTTGCTTAGTTTTACAAAAGTCTATGGGCAAGAACGCTCAAAACTACAATACAATATATAAAGAGTGTAGAATGTGCTTCTATTCAGTATCATCATCACTATTTTCCGACAAACGCAAATCTCGGCCTTTCTTCTTCCTCTTCTTTATCAGATAGGGCAGCGACCGAATCCTGCTTCTCCACTGGTACAACTTTCGCATCCTTCTTGACCTGGGCAAAGTAAAACATGTGATCATTTTACCATTAACTGAAGCACTCAGACTAGAAACTTATTTTAAGCCTTATTATTTGATGAAAACCTAAACCCTAAACGCTCCACCCCTCCCGGGTCATTCGCACGGCGGTGGCTCCGGAGGGTCCCCAACGCCCCGCCCCAGGTCTATCTCCCTGTGGCTTCCGTGGCCACTGCCATCGCCGGCACCGGCGATGGTGGTGGCGCCCGGCCGCCAAAGGCGGGGGGCAGGGAGGGGCATCAAGTGGACTCTCCCCCGCGCGGAGGCGAAGCCTGTTGGATGTGCGACGACTGCACCCTCGATGGACGACGTGGGAGATATAGGCGGCGGGATGCAGCGGTAGGTCCTCGGTAGCACGGAGGTGCAGCGTTCATCGGCAACCGACCAGCCTAGCGCCGGCTCGATCTAGGCAGCGGGGGCCCGATCTGCGAGGGTCGAGGCTATTGCAGCCTCGTGCGCCGATTTCCTACTGCGGTGGAGGTTTGTCCTCCTTCGTCATCGTTGGGTGGCGGATGGCAGCGTGGGAGGCTGCTCCTCCGCTTTGTTGAATAAAGGCGGTGGTCCTAGGATTCCTCTCGTGCTAATACAATGATCTACGTGTTGCTTGCCCTCTTTGATCTAGTCGGAGTGACGGCGAACTCCCATGGGCGAATAATGCTTATAGATTGCCGGATTGGAGGGATTCGGTCGCGTGCAACCATGTTTTTCTGACTGTTTGTTTTCAGAGGGAGCGAGGCGAATCTCTGCTACATGTTGCCATCGTGGAATATGTATTTAGTTCCATGGTGAAGTCAGTATGTAGTGAATGCCATGGAAGCTGAGATCGGAGGAATACCAATGGTGGTTCGAGTCCTAGTAGCGATGTGGAATTGGCTTGGTGACTCGTGACTTGTAGAAGCGGCATTGGAAAGTGGGGGCAGCAACACATGAGAAGTTCATAGTCTTATCTTGCAGGGTGAAAATCCAAGGTCTTACCTTAATTGGTTGTGCCTGGCAATGACGTGATGACTTTCTCCAGGGTGAAAACATATAACCTTTGATCGGGCATCAACGGCGCTTGTGCACTATTTCCTTCTTGAAGGTGTCGCTATTGGAGAGGGTGCACTTCTGGTGGTGTTAGTGTCGCCAATTTTTTTTAAATAATACATTTTATTTAATCAATTGCACAAATATTACGCGAAACAGGGAAATCACAAATCTAGCGCGGTCTCGTTTTTTGAACAACCGACCAGATCCAGTCATTTTTTCAATAGCCGACCGGCCTGGGTCGTCTTTTGATGCGCCGAAAGGTGTGCGATGGGCCCCACCCGGCCGGGCTGCCGACCGACACAGCGGCGCCTCGTAACTCGAAAATCCGATAGGGGCATCGTTTCTTCAAAAGCCGACTGGTGTGGCGCGTCTGTTTCTGAACAGCCGACCGGAGGAATCGTCTTTTGAAAAGCAGACGAGGTGCTCCTTCTTATCCCCGCACCCATCCCCACCTCGACGGTGGCCTTCTTCCTCTTTTGCTCTCTCTCTCTCGTGTTCTTGCTGTTCTTCTGGCTACACGAGCTGCACCGATTTGGAGCTCAGTTTTGCACCGTTTTCCACCAATAGTTGCTGCTGCAACACATTAGAAAGTTAGTAGAGTCCCGATATACTAATGGGATAGTCTGGAGAAGTGATTTGAGGTATTTTTTTAGACGGATTTGGTGGAGTTCTTGAGGAGCAATGGCTATGGTGGAGGCTGGGGGTGCAGCTTGAGTGGAGGCAGCTGTTCTTGAGTGGGGGTTGCTGTTGGGTCCGCAGCATAGAAAACAAAAAAATTCCTACGGTGTGAACTATACGCCAAGATCTATCTACTAGGTACAAAGCAACGGGTGGACATACATCCAACGAGAACTTACCCTCATAGACAACGAGCTTTGTTAACGAGTAGGAACTCGTGGTTGATGTAGTCGTACACTTGCCAATCTCAAGATCGTGATGAAGTCCAGCAGGTCCGGCTCCAGCACGTCCATCAGATCCAGTTCCAGCACCACCAAGTCCAGCACCGCAAAGCAGCGATACATCCGTGATCGCACACATGTCCGGTACCCCGACAACCTCCGTCCCTCGCTCCAGCAAAGCAGCGGAAGCAGCAACTCCTTTCCAGATAAAGCCACCGGGAACATGTATCTCGCTAATCCGAGACCATGGGGGAATAATACTAGAGGGGGAGAGAGATCCTTCACAAGGAGGTGTGTTTGAGAAGTAAGGAGGGGGTGGCCTTTTATAGGAGGAGGGGGTGCCGCTCCTTCATGGCCGGCGCATGGAGGGGTGACCCTTCACCTCCTCCATTCATGTGGTGGTAACCCCTCCACATTAAAATGCCCCTTCACATTCTCTTTTAAAGTCTCCACTTTAAATGCATTAAATTTCTCCAAATTTAATGCTCTCTCATTTAATAAAACTCTTTTATTATTTTTATTCAGAATTTTGTTAATTACTTTAATTAACAAACATTCACATAAAACCCCCGGCAACATTTCAATATTACATGCAGAACCAATTTCAGCAATTTCACCCGAAACAGTTTTGGTGTCTTTTGAAATAATTCCAGCGCTTTCTTAAATCTTTATCTGAAACATATTTGCTCCAAATGGTGTCGGAATCCCTTCAGTGTGTCACCCTACAGTTCGCGAATAATGCAGACATGATCGAGACCCCTCTCCGATCAATAATCAGCAACGGGACCTGGAGATCCATACTGACTCCTACACATTCAACGATGACTTCTGTGATCGTGAGAACCTTTAACACTAGTAACTAAATCCCTTTGTCCCGCGATATATTACATATCCGAGATTCGATCATCGGTATCTCCATACCTAGTTTGATCTCGTTACCGACATGCACTCTTTTCTCGTTCCCGTGATATAACATTCTAGTGATCACATCACTTGCTTGCAACCTATTTCAATGTGATATCACCGAGAGGGCCCAGAGTATATCTATCCGTCATCGGGATGGACAAATCCCACTCTTGATCCATGAGCCTCAACATAACACCTTCGTAGCACTGAACCCACCTTTATAGTCACCCTGTTACGGTGTGACGTTTGATGTTATCAAGATACTCTTCCGGTGTTAGCAATTAACATGATCTCATGGTCTAAGGATAAAGATTACTTCATATGATGTTATAGCAATATAAACATAATGACTTTGATAGTAATGCTATACTTCGGATGAATGTTCATCACATCATTCCACCAATGGTGTGACCTTGTTATTAACAACATCTAATGTCCATGATCAGGAAACCTTGATCATCTTGTTAATCAACAAGCTAGTCTATAAGAGAGGCATAACTAGGAACCCTTTTTGTTTATTAAACACACATGTATTGATGTTTCCGATCAATACAATTCTAGCATGTAAAATAAAAAATTATCATAAACATGGAATAAGATAATAACCACTTTATTATTGCCTCTCGGGCATATTCCCTTTAGTTGTCGATCAACTGAGTGGAGGCAACTGCACGGCAGGATTTCGCACGCTTCAAGGGTAATCCCTAATTTCTTGCTAACTGCAGTTATTTGTGTATGTTTATTTCATCGGTAGTTCTGGATATGGTATGTTAGCTACCAGATTATTCGGCTATAGGATTATAAGTATATCTGTGGGCTATGCAAGATTATTCGGCTATAGGACTATTAATATATTTGTGGGCTAAAATCTGCCATTGTACGGGCATTTCACAAATTGTGGTATTTTTTAGGTCGGAAGTTATATCCAATAATGTAGTGTTTAGGTTCTACTATGGTGACGGTGTCGTCAAAACAAACAAGCATGGAGTTGATTTGAGCGATTTTTATTGTATTGATGAAGTGCTCCAGGATCCTGAAACAATATCCATTATAGTTGAGAAAGAGCCTTTTTATGATTAGGGCCAGAGTAGTCAGACACAACATGCTGGTGGTGGTTATGATCATGACCAGAGCAGTCAAGCCCAAGACGATGGTGGTGGTGGCTACTATCATGGCCAGAGCAGTCAAGGCCAAGATGGCGGTGTTGGTTATGAACCTGGTCAGAGTAGTTATGCACACACCGATGGTGGTGGTTATGAACCTGGTCAGAGTAGTTTTGCACACACCGAGGGTGGTGGACATGAATCAGCTGAAGGTAGTCACGGGACAGGAGAAGATATTTTCAGTGGTCAGGTCGATGAGGACGAGATACACGAAGGTTGGTTGCAAGATCAGATGGAAGCCGAAGATTCAGAAGGCTACAGTGATAGCTATCATGATTCCGCCGGCTCTGATCAAGAAGACCAACCAATTCTGGCATCATGGAATGAAGACCACACAGCAGCAATGAATGTGAATGATGGGCATGATTTCACGTGGCACTATCACGCGAACAACATCTCCATGGGTGCATTATATCCTAGCAAGAGGCATTTGCAGGAAGCAATCGTTGAGTGGGCATTGTCCATGCAACGGGTTTTCAAAACGAAGGTGTCACCCCAACAATATTTGACTTTGGTTTGCGAGGTAGCCGTATGTCCGGCCAGGGTCCATGCACATCGTCCTATGTATGACACCAATTGGAAGGTTAGCGACGTTGTGCAGCACACATGTAACCTTGACAATGTCCTTCAATACCATCATAATCTCACGTTAACCCTCCTGGCCAGACTGTTAAACACTGAGATAGTGGAGACCAAATCCATGGTGGTGAAAGCTATCATCAACAAAGTTGCTGTCAGATTTCGCTACAATATTTCTTACGGAAAGGCTTAGAGGACTAAGCAAAGGGCACTGGAGACAAGATTTGGTTCTTTTCGAGACGGATACGACTGTGTTGTTCGGATGCTCCACACTGCAGGCTAGGAATCCAGGAACGTGCATTGACATCCAACACTTTATGTTGCCTCAAGAACCCAATTTGAGGGTGTTGCATCGATTGTTCTTCTCATTTTCTATATGCATAGAAGTTTTCACTCACTGTCGACCAGTCATTTGTGTGGATGGTACATTTCTAACTGGCAAGTACAGGGGCCAGATCTTGACTACCATAGGTCAAGACGGGAACAATCAAGTTGTTCCACTTGCATTTGCTTTCGTGGAGAGCGATAACACCGAGAGTTGGGTATGGTTTTTCAGGCAGCTGAAGATAGCAATTGTGAGGGATGTACTGAATGTGTGCGTCCTTCATGACAGGCATCCGGGTATACTCAGCACGATAAGGAAGTTGACTCATCTTGCTCCTGATGAACTAACTCCATGGGTAGACATGTAGAGTCGTTGGTGCATGTGGCATCTAGGGGCTAACTTTTTCTCATAGTTCAGGAACAAGGCCCTGATGAACCTATTCAAGAAGCTTTGCAAGCATAACCAGGAGTGGGAGTATATCAAGTGTCGGACCTATCTGGATGAATTCACAAAAAACATGTTAGGCAGAGGAAAGCAGCTAGAGCAGCAACTGTCACGGCTCATGCGGCCGCGGTAGTGATGGCCCAAAATATATCAAGCTCATTGGGGAACCCCAAGAGGAAGGTATTATGAGCACAGCAGCAAGTTTTCCCTCAGTATGAAACCAAGGTTTAATCGAACCAGTAGGAGCAAGGAAACACCCCAAAGGTGTTGCTAGCTGAACGTCGGTAGGGCGCACTACCGGTGCCAGCAGCAACGTGGAGACCTACATAACACAACCACAGAACTCTGTCCCCAACTTGCGATGAGGTTGTCAATCTCACCGGATTTGCTGAAAACAAAGGATTAAACGTATGGAGTGGAAGAAACTAATAGTTTGCAGAAAGTAAACACAAAGCAGTAAATAGTTGATTGTAGATTGAAAGTAAAAGAAAGGACCGGGGTCCATAGTTCACTAGAGGTGGCTCTCCTTAAGATAGATAACATGCTGGGTGAACAAATTACAGCGGGGCAATTGACAAACATCGAGAAAGCATACAACCATATACTAATCGTCTTGACTCCTTTGAGATTCGATTGGGCATTACAACATTATACATAGACCATAATCCAAGTGCATCTATGACTAATAATCCACCTTCAGGTTATCATCCGAACCCCTCCAGCATTAAGTTGCAAGCAATGGATAATTTCATTACGAATTGCGTGTAAAGTAAACAATACGATTGTTCTATGAACAAAGGATTGTTGTTTTCTCCCTAGTAGCAACAACACATCTAGTACCTTAGAGATTTCTGTCACTTTCCCAAATTACCAGAGGCGTGAACCCACTATCGAGCATAAATACTAACTCTTGGAATTGCTAGCATCTACTTGGCCAAGATAGCTACTAACAACGGAAAGCATGCAAGATCACAAATAACAAAGACATGATAGAATCAATAATAAATCTGAAATAGCATCTCAATATCCATCGGATCCCCGCAAACACAACATGTAGGAATTACAAATAGATGATCTTGATCATGAACGGAGCTCACAAGATCTAGACATGATATCACAAAGGAGGAGAACCAGCCATCTAGCTACTACATGGACCCGTAGTCTAGATATGAACTACTCACGCATCACACCATAGGCTTGCATGGTGATGAAGAAGGCCTCCAGGGTGAATTCCCCTCTCCGGCATTATGCAGGGAAGAGCTTCAGATCGCTCCCAATCTAGGATGGAGATGACGGCGGCTACAGACTCTTTCGTGGAATTTTGATCGGGTACTTAGGGTTTCCGTATCAGAGGCAACTTATAGGCGGAAGGAGAGGCCGAGGGGGTGCCTGGGGCGGCCAGACCACCCCCTGGCGCGGGTCAGGCCTCGCCGTGCGGCCAGGTGGTGTGGCCGGGCCCCAGCCCCTCTCCGTCTCGTATTCTGGCTCCAGGTGTCCCTCGGTGAAAAACTGACTTTGGCTTTTGTCCCGTCCAATTCCAAGAATATTCATTTTCTGACTTTCCTAGAACCAAAAACAGTAGAAAATAGGCAGCTGGTACTATGGCTCTTGTTAATAGGTTAGTCCAAGAAATCATATGAAAAGTACTCCAAAGTGTGGACAAAACATAAGAAAGTAGGTAAAACCAAGCATGGAACATCAAAAATTATGGATACGTTTGCAACGTATCAACATCCCCAAGCTTAACTCCTGCTCGTCCTCGAGTAGGTAAGTGATAAAAAGAAAGAATAATTTTTGAGGTGACATACACCATCATAAACTTGATCAAAGTATTTGTAAAACATTCAAAGCTGGGATCATAGTACTTCAATCATAACATGAAAGACAAAGTTCTAGCAATAAGACAAAGAAACTATGTTGCAACATGAAAAGGCACAAACAAAAGATTCATGAATAACAATGCTTTGCAAGACATTTGTTTGTTTCACGTAAAGAAAACATAGCATAGTGGCATTCAGCTTGTCCCTCATAGAGTAGCAAACATAAATGCATAGGACACCTTCAAAGTTCATAAGAGTGACTAGATACAAATAGTTTAAAATAAGCAATATCAAAGCTATGCATCAATCAACAAGTCTTGGGACAATGCACATAGAACTAAGAATGGCCACTATGCTCTCAAAGTAGGTGCATAAAGATAGAAGGTGGAGACTCAACATAAAAGTAAAAGAAAGGGCCTTCATAGAAGGAAGTAGGAATTCAAGTTTCATAAAGATCTTCCAAAAATTATGGTACTTAATAGCTTTCAGCTCTGATTGCCCCTATCATAAGCATCTTGAAGTGATTAAGGTTAAAGTGAACAAACTAGGGTGTATATGCTAGATGAAAAGTATAAGTTGGAAATCTCATGTTCCTTGAATACGAGGGTCGCTCCTCATGCTACTCAAGTTTAGTCACCGGTAATTTCTTGTCATCGTAAGTACATGTGTATCATAGAGAACCGCCAACGGGGTATGATGTCTACGCACTTCTATTCTTGTAGGCAGTTGTTGGGCCTCCAAGTGCAGAGGTTTGTAGAACAGCAGCAAGTTTTCCCTTAAGTGGATCACCCAAGGTTTATCGAACTCAGGGAGGAAGTGGTCAAAGGTATTCCCTCTCAAGCAATCCTGCAATCAAGATACAAGAAGTCTCTTGTGTCCCCAACACACCCAATACACTTGTCAGGTGTATAGGTGCACTAGTTCGGCGAAGAGATAGTGAAATACAAGTGGTAAAGATAATTATAAGTGGTAACGGTGATAGAAAATAACTTGATGGCGTGGAAAAGACTAAAGTAAAACTGAAATAAAGATGGAAGCAAGCAAACATGTAACATATCTAGTAGCAAATGGTGTTTCAATGCTTAGAAACAAGGCCTAGGGATCATACTTTCACTAGTGAACACTCTCATATAAATATATTCTTCTTCATGATACTACGCTGATCTACTCTTCGGTTGGACACTCTAATCATTGGTAGGGCTATAACAGCACACCTCAAAGTAAGCCTTTCCCATCTAGATAACCCCACACTGTCACCTTGAGTACTAGATGAGTCCAACAAACACCACAATTTCATAGAGACATCCAACTCCAAATATAACGCATAACAAGTATTTGTAATCTCTAGCCTAAGTGCCACCATGGTGTGCACGCTGTCACTTTCACACACATGGGGAGAGCAGAGATCTATTAAAGCACTTGAGTAGCAAGGTAGATCTATAGATTACAAGCTCATGGTCTCAATAAGATCATGCATAGAGAGAGAGAGATGAACACATAGCTACCGTAGAACCCTTAGCCTCGAGAGAGAACTACTCCCTCCTCATCATGGGAATCAGCAATGGTGATGGAGATGGCGGTGGAGATCGATGGAGATGGCTCTGGGGGCACTTCCCCATCCCGGCAGGGTGCCGGAACAGAGACTTTCTGTCCCCCGAATCTCCCCTTCGGTGGTGGCGGCGCTGCAGAACTTTTTGTGGATTTCTGATTGACGATTTAGGATTTTTGCATCGGGAGGCTTCTTATAGGCGAAGAGGCAAGGTCAGTTGGTGGCCAGGGGGCCCACACCATGCCCTGGCGCGGCTTGGGCTGGCCCGTGCCAAGGGGAGTGTGGCCACCCTGTGGCCCCCCTCTGTCTCGTCTTCTGGCTCCGTGAGTCTTCCGGAAAAATATGAACTTTGGCTTTTGTCCCGTCCAATTCCAAGAATATTCATTTTCTGACTTTCCTTGAACCAAAAACAGCAGAAAATAGCCAACTGGCACTGTGGCATCTTGTTAATAGGTTAGTCCAAGAAATCATATGAAAAGTACTCCAAAGTTGGAACAAAACATAAGAAAGTAGATAAAACCAAGCATGGAACATCAAAAATTATAGATACATTTGCAATGTATCAGGGTACCCCTTGCCCGATGATACGGAAGAATCCCCATATCAAAATGACAAGGCAAGCAGACAATGAGCATCTTAGCAATCTTCTTATTTACCATGGGAATATGGTGCTTTTTCTCTCTTTCCTCTTTTCCCATTTCTCTTTTTTTTCTTTTTTTTTCTTTTTTTTCTCTTTTTTCTCAACATATGTCTCTCTTTTTTATAAGAAGAATGCTTCATAGACAGCTCATTATGGTTATGCTGCAGGTTTCCACCATGACAGCATGGATTAGACCAGCGGCCTAGGCGTTTCTTGTAACACCCTCTAATCGGCCCTATGCAAGTTCTAGCCCTTTCCGCCAAACCCGCATAGAAACGATTCAAGGACGCCCACCAGGCACTTTCGTGCGGGTGGAAAACAAAGTAATACCATTACACAACAGTCCTCGATGGGACCCACAGAACAGATATATATACAACAGCGACTCAACGAGTCAAGAATACAGATATACAATACGAAGATCCAAATCACCTTGACAACGATAGAGCGTCCGAGTGCGGACAAGATGCAAATGGGGCTAAGAGCCCTGAAGAATAACCAATGGCGTCCATAACCCTGCCCAGGCCAAGCCAGAAGGGTAACCCTGCTAATGACGTCGATCTCAAACCTGCTAAAACAAAAGGGGGTGCCAACAAAGGGCAAAGGAAAAAGAGGATCTTCAGTACTGAGGCCAGTACACGGCGAGGCTAGAATTCGGCGGCTCTCGCCTACATAGGTATGGTGGACTGAAGCGGCAGCGCAGCATGCACTAAACAACCTATAGAGACTCGATTCAACTGACGGCTATTAGAGAGGGATAAGAAAGACCTATTCGGGACCAACCTGATACTAACACCAATCATACCCATCCTGATATTTCCCCCTCGAGACCAAACGAGGAAGTCGGACCAAGGAACTCATGCAGTTGGCAATTTTACTCATTCCGTTATAGTTGCAGCACTTACTAATCAGATATAGATAGCATGAGTCATCCCGAAGCTTAAGTAGTGGGCAGTTTTAATTAACATTCCGTTGTAGTTGGAACATTTACTAGTCAGATACAATTAGCATGTGACATCCCAAACCCAGCAGTTGTTGGCACTTTTATTATCCATTCCATGATAGTGAAGCTGATTACTAGTCACATATTAAGTCAAATTTATAACACTACTTTAGTTATGCTTGTCTATGATCGAGATACTGTGCTCCAAGTCGTCCATAACCGTGGACACGGCTTTCAGAAAGATTTACCCTGCAGGGGTGCACAAATAGCAACACACACTCGATCAACCTCAGAAAAACCAACTCAAAACCCAACGAGGCATTCACGATTAAGCGATCACAGGATTCATAAAATATTTCAGAGGCCACCCCACTAAGCTACCCGCAACGAAGTTGGCCGGCTCCGGAACGGACCCAGGGTTTGCAACGACGGCTGTAAACGACTGGGAACCCGAAAGTGTGACTGGGCTTGTCGATACCACGAAAATGTGGCGCGATCCAAAATAGTACAGGTGCTCCACGCACAATCTTAATAAAGCAGTAAAGCATGGCATAGGTACAGGATAGTAATAAAGCCCCAAACTACTTGTGGCCCCAAGAAATTGAAATGAATCAAGCTCTGGCTCAGGGGGGTCCATAAGGCCTCCCGGATGTGGCTAGTGCGAATAGTCAAGGAACAGGTATCAAGTACTCGGGGTCCTACGGGACACAAGTGAGCGTGGAAGAACCAAATAACATCTATTGCCCACCGATGCCTCTGCATTAGTTATATCTAGCATTTTAATAGTTGTATTTAAAGTCATGATCATCTCCACCATTAAGCATCTCCACCATAAACATCTGCCAGCATACCAACAACTGTGTTACTCGACAACACAAGATCGCACCTGAGGGGGGAGGAAGTTCCGGCTTCGTGACCGCCATGCTCCTGAGGGCGGCGATGCTGGGTGCTGGAGCCGGCCATCATGACCTCGACACCGCACGAAGCAACAGGAATGCCACTGCTGGGGGACAGTGGCTCCACGATAGAGACGATCTCCCTAGGGAAACACTCTAGCACACGGGGGCAACATAGACGGGAAGGTCACCGAACAGTAGGACAGAGCCGTTTACCGAGAAGGTGGACCCTGCGAAGCAAGCATGACACGTTGTCTATGACGTAGTCGAATTTTCCTAGCATAAGAATGAGGCCAGAGGCCACGCGCTCACCGGCTGAAGTACGGGGTCACGTGTGGAACGTGACTCCGGTCGAAGCCATGTCTGCCCCATGGTGGGCGCCAACTGTCATTGTATTGGGAACGATAGTGCCTGAATAGGCTAGATAGAGGTGTGGGCAAACGGCAGGGAGGCTATCGACAATGTCCGCAGGTGGGATCGGATACTAGCAAGTGTGGCGTGACACATGAACTACCCAGGTTTGGGGCCCTCGTGTGGAGGTAACACCCCTCCTGTCGATCTGACTAAAGTATGTGGAATACAAGTTGCTCCTTGAGTTGTATGAACTATCTTGCTACTAAGTGATCAACCCTTGCTACGAGAGCCTTGCCCCCTTATATAGGCTGGGGGTAGCCATCTTACTGGCCAGTCCGTTTGGCCAGTCCCACAGGCGGTCCCCAGCTGGCTGGTCATCTACAGTACCGTGTAGTGGCATGTCTTGTCGATGGTACGCGTCGTGCGGGTCATCGTGGGCATAGTGAACACCATGCGAGCCTAGCATCAGCAACCAGCCACTGTGCCCCCATCAGCCACAAAGTCTTCGGCATGGTCCTCGTCCTCCTGCGGTCGTGTCGTTGTACTGGGGCGTAGCATGCACTATGCAGCACCTCGCCTTGCCTCCGTCTTGATTGCGTCCGGCTACGGTCGTATAGCCGGATCCGGGTCTTGCCTGCCTTGCTTAATCCGGCTACCTTCTGTGCCATCTGGTGCTTGCATCCGGCTAGGATCTACTAGCCGACCGTGAGTTGTTTGCCTTTATTCTTGTCCGGCTAGGCTACCCAGGGGTCATCCCCCCGACAACGCTGAAGGGCATGGCTGCATGATCAGCTGGGAGTCATTCTTTGAGCATGTTTGCGAGAAAACAGGTGACCTGCATGGATATATGATGCATACCTGAGGTGAAGTTGAACTGCCTGGCGCTAGCGACGATGTGCGGGGCGAGCTTGGGGCTAGGATCTGCCAATCCATGACGCCCGCGCGTAAAAGGCGTGACGCGGCCACGGGCGACTCGATCTCGAGGGTCCAGTTGTTGGTGGTGGCCATTGTTGTGGTGATCGACTATGAGACCGGCCGGTGCAAGCGGTCTGAGCTGAAAGGTATTGTGTAGTGTAGTTGCTGCTTGGTTGCCTGGAGAGCGCTAGGGAGAGCTCTAAGGGCGTGTTTGGTTTCCAGTTTTCCTGTTTCTTGCATGGGGCGAGAAGAAATAAGGACGTTTGGTTCCCGCAGCGGATGGAATCTTTGCATCGCACGAGTTTTAAAGCACCGCTCAGCCTGGCCCTGGAGGAACGCCAAAATTGGGTGTTTCCACGAAGCCAAGTTCTTCTCGTGGTCATGAGGGAAGCAGCTGCACGCGCTCGTGCAAGGGAGGGATGGAGGGAGCTCGAAAAATCTGGTGGGAGAAATTGGGGTTACCGCCCGCCAATTTGCCGCACCTATTTACACCGCGCCTCCGCCGCTCCAAACTCCCCGCCTCCATTTCCCCCAATTTCGAGCTCTCGCTCCAAATCCTCTTCCTCACTGACAAGCAGGTAAGCGGAACCTCCTACTTCGGTGATTCTAGCTCATATCCGGCAAGTCTTACTCCTCGGCTATGTCGGACATGTCGTCCTTGTCAGGCGAGATTGAGATCGTGGTAAGAAACACCTATCCCTAGCTCTCGCATCTTAGATTTGTTGCCATGTTCTAGCTCACAGTACTAAGTTGTGAGCAGCTGTTGTAGATCTGGACCTTAGTATTTGCGCAATCAGTATCCATATTGTTCTATGAGGATTGCCATGTGCTGTAGGTAGGATTAGTGTTGTAAGTATAGTTCATCCCCTAGAACCGAACAGATTATTATCCCTGCTGTCGTAGGAGAAGGTTGCGTCCCCTGATCTGTCCACAACCTCTGTGCTGCCTCTGCATTATGTGTCGATACCTGATGCGATCATTGAGGTGGACAGGAGGAAGTTGGCTATGTCATGGCCAGCATCTCTTTCCACCTTCGTCCTGAATCGGGTTGTCCAGTTGATCGAGAAAGGGGGTTCAGTAGTGCGACCATTTAGGCAGGCGGACATGCGCCTGATTGTAGAGTCTAACATCCCAGCATTAGAGCTTAGAAATAAGCTGAGATAAGGTGTGTGCATTGCATTCATGCATAGAAAATCCGGGGAATTTTCGCGCAAAACTAAAGAAGCCAGTGAGGGATCCGGATCTCTCTTGCTTTGATGGCAGCATCCGGGTAGGTGCGATAGATTTCGACATGACCTCCACTATATCTTTGCTTTTAAGGGGGTAGCCATTCAAATTTGAACATTTAAAAGTTATGTTTGAATTCAAATAGAATTTGAGGTGAATATAGAAAATGAATTGCAATAATAGAATAAAGTACACCTTATATGAATAAATAATATATTACCCTTTATAATAAACGTACTTCAAGACAAATGAAAGATTACATTAATAAATGAGAATACACAAAAATATAAGTATAAATAATAACAAGCCTTAAACTCCAAAAGGGGAGAAAATCAAACTTTATTATGTCAAACAAATAATAATACATTGTCTTCATAGTTACATAAAAGAATAAATGAATTACAAAAGAATTTAGAATAAAGATTACAATAAGGATCAATAATAAAAAAGGGTCCTAAGCTATTCCTTCATTCTGTGTTTTCATTCCTCACTCTGATTCCTGCAAAACAGATCACAAAAAAATAAAGAAGTAACATTTTGGTAATGTTAAAAATGTTTGCCTCACCAGGTGAGGCAATTAAATGTATGATCTAGCTTAGGGATTTTGGTAAGAATTGCCAAAATCCACTAATGCCTAAGAGGGTACCACCCAATCTAGAAATAAGTAGTATCTTGATCTAGGAGCTATACACTTGAGTACGAGAGGCAAATTTGAAGTCTAAGGAAACCAGCCCAGATTTGATCATTTGTATTAAGGCAACAATTATCATGCTATAGCACCCTCTTAAGCCTAGCTAGAATCAAGTAGAAATAATAAGGCAACAATAATAAGAATAAAAAGATAATCTTATTTAGCATTAAGTTAACTAAACAGATTTTGTTAAGCCAATATAAACCTCAGCCAAGAACAAACGACAGACTAGATAAGACCATCTCTCAGCTGATCCAATCCACAGGGAAGTGAGAACTTGAACCCTGTGGGGCCCAGGTGCAAGCAGCACAGTCACCACATGCAAATGTTGTGTTGTCAACACCATAGAGAGGGGAGAGCCAAAGCTCAGGTACTAGTAGCACACATGATTGCATTTATACCCACACCACCATCTAACCTCCTTAGTTCACCCACAACTCCACACCAAACCATCAGCTTGCTACCAGAATTACCAGCAAGATCACAGCTGCTCTTGCAGCTAAACTATCCAAACAATATGAAGCAAGATCTCAAGTACCTATCAAAGAAGAGCGGGCAATAGCCACAAGAGGTGCAGGTCACAGTACTCTAGAGTAGCAGAAACAGATCAAGTTTGCCTGGGAGAAGAAGTAACCAGGACAAAAGAATATGTTGGAGGAGACCCAAGAATTTCAACAGGTCATCAACTATAGGAAGAATTTCCTAAGAGGTACACTAAGACCAACCATGTTGCATCTGTTCTTATTTTATTTCACCATCAGAAATAAGGAGATAAAGGGGGGTGTTGCAAATCAATATCTATTCCATTACTCAGCAATTAGAACCTGTCTAGGAGAGTTAGGAAAATAGTCTATTCCTCAGAATTGCATAGAAATACTAGGCAGATTCATCATAGAGAATTAGAAAGCCACCAAGCAAGCATCTATTCTTATGGATGTTAGTGCCTCAGTCTATGCATCCCAGGCAGGGCCAAGAAATCAAGTAAAGTATCTGAAGCTACCAAGTTATCTAATAAGAAATGATTCATGACATCAACAAATCATCATCCTCCCTAGTCTACTCTGCAACAGTAGGTTGACCATCCAATCATGCTTATATGTTGTCCTTATCAAGTTATGGGCATGAGTGTTATGTGAGGAGGTAAATCCTCATAACTACAACCAAATGGAGTGCAAGTTCATCACGGGATGAATTAAGGCTAACATAGTATATGTATTATTCATAATATGGCTTTAGCCTGTGCATCCTTAGCAGGGACAGGCAGATTAGCAACAGATCATACGATTTAAAATCTACTGTTGTGCACACTCCACATGGGAGGCACCACAATAGCAGATTCAATAGCAGTAGTCACTAAGCTATTCAACACCAAACATCAAGCACCAAATATGCTCTTATTTAAATTATCTGCGTTAGTCTTTGCATCATAGGCCAGGCTAATAAATCAAGCACATAAATATGTTCTTATGTAAATTTAAAGCCTCGGCAAATTGCATCTCAGGCATGTGCTATATCCCACTTATATATTGATATCAATCATCCAAGAAGGCAGCAAGTCATGTAACTAGAGGTTCACTATTGTGCACACTCAAGTGAGGCACCACAATAGCTAGTCCAAGCTATAGATGCCACTAGGGCAATGAACCACATCATCTGACCAACAGGTCAATTGCACATTTACAAGCCAAAGAAAATCACCATTATTTTTCTAATACATCGGCTAGTAAGCAAGGCATATTTCCAATCATTTCCAATATACTTTCTCATATAGGAAATATAGATTAAGTAACTAGTCACATTTGCAGATAATAGTTCTCATCATTTTCCTAGTCAACCATCTAGGAATCATTCCATATCTAGTATTACATTGTCCAGCACATGCTCTAGATCATCATTGAACCAAAGGTTCAATAAATCAAAGCATAGACTCTTGTTGTCTTAGCCAGCTACCAATTTGATAACAAGCTTCTAGCAAAACCATTTGTTGTCTTGTCTGCTAACAGCTCCAATAGTGCAAAGGCAAAACAGAAACCGATATGGTCATCAATTGCTTCACCAACAAACCAAACTGAAGCATGACATTTAGAAGTAACTCATAGATCCCAAGCAAATCCTTAGAATTGTAATGACAGCATCAGTAAACCTTAGCACCACATGTAGACACCAACATCATACTTTGGATCGGAAGCAGCATCACAGGCCACCAAGTAGAGTCATCGGCTCGAAGGCCGGTACAAAATAAAGTACCTAAACTAGAGGCGATGGCGTTGTCATAGTTGATGCTAGGGTTGCAGCCCAAGCTACCGTCCCTCCGGTGTTGGATTTGAAGTAGGAGACATAGAGGAGCAGCAAAAGGCTACGACCACCTAGGCGGCAGCAATAGGGCATGGTTGATGCAGGGGTTCAGGAGGGAGTTGTTGGCGGGGGGGTCTGGAGCTCGAGGAGGCGACACCAGAGGTTGTACACATCGACATGGGGGTCGTGATCATCGTCTAGGAGCAACCGGCAGCGCGGAGGCGATGGTGGCGCACCAGCGACCATGGTGAACTACATGGCTAGGGTTAGCCGTGGGGGCGCGGACGGGAGTAGAGCAGCGTCGAGGCAGAAGGGATAGACGGAGGAGCATGATCCGAAGCCTCATCGGTAGGCAGCGGTGCCGGAGTTGGCTGGCGACCGGCCGGAGCGGCACTAGCAGCGTCGCATCGTACGACCAGAAGGGGAACGAGAGGAGTGTGTGCGTGTAAGTGAGAGGAGAGAGGAGAGGTGTTGGGTTGGGGTGGGGTTTGACCCTAGGCCCAACTGGGTCGGGTTGGTCTTAACCAGTCCTCAGGCCAGAGTTAGTTTTATAGGAAAAGAAAAAAATGAATATTTCAAAATAACTAATAAACCAAATACGAAATTCCAAAAATAACCCTGGAAGAATTTTTGCCTAGAAAAATATAGAAAAATCCTAAAAATACATATAACATATTAGAATGATCACAAAAATAATATCTACCTAGGAAAAATATAACATTGTTTGTTTGAGTAAAATAAAATGTAGATAAATATTAACACCATTAAAATCTAAGTGAAATTTCACAAAATAAGGAAAAGTCCTAAAAATGAATAAAAATCATTTTTGCATATGAAAATGAATCTACTATTACATTAAAATACTAAATTAATTTTTTTTCAAATAAATGTTGAAGCAAATATTTAAAGATATATAATCCTCTATGGAATTTTGTAAAAATAAGGATAACACCTAAATTTGAATAAAATTCACTTCTAAGATCTTAAGTAAGTATGTTTCCCTAGAAAAATACTAATTATGTTATTCCAACACACTTGAAGGTTATTAAGAAATAAATCCTTATTTATTATTTAGTTGGTAAATTCTTTAAGAACATTCTTAAATAAGAAATAAACACAATTTTATGTAAAACCCTAAATCTTGTACATTGAAATACTACTTCCAAAACCATAACTTAAGTCTATAATAATACTTAAAAGTAAAACTATTAACATTTAGAAAACTCACTTAAACTAAAAGTGAATGATCATATACCTTCAAACATGCTTGTTATAAGATTTAAAGTTTATTAATACTTTTAAACACATCACACCCTAGATATAATTATGTTTTATAGTTAACTTTTGTCTCTTCCAAATTAAGTCATAAGGCATCTCAAATCCAAACTTATCGAACAAACACAAATGACATCAATCACATTCTAATAACCATAAAGATTGGTTAAACCTTATCAAAGAAACCTTCTCTTAAAAAGTTATTCGTTTTCCACTTCAAACAACAATCTCATAATAAGTTCTTCAACTCTTCTCAACCTAAAACATGGACTTCCATAATAGATACATAATATCAAATAACTCTAAGCATGTGTTGTTATATTTACTTTATATCATACATGTTAGTCTTAAGTTCCTTGTATATGTATATTGGCTTGTAAAGTAAACTTATAGACAAACTAAATCTTAAAGAAATCACTTAAGTTTAACTCATTCACCATATTGGGGTGTTACTTCGGGGTTTTCCTAACTGCATTACATTACTTATGCATAACTGCATCTTGCTTCCTTCAACATTAGTCCTTACCGGACCAATGATGTTGTTTACAGAATTTGGATCTTCTAGTGTCTCGAAGACCGCAATTGCATAATCTTGTAATCACAAAAGGCAAGTTCACAACTTTCTCATGTCCTTTGATTATTTTCTATGCTTGTAACTCAACTGTGTCATCACCTGCATTTCAAAAAGGTTGAAAACACTATTTTCACAATTAACTGGAAATATTGGTTACTGATCCAGGGTGATCAGCTAATCTATCATAACTGGCAATGGAAACACCATTGTACAGTAATGTATCATCTAGGACTTAACAACTAATGTCGCCAGTGATTCTAGCATGGTATATTACGCGTCAACCATGATATTTGGAATGGGACGAAGAAGTCAGATGTATCTTCTTCCTTTCGCATGGACGGATGACCTTATTGTGAGGCTGTTGATTTCTCGTGGAGTTCCAGAGAATCCAACACATGGGTGGGACCCCTTAGTTCCCCACGAGCTAGGTGTCTAGATTATCTATGCATAGCTGTCTGGGTCGGAGTTCACCATAGATGATGGTGACCGCTAGTCAGAGCTGCTTACAGAGTCTTCGAGAACTAATGAGGGTTGTAGCTTGCCCGAAAGGGGGCTTAACAGAGATGTAGTCAGCCCCGAAGGATCGTGTCTTCATGTGGGGTCGCGAAGAGGGAAGTGATTGGCTTGGATCTTAGATTGAGCCCCACACCAAGGAAGTATGGACGAGAATGCAACTCGGATGTGCAACAAAACTAAGGTCTCTTGTGGGAAAGTGACGCACCTCTGCAGAGTGTAAGAATTGTGACATGTTACTCCCTGTTCTGGGAAGGAGCTACGAACGCGGCAGGAAAGGAACCCCATGAAGGTTCTGGTCAACCTGTGAAGGCTATCGGACATAGTTTTCAGAATAAAAGCAACCTTTGAAGAAAGTTTTACGAAAACCTGCATTGCCTATGACCTATGGTCTGTGGCTGTAGAGATAGTGCATCATACACTCCTTTTTAGTGAAATTGCTGAGTACGCTCATACTCAAACGTACCTTCTTAACCCTTGCGAGGTTCTAAGCTATTGAAGACGATGTCAATATCAATTTCTGCTCAAGAAACCATCATCAGCAACTCAAGTTCTTCAATAAAGTCAATGAAGTCAACTTATACCACAACCGAAGTGAAGACAAAGTATCTGTTTAGATAGGATTAGATTCTCTAGCCATAAAACCTACTTATGTAGAGCATTGCAATAGCAGCAATGGCAAGCCAAATAGTTTAGATACTAGTCTTAGTTACTAGATAGTTCTGAGTTATTAATTTTGGTTCTTCTTTGTAAGAAGTTTCTTTCTCTCTCTTTCACCTAGAGTGTTCTCTGGATCTTTTGTAAAGAGTCGAGTTGTAACCTATAGTCATGTCTTGGACCTGTTGTGTTTCTGTTGTACCACTCTGAGGAATGTAATACTAGTGAACGGTGTTTCATTGGTGTTATGTCAACGAGTATAGTGTACTACATCATGCAGTGGTATGCTGGGTCACCGCAGCTGGTATTAGAGCATATGATTTGACCTTAGGATTAAAACCCTTTTAGGAGATCTGTAGGTTGGATAGTGACTATAGAAGCCATCTTATCTAAACCAAGGCTTGTGATGGATATCCACTTGAGGATACACCTTGTCACACTTAAGTTGGATGTTTTGTCATCTTTCTTAAGGATTAGTATCTATCTTCTCTAGAGAAATGTCATTCTACTATAGCTCTAAATATGTATAACACCACTAAGATATGTTAAGTAAGTTAAAATATCAAAGAAGAATACGACTAAGTTTAGGATATAATATGTAGTAGTATTAGTGATGGAGTCTATAGTTAGTATCCCTGTGAAGCAGCGGAATCTTACCACTAGTTGATACCACTATACCACATCGGGTAGACCATTAGAGTATGTATAGATACAATTGAAAGTAAATCATGCGGCATTCACTTGAGAATTCCATGTGATGGAGCAGAATTTTTTTAAGAATCATTGATAGTAAGCTAAGAAGAAGAGTCGCCATGGTGAGATGAGCTCTTTAATCATGATGACTAGGTAAATCTTAACAAGTTTGTGGTGAGAATAGCTCCGAGACCATGATAAGTTTGTAATTAGGAGAAGTACTCAGTAACAAATCTTGTAACAATAGTAAGTAAAGAACAGTGTAGGCATATGATAGAAGGCATAGGTGTCATAATATTACGATAATTTTTTTGATTAAGGTAGTACTACAATGTTGTTAGTAGTTTTGAGAGATCATGTGAGGGTAGTTTATGATAGAATGGAAAGTTGGTAGTATTTAGTAGTCCTGAAAGAAAGATAAGAAGTTCGTCAAGAACCAAAGTGAGACCACTTTGCTCAAAATTATCCAGTTGCAATTAGGAAGTTTGGGTAAATATTGAGACAAAGAGTAGTTTAACCCTTAAGTGCTAAGTATCATGATGTAAAACTATAATAGGAGGTGTCATATACTACACAGCTAAGCCTGAATTCTAGATGTATTATACTCAACTACTATATTCCGGGCTTAGAATGATGTGTGTTATATGTACCACATTTGGATTTCTTGGTTTTTCTTGCATCTTCTTGATTGACTAGATCTGTACATGAAGTTTGACTTGATGTGCAAATGCATGTTGCATCACCAAGTTATTACTTGATGTTATGGACCTAGATATATAAGGGAATTCGTGAAAGGGAGTGACGAGTTCCGAGGAGCAAGCTAAAGACTTGGAAGGAGAAGGAAGCTAAATATAAGGTGTATCAACACTATATTGAAAGGATGCATCAATCCCAACTCATTATGAGCTGGCAACAAGAAGGATTATAAATGTAGAAAAAGGTGTGGAGCAACATGAAGGAATGAACTTAAGTTCACTAAAAGTAGGTGATATTTCTCCAAGGCTAATGAAGTAGTTGTACCAATTTCATGGAAGTAACATCAAAAGGTGCAAAGAAGAAGTTTTGAAACAAAAGGGGGTATTCAAGCTCTTACAACTCAGAGAGCACGCCAGTAGTAAGTCAAAAACTCATAGGGTAATCCATACACCTAGGAGGATCCGCAGCTGGTATCCTAGCGGTTTAGATAGGTCATCTTTGTATGATCTAAAGAGCATAAAAGTTGGCCTAAGTTAAGTTAGACCTAAGGAAGTACGAAATTAAAGATTGTCTTTTGAGACGCTTCGCAAAATCGGGCTTACCAAAGAGAGAATGTCCAAAAGGTGAGGAGTAAGACAAATAGTGTCGGAAGATTCATTTGGGAGATCCACAATTGTGTGGATATACCGTAGATTCTTTTGTGAGACCTTCCAGAGGTAAAGTATAAGCTAGATGGAGACCAATATCCTTACTATTGAGCTAATGGGTATTTTATATGAAGTCTAAAGACCATTAGGAAAACACAAGGGGGAGAGTAAACAATAAATACTGAAGTGTTGTTGTCTACCTTTTTGACTAAAGATTGGAGAAGGTTTACTAGACGGTGATGAGGTTAAGCCTTATTCTCATAAGGTTATAAGAAGCCATCATTATAAATTATTCCCGAGAGTATGTCTGGATGAAAGATCAAAGGAGATATAATAGATCAAACCTAGTGGACTAGTTCTAAAAGAAACAACTCGTAAGTTGTTCTTAAGAAGGAGTAGCGCCTACTAAAATAGTTCATGTATAGTAGTGTAATAGGAAGACCTGATTGGAATGGACAAAATGTGTCCACCACCAATTTGAAGTAGGACTGTAAGGATAGCCCCAGAGAGATTATCGTAACAGGAATCATGGGATAACTTAGAACTACAATTGTATGTGGTCAAGAATGAAGAGGTTCAAGGAAAAAGGTATGGTGACGGGATACCACAATTATCCCCAATTCTGATCACCATGGAGTTAAGAAATGTTAAGATCAATACAAGTCAACAAATCATTCTGAAACATAAGATAGTACAAACTTCGAGGATGAAGTTTATTTTAAGGGGGAGAGTCTATAACATCCTAGCATTAGAGCTTAGAAAAAAGCTGAGATAAGGTGTGTGCATTGCATTCATGCATAGAAATCTGGGGAATTTTCGCGCAAAACTAAAGAAGCCAGTGAGGGATCCGGATCTCTCTTGCTCTGATGGCAGCATCTGAGTAGGTGCGATAGATTTCGACATGACCTCCATTGTATCTTTGCTTTTAAAGGGGTAGCAATTCAAATTTGAACATTCAAAAGTTATGTTTGAATTCAAATAGAATTTGAGGTGAATATAGAAAATGAATTGCAATAATAGAATAAAGTACACCTTATATGAATAAATAATATATTACCCTTTATAATAAAGGTACTTCAAGACAAATGAAAGATTACATTAATAAATGAGAATACACAAAAATATAAGTATAAATAATAACAAGCCTTAAACTCCAAAAGGGGAGAAAATCAAACTTTATTATCTCAAACAAATAATAATATACATTGTCTTCATAGTTACATAAAAGAATAAATGAATTACAAAAGAATTTAGAATAAAGATTACAATAAGGATCAATAATAAAAAAGGGTCCTAAGCTATTCCTTCATTCTGTGTTTTCATTCCTCACTCTGATTCTTGCAAAACAGATCACAAAAAAATAAAGAAGTAACATTTTGGTAATGTTAAAAATGTTTGCCTTACCAGGTGAGGCAATTAAATGTATGATCTAGCTTAGGGATTTTGGTAAGAATTGCCAAAATCCACTAATGCCTAACACGGTACCACCCAATCTAGAAATAAGTAGTATTTTGATCTGGAAGCTATACACTTGAGTATGAGAGGTAAATTTGAAGTCTAAGGAAACCAGCCCAGATTTGATCATTTGTATTAAGGCAACAATTAGCATGCTATGGCACCCTCTTAAGCCTAGCTAGAATCGAGTAGAAATAATAAGGCAACAGTAATAAGAATAAAAAGATAATCTTGTTTAGCATTAAGTTAACTAAGTAGATTTTGTTAAGCCAATAAAAACCTCAGCCAAGAACAAACAACAGACTAGATAAGACCATCTCTCAGCTGATCCAATCCACAGGGAAGTGGGAACTTGAACCCGGTGGGGCCTAGCTGCAAGCAGCACAGTCACCACATGCAAATGTTGTGTTGTCAAACCATAGAGAGGGGAGAGCCGAAGATCAGGTACTAGTAGCACACATGACTGCATTTATACCCACACCACCATCTAACCTCCTTAGTTCATCCATAACTCCACACCAAACCATCAACTTGCTACCAGAATTACCAACAAGATCACAGCTGCTCTTGCAGCTAAACTATCCAGACCATATGAAGCAAGATCTCAAGTACCTATCAAAGAAGAGCAGGCAGTAGCCATAAGAGGTGCAAGTCACAGTACTCTAGAGTAGCAGAAACAGATCAAGTTTGCCTGGGAGAAGAAGTAACCAGGACAAAAGAATATGTTGGAGTAGACCCAAGAATTTCAACAGGTCATCAACTGTAGGAAGAATTTCCTGAGAGGTACACTAAGACCAACCATGTTGCACCTGTTCTTATTTTATTTCACCATCAGAAATAAGGAGATAAAGGGGGGTGTTGCAAATCAATATCTATTCCATTACTCTGCAATTAGAACCTCTCTAGGAGAGTTAGGAAAATATTCTATTCCTCAGAATTGCATAGAAATACTAGGCAGCTTCATCATAGAGAATTAGAAAGCCACCAAGCAACCATCTATTCTTATGGATATTAGTGCCTTGGTCTATGCATCCCAGGCAGGGCCAAGAAATCAAGTAAAGTATCTGAAGTTACCAAGTTATCCAATAAGAAATGATTCATGACATCAACAAATCATCATCCTCCCTAGTCTACTCTGCAACAGCAGGTTGACCATCCAATCATGCCTATCTGTTGTTCTTATCAAGTTATGGGCATGCGTGTTATGTGAGGAGGTAAATCCTCAGAACTGCAACCAAATGGAGTGCAAGTTCATCGCTGGATGAATTAAGGCTAACATAGTATATGTATTATTCATAATATGGCTTTAGCATGTGCATCCTTAGCAGGGACATGCAGATTAGCAACAGATCATACCATTTAAAATCTACTATTGTGCACACTCCACAAGGGAGGCACCACAACGGAAGATTCAATAGCAGTAGTCACTAAGTTGTTCAAAACCAAAAATCAAGCACCAAATCTGCTCTTAGTTAAATTATGTGCCTCAGTATTTGCATCATAGGCCAAGCTAATTAATCAAGCACATAAATCTGTTCTTATGTAAATTTAAAGCCTCAGCAAATTGCATCTTAGGCATGTGTTATATCCTACTTATACTATTGATACTAGCTGAATGTCCGTGCGTTGCCATGGATTTATAAATATAGACTGATATTTCACTGCATGCCATCTTTTTTATCCTCACCTTGCAAGAACCACCGTTCCATAGAAGCCGTATCTTTATAATGTATCCTTATCATCATGCCTCCTATTTCGTTTCATTGTTCTAGTCTTTGAAATATGAATAATCGCTATCACAATTTGATACGGTCCAGATTAGGCATTTAGTCAAATAGATTAAATGTAGAGAGATGCATTTCAGATTGATCAAATTTATGCTCTTAGTAGTACTTAGAATAACATAATTCACTTGAAGATCAAACCTCAACATTTGAAAAATATTTGAAGTACTTTCAAACCTGCCATTATGAAGGCATCAATATAGGTATATCATGGCCGATTCATAACAGATGCATCAGGAGTGTATAAAGATTCAATGCAATCTTATTGTTGTGTACTTTTTTTAGCTCCAAACGCCATCCAAAACTCAGAAATGACTATTAATCTCAGCTATTGCGCTCCTGCAGTTGAGTAGCTATGTATAAATTGTTGAACTCTTGTTGTTCTCTTACACGCGGTGCCCTCGCTGCGATGTTGTATATAACTACACCGACATGCTGAGTTTCCACAATCCACATCGATCTTGCCTGTACCAATGGGACCTGCCCATAACCATGTCCCAGACTGCAGATACCAAATCCTGTTTTGGAAGAAATTTGTAGTGATCTATAGGTGATGTGGTGGGACAC
The DNA here is from genome assembly GCA_916181665.1 of Avena sativa. Classification (NCBI taxonomy): domain Eukaryota; kingdom Viridiplantae; phylum Streptophyta; class Magnoliopsida; order Poales; family Poaceae; genus Avena; species Avena sativa. Next base: position 623,951,083 of record OV702289.1, read on the forward strand.
TACAAAAAGGGCTGTATGAACTGTTGTACATGCCCTCAAGCCGGAATGTTATGGGAAATTGCCGTCTAGAACGGCGCCATACTTACGCGAGTGGGCCCGGCTGATCGCGACGACCGCCACGTCGGACGGTCGCATGGCGCCGTTGACAGGAGCGCCATAGTAGCATGGCACCGCGACGGATGGCGTCGTGCAGTTTTCTATGGCTCTGTCCGGTACGACGCCAAGAAAAAAGGTTAGACGAGGAAATCTTCTAAAAAAAGGTTATTTTTTGTCTTCTTTCTTTAAATAGGTTAATTATGTGATTTTTTCCTCGGTCGGCCATGATGGACTGCTCGTCACTTGCTCCGGACCTCATCCGCCACGTGAGCGACCTCCTTCTAACCCCCAGTGACATCGAAAGCTACCTGGACATGCAGATCGTCTGCCGCTACTGGCGCTCCGCCATGGCAGACTCAAGACCACATGGCTCTGTTGATCTCCGCTTTTGCCCTTAGCATTGGGTCATGCTCCAAGACGATGGCAGCAACGACCAAGGTCGCCTCTTCGTCAAAGTCTCCACCAGGCTCTTTTTCCGCCGCCGGATCCTGGCGCTCCATGGCCACGCTCTCGTCGGCGCACTGCACGCACACACCTAGCCACACACGGGACTGAACACGTCGCACACCCGATCCTATCTCCAACCCCGATGGAAACCGCTTCCTGTCGCTCGCCACCGACCCTTCTTCCCTGGTGATCCGCCTCCCGAGGCTCCCTCCGATCCCCCAATGTCACCGCGCCTCAAAGCAACAAGCCATGGCGACCTCCTCCGCGAGTGCGCCTACCCGAGCTCGTCTCTGCAGACCCCGCTCAAGCTGCTCTTCCTGGTCGTTGTCAAACTCACGTGCGTCTGGGCTTTCAGCGTCATCCCCGGTGCCTGGCCTCGTCCCCCGACCGCGCGTGCTCGTCCTCGCCCCCTCATGGACATGCTCGACCGCGGCGGTGCAACAATTCCTCGATGGGGAGGACCGGCTCGGTCAGCTTGTTATTTTTTGGGGGCAGTTTGACTTGGCGGTGGCAGGGGCTGTAATTCGGACGAACAGTCAGGGGTACAACCGTCAAATCGGGCAGACGGAAAAAATCTCAAGCGACGAACGTACGACAAGGTAAATTAGTAGATAGATCAATCATCCAAGAAGGCAGCAAGTCATGCAACCAGAGGTTCACTATTGTGCACACTCAAGTGAGGCACCACAATAGCTAGTCCAAGCTATAGATGCCACTAGGGTAACGAACCACATCATGTGACCAACAGGTCAATTGCATATTTACAAGCCAAAGAAAATCACCATTATTTTTCTAATCCATCTGCTAGTAAGCAAGGCATATTTCCAATCATTTCCAATATACTTTCTCATATAGGCAATATAGATTAAGTAACTCATATTTGCAGATAATAGTTCTCATCATTTTCCTAGTCAACCATCTAGGAATCATTCCATATCTAGTATTACATTGTCCAGCACATGCTCTAGATCATCATTGAACCAAAGGTTCAATAAATCAAAGCATAGACTCTTATTGTCTTAGCCAGCTACCAATTTGATAACATGCTTCTAGCAAAACCATTTGTTGTCTTGTCTGCTAACAGCTCCAATAGTGCAAAGGCAAACCTGAAACCGACATGGTCATCAATTGCTTCACCAACAAACCAAACTGAAGCATGACATTTAGAAGTAACTCATAGATCCCAAGCGAGTCCTTAGAATAGTAATGACAGCATCAATAAACCTCAGCACCACATGTAGATACCAACATCATACTTTGGATCGGAAGCAGCATCACAGGCCACCAACTAGAGTCATCGGCTCGAAGGCCAGTCACAAAATAAAGTACCTGAACTAGAGGAGATGGCGTCGTCATAGTCGATGCCAGGGTTGCAGCCCAAGATAACGTCCCTCCAGCATTGGATTTGAAGTAGGAGACATAGAGGAGCAGCAGAAGGCCACGTCCACCTAGGCGGCAGCAATAGGGCATGGTCGATGCAGAGGTTCAGGAAGGAGTTGTAACTACCTCGGTGAATTACGCTCCTAGTTACAAGCCTGGATGAGCGGAAATGGTTAAAATAGTACGGTGGGGCCCAAATGCCACTCACAGGTAGACCTTTCGGCCGTCCTAACCATTTCCAAACATCGGGACAAGAACGGACGGCGTAATCGGCAGGCGAAGGGATCAACTACATACACAAATGAGTATGTATGCAAGCCACCATACAACAGTACATCTGAGCCATTCCATCTAAAAAGAAAGGAAATATAGCAACGCCATACGGCAAGATCCAAATATCCTAGATAGATGTAATAGTTTAGGATATCTCCTCATACATCAAACATCAGGGTATCAGGCGGAAGCGGAAGACAAAATCCGAGTACAGATAAGAAGCAAATCGGCATAAGATGCCCCATAAATAAGCACATCCCGCCCATAGATCTCATGGATCCCCGTTCCCGGAATCTCTACACCGAATGATCGTTGCCCACATCGTCCGTCTCCCCCACCCAGTATCCATCTTGTGAGTGTACCTGTTCATCTGAACCAATAATTTATCGTGTGAGACCCTAGGGGTACTCAGCAAGTCTTTATGCCTCTAAAGGGGACACAACCTGGGGTGACGCAATTGCAGCAAAAGATAAACCCTAACAATTCTATAGATACTCGCTAACCATCCGCCTAACCAGAGATAGACGGATGTCCGTGAATTATTAGTAACAGTTATAACGGTAATCTTAACAGATCCATCCTCCTCCTCGCTTACCGACGAGGAAGCGGACGAACAACCCCCCCATCCGTTGGCAGTTTTATTATCCATTCCATGAGTGTTGTACTATTTACTAGTCAGGTACCTAGTCTAGTCAAATTAAAAGAGGTACTTTAGTTATGCTTGTCTATGATCGAGAAACTGTGCTCCAAGTCGTCCATAACCGCGGACACGGCTTTCCGAAAGTTTTTACCCTGCAGGGGTGCACAAATAGCAACACACACTCGATCAACCTCGGAAAAACCAAATCAAAACCCAACGAGGCAGTCACGACAAAGCGATCACAGGATTCAGAAATATTTCAGGGGGCCACCCCATTAAGCTACCTGCAACGGAGTTAGCCGACTCCGAGACGGACTCAAGGTTTGCGTCAGTGGCTGTAAACGACTGGGAACCCGAAAGTGTGACTGGGCTTGTCGATACCGCGAAAACACTCCGCTTTCCAAAACAGTACAGGTGCAGTACATCACACAATTTAAATAAAGCAGTATAGCATGGCATAGGTACAGGATAGTAAATAAAACCTCAAACTAGTTTGTGGCCCCAATAAATAAGAATGAATCAAGCTCTGGCTCAGGGGGGTTCATAAGCCTCCCGGATGTGGATAGCGCGAATATTCTTGGAATAGGAATCAAGTACTCGGGGTCTTACGGGACACAAGTGAGCCTGAAAAACCAAATAGCGAATATGGCTCACCGATGCCACTTTCATTAGTTATCCCATTACTACTCAGGTTAAGTTGTTTAGGTACCTCGTTATCCATCCGACACTCACATACCCTACACATGCTGTTCTACGACTCGCATGGCTCAAACAACTCCTGTAGTAATGGCTCATGGGATGGAGGAACAAGCTTCGGTGGGGTTTAAAAAGTAAAGGCTATGCAATACTTGGGATTCAAATTAATGCAATCACGACTCAATGATGCAAGAATAAGATAGAGGCATTAGGTACGATATGTATGCAAGCATGTGGTAGTGCTTGCCTGGCAGCTCAGTTGAAGCAAGGGGTGGATCTGGGTAGTGCTCCTGGTTCTCTTGATATATCCCCTGCTCAGCGTCTATTCGAAGAAGAACCAAACAAACAAGGGCCAACATAAATCAAGTGCACAAGCATATGTATAAGATGCGACAAGCAAACAATCATGCCATGATGAATGGTGCACAAATTGCATGGTATTAAAGTAGCATGGCATAGTGAGGTGTGGAATACAAGGACTAAGCATTTTATTGAGTTTTACCCTTATTTTAACCTCATTTTAGTTGCTGTACACATTATATTTATATGATGCATGCTGCAAAACAGAACAAGGAATGCATAAACAGAAAGGTCTCGTCGAGCTAATCATTTTAGACATATCATTTGTTAAATTTGGACTTATAAAACAAAAGTTATTAATTAATTAAGGAAAAAGGGCATTTTCTTGTAATTTTAATTAACTTGGAAATTAAAGTGTCCAAAATATATTTTGAATGGCATATTTGAATTCCTCACATTTTTCGAATTTCAAAACATATATTATTTGTGTTATTTGGATTTATAATTTAAAAGTTATTTAAAAACAGAATTAAAATTTGAATTTAAATTAATTTGAAAAGATTTGAATTAAAACAGATAACAGAAAAACCTTTTGTCACACAGACCAGTTCTAGCCACAGTCAATTACAGGTGGGCCCAGGCTGACTCAGCAGCACAGCGCGCGGAGAAGCTTTTTGTCACCGCGAGCACGCCCAGTCACAGAGGATGACAGGTGGGTCCGAGGCGCTGCGGACCCACGTGTCAGCGAACGGGCGCGCGGGGCTGCCAGGCGGGGCCGAGCTGGAGCGCGGGTTACGGCCAGGGAAACCAGGGGGCTTTTCTGCAAAACTGCACTGAGACAGACAGATGGGACCAGGCTGGACCGCGGGTTGCGCGCGCAAAACAGCAGGGGGTTATGCGCAAAAATGCGCCCGTACTGTTCCTCTTCTCCGCGTGTAGAGGACAGGTCGGTGCTCGCACGCGCAGAGCGCGGCGCGCAAGGCTCGATCTCGCGACCTGGGGCTCGCGCGCAGAGAGCGGAGCCACTACGGCTAGCGGGGGTTGGCGCTAGGGATCTGCTGCGCGGCTAGGTGAGGTTCCGCGGCGCGAGAGCGTGCAGACGCCAGAGCACAGCGGCGCGCAGAGACCGTTTGACGAAACGTCCGACGAGGCTAGGGCGAGATCGGCCAGAGGGGGTTGTCTAGGAGGTTGGCCAGCTCACCGTGAGTGTGTCGGTGGTGCTTGTTCGGGCAGAGGGGCTGGCGATCGATGATGACGCAGACGGACCGGAGCTAGGGTTTGGCGCCGGCCTCGACGTGGTGCAGCGGTCTAGGGCTCCTCCTCCTCGCTGATGTGTACAGAGGCGACGCCGGGGACCTCCTGTCCTTCCTCGACGACCACAACACCACGCTCGCCTCCTCGTACTGCTGGTGGACGCCGAAGCCGACGGTGGCCGGCGATGGGTAGCTGGCGGTGATGGAGAAGAGAGGGGAGCGGGCAGGGCGCCTCGGCCAGATCTGGAGAGGCCAGAGGAGAGCCGTGTGGGGGGAGGATAAGAGGGAGAGGGAGGATGCCGTGCTGGAGTGGACGGTGGAAAAGGTGGCTCAGCCACCTTTTCTCCTCCTCCTTCACGTGCTCGGTCGGGCTCGGCCAGGGCAGGGGCAGGTGATGCTGGGGCTGCCAGGTGGTGCCAGGGTGAGGACAAGGGGTGGTTCGGTGTGGGGCCTTGTGGCAGAGAGAGAGAAGAGAGAGGGAGGGAGAGGGGGAGCTCGGGTTGGAGCTAGGGTTGGGGTAGAGAGGGGTATGGCTCGGGTGTAGCTAGGGTTTGGTTGGGGTGGTAGCTAGGTGGGCCAGGGGGACCAGGTGGGGCCAGCTAGGTGAGAGGGGAGGGAGAGGCCGAGAGGGAGGGGTGGTAGCTAGGGTAGGTCATGGTTTAGGGTTTAGGAAAGGGGTATGGTGATGATGGGGTAGATGATAGGGAGGATCTTAGCTAGAGGGTAAGAGAGAGAGATGAGTGGGATGCTTAGGGTTTAGCTACTTGCTTGCACCAAGCTAGATCAACAAGAATAGGTGGATGAGGGTATGGATGGGGATAGATGTAGTTTTTAGCATGTCCCAAACAAAACAAGCATGAAGAGAGGTAGAGAGAGATGGGAGAAAAGATCCACTCAAAATTCATATAAAATCCAAAGGACAAGCAAAAGGTGGTACTTGCATGGGCCATGCATAAATAATTAATACCATGCTTATCTTTGTGAAAACAAGGTTATTTACATGGCATTATTCTTATGCATTCCAAAATGTGGAGTAAGGCCTAAGCAAAAGGATTTAAGAGAAGTTCCAAGTGGAGTAGATGGAGTTGATCACATTTGATTATAATTGGGACTTGCTAGTGTGTGTATGCCACTAGATGCTTACTAGTCCCAAAGATATCCCCACATGAGCATAAATCCATAATAATCCATATGGAAGCTAGGAAAAGGGTTCCACTCACAAGGCCTGCAAAGGTGGCCATGTGGCTCTCATAAACCAATAATGTGAAAACAACATGATGCCAAGATGAGAGCATGTGGACAAAAGAATTGGATCCATCCCAACCCACATGAGCTAGAGGTAAAACCCAAATAAAGTGCAAAGCTCATATTTAGTTGGATGGTGGAATTATAAGGTGGTGACAAGGTTAAGGTGGTGGAGTTGAAAGAGATATGCCCCCAACTCAACTTGGGCATTTAAACAATATATCGATAACCAAATACAATATCAAGAGGCAAATACAATTAATAATGCATAAGAGAGAAGATCCAAAACAAAAGGGTTTTATATGATGCTCAAATGCAAGGTGGCATGATGACATGAGCATGATATAATTATGATGCAACAATTATATATATGAAGTAGCCATTATATTACTAGACCAAGTAGCATTACAATTGTTAGACAATTGGGATGCTACAACTCTCCCCCACTAAACAGGAATCTCGCCCCGAGATTCTAGGAAGAAGAAGAAGACACAAAGAGGGTAGGATACTTGGCACGGAGCTCATCTTCACGTTCCCAAGTGGCTTCATCAACGGAATGGTGCGACCACTGCACTTTGCAGAACTTGATGGACTTGTTGCGAGTCCTTCTCTCTGCGGTTTCAAGGATTTTTGTGGGGTGTTCTTGATAAGATAGGTCTTCTTGGAGATTGATAAGCTCATGATCCACGGTCCTGCCGGGATCCTTGAAGCACTTCTTGAGCTGAGATAAGTGGAAAACATCATGGACTTTGAGTTTTTCCGGGAGCTCAAGAGCATAAGCAACTTCTCCTCTTCTCCCACGAATTTTGAAAGGACCGATGTATCTAGGAGCCAGCTTTCCTTTGATACCAAAGCGGTGCGTGCCTCTCATGGGAGTGACACGAAGGTAAACGAGATCACCAGGGACATACTCCATGTCTGTGTGCTTCCTGTCATAATTGCTCTTCTGGCGACTTTGCGCAATCCTCAGATTTTCAAGAATGATGTGCACCTTCTCCTCCGCTTGAGTTATAATGTCAGGGCCAAACAATATTCTTTCTCCTGCACCCGACCAACCAATCGGAGTTCTGCATTTGCGACCATAGAGAGCCTCAAATGGTGCCATCTTTAGACTTTTCTGGAAGCTATTGTTGTAAGAGAATTCAGCATAAGGAAGACATTCTTCCCACCTCATGCCAAAAGAGATGACGCAAACACGAAGCATATCCTCCAGAATCTGATTGATCCTTTCAACTTGTCCTTGCAACTGAGGGTGGTAAGCTGTGCTGAAGTTCAACTTTGTTCCCAAAGCATTTTGGAAACTCTCCCAGAACTTGGAAGTGAAGATGCTTCCACGGTCTGAACTGATCTCAAGCGGAACCCCATACAGAGAGACAATTCTGTTGATATAGAGCTCAGCCAACTGAATTGCAGAAATTATTTCCTTGACAGGGAAGAAGTGAGCCACTTTAGAAAGCCTGTCAATGACAACAAAGATTGCATTGTTGCCCTTCTGCGACCTTGGAAAACCAGTGATGAAGTCCATCTCCACTTTCTCCCATTTCCATTCCGGGGGTTTCAATGGTTGTAGAAGACCGGAAGGTTTCTGATGGACAGCTTTAACTCTGCGGCAGACATCACACTCCGAGACATACTTGGCACAATATCTTTTCAATCCCGGCCACCAATATTGTGTTTTCAAGTCCATGTACATCTTTGTGCTGCCAGGGTGGATACAAAGAACAGAATCATGCGCCTCCTTGAGAACTTGCTCTCTCAAACCCGGGTAGTTCGGAACAAACATCCGGTGTTCAAAGAAAAGCGTGCCTTGGTCATCGACGTGGAAGGACTCATACTTCGGAAGCTGGATGTTGGAGATGACCTTTCTTGTGTACGAATCACCGAGCTGAAAGGAGCGAACCTTTTCTTCCAAGAGAGGAGTTGCTAGGAGGTTCAGGAGATACCCTTGTTCCACAATTTCAAGGTTGAGCTGACGGAATTCCTCGCACAAGAGAGGCTGTTGTTCTTCCATCATGAGGTTGTTGACATAAGCTTTGCGGCTGAGAGCATCGGCCATGACATTAGCTTTGCCCGGAGTGTAGTTGATGGTCAAATCAAAATCATTGATTGCTTCAATCCATCTCCTCTGCCGAAGGTTGAGATCAGGCTGAGTGAAGATATACTTCAAACTCTTGTGATCAGAAAAGATTTCACAACGGTTGCCAAGCAAGTAGTGCCTCCATACTTTCAAAGCAAAGACAACTGCTGCGAGCTCGAGGTCATGTGTAGGATAGTTGATCTCATGCATCTTCAACTGTCGAGAGGCATAAGCAACAACTTGTTTTTCTTGCATGAGGACCGCACCCAATCCTTGCAAAGAGGCGTCACAGAAGATCTGGAACGGCTTGGATGTATCCGGAGGAACCAAGACTGGTGTGGAAGTGAGCTTCTCTTTGAGTGTCTCAAAGCTTGCTTGACATGCAGGAGTCCAAAGGTATTTCTTGCCTTTCTTTAGGAGATCGGTAAGAGGCTTCGCTATCTTCAAAAAGTTCTGAACGAAGCAACGGCAATAACTAGCCAAACCAAGGAAACTCCGCACTTCTTTGACATTAACCGGAGGAAGCCATTCAACAATCGTCTTCACAGTTTCCGGATTGACGGCAATGCCCTTGGCAGAGATGACGTGACCAAGATAGGTTACTTGAGGCAGCCAAAACTCACACTTGGAGAACTTTGCATACAAGCGGTTCTCACGAAGCTTGTTTAGGACACACCGAAGGTGTTCTTCATGTTCTTCCTTTGACTTAGAATAGACTAGGATGTCATCCAGATAGACCACAACGAACTTATCAAGATACTCCATGAAAACCGAGTTCATGAGCCTCGAGAAGGTGGCAGGTGCGTTGGTGAGACCGAAAGACATGACCGTGTACTCATACAGGCCATAGCGGGTGGTGAAAGCTGTTTTAGGAACATCTTCCTTGCGAATCTTGATTTGGTGATAACCACTTCTCAAGTCAAGCTTAGAGAATACCACAGCTCCAGCTAGCTGATCGAAGAGATCATTAATCCGCGGAAGGGGATATTTATTCTTGATGGTTTTAGCATTGAGAGCCCGATAGTCAACACAAAGTCTATCAGTCTTGTCTCGCTTCTTAACAAAGATTGTTGGGCTACCCCAAGAAGAAGTACTGTGTTGAATGAAACCCAACTTCTCTTGTTCATCAAGCTGACGTTTGAGTTCAGCCAACTCAGCAGGACCCATTTTATAAGGCCGCTTGGAGATAGGAGCGGTACCAGGTTCAAGCTCAATTACAAACTCAACCTCACGATCCGGAGGCATACCTGGCAACTCTTCAGGAAAGACATCTGGGAACTCACAGACCACCGGAACACTCTGAATAGCTTCCATAGCATCATCATTCAGAGCCGCCAAAGAGAAAAGCTGGATAGCAGGAGTCAGACTTGGAGAATAGACTATATGGCCTTCAGGAATCTTCAGAGAAACCGAGCGTTTAGCACAATCAATCACAGCTGCATTTGCTGTCAACCAATCCATGCCCAAGATGACATCAATGTCAGAATTGCCCAGAATGATTAAGGAAGCCGAGAACGAAGAGCCACCAATCTCAATTTGATTGCCATGGCTGATTTTAGAAGCTGCCATCTTTGCTCCAGGAGAAAGGACCATCAACCGCTTAAGAAGAGGATCCAACGCTAACTCATTCTCATGTGCAAACTTGTGAGAAACAAAAGAATGCGATGCACCAGAATCAAACAAAACTCGTGCAGGGACTGAGTTAACGGATAGCATACCCATCACAACCCCAGGTGCATGCTCAGCTTGAGCGGCGTTGACACAGTTGGCACGAGCAATAGTAGACCCGGGCTTGGTGTTGATGTTGAGAGCCCGAGGTGGTGGTGCACGAACCATAGGAGAGCTTGCCGCAGATCTTGGAGGTGGTGGAGGGAGAGCTTTGTTCTTCAACGGACAGTTCCAGTATTGATGCCCAGTGTTTCCACACGTGTAACAAGCACCAGGTGGACGTGGAGCAACGTAGCCAGGGACTCCGCCAGGCGCTCCAGGGTAGTGGTGGTTGTAGCCCCTAGGAGCAACAGTGAGGAAGTTTGGTGGCCTTGTCGCGAAGCTTGAAGGTCTTGGTGGAGCCGGGAGCGACGGTGGGGTGTTAGGAACCCAGACACGACGCTTAGAAGGAGCTGACATAGCTGAAGAGCTTGCTGCATCACGGTTGTGTTTCTTTGACTCCTCAAACACTTGCCTACCTGCCTCTTCCTGCAGAGCTGTATGCTGAAGTTCCAGAAAAGACGCGGGCCTTGCATGTGTGATTGCATATTTAATCGATGCATTGAGCCCTTGCCTGAACCTCTTTTGCTTCTTCTTGTCATCAGAGATCTCATCGCCACCATAACGAGAAAGGTTCATGAAGTTTCTGATGTAGGTATTGACATTATCATTGCCCTGCTTGAGGTTGAGAAACACTTCCTTCATCCTCTCCATGACAATTTCTGACAGATACTGCTCTTTGAAAGCTCCAGTGAACTGTCCCCAAGTAGGCTGAAAACCAGTGCAGTTTGCCTTCAGGTAATCCTCCCACCAGAGAGCTGCATCTCCCTTCAGAAGGTGAGTAGCACACTTTACCCATTCTTGCTTAGGAACATCAGCAGTCATCAGCAGCCTTGACATCTCACGCAACCAATCATCAGCATCAAGTGGTTGATTAGAAACATCAAATTGGCGTGGGTTGAACTTCAGGAAGCTCTTGATGTCTCCTCGCTTGGGAGGTGGAGGTAGCGGAACAAACTCATTCCTCCTGACACTTTCCTCGATACGCTGCTGGTTCTGCTGCATTGCTGCCAAGGCATTGGCGATGCTTGACAACGCTACCCCCAGTTCAGGTTGTATGTCCTCCTCAGAACGGCGTGGTGGTGCCATCCTGTGATTGATATAAAACACAAGTCAGTACTATGATGGAGAATAATAATAATCCAAAATAGTACCAAGATGGAATTAATCAAGATTAAAGGATACAATTTACTAAGATGATATTAAAATATCAACAAAGTTCAAAGCACCTAGGAGATATTAAGCATATCGCACACGACTGAAAAGGAGTGTGGTACACAGATATATCAAAGAAAAAAATTTCCACAAATTTCGGCATTAAAATACCAATAGATGCGCAAAATCACTTAACGAATCAAGATTAGTGACTCTACCAATTCAATATACAAGAGCGAATGATAACAGTAGTGGTATGGTCGCGACTCCATCCCGCACTCACATCATTCCTCCGCACATGAATAAGTAAAACACATATCCCAACACCTTCTTCTCACGATGAACCTAAAGATTACCAACTACGGAAACGAACAACCCAAACAAGATAACGTCGGATAACAAAGAGTAAGACAGATCGCGGCGGTATACAACGAATCAGATAGATCGCGTCGGTTTGCAAAAGCCTGCCGGTATGGAATGTACCAACAGTTGATAACCAAAGGCAGATTGTGATAACAACTTGGATGCAACAGATAGACAAGGTATTACACACACGCACACACACACACAACCTATGGTACTACGGAAACCCAGAACACGTGAATCCTAGTTTGAATTTTAAGAAGAGGATTGAAAACGTTACACTTCCTTACCAGAAAAGGGTGGTGGGTGGGTAAGAAGAAAAGTGGAAGCAGTCCTACTCTCGCGTTTTGTTTTTCCCTAGTATACATAGCTACCAAAATATTTGCTAGACAGACAACGACCATTTGGCTGAGACCCTGAAGGTCGGGATGGCTCTGATACCAACTGTAACTACCTCGGTGAATTACGCTCCTAGTTACAAGCCTGGATGAGCGGAAATGGTTAAAATAGTACGGTGGGGCCCAAATGCCACTCACAGGTAGACCTTTCGCCCGTCCTAACCATTTCCAAACATCGGGACAAGAACGGGCGGCGTAATCGGCAGGCGAAGGGATCAACTACATACACAAATGAGTATGTATGCAAGCCACCATACAACAGTACATCAGAGCCATTCCATCTAAAAAGAAAGGAAATATAGCAACGCCATACGACAAGTTCCAAATATCCTAGATAGATGTAATAGTTTAGGATATCTCCTCATACATCAAACATCAGGGTATCAGGCGGAAGCGGAAGACAAAATCCGAGTACGGATAAGAAGCAAATCGGCATAAGATGCCCCATAAATAAGCACATCCCGCCCACAGATCTCACGGATCCCCGTTCCCGGAATCTCTACACCGAATGATCGTTGCCCACATCGTCCGTCTCCTCCACCCAGTATCCATCTTGTGAGTGTACATGTTCATCTGAAGCAATAATTTATCGTGTGAGACCCTAGGGGTACTCAGCAAGTCTTTATGCCTCTAAAGGGGACACAACCTGGGGTGACGCAATTGCAGCAAAAGATAAACCCTAACAATTCTATAGATACTCGCTAACCATCCGCCTAACCAGAGATAGACGGATGTCCGTGAATTATTAGTAACAGTTATAACGGTAATCTTAACAGATCCATCCTCCTCCTCGCTTACCGACGAGGAAGCGGACGAACAACCCCCCCCCCCATCTGTTGGCAGTTTTATTATCCATTCCATGAGTGTTGTACTATTTACTAGTCAGGTACCTAGTCTAGTCAAATTAAAAGCGGTACTTTAGTTATGCTTGTCTATGATCGAGAAACTGTGCTCCAAGTCGTCCATAACCGCGGACACGGCTTTCCGAAAGTTTTTACCCTGCAGGGGTGCACAAATAGCAACACACACTCGATCAACCTCGGAAAAACCAAATCAAAACCCAACGAGGCAGTCACGACAAAGCGATCACAGGATTCAGAAATATTTCAGGGGGCCACCCCATTAAGCTACCCGCAATGGAGTTAGCCAACTCCGAGACGGACTCAAGGTTTGCGTCAGTGGCTGTAAACGACTGGGAACCCGAAAGTGTGACTGGACTTGTCGATACCGCGAAAACACTCCGCTTTCCAAAACAGTACAGGTGCAGTACATCGCACAATTTAAATAAAGCAGTATAGCATGGCATAGGTACAGGATAGTAAATAAAACCTCAAACTAGTTTGTGGCCCCAAGAAATAAGAATGAATCAAGCTCTGGCTCAGGGGGGTTCATAAGCCTCCCGGATGTGGATAGCGCGAATATTCTTGGAATAGGAATCAAGTACTCGGGGTCTTACGGGACACAAGTGAGCCTGAAAAACCAAATAGCGAATATGGCTCACCGATGCCACTTTCATTAGTTATCCCATTACTACTCAGGTTAAGTTGTTTAGGTACCTCGTTATCCATCCGACACTCACATACCCTACACATGCTGTTCTACGACTCGCATGGCTCAAACAACTCCTGTAGTAATGGCTCATGGGATGGAGGAACAAGCTTCGGTGGGGTTTAAAAAGTAAAGGCTATGCAATACTTGGGATTCAAATTAATGCAATCACGACTCAATGATGCAAGAATAAGATAGAGGCATTAGGTACGATATGTATGCAAGCATGTGGTAGTGCTTGCCTGGCAGCTCAGTTGAAGCAAGGGGTGGATCTGGGTAGTGCTCCTGGTTCTCTTGATATATCCCCTGCTCAGCGTCTATTCGAAGAAGAACCAAACAAACAAGGGCCAACATAAATCAAGTGCACAAGCATATGTATAAGATGCGACAAGCAAACAATCATGCCATGATGAATGGTGCACAAATTGCATGGTATTAAAGTAGCATGGCATAGTGACGTGTTGAATACAAGGAGTAAGCATTTTATTGAGTTTTACCTTATTTTAACCTCATTTTAGTTGTTGTACACATTATATTTATATGATGCATGCTGCAAAACAGAACAAGGAATGCATAAACAGAAAGGTCTCGTCGAGCTAATCATTTTAGACATATCATTTGTTAAATTTGGACTTATAAAACAAAAGTTATTAATTAATTAAGGAAAAAGGGCATTTTCTTGTAATTTTAATTAACATGGAAATTAAAGTGTCCAAAATATATTTTGAATGGCATATTTGAATTCCTCACATTTTTCAAATTTCAAAACATATATTATTTGTGTTATGTGGATTTATAATTTAAAAGTTATTTAAAAACAGAATTAAAATTTGAATTTAAATTAATTTGAAAAGATTTGAATTAAAACAGATAACAGAAAAACCTTTTGTCACACAGACCAGTTCTAGCCACAGTCAATTACAGGTGGGCCCAGGCTGACTCAGCAGCACAGCGCGCGGAGAAGCTTTTTGTCACCGCGAGCACGCCCAGTCACAGAGGATGACAGGTGGGTCCGAGGCGCTGCGGACCCACGTGTCAGCGAACGGGCGCGCGGGGCTGCCAGGCGGGGCCGAGCTGGAGCGCGGGTTACGGCCAGGGAAACCAGGGGGCTTTTCTGCAAAACTGCACTGAGACAGACAGATGGGACTAGGCTGGACCGTGGGTTGCGCGCGCAAAACAGCAGGGGGTTATGCGCAAAAATGCGCCCATACTGTTCCTCTTCTCCGCGTGCAGAGGACAGGTCGGTGCTCGCACGCGCAGAGCGCGGCGCGCAAGGCTCGATCTCGCGACCTGGGGCTCGTGCGCAGAGAGCGGAGCCACTGCGGCTAGCGGGGGTTGGCGCTAGGGATCTGCTGCGCGGCTAGGTGAGGTTCCGCGGCGCGAGAGCGTGCAGACGCCAGAGCACAGCGGCGCGCAGAGACCGTTTGACGAAACGTCCCGCGAGGCTAGGGCGAGATCGGCTAGAGGGGGTTGTCTAGGAGGTTGGCCAGCTCACTGTGAGTGTGTCGGTGGTGTTTGTTCGGGCAGAGGGGCTGGCGATCGATGATGATGCAGACGGACCGGAGCTAGGGTTTGGCGTCGGCCTCGACGTGGTGCAGCGGTCTGGGGCTCCTCCTCCTCGCTGCTGTGTACAGAGGCGACGCCGGGGACCTCCTGTCCTTCCTCGACGACCACAACACCACGCCCGCCTCCTCGTACTGCTGGTGGACGCCGAAGCCGACGGTGGCCGGCGATGGGTAGCTGGCGGTGATGGAGAAGAGAGGGGAGCGGGAAGGGCGCCTCGGCCAGATCTGGAGAGGCCAGAGGAGAGCCGTGTGGGGGGAGGATAAGAGGGAGAGGGAGGATGCCGTGCGGGAGTGGACGGTGGAAAAGGTGGCTCAGCCACCTTTTCTCCTCCTCCTTCACGTGATCGGTCGGGCTCGGCCAGGGCAGGGGCAGGTGATGCTAGGGCTGCCAGGTGGGGCCAGGGTGAGGACAAGGGGTGGTTCGGTGTGGGGCCTTGTAGCGGAGAGAGAGAAGAGAGAGGGAGGGAGAGGGGGAGCTCGGGTTGGAGCTAGGGTTGGGGTAGAGAGGGGTATGGCTCGGGTGTAGCTAGGGTTTGGTTGGGGTGGTAGCTAGGTGGGCCAGGGGGACCAGGTGGGGCCAGCTAGGTGAGAGGGGAGAGATAGGCCGAGAGGGAGGGGTGGTAGCTAGGGTAGGTCATGGTTTAGGGTTTAGGAAAGGGGTATGGTGATGATGGGGTAGATGATAGGGAGCATCTTAGCTAGAGGGTAAGAGAGAGAGATGAGTGGGATGCTTAGGGTTTAGCTACTTGCTTGCACCAAGCTAGATCAACAAGAATAGGTGGATGAGGGTATGGATGGGGATAGATGTAGTTTTAGCATGTCCCAAACAAAACAAGCATGAAGAGAGGTAGAGAGAGATGGGAGAAAAGATCCACTCAAAATTCATATAAAATCCAAAGGACAAGCAAAAGGTGGTACTTGCATGGGCCATGCATAAATAATTAATACCATGCTTATCTTTGTGAAAACAAGGTTATTTACATGGCATTATTCTTATGCATTCCAAAATGTGGAGTAAGGCCTAAGCAAAAGGATTTAAGAGAAGTTCCAAGTGGAGTAGATGGAGTTGATCACATTTGATTATAATTGGGACTTGCTAGTGTGTGTATGCCACTAGATGCTTACTAGTCCCAAAGATATCCCCACATGAGCATAAATCCATAATAATCCATATGGAAGCTAGGAAAAGGGTTCCACTCACAAGGCCTGCAAAGGTGGCCATGTGGCTCTCATAAACCAATAATGTGAAAACAACATGATGCCAATATGAGAGCATGTGGACAAAAGAATTGGATCCATCCCAACCCACATGAGCTAGAGGTAAAACCCAAATAAAGTGCAAAGCTCATATTTAGTTGGATGGTGGAATTATAAGGTGGTGACAAGGTTAAGGTGGTGGAGTTGAAAGAGATATGCCCCCAACTCAACTTGGGCATTTAAACAATATATCGATAACCAAATACAATATCAAGAGGCAAATACAATTAATAATGCATAAGAGAGAAGATCCAAAACAAAAGGGTTTTATATGATGCTCAAATGCAAGGTGGCATGATGACATGAGCATGATATAATTATGATGCAACAATTATATATATGAAGTAGCCATTATATTACTAGACCAAGTAGCATTACAATTGTTAGACAATTGGGATGCTACAGGAGTCATTGGCGGAGGGCTCTGGAGCTCGAGGAGGCGATGCCAGAGGTCATAGACATCAACGAGGGGGTCGTGATCATCGTCTAGGAGCAGCCGGCAGCGCGGAGGCGATGGTGGCGCACTAGCGACCATGGCAAACTTCACGACTAGGGTTAGCCGTGGGGGCGCGCACGGGAGTAGAGCAGCGTCGAGGCAGAAGGGATAGACGGAGGAGTGCAATTCGGTGCCTCATCAGCTAGCAGCGGTCCGGAGCTGGCCGGTGACCAGCCGGCGACCGGCTGGAGCGGCGCTGGTGGTGTCGCATCGGACGACTAGAAGGGGAAAAAGAGGAGTGCGTGCGTCTAAGTGAGAAGAGAGAGGAGAGGTGATGGGCTAGGGTGGGGTTTGACCCCAGGACCAACTGGGCCGGGTTGGTCTTAACCAGTCCTCGGGCCAGAGTTAGTTTTATAGGAAAAGAAAAAATTAATATTTCAAAATAACTAATAAACCAAACGCGAAATTCCAAAAATAACCCTAGAAGAATTTTAGCCTAGAAAAATATAGAAAAATCCTAAAATACATATAACATATTGGAATGATCACAAAAATAATATTTACCTAGGAAAAATATAACATAGTTTGCTTAAGTAAAATAAAATGCCGATAAATATTAACACCATTAAAACCTAAGTGAAATTTCAAAAAATAAGGAAAAGTCCTAAAAATGAATAAAAATCATTTTTTCATATGAAAATGAATCTACTATTATATAAAAATACTAACTTAATTTGTTTTCAAATAAATCTGGAAGCAAATATTTAAAGATATATAATCCTTTGTGGAATTTTGTAAAAATAAGGATAACACCTAAAATTGAATAAAATTCACTTCTAAGATCTTAAGTAAGTATGTTTCCCTATAAAAAATACAAATTATGTTATTCCAACACAGTTTAAGGTTATTAAGAAATAAATCCTTATTTATTATTTAGTTGGTAAATTCTTTAAGAACATTCTTAAATAAGAAATAATCACAATTTTATGTAAAACCCTAAATCTTGTACATTGAAATATTGCTTCCAAAACCATAACTTAAGTCTATAATAATACTTAAAAGTAAAACTATTAACATTTAGAAAACTCACTTAAACTAAAAGTGAATGATCCTATACCTTCAAACATGCTTGTTATAAGATTTCAAGTTTATTAATACTTTTAAACACATCACACCCTAGATCTAATTATGTTTTATAGTTAACTTTTGTCTGTTCCAAATTAAGTCATAAGGCATCTCAAATCCAAACTTATCGAACAAACGCAAATGACATCGATCACATTCTACTAACCATAAAGATTTGTTAAACCTTATCAAAGAAACCTTCTCTTAAAAAGTTATTCGTTTTGCCACTTCAAACAACAATCTCATAATAAGTTCTTCAACTCTTATCAACCTAAAACATGGACTTCCATAATAGATACATAATATCAAATAACTCTAAGCATGTGTTGTTATATTTACTTTATATCATACATGTTAGTCTTAAGTTCCTTGTATATGTATATTGGCTTGTAAAGTAAACTTATAGACAAACTAAATCTTAAAGAAATCACTTAAGTTTAACTCATTCACCATATTGGGGTATTACTTCGGGGTTTTCCAAACTGCATTACATTACTTATGCATAACTGCATCTTGCTTCCTTAAACATTAGTCCTTACCGGACCAATGATGTTGTTTACACAATTTGGATCTTCTAGTGTCTCGAAGACTGTGATTGCATAATCTTGCAATCACAAAAGGCAAGTTCACAACTTGCTCATGTACTTTGATTATTTTCTATGCTTGTAAGCCAACTGTGTCGTCACCTGCATTTCAAAAAGGTCGAAAACACTATTTTCACAATTAACTGGAAATATTGGGTACTAATCAAGGGTGATTAGCTAATCTATCATAACTGGCAATGGAAACACCATTGTACAGTAATGTATCATCTAGGACTTAACAACCATTGTCGCCAGTGATTCTAGCGCCGTATATTACGCGTCAACCATGAGATTTGGAATGGGACAGAGAAGTCAGATGTATCTTCTTCCTTTCGCATGGACGGATGACCTTATTGTGAGGCTATTGATTTCTCGTGGAGTTTCAGAGAATCCAGCACATAGGTGGGACCCCTTAGTTCCGTGCGAGCTAGGTGTCTAGATTATCTGTGCATAGCTGTCTGGGTCGGAGTTCACCATAGCTGATGGTGACCGCCAGTCAGAGCTTCTTACAGAGTCTTTGGGAACTCATCAGGATTGTAGCTTTCCGAAAGGGGGCTTAACAGAGATGTAGTCAGCCCCGAAGGATCGTGTCTTCATGTGGGGTCGCGAAGAGGGAAGTGATTGTCTTGGATCTTAGACTGGGCCCCACACCAAGTGTGGACGAGAATGCAACTCGGATGTGCAACAAAGCTAAGGTATTTTGTGGGAAAAGTGATGCACCTCTGTAGAGTGTAAGAATTGTGACATGTTACTCCCTATTCCTGGAAGGAGCTACGAACGCGGCAGGAAAGGAACCCCATGAAGGTTCTGGTCAACCTGTGAATGCTGTCGAACATACTTGTCAGAATAAAAGATGTTGGGTCCGCAGCATAGAAAACAAAAAATTTCCTACGGTGTGAACTACACGCCAAGATCTATCTACTAGGTACAAAGCAACGGGAGGACATACATCCAACGAGAACTTACCCTCGTAGACAACGAGTTTTGTTAACGAGTAGGAACTCGTGGTTGATGTAGTCGTACACTTGCTGATCTCAAGATCGTGATGAAGTCCAGCAGGTCCGGCTCCAGCACGTCCATCAGATCCAGCTCCAGCACCACCAAGTCCAGCACCGCAAAGCAGCGGTGCATCCGTGATCGCACACACGTCCGGTACCCTGACAACCTCCATCCCTCACTCCAGCAAAGCAGCGGAAGCAGCAACTCCTTTCCAGATAAAGCCACAGGGAACATGTATCTCGCTAATCCGAGACCATGGGGGAATATTACTAGAGGGGGAGAGAGATCCTTCACAAGGACGTGTGTGTGAGAAGTGAGGAGGGGTTGGCCTTTTATAGGAGGAGGGGGGTGCCCCTCCTTCATGGCCGGCGCATGGAGGGGCTGACCCTTCACCTCCTCCATTCATGTGGTGGTAACCCCTCCACATTAAAATGCCCCTTCACATTCTCTTTTAAAGTCTCCACTTTAAATGCATTAAATTTTTCCAAATTTAATGCTCTCTCGTTTAATAAAACTCTTTTATTATTTTTATTCAGAATTTTGTTAATTACTTTAATTAACAAACATTCACATAAAACCCCCTGCAACATTTCAATATTACATGCAGAACCAATTTCAGCATTTTCACCCGAAACAGTTTTGGTGTCTATTGAAATAATTCCAGAGCTTTCTTAAATCTTTATCTGAAACATATTTGCTCCAAATGGTGTCGGTATCCCTTAATTGTGTCACCCTAAGGTTCACGAATAATGCAGACATGATCGAGACCCCTCTCCGATCAATAATCAGCAGCGGGACCTGGAGATCCGTTCTGACTCCTACACATTCAACGATGACTTTTGTGATCGTGAGAACCTTTAACGCTAGTAACTAAATCCCTTTGTCCTGCGATATATTACATGTCCGAGATTCGATCATCGGTATCTCCATACCTAGTTTGATCTCGTTACCGACATGCACTCTTTTCTCGTTCCCGTGATATAACATTGTAGTGATCACATCACTTGCTTGCAAGCTATCTCAATGTGATATCACCGAGAGGGCCCAGAGTATATCTATCCGTCATCGAGATTGACAAATTCCACTCTTGATCCATGAGCCTCAACATAACACCTTCGTAGCACTAAACCCATCTTTATAGTCACCATGTTACGGTGTGACGTTTGATGTTATCAAGATACTCTTCCGGTGTTAGCAATTAACATGATCTCGTGGTCTAAGGATAAAGTTTACTTCGTATGATGTTATAGCAATATAAACATAATGACTTGATCGTAATGCTATACTTCGGATGAATGTTCATCACATCATTCCAACAATGGTGTGACCTTGTTATTAACAACATCCAATGTCCATGATCAGGAAACCTTGATCATCTTGTTAATCAACAAGCTAGTCTATAAGAGAGGCATAACTAGGAACCCTTTTTGTTTATTAAACACACATGTATTGATGTTTCCGATCAATACAATTCTAGCATGTAAAATAAACATTTATCATAAACATGGAATAAGATAATAACCACTTTATTATTGCCTCTCGGGCATATTCCCTTCAAAAGCAACCTTTGAAGAAATGTTTATGAAAACCTGCATTGCCTACGACCTATGGTCTGTGGTTGTAGAGATAGTGCATCATACACTCTTTTTTAGTGAACTTGATGAGTACGCTCGTACTCAACCGTACCTTCTTAACCCTTGCTAGGTTCTAAGCCATTGAAGACGACGTCAATATCAATTTATGCTGAAGAAACCATCATCGGCAGCTCAAGTTCTTCAATAAAGTCAATGAAGTCAACTTATACCACAACCAAAGTGAAGACAGAGTCTTTGTTTAGATAGGAGTAGATTCTCTAGCCATAAAACCTACTTCTATAGTGCATTGCAATAGCATCAATGGCAAGTCAAATAGTTTATATACTAGTCTTAGTTACTAGATAGTTTTGAGTTATTAATTCTGGTGAGGAGAGCTCTTCTCTCATCATGGACGATGATGATTACTATGTACACATCAAGGTTCGATATATTTGATCTTGCATCGATAGTTGTAAAGCTCACATATGAACTACACATGTCTTGAACTAACTGTGATTCTCATGTAGGCTCAGTCGCAGGACACCGATTTGATCAATAAGCTCATTGACAACTATGCTCAGATGAAGATCATCTATGTTCCTCGCATTCCAGTTGCGCCCGTCTCTGTGACCGTGATACACCGTGCTCTTAGCCATCTGATGGATCACAGTGGACATGCTACCAGGTATCTTGCCATGACCCTTGAGGGAAGGATGAGCTAGTTCACGGCCTTCCTGAACAAGCACTACCTCTGAGCAGCGGACTGAGTTGTTCGACGAGGTGCTGGTAGTGATGATATAGATGTAATGTGTATTTTGGAGTAGTTAGGGCTGATGATCTATGGTTGCGGTGACCCCTGAACTTTGGTCTATATATTTGGGAGGTGGTATTTAGTTATAACCCCTTCGTATGTGATGAACTAGTGCTGCATCACGGGCAGTTGCTCCTGATCTCGTGTTGCAGCACACACGCCATGACTATTATATTGAACCTGTGTTAATACAAGCTAGTAGTTCTCTACATTGCACTTTTCTGAACTTTATTTTTTGCCTTGATTAAGTTGGGTAAGCTCACCTTACTAGCTAGTAGGTAAGGCTAGCAGGGACAATGCAGTTAGCGAAACAAGTGTAAATTTGCTGAAATCCTTAAATGCATGGAACCAAACGACTGGGCTTGACTTCTCAACCCCTAGGGAAATGAGAATACATGGAACCAAACGAATGCCCTTGGCACGAGAGCTTGCATCGCCGCACGCAGCTTCCGTGGAGCCATGATCTCCAGGTGCGAGTAAATGGCACGAGCAACCAAACACGCCCTAAATAGGTTGCTTCAAAGCCGGGGTTGATGAAGCTTGAACGGATGGGTCCGATGAGTGGAGACCAGAATTGAGTTATTTTTTCCAACTTGGATGGACGTACGCATGGTCAGCTAAGCATTCATCACTGCGTGTGAAAGCACACCTCAGAAAGCACGCGGTTTTATTAATATTTATTCAAGGCGACGAACGTGGTGTTGAATTGGCAATATCAAAAGCAAGCTATAATTGACTAGTTGGTTCGTTTGGTTAGAACCAAAAAACAAAGTGAATAACTGAAGTGATGATTACAACTTTGGAAGCATAGCTTAGCAGACTTGTTCAGAACTTTGAAAAGATAGGAAGTACACTTTCATAATTGCATGCGTAGTAAGCTGTACAAGATTACATCTAGTACTTCATTAAGTTCCATTCGGTTTAATTAGTTGAGATGAGCCGCTTGTGCCCCTTAATAACGTAACGAATATCTACAGAAATTGGTTAAGCAAGGTTGAGTAGTTTTATGGCTATATCAGTACTTCTCGCCGAAATTATGAGTGTGTCACTATGGATCAGCCTATATAAAAACATCATCATTTTCCGTCAACTAGTCACTCTTGTAGCCTTGAATGGACCTTACCTCGGTTGTCGCTATGTCGCCGTCTGTTTACATGTTTCTTATGTATGGATCCTCCCTGTTGCCTCATCATTAAAGCCAAAACTAATAGATTTGTCCATTTTCTGACATGCAAGACCCAGCACATAGCCCCATCTATAGAGATGAAATACTAATACATTAGTCTGCATTCGTACATGTGGGGCGCAACACATAGCCTCATCAGGAGAGACAAAAAATAGTCAACAAAGTCTATCTACGACGCCATCGACGCCTCCAAAGCCTCTGCTACACAATGGCGCAGCAAAAAGTAGATCAAACGAAGAACAAGAACACAGATTTTTATATGGAAACCCTTGCGGGAAAAAACCATGGAACGCACGACGACGTATCACTATAATTGGGAGGAGTATTACAATACACGAGAGGACAAACCCTCTACGTGCTATCAATATGGTGAAACTCTCTCAATCTAATCTATGACTACATGGCACTATATAAAGGGGCAAACAACTCTCTTTCTTGGCGGAAACGAAATAGAGTTGTAGATGTGCTACATCTAGCACGATTGGCACGCCGTAGTCCGTAAGGACTCCTTCTGTAGTACATAGGATTTGGATCATATTCAACAATCTCCACCTTGAGTCGGGATCCCTTATAGAAGTCATAGATAGCATTCAACTCATCAATTAAAGTCATCACAAGTAAACCTTATGCTTTGAAACATCCATAGGACTAATAAACTTCTCACGAAGTCACATTGAGCAAATCAAATGGTAGGTCGTCCGAAAACAACATAGTTGTCAACAAAGCAGACATATGAACTTGGGTCTTCCATAATACCCGATAAAAGTCTGAGTCTATGTCATTGACCTCCAAAAGCTGAAATTGTTCAATCATCAAATGACATAAGTCATCATATCTCCTGTGGTGCTTGAGTGAGCGCAAAGCTCATAGTGCAACATCTTGGTGCACATAACATTGTGAAGAACTCATCTCATGAAATCTGAACGTGCTACAAAAAGCATAACCCTTGGCAAACAATAATATTCATGCAAGAGCATCCGGTACGGAGGAAATATCGTACACCAAAAACTATCGTCTTGTAACAGTTGATAAAAAATCCATGACATGATCAAAAATTGTCCCTGTAAAACAACTGGCGGATGAAGGAACCTTCTCAACATGCAACGGAGCTTAAACTCTACAATAGATCCCTCTTGAAAGAGCAAAGACAACCGAACAATGTTGTAGTATCTAGCAGAAATAAATATCCTCTTGCACCTCAAACTGATCATCATCACAAACTTGAATAACAAAGACAAAAACCTTCACATGCATAACAGCAAAAACTATGGAGAGAAGAGTATATGCTAGCTACCAACAGGCTTAATCACCTCCTCCATAATTTTTTTAATTTATAAATTGTGTTCTTCATATAAACGCAGCAATATAACACCTTGAATTTTTCTCCATAATATCTCCCATATAAATTGCACTGAATATGAACAATCATAAAACTTACTTAAACTTGCAGCCTCCAAATATGATAACCCAGTGAATGAAAAAATCATCGAAGCCGCAAATAAAACCGCCTTAACGCTGAATCAAAACTGTAGTACAACTTGAATCTACTTCAACAAACTCCACCTTAAACAACAAAACGATGATCATCTCAGCGGCAAATCATCGATCATAGGTGGCGCGGGTAGAACCGGTATTGCGACCAGGATAGAGCGTGGGTCAGTGCTCGAGCTGGAAAAATAAATTGTTCACTTTTGTACATGCCGATGTTCACTTTTGTAAGTGCCGACTGTAACATCAGTATGAATTTCACCTGTGATAGAAAGATCCGCATCTTGACTTGACAAAACAAGCCAAACAAAATGACTCCTAATAGAATCTATAGACGGTAGACTATTAAAAATAGCAGAGGAACTTTACTGGTAGTCTTGAAGTGCACGTAGCAATTTTGGAGTAAAATATAGATCCCAATGGCACTAGTGGAAACGAGGCCTTTGGTTGAGCCTGGAAATGGGCTTTAACACCGGTTCTTCTATGAACCGGTGTTAAAGGGGGGGCCTGTACCAGCGTGGCCCGTGCAGCAAAAAGGAGCCCCTCCTTTAACACCGGTCCGTGGCACGAACCGGTGTTAAAGGCCCCTGCACCAGTGGCCCGCGCAGCCCCCCCCCCCTTTAACACCGGTTCGTGGCTTGAACCGGTGTTAAAGGGAGGGGCTATATAAGACACCGCAGCCCACACCCTACTCTTCCATTTTTTCACTCTCATTTTGGAGCCTAGCAAGAGGGTGTGAAGTGTGCTAGTTTGTGTTTTTTTCGTATGCAAAAGAGGTGTTCGGTGAAATGCCCGAGAGCTCAAAATAAGTTTTCTCGTTGCTCTTTCCTTCTCGGTCGAGGTCGGCAACTATCCTTTCATGTGTCATTGATGTACTATATATATAAATGGTCATCTCCCTATTATTTTTTGATATATACTATATATTAATGCAGATGAACCGGCAATGGATGTACGGTGACCGCCGCACTTCCGAGTATATTACGGGCCTCCAAAATTTCATCGGTGTGGCTAATGCAAACCGTGGTCACAATGGTTTTATGTGTTGTCCATGTGTTCACTGTCAGAACAAGGAAGACTACTCAAATACCAGAACCATTCACGCCCACCTGCTTCGATCCGGTTTCATGCCCGGCTATAATTGTTGGACCAAGCACGAAGAAAAAGGGGTTGTGATGGAAGACAACGAAGAAGAAGAGGATGATGACAACTATCATAATATGTATCCTGAATATGATGATACAGCAACGGGGGTAGATAATGAAGATCAAGAGGCAGCAGATGGGACCGCTGATGACGATCTTGTTCAGGCCATTACTGATGCAAAGGAAGAATGTGAAACTGAAAAGGAGGAGAAGCTGGAGCAGATGTTAAAGGATCACAAAACATTGTTGTACCCAACTTGCGAAGATGGCCACAAAAAGCTAGGTACCACACTGGATTTGCTGCAATGGAAGGCAGAGAACGGTGTGACTGACAGCGCATTTTCAAAGTTGTTGGTAAAAATGAAGAATCTTCTTCCAAGAAATAATGAGTTGCCCTATAGTACATACCAAGCAAAGAAGGTTGTCTGCCCTCTAGGATTAGACGTGCAGAAGATACATGCCTGCATTAATGACTGCATCCTCTACCGCGGTGAGAAGTACGAGAATTTGGATGCATGCCCGGTATGCACTGCACTGTGGTATAAGATCAGACGAGACGATCCTGGCGATGTTGAGGGCGAGGCCCCTAGGAAGAAGGTTCCTGCCAAGGTTATGTGGTATGCTCCTATAATACCACGGTTAAAACGTCTCTTCAGAAATAAAGAGCATGCCAAGTTGTTGCGATGGCACATGGAAGACCGTAAGAAAGACGCGATGTTGAGACACCCCGCTGATGGGTCACACTTGAGAAAAGTCGAGCGAGAGTACCCGGACTTCGCACGTGACGCAAGGAACTTAAGGTTTGGTCTAAGTACAGATGGCATGAATCCTTTTGGTGAGCAGAGCTGCAGTCACAGCACCTGGCCTGTGACTCTATGTATCTATAACCTTCCTCCTTGGTTGTGTATGAAGAGGAAGTTCATTATGATGCCAGTGCTCATCCAAGGCCCGAGGCAACCCGGCAACGACATTGATGTGTACCTAAGGCCATTAGTTGATGAACTTTTACAGCTGTGGGCCAAACCAGGTGTACGTATGTGGGATGAGCACAAAGGGGAGCCATTTGACCTACGAGCATTGCTTTTCGTAACCATCAATGATTGGCCTGCTCTTAGTAACATTTCAGGGCAGACAAACAAGGGATACAATGCATGCACACACTGTTTAGATGAGATTGAAAGTGTATATTTGGATAAATGTAAGAAGGTTGTGTACCTAGGGTATCGTTGATTTCTTCCGAACCTGCATCCAGTAAGAAAGAAAGGAAAGCATTTCAAACGTCTGGCAGAACCCCGGAGGAAGCCTGTCCTCCGTACCGGTGAGGAGGTATTTGGTATGGTCAAGGACCTAGAAGTAATCTTTGGAAAAGGTCCTGGCAGTCTATCTGTTCCGAATGACGATGCCGGACACGTTCCCATGTGGAAGAAGCAATCTATATTTTGGGACCTACCCTATTGGAAAGTCTTAGAGGTCCGCTCTTCAATCGACGTGATGAACGTGACGAAGAATGTTTGCGTGAACCTGCTAGGCTTCCTAGGAGTGTATGGAAAGACAAAAGATACACCGGAAGCACGGCAGGACCAGCAAGGTCTGAAAGACCCTGAAGAGCCTATGCATCCTGAGAATGAGAAGGGTAAACAATGTCACTTAACTCCTGCCAGCTATGCTCTTACTAAAGCAGAGAAGGAAATCTTTTTTGAATGCCTGAGCAGTATCAAGGTCCCATCTGGCTTCTCGTCGAATATAAAGGGAATAATAAATATGGCAGAGAAAAAATTCCAAAACCTGAAGTCTCATGACTGCCACGTGATTATGACACAATTGCTTCCGATTGCATTGAGGGGGCTTCTACCTGAAAATGTTCGATTACCCATTGTGAAGCTATGTGCATTCCTCAATGCAATATCTCAGAAGGTAATCAATCCAGAAAGCCTACCAGGGTTACAGACAGATGTGGCCCAATGTCTTGTCAGCTTTGAGTTGGTGTTCCCACCATCCTTCTTCAATATTATGACGCATCTCCTGGTTCACCTAGTACAAGAGATTGCCATTCTCGGTCCTGTATTTCTACACAATATGTTCCCCTTTGAGAGGTACATGGGAGTCTTAAAGAAATATGTTCATAATCGTGCTAGGCCAGAAGGAAGCATCTCCAAGGGCTATGTAACAGAGGAGGTCATTGAGTTCTGTGTTGATTTTATTCCTGACCTTAAGGCGATTGGTGTTCCAGAATCACGACATGAGGGGAGACTGCGTGGAAAAGGCACCCTAGGATGTAAAGCAATGATATGTAGGGACGGGCATTCTCTCAATCAAGCACACTACACGGTTTTACAAAGATCTATCTTGGTTGCCCCGTATATCAATGAACACAAGAATTTAATACGCCTCAAACACCCGGGACAGTCTGATGAATGGATTATAAGTGAACACATGGCGAGTTTTGGCGGCTGGCTGCAAAGACTTCTCACGAATAACACCACTGTTGGGGATCAGCTGTACTTGTTGGCCAGGACACCATCTTCGACTGTATGTACTTTCCAAGGGTACGAGATAAATGGGAATACATTTTACACGATAGGCCAAGATAAAAAGAGCACCAACCAAAATAGTGGTGTCCGCTTCGATACAGCAGAAGACAATGGGCAAAAGACCACGTATTATGGGTTCATAGAGGAGATATGGGAACTTGACTATGGACCTAATTTTAAGGTCCCCTTGTTTCGATGCAAATGGGTCAAGCTAACAGGAGGGGGGTTGAGGTAGACAAGAAGTACGGAATGACAACGGTGGATCTCAACAATCTTATGAAGGTAGACAAGAACTTAGACGAACCATTCGTCTTAGCCAATGATGTGGCTCAGGTTTTCTATGTGAAGGACATGTCTACCAAACCGAAAAAAAGAAAAAATAAGCAAACAGATACATCACACGATGAGCCAAAGCGTCACATAGTTCTTTCAGGGAAAAGAAACATCGTGGGAGTGGAGGACAAGACAGACATGTCAGAAGATTATAATAAGTTTGATGAAATTCCGCCCTTCAGAGTGAAGACTGACCCAACCATCCTGTTAAACGGTGTTGATACTCCATGGTTACGGCCAACGCGATCATAAGATTGACTATATTTATTAATTGAGCCATTTTTGGCACACATATGTATCTCAACATGGAAATCAATGTCATATTTCTTCTGTTAACAGTATATGTATTAAATGAGCCATTTTTCTTCCTTCTATTTCTTCCCGCCATTTTTCTTCCCGCCATTTTTCTTTAAGACTCAGGAAGAGGGTTCCTGCCAAGGTGATGGGGGGCCTTATCTGGGGGAGGCTTATCTGGGAGGGCCTTATCTGGGGGGTGGCTAACCTTTAGTACCGGTTGGTGGGTGCAACCGGGACTAAAGGTGGTTTTTGTGTCATCTAACAAAACTGTCAGTGGGATAAGGACGCGTGGCTAACCTTTAGTACCGGGTGGGGCTCAAACCGGGACTAAAGCTGTCGGTAGGATAAGGACACGTGGGTGGACTATACTGCTCGATGTAGCGCACGACGCCCTGTCGGAGGAAGAAGACAAAATAGAAGCGGCGCCGTGCCTATAAAAGGAGCATCGATACGCCATGGCAAGCAACTCAACAAGCCAACATGGATGGAGAGTTTCATCCCCATGGATGGAGGAAAGGGTTGGGAAATCTCCCGTGGCGGAACTTCTCGAAGATGACCTTGGTGCACACGCCCTATGGCATCTTCGGAAGTTCCGCCTCGGAAAATATTTTCCTGCTAGCCCGTGAAAGACTACATCTCCGCCTCCCTGGGGTTACAGGTATGGTGGAAGCCATGGGATAGAGTGGAGAGAGGCAGCAGATATGAGTGTAGATGTGCTATGGCAACAACCAAGTCAACATGGATGGAGAGTTTCATCCCCATGGATGGAGGAAAGGGTTTGGAAATCTCCCGTGGCGGAATTTCTCGAAGATGCCCTTGGTGCACACGCCCTATGGCATCTTCGGAAGTTCCGCCTCGGAAAATATTTTCCTGCTAGCCCATGAAAGACTCCATCTCCACCTCCCTGGGGTTAGAGGTATGGTGAAAGCCACGGGATAGAGTGGAGAGAGGCGGCAGATATAAATCTAGATGTGCTATGGCAACGACCAAGCCTAAACCCTAAACCCTAAACCCTAAAGGGGCTACCCTCGTACGAAGAAAGCTACAAGGGTAGACGATCCGAGGCCCCCGGTCTAGGGTTTCACCGAAGGAAGACCATTTTTCCCGCCATTTTTCTTCCCGCCATTTTTCTTCCTGCCATTTTTTCCCGCCAGTTCTTCCCTCCAGTTCTTCCCGCCAGTTCTTCACTATATATATATGTAGGGTTGGCCTCCATTGTCATTGCACATCTCTAGACTCATATCTGCAACCTCATCACTCTTTCCCATGGCTTCCACCGTAGCACTAACCCCCAGGGAGGCGGAGGCGCTTTGCGCCTCGAACTACCCCTGCCCGTCGGGCTACTGTGTCCCCGTCGGCTGGATGCTGAGCGCCGGAGGCGTGCCGGTTCCTCCTGTCCCTCTAGGTGTGGCGCGCTGGATGGCCATCACGAACCACTACTACTTCGAGCTCACGCCGGAGTAGCGGGGGAATCCCAGATGGCATCCCGACTATTTCCCTACTTGGGAAGCCTTCTTCGTGGATCGGCGTGAGAGGGCGCTCGCCAGGCACGAGGAGGATGGCCCACCTCCTCCGAACTTCAACGAGGCCGGCCGTCGGCTATGGTGGCGCGGTCGGACTCTCCAGAGCGTCATGGCCTATGACACTACCGTCGACTCTAACCCCCGTCTGCGCTACCCTCAAGTCCAGCCCACGCGTACTCAGCCTTCAAGGTTCAATTACGGCGACCCCGACGATGACAGCAATGACGGCGGCAGCGAGTACGACGACTACAGTGGCGAGTATTACAGGTGTAGGCAGGAGCATGACTGAATCACTCCAACATTCTGAAACAAGTTCGGCCGATTGTTACTTAATCTGGCCATGTATCTTAATTTTCAGTTCTTTTATGTATCTTAATTTTCAGTCGTGCTTTATGTAACTTACTATTAGTTGCATTCTGTATTTTAATTCCAGTTCTATCTCCTTCACAAAATGACCTATCTCATTCGAGGTTTCTTGGCTTTCGGGTCAAATGACCAATGTTATGGCTAGAATCAAGGCATAGTTTGTGATAATATGGCCATATTGTGCATACATGTGCATCATGGCATGGCAAACAATGTTGCAAGAGGAAGTTTTCCTTTTTATCGCACCAAAAAGGCATTTTCCATTTTCCGAGCATAAAAAACGGACGGTTTTGTGAAGCAACCACCAAATGGCTAATTCAAAAAACCACCACCACATTTTACAAAAATACTAGACCACCTTATATGGACAATGTACCAACAGGGGGATCTGAAACCTTTCCGTCCACCTCTGGTGAAAAAGACAAATTCCTGCCGAATCGGTAGGAAGTGGGTCAGATATGAACTACAGGTACATGATACGATGCTCATGATTTTTTACAAAAATCATTTTTAGGTTCACAATATGCTATTTTATCAAAAATCCAATGCAAGTTGAGCGAGGATTTAAATATCCAATCAATTCAAAAATGTTAATACAAAATAAAATATGATTTGCTCTAATAAAATAGGGTTAGATTCCTTTTTAGATGCTTAATATTTCTTATGTTCAAAGTTTTAGGATTTGACAATTTATTTTTGTTTGAATTGAATAATCAAAATTTATATGTAAGTGTTTTAATCATTTTGAAAAATTTCATCTAAAGTAAATATAAATTTTTTTACATGAATGGATAGATATTACTTTTTTGAGTTGAAATGAATAAGATATGAATTTTCTAAATTCATATCCTATTTTTTGAATTATAAATGCCCCCACCCCTTTAATGCATGAAATAAATGCCCCCCCCCTTTAACACTGGTTCCAGCCACGAACCGGTGTTAAAGGGGGGCGCATTTATTTCGTTTCGCGCGCGCACACCCCCCTCCCCCCCCCCCCTTTAACACCGTTCGTGGCTGGAACCGGTGTTAAAGGGGGGGTGCGGGCGCGAAACGAATTCCCCCTCCCCTTTAACACCGGTTCTAGCCACGAACCGGTGTTAAAGGGGGGGTTATAACGCGCGCGCCACCACCCCTTCCTTCTTCCCCCAGCCAGATCGATTCTTCCCCCGGGCCCTACTCGTCCGCGCCGCCACCCGCAGTCATCCGCCGCCCCCGTCTTGCCGGAATACGTTGCGCCGCCAGCCAGATCGATCCTAGGCCGAGCTCGACTCCGCCGCTCCTCCCCAGCCGACCTCCGCAAGGTGAGCCTCCCGTCCCTCTTGATCCCCATCAGCTTCGATCGGTTGGATTCAGGAGGGTGCATATACTGTGGGCGGATGGGCTGAGGGCGGGCTGAGAGCCTCCCGTCCCTCTCCCGTACCGATGCCAAGCTGAGGGCAGGCTGCCGCTACACCGCGTCGAGGCCGCGGGCGGATGGGCTCCCGAGGGACGTGTGGGAGGAGCAGCTGTGCGTGCTGCGGGCGAGGTCAGAACGGCGACAGAATGCGAGGAGATGCAGCGGCAATCGAATATAGCGTATCTGTTTCTAATTCGATTTTGTTTACACAAGATTATTTTATAAGCTGCGGGCCAGGTCAGAACGGCGACAGAATGCGAGGATTTTGTTTACACGACGACAACGTTGCGCGAGCCTAGGCGCAGCAAGAAGACGGGACCGTGGCACGTGGCAAGGCGGCACAGAGTGGCGTGGAAGGGCTTGTCGAGGAGGTGGAGATGGCCGAAGAAGGGGATGGCCCTCGGGCTCGGCGGGACCCTTATTATTATGTTCTTCTTCTTGCCGGCGACGACGAGGAAGCGGAAGAGGAGAAGGGAGGCAAGGGATTAGTAGTGATTTAGTTAGGGATTTTAGTGTGATTTTGTTAGTTAATTAGTGTGATTTTGTTAGTTAATTAGTGTGATTTTGTTAGTTAATTAGGGATTTAGTAGTGATTTAGTTAGGGATTTTAGTTAGGGATTTTAGTTAATTAGGGATTTAGTTAATTAGGGATTTTAGTAGTGATTTAGTTAGGGATTTTAGTTAGGGATTTTAGTAGTGATTTAGTTAGTGATTTTAGTAGTGATTTAGTTAGGGATTTTAGTTAGGGATTTTAGTAGTGATTTAGTTAGTGATTTAGTTAGGGATTTTAGTAGTGATTTAGTTAGGGATTTTAGTTAGTTTATTATTAGGGCTTAGGGTTTTATTAGGGATTGGGGTTTATTAGGGATTAGGTTTAGTTAGAATACTTAGTTAATGAGGTTTAGTTTAGTTAGTGATAGGTTTAGGGTTATTGTTATTAGGGCAATATATACTTAGTGATTTAGTTACTGTTTATGTTTTATGATTGTTTATTGCTATTATTTAGTTATGGCGCGTCCATCTCGTCCGAGCCTACTGGACTCCGTCGGGGATGTCCGAGTCTGGGCTCCACCGGGTTGGCACTAGGAGGTGCTACCTGTCGGGACTCGTACCTTGGTGAGGAATCCGGGTATCATCGTTGACCCAGAGCTTCTTTGGTGGCGTCCACGAGGTCCAGGAGCGGTGCAGAGGGAGCCAACCCCCGAGGAGGTGGTACGTCGTCGTATCAGGGAGAAGGACGAGCATGTACGGCGATACATGTATCTTTTGGAGACTAGGTTCTCCAATATCTGGCAGGTTCACGGATCTCACCCGAGCTATTCTCCGGTGATGGTTCCTCTTCTGTGGCTGCAGAGCTCCCGCAGCACAGAACGCGGCAGCCGCGTTTGCTAGTTTATCTTAATAATGTACTTTATCTTATACTTTATCCTATAATGCACCCGAGCTATTCTCCGATGATGTATTAATAATGTACTTTATATTATACTTTATCCTATAATGCACCCGAGCTATTCTCCGGTGATGTATTAATAATGTACTTTATCTTATACTTTATCCTATAATGCAACCGAGCTATTCTCCGGTGATGTATTAATAATGTAATTTATCTTATATTATTGTACTTTATCTTAATCACTAAGTATTGTATCCGAGTTGTCGCGTATGAATCCAAGTCCACTTGAATGTTTACTCTCTTACTCTAGATAATATTATTGTTTTAGAAACTATGGATCCACTTAGTAGAAACCTTGAAGAAGAATAAATAATGGAGAACATTATCGATGAGGACACCTCACAATATCTAGACTTGGAGGGACATGATGACAACTCAAGTAGTCATGGAGAAGATGAAGACTCCGGTGAACGCAATTTAGTGATTACAAAGTCCGGCGAGGTATATGCATTGATTAAGCCTCTGCTGACTTCCACCAACAATCTTCTTCTACATGTATTAATTAACGCTTCTTTCTTCTTTTAGCCCTCTGGATCGATCAGCCAGCAACCATCTTCTTCTACGAAAAAGAGCAAGCGAGGCGCGAGCCATCGGTTGAAAGATCGTGCAAAGTTCACGATCGAAGCAGTCCGTGTTGATGGCAGGCCGATGGAGCCCAAGAACGCCGCAGACAAATTTGTACGTCAGGCTGGAGTTGTTGTTAGGGACCAAATCCCAATCATAATTGAATATTGGAATAATCCAAAGAATGGCGACGGTACCTTTGTCGATGAAAGATCCAAAGAAACGCTTTGGAATTCGCTGTTGGTAAATTTCACCCTTCCACCAGAGGAGGATGAAAACAAACCAGTTATAAAGGAAAAGGTCAAAGAGTGGACTCTAAAGAAGATGGCCGACGCTTTCCGCAACTGGAAGACAAAATTGAACAAATTTGTCAAAGCTCGCGAGACTCCAGATTTCAAAGACGCATATTATGCGAAGATAAGACCTCACTGGCGCGAATTTGTGGCATACAAGGAAAGTGCTATAGCTACAAAGAGGTCAGAAACCAATACGCTAAATGCCCAGAAGAAGGAATATCACCAGAGGACAGGGTCAGGTGGCTACATATCTCAGAGGTCTAAGTGGGAGGAAGCTGAGAAGGCCCTGCGCGACAGAGGGATCACACCCCAGACACATGGGTGGGACCTACGTGCAAAGACTTGGTTCTACGGAATCGGGGCAAGGTTGGACCCAGAAACAGGATTGTGTATCTTCCCAACCCGCCTCCTTGCCAAACCCGTCACTGAACTCATCACGGCATACGAGGAAACAGCCGACAGGACCTTCCATCCCGACAGAGAGAATGACCAGCTCACACGCACCATCGGTAAAAAAGAACACCCTGGACATGCACGAGGCACAGGGGGTATGACGTGAAAGGATGGGTTTGCCGAGTGGAGCGACTCTTACAAATGGCGCGGCAGAAAAGAAAAAGAGCGTACAGAGCGGATGACACAGATAGAACATGCACTTGTGGCGCTGAAGGCGCAAGTGAATGCACAACAGAACCATCAAGCTACCGGCCCATCTCAGCGGCACGAA
Source organism: Avena sativa (assembly GCA_916181665.1). NCBI lineage: Eukaryota > Viridiplantae > Streptophyta > Magnoliopsida > Poales > Poaceae > Avena > Avena sativa. The sequence goes on from OV702289.1 coordinate 623,986,374, forward strand.
GAGCCTGCATTGGAAGCTGCCGGCGGCCCAGACTTTGCGCGGAAAAGCAGCGTGGCTTCCACGGAGAACATGCAGTCCACGCTTGAAATGACGGGTCTTCGATACCCCGTGGATGAGATCACGGAGAGCGAACACGCTGAGCTGCATGTGAGATTAATGGGCTTATCCATTAAGGTGGCTGTCGGCTATGCCTTACCTCCTGTAGCTGGTGGAACTTACCACTGCCGACCGATTTCAGATGGCTATGCTATTGTCGGGGTGGATGAGGTTGTGAAGGAATATGAGGAAGCACAGCTTGACCATGCTACAGGTGAAGGGGAAACTCAACTCAAATTTGCAGTGAAAACAACCATTCTTTGGAAGAAGGAACACATCGTGCTTCCAAATTGGAGGCCACTGGCACCCCCGTCGTCTCCGCAGCGTCAGCAGTCTGAGCCGCTTCAGCCATCTCCTGCGCGGCAGCCATCTCCGGCGCTTCAGCCATCTCCTGCGCGGCAGCCATCTCCGGCGCGCCAGCCATCTCTGGCGCGCCAGCCATCTCCGGCGCTTCAGCCATCTCCTCAGCGTAAGCGGAAGAGCACTGCCACGAAGAGCATCACTAGCACTGCCAGAAAGAGTTCAAAAAACTACGTCCCGCAGCCTTCCGCCAAGCCATTGCCGGTTTTACCGTGGAATCGCAGCGACGAGGAGACCAATAGGATCTCGGAAGAAGAGGTCAAGAAATTCTTTGCACCTAGACGGACCGAGCCAAAGGAGAAAATAGATCCGGCGGTGGTGGAGAAGTTTTACAAAAATCTTTTAAAACCTGAAACCCCACTTGTGCCGGACTACGAGCGCCAGATTTTGAAGGCGGATGCAAGGCGCCGTAGGGAGACTGAAAGTAGCAGTCGTGCGGCACCCCAGAAAACAGTTCCCATGCTCGGAGAGCAGGAAAACCAATCATGCGCCCCGCTCCAAGTGTTCGACACACGGGACGCTCTTCCCGTAAATGATTACGAGGCAGAGCTACAAAGAAAGGCCAATGAGATGGGGATGACTTAAATTGCATACTTGAACATCATGGGAGACAACTTGCCCAAATGCGATGCCAACCCCATACAACCATGGAAGTATGGGAAGAATCTCGTCAAGAAAGAGGAGCTCAAGAATCTACCAACAAAGATGCGAAGATTGCACAAGTGGTACCTTGATTTCTGCAAAACGAGAAAGGAAGAATGGATCACGACGCATATAAGAGATCAGATTTTCTTGTGCGGAGACGACGAGATCGCCTTCAACATTCAAGACTTGCATTTTCTATTCAATCAGAAGGAACTCGACAAAGCTGCCATCAGCCTTTATTGTGTGTAAGTACTATTTCTGTATTTTCTATCTCATCTCATTCACTTCATTAATTGCATGTATATATATATGCTCACCATATATGTATATACTATTATGCAGGAAAAAGGTTATGGAATGCATGAAAGGAGGACCTTTTGACAGTGGGTTCGTTGACCCAAATAGAGTTCATGAAGAAGTGGTAAGAACCAAACCCGGGCAAACAGAAGATGTATTGCTAAGGTCTTTACTGAGACAACAAACCAAAAGGGAAATACTATTGCCTTACAACTTCTCGTGAGTACTGTTACCCTCTCTTGTACACATTCTGTTTCGGCTTACTCGATGTTAAGTGTAACTGATGATGAGTTATGCGTGCGTAGGTTCCACTTTATTCTGCTAGTCATTCAACCTGACTCAGGAAAAGTCCTTGTCATGGACTCGTTACGAAAAGAAAAAGAGCGATGGACAGACTTTAGAGAGATGCTCCAGAGGTAATTTCAATCATATTATCGCACTAGATCGGCAACTTTCGTGACAACAAGTAATTAATTACTCCTTTATCCATTTTCTTTGCCGGACAGGGTTTGGAAAAGGTTCACGGGCAGGATCGTGGGTGAATGGTCAGAAGAACTAAAATTTGTAGACCAAAATGTAAGTAATACTAGCTAGCTAGGTCTGCGTATCTCTTTGATTCTGCTTCCAATTCCATTATATCATGCTTTATTGATTATTATTTTGATTGAACTCTCTATTCTCGTAAAGTGCGTGCATCAGGGACACGGCAATAACTTATATGGGTACTATGTTTGCGAGTTTATTCGCAACACGATATGTGCGACGGGCCAAGCCGCACTAGAACAACTTAGAGTAAGTAAACAAAGTACACAACATTATTTTATTACCATCAATTGTGTTGAGTTTTATTCTTATATATATATTGACCTCATTCTTCATATATATTCAGATCGAACGGATGCGGGACCAACTCCTACTATTTGACCGCATACGAGCCATTCAAGAGGAATTGGCGGGGTTCATACTTGATGAGGTCGTCACGCCTGGCGGAGAACTCTTTAGATATCCACCAAAATGAACATTGTATATATGCTTGAACGTGTTTGTCTTGTACTTGATGCTTCAACGTTTACGGAGAATACCACACAATGACGATGTTGTGTATAATAATAGTTGCTTAATTATTCATGTACTCGTATGTACCGATGACGATGTATGTGTATACCGCTCCCGATCGATTCCCCCTCCCTCTCCCTCTCCGTCCCCGCCGCGCCGCAGAAATACGCCCAGAACGGGGTAGGGGCAGAACTCTGCCGCGACAGAGATTTAGGTCGTTTTCCTGCCGCGGCAGAGATTTATCTCCTTTTCCTGCTGCGGCACAGAACCTTTAACACCGGTTCGTGTTACGAACCGGTGTTAAGGGGGGGGCCCTGAGCCCTGCGGCAGCCCCACGTGCGCCACCCTTTAACACCGGTTCGTATAAGAACCGGTGTTAAAGGGGGGGCCCTCTAACACCGAACCCTCAACAGCGGTTCTACAACCGCTGTTAGAGGGCCCTCCAAAACGGTGTTAGAGGGGGGGTGTGCACTAGTGTGGCTTCACCTAATAGAGCAATGACTTGCTCGGTTGCTCCTCCTCGGGACTTGATCTAAGCTGATCGCAGTGCATGCTTCTCTCCACGATTCCACTTGTTACTTCGGATCGATCGAAACTGTGTACCACCGAATAAATCTCTCGGTAGGGAAAATTGATCGATCAGCCGCCGCAAAAATCTCTGCCGGATGCAACGCAGCGGAACACAACCATCCAGCGAATCGTCAAAGTGCGGCGCACATGACGCCCCTCCAAAAACTGTGTCCATCTTAGATCCAATTTTAAGGTTTTTAGATCATGGTGAAACTGATGCCGCAAGACTGCGCCTGTTGATCAAGTCGACGCTGCGTGATGCTGCCGGGAACGCAGCGGAAAGTCTCCCGGGATCTCGAACCTTATGCTCGATACCACTTGTTATACAATCGCGCAGCAAAAAGTAGATCAAACGAAGAACAAGAATACAAATTTTTAAGTGGAAACCCTTGCGGAAAAAAACCACGGAACGCACGACAGCGTATCACTATAATTGAGAGGAGTATTACAATACACGAGAGGACAAATCATCTACGTGTTATCAATATGGTGGAACTCTCTCAATCTAATCTATGACTACCTGACACTATATAAAGGGGCAAACAACTATCTTTCTTGGCGGACACGAAATAGAGTTGTAGATGTGCTACGTCTAGCACGATTGGCACGCCGTAGTCCGTAAAGACTCCTTCTGTAGTACATAGGCGGATCATATTCAACAGCCTCATGCAGCCGCTCTGACATAGGCATGTTGGTCACATTCAGCTGATTTCTACACACAGCTATGATTGATTTGGCCCAGTCGCCATGTTAATATAATCTCCATGGTAAGAAGTGAGTTTGAGCCTTGTTTGGATCGGATGTGAGTCATGCACGTTAGCGTGTTCATTGAATGAGCTAGATGGAAACACCGGAGTAGAACTCCTAATTTTTCCATTTATTAAATAATTACAAATAAAAAATAAGGAGTAGAACACAACCAGCCAAGTCATTGATGCTTCTGTTCTTGTCTAGCTTCATAGTCCCGCTAGCTCGTCCATCTTCAGAATCTATCCCCGGCCTCTTGTACCTCCATGGTATGGCGGTATGTACTCATTTATATTAGACTTCTCTGTGCGTCCATGTGACACAACTGTAAAGTAGGATATTGATGAAAAAGATGGAGCAAATCATCTGACTTAGGACTACTCACCGATTAGCCGCAGGTTGCGCCCCTGTTTCGTGGATAGTAGGCAACATGTTGGTGATTTTTTACAGCCAAATCATCATTCGCACGGCATAGATCGTTTGATGAAAAGAAACGAATTTCAGAACGAATTAAATTACACGAGAGAGACGGGCAAACACCTCGAACATTGCGCTATGCTTTTTTTAATAAAGAAAGCAAAGCAATGAACTCCGACATCGGCCGCGCTGTTGTCTTCCAACTGGTCTTCCTCGTTGCGCTTCTCGTAGCCTTCCCGATGGACGCGATGCAGACGATGCACTGCTTCCGAGATCATCTCCAGTCGCACGCGTGCTGTGTCAGCGGTTGGACTTAAGTCACTGCTGGACGTATTCAACGGTAAGCGATGATGGCCAGAAGAGGTTGACCTGCCCTCCTACCATATATCTTCCCACAACCTCTCCTTTGCCGGCTGCAGGTTCCTCGAGCACTGACTCGATGCATTATGTTGAACTCTTATTGCTTTCTGCAGTAATTGAACTTTACAGCAGTTAGTTCATTCTCCTGGCATTCAAATTCTACCATTAGTGCATATTCAACTCTTTTATTCCTATCTTCTATTACTACCTCCTTCACAGTTTGCAGGGCGCTCTACAAAAATCTCACGGATCTAGGCGTGAACGTATTGGCTAAAAATTAGCCTATTAGTGAGCGGTTAAGGCGCATACATTGGTGGGAGACTGTTGCATGCATATGAAGTTGGAAGGAAAGGTGTCACATTAATTAACAATTAATTCTTATACGCCTAGAAACGTTGTAGTTTTGAAAAAATCCAAATTTAATTAGGCGCCCTGCAAACCGTGAAGGAGGTAGTACTAACCATTAGTGCATATTCAACTCTTTTATTCCTATCTTCTATTACTAACGAGTATATTGTGTATAGTCCTACCATTGTATTATCAAAGTAGAGGGCGAGACAATGCGCGCCATCATGATCTAGTAAATAGCGATGATATAAATTAGCTAATATTGGTAGAACAGCTAGTTATTGCTAACATTATAACCCCGAGCATAGAAAATTCAAAGATACATAAGTCCCATCTATATTATTAATGCACCGTCTCTCAACGGTGTATACTAGATATTTTCATGGTAAACTTACAATGGAGACGAGTAGTAATAAGGCACTTTGTAAAAAAATACCTTTTGGATTTTATATGAAACAATTGTGCTCCAGATTAATTAAGATGTTTACTATGAATTCAACAAGCTCGTTGGTGGATGTCTCCCGAATGCATCCTGCTATGTGTCTGTTGTTCATGCCTTTCATCAAATCTCACAAATATACCAATTTGTCTCATTAAAGGCTATACTTGTTGAATGTTGTTTTATCGTACTTTTTTTCCTTTTTATCTTGATATATGTAAGTTTTCTTGGTGGTCTTAATACCATTAACATGTCAGGATAATTGCCCCCAAGTCGAGACTGGCAAAAATAAGAAGTGCTGTTTTGTTATTTTGGTAGAACCCTTCGCCAAGTCGATCTCAAATGAATAAGTTATCAGAATACACATAATCTTCCTGTTCCAAAACAGAGCACCAATTCATGAATAAATCCCAATTTTATTGGCATGCAAAACCAAGAGGTAAATTCATAGCAACAGCCCAAAAAAACAGGTATACACTCTCAGGTATCAACTTCTCATCGATCTCAAGTACACACATACCATCCGGTGCGCTCGTCACCACTAGGAGCATCTTTATTTGGAGATAAAGAAAACACACACATACATAGATAGAAACACCATAATATTGTATGAATTTCTGTCCATTGAATTGATTTAGTTGTAAGCATCTGGGTTGGCGATGAGGTAGGCCTCGGCACCTTTGAAGATGTTGGTGATGGAGTCCTTGGCCTTTGTGGTTTCATCCTTCACCTCCACACCGGGCAGCAGCTTATATGTAGATTCAATCTTCACCACACAGCCACCATTGGCCGTTGGCTCCACCTTGATGTGCGATGTGGCCGTCTCAATCGTGGTGCCGATGCCGCCACCCTCGATGAGGGTCGACTTGCACTCGCACTTCTCTACATCGAGGAACTCGAGCTTCTCCTTCATGACGCTGAAGGGCATGGCTACAAGATCAAGTGATCATGTGCGTGTTATGCTACCGCTTTGATGACTATGTGTGTTGGATTATAACAGGTCACTGGTCACATCGATGCATATATGCGGTGCATACCTGAGGTGAAGTTGAATTTCCTGACACTGCCGATGCCGATGCCGCCTGCTCCCTCGATAGGGTGGGCGCTGGCAACGATGTGGGGAGCAACCTTGGGGGCTAGGTTGTGCCAGTCCATGACTCCGGCACGGAACAGGCGCGACGCGGCCACCGGTGACTCGATCTCAAGGGTCCAGCTGTTGGTAGAGGCCATTGCTGCGGTGATCAACTATGTATCTATGAGCGGCTGGTGCAAGTGATGTGAGCTGAAAGGTGTTGTAGTGCAGCTGCTGCTTGGTTGCTGAAGAGCGGAGAAGTGAGCGCTCTAAATAGAGCTCACACGCTGGGGTTGGTGAAGCTTAGCCGGGTCGGTCTGGTGGGTGGAGACTGGTGAGGGTATAAGGAGTTTTTCCAAAATGGATGGCACCGTCGGTGGAGAGAGAGTTTATCTATTGCGGGGTCTGAAAGCACACGTCGTTATCCAGTCTGTTGCGAAGACTTCGTTGTCGAATCAGACTTCTAGATCAGAGCAAGGAATAGTTGACCAGTTGGGGTTGGTGTGGCCGGAAGGAAGAAACAAACTGAATTAATCAAATTACTGGAACTTCATGTTGTATAAACTCTGCACTTGCGCCTCCACATTCAGTTAGACGGTAGTTCAGTTTCAGCATTAGGCTGTTGCAATAATAAGTGTCGTCTGTCACGTGTGCCTGTCACGTGTGCCTGTACACTGACAGATCAGATAGTTGTAGTCCAAGTTCAGTTAGGGGCTCCGGTTGATTGTGTCGTGGGATGGCACGATGCCATGGTCACCGCGAGCTCGGTCAAGGACGTGCGCAAGAGGAGTTGGGATGGCAGCTCCACAAATCTTGCCATGATCCGGTTTTATTGCTTTCAGTTGTAATCTCTGAATAAGAGGAATAGAAGCAGAAAAGCTGTTAGCAGTACGCAGCACAAAAATACCTGTCTCTGTCCTCTTTGAGTTTCGTCAGAGAACTATTGAGAGAGAGAGAGCGAGTTTGCAACGTCATTTGGTATCAGAGCAAGTGTTCGTCGATCATGGTCGGCACACCTCTGGCACCTCCACCTGCGCCGGGGGCCTCCACCTCCAAGACGCCTGAAAGATCGGCATCCCAGCGTCGCGCGCGCTCCTCGAGCCGCGGACGGAGTAGGGGACGGAGGCGCGATGGCGGCGAGATCGTGGTGCGGGAGACGATCGTGCGCGATGGCGGGGGTAGCAGTGGCAGCTTCCCCACCCTCACCAAGACTAACTACTAGGAGTGGGCGATCCTGATGAGGATCGCGCTCCAGGGGGCCGGTCTCTGGGAGGCCGCGGAAACCAGCGACGCCACAGAGCGACAGGAGCGCCAGGCACTTGGGGTAATCCTGAGATCCGTCCCGCCGGAGATGGTGTTTGCCCTGGCCACGAAGGACGACGCCAAGGTCACCTGGGACAAACTGAAGGCGATGCGCGTCGACGACAACCGCGCGCGCGAAGCCCGCCGCCAGAAGCTCCGCGGGGATTTCGAGGCAATTGCGTTCAAGAGCAGAGAGAGCGTCGAGGATTTCGCCCTCCGCCAGTCCAGCCTCCTCAGCGAACTGCAATCTCTGGGGGACACAACCACGGAGCTCGATGCCATGTGGAAACTCCTCCGAGTCGTGCCGCCGTGGTACTCGGAGATGGCCTGCTCCATCGAGACGCTGCTCGACCTAAGCACGTTGTCGATCGAAGAGCTTAGCGGGTGTCTGGCAGTAACGGAAGGACGCGGCATGTCAGAGCAGGGGGCCGGGGGGCGACTACTTCTCACTGAGGAACAGTGGTCCGCTCATCATCAGTAGCGCGGGCAGTGGTCGTCGTCAGGTACGAAGGGAAGCCTGAGACAGAAACCCCAGGGCGGTGGTGGCGACAAAGAAAAGGTAGCCGCAAATGGAACTGGCGGCAGCGATGCCGCGCAGCCACGTCGCACCGGCAACTGCTGTTACTGCGGGAAAGCCGGGCACTGGGCAAAGGAGTGCCGCAAAGCCCAGCGCGACCGCGAGCGGAAGGGTGAGGTCGCGAACCTCACCGAGGAACAGGCAGAGGCCCCGGCGCTCCTACTTGCATCAGTGGAAGGCATTGAGACGGTGATCACTGACGCAACCGTACAAGGCATGGCCACGCCTGGCGCGGCATGTACACGGTCTGTGTTCCTGAACGAGAAAAAGGTGGTTCCTGTGCCCGCGGCCGACGGAGTCTGGTACCTGGACACCGGTGCCAGCAGCCATATGACGGGCGACAGAGACACGTTCGTCACGATCGACGAGACAGTAAAGGGCTCTGTCCGCTTTGGAGATGGATCAGTGGTGCAAATCGGAGGGAAAGGAAATGTGCTATTCCGCTGCAACGATGGCAATCAGAGGGTGCTTGCTGGTGTGTTCTTCATCCCGAGGCTGCGCACCAACATCATCTCGATCGGGCAGCTCGACGAGAATGGATGCAAAGCAGTGGTCGAGGGAGGTTTCCTGCTAATTTATGACCAACAACGACGGCTCCTCGTGCGGGTGAAGCGAGCGGCGAACAGGTTGTACGTTCTGAACCTGAACCTCACTGTTCCTGCCTGTCTGCTCGCAAAAGTGGATGTTCCGGTGTGGCTCTGGCATGCCAGACTTGGCCATCTTCACTTTCGTGCAATCAATCTCATGTCGAAGCGTAGAATGGTACGTGGAATGCCACAGGTCGACCATGTCGATAAAATATGCGATGGGTGCACAATTGGCAAGCAGCATAGACTCTCCTTCCCTCAGGCTACGAGGTACAGGTCAGAACACCCACTTGATCTTGTGCACACCGATCTTTGCAGTCCAATCAAGCCTGTGACTGCGGGAGGAAGGCAGTATTTTCTCCTGGTTGTAGATGACTGCAGCCGCTATATGTGGGTGGAGCTGCTCAAGACGAAGGACGAAGCGTTTGAGCAGTTCAGAAAAATTCAGAAACTTGCTGAGGCCAAGCAACACTATCGGCTGAGAGCGTTCCGCTCCGATCGCGGCGACGAGTTAAACTCTGAAGTGATCAAGGCATGGTGTGCAAAGCAAGGGATCGAGCATTTCACAACGGCACCGTACTCACCGCAGCAGAACAGCGTTGTGGAACACCGAAACCAAACGGTCGTCGAGATGGCCAGGTGCATGGTCAAAAGTATGTACGTGTCGGCCATGTTCTGGGGCGAGGCCGTCAAGTGTGCGGTGTACGTGCTCAACCGGGCGCCAACGCGGAGCCTAAAGGGCATCACTCCGTACGAAGCCTGGAACGGCCGCAAACCCGCCGTCGACCACCTCCGCACCTTCGGATGTGTCGCCCACATGAAGAGGACGGGCCCTGGCATCACCAAGCTCTCTGATCGCTCGCTGATGACCATCTTTGCAGGGTACGAGGAAGGTTCCAAGGCCTACAGGGTGTACGACCCCACTGGCGGCAAGCTGTACGTCACGCGCGACGTGGCATTTGAGGAACGCCGAGCATGGGACTGGGCGGCGGACACAAGCGATAGCGCATCGACCACATTCTCAGTGATCTACTTCACTGAGGACGGCGTCGCCGTAACTGACGATGGCACCGACTCCCACGTCTCCGCGAGCCCGCGCACTCCCTCGCTAGTGGGTGCGGGCATGCCCATGACTGCATCACATGCGGTGTCGGCCACGCCACCCACGCCTGCTGTGGAGCTGTGCATGCCACCCTCACACGATAGCGCCCTGGATGCCGCAGACGACGGCGGTGGCCCTCACCGCTATAGGCGCCTAGACAACATCTACAATACCACTCAGCCTCAACTTCACGTGCCCATGGATGGGGGCGAAGAAAGCGAACCTGACGGAGACACTGTGGACCCAGAGACACTCTGTCTGGTCACTGCAGAGGAATCGTCAAGCGTCGAGGAGGCGTTCTCCATACCTGCCTGGCAGAAGGCGATGGAGGAGGAGATGAAGAGCATACTCGAGAACGAAACCTGGGTGCTGTCAGACGCGCCCACAACTCATCGCGCAATTGGGCTGAAGTGGGTGTTCAAGCTCAAGAAGGAACCTGATGGCAGCATAGCCAAGTACAAGGCCAAGCTCGTCGTCAAAGGCTACGCTCAGCGGCAGGGGGTGGACTTCGACGAGGTGTTCGCTCCTGTGGCCCGCATGGAGACTGTGCGCATGTTGCTAGCGCTCGCCGCGCACGGCGGATGGTAGGTCCATCACATGGACGTCAAGTCTGCCTTCCTGAATGGCAAGCTCGCAGAAGATGTGTACGTCCAGCAGCCACCGGGGTTCGTAAACAAGAGCAATCCTCGTGGCGTGCTGAAGCTGCGAAAAGCTCTGTACGGACTCCGACAAGCACCACGCGCATGGTATGCAAAGCTCGATTCCTCACTCACTGATCTTGGCTTCGTACGCAGCCCGCTGGAACACGCCGTGTACCGGCGTGGCGACGACACCAACTACCTGCTGGTGGGTGCGTACGTCGATGATTTGATTATCACGGGCACCTGCGTGAAGGAAATCGAGGCATTCAAGGGCGAGATGCACCGTCTCTTCAAGATGAGTGATCTCGGCCTGCTCTCGTACTACCTCGGCATCGAAGTCAAACAAGAGCATGGTGAGATCACGTTGTGCCAACGCGCATATGCAGAGAAGATTCTCGAGTGCGCCGGAATGAGCGGGTGCAACGCCTCCCACATGCCCATGGAGGTGCGTCACCAGCTCCAGAAGGACGATGGCACACCAAAAGTGGATGCCACAGAGTACAGAGGGGTGATCGGGTGCCTGTGGTACCTTGTCAACACGCCTCCCGACATCGCCTATGTTGTGGGCATCGCAAGCAGATTCATGGAGGCGCCAAGTACATCACACTGGGCAGCCATGAAACAGATCCTTCGCTACGTGCGAGGAACTCTCGACTACGGATGCTGCTACAAGAAGGGGACTGGATCACCGGAGCTGATCGGGTTCAGTGATAGTGACCTCGCCGGTGACCTGAACGATCGCAAGAGCACATCTGGGGTGGTTTTCTTCCTCAACGGCAGCACTGTCACCTGGTCTTCGCAGAAATAGAAAGTGGTTGCCATCTCCTCCTGTGAAGCAGAGTATATCGCTGCGGCAGCTGCAACATGTCAGGGGGTTTGGCTCAGCAGTTTGGTGGATGATTTGACGGGGCGTTCACCAGAGAAGTTCACTCTCTTCGTCGACAACAGGTCCGCAATAGCTCTGAGCAAGAACCCGGTCCACCACGACCGAAGCAAGCATATCGACATCAAGTTTCATCACATTCGTCAGTGCATTGGCGAGGGTAAGCTGGATGTTGATCATGTCAGAACTGATGGACAATTGGCGGATATTCTGACTAAGGCGCTAGGAAGAACTCGTTTCGTCGAGATGCGGGAGAAGCTTGGAGTTGTCAAGGTGCAGGTTTAAGGGGGTGAAGTGTTGTATAAACTCTGCACTTGCGCCTCCACATTCAGTTAGACAGTAGTTCAGTTTTAGCATTAGGTTGTTGCAATAATAAGTGTCGTCTGTCACGTGTGCCTGTACACTCACAGATCAGATAGTTGTAGTTGTCCAAGTTCAGTTAGGGGCTCCGGTTGATTGTGTCGTGGGATGGCATGATGCCATGGTCACCACGAGCTCGGTCAAGGACGTGCGCAAGAGGAGTTGGGATGGCAGCTCCACAAATCTTGCCATGATCCGGTTTTATTGCTTTCAGTTGTAATCTCTGAATAAGAGGAATAGAAGCAGAAAAGTTGTTAGCAGTACGCAGCACAAAAATACCTGTCTCTATCCTCTTTGAGTTTCGTCAGAGAACTATCGAGACAGAGACAGAGAGAGAGAGAGAGAGAGAGAGAGAGAGAGAGAGAGAGAGAGAGAGAGAGAGAGAGAGAGAGAGAGAGAGAGAGAGAGCGAGCGAGTTTGCAACGTCACTTGAGGCATAACCTGCATAGTTGCATACAGCACGAGTTGATCTACTTCATTAAGTTCCACTCCAGTCTTTTTAGTCAAACCACGTAATATCTCACTTAGTGCTGGAGAAAGAATAGTTAGCGGTAAGAGAATGAATTATAAAGTGCCTTCCAAATGCTGGCAAAATTCTGTTACGATGTTGCTTAGTTTTACAAAAGTCTATGGACAAGAACGCTCAAAACTACAGTACAATATAGAAAGAGTGTAGAATGTGCTTCTATTCAGTATCATCATCACTATTTTCCGACAAACGCAAATCTCGGCCTTTCTTCTTCCTCTTCTTTATCAGATAGGGCAGCGACCGAATCATGTTTCTCCACTGGTACAACTTTCGCATCCTTCTTGACTTGGGCAAAGTAAAACATGTGATCATTTTACCATTAACTGAAGCACTCAAACTAGAAACTTATTTTAAGCCTTATTATTTGATGAAAACCTGAACCCTAAACGCTCCACCCCTCCCGGGTCATTCGCACGGCGGTGGCTCCGGAGGGTCCCCAACGCCCCGCCCCAGGTCTATCCCCCTGTGGCTTCCGTGGCCACTGCCATCGCCGGCACCGGCGATGGTGGTGGCGCCCGGCCGCCAAAGGCGGGGGACAAGGAGGGGCATCAGGTGGACTCTCCCCCGCGCGGAGGCGAAGCCTGTTGGATGTGCGACGGCTGCGCCCTCGATGGACGACGCGGGAGATATAGGCGGCGGGATGCAGCGGTCGGTCCTCGGCAGCACGGGGGTGCAGCGTTCACCGGCAACCGGCCAGCCTAGCGCCGGCTCGATCTAGGCAGCGGGGGCCCGATCTACGAGGGCCGGGGCTATTGCAGCCTCGTGTGCCGATTTCCTACTGCGGTGGAGGTTTGTCCTCCTTCGTCATCGTTGGGTGGCGGATGGCGGCGTGGGACGTTGCTCGTCTGCTTTGTTGAATAAAGGCGGCGGTCCTAGGATTCCTCTCGTGCTAATACAATGATCTACGTGTTGCTTGCCCTCTTTGATCTGGTCGGAGTGACGAGTTTTGGAAGGCTTCACCAGCGAACTCCCATGGGCGAATAATGCTTATAGATTGCCGGATTGGAGGGATTCGGTCGCGTGCAACCATGTTTTTCTGACTGTTTGGTTTCAGAGGGAGCGAGGCGAATCTCTGCTACATGTTGCCATCGTGGAATATGTATTTAGTTCCATGGTGAATTCAGTATGTAGTGAATGCCATGGAAGCTGAGATCGGAGGAATACCAATGGTGGTTCGAGTCCTAGTAGCGATGTGGAATTGGCTTGGTGACTCGTGACTTGTAGAAGCGGCGTTGGAAAGTAGGGGCAGCAACACATGAGAAGTTCATAGTCTTATCTTGCAGGGTGAAAATCCAAGGTCTTACCTTAATTGGTTGTGCCTGGCAATGACATGATGACTTTCTCCAGGGTGAAAACATATAACCTTTGATCGGGCATGAACGGCGCTTGTGCACTATTTCCTTCATGAAGGTGTCGCTATTGGAGAGGGTGCACTTCTGGTGGTGTTAGTGTCGCTAATTTTTTTTAAATAATACATTTTATTTAATCAATTGCACAAATATTACGCGAAACAGGGAAATCACAAATCTAGCGCGGTCTCGTTTTTTGAACAACCGACCAGATCCAGTCATTTTTTCAACAGCCGACCGGCCCGGGTCGTCTTTTGATGCGCCGAAAGATGTGCGATGGGCCCCACCCGGCCGGGCTGCCGACCGACACAGCGGCGCCTCGTAACTCGAAAATCCGACAGGGGCATCATTTCTTCAAAAGCCGACCGGCGTGGCGCGTCTGTTTCTGAACAGCCGACCGGAGGAATCTTCTTTTGAAAAGCAGCCGAGGTGCTCCTTCTTATCCCCGCACCCATCCCTACCCCGACGGTGGCCTTCTTCCTCTTTCGCTCTCTCTCTCTCTCTCGCGTTCTTGCTGTTCTTCTGGCTACACGAGCTGCACCGATTTGGAGCTCAGTTTTGCACCGTTTTCCACCAATAGTTGCTGTTGCAACACATTAGAAAGTTAGTAGAGTCCCGATATACTAATGGGATAATCTGGAGAAGTGATTTGAGGCATCTTTTTAGACGGATTTGGTGGAGTTCTTGAGGAGCAATGGCTATGGTGGAGGCTGGGGGTGCATCTTGAGTGGAGGCAGTTGTTCTTGAGTGGGGGTTGCTATTGGGTCCGCAGCATAGAAAACAAAAAATTTCCTACGGTGTGAACTATACGCCAAGATCTATCTACTAGGTACAAAGCAACGGGTGGACATACATCCAACGAGAACTTACCCTCGTAGACAACGAGCTTTGTTAACGAGTAGGAACTAGTGATTGATGTAGTCGTACACTTGCCGATCTCAAGATCGTGATGAAGTCCAGCAGGTCCGGCTCCAGCACGTCCATCAGATCCAGCTCCAGCACCACCAAGTCCAGCACCGCAAAGCAGCGGTGCATCCGTGATCGCACACACGTCCGGTACCCCGACAACCTCCGTCCCTCGCTCCAGCAAAGCAGCGGAAGCAGCAACTCCTTTCCAGATAAAGCCACCGGGAACATGTATCTCGCTAATCCGACATGGGGGAATAATACTAGAGGGGGAGAGAGATCCTTCACAAGGAGGTGTGTTTGAGAAGTGAGGAGGGGGTGGCCTTTTATAGGAGGAGGGGGTGCCCATCCTTCATGGCCGGCGCATGGAGGGGGTGACCCTTCACCTCCTCCATTCATGTGGTGGTAACCCCTCCACATTAAAATGCCCCTTCACATTCTCTTTTAAAGTCTCCACTTTAAATGCATTAAATTTCTCCAAATTTAATGCTCTCTCATTTAATAAAACTCTTTTATTATTTTTATTCAGAATTTTGTTAATTACTTTAATTAACAAACATTCACATAAAACCCCCTGCAACATGTCAATATTACATGCAGAACCAATTTCAGCATTTTCACCCGAAACAGTTTCGGTGTCTATTGAAATAATTCCAGCGCTTTCTTAAATCTTTATCTGAAACATATTTGCTCCAAATGGTGTCAGTGTCCCTTAAGTGTGTCACCCTACGGTTCGCGAATAATGCAGACATGATCGAGACCCCTCTCCGATCAATAATCAGCAGCGGGACCTGGAGATCCATACTGACTCCTACACATTCAACGATGACTTCTGTGATCGTGAGAACCTTTAACGCTAGTAATTAAATCCCTTTGTCCCGCGATATATTACATGTCCGGGATTCGATCATTGGTATCTCCATACCTAGTTTGATCTCGTTACCGACATGCACTCTTTTCTCATTCCCGTGATATAACATTCTAGTGATCACATCACTTGCTTGCAAGCTATTTCAATGTGATATCACCGAGAGGGCCCAGAGTATATCTATCTGTCATCGGGATGGACAAATCCCACTCTTGATCCATGAGCCTCAACATAACACCTTCGTAGCACTGAACCCACCTTTATAGTCATCCTGTTACGGTGTGACGTTTGATGTTATCAAGATACTCTTCCGGTGTTAGCAATTAACATGATCTCATGGTCTAAGGATAAAGATTACTTCGTATGATGTTATAGCAATATAAACATAATGACTTTGATCATAATGCTATACTTCGGATGAATGTTCATCACATCATTCCACCAATGGTATGACCTTGTTATTAACAACATCCAATGTCCATGATCAGGAAACCTTGATCATCTTGTTAATCAACAAGCTAGTCTATAAGAGAGGCATAACTAGGAACCCTTTTTGTTTATTAAACACACATGTATTGATGTTTCCGATCAATACAATTCTAGCATGTAAAATAAACAATTATCATAAACATGGAATAAGATAATAACCACTTTATTATTGCCTCTCGGGCATATTCCCTTCAGTTGCCGATCCGTTGAGTGGAGGCAACTGCACGGCAGGATTTCGCACGCTTTAAGGTTAAACCCTAATTTCTTGCTAACTGCAGTTATTTGTGTATGTTTATTTTATCGGTAGTTCTGGATGTGGTATGTTAGCTACCAGATTATTCGGCTATAGGATTATAAGTATATCTGTGGGCTATGCAAGATTATTCGGCTATAGGACTATTAATATATTTGTGGGCTAAAATCTGCCATTGTACGGGCATTTCACAAATTGTGGTATTTTTTTAGGTCAGAAGTTATATCCAATAATGTAGTGTTTAGGTTCTACTATGGTGACGGTGTCGTCAAAACAAACAAGCATGGAGTTGATTTGAGCGATTTTTATTGTATTGATGAAGTGCTCCAGGATCCTGAAACAATATCCGTTATAGAGTTGAAGGATTGGTTATCTGCTCGTTTAGGGCTCCCTCTGACCCATACTGTCGGTGTGCATGTATTATGGACTAAGTCAAGGATTAAACCTGATTTTTTTAGACCGATAGAAGAGCAAGTTAAATAGGTCAAATGGGTCAAAGCCTGTCTAAATAGGGTAGTTAACCCCACTGTCTTAGTGCTTCCTGTTGAGAAAGAGCCTTTTTATGATTAGGGCCAGAGTAGTCAGACACAACATGCTGGTGGTGGTTATGATCATGACCAGAGCAGTCAAGCCCAAGACGATGGTGGTGGTGGCTACTATCATGGCCAGAGCAGTCAAGGCCAAGATGGCGGTGTTGGTTATGAACCTGGTCAGAGTAGTTATGCACACACCGATGGTGGTGGTTATGAACCTGGTCAGAGTAGTTTTGCACACACCGAGGGTGGTGGACATGAATCAGCTGAAGGTAGTCACGAGACAGGAGAAGATATTTTCAGTGGTCAGGTCGATGAGGATGAGATACACGAAGGTTGGTTGCAAGATCAGATGGAAGCCGAAGATTCAGAAGGCTACAGTGATATCTATCATGATTCCGCCGGCTCTGATCAAGAAGACCAACCAATTCTGGCATCATGGAATGAAGACCACACAGCAGCAATGAATGTGAATGATGGGCATGATTCCGCGTGGCACTATCACGCGAACAACATCTTCATGGGTGCATTATATCCTAGCAAGAGGCATTTGCAGGAAGCAATCGTTGAGTGGGCATTGTCCACGCAACGGGTTTTCAAAACGAAGGTGTCATCCCAACAATATTTGACTTTGGTTTGCGAGGTAGCCGTATGTCCGGCCAGGGTCCATGCACATCGTCCTATGTATGACACCAACTGGAAGGTTAGCGACGTTGTGCAGCACACATGTAACCTTGACAATGTCCTTCAATACCATCATAATCTCACGTTAACCCTCCTGGCCAGACTGTTAAACACTGAGATAGTGGAGACCGAATCCATGGTGGTGAAAGCTATCATCAACAAAGTTGTTGTCAGATTTCGCTACAATATTTCTTACGGAAAGGCTTAGAGGACTAAGCAAAGGGCACTAGAGACAAGATTTGGTTCTTTTCGAGACAAATACGACTGTGTTGTTCGGATGCTCCACACTGCAGGCTAGGAATCCAGGAACATGCATCGACATCCAACACTTTATGTTGCCTCAAGAACCCAATTTGAGGGTGTTGCATCGATTGTTCTTCTCATTTTCTATATGCATAAAAGTTTTCACTCACTATCGACCAGTCATTTGTGTGGATGGTACATTTCTAACTGGCAAGTACAGGGGCCAGATCTTGACTACCATAGGTCAAGATGGGAACAATCAAGTTGTTCCACTTGCATTTGCTTTCGTGGAGAGCGAGAACACCGAGAGTTGGGTATGGTTTTTCAGGCAGCTGAAGATAGCAATTGTGAGGGATGTACCGAATGTGTGCGTCCTTCATGACAGGCATCTGGGTATACTCAGCACGATAAGGAAGTTGACTCATCTTGCTCCTGATGAACCAACTCCATGGGTAGACATGTAGAGTCGTTGGTGCATGTGGCATCTAGGGGCTAAATTTTTCTCATAGTTCAGGAACAAGGCCCTGATGAACCTATTCAAGAAGCTTTGCAAGCAGAACCAGGAGTGGAAGTATATCAAGTGTCGGACCTATCTGGATGAATTCACAAAAAACATGTTAGGCAGAGGAAAGCAGCTAGAGCAGCAACTGTCGCGGCTCATGCGGCCGCGGTAGTGATGGCCCAAAATATATCAAGCTCATTGGGGAACCCCAAGAGGAAGGTATGATGAGCACAACAGCAAGTTTTCCCTCGGTATGAAACCAAGGTTTAATCGAACCAGTAGGAGCAAGGAAACACCCCAAAGGTGTTGCTAGATGAACGTTGGTAGGGCGCACTACCGGTACCAGCAACAACGTGCAGACCTGCATAACACAACCATAGAACTCTGTCCCCAACTTGCGATGAGGTTGTCAATCTCACCGGTTTTGCTGAAAACAAAGGATTAAACATATGGAGTGGAAGAAAGTAATAGTTTGCAGAAAGTAAACACAAAGCAGTAAACAGTTGATTGTAGATTGAAAGTAAAAGAAAGGACCGGGGTCCATAGTTCACTAGAGGTGGCTCTCCTTAAGATAGATAACATGCTAAGTGAACAAATTACAGCGGGGCAATTGACAAACATCGAGAAAGCATACAAGCATATACTAATTGTCTTGACTCCTTTGAGATTCGATTGGGCATTACAACATTATACATAGACCATAATCCAAGTGCATCTATAACTAATAATCCACCTTCAGGTTATCATCCGATCCCCTCCAGCATTAAGTTGCAAGCAACGGATAGTTTCATTACGAATTGCGTGTAAAGTAAACAATATGATTGTTCTATGAACAAAGGATTGTTGTTTTCTCCCTAGTAGCAACAACACATCTAGTACCTTAGAGATTTCTATCACTTCCCCAAATTACCAGAGGCGTGAACCCACTATCGAGCATAAATACTAACTCTTGGAGTTGCTAGCATCTACTTGGCCAAGATAGCTACTAACAACGGAAAGCACGCAAGATCACAAATAACAAAGACATGATAGAATCAATAATAAATCTGAAATAGCATCTCACTATCCATCGGATCCCCGCAAACACAACATGTAGGAATTACAAATAGATGATCTTGATCATGAACGGAGCTCACAAGATCTAGACATGATAGCACAAAGGAGGAGAACCAGCCATCTAGCTACTACATGGACCCGTAGTCCAGATATCAACTACTCACGCATCACACCAGAGGCTTGCATGGTGATGAAGAAGGCCTCCAGGGTGAATTCCCCTCTCCGGCAGGGTGCAGGGAAGAGCTTCAGATCCCTCCCATCTAGGGATGGAGATGACGTCGGCTATAGACTCTTTCGTGGAATTTTGATCAGGTACTTAGGGTTTCCGTATCAGAGGCAACTTATAGGCGGAAGGAGAGGCCGAGGGGGTGCCTGGGGCGGCCAGACCACCCCCTGGCGTGGGTCAGGCCTCGCAGTGCGGCCAGGTGGTGTGGCTGGGCCCTAGCCCCTCTCCGTCTCGTATTCTGGCTCCAGGTGTCCCTCGGTGAAAAACTTACTTTGGCTTTTGTCCCATCCAATTCCGAGAATATTCATTTTCTGACTTTCCTAGAACCAAAAACAGTAGAAAATAGGCAGCTGGTACTATGGCTTTTGTTAATAGTTTAGTCCAAGAAATCATATGAAAAGTACTCCAAAGTGTGGACAAAATATAAGAAAGTAGGTAAAACCAAGCATGGAACATCAAAAATTATGGATACGTTTGCAACATACCAACATCCCCAAGCTTAACTCCTGCTCGTCCTCGAGTAGGTAAGTCATAAAAAGAAAGAATAATTTTTGAGGTGACATACACCATCATAAACTTGATCAAAGTATTTGTAAAACATACAAAGCTGGGATCATAGTACTTCAATCATAACATGAAAGACAAAGTTCTAGCAATAAGACAAAGAAACTATGTTGCAACATGAAAAGGCACAAACAAAAGATTCATGAATAACAATGCTTTGTAAGACGTTTGTTTGTTTCACATAAAGAAAACATAGCATAGTGGCATTCAGCTTGTCCCTCATAGAGTAGCAAACATAAATGCATAGGACACCTTCAAAGTTCATAAGAGTGACTAGGTACAAATAGTTTAAAACAAGAAATATCAAAGCTATGCATCAATCAACAAGTCTTGGGACAATGCACATAGAACTAAGAATGGCCACTATGCTCTCAAAGTAGGTGCATAAAGATAGAAGGTGGAGACTCAACATAAAAGTAAAAGAAAGGGCCTTCATAGAAGGAAGTAGGGATTCAAGTTTCATAAAGATCTTCCAAAAATTATGGTACTTAATAGCTTTCAGCTCTGATTGCCCCTATCATAAGCATCTTGAAGTGATTAAGGTTAAAGTGAACAAACTAGGGTGTATATGCTAGATGAAAAGTATAAGTTGGAAATCTCATGTTCCTTGAATACGAAGGCCGCTCCTCATGCTACTCAAGTTTAGTCATCGGTAATTTCTTGTCATCGTAAGCACATGTGTATCATAGAGAACCGCCAACAGGGTATGATGTCTACGCACTTCTATTCTTGTAGACTGTTGTTGGGCCTCCAAGTGCAGAGGTTTGTAGAACAGCAGCAAGTTTTCCCTTAAGTGGATCACCCAAGGTTTATCGAACTCAGGGAGGAAGTGGTCAAAGGTATTCCCTCTCAAGCAATCCTGCAATCAAGATACAAGAAGTCTCTTGTGTCCCCAACACACCCAATACACTTGTCAGGTGTATAGGTGCACTAGTTCGGCGAAGAGATAGTGAAATACAAGTGGTAAAGATAATTATAAGTGGTAACGGTGATAGAAAATAACTTGATGGCGTGGAAAAGACTAAAGTAAAACTGAAATAAAGATGGAAGCAAGCAAACATGTAACAGATCTAGTAGCAAACGGTGTTTCAATGCTTAGAAACAAGGCCTAGGGATCATACTTTCACTAGTGAACACTCTCATATAAATATATTCTTCTTCATGATACTACGCCGATCTACTCTCCGGTTGGACACTCTAATCGTTGGTAGGGCTATAACAGCACACCTCAAAGTAAGCCTTTCCCATCTAGATAACCCCACACTGTCACCTTGAGTACTAGATGAGTCCAACAAACACCACAATTTCATAGAGACATCCAACTCCAAATATAACGCATAACAAGTATTTGTAATCTCTAGCCTAAGTGCCACCATGGTGTGCACGCTGTCACTTTCACACACACACGGGGAGAGCAGAGATCTATTAAAGCACTTGAGTAGCAAGGTAGATCTATAGATTACAAGCTCATGGTCTCAATAAGATCATGCATAGAGAGAGAGATGAACACATAGCTACCGGTAGAACCCTTAGCCTCGAGAGAGAACTACTCCCTCCTCATCATGGGAATCAGCAATGGTGATGGAGATGGTGGTGGAGATCGATGGAGATGGCTCCGGGGGCACTTCCCCATCCCGGCAGGGTGCCGGAACAAAGACTTTCTGTCCCCCGAATCTCCCCTTCGGTGGCGGTGGCGCTGCGGAACTTTTTATGGATTTCTGATTGACGATTTAGGATTTTTGCATCGGGAGGCTTCTTATAGGCAAAGAGGCAAGGTCAGTTGGCGGCCAGGGGGCCCACACCATGCCCTGGCGCGGCCTGGGCTGGCCCATGCCAAGGAAGGTGTGGCCACCCTGTGGCCCCCCTCTGTCTCGTCTTCTGGCTCCGTGAGTCTTCCGGAAAAATATGAACTTTGGCTTTTGTCCCGTCCAATTCCGAGAATATTCATTTTCTGACTTTCCTTGAACCAAAAACAGCAGAAAACAGCCAACTGGCACTGTGGCATCTTGTTAATAGGTTAGTCCAAGAAATCATATGAAAAGTACTCCAAAGTTGGAACAAAACACAAGAAAGTAGATAAAACCAAGCATGGAACATCAAAAATTATAGATACATTTGCAATGTATCAGGGTACCCCTTTCCCGATGATACGGAAGAATCCCCATATCAAAATGACAAGGCAAGCAGACAATGAGCATCTTAGCAATCTTCTTATTTACCATGGGAATATGGTGCTTTTTTCTCTCTTTCCTCTTTTCTCATATCTCTTTTTTTTCTTCTTTTTCTTTTTTTTCTCTTTTTTCTCAACATATGTCTCTCTTTTTTATAAGAAGAATGCTTCATAGACAACTCATTATGGTTACGCTACAGGTTTCCACCATGACAGCATGGATTAGACCAGCGGCCCAGGCGTTTCTTGTAACACCCTCTAATCGGCCCTATGCAAGTTTTAGCCCTTTCCGCCAAACCCGCATAGAAACGATTCAAGGACGCCCACCAGGCACTTTCGTGCGGGTGGAAAACGAAGTAATACCATTACACAACAGTCCTCGATGGGACCCACAGAACAGATATATATACAACAGCGACTCAACGAGTCAAGAATACAGATATACAATACGAAGATCCAAATCACCTTGACAATGATAGAGCGTCCGACTGTGGACAAGATGCAAATGGGGCTAAGAGCCCTGAAGAATAACCAATGGCGTCCATAACCCTGCCTAGGCCAAGTCGGAAGGGTAACCCTGCTAACGACGTCGATCTCAAACCTGCTAAAACAAAAGGGGGTGCCAACAAAGGGCAAGGGAAAAATAGGAGCGTCAGTACTGAGGCCAGTACACGGCGAGGCTAGAATTTGGCGGCTCTCGCTTACATAGGTATGGTGGACTGAAGCGGCAGCGCAGCATGCACTAACCAACCTATAGAGACTCGATTCAACTGACGGCTATTAGAGAGGGATAAGAAAGACCTATTCGGGACCACCCTGATACTAACACCAATCATACCCATCCTGGTATTTCCCCCTCGAGACCAAACGAGGAAGTCGGACCAAGGAACTCACGCAGTTGGCAATTTTACTCATTCCGTTATAGTTGCAGCACTTACTAATCAGATATAGATAGCATGAGTCATCCTGAAGCTAAAGTAGTGGGCAGTTTTAATTAACATTCCGTTGTAGTTGGAACATTTACTAGTAAGATACAATTAGCATGTGACATCCCAAACCCAGCAGTTGTTGGCACTTTTGTTATCCATTCCATGATAGTGAAGTTGATTACTAGTCACATATTAAGTCAAATTTATAACACTACTTTAGTTATGCTTGTCTATGATCGAGATACTATGCTCCAAGTCGTCCATAACCGTGGACAGGGCTTTCAGAAATATTTACCCTGCAGGGGTGCACAAATAGCAACACACACTCGATCAACCTCAGAAAAACCAACTCAAAACCCAACGAGGCATTCACGACAAAGCGATCACAGGATTCATAAAATATTTTAGGGGGCCACCCCACTAAGCTACCCGCAACGAAGTTGGCCGGCTCCGGAACGGACCCAGGGTTTGCGACGATGGCTGTAAACGACTGGGAACCCGAAAGTGTGACTGGGCTTGTCGATACCGCGAAAACGTGGCGCGATCCAAAACAGTACAGGTGCTCCACGCACAATCTTAATAAAGCAGTAAAGCATGGCATAGGTACAGGATAGTAATAAAGCCCCAAACTACTTGTGGCCCCAAGAAATAGAAATGAATCAAGCTCTGGCTCAGGGGGTCCATAAGGCCTCCCGGATGTGGATAGTGCGAATAGTCAAGGAACAGGTATCAAGTACTTGGGGTCCTACGGGACACAAGTGAGCGTGGAAGAACCAAATAACATCTATTGCCCACCGATGCCTCTACATTAGTTATATCTAGCATTTTAATAGTTGTATTTAAAGTCATGATCATCTCCACCATTAAGCATCTCCACCATTAAGCATCTCCACCATAAATATCTACCAGCATACCAACAACTGTGTTACTCGACAACACAAGATCGCACCTGAGCAAGCAACTACGACTCGCAAGGCCAGCTATCTACCAAACATCAGGTATTAGGAGGTGTCCATGGCAATATAGAGGCTACACGGGATTTCACTGGTGCACGGAAACTAAAGCATCGTGACACGGATAGCAATAGATCAACGGGAGGAAATAAAGACTATAAATGCAAAATAGGTAGAAGGGGGAGAGATGCTCGCCTGGGAAACACTGCCGAAGAATCATATCCGGAGAACTTGTCGATACTCGCATCAACTCATCGGCCTAATCCGCGAAGAAGCAAAGCACTAAAAGAAACACCGGATGCAATATTTAATACTATGGCAGAAGATCTGGCATGATTATGATATGATGCAGATGCGGTGCAATTAGGCAGTATTAAGCGGAACCGGGGTCCCGACAATTAATTAATAGGTTCGAGTTATTTAACTACCCTGCAATTTAAATGTTGTCTTAACACGGCAAAACATGGCATCGGTTCGCTACACAAATTTAAATGGAGTCAATATAAGACTAGAATAGCCCTCATATAGTCTCCATATTTAATTATTAAGTGAACCGACAAAGTACCCCCAATTCCCAAGATATGTGTGCAAAGCATGTACAATTAATATGCAACAAATATATTATTATAAAAATAGGGGAGGATAAGGGTCACACTTAGTGGACTCGGCGAACTTGGGGTTCCGAGGGTTCGAGGGATCAGTCTTGGCAGGATCAGTCTTCAGGGTCTCGGCCATCGGTTCCGGGAAGGACTCGATGTTCCACGATCAAGAACTTCTGGTCGTCGGCTCCGGTAGAAGAACCTTTGGAGTCCATGTTGGAGTACTTGGAATCCATGTCGAAGGTCTTGGGATCTAGGACGGAGAACTTGGGATCGATGTCGGGGTCTTCGAGTGCTGGTGACTTCGGGAGATCTTGTCGGTGGACTTGGTGTGGTGACGAACTTGACCAGAAACATGCACACAGATGGGATCATGGCATTACACCTTATTGAAGTGGAGCGAACGATAGCATAACATGCAATGCCCAGTTGCAGACATCCAACAACAGTAGCATAGCACTTGTGCCCATGCCAACATATGAGCACACCTGCTATCCTCAACAGCAACATACAAGGTTTCCATCTTGGTATTGATCGAGCACACCAAGGTACAGAGGAGCCTGTGTTGTGGGTACAGGGCTCGAGCTTCAGGTGGTCATCAACGACGGCGCGACCTGTAGAGGAACGAGGCGATGGAGGACTCGGGACGCAGCGAGGCAGAAGACGGTGCCAAGGATGTGCAAAGAGGCGGTCTGGCGTTGCGGAGAGGGATAGCCGAGAGGGGTCAGGGCGGAGTTGAGCTCCAGGCGGAGAGGATATGGAGGCCAGGCGCGAGGAGGTTGCGGCACGCGGGGTGGGGGTCACTGGAGACGACACGATGGCGGCTCGCGCGGCCAGAGACGGCGAGACGAGGAGGCACGGCGAGAAGAGGGAGGCGCCGGCGGCTCGGGGAAGAAGAGTCTAGGGCGAGGCGTGGGCCGAGCGCGCGGGGCGTGGTCGCGAGGTGGTGGGG
This sequence comes from Avena sativa, assembly GCA_916181665.1. Classification (NCBI taxonomy): domain Eukaryota; kingdom Viridiplantae; phylum Streptophyta; class Magnoliopsida; order Poales; family Poaceae; genus Avena; species Avena sativa. The sequence goes on from OV702289.1 coordinate 624,012,038, forward strand.
AGGAGCGGGGCGAGGTTGATGGCGGTTGTGGGGCGAGCGTTGGTGGCGTGGCACGAGGGACGCCGCGGCGGCGGAGGCGGCAGGCAGAGGTCGCGGGCGGCGGACGGTGGGCCGACGGCCGGCGCACCTGGCGGCAGAGGGGAGAGATGAGAGGGAGAGAGAGCCACGGGAGCGGGGTAGGTGGGAGTCGGGGACGGGCCTCTCCAGCAGGGTGGGGCTCGGGGTGGGGATCGAGGCTGTCGGGGTGGTGGCGGTTGGCGGGGTGGGGAGTGCGATGTGGCCAGGGTAGGGACAGGCGGTAGCGGGTTGCGTGCGGGAGAGTGCAGGCAGGCGCACACGCGGGGTGGCGTGCGGGGTGAGGTGGCGGCTGGTGGTTGGTCGGGGTGAGGTGGCAGTTGGGCCAGGTGGCGTGGGAAGGGGCCAGGCGGGGAGGGCTGCATGCGGCTGGGTGCGTGTGGGATAAGGGTAGGGGATAAGGTTAGACTAGGATTTGTTTTTGGTGGTTTTAGTCTAGCTGAGGAATAGTCCGGTAGTAGGTAAGTCTGGCCCGGACTGCCTCCCGGGTTTATAAGAACACGTTTTATTAAAACTTTATTTTATTTCTTTTAAATCAAAGTATTTGTAATTACACTTTTAGACAAATAAAACTATCTAGAAAAGACCGGAGTTTTGATTTGAATAAAGACGGGGGAATATTTAGAAATCAAGTAGGCTTTTAGAAAATAGTTTTAGACAAACAGATGCATGATGATAACGATGCTCAAATGCACTGTGGCATGATGACATGAGCATGCGGTCATGACGATGCAATGCACAAAAACAACACGATTTTCTAGTAGTGGTTTTAGCGGGATGCCACATTTCTCTAACACATATACATAACTCCATGGACTTACAAGCTCCCCTTTCATTTCACACCGACGACATCAATAGACAAAAGAGCATGATATCAACTAGGTACAAAGTACAAGTGCAATGTTGAAAGCATTCCCCATGACAGCATGGTTCTGCTAATACCCAACAAATAAGTGCAAGCATATACAACATAGACGACACAATGGTTCAAGTTTATTAAGGGCAAGAAAAGTAAAGTGTACCACCAAGTTCGTGAGAGCTTTAATCACTAGTTTTCTCATAACAAGTTTAATTCGGAAGGTAGATAAAAACATGAATATACTTGGAATAGCATATGCTAGTAGGTAGGTATGGTGGACTCTTTGGAATAACTTGGTTTAGGGAGTTGGATGCATGAGTGGAACTCATACTTGGTTGCGGAGGCTAACAAAAGACTGGGAGCGACAAACTAAGAGAGCAATAATGGCCATAATCATACAGAGCGACAAAACATCATTGATCAAAGCATAAAGTGATACTACAAGTTAAAAACTAAAGGATCATAAAGGCTTATGGTGACTTGGGATAGTCATAACATGGTGTGAGCATGCGCCAAGTCAACCCAAATAAAGCATCAAAGGAGAATACCACAATACTATGGTTTAATATGCTAAAACAACGCATGATTCTTCAAAGGCATATTAAGCACTCTCAATTGTTTATAACAAGTCATGATACAGCAAAGAATACTAAGCATAAATCCAAAACAATATCAAGCATGGCATGACAAAGCATAGGACATAATCAAAAACAAGCTCGCTTTACCACTTAAGCATGAACTTTTCCTACTCTTTTCCAATCCAATCCAAACTATTTGAAAACCAATGTATGAAAGAGGGGGTCCAACCAATTTATTCAGAAAACTAAGAAAACCAAGCAAATGAAAAACCAAGACGGAAATGAAAAAGAAGACGCTCCAAGAACAACACAACTGTGTATGAAACAATAAAAATGAAGCGTTTAGAAGAAACCTGGGATTTTTATTGATGAAGAAGGGGATGCATTGGGCATCCCCAAGCTTTGACGCTTGTACTTCTTGGATATTTCTTGGGGTGACACGCGTGGCATCCCCAAGCTTGAGCTTTATTCCATTCTTTATCTCATTACTCATTCCTTCCATACACCTAAAATTTTCCTTCATACAAAACTTCACACAATCTTTATTAGCAACATTAGTGCACTCAAGATAATAAGTATTTAGGTTCAGTTCTAACACCAATAAAACTTCCATTAAAACACAAGCTACTGTAGCACTTCCCTAAAAAATCTCAATTCCCCAAAAGAACTCAAAAAGGAACCAACAAGAAGCAAATGCAGAAAATGGCAGAAATCTGTCAAAACAGACCAGCAGGTAAAGACGAATTTTTTCGAAGACCTTCTGTTGCTCAAATCAAAAATTGTTGAACTAACAAAAGTTAGATAACAACCTGGGGCAGAAGCACAAACATTTACGCTTCAAAAAGACGTACAGAGATTTTACACGAATTTTTACGGTGAAGCATATAAATCTGTTTCGTGACAGCAACTTTCCCAATCATTACTTCTCTCTCATTAGAGGTTACTTTTGGCACAAAAAGCAAATAAAAAGGATAAGGAGTGGTTATTACTGAAGTAATAACTTCCAAGGCTCATTTGAAACTTTTGGGTTATCTCCCAATAAGTACTTTTCTTTAACGTCTTTAAGTTAGGCATAAGAAGCAAGAAAAAGAATCAAGTATTCTCAAATGAAGAAGCATTAAGATTAATACCAGAAATATCTTCAACAAGGCAAGGTATCTCATCCAAATAAGTTCTAAATGATCCTCTCTCAATGCTCTTGGGTTCACTATTTTCATCAAATGGGTTTTCGGGAACAATCCAATCAAGATTCTTTTCTATGGCTTCATGCATTGCTACTAGTTTAAAGGGTATTGGTATCTTAATTTCCTCCACATTAGGTTCAGTTTTGCTCATCTTTTCTCGTGTACTAACAACATCTACACATGAGCCTAGCATATTTAAATGTTCAAAGACTTTTCTAGCTTCCTTGGCAACATCATATAATTCCTTAAGCAAAGTTTCTAGAATAAAATCTCTCTTCTTAGGGTCCTCAATTTCCTTAAGTTTAAGAAACATTACTTGCATTAAGGGGTTAAGGTTAACAAACCTAGCCTCCAACATGTGAACTAAATAAGCTGCAGCAATTTCATAATTTGGAGCAAGCTCTGCAAGGGATCCATCCTCAATATCCTCATGCTTACTAACATGATTAAAGAATTCTTCAATATTATCTTTTCCAATTATAGAGCCACTACCTATTGAAAGGTCTTTCAAAGTGAATTTAGGGATCAACATGGTGAGCTAAGAAAGAGGTAACAACTATAGAAAGACTTGAAAAAATTTGTGTTTTTAATAAAGAAAGCAAACTTGTAAAACTATTTTTTTTGTGTTTTTGATAAAGAAACAAGCAAACAAAGCAAAAGTAAACTAAGCAAAACAAAAATAAAAAGAGATTGGTTATGAGGGACTCCCCTTGGGAAGATGTCCTTGACTCCCCGGCAACGGCGCCACAAAAATAGCTTGATGGCCCAAAATATATCGAGCTCGTTGGGGAACCCCAAGAGGAAGGTATGATGAGCACAACAACAAGTTTTCCCTCAGTATGAAACCAAGGTTTAATCGAACCAATAGGATCAAGGAAACACCCCAAAGGTGTTGCTAGATGAACGTTGGCAGGGCACACTACCGGTGCCAGCAGCAACGTGGAGACATGCACAACACTACCACAGAACTTTGTCCCCAACTTGCGATGAGGTTGTCAATCTCACCGGTTTTGCTGAAAACAAAGGATTAAACGTATCGAGTGGAAGAAAGTAATAGTTTGCAGAAAGTAAACACAAAGCAGTAAACAGTTGATTGTAGATTGAAAGTAAAAGAAAGGACCGGGGTCCATAGTTCACTAGAGGTGGCTCTCCTTAAGATAGATAACATGCTGGGTGAACAAATTACAGCGGGGCAATTGACAAACATCGAGAAAGCATACAAGCATATACTAATCATCTTGACTCCTTTGAGATTCGATTGGGCATTACAACATTATACATAGACTGTAATCCAACTGCATCTATGACTAATAATCCACCTTCAGGTTATCATCTGAACCCCCTCCAGTATTAACTTGCAAGCAGCGGATAATTGCATTATGAATTGCGTGTAAAGTAAACAATACGATTATTCTATGAACAAAGGATTGTTAGTTTCTCCCTAGTAGCAACTGCACATCTAGTACCTTAGAGATTTCTGTCACTTCCCCAGATTACCAGAGGCATGAACCCACTATTGAGCATAAATACTAACTCTTGGAGTTGCTAGCATCTACTTGGACAAGATAGCTACTAACAACGGAAAGCATGCAAGATCACAAATAACAAAGACATGATAGAATCAATAATTAATCTGAAATAGCATCTCAATATCCATCGGATCCCCGCAAACACAACATGTAGGAATTACAAATAGATGATCTTGATCATGAACGGAGCTCACAAGATCTAGCATGATAGAACAAAGGAGTAGAACCAGCCATCTAGCTACTACATGGACCCGTAGTCTAGAGATGAACTACTCACGCATCACACCGGAGGCTTGCATGGTGATGAAGAAGGCCTCCAGGGTGAATTCCCCTCTCTGGCAGGGTGCCGGGAAGAGCTTCAGATCCCTCTCGATCTAGGGATGGAGATGACAGCGGCTACAGACTCTTTCGTGGAATTTTGATCAGGTACTTAGGGTTTTCGTATCAGAGGCAACTTATAGGCGGAAGGAGAGGTCGAGGGGGTGCCTGGGGCGGCCAGACCACCCCCTGGCGCGGGTCAGGCCTGGCCGCGCGGCCAGGTGGTGTGGCCGGGCCCCAGCCCCTCTCCGTCTCGTATTCTGGCTCTAGGTGTCCCTCGGTGAAACACTAACTTTGGCTTTTATCCCATCCAATTCCTAGAATATTCATTTTCTGACTTTCCTGGAACCAAAATTAGCAGAAAACAGGCAGCTGGCACTGTGGCTCTTGTTAATAGGTTAGTCTAAGAAATCATATGAAAAGTACTCCAAAGTGTGGACAAAACATAAGAAAGTAGGTAAACCAAGCATGGAACATCAAAAATTATGGATATGTTTGCAATGTATCAGGTAGCTACACAGACAGTAGCGGGAGCAGCACCATCGGAGGAAGAACCCATTGCTCTTTGTGGTTTGCGAGGATTTGACCAACCCGGTACTAGGAGGAGGCCTGACAGAAGGATTAAGAATTTTCAGGAATGGGTAGAGCACGAGCCTATGGAGAGGTGGTCTCTGTTGCACGACACTCATGGTGCTAGGTTTGGCGTCATAACTACAAATCTTGCAGAAACTTACAACTTTGTCTTGAGAGGAAGCAGGGCTCTGCCATTAACAGCTATTGTGGAGTGTATTTTCACCGGAACTTTGAAGTACTTCAGAGACAACTCCAGCTTGCTTAGATGCATATCATCAATAACCCAAACACGAGGTATTGTTCAAATATCATGGATTACATGAATGACAAAATGGAAAAGGCGCAGTCTATGCATGTCGTCGCCATCGGTAATCAAGAACGAAGATTCGAGGTGCGCCTCCCTTCCAACAGGATCGGATCTAGAAAAGAGGTAAAGACACAAGAGGTTAGGATAGGCAATGAGGACTGACCGACGTGTGAGTGCACCTGCAACAAACCCAAGCTGCTACATCTACCTTGCTCTCATGTACTTCCTGCGTGCGGGCGGTTAGGTATGGATGCGAGATCGTTTGTGTCTTCTTATTTTCTTAAGGATTCAGTGATCAATACATGGACTGGAGAGATGATGGGGTATAGGGCATGGGGAAATTTCAACAAAGTAAACCCTAGTGAAAGGATTTACATCCCAGATGCTGGACTAATGCGGACAGGCAGAGGAAGGCGACAATGTGTCCGCATCCGTAATGATATGGATGAATCTGAAGCCGGAGGCCCTACTAGACAATATTTTCTATGTAATCATTTTGGTCATAGAGATACCAATTGTCACATCTTCGGGACTGGAGGAGAGGCTCCTTGTGGATGTGGCAGACGTGGCAGGCGAGGAACAAGAGGCAGAGGAAGAAACTAGAATTTGGATTATGTATGGAACTATGTTTTCAATTTGTAATTCGTATGGAACTATGTTATCAGTTTGTAATTCGTATGGAACTATGTTATAAATTTGTAATTCGTATGGAACTATGTTTTCAATTTGTAATTCATATGGAACTATGTTTTCAATTTGTAATTCATATGGAACTATGTTTTCAATTTGTAATTCGTATGGAACTATGTTTTCAATTTGTAACCTGTATGGAACTATGTTTTCAATTTGTAACCTGTATGGAAATATGTTATATTTTTCTATTATGCAGATGGCGGGATCTTTGCTTAACGCTGATATAGATAGAAAGCACCGGTCAACTTTATTGGCTGCTAAACCAGGGAGCTTGAAGCACCTTATCACTCGCACTCCCATGTCTAAGTGGATGATACACCCTGATTGGCTGCAGAGGTATGAGACATTTATTTCTAGTTGGGTTTCAAATATTTGAGGGTCAAAGTAAACAAATTGTTATTCTATCTCGGTATGCAGGTTGAAGTGGGTAGGGTTATTACCGTTTGTGTGTCTAGTTGAGGCCACTCATACGTAGGAGATAGAAGGATGACATCATGGCTTCCAAACCACACGCATGCACTATGACGGGTCGTTGCTCACCTGCTTAGTGGATCGGTGGCGGCCCGAGACACACACTTTCCACTTTCGCTAGGGAGAGATGGCTCCTACACTACAGGATGTCTCATTCTTGCTGGGACTACCATTGGCTGGAGTAGCAATGGGCCCGGTGGATGCACCGGCAAATTGGGTCCAAGAAATGGCCCAACGATTCTATGGCATTCGTGATGGAGGGCCAGAGTTCACATATGAAAATCATGGACCCAAATTTGATTGGCTGCAGAACTATCAGGTTCGTTTGCTACTTAGTATCTTCGTATTTGTCATACCTATTTTCATATCACACGATGCTAAAACTTGTTCTATTAACCAATGCAGATACAGAAGTTCGGGTACCCAGCCGTTCCGATGACTGAGCCACAAATTACACGCAGCCTAGAGGTGTACTTAATGTGGCTTCTTGGGTAGGTGATGTTCACCGAGAACCATGTCTCGACCATCAGTGCGTGCTACATCCGCTATGCTAGAGAGATCACGGAGGTGACGTGCCAGAACGACATCACACAGTGGAACTGGGGTTCTGCTGTCTTAGCAACAACGTACCGAGGTATGTGCACGGGTTGTACGCTAACCAAGGAAAGATCTGCCTTGCTGGATGCCCACTATTGTTGTAGCTATGGTCATGGGAGAGGTTCCCTATCGGCCGCCCGGAGATAGCAAAGAATCAAGCGGTCATCATCCAGGGACAACCACCCATTGTATATGAGTCTGATCTGCTGTTTGACCACGAGCGAATTGACATGCCTACATTTGGTACACATTGGACACATCGCAAGGTAAGTTAAAACGTTTAGTTAATTGCATTGTCCATATTGCACTATGAAGGAAACTAACAACTATTTTGTCCAACAGTGTCGTTTCGCGGGAGATCAGGTAACCCGCTTCTACCCGTTGTTCAGCGATAAGTTCGACACGTTGAGGGGGGAATCGGTCATTTGGGAGCCGTACACAGCAGCTGAGACAGCCGCAAGATATTCATGTGGGTTATCTATTATGTGCACTAGAGATGAGGACTACTGGCTGATCATCTTCGATTGTCAGGTGGAGGAGATGTCTCAACAGAGGGTCATGAGGCAATTCGGTCTTTGCCAGATGGTAGATCCTCCACGTCCGTTGGAGCCTCTTCCAAAAGCCATGCACATGTAAGTTAATTGTATACTTACAATATGTATCTATAGTTCTATAAAGATTGTATATTTATAAAATGTAATTGCAGGTACTCTTGGAAGGGTACTAACAGAAGCGCAACTCAGTGGCTCCAATGGGTTAATATTTATATCCAGGGTTGGCCGAATGCAACAAATAACGTGTGGATCACAAATGCGTTTGATATGGAGTTTTTCCATGCATACTTACATAGGTACATGAGCATGACACGGTTGCGTCCCGTCTACCATGCGCATGATGATGAAAGATACCCTAGCCAGTCGACTATGGAGCCCAGACAGTCAGCAATAAATACACTTTTCTTCGTTACTAGAGTTGCTAGCCTACATAATGTGTACTTACCTACTATACAAATGCAGGCCGATATGACATGGGAGCTACAGACTGAAGTGCATCAGTGGGGATGTTCGCTCTCGTCCGCACCTCTTGTACCATGTCAACATGCTCGGTCCTTTATCAGGCGTGTCGAGGAAAGAGTAAAGAGTATCTATACGACCATCACGTGCACCAACGTTTCAAATGTCATTCAACACTGAGCTGCACAGCGCCCACCGCGTCACTCCATGGAGATGGGCCCATCGCGTCACTCCATGCAGGCTCGCCCGCCACGTCACTCCACACAGGAGCACACCCTGCGTGCAGACACCCCGCGTGCAGACCAGACACTACTCAGAGGCTCAGGACGACCGCAGCAGAAGACACTGAGTGCACCTATCCACCACGGGTCTCGTCCACGGATCTCACAGCAGGAGACACCTAGAGCACCACCTCCAGACTAGGCTGGAGGCTCAGCGTGGCAGCAACAGCAGCAGCAGTAGCAGTTTACTTTCGACTAGTGGCAGCAGCAGCAGCAGCAGCAGCCGCAGTTTACTTTCGACCAGTGGCAACAGCAGCAGCCGCAAGTCCCCTTCATGGGCTATCGTCCTGAGGGTACGCATTTTCCTATCTGTTTTGGTTACATGTAGTGTATAATCGTTGAGTACTTAATATTTTTACATGGCAGGAGGATATGGAGACCCAAGCATGTCCTCAATGGGTTCGTGGGCGACTAATGAGGAGGATCAGCAGACTCAGCAAGATCAGGTTGACTGGTTTGGACTGTACCAGACGCAACAGACTCCACCACCTTTCCCCACACAGGATACACAGACCCAGGGTGACGGGTCAACTCTACCTCCCCATAATGTGGGGCCACCTAGAAGGTACGGATGGAGTTCACCGACACCAGGGCAACCTCATGACCGGTGGCAGTGATATCTATCTATGTATGAGACCTAGGTATATCTATCTATGTATGAGACTTGTATCTATCTATGTATGAGACACCTTTCGATAAACATTTTTTATTCGACAAACACTTCAACATAGCTTGCAACACATTTCAACATAACTTGCGGTACATAAATAAGAGAATTCTCTATCCCTACGACTATGCACTTACCTTCGATGATGCCTTCTTCATGGCCTTCTCTTCTTGCCCTTACACTTGGATGATGCCTCGACCGATGATGCCTTGCCCTTACCCTTCAACGATGCCTCACCTTTACCATTCTTCTTGGCCAGCCTTTTGTCCCACTCAGCTCTCCACTTAGTCCCAGCGGCAGGCGTCATGAATCTATCATCTTCATCTTCACTCTCTTCTAGCTTGTCATTGCTCTTCTTGGCATGCGCCTTCTTCAAGGTCTCGTCCTTGTCACGCTCTGCTCTATCCCTGGTACCACCGACCGGCGGCATGAAGAGATCATCGGAGTCTTCACTCTCTTCTATCCAAATCCAAGGGAGCTTGACTTTCTGCTGCCTTGCCCCTTCGTTAAAGAATCTTCGCTTCCCCTACCTAGCATTGATCCGAAGTAGCTCTTGCTGTATCTCCTCTGGAGTCCTCTTCGACCATCCTTTTCTACGCAATCCCTCACCCAGCTCAGTGAGGAGACAATCACTACCAATTAGTTCCTCCAATGGGGCTGGATTGTTGTCTATCCTAAAGTTCCTAGCCAAATGAAAAAGGTCGACAGACATGTTTGTCTTGAAACTACGATCGTAGGGAAAACCGGGAAACATACTGGCTAAAAACGGGATGGATTTTCTTAAACAATGGTGTGAGGAGGGGGTTTTATAGGGTAAACGAACAAAAAATGGCAGGAAACATTTGGGCAGAAAAAATTCTAGCGGGAAACATTTAGGCGGCAAGCATTTTGGTGGGAAGCATTTTGGCGGGAATGTTTTTTGACGGGAAGCATTTTGGCAGGAAACATTTTAGATACATTGACTCCAAAATTAACTGGCATGTTGAATTTAAGATACATCACAACACTATAACTGAAATGAAGATACATCATGATACTACAACTGAAATGAAGTTACATCAAGATACTACAACTGAAATTAAGATACATCAAGACACTGCAACTGAAATTAAGATACATCGGGACACTACAACTGAAATGAAGTTACATCAAGACACTACAACCGAAATTAAGATACATCGGTACTGAGACATACGTCTACCTTCCCTGAGTCCAACGCGGGTACTTCCCGGTCTTGTCCCCACGTTCCTCTGATGCCCGCACCTCGGCAGCTCTTTCTCTTAATCTCTTCCTTTCCGCCTCACGGGCCTCCTTGCGCACTTGTTCCTGTCGCTCCTCTTCCTCCCTACTCTTCATGTTCAGCTCGCTGTTTCGAGCTTGCTCTGCTCGGAATTCTTTCATTTCTCTCTCCTGTTCCTTCTTCCTGTTCATGGCCTTCCTTTCAGCACGTTCCTCATCAAGAAAGTTCTCCCTTGCACGTCGGCTCCTGTAGCACCCCGATAAAATCACTACTAGAAAATCGTGAGTTGTTTTTATTTTTGTGTGTCATCATGACCACATGCTCATGCCATCATGCCACATTGCATTTGAGCATCGTCATGTCATCATGCATATCTTGCCTAAAACTATTTCCCAAAAGCCTATCTTCGTTCTCTATTTGTCTCCCTCTTTATTTCAAATGTAAAACCCCGGTCCTCTCGGATCCTTTATTTGTCTAAAACCTTTTTCCTAAAATGTTTTGATTTAAAAATTAATAAGAAAAATGTTTTTATAAAATACTCAGGGAAGGCAGCCGCCGGCCAGGCCCAAACGCCAGCCCGCAGCCACCTACAACCCTGTTGACCAAACCCAAAGCATAATCCTAGACTAACCCTAACCTACCCAGTCGTCGCCGCCAGCGCGCATAGACCCGCAATCTCACGCCGCACCCACTCTGCGCGCACATGCTGTCTTGACACGGCCACGCTAGCGCGACCCCGCATCGCGACACCCCGCGCACGGTACACCTAGCCCAGACCCGCTCCTGCACTGCTTCACGTGACCGTCACCCTCGTAACCACCCCGCGAGCCCGGCCCCACCACGAACCGCGACCCTGCTCCTCGCTCGATCCCCATCACGATCCACCCACCCCGTCTTATCGCCGCCTCACTCCGGCCCTGGCTCCGTCGCCTCTCCCCGCTCGAGCACGAGCCCGAGCGCTTCCCCGCGAGCCGCGCCCCTCGTCCCCAGCATCGCCACCTCTATCGGCCCGCACCACCGCTCGCTGCTGCCGTCTCCCCTCCAGCCTCACCTCTCTGCGATGCCCTCTGCAGCCACAGCAACCCCGGCCCGCACTGGCCTCGTCCGTCCTCCGCACCGTGCTCGCAGCCCTGGGTCATCGTCGACCTGCCGCCGCCCTCTGCTTCCTCCCCTAGGCCCTGCTCCCCTCTCCTATTTTGCACCGACCTCGCCAACGACTCCCCGCTCGCGAGTTCCTCCGGCCCCCGTCCCCGTGTCCCCGAGCCCAGGATCTCTTTGTCAACGCCTCTAGCCGCGGTCGCGTCCTCGCCGCTCCGCAACCTCGCATCACCGCCATTGGCCTCGCCCACCGCGGTCCCGTCTCCTCCGTCGCCAGGGCGCCGCCCTCTGCTCCAACCTCCTCGCGTTCATCGGTCGTGGCCTCATCGGGTCGCCACCTCCAGGTCCCCTCGTGAGCGCCATTCCGTCGCTTCCCCTTCGTGCAGGCCAGCGTCCTCGGCAGCCTCGGGCCGCACCCCTGTGTTCCACGTGTGGAGGCCACAGGAACAGCCTGTAGTTGTAGGTCGTTTGAGTTCCACGGCCAACATCTTGTTGCCAACCGTTCTTGTCCCGCGTGTGAGGGTCTGGTCCTCCGAAGCATCCCCGCGGCAAAATCCTATCGTGATGTCGCCAAGATCTTCCGAGGACAAAGCAACGCCAAGTTTCACGAAGATCGTCTGCGCCTACCACCGTAAGATCTTTCGGTGTTATCGTCGCCCGAAGGCCACTGACACAAGTTCTCCGTCACGGACAAGTTCTCCTACACGGAGCCGATGACCCGAAGCTCTTGTTCACGAAACAACAAGACTCCTTCCCGGATCTGAAGATCGAACCCCGAAGACCCGATCCCGGAGTCAGAAGCCGAAACCGATCCCTCGAGACCCCAAGATCTTCGGAACCCTAATGTGATCCCCTACCCGAGACCCCTATTTTTTATAACATCTAACTTGTTGCATAGTAAATATTCATACTCGCATACATATTGTGGTTGTCTAGGGGCATTATGCCTATTCACCTTATTATTAAATATGAAGTGCATATACGGGATATTCTAGTCTTATATTGGCTCCATTTAAATTTGTGTAGTGAACCGATGCCATGTTTTGCCTTGTTTAACATTTAAATTAAGGGGTACCTAAATAACTAGAACCTATTAATTAATTGTCGGGACCCCGGTTCCGTTTAATACTACCTAATTGCACTGCATATGCATCATATCATAATCATGCCGGATCTTCTGCCGTAGTATTAAATATTGCATCCGGTGTTTCTTCTAGTGTTTGCTTCTTCGCGGATTAGGCTGATGACTTGATGCGAGTATCGACAAGTTCTCCGGATATGATCCTTCGGCAGTGTTTCCCAGGCGAGCATTCTCCCCCTTTCTACCTATTTTGCATTTATAGTCTTTATTTTCTCATATTGATCTATTGCTATCCGTGTCGCGATGCTTTAGTGTTCCGTACCAGATATATTCCGTGCAGCCTTTATATTGCCTTGGACACCTCCTATTACCAGTTGTTTGGTAGATAGATGGTCTTGCGAGTCGTAGTCGCTTGCTCAGGTGCGATCCCGTGTCGTGAAGTACCACACAGTTGTTGGAATGTTATCATATACTTTACGGTGGAGAGGATCATGACTTTAAATACAACTATTAAATTGCTGGGAATAGATATAACTAATGCAGAGACATCGGTGGGCAATAGATGTTATTTGGTTCTTCCACGCTCACTTGTGTCTCGTAGGTCCCGAGTACTTAATACCTGTTTCTTGACTATTCGCACTATCCACATACGGGAGACTCTATGAATTCTCCTTAGCCAGAGCTTGATTCATTTCTTTTTTCTTGGGGCCACAAAGTAGTTTGGGGTTTTATTACTATCCTGTACTTATGCCATGCTTTACTGCTTTATTTACGATTGTGCGTGGAGCACCTATACTGTTTTGGAACGTGGAATGTTTTCGCGGTATCGACAAGCCCAGTCATACTTTTGGGTTCCCAGTCGTTTACAGCCATTGTCACAAAACCTAGGTTCGTCCCGGAGCCGGCCAAGTTCGTTGCGGGTAGCTTAGTGGGGTGGCCCCCTGAAATGATTTATGAATCCTGTGATTGCTTTGTCGTGAAAGCCTCGTTGGGTTTTGATTTGGTTTTTTCGAGGTTGATCGTGTGTGTGTTGCTATTTGTGCACCCCTGCAGGGTAAATCTTTCTGAAAGCCATGTTCGTGGTTATGGATGACTTGGAGCACAGTATCTCGATCATAGACAAGCATAATTAAAGTAGTGCTATAAATTTGACTTAATATGTGACTAGTAATTAGCTTTACTATAATGGAATGGATAATAAAAGTGCCAACAACTGGTGGAACTGGGATGTATCATGTCATGTTATACCTGCCTAGTAAGTATCGCAACTCCAATGGAATGAAATAAAAGTGCCAACAACTGCTGGGTTTGGGATGTCACATGCTAATTGTATCTGACTAGTAAGTACTGCAACTATAACTGAATGGTTAATTAAAACTGTCCCCTACTTATGCTATCAGGATGACTCATGCTATCTATATCTGACTACTAAGTGCTTCAACTATAATGGAATGAATAAAACTGCCAACTGTGTGGGTTCCTCGATTTGACTTCTTCGTTTGGTCTCGAGGGGGAAATACCAGGATGGATATGATTGGTGTTAGAATCAGGTGGGTCCCGAATAGGTCTCTCTGATCCCTCTCTAATAGCCGACAGTTGCATCGAGTCTCTATAGGTTGTTTAGTGCATGCTGCGCTGCCGCTTCAGTCCACCATACCTATGTAGGCGAGCCGCCGAATTCTAACCTCGATGTGTACTGGCCTCAGTACTGACGCTCCTCTTTTCCCTCTGCCCTTTGTCGGCACCCCTTTTGTTTTAGCAGGTTTGAGATCGACGTCGTTAGCAGGGTTACCCTTCCGGCTTGGCCTGGGCAGGGTTATGAACGCCATTGGTTATTCTTCAGGGCTCTTAGCCCCATTTGCATCTTGTATGTACTCGGACGTTGTATCGTTTTCAAGGTGATTTGGATCTTTGTATTGTATATCTGTATTCTTGGCTCATGGAGTCGTTGTTGTATATATATGTTCTGTGGGTTCCATCGTGAACTAATGTGTAATGGTATTACTTCGTTTTCCACCTGCACGAAAGTGCCTGGTAGGCGTCCTTGAATCGTTTCTATGCGGGTTTGGCAGGAAGCGTTAAAACTTGCATAGGGCCGATTCGAGGGTGTTACGGCTCCAGTCCGCAATCTCCTGCACGGCCCAGGATGGCTGCTCCGTGTCAATCCAATGGTACCACTTGCAAAGTGGAGGAGAAGACTACAAGCAAATCAATGGAATGAATAAAAGAACACATGATAACATGAATGGTTCATATTAACCATGCTCTGGAAATATACCGGAGGATTCTCGTACGACGGACTTGCTTGCCGGGGCGGGCTTGCGTCGTAGTTGGGACACGAAAAACTTCATGCCCATGCAGGTGGAGAAATCGATTGACTACTTGACCTTCGCGAGATGGCCGCACCAACAGCGCTCGTGTGTCACCCCTTGTGGCAACCTAGCATCTTTCATCTTCATAGGCCTATACTCTGGGTCCGAACAGGGCACACTCATGATGAAGAGGAGAAGGAAATGCGAGAAAAAGAGGAAGAACTGGGTGAAGAGATACCATCTTGGTGTCAGTATTTATAGGGGCAACTAGTAGGAATTGGCAGGAGAAAACAGCAGGAAGAAATGGCGGGAGATAAACGGCGCGAAAGAGTGGCGGGAGAAATACTAGCGGAAAAAATAACGGCGCGAAATAGTGGCGGGATTCTACTGGCAGGTGATAAACGCTGAACTACTGGATTAGCCTAACACGCTGCATGATCCGCTGGTGCAATAGGGGTCATCCGTCGGTTTTTTAAAAGCCGACCCTCCTTGTTGGTATTTGAAAAGCCGACCCGAGCTCGTCGGCTATTGAAGAGACGACCTGGCTAGTCGGTTTTTCAAAAAGTGACAAGTTGCCTGACAGTGTCCGACAGGCTCGTCGGCTATTGAAAAAACGACTGGGTCTGGTCGGTTGTTCAAAAAACGAGACCGCGCTAGATTTGTGATTTCCCTGTTTCACGTAATATTCGTGGAATTGATTAAAAATGTATTATTTAAAAAAATAGCGTTAGTGTCGCTGCTGCAAGAAATTGATCGCTATAGCGGATATTTTTTTTTTGTAATTCTTTTTCTTTTTTATGGGTTGTGTGCATCCATAAGGCCGCTAGGGCATGCATTGCTGCAGAGGTCGGGTGTAATTGGTATCTCCACGATATTAATTTATACTTTTTTTCAAAAAAACAATGATCTAAAATGAAGAAGGTAAACTCATAGAAACAATAGCAAACAAGTATACACTCTCAAGTCTCAACTTCTCATCTCAAGTACACACACCATGTCCGGTACGTTCTCGTGACCGTTGGGATCAGTTTTATTTAAAGAGAAAGAAAACACACACATATAGAGAAACACCATAATATCATATGAATTTCTGCCAATTGAATTGATTTAGTTGTAGGCATCCGGGTTGGCGATGAGGTAGGCCTCGGAACCCTTGAATATGTTGGTGATAGAGTCCTTGGCATTGATGGTCTTGTCCTTCACTTCCATGCCAGGCAGCAGCTTGTACGGGGATTCCACCTTCACCACGCTCCCACCAGTAGCCGTTGGCTCCACCTTGATGTGGGGTGTCGTTGTCTCGATGGATGTGCCGATGCCGCCTCCCTCAATCAGTGTCGACTTGCACTCGCACTTCTCAACGTCAAGGAACTCGAGCCTCTCTGTCATGACGCTGAAGGGCATGGCTGCACGATCATCTGGGAGTTACTCTTTGAACATGTTTGCGACAAAGCAGGTGACATGAATGTATATATGATGCATACCTGAGGTGAAGTTGAACTGCCTGACGCTGCCAATGCCGATACCGCCGGCTCCCTCAATAGGGTGGGCGCTGGAGACGATGTGCGGGGCAAGCTTGGGGCTAGGGTGTGCCAATCCATGATGCCCGTGCGGAAAAGACGTGACGCGGCCACGGGTGACTCGATCTTGAGGGTCCAGTTGTTGGTGGTCCCTATTGTTATTGCACCGTCTCTCAACGGTGTATACTAGATATTTTCATGATAAACTTACAATGGAAACGAGTAGTAATAAGGCACTTTGTAAAAAAATACCTTTGGATTTTATATGAAAGAATTGTGCTCCAGATTAATTAAGATGTTTACTATGAGTTCAACAAGCTCGTTGGTGGAAGTCTCCCGAATGCATCCTGCTATATGTCTCTTGTTCATGCCTTTCATAAAATCTCACAAATATACCAATTTGTCTCATTAAAGGCTATACTTGTTGAATGTTGTTTCATCATACTTTTTTTTCCTTTTTTCCCTAATATATGTAAGTTTTCTTGGTCGTCTTAATACCATTAACATGTCAGGATCATTGCCCCCAAGTCGAGACCGGCAAAAATAAGAAGTGTACTGTTTTGTTATTTTGGAAGAACCCTTCGTCAAGTCGATCTCAAATGAATAAGTTATCAGAATACACATGAACTTCCTGTTCCAAAACAGAGCACTAATTCATGAATAAATCCAAATTTTATTGGCATGTAAAACCAAGAGGTAAATTCATAGCAACAGCCCAAAAAAACAGGTATACACTCTCAGGTATCAACTTCTCATCTCAAGTACACACATACCATCCGGTGCCCTCGTCACCACTGGGAGCATCTTTATTTGAAGAGAAAGAAAACACACACATACATAGATAGAAACACCATAATATCGTATGAATTTCTGCCAATTGAATTGATTTAGTTGTAGGCATCTGGGTTGGCGATGAGGTAGGCCTCGGCACCTTTGAAGATGTTGGTGATGGAATCCTTGGCCTTTGTGTTTTCATCCTTCACCTCCACACCGGGCAGCAGCTTGTATGTGGATTCAACCTTCACCACACAACCACCATTGGCCGTTGGCTCCACCTTGATGTGCGACGTGGCGGTCTCAATCGTGGTGCCGATGCCGCCACCCTCGATGAGGGTCGACTTGCACTCGCACTTCTCTACATCGAGGAACTCGAGCTTCTCCTTCATGACACTGAAGGGCATGGCTACAAGATCAAGTGATCATGTGCGTGTTATGTTACCACTTTGATGACTATGTGTGCTGGATTATAATAGGTCACTGGTCACATCGATGCATATATGCGGTGCATACCTGAGGTGAAGTTGAACTGCCTGACGCTGCCAATGTCAATGCCGCCTGCTCCCTCGACTGGGTGGGCGCTGGTGACAATGTGGGGAGCAACCTTGGGGGCCAGGTTGTGCCAGTCCATGACGCCGGCACGGAACAGGCGCGACGCTGCCACGGGTGACTCAATCTCGTGGGTCCAGCTGTTGGTGGAGGCCATTGTTGCGGTGATCAACTATGATCTATTAACCGGCTGGTGCAAGTGATGTGAGCTGAAAGGTGTTGTAATGCAGCTGCTGCTTGGTTGCTGAAGAGCGGACTAAGTGAGGGCTCTAAATAGGGCTCGAAAGCTGGGTTGGTGAAGCTTGGCCGGGCCAGTCTGGTGAGTGGAGACTGGTGAGGGTGAAAGCTGCCAAAGCGGGCACGAGATTTTCCAAATTGGATGGCACCATCGTCCACCGTCAGCTTTTATCTATTGCGTGGTCAGAGCACACGTCGGTATCCAGTCGTAGGGAAGAATGGGTCTGAGCACGCTTCAAATCAAAAGCAAGGAATAGTTGACGAGTTGGGGTTGGGGTTGGTGTCGTTGGAAGGAAGAAACAAACTGAATTATTACTACTCACGTTGGCGGAACTTGAGGCATAACTACCACACCGGCATAGTTGATGAAGCACGAGGCACGAGTACATCTAAATCATTTTTTTAGGCAAACCACGTAATATATCACTTGGTAACATAGTTTGTGTGTTGGTAAAGTGCCATCCAGATGTTGGCAAAATTCTATTACGGCTTTGCTTAGTTTTACAAACTCAATGGGCAAGAAGGCTCAAAACAACTATACGGTTAGTATAGCAAGAGTGTCGACATGTGCTTCTATTCAGCATCATCATCGCTATTTTCCGACAAACCCAAGTCTTCACCATACACCAATTCATCAATTTCTTCTTCCTCTTCTTCATCAGATAGGGCTGCCACCAAATCCTGCTTCTCCACTGATACATCTTTCGCTCCCTTGTCAACCTGGGCAAAGTGAAACACGTGATCATCTAGGGGAAAGGAGGGAATGAATTTGTGGAATTGGTCAACGTACCAACCTGGACAAAGTTCCTCGATTTGCCTAAAAGGTAGCCGTGTTGGCGCTCGCGGCACGGACAGATGACCAACATGTGGGTCCCGACCGTCTACTTCACGGGGCAGTTGAATGGAATGTTTGAATTTAGTAGGGGTGAGATGAGTTTGTCTCGAAATGGCCCCTCTCGGTAGTTGGCAGCTCAACTTTGTGAAGCGCGGCAATTACTGGCAACTTAGGTACCGCGATGCACTCGTCCGGAAACTTTCGGGCCGCAAACCAACAAGTCCACTACGGCGGGGGCGTGATGTGCTCCACAGATGCAGTGCGGTGCAGGGGGCGGTCGGGAGAGGTCCCCGACCGTGCGGCCCCACGGCGACGGTGGTAGCCACCATGGACTTCCGCGGGGCATGGCGTCTGCGGCAAGGCGTGTGCTCGGTTGAGCGTGCTGGCGTGTTGGTCGTGTCATGTTGGTGCTGTTGCGCGTGTTGGCTGGTTGGGGAGAGCCCGACGAGGCCGGCGATCATAAACTAGTGGTGTCGCCGTGCGGTGGTCACCGGCCAAGGCATGCCAGCGAGCGGCATCGAGACCGTGCCGAGGATGTGGCGCTCAGATTTTTAATGATTCTTTTTGCGCTGGATGCCAAATTCAATTTGCAACATTTTTCCTATCTATGGTTTTTGCTGAATCCAAACTTGGTCTATGGTGGATTTTGAAAATACTGCTCTGGAGGTTTGGTGGTTTTGGTGGATTTCAAAGTTTGGCATGAATTTGAATTCTCCTGGCCTGGATCTCCCCGGGGTGTGTGTAGGGATGGTCCTAGGCAAAGAGAAAAATACTAGCTAAGGGTTTGCAAAATTCTAGATAGGCTTTTCTATTTTTCTTAGGCTTTGTACAGAAAACAAATGGGCATAAATGTCCAAATAATTCAGAACAACATGTTTCATGCTTTTGGATATTTGGGCTCTACATTGAATGGGGATCATTCCATGATTTTTGGTGATTTTTATGAGTAATAAAAAGGGTAGCTCTTTTGTAAACCTAATGAAAAAGGTTTTTCCTATATTAAATAAAAGAATATTCTATTTAATGATTTTGGGCTTGGCAAAATTTGTGTAGGTGCACCTTGATATATGGAACATGTTTGCCAAATAAAGTTTTTCTCAATCTCACTTTGACCAGGAGCGAGAATTAGAGAGAGAGTTCAAGATCTAAATGAAATATTCAAACAAAATCAATTCCAGGCCATTTGGAAAAGAAATTCAAAAAAGTTTTAAAGAACCAAATCTTGGGTTGTTACATATACTCCCTCCGTTACAAAATGTAAAATATTTTATCCCTTTTTCTGAAAGTCACGTATCTAAACACCTTTTAGTGTGTAGGTTCGTAACAAAATGAGTGAACATATACTCTAAAAAACGTCTAGATACGTGTATTTTTAAAAACTAAAACATTTTATATTTTATAATGGAAGGAGTACTGATTTGTCTCGAGGCTATACTTATTAAATGTTGTTTCTTGCGAACACGCAAAAGAAGAAGAAAATAGTACTCCTTCCGTTCTAAAATACTCTACGTTCGAGAACCAACCCGTGGTTGGATGGTTAGGAGGGCAGTGTTACCCCCAGCTCACCAGAGTTCAAACCCTAGGTTTGATACTTTGATGTCTCATAAGGCGATATATTCTTTTAGTGGGAGGCGACGTTCCCGTCGATAGTGAGGCACATGTGGTGACTTTGTCAAATTCAAGACCCGCCGGCCCAGTCTCTCGGAGGTGCTCATAGAGGTAGGGTGTGCGTGCGTGTGTTCATAGGGGTGAGTGCATGTACGCATTGTGAGTGTCTGCGTTTGTACTATGTTTCTCAAAAAGAAAACTCTACGTTCTACTTTTAAAAGTTATTCTGAAATAATCTACATTATAGCTTTTAGTCAACAAGAACACAGAAAACAAAGTGATTCTGCTCTCTCTATTGAATGTCATCATTTTCATGGATTGGTTGTTCACATATTTAAGTAGCATTGATAAATGCAATACTAATTTGTCTAAATTTTTTTAGAACGTAGACTAAATCAGAACGGAGGGGGAGTATGTTACAAGTGAGGTACGCTAGCGTCCTTTGGGGATAGGTGGGGGCAAAGAATTACAGGTACGCTACCCTATATCCTTGCCGACGGGGTCAACGCCCTGCAACTCACCCTAATATCCTTGCCGTCGGGTCAACGTCCTCCAACTCTGAAGAAACTATATGAAGAGATCAGCCAATAGTACGGCTCCTACTCGTTTCCACATGCGAGCTTAGTCAGCAATGCTAGGGCAGAGCCAAGAGGCAGTTGACGGGGAGTTACTATACTACTCCCTCTATCCGGAAAGTAGTGACTTATACTCCCTCCGAAATATAAGATGTTTTAACTTTGTGAAAAAAATATATCTAGATTTCTTTTAGTGTGTAGGTTTACTCCAAAGCTAGATGAACCTACGCACTAAAAGGGGTCTAGATACTCTTTTCAAAAAGCTAAAACATCTTATATTTTAAAACGAAGGAAGGATTTATTTTAATTTAGATGTATCTAGACATGTTTTCGAATCTAGATAAATTAAAGTTAATTATTTCTGAATGGAGTAAGTATCATTTTTCTCTAACCAGAGTTTCACATTCGAGCGTAAGAACATTTTTAACAGGCGACCAAACACATTGCGGGCTAAAAACGTTTTACAACACCAATTTTGTTGTTTTTAGGCACACAACAGCAACAGCAGTTTCAGATACCCTAAAATATAGCTCGCAATCAGAAGCGGTTTTTCGGACGCTTTAAAATAGAGCGGCACAAACATAATTTTTCAACACATGCACAACAAACAGGTCCCTGATTTTTACAAAATAGACCCTATATAGATTTTACGAAAAGCAACCGGGCCCTCTTCCGATCTCCCTAGCTACAGCAGTTCTCACGGACGGGCCGTTCGTCTTCCGCTATTCCGGCAAGCAAGCAAGCAGACTGGTGAATCAAAACTAAACGAGCTACTCTCTCGGATTCATATTACGCTTTGTTTGGATGTTTGCATTGGGAGGCTTGGCATTATATTGGGTTGAATGTTCAATACCCAGGATATTGATATTGAGCTTGAATGCCAATAATTCTGTTTGGATGTGTTATATATTCGGAAGAGAACAAGATATTGAGGTTGAATACCAAATGTTGTTTGAACGGTCAAACTGATGAATTGCCGTTCTATGGAGACTTCGACCAATATATTATTATATATACATTTACAAATTGCGCAACAACCATAAAATTCTACAAAAACAAGCAAATAATATTTTGAGAACAGTACATACCAACAATAATATATTCAAAATAGTTTGACAACAACATAATATCAAGTTCCATGCATAATCCATCATAAACCATGTCAGGATATTATCAAGTCGAAGCATACATAGAAAAAGTGAAACAAGCCAAAGCATGTATATCAGCGGCTGGAGCAGTCATGTACTCCTGTTCATATACGTAGGGAGTAGCAGTTATGATCGACCGTGAACGGCATTGCAGGTGCGCGGAAGAGAAATTAGTCATCATCGTTAGAAGTAGATGCAGTCCAGAGAGTACCTAGCCAGACAGACCTCGCCGGCATGTCGCCTACTACGGAAGGACGAACGGCACGCGCCTAACTAGGATAATGAAGATTGACAGAGAAGGCAGGGGACAGTAGAGATTGGAGAAAGGTTGGATGCAGAGGACAGTGGAGAATCTGAGCCTCTCAGGGGAGAGGGGAGGGCGGCGGTGAACCTGCGCCGGATGCCGTAGCTCGGGATGCAGGCGCGCTGGCCGGTTGGCGGAGCTCAGCCGAGCCGTCCAGCTCGTGCACAGAGAAGACGGAGTGAGATTGGAGGGAGAGAGAGGGCCGCCGGGGAGAGGACGGCGGAGCGGGAGGCCGCCTGCGCTGTGCCCACCGGGATGAGGAAGGGCCGAAGGGGAGATGAAGTTATCGCTGCCGTCGCTTACCTATCGCGCGTCGCGCTGTTTCTGGTACGCGTCTTCTGTCTCGCGTCTAGAAGCGGTAGGGAGCCAATACGCAGCGATGTCGAGCCTAACCCCTGGAGATTATGCCTGCTCTTTTTTTGCCGTACGCAGATGTGCTCGATATCGAGCCCAAATAACGAGTCCTAATACCTAGACCAGCCGAACAGCTGACATCTTGGTATTCGGAGCTTACATCACCCGAATATCCAATACTCAGACCCAAACCAAACATCCGAACGAAGCAATATTTTTAGATTTATCTAGATCTGGATGTATCTAACCTAACATTAATTTGGATCAGAGGCTTAAAATAGAACCGTGTCGCGGATGAGAATTATTTACAATCGTCTGTTGCCGACTGGGTGGCGTGGCACCAATCAACTCAATTCATGGACCTGGCTGCGCGAGTTGCAGGTGTATAGAGTTTTTTTTTGCGCGCACTAATTTTTTACCACTTGCTCAATTTTACATGTTTGTTTGAGCGCCCGTTTCGCGTACTTGCACGCTAATTCAACGGTTTTAGCGTGCGGCGGCTTTTCATAGCCGTTGGAGATGCTTGAAGGTGGTGTTTTGGCTCGTGCAAATGAACCTATTATTAAAAAAATACAAATTTAATGATGTTAAATAAATCTAAAATAAAATTTCGTTGTATATCCAGACATCTATGTTCATACATAAGTTTTTCAAAAAATAACATTTTATATGGTTTTGCGTAAAAAATAAAAAAAAATCCTAGAATAGTCGGGTTGCATCATCAAATTTGCCTTGTTTTATTTGGGATACAAAAAATATTCTTTTTTCCTGAAAACTTGTGAGCGAACATAGAATGTACGAACGTACGTCTGATTTATTTTTTTGCATTTTGAAATGTGTTTTCAAACTATAGGTTTATATCGCACCCATGAGCCAAATTGGATTTCCATCGTACTTTATTTTTCTTTTTTTCTTTCTATATATAAGTTTTCTTGGTGGTCTTAATACCCATTAACATAGGAAAATGCTTGTAACTTACGAAGTGTGTCCCCTGGGGCCCACCACGAGTGTTCCTCTTATCATTTCCCCGCACAAGATAACAAGGGAAAATAGTCCCGTTCTGCGTCGTCGCTGGTACCCCATTGCCGCGCTACTGCCTACACCATGTCGCCACGCTGCCGCCTGCCTGAACGCCTTCCCGCCACCGTCCAGCACCGTCCCCTCCGCTAGCTAGTGCATCACGCCACCGAGGGACGCCACCCGCCTCTAGTCCCCCGCATCTGCTTCGGAGGGGAGGGCTTCGGTGCCCCCACACCATCTCCTTCTCTGGCTCGAATCATGGTCAACGGCGGTGCATGAGCAGGATCCGGTGCTGCTTCAAGTTGGGGGATACGAGCATCGAGGAGCGCGTGAGCCAGGTCAGTGTTGTTGGTGCTACGAGGCCACATCAGCGATGCTACCAGCCGTGACGCCCATTGCTAGAAGGAAGGAGTAGACGACAGTGTTGCAAGGTAGTCGAGGCATGGCAAAGGCGGGCTAGTGCTGCCCACTAAAGTCGATGGTGCTGCTAGTGGTGCCAACGTTTGCTACCACAGTTTTATTAATTTGCATCTTATGATAAATTTTTGTGCTACAATAGTCCTTTAGGATTGCATCGTTCATAATTTTTTTTTTGCTATTATAGTTCAAACATTTTGCTCCGATATCTTCGGTGAATTCGGTTTTCCAGCAACAAAAATTGCTACGAGTTCTCCGGCGAGGTCTCCGGTGAGATTTTTTTTGCTGCAATCGTCATGGGATTTTGCTAAAATAGCTTACCTATTTTGCTAAGATTAATTAGATAACATGCTGTCAAGAAGGCTTCGTCCCAAAACCGCAAAGAAAGAGACGAGTGAGCAAGTAAAGCTAGACCGGTCTCAACTATGTGACGGTGTTTGCGTTTGGCAACGCTGTTTTGCTAGGAAGTGTGCGGGCAAGACACACGGTGAGACACGTCGGTGCGCTGAAAATACTGGTGTAGCCGATGGTATTCACCGCTCCAGTCGGACTGAACGGCCTTGATTTTGGTGTTGAGGAGAAGCTCAACATGATCCTGAAAGGCATAGAACACATGTTCAACATCAGACTGTGCTTAAGAAGATAAATCTAGCAAAAACGAGAGTAGTCATCAACAAAGCTAACATAGTACTTAAAACCACCAGAGGAGGCCACAGCAGGACCCCACACATCAGAATGAACAATCTCAAGAGGCATAGTGGTAACACGCAGAGACAAATTATATGATAATTGATGACTTTTGACACGCTGACATGCATCACAAATCGAAGAAGTATCAATTGGAACACAGGATAAATCATGGTTCTTAACAATGGTTTGCACTACATTATTTGTAAGATGACCTAAACGCTGGTGCCACTGAGACAGTGTAGTCTTAGCACCGGACAAAGCATGATGAGATGATGACGACGATGACGCGCGACTAAATGGGATGGAGTAGAGCCCGCCATGGCTTCTAGCGTGAAGCAGAGTTCTCCGGGTTGCCTTGTCCTTAAAACAGAAAAAATAACGATGAAACTCAACAAAGACATCATTATCAGAGACAAGACGATACACTAAAAGGAGATGTTGATTAATGTGCGGGACATGGAGAATATTTTTCAGTTGCAAAGATAAACCGGCTAAAGAGGAATGACCAATGTGGGCAATAGACAAACCTGCCCCATTGGCCACTTGGACCTGGTCCGTCCCGCCATAGCGCTCTTGCAGGTGAAGTCGCTGAAGATCGTTCGTCAGATGATCCATAGCCCCGGTATCCATGATCCAGGCCGGAGGAGCATGAGAACCTGTCGAAGCAGAGTTCCCGGAGCGCTGGTTGTTGGCACATACGAAGTCGGGGTTGAAGCGATTCCGACATTCCGACGCGACGTGCGCCCAGTAACCACATATTTGGCACTAAGGACGTTGACGGCGACGGCCGCGGTTGCCTTCGCCGTTACCACCGTTGTCGTTGTTGTAATTGGGGCGACCGTGGCCGCCACCACCTGTGGGATGGTCGTAGCCGCCCGAGTGCTGGCCATAGGGCTGGCCATAGCCGCCCGGATGCTGGCCATAATCGCCGCCACCAGAGTTCGGATGGCCTCCATTGCCGCCTCCGTATCCAGGCTGGTAGGCACCAACTGGGGGTGCTACAAGGGCCGACGGGAACGGCGCGCGCGGCCACGAAGTACTGCCCCCCAAAACCACCAGGACGGGAGGCAGCATTCGCGGAGGAAGACCACTCCACGGTCTCGGCCTGCTGTGCGCCTCAAAAGAGAGGACGTGAGAGTAGAAATCTGCATACGGAACGGAGACGTTACCGATGGTGAGGGCGCCGGCGATGGAGTTGTAGGCGGGGCCGAGGCCGGTGATGATGTAATCGACGAGCTTGTCGTCGGTGATAGGGGCGCCAGCAGTGTCCGTGGCATCGGCGAAGCCCTTCATGACGTGCATATACGCTGATGCTGACATGTCCCCCTTCCTTGTCGTCTGCAGTTGACGACGGATGTGCCTCACGTGCCGTTGTGAGCACCAAACATGGTGTGGACAGCCGACCACACCGCTGCGGAGGTCTTGCAGCCGATGAGTTGCGTGGCGGTGTTCTCCTCCATGGAAGAGAGTAGAACGCCGAGCACTTTCTGATCCAGCCCCCACCAACGCGCATACTCGGGTTGGGGACGATCGTAGCGGCATCACCGGTACCTTAGGTGATCGTCTTCGCCGGAGCGGGCACGGAGTTGTCGAGGAAGCCGTGCAGGTGGGCGCCGCAGATGGGCGGCAGCACCAGTCCTCGCCACAACATGAAGTTAGCGTTGTTGAGGCGGGCGGCGGGAGGAGTCACCACCACCGTCGAGGTGGATGGTCCCGCGGAAGCGGAAGCAGAGAGCGGAGAGATGATGGGGCTGACGAGCTCCAGGCCCATGGACGCCGAGGACGCCGCATTGGTCATCGCATGGAAGAAGGAGCTACACACGGAGGGCGATGCGATCGTGATCGCGAGAGGCGGCGGCGGTGGACTCATCTTGCGCTCCGATACCAAGATAAAAACACCAATTAGGGTTTCGTGGATAGGCAACGTGCCTCCACCTCTTCTATTTATATACTTGGCAGATGTACAAATACAGGTGTGTATACGTTACATAATACAACGCGTATGCGACACGGTGACCGATTCTTAACACTAAGGTGATGTTTTGGCTCTCCTGTGCAAATGAACCTATTATAAAAAATTATAAATATAATAATGTTAAATAAATCT
Source organism: Avena sativa (assembly GCA_916181665.1). NCBI lineage: Eukaryota > Viridiplantae > Streptophyta > Magnoliopsida > Poales > Poaceae > Avena > Avena sativa. The sequence goes on from OV702289.1 coordinate 624,039,052, forward strand.
AAAATAAAATTTTGTTGTACATCCAGACATTCTATGTTCATACATAAGTTTTCAAAAAAAAACATTTTATATGGTTTTGCGTACAAAACAAAAAGTTGTCCTAGAATAGTTGCGTTGCAGCATCAAATTTGTCTTCTTTTATGTGGGATACAAAAATTGTTCTTTTTTCCTGAAAACTTGTGAGCGCACATAGAATATCCGAACGTACGGCCGAATTTTTTTTTACATTTTGAAATGTGTTTTCAAACTATAGGTTTATATCGCACCCATGAGTAAAATTGGATTTCCATCGTACTTGTTTTCCTTTTTTCCTTGCTATATCTTCTACTATATAATTTTCGTTGGGGTGGTTTTCGTCGCCCCTGTTTCTTCGTACGTCGCGTGGGTCGTCCGTCTCGCGACCAGCGAAACATCTTCGATTTCGTGTCGGATCCATCCAAGTACCAATCGTGCGCTTGGTCCGGCCCAGTCCCGTTCTGTTCTGTAAGCCACCAAATCGTACGAGCTCTGTTCTGTTCGTAACCACCCAATCATGCGCTTGGTCCGGTCCAGTCCCGTTCTGTTTATAGTTTGATCAATTTTTTAGCATAGACTGTGCACAAGTCTGCATCCGTACCTGGCACGTATAGAAATCATAGAGAGACGCTACTAGCAGTATATATTCCACCGTATTTTGACCTCTGCCGCAGGCCATGATCTCCGGCGCCACCAGCCAAAGCTGCTTGCTCACGGTCATAGACGGGCTCGGGCTGCACGCAGGTCATGATCTCCGGCGAGGCGATGAACATTGGTCGCAAGCTTATGGGCATCATGTAAGAGGAAGAAATTGAAAAGACTAGAGGCTCAAGGAGCAGGCGGAAAAGAGTTACTACGAGTCTACAATGTTGACTCCTTAGTCTTCCAATCAGTTCAAAGGGATACAGAAAATAATATAAATATGAGTTGCCCACAAATGGATTGATGTATTTTCTTAGAGCATGAGGATGATAAAGGGATGATGTGACTGTGATCATGAGACTGTGATTAATGCGGACATCACCAGCGCGGACGGCGGGCTACTAAAATTAATTCGCCCTTCGATGTTGCCCTACATGGCCATTGCGGTTGTAGTCGCGCTAGAGGAATTGCAGCAGGCTCAAACAATTTTTACTAAATTTCAAGTTAATTGATTCTGACACCAGTCACCAACTCACGGCAAGTCAGAGTCGGACCATGGCATGTCCTAGCAAACAACTGGCTTTCATCACCGTTGCAACACAGGACATATACCGACTTCGGCCATCGGTCGTGTATGGCGCCTCTAACAATCTGACTTACACATAGGGCATGTACCAAAATGACTATTCAATTTTCAATATCAGAAGAAACGGGTAAGGTGCAACCAAGTTAGCGTGTTGAAAGTTATGTTTGTTAGATTGAGAATAACATGATAATTCATATGAGTCTGGTTCACATCCAATTTGCGAGCATGTGTTGTCGTTTGAAAGGGGTGTGAAGCTATGAGCTACCGGAGTCGGATATTGGGTTGTAGGACCACATGCCGGTGGCGGGCGATATACACAACATAAGGTTGTACAGTGTGATCATGCTCACATACGCCGAGGTGGAGACATCGGAGGGTCGGTCACCCTGGAGAAAATGCAAAGAAAAACACACAAAGTAAAACTTCAGAGTCGGGGAGGGAGATTGATAAGACATCAGGTTTTAATATGTCAGAGAGTCCACGAGGGAGATCTATAACAACGTGCATGGTAGAAAGAGAGGTTCGACGTGAGAGGATGAAGTACATCGTCAGATGCTCGCGGTAGTGTCTTCCAAATAGAAGAGGCACTACCTCGACGAGGCACAACGAATAGAGTTGACATGCAATACTTAAATAGAGAGATGTTTATGACCATAAATAGATATTGCAAATTGGAAATATTGACGTTTTAAAATTTTAAAATACCGTAGCAACGCACGGGCATTCAGCTATATATATAAGTTTTCTTGATGGTCGTAATACCCATTATAACATAGGAATATGCTTGTAAACCACAGCGGGAGGACGTGTCCTCCGCCTCCCGCTTACTGCGCGTGTCCCCTGGGGCCCATCACGAGTGTTCCTCTTATCATTTCCCCGCACGAGAGATAACGAGGGAAAAAGTCATGTTGTGCGTCGCCGGCACCCCATCGCCGCGCTACCGCCTACACCCTGTCGACGTGCCGCCGCCGCCTGCCTGAACGCCTTCCCGCCACCGGTCAGCACCGTCCCCGCCGCGGCGCCACTAGCTAGTGTGTCGTGCCATCGAGGGACGCCACCCGCCTCTAGTCCCCCGCATCTACTTCGGAGGGGAGGGCTTTGGTGCCCCCACACCATCTCCTTCTCTGGCTCGAATCATGGCCAACGGCGGTGCATGAGCGGGATCCGGTGCTGCTTCAAGTTGGGGGCTATGAGCACCGAGGAGCGTGTGAGCCAGGTCAGTGTTGTTGGTGCTACGAAGCAACATCAGTGATGCTACCAGCCGCGACGCCATTGCTCGAAGGAAGGAGTAGATGGCATTGCTGCAAGGTAGTCGAGGCATGGTGAAGGCGGGTTAGTGTTGCCCACTAGAGTCGGCGGTGCTGCTAGTGGTGCCAACGTTTGCTACCACAGTTTTATTAACTTGCATCTTATGATAATTTTTTGTGCTACAATAGTCCTTTAGGGTTGCATCGTTCGTAGATTTTTTTTGCTATAAATGTTCTGTAGTTTTTGCATCGTACGTAGAACTTTTTTGCTACAACTGTTACATAGTTTTAATATTACAGTTCAAACTTTTTGCTACGATATCTTCGGTGAATTTGGTTTTTCTACAACAACAACTAAAATTGCTACAAGTTCTCCGGCGAGGTCTCCGGTGAGATTTTTTTGCTGCAATCGTCATGTGATGCTACAATAGCTTACCTTTTTTGCTAAGATTTCTCAGGTGAGGTCTCCGTTGATGCCACTTTTTTGCTACAACTGTCGTTTGATTTTGCTACAATAGCTTACCTTTTTTGCTACGTGGTTTCCGGCGAGATCTTGTGTGGGGTCTCCGGTGAAATTGGTCTTTCTTTCTGTTTCTAGACGAACCCTTTTTTTTGCTACACACAGCAAAAGCAGGATGATTTTTTGCTACATAGAAGCAAAAGTGGGCTATTAGGCAAAAATGGACATGTCACCAGGAGGAGTCGGAAGCTGGGAGGGTTCCCATCCTCCGGAGGACGCACAGTCTCGTCCATTAACATATCATGATCATCGCCCCCAAGTTGAGGCTGGGAAAAATAATAAGTGTACTGTTTTGTTATTTTGGGAGAACCCTTGGCCAAGATGATCTGAAATGAAGATATTACCAGAATACATATGAACTTCCTGTTCCAAAACAGAGCACTACTTCATGAATAAATTCCAATTTTATTGGCATGCAAAACCAGGAGGTAAATACATAGCAGCAGCAGAAAAAACAAGTATACATTCTTAAGTCTCAACTTCTCATCTCAAGTACACATACACCATCCGGTGCTCTCTCGTCACCGCTGGGAGCAGCTTTATTTAGAGAGAAAGAAAACACACACACATATAGAGAAACACCATAATATCGTACGAATTTCTGCCAATTAAATTGATTTAGTTGTAGGCATCTGGGTTGGCGATGAGGTAGGCCTCGGCACCTTTGAAGATGTTGGTGATGGAGTCCTTGGCCTTTGTGTTTTCATCCTTCACCTCCACACCGGGCAGCAGCTTGTATGTAGATTCAATCTTCACCACACAGCCACCATTGGCCGTTGGCTCCACCTTGATGTGCGACGTGGCCGTCTCAATCGTGGTGCCGATGCCGCCACCCTCGATGAGGGTCGACTTGCACTCGCACTTCTCTACATCGAGGAACTCGAGCTTCTCCTTCATGACGCTAAAGGGCATGGCTACAAGATCAAGTGATCATGTGCGTGTTATGCTACCGCTTTGATGACTATGTGTGTTGGATTATAACAGGTCACTGGTCACATCGATGCATATATGCGGTGCATACCTGAGGTGAAGTTGAACTGCCTGACGCTGCCGATGCCAATGCCGCCTGCTCCCTCGACTGGGTGGGCGCTGGTGACGATGTGGGGGGCAACCTTGGGGGCCAGGTTGTGCCAGTCCATGACGCCGGCACGGAACAGGCGCGACGCTGCCACGGGTGACTCAATCTCATGGGTCCAGCTGTTGGTGGAGGCCATTGTTGCGGTGATCAACTATGATCTATGACCGGCTGGTGCAAGTGATGTGAGCTGAAAGGTGTTGTAGTGCAGCTGCTGCTTGGTTGCTGAAGAGCGGAGAAGTGAGGGCTCTAAATAGGGCTCGAAAGCTGGGGTTGGTGAAGCTTGGCCGGGTCAGTCTGGTGACCGGAGACTGGTGAGAGTGAAAGGCTGAAAGCTGCCAAAGCGGGCAAAGAGATTTTCCAAATTGGATGGCACCATCGTCCGTCTGTGAGCTTTTATATATTGCAGGGTCAGAGCACACGTCGGTATCCAGTCGTTGTCAAGAATGGGTCTGAGCACACTTCTAGATCAAAAGCAAGTTGACCAGTTGGGGTTGGTGTGGTTGGAACGACTAAACAAACTGAATTATTACTAGGAGTACTCAAGTTAGCAGAACTTGAGGCATAACTAGCACACCGGCATAGTTGATGCAGCACGAGCACATCTACTTCATTAAGTTCCACTCCACTCATTTTTTTAGGCAAACCAAGTAATATATCACTTGGTACCGGAGAAAGAAAAGGTGGGGGAAAGTGATACAATTATAACGGAATTGCTAATTCTCAGCTAGCTGAGACTTATCTTAGGGCACAGTCAAGTCTATAACCGTCCGATCTTAAGCATTAATATTCGTAACCTGTCGTTTTCTCCTGTCTTCGCTAGACTGACCGGTGCGCTAACACGTACGCTGTGTTTTGATGGGCCTCCGTTCAGTTTTTTCTCTGCCTACCCGTGCATGCATGTAAGTGGGCTTTTTTCATTGTTTTGTTCTTGTTCCTCTTCGTACGTAAATAGTAGGATTTTTTTGCTTGTTTTTGTTGGTAACAGTTTTACTGACGGAGGGTAGCCGACAACTCTCTGATTTTTGTCTGTTTTGTTTTTCTTCTTAGTTTATTTTCCCATTGTCCTTATTCTGCATTTATATTTATGTGTTAAATTTTTTGTTTATAGATTTAGGTGTAACACACAGAATATTTTATATTCATGAATTGTATGGTTTTCTAATCAATATTTTGAAGGGATTTGGCCTTTGGGCTCGTAGTGACCCGAGTTGACTTCTATCCTTGTTGGCTTTGTACGTGTGTATTCCTTCTTGTGGTTTTGTATACGTATATTTTGTTTTTTTTAAAATTTATGTGGGCTGTAGTTGTCGTGGTAGTGTCGACGAGTATGTCATGAGCGGGTCCACGCAACGAGTTTAGAGAGAGGAGGGGGAAACCGACAAGCGTCCAGAGCGTTTTTGTAACACAAGTTACCCAGATTCAGATCTCACAATGGTGACGAGACCTGCAACTGACTTTTAACAAGCTGCACCAAGGGTTGCAACTGAGGATTAGAATTTAATTTTCTTGTTACATGGTCCTTTCTTACTATGAGTTGCAACTGGACATGCAACTGATTTTATCAGGAAGTTGCAAATAGGGTTGCAACTGAGGATTGTTTTGTGGTCTCTTCTTACTATTAGTTGCTACTACATTTGTAACTGGCTTTTAATAAGAGCCGCAACTAGGGTTGAAACTGAGGATTGAAATGTCATTTTCTTGTTTCGTGGTCCCTTTCTAATATGAGTTACAATTGGACTTGCAATTGGCTTCCTAGGGGAGTTGCAATTGGGGTTGCAACTATGGATTGTTTCGTGGTCCCTTCTTTACAATGAGATGCAATTGGATTTTATGGGGAGCCACAACTGGGGTTGCAACTAAGGATCGTTTCTTGGTCTATTCTTATTATGAGTTGCAATTTGACCTGCAACTGCTTTTTCTTGGGGAGTTGCAACTGCATTTGCAACTGAGGATTTTTTTTTATAGTCCCTTCTTACTATGAGTTGCAAATAGACGTGCAACGGACTTTTAACGAGAGCCGCAACTAGGGTTGCAACTGAAGATTGAAATTTAATTTTCTTGTTTCGTGGTCCTTTCTTACTATGAGTCGCAACCGGAGATGCAACTGGTTTTCTCGGGGAGTTGTAAGTAGGGTTGAAACTGAGAATTGTTTTGTGGTCCCTTCTTACTATTAGTTGCTACTACACTTGCAACTGGCTTTTAAGGAGAGCCGTAACTAGGGTTGCAACTAAGGATTGAAATGTAATTTTCTTATTTCGTGGTCCCTTTCTAATATGAGAAGCAATTAGACTTGCAACTGGCTTTCTCAGGGAGTTGCAATTGGGGTTGCAACAATGGATTGTTTCGCGGTCCCTTTTTTATAATGAGATTCAATTGGCTTTTATGGGGAGCCACAACTGGGGTTGCAGCTGAGAATTAGAATTTAATTTTCTTGTTTCATGGTCCTTTCTTACTATGAGTTGCAACTGGACATGCAACTGGTTTTCTCAGGGAGTTGCAAATAGGGTTGCAACTGAGAATTGTTTTGTGGTCTCTTCTTACTATTAGTTGCTACTACATTTGCAACTGGCTTTTAATAAGAGCCACAACTAGGGTTGCAACTTAGGATTGAAATGTCATTTTCTTGTTTCGTGGTCTCTTTCTATTATGATTTGCAATTGGACTTGCAACTAGCTTTCTATGGTAGTTGCAATTGGGGTTGTAACTATGGATTGTTTCACGGTCCCTTCTTTACAATGAGATGCAATTGTATATTATGGGGAGCCACAACTGGGGTGGCAACTAATGATCGTTTGTTGGTCTGTTTTTATTATGAGTTGCAACTGGACTTGCAATTGCCTTTTCTTGGGGAGTTGCAATTGCGGTTGCAACTGAGGATTTTTTCATAGTCCCTTCTTACTATGAGTTGCAAATAGACCTGCAACTGAATTTTAACGAGAGCTGCAACTAGGGTTGCAACTGTACATTGAAATTTAATTTTCTTGTTTCTTGGTCCTTTCTTACTATGAGTCGCAACCGGACATTGCAACTGGTTTTCTCAGGGAGTTGTAAATTGGGTTGAAACTAAGGATTGTTTTGTGGTCCCTTCTTACTATTAGTTGCTAGTACACTTGCAATTGGCTTTTAACGAGAGCCGTAACTAGGGTTGCAACTGAGGATTGAAATGCCATTTTCTTGTTTCGTGGTTCCTTTCTAATATGAGTTGCAATTGAACTTGCAACTGGCTTTCTCGGGGAGTTGCAATTGGGGTTGGAACTATGGATTGTGTCATGGTCCATTTTTATAATGATATGCAATTGGCTTTTATGGGGAGCCACAACTGGGGTTGCAACTGAGGATTAGAATTTAATTTTATTGTTTCATGGTCCTTTCTTACTATGAGTTGCAACTGGACATGCAACTAGTTTTCTCACGGAGTTGCAAATATGGTTGCAATTGAGGATTGTTTTGTGGTCTCTTCTTACTATTAGTTGCTACTACATTTGCAACTGGGTTTTAATAGGAGCCACAACTAGGGTTGCAACTGAGGAATGAAATGTCATTTTCTTATTTCGTGGTCCCTTTCTAATATGAGTTGCAATTGGACTTGCAATTGGCTTTCTAGGGGAGTTGCAATTGGGATTGCAACTATGGATTGTTTTGAGGTCCCTTCTTTACAATGAGATGGAATTGGATTTTATGGGGAGCCACAACTTGGGTTGCAACTAAGGATTGTTTCTTGGTCTGTTCTTATAATGAGTTGCAACTTGACCTGCAACTGCTTTTCTTGCGGAGTTGCAACTGCAGTTGCAAATGAAGATTTTTTTTTTCATAGTCCCTTCTTACTATGAGTTGCAAATAGACCTGCAACGGACTTTTAACGAGAGACGCAACTAGGGTTGTAACTGAAGATTGATATTTAATTTTCTTATTTCGTGGTCCTTTCTTACAATGAGTCACAACCGAACATGCAACTGGTTTTCTCAGGGAGCTGTAAATACGGTTAAAACTGAGGATTGTTTTGTGGTCCCTACTTAATATTAGTTGCTACTACACTTGCAACTGGCTGTTAACGAGAGCCGTAACTAGGATTGCAACTAAGGATTGAAATGTACTTTTCTTGTTTCGTGGTCCCTTTCTAATATGAGATGCAATTGGACTTGCAACTGGCTTTCTCGGGGAGTTGCAATTAGGGTTGCAACTATGGATTGTTTTGCGGTCCCTTTTTTATAATGGGATGAAATTGGCTTTTATGGGGAGCCACAACTGGGGTTGAAACTGAGGATTAGAGTTTAATTTTATTGTTTCATGGTCCTTTCTTACTATAAGTTGCAACGGGACATGCAACTGGTTTTCTCAGGGAGTTGCAAATAGGGTTGCAACTGAGGATTGTTTTATGGTCTCTTCTTACTATTAGTTGCTACTAAATTTGCAACTAGCTTTTAATAAGAGCCACAACTAGGCTTGCAACTAAGGATTTAAATGCCATTTTCTTGTTTCGTGGTCTGTTTCTAATATGACTTGCAATTGGACTTGCAACTGGCTTTCTAGGGTAGTTGCAATTGGGGTTGCAACTATGGATTGTTTCGCGGTCCCTTCTTTACAATGAGATGCAATTGTATTTTATGGGGAGCCACAACTGGGGTGGCAACTAAGGATCGTTTCTTTGTCTATTCTTATTATGAGTTGCAACTGGACTTGCAACTGCCTTTTCTTGGGGAGTTGCAACTGCAGTTGCAACTGAGGATTTTTTTCACAGTCCCTTCCTACTATGAGTCGCAACCTGACATGCAACTAGTTTTCTTAGCGAGTTGTAAATAGGGTTGAAACTGAGGGTTGTTCTGTGGTCCCTTCTTACTATTAGTTGGTATTACACTTGCAACTGGCTTTTAATGAGAGCCATAACTAGGGTTGCAACTGAGGATTGAAATGTCATTTTCTTGTTTTGTGGTCCCTTTCTAATATGAGTTGCAATTGAACTTGTAACTGGCTTTCTCGGGGAGTTACAATTGGGGTTGCAACTATGGATTCTTTCACGGTCCATTTTTTTATAATGAGATGCAATCGGCTTTTATGGGGAGCCACAACTGGGGTTGCAACTGAGGATTAGAATTTAATTTTCTTGTTTCATGGTCCTTTCTTACTATGAGTTGCAACTGGACATGCAACTGGTTTTGTCAGGGAGTTGCAAATAGAGTTACAACTGAGGATTGTTTTGTGGCTTCTTCTTACTATTAGTTAGTACTACATTTGCAACTGGTTTTTAATAGGATCCACAACTAGGGTTGCAACTGAGGATTGAAATGTCGTTTTCTTGTTTCGTGGTCCCTTTCTAATATTAGTTGCAATTGGACTTGCAATTGGCTTTTTAGGGGAGTTGCAATTGGGGATGCAACTATGGATTGTTTCGTGGTCCCTTCTTTACAATGAGATGCAATTGGATTTTATGGGGAGCCACAACTAGGGTCGCAACTAATGATCGTTTCTTGGTCTGTTCTTATTATGAGTTGCAACTTGACCTGCAACCGCTTTTTCTTGGGGAGTTGCAACTGGGGATTTGTTTCATAGTATCTTCTTACTATGAGTTGAAAATAGACCTGCAACAGACTTTTAACAAGAGCCGCAACTAGGGTTGCAACTAAAGATTGAAATTTAATTTTCTTGTTTCATGGTCCATTCTTACTATGAGTCGCAACCGGACATGCAACTGGTTTTCTCAGGGAGTTGTAAATTGGGTTGAAACTGAGGATTGTTTTGTGGTCCCTTCTTACTATTAGTTGCTACTACACTTGCAACTGGCTTTTAAGGAGAGTCGTAACTAGGGTTGCAACTACGGATTGAAATGTAATTTTCTTGTTTCGTGGTCCCTTTCTAATATGAGAAGCAATTAGACTTGCAACTGGCTTTCTCGGGGAGTTGCAATTGGGGTTGCAAGAATGGATTGTTTCGCAGTCCCTTTTTTATAATGAGATTAAATTGGCTTTTATGGGGAGCCACAACTGGGGTTACAACTGAGGATTAGAATTTAATTTTCTTGTTTCATGGTCCTTTCTTACTCTGAGTTGCAACTGGACATGCAACTGGTTTTCTCAGGGAGTTGCAAATAGGGTTGCAACTGAGTATTGTTTTGTGGTCTCTTCTTACTATTAGTTGCTACTACATTTGCAACTGGCTTTTAATAAGAGCCACAACTAGGGTTGCAACTTAGGATTAAAATGTCATTTTCTTGTTTCGTGGTCTCTTTCTAATATGATTTGCAATTGGACTTGCAACTAGTTTTCTATGATAGTTGCAATTGGGGTTGCAACTATGGATTGTTTCACGGTCCATTCTTTACAATGAGATGCAATTGTATATTATGGGGAGCCACAACTGGGGTGGAAACTAAGGATTGTTTTTTGATCTATTCTTATTATGATTGCAACTAGACTTGCAACTGCTTTTTCTTGGGGAGCTGCAACTGCGGTTGTAACTGCGGATTTTTTCACAGTCCCTTCTTACTATGAGTTGTGAATAGACCTGCAACTGAATTTTAACGAGAGCCGCAACTAGGGTTGCAACTGAAGATTGAAATTTAATTTTCTTGTTTGTGGTCCTTTCTTACTATGAGTCACAACCGGACATGCAACTAGTTTTATCAGGGAGTTGTAAATAGGGTTGAAACTAAGGATTGTTTTGTGGTCCCTTTTTACTATTAGTTGCTACTACACTTGCAATTGACTTTTATCGAGAGGCGTAACTAGAGTTGCAACTGAGGATTGAAATGTCATTTTCTTGTTTCATGGTCCCTTTCTAATATGAATTGCAGCTGGCTTTCTCAAGGAGTTGCGACTGAGAATGCAACTATAGATTGTTTCGTGGTACCTTTTTTACTATGAGTTGCAATTGGCTTTTATCGAGAGTCACAACTGCGGTTACAACTGAGAATTTTTTCTTGATCCGTTCTTATTATGTGTTGCAACTAGCTTTTCTAGGGTGGAGTTGCAACCGGTTGCAACTGAGGGTTGGTTGAACTTGTGTGAGATTCCCGTGTGTGGCAAATTATTTTTAACTTGTGTGAGATTGCTGGTTCACTGACCGGTCCAACCGCCCCCGGTTTCATCACGGTTCAGGTTAAAACCGGTGTTTCAACCGTAATTACTCTAGTTCGTTTTCTTGCCTAGTCTAGTTAGCTTACCAAACCGGCGGAGGTGTTGATTCTGGTTTTTCTGGTCGGCCCGCCGGTCAGATCTGGTTTTTTTAACTATGGTTGAAATGTCATTTTCTTGTCTCGTGGTCCTTTTCTTACTATGAGTTGCAAGTAGACTTGCAAGTGGCTTTTCTCGGAGATTTTTTTCCGGTCCCTTCTTACCATGAAAGAAAATGGAAAGAGGCCAACGAAAATAGGTCAACACAATACAAAGAAAATCGGTGAACCCTATGTGGCACTAATGCGTCGGTTACCACTTGACGCCTGAAGCGAACCCCGGGTGGGCGGGCTCACCTAGGCGTTTATATTTTTTAGCTATTTAGTTAGTTTTACTGTTGTGTTTTCTGTGCCAGTTTTGTTTCCGTTTGTTCTTTTCATTTCTATTTGTTTTCTTTTTTAGTTTCGTTACTTTATTTATTTTTTATTTTTACGAGTTCTCTTTCCTTTTCTATTACACTTGCCTTTTCTTTTCCATTTTTTCCTATTTTCCCGTGTTCTTTGTTTTTCTCGTGTTCTCCTTTTTTTCTATCCTTTTATTTTTTTTTAAATATGGATACTCCCTCTGTTCCAAAATATAAGGCGTCTAAGAACTGGTCAAAAGTCAAACCTTACTAACTTTAACCAAATATTTAGGAAAAATTATGTACGTCTACATTATGGAATGGACACATTAAAAAAATATATTTTATGATAAATCTATTGATATTGATTTGGTATTGTAACTATTTATATTTTTATGTATAATCTTAGTCAAACTTAGAAAATGTTGATTTTTGACTAAACCTTAGGCGCCTTATATTTTAGGATGGAGGAAGTACTTTTTATTGTGCAATGTCTGCATTTTCTTGTAACGCGTGAACAATTATTTTGTACCATGTGAATATTTTAAATGATCATTCTTCCGAACCTCGTGTACAAAATTTTAAATGATACGAACATTTACTAAAGCTCGTGAATGTATTTTTTGAACCTTGCGAAACAAATTGTTTGAACTATACTAATATTTTTAAACCACGCGAACTATTTATAAACCTCACGAAGAGATATTTTGAATTATACCAACAATTTATAAATCTCATGAACCGTTTTTTGAAACTCACGAACAATTTTATTGAACTATGCGGAAAAATAAAACCCCGAAAACATTTTTTGAACCTCGTGATTTTTTTAAACTATACGAATAAATTTCTAAACCTCGTGAATAAAGTTTTGAATCCAGCGAACCATCTTTTCAACTCTATGATCATTTTTCTCAAGTTCCTAAATATATTAAATTTAAAAATATTTTTCTCCATCGGCTGTACACTGCGAGTGGAAAAATAACCAAACTATTTTTAAACGGACGTGGAGAGCGTGAACGAAAATAGCTTTGAAGCACGGAAAAGTGAAACACACTAAGTATAAAAACGAGTGGAGCACTAAACAAGCCCTAATTCCGTTGTACTTAGTTGTGAGCAGACTGAAAACAAAGTAATGACCTAGAAAAAAATATACAAGCGCCAAAACAGTTGAGCAAGTAAATAGGCCAAGCCCAAACGACCAGCCGGACACGCGCACGCTCGCTAATAAACGCTGACAGCGTGAAATAGGGAAATCCTAGTAAAACTGGACAAGACAATTAAAAGCCCAACAAAATAGGAAAACTAACCGGGAGACAAAGGCAACGGGCTGAACGACGACGCTGATGTCAGCCGACTGAGACTTATCTTAAGTCTCAGTCGACTGCGTCTTAGTCACTCCCCAATTATAAAGTGCCTTCCAGATGTTGGCAAAATTCTGTTACGGCGTTGCTTAGTTTTACAAACTCTATGGGTAAGAATGCGCAAAACTACAATACGGTATAGCAAGACTGTCGAAGGTGCTTCTATTCAGCATCATCATCACTATTTTCCGACAAACCCAAGTCTTCGCCATACACCAATTCATCAACTTCTTCTTCCTCTTCTTCATCAGATGGGGCAGCGACCGAATCCTGCTTCTCCACTGATACATCTTGCGCATCCTTGTCGACCTGGGCAAAGTGAAAAGCGTGATCATTTTACCATTAACTGAAGCACTAAGACTAGAAACTTATTTTAAGCCTTATTATTTGATGAAAACCTGAGTAATTATCAACCGAAGACGACCAGAAAGCTTGAGCAAATCCTCTGTTGCTGCGTATCTTTCTGCACACATCTGAAACAGAAAGAATGATCAGTTCTATTTTTTTCTTTTCTTTGGCTTAGCTTTAAATTTACACGACTGGATATTGGTTTGCTGCAAGCTTCAAAGAGTCAAATTTGGTTGTGTTGATCAGACTGGGCGCGTACTTTGTTTGTGCTAGATTAGTGGCATGCCAAGTCAGGTCAAATTTTTGGTGAACTCACGGCCAAACATCCCAGCAGCCAAAGGCCATCTCATAGTTGGGATGTCAATCAAGCACATTGGTTGGGAGCTTACTCAAATCAATCATGCAATATAATAAACTAATTCATAATGTCCACGAAATTACGCTGGGGCAGAGAGCTGCATAAGTTGGGTGTTAGACTGGCTGGGGAGGCTGCAAGACAACGAGCTAGCTATGGCAGTGATGCTGATCTACCAGCTATGGTTAGCCCGGAATGATGCCCGAGACTTGGAGAAGCTCGCCGACCCACTGGACATTGTCAACCGCTCGTTGTTTCTTACCGAAGAATGGGCAGAGATCAGATCACCGTCCACGCCGGCTATGGAGAGGGAAGTGGAGCACTGGCTCCCACCTGAAGCGGGCTGGTACAAAGCGAATGCGGATGGAGCTTTTCAATCTGGGGATGGTTCTGGAGGATGTGGTGTGGTCCTAAGGGACTACCATGGTAGCTTCCGTGGTGGAGCTTGCCATTTTTTGCCCTCTCTCTGACCCGGAGCGAGCTGAACTGTCTGCGTGCAAAAGAGCCTTGGAGCTAGCAAGGGAGATTGGCATCACGAAGGTTTGTCTTGAGACTGATTGTCTGGATGCTGTGTCAAAACTCAAAAGTGGCGATTTGGATCGATCCCAGCATGGTCCTGTGGTGGAGGAGATCAAGGAGCTACTGAAGGGGTTTGAAGATCACCAAGTTAGACATGTGCGTAGAACCGGCAATAGGGTAGCGCATATCTTAGCTAAAGAGAGCTGCATAAATAAAGCGTGTAAAACCTGGTTGGTCTTTCCTCCAGAGTTGATTGTGGACCTGTTGGCATCCGAGTATGCCCCATATAGCAGCTACTTATCTCAAAAAAAAGAAATTACGCTGGGGCACCAATATTGCAGTTCAGCAGAAATTACGGTGAAGCACTAATCACATGTTGTTTCGCGCGTAAGAGCATCTTTAACAGGCGACCAAACACCTTGCGGACTAAAAACGTTTTACAACGCCAATTTTGTTGTTTTTAGGCGTAGAGCGGGGCAACAGCAGTTTCAGATACCCTAAAATACAGCTCGCAATCGGAAGTGGGTTTTCGGATGCTGTAAAATAGAGCGCTATAAACATAATTTTTCAACACGATGATGGCTACCATTCATTCCTCCTCTGGATTTGCTTTTTTGAAAGCTTGTCGTGCTTTTCACTCTTCTTCGAACTTTTTTTTGAAAGCTTGCCGTGCTTTCCACTCTTCTTCGAACTTATAGTTATCTAGTTAATTCTTGATAAGAGTAAATATTTTGCTTTTTTTATCTTTCAGGCTATTTGTCTCTTTGACGAAATCTATTAATCCTGCGTCTGTTGAATCAAAGGTGGATTCGATTTCTTGGATACAACTTTCTTTGACTTGATTAGCATCTCCCCCGCAGGCACATAAATCACTAAAAGTTTTTTTTTTTAGTGTCCTTGCGCAACAAACAGGTCCCTCTTCCAGTCTCCCTAACTACAGAAGTTCCCACGGACGGACAGTTCGCCTTTCACGATTCCGGCAAGCAAGCAAGCAGACCGCTGAATCAAAACTAAACGAGCTACTCCCTCCGATCCATATTAATGTTTTCAGATTTATCTAGATCTGGATGTATCTAATCTAACATTAAAGATTAGAGCGAGTAGTTCAAAACAGAACCGTGTCGCGGACGAGGATTATGTACAATCCGGTTGTGTTGCTGCAAGCTTCAAAGGGTCAAATTTGGTTGTGTTGATCAGACTGGGCAAGTACTTTGTTTGTGCTAGATTAGTGGCATGCCAAGTCAGGTCAAATTTTTGGTGAACTCGCGGCCAAACATCCCAGCAGCCAAAGGCCATCTCATAGTTGGGATGTCAATCAACCACATTGGTTGGAAGCTTACTCAAACCAATCATGCGATATAATAAAATAATTCATAATGTCCACGAAATTACGCTGGGGCACTAATATTGCAGTTCAGCAGAAATTACGGTGAAGCACTAATCACATGTTTTTTTTGACGTTTGTTGAAGTGCAAGAAAAGAAAAAAGAATAACGGATAAGAACTTTGGAGAGGTCCCGCTCCCGTGTCGCCCCCGCTCGGGCGGCGCAGGAGCCCCCCAAACCGTTGCGCCGCCAGCAGCCCCCGCCGCCCCCCTCTCCTCTCCGCCTCCGTCGGAGGACGCGGTCGGGCAAAGCCCGCGCCACCGACGATGGAGGTGGGGGCCCCCTTCTGGCGCGGCTCCTCGTCGTGGATCTGGCGGCCGGGGCGGCGACGGCTGGCCATGGCGGTGTGGTGGCGTGCGGCGGCGCAGGGAGGGCGTGTGGTGATGGTGCGAATGGCACGAGGGTGGCCGCTGCTGTGCGGGTGTTGTGCCCCGCAGTCCGAGGTCGCCCATGGCGGCTGGACCTGATTTGGGCCTATGCGGGCCGTGGCTTCGGGGCGCGGTGGTGGGCGTCCTCGCGGTCTCGTCTCTGAGGCGTCGTTGGCTGCCAGCAGCGGTGGTGGCTTGCCGGCGTGGGGGGCCTCCTCCTGCGAGCCCACGCGGGCTAGCCATGGTGCCGGCGGTGACCGATGCGCCTCCGTTCATCGATGGTGAGGCCGGCGGTGTCCCTCTCCTTCCTGTGGTGGCGTCCCTTGCCGGCATCTTGCGTCCCCGCCCCCCTTCTCCATGCGGCCCTTTGGGCGGGTTTCGGGGACACGATCCATGGCCGGGTGAAAGCCTTGCTCAGCTTGAGCTGTTGCTGGCCGCGGCGACGCCTGCGGGTGCCGCTACCTCCTTGGGGGCGTGGTCATGGCCGGTATCGTGCCTTCCTCTCCTCGGGAGCCGGGGGAAACCTTAGGTTCGGGTCACCGGACCAGGCGGCGGCGGCGCCACGGCGTCGTGATCTTCTTGGAGACGTCGTCAAGGCTGCCCGGGGAGGCCCGATGTTTTGGAGTTTGGGGGACGAGGTGCTGCCGGTGTTGGATGCTGCTCTGGGCGCGAGCATCAGGGGCGCTATGTACATCATGGTGGACGCTTCCTAGTCGACGTCTTCCTCAAGTCCGGGTGAATTCTGCTGACTCCTCGCCGATCTCTTCTAGGCGTATGAGGGGGAGGTGCGTTGATCCGTGCGGCCTTGGAGTCTTGGTCGTGCTATGACGGAGTCTCGCTCTGATCGTGACGCGGTCCAGTTGCTTAGTGTCTCGTCTCCTCACCTTGGTAGGGGACCTGGCAAGACGAGGTCTCATCGTCGGGTCGTGGTGGAGAGCATGTGGTGCACCGTGTGACGTTGTATCGTGTTGCGTGTGTGGTGTTGTTACCTTTTAGCGTTGTATCGGCCGTCAGTCTCTTTTTCTATGTTTTTGATACGTCTTCCAGGACGTATCCTAGAAAAAAAAACTAATCACATGTTTTTTCCGTAAGAGCATCTTTAACCGGCGACCAAACACGTTGCGGGCTAAACATGTTTTACAATGCCAATCTTCTTGTTTTTCCGGCGTAGAGCGGGGCAACAGCAGTTTCAGATACCCTAAAATACATCTAGCAATCGGAAGCGGATTTTCGGATGCTGTAAAAAGAGCGCCATAAACATTATTTTTCAACACGTGCGCAACAAACAGGTCCCTCTCTTCCAGTCTCCCTAACTACAGCAGTTCCCACGGACGGACAGTTCGCCTTCTGCGATTCCGGCAAGCAAGCAAGCAGACTGCTGAATCAAAACTAAACGAGCTACTCCCTCCGATCGTGTTTTCAAATTTATCTAGTTCTGGATATATCTAATTTAACATTAATTTATATCAGAGCGAGTAGCTCAAAATAGAACTGTGTCACGGACGAGGATTATGTACAATCGCGGGTTGCCGGCTTAGCGGCGTGACACCAATCAACTCGATTCATGGGCCTAGCTGTCACGCGCGATTGCAGGTGTATAGAGTTTTTTGTGCGCGCACTATTTTTTTACCACTTGCTCGATTTTACACTTTTTTTGAGGGCCGGTTTCGCATACTTGCGTGCTAATTCAACGGTTTTAGCGCGCGGCGGCTTTTTATAGCTGTTGAAGATGCTCTGAGAGATAAAAAAACACTGATTGATTAGGGTTTCGTGGATAGACAACATGTCTCCATCTTTTCTATTTATATACTTGGCAGATGTACAAATACAAGTATGTATATGTTACATAATACAACACGTATACGACACGGTGACCGATTCTTAACACTCCTCCTCAATCTAAACTGCTATTACATACAAGATTTAGATTGGTTCTAAAACGATCTAACATCTGCCATGTAGCTGGCTTGGTGAAGATATCAGGCAACTGATCAGTAGAAGAGATAAACCTCACCTCTAGAGCGCCATCAGCAACTTGCTCTCGCACAAAATGAAAATCAATCTCAATATGCTTGGTTCGAGCGTGAAAGAGTGGATTTGCCGTGAGGTAAGTTGCCCCTAGATTATCACACCACAAAACTAGAGTTTGTTGTTGGGAAACACCTAGTTCTGTAAGCAAAGAACTGACCCACATAGCTTCAGCTGCTCTGTTTGCGACTGCCTTGTATTCCGCTTTGGTGCTGGACCTCGAAACCGTGGACTATTTCTTCGAACTCCATGAAACAAGATCCAGACCCACGAAAACTACAAAGCCACTCGTAGAGCATCTATCATAAACACATCCAGCCCAATCGGCATCAGTGAATATGCTAATATTCTGCTGTGATGACTTGCGAATGCGCGGACCAATATCCAATGTCCCTTTCACATAGCACAGAATACGTTTGACAGCCTCCCAATGAACTTCAGTTGGTCGAGAGAGGAATTGGCATACCTTATTCACCGCAAAGGAAATATCCGGGCGTAAGAGTTAAGTACTGCAGGCTACCAACAACACTATGATACCGGAAAGAATCTTCTGTTCCGAGTAGAGCACTTGTATCTCGAGCAAGTCGCTCCGTGGTGACCATAGGAGTGGAAGTGGGATTACAATTCTCCATGTTTACCGGATGCAACAAATCAAGCGCATATTTGTGCTGCATAAGTGTCATGCCCCCTGAATTGTACGACGCTTCCAATCCAAGGAAATATTCCAGAGTGCCCAAATCCTTGATAGGAAAGGTGTCCGAGAGGGAACAAACCAGACCCTCAACTACCACAGAAGTAGAACCAACAATAACAATGTCGTCCACATAGACCATCATGAACACTTGGACACCAGCCTTATTGAAGATGAACAAGGACGTATCGGCTTTGGAGGGAACAAAACCAAGCTGAAGCAACTGAGCACTCAAGCGAGCATACCAAGCTCGAGGAGACTACTTAAGGCCATAGATAGCACGCTGCAACTTGCATACGTGTGTCGGATACCGAGCATCCTCAAAACCAGGGGGCTGCTGCATATAGACATCCTTAGACAAGAAACCATGAAGAAAGGCGTTACTCACATCAATTTGACGAAGAGTCCATCCTCGAGAGATCGCAAGGGAGAAAACCAAGCGAATAGTTGCAGACTTCACAACTGGGCTGAAAGTATCACCATAGTCAATACCATGTTGCTGCGTAAATCCGCGGGCAACGAGACGAGCCTTGTGCTTCTCAACGGAACTATCGGGGTGATGCTTGGTCTTGAAAATCCACTTGCTGCCAACAATATTTGTGCCAGGAGGACGAGGAACAAGTGTCCATGTGTGCATCTTAAAAAGAGCAGAAAACTCCTCGGACATCGTTGCACGCCACTCCGGCTCCTGAAGAGCATCCTGGTGAGAGACCGGGGCTGCAAAGAGAGCACGCCTGCGCAAGTCATACCATACGGTGCCATCGGTGTAGGTCTTCTCGCGACGAGTATTGTCACGAAGACGCGTCACCATGCCATGACCAGGAGCTGATGACGAGGCCGCGCCATGACCAGGAGCAGGTGCGACCGAAGGCGCGTCGGCTCCACGCTGGAGCGGAGACGCAGGGGCCGAGTCATGAGACCCGACATGCGGCGACGGTGATTGGCCGGGAGTGACCGACCCATGCAGCGATGAGGCAGCGGCTGGCTCGGGCGAGCTACGAGCAGCAGGCTCGGGCGACCCAGAGCGCGTGGTGCCCGCATCAGTTGCCTCTGTAGAAGATCCCGGGGCAGGTGCATGCACATGTACGTCGATTGCGCCAGGAACTTGCACATGCAAAGCATCATCTCGGGACAGTAGGTTAGTAGACAAATAGAAAAGGTCGTATTGCGCATATGATCACTCGTAGCCGGTTCAGACTCAGGAAAAGTGATGGTGTTCCGAAGGGTAGGAATATCTACGGTAATTCCGGGAGTGGCAAACGGCAAGACCGACTTATCAAAAACAACGTCTCGAGATATATAAATGCGACCGGTAGAACGATAGAGACACTTATAGCCCTTATGCATAGGACTATAGCCTAAGAAGACACACATTTTCGAGCGAAACTCAAGCTTGTACGCATTATACTTGCGAAGACTAGGCCAGCATGCGCAACCAAAGATACGGAGAAACTCATAGTTCGGTTGAATTTTGAGAAGACGGAAAACAGGAGTATCCTTGTTAAGAACCAGAGTAGCCATGCAATTAATTAGATAACATGCTGTCAAGAAGGCTTCGTCCCAAAACCTCAAAGGAAGAGACGAGTGAGCAAGTAAAGCTAGACCGGTCTCAACTATGTAACGGTGCTTGCGTTTGGCAACGCCGTTTTGCTAGGAAGTGTGCGGGCAAGACACACGGTGAGACACGTCGGTGCGCTGAAAATACTGGTGTAGCCGATGGTATTCACCGCTCCAGTCGGACTGAACGGCCTTGATTTTGGTGTTGAGGAGAAGATCAACATGATCCTGAAAGGCATAGAACACATGTTCAACATCAGACTGTGCTTAAGAAGATAAATCTAGCAAAAACGAGAGTAGTCATCAACAAAGCTAACATAGTACTTAAAACCACCAGAGGAGGCCACAGCAGGACCCCACACATCAGAATGAACAATCTCAAGAGGCATAGTGGTAACACGCAGAGACAAATTATATGATAATTGATGACTTTTGACACGCTGACATGCATCACAAATCGAAGAAGTATCAATTGGAACACAGGATAAATCATGGTTCTTAACAATGGTTTGCACTACATTATTTGTAGGATGACCTAAACGCTGGTGCCACTGAGACAGTGTAGTCTTAGCACCGGACAAAGCATGATGAGATGATGACGACGATGACGCGCGACTAAATGGGATGGAGTAGAGCCCGCCATGGCTTCTAGCGTGAAGCAGAGTTCTCCGGGTTGCCTTGTCCTTAAAACAGAAAAAATAACGATGAAACTCAACAAAGACATCATTATCAGAGACAAGACGATACACTAAAAGGAGATGTTGATTAATGTGCGGGACATGGAGAATATTTTTCAGTTGCAAAGATAAACCGGCTAAAGAGGAATGACCAATGTGGGCAATAGACAAACCTGCCCCATTGGCCACTTGGACCTGGTCCGTCCCGCCATAGCGCTCTTGCAGGTGAAGTCGCTGAAGATCGTTCGTCAGATGATCCATAGCCCCGGTATCCATGATCCAGGCCGGAGGAGCATGAGAACCTGTCGAAGCAGAGTTCCCGGAGCGCTGGTTGTTGGCACATACGAAGTCGGGGTTGAAGCGATTCCGACATTCCGACGCGACGTGCGCCCAGTAACCACATATTTGGCACTAAGGACGTTGACGGCGACGGCCACGGTTGCCTTCGCTGTTACCACCGTTGTCGTTGTTGTAATTGGGGCGACCGTGGCCGCCACCACCTGTGGGATGGTCGTAGCCGCCCGAGTGCTGGCCATAGGGCTGGCCATAGCCGCCCGGATGCTAGCCATAATCGCCGCCACCAGAGTTCGGATGGCCTCCATTGCCGCCTCCATATCCAGGCTGGTAGGCACCAACTGGGGGTGCTACAAGGGCTGACGGGAACGGCGCGCGTGGCCACGAAGTACTGCCCCCAAAACCACCAGGACGGGAGGCAGCATTCGCGGAGGAAGACCACTCCACGGTCTCGGCCTGCTGTGCGCCTCAAAAGAGAGGACGTGAGAGTAGAAATCTGCATACGGAACGGAGACGTTACCGATGGTGAGGGCGCCGGCGATGGAGTTGTAGGCAGGGCCGAGGCCGGTGATGATGTAATCGACGAGCTTGTCGTCGGTGATAGGGGCGCCAGCAGTGTCCGTGGCATCGGCGAAGCCCTTCATGACGTGCATATACGCTGATGCTGACATGTCCCCCTTCCTTGTCGTCTGCAGTTGACGACGGATGTGCCTCACGTGCCGTTGTGAGCACCAAACATGGTGTGGACAGCCGACCACACCGCTGCGGAGGTCTTGCAGCCGATGAGTTGCGTGGCGGTGTTCTCCTCCATGGAAGAGAGTAGAACGCCGAGAACTTTCTGATCCAGCCCCCACCAACGCGCATACTCGGGGTTGGGGACGATCGTAGCGCCATCACCGGTACCTTAGGTGATCGTCTTCGCCGGAGCGGGCACGGAGTTGTCGAGGAAGCCGTGCAGGTGGGCGCCGCAGATGGGCGGCAGCACCAGTCCTCGCCACTGAAGGGTTTCGCAGCATAGTAAATCAAAATTTTCTACGGAAGCGAACAGAGGGAAAGCCAAGATCTAATCTAGGAGATGCAAACAACGAGAGAGATTGGATTAGATCTTCATACCCTTGAAGATTCGCACAGCGGAACGTTCGTCGGAACGTGGGTGATGTAGTCGTACTCGCTTCTCCTCCTCGCGATCCGATCCGATCTAGCACCACAAGTGGCGGTGCCTCCGTGAGATGCACACGTGCAGCACCTCGACGTCTCCTCCTTCCTCGGACCAGCAAGTATGGTGGAGAGATAGATTGGATCTACAGCACGACGGCGTGGTGTATATGGTAGAGAATTTCTGCCACAGGGCTTCGCCTACAAACAGTCGGGAGGGAGAGTGGAAGGGCAGCAGGGCAACTAGGGTTTGGAGGAAGGTGTAAGGGTGTGTGAGAGGGGGCGCACCAGCCCTCTATATATAGAGGGGGGGTGCTGCCAGCCCTAGCCTCTCCTCCAAGCCTATCTCTAGTTTAAACAATTTAAACTCTCCCTTATCTAGAAATCCTATCTTATCTTATCTCTAGTTTAAACGATTTAAACTTATCCAGGATCGGCTGGGCCCTATGGGGCCTTGTGCCCCTGGCCCAATACGGCCAGGACACTCCCTCATAGGCCCATGCCCCCTCCCGGAAGGTGGGACCACGTTGGCCCCCTTCCGGAAGGTTCTAGAAGCTTCCGGTACAATACTGATTAATCCGGAACAATTCCGAACTCCAAAAACTGCACTACCTTATATGAATCTTATTCTCCGGACCATTTCGGAACCTCTCGTGATATCCCGGATCCCATCCGAGACTCCGAACAAAAAATTCATAAACCAATTATCCAATCTATCCTAGCGTCGAGACACGTTAAGTGTGTGACCCTGCGGGTTCGAGAATATGCAGACATGATCTTCTATCAATAATCAACAGCGGGGTCTGGGCACCCATATTGACTCCCACACATTCATCGATGATCATATCGGATGAACCATGATGCCAGGATTCAATCAATCCCATATATATATTCCCTTCGTCTCGCGATATTTTACTTGCCCGAGATTCGATCGTCGGTATCGTCATACCTAGTTCAATCTCGTTCACAGCAAGTACTTTACTCGTTCCATAATCCGATATCACTTTGTGATTAACTCCTTAACCACATGCTTGCAAGCGGTGTCGATATCGATTACCGAGTGGGCCCGAAGTATATCTCTCCGACTTGGGAGGGACAAATCCCATCTCGATACATACAACCCAACAGATACTTTCCGATCACCTGAGAGACACCTTTATGATCACCCTCTCATAGGATGACGTTTGATGACCTCAAAGCTTTCTTCCGATACCAGGGAGTTGTATTATCTCATGGTCTAAGGAATACAATATTTGACATAGGAAAAACTTCGCAAAGATGAACACAATGATACGATCTTAGTTTGGGTATGTCCACCATATCATTCTCCCAATGATATGATCTCATTATCAATCGACAACTCATGTCTATGGTTAGGAAACCTTAACCATCATTGATCAATGAGCTAGTCCATAGAGGCGTACTAGGGACACGGTGTTGTTCACAAACCACACAAGTATTAATGTTTCCGCTTAATACAATTCTAGCATGCAATATAAACTTTATCATGAACAAGAATTATAATAATAACATCTTTATTATTGCCTCTAGGGCATAATTCCAACAGTCTCCCACTTGCACTAGAGTCAATAATCTAGTTTACATTTGGCAACAATCTCACACCCATGACACTGAGGTGCTGATCATGTTTTACACGTGGAAGAGGTTTAGTCAATGGATCTGCGACATTCAGATCTGTATGTACTTTATTGATCTTCAGATCTCCATCTGCTATATAATCTCGGATTATATGAAACTTGCGGTTGATATGCTTGGTCTTTGGATGATATCTTGGTTCCTTAGCGAGTGCTATGGCGCCAGTGTGGTCACACAATATCTCCAGTGGGTCCAATGCACTTGGAACCACGCCAAGCTCAGTGATGAAGTTTCTGATCCAAACTCCTTCACTTGATGCTTCTGCAGCAGCCATGTATTCCGCTTCTACTGTAGATCCCGCGATCACGCTTTGCTTACAGCTTCTCCAGCTTACAGCTCCTCCATTCAAAATATACACGTATCCTGTCTGAGATTTAGAATCATCCTTGTCGGTGTCGAAACTAGCATCGACGTAACCTTTTACGACGAGCTGTTCATCACCCCCATAGACTAAGAACATTTCTTTAGTCCTATTTAGGTATCTTAGGATGTTCTTCACGGCTGTCCAGTGTTCCACTCCTGGATCACTTTGATATCTGCTCGTCAAACTAAGAGCATTAGACACATCCGGTCTAGTACACAGCATGGCATACATGATGGAACCTATGGCCGAGGCATAAGGCACTTTGCTCATAGCTTCCCTATCATTTACCGTAGCTGGACACTGAGCCTTGCTCAATATCTTACCTGACAACATAGGCACTGAACCTTTCAATGCCTTATCCATTCTGAACCTTTTCAGAACTTTGTCTAGGTATGTACTCTGGCTTAAAGCTATCAGGCGTCTTTGTCTATCTCTATAGATTTTGATGCCCAATATATAAGCAGCTTCACCTAGGTCTTTCATTGAAAAACACTTGTTCAAATAACTCTTCACATCGTTAAGCATGTTGATGTCATTTCCAATAATCAATATGTCATCCACATATAGTACCAGAAACGTCACCGAGCTCCCACTCACTTTCTTGTAGATGCAAGCTTCGTAGCAATTTGGAACAAATCCAAAGCTCTTGATCACTTGATCAAAACGAAGGTTCCAACTCCGAGATGCTTGCTTCAGTCCATAAATGGAACGCTGAAGTTTGCATACTTTATCAGCATCCTTAGGATCGACAAAACCTTCGGGTTGCATCATATACAACTCTTCATCAATGTTGCCATTGAGGAAAGCAGTCTTGACATCCATTTGCATATTTCATAATCATGAAACGCAGCAATTGCTAATAAAATCCGAATGGACTTAAACATCGCTACGGGAGAGAAAGTCTCATCGTAGTCAACACCTTGAACTTGTCAAAACCTTTCGCAACAAGCCGTGCTTTATAGACGGTAACATTACCATCCGCGTCCGTTTTCTTCTTGAAGATCCATTTGCACTCAACGGCCTTTCGGTCGCTAGGAGGGTCCACCAAAGTCCATACTTGGTTTTCGCTCATGGATCCCAATTCGGATTTCATGGCTTCTAGCCATTTCTCAGAGTCTGGGCTCATCATCGCTTCCTCATAGTTCGTAGGTTCACTGTCTTCTACTAACAAGACAGTCAAGGCAGGGTTGCCGTACCACTCAGGAGGGGCACGCGACCTTGTCGACCTGCGACGTTCAGTAGCAGCATCGTCCGAAGCTTCATGATCCTTGTCATTAGCTTCCTCTATTGTTGGTGCAGGCGGCACTGGAACAATTCTAGGTGCAGCTCTACTCTCCAATTCAAGAGAAGGTTCAATAACCTCGTCTAGCTCTACTTTCCTCCCACTCACCTCTTTCGAGAGAAACTCCTTCTCAAGAAAGGAACCGTTCTTTGCGACAAACACTTTGCCTTCGGTTCTGTGATAGAAGGTATACCCAATAGTTTCCTTAGGGTATCCTATGAAGACGCATTTCTCCGCTTTGGGTTCGAGCTTGTCCGGCATCAACTTCTTGACGTAAGCTTCGCATCCCCAAACTTTAAGAAACGACAACTTAGGTTTAGCACCAAACCACAGTTCATACGGTGTCGTCTCAACGGATTTAGATGGAGCCATATTTAAAGTGAATGCAGCGGTTTCTAATGCATAACCCCAAAATGATAACGGCAAATCAGTAAGAGACATCATCGATCGGACCATATCTAATAGGGTTCGATTCCGGCGTTCAGACACACCATTGCGCTGTGGTGTTCCGGGTGGCGTGAGTTGTGAAACGATTCCACTTGCTTTGAGATGCGTGAGAAAATCATAACTCAAATATTCGCCCCCACGATCGGATCGTAGAAACTTAATCTTTCTGTTACGATGGTTCTCCACTTCATTCTGAAATTCTTTAAACTTTTCAAACGTTTCAGATTTATGTTTCATTAAATAGATATACCCATATCTACTCAAGTCATCGGTAAAAGTGAGAAAATAGCGATATCCACCGCGCGTCGAAACACTCATCGGTCCGCATATATCGGTATGTATGATTTCCAACAAGTCCGTTGCTCGCTCCATCATACCGGAGAACGGGGTTTTGATCATCTTGCCCATGAGGCATGGTTCGCATGTGTCAAATGATTCAAAAATCAAGAGACTCCAAAAGTCCATCAGAATGGAGTTTCTTCATGCGCTTTACACCAATATGACCTAGACGACAGTGCCACAAATAAGTAGTATTATCACTATCTACTTTGCATCTCTTAGCCTCAATCTTATGGATGTGTGTTTCATCCCTTTCGAGATTTAGAAGAAATAAACCATTCACAATAGGTGCATGACCATAAAAGATGTTACTCATATAAATAGAACAACCATTATTCTCCGATTTAAATGAATAACCGTCTTGCAATAAACAAGATCCAGAAATAATGTTCATGCTCAACGCAGGCACATAATAACACTTATTAAGGTTTAAAACTAATCCCGAAGGTAAAACTAAGGAGAGCGTGCCGACGGCCATCACATCAACTCTTGATCCGTTGCCAACGCGCATCGTCACCTCATCCCTCGCAAGCCGCCGTCTATTCCGTAGCTCCTGTTTCGATCATATCATTCATATGACTCATGCTTAACCTTTCGGTTCTTGTGTTCCGAGGCCATGTCTGTACATGCTAGGCTCGTCAAGTCAAACCCAAGTATTTCCGCGTGTGCAAAACTGGCTTGCACCCGTTGTATGTGAGCGTAGAGTCTATAGCACCCGATCATCACGTGATGCTTGAACACGACGAACTTTCGCAACGGTGCATACATGGGGAGAACACAGTTTTATCTTGATCTTTAAGTGAGGAATCATCTTATAATGCTACCGTCGCGATCTAAGCATAATAAGATACATAAAAGGATAAACATCACATGCATATAACTTTATGTGACATGGTATAGCCAATCTTCGCGCAATGATCTCCATCTTGTGCATTCCGGCACGATCTCCATCACTCCACCACGATTGCCTCCTCCACGAATAGCAACTACAACTATTGCTAACTACTTAGCGATAAAGTAAAGCTATTACATGGCGTATAAGAAGTTGACTCGCAGGTCATACACAATTATAAAGACAACCATATGGCTCCTGCCGGTTGTGTACTCATCGACATGCAAGTCGTGAAACATTACAAAACATGATCATCGCATACAATATACACATCACATCTTGGGTCATACCATATCACAGAAAACACTCCCTGCAAAAACAAGTTAGACGCCTCTACTTTGTTGTTGCATGTTTTACGTGGCTTATGGGAGTAGATGCTAAGAACGATTCTTACCTACGGAAAGCCACAACGGTGATATTATGGTTGCCAAACTCCGGTGTTAATCCCATGACAACTATAGTGAGAGAAAATGACATCCACCAGCCGCATGTGTGGTACAAGCCACACGTCAAGTGCGGAGCCGGTCTCGCGAACGACGTCGCGTAAGGTTGGCCTGGACCGCTTCAATCTCACTATCCCGCGTCATAAGAAGAACACAAACAATAGGCTTGCAACAGAAAACATCAACTCCCGCAACAACCATGTTGCGTTCTACTCGTGAATCACATCTACGCATAGATCTAGCTCTGATACCACTGAAGGGTTTCGCAGCATAGTAAATCAAAATTTTCTACAGAAGCGAACAGAGGGAAAGCCAAGATCTAATCTAGGAGATGCAAACAACGAGAGAGATTGGATTAGATCTTCATACCCTTGAAGATTCGCACAGCGGAACGTTCGTCGGAACGTGGGTGATGTAGTCGTACTCGCTTCTCCTCCTCGCGATCCGATCCGATCTAGCACCACAAGTGGCGGTGCCTCCGTGAGATGCACACGTGCAGCACCTCGACGTCTCCTCCTTCCTCGGACCAGCAAGTATGGTGGAGAGATAGATTGGATCTACAGCACGACGGCGTGGTGTATATGGTGGAGAATTTCTGCCGTAGGGCTTCGCCTACAAACAGTCGGGAGGGAGAGTGGAAGGGCAGCAGGGCAACTAGGGTTTGGAGGAAGGTGTAAGGGTGTGTGAGAGGGGGCGCACCATCCCTCTATATATAGAGGGGGGGTGCGGCCAGCCCTAGCCTCTCCTCCAAGCCTATCTCTAGTTTAAACAATTTAAACTCTCCCTTATCTAGAAATCCTATCTTATCTTATCTCTAGTTTAAACGATTTAAACTTATCCAGGATCGGCTGGGCCCTATGGGGCCTTGTGCCCCTGGCCCAATGCGGCCAGGACACTCCCTCATAGGCCCATGCCCCCTCCCGGAAGGTGGGACCACGTTGGCCCCCTTCCGGAAGGTTCTAGAAGCTTCCGGTACAATACCGATTAATCCGGAACAATTCCGAACTCCAAAAACTGCACTGCCTTATATGAATCTTATTCTCCGGACCATTCCGGAATCTCTCGTGATATCCCGGATCCCATCCGAGACTCCGAACAAAAAATTCATAAACCAATTATCCAATCTATCCTAGCGTCGAGACACGTTAAGTGTGTGACCCTGCGGGTTCGAGAATATGCAGACATGATCTTCTATCAATAATCAACAGCGGGGTCTGGGCACCCATATTGACTCCCACACATTCATCGATGATCATATCGGATGAACCACGATGCCAGGATTCAATCAATCCCATATATATTCCCTTCGTCTCGCGATATTTTACTTGTCCGAGATTCGATCGTCGGTATCGTCATACCTAGTTCAATCTCGTTCACAGCAAGTACTTTACTCGTTCCATAATCCGATATCACTTTGTGATTAACTCCTTAACCACATGCTTGCAAGCGGTGTCGATATCGATTACCGAGTGGGCCCGAAGTATATCTCTCCGACTTGGGAGGGACAAATCCCATCTCGATACATACAACCCAACAGATACTTTCCGATCACCTGAGAGACACCTTTATGATCACCCTCTCATAGGATGACGTTTGATGACCTCAAAGCTTTCTTCCGATACCAGGGAGTTGTATTATCTCATGGTCTAAGGAATACAATATTTGACATAGGAAAAGCTTCGCAAAGATGAACACAATGATACGATCTAATTGCTTCGCTTAGTTTGGGTCTGTCCATCATATCATTCTCCCAATGATATGATCTCATTATCAATCGACAACTCATGTCTATGGTTAGTAAACCTTAACCATCATTGATCAATGAGCTAGTCCATAGAGGCGTACTAGGGACACGGTGTTGTTCACAAACCACACAAGTATTAATGTTTCCGCTTAATACAATTCTAGCATGGAATATAAACTTTATCCTGAACAAGAATTATAATAATAACATCTTTATTATTGCCTCTAGGGCATAATTCCAACAGCCACAACATGAAGTTAGCGTTGTTGAGGCGGACGGCGGGAGGAGTCACCACCACCGTCGAGGTGGATGGTCCCGCGGAAGCGGAAGCAGAGAGCGGAGAGATGATGGGGCTGACGAGCTCCAGGCCCATGGACGCCGAGGACGCCGCATTGGTCATCGCATGGAAGAAGGACCTACACACGGAGGGCGATGCGATCGCGATCGCGAGAGGCGGCGGCGGTGGACTCAGCTTGCGCTCTGATACCAAGATAAAAACACCAATTAGGGTTTCGTTGATAGGCAACGTGTCTCCACCTCTTCTATTTATATACTTGGCAGATGTACAAATACAAGTGTGTATACGTTACATAATACAACACGTATGCGACACGGTGACCGATTCTTAACACTAAGGTGATGTTTTGGCTCTCCTGTGCAAATGAACCTATTATAAAAAATTATAAATATAATAATGTTAAATAAATCTAAAATAAAATTGTGTTGTACATCCGGACATTCTATGTTCATACATAAGTTTTGAAAAAAAAACGTTTTATATGGTTTTGCGTACAAAACAAAAAGTTGTCCTAGAATAGTTGCGTTGCAGCATCAAATTTGTCTTCTTTTATATGGGATACAAAAATTGTTCTTTTTTCCTGAAAACTTGTGAGCGCACATAGAATATCCGAACGTACGGCCAAATTTTTTTTTACATTTTGAAATGTGTTTTCAAACTATAGGTTTATATCGCACCCATGAGTAAAATTGGATTTCCATCGTACTTGTTTTCCTTTTTTCCTTGCTATATATATAAGTTTTCTTGATGGTCGTAATACCCATTATAACATAGGAATATGCTTGTAAACCATAGCGGGAGGACGTGTCCTCCGCCTCCCGCTTACTACGCGTGTCCCCTGGGGCCCATCACGAGTGTTCCTCTTATCATTTCCCCGCACGAGAGATAACGAGGGAAAAAGTCATGTCGTGCGTCGCCGGCACCCCATCGCCGCGCTACCGCCTACACCTTGTCGTCGTGCCGCCGCTGCCTGCCTGAACGCCTTCCCGCCACCGGTCAGCACCGTCCCCGCCGCGGCGCCACTAGCTAGTGTGTCGTGCCATCGAGGGACGCCACCCGCCTCTAGTCCCCCGCATCTACTTCGGAGGGGAGGGCTTTGGTGCCCCCACACCATCTCCTTCTCTGGCTCGAATCATGGTCAACGGCGGTGCATGAGCGGGATCCGGTGCTGCTTCAAGTTGGGGGCTATGAGCACCGAGGAGCGTGTGAGCCAGGTCAGTGTTGTTGGTGCTACGAAGCAACATCAGTGATGCTACCAGCCGCGACGCCATTGCTCGAAGGAAGGAGTAGATGGCATTGCTGCAAGGTAGTCGAGGCATGGTGAAGGCGGGTTAGTGTTGCCCACTAGAGTCGGCGGTGCTGCTAGTGGTGCCAACGTTTGCTACCACAGTTTTATTAACTTGCATCTTATGATAATTTTTTGTGCTACAATAGTCCTTTAGGGTTGCATCGTTCGTAGATTTTTTTTGCTATAAATGTTCTGTAGTTTTTGCATCGTACGTAGAACTTTTTTGCTACAACTGTTACATAGTTTTAATATTACAGTTCAAACTTTTTGCTACGATATCTTCGGTGAATTTGGTTTTGCTACAACAACAACTAAAATTGCTACAAGTTCTCCGGCGAGGTCTCCGGTGAGATTTTTTTGCTGCAATCGTCATGTGATGCTACAATAGCTTACCTTTTTTGCTAAGATTTCTCAGGTGAGGTCTCCGTTGATGCCACTTTTTTGCTACAACTGTCGTTTGATTTTGCTACAATAGCTTACCTTTTTTGCTACGTGGTTTTCGGCGAGATCTTGTGTGGGGTCTCCGGTGAAATTGGTCTTTCTTTCTGTTTCTAGACGAACCCTTTTTTTTGCTACACACAGCAAAAGCGGGATGATTTTTTGCTACATAGAAGCAAAAGTGGGCTATTAGGCAAAAATGGACATGTGTCACCAGGAGGAGTCGGAAGCTGGGAGGGTTCCCATCCTCCGGAGGACGCACAGTCTCGTCCATTAACATATCATGATCATCGCCCCCAAGTTGAGGCTGGGAAAAATAATAAGTGTACTGTTTTGTTATTTTGGGAGAACCCTTGGCCAAGATGATCTGAAATGAAGATATTACCAGAATACATATGAACTTCCTGTTCCAAAACAGAGCACTACTTCATGAATAAATTCCAATTTTATTGGCATGCAAAACCAGGAGGTAAATACATAGCAGCAGCAGAAAAAACAAGTATACATTCTTAAGTCTCAACTTCTCATCTCAAGTACACATACACCATCCGGTGCTCTCTCGTCACCGCTGGGAGCAGCTTTATTTAGAGAGAAAGAAAACACACACACATATAGAGAAACACCATAATATCGTACGAATTTCTGCCAATTAAATTGATTTAGTTGTAGGCATCTGGGTTGGCGATGAGGTAGGCCTCGGCACCTTTGAAGATATTGGTGATGGAGTCCTTGGCCTTTGTGTTTTCATCCTTCACCTCCACACCGGGCAGCAGCTTGTATGTAGATTCAACCTTCACCACACAGCCACCATTGGCCGTTGGCTCCACCTTGATGTGCGACGTGGCCGTCTCAATCGTGGTGCCGATGCCGCCACCCTCGATGAGGGTCGACTTGCACTCGCACTTCTCTACATCGAGGAACTCGAGCTTCTCCTTCATGACGCTGAAGGGCATGGCTACAAGATCAAGTGATCATGTGCGTGTTATGCTACCGCTTTGATGACTATGTGTGTTGGATTATAACAGGTCACTGGTCACATCGATGCATATATGCGGTGCATACCTGAGGTGAAGTTGAACTGCCTGACGCTGCCGATGCCAATGCCGCCTGCTCCCTCGACTGGGTGGGCGCTGGTGACGATGTGGGGGGCAACCTTGGGGGCCAGGTTGTGCCAGTCCATGACGCCGGCACGGAACAGGCGCGACGCTGCCACGGGTGACTCAATCTCATGGGTCCAGCTGTTGGTGGAGGCCATTGTTGCGGTGATCAACTATGATCTATGACCGGCTGGTGCAAGTGATGTGAGCTGAAAGGTGTTGTAGTGCAGCTGCTGCTTGGTTGCTGAAGAGCGGAGAAGTGAGGGCTCTAAATAGGGCTCGAAAGCTGGGGTTGGTGAAGCTTGGCCGGGTCAGTCTGGTGACCGGAGACTGGTGAGAGTGAAAGGCTGAAAGCTGCCAAAGCGGGCAAAGAGATTTTCCAAATTGGATGGCACCATCGTCCGTCTGTGAGCTTTTATATATTGCAGGGTCAGAGCACACGTCGGTATCCAGTCGTTGTCAAGAATGGGTCTGAGCACACTTCTAGATCAAAAGCAAGTTGACCAGTTGGGGTTGGTGTGGTTGGAACGACTAAACAAACTGAATTATTACTAGGAGTACTCAAGTTAGCAGAACTTGAGGCATAACTAGCACACCGGCATAGTTGATGCAGCACGAGCACATCTACTTCATTAAGTTCCACTCCACTCATTTTTTTAGGCAAACCAAGTAATATATCACTTGGTACCGGAGAAAGAAAAGGTGGGGGAAAGTGATACAATTATAAAGTGCCTTCCAGATGTTGGCAAAATTCTGTTACGGCGTTGCTTACTTTTACAAACTCTATGGGTAAGAATGCGCAAAACTACAATACGGTATAGCAAGACTGTCGAAGGTGCTTCTATTCAGCATCATCATCACTATTTTCCGACAAACCCAAGTCTTCGCCATACACCAATTCATCAACTTCTTCCTCTTCTTCATCAGATGGGGCAGCGACCGAATCCTGCTTCTCCACTGATACATCTTGCGCATCCTTGTTGACCTGGGCAAAGTGAAAAGCGTGATCATTTTACCATTAACTGAAGCACTAAGACTAGAAACTTATTTTAAGCCTTATTATTTGATGAAAACCTGAGTAATTATCAACCGAAGACGACCAGAAAGCTTGAGAAAATCCTCTGTTGCTGCGTATCTTTCTGCACACATCTGAAACAGAAAGAATGATCAGTTCTATTTTTTTCTTTTCTTTGGCTTAGCTTTAAATTTACACGACTGGATATTGGTTTGCTGCAAGCTTCAAAGAGTCAAATTTGGTTGTGTTGATCAGACTGGGCGCGTACTTTGTTTGTGCTAGATTAGTGGCATGCCAAGTCAGGTCAAATTTTTGGTGAACTCACGGCCAAACATCCCAGCAGCCAAAGGCCATCTCATAGTTGGGATGTCAATCAAGCACATTGGTTGGGAGCTTACTCAAATCAATCATGCAATATAATAAACTAATTCATAATGTCCACGAAATTACGCTGGGGCACCAATATTGCAGTTCAGCAGAAATTACGGTGAAGAATTAATAATATTGAGCAATGAACCTTCTGTACAGGGGGTGTGGTGGCCAGTGATACTCAGTTTCTCGCATCTCGTTATACTTCTGTCTGACAGTGCAACATTCGTTACTGAGCTAAACTACCATCCTTGTACTGTTAGTCTTAAGTTTGAAATATGTGATCCTCAGTGTGCATTATCTTATATAAATTGGATAGAAGCAGTTGCTAAAAGCACAGCCCTTCATCACCAGAACAACAACATTACAGGTACTCGATACAGGAAAAAAATGGCACTTAACATTTGAAGTCATGAACACGCCATCTGAAGCACTAAATTAATTGACTCAGGTTTGTCTAGATAGCATGTATCTAACACTAAAAGGCATCTAGATGCATGCGTATCTAGACAAAACTGAGTCAATTAATTTGGAATTCACGAAGTATTTGAAAATGTTCCAGAAGTTAATAAAAAATTAGAATAAATTTACTCATAATTTTTTTCACATACCTAACTACATATCTACAAAATATCACTTCTCTTTATTGGAGGAATTATGATTTGAATGATCTACAGATCTAATTAGAGAAATAAACGGGTAGTACTGGTAAGTGGTAACAAGAAATAATACCTTCTCAAGGTTGCTAATTAGTTTTCTTGGTTTCTCTGAGTAGATAAAACGACCATGAATAACTAATAGGCAGTATATCCACCGCAAAACAAACTCGGCGCTGCCAGATCTGTGGAGAGAAACATATCAAGAATCAACAGAGAATACACGGTTGTATATTGAATGCAAATGCAGTGGTGAAAGACATGGATGTAGGTTCATAACCACCTTGATCTCCATGCATATACTAAATTCTCTAGAAGTTTGCAAGCATCTCCAGGCTTCAAAGATCTTAGATGTGCTCGAATCTGTTCAACAGAACACAATATAAAAATAGTAAGAACACCCCTCTTGACATCAATGAATTAACTTCGACGGCTACACTTACATAGTAAAGATGCAATCAGTGATAAAACTTTAAACTGAAACTAAGTTAGCACAAACCTTCTTGCTGGGTAAATTGGCGTCAATTGTTATGCCACTGTGACCAAAGAGATCTGATAAGATTTTAGTGGCCATGTCAGGATGGCGCTCGATGCTCTGATCAAGGACACCACACTCCTTAAGCATGTCTTCGATGCAAATGCTGTCATCTTCAATTCTTTGCACAGGAACTAAATAAGGAAAATAGAGTGAAGTGGTTAGGTTAGAAAATGCCAAAAATAACAAATACTTAAAGGTAAATATAGCAAGCAATAAAGGTATCCTGGGTCTTCCTAAAAAATGAGTAAAACCTAAAATAATGCTAGCAAAATAGCACTGCATGAATCATGCTGTCATAGAATTAGTTGCTACATCATTTCACATGGAGAACGCCAGGCTAATGCAGACTCCAACTACGGAGATATTGGCTGCATTTCATCACTTGTAGAAAAGGAGAAGACACGGCAAGAGATAATTTACCTCTTTTCTCTGTTAATCTTGCTGTGGTACCAAGGTCATTATCAATCTCAAGCTTGTCACCAGTCGGTCTTGTTACACCATGTTTCCTTTTCTTTTCTTCTTTATGAAGTTTCGGAAGAGGCAGGATGGCATCTTCTGCATTCGCCCGGTCTAGAGCAGTGATAATGCCTACCAAAAATAAACAAGATTCAGCCTAAGATTCGCCACTGATAACCTTCGAATCTTCTCGGATAAAGGCAGTCACAACCAATTCCCAAGGAATTCCTACCGGAACCCCTCCTCTAAACAGGGTTTGGCTCGTTGGGCCATTAGGATATTCATACAAATAACTAAGTTACAAGTTTAAATTACCACCATAGCTAATGGACACAAGTAGTATACCTTTCGTTTTAGCAGATTGACCTTTCTGGGGCATGGTGGGTTGAATTGTAGGCAAGAGGACTCCATCTTCAGATACACCCAAATTAATATCCTTACCATAACAAACCAATAGCTTATCGAAAGATGGTTTCACCACAGATCCATATGCCAGAAGGACATGCGCAGAATTAGGTCCATCAATTCCTTGAAGTTTTGCGGCAAATATTGTGAAATCCTGTCTTGTTCTTGAAAGAGAGGACTCGGACAAGGCAATCTTAGTTGGCTTCTTATTGCGCAGGTCGTCCATGCTATTGCCAGACCAGAAATAGCAGATACCAACCTCAGAAATAGCCAACACATGTATTTCTCCTTCACTTGCATTAATACCTGAACACTTGCAGTCCACAAAGATTGCTGGGTGTTCCATAGAGAGTATACAACTTGAGCTCTGAGTTTTACCACTGCCCAACCTCCAAATGGCAACGTAACGCTCCCCAACTCCAGATGATAGAACATATTCGCCGTTGTCACTAAAAATCATGCTTCTCACAGCCACCTAAAATGTCCATGTAGCCAACATCAACAGGTGTACATTTAGAAAAAAGTAATACTACCTCCATCCAAAAAAGGATGCCGGAGATTTGTCTATATTTGCATGTACCTATACATTAAAATGTGTCTAGATACGTATGAATCTAGACAAATCTCTGACATCCTTTTCTGGACGGAGGGATTACAATCGGAATCAGAACAAGGTTCAGAAGAGGAAAACAGTAGAGGAGGACATAGAAGACACACTCACCGGATGCCCAGAGAATTTTTGAATCTTCTTGTTGTCAGAAGCATCAAAGGTCCTCAACTGACCAGCTGCCGTTGCTAAAATAGTTCCATCTGATAAGATCAAATACATAGCGCATTTCATTTCTTTGAACTAGGATGGAAATTGATTGGTATGGAGCAGATAGAAGCAAAACCAAAAGAATAGGCACATTACATTTCAACATCAGGTAATATAGACATAGACAGATATTAGATCCTACAATACCTTCGCTAAAAGGATACATGCTATAAAAAAAGGCATAAATTTATGCATATATCGTATTAAGTGGTGGATACATATTTTAAGCTCTAATTCAAAAAAAAGAGGGTTGCATACAAGTAAAAATATAGCATACTTCAATGGAAGTAGCAGGACTTTCTTTATTGGGTACATGTGTCTGGTAGGCAATACTTGGTGTTACATTTCCATCTCTACTTCGAATAGAACATTACCATTCTATTTTCGAAAGAGAACTTTGAAGATGCATTTAGAGTAGACATTCTAGGACACGGCTTAGCAAACACCTTGAAGGTGCCAACATGATAACATGGATAAACAACAGTTGAGAATTGACTAAAGAAGAAACCACACAGAGAGTTGCAAAACATCCATAATAGTGCAGATGAAAAGGCAACATATGCATAATTCATCTTATCAGATGATAGTGAAACCAGAAAAGAGAAAATAGATAAAACATCAAGAAGCCTCTTTTCACCAGTGAAATACCTGATGACACCGTCAATGCAGATATTGCCTTGGACGAAGATTTAAATTTCCCTGCAACAGACCCATCTGAGGGATCAATCTTACAGACCATGCCATCAGCGCCTGCTGTGTACACAGTCCGCCCATGCCTCGAGTATGCTACTGCTGTAACACCCCTGAACATATACAAAATGCACACCAACATAAGTGAACACTTCTGAGCTCAAGCTCTGCAAAGATTAAACCTAAAGGGAATAGCAAGAAGAGCAAAAATTACAGCTGGGTGCATGTTCTCCAGCAAAGTGTTTAGGATGTTTGTCATCAGTGTGGTATTATGAATATTTCATACTAAAATGTGGTTTCCACAAATGAACCACGAGGTTCCCCTCCCAGCTAGAGAGAAATGCTCCAAAAACACCAGCCGTACCCTGGATGACAATCGCTGATCCTCCACTTCCACTGCCCCGCGGCAACATCAAGCGCGAGGACATCCCCACTGCCCGTACCAAGCACAAGCAGTGAACTCCCAGCCTTCCGCTTCTTCTGCTAGGCAAAAACACAAACAGATGATGCCCACACACACAGGCACAACGCCAGACTGTAACAGCTCGGAAATGGGTGTATTTCCTCACCTTGCTAGAGAGCTGTACCCACTTCATGCATGTGTAGTCGAGGGCGAGGTGGCCCCGCTTCGTCTCGGGGAGAGCACCGACCTCCACCGCCGGGATGTCGGCAAACTCCGTCTGCAAGTGGCCGCGCACGGCGTCCCATACCTGCGACCGAGGAAAATCATCGAGTTAACATCGAAGCAGGAACCGAGCTGCTTCGGCGTGGATAGCCAGCGTCTGTTTCCACACCTTGATGCGGCCGTCGCCGGACGAGAGGGCGAGGAAGTCGGAGGAGGGACTGAAGGAGGTGAGGAGTTCCCGAATTGGGGCTAGGGCGGGCGCCATGGCCCGCACGGGGCGGATGGTGGTAGCGGCGGCGGGAGGGGAGGGGAGGGGAGGAGAAGAAGGGTTTACGCGGCGGCGCGGCGGGCGAGGGTTTTGGGGGGCGTTCTCGTTGGAGCGAGTGGTCGGATTCGGATCCAGGTCGCGCTCGTCTCTGGTATCTATCTGGACACGACCCGGTCGGTCGAAGCGCTTCGGATGCGGCTGAGCCGGACCAGGTGGAACTAGGGTTTTCAGACGAAAACAGCAACCGTTTCGCTATTTTTTTATCTCTGTCCCATTCTGCCGCCGCACCATTCCCGCCTCGTCCATCCCTCGCCGCCGCCGAAGATGGAGCCCAACGCCGACAAGCTACGCGGTCTTCGCATCACCTCGCTGGACGATGAAGAAGAAGATGATGAGCCCGAACTTCCCCACGAACCCCTGCCCGCCGCGGCCGCGGCCGCCGAGGACTATGAGGACTACGACGATGACGAGGAGGAAGAGCCGGAAGTCATGATTGGTTTGTTGGAGGAGCCAAAACGCCCAGGCCTCCTCCTCAGGCACCTCTTCCCCAGCAAGGCCGGCGGCATCCCGGTACGTGCGATAGTACTTGATCATGTTGATCGACACTCAGTTAAATTGGTATACGATTCGAGCAGGTTTTAATGTGAGGTTTCTGTGAATTTCATCTAGGCATGGTTGGATCCCGTGAACTTGCCATCGGGGAATTCCAGCTGCTGCGGTTTCTGTGGCGAGCCCCTGCAGTTCGTTCTCCAGGTGCTATCTTTGTGCCCAGTACTAGCAACTGTACTTGTTGTCTGGATGACAACTTCGTTTGAAACTGGGTTCGGTTCTCTGTAGATTTATGCTCCGATTGGGGATGCAGCAGCATTTCACCGCACTCTGTTCGTGTTCATGTGCCCATCAATGGCGTGCTTGCACCGAGACCAGCACGAACAGTGGACGCGCAAGCAAGGCAATCCTTGTAGAAGGTGAAGCAAATCCCATGGCAGTTATGCTGGCATTTAGACTTTTGAGTAGAGCCCAAAAACATTTTGCTGATTTTGACTGCCTTGTTGGATTGCAGTGTGAAGATTTTCCGGTGCCAGCTGCCTCGTAGCAATGCCTTTTACTCAAGTGAACCTCCAAAGCACAATAACTCTGACAAGCCACTATGTGCTGAAGGTAGTTTTCCTTTTGTTAAGTTGCATGGCATCTTAGTTTCTATGCTTAATTATATTGCTACATTTCCTGCATCATGTAATTAACTAGTTATCCTGGAGGAAGATGTGCTTATGTCCAGCAGATCTCTTGCACTTTATCTTGCTATTACATAAATACTTTCTTGGTATAGGACTTACGAATTCATGGATCGTATGCTTCAATGTGCTGAGATCTTGAAGTTGACATCTTCACTTGTTTATGCTGGTTTCTCCACATATCAGCAACCTTGCTTCTAAATTCTTCCTTAGGAAATATTTATTTATCTTTTGTTCTCTGCCTTTTCTTCCTAGAAATGAATTGCACTGTTGGTTCACCAACTGCTGACAGTAAGGCTGGGTGGGGTTTGCTAGATGCTGATTAATCTAGTTTATTGATGCACTTACATTTATAGGCAAAAAATGCTGTTCTCTGTCAGTCAAAAAACTGTTTTATGTTCATAGATGGTCATATTCCATGTAAACTGTATCGATTTCTTCCATTTAATCGACTGTGGGTTTCCAGCTGCTCTTTGTCACTGGTGTGGTACATGGAAAGGCGATAAAATATGTGGCAGCTGCAAGAAATCACGCTACTGTTCTGAGAAGCATCAGGTATTCTTATTTCATTTTACCCTTCCTATTGGTCTGAGTCTCTTAGGTATGTTTGGTTTCCGACTTTGTGCCTACATCCATCCTACCATTTTGTAAAATTAAACGGTCTCTGGATACACAATTTTGTCTGGCTTGGACAAGTCTAGTCACCCTAAATATTCTTGTGTGACCAAGGGCCTATTTTGGTTGAGCAATTGTACATCACTCTTTATCAGGCAATGCATTGGCGCTCTGGGCATAAAAACGATTGCCTACAGATTATCAACTCTTCTGAAGCTTCAAGTTCTGTTCTGCCAGCTGTTGGAAAAGGTGATTGCAGTTGAATAGACAGTGCGATTTATGCTTGTAACTGTTGACTCGTGTATTTTTTCTTACATTCTATCTATTTGCAGTTCCTGCTAGGACTTCCTGGCCAGAATATCAGATAACAATTGACCATGAAGCTGCTTCGGATTCTGATAGTAATGATGAAAGCAAGTCAAAGTCCTTGGTGATGCAAAAACATGGTAAACCAGATGATTTGATGCAGTCGTGGATGGATCAATTCGAGGTTTTGAACCATACATTCACTCTCTTTTGTACCTGTGCTAATCTATCAGTCGCTTTGTTTATTCACTAACACTTTTTGTAGGCTGATGCTGACAATCAATGTTGGGCATACTTTCAAGAGCGGATCTCAAGAGCACCGCAGCAAGTATTGAGGTAGGCATCACTTGCATGAATGCTCTCCTATGTTTGGTGATGTATTCAGTTTCCTTTTGCCTGCTTGGGAAAATGGCAGTGCTGTCAATATTGTTCCCATCATTTTGTTATTTGTTGTTTAAGCTGTCTTGCATAGTTAGCCTCAACAACTACTTTATTGGGGGATGAGCAACTTGTCTAATTTATGCAGATACTGTCGAGAGTCAAATGCAAAGCCTCTGTGGGCCTTGTCAGCTGGGCGTCCATCTTCTGCTGATATCCCTTCATGTCCCTACTGTAAAGGTCCACTATGCTATGAATTTCAGGTTGGTCAATATTCTTGGGACCAAAATCACATTCTGATCAAGCAGTTATATCTAATGACCCATATCTGCAAATAATAGACTCAGGAACCCCTGTTTTTCCATGCCCCATCAGAACAGTTCTACTCCAGTCAATATCCCACATACACACAAGTAATAGACTGAAGAATCTTACTTTCTTTTCATGACAATTTTTTCGTGTCTCTGCTATGTAAAATTTCCATAGATCAAATACTTTGTGTATGAACCATCACTACCATCAATTTAAAAATACATAATTCAGAAGTTAATTGTCGCTAGCACTAGTAACTGTTTAATTGCTTATTCTAGTAGACCAAGATGGGGCAGGATATAACATATTTTATCCCTGTCAGTTACCGTTGATTTCTAATTACATCTTCCTTTTCGTAACTGTCCAGAAAGGAATTCATTCCCTTCTCAAAATAATGTTGTAAATGAAATTACTTCCAATAGACTTATGTTATGTTAAGTATTCCTTTCAACCCCCATGAGAGCAATGTTCTAATAGTTGGAACTTTGAGAGTAAAAGTTTGATGCTTCATGCTTCTGCTTTATCAGTAATGCCCAACCAACCGCAGCATACTTATCATTACAATTTCTTTCCCTCATTTGCTTACATATGCTTACACTTTGTATACTGTATCTCCAGATAATGCCACAATTGCTGTACTTCTTTGGTGTGAAAAATGAACCAGACTCTCTTGATTGGGCAACGATTGTTGTGTACACATGTCAAGGATCATGTGACCAAAACATTAGCTACAAGGAAGAATTTGCATGGGTTCAGTTATACCCTACAACAATCACACGGCCTTAGTAATGTTTACATGCTCCACAGAGTAAAGTTTGTTCTTCGCTGCTGCAGGTTTGTTACTTCTCCATTAACCTTTTGTTAGTCTAGCAACTGCCTAAAGTTCTCAAGCCCACATATATGGTTAATACTCCCTCCGTCCAGAAATAACTGACTTGAGTTTGTCTAGATACGAATGTATCTATACACCAAAACGACATTTGAATTTAGACAAACCTAAGTCAGTTATTTCTGGACGGAGGGAGCACATGTGATACATTAATAAGCAAAAGTTTTTATGAGTGTATACAGCAGCAGAAGTAAACTTCTACTGAATTTTGGAATAGGATGTTCCAAGTGGTGTGAACTTCCTTATGCTCATTTTTTGAACAAACAGAGTACCAGTAGTTAGCAATACTGCTTCAGGATCGGAGAGCTGCGGCTCCAAAGTCCATGGTCTTCAATACTGCTTCATGATGTGTGCCCTGGACTGGAGTATTAAACAAAAATTATACTCCCTCCGTCCAGAAATAACTGACTTGGGTTTGTCTAGATTAGTATATAGATACATTCGAATCTAGACAAACCCAAGTCAGTTATTTCTGGACGGAGGGGGTAGTTAATTGAATGACAAGTTAAAAGAACCAATGTGGACACTGAACAGTGTCCGTGTCATGCAAGTACCCCCCGTTGTAGAAAAGCTAGTGATTTTCCGTAGTGTTGTTTACAGTTTGAAATTCGGTTTCTGTGAATATGTTTGCTTACTGGGCACCACTGGTTTCTGTGAGTATGTATCTGCAATGAACGGGCATGTTCCTTTAGAAAACAGTTTAGTCAAAAGGCGATATTTTGTGAATAGCTTTTGTGTTCCCTCTGCCTGGATTGTTTAGCAAATATATCTGGTAGGATCTTATAGAGGGAGCAAAACATACATGTAGTAGAATGTAGCCTTGGTCTGATAATCCGCACTCTGCTGAAGATAATGTCTTCACCTATACTCATGTGCTGTCTTGTTTTACCAGGGACCTTGAAGGGATCATCTATGTGCATTTCAACATGAAGGCATGTGTTCCAAGCGAAATAGATTAGCCTACTCGAGATTTCACAATGGGCCTTAATGTTTCCAGATCATAATGAGCCAGCATAATGCTGTGGCCCCAATCTCCGAATGCTTCGATGTTGGCTGCATTGGTTTTTGTTCGTCTTGGCCACTATGGCCCTTTAGAGCATCTGAAGACAAGTAGTTGGCCACCAGCAATTAGTTTGGTATTTTTTTTTCTTGAGGCTGTTTGCTCTTTTTATATGGAAAGATCTGTTGCCCGTTTCTGGGTTTATGTTCAAGTTGGGAAGATCCAAAGTTTTCCTTTTATTCTTCATTCAGGTGGACTCGCATATATATATGTACCTACATGTAAAGAGTCTAGTCTCCCGTTTTTTATTAGCAGTTGAAATTTTGGTCCATACGTTTTGTTTGTTCCATATATCTATTCTATAATAGATCATATGTTAGTCGTCATTGCAAGTGATTTATGAAAACGAAAGACTTTCTGCCTTGCTCACCATTTGGCGAGCTCGCTGGATTGCTATTTATTTTGTGTTAGCAGCACGTTGGTTGGGTTGGGTTCATTCCTGCACGTCTGTTGAACCATGTACAGGCAAAGACTAGTACTAGTAGCACATGCGTTGCTTGCACGACCCAAGCTTGTGCCCAAAGTCAGGTCAGGTTTTGTGCCTTTTGGAAAGAAGAAACATCATCGAGACGAGCCA
Organism: Avena sativa; assembly: GCA_916181665.1. Taxonomy (NCBI): domain Eukaryota; kingdom Viridiplantae; phylum Streptophyta; class Magnoliopsida; order Poales; family Poaceae; genus Avena; species Avena sativa. The sequence goes on from OV702289.1 coordinate 624,082,885, forward strand.
GCAAAACATGGAGGGATGGGGGAAATCGGCACCGAAGCCGGTGTCGCCGCTCGTCGTCAGCAGGAAGCGACGTGCCCATGTAACCGTATTGACGATTCCACGGCCGGCTACTAGTAGTAAACATTTGGCGTGCAGGCGAGGCACGGCAAGTATCCATCAGCTGGAAAGATGAACCAGAGCAGCTCGGATCCAGTGGCCGCTCATCATTGTTTTTTGCTCGGTTCCGCTCTCCATCACTCCATGGACATGTGCCGTACGTGGCAATGGGGGCAAGTGGCCGGCCAGAGGAAAAGAAACAAAACAAATCGACTTTTTTTTGCGCGGATACGTGCGAGTTTCTAGGCGGCACTGTTGACGGCGACCGGCACCGGCCGCTTACAATAATCGGGATCCCTACAGCGATCGCCGGTAATCATGGGTCCATGGCGCACGACGCTGGCTGGAGCCGAGGAGATCCATCACGAGGGCAGACCGGATCTGCATCACCAGGTTTCCGTGCAAAACTAGTGTCGGTCCTGATTACCGCAGCGTAGGAACTACTATACCATTGTTGGTGACCGACTGAAGCATGGGACTCGCCCCCTGTAGTGTAATATTTCTATACGTGAACTAGCAGAGCAATTCCCAGATGCATGTGAAAGGGAGGCATTGACTACTTGCAATGCATGTGCAGATCTGTCTATGTGATACTGCTGGCCCTAGTACATGCCTGTGTAGTCCAAGGTGGTGTCACGTGGTCGGAAATTATGATTTGCGCATCTCACACTAACCCAAAGACGTGATGAACGAATGGACCCATAGGTGTATTTTTTTCTTACACGGACAAAACCTTAATAATTTACTTAAGTTTGATCAGGAACCCTTAATTGCCGTCGCCATCCCACAGTTAAGCAAATGGGGGAAAAAACAGTGGAAGCTCCTCGACCGACAGGCCAAGCTCCAAAGCTACGCGGCAAGGTTCCTGAGCTTGGCCCTGGTAGCTGGGACCCAGCCACAAGATAAATTGTGAAGCCGAGGACGTGGGCCCCGATGGGGACGCGGATTTAAACGTTGGAAAAAGTCACCGCGTCATGTGCTGTGCTCAAATCTCCCTGCTGCGACGTTGCTGGCTACAACTGGCCGCCATTCATGAGCTCCCCGTTTTGACACAACGGGTTATCGGGTCTGCTATTACCCGCGGGTCTCTCCATATCACAAGTTCACAATACGGTTTTACAGACGGAATTTCTTCGTACATACAAAATACATACACCTGGTTTATTTGAGAAAATCAAAAGGAAAACAGAATTTGAAAAACTTGGAAACTGAAGATGTAGACCTTGTGGTGGTGGGGGGGGGGGGGGGGCGACGGTTGTTCGTCAAATGGGGAGGCTACGCTCCAAACATGCCCCCAAATAGATTGACAAATTCAAACCGTAACAAATTTTCGGTCATATAGTTTTGCCGCCTACAAACCGATCATATATTCTCGACGATCACATTGCCACAAATCGTTTTGAATCAAAGCCTAGCAAACAAAAAAGAGTGCATGTCAGGCGGTCTCACATTACATAGCCGTGGAACTCATATGGCCAGATCGTTCGCCGGGGTAGAAGGCACCTCCTCTGGGGTAGCCGATAGCGGGGTATCTATTGTCGGTGGAGCCTCGGTTGACGGGAGGCTCTACTACCAGAGTCGTTGTCGCCAGTGGAGCCTCAGTCGGGAGGGTCTCTGCTACCGAAGTACTATCGTCGAGGGAGTCAAGGTCGCCGGTCGAACTCTGTTCTCGGACAGGATCACGACGCATTGACTGACGCACCATGCCTTCACCTCGTCGTCCATGCTCGTCATGTCGGCCATCGGGATCACCAAGTCCTTCCCCCTCTTCTTTGCCGCTACGTTGACCTTGATTAGGCCGAGCTTGATGTCCTGCCTCTCGATCACCGACTTCCACCTTGTCGCAACGATCTCCCTCCATCTTGGAAGCTTTATCCGCCATGATCGTGACGTGCTATGCGTTGTCGGCCATGCACGCCATGATGGACGAGTGCAGCTTCTCGATGACCAGCGGTGTATCCCTCATAGACTTGGCCTTCTTCTGCCAAATGGGGTGACCTTTGGAGGAAGCCGATGGCATCGCGTTGGGGTCGTAGCCGGTGTTGTTCTTAGCGAGAGTTGTCCGCGTCTCCGTCCACTTGTCGCACGTCTCAATCGTCGCGAAGACATGGGCGAACTTGAACCCAACATCGTTGTTGTCCTCACGGTAGGCGGTGATCATGGCGGGCATCTACAATGCAATTGAACACAATGAACACATCAAATGAAGTGTTACAAATGCACAATGGTCACTAGATATGTTTGCTTACTTGATCGTCGAAGTTGGTGCCGCTGACGTGCACTCATCATACCTCCTCCATGATGCAGTGCCACTTGTTGCAAGCATGTTGGATCAATGCCCAACGGTGCAACATGGCCGAGTCATTGCGATCATGGTGCAATCTATTGAAATAGGGATCCAAAAGGCAACACTCGTTGTACGCCGCCTTCACCCTCTTCTAGTAGATGTCGGCATTTTGGTCGGCGCCGGTGAAAGGGTCGATGCTCACTGTCTTCCATGCCTTGTCGAGGCACTCATCCTCCCTCGAGCTCCACAGTCTGTGGCTCCCAAATTTCTTATTCTTCTCGGCCGGGGCAGCCACATCCACCTTATTCTTCCCTTTCAGATCGGCCATGGGCACCTCCACCTCCTCCTCGGTGGGCTCGGCCTCCGCGTAGGCTTAGGCCTTGTTTTCCCATGGCTCCCCACCACCCTCCTCCTCGTCGCCGTATACATCGGCTTCCTCCTGCGTGTAGGCATGTTGCGAGCCCCGTTCATGAGGTCAACCATGATGTTGTTGCCACCAGGCATTCTGCCAAACGGCCCATGGGCGCCCTGGCTGCTGCTGCTCGTGGCGAACTGATGGAAGTCGGCCTGAGGTGGAGGGACGCCATTGAATAGGGGACGACATAGTGCTAGAGACCTGATGGCTCAGTGTTGATGTAGAGCTCGTTGGGGAACCCCAAGAGGAAGGTATGATGAGCACAGCAGCAAGTTTCCCTTAGTTATGAAACCAAGGTTTAATCGAACCAGTAGAAGCAAGGAAACACCCCAAAGGTGTTGCTAGATGAGCCTTGGCAGGGCGCACTACCGGTGCTAGTAGCAACGTGGAGACCTGCACAACACAACCAGAGAACTTTGTCCTCAACTTGTGATGAGGTTGTCAATCTCACCGTGTTTTGCTGAAAACAAAGGATTAAACATATCGAATGGAAGGAAGTAATAGTTTGCAGAAAGTAAACACAAAGCAGTAACAGTTTGTAGATTGTATGTAAAAGAAAAGGACCAGGATCTATAGTTCACTAGAGGTGGCTCTCCTTAAGATATATAACATGATGGGTGAACAAATTACAACGGGGCAATTGACAAACATCGAGAAAGCAATACATGCATATACTAATCATCTTGACTCCTTTGGAACTTGATTGGGCATTACAACATTATACATAGACCGCCATCCAACTGCATCTATGACTAATAATCCACCTTCAGGTTATCATCCGAACCCCCTCCAGTATTAAGTTGCAAGCAACAGATTATTGCTTTACGAATTGCGTGTAAAGTAAACAATACGATTGTTCTATGAACAAAGGATTGTTGTTTTCTCCCTAGTAGCAACAGCACATCTAGTACCTTAGAGATTTCTGTCACTTCCCCAGATTACCAGAGGCATGAACCCACTATCGAGCATAAATACTAACTCTTGGAGTTGCTAGCATCTACTTGGCCAAGATAGCTACTAACAACGGAAAGCATGCAAGATCACAAATAACAAAGACATGATAGAATCAATAATCAATCTGAAGTAGCATCTCAATATCCATCAGATCCCCGCAAACACAACATGCAAAATTACAAATAGATGATCTTGATCATGAACGGAGCTCACAAGATCTAGACATGAAAGCACAAAGGAGGAGAACCAGCCATCTAGCTACTACATGGATCCATAGTCCAAGGATGAACTACTCACGCATCACACTAGAGGCTTGCATGATGATGAAGAAGGCCTCCAGGGTGAATTCCCCTCTCCGGCAGGGTGCCGGGAAGAGCTTTAGATCCCTCCCGATCTAGGGATGGAGATGACGGTGGCTACAGACTCTTTCGTGGATTTTTGATCGGGTACTTAGGGTTTTCGTCCCGAGGGCATCTTATAGGCGGAAGGGGAGGTCGTGGGGGTGCCTGGGCTAGCCACACCACCCCCTGGCGTAGGCCAAGCCTGGCCGCACGGCCAGGTGGTGTGGCCGCCCTCTGGCCCTTCTCCGTCTCATATTCTGGCATCTGATGACTTCCGGAAAAATAGGCACTTTGGCTTTTGTCCTGTCCAATTCCGAGAATATTCATTTTCTGACTTTCCTGGAACCAAAAACAGCAGAAAACATGCAGCTGGCACTGTGGCTCTTGTTAATAGGTCAGTCCAAGAAATCATATGAAAAGTACTCCAAAGTGTGGACAAAACACAAGAAAGTGGATAAAACCAAGCATGGAACATCAAAAATTATAGATACATTTGCAATGTATCAAGACCCAGCGTTGCCATAGCCCAGATCCGCAGCGGTGAAGCTTCCTAGAGGATTGAACTCATGGAGGCCTAGCGAGCAGCAAAAGAGCTGCGGTGTACCTTAGCTTTTTGGGAAGCCAGTGAAAAAACATTTCATGATCTCTATTGTTTTGTGTGTTAGATAACAATGTCAATGATTATTTAATTGTGTGTTTAGTGTTGCGGTCTATTTCCCCAAAATGCAGCTAAACAAGAGTATTGAGGGCGGATTATCCGCCCCTATCGAGGGCTGGATTACCTGAAGGAGATATGCCCTAGAGGAAAATAATAAATAGGTTCTTATTGTCATATCTCAATTAGTTTATAATAGTTTCGTATTGTGCTATAACTGTGCCAAGTAGAAACATTGGTACAGGTGTGGTATGAAACAACCAAGTCCCTAGTAGCCTCTATTCATACTAGTTCGTTGGTCATGAAGATGATCTGGGTTTCAAGATCATGGGCATTTATGCCGACTGACAACGAGATCATATCATTGGAGAATGATGTGATTGGACATTCCTCGAAGGATTGCAACACGATCAAGTCATATAGTTCATTGTTGCAACAGCTATACCTAGACTCCTTCTCCTTAGACCGTGAGCTCATATTACTCACTGTTTTCCTAGGCTTCTTAGACTGCATCAACCATATCTGGTAATACGGTGTCCATAAAGGCGTACATTGGGTATTCCGAAGGAACATTAGATGACATGTGACTGCAAGACCGGGATTTGTTCACCCACATGACGGGTAAAGATACATACGGCTAGCTTGGTGAGATTACATCCATAAATGTTGCAACATGTGACTAGGTCCCGGGGATGTAATATGACGGTAACAAGAAAACAGAACTTGTTGTGAACGAGATTGAACAAAGGTATGGGATACCAATGATCAGATCTCGGACAAGTTGTATCGAGAAACAAAAGGAAGAGGATGCTACATTTAGACGGTTCAAACGACATTGTCATCAGGAATGCATAGGGGTCACATGGACATCCCTGGTCCCTCTATTGATCATTGATATAGATCATATCTAGAGCATTCCCGAGCCGTAAGAGGATACACTTAAGGGTACGATGAGAGCGATCATTCGTAAGACGGAATCACAGTAGATAAAGCCGAAATCGTTCCGCAGAGAGATCCGAAGTTGTTTGGAGAAAGAATAAAGGACTGGAATCATTCCGGGAAAGATCCAAAGTCGTTCGGAGGAAATCGAAAGGGAACCAAAAGGTGTTTCGGGTCAAGACGGATTTTGTAATATGTATTTACATATTAATTAGTGTAATTAATATTAAATATAATATTAAAATCTAATTTGAAGGGTTATTCCACTAATGGGCCAAACTTCCTAGGGAAATAGGGCCCATGAGGGAAAACTGGAGGAGGGAAGGGCCAAGGGCCAAAGGGCCAAGGCCCAGGTGCCTCAAGGGGGACCACCCGGCCAGCCTAGGGCTATGCGCGGGGTGGGGCCCACCCTTGGCCGGTGGCCCATGAGGCCCATGCGCCTCCCCCCTCTCTCCCTTATTTAGTCCCACATGGGAAACCCAAAGGGGAGGGCACACCCCCTCCCCCTATATAAAGGGGTGCCCATGGGTGGGATGAGACACACCAATAATTGGAGAAGTCCTTTGGTTGACTTCCTCCTTCCCTCTCTCTCTCTATTCCCTTGTGACCATGGCCCCAAGTCTGGGCTGTGCGATCAAGGCACACCTGCAGTATGCTGTTGCGCTGCAGGGATTCCTAGCCGGATATCAACTTTCGCACTCCCGGCGGGATCAGGGAGCCAGAGGTCTCATCATGCACCGAATGTGTACGAAGACACGAGGCGCAACACTTGGGGCGCTTAAATATCGTGAGTCGGAGCTATTGCACGATGAAGATGATGAAGATCAAGAAGGAGCAAGGGGAGACCTGCGAGGAGCTTCGTGACCTTGAGGTCGGCTTCGAGTACGACTACATCAACCACGTTCCCCGCGGAACGTTAACCGCGTATGGTCTACAAGGGTATGTATTCTATACGCATCGGCTGTTACTGCATTACTACATAGATAGATCCTAGGCAAGTTTCTAGGGTTTCAACGTAGGAATTTTTTGTTTTCTGTACCGATCCCCAACAATGGTATCAGAGCCGATCTATGCGTAGGAGTGTTGTACGGCCAGTACGCACAAGTATTGTGAGGGCATTGATCCCTTAGTTGTTACCCTCTAATGTGTACTTGTTTATATCGCGGTATTGTTTGATAAAGCGGCCCGGACCGACCTTACGCGTATTCATACGCGAGACTGGTTCCACGCTCAACATATGACTTTTACCGTATAAGTGGCTAGCGGGTGTCTGTCTCTCATTCGATAGTTGATATAGCATTTACAACGGAGGGCCCCGAAAGGGGTGTAGTAGAGACAACTGTTGGATCCATGTTGTGGTTGGAAAGTTCGTAGTTTAGAAACGGTTCTAGTGCGAAATCCCTAAGAACCACGTAAAACTTGCAATTGATAAAGTAGAGGCGTCTAACTTTATTTTGCAGGGAGCATGTGATTATGATATGGCATTGATCATTACAAAGGTAAAGTAGTTTACTTTTCTGTTACTAAGTATTATAGTGATAGTCATCGTTCCGATGAACGACCTGGTGGAGGCGTCGTGGACTTGGCATCAAACCAAGGGCAAGATGGAGGAGAATATCATTTTGTGGCCCGAAAGTTGGGGTGTACAGGCAACGCGGTACCCAAGTTCCCTAAAATCAGCTGGGATGACTACAGTTGGTGTGTCAAATACTCAGAGGGTCTTTTTCGGCACGAATTCAACTTTACGTTTCAATATAAAAAATCAGGCTAATGGGCGTCAAGTTGCCCCCCTCCTGTCAGTTCTCGCCATTATGTCGCTCCCGTCGCTTAGGCGGGGTGGCTGTCACGTAGGCTTGCAGCGTTGGCACAGTGGATAGGATAACACCCCCTACCCAGTGTATTGACGTAACAAAACAGGGCCCATGTATCGGTGTTATAATTATTTTTTGTTTACTCAGAAGCTAGAACGGCCACCGCCACGTGTCTCTCCTTGGACTTCTGTCCCAATCGTTAACCCCTACCATAAAAGCGCATTGACTGTTCCACTGTTCCCCTGCCTCGCAGAAACCACTCTTCTTCTTCATGTCATCTACTATCTTCTTCCCGTCTTCTCCTTGCCACCATGGAAGGTCTACGCACTCTATAAATATGAGGCCACAACGCTCGCTTTTGCCATCGCCTTGGCCTCTCTGCAGTCCATCTCCACCCCACCCCTTTAGCCATCGCCTCTCCACCGCGTTGTCGTCTCGCCTCCCATCCCTCTCCAATCTCCACCGCGCTGCCATGGAGGTGCCCACGCTCAACCACTACGAGGCGGTGATGTTTGCGTACTATGGCATCCTCGTGCCGCCGTGCGCGACCGTGCCTGCCGGATTTCGCATCAGCGAGGCGGGTGTGCCGGTGGCTCTGCTCCTCAACCCCCGTGGATACGAGATGGAGTGCGTCATCATGGAGCGTTGCCGCCAGCTACCCGCGTGGATGAGGGCGTTGCCCTGGTACGTGGCGGCCAGCAAGTACTGGCCTCGGTTGTTCAAGAAGGAGTGGAAGGCCAAGCTTGGCAACCGTATCGTGGACGGGCGCCTGGTGCACCCGGATCGCCGCAACCAAGAAGGGCGGGAGATGTTCTGGTCCATCCCTGGACGGACCATCTACATCGACATCGATGCTGCTAGCCGCGTAGAGGAGCTCCGTCTCCCGAACAACGCTGAAATCATGGAGATTTCATCCGATGACGACGAGGAAGCCGGCGGCTCGGAGGACAGCGGCAATGGAAGTGTTGTCGACTAAGAAAATTTGTAAAGTCGCATCTTTGTATGGAAAAATTTGTGGTCGAATAATAAAATATCTCAATTTAGATCTTTGTCTCGATTAATTTGTGAAAGATTTTTTCAAAAATACTGATCAATTCAATTTCTACCTTGAATTAATTTCTGCCTCGAATTAATTTCTGCCCCGAATTAATTTACATTAATTGTCCTAGACTGCTGGCCGTTGCGGGGTTTTTGGTCCCGGTTCGTGGCATGAACCGGGACCAATGCCCCGCAGAGCGCCACGTGTGCGTCGCGGGGGCATTGGTCCCGGTTCATGCCACGAACCGGGACCAATGCTTAGAGATGAACAGGGACCAATGCCCAGGCGGCATGAACCGGGACCGGTGCCTGGCATTGGTCCCGATTATGGAAACGAACCGGGACCAATGGAACTTGGGCGCTGGACCAAAGGCCCTCTTTCTACCAGTGCTAGAGACAAGCTTCACTACCCATGACAACAAGAAGATAGACGTTGTCTACACCAACAAGGAGGAGACAGTGGTGCGTGTCCTAAGGATGTACGAGGGTTGGCTTGGGATAGACGAGGACAAGTTTGTGGGATTGGACCTCGAGTACACCCCGGAGCACCCATATGAAGGGAGTGAAGTCGCTGTTGTTCAACTGGCCATGCGGAAACACGTCCTCGTCTACCACCTCTCCCGGTTTGTAGATCTGCTCTCTGTAGCTAACCGCTTTTAGGGTTTTCTCCTCTTGTTCTTTATCCACTTGCTCATCTTGCAACTACTGGATTTTATTTAGGACCAAATAAATTAGGGTTTGCCTATGTCTCAATCGACTGAGATTTTCTTTAGTCTCAATCACCTAAGAAAATTGCAACCGTAGTTAAAAGAAATGTGCAACTCGTTCAGTCGACTGAGAAATAGCAAAACCGAATAAATTATGACAATACAATGTTGAGAGTCTTGATCTTGCATTTACTAAACTTTTCAAAATTATATTGAGATGATGATCTTGCATTGACAAAATATTTGTAGTTACAAATTTTGGTGATGACAAACTACATACTTTCAGGACTGACAGGAAATGTCCGGCGCTGCGCCAGTTCCTTATAGAAAAGGGAATTGTTTTCTGCACTGTCGATAAAAGAACTGATTTTTCGAAATTGTATCAAGAGGGAATTATAATTCCTGCGCACAAGTGGATTGATATTCAGAGTCTTGTCAAGATCCTAGGGGACTCGAGGAAGGATGGAATGGCATCACTCGCAACTAGAATCCTCGATGAGTCATACGACAAAATGAAGGAAGATTTCCCTACGGATAGGCACGATTTCTGGGACGAGTGGCCGTTGTCTGATATAAACCTGAAGTATGCAGCCATAGATGCTTACGTGACCTACCAGCTGTACAAGAAGATCCATTTTTTCTACGTTACCTCGTGTTTTGCCCTATTTGCAAGAGGGAAGACGAGCTTAGGGGAGCCTTTTGTAGAAAATGCGGAATAGCTGAGTTTAAAGCTGAATATGCAAAGAAATTGGCTGCATCTGAAGCAGCTAACAGAGAGGCTGCAGAAGCAGCTGAAAGAGAGCTTGCAGCTGAAGAAGCAGCTAACAGAGAGGCTGCAGCTGAAGCGGCAAACAGAGAGGCGGCATCTTCTAGCGGCAACAATCAGGCATGTGATGCACTGCTAATTGTGCCGCAGGACGCTGAAGATAGGGAAGCCAAGTCAGATGCCAGGTGGGACGAACTTGCATTTCGTGAGATGTGGAGGGCCAATAATGCAAGATCCACCTAGAATGATCGCAGTTGGTCACCTAGGAACAATGGCAAGTGCCTCAAGTGGTCTAATGAGAAGTGAATTAAATTTTACTTCTTAGTGTTATGTTTCTGTTTTGTGGAACTCAGTTAGCTTGTCAAGATGGCTAGCGCCTCAAGTGAGAGTAGTAAAATAAATTAAACCCTCTTTGTGATATGTTTATGTATGTGCCTTGTATCTTGTCAAGATGGTAGCTCATTAACTAGCAGCTTGAAAGAGTACCCTTTTCCTCTCTCACTAAACAGATATGTTTCATTTTTCCCAAATTGGTAACAAATCTAGAGAAGATTCTCACTTCGATATTCCGTCCCTTTTGGACCTCTTTTTGCCTCCGATCAGGTAGCAAATCTAGAGCAGCAAATCACACCAGGCATAATACATTCATTCAGAATACAAAACAAATATAGATATAGCTGTGCGCAGCTAAATAGGATATAACGATAGAAAGTAGGTTGCTTAACGAGGTTCGATGCATTCAGCCAGAAATAGGATATAGCTAGAAAGAAGCTGCTTAGCAGCAGGGGCAGCCGCCGCAGCTGCAGGCACATCCTGCAAGCGCCCGCGCCTCCTCCATCTCCCTCTGGTGCTTCCGCCACTTCTTGCTGCCCAGTTTCTTGGACTTGGGGACCTTGGGCCTGATTGGAGGCATGCGACCCTCTTTGATGGCCACCCGCTGGAGGTTTCGGAGGTGAATGCCCAGAGCCCGGTGTTTAGCGATGTAGGCGTTGATGTTCATGATCTCGTGCTTGCCACCTTTGTGGATGCCGGAGCCCGTGGCCTCTGCATGCTTTAGTAAGGCGTTGAAGTCGGTGCCGCCAGCGGCGCGACTCGTCAAGCAGTAGGCGATCCCCTTGCAGAAGTGGCAGCTATAGTAGGGGCCCGTGAGGTAGTCGTCGTACTGGCCGGCCTGTAGCCTCCTCAGCACCTGACGAGCCTTGGTGTGAATGGACTCGTCATCGCTGTAGACGTCGCTGCCGGAAACCTATTAGAAGAAAAGGAAAATAGGGGAGTAGATGATGTAACAAGATCGAGCAATCAAAATGCGAACAAGCGAATCCTAATAAACCAAGATCTAGCATCCAACGATGGGAATGATGTTGGATAATTAGGCACAATTTCCATGATTAATTCCAGAATATTAAACATGACAATACTAGCTAAATTTTAAATAGATTAGCCCATTATTTCTAACAAACGGTAGAAGAACCAAGGGAGGGGAGCAAACCCTAGTTACCTCCGACCATAGGTCGTCGATGCCGGTGTCGTATGGGTTCAGTGGAGCGATGTACTTATCTGGATCATAAGTGCCCAAGAAGTGCGTGATCTGCTTGTGACCGGCGGGGGCCTCCTCGCCGGCGGGGGGATCCTCTTCGGCGGCTCCGTCGGTAGCTGGGATGGGGGCTTGGACGGGAACGGCGGCTGCCATCGATGCCTCCACTGTGGCCTGGATAGGGACAACGACTGCTTTCAACGCGTCGAGGGGGACCGGCAAGGAGACGGGGGCCTCCTCGCCGGCAGCCACGGAGGTGACGATGGCCACCTTATCCTCCTCGGCCATCGCCGGCGTGGACGGGGTATTCTCGGGAGTTTGCGGATGTTGGTGGGACAGTGGAGAGGGTTGCGTGGGGACAGTGAGTGAGAGTGGGAGTGGGTGTGCGGAGAGGGGCTCTATAGTTAAGGTGGATAGAAGCAAGGCACGTTTCGTTGCACCACCGTGCAACGCGCCGTGCAGTCGACTGCACCGTGCACTGCGACACGCACACGGTACGCCACGTTTTTTCCCGGGCCATGCATGGTAGTTCTATATTGAGCCGCATGCAAAGGGCGCACACACAATTTCTATGTACGAAGTTTGACATGGCCCTAAAATTGGCGATTGAGAGCCACTGCGTAAAAAATGGGATATGTCTTATTAAAATCAAGTGGCAATAAATTGCAGCTGTCCATCGATGACCGTGCACTCGATGACGCATGCGTTGTGACATAGTAGTAGCAGTAGTAGGCTTTTCAGACTTGATTAAACATGACATGACCACTCGACGACTTTTTCCATGGACGGCATCGCGTTCCTTCTTGTAGAAGTCTCGCTGAGGGAGACGTCCGTGCTGTCTCACGCAGTACTGTGAAGGGCACGACATGTGAAACGATCATCGTTGGATCGCACAGAATCAACGGTTGGTGCGCACGATCCGCGTGACAACTGTGATAACCAATCAGGGAGTAGCAAACAGGGTGAGCACATATTTGTGCTTCTACGAAAGATAGAGAGAGGGGGAGGGGGCAAAAGTAAGTAGTACCACATAAAACCAAGGGCGATATTGAGTAGTATAAAAATGGAAAGTGAGTGTCTTGTATAATGAAATAAATCGTGGCAGACATCAAATTATGCCAAGATAGATCCACTAGAGTTTATTGGATGTGTGTTCTTCTCATAAACCACTCATAAACCACGTAAGGATCCACTAGAGTCATTTGATGTGTGTTCTTCTCACAAACCACATATCACCAGTGTCATTGCATGTGTGTTCTTCCCACAGACCACACATGGATCCACCAGTGTCATTGCATGTGTGTTCTTCTCACAAACCATATCATGAACCACACCCAGTGTCATTGCATGTGTGTTCTTCTCGTTAACCACACATGGATCCACCGGTGTCATTGCATGTCTGCTCTTTTCAGCACAAACATACGAACCCCAAGCGACCTTTGCTTACCAGGAGCTAATTGCATTTGAGCAACCACCCTGTCCAAGAATAGAAGGGCGACTCCCAGTTGCAGCAGCTTCCACATCCAGTACATCACAATTCAGCTCAAACATGCAATCTGAAGCATACCTTTTCATCAACCCAATTAGCTGACTGTCACACAATATCGGAACCATGATGCCACATTCATCCATGAAGCTGAACTTTGCAGTCTGCTTCGGCCATACTTCAACATGATTACGCAGAGCAGCAACCATACCAGATATAGTGCAGATCTGCGTAGGCGCTTCTTCCATCGTGAAACAATGGCTTCCATACCACTTGCCCTTGGAGTCGTACCTGTAGAGGACTACCGTAACCAGGTAAGGAGGGTCCAAGCAGATCCCACTTGACAGAAAACTATGGACAAAATATGTTTGTCAGCGTTGGGCTAACGAACAATTTGAGGTTCAGTAGCCAACTAGCAGTTGTAATTAGTGTGAATAGCAAAGAGAAGGGTAGCTCACCCGCTTGTAGGCAGAACTTCTTCTTCCTTGGTAGTAGGATCTGCCATCCTTCGAACTGCTCGGCTCGTCGGTGGCGGAGGCGGGCTAGAGCCTCGCAACGGCGGCTACGGCATGCGTCATTGGAGCTCGGTATTAGCGACTGGGCGCAGCAACTTGGTCCCGGAAGTCAAATGTTCGAAGGGATCGTCCTGCCTAGAGGGTGGGTTCCGACGCTGCCGGTGCTAGGGGAAAGCTTGGAATGGATTTGTGAAATCGGTCAACGCATCCAATCCACTTAGCTGCTCGATTTGCCTAAGAGGTTGCCGCGTTGGCGCCCGCGTCACGGACAGATAACCGAAATGTGGGTCCCGACCGTCTACTTCACGGGGCGGTTTAACGGAATGTTTGTATTTGGCAGGGGTGAGATGAGTTTGCCTCGAAATGTCCCCTCTCAGTAGTTGGCGGCCCAACTTTTCAAAACGCGGTAATTTCAGGAAACTTAGGTACCGCCATGCGCTGGCTTGCCAACTTTGGTACCGCAGACGAACAAGCCCAAGATGGAGATCATACTGGAGCGCTCGATGGAGATCAAGGCGCAAGAAAGACCATATCATATCACATTAGACATATGATGTTGATACTAGTTTTTACATCTTATTTTGTGCTAGTATTTAGATACTCAACGGTAGCAAATAAGATAATCCCTATTTAATTCCAATGTTCTGTGTTCCCCTTGTGTGTGCACCACCAAGAAAGTTCTTCGGTATGAGGCGATCCAGGGTTACAGGCCTGGGTGTCAGACATATCTATGTTCGCATACAGTGGGTGTAAGCCATGTTGCACAGCGAATACACACAAGTTAGACTTGGCGAGCCTAGCACGCCATAGAAGCGTGGCCTCGGAACACAAGAGATCAAAAGATCGAGCATGAGTCACATGGATGATGTGATTGGCATTGTTGAATGTCTACCTTTGATAATGCACTGATGGTTGTGTAACATGGGGGAGGTGAAGAGGATAGGGATCATGCGATCACTAAAATCGTCCAGGGGATGACAATTTTAGTGGAGACCAATTATAAATTGATCTCTTATTATAAACTTAGTCTAGATGTCTGTTTGCAAATATCTTAGTAGATTTTGGCTTATCCCATTGAGGTCCTTTGCGACCATGGGAATATATTGCTTAATTTGGAACTTAGCAAAAGGGTACAACTTCATAGATTAATACCCACGCCTGAGGGATATCCTCGTAAAAGGTGATCTTCTCTTCTTGATACAATAACCATTAGGAGATAATTCGATGACTTCGAAATGTTTGTGTTTTCTCCATAAACATCCAACAAGCCATTCTCCATTCGATGGAGAGTTGGGCTACATTTTGTATTCTGCAGAATAAGGCACATAGAGTATGAGCCATTGGATGGGTTTTCCTCCATCATGGATGAAAAGAGATTATTTGGAAAAACACTTAGTGATCTTGCATTAGAGTTAAGAACGCTTAGAAGGGCTTGATTGCAATGGAGGACATTGATGAAAAAGGTATATGTTAGATATACAAAATTATAAATGTGGTTCTTGCAAAACTCGTTGCAGGTTGCAAAGTATTTGATACTTGTCCCGTTTTGTGAAAACAGAAGGATCTGCTTGAGAATTGCTGAATTTGAGGCAACGTGACTTGATGACGGTAATCAAAATAGTTGATGGCCGACATAACCTCTTCCCTCAAAGTTTATCATTTGGATTAGTGGACTTGAATATAATTTGTAATCCTTATTTGTGTGTCTTGCTTGTGGCGAGACGATTATTCATATGAACAGGTTACAAACCAGTTTGTACTATTCTTATGAACAATACCTTATGGTCACATTATGATTACAAACGAGTTATTCTCATCACTATGTTAATGATAATAGTTTAAACATTTATAAAGGATTAGAATGTTAAAAGATATCCAAAGCTTAATAATGAAATGACACTACAGTTTAAGTCATTTTGGTTATTGCAGGTTCTTTATGAAAGATCGGGGTCCTAGATGCTTAATCTAGAGACTTTGCAAAACCATGCCTCTTGGGCAGAATGACTAAAACTCCGCATTCTGGTAAAACGGTGATATGCGAAGAAATGTTGAAACTTATACATAATGATGTATCGTATTTTCAACAAGTAGTGGAAATCATTTATTGTGGACTTAAGTGAATAAGTGTATTTACTTAATGAAACATGAAGTTTGGAATGATTTGAATTATTCAAATGAGTTCATAACTAAATGGGATATTGAATTAACTGAATTAACAAGTCTCTTCGATTTGATCAACACGACTAAAGTATTCAAGTTAAGTTTAGCATAAAAGGGACTTGTGAAAGATGTTTCACAAATTATGATAATTGGACGAATTCAAACTATGTTGAAATGTCTAAACATCATGATCATTATGTATTAGATACATATGGTATAATATTATCTCTTATCAGGGTTATAGTTGTCGTTTAGAGTTCAAGATCAAAATAAGCAAACACTCATTTGAAATACAAAGGAACATCTAAAAGATTCGTGGAAACAACACCATAAATGTTATGGCACGTTCGAGTTTCTGGAGATTTCGATAAGTCAAAATCGTGGCGAATAAACAAGTCTTTATAGAGCATTCTTAGGAAGCTATGAATGCATCTTCCACAAAAAGGGGCAAACCTGTTGTTGTCCAAAGTTGATGTGTCTTGATGAAGATACAGGTGGAAGAAAGTAAAAGATCAAAACAAGGTATTAGACCTTACCTCCGAATTGTTGAGTGGCGCAGCGAAAGTTGTTTCGTGAATCCAAACTCTACATATAGAGGAGAAACCAATGATAATCATCACAAAGTTTCAGTAAATACTTTTACAAAAGAAAGTAGGATTCAACTATATATTCTACAAGTTTATGGAATTATATTATTGATTCACTTGTCATGTTTTGAACAAGACATACCTACGAAATACAAAGAAGTGTGATGGACCTAAGTGCGAGAAATTACTAGGAGTCATAAAATCCTATATTAAGTTACATTAAAGATTGCAAAGTAACATGTTACTTGATCTTATTAAAGTGAAGAAGTTTACTTGATATTTCTGAATGACTGCAAAGTCATAAGAAGGAAATGAAACTTAATGAATGACAAAAAGCTTGATTTGTCACAAGTTTGGACAAATTCAAGGAGTTGACTACAATAGTAGTGATGCTTAATTCTTTTGGATTTACACTAGAAATATATGGATATTGAAGTCTCGTAATTGGAATTCTCAAATTGATGATGATCAAAGAATTTTGGAATGTCCAAGATTATTGAGAGGACCTAGATTTGAGTAGGAGCAAATCTGCTTGGCTAATTCATAATATATAGCTGACATATTTTGAGTGGGAGCTAAGTGAAATCCCTGGATCTCAAACATGAATGTCATATTTGAGTGGGAGCTAAGTGAAATCCCTGGATCTCAAACATGAATGTCATATTTGAGTGGGAGCGTGAAATCATTCTGTGATATGTGGATGACATATGTGAATGATGTGATTGGTGTTAATAGTTTTTAAGTTAGGATGAAGTTGAAATTATTAAACAATAAGATCTACCGAGATAGATTTGTGAGTTAATAAACACTGAATGTCGAATGCTTCCTGGACTTGACTCTCCTCCACGGTCAGACCGTAGAAACTTGATCTTTCTATTACGATGATTTTCCACTTCATTCTGAAATTCCTTAAACTTTTCAAAAGTTTCAGACTTGTGTTTCATCAAATAGATATACCCGTATCTACTCAAATCATCCATGAAAGTAACAAAATAACGATATCCACCTCGCGCCGACACACTCATTGGTCCACACACATCAGTATGTATGATCTCCAACAGATTTGTCGCCCGTTCCATTGAACCGGAAAACGGCGTTGTAGTCATCTTGCCCATAAGGCATGGCTCACATGTATCAAATGATTCAAAATCAAGTGATTCCAAAAGTCCATCAGAATGGAGTTTCTTCATGCGTTTAACGCCAATATGACCTAGACGGCAGTGCCACATATATGTAGACATATCATCATCAAGTTTAATCTTTTTAGCATTAACATTATGAATGTGCGTAATATTACTATCGAGATCCAATAGAAATAAACCATTCAACATAGGTGCATGACCATAAAAGATATCATTCTTATAAATCGAACAACCATTGTTCTCAGATTTAAAGGAATGACCACTTTGCATCAAACACGATTCAGATACAATGTTCATGCTCAGTGTAGGCACCAAATAACAATTATTTAGGTTTATAACTAATCCCGGTGGCAAATGGAGAGGTAGCGTCCCGGCGGCGATCACATCAACTCTTGATCCATTGCCAACCCACATCCTGACCTCATCCCTTGCTAGTTGTCGCTTGTTCCATAGCCCCTGAACAGAGTTACATATATTAGCAACCGATCCGGTATCAAATACCTAGGTGCTACTGCGAGTACTAGTCAAGTACACATCAATAACATGTATATCACATATACCTTTGTTTGCCTTGCTGGACTTCTTGTCCGCCAAATACTTGGGGCAGTTGCGCTTCCAATGGCCAGTCCCCTTGCAATAGTAGCACTCGGTGTCAGACTTAGGGCCAGCCCGGGGTTTCTTTTCAGGCGTGGCAACAGACTTGCCACCCTTCTTTCCCTTGTGCTTGCCTTTCTTGTCCTTCTTGAAACCGGTGGTCCTATTGATCATCAACACTTGATGTTCTTTCCTAATCTCCACTTCTGCAGTCTTAAGCATTGATAGAAGCTCGGGAAGAGACTTCTTCATGTCCTGCATATTATAGTTCATCACGAAGCTCTTGTAGCTAGGTGGCAGAGATTGGAGAACACGATGTATGCCTAAGTCAATGGGAATCGTTATTCCCAAGGACACAAGCATATCGGCGTACCCAGACATTTTGAGTACGTGCTCACTAACGGAGCTATTTCCTCCATCATGCAGCTAAAGAACTTTTCTGTAGCATTATAACTCTCTACGGCAGCATGGGTATCAAAAATCATTTTCAATTCTCCCATGGTATCAAAGGCATTGCCATTTTCGAAACATTTTCAAAGTTCTGGCTCTAGCCCATACAGTATGCCGCAATGAACTAAGTTGTGGTCCTCCTGATGAGTCACATAGACATTCTTTTCCTCGTCAGGGGCATCAGGAGCTGGTGGGGGGCCTAGCGGCGCATCTAGAACATATTGCTTTTGTGCAGCAGTGAGGAGAATCCTCAAATTCATAGCCTAGTTGGTGAAGTTGCTACCATTCGCAGCAAGTTTCTCTTTCTCCATGAACACATTGAAATTAAAAGCAGGTGGTGCCATCTACAACAGAATTTGTAAAGTTTATTTAGACTAAGTTTATGATAGATTGAGTTCAACTAATCCAAATTACTAATGAACTCCCACTCAAAAACGACATCCCTTGTGTCCTTT
This sequence comes from Avena sativa, assembly GCA_916181665.1. Classification (NCBI taxonomy): domain Eukaryota; kingdom Viridiplantae; phylum Streptophyta; class Magnoliopsida; order Poales; family Poaceae; genus Avena; species Avena sativa. The sequence continues at coordinate 624,101,817 of OV702289.1, forward strand.
TGGTGATTACATGAACCAAATCCACTATACCAAGTCCGATCATCACGTGAGTTGATATAGCTTCAAAGGCGAGCATCTATATGAGCATCATATCAACCATATGACTCATGCTTAACCTTTTGGTCCGTGTTCCGAGGCCATGTCTGTACATGCTAGGCTCGCCAAGTAAGAACCTTAGTATTAGCGTGTGTAAAACTGTCTTACACTTGTTCCTATGAAAGCGTAGATTCGAGTACACCCGATCACCACGTGATGTCTCGAAACACGATCCATAGAACGGTGCATACTCAAGGAAGAACACATTTTTATCTTGATATCTAAAAGAGGGATCATCTTATAATGCTATCAAACGTGCCAAACTAGCAGTATAAGATGCTAACATCTAATGTATAAAGTGAGATGATATGGTCCATGCATTTGATCTCTATCACTTGCATCGTGGTATGATCTCTATCATTCCTTTGTGTGTAAGGCCAAGGTCTATGGAACTTACACGTTGAGTGTGTTGTAAGAGTATCCACCATACATCTACTTACAACAATACCATATCAACACACTAGTCCAACAACGATCTAAACTATAGAACCGTTCTTACCTACGAACATGAACCACAACAAGGATAACTAAGTTATTAGCAACTCGTTGTAAATCAGATATTGACTATAGTAGGAGAGACAGACACCCGCCAGCCACTTATGCAAAACAAGTTGCATGTCAGTCATGGAACCGGTCTCATGTACGATGACATGTAAGGTTGGTCCGGGCCGCTTCATCCCACTATGCCACCAATATCCAAAATACATAGAAGATGCAATAACATGATCATCATCGCCCACATATCAACCATATGTGTACTACCCGTGCTAAGCACCTACGCATAGATCAGGCTCTGATACCACTGTTGGGTCCGCAACATAGAAAACAAAAAATTTCCTACGGTGTGAACTACACGCCAAGATCTATCTACTAGGTACAAAGCAACGGGTGGACATACATCCAACGAGAACTTACCCTCGTAGACAACGAGCTTTGTTAACGAGTAGGAACTCGTGGTTGATGTAGTCGTACACTTGCCGATCTCAAGATCGTGAGGAAGTCCGAGCGCCGCAACTCAGCAGCGCATCCGGACTCGCACACACGTTCAAGCCACCGGACAACCTCCACCTCCTTGCTCCAGCGATCCAGCGGAAGCAGCAACTCCTTCTAGACTAAATGCCACCGGGAACATGTATCTCGCTAATCCGAGACCATGGGGAATAATTCTAGAGGGGGAGAGAGATCCTTCACAAGGAGGTGTGAGGATAAAGGAGGGAATGGGTGGCCTTTTATAGGAGGAGGGGGGTGCCCCCTCTCTCCATGGCCGACGCATGGGGGGTGACCCCTCACCTCCCCCATTCATGTGGTGGTAACCCCTCCACATTAAAATGCCTCTTCACATTCCCTTTTAAAGTCTCCACTTTAAATGCATTAAATTTCTCCAAATTTAACGCTCTCTCATTTAATAAAACTCTTTTTATTAAATTTATTCAGAATTTTTGTTAATTACTTTAATTAACAAACATTCACATATAGCCTCTTGCAATATTTCAATATCACATGCAGAACCACCTTCTGCAATTTCACCCGAAACAATTTCCGGTTTCTATTGAAACAATTCCTGCGCTTTGCAATTCTTTCGTCTGAAACATATGTGCTCCAAAATGGTGTCCGGTAACTCTTAAGTGTGCCACCCTATGGTTCGCGAATAATGCAGACATGATCGAGACCCTTCTCCGATCAATAATCAGTAGCGGGACCTGGAGATCCGTATTGACTCCTACACATTCAATGATGACTCCTGTGATCGTGAGAACCTTAAACGCTTGTAACTAAATCCCTTTGTCTCTCGATATATTACATGTCCGAGATTCGATCATCGGTATCTCCATACCTAGTTTGATCTCGTTATCGACATGCACTCTTTTCTCGTTCCGTGATATAACATTCTAGTGATCACATCACTTGCTTGCAAGCTATCCTAATGTGATATCACCGAGAGGGCCCAGAGTATATCTATCCGTCATCTGGATTGACAAATTCCACTCTTGATCCATGAGCCTCAACATAACACCTTCGTAGTACTGAACCCATCTTTATAGTCACCCTGTTACGGTGTGACGTTTGATGTTATCAAGATACTCTTCCGGTGTTAGCAATTAACATGATCTCATGGTCTAAGGATAAAGATTACTTCGTATGATGTTATAGCAATATAAATATAATGACTTGATCGTAAGTCTATACTTCGGATGAATGTTCATCACATCATTCCACCAATGGTGTGACCTTGTTATTAACAACATCCAATGTCCATGATCAGGAAACCTTGATCATCCTGTTAATCAACAAGCTAGTCCATAAGAGAGGCATGACTAGGAACCCTTTTTGTTTATTAAACACACATGTATTGATGTTTCCGAATCAATACATTTCTAGCATGTAAAATAAACATCTATCATATATAAGGAATATATAATAACAACTTTATTATTGCCTCTCAGGGCATATTTCCTTTAGAGAGGACCCATTGAAAAATGGGTACCTAAAAACTAGCTTGATCTCTTGTAGAACTATGCTTCCGGTGGGTCAAAGTGGGTGCTTGATAGTGGTTGCACAAGTCATATGACCGGAAGCAAGACAATAATGGCGGAGATGAGGGCAAATCAATATCATATAACCTTCACATATGCCGATAAATCAAAATCTCGGGTAATGGGTCTTGGCAAAGTTGTGGGTGCACACGATGTTACTCTCGTGGATGCCATGCTTGTTGAGACCCTTGGCTATAATCTACTTTATGTCCGTGCCCTAGGCAAGATGGTCTTTATTGATAATGATATTGTGGTTCTCTTGTGGAGCAAGACTCTAAAGGTCGCTTTTGTTGGGTATGTCGAAAATGATTTGTATGTGGTGGACTTTTTGGGGAAAACCACTACAAATGCAATGTGCTTATTCGAAAAGGCCGATGTGGGTTGGTTATGGCATCGCCGACTAGCCCATGTCAATATGAGAACTTTGCAAAGCCTTCACAAGGGTCGCCATATTGTGGGACTAAAGGAGAATATTGTGGGACTAAAGGGTCGCCATATTTTGGGACCAAAGATCGTGTTTGCAGGGCTTGTGTTAAAGGAAAGATGCATGATTCTCTCCACAAGCCAAATAATATTATAAAGTCAAAAAGGATCTTGAAGCTCCTTAATGTGGATCTCTTTGGTCCTCCATCTCATGATAGCCTTGGTGGGAAGAAATATTGCTTGGTGATTGTTGATGACTACTCAAGATATTCATGGGTCTATTTCTTCAAGTTGAAGAGTGAGACTCAACAATATTTCATTGACTTCGTCAATATGGTTCAACGCCAATACAATTTGCCCGTGCTAACAATAAGAAGTGACAACGGCACCGAGTTCAAGAACTACACTCTAAATGGCTTTCTTAGTGATGAGGGGATAAAGCATCAATATTCCGTTGCATATACCCCTCAACAAAATGGTGTAGCTGAGAGGAAGAACATGACTTTAATGGATATGGCAAGGTCTATGTTGGCAGAGTTTAAGTCTCCATACAATTTTTGGGCAGAGGCTATCTCCACCACATGCCATGCATCAAACCACCTCTACCTCCACAAAGAATTGATCAAGACGCCATATGAAATACTTACCGGTAACAAGCCCAACATTTCATACTTCCGGGTGTTTGGTTGTAAGTGTTTCTATATCATTAAAGGTGTTCGTTTGTCCAAATTTGATTCCAAAGCTTTAGAGGGTATTTTTGTTGGCTATGGTCTCGATTCCCACACTTATAGAATCTATGATAAACTCTCTGGAATTGTCACAGAATCTTGTAGTGTGTTTTTTGAAGAATATGATGGCCCCCAAGCGGGGCATGTTGATGTTTGTGATGTAGATGATGAAATACATCAAGATGCTATAAGAAGAATGGGTGCGGGATTCATCCACCCTGTTGAGGAACCCCTTGTGGCAGGTCGAGAAAAACTATGCTCTACTCATGTGGAGCCCTCATCTTCACAACTTTAACAAGCTCCCTCTATTGAGGGCAATGATGACCCAAGCCAAAGACAAGTTGAGAACCCTCTCGATGATGAACAGGCTGAATGCGCTAGGATGAATTGTCCACTCTCTCCTCTAATGGGACTTTCTATCCCAGTGCAGTCAGTTGCTCAACGTAGATTTATTTAGGCATCTACAAGATCATCTCAAAGACTCTCTAGCAGCTTGCCTAATCAAGACCAAGATCAACCGCTACCTCGTATTGTTGAAACTAAACCCATCGTTGATCAAGGTCAATTTGATGGTCAAGAAGAGGACCAGACTGATGAAGAGGCTCCTGCAAGGAACAACAAGGAGATCAAAACTCGTCGCAAAGATAAAGTGGACTGAATGTTAGAGAGAAGAGAACACACTCTAGATAATGTTCTAGGTGACCTAAGGAGTGGAATGTCCACTCGAGCCTAGCTGAAGCACTTTGGTGAGCATCAAGCTCACATATCCATGGTGGAGCCAAAGAAAGTATGGGAAGCTCTTGAAGATTTAGATTGGTTAGAAGCCCATGCACAAAGAGCTCAACAACTTCGAGAGAAACAAAGTATGGAAGCTAGTAGAAAAGCCCAAAGAGTGCCACAATGTTATTGGCACTAAATGGATATTCAAGAACAAGCAAGATGAACATGGCATTGTTGTGAGGAACAAGGCAAGATTGGTTGCACAAGGGTTCTCTCAAATTGAAGGCATTGATTATGGAGAGACTTATGCACCCGTGGCTCGCCTTGAGTCCATCCGTATTCTTCTTGCATATGCTGCACATCATAACTTTAAATTAAAACAAATGGATGTGGAAAGTGCTTTTCTAAATGGTCCATTCTTAAGCAACCCCCGGGTTTCGAGGATCCCAACTTCCCAAACCATGTCTACAAACTTGATAAGGCGCTCTATGGACTTAAACAAGATCCACGTACTTGGTATGAGCATCTTAGAGAGTTGTTGTTAGACCGTGGATTTGAGGTTGGGAAAATTGATCCCACTCTTTTTACTAAGAAGGTTAATTGGAAGCTTTTTGTTTGCCAAATATATGTTTATGATATTATCTTTGGCTCATCTAACAAAGCTTTTAATGATGAATTCTCGAAGCTTATGACTGACAGGTTCAGGATGTCTATGATGGGGGAGTTAAGGGTATTTTTTGGCTTTGAGATCAAGCAAATAAGAGGAGGAACCTTTTTCAATCAAGCCAAATATACCCAAGACATGCTCAAGAGGTTCAACATGAAGGAACTAAATGGAGCTCCAACTCCCATGGCAACCAAGACACATCTTGAACTTAACCCAAATGGTGAAGATGTTGATCAAAAGGTATACCGGTCTATGATTGGTTATTTGCTTTACCTATGTGCATATAGACCCGATATTGTGTTAAGTGTAGGAGTATGTGCAAGATATCAAGCGTCTCCTAAAGAAAGCCACTTGATGGCACTCAAAAGAATCTTTCGATATTTGGTTCATACCCCCAAACTATGGTATATGGTATCCTAGGGGATCTACATTCTCTCTTTGTGGATACACTGATTCAGATTGGGCTGGTAATAAGGATGATAGAAAATCAACCTATGGGGCTTGCCAATTCCTTGGTAGGTCCTTGGTGTGTTGGTCTTCTAAAAAGCAAAATTGTATCTCTCTTTCCACCACCGAGGCTAAATATGTGGCTGCTGCTAGTGCTTGCACTCAATTGTTATGGATGAGGCAAACTTTAAAGGAATATGGTGTCCGTTGTGACAAAGTGCCTCTTTTATGTGACAATGAAAGTGCTACCAAAATTGCCTATAATCCGGTGGATCATACAAGAACAAAGCATATTGACATCCGTCATCATTTCCTCGGAGATCATGTTGCCCAAGGAGATATTGAGCTTTCTTATGTATCAACCAAAGACCAACTTGCAGATATTTTCACGAAGCCCCTTGATGAAGCAATATTTTGTTATTTGAGGAATGAGCTAAATATCATAGATTCAAGAAGTTTGACTTGATCGTCTTGCATACACACCTATTACTTGATCATTATGTGGTTTAGGTGCACGCATGGACATAGGGGGAGTGCATTCCTAATATATTGGGCTATCCCTCCCCCCATAATGCCAAAATTAAGAAAATCAATTCTCTTAATATCATTTGTGATATGTGAGCTTCATTGATGAGTAGAGGCTATGAACCAAAGGATAATTCTTCGTGGTTTCACATCTCACACTCTAACATGGTGGCCTCGGCCACCTCCCTCTTCATTACGAAGAGTTGGTTCATGTTTTGATCTTGTCTAGAGCTTTATTGGACATTTATTTGGGTTCTCTGACTTTATGCTCTCCCCATTATTCTTCTGAAAATCCTAGGCCTATTCTTACCTTAAAACATGCTCCTCTTGCCACACATTTTTCCACAAATTTGTTCCTGGTGTTTCTGGTCGAAGGGACTAGACTGTCCGCTCTGAACCAACCGGAGTGTCCAGCTGGACTAGACTCTTCGCCTGATTCGCACCGGACAATCTGGACGGGCTGGACTCTCCGGCGTATGTCGCCCGGACACTCCGGACCAAGCAGTCTCAAACTCAAAAGAGAGGACCAAGGAGAAGTGGACGGTTCAGTTCTCCTTCTCCTTCCTGACTCCCTCTTCCTCCCCAACTGCTTCCTCCGACCAAGGGCACCACCAGGAGGGCTTCTCCACCCCGGATCCTGCCTCTACCACCGGCCAACTCCTTCCATTCACCGCTAGGATCGATTCCCCTCCGGTGAAGACCACCATGGACACTGGTATAGTGCCCATCTCCTTCTCATTCTCTAGGCTAACCCTACATGTGTTTTTGAGGACCACTTGTTGATAGAATCCATGGTTACATCATTCTTGCGTGCAATGTTCCCCCTAGCAGTAGTTCTAGAAATGTCGATCTGATCCGGTTGAGCCTCCTCGCAATGTCCCGAAAGTCGCCATGGCTCCATCCGGAATGTCCAGCGTGTATGGGCTGGACACTCCGGTGCGTTCGCACCGGAATGTCCGGGTCAGGCGGACTCTCCAGGGTGAATTCTCTAGACAGACCAGGAAGAATCCACCTGAGCAGTCCAATATTCCTTTGATTGCTGCTATCTTGTTAGTACCTCCTAGACAAATGTGCTTACCCTAAATGCTATCTCCCTCCTCTGATTTCACGGGTGGCTCTCGTCCTCACCGGTCTCAGTCTAGTCATCATCGCGGCTCTTACAATGAAGAGAGAGATGTACATGTGGATCCATCTGTGGTCAGGCAATCTGCATGTGATCGTGCTACAGCAAAACAAGAGAAGATGAGATAGCTGAAAAGGGATGATGCCAAGCGTAGAAAGTTTGAAGCCTTGACTACCTTGGCTGATTTGGGCACTAAAGAGTATGTGGAGATGAGGCTCCACCAGTTCTATTCTCTACCTCGCACCTCTCCTGATGATCGGTTTTGGAGGAATGAACAATTCCTCCTCTATTCCGAGGTGTATGGTGGGTTTAGATCTCCTGTGTGCCCCATGCAATGGTTAGAGATTGAGAAGCTGCATGCTCACAACTACTTTTAGGATGCTTTGTGGGTTACCGAGAAGATGGGACTACACACCATCTTTCAAGTAAGATAAGACTACAACATTGAGTTGGTTCAGCAGTTTTATGCCACTATTGTTTTTGGTGACACTGTGGATGTTCCCTTAGAGTGGATTTCTGGCACTACCATATGCCGTTCCAATTTGGTGCAATTTGCTGGCATTCTTGGTTTACCCTTCAACCCCAATGAAGCTTGTGGTGAAAGAATGCATATTCATGGGCAAGCCTATGGCAAGGCAAGATTAGCTCCTATCTATTCACAGGGTGGTATATGTGGTCAAACCACCAACATGAAGCTGCTCTACAACATTCTGCTTCACATGTTTCGCCACACTCTCACTCCAAAGGAAGGTAACAAGGATGAAATGTGAGGTGCTGAAATCAACCTCATGGCTCATGCTCACTCTGTGTTTATTCACGGTCCTGACCATGATGGTGGTGCTATTGATGTCATGGACTTTATATATCAAGACTTGTACAAGTGCATTATGGACAAGAAGTGCCCTCTCTATGCCCCATATGTGATGAAGCTTATTGCTGCCCACACTCCTACTACTCCTCTGCTCTTCAACAACCTTGTGTCACACAAGCCTGCCAAGCTTCAGAGGAAGGGGGCTCCTTCCACTCAGGTACCCCGCGGTTATCCCACATCTCGTGGTGTCTTTGAGGATGAGGATGGGGATGAATTTGACAACGATGGTAGTGATGGGTCTGAGGAGGTGCAGAAGGTTGTGACCCGGGGTCCTCGCATGAAGCATGCTAGCAATGCATATCGCTTCAACACCTCTAGGGAGGAAGTGCACAAGAAGGTGAAGAAGGCTTCCTGGTGGGAGAGGTTGCTCTTGTGTTAGAACATTGACATCCACCATGGTCAGTATGATGCCTACAAGGCCAATAGGAATGTCATGAAGGAACTCAAGAAGATCAACCAGCCCATGGATGTTGACTCGTCTTAGCAGGTTTCTGATGGTATGCTCTCTTATGGACACTGGAGTCAGGGGCGTGTGGATTGGTCCATGTTTGAGGATGTGTCTTCCTCTTCTCGCCCTCATGGCAAGTCGACTTCTTAGGATGGTGATGATGAGGACGAGGATGGCGATGAGGACGAGGATGACGATGAGGAGGATGCAACTATAGTGGCTAGAGTTGGTTTGGGGCGCTTTCGTTGTACTCTTTTCCCTTTTTGGTGTCTCGATGCCAAAGGGGGAGAAGTGGCCATATTAGGTTGCTACCAGGGATTTGCATAGGTACACAAGCTTCACATTATCTCGATTTGCCTCTTTGAAGACTGTGTCTTTATGTCATTTGGTTATGTACTTTGTCATATGTTGAACTCTGTTGTCTGTCATGTGTGGTAAGACATGCGTACCCGGTATCGTTATTTCATTAAAAACCATGGAATGCCTAGTTATTTGTCTATCCTTATTATGATCATATCGTACCTTTGTGGTTATAAATTCTAGTTAGGGGGTACTCTCTAGGTTGTGTGATCTTATTTTTTAAATGCTCATTTAAACGGGTCACACATCTAGGGGGAGCCTTCCTATGGTTTGTAAATCGGGTGTTGCTATGCTTATTGATTATCATATGCAAATCCTTGGGATGTCATAAAACACCAAAAAGGGGGAGATTGAAAGGGCATTTATGCCCTTCCTTTTATTTTGATGTTTGTTGACAACACTAGGATGGTTTTAATCTGCTGCTGAAATGTTTCAGGATATATCTATATTGCCTGCAGAATATTATCATATCATTATCTTGTCATAAGGAAAAGAAGTCCCCAAGTTTTAACAGTGCTGGATCTTGTCCGCGCCGGACTATCTGGTAGATTTCAGCCGAAGTATCCAGCTTAGCCCGAATGTTCGGCTGGTGTTCACCGGAGTGTCCGGCCCGAAGGATTCCTCGGAGGTTACGGACAGTCAGTAACCTATATCAGACTCTACCCGAATACTTCCCGGACTCTGGTCAGATACTTTGCTAGGCCGGAGTGTCCACTGCTTAATGGCCAAAGTGTCCGGTAGGGCCGGACAGTCCGAATCGGTTCTGCCAGACTGTCCGGGTTAAGTGGTTCTAACGGCTACATTTATGAGGGGCCTATATAAAGGCCCCTTCTTCTACCTTGAGTTGCTGCTCGTTCCTGAAGAGAATAACCCTAACCCTAGAGCCACCAAATCAAAAAGAACTCCATCTACAACCATCCAAAGTTCTTGATCTTTGGAGAATCGAAGGAGGAGTCCTTGATCTACAGCTTCACCAAGAGAGATTTCCATTTCCCCCTCATTCACTTGAGGGCCCCTTATTCTAGTGTTTCGTTGGAAACCCTAGTTCTTGATTTGGTTCTTACTAGCTTGTTCTTGATTGTTGTGACAGCTATCTTGTATCCGGGAGCCTCCAATTCAGTTGTGGATGCGTGCCTCGAATTTGTTGTAAAGGTGACGGCTTCCACCTTGAAGGTTGCCGATATAGTGGAAGCGTGAATCGATCCCCTTGGGGTGAGGTTCACCGGAGAATAAGGGAGGCCTGTCGTGGTGTTGGTGGTTTGGTACCATCCCCTCTCCAAACGCAGATGTACTTCCCCTCAAAAGGAAGGAACTGCGGGAAATAATCCTTGTGTCCCCGCGTGCTTCACTTCAGTTACTTCTATCCTTTACCGCACCTTACTTTATCTTGCTCTTGCTTGGTAGTTGTGCTAGTGTGACATATAGGTAAATTTACCATAGTTGCATATCTAGAGAATTTACCTTTGTGTCAAACCTTAATTTGAAAAGGAGTAAAAATTGAAGTAACGCCTATTCACCCCCTTCTAGGTGCCCATACGATCCTTTCACAAGTGCCTACGCAGCTAATACAACCAAGGCAAGTAGTCATGCGCTTGCTCAGCTGGCCCTAGGATTTGGCCCCGATTTTGGCCTATTGGTTGCTAGCGATCTACATCCAGGGGGCCTCATAGTGACGCCAATGCTGAGGACGAACATCGTCCACGGGACGGTCAGAGGTGGGCTTGTAAAGGTGAATCGAAGACCAAAGGGTCTACATGCTCGTTGAGTGAGGTCTATGACATCTAGATGTGACAAGGATCAAGACTGATGGGGTGAAGATCAGTCTGGCAACTAGTGTTTTTGCAACTTTTAGTAGATGTCGTGTTGGTGATTATCTGACTTATTTTTACGCGGTGCTCTTTGAGTTTCATGTCTCAACATCCGAGGTGAAAACTCTAGTTACGACCTTTGGTGGTTGTATCTGGCAATGGTGGCTCCTGAGTCATCTCCTTGTTAAAGGCGTTTTCTGGAGTTTGGACCTCCTGAGGTGAAAACATATAATCTGACCATGTTGGTCCGCCCGGACCATGACGATGTTTATGTATTATTTTCTTATTTTAGGCATCGATTTTGGAGAAGCTTTCTCGAAGGCGAGGTATCGTCTGCGTTGGTGGTTGTTTTGCTGTTGCGAATCTCTGTTTGCTTCAACGAGGTCTTTGTATTTTTTCCCTTTTTTATTTTCTTTGCTTTTCGGTTGGATGCATCCTAACCGTGCAAAGGCCCAGTGTATAGTAGACTCTACAGATTGCATCATCTTGATGTAAGTTGTTTGAGTCTAATAAAAATGCCTCCTTATCGAAAAAAATCACTGCTTATAGTCTAATATTGAATACTATAAGCTGCACACATATTTATCATGTACAAAATGTCTAATGATTTTAAAGTAAAAATAATTACCACATAATACACAAATGACTTGTAAAGAAACAAAAAGCTTCAAAACATGGGCATAAAAATAGAATAAATACACGACCAGATACAAGAAGCACCCTTATGGGACCAACTTATTATTTATTTCCTCCGAAGATGCAAAGTGACCCAAGTGCCATCATAATCATGGTACTTGCCCTTTCGAAGAAATTTAGAGCAATGTCGTTTGATTCATTGCTAACTTTTCCACTACTCGAAAAACAATGCTTAAAGGAAGGAAACCGTGCATAAGAGCAAGGACAATAGTATAGCCAGCTGCTGGCTATAAGCCAAGTGCCATGTCATCTATAGCTAACTTAGAGCTAGCATGTACAATAATGAGCTATAAAAATATACTATTTTAGAGCAAGTACAATAAGGTCCAGTCAGCAGACTATAAGACTTAAAATAGTATATTTGTGTTTAGTTGGATGAGAGAGAAGAGGAGTGAGTGCTTAGTTAAGAGCCAGCTGCAGCACGTGCTCCTAGGCACTATGTGAGAGTGAAAAGTGGGTCATACATTAATAAAGTAGTATATTTTGATATCTAACTATTGTACATGTTGGCTATTAGATTGACTCTAGATGACATGGACATGGCTTATAGCCAACAGCTGGCTCTACTATTGCCCTTGCTCTTAGCACTACATGGCCCACCTTTCACTCTCTCAAAGTGCCTAGGAGCACGTGCTAGAGCTGGCTCTTGCATGAGAGCCCACTCTTCTTCTCTCTTCTCTTCTCTCTCTTCCAACTAGACAAGTAAATAGTATTTTAATCCTTATAGCCAGCTGACTAGGACTTATTGTACTTGCTCTAAATGTGTAGCTGAATAAGCTTAGGGGAACGTGAGACAGTCTTTGGCAAGAATGGCTATGGTCTACAACTATGGTGCAAATCAGACACATGCCTTAAAAAATTGGTGGCACCGAGTGCAAACTTAGACGAGGCGAACTGTAGATAGAAAACAAACACATTTGGTATGATGAGTTGTGTGCAAAATAATGTTTTAGATGAAAACAATTGTGGTTTTAATTTGTCGACTGCATGTTGACAAGACTAATTGCAAATCAATGAAATTTCTAGTAACTTAAAGCGGTGAGTGGATCGCCGCCAACTCATTTAAGAGTAAAGTAAAGATAAAGATATTTGACTGCTCAGCAAAATCTCTATGGAATTTCTTAGGATAGACAATTGTGAATGGCATTAGTGTGTGAAATGATCCAGCGTGGAGTTTAAGTGCAACTATAAAGCATGTGCCATTTTCTCTGTCTATCGACATTTTTTTCACAATATGAAAAACGTCATAAATACATGAGAGTGACTTGCGAGTATGTGACTGGCATCATCAAGCATGCAACATCATGTATAATGTAACATATCCAGTTGCTCGAGCTACAATAACAATATCTCTACCCCCTTATATGTTGCTCGAGCTACAATAACAATATCTCTACCCCCTTATATGTCTGTAATTTACAAGTGACTACATATACAACGGCTCAATACATTGGGTAGAAGTATTGGCCAAAGTCAACCTTTTCTAAATTTGATGGAGTATATCAGAAAAAAAATCAACATCAAATATATTCTCGTATTTATACATTTGCCATAATAAATGTTGCATGTCTTCTCTATATATTCATTAATTGGTCAAACTTTACAAAATTTAGCATGGACCGCTAAATTTTGTAACGTTTATTCTAGTCCAAACCCGGTTACCCGTCAGCCAGACAACCCAGACCCGCACCTGGACGGCAAACCTGTAGTAGTAGTGCACACAAACGCTTACCCAGCACACGCACCCTTCCCTCTGGAAAACTGGACACCCTGGCCCCATATCTCACCTGGTCCCATCCGTCATCGATCCATCAGACCAAATCTGGAAGAGTTAATTACGCGTATTACCGTGCGGTGAGCGAGGCGACAAGGTGGAAAAGGAGTAGAAGCATCGCATCGCATCTCGTATCCGCGTCCTCTGCCTGCCATTTCTATTCCTCCCCTTCCTTCCTCGCCTTCTCTCTTCCTCCTTCCCCAAGGCACCCCGTGGCCTGATTGATTCGATTCCGATTCCGCCTCCGCCTCCGCCTCCAGATTTCCTCCCCCATCCTTCGTCAATTAGCCTCTAGACAGCCACCGCAATCCGCTCCCCGAGGCTTCCCCTCAACGTGCAGCGCCTCGCGCACGCACTCGCCCCACCCCTTATTAATTCCAATTCCCCTTCCCCTTCCCCACTTCAAAACCTCCTCCCTCTCCTCCTCCTCCCCGTCTCGTCCGTCCCCCCACCCCACGCACCGCCGCGCTGCTGCTCGGCCGCGGCATCCGTCGATTTGGACCCCCGCATTCCGTGTTTCTGTTCGATTTGGTTGGGGCCGGCGGCGAGGTCCGATCGGGGGAAATGTGGGTGGCGGAGCGGGTGCTGGGGGAGCGGCGGATGCGGGGGATCCACCGCTTCGCCCGGAACGCCAGGCTCACCGTCGTCTGCCTCTTCCTCACCGTCCTCGTGCTCCGCGGCACCGTCGGGGCGGGCCGCTTCGGCACGCCGCAGCAGGACCTCCTAGAGCTCCGCCACCGCTTCATCTCCCACCCGCAGCAGCGCGCGCTCGCCGAGCACCACGACGCCAGGTCCAAGGGCTCCGACTCCGCCTCCGCCGCGGGGGCGGGGGCGGCCAAGGCCGCCGCCCGGGACGACGAGCCGGAGCCGCAGCCCAGGTCGCTAAGGGACCCGCCCTACACGCTCGGCCCCAAGATCTCCGACTGGGACGAGCAGCGGGCCGCATGGAACGCCCGCCATCCGGAGACCCCGCCCTTCCTCAACGACGTCAAGCCCAGGGTCATGCTCGTCACGGGGTCCTCCCCCAAGCCCTGCGAGAACCCCGTCGGCGACCACTACCTCCTCAAGTCCATCAAGAACAAGATGGACTACTGTCGCATCCACGACATCGAGATCTTCTACAACATGGCGCTGCTCGACGCCGAGCTCGCCGGCTTCTGGGCCAAGCTGCCCCTCCTCCGCGCGCTCCTCCTCGCGCATCCCGAGGTCGAGTTCTTCTGGTGGATGGACTCCGACGCCATGTTCACCGACATGGCCTTCGAGTTGCCCTGGGAGCGATATGGCCCCTACAACTTCGTCCTCCACGGATGGGATGAGATGGTCTACGACGACAAGAACTGGATTGGGCTCAACACGGGAAGCTTCTTGATTCGCAACTGTCAGTGGTCGCTCGATTACCTTGATACCTGGGCGCCAATGGGGCCAAAGGGCCCTGTCCGCATTGAGGCCGGGAGGGTGCTCACCAAGTTCCTCAAGGACCGCCCGGTCTTCGAAGCCGATGATCAGTCCGCCATGGTGTATATCCTCGCTACCCAGCGCGAGAAATGGGGTGACAAGGTGTACCTTGAGAATGGGTACTATCTCCATGGCTACTGGGGGATCTTGGTGGACAGGTACGAGGAGATGCTTGAGAATTACCAGCCAGGCCTCGGTGATCATCGGTGGCCGCTGGTTACTCACTTCGTCGGGTGCAAGCCGTGTTCCAAGTTCGGTGATTACCCCGTCGAGCGCTGCCTCAAGCAGATGGACCGTGCTTTCAATTTCGGGGACAACCAGGTCTTGCACATGTATGGCTTTGAGCACAAGTCTCTTGCTAGCAGGAGGGTCAAGAGGATCAGGAATGAGACCAGTAACCCACTTGAGATGAAGGATGATTTTGGGTTGCTCCACCCTGCATTCAAGGCTAGGAAGACTACTGCTACGTGATAGTTAATAGTACACATTCCACTTTTATTTTTGTTCGTTCGTTCTAGATCCTCTTGGATCCTATAATTGTTCTTTTTGTAGACTCAGTGGCACTACGGAGTTTGGTTTGGTATCACAGAATGGATATCATCTATGTTGTACTGTCAGATTTTAGATAATCATGTTATGTTATCAATGGCACCATCTTTGTCTTGCGCCTGTAGAAATTCAGTTAAAGAAGAGAACTGGGTTAATTGGTCACTTTCTAGGTTTCCCTTTTATTTATTTTATTATCAGCTGAATGGTAGGATTTTCATTTGTCACAAGTGTACTATTTAGTGCCCTAAAAGGCATTTTGCTTATTGGCGTGTCTTCTTCCTTAGGATATGGTTGCCTCTCTTGGCCAATTATTTTGCTTTCTTCTTTGCATTGCTATTGGTGGTAGTTGGGTAGGAGGATATCTTGTTTTGTCATATATGAGTGACTGAATTCTCAAAAATATGCAGTGGGAAGCTACTTTCAGTTTACATTGGCCTGCTGTGTCCTAGCTTCATGTTCATCAATTTTGTTTTGAATCACTCAGTATTGATGGTATGCAATTGATCATGTTTTGTGTGTACTTTTAAGCTTCAATCAAAATGAGGACTGTTGTAAAGTTAGTGTTGGGTGATCTACATACTACTAGTTGTCATTTCTCCGTCATGTAAACATGGTATGTTCAGATGTGCTTTGTATTGCCGATATAAATGCCCTGTTTGTAAAGCATGTATCTTCTTCTGGATGAACTGTTAGTTTTTTCAGTACCCTATATCTGCAAATTTTAGAGAATTATGTTAATGTTATCAATGACATAATCTATGTCTTATGGTTCTAGAAACTGAGTTAGTGAAGGGAACTGAGTTAATTGGTCACTTCTAAAAGTTAATTTCTGCTATCGACTGAACAGTTTGGATTTTCGTTTGTCATAAGTGTACAAATTAACTGCCCTAAAAGGTCTTTGTCATGTGCTTATTGGCATCTTCTTTAGTAGGATATGGTTGTTCCTCTTAACCCAATTATTTTTTTGTTCTCTGCATTCCTATTGGTGGTAGTTGAGTAGGAGGATATCTTGTTTGTCATATATGAGTGACTCAAAATTCTCAAAAGTATACCTGTTCGGTAGCTACTTTCTATTTATATTGGCCTGCTGTGTCCTAGCTTCATCTTTCTCAATTTAGTGTTGAATCGCTTAATATGGATGGTATGGAGTACAACAATTCATGATTTTTTGTGTACTTCTGACCAAATTGACGATTGATGTAAACTTGTAAGTGCCTTGTTATCCAATATACAATAGTGTCCTTTCTCTGTCATGAAATATTAGTGTTTGTGTGCAGATATTTACTCTTTTGTATTGACATTGCAAATGTCCTGTCATGTAAAGCTTTGTATCTTCTTCTAGACGAATTCACATAGTGGGAAGCTACTTTCTGTCTATATTTGTCTGATATGTCCTAGATTCATGTTTCACCAGTTTTGTTTTGAATCACTTAGTATTGATGTATGCAATTCATCATGTTTCGTGTGTACTTTTAAGCTTCAATCGAAATGAGGATTGATGTAAACTTAGTGCTGGGTGGTCTACATACTAATCCCGTCGTTCGGAAATAAGTGTCGCAGATTTGTCTAGATATATGTATGCATCTAAACATGTTATAGTGTGTAGATACATGCATATCTAGATAAATATAAGACACATATTTCCGAACGAAGTAGTTGTCATTTCTCTGTCATGTAAATATGGTATGTTCAGCTGTGCTTTGTATTGCCAATACAAATCTCCTGTTTTGTAAAGCTTGTATCTTCTTCTGGATGAACTGTTATGTTTTTTCTGTTTCATATATCTGCAAGTTTTAGAGAATTGTGTTAACGATGGCATAATCTGTCTTATGCTTCTAGAGACCGAGTTAGTGAAGGGAACTAAGTTAATTGGTCACTTCTAAATATTAATTTCTGTCGTTGACTGAACAGTTTGGATTTTTGTTCGTCACAAGTGTACAAATTAACTGCCCTAAAAGGTATTTGTCATGTGCTTATTGGCGTCTTCTTTAGTAGGATATGGTTGTTCCTCTTAACCCAATTATTTTTGTTTGTTCTCTGCATTCCTATTGGTGGTAGTTAAGTAGGAGGATATCTTTTTTGTCATATATGAGTGACTCAAAATTCTCGAAAGTATACTTGTGTAGCTGCTTTCTATTTCTATTGGCCTGCTGTGTCCCAGCTTCATCTTTCTCAATTTAGTGCTGAATCACTTAATATGGATGGTATGGAGTACATCAATTCATGATTTTTTGTGTACTCTTGACAAAATTGAGAATTGATGTAAACCTGCAAGTGCCTTGTCTAATACTCCCTCTGTTTCAAAATATAAGATGTTTTAGATTTGTGAAAGAAATGTATCTAGACCTTTTTAGTGTTTAGGTTCACTCCAAATCTAGATAAACCTACACACTAAAAAGAGTCTAGATACAGTCCATTCATAAAGCTAAAACATCTCATATTTTGAAATGGAGGGAGTACAATAGTGTCCTTTCTCTGTCATGAAATACTGGTGTGTGTGCGTGTGCAGCTATTTGCCCTTTTGTATTGACATTGCAAATGCCCTGCTATGTAAAGCTTTGTATCTTCTTCTGGATGAACTGTTACGTTTGTCTTCTACTCCCTCCGTTCTACAAACTAAAGTGTGTCTAGATACATTTGCTTCACAAATCTAAAACATCTTATATTTCTAAACGGAGGGAGTAACTGTTACGTTTTCCAATTTCTAGTCTATCTGCTGATTTACACAAGGTGACTTTCGGTTTTGATTGTGCTTAGACTGCTAACAATCCTGTTAGCCTGTTAACTTGTTAATTTGTTAGTATTTCTATGGAAAGCAGCAATGTCCCCGATCTGCGTTGCTGCATAAGCGTGTCTCTATTACCGACAGTACTAGCCTGATCATTGCAAAGCTGATTGCTCCGTGAAACAAATGAAATACCGAAAGACTTGTCTGGCTCTTTTCCATAGGCTGATTCGGTTATCTGCCTTATAGTAGTCTTCTGTTCTGCATAATGTGAGCACTCGGTATCTTCTGGCATTTCCAGCACAGCCATGGAGATCTTGACAGTGTGGTTTTTCAGTATCCAATGCCATCACATGGTCAGTACAAGTTAATTTCTAGTTAAATCAAACATTGGTGATGCTGAGTCAACGATTTGCTTCTCTCAACGCTGGAGTAATTGCTGATCATCTCCCAATGAGTTATCTTTCTACACTCCACTAGGTAAGTCAAGTAGAGTACAGTAGATACCGCAGCAATCTTGTAGTACTGGAGTATTTTAACTGCATTTCACATGCCGAAGTATAAAAAAAACTTGTTTGATTAGAGAATTGTAGCCTGTTAAGACCAGCGTGACAACAACTAATCAGACAACACGAAATGAGCAGATGTGACGCAAATAGGATAATGACTCATGCTCCACAACGGTTCAACAAGCAAATTTCTGAGTATTAAATGGTTATGAATGGAGCAACACCTAGAGGAGCAAAAACAACACCCTACAGAGTTCAAAACAAAGAACAATGAGTTTCTGCTCTAACACTTCCCGGTAGTCCACTAGCAAATCTTGTGTTCCCAAGTGCTGCTGGGTTCCTTATTGATATTGGTTGATCCCAGCAAGAGAGGACATCGGCTGAACCAACGCTCATTTGTATAGCTGCTTCAGTCTTCTCGCAGCTTCGATAATGTTCTCCCTGTGGCCAAATGCGCTGACCCTCACAAAGCCCTCACCGCCGGGCCCAAATCCACTTCCAGGAGTAGTAACCACATTTGCCTTCTCAAGGATCTCGGCAAAGACGTCCCAAGAATTACGGCCAGGGAAGTGCACCCACACATAGGGAGCATTCTTGGCACCATAGACATTGAATCCGAGCTCCGTAAATGTGTCCACGATGATTTTAGTGTTCTCCTTGTAGAATCCGACGACGTCTTGCATGGCCTGCATGGGAATAGAGATGAGAAGAAACAATGTGAAAGAGTCCTAAAAGGATTTGAAGCACGGATACTCTACCTTTAGACCCTCTGGAGAGAGGCAGCCCAAACCGCCGGCTTGAGAGATGGTTGATGCTCCATTGAAGGAAGTGCAGACTATGCGGTTGAAGTCTTTAGCCACTGGATGTCCGTCAGAAAAAAGGAGCTCCTTAGGGACCACGGTCCAACCCAGACGCACACCAGTGAAACCAGCATATTTAGAGAAAGATGCAGTCTCAAGGGCAACCTGCACATCAACAAACCATGATGACACATGTCTAGCTTGAAGTATTCGGTGCGGATAATTTGTCCACTCTCAGACCACAGGACCAACCATGTTATTGAAAAACTAAGAATTTCCAAAAAGGTGGGTATGAAGGAGTTAAATCTTGAAACATAGAGCCTACCTCCTTTGCTCCAGGAATTTCAAAGATGGACTTTGGGCTGTCATCTGATATGTACATGGCATAAGCAGAATCATAGACTATTATGGACCCATTGTCCTTCGCAAATTTGACTAGCTGAGTTAGCTGCTCCCTAGATGCAGCAGCACCAGTAGGATTGTTGGGTGAACAAAAGAATATTATATCTGTACGTGCAACACTTGAGAGATCAGGGAAAAATCCATTTTCAGGACTGCATCTCATATACTCAATATTTCCATACTTCTGAACATCCTGCTGATATAAGTCAGTTTGCCCCATGATAACACTTGAATCAACATATGCCTGTTAAAATGGAAGATAATGTTATTTTTACAACAGACAAAAGTGCAGAAAGTAATAGTTCAACTTAATAACAGGATGCTAACAACGAAAGCAAGTATCATATCACCACAGACATCATTTAGGTTGGGGAAACACAAATATGTTAGGGGACAAAAACTGAGGGATAAAACAAAATTGCAGAATATTATTACAGGATAGGATGGGTCTTGGACTGCAACCGTCACATTAGATCCAAAAAGAACCTGAAATTTTGGATCAGAAAAATTATCAATGACAATGTAAAGTGAGCAGTAAGCTTAATGGACGAAGAGGGCCTGTTCTGAACCTGTAGACGAGAAATGTCACATTTTGCACCATCAGAGACAAATATATCCATTTCTTCAATACCAAGATCCGCATAGTAGGTTGCAGCAATTGCTGCTCTTAGTTTCTGTAAAAGAATTAACGCACCATTTTTAGAATTATTAAAACAATAGCTTAGGACAGAGTATGTTATGGAATAACTCAAAACACACAATTGACAAGATAATCTGTAAGTTCAATGTTGCCAAAGCCAAAAGTCTCAACCTATTTTGACATGCCAGTGAAATAAAGTGAGAACTTATCAAGCGACTGCGATACTGAATCTCCCAAGACAGAAAACATAAAGCAAGAAATTAACAATTCAAAACACATAACTGAATGAAGCAAAGCATCAGATGACATTAGATTTTAGTAAACGTATATGGACTGGCAGAGCATTTACCCAACCTGAATGATGTCTACCATGGATTGTGAGAAAAATGCTACACGCTTCATTCACACATAGATAGATGAATTTTAGATATGACCATATGGGCACGATATCCAACATGCACCTTTGACCATTACTATTCATATGATTATGTTTGTAATAAATTTAAAACTGTCATACCATGTAAATGCTTTTCTGACCAACCTAATTATATTATATTTACCTAACCAATCTGAACTATTTATTACAAGTTCACGTTTATTTTTAACAATCCAAAAATGGAAATTTCATTCATTGATAGGAGAATTGCAATCCTGGTACAGGCAGTTACAATAAAGTTTGGAGGGACACTCAGCCGCAAGTTCCCCTGCCTTGCATCAGATGCATTTTTTGCACACAAGTGAGCTGCTGCATTAGCAGATCTGTGAACAAAATGAAAAAAAGAAAAGCTAGTAGCAAAACTGCATCACAATTTCAAGTTAGAGAAGGTTGATTGTTTACTTACTAGGGAGTCATCTAGTTACGAGTGGAGGTAGTAGTAAAGTGAGAAGCAATTGTACCTTTTCACCTTGCTCAGCTCCATAACCACTGTAGCCATCCACTGTGGATAAAGCCTGTGCTCTCTGCATTTATGTGTAGACCCATCAAAGAGCAAAATTGAATTGCAAAAATGACATTATGCGGCACAGTGAGCATATGAATTTTCTAGGTTCATTCCTGCAAAGGTGTACTGCATGTTTTGACAGAATGGACTTTTGTCATCCTCTTGTGATAACTATGGTTTAAAGCAACACAATAAGTCATTTCTTATTTAGAAAATGATGAGATACCTCTGCCATGGCATTTGTTATGACCTCAGGAATGGGCTCAGTGGTATCACCTATCCCCAGGCTTATAATTTTAGCATCAGGATGCTTGAGCAAATGAGCCGCTCTCCTCCTGGCAATCTGAATGGCAATTGAAAGATTACCACTATCAAAACCCAAATCTCCAACACAATAGCATCAACAAGAACAAAAGCAAAAGACGAGCAATACCTCTGGAAACAAATAGCCTGCTTGGAGCTTGGATATGTTGGCATTCCGCGAAACTTTGGTCGTGTAAGCTTTCACCATGAAAGCAGAATCTTTCAGTAAACCACTAGTAGCGAGGTGTCGAGGGACAGGATAGTACCTGTTTCGGCGGCGGGAGGGCTGCTGACGCAGCGGACGTTTACGGGCAGCCTCCTCGTGGGCCGGAGGTGGCTCGACGTCGATGCCCTGGAAGCATGCCACTTGGTATAACTCGTCGAACAACCGAAGCGCACGGTACGGTGCGGAGCGGAGTACGGGAGAAGCGGGATACCTGAGGGGGAAGGACGGCGACGAGAGGAAGGATGAAGGGGTGGCCGTCGTGGCGGGTGAGGCGGTAGTTCCCATCGTCGTCGGCGGCGGCAGGCGTGGCGGCGGCGTGGCTCGATAGCAGGAGGAAAATCAGTACCTACCAGCTTAGCCCTCCCGACGAGAAGTATGGAGAGCACTGAAATAGGCCGGGCCGGGTCGGCCGAGCCCACCAGACTCACACTCACCTGCAGGCTACGGCTACTTGATTTGCCGGCCCGTAATAATTATATGCAATTTTGCTACTCCCTCAGTCCCAAAAAAAAAATAGCAAAATCCGATCCAATTTTTCGTATTCGATTCCGGTTGGACAGTAAGGGTCGGAGAAGGGCAATCACTCATTTCTTAAGTTTAAGACCAAAGACTCGGGCGGAAAAAAGGGGGAGCTCTCCCCCCCCCCCCCCCCCCCCCCCCGGTGTGGTGGCATGGGGATGTCAAAAGGAAAGGGGTGGAGTTTTTCTCGCTTTTGGTGTAGCAGGCCTCCCAAAGAGAGGGTATCTCTAGACTTTTCTATTCTATAACTAGATAATACCCCACGCGTTGCTGCGGATTTTGTAGTAAAAATATTGCAAGGAAATAATCATTACACATCAGTGCCTATGGTGAAAATAAATAAAATAACTATTTTGTGGATAAAATAAAAAAATAGACCATGAATGAAAAATGCTAAAAGTGTAGGCATTGCACGATTGATTTGGGAAAGACTAAACACAACATGTGGATGTAGGAAGCAACAAAGTCCGTTTCAACTCAGACTATGTTTATTAGCATAAAATGGAATTTACTTTTTGGTCACATGCATATCTTTGTACAACAAACTCGGCAAAATTTTCCAACTAACCAATCATAATAGCACTTCATCAGATCTAATTATCCCAATAAGCTTTAATAGTAAGATTCGAGATTTTGTAGTAAGCCCAACAATCGAGGACTCTTTTGGCAAAGATAATTTTCCATGTAGCAAACTTAGTAGGTGTGAGGTAAAGAAAATTTGAAGGCATTCAATTTGTTCCATTTGCTGCATATAAACCAGAGCATCAGCCTCATATATAAATGCCTAGCTATAGCTATGTAAAAGTTGTCCTGGTACATATATCTTACTCTACATACGTTATATCTACCTTGCAAAGTGGTGAGCAAAGCTACTTGTAGCATGTGTAAAAATAGCAATTTCCCGCTACAGAGCACAGTTTCAGAAGATTCAAATGAAACTTCATATATACCATTCCGTTTTTTCCTAGCTACAGGATAAGCTAACAAATAAGTTAATAAATAAAACTGAGATTGATATACCTTATTTTGTAGCTAACCATGCACATCAATTTGAATGATCACATATATATTTGGCGATGTATAGTACAGAACTATGGAACTAATATATCCTGATATTATTTAAACCCATAGAATAAATTTAAACATGTAACCTTGATTTGACAACATATTATAGTTCACCACATTGAGAATTTTTTTTTGGTGCACCAGATAAGTGGCATTTTCGGAACAATGTTGGGTATATCAGGAACAATACATAAGCTTTGTTGGAAATGATGAAACAGAGTGTGCGTGAGAGAACTTATTACAATGGCAATTGCGTGTGAATTAGTTGATGTGGAAAATAATCTCTCATCTACTTCCGAAACAGATATCAATTGAACCTTTGAAAGATATAGATGTCAGATGGTTATACCACGTTCCTATCAGGCAGCAGATTGCTAAATTCAAGATTCTAATCTCACCTTCCTGAAGATGATCTGTATGGATAGGAAAGACTGCAGCGGGTCTATTTTTAAAACCCTCTGCTAACCTTGAAACAGATAAGAGAAATAATGAAATTAACAGATGATCCGAAGACTACTTTGTGGCAGAGTAATTGTCAATCTCTCACTTCTGCTCACTGCATAATCAGACAGACAGAGTTATGAGAAATGTAAAAATAAAATTTATAAAATCTGGAGACATTTTTGTTTTCTGATTGTCTATTAAGACAAAGGCAGAGAATACGTTAAAGTTGGTATAACCCTTACTACCACCGCATCCATGGTGAGCTGTACATTGCATAACACAAACATAATCAAAGATCAATTGCATCAGAATGTTCAGGTTTCAAGATTGCATATATCAATGCATAAAATAAGTCTTAGTATGAGGGCTGTACCTGTTACACTGGAAATTCACCAACCGAATAGTAGGAAAATAAAACAACTTCTATGAGCAACTGAATCTTGCAGTTTAAAGCTTGCAAAGTTACAAAAAAAAAAAATAACATATCTGTACCTGAAGGGAAGTTCTTAGAGAGGAGCGCTTGCTGATGTTGAGGCAAGGCTGAAACTCTGAGATGGGGTGGAGATCGACGGCTACCACATCCAAGTTTAGCGTAAGATGAGTTTCAAATCATGGTGACGGGTCATCTAGCCAGCACGATTGCTAGTAAAGCCATGGGATCACAACACCAGCAATCGATGGGCTTCGAGAACGCTGGCTTCAAATTTGTGCTATCTCTGTTTCTGATAGAAATGCAACATGAGGAAGGGGATACCATCACAAATAGAAATGCAATCGACCAAATTCTGGGGTAATCATCCTGGAGGATCCATGGTCGCAGCGGCTATTGTGGTGCCTGATGGTGTGGGAGAAGCAATATTACGTTTGTGAGGATGAGGAGCGGATTCATCATACAAAGATATAGCGGCCTGGTATATATAGGAAGCGGAAAGAAGATGCGGTGAAGGAGAACTGATAATTCTGAAATTAGAATAGGAAGGGGAGAAGACAACGCTAGATTTTGGTGGTGGACCTCCTCATTGCCTCCATGCGTGCATCAGTTTCTTATGCACTTATTCTCGTGCGGGTAGAGGATGGGGCTGAAGTGCACTGCATGCGATCGGTAATGTCGTAGCGATTTATTTCCATCACAGCTAGTCAGAATGACGAAAACGCAACACACGGAACGGAACGGGGAATGCGCTCAACAAAAGTGGTGACGTGGACTCACGAGAGAGCAGAGAAATAACGTAGTGGGGATTCCTATTTAGATATAGAAGATAACTGTAAAGATTTTCTCTATCTTGCGAATTACTACTTTGTTTACCTACATGTGCGAAGTAAAATATAGAACCCAATTTCCCTATCTCTTGCGGGTGATCCCTCCGAGACCTTCCCATTTAAGCATTGCCCCAAAAAGGATGGTTTAAGTTTGTCTAAACTTGAATGTATCTATACTATAGTACTTCCTTCATTCAGAAATATAAGACGTTTTAGCTTTGTGAATCGAATGTATCTAGACGTCATTTAGTGTATAGGTTTAAATGACGTCTAGATACATTCGAATCACAAAGCTAAAACGTCTTATATTTCGGAACGGAGGGAGTATATACTTCCTCCATTTCAAAATATAGATGTTTTAGCTTTATAAATGGACTGTATCTAGACCCCTTTTACTGTATAGGTTCATCTAGATTTGAAGTGAACCTACACACTAAAAGGGGTCTAGATACACTCCATTTACAAAGTTAAAACATCTTATATTTTAAAACGGAAGGAGTAGATACATCCAAATTCAAACAAACTTGAGACATCTTTTTAGGACGGAGGGAGTATATGCATTCATATCTAGACAAAATTGAGACTATTAATACTCCCTCCGTCTCAATTTACTCTGCGTTTTAGGTTTAGTCAAAGTCAAACTTTATAAATTTTAACTGTGTATATCATTAAAAATATCAACATCTAAAATATGTAATAAATATAATTAGACTCACCATAAAACATACTTTTATATTGTATGCAATTGTTTTATAAATGTTGATATTTTGTAGAATATGCTTAGACAAGTTTTAATATGTTTGATTTTGACCAAATCTAGAACTCGAAGTAATTTGGGACAGTGGGAGTATGGACCGGAGAGAAGTTTTAATATGAAGGGTTTCGCAGCATAGTAAATCAAAATTTTCTACGGAAGCGAACAGAGGGAAAGCCAAGATCTAATCTAGGAGATGCAAACAACGAGAGAGATTGGATTAGATCTTCATACCCTTGAAGATTCGCACAGCGGAACGTTCGTTGGAACGTGGGTGATATAGTCGTACTCGCTTCTCCTCCTCGCGATCCGATCCGATCTAGCACCACAAGTGGCGGTGCCTCCGTGAGATGCACACGTGCAGCACCTCGACGTCTCCTCCTTCCTTGGACCAGCAAGTATGGTGGAGAGATGGATTGGATCTACAACACGACGGCGTGGTGTATATGGTGGAGAATTTCTGCAGCAGGGCTTCGCCTACAAACAGTCGGGAGGGAGAGAGGAAGGCAGCAGGGCTACTAGGGCTTGGAGGGAGATGTGTGGTGGTTGGGAGGGGGCGCACCAGCCCTCTATATATATAGAGGGGGGGTGCGGCCAGCCCCTGCCCATCCTCCAAGCCTATCTCTAGTTTAAACGATTTAAACTCTCCCTTATCTAGAAATCCTATCTCTAGTTTAAACTCTCCCTTATCTAGAAATCCTATCTCTAGTTTAAACGAGTTTAAACTTATCTAGGATCGGCTGGGCCCTATGGGGCCTTGTGCCCCTGGCCCAATGCGGCCAGGACACTCCCTCATAGGCCCATGCCCCCTCCCGGAAGGTGGGACCACGTTGGTCCCCTTCCGGAAGGTTCTAGAAGCTTCCGGTACAATACCGATTAATCCGGAACAATTCCGAACTCCAAAAACTGCACTGCCTTATATGAATCTTATTCTCCGGACCATTCCGAAACCTCTCGTGATGTCCCGGATCCCATCCGAGACTCCGAACAAAAAATTCATAAACCAATTATCCAATCTATCCTAGCGTCGAGACACGTTAAGTGTGTGACCCTGCGGGTTCGAGAATATGCAGACATGATCTTCTATCAATAATCAACAGCGGGGTCTGGGCACCCATATTGACTCCCACACATTCATCGATGATCATATCGGATGAACCACGATGCTAGGATTCAATCAATCCCATATATATATTCCCTTCGTCTCACGATATTTTACTTGCCCGAGATTCGATCGTCGGTATCGTCATACCTAGTTCAATCTCGTTCACAGCAAGTACTTTACTCGTTCCGTAATCCGATATCACTTTGTGATTAACTCCTTAACCACATGCTTGCAAGCGGTGTTGATATCGATTACCGAGTGGGCCCGAAGTATATCTCTCCGACTTGGGAGGGACAAATCCCATCTCGATACATACAACCCAACAGATACTTTCCGATGACCTGAGAGACACCTTTATGATCACCCTCTCATAGGATGACGTTTGATGACCTCAAAGCTTTCTTCCGATACCAGGGAGTTGTATTATCTCATGGTCTAAGGAATACAATATTTGACATAAGAAAAACTTCGCAAAGACGAACACGATGACACGATCTAATTGCTTCGCTTAGTTTGGGTCTATCCACCATATCATTCTCCAATGATATGATCTCATTATCAATTGACAACTCATGTCTATGGTTAGGAAACCTTAACCATCATTGATCAATGAGCTAGTCCATAGAGGCGTACTAGGGACACGGTGTTGTTCACAAACCACACAAGTATTAAAGTTTCCGCTTAATACAATTCTAGCATGGAATATAAACTTTATCATGAACAAGAATTATAATAATAACATCTTTATTATTGCCTCTAGGGCATAATTCCAACAGTCTCCCACTTGCACTAGAATCAATAATCTAGTTTACATCTGGCAACAATCTCACACCCATGGCACTGAGGTGCTGATCATGTTTTACACGTGGAAGAGGTTTAGTCAATGGATCTGCGACATTCAGATCTGTATGTACTTTGCTAATCTTTAGATCTCCATCTGCTATATAATCTCGGATTATATGAAACTTGCGGTTGATATGCTTGGTCTTTGGATGATATCTTGGTTCCTTAGCGAGTGCTATGGCGCCAGTGTTGTCACACAATATCTCCAGTGGGTCCAATGCACTTGGAACCACGCCAAGCTCTATGATGAAGTTCCTGATCCAAACTCCTTCACTTGACGCTTCTGCAGCAGCCATGTATTCCGCTTCTACTGTAGATCCCGCGATCACGCTTTGCTTGCAGCTTCTCCAGCTCACAGCTCCTCCATTCAAAATATACACGTATCCTGTCTGAGATTTACAATCATCCTTGTCGGTGTCGAAACTAGCATCGACGTAACCTTTTACGACGAGCTGTTCATCACCCCCATAGACTAAGAACATTTCTTTAGTCCTATTTAGGTACCTTAGGATGTTCTTCACGGCTGTCCAGTGTTCCACTCCTGGATCACTTTGATATCTGCTCGTCAAACTAAGAGCATTGGACACATCCGGTCTAGTACACAGCATGGCATACATGATGGAACCTATGGCCGAGGCATAAGGCACTTTGCTCATAGCTTCCCTATCATTTACCGTAGCTGGACACTGAGCCTTGCTCAATATCTTACCTGACAACATAGGCACTAAACCTTTCAATGCCTTATCCATTCTGAACCTTTTCAGAACTTTGTCTAGGTATGTACTTTGGCTTAAAGCTATCAGGCGTCTTTGTCTATCTCTATAGATTTTGATGCCCAATATATAAGCAGCTTCACCTAGGTCTTTCATTGAAAAACACTTGTTCAAATAACTCTTCACATCGTTAAGCATGTTGATGTCATTTCCAATAATCAATATGTCATCCACATATAGTACCAGAAACGTCACCGAGCTCCCACTCACTTTCTTGTAGATGCAAGCTTCGTAGCAATTTGGAACAAATCCAAAGCTCTTGATCACTTGATCAAAACGAAGGTTCCAACTCCGAGATGCTTGCTTCAGTCCATAAATGGAACGCTGAAGTTTGCATACTTTATCAGAATCCTTAGGATCGACAAAACTTTCGGGTTGCATCATATACAACTCTTCATCAATGTTGCCAATGAGGAAAGCAGTCTTGACATCCATTTGCCATATTTCATAATCATGAAACGCAGCAATTGCTAATAAAATCCGAATGGACTTAAACATCGCTACGGGAGAGAAAGTCTCATCGTAGTCAACACCTTGAACTTGTCGAAAACCTTTCGCAACAAGCCGTGCTTTATAGACGGTAACATTACCATCCGCGTCCGTTTTCTTCTTGAAGATCCATTTGCACTCAACGGCCTTTCGGTCGCTAGGAGGGTCCACCAAAGTCCATACTTGGTTTTCGCTCATGGATCCCAATTCGGATTTCATGGCTTCTAGCCATTTCTCAGAGTCTGGGATCATCATCGCTTCCTCATAGTTCGTAGGTTCACTGTCTTCTACTAACAAGACAGTCAAGACAGGGTTGCCGTACCACTCAGGAGGGGCACGCGACCTTGTCGACCTGCGACGTTCAGTAGCAGCATCGTCCGAAGCTTCATGATCCTTGTCATTAGCTTCCTCTATTGTTGGTGCAGGCGGCACTGGAACAATTTTAGGTGCTGCGCTACTCTCCAATTCAAGAGAAGGTTCAATAACCTCGTCTAGCTCTACTTTCCTCCCACTCACTTCTTTCGAGAGAAACTCCTTCTCAAGAAAGGAACCGTTCTTTGCGACAAACACTTTGCCTTCGGTTCTGTGATAGAAGGTATACCCAATAGTTTCCTTAGGGTATCCTATGAAGACGCATTTCTCCGCTTTGGGTTCGAGCTTGTCCGGCATCAACTTCTTGACGTAAGCTTCGCATCCCCAAACTTTAAGAAACGACAACTTAGGTTTAGCACCAAACCATAGTTCATACGGTGTCGTCTCAACGGATTTAGATGGAGCCCTATTTAAAGTGAATGCAGCGGTTTCTAAATCATAACCCCAAAATGATAACGGCAAATCAGTAAGAGACATCATCGATCGGACCATATCTAATAGGGTTCGATTCCGGCGTTCAGACACACCATTGCGCTGTGGTGTTCCGGGTGGCGTGAGTTGTGAAACGATTCCACTTGCTTTGAGATGCGTGAGAAAATCATAACTCAAATATTCGCCCCCACGATCGGATCGTAGAAACTTAATCTTTCTGTTACGATGGTTCTCCACTTCATTCTGAAATTCTTTGAACTTTTCAAACGTTTCAGATTTATGTTTCATTAAATAGATATACCCATATCTACTTAAGTCATCGGTAAAAGTGAGAAAATAGCGATATCCACCGCGCGTCGAAACACTCATCGGTCCGCATACATCGGTATGTATGATTTCCAACAAGTCCGTTGCTCGCTCCATCATACCGGAGAACGGGGTTTTGATCATCTTGCCCATGAGGCATGGTTCGCATGTGTCAAATGATTCAAAATCAAGAGACTCCAAAAGTCCATCAGAATGGAGTTTCTTCATGCGCTTTACACCAATATGACCTAGACGACAGTGCCACAAATAAGTAGTATTATCACTATCTACTTTGCATCTCTTAGCCTCAATGTTATGGATGTGTGTTTCATCCCTTTCGAGATTTAGAAGAAATAAACCACTCACAAGAGGTGCATGACCATAAAAGATGTTACTCATATAAATAGAACAACCATTATTCTCCGATTTAAATGAATAACCGTCTTGCAATAAACACGATCCAGAAATAATGTTCATGCTCAACGCAGGCACATAATAACATTTATTAAGGTTTAAAACTAACCCGAAGGTAAAACTAAGGAGAGCGTGCCGACGACCATCACATCAACTCTTGATCCGTTGCCAACGCGCATCGTCACCTCATCCCTCGCAAGCCGCCGTCTATTCCGCAGCTCCTGTTTCGAGTTACAAATATTAGCAACTGAACCGGTATCAAATACCCAGGGACTACAACGAGGGCTAGTAAGGAAAACATCAATAACATGTATATCAAATATACCTTTGATGGTGCCAGCCTTCTTGTCCGCTAAGTACTTCGGACAGTTGCGCTTCCAGTGACCCTTGTCCTTGCAATAGAAGCACTCAGTGTCCGGATTAGGTCCAGACTTGAGCTTCTTCTCAGCAGGGGCAACGCGCTTGCCGCCGCTTTTCTTGAAGGGCTTCTTTGCACCTTTACCTTTCTTAAAGGAGGGCTTGTTGACCATCAACACATGATTATCCTTCTTGATGTCCACCTCCGCAGCCTTCAGCTTTGCGAAGAGCTCGGTGATCGTATCAGTGGAACCAATCTGATTATGAGTCACTACAAAACTTTTGTAGCTGGGAGGGAGTGATTGCAGAACCCTGTCAATCTTGAGCTCCTCTGGAATCTTGCAGTCCAGTTGCTCAAGGCGTTGAGTGTAGCCCGACATCTTAATGGCGTGCTCACTAACGGAACTCCCTTCCTCCATCTTGCAGTTAAAGAACTTCTCGGAGATCTCATATCTCTCAGAACGGGCCTGAGTCTAAAACATGGTTTTCAGCTCCTCGAGAATCTCAAAGGGCCCGGGATAGTTTTCAAAACGATTTTGAAGTTCCGGTTCCATAGAAAACAACATGGTGCTCTTAATCACACCATAATCATCTTTGCGCGACTGATAGACAGCTTTCTCATCAGCCGGCGCAGTCGCAGCAGGGGGGTTACCTAACGCTTTCTCAAGGACATAGTCCTTTTGTCCGCCAGACAGAATGATTCTTAGATTGCGGAACCAGTTGGTGAAGTTAGACCCATTGTTTCTAAGCTTTTCTTTCTCAGCAAAAACATTGAAGTTGAAGTTGGACTTGGCCATGTGATCTACAGTATTTGCAAGTACAATTTAGACTATGTTCATGATAAATAGTTCAACTTAATCAAATTACTAGATGAACTCCCACTAAATTCAACATCCCTCAAGTTTTTTAGTGAACACGATCCAAATTCACCACACCTAATCCGATCATCACGAGAAGAGATGTGGTTTCAATGGTGGACAACGAAGTGTCGATCATATCATTCATATGACTCATGCTTAAACTTTCGGTTCTTGTGTTCCGAGGCCATGTCTGTACATGCTAGGCTCGTCAAGTTAGACCCAAGTATTTCCGCGTGTGCAAAACTGGCTTGCACTCGTTGTATGTGAGCGTAGAGTCTATAGCACCCGATCATCACGTGATGCTTGGACACGACGAACTTTCGCAACGGTGCATACTTGGGGAGAACACAGTTTTTATCTTGATCTTTAAGCGAGGAATCATCTTATAATGCTACCGTCGCGATCTAAGCATAATAAGATACATAAAAGGATAAACATCACATGCATATAACTTTATGTGACATGGTATAGCCAATCTTCGCGCAATGATCTCCATCTTGTGTGTTCCGGCATGATCTCCATCACTTCACCATGATTGCCTCCACCACGAATAGCAACTACAACTATTGCTAACTACTTAGCGATAAAGTAAAGCTATTACATGGCGTATAAGAAGTTGACTCGCAGGTCATACACAATTATAAAGACAACCATATGGCTCCTGCCGGTTGTGTACTCATCGACATGCAAGTCGTGAAACATTACAAAACATGATCATCGCATACAATATACACATCACATCTTGGGCCATACCATATCACAGAAAACACTCCCTGCAAAAACAAGTTAGACGCCTCTACTTTGTTGTTGCATGTTTTACGTGGCTTAGGAGAGTAGATGCTAAGAACGATTCTTACCTACGGAAAGCCACAACGGTGATATTATGGTTGCCAGACTACGGTGTTAATCCCATGACAACTATAGTGAGAGAAACTGACATCCACCAGCCGCATGTGTGGTACAAGCCACATGTCAAGTGCGGACCGGTCTCGCGAACGACATCGCGTAAGGTTGGCCTGGACCGCTTCAATCTCACTATCCCGCGTCATAAGAAGAACACAAACAAGAGGCTTGCAACAGAAAACATCAACGCCCGCAACAACCATGTTGCGTTCTACTCGTGAATCACATCTACGCATAGATCTAGCTCTGATACCACTAAAGGGTTTCGCAGCATAGTAAATCAAAATTTTCTACGGAAGCGAACAGAGGGAAATCCAAGATCTAATCTAGGAGATGCAAACAACGAGAGAGATTGGATTAGATCTTCATACCCTTGAAGATTCGCACAGCGGAACGTTCGTTGGAACGTGGGTGATGTAGTCGTACTCGCTTCTCCTCCTCGCGATCCGATCCGATCTAGCACCACAAGTGGCGGTGCCTCCGTGAGATGCACACGTGCAGCACCTCGACGTCTCCTCCTTCCTTGGACCAGCAAGTATGGTGGAGAGATGGATTGGATCTACAACACGACGGCGTGGTGTATATGGTGGAGAATTTCTGCAGCAGGGCTTCGCCTACAAACAGTCGGGAGGGAGAGAGGAAGGCAGCAGGGCTACTAGGGCTTGGAGGGAGATGTGTGGTGGTTGGGAGGGGGCGCACCAGCCCTCTATATATATAGAGGGGGGGTGCGGCCAGCCCCTGCCCATCCTCCAAGCCTATCTCTAGTTTAAACGATTTAAACTCTCCCTTATCTAGAAATCCTATCTCTAGTTTAAACTCTCCCTTATCTAGAAATCCTATCTCTAGTTTAAACGAGTTTAAACTTATCTAGGATCGGCTGGGCCCTATGGGGCCTTGTGCCCCTGGCCCAATGCGGCCAGGACACTCCCTCATAGGCCCATGCCCCCTCCCGGAAGGTGGGACCACGTTGGTCCCCTTCCGGAAGGTTCTAGAAGCTTCCGGTACAATACCGATTAATCCGGAACAATTCCGAACTCCAAAAACTGCACTGCCTTATATGAATCTTATTCTCTGGACCATTCCGGAACCTCTCGTGATGTCCCGGATCCCATCCGAGACTCCGAACAAAAAATTCATAAACCAATTATCCAATCTATCCTAGCGTCGAGACACGTTAAGTGTGTGACCCTGCGGGTTCGAGAATATGCAGACATGATCTTCTATCAATAATCAACAGCGGGGTCTGGGCACCCATATTGACTCCCACACATTCATCGATGATCATATCGGATGAACCACGATGCCAGGATTCAATCAATCCCATATATATATTCCCTTCGTCTCGCGATATTTTACTTGCCCGAGATTCGATCGTCGGTATCGTCATACCTAGTTCAATCTCGTTCACAGCAAGTACTTTACTCGTTCCGTAATCCGATATCACTTTGTGATTAACTCCTTAACCACATGCTTGCAAGCGGTGTTGATATCGATTACCGAGTGGGCCCGAAGTATATCTCTCCGACTTGGGAGGGACAAATCCCATCTCGATACATACAACCCAACAGATACTTTCCGATTACCTGAGAGACACCTTTATGATCACCCTCTCATAGGATGACGTTTGATGACCTCAAAGCTTTCTTCCGATACCAGGGAGTTGTATTATCTCATGGTCTAAGGAATACAATATTTGACATAAGAAAAACTTCGCAAAGACGAACACGATGACACGATCTAATTGCTTCGCTTAGTTTGGGTCTATCCACCATATCATTCTCCAATGATATGATCTCATTATCAATTGACAACTCATGTCTATGGTTAGGAAACCTTAACCATCATTGATCAATGAGCTAGTCCATAGAGGCGTACTAGGGACACGGTGTTGTTCACAAACCACACAAGTATTAAAGTTTCCGCTTAATACAATTCTAGCATGGAATATAAACTTTATCATGAACAAGAATTATAATAATAACATCTTTATTATTGCCTCTAGGGCATAATTCCAACAGTCTCGATAGCAACCAGTAGAGTTTTTTGAGCGGCGAGCGCGGGTGAGCCGGGACGAAGGGGTGAGTGGCGGCGACGGTGGGCTGAAGAGAGAATTCTGCATCGTTGGACCTACTCGTGCGAGCGACGCGAGGTAAAACAAAATCTCAATGCAATCGGCCCACAAGCCCAATTCCTTGTTCCTAGATCCTGATTCCCATTCCTTCTCTACAGTAATCTACCTCTCCTCGATGACAAATGCTAATTGCTGCTCAATGCGGCGCTAGTAGCTCGTGTCGCCCACCTGTGTGCCTACAACTTCAACTCATGGGCCGGCCCACCATCATCGAAGACGGCAACAAAGAGAAAGACAAAGCGTGACGAGCATACCTCGTCGATGATGGGGACGACACGGCTGGCCCCGCCTCCCGACGGAGGTGAGGCCAGGACCTCGCCAAAGACGGGGACGACGCGGTGGTCTGTGGTGGCGCCGGCAGAGGCGAGGAAGAGATCTTAGGATTATGGGTGGGTGGGTGCTCGCCGAACTTAGGACTGGGGGGTGCATGTCGGGGGTTTAGAGGGAAGTCGGTCGGGACCTCGCCAGAGACGGAGACGACACTACTAGCCGCATCGTCGCCGATAGGGGTAGGGAAGAAACTTAACGGGGGGGGGGGGGGGAGCTCGCCGATGACTTAGGGTCCAGGGTCGTGGTCGAGGAGAGAAGGTGTGTGAGAGATGTAGTCGGGGGAAGAAGACGAGCTTTGCTGCGAGAAAGAAGAAGAAGAGGAGTTGTGGGGGCAGGCCATAGCCCACGACGAGAGCATGCGTGCGATGCGTCGGGTTTGCGCCGCTAAGAGCAACTCTAGTAGATACCGCATCCCATGGTACTGCAAAACGCGGATGTGATGTACCGCAAACCCTTTTTTTCCCGAAAAATGGTGGCACGGAATAGATACCGCATATGCGTACCACAAAACAAAATATTTTGTTTTGCGGTACGCATACGCGGTATCTGTTCCGCGCCGCTATTTTCCGGGCCGCAAAACAGAACCGTGTATTCACCTCAGAAATGTATTTGTAGATCAAATTAAGCAATGTATGCATATTTAAGTCATCAAATTGATTAGTGTTATAGAATTACAAATCAACAATATTCCATAGTTTACAACAACAGTTCAAGAATAAAGAATTCAAGAGCACGAATGAATGAGAGTTCTCTATAGAATACAAATGGATAAAAAAAACTCAGTGGGAGGTCTTGCCAAGAAAGGACCAGCGGTGGGCAATAAGATCTTGATGAAGATTGGAATGCTCAGTTATGTTTTCAATCCGCCGTTAGGTTTTAAGGAATGTTTCTATCTTGTTAGGATTTCTTCTAGGCTTGACATGGCAACCAACATTGTCATACTCCAAGGCAACTTCTTGTCCCTCTCATTCTCAACAATCATGTTGTGAAGAATGACACATGCTGTCATGATGTTGTTCAGGTGTTTCTTTTGCCAGTATTAAGCAGAACCCCGGCCAATTGCAAACCTAGCTTGGAGCACACCAATAGCTCTTTCAATGTCTTTGTAGGCTGCTTCTTGAAAAGTGGCAAAATGAGCTTCCTGGGGTTTTGGGGTTTACTTATTGTTTTCACAAATGTTGCCCATTGTGGATAAATGTTATGTAACACCCCAGTTTTAGTTAATCTTAATTAGGGTTTGTTTGTGCATTCTTAAGCATCATCTATCTTTGTAAGATAAAATTTGCAAACAAAAAATAATATGCAAACCCTAAAACCTTAGTTTTCCCTCCCTCTTGAAATCAACTCAAAAGGTTTTAAATATTTTGAAAACTACAAAGTATGGAGCCAAAATTGATAAAAGGGTCCCTACAATATTTTCTATAATTTTGTAACACCTCTGGTATTTTTGAATGACTCAAATAGTTTTGAAATTCAAGTATAAAAGGAAAAGTGGGAAAATAAAAAGGAAAAAGAGTTCTGCTAAAAAAATAAACCAGAGCCAGCAAAGTAGCCAAACTCAGCTCGTCTCCTCCCTCTTTCCCTTTCTCCCTACCACTCGCGCGCAACGCCTTGCGACCCATATAGCCGACCTGTGGCCCATACCCCTTCGACGTCATCTTCTCCCCGGTGACGTGAAGCAGCTCGGTGGCGCTGCCGATGCCGTCCGCTGTGCCGATGCGCTGCGATGTCTATCGCCGATGCCTTGTAGAGATAAGGAGGCCACGAATACCGCTGAGCCGTGCTCCTCTTCGCCTCATCCTCTCTTTCTCCCTCGGCTTCCTCTCTTTCTTCCTCCCGACGCGAGTGATACATTGCAAATGTATCTATAATTTTTGATGTTCTATGCTTGGTTTTATCCACTTTCTTGTGTTTTGTTCCAACTTTGGAGTACTTTTATTATGATTTCTTGGACTAACCTATTAAAAAGAGCCACAGTGGCAGCTGCCTGTTTTCTGTTGTTTTTGGTTCCAGAAAAGTCAGAAAATGAATATTCTCGGAATTGGACGGGACAAAAGCCAAAGTGCCTATTTTTTCGGAAGGGATCAAGTGCCAGAATACGAGACGGAGAAGGGCTGGGGGCCGGCCACACCACCTGGCCGCACGGCAAGGCCTGGCCCGCGCCAGGGGGTGGTCTGGCCGACCCCAACACCCCCTCGGCCTCTCCTTCCGCCTATAAGTTGCCCTCGGGACGAAAATCCTAAGTACCCGATCAAAAATCCACGAAAGAGTCTGTAGCCGCCGTCATCTCCATCCCTAGATCGGGAGGGATCTGAAGCTCTTCCCGGCACCCTGCCGGAGAGGGGAATTCACCCTGGAGGCCTTCTTCATCACCATGCAAGCCTCCGGTGTGATGCGTGAGTAGTTCATCCTTGGACTACGGATCCATGTAGTAGCTAGATGGCTGGTTTCTCCTCCTTTGTGCTTTCATGTTTAGATCTTGTGAGCTCCGTTCATGATTAAGATCATCTATTTGTAATTCATACATGTTGTGTTTGCGGGGATCCGATGGATATTGAGATGCTATTTCATATTGATTATTGATTCTATCATGTCGTTGTTATTTGACATCTTGCATGCTTTCCGTTGTTAGTAGCTATCTTGGCCAAGTAGATGTTAGGAACTCCAAGAGTTAGTATTTATGCTCGATAGTGGGTTCATGCCTCTGGTAATCTGGGGAAGTGACAGAAATCTCTAAGGTACTAGATGTGCTGTTGCTACTAGGGAGAAAACAACAATCCTTTGTTCATAGAGCAATCGTATTGTTTACCTTACATGCAGTTCGTAAAGCAATAATCTGTTGCTTGCCAACTTAATACTGGAGGGGGTTCGGATGATAACCTGAAGGTGGATTATTAGTCATAGATGTAGTTGGATGGCGTTCTATGTATTATGTTGTGCCCAATCAAGTCTCAAAGGAGTCAAGATGATTAGTATATGCATGTATTGCTTTCTCGGTGTTTGTCAATTGCCCTGCTGTAATTTGTTCACCCAGCATGTTATCTATCTAAGGAGAGCCACCTCTAGTGAACTATGGATCCCGGTCCTTTTTCTTTACATACAATCTATAAACTGTTTACTTTTTGTGTTTACTTTCTGCAAACTTTTACTTCTTTCCAATCGATACGTTTAATCCTTTGTTTTCCGCAAAACACGGTGAGATTGATAACCTCATCGCAAGTTGGGGACAAAGTTCTGTGGTTGTGTTGTGCAGGTCTCCACGTTGGTACTAGCACCGGTAGTGCGCCCTGCCAAAGCTCAGCTAGTAACTGAGGGAAACTTGTTGCTGTGCTCATCATATCTTCCTCTTGGGGTTCCCAACGAGCTCTACATCAACACCGCCATCAAGCATTTTTTTGGGCGTCGTGCATTGAGCCATCAGCGAGCCGAGCCCTAGCTGCCAGATGCTGACCATCGCCGTCATTTCCAGCCACCCCGAGCCCCGCTGAGCTTGCTAGAAGCTCTGCCTCGCCGTGTTGAACCTCCTTGCCGAAGGAATCAAGCCAAGGAGCATCAAATCGCTCGCAATGAGCCGTCCTTCCTCGCCCCCGACGAGCTCTGCCATCGCCATTGACATCGACCTCGACCTCCTCCGGCCCCGCCATCGCCTCCGTTAGAATCACAGTAAGCTCGCGGTTCCTCTGGACCCTTGCCCTTCCTTCCTCCTACTCTGTAGCACGCTGCCGCTGTAGCTCGCCATGCTCCGTCGCTGGCCATCGCAGTAGGCCGTCGTAGAAGCCCCTCTAGTGACCATAGAGCAACGACGCCGCCAGCTTCGCGTTTGCCATGTCGTGCTGGTTCGAGCAGGCCAAGTCACGTAGCCCCGCACGCCCTCTATGGCCGCCCCGCGCCGCTGTCTAGTGCACTCTCCGGCGAGCCATCGTGGCTCCCTTGTGGAGTCTGCGTGGCCACCGCGTGGGTCTGACGTGGCCCTGGCCCCACCTGTCAGCCATAGTGGCTAGCCCAGCCCCTGGTGAGAAAAGAGTAAAATGCCCCACTGACGTCAACATGCGAATGTGCTGACACAATAATCCAATTTAAATTGGTTTTAATAATTCAAAAAAAGGTTTAAATCTTATAAACTCAATAGGTAATTATTTATAAGTCAGGAAAATATGTATAAAATATCAAAATGTTCAGAAAAATAAGATCTACGCTTTAGCATCATTATCATGCATCGTTCAACAACTTTAATTACATGTTAAATTAGAAGAACAAAGTGAACCCTGTAGGTGACTCCGAGGTTCCCCGTGTTCTAGGGTTTGCACCCCTTAGACCCCGCTTAAATTGTCAAGCCTGTTTTAGGGTAACATTAAAATTCAATTTAACTTGTCATATCATCATCCTTGCTTGAGCATTGCATCGATGCCATGTGTTGATTGCTTTCCCTTTCTTTCGAGTGTTTGGTTCTTCCCGGTAGAATACGATATCGAGATCGAGATCAACAGCATCGAAGATCGACAAACAATACTTGACCAAATGTAACCAAGTCAAGTACAAGGCTCTCGAAGATTATGTCTAGGTATCAACAAACAAGGAAAGCAAAGCCCCACCATTATCCAATCATATGGTTTCAAAAGTATTTCAATTCTTGCCATGATGCATACAATTCTACTGTGGTCTTTTATCAATAGATAGAGTATCCTATCTATTGCAGTTACTCCCTCTGAGCTTATATTACCTGATCCACTTCTCCTAGCATAACTAGGTTTGGCTTGTGTGCACTGTTAGGGCTTATATCTGTGTCTTGATTAGCCATGCTTAGCTGTCAGTTCTAGCTCATCCAGATGATGTATCGGATGTAGAGAACCTAGTATGATAGGAGAATGAGGTATACTGATGAGGTAAGATTAGTGGTAAAGGTTAAACATGTTAAGGCTTGTATGGGAAGCCATGGTGGGATGTGGTTTTTATAGTCCCATGCTCGCCACCACTAGGATCTGAGTTCTAGCCTCTTGAACCAAGACAAGCGTACAACCACACGGGGCCTGGAAAACCCCACGAGTAACTAACTTG
The DNA here is from genome assembly GCA_916181665.1 of Avena sativa. Classification (NCBI taxonomy): domain Eukaryota; kingdom Viridiplantae; phylum Streptophyta; class Magnoliopsida; order Poales; family Poaceae; genus Avena; species Avena sativa. Next base: position 624,141,999 of record OV702289.1, read on the forward strand.
CCTAGTAGATTCTATGAGTCACATAGTTCGGGCGTTCCATTCGACATATGCATATTTGGTTATTCTCGAAGGCGGTGAAGGAGGTGCATCATAATAGGTAGGTAAGCATGGTCGGGGTTGCTTGAGGGGGTTCCTCTAGTAAACCAACCTCGCCCACATCTCTAGGGACCGTCTTCGGGATTTGACCTGTTACGGTGGTGTAACATCCCTACATTAGAACTTAGAAATAAGCTGAGATGAGGTGTGTGCATTGCATTCATGCATAGAAAATCTAGATAATTTCCGTGCTTTTAAATAAAACTTGTCAAAGTGATTGAAGCTTCTCTTAACTTGGTGAAACTAAAGTCGATCATCAAGTTGACTGCGATAAGTTTCAATATGACCTTTGCTAAAACCTTACATTTGGGTAATATAATTTGATCTAAGGGTAGATCAAATGTAACAAAACTAAGTCACAACACACTACCCGAGAAGGAGTACTAGATCTTCTAGAGATCATGACATGGTATCCCATACAACAACTCAAGGATGAATACTTAATATTCCAAAGATTATATCAAGGTATTATCTACCACAAACCATGAATACCAAGTTAAGTATATAACTTAAGTAAGGAAACCCATAACTAAATCTTGAAACGCTTGTTTGCCATAGTTATTCCTACCATGGGTATGATGGTAGTTCTTAAACATTAACTCTTATTACAGATAGAGTAGAAAAGGAAGTCAAGCCAAGATCATCTAGCACATACCTTTATATCATATTAAGAGATGACATTCCTATTTAACCAAGTCCTAGTGTCAATTGATCATCAATGTTGAGTAATCAATTCCTGGCCTAGAACTTATTGACTCTTAACTTTGACCTATTATATTAACCTTCCAAAGACCTCAAGTAAATTAATAAGAAGAAGGAACTAGATATAGTAGAGTGTGTCATCATCAATGGAATGTGATCCTTAGTGGAGATCAAACCATCTAATATTGGAGGAGTTAACTCACTCATGAGTTAACTAGAAGAAGCATCTAAACCTAAGAGATAAGCCAGTGACCATGGAGCTATGAGGAAGCTAGTAGTATTAGAGTATCCAATGATAATCTTGGTAAGCCAAGTGGGTATAAACTTAAAGTAAGCTTCCTTAACAAGACAAGCCTATAGTGAGACTAGTACAAATCTAGTACTTAGTTTAATAGATTTTGATCAAACAATTAGAAGCCTAAGCTTAGCATGAGAAAAGGATGGTGGTCATTATTCTCAAGTCACTTGAGAATAGATGACCAGCTGATGAAGAAGAGTTGTGAGTATGCTAAATTAGGCAAAAACTTAGTAAGCTGAATCATCTAGCTTGGTCATGAGAAGTCAAGCCAGAGTATGATTAAGTATATAACATGAGTTGTATGGAGTAGTTGGAGGCATAGTATTTTAACCAAGCTAAAACACGAACAATCTTGTATTATGGAGAATAGTACCATACCCATTACAGAGGATTGGTATCACATGTGATATATAGAGCATTGTAATCTTGCAAGCCTTGAAAGTAGAGGCAAGGTTATCATAGAGGAGTTTAGGGATGGAGTTAGAAGTAGTTACATTGATGGATTCATTAAGGGTAGCTAAGTAATAGAAGTTATATGTAGAAGAATGGAGAATGAGAATTATTGAAGTGGCATGACCATGTCATCATATGATGATGGATATGATGGAGTCAGATGATTGACTTATTCAGGAAGATGTGATCTTTGGGAATAAGATAAGAGAGATTTATAGAGTATATTTAGGAAAGGAATTCCTTATCTAAATATAACCTTAGTGAGGTATAAAGGTAAGGATTCTTTAGAAGCCTTAATCAAGATCATATCAAACCATGGCAAGACCCATGTCTACCTCTTTGTTTAAAATCCTAGAATAAAGAGGGTAGTTAAACAAATTCCTATTTTTAGGCAGCCAATGGATAGTACCTCTTAGTCAAATGAAATGTCTAAGAGATAAGTAGAATATCAGTTGAGAGTGTATTGATGGAAGCCTTGTTCACCTGATTATCTTAAACCCTAATAAATACCTAGTCTCATAGGATCATCAAGACCACATTAAGAAGTAAGATTTAGAGCTCACTCTAAGTTGAGATATCATTCAAGATTATAAATTCTGGATCAATCCTTGAATCTTGATCCCTAGCAACATTCACTAAGAAACTTGAGGGTAGTGTATCCTCTAGAGTCCATAGTAAGTGTGGTATTAGAAACCCTAAATAAATGTTGCTGGGCATTGAGATCACTTGTTCCATATGAATGATAATGGTTATACACCATTATATAATAAAATTATATCAAAATATTAACCACACTTAAGGAAGTAGTGAACAACTAGTTCAAGAAGTGATCCATGCCTACTTTGAAAAAGAGTAGAATGGTTATGAAGAAATTGTAATGGAACTGGAATAAAAGAAATTCCAAACTTTAAAGAACCTTAAAATTTAAATCACCATATTAGGAACCAGAAGGATTAATATATTATAATATAAACATATCAATTCCTATATGAGGCTAAGTATGAGTAGAGTTCTCGATATATCATTCAAAATTTTAAATCTTTACCATAACCATTAATATGGTGAAAATGAAAACCATTTTTATAAGATCTTCTATATAAGAAGAAAGTCCTTAAAACCCTAAATTCTTACTTAATCAAAAGAACCTTTCATATACTCATCAATTTCGAATATATAAAGAAAAATAAAGAGAAGATTTATTAATGAATCTCTAAACCATTCTGAATATTCTACCAGAATTTTAAATATTTAAACCCTTGTAGAAATATAATTGGAAAGGAAATTGTAAATAGAAAAGAAAACAAAAATAGAAAAGAGAAAAAGAGACAACCAGTCACTCTAGCCTCGGCCCATTTGTCTCCTCGCTTATCTGTCGCTCGCTAGTAGCAGCAATAGACCGTCTCACAAATTTTGCTGCAGCCCACCTGCCCATGCACAACCCGCTACCGACCCGTACCCCTTCGGTTCTTTTGTTCATCGTCGTCTTCGCCGACAGGTGCGAGAAGCAGCTTGCTATCGAGCTCCCCCGTGCCGGCAAGCACCAAGATGCGTGCCGCTGCAATTCAGGACCTACAAGAAGTGACAACACCGCGGTGGAGAAACCCTAGACGCCACTACTCTCTTCTTCCTCTTCATTCAGAAGTGGACACCGAAACCCTAGCTCAGGTCCCCTTCACCTCTTCCGTTCCCGAGCTCCCCTCGCACATCTGAAGCCATCGCCAGAAACGCCATGTTGTCCTGGTTCTCCTTGTCGAAGAAAATGCCTGCACGCAACCATAATCGAGATCCACGATCTCATTTCTCCAAGCTACAGTTGCCACCGTCGTCATTGATTCTGGCCACCTCCGCTCCTCCTTTCACCTTCAACTCGCTCCAGGTGAGCTCCTCGTGCGAGTGGTCCTCTCCATTTTCCTCCTTGCGTGTTGTATGGCCGTCACCATGACCACCTATTGCCACCGCCGCTGGTCGTCGTCGAGCCGCCGTCTCCGACGACCATTTCTGGGCGGCACAGCCACTATGTGGTTCAGCGTGCTACGCTGAATCGAACGCAGCCAATCCTGTTTCCTCGCGTGCAACCGATTGATAGATCGATCCATGACCTGGGAGGATCACTCCTAGGTGATGTCAGTAAGACATCATGCTGATGTCATAATATCGTTTTAATTTATTGAGTTTAAGTTTCTGGATATGACGTGGCATTAGGCCCACCAGTCAGCGACTCGGGCTAGATCGGGCCGTGGTGTAAAAAGGTTCAGGGCAGAGCTGACGTCAGCAGTGACGCAGTAATCATTTAGTTATTCTATTTAAATAAATTCAGAAAATGATTAAAACTTGTTAAATCAATATCTTTTGTTTTATAACTCAGAAAAATATATATTATATATCAAAATGTTCAGAAAAATAAACTCTATAATATAAACATATTATCATGTTTTATGTTCCAATTTAAATAAAGTAATTAGTATTAAATAGTAAATACCCTATTAGGAATAAATCTTAAATACATATATTCTATTCTTTAAAAAAATCCCCAAAATAGGTATAATATATCAAAAATCTTAGAAAAACAAAATAAAGACTTATCAATTTGTCTTATACATTTTGTATCACTTAACTAAGTATTTATTATTTACTTAGCATTTATAAAGTGATAAAACTTATAAAAATCATATCTTATTAAATAAAAATCATAAAATTACATATAATATACCAAAATGATCACAAAAATAAAATATATAATTTAAAAATATATTTTTTCATAATTTAAGTAAAATAAAATATAAAGGTCTAATAAATCTTATTTAAACCCTTTTCTTTTATTTAAATTTGTTAAAATATATAAAGCTTTATTATTGCTTTTATCATTATTATTTAAAATCTAAAAATGTAATAACAAGTTCCATTGATATTTAAGTGAAGTCAATATAGGTCTAACCATTTTAAGTTGTACTTACTAAAACTACCATTTAAAAATTAAGTAAATCTTACTCTCCAAAAAGATTTTATTAATTATAAAATCATCAAGATTTGAGTACCAATTATTTTACAAGTTTGGGAATGCACTTAATAAGTTAAACAAAGTTTTTAAGTATTTAACCTGATGCCATTCCCATGTTTATAGAAATAAGTATTAATTCTATAATAAGTAAATGAGTTCATTCACTTATAAAACCAAGAGAACACCACTTCCATCAAGACATAATGCTTTTGTTTCACTTTCATGAAATGTTATAAATTGAACAACATGTAGTGTCCTCTCATATTAAAGTTAGATAAGTCTCCACTTGCTCGTGGAATAACTATTCAAATGTGGTAATTGTTCTCTTCTTTAACACTGATAATTAATAAGAAAATCTTAAAGGGTTACCTTCAAGATTAAATGTTTTTACTTTGTAACGTAATCTTTTCCTCAAAAGTTATTCTGTCAAGAAATATTAAAAGTAATCCTTAAGTATTTCTATGAAGATTCTAATGAATTAATAACCCTTTTAAGAAATCCCTAGGTACTATTTCACACTTGAATTCTTTACTATTACATGCTACCTGTTTCTTTTACATATTGTTTCACACACACTCATAAGCCTTAATAAGAAGCACAATGGTGAAACTGGTATAAAAGTGCAGCACATTCCAAAGAACTCGTCACAAGATTCAACCCCTAGATTAGATACGATTAGTCCGAGGATTCGTGTTTATCAAACTGCATTACATTACTTATGAATAATTGCATCTTGCTTCTTTAAACATTTGTCCTTACTGGACCAATGATGTTGTTTACATAATTTGGATCTTCTATTGTCTCGAAGACCGCGAGTGCATAATCTTGCAATTACAAAAGGCAAGTTCACACTTGCTCATGTCCTTTGGTTATTTTCTATCAAACTCTTGTAACTCAAATGTTATCATCACCTGCATTTCAAAAAGGTTAGAAAACACTATTTTCATAATAATATGATTATAGATTATTTACCAAATGGTAATAATCTATTTATATAGTTCCAGTGGTAAAGGAACATAATATCTAGGACTTAACAACCAATGGTGCCAGTAATTCTAGCACCGTATATTACGCGTTAACCATGAGATTTGGAATGGGATGGAGAAGTCAGCTAGATCTTCTTCCTTTCGCATGGACGGATGACCTTATCGTGAGGCTGTTGATTTCTCGTGGAGAATCCAGCACATGGGTGGGACCCCTTAGTTCCCCGTGACATTGGTGTCTAGATTATCTATGAGGGGCTACCAGAGGTATACTCGGTCCTTTATGGGGCTTGCCAGGGGCACAACCGGCTCATAGAGTCTTCGGGTGCCTACCAGATTTATAGTTGGTCCTATAAGAGGGCTTAACAGAGGCGGGGCATGTCCTGGAGGGTCGTGTCTTCATGCGGGCTCGCGGAGAAGGGCAGTGATTGGATCAGATCATATATTGGGCCCCACATCAAGGAATTGTGGACGGGAATAAGCTGCCCGGTTGTGCAACAAGGATTTGGTCTCTCATGGGAAAGTAACGCACCTCTGCAAAGTGTAAGAACTGTGACATGTTACTCCCTGTTCCGGGAAGGAGCTACGAACGCGGTAGGAAAGGAACTCCATGAAAGTTCTGGTCAACCTATGAAGGATATCGGGCATAGTTTTCAGAATAAAAGCAACCTTTGAAGAAATATTTATGAAAACCTACATTGCCTACGACCTTTGGTATGTGGCTGTAGAGTTAGTGCATCATACACTCCTTTTTAGTGAACTTGCTGAGTACGCCCGTACTCAACCGTACCTTCTTAACCCTTGCTAGGTTCTAAGCCATTGAAGACGACGTCAACACCAACTTATGCTCAAGAAACCATCATCGACAGCTCAAATTCTTCAATAAAGTCAATGAAGTCAACCTATACATCAACTGAAGTAAAGACGAAGTTCCTAATTAGATAGGAGTAGATACTCTAGCCATAGAACCTACTTCTGTAGAGCAATGCAATAGCAGCATTTGCAAGCTAGATAGTTTATATGCTAGTCTTATTAGCTAGATAGCCCTGAGTTGTTATTTCTGGTTCTTCTTTGTAAGAAGTTTCTTTCTCCCTCTTTAACCTAGAGTGTTCTCTAGATCTTTTGTAAAGAGTCGAGTTGTAATCTATAGTCATGTCTTGGACCTGTGTTTCTGTTGTACCACTCTGAGGGATATAATACTAGTGAACGGTGTTTCATTGGTGTTATGTCAAATACTATAGTGTACTACATCATGCGGTGGTATGTTGGGTCACCGCAGCTGCTATCAGAGCCTATTCTTTGACCTTAGGATTAAAACCCTTTTAGGAAAATTTGTAGGTCGGATAGTGACTATAGGAGCCATCTTATCTAAACCAAGACATGTGATGGATATCCACTTGAGGATAAATCTTGTCACACTTAAGTTGGATGTTTTTATCATCTTTCTAAAGGATTAGTTATATGTCTTCTCTAGAGAATTGTCATTTTAGAGTAGCTCTAAATAGGTATACTACCACTAAGATATCCTAAGTAAGATAAAATGTCAAAGATAGTTATGACTGAGATTAGAATACCTTGAGGAGTAGTTTAATGGGGTAGTCTATCCATAGGATCCATGTAAGGTAGCAAAAATCTTATCATTAGATGGTAATGATAGGCTACATGATGAAGACCATTAGAACATGTATAGAGTGGGAAGTAAATCATGTGGGATTCACTTGAGAATTCTACGTGATGAAGTACGCTTTGGTTTAGAATCAACATCGTAAGATAAAAAGAAGAGTAATCATGGTGAGATTAGCTCCGAGACCATGATGAGTTTGTGATTAGGACAAGTACGCAATAACAAATCTTGTAATAACAGTAAGTAAAGTACAGTGTAGGTCTATGATAGAAGGCATAGGTGTCATAACATTACAATAATTTTTGGATTAAGGTAGTAACTATAGTGTTGTTAGTAGTTTTGAGAGATCGTGTGAGGATAGTTTACGATTGAATGGAAAATTAGTAGTCTTTAGTAGTCCCAAAAGAAAGGTAAGAGGTTAGTCAGAACCAAAGTGAGATCACTTTGCTCAAAATTATCCTGTTGCAACGGAGCAATTTGGGTAAATACTGAGACAAAGTATAGTTTGAACCCCTAAGTGCTAAGTATCTCAAAGTAAACCTATACTAGGAGGTGTCATATGCTACACAACTAAGCCTACATTTTCGAGATGTTTTACTCAACTACTATATTACGGGCTTAGAATGATGTGTGTTATATGTACCACAATTGGAATTCTTGGTTTTTCTTGGATCTTCTTGATTGACTAGATCTGTACATGAAGTTTGACTTGGTGTGCAAATGCATGTTGCATCATCAAGTTATTACTTGATGTTATAGACCTAGATAGATAAGGGAATTCGTGTAAGGAAGTGACGAGTTTCAGAGATCAAGATGAATACTTGCGTGAAGAGTGAAACTCAATATAACGAGTATCAACACTATTTTGAAGAATGGATCAATCCCAACTCCCTATGAGCTAGCAATAAGTAGGATTATTAGTGCATATAAAGGTGGAGAGCAACATGAAGGAATGAATTTAAGTTCACTCAAGATAGGTGATGTTGCTCAAAAGCTAATGAAGTAGTTGTCCCAAGATCATGGAAGTAACATGAAAGGGAGCAAAGAAGAAGTCTTGGAAGAAAAGTGGTATTCAAGCTCTGACAAGTTGGAGAGAATGCCAATAGTAATTCGAAAAGCCATAGGGTAATTCATACACCTAGGAGGATCCGCAACTGGTATCCGTAGCTGGTATCCTAACACTTTAGCCAATTAGGTCATCTTTGTATGATCTAAAGAGCATAAAACTTGGCCTAAGTTAAGAGAGACATAAAGAAGTATAAAAATTAAAGTGAACGGCTTTCGAGACGTTTCGTGAAATCGAGTTTATCGGTAAAAAATAATGTCTAAAAAGATAAAAGTAAGACAAGTAATATTGGGAGATTGATTACGGAGATCCACAATTGTGTGGGTATATCTTAGATTCTTTCGTGAGACCTTCCAGAGGTAAAGTATAAGCTGGACAGAGACCAATATCCTAACTATTGAGTTAATGGGTATTATACATGAAGTTTAGAGACCATTAGGAAACCCCAAGGGGGAGAGTAAACAATAACCACTAAAGTGTTGTTACCTGACTTTCTGACTAAAGGTTGGAAAAGAAGTACTAGACTATGATGAGGTTAAGCCTTATTCTCATAAGGTTATAAGAAGTCATCATTATAAAGTATTTCCGAGAGTATGTCCAGATGAATGGTCGAAGTAGACATAACAGCTTAAACCCAGTGGACTAGTTTAAGAAGAAAACAACTGGTAATTTGTCCTTTAGAGTAAAGAGAGTATTCCAAAATAGACCGGTGTAGTGTAATAGGAAAACCGGATTGGAATGGACATAGTGTGTTCACAACCAATTCTAAATAGGACTGTAAGTACATAATCCAAGATATTATAGTAAAATAAACCATAGGATAAATTAGAAGCGATAGTGGATATTGTCAAGTATGAAGAGAATTCAAGGAAAAAGATTTGGAGATGGGATACCACAATTATCCCCAATTATGATCACAATGGAGTTAAGAAATGTCGTGATCAATACAAGTCAACACCTTATTCCAAAACATAAGAGAGTACGAACTTCAGGGCCAAAGTTTATTTTAAGGGGGAGAGTCTGTAACATCCAAGCATTAGAGCTTAGAAATAAGCTGAGATGAGGTGTGTGCATTGCATTCATGCATAGAAAATCTGGATAATTTTCGCTCTTTTAAATAAAACTTGTCAAAGTGATTGAAGCTTCTCTTAACTTGGTGAAACTGAAGTCGATCATCAAGTTGACTGCGATAAGTTTCAATATGACCTTTGCTAAAACCTTACCTTTGGGTAATATAATTTGATCTAAGGGTAGATCAAATGTAACAAAACTAAGTCACAACACACTACTTAAGAAGGAGTACTAGATCTTCTAGAGATCATGACATGGTATTCCATACAACAACTCAAGGATGAATACTTAATATTCCAAAGATTATATAAAGGTATTATCTACCACAAACCCTAAATACCAAGTTAAGTATATAACTTAAGTAAGGAAACCCATAACTAAATCTTGAAACGCTTGTTTGCCATAGTTATTCCTACCATGGGTATGATGGTAGTTCTTAAACATTAACTCTTATTACAAATAGAGTAGAAAAGGAAGTCAAGCCAAGATCATCCAGCACATACCTTTATATCATATTAAGAGATGACATTCATATTTAACCAAGTCCTAGTGTCAATTGATCATCAATGTTGAGTAATCAATTCCTAACCTAGAACTTATTGACTCTTAACTTTGACCCATTATATTAACCTTCCAAATACCTTAAGTAAATTAACAAGAAGAAGGAACTAGATATAGTAGATTGTGTCATCATCAATGGAATGTGATCCTTAGTGGAGATCAAACCATCTGATGTTGGAGGAGTTAACTCACTCATGAGTTAACTAGAAGAAGCATCTAAACCTAAGAGATAAGCTAGTGATCATGGAGCTATGAGGAAGCTACTAGTATTAGAGTATCCAATGATAATCTTGTTAAGTGATACGTTGCTAACGTATCTATAATTTTTGATGTTCCATGCTTGTTTTATATCTGCTTTCTTATGTTTTGTAAATACTTTGGAGTATTTTTATACACTTCCTGGGACTAACCTATTAACAAGATGCCACAGTGCCAGTTGCCTGTTTTCTTCTGTTTTTGGTTCCAGAAAAGTCATAAAATGAATATTCTCGGAATTGGACGAGACAAAAGCTAGAGTTAATATTTTATCGGAAGACTCACGGAGCCAGAAGATGAGACGAAGGGGGGCCACACCACCCCTTGGCGCGGGCAGCCCTAGGCCGCGCCAGGGCATGGTGTGGGCCCCCTGGCCGGCCACCGACCTCGCCTCTTCGCCTATAAGAAGTCCCTGAAGCAAAAACCCTAAATTAAACAGCCTCCAGCCACGAAAAGTTCCATAGCACCACCACCACCGAAGGGGAGATTCAGGGGACAAAAAGTCTCTGTTCCGGCACCCTGTCGGGACGGGGAAGTGCCCCCGGAGCCATCTCCATCGATCTCCACCATATCCATCGTCGTTGCTGATTCCCATGATGATGAGGGAGTAGTTCTTCCTTGAGGCTAAGGGTTCTACCGGTAACTATGTGTTCATCTGTCTCTCTATGCATGATCATATTGTGATCATGAGCTTTGTAATCAAGTAGATCTACCTTGCTACTCAAGTGATTTAATAGATCTCTGCTCTCCCCATGTGTGTGAAAGTGACAGCGTGCACACCATGGTGGCACTTAGGCTAGAGATTACAAATACTTTTTATGAGTTATATTTGACGTTGGATGTATCTATGAAATTGTGGTGTTGGTTGGAACCATCTAGTTCTCAAGGTGACAGTGTGGGGTTATCTAGATGGGGAAAGCGGACTTTGAGGAGTGCTGTTATAGCCCTGCCATGGATTAGAGTGTCCAACCGGAGAGTAGTTCAGAGTAGTATCATAAAGAGAAGATATTTATATGAGAGTGTTCACTAGCGAAAGTATGATCCCTAGGCCTTGTTTCTAAGCACTGAAACACCGTTTGCAATTAGATCTATTACATGTTTGCTTGCTTCGATATTTATTTCAGTTTGCCTTTAGTCTCTTCCATGCCATCAAGCTATTTTCTAGCACCGTTATCACTTATAATTATGCATACCACTTGTATTTCACTATCTCTTCGCCGGACTAGTGCACCTATACACCTGACAAGTGTATTGGGTGTGTTGGGGACACAAGAGACTTCTTGTATCTTGATTGCAGGGTTGCTTGAGAGGGGATACCTTTGACCACTTCCTCCCTGAGTTCGATAAACCTTGGGTGATCCACTTAAGGGAAACTTGCTGCTATTCTACAAACCTCTGCACTTGGAAGCCCAACAAATGTCTACAAGAATAGAAGTGCGTAGACATCATTAAGCCAAGTGGGCATAAAATTAAAGTAAGCTTCCTTAACAAGACGAGCCTATAGTGAGACTAGTACAAATCTAGTACTTAGTGTTAATAGATTTTGATCAAACAATTAGAATCCTAAGCTTACCATGAGAAAAGTATGGTGGTCATTATTCTCAAGTAACTTGAGAATAGATGACCAGCTGATGAAGAAGAGTTGTGAGTATGCCAAATTAGGCAAAACCTTAGTAAGCTGAATCATCTAGCTTGGTCATGAGAAGTCAAGCTAGAGTATGATTAAGTATATAATATGAGTTGTATGGAGTAGTTGGAGGCATAGTAGTTTAACCAAGCTAATACACGAACAATCTTGTATTATGGAGAATAGTACCATACCCATTACAGAGGATTGGTATCACATGTGATATATAGAGCATTGTAATCTTGCAAGCCTTGAAAGTAGAGGCAAGGTTATCATAAAGGAGTTTAGGGATGGAGGTAAAAGTACTTACATTGATGGATTCATTAAGGGTAGCTAAGTAATAGAAGTTATATGTAGAAGAATGGAGAATGAGAATTATTGAAGTGGAATGACCATGTCATCATATGATGATGGATATGGTGGAGTCAGATGATTGACTTATTTAGGAAGATGTGATCTTTGGGAATAAGATAAGAGAGATTTATAGAGTATATTTAGGAAAGGAATTCCTTATCTAAAGATAACCTTAGTGAGGTATTAAGGTAAGGATTCTTTAGAAGCCTTAACCAAGATCATATCAAACCATGGCAAGACCCATGTCTACCTCTTTGTTTAAAATCCTAGAATAAAGAGGGTAGTTAAACCAATTCCTATTTTTAGGTAGCCAATGGATAGTATCTCTTAGTCAAATGAAATGTCTAAGAGATAAGTAGAATATCATTTGAGAGAGTATTGATGGAAGCCTTGTCCACTTGATTGTCTTAAACCCTAATAAAGACCTAGTCTCATAGGATCATCAAGACCACATTAAGAAGTAAGGTTTATAGCTCACTCTAAGTTGGGATATCATTCATGATTATAAATTCTGGATCAATCCTTGAATCTTGATCCCTAGCAACATTCACTAAGAAACTTGAGGGTAGTGTATCCTCTAGACTCCATAGTAAGTGTGGTATTAGAAACCCTAAATAAATGTTGCTAGGCATTGAGATCAATTGTGCCATATGAATGATAATGGTTGTACACCATTATATAATAAACTTATATCAAAACATTAACCACACTTATGGAAGTTGTGAAGAACTAGTTCAAGAAGTGATCCATGCCTACTTTGAAAAAGAGTAGAATGGTTATGAAGAAATTGTAATGGAACTAGAATAAAAGAAATTCCAAACTTTAAAGAACCTTAAAATTTAAATCACCATATTAGGAACCACAAGGATTAATGTATTATAATGTAAATATATCAATTCCTATATGAGGCTAAGTATGAGTAGAGTTCTCTATATATCATTCAACATTTTAAATCTTTACCATAACCATTAACATGGTGAAAATGAAAATCATTTTTATAAGATCTTCTATATAAGAAGAAAGTCCTTAAAACCCTAAATTCTTACTTAATCAAAAGAACCTTTCATATACTCATGAATTTCGAATATATAAAGAGAAATAAAGAGAAGATTTATTATAATGAATCTCTAAACCATTCTGAATATTCTACTAGAATTTTAAATGTTTAAACCCTTGTAGAAATATAATTGGAAAGGAAATTGTAAATAGAAAAGAAAACAGAAATAGAAAAGAGAAAAAAGAGACAACCAGTCACTTTAGCCCCGGCCCATTTGTCTCCTCGCTTATCGGTCGCTCGCTAGCAGCAGCAATAGACCGTCTCACAAACTTTGCTGCAGCCTACCTGGCCCATGTGCAACCCGCTATCGGCTCGTACCCCTTCGGTCCTTCTGTTCATCGTCGTCTCCATCGACGGGTGCGAGAAGCAGATTGTTGTCGAGCTCCGCTGCGCCGGGGAGAGCCAAGATGCGTGCCGCCGCAATTCAAGACCTAAAAGAAGCGACAACGCCGCGGTGGAGAAACCCTAGATGCCACTACTCTCTTCTTCCTCTTCTTTCAGTAGTGGACACCGAAACCCTAGATCAGGTCCCCTTCACCTCTTTCGTTCCCGAGCTCCCCTCGCACATCTGAAACCACCACCAGAACCGCTATGTTGTCTTGGTTCTCCTTGTAGAAGGAATCACCTGCGTGCAACCGTAATCGAGCTCCATGATCTCATTTCTCCGAGCTACAGTTGCCACCGTCGTCATCGATTCCGGCCACCTCCGCTCCTCCTTTCACCTTCAACTCACTCTAGGTGAGCTCCTCGTGCAAGTGGTCCTCTCCATTTTCCTCCTTGCGTGCTGTATGGCCGTCACCACGACCACCTATTGCCGCTGCCGTTGGTCGTCGTCGTGCCGCCGTCTTCGGCGACCATTTCCGGGCGGCACAACCACTATGTGGTTCAGTGTGCTGTGCTGAATCGAATGCAGCCAATCCCGTTTGCTCGCGCGCAACCGATCGACAGATCGATCCATGACTTGGGAGGATCACTCCCAAGTGATGTCAGCATGACATTATGCTGATGTCATAATATCGTTTTAATTTATTGTTTTTAAGTTTCTGGATATGATGTGGCATCATGCCCACCAGTCAGTGACTCGGGCTAGCTCGGGCCGTGGTGTACAAAGGTTCAGGGCAGAGATGACATCAGCAGTGACGCAGTAATCATTTAGTTATTCTATTTAAATAATTTCAGAAAATGATTAAAACTTGTTAAATCAATATCTTTTGTTTCATAACTCAGAAAAATATATATTATATATCTAAATGTTCAGAAAAATAAACTCTATAATATAAACCTATTATCATGTTTTATTTTCCAATTTAAATAAAGTATTTAGTATTAAATAGTAAATCCCCTATTAGGTATAAATCTTAAATACATATATTCTATTCTTTAAAAAATTCCCAAAATAGGTATAATATATCAAAAATCTTAGAAAAACAAAATAAAGACTTATAAATTTGTCTTATACATTTTTGTATCACTTAACTAAGTATTTTTTATTTACTTAGTATTTATAAAGTGATAAAACTTATAAAAATCATATCTTATTAATTAAAAATCATAAAAATACATATAATATTCCAAAATGATCACAAAAATAAAATCTATACTTTAAAAATATAAATTTTCATAATTGAAGTAAAATAAAATATAAAGGTCTAATAAATCTTATTTAAACCCTTTTCTTTTATTTAAATTCATTAAAATATATAAAGCTTTACTATTGCTTTTATCATTATTATTTAAAATCTAAAAATGTAATAACAAGTTCCATTGATATTTAAGTGAGTCAAGATAGGTCTAACCATTTTAAGTTGTACTTACTAAAACTACCATTTAAAAATTAAGTAAATCTTACTCTCCAAAAAGATTTTATTAATTATAAAATCATCAAGATTTGAGTACCAATTATTTTACAAGTTTGGGAATCCACTTAAAAATTTAAACAAAGTTTTTAAGTATTTAACATGATGCCATTTCCCATGTTTATAGAAATAAGTTTTAATTCTATAATAAGTAAATGAGTTCATTCACTTATAAAATCAAGAGAACACCACTTCCATAAAGACATAATGCTTTTGTTTCACTTTCATGAAATGTTATAAATTGAACAACATGTAGTGTCCTCTCATATTAAAGTTAGATAAGTCTCCACTTGCTCGTGGAATAGCTATTCAAATGTGGTAATTGTTCTCTTCTTTAACACTAATAATTAATAAGAAAACCTTAAAGGGTTAGCTTCAAGATTAAATGTTTTTACTTTGTAACGTAATATTTTCCTCAAAAGTTATTCTATCAAGAAATATTAAAAGTAATCCTTAAGTATTTCTATGAAGACTCTAATGAATCAATAACCCTTTTAAGAAATCCCTAGGTACCATTCCACACTTGAATTCTTTAGTATTGCATGATACTTGTTGCTTTTACATATTGTTTCACACACACTCATAAGCCTTAATAGGAATCACAATGGTGAAACTGGTATAAAAGTGCAGCACATTCCAAAGAACTCATCACAAGCTTCAACCCCTAGATCAGATATGATTAGTCCGAGGATTCACGCTTATCAAGCTGGATTACATTACTTATGCATAATTGCATCTTGCTTCTTTAAACATTCGTCCTTACCGGACCAATGTTGTTGTTTACAGAATTTGGATCTTCTATTGTCTCGAAGACCGTGAGTGCATAATCCTGCAATCACAAAAGGCAAGTTCACACTTGCTCATGTCTGCTGGCACGTGGTTGACGTGGGAGCTTCTTCTTCTTCAGTTCCCCGGCAACGGCGCCAGAAAAGATCTTGATGTGCTCGTCGTTCGACGTAAAGCTCGTTGGGAACCCCAAGAGGAAGGTATGATGAGCACAGCAGTAAGTTTTCCCTTAGTTATGAAACCAAGGTTTAATTGAACCAGTAGGAGCAAGGAAACACCCCAAAGGTGTTACTAGCTGAGCTTTGGTAGGGCGCACTACCGGTGCTAGTAGCAACGTGGAGACCTGCACAACACAACCACAGAACTTTGTCCTCAACTTGCGATGAGGTTGTCAATCTCACTGTGTTTTGCGAAAAACAAAGGATTAAACGTATCGAATGGAAAGAAATAAAAGTTTACAGAAAGTAAACACAAAGAAGTACACATTTGTGGATTGTATGAAAAGAGAAAGGACCGGGATCCATAGTTCACTAGAGGTGGCTCTCCTTAGATAAATAACATGCTGGGTGAACAAATTACAGCGGGGCAATTGACAAACACCGAGAAAGCAATACATGCATATACTAATCATCTTGACTCCTTTGAGACTTGATTGGGCATTACAACATAATACATAGACTGCCATCCAGCTGCATCTATGACTAATAATCCACCTCCAGGTTATCATCCGAACCCCCTCTAGTATTAAGTTGCAAGCAACAGATTATTGCTTTACAAACTGCGTGGAAAGTAAACAATACGATTGTTCTATGAACAAAGGATTGTTGTTTTCTCCCTAAGCAACAACACATCTAGTACCTTAGAGATTTCTGTCACTTCCCCAGATTACCAGAGGCATGAACCCACTATCGAGCATAAATACTAACTCTTGGAGTTGCTAGCATCTACTTGGCCAAGATAGCTACTAACAACGGAAAGCATGCAAGATCACAAATAACAAAGACATGATAGAATCAATAATCAATCTGAAATAGCATCTCAATATCCATCGGATCCCCGCAAACACAACATGTATGAATTACAAATAGATGATCTTGATCATGAACGGAGCTCACAAGATCTAAACATGAAAGTACAAAGGAGGAGAACCAGCCATCTAGCTACTACATGGATCCGTAGTCCAAGGATGAACTACTCACGCATCACACCGGAGGCTTGCATGGTGATGAAGAAGGCCTCCAGGGTGAATTCCCCTCTTCGGCAGGGTGCCGGGAAGAGCTTCAGATCCCTCCCGATCTAGGGATGGAGATGACGGCGGCTACAGACTCTTTCGTGGATTTTTGATCGGGTACTTAGGGTTTTCATCCCAAGGGCAATATATAGGCGGAAGGAGAGGCCGAGGGGGTGCCGGGAGCGGCCACACCACCCCCTGGCGCAGGCCAGGCCTGGCCGCGCGGCCAGGTGGTGTGGTGGCTCCCTGTCCCTTCTCCGTCTCGTATTCTGGCACTTGATCCCTTCCGGAAAAATAGGCACTTTGGCTTTTGTCCCGTCCAATTCCGAGAATATTCATTTTCTGACTTTCCTGGAACCAAAAACAGCCGAAAACAGGCAGAAAACAGGCACTGTGACTCTTGTTAATAGGTTAGTCCAAGAAATCATATGAAAAGTACTCCAAAGTTGAAAAAAAACACAAGAAAGTGGACAAAACCAAGCATGGAACATCAAAAATTATAGATACATTTGAAATGTATCAACATCCCCAAGCTTAACTCCTGCTCGTCCTCGAGTAGGTAAGTGATAAAAAGAAAGAATAATTTTTGAGGTGACATGCACCATCAAAGACTTGATCAAAGTATTTGCAAAACATTCAAAGCTGGGATCAAAGTACTTCAATCATAACATGAAAGATAAAGTTCTAGCAATAAGCAAAGAAACTATGATGCAACATGAAAAGGCACAAACAAAAGATTGATGAATAACAATGCTTTGCAAGACGTTTGTTTGTTTCACATAAAGAAAACATGGCATAATAGTATTCAGCTTGTCCCTCATAGAGTAGCAAATATAAGTGCATAGGACACCTTCAAAGTTCATAAGAGAGACTAGATACAATAGTTTAAAACAAGCAATATCAAGTTATGCATCAATCAACTAGTCTTGGGACAATGCACATAGAACTAAGAATGGCCACTATGCTCTCAAAGTAGGTGCATAAAGATAGAAGGTGGAGACTCAATATAATGGTGGAAGAAAGGCCTTTGTAAAAGGAAGTAGGGATTCAAGTCTCAAAAGAGCTTCCAAAAATTATGGTACTTATAGCTTTCAGCTCTCATTGCCCCTATCCTAAGCATCTTGAAGTGATTAAGGTTAAAGTGAACAAACTATGGTGTACATGCTTGACGAAGTATAAGTCAGAAATCTCATGTCCCTTGTATACGAGGGTCGCTCCTCATGCTACTCAAGTTTAGTCACCGGTAAGTTCTTGTCATCGTAAGTACATGTGTATCATAGAGAACCGCCAACGGGGTACCCCTTGCCCAATGATACGGAAGAATCCCCATACCAAAATGACAAGGCAAGAAAACAACGAGCATCTCAGCATTCTTCTTATTTACCATGGGAATATGGTGTTTTTTTCTCTCTTTACTCTTTTCATAGTATCTCTTTTTTTTCTCAATATAGGACTCTTTTTTATAAGAATAATGCTTCATAGACAGCTCATTATGGTTACGCTGCAGGTTTCCACTATGTCAGCATGGATTAGACCAGCGGCCCAGGTGTTTCTCTAACACATATACATAACTCCATGGACTTACAATCTCCCCTTTCATTTCACACCGACGACATCCATAGACAAAAGAGCATGATATCAACTAGGTACAAGTACCAAGTGCAATGTTGAAAGTGTTCCCTATGAAAGCATGGTTCTGTTAATTCCCAACAAATAAGTGTAAGCATATACAACATAGACGACACAATGGTTCAAGTTTATTAAGGGCAAGTAAAGTAAAGTGTGCCATCAAGTTCGTGAGAGCTTTAATCACTAGTTTTCGCATAGCAAGTTTAATTTGGAAGGTAAATAAAAGCATGAATATACTTGGAATAGCATAAGCTAGTAGGTAGGTATGGTGGACTCTTTGGAATAACTTGGTTTAGGGAGTTGGATGCATGAGTGGAAATCATACTTGGTTGTGGAGGCTAGCAAAAGACTGGGAGCGACAAACTAAGAGAGCAATAATGGCCATAATCATGCAAAGCGACAAAACATCATTGATCAAAGCATAAAGTGATACTACAAGTTGAAAACTAAAGGATCATAAAGACTATGGTGACTTGAGACAGTCATAACATGGTGTGAGCATGCGCCAAGTCAACCCAAATAAAGCATCAAAGGAGAATACCACTATACTATACTTTAATATGCTAAAACAACGCATGATTCATCCAAGGCACATTAAGCAATCTCAATTTTTTATAACAAGTCATGCTACAGCAAAGAATACTAAGCATAAAGCCAAAACAATATCAAGCATGGCATGACAAAGCACAGGCCACAGTCAAAAACAAGCTCTTTTTACCACATAAGTATGAACTTTCCTACTCTTTTCAAAACCAAACCAAACTATTTGCAAACCAATGTATGAAAGAGGGGGTCCAACCAATTTATTTAGAAAACTAAGCAAACTAAAAACCAAAACGAAAACGAAAAAGAAGACGCTCCAAGAACAACACAGCTGTGCATGAAACAATAAAAATGAAGCGTTTGGAAGAAACCTGGGATTTTTATTGATGAAGAAGGGGATGCCTTGGGCACCCCCAAGCTTTGACGCTTGTACTTCTTGGATATTTCTGGGTTGACACACGTGGCATCCCCAAGATTGAGCTTTAGTCCATCCTTCATCTCATTACTCATTCCTTCCATACACCTGAAAATTTTCCTTCATACAAAACTTCACACAATCTTTATTAGCAACATTAGTGCACTCAAGATAAATAAGTCTTAAGGTTCAGTTATAACACCAAATAAACTTACATTAGAACACTATCTACTGTAGTACTTCCCTCAAAAAGCTCAATTCCCCAAAATAACTCAAAAAGGAACCCACAAGAAGCAAATGCAGAAAATGGCAGAAATCTGTCAAAACAGACCAGCAGGTAAAGACGAATTTTTTCGAAGACCTTCTGTTGATCAAATAAAAAAGTGTTAAACTAAATAAAGTTATATAACAACCTGGTGCAGAAGCACAAAAAATTACAGCTCAATCCTACATACAGAGCTCTCTCATGAATTTTTATGGTGAAGCATAAAAATCTGTTTCGGGACAACAACTTTCCCAATCATTACTTCACTCTCATTAGAGGTTACTCTTGGCACAAAAAGCAAATAAAAAGGATAAGGAGAGGTTATTACTGAGGTAATAACTTCCAAGACTCATCTAAAACTTTTGGGTTATCTCCCAATAAGTACTTTTCTTTAATGCCTTTAAGTTAGGCATAAGAAGCAAAGAAAGAATCAAGTGTTCTCAAATGAAGAAGCATTAAGACCAAATTTTGTTTTCATAGGAGAAGCAAAAGAAATCTTTTCTCTCTTTTTAGGGAAGTGTTCTATACCTTTCTTGAGTGGGAGTTGATATTTAATGGTGCCTTCTTTCATATCAATGATGGCACCAACAGTTATAAGAAAAGGTCTTCCCAAAGTAATAGGACAAGAAGCATTGTTCAACATCCAAAACATAGAAATCAACAGGGACATAGGAATTGTTAACCATAATAAGAACATCATTAAGACTCCCCATGAGTTTCTTTTTAGCATTATCATCAAGTGGGACATTCAAATAACAATCTTCAAGAGGAGGCAAATCAAGCATATCATAAATCCTTCTAGGCATAATAGAAACACTACTATCAAGATCACATAAAGCTTTGAAATCAAAGTAATTCACTTTCATATTAATGATGGGTTCCCAACCATCTTATTGTTTTATAGGAATAGAAGCTTTATGTTTCATCTTTTCTTCTTTAATCTTTATGAGAGCATCAGTAATGTGTTTTGTAAAGGCCATGCTCATAGCACTAGCATTAGGACTTTTAGCAAGCTTTTGTAGGAACTTAATAACTTCAGAGATGTTGCAACCATCAATATCAAAATCAACTTTATCATCTAAAGTAGTAGAACTATTACTAGCCTCAACACTAGTGGTGGTGATAGTAGAAACACTAATGTTTCTAGCAATTTCATCTTCTCTTTCCCACTTAGCATGTAATTCAGGTAATAGTCTAACATTTTCATCAATTCTTACTTCTATGGCATTAGTAGCTGCAAAGGGATTATCATTAGTTTCAGGTTTAGCAGCCATTTTATTCAAAGAAGATTGAGTTTCAGCCAAAGATGCTATATTTCTTTTAGCATTAGAGAGTTTTTCCTCAATAGTTTTGTTGAAAGCAGTTTGTTTACTAATAAACTCTTTAAGCATAACTTCAAGTTCAGAGGGACCACTCTTATTATTGTTGTAAGAATTTCAATAAGCATTACCATTGTTGGGATGATATGGCTTATAATTGTTGTTGCCAAAATTGTTCCTATAAGCATTGTTACCAAAATTATTATTTCTTATGAAGTTCACATCAACTTGCTCTTCTTGAGCAACCAAAGAAGCCAAAGGAACATTATTTGGATCAATATGGGCTTTCCCATTAACAAGCATAGACATAATAATATCAATTTTATCACTCAAAGAGGAGGTTTCCTCAACAGAATTTACCTTCCTACCTTGTGGAGCTCTCTCAGTATGCCATTCAGAATAATTAACCATCATATTGTCCAGAAGTTTTGTTGCCGCACCCAAAGTGATGGTCATAAAGGTACCTCCAGCAGCAGAATCCAATAGGTTCCTTGAAGAATAGTTCAATCCTGCATAAAAAGTTTGGATGATCATCCAAGCAGTCAATCCATGAGTGGGACAATTCTTTACCAAAGATTTCATTCTTTCCCAAGATTGAGCAACGTGCTCATTATCAAGTTGTTTAAACTTCATTATTTCACTTCTCATAGATATAATCTTAGCAGGAGGATAGTATTTTCCAATAAAAGCATCTTTGCACTTAGTCCAAGAATCAATACTATTCCTAGTTAAGGAATTCAACCACTCTTTAGCTTTTCCTCTCAAAGAGAAAGGAAACAATTTCAGCTTAGTAATATCACCATCTATATCCCTATGCTTTTGCATATCACAAAGTTCAACAAAGTTATTTAGATGGGAAGCAGCATCTTCATTACCAATACCAGAATTTTTTTCTCTCAGAACAAGATTGAGCAAAGCAGATTTTATCTCAAAGAAAGTATTTTCAGCCACAGGTGGAGCAATAGGTGTGCTCATAAAATCATTGTTGTTGGTGCTAGTGAAGTCACACAACTTAGTGTTTTCAAGAGTAGTCATTTTTTTTGGGTTTTCAAATAAGAAAGCAAACTTGTAAAACTATTTTTTTTGTGTTTTTTGAAGAACAAAACAAGCAATCAAAGCAAAAAGAAACTAAGCAAAACAAAAACAACAAAGTAAAGAGATTGGTTATGAGGGACTCCCCTTGTGGATGTCCTTGACTCCCCGGCAACGGCGCCAGAAAATACTTGTTGGCGCGTGGTTGACATGAGAGCTTCTTCTTCTTTAGTTCCCCAGCAACGGCGCCAGAAAAGATCTTGATGTGCTCGTCGTTCGACGTAGAGCTTGTTGGGAACCTCAAGAGGAAGGTATGATGAGCACAGCAGTAAGTTTTCCCTCAGTTATGAAACCAAGGTTTAATCGAACCAGTAGGAGCAAGGAAACACCCCAAAGGTGTTACTAGCTGAGCTTTGGCAGGGCGCACTACCGGTGCTAGTAGCAACGTGGAGACCTGCACAACACAACCACAGAACTTTGTCCCCAACTTGCGATGAGGTTGTCAATCTCACCGTGTTTTGCGGAAAACAAAGGATTAAACATATCGAATGGAAAGAAATAAAAGTTTGCAGAAAGTAAACACAAAGAAGTAAACAGTTGTAGATTGTATGAAAAGAGAAAGGACCGGGATCCATAGTTCACTAGAGGTGGCTCTCCTTAGATAAATAACATGTTGGGTGAAAAAATTACAGCGGGGCAATTGACAAACACCGAGAAAGCAATACATGCATATACTAATCATCATGAATCCTTTGAGACTTGATTGGGCATTACAACATAATACATAGACCGCCGTCCAACTGCCTCTATGACTAATAATCCACCTTCAGGTTATCATCCGAACCCCCTCCAGTATTAAGTTGCAAGCAACAGATTATTTCTTTACGAATTACGTGTAAAGTAAACAATACGATTGTTCTATGAACAAAGGATTGTTGTTTTCTCCCTAGTAGGAACAGCACATCTAGTACCTTAGAGATTTCTGTCACTTCCCCAGATTACCAGAGGCATGAAGCCACTATCGAGCATAAATACTAACTCTTGGAGTTGCTAGCATCTACTTGGCCAAGATAGCTACTAACAACGGAAAGCATGCAAGATCACAAATAACAAAGACATGATAGAATCAATAATCAATCTGAAATAGCATCTCAATATCCATCGGATCCCTGCAAACACAACATGTATGAATTACAAATAGATGATCTTGATCATGAATGGAGCTCACAAGATCTAAACATGAAAGCACAAAGGAGGAGAACCAACCATCTAGCTACTACATGGATCCGTAGTCCAAGGATGAATCACGCATCACACCGGAGGCTTGCATGGTGATGAAGAAGGCCTCCAGGGTGAATTCCCCTCTCTAGCAGAGTGCCAGCAAGAGCTTCAGATCCCTCCCGATCTAGGGATGGAGATGACGGCGGCTACAGACTCTTTCGTGGATTTTTGATCGGGTACTTAGGGTTTTTGTCCCGAGGGTAATATATAGGTGGAAGGAGAGGCCGAGGGGGTGCCGGGAGCGGCCACACCACCCCTGGCGCGGGCCAGGCCTGGCCGCGTGGCCAGGTGGTGTGGTGTCTCCCTGGCCCTTCTCCGTCTCGTATTCTGGCACTTGATACCTTCCGAAAAATAGGCACTTTGGCATTTGTCCCGTCCAATTCCGAGAATATTCATTTTCTGACTTTCCTGGAACCAAAAATAGCAGAAAATAGGCAGCTGACACTGTGGCTCTTGTTAATAGGTTAGTCCAAGAAATCGTATTAAAAAAGTACTCCAAAGTTGGAACAAAACACAAGAAAGTGGACAAAACCAAGCATGGAACATAAAAAATTATAGATACATTTGCAATGTATCAATGTTCTTTGGTTATTTTCTATCAAATGCTTGTAACTCAAATGGTGTCATCACCTGCATTTCAAAAAGTTTAGAAAAAACTATTTTCATAATAATATGATTATGGATTATTTATCAAATGGTAATAATCTATTGATATAGTTCCAGTGGTAAAGGAACATAATATCTAGGACTTAACAACCAATGTCGCCAGTGATTCTAGCGCCGTATATTACATGTTAACCATGAGATTTGGAATGGGACGGAGAAGTCAGCTGGATCTTCTTCCTTTTGTATGGACGGATGGCCTTATCGTGAGGCTATTGATTTCTCGTGGAGAATCCAACACATGGATGGGACCCCTTAGTTCCCCGCAATATTAGTGTCTAGATTATCTATGAGAGGCTACCGGAGGTATAGTCGGTCCTTTATGGGGCTTGCCAGGGGCACAACCGGCTCATATAGTCTTCGGGTGCCTACCAGAGTTATAGCTGGTCCTATAAGGGGGATTAACAGAGGTGGGGCATGTCCTGGAGGGTCATGTCTTCATGCAGGGTCGCGGAGAAGGGCAGTGATTGGCTTGGATCATCTACTGGGCCCTACATCAAGGAATTGTGGACGGGAATAAGCTACCCGATTGTGCTACAAGGATTTGGTCTCTCATGGGTAAAGTAACGCACCTCTGTAGAGTGTACAAACTGTGACATGTTACTCCCTATTTTGGGAAGGAGTTACGAACGTGGCAGGAAAGGAACTCCATGAAAGTTCTGGTCAACCTGTGAAGGCTGCCGGACATAGTTTTCAGAATAAAAGCAACTTTTGAAGAAATGTTTATGAAAACCTGCATTGCCTACGACCTTTGGTCTATGGCTGTAGAGTTAGTACATCATACACTCCTTTTTAGTGAACTTGCTGAGTACACCTGTACTCAACCGTACCTTCTTAACCCTTGCTAGGTTCTAAGCCATTGAAGACGACATCAACACCAACTTATGCTCAAGAAACCATCATCGACAACTCAAATTCTTCAATAAAGTCAATTAAGTCAACCTATACATCAACTGAATTAAAGACGAAGTTCCTGATTGGATAGGAGTAGATACTCTAGCCATAAAACTTACTTCTATAGAGCAATGCAATAGCAGCATTTGCAAGCCGGATAGTTTAGATGCTAGTCTTATTAGCCAGATATCCCTGAGTTGTTATTTCTGGTTCTTCTTTGTAAGAAGTTTCTTTCTCCCTCTTTAACCTAGAGTGTTCTCTGGATCTTTTGTAAAGAGTCGAGTTGTAAACTATAGTCATGTCTTGGACCTGCTGTGTTCCTGTTGTACCACTCTGAGGGATGTAATACTAGTGAACGGTGTTTCATTGGTGTTATATCAACGACTATAGTGTACTACATCATGCAGTGGTATGCTGGGTCACCGCAGGCGGAACCCTCCTTAGGGCGTGACTCATGGTCTCAGCGAACACAAGGTAAAGGTCGTGTCCAACCACCCTCTGCCGGCCTTCCAAGAAAGAGGGCTAATCATTGTGGCATTGAGAGTCAGTTGGTACGTGTGGGTAAAGTTATACACCCCTACAGGGTTAAATCTTTTCTAAAATCCATGTCCACGGTTATGGACGACTTGGGAACGGACGTGAAGATCATAAAGAACTTTAATCTAATCGTAAAACTTGGAGGTCTCAACGTGTGCTTAAGGATGCTTCTTCACGAGTACGAGGGGGTGATCCTAGTTAAGAGATGGTGATGATTTGATGGATATAAAAAGATGATGATCAATTCTTCAGAGATGTCGCTCTCTTATCCCCTTTTAAAATATTTCGATTAGACGAGCTTCTTCTCCCTCTTGTTTTATAAACAAAGATGGCTTTATGCAAAATAACCCCACCAGCCATAAGTCTTGCGGAGTACACCCTGTACTCACCCTTGCTTTGTTGATACTTTTGTAGCAGAATAAGTGTTCCCTGAAGACGAGTTGGGTATGACATCGACACCGACGAGTATCTTGGGGTTCCTGGCCGGCAGCCTGGAATCTATGGGCTGGGACGTCATCGTTATGCTTCAGGCCACTTAGGCCATTTGTTAAGTTTGCTATACTTAATAGCATAATTTGCCTTCCGTTATTTGATGTTTGTGGTCAGTAACCTCTGCTTGTAATATTTTGGTTCGTCGCTCAGTTATGAGCTCGCTGTAATAGTTTTTGTGTCGTAGGATTACTGTTGTGTCACCAATTTCTCACTGGACATTCTTGAGCTCTAGATTAAGCTTATGTCAGGCTAAACTCTGGGATTTGTTTAACCTTGATCCCGGGGGTATCACATGTTATCTGTAAGATAAAACCCCATGTTGTACTCACGACCATTGATCTTGTAGTTGCAGGCTGCCTATTCTCCATTTCCTAACTTCGAAAACAGATGAGTTCTCTGCAAAACATTGATGTCATTTAGGGAATCCGGTAGACCAAAGAAGCAATGCCATATCCACAAGTCCCGCGAGGCCCTGCTTCGAGCATGATTGTTGCATCTCGGTGATAGCCAATGTACTGCCCGTGCCATACTTTTGGGTAGTTCTTCCACCTCCAATGCATGCAATCAAGGCTTCTGAGCATCCCCGACCAACCTCTTTTCTTATTCTCTGCCATCAGCCTCTTCGTGTCCTCCTCGTTTGGTGCTCGCAGGTACGTTGGACCAAATACCTTGATCAATGTCTTAGCAAACTTACGCACGCATGTGATGGTCATATCTTCTCCAATACGAAGATATTCATAAGTGTAGTCAGCTGACACTCCATAGGCGATCACCCTCATGGCAGCAGAGATCTTCTGGTACGAACTGAAACCAAGCAACCCAACACAATTCCTACATTGCATGAAGTACCAGCAGTTGGCCATGCAAGCTTTCACAATCTTCTCGAACATGAGCCGTCTCATTTGGTACCAGCGGCAAAATAGATGAGCAGGGTAGATGGGTACCTCGGCAAAATAATCCTGCATGAGCATCTCGTGCGCTAGAACACGGTTGCGTGGGATGCGCAATCAACCAACAGTTGATCCCATTCTTATCTTTGGGCTATTCTCCCCCACCTCGAGTTCATCGACGACAGCACGCAGTAGGATGTCCTCCGCGTCGTCATCGTCGAGGACGTTGTTTTCCATCAAAAACCAAATGGAAGAACTTGTCGTAGAACACTAGGACTCACTCCATGATGAACTCATCTACAAAATTGGCGGCGCACGGATCCTAAATCTAAGAAATTTCAAATTTTTAGCCAAAACAAAACAGGAGAAAGAGGGTTTACCGACACGGATGACGACGTCGGACGGGCGGCGTAGCAGATCTTGCGCACGGGCGGCAGATTGGTAGGGGGAAACGGAGGCTACGCACTAATTCTGCCATAGATCGAGCGGCAATGACGCCAGCGGTGGCGGCGTGGTGCAGGAGCGCGGAGACGGCGGCGCACAAAGCGGCGAGCACTCCAGAGCAATGGCGGCGCCGCCGCGCAATTGCCAGGAACGGGGCGATTCGTACATGTCGGTGGCGATGGGAAAAGCGGCGAGGAAGATTTCCAGACAGGAGTCATGAATCTTCAGCGCGCCTCTACTAGCCAGCGTTTGCAGGGAGCGGCAAAAGTGACAGGACAAAGCGAAAATATGCTAGATGCGGAGGTCGATATGCGGGAAGCCGGAAAAAGATTTCGGATGTGGTACGATATGGAACATCTAGAAAAGCCACGTTTTCCGCCTCATATCGCAGACTGACAGTTATTTTGCAGTTCGGAGCGGGATGCGGTATCTGCTAGAGATACCCTAAAGACGGCCAATAGCACCTCCCCTCCTTGACGCGTCCGAAATTCCACGGCCACGCATATCGGCTGAGGGCTGGAGGCTATGCATTGGCATGATGACACCTTAATTCATCAAATGGACATAGAGATGCACTAAAGGCGGCCAATAGCACCTCCCCTCCTTGACGCGTCCGAAATTCCACGGCCACGCATATCGGACGAGCGCTGGAGGCTATGCATTGGCGTGATGACACCTTAATTCATCAATGGACATAGTTCAATATATCTGGGTTTTGCTCTGCATTTCAATGTTACTTGCACCGTCAAAATTGTCAGGCAAGGAGTTGCGGTGTTTTTTTTCTCAGGAAACTGTATGGCAGGGAAATTGCTATGTTATCTATACAAAGTATTGTATAGATAATCATGAACGTGATGGCCACGTTCTCAAAATCGCTATGTTGCCTTACCTATATAGCTTTATGAGCCAACGTTCTTTAAGAAGCTAGAAGAAATTGCGGACAATTTCAACAAAGACTCTATTTATGTGAACATGAATAAATAAGTACTATGCCTATTTACAAAAACAAAGCACTTCTATGTCCGCCTATAATACGGTCAAATGCTTTTTTTTAACAAAGTCTCAAAATGAAAGGATTCTCTGCTGAATGGCGTGCTCTGATCCACGGTTTTGTTTTGGAAGGTAGTGTCGCCATAAAAGTCAATGATGATGTTGAACATTACTCCCAAATAAAAAGGGATTAAGACAAGGAGATCCTCTGTCACCCATGCTATTTAATAGTGGCTGATATATTAGCTATCATGCTTGAGCGCACAAAGGTTGCTGGTCAATTTGATGGAATGGTTCCCCATCTTGTGGATGGAGGTCTTTCAATCCTTCAATATGCAGATGACACTATTCTCTTTATGGATCATGATCTAAAGAAAGAAAAAAATCAGAAATTAATTTTGTTAACTTTTGAGCAACTCTCAGGTCTGAAGATCAATTTTCATAAAAGTGTATTGTTTTGTTTTGGCGAGGCCCTCGATATGCCCACTTATATGCCGAGTTATTTGGCTGTGGGCAAGGCCAGTTTCAAATTAATTATTTGGAATACCGATTCACTATCAGAGACTTAAAAATGCTGAATGGAACAATGTTCATGAGAGACTACAAATGAAATTGTGGTTAGAAAAGAGAACTGCTATCGTTAACACCCTCGAATCGGCTCTATGCAGATTTTAGCGATTCCCGCAAAACCCGCATAGAAACGATTCAAAGGTGCTCACCAGGCACTTGCATGCGGGTGGAAAACGAAGTAATACCATTACACAATAGTCCATGATGGGCCCACAGAACATATGTATACAACAACGACTTCATGAGTCAATAATATAGATATACAATACAAAGTTCCAAATCACCTTGAAAACGATACAACATCCGAGTACGGATAAAAAGCAAATTGAGCTAAGAGCCCTGAAGAATAACCAATGACGTCCATAACCCTGCCCAGGCCAAGCCAGAAGGGTAACCTTGCTAACGACGTCGAACTTATACCTATCAAACAAAAGGGGTGCCGACAAAGGGCAAAGGAAAAAAAAGAGCGGTCAGTACTGAGGCCAGTACATGGCAAGTCTAGAATTCGGCGGCTCTCGCCTACATAGGTATGATGGACTGAAGCGGCAGCACAGCATGCACTAAACAATCTATAAAGACTCGATTTAACTGTTAGCTATTATAGAGGGATAAGAAAGACCTATTCGGATCCAACCTGATAGTAACACAAAAACATACCCATTCTGGTATTTCCCCCTCGAGACCACACGAAGAAGTCAAACCGAGGAACTCTCACAGTTGGCAGTTTTATTCATTTCATTATAGTTGCAGCACTTACTAGTCAGATATAGATAGCACGAGTCATCCTGATATCATAAGCAGTGGGCAGTTTTAGTTAACCATTTCATTGTAGTTGCAATACTTACTAGTCAGATACAATTAGCATGAGAAATCCCAACTCCAGCAGTTGTTGGCACTTTTATTGACTCATTCCGTTGTAGTAAAACTGATTACTAGACATGTTAAAGTCAAATTTATAGCACTTATAAACTCAGTACTAAACAATTTCGTACTTTATATGATTTCATTTTTCTAACTACCGAAAGGAGTTTTGCATAGATTGGATTACTCCTGGTCCTTTTTTTTGGCAAGGCGATAGTGAGAAAAAAATATCGCCTTGCTAACTGGAATGTGGTCTGCCGTCCCAAAGACCAAGGTAGGCTAGGTATTCATGACTTGGAGGTCAAAAATATTGCCTGACTAGGGAAATGGCCTTTTAGGCTATTATTGGACGATGTGTATGGCAAACCATTCTTAGGAGAAATACGTTGGGTCCAAAGTTGTGTCCCAAGGTATACTGGAAACCCATGCATTCACATTTTTGGGCTGGATTTATGGCTACGAAAAAACATTTCTTTTGCTATGGTTCTTTCTCCATTCAAGATGATTCGGAAACTAGATTCTGGGAGGATAAATGGCTAGCCAATGCTACTCTGCTGGAACAATATCCGTCTCTATACAACATTGTGCGGCACACGGGTGATACGATTGCCAAGTTCCTGGAATCTTTTTATCCGGATGTGTCGTTCAGACGATATTTAGTTGGTCTACCGCTTGCATCATGGAACGCTCTGTTGCAGCGTTTATCCACCGGTATATTTTGTTGGAATCTACATGAGAGCAGTCGGCTTTTTGTAGTGTATAGAGCGCTAATCCAGTCGGACGTACCTATCGATGATAATAAGAACATTTAGAAGATGAATATACCACTTAAAAATAAAATCTTTGCGTGATATCTTCGTTGAGGATTCATTCTTATAAAAGATAATAACTTTATCAAGAGAAATTGGCATGGAAGTGCATAATGTGTTTTCTGCCACCGAGATGAGATAATAAAACACTTATTCTTCCAATATAAATTAGCTCGGTATGTATGGCCAGTCATCCAGTTAGCCTCTGGACTATCCCCACGTAGTGTTGCAAACATTTTTGGCAATTGGTTACATGGGGTTAATCAAAGGTTTAGAATCCTTCTTAGGATAGGAGCGCTTGCCATTATTTGATTGCTATGCCTATATAGAAATGAAAAGGTTTTTAATGATAAAAATTTATCTCTTATGCAGGTTATTTACCCGTGCACAGGTACACTCCTTTTATGGTCGTCTCATCAACATGGGGACAACCAAGACCTGTTTACGGAGGTGTGTGTATGTTTGGAGGCGAGGACTACTTTTATCCTAAATGAATGACAACATGATCTTAGGATTGGTCCTCCTTCACCTTAGGCGATCTACGGTCCTTGGATTATGTATTTCGTCTTCTTTGTTTTATTCTCTTGGTTCGGATGATGGTACGGCTGTGTGCATCTAGTTATGCAGATGCCGGTTTTAATGTTTAAACCTTTTAAGTAATAAAGTGTCATTTAACTAATGTGTACAAACAGATTGTTATATGATGCGACACAACACTCTAAATTTGACCTACTTATGTTCAGGTATGATTAGGAATAAATTACTCATTGACCATATATCGCCACATTGTTATTCTAGAAAAAATATATCACCACATTGGTGTATGACTTCCACGAAGGAGTAATAATGTCAAGAATTTTTTTCTTGGCCTAGGTGACACAGTGTACCTTCTCTGTACTTATTCATGTATGATTAGGAATTTAAGCGTGCCTAGCTAGCCATGTTCATGTGATCAGATTTTTTAATCGAACGTATAAAGCATCAGCATATACTCCCTGCCTAGATTCGAATGTATTTAGACATATTTTATTATATAGATAAATACAAATCTAAATAATTGTAAATCAGTTAATTCTGGACGGAGAGAATATATTTTTAATTTCTATAATTGACCATAATAATTATTGGTGGATTTTTTCATATTTGTGGGAAAATATGTATACATTTGCAAGTAGAACTTTCAAACAACAGAAATTAGCCTGGAACGTGGAGCACCAGCATGAATGATAGCATATGTGAGCAAATCCAACCAATCAAAATTAACTAATTCCTTAATCGTGGTGAGCTGCGGCTGCAACGAGGCTATTTGCGCTACGCGCGCTGCTGCCGTGTGTAACTGGTATGTGAGCCTTCAGACTTCAGATTCAGGCCTTCAAACTTCAGAGTCGGTAAACTTTCCGTGTGTATCTTTGCTAGCCTCATACACAACATCCGCCTCTCCCCTGACTGCAGAGAGAAAACCTCCTAGAAGGAGGTGTTGAGATATTAGGAAAATGAGGTAGCGGGAGGTGAGGTAGAGAGGGTAGGCGAGGACCGATGATTTTTGCTAGGCTGCTGTTTCTCAGAGTACCTTGCACCATGTTCACTTGCCAATGTATCCTATACTGTCACCTTGCATTCACTTAGGTACACAAACTGCAGGAGAACACTTTTTTTACTGAACTACGTCTTTGTCAATTCTAAATTATTAGGTGTACTGAAGTATTCATGCAATCTATGATCTTTATCTGACATATAGACAAAAGACAAGCTACATTCTGCTTCATCCGTGACCCATTGTACTTCCTGGTTTACATATATTAGCAATTCATGTTGTCTTGGGAATCTAAAATAATTAGTTGTACTGAATTGTTCATGTAATATGTAATCTGTATTTTCCCTCAGACTAACTGATGCTAGGAATCGGGTATGCGTATCAGCATATGCCAATCTTTTGAGTTACTTCATAGGTATCTTTTTGAGGAATGTGGAAGGAATATGTTTGGGATAATAAAACCGAGATAAATATGTTGTCAGGTACATTCGATTTATTTATTTATTGTGTTTGTATGGTTATCTAGGCATCTAAAAGTATAATAGGGGCATCCCTGGGTGTTACCTCAGTGATTAGAGCATTTCGGCCGTCCGATCGAGCTCTAACAGCGCATCCCATCCGTCCATACACGGTAAGTCTTTCTTACCCTGTTCAACAGCATTGCTGCATGCACTCACACTTGCACCCACACACACGAGTCTCTCTCGCTAGCTGCGTTCACGTCCCCTCAAAAGGGTCTAGGCCCACGTACCAGCCACACGTGTAATTTTTTGAGGGGCCTTTGGTCGGTGCAGGCGATGCGGACAGGGGCATCGATCTCCCCACGGAGGTAAAAAAGATAGACAAAAACCATGCCCGAGTTGAAACCCTAGGGAAATCCCCACCAAACCTCCTTCCCCGGTCCCGTATCTCCTCCTGGACGAGCCGCCGCCCAACCTAGTTCAGTCCCGCCGCCGCCTGTGCTTCTCCCGGTGTCCCCTTCCCCTGCAGCTCTCTTCCTATCCCTCTCTCTTCTCTTGGTCCGTCTCCTCCTCCCTAAGAGGAAGCCTTTGCCGTCTCCATTACTCTCAGTTGCGGGGGAGTAGAGGGAGTTAGTGGCTGGCGGCTATGGGGAGAAGGGAACCTGGGGTGGATAGCAGCCCAGCCGGCGGCGGAGGGGACTTGGGAGAGGTTGTCGTGGTGGTGTCACAACAGATTCCATGGATAGGCTAAAGGTGGGGACTAATACGCGCTAGGGGAATCCAGGGAGGGATAGTGGAGTGATTCTCCACACAGAAGATTGTATTCCTTTCGAGTTTACAAGTGCTCCTAGAGCTGTGTTGGCGAGAGGAGGAATAAGAAGCTCTCTTACTCTCAACTACAGTTCACTCCCAGAACCTTAGCCAAATCGGTATCGAAGAAAACCCAACCCCCTCTACTGAAACCCTAGCCCCCCTTATATAGAGGGGGCTTGGTCTCTGCCTAGGGCATATGTGGAGTCATATTCCTAAGAATATGCCTCCTCTCAAAGTGGTAACCCGACCGGGGTGATTTTCCCCCGCGCCACACATGCTTTAGCTACGTGAGCCTCTGTGGCGCCCGCGTCAGCCGACACGGGCGTCGTCACCCTTGTCGGCCATGACCCGGTGGTCCTGCCTTTGCTTGCTTGGCTCATGCAGTGCGTACCGGGCCTTCTTTTTGACCAGAGAGATTCC
The DNA here is from genome assembly GCA_916181665.1 of Avena sativa. Taxonomy (NCBI): domain Eukaryota; kingdom Viridiplantae; phylum Streptophyta; class Magnoliopsida; order Poales; family Poaceae; genus Avena; species Avena sativa. Next base: position 624,175,879 of record OV702289.1, read on the forward strand.
TTCCTTCTCCCAGAAGCTAAACGGGAGCCGGATCATAGTAGATCCGGCTATACCTGTTCCTGCATATAAGTTAGACAAGCACTTCCGACTTACTTCTTAAGTCGGCTGAGACAATGTTAGGCAACCCCCCTGGTCCGGGTTACTCCATGATCTGGCCTGCTTTGAGGTGACTCGGTCAGCATCCGCTTTGAGCTTGCCGAACCTCGGCTAACTCGGCCTTTATACCCCAGAGTGACCCTACCCGGGGGTATCCCCCCAACATTAGTCCCCGAAGCTGGTGCAGTCTTAACTACCTTGGCCGCTAAGGCCACATCAGGTTCATTTATGCTCGAGCTTTGGATGTTATTTCCGAGTTAGCTCTTTATCTCGGATTATATGGATTTACGTTCCCTTCACACGTTCCAAGTTTTCACTTGTTGGCCGGGTTACCACTTTGACTCGGATCCCATGGTTTTACTTTCCCTCTGCACATTCTAAGTTTTTACTCGCCGTCCGGGTTACCATGGTTCGATCCGGGCCTTGTTTCCTTCTTTCATACGCCAACCCATGTGGTGGCTAATCATTACGTTGTCTTATTTTAAGGGCCTGCACAGTAACCGCCACAGTAATTGTCAGTTATTACTGTGCGAGGGTCACGTCGCGCCTGCCTCCTCGTTTACCGCATCAGCGCGTCACGTCACGGGATTGCCTCTGCTCTGTGGCCCTCTGTGTGGCTCCTCTCCGATTGGCTGATGTAGGTGATACACGGCCACACCATGTGGCTCATTGGCATAGCGCGATCCCACTCACCTTCTTAGGGGGTGGTTAAGTAGCGGAGGGGCGCACCCCTTAGAATTTTTTCCTCTTCTGCGCCCCTCTGCCCGTTGCTCTTCTTCTTCGTCTTCCTCGCGACCGCGCCGCCGCCAATGCTCCTAGCAGCAGCGCCGCCGCCGCACTTTTCCCCGTGCCTCTGCGTCGCAGCCACCGCTGCGCAACTTCCTCGCCACGGGTCCTCGCCAATCCAGGCCTCAGATCCCCGCCGCCGCTAGCGCCAGCGAGGGTAGCAAGTACGAGATGACGGAGGAGGAGCTCGTCGTTGTCGAGCAAGAAATGGAGGAGGACGCCGCTGCGGTGGACCGTGGCGCATGGGCCGGGTCATGGGTCTGTCAAGATGACCTTGACTGGCTCTATCGAACCAGACGCATCCCTGCCGGCGTCGTTGCTCGTCTCTCCTCCGCCGAACTGGACCCCTCACCCAATCCGGGTGAGTTCGTCGTGTTCTTGTCCCACTTCCGATGGGGGTTCGGCTTGCCGGTGAGCGACTTCTTCCGGGATTGGCTTAGCACCTACCACCTGCAGCCGCACCATCTTCCAGCCAACGCTATCACCTCTCTGCCTGCCTTTGCCTCTACGATCGAGGGCTACACCGGACTGTGGCCCACGAAGGAGCCGTGGATCCGGTTTTTCGGCCTTCGTCGTAACGTCATCCCCAACATCCAATTTCAGTCGGAGGATAAGCAGCTCACCCAATTCGGAGCTGCGTCCATCTCGCCCCGGAGGACTTCCGTTTTCCCCCGGGTCACCGGGCTTGACTCCTGCAAAGGATGGGCCCGGACCTTCTTCTATGTCCGGAACGCGGGCACCGGAGATTTGATTCGGTTGCTCCCCTATACTCTGGGTCCACCTGATCCAGAATTCTGGGAGGAGGTCTCCAAGAAGCCCACGGCTCTGGCCAACCAGGTTAACAAGAGGTTCGCGGAACTGAAGAAACTCGGATTGCGCAACGAGGATGCTATGATCACGTTCGTGCGCAACCGAATCTCTCCCCTCCAGAAGCGCACCCACAAGGTGTGCCACATGAGTTTCGGCCGCGACCCCAACCAAACCTCCTCCTTCGAGCTGAGCAACACGGAGATTTTCCGCCGGGTTAAGGCTCTCTTCACCACCCACAAGGATTTCTCCGCTGAATGGACGTGGGGAATTGAGCACTTCTGTCGTGACAGGCTCCCTCCTGCGGTAAGCTTCGCGGGGAAAACTTACTTCGGATTAAATATATGTTGGTTTTTGTTGTATTTTTGACTCTGTTCTTCATGCTTTCTATCAGCTATTCCTTCAGCAAACCCTTGAGGATGGTACAGATCCGAACCTTAAGTGGGCGCCGGACCGAGAAACCCCGGATGAGGAGCCGGACCAGGAGATGTTTCTCCCTATGACTGACGCTACAAAACGACCCAGCGGTAAATTCTCTTCTCTTAGAGACTGGCCCGATGATGAGGATGACTCGGATGTCGACGTGATTGAACCTGTTGAGGTTGTCCCTCTCTCTTTTGCCTTTCTGGCATTAGCTAACCTCGGTGGGCATATCCACGAGGATCCTCCGCTTGCTACGGGCAAACCGGTTCCGGTGGCGTCAAAGAAGAGGCGCGGAGCCGCACCAAGTTCTTCCTCCGAACCTTCTCAGCCCACAAAAAGGTGAAAGAAGGCCGAAGACAAGACTGCCTCCAAGCCGGCAGGCAAAGCCCCGGCACGAAGGGCTCGGAAACCCAAGGAGGCCCAAACCTCGGATGCGTAAGTCATTTTTCGTTGCGTAACTCACTTCTCCTTGCATCGTGGTAATTTCTCTTCTGACATTATTCTCTTCTTCATGGGTCCGGTGGAGGTCCCTCAGAGCGGATCCAGCATCTCTTCACCACTTCGATCTGGCCCTTCTCCTCCTCGTGACGACGAGTCACGTCCGCTGAGCCCTATTCCAGAGGGTTCTGCGGTTGCTCCGGTTTCTGCACTACCTCGTCGAGAGGAATGCAACCTCGGAGCGGGAGAGGCCGGCCCAGCCGACGTGACGGCGTCCACAACTTCAGCATCGCCGCAACCAGTAGCCACCGAGACTACCTCGACACCAGCACCGGCCCTAGCACCAGCAGCAGTTCCAGTACCAGTGACCGAACCAGCACCAGCACCTGTTCCGGCACCAAGAAAATCAACAACCGCTCCAAGTCCAGCTACAAGAGCTCTAGCACCAAGTTCTTCTGCCTCGTCCGAGTCATCTCAACCTCGGCGAGGAACTACTCTAGCAGCTCCTAAGGGGAAATCCGCTGCAGTTACTTCTTCCTAGCAAGCCAAGGGCAAAAAGGCTCCGGATGCTACCAAGTCAGCATTCGTCGAGGCTGGGCAGCGAACCCTATCGTTGATGCTTCCCAAGAAAGCTCCAGCAGCGAAGGATGTTCCTGCCAAGCCAACTGATGCGCAGCAAATGGTTCTGCATACCAGCCCAGCCCTTGCCTTGGTTGAGAGGAAAGAAGCGCACGCGAAGGGCTTGGTGGCACCCCATATGCCCATCGGTGAGCGGTACCCTCCGAGCCTGATTGAGTTCGTCATGAACTGGAACAAGGCGGAGTTCGTCCACAACGACGATCTCCCAGAAAAGTTCGGCCCCGCAGAATTTTCCGCCCAAATGAATACAGCCGCTAAGGCAATTAACCTCGTGGGGCGGATGATGGAGGTATGTCGCTTCTCCTTTACATGCTGTAGATAGTAACCATTAGTCTCCGAGCCTCCGGTGGAGTAACTTGTTACTCGGCCAGATGCTCATTAGAAAACTAACTAGCTCCATGGGAACCTCGAATATGCACACACCTAGAGCCGGGTTAAGTTCCACTTGGCCTAGATTTTGTACACTTCGAATATGCACACACCTAGAGCCAGGTTAAGTTCCACTTGGCACGGATTTTATACACTTCGAATATGCACACACCTAGAGCCGGGTTAAGTTCCACTTGGCCCGGATTTTGTACACTTCGAATATGCACACACCTAGAGCCGGGTTAAATTCCACTTGGCCCGGACCTTGCACACTTCGAATATGCACACACCTAGAGCCGGGTTAAGTTCCACTTGGCCCGGATCTTGTACACTTCGAATATGCACACACCTAGAGCCGGGTTAAGTTCCACTTGGACCGGATCTTGTACACTTCGAATATGCACACACCTAGAGCCGGTTTAAGTTCCACTTGGACCGGATCTTGTACACTTCGAATATGCACCAAGCTAATTTTACGCTTCTGTACTTTTTTCAGGTAACCACCAATCGCCGGAGTGCTGAATTCCAACGCCTGCTGGATACCCACAAGATGCTACGCGCAAAGCACGTTGCACTTATTGCAGAACATGAAAAAAGGGGTAAGTTTCTCCCTTGGCACTTCTCCGTTTTTCTTCACCTTCTTCTGCCGAACTAATCTCCCCATTCAGTTTCTGCAGCTAGGGTGGAGGCTGAGAACAAGATCATGCGGAAGAACTTGGAGGAAATCAAGGGTATGTCCTTTTTTGTCCGACCCTGTAGTATTTTCCATTTCCTTTTCTCCTTGGCTTGGCAAACATTCACTCCTCGGTTCTACCGGGTCAACATACTATTTCAGCATCGCTTGAGGATAGTGTGCCCGTGCCTGATATGATACTGCATTTTCTCGAACAAGCAGGGCAGCATCAAGCCGAGCTGAAGAAAAAAGATGATGAGCTCGCTCTCCTCCGGACTAAGGACAACGAGATTGCCGGGCTCAAGGCTGAGATGGAGAAGATGAAGGCCCAGCACCAAACCGAGCTCCAAAGGTTGGCCAGAACTTCACAGAAGAGCGCGAGCGCCTTACTCTCCAGATCTCCAAGGACCAGGACCTACTCAAAGAATCCGACATCCAGCTTGGGTTGGCAAACGCTGAGCTTGAGCAACTTCGCAAGAGACGCGATGACTGCATCAAGGAGTTGACCTGGATTCATAGCCACATTTCACGTAAATTCCTTTCCCTTATCCGACCTAATTCTCCGGGTTACTTCATATGTCTTTTCTTCAGCTTCTTCCTTTGCCTTGTTTCCAGGCCACTTTCCAGAGGGTACTCCTATTGCGAGCGCTGCTATTGCCAATTTCCGCCGAGAGAGGGGTACTCCCGTCGCTCTTGACGGTGAGAGCATTCCCTTAGACATGGAGGACCTATTGGTCAGCCTGTCATCTCGCGTGGAAATCATCAAGAATTACGGCAAGGATCTCCTCGACGTTTCCGTCCGAGTTTTCAACACGTTCTGGCCCAGTGAGAGCGCTCCGAAGAGAATCACACTTCTTGCTGAAAAGCTGTCAGATATTGAGACCCAGCTCGACCTCTGGAGGGAGTCCGCTGGGCGTGCCGCCGCTGATACTATCCTTCACCACATACTCACATGGTATGAGAAGATCGACCTCAGCCTCCTTACACGCCGGCGCACCAGATCCAGATGGACTGATGACCCGGAGTGGGTAGCTCGGCGCCAGGCTTGCGCCTACAGCCTCGTCGAATATTCTCCTATCCATGACTGGGTTGAAGGACCGAGCTTCCTGGAATCCACTGGAGACGAGAACGCTGAGAACGCCGAAGATGGGTCGGATGAGGACGAAGAAGGTGATGCCTCAGATATTGAAGACAGCGAAGACGTCGCCGAACTTCCTCCTCCTGCTGCTCCTTAGGTCAAAAAACTTGAAAATTTATCAGATCCCCGGATGCCGAGTGCAACTGTATGCTGTATATGTGATATTTTGCTACTAAGTTATTATGCCGAGTTAACTTGGGTGTAGTCCCCGAGTTTCTTTTTCTTGTTCGTCCAATCTTTTGGCTCGGATCGTGTCTACCTTGATTTGGTTTTATGACTTACGAATCCGAGCTTCAAAAATCGTCTTAACAATACTAAGAAACTTTCAAACTTAGCTCAAAAAATAAAGCTGCATAATAACTTGAAAATAAATACAGGGTTAGTCCGAAAAACAAACGTTAGCTCGAATAAATTCGTTTCCTTAGTCGCTTTTCATGTGCTATGCAATTCCAAACTTGTTCTCTTGCTTGCCATGAAGCCAATTCTTGTTGGACAGCAGCAAGTCGAAGAGTTGGGTTTTTGGTGCTCACACATTACTAATCCGGGTTAAGTAGAACAACTTATTCTAGCTAACGTACGAGAGACAACAACAAAAATTATTAAGGCAGTCCCCGAGTTACTGCTCGAGGCGCTACTATTTCATTGATAAGCTCATTGCCGACATACATACCGACATATGAGACGAATCGGATACATACACTTCTTAGCTAAGTGTAGAAGGGACGAAGTAGTGCTACATTCCACGGTCGCTTAGATTCTTCTCCGGACCTGTCCGCCTTGTTCTTTTCCTGTGGCTTTGCATCTATAAGATAGTAAGAATCATTGTGCAATGCTTTGCTCACAATGAATGGCCCTTCCCATGGGGGGGGGGATAATTTATGCATGCCAGTAGTACGTTGTACCAACCGGAGCACCAGATCGCCTTCCCAAAAGACTCGGGGGCACACTTTCTAGCTATGGTAGCGTCGGAGATTTTGCTGATATATGGCGGATCTGGACAGTGCCAGTTCTCTCACTTCTTCCAGCAGATCAACATCATTTTGCCGGGCTTCTTGCACTTCGGCTTCTGTGTATTGGGTGACCCTAGGCGAATCATGCTCTATGTCGGCTGGTAATACAGCTTCTGCCCCATATACTAGAAAAAAGGCGTATATCCTGTTGATCGATTCGGAGTTGTTCTTAAACTCCACAATACCGCTGGTAGTTCTTCTATCCAGCACCCCGCTGATCTTTGCAGCGGCTCAATGAGCCGGGGTTTTATCCCGGATAATACTAATTCGTTGGATCTTTCCACTTGTCCGTTCGATGCGGGGTGGGTTACCGAGGCTACGTCCAGCTGGATCTTCTTATCTCGGCAGAATCGCGCAAATGCTCCTTCAGCAAAATTTGTGCCATTATCAGTTATGATACTGTGAGGATAACCGTATCTCAAGATGATGTCTTTGAGAAATGTTACGGCCGTAGCTCCATCACATTTTCTTATAGGCTTCACTTCAATCCATTTCGTAAACTTATCCACCATGACCAAAATGTGTGTCATGTTTCCCCTCGCTGGTTTGAACGGGCCAACCATATCCAAGAACCATACGGCAAATTGCCACGTAATTGGTATGGTCTTGAGTTCCGACATTGGCATATGTGTCTTAGTAGCATATCTTTGACAACCATTGCATTTTCTCACCAGATCTTCTGCTTGTTCTAAGGCACTTGGCCAGTAGAACCCATGCCGAAATGCTTTTGGCACCAAGGCTCTGGATGAAGCATGATGCCCGCATTCTCCTTGGTGTATATCTCGGAGGATGTCAAGCCCTTTTTCCGGGTCAACGCATCACTGGAGGACATTGGTTGCACTCCATTTGTACAGCTCAAAATTGATAATTGTGTATGCTTTTGCTCTCCTCTGAGTTTTCCTGGCTAACACCTCCTTAGTGGGTAACGTTCCGTCTTTCAGGAATTGGAATATAGGCAGTGCCCAAGCTGGTATCGCTCGTGCAGGGAACACGTCCTCATCAATTTCCATATGATCTACCGGCATAATTTCAGCCGGATCATGCTGAGCAGTCCCCGGGTCGAGCGAGGTAGTCCCTGGGTTTGTTGAGGTAGTCCCCGGGTTTGCTGATGCAGTCCCCAGGTCTCGCGTACCACCTCCCGTGTCAATGTCCATGGGCTCAGCTCCGGATTCCGTATCTTCCGGGACATAGATCGAGTCGGTTCCTGGGGACGGCCTGATAGATGGTTTTCTGAGGTGTTCTAATGCTACACCCGGTGGAATTGCCTGTCGGGTTGATCCGAGCTTCAATAGCATGTCAGCAGCCTCGTTTTCCACTCGGGGTACATGGTGAAATTCACACCCCTCAAAGTAACCAGATATCTTCTGCACATGAAACTTGTACAGTGCCATGTTTGGATCCAGGGCGTCCCACACTCCGGACACTTGCTGCACCACCAAATCCGAGTCGCCAAAGCATATTATCTGATGTATGCCAATCTCTTTCGCCACTTTGAGCCCATGCACAAGAGCCTCGTACTCAGCGACATTGTTCGATGCCGCGAAATGGATCTGCAATACGTATTTTAGCTGGTCCTTCTTTGGCGAGGTAAGCACAACCCCGGCGCCTAATCCGGTTTTGGTTTTCGACCCGTCAAAGTGCATCCTCCAGTAGTTCGGATCTGGTGGCGGTGGTTCGTATTGTACCTCGGCCCAATCTACAAAAAAGTCCGCCACAGCCTGAGACTTGATTGCTTCTCTTCTGTCGTATTGGGGCGCATAAGGGGCTAGCTCAATTGCCCATTTTGCAATTCTGCCACTCACATCCTTGTTACCCATTATCTCGGATATGGGAGCTTCGCATATCACTTTGATGGGGTGCTCCTCAAAGTAATGCTTTAACTTCTTTGCCGCCATATAGACACCATATGCCACCTTTTGAAAGTGCGGGTAGTTCTGTTTTGAGGCAGACAATACCTCGCTCAAGTAATACACTGGCCTCTGCACCGACTTACCCTCTTCATTGCGCTCTACTACAATCATTGCACTTACAACTCGGTTGGTTGCGGCTATGTAGAGCAACATTGGCTCCTTTGATAGTGGAGAGGCTAACACTGGTGCAGTGGCCAACATCATTTTTAAGTGGGCAAAGGCTTCATCGGCTTGTGGTGTCCAAACGAACTTATCCGACTTTTTCATGAGTTGGTATAGAGGCAATGCATTTTCTCCCAACCGACATACAAACCGACTCAACGATGCTAGGCACCCGGTGAACTTCTGGACATCGTTAAGGCATTTCGGCAGCTCCATTCGCTCAATGGCCCGAATCTTAGTTGGATTAACTTCAATACCTCGGCTGGAGACGAGAAATCCGAGTAATTTTCTAGCCGGGACACCGAAGGTACATTTTTCCGGGTTAAGCTTCATCCGGAACCTTCTCAAGTTTGCGAATGTCTGCCTGATGTCGTCAAGGAGCGTTTTGCTTTTCTTGGTCTTGATAACCACATCATCCATGTACACCTATACATTTTGACCTATTTGGTTGTGCAAACATTTTTGCATACATCTTTGGTACGTTGCACCTGCATTACGCAAACCAAACGGCATAGTGCGATAGCAATAAGCCCCGTACGGGGTGATAAATGCGGTCTTTATTTGATCATCCGGATTCAGAGGTATCTGGTGGAAACCAGAATATGCATCAATGAATGACAACAGTTCACATCCTGCGGTTGAGTCTATGACCTGATCTATCCTCGGCAGTGGAAATGGATCTTTTGGACACGCCTTATTCAGGTTCGTGTAACCGATACACATACGCCAAACCACTGCCACGTTCGGATCATCCTTCTTCTTTTCTACCAGCACCGGATTAGAGAGCCAATCCGGATATAGTACTTCCATGATAAATCCTGCTGCTAGCAATCGAGCTATCTCGTCTCCAATGACCTTTCTCCTATCTCGGCGAAGTGGCGGAGAGGTTGCTTCACCGGCCTTGCTCCGGGTCTTACGTTCAAAGAGTGCTCGGCCAACTCCCTCGGAACACCTTGCAAGTCCTGTGTAGACCAAGCAAAAATATCCCGATTCTCACGGAGGAAGTTGACGAGCTCGCTTTCCTATTTATCAGTTAACCCGGCACCAATTGTTACGGTGCGCTCCGGGAACATGTCATCAACTGGAACCTTCTTGGTGTCCTTTGCGGCTTGGAATGAAACGCTACCATGCAGGTTAGTCACCGCCGGCATATACTGCTGCGCGGACTGAGCTAATGCCGCCACCTCTTGGATTTTTCTTTTCTCTTGCGCAATCATGAGTGACTCGGCTAGGTTTGACCCGGCTGAGGCACACTCAATGGAACGTCGGAAATCTCCAGCAAAGGTAATCACTCCATTTGGCCCGGGCAACTTCATCTTCAGATAACTGATGTGGCAGCTTGCCATGGACTTGTTCAATGCTGGTCTTCCGAGTAACGCGTGATACGCACTTTCCAAGTTCACCACCTCAAACTCCAGATTCTCAGTTCGGCAGTTATCCCTTGTGCCGAATAGCACGTCGACCCAGACTTTGCCTATGGGCTCACAAGAAATGCCTGGTACAATGCCATGGAAAGTTGTCCTTGTAGCCTGGAGCATGTTCTCCGAGATACCCAACTTGCGCATTGTATCCGCATACATGATGTTAATGCTACTGCCATTGTCAATCAGTACCTTGGAGAACCTCACATTGATGTTTGGTCCAATGAATGTCGGATCCAGCACTAGCGCATACGAACCTGGACTCAGCATAAGCTTAGGATGATCTTTGATATTAGAGGTGATTTCCTGGTCCGACCAAGGCATGTACCTCGTCACTGCTGGCATTACCGCATTGACCTCCATATGTCGGCGCTGCAAGCTCTTTCTATCTGTTTCCTCAGTTGTGAACACACAATAGCTCTGGTGATGTTCTCTGTACTCATTCCTCCCCTCGTTTCCGGGGTACCTCTGATCCGGCTGGTGCTGATTTTCCACCTGATGCGCTGCATCCCTTCTCTCATTGTTGTCATACCTCGGCGGAGGAGGAGGCAACATTAGCTGTTGCGTGTTCGCTCCGGAGAGCAATTGCTACCGAGGTAACTCCTGCCGAGGTTGATCATTCCAGGGTGCCTGAGCATTCCCCAAACCACCTTGTTCTATCTTACGCATCCACTCACATTGCCTCGTTGTGTGACCTGCTGGGCTATTCGGATTTGGCGTGTGAAACTTACACGGCTGGTCCAACATCGACTCATAGATATACCTCGGACGGTCTTTCTTTTCTTGCCACTGTTTCTTTTGCTCTGGGGTCCACGTTTTCTTGCCATCGTTTCTCGGAGTCCATTGCCCTCCGGTTTTCTAGCGTTGGTTGCTCCCTGCTCCGGGTTGATCTTGATTCACAGCTGCAACTTGTTGTGAACCGTAGCGATGATCCGGTCCATCATCTCTTCTTTTTCCTCTGTAATCGTTCCTCCGAGATGACCCGGCTCCATCCCTCTGATAGTATTCCTCGTTTGACTCGTTTGACGCGAGCCTAGGTTGAGTCGGATCACCCAAAGCATACGAATCGGCAATCCGGATCATCTCTGCCAACGTAATTGGCATTTTCCTTTGCAACTTCAACCACAGCTCGCTGCCATATCTGCACCCTTGCGCAAACCATGCTATGGCCTGTGACTCTATGACACCCTCACACGAGTTTCTCACGGTACACCACCGGGTCAGAAATTCACGGTCCGTCTCATTAGGTCTTTGCTTGCACATTGCTAGGGTCTGCGGCCTATTCGGCCTCTGATATGTACTTGAAAAGTTGTTGATAAACATTTCTTCAAAATCTATCTAGCAGTTGATGCTTCCGGGTGGTAAATTATTCAGCCATACTCTGGCCGGACCTTCCAACATCTAGGGTACGTATCGTACTGCCCATCTCAAGTTGCCAGTGGCAATTTTCACAGCCATAGCATAGTTTATCAGCCAATCCTCCGGCTTGGTACTGCCGTCATACGTCTTCGTGCCTCTGGGCAGCTGGAAGTTGGGTACCGGTGGCTCCTTCATGATCCGGGGTCCAAAGCACGCTGGACCCGGGGGACCTTGACATTCGATCTGTTCCGACCTATACAGGCGATCCAGTTTCAACCTGGCGTCATCCGGCATTAAATTCATGCTTCCCAATCTTGACCCTATCACATGATAGTCCGGTCTCGGGTACCCCGCGTTCACCATCTCTGAATCACCGTCATTGTATCGGTTTTGCACTTGGGGCGCACCTTTCTGTTGCATACCTCGGCCGGCGCTTTGCTCTTGCCTTGGTATATTCCGCTGCTGCGGTTGTCCTGCTCCTGCCGAGTTTCGCTGTCCGGCATTGCCGTTGGCAGCGTTCCCTTGACCGGCATTGCCTTGGTCGTGGTTACCTGGGCCAGCTTCACCTCGGCTCACACTTCGTCGATCATCATTTTTCTGTGCCTCTTTTCCTTTTCCTGCCCGCGTAGGGTCGTACGGGACGATCTGTTTGTTCCGTCTGGCCGAGGTTACTACCTCTTCCCTCCTTGGACCACCATGAGGTGACGATGCGGCTCCAGCGGATTTCTCCGGGTTACCCATCGCCGAATGGACGATTTTGGAAGCTCTAGCTCTCTCCGGGTTAGCTCTGAGTAGCTCTCCGTTCTGTCTGTTCGCGATCCGAACTAACTCGTTAACCCTATCTTGCTGTCTTTGACGGACCTCACCCGTCAGACCCTCTAACTCGGATGCAGCCGCATCCGCTGCTCTGAGGTTCTTCGCCGGGGTACTATACTTCGGCAACCCCACAGACAAATAGTTTTCTGATCCCTCGGCTCTATCATCACCTTCTCTATTCATCTCGCTCATGAGATTTCTCCCTTTTACTTTTACCATATCAACTTTGTTTGCCTTTGCATACTCACGCAGCGTCATGTTCAGCGACTGCTGAGCAGCGGCTATTTTCTTTGCGCCTTCTAGTATCTTTTGTCGAGTTTCCTCTAGCTCGGCCTGTGCCTGAGCCGGATCTACCACTGCTGCTACCGGGTTTGCCAAGCTATCCATAGCTTCTCTCAGTACGTTCTCATGCCTCTCTAGTGGAGGCCCTCTACCTTTCCTCGGTGCCTTAGGTGTTACCTCTGGGTCCAGTGCTGGATCCTTGCTTGCGCCTGCCCCCGGCGCAGTCATCATCACTTCAGCATGGTCCGGGGAGCGAGTGATATGCGCCCCATGAACCACGCTAAGGGGTGGTTCCCCTGCCTCGATGACGCGCTGCGGATGAACGCATGATATGTCCACAGCAACGTAGACCTTGTGTGCACCCAACTTGACGAAGAGGCCGTTGCGCAGAAGTGGGCACGTGCCGAAGCAGCCAGCGTTGTCGCTGACAAAGTCCAGCGCTCCAAAGCGCTGAACGAGCCCGGAGACGATGCGTTCGCCGGTGCCGATGAGGTTTCCCGTCTGGATCTTCACCCCTGCTAGCGCCGCAAGCCCCACGGTGGGCGCCAACTGTCATGGTGGTGTCACGGCAGATGCCATGGATAGGCTAAAGGTGGGGACTAATACGCGCTAGGGGAATCCAGAGAGGGATAGTGGAGTGATTCTCCACACAGAAGATTGTATTCCTTTCGAGTTTACAAGTGCTCCTAGAGCTGTGTTGGCGAGAGGAGGAAGAAGAAGCTCTCTTACTCTCAACTACAGTTCACTCTCAGAACCTTAGCCAAATCGGTATCGAAGAAAACCCAACCCCCTCTACTGAAACCCTAGCCCCCCTTATATAGAGGGGGCTTGGTCTCTGCCTAGGGCATACGTGGAGACATATTCCTAAGAATATGCCTCCTCTCAAAGTGGTAACCCGACTGGGGTGCTTTTCCCCCGCGTCACACATGCTTTAGCTACGTGAGCCTCTACGGCGCCCGCGTCAGCCGACACGGGCGTCGTCACCCTTGTCGGCCATGACCCGGTGGTCCTGCCTTTGCTTGCTTCGCTCATGCAGTGCGTACCGGGCCTTCTTTTTGACCAGAGAGATTCCTTCCTTCTCCCAGAAGCTAAACAGGACCCGGATCATAGTAGATCCGGCTATACCTGTTCCTGCATATAAGTTAGATAAGCACTTCCGACTTACTTCTTAAGTCGGCTGAGACAATGTTAGGCGACCCCCCTGGTCCGGGTTACTCCATGATCCGGCCTGCCTTGAGGTGACTCGGTCAGCATCCGCTTTGAGCTTGCCGAACCTCGGCTAACTCGGCCTTTATACCCCGGAGTGACCCTACCCGGGGGTATCCCCCCAACAGAGGTCGTGGCCCAAGCGGCAGCGGAGGCCACCTAGGGGAGCACGTGGAGGAATTTCTTGGAGGGGAGCGCGTGGAGAATGGAGGAGGCCATCCGCGGCGTCGCTACTGCATGTTTAATCCCCATCCAGCTCGCTCCCTCGCGTCACTGCTCGTCCACTCTCCCATGTCGAGCCAGGGAGAGCCACCGTTGATGGTGAACAGGAGGAACAAGTGCTGGCCACTGGGAGCAACGCAGCCCACCGCCGCATGCCATGACGTTGCCAGAGGAACGCCCGTTCAGGTAGGATGCCTTCTAGCGCTACAGATGCGTGTCCTTCTCCTCCGCTGCCTGCTTCTGGCGGCCAGGTGATGTTTCATGTCCAGAGGGAAGCCACGCATCATAGCTCTCTCTCTCCCTCGTGTGTGACTGTATTATCAGTTTGTCCGTACTATTTAGATGCATGGTCGCTCATTTTTATTTCTATTTTAAATCACATTGTTTTTCTTTCGATTTATTTGATTGGATTGAAATAGTTGATTGGAATAAATGTATATGCAGTGAAATAAACTGATTAAGTTTGTATTTGGAAACATAGGTAAAGAAGTTCTCATGCTCAATGATTTCGCGAGGCCCCCGATTCAGTGACGATGGATGGTTGCAGAGCATCGACAGCTTAGCTATAGGACTGGTAGGGAGATCGGGGAGTCGCTGGTTTTGTGAAGAATGGTCGACATAGAATAGGAGAAGAAAGAAGTTGTGAGCTTATTTTATTTAATCTTCAGCCTAATGTCATGATTCATCTCTCCACTTTTATACTACCGATTAGTTTGTGTTGTAAATTTAATACTCCAACCGGTATATTTTGCTAGATTATCTCAACAATGTGCTTATCTTGCTGCAGGTTGTTATATTTTTTGGGAAAATGAGACCACCATGATTAAAGGGTTTCAAGGTGCTTATAATTTCCCTTTTTTTCATGGTTTCTTCCCTATAAAAGAGGACAAAATTGAATCAAAGTTGTAAGCGATCATCTTTGTTGATGGCGGAGAGGTATCTGCTCTCTTATTTTAGCATGGCGGCAACAATAGTGTTCTTTCTACATCTCATATAACCTGTTTTTACGTAAGTCCACTTTTTGCTATATGGCCTAACGAGCTTTTTTATCCTTTATTCTCGAGATATGTATTTGTCTCTTTTCTCAGTAATTCTATTAGCCAAACAGCAGTCACATTTGAAACTAACGTTTCATACTTTGATTTCATATTGGTCTTCGGAAAGGTTCCAAATCTTTCCAAGGATCACATGCAATTAGTTTCCTCTTTATTAAGACAGTTTCCTCGTTATATGCAGTCATGGTTATTGTTGGATTTCCTAACTTCAATATCGACCAATGATACATGTCATTTTACGAGACTAAATATGTCACACTAGAATTTGCAATCAGGCAATAATTGCTGCTGTGGATCTAGCATCATTTATTTACTTGATCAAGGTGGTTCTTCTCAATCCGTGATGCTCGTGGAATAAAAATGAGGTGACCAATCATTCAATTCATGCACTCATTCCTTTTTCGATACATGCTTAGGAAATCAGGTCACGGTATTTAGCTCCAAAGTCTGGTGATCCTCTGGTTTCTTCCTGCTCTACCAATGAGTTTGTGTTAATTTTCATAGAGATATCAGTTATAGGATCTATGCTATTTCTATATTCAGATTTTCTGTTGTTCAAAAAGGTCATCAGAGATTCAGATTCTGATGGTAACATTTTTCATGCAATATAAATAGTACTTCATGTTGCATTAGCATTGGCCATGTCACTAGGCACCAAGATATTTGTATTGTATGGATGTTTGAAAAAATTATTCAGGCAATATCCGTCTATATAGGTGTGCATTGTATGGATGTTTGATATTAATGGATGCATCTATTGTTTTGTAGCAAGCTGGGCCAGAAGGTGAGCTCGCTTCTAAGAATGTCTTATATTCTGGTAGTTACATGAGCAAGCTGGCATTTCGTTTTAGAATTACTCATTTTCAGTGTATATAGGATTGCACTTTTCTTATCTCCTGAGATTTTTGGATTTGATCAACACCGCGAACCCATGCAGTGCATTTGTTCACTAGAAATTTGAAAGGCTCAGCGGATGTCCGTACTGCAGACATCAAAGAAAAATAGTGTATCTTATTCAGCTCATCTGCTTTCTTAGTTTTGTCCATGGCTAAGTCACTAGCTAAGACAACATGGATTTTCCAGGTTTGAAATTATTAAAAGAGCTATGGTACGTACTTCCCCGAGCAGGTGCAGTTCTTGCTTTGCTTTTGGTTTGCAATCTTTGCCTTTTTCTGAAAGGAGCACATCTTCAGTTGTTTTCTGATTTTTTGGAACCTTTTTAGGTGGCTTCTGCCTGATGGCCACTTACATGCAAATCTCATTCTTCACCGGGATGCAAAGGTCAGTGACAATGCTTCATTTCATTTTGGAAAATACATTGGTAGTTTTGTTTCCAATGTGCGGTAATAACGTATACTGAACCTGCTCATTTGTTTTCAATGCTCAAATATTTTAATATTGACATGAACTTTCTTTCATACATGCATCAGGCAGTCTAGCTTATAGTCATGCAGCTAACAGTATTTGCGTGGGATCCAGGCTAGTTTGATGTTACAAGCCATATTGGAGAAAGTGCATCTTCCATGCACTAAGTAGGAGCGACATGTTGTTGGAGGGACATGTTGGAGATGGCCAATTTGTTACAAAAGTAATGTTTTACCTTTTGCACGGTTTATCCCTATGAGACTGACTCTAGAACAAGAACATGGGTGGTCGCCTAAATTGCACGGATACGGATACGGGTGTCCGTATACGGCCAATACGGACACGGAAATTCGGCCTTCTCAAAATGCGCTGATATGGATACGTTTTTAATATAATTTTTTAAATAGGAAAATAAATACATGGAGCTGTTTGATTTCATGTGAGTTTCAGCAAATGGGCTTGCACTCTAGAGTAGCTAGAAGTGGCTACATGATCACAGTAATTACACCGCCATGTGACATTGCCCCCTTGTTTCTCTAAAATTGTTGCTCTGCCATCAGATACTGATCTACAAAATAGAGAGAGAGGGAGGGAGGGAGATACAGTCAAGAACTCAAGAATCACTGAATCAACAAAGGAGGAAGGAGACTGAGGCGACACAGTAGGGTACGAGAGGAGTAAGGAGACTGGTACCTACTTCCCGCCAGCGAGGTGGCAAGATGCTGCTTCCTTGCTCCTGCCGGAGACAGAATGGTGGGCTGGTCGCCGCCGGCTAGGTCGCCACCGGCAGCTGGACGCGGATCTTGCAGTGTCGCTCAAGAGTCAAGAGAGAGGAGGCGGCTGTGTCGGGGGAGGGGAAGTGGGAGTCTAGGAGGGGAGGGTAACGGGGACAGGGTTTCAGTTTGGGGCTAGGCCGTATCCAATTTGTGTCCAAAAGGTATCCAACTGGTATCCGAATTATTACCTATTTATTTTAATTCATTAAGTTGCCGATACGTGAAAAATCGTAGGGGATACGGTGTCCGGGCCATATCCGTATCGGATACTGTATTTGACACAATACGTGTTCTAGCCACCGTGTCCGTGCAGCAGAGGTGGTCGCTCCTGATAAAAAAGATGTCATCGCTGGAAGAGTTGTTGCCCGTCGTGTCGTCGCTAGGAGGAGCCACGCCCGCCATGCTGTCGGAGGAGGAGCAGCTGTTGGTCAGCGGTAGCAGCACCGCTCGGACCGCTGTCACGCGCCTCGCCGTTGCTGGGAGGTGGAAGGTACGTGCAGGCAGCCGCTGGAACCACTGATGGCGAAGAAGAGCAAAAGGAGGCGCCGATGAAGGTGATTTGTCTGCCCTTCAGCTGCTACATTTTTAAGTACTTTCTGAAGCAAGTAATAAATTAGCTCAATGTTATTGAAGTTTGCAATGGGTTTACATTTCTCGACCTTATTGTCATTCAGATTGAGGTATTCTTTATTTGTACAAATACATTTATGACTGGATGTAATGTGCAATGGCTTGTGTCTGACAAGTGTCACCTGTCTGTAGTCCCTAAACAAGAAGTACGGATGTGGTGTCCCTTTGCTTCTAATGAACTCTTTTCAACACCCATGACAGATACTCAAAAGGTTGATACCTCCCTTTATCAATCTTTCTTTAAAGATAACTCTGAAGATTTGGACTAACATGCCTGCATAATGACTTATTTTTTGAAGATCGTTGAGAAGTACTCTAACATCAGCATTCATACTTTCAACCAGGTATAAAGTTGGGACTCCATTTGTCTGTTCAGTTATGTCGTGTTTTACATCACTATTGGTTTCAACTAATAGATATTTGTTCTCAGAGTCAATATCCCCAGATTGTTACTGAAGACTTCTTGCCACTTCCGAGCAAAGGGCAGACATGAAAGGATGGCTGGTTAGTTGTCTCTAACCATTCTAGAATTGTCATAACTTGAAATTCTGGTGAATAATATTTTTTATTTATAAGATTTCAAATACTAGCTTTGCCTTGTATATAAAATCTGAACTAATTGAAGTTAAAGAATTGACCATTTAGATTCTGTGTTTTTAGGCTAACACTTTTTATTATTATGAAGGTATCCACCAGACCATGGTGATGTTTTCCCCTCTTTGAATAATAGTGGGAAATTTGATACCTTATTGTCGCAGGTGAGCACAAGTGCCTTAATTTTCTATGTGGGCAGAAGGACATTCTTTACCGTTGTAGGCAAAAGGATTAGTATGACTGGGTTATTTGTTGCATGCAACATTTGGTTTCCATAATGTTTTGACACAGGGTTTAGATCTTACCTAGATGATATTCTGGTATATGCTTTTCATATGCTCTTCTTATTCTTTTTGGATCTCCACAACATGAATACATACTCTTGTCCAACCACCCTCTGCTGGCCTTCCAAGGAAGAGGGCTAATCATTGTGGCATTGAGAGTCAGTTGGTACGTGTGGGTAAAGTTATACACCCCTACAGGGTTAAATCTTTTCTAAAATCCGTGTCCACGGTTATGGACGACTTGGGAACGGACGTGAAGATCATAAAGAACTTTAATCTAATCGTAAAACTTGGAGGTCTCAACGTGTGCTTAAGGATGCTTCTTCACGAGTACGAGGGGGTGATCCTAGTTAAGAGATGGTGATGATTTGATGGATATAAAAAGATGATGATCAATTCTTCAGAGATGTCGCTCTCTTATCCCCTTTTAAAATATTTCGATTAGACGAGCTTCTTCTCCCTCTTGTTTTATAAACAAAGATGGCTTTATGCAAAATAACCCCACCAGCCATAAGTCTTGCGGAGTACACCCTGTACTCACCCTTGCTTTGTTGATACTTTTGTAGCAGAATAAGTGTTCCCTGAAGACGAGTTGGGTATGACATTGACACCGACGAGTAGCTTGGGGTTCCTGGCCGGCAGCCTGGAATCTATGGGCTGGGACGTCATCGTTATGCTTCAGGCCACTTAGGCCATTTGTTAAGTTTGCTATACTTAATAGCATAATTTGCCTTCTGTTATTTGATGTTTGTGGTCAGTAACCTCTGCTTGTAATATTTTGGTTCGTCGCTCAGTTATGAGCTCGCTGTAATAGTTTTTGTGTCGTAGGATTACTGTTGTGTCACCAATTTCTCACTGGACATTCTTGAGCTCTAGATTAAGCTTATGTCAGGCTAAGCTCTGGGATTTGTTTAACCTTGATCCTGGGGGTGTCACATGTTATCTGTAAGATAAAACCCCATGTTGTACTCACGACCATTAATCTTGTAGTTGCAGGCTGCCTATTCTCCATTTCCTAACTTTGAAAACAGATGAGTTCTCTGCAAAACATTGATGTCATTTAGGGAATCCGGTAGACCAAACAAGCAATGCCATATCCACAAGTCCCGCGAGGCCCTGCTTCGAGCATGATTGTTGCATCTCGGTGATAGCCAATGTACTGCCCGTGCCATACTTTTGGGTAGTTCTTCCACCTCCAATGCATGCAATCAAGGCTTCTGAGCATCCCCGACCAACCTCTTTTCTTATTCTCTGCCATCAGCCTCTTCGTGTCCTCCTCGTTTGGTGCTCGCAGGTACGTTGGACCAAATACCTTGATCAATGTCTTAGCAAACTTACGCACGCATGTGATGGTCATATCTTCTCCAATACGAAGATATTCATAAGTGTAGTCAGCTGACACTCCATAGGCGATCACCCTCATGGTAGCAGAGATCTTCTGGTACGAACTGAAACCAAGCAACCCAACACAATTCCTACATTGCATGAAGTACCAGCAGTTGGCCATGCAAGCTTTCACAATCTTCTCAAACAGGAGCCGTCTCATTTGGTACCAGCGGCAAAATAGATGAGCAGGGTAGATGGGTGCCTCGGCAAAATAATCCTGCATGAGCATCTCGTGCGCTAGAACACGGTTGCGTGGGATGCGCAATCAACCAACAGTTGATCCCATTCTTCTCTTTGGGCTATTCTCCCCCACCTCGAGTTCATCGACGACAGCACGCAGTAGGATGTCCTCCGCGTCGTCATCGTCGAGGACGTTGTTTTCCATCAAAAATCAAATGGAAGAACTTGTCGTAGAACACTAGGACTCACTCCATGATGAACTCATCTACAAAATTGGCGGCGCACGGATCCTAAATCTAAGAAATTTCAAATTTTTAGCCAAAACAAAACAGGAGAAAGAGGGTTTACCGACACGGATGACGACGTCGGACGGGCGGCGTAGCAGATCTTGCGCACGGGCGGCAGATTGGTAGGGGGAAACGGAGGCTACGCACTAATTCTACCATAGATCGAGCGGCAATGACGCCAGCGGTGGCGGCGTGGTGCAGGAGCGCGGAGACGGCGGCGCACAAAGCGGCGAGCACTCCAGAGCAATGGCGGCGCCGCCGCGCAATTGCCAGGAACGGGGCGATTCGTACATGTCGGTGGCGATGGGAAAAGCGGCGAGGAAGATTTCCAGACAGGAGTCATGAATCTTCAGCGCGCCTCTACTAGCCAGCGTTTGCGGGGAGCGGCAAAAGTGACAGGACAAAGCGAAAATATGCTAGATGCGGAGGTCGATATGCGGGAAGCCGGAAAAAGATTTCGGATGTGGTACGATATGGAACATCTAGAAAAGCCACGTTTTCCGCCTCATATCGCAGACTGACAGTTATTTTGCGGTTCGGAGCGGGATGCGCTATCTTCTAGAGATACCCTAAAGACGGCCAATAGCACCTCCCCTCCTTGACGCGTCCGAAATTCCACGGCCACGCATATCGGCTGAGGGCTGGAGGCTATGCATTGGCATGATGACACCTTAATTCATCAAATGGACATAGAGATGCACTAAAGGCGGCCAATAGCACCTCCCCTCCTTAACGCGTCTGAAATTCCACGGCCACGCATATCGGACGAGTGCTGGAGGCTATGTATTGGCGTGATGACACCTTAATTCATCAATGAACATAGTTCAATATATCTGGGTTTTGCTCTGCATTTCAATGTTACTTGCACCGTCAAAATTGTCAGGCAAGGAGTTGCGGTGTTTTTTTTTCTCAGGAAACTGTATGGTAGGGAAATTGCTATGTTATCTATACAAAGTTTGTATAGATAATCATGAACGTGATGACCACGTTCTCAAAATCGCTATGTTGCCTTACCTATATAGCTTTATGATCCAACGTTCTTTAAGAAGCTAGAAGAAATTGCGGACAATTTCAACAAAGACTCTATTTATGTGAACATGAATAAATAAGTACTATGCCTATTTACAAAAACAAAGCACTTCTATGTCCGCCTATAATACGGTCAAATGGTTTTTTTAACAAAGTCTCAAAATGAAAGGATTCTCTGCTGAATGGCGTGCTCTGATCCACGGTTTTGTTTTGGGAGGTAGTGTCGCCATAAAAGTCAATGATGATGTTGAACATTACTCCCAAATAAAAAGGGATTAAGACAAGGAGATCCTCTGTCACCCATGCTTGAGCGCACAAAGGTTGCTGGTCAATTTGATGGAATGGTTCCCCATCTTGTGGATGGAGGTCTTTCAATCCTTCAATATGCAGATGACACTATTCTCTTTATGGATCATGATCTAAAGAAAGAAAAAAATCAGAAATTAATTTTGTCAACTTTTGAGCAACTCTCAGGTCTAAAGATCAATTTTCATAAAAGTGTATTGTTTTGTTTTGGCGAGGCCCTCGATATGCCCACTTATATGCCGAGTTATTTGGCTGTGGGCAAGGCCAGTTTCAAATTAATTATTTGGAATACCGATTCACTATCAGAGACTTAAAAATGCTGAATGGAACAATGTTCATGAGAGACTACAAATGAAATTGTGTAGTTAGAAAAGAGAACTGCTATCGTTAACACCCTCGAATCGGCTCTATGCAGATTTTAGCGATTCCCGCAAAACCCGCATAGAAACGTTTCAAAGGTGCTCACCAGGCACTTGCATGCGGGTGGAAAACGAAGTAATACCATTACACAATAGTCCATGATGGGCCCACAGAACATATGTATACAACAACGACTTCATGAGTCAATAATATAGATATACAATACAAAGTTCCAAATCACCTTGAAAACGATACAACATCCGAGTACGGATAAAAAGCAAATTGAGCTAAGAGCCCTGAAGAATAACCAATGACGTCCATAACCCTGCCCAGGCCAAGCCAGAAGGGTAACCTTGCTAACGACGTCGAACTTATACCTATCAAACAAAAGGGGTGCCGACAAAGGGCAAAGGAAAAAAGGGAGCGGTCAGTACTGAGGCCAGTACATGGCAAGTCTAAAATTCGGCGGCTCTCGCCTACATAGATATGATGGACTGAAGCGGCAGCACCGCACGCACTAAACAATCTATAAAGACTCGATTTAACTGTCAGCTATTATAGAGGGATAAGAAAGACCTATTCGGATCCAACCTGATAGTAACACAAAAACATACCCATCCTGGTATTTCCCCCTCGAGACCACACGAAGAAGTCAAACCGAGGAACTCTCACAGTTGGCAGTTTTATTCATTCCATTATAGTTGCAGCACTTACTAGTCAGATATAGACAGCACGAGTCATCCTGATATCATAAGCAGTAGGCAGTTTTAGTTAACCATTCTATTGTAGTTGCAATACTTACTAGTCAGATACAATTATCATGAGAAATCCCAACTCCAGCAGTTGTTGGCACTTTTATTGACTCATTCCGTTGTAGTAAAACTGATTACTAGACATGTTAAAGTCAAATTTATAGCACTTATAAACTCAGTACTAAACAATATGGTACTTTATATGATTTCATTTTTCTAACTACCGAAAGGAGTTTTGCATAGATTGGATTACTCCTGGTCCTTTTTTTTGGCAAGGCGATAGTGAGAAAAAAATATCGCCTTGCTAAATGGAATGTGGTCTGCCATCCCAAAGACCAAGGTAGGCTAGGTATTCATGACTTGGAGGTCAAAAATATTGCCTGACTAGGGAAATGGCCTTTTAGGCTATTATTGGACGATGTGTATGGCAAACCATTCTTAGAAGAAATACGTTGGGTCCAAAGTTGTGTCCCAAGGTATACTGGAAACCCATGCATTCACATTTTTGGGCTGGACTTATGGCTACGAAAAAACATTTCTTTTGCTATGGTTCATTCTCCATTCAAGATGATTCGGAAACTAGATTCTGGGAGGATAAGTGGCTAGCCAATGCTACTCTGCTGGAACAATATCCGTCTCTATACAACATTGTGCGGCACACGGGTGATACGATTGCCAAGTTCCTGGAATCTTTTTATCCGGATGTGTCGTTCAGACAATATTTAGTTGGTCTACCGCTTGCATCATGGAACGCTCTGTTGCAGCGTTTATCCACCGGTATATTTTGTTGGAATCTACATGAGAGCAGTCAGCTTTCTGTAGTGTATAGAGCGCTAATCCAGTCGGACGTACCTATCGATGATAATAAGAACATTTAGAAGATGAATATACCACTTAAAAATAAAATCTTTGTGTGATATCTTCGTTGAGGATTCATTCTTATAAAAGATAATAACTTTATCAAGAGAAATTCGCACACTAATACCAGTACTAGAAAATCAAGAACAAAAGCTAGTAAAACGAACTGAAATGTACCTCTAAATCACATTGTACTCGTGCGGCAAATGTCCTCTCCGATCCCGCAATTTCTAAACGCGTGGGCGTGGTTGGGTGGCGTGGATCCCTGGTCAGCGGTCGCCCTACGCAGCGTGCCAACGTCGTCAGTGGCTCTGGTCACCGGTGACACCTGACGCGGACGACGGATCCCCGATGAACTGCTGCTGGCCTGCTGCCTGCTCTGCGTATGCTCGGCTCGGGAGGACGAGCGACGCGTCAGCCTGTGCGATTGCGTTCGTGCGTGGGAGTTTTGTGGGCTGGGGATTAGGAAATGGGCCTAGGAGCTGAGCCATTAGTAGTACTAAATTTTCTTTTTGACTTTTTGGAGGACAGGCTGAAGCCTGTTGAAGCCTGTCTAGTAGACTCGCCTTTGAATAGGGGCATCCCTGGGTGTTACCTCAGTGATTAGAGCATTTCGGCTGTCCGATCGAGCTCTAACAGCGCATCCCATCCGTCCATACACGGTAAGTCTTTCTTACCCTGTTCAACAACATTGCTGCATGCACTCACACTTGCACCCACACACACGAGTCTCTCTCGCTAGCTGCGTTCACGTCCCCTCAAAAGGGTCTAGGCCCACGTACCATCCACACGTGTAATTTTTTGAGGGGCCTTTGGCCGCTGCAGGCGATGCGGACAGGGGCATCGATCTCCCCACGGAGGTAAAAAAGATCGTGAAAGTGCTCACCCCGCGCGTCCGTCCGATGCTCATCGCGTGGTAGATCGACTCCCTACCGAAGTGGCGCTACCCGAAAAAATTAAGAGCCTGTTCAAATTTCGGTTCCTGTGTCCAAAAATTCCCCAACCCAGTTCATCTCCCGGCACCTCCTCCGTCTGAGGCGATTTGTCTCTCCCTCTCTTTTGGAAATCTCTCTTGTCGCCGGTGACCAGCCTACCAGAAAACTCATCGAGCGGGAGACGGTGGTTCGCCTCCGTGTTCTGGAGCGGCTGTGCTGCATCGCGCTCGCGGATCAGGCCTCGTCTCCTCCCACACCCCAAGGGGACGATGCTGTCGATTCGGCCGGCCTGAGAGCAGAGGACGTGTGAGAGCGTGGTCGGTGAGGTCGTCCAGCCCAGCTGCTGGTGTACGTGTTTCGATTTCGTCAAGTGAGTACCTTAATTCCCATCTCCAATCGATGTGTTTGCCTCTGCCTGCAGTTGGATTATCATAAGCGGGAGAGTTTTCTTGGGGTTGTAGTATTCATATGATTCAGCCTAGTTCTTCGGATGTACAGTATTGGGGTCATGGATTACTCTTCATCGATTTGTGACAGTGTGACATCATCGCTGAGCAATGCGGCGTATCATCCACACGGCCCACACCCATCTCCGGCGCCGCTCCATCTAAACTAGCGATACACATATGTCCACCGCGCGCAGGGTTGGAACCTTCCAATTAGCTAGCCAAGCTGTCCTTATTGCCCTCAGAAAAACAGCACGCCGTCATTTTCCATCAAGTGATCCAGCTAGCTTGTTCTCCTCCAGCGATGGGAGATATGAACCAGCTCGTAGCTTCCAAAAATACAGAGCTAGATGACAATGTCATGACGATCTCCGTGTCGTACGCGTGGACAGATCTCACTTTGGTTCGCTCCTGACAAAACAAAACTTGACGATGTTGGTGTTAAGATTTGGTATTAAGATTTCCTGTAACCACCCCTTGCCGGTATGATTCGGAGTGAGGCCTACAGAATTTCGTCTGATTTCAGGAAGAGAACTAGAAGAGGATAGACAGAGAAATAGCAAGCAGAGTTGAGGTTTTATTTCCTTTCTTCAGACTTGGTTCTCTCGTCAGTTACAACGTTATGCAGATAGCAGCTAACAGCTCACATACAGCACGGCCTCAGGCCAACACATAGAGCTGTAACAAAAACCATAGCGACATGCACATCATGTCTGGTAGTTTTTTTTGTAAGCCAGAGTTACAATAATTAGTGCTAATTCATCTCAGGATGTAATTATATATATATGCATGGTCTTGTGTCTCTAAATTCTAACTATAATGTTCAAATTAGTGCTAATTCATATCGGGAATTAATTACACGCTTTTGGTACATGTTAGATACATGTTTGCCAAATATGTAGGCTATAACTTTTTGAATTTTGACTGTATTTTCAAACATCCTGGCCTAGAATTGCAAACTTCATTGTATGTTTGTTCATGAGGAGATCTTTGCTAGAACAGCAAACTGTGACGTGTTAATGATGATTGATGCAGGCTTAATTTCGTGCAAGGCTATTATGAAACGCTCAATGCATGTGTCTGTTCACTAGAATTTTCTATTCTTAGATGTTGTAGCTGATTTTTAGTTTGAGTTTTCTGAATTTTGGTTCAGGCTAGAGTAGTCTGCCTAAAATGCTTACATGCATGGAGTGCTAGATGACCTTGATCGCTCCTGTCCTCTAGATATCACCACCTACAACTTGCTGCACTGACAAGGGAGTGCGGACTGGATCACCACCTACAACTTGCTAAGATCGCTCTTGTCCGCATCTTAGCATGTATTTTTTTCGTTTTGACTGTATTCAAGCATCTCAGCCTGTAACTTTTTTAATATGCGGACTGAAACTTTGTGTGTCCATCATGTAGCTCTTCGTGTATACACCAAAAGTTTGTGTATCTAGTCTAACTCTTTTGTGTATCTAGCATCTAGCACTTTTTGCACATGGTTAGTATGTAGACTAACTTTTTTCTTATTGATAGTATATAGGCTGCATTTCTTTTTTTGAATTGATATACGCCATAACTTTTTGTCATATGCATGTAACTAGTTTTGTGTTTCTGTATATATATGCTTGTCAGTTTAATCAAATATAATGGGTTTAATTTCTACAGGGTCTTTTGACTTACATTTTGGAGCTGCACTTCCTAATTATTTTGATCCCTCTAGCTGGTTCACGTGTACAGCAGGGGGCATTGGATATGTTGATCCCTCGAAATCGAAGTGAAATTTCTTCGTCCACTTCAGTTTTTTCTTAAGGACCATGTTGTAGATCCCTTGAAATCGAAGTGAAATTTCTGCCTCTAAGGACAGGATGGTGCTGCTGTACTATTTTCTTTTGTCTTTTTGTGTCACAGTATGTAACTACGATATCCAAATTTAACACTAAATCATTTCTAGGATGTAACTATCATGATCAAATTAACACTAATTATGGGTACTTTTAGATGAAGGGGCAGTAATTTATTTTTAGGATTTTAGCATGTAATTTCTGTCACGCACTGTAAGATTAATATCTAGCTTGTAACTATTGATATCTAGCATGTAACTTTTCATATCTAGCTTGTTACTTTTGATATCTGGCTTGTAACATTCTGTACCAAGTATGTAACTTATATTTGAAATATACACTATACCTTTTTGAATTCATAGCATATTTGTCAGGTTTTTAGCATATATGCATGTAACTTTCATCATTTTATTTATCCACTTTTATAGTTTTTATCTAGCCTGTAACTTTTACAGTTTTATTACACCTAGCCTGTAACTTTTATAGTTTTATTGCACCTAGGCTATTACTTTTAAAGCACATAGGCTGTAACTTTTTGATATAGCCTGTAACTAAAACTTTGTGGAAGTTCCACCTAGCCTGTATCTTTTACAGTTGTATTACACATAGGCTGTAACTTTTACAGTTTTAGTACATATAGGCTGTAACTTTTACAGTTTTAGTACAGATAGGCTGTAACTTTTATAGTTTTAGTACACCTAGGTTGTTACAAAATTAACTAGCTTTTTACATTCAACCTTCATAGTCATTTCCCATTGGTATAAATTTTGTAATCACCGGGACAAAATTGTACATCTGCTTTTCTCAATCAGTACATAACAACTACCATTTCCTCTTTCTTGTTCTGGTTTTTGCAGATTCCATTACATGAAGAACCTTATGGAGCTTCTTTGTTCTGGAGGATAAATTGTACATGCTCATCCATCTTTGCTTCAAGGTTCATGAATGGTTCTACTACAAAGTTCGAGATGATTTAGTTCTACTACAGATTTGACTCTTTGTTACATGCAATTTCAAGATGTGGTGCCAAGTTTCCAGCCCCAAGCCTGAAGCTTTTTCGTGAACCTGGAGCTAGTGTAATAAATCACTAGTTCATGCCTGCCGTGCCTCCCCTTTTGTGCCTCCCCTTTTGGGAACCTTTTTTACATCTAAATCATGGTGGGAGCATGAGAGAATCGTTCCTAAAGCTGAACAACAGAATCGTGGTGGGTTGTAATCACTGGAAACATATCTGTTTGCTCAAGAATTCTTCTATGTCTATGTGTTTTCCTGCTTGATTTTTGTGATCTAGGGGTGTGGGTTAGGGAGGAGGGGGAGATCTGCTCTGTGTTTTCCTTCTTCTTTTGCTAGTTTATTCGCCTGTAGCTTTTTGCAGAAGAACTATATCAGCCATGGAGAAATCCTGATCTCTGGCGGCTGGAGAAGGGAGAAAGGAGAGGTAGGGTTGGGGGAAAGGTGGAGGTGTGGGCTGGCGATGGATTTAGCTGGCCCGAACGCCCGTGGCAGCACAAGAAGCCAAGCGGGAAAAGACCCTGGGACCACGTTTTCTATTTTGGGAAAGTTTTGAATTCCGACAAGGGGGGCACCGCGTAAGACCGAATCGAGCGCGCGCACCGTGTAGCAGCGTCCAAAAAAGATAGACAAAAACCATGCCCGAGTTGAAACCCTAGGGAAATCCCCACCAAACCTCCTTCCCTGGTCCCGTATCTCCTCCTGGACGAGCCGCCGCCGAACCTAGTTCAGTCTCGCCGCCGCCTGTGCTTCTCCCGGTGTCCCCTTCCCCTGCAGCTCTCTTCCTATCCCTCTCTATCCTCTTGGTCCGTCTCCTCCTCCCTAAGAGGAAGCCTTTGCCGTCTCCATTACTCCCAGTTGCGGGGGAGTAGAGGGAGTTAGTGGCTGGCGGCTATGGGGAGAAGGGAACCTGGGGTGGGTAGCAACCTAGCCGACGGCGGAGGGGACTTGGGAGAGGTCGTGGCCCAAGCGGCAGCGGAGGCCACCTAGGGGAGCACGTGGAGGAATTTCTTGGAGGGGAGCGCGTGGAGAATGGAGGAGGCCATCCAGGGCGTCGCTACTGCATGTTTAATCCCCATCCAGCTCGCCCCCTCGCATCACTGCTCGTCCACTCTCCCATGTCGAGCCAGGGAGAGCTACCATTGATGGTGAACAGGAGGAACAAGTGCTGGCCACTGGGAGCAACGCAACCCACCGCCACATGCCATGACGTTGCCGGAGGAATGCCCGTTCAGGTAGGACGCCTTCTAGCGCTACAAATGCGTTTCCTTCTCCTCCGCTGCCTGCTTCTGGCGGCCAGGTGATGTTTCATGTCCAGAGGGAAGCCACGCATCATAGCTCTCTCTCTCCCTCGTGTGTGACTGTATTATCAGTTTGTCCGTACTATTTAGATGGATGGTCTCTCATTTTTATTTCTATTTTAAATCACATTGTTTTTCTTTCGATTTATTTGATTGGATTGAAATAGTTGATTGGAATAAATGTATATATGCAGTGAAATAAACTGATTAAGTTTGTATTTGGAAACATAGGTAAAGAAGTTCTCATGCTCAATGATTTCGCGAGGCCCCCGATTCAGTGACGATGGATGGTTGCAGAGAGAGGAGTAAGGAGACTGGTACCTACTTCCCGCCAGCGAGGTGGCAAGATGCTGCTTCCTTGCTCCTGCCGGAGACAGAATGGTGGGCTGATCGCCGCTGGCTAGGTCGCCACCGGCAGATGGACGCGGATCTTGCAGTGTCGCTCAAGAGTCAAGAGAGAGGAGGCGGCTGTGTCGGGGGAGGGGAAGTGGGAGTCTAGGAGGGGAGGGTAACGGGGATAGGGTTTCAGTTTTGGGCTAGGCCGTATCCAATTTGTGTCCAAAAGGTATCCAACTGGTATCCGAATTATTACCTATTTATTTTAATTCATTAAATTGCCGATATGGGAAAAATCGTAGGGGATACGGTGTCTGGGCCGTATCCATATCAGATACCGTATTTGACACAATACGTGTTCTAACCACCGTGCCCGTGCAGCAGAGGTGGTCGCTCCTAATAAAAAAGATGTTATCGCTGGGAAGAGTTGTTGCCCGTCGTGTCGTCGCTAGGAGGAGCCACGCCCGCCATGCTGTCGGAGGAGGAGCAGCTGTTGGTCAGCGGTAGCAGCACTGCTCGGACCGCTGTCACGCACCTCGCCGTTGCTGGGAGGTGGAAGGTACGTGCAGGCAGCCGCTGGTACCACTGATGGCGAAGAAGAGCAAAAGGAGGCGCCGATGAAGGTGATTTGTCTGCCCTTCAGCTGCTACATTTTTAAGTACTTTCTGAAGCAAGTAATAAATTAGCTCACCGTGCCCTGCAGGTATGTTATTGAAGTTTGCAATGGGTTTACATTTCTTGACCTTATTGTGATTCAGATTGAGGTATTCTTTATTTGTACAAATACTTTTATGACTGGATGTAATGTGCAATGGCTTGTGTTTGACAAGTGTCACCTGTCTGTAGTCCCTAAACAAGAAGTACGGATGTGGTGTCCCTTTGCTTCTAATGAACTCTTTTCAACACCCATGACGATACTCAAAAGTTTGATACCTCCCTTTATCAATCTTTCTTTAAAGATAACTCTGGAGATTTGGACTAACATGCCTGCATAATGACTTATTTTTTGAAGATTGTTGAGAAGTACTCCAACATCAGCATTCATACTTTCAACCAGGTATAAAGTTCGGACTCCATTTGTTTGTTCAGTTATGTCGTGTTTTACATCACTACTGGTTTCAACTAATAGATATTTGTTCTCAGAGTCAATATCCCCAGATTGTTACTGAAGACTTCTTGCCACTTCCGAGCAAAGGGCAGACATGAAAGGATGGCTGGTTAGTTTGTCTCTAACCATTCTAGAATTGTCATAACTTGAAATTCTGGTGAATAATATTTTTTATTTATGAGATTTCAAATACTAGCTTTGCCTTGTATATAAAATCTGAACTAATTGAAGTTAAAGAATTGACCATTTAGATTCTGTGTTTTTAGGCTAACACTTTTTATTATTATGAAGGTATCCACCAGACCATGGTGATGTTTTCCCCTCTTTGAATAATAGTGGGAAATTTGATACCTTATTGTCGCAGGTGAGCACAAGTGCCTTAATTTTCTATGTGGGCAGAAGGACATTCTTTACCGTTGTAGGCAAAAGGATTAGTATGACTGGGTTATTTGTTGCATGCAACATTTGGTTTCCATAATATTTTGACACAGGGTTTAGATCTTACCTAGATGATATTCTGTTATATGCTTTTCATATGC
Source organism: Avena sativa (assembly GCA_916181665.1). Lineage (NCBI taxonomy): Eukaryota > Viridiplantae > Streptophyta > Magnoliopsida > Poales > Poaceae > Avena > Avena sativa. The sequence goes on from OV702289.1 coordinate 624,207,003, forward strand.
TCTTCTTATTCTTTTTGGATCTCCACAACATGAATACATACTCTTGTCCATAAGAATTAATATTCTTCATTACAGAATCAATAGTGAAATGGTATTTATACTTGTAAAATCATGTGTAAGCTTAGTTACCGACAAATGGATGGTATGCATCAGGTCTGTAAATAAATTTTCTCCTCTTATAAAAATTTAATTAATGATACAAGTAATTGCATTGGACAACCAGTCTCTCATTGTTCCAGTCGCGTGAATCGTGTTACCATATGAAGGTTAAAGATAGCGTGAACCAACCAGTAAATTGGCAGCCACATTTTGTGGAAGTTTTGTCGCTACTTGTATTCTTGTGCTTAATATTTCTGTCAATCTTCTCTCAGGGAAAGGAGTATGTCTTCATTGCGAACTCAGAAAACATGGTTGCTATAGTTGACATCAGTATCCTAATATGAAGATTCGCTTTGTTCACCGAGATCTCCTCAAGCTGATATTTTAACGACTTCATACACTGGAAGAGACATTGTGCAGATGTGTTTTGTATCTATGCATATAAAGATTTTGAGGAAATTCCAAGAAGGCTGAGATATCTACCATTTTATGCTATATTGTCTTCTCAATTATTTGTTTCTTCTGAAATTTACCTGCAATCAATGATTACCTGCCTATATGATATTTTCCTCTCTTAGCAATGTGACTTTAATTTGCAAGCTATCACCAATGAGATCTATGAGTAAATTCCTAGGAAAATAATATGTGTTGTTTTCAGACACCTATCAGATCATATTTCTCGGATTTGAAGCCCATGTACCATGTTAGCATTGCCTAGAAAAAGTTTAATTTCTGCTGGGCCGCTTTCACGTTACCACGTGTCTTGATCCTATACAGATCCGAGTTCTAAATCTGACATTATCAATTGTGTGGACTGGTTTATGTTGTACATTTTAGTATTCATGTGGTCTTGCTTAATCTATTGATCCATGGATGTCCCTATTATTATTATATCTACCACAAAATGACTACTCTCCTGTTTGTATCCATATGGGGGGGTCAATGTTTCTGGTATTGATGTGTGGTTCAATGTGGAAAAAGGACCTGCCAGAGAATTATGAAATTCACATCCTGATTATAGCCCGTTATTTGGTGTTTAATAGTTTGTCCAGATTGTAGGTTATTCTTATATGTTGGATTATCTGTCATCTTTGTCTGATGATCTCATATATTTTATTAGTAAGTTGTTTTATAATATACAATTTCTTGTGTGTTTTGTGGTAAATCTTTTCACAAACTGGCTATTAGTGTGAAACGAGCCCACCCAAATTTTCGTCTTTCTTAACACGAGAAAACTGCACTTCATAATATAGTTTTTCCACCTTTTTTCGTGTCATTCAAAATGGAAACCGGTGCGAGAGACACGGGGTCATGTGCCAAGACGCACCCTTAAATCTAGTCTCTTTTGAACTTCTGTATCTTAAGTTAGCTTATGAGAGTGATCTCTTCAACGGAAGTCTTAGGTAGTGAAGAAATTTTTATATTACTGTGAACTGTATATTTGTTTCTTCACTTTCAGAGCGATATGCATGTTTGGGAGCAGTACTTAAGTGGTTTCATGTACTATGTGGTTTGTTTTGTGTCGTTCTATAAAAATAGCAGGCCAGGATAATTGATTGGGATGTGTGGAGTAGCGTAGCTTGGAGGCTCTTTTGACTTGGATGGGGAGGACGACGGTTTCAAGAACAGGTGAGATCATGGGCTGGCTGAATTCTAGATATGTAACCTCATGCACTGTACTGCTCCATTCCTGCAAATATCTTAGCTCTTCATTTGAAGTCATCATGCAAAAATAGCCAACTCAAATTCAGAAGAGCTGGGTGTCAGAGTTATTACAAACTGGTCAAAAATATGGAGTCCCGGGAGGTTGAATTTTCAGTGCTCCTTTGGAAAAGGTCAGTGCCATATCACTATCATATCAGAACGAGTCCTTTTTCTAATCTGATTTTTTAATAAGATGTTGTAGCCTATGTTAGTAATCGTATAGAAATCGGATGTTGGAGTCTATGTCTATGGATGCCATGGAAGCGAAGGAGCAGGGTGTGATCACATCCTAATTATGCATTCAGAATTTCTAATTTTTTGCTACATAGTTCTATAAGTTCTTAAGCTTTAATTATTCTAACTGTCTGAATTTTGAGCATTATATGGTAGTACATTAGAAAATTTCCTTTTCTAGATGTTGCATTCAAATGTTGGAGCTCATGGGGTACTAAATTGTGGATGTGTTAGAGGCTATGTTTTTTTATAGATACCGATGCTAGGATCTTAGAATATTAGCTATTTGGCTGGTCCGATCATAGTGGTGCCTTTTTCTATAACTGCCTTAAAAAACCAGAGTTAATATATGTCTTCTGTATTAAAGTAGAGAAAATAATATGAGATGTCTAAAACGACGTGGCTCTTTTCTTAGTACTTTGATACGAGAAATGACTAATACCTCATGAGTCTTTTCTTATCCCTCCATAGTTTTTTTTGAGAGAATACGACACTTTATTGATTAAGATGAACCATTACAAATTGTCCGCCAGATGCACTCTGGGATCTCGAAAAGAACTAGGCTCCCTAGCTTTGAGCCTCTATGGATGATTGGGATGTCACTTTCATGGGGCCTACTTGCTGGTGGTTAGCCCTTATACAAGTCATGGTTATTTCTAGTGCTAAAAATTGAATTTGACTGCTTCTTTCACTTTGAACATGACTAATCAGTTGACTTTACAATATATAATTTTGTAAGCTTACTTGGTGTAAAATTTTTCCAGATCCAATTTCCGTAGCCTCGCAACAAGTGAATAATTGGACCACTAGTTATTTTTTCCGGTTAAAAATTCCTACCAAAGAAATATTATAATTGTTAAAGACGAACATATTGATTATATTTGGATTAGGAATAGTATTTTTATTGGTCAGATATGTTTTTTGGCTAAATTTCGCCGTATTGATAGTTTACTTGGTAGATACCACTCTGGCAATTAGTTCTTTGTTTAAATTGGAATTCTAAATGGAAACAAATTGTATTTTTCTACCACGTACATTTCTAGGTCTTTGAGGCCCATATATTGGTGTGTTACCAGTTTACTGCTAGTGGAACTGGGACTCTGTGATTGCTTGGGCCATGTCCAGCTGGATGGGGCCCACCTGAAATGCTGCTGGTCGAATTGGGACTCTTTGTTGCTTAGTCTATGTACTGCTAAAGGGGTGCTAAAGGGGCGCACCCATTTGCATGTTGCTGCTTCGCTACTCGTAAAACCGATGTCACGTGGTTGCTTCGCCTATCGGCCTTAGGTTCGGCTTATCTGGTAGCATCTCATTGTTTCCCTTGTGGGCGCGCCTGTCCGAGTGACTTCTGCGTCAATGGCATTATGGTTGGTCGCTTGTGGCCTTATGTGCTCTATGTAGAAGGGAGACGAAGGTTGCGGGGTCGCTGCTGTTTTGACCGTCGGAGCTATCTTTTCCCTGTTCTAGGAATGATCGCTTGCGTTCTCTAGGGTTGTATGTTCCTTGCTCCAGTTTGCTTTCATTTTTCTCTACTCTGATGTTTTCTTTCACTCTATTATGGTGGCTCGCTCTGGTCGGTTCTTTAGTTCGCGGGCCACAATCGCTGTTGTCATAGTTGGTGTGGGGTATGCGGCGACATACGTGTATATTGTGACCAAAGCCAGACCACGACAAAAAAAAACAAGAATTAAACAAGCAACCCTGACAAAGAATTTAAATGTCAACGGTAGAGGACGGCGCCGCGAAGCGCGCTAGGTCCATCTAGTAAAGTTTCTAAAAATGATAGAAATGAACTGCTCCGCGGAGCGAGCTATAGTATGTGCCACAATATTACATTGACTATAAACATGAGTAAAAGACACCGACGAAAACTCCGAGGCAAGCGCCTTGATGTCTTGAACCACCACTCCGACATGGATACGGTTAATGTCAGACCCATTGACACGTTGAACAAGAGACATGCAATCAGATGCCACAATCACCTTGTCGAAACCTTTCGCTCCAGCCAGGGACAGCACACGACGAAGTGCCAACGCTTCAGCAATCTCAGGCGTTGTAACCTCCTCGACTAGCTCACTGCAAGCAAGAGAGCAATCACCATGTGGTTTCGGGTTACAACGCCAATTCCCATCTGGCGTGAAAGGGGAAATAGAGCAGCATCAACATTGATATGAACCACTCCTTTTGGCGGCGGAGATCAGGCAAAGAATAGGAAGCCTCAGACCTAGTAGAAGTAGATGGTTTGAACAGATGCATATCTATCATTTCGACATAAGTGCAATCTATCGTTTCAACATAAGCTTTGCACTGATCCACAATACGGTGTGGATGACGCATAGGTTCCCCATTCCTCACACCGTTCCGAGCAGTCCACAAGTGCCAAACACCAACAGCTAGAATCGTTCTTTCCCTGTCAGTCGACCATGCAATATAATCAAATACCCAGGATCCGGGTTAGCAAAGGATTTCTTTAGTAAATGGATCAGATAGGACTACTTCATGTTACGCTATAACTCCTTAGCAAACTGACAGAAGAGAAAACATTGGTCAGCAGTCTCTTCCCTGCCGCAAACAGCACACACCGCCGAGGCAGGTATGTGTCTACGAACTAGCTGAGAACCAGACGGCGGACAGTCATGAGCAAAACGCCACAAGTTAATCTTCATTTTCCCAGGAGCTTTGATTGCCCATAATTTCTTCCAAAGAACTGTATCGTCTTGCATGGTCGAGTGTGCCCCCACCCTTCTAACTCCGATTAACGAAAAACTTCTCAGTTCTCGCTAGATGATATGCCGAGCGTACGGAGTACTCCCCATATTTGGTGTGAGGCCAGGAGAGGAAGTCCTCTCCACCCCGCCGACTGATTGGGATTTGAAGCACCAAGTTAGCCACATCCTTCTAAAAAACAGAGCGGACAACATCCGCGTCCCATGACCGGTGATCCTATGCAAGCAGAAACACCACCGTCGTGTCGTTAGGTATCGGCGAAAGGTTTTGCACCACCCCCGGACGTACATCACGAATCCATTAATTAGTCAACAAATTACGCCGCGCTTGACTAATTGCATGGCATGGCAAATACCACTAGTAGAAACAGGGCATATTGTCCCGGTTTGTAAGGGGCTTTAGTCCCGGTTGCTCAACCGGGACAGGGTAATTGGAACAAAAGCCCAATCCTTTTGTCCCGGTTGGACTGCGAACCGGGACAAAAGGGCGGTTCACGTGGCCGCTGGCTATCGCAAGGGGGAGGGGCATTTGTCCCGATTCGTAATACGAACCGGGATCTATGCGTCTCTGCCGTGGCAGCATTTTGGGCACTTTTTATGCCGCGGCAGAGATTTTTTTTGTATATTTTTTATTTATTTTGGTTTCCCTTTATCTATTTCCTTTTTGTGTTTTGGGCAGCATTTATTTTGTGACACTTACTCCAGCACTATGTGATGAGGAATGCTCATCCTCATAGTAGATGGTGCGAGGTTGATGTTACCGAAAGTGGATTCGCATGGAGGCATGTGTCTCTCAAATCCGCACCATGCCTCCATGCGAATCCACTTTCAGTAACATCAATCTCGCACCATCTACTATGTTGTCTCTCAAATCCGCACCATGCCTCCATGCGAATCCACTTTCGGTAACATCAACCTCGCACCATCTACTATGAGGACGAGCATTCCTCACAACATAGTGCTGGGTAATGTCTCTCAAATCCGCAGCATGCCTCCATGCGAATCCACTTTCGGTAACATTAACCTCGCACCATCTACTATGAGGACGAGCATTCCTCACAACATAGTGCTGGGGTAAGTGTCATCTACCTTAAGGAAACCATTATATTACAAAACATCTCCCGATTATATTACACAGCAAGTATCGAATATATTACATTCATGCATATATACAATATAAAGTGTTTTATGATCCCTATTACATTATCATAATCTTCCGATAGTATTCTCCTTTTGGATCTAGGACCTCTGCATCTAAGAATCCCGCAATTTCCTCTTGGATTGCTTGTATGTGATCCTTTGTTAGAAGGTTGTCCCGCAACCGTTTGATCTAATTTAAAAGAATGAGTCAACATATATGAAAACTAAACACAATTGATGGTAATAAAACAAATTTCTGAATATTGTTTACATACTTCAAGTTGTTCTAAGTTTCTGCCCTTCTCACAGGTCGTCTGACGAATGAACTCGCAGACATAGTATCCACATAAGTTATTTCCGTCTGGCTGCCTCAGACACTTTACGAGAACAAAGTTCAGTCAAAATAATAATAATTAAGCATGATAATGGTATTGAAACTAGAATCAAAGAGATGCGCGGATCTAGCTAGTAGTATTTACATTTAGTGGTTTAAATGTAAGCTTCTCTTTCCAGGCACCCTTAGCCTTGTTGGTGAATTGTTTCCAAGCGCTGCCCGACAAAGAAAATAAATGAAATGAGTTATTAATTACTTGATGCAAGTAAATAAACAAAAGTTGCTGATATAGTGTCATAATGACTGAAATTACCGCTGGAGCATATCCTACATGGGTTTCCACTTCTCAAAGGGTTTACGTTTAGATTCCATGACTTGTACTACCGTTATCGGCGGCAGGCCACGTGTCTGGGGCCTGACCTTTAGTATTACGAATTGGGACGAATAGCCCCTTAAGAACCGGGACGTATGCCCCTGGCTCCCGTGCGTCCCTCGGTCCCCTCGAACCGGGACAAATGCTTGCATTAGTCCCGGTTCAAGGAGGAACCAGGACTAATGCTCTCGGCTGATGCGAACCAAAGCTAGTTTTCTACTAGTGTACTCCTCCAAGTAAAGGAGGCGGATCTGGGTGTTGGGGCGTTCCAAAAGTCACACTGTGGGAAGTACCTTCCCTTCAACACCCTGGCACACAAAGAGGTCCATTCCGTAAGCAATCTCCAACACTAGCGTCCTAGCATTTCCTGGTTGAACAGGATGAGGTCACGAAACCCCAAACCTCCCAAAGCTTTCGGTGTACACATCCACTCCTAGCTGCGCCAATGCATCTTCTTCCTCCCATCCTCGACACCCCACAAAAAGTCCGCAATAGACTTCCGTAGACTCACAAGTGGATGTAGGAATTTGAAAACAGCTCATTATGAAGGTCGGTATAGCCTGGATTACCACCTTGAGAAAAGCTTGCTTCCCAGCCCTCAACATGGGACGGTCAGACTAGCCATTCATGCACTTCCAGGCTCAGTCTAGGATTGGTTGAAAGGAACCTGTGGGAGCAGGGTGATGACCCACAAGTATAGGGGGTGTATCGCAGTATTTTCGATAAGTAAGAGTGTCGAACCCAACAAGGAGCAGAAGGTGTTGGCGAATGGCTTGGAGCAGGAATTCTCTGTAAATACTTAGCAAACGGATTTTTAAGGGTTTTTGATAATGCAGGTAAATAAAGTATGAGTAAATAAAAGACAATAAGAATAAATGCAACAAGTGGCCCAATCCTTTCTTTAGCAAAGGATAAGCCGGTTGTATTACTTAAGATGACCAAATGTTCTCGAGGACACATGGGAATATCGTCAAGTGCTTTTGCTTCATATAGTTGATTAATCTTCTTTAGTTTGCTAAGTGTTGTGTGGGTGAACCTGTGTTAATGTATCGACCTTCCTAGGACTAATACATACTTGTAATTATACCCCTTGCAAGCATCCGCAAGTACAAGAAAGTAATTAAGGTAGAAACCTAACCACAACTTTAAACTCTAAGACCCTGAAATCCCTTGTGCAAAGGTTTCCTAATGGGGGTTCAGGTTTCTGTCACTCCGTCAACCCCTACGATTAGTAGCCAAATACACAATGCATTCCCCTAGGCCCATATAGGTGAAGTGTCATGTAGTCGACATTCACATGACACCACTAGAAGAAATACACCACAACTTAAATATCAAACCATTGAATCTTTCTCAACACAACTCCACTACTAACAACATGACTTCTCCCATGTTCTCAAGAACAAAACGAACTACTCACAAGACATCATATGGATCATGATCAGAGATGATATAATGTGTAACAATCTGAACATAAACAATAATTCAATGGTTCACTCAATAGCATCAACTACAAGGAGTAATCAACATCAGGAAAGTTTCCCCTAAGAACTATCCAAGATTCAACCCAATTGTTATAGCGGTATGAAGTGGTGATGATGGTGCTGGTGGAGATGATGGTGATGATGATGACGATCCCGATGAAGTCCAGCTTGATGGTGGTGTTGATGGTGACGATCTTCCCTCTCCGGGAAGGAATTCCCCTGACAGAATTCTGTATGCCGGAGAGATCTTTCTCTCTCGGTGTTTTCCACCCCGCAGAGGCGGCGGAATCTTTCTATGATCGCTCCCCGAGTCTTAGGGTTTCGGGAGGATAATATACGCCAGAGGGGAGAGCCTGGAGTGGGCCAGGGCGGCCACACCACCTGTTGGCGCGGCCTAGGGCTGCCTGCGCCAGGGCGGTGGTGTGGGCCCCCTGTGGCCCATCTCCACTTCCTCTTCTGGCAATCTTCGTCTTCTGGAAAAATAGAATTTTCCATGTATTTTCCCGAATTTTCTGATCTTCGCGAATTTTGCCTCCAAACAACACCTTTTCCATCAGAATCCTGACTGCAGCGGTCCATGCTCCAAAAGTCATCAACCATGCAAAAAACAGATGAAATAACATAAGTATCCTCTCTTAATATGAAATATATCAATGAATAACAGTAAATTATGATATAGAATAGTGATGCAAAATGGACGTATCACGGGGACGACGCTCGTGGGTATGCCCAGATAGGTGTCTTGTAACACCTCATGTCGTGGTATTGCCGACGAGTACGCCATGGAGGGATCCTCACAGTGCGTGTTTAGAGACGTGGGGTAAGGCAGAGAGTTGGCGGGTACGAGGTAACATAGCTTACTAGGTTCAAGTCCCACAACGGTGGCGGAACTCTACTCCTGCTATAAATCACTATAATGGCAATATGCCAAGTTACAGAGATCGGTTTGCTATGCGAGGTGTTTTACATTGGATACCCCAATCGTATGAGTCGTGCCCTAAAGGCTCCCACATGTCCGTTTTATAAAGGCACCAGAACCTAGGGTTATAGGGAAAGGACCTTGCCGGACAAGGTAAAGAGTCCTACACTAATACAAACTAGTCTTCGTATCTTGCACTCCAAGGATCCAAGTATGTCGGTGACTCGTGCATAGCCTTCCTTTATCTAGCATGAGCCTCCCTTCTGGATCCATCTAACTAGGCTGCCTAGTAGGCCATAGGCCATACTACCAACTGTGGGCCACCCGGGTTAGCCGGATTAGAGACGTGCTATGGTGATACCCATTTAGCATATCCCCAACAGTAGCCCCCGGAGGAATTTGAGATCTGCGCCGTCTTTCCCTTTTGTCTTGAATTCTCCATCTAGATGATACTGAAAATCCATCAAGCAATATCTCAAAGGTCTCCCAAAGAACCATGCAATCCTCTCCGTCTTCACAATGTAGACGGAGATTCACTGAGTTTTCGTTTTCAGAGTCGGACAACTTCCGTCTTTGATGGAATCTTCAAATGTGAGCTCTTCATTGCAACTGTCAGGAGGATGATGTAGAGTACAACCTACGCTACCTCGAAACTCATATAAGGTAGGGAATTAATCATTAGCTATTTTTACGCGTGCAAAATCTGAAACGTTAAAGAGGAAAAGATGGAGGATGTGGCAAAATTACTGCACACGCTCATCTCCACGTCAGCAACACTTCATTAGTTGGATCTCTCTACACGAATCTTGACACCAGGTCTATATATAGTAACTGCGTCTTAGGCCTTTACTTTTACCCGCATTCTTCCTTGTGTCCTCGTCTTCCTCCAGCCGCATGACCGTTCAAGCTCTTCGATGGAAAACCCTTACCAGAGCTTTTCCCCTTTCTCCATCATCTTCCACCTACGCAATGGCCTCCAACAACTCTGTTCCCTCAACGGCAACGACTCCCGAGGCTACAATGGAGCCATCCCAGGGAGTGACTGTCCCACCAGAGGGGGTCGTCATTCATGTATCCGCCGTGGTGCAAACCACCGGCAATGACCAAGGACGGGTGGAGCCAGATGCTGCAGAAGAAGAGGGTGACTCCCACAAAGGAGTGTGGAGGGGCTCTGATCTCTCCGCCAAAGATATACAAGAACTCATCACCAAGGGGTATCTCCCCGTGACGGAGGGCTTGGCCTGGTGGTCGGTGCTGGCTGGCCCGGTGACTCCTTCTCCCCAAGCCGGAGATAAGGTGTACCTTAAAGCTAAGCTGGTACGTGGCGTAAGCCTACCAGTCTCCGACTTCTTCCTGGACGTCCTTCGTTACTTCCAGGTACTTCCCCACAATCTCTCTCCCAATAGCATCCTCGTACTTAGCAACTTCATAGCTTTGTGTGAAGGATACCTAGGAATCAAACCTAGGTTAGATCTGTTTATCTACTTTTTTACCCTCAAGAGAGAGTCCGTAGAATCCAAGGATGAGCTATGGATATGCGGAACTATTAACTTTAAAATACGGCCTAGCCGGCGCTTCCCCGACATTGTGGGCCATGAGTCTTGTAAGAACTGGAAGCGCACTTATTTCTATGGCCCGGACATTCCTATGCCCAACCGTCTTGAGACGTATCCTAACTTTGTCGATGGGGTCGCCACCAAAGCCCCCACCTGGAAGTCCCAAGCGTCCCTCCCATTCGACGAGGAAGCCAACCACGCCATAAAGCAGATCAAGTGGCTCGTAGATGGAGGTCTGACCGGCTTGGAGCTAGCCATGTGCTGGTTCACTAGGCGGATCCAACCTCTGCAGCATCGCGCTGAGCTGATGTGCATGTACTCCAAGAATCGGAAGGATCCCATGCGTATTTCGCAGGATAACTTCTCCACTGATTCCATCAAGCTCCGGCTAAAGGACATAGTCAAGGTGAAAGACAGGAAGCATGGCTTCAAGATCACCTATGACATGTTCGAATGCGGCAAGTGCCTAGAGGTAGCTTCTGTTTCCTTTATTGCTCGTTATATATACTCTTAAGGTTTTTCCGTCTTGAATTCATCAATCTAACACTCCTTTGTCCTACAGCTGGCGACCTTGGTGGCAGATCAAATGGCCTCCCAGGTCTATGATGCCTCCAAGGATCATCCGGCTCTAGTAGTGCGAAAGAGGAAGAGATCCACCTCTGACGCTGCTGCTGAGGGCAAGAAGAAAAAACGGAGAGTGGAGTATCCAAGAAATCCACTACCGCCTTAGAGGCAGAGAAGAAGATGAAATCCACCAGCATCCCCTTAACTAAGGCGCCTGCTGTGGTGTAAGTAACCTCATTCTCCAACTTTAAATTTCATTGCACCCATTCAATTCCTATTCTTATACCGAGTACGTTTTAGGAAGAAATCTAGTGTTGGTTTGAAGCGATCCTCCAAAGATGTTAGAGGGTCCAAAAATATTTGCGATATGCTGACCAAGGACATGGTAGCCAAGTATTCTCCTGCTACTGCTCCTCCTACTCCTGCCGCCAAGACCGTAACATGGCCTACTAGGCCTTCGTCCCCCATCATTCTCGAGGCCTCCACTGACGAGGGGTAACCTTGGCAATGTCCATGGTGAAGGACTTAGGGTTTCGCGAAAAAGAGAACGCTGGGGATTTCGTCGGATGTCAGGAAAACAATGGAGTCAAAGTCGCTTGAATATTTGGGAATCGCACCATTACAAGTTGCCTGGGAGTTTTTGGTACCCTCGCATGGGCTTCTCCCGTCCTATATATAATAGGCTGGGTCTCAAAGCTGTATGCGGATAGGTTTTACATATGTGTGATTACAATACCAACATATTGTCGGTTCAGAGACTCATTCCTAATACAATCAAAGTCTTTGTCAGTTGCTTCCTTGGGCTATCATCTGAAATCTTCATGGGCTGAAAGCCCTTTACCTAGTATAGGGTAGCGAATCATAAGCATCCGAGTAATCATACCTATGTCAATAGCCCCCGAGCCTCTACTCGAACCGCAGTTTTAGGTTGAGTCTCAAAGTTTCTTTTTCCTTCTTTTCCTTTATGTTTATTTCTTTATTTTTATTTTTCATAGGGATTTGGTAAACGAGTCTGATGCTTCCGACGGATCGGGAATTAGTTAATTGCTCCTGGGCAAAAACAAGGTTGTCCTACATCAAATTCAAGTCCCCAGGCCTGAACTCAGAATTTACTACTAGCGTAATTCAGTTTGGGCCGCTGAGGTCTTATCGAATACTGAATCCCAGTTTCATTTTATCGGGTACCCAATGCGTTCGTCGGGCTTTTTCATTGTATCGTTGATACAGATATTTTACTAGCAGAGCGCATTCTTGTGCGATTACCAGGCCACATAGGAAGAATCCTAGGGTCTTACCTTCATGTTTTTGAACATGGCATTCGGATTTTTATCGCGCGAGTGCGATCCGAGATTTTTTTGTTTTTTGTAACTGCTCCCGATAGGAGTATCTCTTAAAGAATTTTTTTCATTTGTCTTTCTTTATCAGGTGCGCACCAGCGCTCCTAATAGAAGTAGTCCCCGAGGCTATGTTCGGATGTATGTATCAGAACATATGCTCCAAAATTTGGATTTATGGCGCAAGTGTTTCTGTAGATTTTTTCGGGTGCACGACTAGTGCTCCCAATAGGAGTAGCCCCCGAGGCTACAGTCCTAATATTGTATATTCGATTGTAGTATCAAATTTTCTCCTGGAGGAATTTACTTCGACTCCAATTTTAATTTCTTCGGGTCATATCTCTTATAACGACCCGCAATATTTGCAATGTCTTTGCTGTGCGTCAGTAATAACGTATTTTATGCTGTTGATTTTCAGAAGACATGTCCTGACGGGATGTTTCGAACGTGGGGCCATGCAGCAGTAATGATGATGCCTGGCAGCGTATTCAGCGGAGATTTTTGACTGAACGTCCCCTCTCCGTGCGAAGATCGAGGCGTCATGCGTTGTCCTCCCGTTTTTACCGCGACAATAACTTCTTTAGATTTTTCCTTTACGGAATCTTTTTAACACGTGTCACCACCGTGTGATCTTCTGTCGGTTCGATTTTGCATCAAACGGTCCGAACTTCATACCTTTGCTCTTTATAAGGGGAAGGCGATTTGTTTTACTATTTTACCTCACCTTCCTTTGCTCCATCTTCTTCCTTGCGCTCTTTCCCCCTATGAACTCCTGCTCTGTGCTCTTGTTTCTCTTTCGCCACCATGGGCAAAAGTAAGGCAAGGACTTCCACTACAGCCGTGAAGGCCACCAGGAAGAGGGCCATTGGATGGGCTCTTTCCAAGTGTTCAGTGCGGGATCTCCGTGAGGCGCAGAACTCCGGCCATCTGGCGAAGGGTACCTTCAAGCTCCATGGAGATGAAGCTGCTCCCATCCCCGAGCCTGGCTGGAGGGTAATGTTTTTTCCTTTCTTCTTTGCGGCCTTTCTCTTCATGTCCACAAATTTCTTCGTGGTCTTCTTTTTGTCTATGGCGTGCATCTGTATCAGCTCACGCCGAACTCTATCCTCCATGTTTCTTGTTTCGTCACTCTCTGTGAGTGCTTTCTCGGGATTCATCCCCATTGGGGCTTATGGAAGCATTTCTTTTATGTTCGCTGTAACGCCACTGACACCATTGTCCATGACATTGGTGGCGCCATTTTCTCTGTTCGCTCCGACGTAGATTATTTTGATTTTAAGATCACTGATTCTATCCAAGGCTAGATGTCCAAGTGGTTTTATATCAAGGATCAACCACTTGAAGGCCAGTCTTTCGGTTTAGCCCCCTTTGATCCTAAGAAAACTTGCCACAAACTTGACTCCTGGGATCAACGTCCTTCTGCCAAAGAAATGGTGGAAATCCATCCCTATATTGATCGCATTTCGAAACTGCGGCACGAAGTTGGTAAGGAAGTGTCAGGTCTCCAGATTCTAGCATATTTTTTGTGGATCCGTGTCCAACCACTTCAGGCCCGGCTTTCTGGCATGTGGGCGTATACCGGGAAGAAGGATCTGATGAGGATTTCATCAGAAGACCTTACCCTCAAGGTGTATGAAAAGACGGTTCGAAACTTCACCACCCTTACCAAGAAAAGCCTGGCTCCTTCCAACTGCCTTGTGGAACCTTATGGCAAGAAAAACCGTCTCCCCGAGGTAAATTTCCTTTGCATCCATCTTTCCTCCCTTTTATTTGCGGACGAATTTTTACTCTATCAATGACTGGCGCTTTTTCCATGTCTTCTGTTTGTGTAGGACTTTGATCACTTGAGCTCACTTCCTCCTCTCCCTGGAAGCTGTGAGCCCCCTATCCATTCTTCCGCATCCGACGATCTCCCTATGACTAGGACTGCAGCGGATGAGGAGATGAATTTTTCTGCTTCTAACTCTTCATCAAAAACGCAATCCCTTCCGTCGGCTCGCTCTGGGGATTTTCGCGTGGAGCATGGTGGTGATAAGAGGAAGCGCTCTTACGCTGCAGAAAAGGGCGAAGACTCGGATGCCTCAACTGCTTCAAAACCCTTTGATGCTGCTCCAGTCTCGGCTGCTCCTGCCCAGATGAACTTGTTCCGCTTTGCGCAGGATGTATCTTTGTAAGTGTTGTCCTACTTCTTTACTGCTTCATCGGGTAGTTCTATTGCTGATGCTTTCCCAATTGTCTAGTTTTTCCTTTTTGCAGTGATGATGATGAAGATCCTCCTGCGTCTCCTCTCCATACTCTGTTCTTGTTCGGTAAAGAAATCTCCTCCGCCGTCGACGGAGCCAAAGGAAAAGCTCATGTCTTTTGTGGAGAAAATTATCCAAAAAGACGTTGCCACCTCGTCAAGGCCGCCGCCACAAAAAAAGGAAGAAAACGGCTGGTAAAGGTGTGGTGATATCTGAAAATCCTGTTGATATGGATATGAAAGATGTACGTCATTCTATATTTCAAATTTTTTCTACCCGTAGCTTCTTTTTATTTTTCCTAATATCCCTTGTTGTGATGTTCTTCTTCATCCTGTGACGCGTGAGATGGTCGACATGGCCTCTCATTTTATAAAAATCCACGATGAAGCCGAAGAAATGAAGGCTATGTCCTATTTATCTTCAGGATTTTTTTGTGAGTTTTTCTTCTCTACTTTTCATGATCTATTCACGCAGCTGCTGCCAAGGAATCCGGAGTTATTCGGGACGAGGCGATGAAGCGTGCCAATGATCTGGAGGTCAAACTTTGGGCTGCTGAGCAGGCTTTGGAGGAGGCCAAGCAGAAAGCAAAAACTGATGCCGAAGAAGTGGCCAAGCAAGCCGCTATTCGATATGAAAATCTTCGGGAGCGCCTGGAGGCCCTTAATGCTTCTCTGACCCGTAAGTTTTTTGTCTTGTGTGGCTTTATTTCTTTTCTTTTCTTTGATCATCAATCTTTTCCTTTTTTATTTTCAGAATTGACTGGCCAGAATTTGACGCTGCACGAAGGCAAAAAGGTTGATCCTTTGTCAGATGTTGTTAGCACCTTGGAGGCCAACAACGTTCGTGGGCGCAACCTGCTTGTCCGCTCTCGCCGTGCCTTCAAAAGCCTTCACGCTGAATTTTCTCCAACCAAGGAGGTGCCGAATAACTTGAATGATCTTGTCACTGTCTTCGGTGCCGACCCCAGCCCCCTTGTTGGTTATAGCCTGATGTAGTCGAAGAGTGGTGCCAAAACTTCAATGGCACTGACGATGGTGCACGACGAGAAGGTCGACTGGGAGAAGGTTAGCTCCTCTATCCCAGTCACCTCCAATGGCCAAGAAGTTGACCTGAAGCCTTATGTTAAGAGGGCTAGAAAGTATTCTCGACTGCTTTTGGGCCTAGGCTCAGGCTTGGAGAAGCTGGCTGCCCCTTCTGCAACGGGCGCTCCTTCTACGGCTACTCATGTTGCTCCTTTAGCTAGTGCTCCTTTTGCTAGTGCTACTTTGTCTTTGGAGAAAACGGCTTCATAGGTTTTGTTTTGTAGTTTTATTGTGTCCCCCTTGTCGTCACTGTAATGAACCTTTAACTTATCCAACTGCCTTTTGCTTCCTTTTTACAAGAAATCAACTGTTGATTATATGCGTATGAGTTTGTTTTTGTATGCTGAACCTTTCATATCTTTTGTGTCTTGCCAGATTTTGAATGAATCTTTGGCTCCTTCTAGGTCCGTGCAATTATCGGCTGCAATTCCATCTTCACCTATAGTAGGCGAAACCAATACCACCATTGTGCGTATGGTGGATCCGCCGTTGTTTTTGAAAAAATTGAACAGGTGAAATTTTTTGAAGGAAAACTTCGGGTTGTTCAGTCAATGGTGGATGTTGCCCATTCTAAGACACACCAGGCCCTCGATCGTGGAGCTTTTTTCTTGGAAGAAATTTCTAGGGCAAGTGATGTCGTGGTGGTGGCACAACAGATGCCATGGATAGGCTAAAGATGGGGCCAATGAACACTAGAGGAATCCAGGGAGGGATAGTGTGGTGATTCCACACACGGATGTTTGTATTTCCTTCAATCAATGTTGGATTACAAGGGTTCCTTGAGTGGTTCTTGAGAAGGAGACTAGTTCTCTTACCCCCACTACAATGCTCTAGGGTTCTACCAAGACAGAATGATCGATCCCCTGCTATGGAGGCCCAGGTGCTCCTTATATAGGGAAACCCGGGTTACAAAGTTAGGGCATACATGGAGGCATATTCCCCGAATATGCCCCTTGGGTAAAGCTAGATGCTTCTTTATTCGCTTTAATGGCTAGTCCAGACTATGGACGTAACCCTTTGCGTGCCCCTTGCCTTTAGGCATCACCAGACACAAGCTACGTCAGCCGACATTGCCTGCGTCATCTTTGTCGGCCATGCCCCGCTGGTCCTTCCCTCTGGTTTCTTCGCTCAGGCTTCAGTGGACAAAGGCCACCTTTTGACCAACGGGATATTCCTTCCTTCTCTTGGAAGCCAAGTGGTAGCCCGGCTAACGCTTGGCTAACTTGGCTATGAGGGTACCTGCACATTTAGTAGATAAACATGGCCGACATACATTTTATGCTAGTCGGATTAATGCTAGGCAAACGCCCAATGGGCTGGGTTACTCTGTAAGTCGGCCTGCCTTGAGGTGACCTGACCAGCACTTGCTTTGACCGTGCCGTACCTCGGCTAACTCGGCCTTTATACCCCGGCGTGACCCTACCTGGGGGTATCCCCCCAACATTAGTCCCCGAAGCTGGTGCGGTCTTAGCAACTTCAGCTGTTACGGCCACATCAGGTTCCCTTATCCGAATCTGCGCTTCTTCAGCCGAGTTATTCTGTAACCCGGACTCCTTGCCTAGATGTTCCCTTGGCTCATTCCGAGTTACTTCTCGTTGGCCGAGTTTGTGCCCACGTATCCGGGTTACCTTTCTTCTCTCATACGCTTCCCCACATCCTACGTGGAGGGTAATCATCACTTTGCCTCATTTTAAGGGCCGCTCCAGTTTACTGCGCCGGTTACTATAGTAATGTCAGGAATAATTGCTCCGCACGTCCCGTCGCGGTAGCGCCTCGTTAACTGTATCATTGCATCACGTCATGGGATTCTCTATTCCCTATGCCCCTTACTGTGGCTTATGCTTGTTTGGTTGATTTGGTGCATACACAGCCATAGTGTGCAGTTGGGCCGCAACAATGGATCCCACTACGCGCCTGCAATGCACGGTTAAATAGGGGGCAGGGGCAACCTTGGGGAAGTTCCCCACTTCGCGCGCCCCTGCCTCTCTTCTTCTGCACCGTGACGCCATCGCCTCCACCGCTTCCATGGTGCTGCGCCCCTGCTACCGCACCTAGCAGCTCCTTGCGACCGCACCGCCGCCTTCGTTCGAGTTCTTCACCACGGGGCCCTGCACCTCCAGATTCCCCTCCTCTAGCTACTACTTCTCTGATTACTTTCTCGAGGACCTTGATCTCACCATGACTAAAGAGGAGGCCGCCGTTGTCGCCCAGGAAGAAGAAGGAGATGAAGCCCCTGAGCATGGTGGCTGGGTGGCCGCCTTCGTCTGCCAGGACGACATCGACTGGCTGTATGCGATGCGCCGCATCCCCGTGGGCATCGCCTGCCGCCTCGCCACTCAGGATATAACTCCCTCTCCAAATCCAGGGGAGTATGTTGTTTTCCTCTCCCATTTCTAGCGCGGATTCGGCCTGCCTGTTTCTGATTTCTTTCATAATTTCATTTCCACTTATCAACTCCAACCGCATCATCTCCCCGCCAATGCGATTACCTCTCTTTCTTCTTTTGCCTCCGGCATAGAGGGGTATATCAGCCTCTGGCCCTCTAAGGAAATGTGGATCAAATTCTTTGGTCTGAGGAAAAACGTTGTCCCTGACAAGCACCTCACCCCTGATGAGAAACACCTGACTCAATGCGGTGGAGCCTCAATCTCTCCCTGCAAGAACTTCGCTTTCCCCAGGTCACCGGCCTCGAATCCTGCAAAGGCTGGGCCCGTACCTTCTTCTATGTCCGAAATACCACGGACGTAGACTTGATCCGGATCCTCCCTTTCAAGATTGGTGTCCTCGACACCTCTCTGTGGGAGAAGATCCCTTAGCGGCCCACGGCCTTGGCGAATCAGGTTGATCGCCGGATCAAGGAGCTGGTCAAGGAGTTGCGGGGCGAGGACATTATGATCACCTTCGTCCGCAGCCGGGTCTCCCCCTTCAGAAGCGCGCCCACAAGATCTGCTATCTTAGTGCCCCCCTTGACCCCCATCGGACCTCCTCCTTCGAGCTTACTAACTCCGAGGTGTTCCGCCGGGTCAAGGCCATCTTCAATGTGGAGAAGGAGTTCTCCGAGGCCTGGAAGTGGGGGCTTACACCCTTTACCCGAGCCAACCCGCCACCTAAGGTAAATTCCTCTCTTGGTATCTTTTTCACGTTTTGTGGGTATGTCGGATAGCTTTCTAACTCAACCATTGATACTTTTGCTCTCAGCAATTTCTCCAGCAATCAATTGAGGATGGCAACGAGCTGGCGAGCAAGTGGGTGGCGGACCGTGCAGAGCTGGATGAGGTGGAGCCTGACTCGGAGAGGTTCTTGCCTACTCCGGAGACCACCAAGCGTACCTCTGGTAAGGCCTCTTCTCTAAGGGATTGGCCAGATGACGATGACTCAGATGTTGAGGTTCTAGAGGTACTTGACCCGGTGCCTATCTCTTACACATTCCCGGTTATGTTCGAATCTTTAGCTAACCCGGCCGGTCAGGTCCTCGAGGTTCCCCCTCTCGCCACAAACGTTCCGGCTAATGCTCCTTCCCAGAAGCACGCGGCTACCTCAGCCGTAGCTTCGGAGGCGCCAACACCCAAGAAGAGGCAGAATAAATCCGGGGTCAAGGCTCCGGCTAGTCCCATGGTCAAGAGCACAGTCCGGAGGGCTCCCAAACCTTGGGCGCCCCCAACCTCGGACGAGTGAGTCGCTTTTCCATTCCTGCTTGCTTTTGCATCCTTCTGCTTCTGCCTTTGTCGTTCTTTCTCCTTTTAACTTGCTGTTTTCTCGTTCCTTCAGCGCTCCTAGGGTTATTCCCCAGAGTGGCCCCAACATTTCTTCTCCGATCCGAAGCAATTTTTCTCCTCCCACGACGATGATGTTCGTCCGCTAAGTCCTATCCAAGAGGACTTCGTGGCTGCGCCAGATCAGAGCCCACCTCGTCATGAGGAGGGAAACGTCGACGTGGGAGGCAGTAGAGCGACCGAGGATACGGTAATGCCGGATCTCCCCAGTTCCTCTGCTCCACCGCAACCGTCCAGCTCCGAGGTGCCAGCTTCATCGGCACCGCCCCAAATGATTCCTTCTTCAGTTCCAGTTTCCCCAGCATCACCAGTAGCACCAGCAGCACCAGCACTGGCAGCACCCGCAGTACCAGTACCAGTAGCACCATCACTAGCACCACCAGCACCACCCGCAGCACCAACAGTACCAGCAGCAGTAGCAACCACAACCAAGCCCTCTTCAAAGAAAAAGTCTCAGTCCACTACCTCCGGATCCACTGTGTCCATCAAGGACATTTTTCAGCCAGCCTCCCAAGCTCAGTCCGGCTCTACGACCTCGGCTCTTCTCCAGCGGCCAGCATCATCCAGCAGGAGCAAGAAAGCCTCCGAGCCTGCTAAGGATTCCGCTTCTAGGTCTCCTGCTACCGGATCTGAGGGTAGTAAGCAACTGATCCTGCATGTCAGTCCTGCTGCTGCTCAGTCCGCGAGGCGGGAGGCCCATGCCAAGGGCTTGGTGACGAGCCATTCTCCTAACGGCGAAAGCTATAGCCCGATGCTTATTGAATATGTGCACAACTGGAACAATGCCGAGTTCATCGACCCGCACGACGATCTATCGGAGAAGTTTGGCCCGACGAAGTTTAGCGCTTAGATGAACTCCGCCACTAAGGTTATCTCTCTGGTTGGCCGAATGATGGAGGTAATCCTTTTTTCTGCTATGCTGCTTTATGTACATGAACACTTTTAGATATATCCACTAGTCCCCGAGCCTCCGATGGAGTAATTTATTATTCGGTTGGATGCTCTTAGAGAATTTAGTGTAAGTCCTTAGCATTTCCAAATATTCACAGCCCTTGAGCCGGGTTAAGTTCCACTTGTCCCGGATCTTGTAGACTTCGAACATCCACACACCTAGAGCCGGGTTAAGTTCCACTTGGCCCGGATCTTCTAGACTTCGAACATCCACACACCTAGAGTCGGGTTAAGTTCCACTTGCCCAGATCTTGTAGACTTCGAACATCCACACACCTAGAACCGGGTTAAGTTCCACTTGACCCGGATCTTGTAGACTTTGAACATCCACACACCTAGAGCTGGCTTAAGTTCCACTTGGCCCGGATCTTGTAGACTTCGAACATCCACACACCTAGAGCCGGGTTAAGTTCCACTTGGCCTGGATCTTGTAGACTTTGAATATCCACGCACCTAGAGCCGGGTTAAGTTCCACTTGGCCCGGATCTTGTAGACTTCAAACGATTTTCTCTTTACCTGTGAACTAACATTGGCTCATTTTTTTAGATCACCACCAACCGCCGAACTGCTGAGTTCCAGCGCTTGCTAGACTCATACAAAGATCTTCGTGCTAGATACAGCGAGTTGTTGGTTGATCGCTAGAAGAAGGGTAACTTTCTTCGCTTAAAACCTTTTCCTTCTCATCCCTTCGAGTTACTTGTTATCCATATTAATTTGTTATCCAAATTATGCAGCCGAGGTTACGCCTGAAAATGTCATCATGCACAAGAACTTGGCTGAGATCCAAGGTAACTTGTCTTGTTCCTTTAGCCATTGCATGCTCTTTCCTTGACTCGGTAGATATTTATACTCTGCCGGGTCAACTCACCATTTGCAGTTACACTTGAAGATAGCATGCCCATCCCTGACATGATGACTCATTTTCTGGAACAAGTAGGGAGACACCAGGCCGAACTGAAGAAGAAGGATGACGAGATTGCTCAGTCGTGCCTCAAAGACTCGGAGATTACTCGGTTGAACACCGAAATTCAAAGGCTCAAGGACCTTCATAAATTCGAGCTGGATAAGGCTGATCAGGAGTTCGCCGAGGAAAAGGAGTGCTTGACTACCCAAATTTCCAAGGACAAGGACTTGCTATAGGAAGCCGACGTAAAACTTACGTCGGTGACCAATGAATATGAGAAACTCCAGGCCAGCAACGCAAATGTGTATGCCGAGCTTACTCGGATCCTTTTCCATATTTTCATGAGTTCCCTTCCTCTTTTCCATTCTTATCTCTCCAGAGTAAGTATTGTTGCTCACCGACATTCCTCGTTCCATTCTCAGGCAAGTTCCCAGAGGGCGACTCTATTGCTTCCGGTGTAGTGGCCAGGTCTCCCCAGCAGCGGGGTATTCCAATAGGTCCTGCCGCCAGCTCAATCACTTATGACACGGAGGATATGCTGGTTAGCCTTACTGCCTGCCTCGAAATTGTGAAGAATTATGGCGCATACATAATGCCGGCGGTAGTCCGGATGTTCAACGCTCTTTGGCCGGGTGAGACCACTCCTAAAGGAAGCACAACTTTTCTGGCCAAGCTTATGGAGTGCAAGACCCAAGTCCACCTGTGGCAGGAATTTGTTGCTCGAGCTGGAGCTAACATAGCGCTGCAGTTTGCTCTCTCTTGGTATGAAGAGCTTGATCTCAATCTACTTGAGCACTTGCGCACCGGGTCAAAGTGGTCCAATGACCCGGAGTGCATTGCGCAGCGTAAGGCTCGCGCCAACAATCTCATCCAATATGCCTTCTGCCACGCTTGGAATGAGGGACCGAGTTATCTTAATGTGATTGGCGATGCCTATGTTTTTTAGGGCGCGGAGGATGAGGAAAGTGAGGACGAGGCCTCCGAACTCGGTGATGATGCCGAAGATCCGGAAGACGAGGAGGACAATCCTGAAGATGAGGCCGAGGCTAGTGCCCCGCCCACAGATGCCGAAGTACCTCCTCCCTCGACTGATGACTCGGCTCCTATTGCTGCCCCTTGAGCTTGAAAAACACTTAACAATATTCATCAGATCCCCGGTATGCCGGGTGAAGTTGTACTTAAGCACAATGATTTGGGTTGCTACATTTAGTCTTGTTTGCTACTAAGTTACTAATGTCGGATTAACGTGGGCGAAGTCCCCTAGTTTCCTTTTCTTGTTCCTCCAATTTTATGACTCGGCTCGCGTCTACATTGGTTCGGTTTTTGACTTACGAGTCCGAGGTTCAAAAAATTGATTTAACAATACTTGAAACTTTGAGATTAGCTTGAAATAATCCGGAAAAAAATAAATGAAGTAAGTACAATGTTAGTCCGAATAACAAACGTCGGTTTGATTAATTTCCTTTCCTTAGTGGTTGTTCATGTGTTTTGCCATTCCAAACTTGTTCTCTTGCTTTCCACGAAGCCAATTCTTGTTGGACAGCAGCAAAGTCGAAGAGTTGGGTTTTTGGTGCTCACACACTACTAATCCGGCTAAGGTATAAGCAATTTAATCCAGCCGACGTATAAAAACATAAGAACAAGAAAGGCAAGTATTATGGCAGTCCTCGAGTTTCTGCTAGGGGTGCGGAAGTTTCATTGATAAGCTCATTGCCGACATACATACCGACATATGAGTGACTCGGATACATTCACCTCTTTGTCAAGTGTAAAAAGGATGAAGTAGTGCTACATTCCATGGACACTTAGATTCTTCTCCGGATCTGTCCGCCTTGTTCTTCTCTTGTGGCTGTGCATCAATAAGATAGTAGGAATCATTGTGGAAGGCTTTGCTTACAATGAAAGGTCCTTCCCATGGGGGGATAACTTATGCATGCCAGTAGTGCGCTGCACCAGCCGGAGTACCAGATCACCTTCCCGGAAGACTCGGGGGTTTAATTTATGGCTATGGTAGCATCGGAGGTTTTGCTGATATATGGCGGATCTGGACAAGGCCAGTTCTCTCACTTCTTCCAGCAGATCAACATCATTTTGCCGGGCTTTGCGCACTTCGGCTTCTATGTATTGGGTGACTCTTGGCGAATCATGCTCTATGTCGGCTGGTAATACAGGTTCTGCCCCATATACCAGAAAAAATGGCGTATAGCCTGTTGATCGATTCGGAGTTGTTCTTAAACTCCGCAGTACCACTGGTAATTCTTCTGTCCAGCACCCCGCTGATCTTTGCAGCGGCTCTATGAGCCGGGGTTTTATCCCGGATAGGACTAGTCCGTTGGATCTTTCCACTTGCTCATTCGATGCGGGGTGGGCTATAGAGACAACATCTAGCCGGATCTTCTTCTCCCAGCAGAACCTCACAAATGCTCCTTCAGCAAAATTTGTGCCATTATCAGTTATGATACTGTGGGGATAGCCATATCTCAAGATTATGTCTTTGAGGAATGTCACTATTGTTGCCCCATCACATTTCCTGATTGGCTTAACTTCAATCCATTTCGTAAATTTGTCCACCATAACTAAGATATGGGTCATTCCTCCCTTTGCCGGCTTAAATGGTCCTACCATATCTAGGTACCACACCGCAAATGGCCATGTAATGGGAATAGTTTTGACTTCTGACATTGGCGTGTGGGTTTTTGTGGCATATCTCTGACAGCCATTGCATTTCCTCACCAGATCCTCTTCTTGTTCTAGGGCACTTGGCCAATAAAATCCATGCTGAAAAGCTTTTGCTAGCAATGCTCTGGAGGATGCGTGATGACCACATTTTCCTTGATGGATATCTCGGAGTATGCCAAGACCTTCTTCCGAGTCAACGCATCACTGCAGCACTTTGGTTACACTTCTTTTGTATAGTTCGGTATGGATGATGGTGTAGGCCTTTGCCCTTCTCTGGATTTTCCTTGAGAGTACCTCATCATCCGGCAAAGTTCCCTCCTTCAGGAATTCAAATATTGGTTTGGCCCAAGTAGGTATAGCTCGGATGGGAAAAAATCTCCTCATCAATTTCCATTGCATCCACCGACATTACTCCAGTCGGACTGATCCGATCATTCCCTGGATTCTGCACGATAGTCCTCGGGTCTGCTGAAGTAGTCCCCGGGTTAGCTGAGGTGCTTCCCCAGTCTATCTCCATTGGTGTAGCTTCCGATGCGGAGAGTGTCGGGATATTTATATATATTGACTCAGATTCTGGTGATGGTGTGATAGATGGCTTTCTCAAGTGCTCCAATGCGATGCCTGGCGGAATTGGCTGCCGGGATGATCCCAACTTGGATAATACGTCAGCTGCCTCATTTTAAATCCGGGGTACATGATAAAATTCACACCCCTCGAAGATGACACTTATCTTCTGGACGTAAAATCTGTAAAGTGCCATGTTTGCATCCAGGGCATCCCAATTGCCAGATACTTACTGCACCACCAGATCCGAATCACCAAAACATAGTATCCGGCGTATGCCGACCTCCTTTTCTACTTGAGTCCATGCACCAGTGCTTCATACTCGGCCACATTATTTGACACACTAAAGTGTATCTAGAGGACATATTTAAATTGGTCCTTCTTGGGCGAGGTAATTACTACCCCGCCCCTAGTCCTTCCTTTAGATTCGATCCATCAAAGTGCATTCGCCAGTAATTCGAGTCCGGTAGAGGTGGTTCATACTGCATCTCAGCTCAATCCACAAAGAAATCCGCCACTGTTTGTGACTTGATCGCATCCCTTCTATCAAATTGTGGTGCATACGGAGCTAACTCAATTGCCCATTTTGAGATCCGGCAGCTAGCATCTTCATTGCCCATAATATCAGATATGGGTGCTTCACACACCACCTTGATGGGGTGCTCCTCAAAGTAGTGTTTGAGTTTCTTGGCCGACATATACACACCATACGCCATATTCTGATAGTGAGGGTAGTTCTATTTTGAAGCCGATAATACCTCCCTCAAGTAATACACCGGTCTTTGGATTGACTTTCCTTCCTCTTCGCGCTCCACCACAATTATTGCACTTACGACTTGGTTGGTCGTGGCTATATAGAGCAACATAGGCTCCTTGGGTAGTGGCGTAGCTAATATTGGTGCAATGGACAACATCTTTTTCAACTCATGGAATGCGCTATCAGCTTGCGATGTCCATGTAAATTTATCTGCCTTTTTCATCAAATGGTAGAGGGGCAAGGCCTTCTCTCCTAGACGACTCACAAACCGACTCAACGATGCCAGGCAACCAGTAAACTTCTGCACATTGTTGAGGCATTTCGGTAGTTCCATTCTCTCTATAACCCGGATTTTCATCGGGTTAGCTTCAATACCTCGGCTGGACACGAGGAAACCGAGTAGTTTTCCAGCCGGCACACCAAAGGTACATTTTTCTGGGTTAAGCTTCACCCGGAACCGTCTTAGGTTCATGAATGTCTGCCAGATATCGTCAAGGAGCGTTTTTCTTTCCTTCGTTTTTATCACAACATCATCCACATAAACTTGCACATTCTGACCTATTTGGTCATGTAAACATTTTGCATGCATCGCTGGTACGTTGCTCCTGCATTACATAATCCGAACGGCATAGTGCGATAGCAATAAGCACCGGATTAGAGAGCCAATCCGGATAGAGTACTTCCATGATAAATCCGGCTGCCAGGAGCCTAGCGATCTCATCCCCAATTACTTTTCTTCTGTGCTCAGTGAAGCGGCGGAGAGGTTGCTTCACTGGCTTTGCCCCGGGTCTCACATTCAAAGAGTGCTTGGCCAACTCCCTCGGCACACCTTGCAGGTCCTGTGTAGACCAATCAAAGATGTCCCAATTCTCATGGAGGAAGTTGACGAGCTCGCTTTCCTATTTGTCACTTAACCCGGCACCAATAGTTACGATGCGCTCCAGAAACTGATCATCAATTGGCACTTTCTTAGTGTCCTCCGTCGCTTGGAATGACACACTACCATGTGGATTGGTTAGGGTCGGCATATGTTGTTGCGCGGACTGAGCCAGCACGACCACGTCCATGATTTTCCTTTTCTCCTAAGCGATTATGAGTGACTCGGCCAGATTAGACCCGGCAGACGCACATTGAATGGAATGCCTAAAGTCCTCGGCTATGGTTATCACTCCCCTTGGTCCAGGTAATTTCATCTCCAGGTAACTAATGTGAGTACTTGCCATAAATTTGTTCAGAGCGGGTCTGCCGAGTAACACGTGATACGCGCTTTCCAAGTTTACCACCTCAAACTCCAAATTCTCAGTCCGGCAATTATCCCTTATGCTAAATAGCACATCAACCCGGGCATTTCCAATTGGTTCACATGATATACCTGGCACTATGCCATGAAAGGTGGTCCTAGTAGATTGGAGCATATTCTCTGATATTCCCAACTTGTGCATGGTATCCTTGTACATGATGTTAATGCTACTGCCGTTATCTATCAGTACCTTGGAAAATCTCACATTAATATTCGGCCCAATGAATGTCAGATCAAGCACCAGCACGTAAGTCCTCGGACTCGGCATAAGCTTTGGGTGATCCTTGATACTCCATGTAATCTCCTGATCCGACCAAGGCATATACTTCAGCACAGCCGACATTACAGCATTTACCTCCATTTGCCGGCGCTGCAAGCTCTTTCTGTCGGTCTCTTCCGTGGTGAACACGCAGTAACTCTGATGATGCTCCCTGTACTCATTTCTCCCCTCATTGCCGTGGTATCCTTGATCTTGCTGCTTTTGGTTATTCACTTGGTGCACAACATCCCTCCTTTCCTGATTTTCATACCTCGGTGGAGGCGAAGGCAACGTAAGCTGCTGTCTATTCCCTCCCGTGAGAAACAACTGCCGAGGTGCTTCATTCCGAGGTCCATCATGCCGAGGTGCCTGAGCATTCCCCGAACTTCCTTGTTCTAGCTTCCTCATCCATTCACACTGCCGGGTTGTATGGTTCGCCAGACTATTGGGACTTGGCGTATGGAACTTGCATGGCTGGTCCAACATTGACTCGAATGTATACCTCAGACGGTCCTTTCTCTCTTGCCACTGTTTCTTATGCTCTGGGGTCCAGGGCTTTCTTTCTTCATTCTTTTGTTGCCACTGCTGACCTCCAGTTTTCTGACGCTGGTTCACGCTGGCATTGGGTTGTTCTCGGTCTACAGCAGCCACTTGCTGTGAGCTGTACCGATAATCCGGACGATCATCCCTTCTTTTACCTCGGAAATCATTCCTCTTGGATGATCCGGGACCATCTCTGTTGTAATACTCCTCATTAGACTCGCTTGACGTTAACCAGGGTTGCGTTGGGTCTCCCAAGGCATATGAATCCACGATCCGGATCGTTTCAGCCAACGTAGTTGGAATATCTCGCTGCAACCTTTGCCACAACATACTTCCATATCTACAACCTTGGGCGAACCACGCTATAACTTGTGATTCAATTACCCCCTCACATGAATTGCGCACATTGCACCACCGGGTCAGGAACTCTCGGTCAGGCTCATTCGGTCTCTGCTTGCATAACGCCAAAGTCTTTGGCCTGTTTGGCCTCTTGTAGGTGCTCGAGAAGTTGCTTATGAATAGCTCCTCAAAATCCAACCAACAATTGATACTCCCTGGTGGCAAATTGTTCAGCCAAACCCTCGCTGGTCCTTCCAGCATCTGTGGCACATATCTCATAGCCCATCTCAAATTACCTATGGCAATGTTCACTACAGTTGCGTAATCAATGAGCCAATCATCTGGATTTTTACTTCCATCATATGTCTTTGTTCCTCTTGCCAACTAGAAGTTCGGCACTGGCGGTTCTCTCATGATCCGGGGTCCAAAACATGCCGGACCCGGAAGACCTTGCACCTCAATCAAATCCAACCTATAGATTCGGTCCAGCTTTAGTCTGGCATCATCTGGCTGCAAGTTCCTACTTCCCAGCCTTGATCCAATCACACGGTGCTCCGGTCTAGGGTATCCGACATCCATCATTGCTGAGTAACCATCATTGTACCTGTCTTGACCCGGACAAGCATTTTGCTGATGCCCTGCCTGACCTACGCTTCTCTCCTGCCGAGGTGCGTACTGCTGCTGCTGTTGCCGAGGTACATTTTGCCCTGTTCCTGCCTGATCACGCTGTCCGGCATTACCGTTGGCAACGTTCCTTTGACCAGCATTGTCTTGGTCGTGGTTACCTTGGCCAGCTTCACCTCAGCTGGCACTGTGATGATCCTCGTCAACTTGCACAGCTTTTCCTTTTCCTGCCTTTACCGGGTCATATGGGACCATTTGTTTATCTCTTCTTCCCGAGGTTACCACCTCCTCTCTCCTAGGAGCGTGACCCGGGGATGACGCTGCTCCAGCAGATTTTGCCGGGTTGTTCCCTGCCGAATGAACCACACGAGATGCTCCGGGTTGCACCGGGTTTGCCTTATTAGGCTCCTCATTTTGCTGACAAGCCACCCTCAACAAGTGATTTACCCTTTCATGTTGCCTCTCCAGGGCTTCTCCGATTAAGCCCTCTAACTCGGACGCCGCTGCATTCACAGCCCTGAGGCTTTTTGCCGGGGTACTGTACCTCTCCAGTCCTCCTGTCACTATAGTAGCTGTCTGACCCGGCCTAGGCTCACACTCCTTGTCAATTTCTGTGATCAGGTTTCTACCTCGGATTTTAACTCCATCTATGAGGTTTGCCTTCGCATATTTCCTCAAGGTGATGTTTATCGACTGCTACAACTCGGCTACCTCTTTTGCCCTAGCTAGCATTTTCTGCCTAGTCTCCTCTAACTCAGCTTGTGCCTGAGCCGGATCTACCACATGAGCTATTGGTGTCGCTAGGCTATCTATTGCTTGCTGTAGTACATTCTCTGGCCTTTCTAAAGGTGGGAATCTAGACCTTGCCTGCTTTAGCATGACCTCCAAATCTGGCACCGGATCCTTGCTTGTTCCTGCGTTTGGCGCAGTCATCATGACCTCAATGCAACTTGCAGGGCGAGTGATACGCGGCCTGCTAACTGCGCTGAGAGGTGTCTCGCCTCTATCGATGACGTGCCGCGTGTGAACGCAGGCCTCGTCCACGCCGACGTAGACCTTGTGTGCGCTCAGCTTGATGAAGAGGTTGTTGCATAGAGGAGGACGCCTGCCGAAGCTCCCAACATTGTCGCTGACGTAGTCAAGCGCTCCAAAGAGCTGAACCAAGCCAGAGATGATGCGCTCGCCGGTGCCGATGATGTTTCCCGTCCGGATTTTCACCCCTGCTAACGCCGCTAGCCCCACGGTGGACGCCAACTATCATGGTGGTGGCACGACAGATGCCATAGATAGGCTAAAGATGGGGCCAATGAACACTAGAGGAATCTAGGAAGGGATAGTGTGGTGATTCCACACACAGATCTTTGTATTTCCTTCTATCAATGTTGGATTACAAGGGCTCCTTGAGCGGTTCGTGAGAAGGAGACTAGTTCTCTTACCCCCACTACAATGCTCTAGGGTTCTACCAAGACAGAATGATCGATCCCCTGCTATGGAGGCCCAGGTGCTCCTTATATAGGGAAACCCGGGTTACAAAGTTAGGGAATACTTGGGGGAATATTCCCCGAATATGCCCCTTGGTTCAAGCTAGCTGCTTCTTTTTTCTTTAACGGCTAGTCCAGACTATCGACATAACCCTCTGCGTGCCCCTTGCCTTTAGGCGTCACCAGACACAAGCTATGTCAGCCGACATTGCCTGCGTCATCTTTGTCGGCCACGCCCCGCTGGTCCATCCCTCTGCTTGCTTTGCTCAGGCTTCAATGGACAAAGGCCACCTTTTGACCAACGGGAGATTCCTTCCTTCTCTTGGAAGCCAAGTGGTAGCCCGACTAACGCTTGGCTAACTCGGCTATGAGGGTACCTGCACATTTAGTAGATAAACATGGCCAACATACATTTTATGCCGGCCAGATTATTGCTAGGCAAACGCCCAATGGGTCGGGTTACTCCGTAAGTCGGTCTGCCTTGAGGTGACCCGGCCAGCGCTTGCTTTGACCGTGCCATACCTAGGCTAACTCGGCCTTTATACCCCGGCATGACCCTACCCGGGGGTAACCCCCCAACAAGTGAGAAGTTGTTGTGTAAGTCCTCTTCTTCTTTTCTCTGTTGCTCCTTCTGGTTTTTGCGGGAAGTCAATGTTTTCTCCCTGATTTGCAGGCATTCGATTGTGCGAGAGGGAGCAAACCCAACGTCTGTGCAACCAAATGCAAGCTCTTGTGTCTGCCTCCCGAACTTCTAAGACAGACTTTTGGACCGATCATCACCATGATAATGCTGTGGCATTGCTTCAGGACTGCCTATCAGAGTTGGAGCAATTTGTCGAGTGCTGCCGCAGATCACTAGCCCTGGTTTATAATGCCATGTTTCCTCGGGATCCTCAGCCTTAGACTTTGGCGGATTTGCTTGCGAAGTTTCAATAAGGTGAACAGATTCATCATTTCGTGAAGCTTCAACTTGTGGTGGGTGCCAAACTCACGCTTTCTTGGGTACATGCGCATCATCCGACACTAGACTTGGATGTTGTATCTTTAGGGCTGCCTCTCCTTTCCGATGATGGCCCTGTTTATATGGAGCCTTATTACGCCGCTGCTCGTAGACCCGCCATTAGGATTGTTCGAAGATGCTTAGAGGCAGACGAAGAATTTTTTGTTAATTTTGCTATTTGGCTGCTTGCTTGTGCAGCCTTGTACTTCATAGAAGAAATACTGTATAGATCTTTCTTATTTTTGTCAAAAAGGTCGTATGTTTTATACGGGATTTTGATTGTAGGCTGTATTCTCTTGTTGAGGACCTGACAAACTAATGTTCATTTGCATAACTGCTTTCATGTGCCATAGAAATTTGTATCTCGTGAAATACTTTCTTTATTCATTGATAAGCATAAATGGAAATACATTGCGAGGGCGTGATCGCCTGGCCGTTGGCCTTGATTGAATATAAGGTGCGTAAAAGTGAAAATTTTCTGTAGGAACTTCGACTTCTGTTCTTGGGGTTCTTCATCATGCTCTGTGTTGGTATGTGTGGTGCTCTCGTCTTTTCGACGAGTGGGCCTTCCTATGTGGGACCTATAGTGGAGGCCGCATAGGTTTCTTTTGCGGGACCGTTGTGCGCTTGCTCTTCTGATGTTTGCTTTTTGTGGGTGTGCCCTTCGTGTAGTCATTCCTCATCCGCTATTTTTAGTTGTCCAAGTTCAGTCTCCATCCCGAAAGATTCTGATATTTTGTTGAATTCCCGATCGCAGCTGTCTGAGCAACTGAAGCTTCCTTTTACTATAATGACCCCGTTGGGGGCTGGCATTTTTAGCACCAGATATGCGTAGTGAGGGACTGCCATGAACCTAGCGAAAGCTGGTCGTCCGAGGATCGCGTGGTACTGAGATGGCCAGTCCATGACTTTGAACTCTAGCTTTTTGCATCTGAAGTTATTCTTTGATCCGAAGACTACGTCGAGGTGGACTTTGCCCAATGGAATTTCGGCTTTTCCTGGAACTATCCCGTGGAAATTTGTGTCTGTAGATACTAGATTTGTCATGGACCAATTCATAGCCCGTAGAGTTTTGGCGTAGATCAGGTTGATGCTGCTTCCTGCATCCAAGAAAACCTTGCTCATGTCAAATTCGCCGATTTGTGCTTCTACTATTAGCGTTGACTGGACTGGTTGGGGGACCCGTAGTGGATGATCATCTCTACTGAAGGTAATTTCTTGTTCTGACCAATGGAGATAGTCAGGTGTAGGAGGTGGCTTTGTTACTGACATGTTTACTTGCCTAGTGATCAACTTCTGTGTTCTGTTGGAGGGTCGTCCCTTCTAGATCATTGACATTGCTCCTTTTGACTTAGGGTATTCGTCGTCTTGATGTGTTGTGTCTTGCGGTTGTCTTGCTGGCGGGTGCCCCTGTGGTGGTGGTGGCGCGCCAATAGCCAAAGCGCCAGGCGCGATAACGTAGCCTCGGTTTGCTGCTTCGGTTGCCCTTGCGTCGCATAGCTCTTGCATTTTTAAGAATGTTCGGCAGTCCTTTAGGAGGTGATTTGATCGCCTTTTCCCCATCGAGTCGACATAGAAGTGCATATTTCATGGTTCTTCCAACATTTGTCCGACTGACATAAGTGGGTCACGATTCGTCGGCTGGTATCTTTGCTGCAGCTGGCTGATACTTTCTTATGTTTTGTCCACACTTTGGAGTATTTTTACACATTTTATGGAACTAACCTATTAACAAGATGCCATAGTGCCAGTTGCCTGTTTTCTGCTATTTTTGGTTCCAGAAAAGCCAGAAAATGAATATTCTCGGAATTGGACCGGACAAAAGCCAAAGTCAATATTTTACCGGAAGACTCACGGAGCCCAAAGCAGAGACGGAGGAGGGCCAGGGCCTGGCCACACCATATGGTGGCGCGGGTGACCCCTGGCCGTGCCACCAGGTGGTGTGGGCCCCCTGGACGGCCACTGACCTTGCCCCTTCGCCTATAAGAAGCCCCTAGGACGAAAACCCTAAATCGACCAGTCTCCAGCCACGAAAAGTTCCGCAGCACCGCCGCCACCGAAGAGGAGATTCGGGGGATAGAAAGTTTCTGTTCTGGCACCCTGCCGGGACGGGGAAGTGCCCCCGGAGCCATCTCCATCGATCTCCATCACCATCTCCATCGCCGTTGCTGATTCCCATGATGATGAGGGAGTAGTTCTTCCTCGAGGCTAAGGGTTCTACCGGTAGCTATGTGTTCATATCTCTCTCTATGCATGATCATATTGTGATCATGATCTTTGTAATCAAGTAGATCTACTTTGCTACTCAAGTGCTTTAATAGATCTCTGCTCTCCCCATGTGTGTGAAAGTGACAGCGTGCACACCATGGTGGCACTTAGGATAGAGATTACAAATACTTGTTATGAGTTATATTTGGAGTTGGATGTTTCTATGAAATTGTGGTGTTTGTTGGAACCATCTAGAGCTCAAGGTGACAGTGTGGGGTTATCTAGATGGGGAAAGCGAACTTTGAGGAATGCTGTTATAGCCCTACCATGGATTAGGGTGTCCAACCGGAGAGTAGTTCAGAGTAGTATCATAAAGAGAAGATATTTATATGAGAGTGTTCACTAGTGAAAGTATGATCCCTAGGCCTTGTTTCTAAGCATTGAAACACCGTTTGCAACTAGATCTGTTACATGTTTGCTTGCTTCTATCTTTATTTCAGTTTGCCTTTAGTCTCTTCCAAGCCATCAAGCTATTTTCTGGCACCGTTGTCTTATATCCATACCACTTGTATTTCACTATCTCTTCGCCTAACTAGTGCACCTATACACCTGACAAGTGTATTGGGTGTGTTGGGGACACAAGAGTCTTCTTGTATCTTGATTGCAGGGTTGCTTGAGAGGGATACCTTTGACCACTTCCTCCCTGAGTTTGATAAACCTTGGGTACTCCACTTAAGGGAAACTTGCTGCTATTCTACAAACCTCTGCACTTGGAGGCCCAACAACTGTCTATAAGAATAGAAGTGCGTAGACATCAAGCTATTTTCTAGCGCCGTTGCCGGGTGCTGGCCCAAAATATACCGAGCTCGTTGGGGAACCCCAAGAGGAAGGTATGATGATCACAACATCAAGTTTCCCTCAGTACGAAACCAAGGTTATCAATCCAGTAGGAGCAAGGAAACACCCCAAAGGTGTTGCTAGCTGAACTTTGGCAGGGCACACTACCGGTGCCAGCAGCAACATGGTGACCTGCACAACACAACCACAGAACTCTGTCCCCAACTTGCGATGAGGTTGTCAATCTCACCGGTTTTGCTGAAAACAAAGGATTAAACGTATCAAATGGAAGGAAGTAATAGTTTGTAGAAAGTAAACACAAAGCAGTAAACAGTTTGTAGATTGAATGTAAAAGAAAGGACCGGGGTCCATAGTTCACTAGAGGTGGCTCTCCTTAAGATAGATAACATGCTGGGTGAACAAATTACAGCGGGGCAATTGACAAACATCGAGAAAGCATACAAGCATATACTAATCATGTTGACTCCTTTGAGATTTGATTGGGCATTACAACATTATACATAGACCGTCATCCAACTGCATATATGACTAATAATCCACCTTCAGGTTATCATCCGAACCCCCTCCAGTATTAAGTTGCAAGTAACAGATTATTGCATTACGAGTTGCATGTAAAGTAAACAATATGATTGTCCTATGAACAAAGGATTGCTGTTTTCTCCCTAGTAGCAACAGCACATCTAGTACCTTAGAGATTTCTGTCACTTCCCCAGATTACCAGAGGCATGAACCCACTATCGAGCATAAATACTAACTCTTGGAGTTGCTAGCATCTACTTGGCCAAGATAGCTACTAACAACAGAAAGCATGCAAGATCACAAATAACAAAGACATGATAGAATCAATAATCCATCTGAAATAGCATCTCAATATCCATCGGATCCCCGCAAACACAACATGCAGAATTACAAATAGATGATCTTGATCATGAACGGAGCTCACAAGATCTAAACATGATAGCACAAAGGAGGAGAACTAGCCATCTAGCTACTACATGGACCCGTAGTCCAGAGATGAACTACTCACGCATCACACCAGAGGCTTGCATGATGATGAAGAAGGCCTCCAGGGTGAATTCCCCTCTCCAGCAGGGTGCAGGGAAGAGCTTCAGATCCCCCCGATCTAAGGATGGAGATGACGGCGGCTACAGACTCTTTCGTGGATTTTTGATTGGGTGCTTAGGGTTTCTGTATCAGAGGCAATATATAGGTGGAAGGAGAGGCCGAGGGGGTGCCTGGGGCGGCCAGACCACCCCCTGGCGTGGGTCAGTCCTAGCCGCACGGCCAGGTGGTGTGGCCAGGCCCCAGCCCCTCTCCGTCTCGTATTATGGCTCCAAGTGTCCCCTGGTAAAATAATAACTTTGTCTTTTGTCCCGTCCAATTCCGAGAATATTCCTTTTCTGACTTTCCTGGAACCAAAAACAACAGAAAATAGGCAGCTGGCACTGTGGCTCTTGTTAATAGGTTAGTCCAAGAAATCATATGAAAATTACTCCAAAGTGTGGACAAAACACAAGAAAGTAGATAAAACCAAGCATGGAACATAAAAATTATAGATACATTTGCAATATATCAACATCGCCAAGCTTAACGCCTGCTCGTCCTCGAGTAGGTAAGTGATAAAAAGAAAGTATAATTTTTTAGGTGACATGCACCATCATAAACTTGATCAAAGTATTTGTAAAACATTCAAAGCTGGGATCATAGTACTTCAATCATAACATGAAAGACAAAGTTCTAGCAATAAGGCAAAGAAACTATGTTTCAACATAAAAAGGCATAAACAAAAGATTCATGAATAACAATGCTTTGCAGGACGTTTGTTTGTTTCATATAAATAAAACATAGCATAATGGTATTCAGCTTGTCCCTCATACAGTATCAAATATAAATGCATATGACACCTTCAAAGTTCATAAGAGTGACTAGATACAAATAGTTTAAAACAAGCAATATCAAGGTATGCATCAGTCAACTAGTCTTGGGACAATGCACATAGAACTAAGAATGGCCACTATGCTCTCAAAGTAGGTGCATAAAGATAGAAGGTGAAGACTCAATATAATGGTGGAAGAAAGGCCTTCATAGAAGGAAGTAGGGATTCAAGTCTCATAAAGAGCTTCCAAAAATTATGGTACTTAAGAGCTTTCATCTCTCATTGCCCCTATCATAAGCATCTTGAAGTGACTAAGGTTAAAATGAACAAACTATGATGTACATGCTTGATGAAGTATAAGTTAGGAATCTCATGTCCCTTGTATACGAGGGCCGCTCCTCATGCTACTCAAGTTTAGTCACCGGTAGGTTCTTGTCATCGTAAGTACATGTGTATCATAGAGAACCGCCAACGGGGTACCCCTTGCCCGATGATACGGAAGAATCCCCATATCAAAATGACAAGGCAAGCAGACAACGAGCATCTCAACAATCTTCTTATTTACCATGGGAATATGGTGCTTTTTTCTCTCTTTCCTCTTTTCATAATCTCTTTTTTTTCTCTTTTTCTCTTTTTTTCTCAATATAGGACTCTTTTTTTATAAGAAGAATGCTTCATAGACAACTCATTATGGTTACGCTGCAGGTTTCCACCATGTCAGCATGGATTAGACCAGCGGCCCAGACGTTTATCTAACACATATACATAACTCCATGGACTTACAAGCTCCCCTTTCATTTCACACCAATGACATCCATATACAAAAGAGCATGATATCAACTAGGTACAAAGTACCAGTGCAATGTTGAAAGCGTTCCCCAAGACAGCATGGTTCTGCTAATCCCCAACAAATAAGTGCAAGCATATACAACACAAACGACATAATGGTTCAAGTTTATTAAGGGCAAGAAAAGTAAAGTGTGCCATCAAGTTTGTGAGAGCTTTAATCACTAGCTTTCTCATAACAAGTTTAATTTGGAAGGTAAACAAAAACATGAATATACTTGGAATAACATATGCTAATAGGTAGGTATGGTGGACTCTTTGGAATAACTTGGTTTAGGGAGTTGGATGCATGAGTGGAACTCATACTTGGTTACGGAGGCTAGCAAAAGACTGGGAGCAACAAACTAAGAGAGCAATAATAGCCATAATCATGCAGAGTGACAAAACATCATTGATCAAAGCATAAAGTGATACTACAAGTTGAAAACTAAGGATCATAAAGGCTATGGTGACTTTGGATAGTAATAACATGGTGTGAGCATGTGCCAAGTCAACCCAAATAAAGCATCAAAGGAGAATACCACAATACTATGCTTTAATATGCTAAAACAACGCATGATTCATCCAAGGCACATTAAGCAATCTCAATTGTTTATAACAAGTCATGCTACATCAAAGAATACTAAGCATAAAGCCAAAACAATATCAAGCATGGCATGACAAAGCATAGGCCACAGTAAAAAACAAGCTCTCTTTACCACTTAAGCATGAGCTTTCCTACTCTTTTTCAATCCAAACCAAACTATTTGAAAACCAATGCATGAAAGAGGGGGTCCAACCAATTTATTCAGCAAACTAAGCAAACAAAGCAAATGAAAAACCAAAATTAAAATGAAAAATAAGACGCTCCAAGAACAACACAACTGTGCGTGAAACAATAAAAATGAAGCGTTTGGAAGAAACGTGTGATTTTTATTGATGAAGAGGGGGATTGCCTTGGGCATCCCCAAGCTTTGACGCTTGTACTTATTGGATATTTCTTGGGGTGACACGCGTGGCATCCCCAAGCCTGAGCTTTAGTCCATCCTTCATCTCATTACTCATTCCTTCCATACACCTGAAATTTTTCCTTCATACAAAACTTCACACAATCCTTATTAGCAACATTAGTGCACTCAAGATAATAAGTCTTTAAGGTTCAGTTCTAACACAAATAAAACTTCCATTAAAACACTAGATAATGTAGCACTTCCCTCAAAAAGCTCAATTCCCCAAAAGAACTCAAAAAGGAACCAACAAGAAGCAAATGTAGAAAATGGCAGAAATCTGTCAAAACAGACCAGCAGGTAAAGACAAATTTTTTCGAAGACCTTCGGTTGCTCAAATCAAAAAGTGTTGAACTAATGAAAGTTAGATAACAACCTGGGGCAGAAGCACAAAAATTCACACCTCAAAAGGACGTACAGAGATTTTACACAAAGTTTTATGGTGAAGCACATAAATTTGTTTCGGGACAACAACTTTCCCAATCATTACTTCTCTCTCATTAGAGGTTATTCTTGGCACAAAAAGCAAATAAAAAGGATAAGGAGCGGTTATTACTAAAGTAATAACTTCCAAGACTCATCTAAAACTTTTGGGTTATCTCCCAATAAGTACTTTTCTTTAACGCCTTTAAGTTAGGCATGATAGTTTGAGAAGATGCTCACATAAGAAATATGAATTGAAGTAAAAGAGAGAATCAAGAAGCAAATTCAAAACACATTTAAGTCTAACCCACTTCCTATGCATAGGAATCTTGTATGCAAATAAATTCGCAAAGAACAAAGTGACAGGCATAGAAAGATAAAACAAGAGTAACTTCAAAACTTTCAGCACATAGAGAGGTGTTTCAATACCATGAAAACTTCTACAACCATATTTTCCTCTCTCATAATAATTTTCCGCAGCCTCATGAATAAACTCAACAATATAACTATCACATAAAGCATGCTTTTCATGATCTACAAACACTAGAGCTTTATTATAAACATTTTGAAAAGAATCCGCAGGAACATGACATTCGTCCTCCTTTGGTAAGCATGGGGGACAATCAAATAATGTAAGGGGTAAAGAGTTACTCTCATTAGAAGGTAGGGATGGGTAGATCCATTCTTCCTCCTCTTGATCAGCACTCTCATCCTCTTTTTCATCCAATGAGCTTCCAGTTTCAGCAATTCCTTCTTCCATAGGCTCCTGCAAGGCATTAGTCTCTTCCATTGGTGGAGAGCATCTATTAAGATATTCAAGAATATAGCCATTTTCTACCTTGTAATTATCAAAGCAAAATTTAAGTATATCATAAATCTCTTATTTATAAGGTGAACCATAAGTATTTTCAAGCAAACTAGCAAGTTCAAATGCACCCTTCCAAGCAATAAATTCTTCAATTTGTTCCACATCATAAAAGTCATAATTCCCTTTAACATAAGAAGATATGGTAACATTATCATTATACTCACATTGAAAAGGGAGGTGTTTATACCTCCTACATCAACAAGATTTATCAAAGCAATAAGTAACATTATAAGTAGAGAACACGTTTATAGCAATGGTATACAATTTATCAATTTGTTCCCATAAGTGTTTCCCTTTTTGTGACAAGCGGTGTTCCTTATAATAATATATTTGTTCTTCCGTGAACCCACCTTGCCAATAAGAACTAGTTTCAAAGAAACCAACCATTGATAGAAAGCATGACAAAGCAAGGCAATAATAGACCAACAACTATAATAGGAACTAATTTTTTGTGTGTTTTTGATAAATAAAGCAAACTTGTAAAACTAATTTTTTTTGTGTTTTTGATAAAGAAACAAGCAAACAAAGCAAAAAGAAACTAAGAAAAACAAAAATAACAAAGTAAAGAGATTGGTTATGAGGGACTCCCCTTGTGAAGATGTCCTTGACTTCCCGGCAACGGCGCCAGAAAAGGTCTTGCTGGCCCAAAATATATCGAGCTTGTTGGGGAACCCCAAGAGGAAGGCATGATGAGCACAGCAACAAGCTTTCCCTCAGTACGAAACAAAGGTTATCAATCCAGTAGGAGCAAGGAAACACCCCAAAGGTGTTGCTAGCTGAACTTTGGCAGGGCGCACTACCGGTGCTAGCAGCAACGTGGAGATTTACACAACACAACCACAGAACTCTGTCCCCAACTTGCGATGAGGTTGTCAATCTCACCGGTTTTGCTGAAAACAAAGGATTAAACGTATCAAATGGAAGGAAGTAATAGTTTGCAGAAAGTAAACACAAAGCAGTAAATAGTTTGTAGATTGAATGTAAAAGAAAGGACCGGGGACCATAGTTCACTAGAGGTGGCTCTCCTTAAGATAGATAACATGCTGGGTGAACAAATTACAGCGGGGCAATTGACAAACATCGAGAAAGCATACAAGCATATACTAATCATCTTGACTCCTTTGAGATTCGATTGGGCATTACAACATTATACATAGACCGTCATCCAACTGCATCTATGACTAATAATCCACCTTCAGGTTATCATCCGAACCCCCTCCAGTATTAAGTTGCAAGTAACAGATTATTGCATTACGAGTTGCATGTAAAGTAAACAATACGATTGTTCTATGAATAAAGGATTGTTGTTTTCTCCCTAGTAGAAACAGCACATCTAGTACCTTAGAGATTTCTGTCACTTCCCCAGATTACCAGAGGCATGAACCCACTATCGAGCATAAATACTAACTCTTGGAGTTGCTAGCATCTACTTGGCCAAGATAGCTACTAACAACAGAAAGCATGCAAGATCACAAATAACAAAGACATGATAGAATCAATAATGAATCTGAAATAGCATCTCAATATCCATTGGATTCCCGCAAACACAACATGCAGAATTACAAATAGATGATCTTGATCATGAACAGAGCTCACAAGATCTAAACATGATAGCACAAAGGAGGAGAACCAGCCATCTAGCTACTACATGGACCCGTAGTCTAGAGATGAACTACTCACGCATCACACCGGAGGCTTGCATTATGATGAAGAAGGCCTCTAGGGTGAATTCCGCTCTCCGGCAGGCTGCCAGGAAGAGCTTCAGATCCCTCCTGATCTAGGGATGGAGATGACGGCGGCTATAGACTCTTTCGTGGATTTTTGGTCGGGTGCTTAGGGTTTCCGTATCAGAGGCAATATATAGGCGGAAGGAGATGTCGAGGGGTGCCTGGGGCGGCCAGACCACCCCCTGGCGCGGGCCAGGCCTGGCTGCACGGCCAGGTGGTGTGGCCAGGCCCCAGCCCCTCTCCGTTTCGTATTCTGGCTCCAAGTGTCCCCCGATAAAATAATAACTTTGGCTTTTGTCCCGTCCAATTCCGAGAATATTCATTTTCTGACTTTCCTGGAACCAAAAATAGCAGAAAACATGCAACTGGCACTGTGGCTCTTGTTAATAGGTTAGTCCAAGAAATCATATGAAAAGTACTCCAAAGTGTGGACAAAACACAAGAAAGTAGATAAAACCAAGCATGGAACATAAAAAATTATAGATACATTTGCAATGTATCACCGGGGAGGTAAGGTAAAAGGTACTCACATCCTCCGGTGTTAGTGCTTGTAGTTATTTCCTTTAGATTCTGCAATTTTCTTTTTTGTTTCTTGTTTTCACTAGTTATGCTTAATGGAAAACAACAAAAAAAAAATAGAGAGCTTTATAGTATTTATCTTGAGTTAGGACATGAAGTGTTTGAAGAGAAAATTAAAAAACCTATGGAACTTTATTTGCATGCTAAT
Source organism: Avena sativa (assembly GCA_916181665.1). Classification (NCBI taxonomy): domain Eukaryota; kingdom Viridiplantae; phylum Streptophyta; class Magnoliopsida; order Poales; family Poaceae; genus Avena; species Avena sativa. Next base: position 624,248,488 of record OV702289.1, read on the forward strand.
AGAAATGTTGTTAGTATGAGTTCTTTGGACACCATTATTGCTAATTCTATGGAAAAGTCTAAGCTTGGGGAAGCTAGTTTTTATGAAAATGATCTTTTTAGTTCCCCAACTTTGGAAGATAGCTATTCTATTGCTTATGATGATACCAAACCTCCAATATATGATGATTACAATGATGAATATGATATTTTCAGTCCATCTACTATTGAGGAGAAAATTAATTATGATTACAATATGCCTCCTATATTTGATGATTATCGTGATGAGAATAATAATGATAGCTATTTTGTTGAATTTGCTCCCACCACAATTAATAAGAATGACTATGCTTATGTGGAAAGTAATAATTATTATATGCATGTGGCTCATGATAAAAATGTTTTATGCGATAGTTATATTGTTAATTTTATTCATGTTGCTACTGAAAGTTATTATGAGAGAGGGAAACATGGTCTTATGTATCTCAACATTATTAAGTTTCCCCTCTTTATGTTGAAAGTCTTGAAGTTGCACTTGTTTTGCTTTTCTATGCTTGTTGCTTTGTGCTTTCATGACATGTTTCTTTACAAGATTCCTATGCATAGGAAGTGAGTTAGACTTAAATGTGCTTTTAATTTGCTTCTTGACGCTCTCTTTTACTTCAATGCATATTTCTTATGTGAGCATCTTCTCAAACTATCAAGCCTAACTTAAAGGCGTTAAAGAAAAGTACTTATTGGGAGATAACCGAAAAGTTTTAGTTGAGCATTGGAAGTTATTGCTTCAGTAATAAACTCTCCTTATCATTTTTGTGTGGTTTTTGTGCCAAGAGTAACCTCTAATGAGAGAAAAGTAAGACTTGGGAAAGTTGCTGTCCCGAAACAGATTTTTGTGCTTCGCTGTAAAAAATCGTGAAAAATCTCTGTACGTCGGTTTGAGCTGTAATTTTTTGTGCTTCTGCCCCAGGTTGTTAGCCAACTTTTGTTAGTTCAACACTTTTCGATTTGAGCAACAGAATGTCTTCGAAAAAATTAGTTTTTACCTGCTGGTCTGTTTTGACAGATTTTTGCCACTATTTGCATTTGCTTCTTGTTGATTTCTTTTTGGGTCTTTTTGGGGAATTGAGCTTTTTAAAGGGAAGTGCTACAGTAGCTTGTGTTTTAATGAAAGTTTTATTGGTGTTGAAACTGAACCCAAAGACTTATTATCTTGAGTGCACTAATGTTGCCAATAAAGATTGTGTGAAGTTTTGTATGAAGGAAAAATTCTAGGTGTACGGAGAGAATGATGTAATGAGATGAAGAATGGACTGAAGCTCAAGCTTGGGGATGCCACCCATGTCACCCCAAGAAATATCCAAGAAGTACAAGCGTCAAAGCTTGGGGATGCCCAAGGCATCCCCTTCTTCATCAATAAAAATCTCAGGTTTCTTCCAAACACTTCATTTTTATTGTTTCATGCAGAGTTGTGTTGCTCTTGGAGCGTCTTTGTTTTTTTTTGGTTTTTTGTTTGCTTGGTTTTCTTAGTTTGCTTGAATAAATTGGTTGGACCCCCTCTTTCATGCATTGGTTTTCAAATAGTTTGGTTTGGATTGGAAAGAGTAGGAAAGTTCATGCTTAAGTGGTAAAAGGAGCTTGTTTTTGACTGTGGCCTATGCTTTGTCATGCCATGCTTGATATTGTTTTGGCTTTATGCTTAGTGATATTTTCTGTAGCATGACTTGTTATAAACAATTGAGATTTCTTAATGTGCCTTTGAAGAATCATGCGTTGTTTTAGCATATTAAAGCATAGTATTGTGGTATTCTCCTTTGATGCTTTATTTGGGTTGACTTGGCACATTCTCACACCATGTTATGACTATCCCAAGTCATCATATCCTTTATGATCCTTTAGTTTTCAACTTGTAATATCACTTTATGCTTTTATTAATGATGTTTTGTCGCTTTGCATGATTATGGCTAGTATTGCTCTCTTAGTCGGTCACTCCCAGTCTTTTGCTAGCCTCCATAACCAAGTATGAGTTCCACTCATGCATCCAACTCCTAAAACCAAGTTATTCCAAAGAGTCCACCATACCTACCTATTAGCATTTGCTATTCCAAGTATATTCATGTTTTTATCTACCTTCCGAATTAAACTTGTTATGAGAAAACTAGTGATTAAAGCTCTCACAAACTTGATGGCACACTTTACTTTTCTTGCCCTTAATAAACTTGAACCATTGTGTCGTCTATGTTGTATATACTTGCACTTATATGTTGGGGATTAGGAGAACCATGTTGTCATGGGGAACGCTTTCAACATTGCACTTGTACTTTGTACCTAGTTGATGTCATCAGTGTGAAATGAAAGGGGAGCTTGTAAGTCCATGGAGTTATGTATGTGTGTTAGAGAAACGCTTGGGCCACCGGTCTAATCCATGCCTAATCATGGTGGAAACCTGCAGTGTAACCATAATGAGTTGTCTATGAAGCATTCTTCTTATAAAGAAAGAGTCAGATATTGAGAAAAATAGAAAAAGAAAAAAAGAGATACGAGAAAAGAGGAAAGAGAGATAAAAGCACCATTTTCCCATGGTAAATAAGAAGATTGTTAAGATGCTTGTTGTCTGCTTGCCTTGTCATTTTGATATGGGGATTGTTCCGTATCATCGGGCAAGGGATACCCCGTTGGCGGTTCTCTATGATACACATGTACTTACTATGACAAGAACTTACCGGTAACTAAACTTGAGTAGCATGAGGAGCGGCCCTCGTATTCAAGGGACATGAGATTTCCAATTTATACTTTGTCAAGCATATACTCCATAGTTTGTTCACTTTAACCTTAATCACTTCAAGATGCTTATGATAGGGGCAATGAGAGCTGAAAGCTAATAAGTACCATAATTTTTGGAAGCTCTTTATGAGACTTGAATCCCTGCTTCCTTCAATGAAGGCCTTTCTTTTACTTTTATGTTGAGTCTCCATCTTCTATCTTTATGCACCTATTGAGAGAGCATAGTGGTCATTCTTAGTTTAATGTGCATTGTCCCAAGACTTGTCGATTGATGCATAACTTTGATATTGCTTGTTCTTAAACTATTTGTATCTAGTCACCCTTATGAACTTTGAAGGTGTCCTATGCATTTATGTTTTGCTACACTATGAGGGACAAGCTGAATACCATTCTCATTATGTTTTCTTTATGTGAAACAAACAAACGTCTTTCAAAGCATTGTTATTCATGAATCTTTTGTTTGTACCTTTTCATGTTACAACATAGTTGCTATGTCTTATTGTTAGAACTATATCTTTCATGCTATGTTGGAGTACTATGATCCCAGCTATCAATGTTCTACAAATACTTTGATCAAGTTTGTGATGGTGCATGTCACCTCAAAAATTATTATTTTTTATCACTTACCTACTCAAGGACAAGCAGGAGTTAAGCTTGCGGATGTTGATACGTTGGAAACGTATCTATAATTTTTGATGTTCCATGCTTGTTTTATATTTACTTTCTTATGTTTTGTCCACACTTTGGAGTATTTTTATACATTTTCTGGAACTAACCTATTAGCAAGATGCCATAGTGCCAGTTGCCTGTTTTCTGCTATTTTTGGCTCCAGAAAAGCTAGAAAATGAATATTCGGAATTGGACCGGACAAAAGCCAAAGTCAATATTTTACCAGAAGACCCACGGAGCCCAAAGTAGAGACGGAGGAGGGCCAGGGCCTGGCCACACCATATGGTGGCGCGGGTGACCCCTAGCCGCGCCACCAGGTGGCGTGGGCCCTCCGGACGGCCACCGACCTTGCCCCTTCGCCTATAAGAAGCCCCTGGGACGAAAACCCTAAATCGACTAGTCTCCAGCCACGAAAAGCTCCACAGCGCCGCCGCCACCGAAGGGGAGATTCGGGGGACAGAAAGTCTCTGTTCCGGCACCCTGTCGGGACAGGGAAGTGCCCCCGGAGCCATCTCCATCGATCTCCACCACTATCTCCATCGCCGTTGCTGATTCCCATGATGATGAGGGAGTAGTTCTTCCTCGAGGCTAAGGGTTCTACCATTAGCTATGTGTTCATATCTCTCTCTATGCATGATCATATTGTGATCATGAGCTTTGTAATCAAGTAGATCTACTTTGCTACTCAAGTGCTTTAATAGATCTCTGCTCTCCCCATGTGTGTGAAAGTGACAGCGTGCACACCATGGTGGCACTTAGGATAGAGATTACAAATACTTGTTATGAGTTATATTTGGAGTTGGATGTTTCTATGAAATTGTGGTGTTTGTTGGAACCATCTAGAGCTCAAGGTGACAGTGTGGGGTTATCTAGATGGGGAAAGCGAACTTTGAGGAGTGTTGTTATAGCCCTACCATGGATTAGAGTGTCCAACCGGAGAGTAGTTCAAAGTAGTATCATAAAGAGAAGATATTTATATGAGAGTGTTCACTAGTGAAAGTATGATCCCTAGACCTTGTTTCTAAACATTGAAACACCATTTGCAACTAGATCTGTTACATGTTTGCTTGCTTCCATCTTTATTTCAGTTTGCCTTTAGTCTCTTCCACGCCATCAAGCTATTTTCTGGCACCGTTGTCTTATATCCATACCACTTGTATTTCACTATCTCTTCGCCGAACTAGTGCACCTATACACCTGACAAGTGTATTGGGTGTGTTTGGGACACAAGAGACTTCTTGTATCTTGATTGCAGGGTTGCTTGAGAGGGATACCTTTGACCACTTCCTCCCTGAGTTCGATAAACCTTGGGTAATCCACTTAAGGGAAACTTGCTGCTGTTCTACAAATCTCTGCACTTGGAGGCCCAACAACTGTCTACAAGAATAGAAGTGCGTAGACATCACTGGCCTCCATCGATGCTTTCCATGTTACCACAGTATCCATTGTTGTAATCGTCGCTTCGTCGGTTGTCCCCTTCAGAGAAACTGGCTACAACGTAACTTGGTATATTTTACCCATTGTTGGTTCGTTGTCTTCGATAATTATTGCGCCTGTCCCGGTCTTCTTCGGGTGAACGGGCTCTTTGTGTACTACATCCTCTCCATCAGCCCAATGATTGGCTACGTCCATCAGCTGCGAAATTGTCTTTGGCTTGGTTCGTCCTAGTTCTTCAATAAACTCATGCTGATGAAGTCCATCTTTGAAGGCATCGATTGCTCTTTCACCGGATATGGCTTTAGCCGAATTTTTAATGATGTTCCACGGATGAAAGCCCGCATTGATTCTCCTGGCTTTTGCTTGCAGGTCCGCAATTGCTCCAGAGACACGGGTTATTTGAATGTGGACTAGAAGTTCCTGATAAATTTGTCCTCAAGATCGTTCCAACTGCTGATAGAATCTTCTGGTAGTTGCCTTATCCACAAATGTGTCGCGCCAGTTAGGTGCAGCTGCAAGCTTTGCATTGCAGTAGTTTTGGAGCCGCCTTGTAATTTGACGATTGCCAGATAATTAATTTGTCAGCCAAGCTTCAGGTTCTTGGAGACCATCGTACTTTTGATGATCTTGACGTAATTTAAAGTCTTTTGGTACCGAAGTCTTGCAAACCCGTTAGGTAAAGCAACTGGCTCCGCATAGTTCCTGCTCTTCCTCGCTTTCGCCGTCATGGTAACTTCGGGTGCTGCGCTCTTCTCTAGATCGGTCGATCCTTCACTATGTGATATTGTTTCTTGCGTCGTTTCGTGGCTCTGAATCTGAAAAGTGGACCCGATGTGGCGATCGTGATCGTCGGGTATGACCTCCTTGCCGAGGGCTGCTGCGAGGGCGCGGGGATCTATCGAGTTGTCGCGTGGTTCCTTGTTGTGCTTGCATAAGATATGCTCCTACCATGCCGGGATTCATCAAGGCGGAGCGGTGGAGGGCCGCACGAGGATCGTCGGGTGCGGGCTGAGTTGTGATTAGATATGTTTGTGCGGCCATAATGGCTGCCTGGGCTATTTTTGCCTTGATGTTTCTAGCCTGGCCTATTGACATGAATGATAGATCAAGGTCTCGGATTAGTCCGCTCCTCTCTGCTTCGGGGATATTCTGCAACCGAGATGTTCCTCTCCTTAGCGATGCTCCTCCTGTTATGCTCCTTGATCCTCGAGTGGAGCTTAACTGCGCCCGTTGTAGGCTAGATTCGTGGGCTAGCCTTTTCCTTTCGTCGAGTTCCCTTTGCATCTTTAGTAGGACTCTCTTCTTGTGATGGAGTAAATATTGAGATGCTAATAAATCTTCGTGAGTGGCGTCCGTTGTCATTGGAACCGCACCCAAAATCGCGGGCCTTGCTTTTTGCCATGCGTTGGCTGGTAAGCTGAGAGTTTGCCTCTCGCCTCTGCGTGGTTCTTTTTCTCGATTTACATGGTTGACTGTTGGGTCTCCCCTGTTTCCCTGGCTTCCTTCATTGTCGTGACTTCATGCATTGTGGCTTGAAAGAATATCATCAGGGTTAAAAATTGGGTTACCGTTGGAGTCTAGATGGGTCGAGGCATCTTCGATGATCACGCATACTTGGTGCCGAGTGATATATGGACTGGTGACATCATCGTCTGAATCGAGGGAGACATTGTTGGGTGAACCAGTGAAGTCCATCAGTTTTTGTTCGGGGTAGATTTCTGCCATCCGAATTCCGAAGTCAATGCTTTTGCTGCTTTCCTTGGGTCCGATATTTGTTAGGCTTGCTTCGCATGGTGGGGTTAGCTGTGGATCTGATCCGAAGGAGAGATTGTCGTAAAGACCATAAAGGTCCCCCAGATCCGCCTCGATTTTCTCGTTTTCTTTGCCTGCTTCGATCTGTGCTGTGGCGTCGATGGAGGATCCGACGGATGATGCTAGTACCGCCGTAGGCGTAGGTTTTATCACCGATGGTTCTGATGTGATCAGGGCCGAAGTGTGTGATTCTTGCGGGTCTTCTACTTGGAAGTGGAAGCTTCCGATGATTAGATCGGATCCACCATTGAAATCGGCGGGTACCAATACAGGGGTGGGCAGGTGTGGATCTGATTTTGTCGGGTTGATGCTTTGTGGAGAGCGTTCAGGTTTCCCTCAGACGGTGCCAATTGATGAGGGGTAAACTCGGCAATGTGCATGGTGAAGGACTTAGGGTTTCACGGAAAAGAGAACGCTAGGGATTTTATCAGATGTCAGGAAAACAATGGAGTCAAAGTCGCCTGAATATTTGGGAATCACACTGTTACAAGTTGCCTGGGAGTTTTCAGTACCCTCGCTTGGCCTTCTCCCGTCCTATATATAATAGGCTGGGTCTCAAAGCTGTATGCGGATAGGTTTTACATACGCGTGATTACAATACCAACACATTGTCGGTTCAGAGACTCTTTCCTAATACAATCAAAGTCTTTGTCGGTTGCTTCCTTGGGCTATCATCTGAAATCTTCATGGGCTGAAAGCCCTTTACCCAGTATAGGGTAGCGAATCATAAGCATCCGAGTAATCATACCTATGTCATCCACCATGGAGACAGATATCAATCCATCAACTGATGTCTCGGGTTCGGTCGGTATGGACGTTGCTCCTAGTGGTCAAGCAATATAGGAGAGTACCACCTCCAAAATGGCTGAAGGTCCGGCTAAGGATGCCATCGAGAAAGGGAAACAAGTAGTGGAGGGAGCGGAGGCGGAGGTGGCTATAGCAACGGATGAGGCAGGGGCCTCTGAGCCATCAACTGCCATTGTCACGCAGTAGACGGCTAGGGCGTCATCCATGCCTCCGGCTTCAACTACTCCTCTGGCTACGACTCCTCCGACATTGTGCCTGGATGACCTCATCAAGCAAGCATATGATATTTATAACAATGTCCGGACCTTCCATGACTCATATGCTCACTTGGCAAACAATCTGAAGATGATTTCCATTGTAAGGTTTTGAACTCCACTTCTTTTACTTTGTAATGTATCCGCTATAGCTCCCGAGCTCTTAGGCGGAAAATCAATAGTTTTAGCCTAAGTGCTCCAAAAAACTAAGTGTAGAACTTATCCGTGTAGCCCCCCGAGTTTCTAGTTTAGAATGACAATTCCGACTAGACACTCTAAGAGAGAACACTAGTTGATTAAATTCTTATACTGTAGCCCCCGAGCATGTAGTTGAAACTAGATAGTTCCGACTAGATTCTCTAGAGAAGCTAAGCATGTTATCTTTTTTTGCAAAATGAGAATAGATGGAGGATAGCTGTAACATCCCAAAAAATTCCATCTGAAAACCATCATCATTGCACTCATATCATCATGGCATGTGTTGCATTGTATTTAGTTTGTCCCCCAAAATTTTGGTGAAATTTTGAGGCAATTTGGAACCCTTTTGCTAAATTCAAAACCTAGGAAAAGAAAAACTAAAAAGGAAAAGGAAAAGGGAGAGAAAAAAATACAGCTGCAGCAGTTTCTGGCCTATTCGGCCCAGTCTAGCCTAGCAGCCCACCAGGGCCACCCCTCCCCCTCTTCTTTTTTTCAACCTCCCCCTGCACGCCCCCTCCCACTTACACGCTGGCCCCACTCCATGTCAGCCTCCACCTCATCTTCTTCCACCCAGGCGACGAACTGACCACCTCCCCTTTGCCGTTTCTAAAACCCGCTTGAATTTGAGCATTACTCGCATTAAACATCCACCACGATCACTCCTTCTTAATTCCCTCTCCCTCCTCATAAGTTGACCCTCAGTCACCACCCCCGGAGAGCCCCTAGGTTCCCCAATTGCGAGCTCGAATCGCCGCTGTCCGACGCAACTCCGGCAACGATTTCGGTGAGCCTCGACCGCGACGAGCCCTCCTCTCTGCTTTATCATCTTCACTAGGTTCTGGCGCATCTTTTAACCCTGGCCACGTACTTTTTCTTGCCCCAGGTCGATGACACGATCATCGCCGGTGAACTCTCTCTGCCGCCGCTGTCCGTCGACTTTTCCGGTAAGCCAAGGGTTCCCGCCGCCCCTTTTTGACCACAACTAGCATGTACTGAACTGGGCTCTCTTTGCTGACCCTTTTATTTGCCTGCTCGAGCCCTAGAACGACATCATCGTCTCGGAGACGCGAGCTCTGCCGTCAGCAAGAACTCTGGCGAGGAATACAGGGCACAGCCGAGCATCCTTCCCTCCACTGTGACCTTCATCGAGACCGCCACGACCACTGGTAACAGTCCACGGACCCCTTGCCCCTTTAGAATCACCGGAACACCGCCGCCCGACGTGCCGCTGCCGCGCGCAGTAGGTCAGTGTCGCCAGTTCCCGGTCGAGCCCTAGGAGCCGTTGGATCTATCGCCAGCAGCTTAGATTAGATCGATAATCGAACGGGTACGGGCTGATCTGGTCCATACATTGCCACTTCTAATCTGACGGACCGTAGCGGCCGATCCTACCGAATCGGTATGGGCCAATAGGATTGCGCCATGTCAGCCTGTGCATCTGTTTAATTAGAAAAATAGACAGAATATATATTAAACTTAGAAATTCAATAACTTTTGATCCACAAATCAGAAAAATACAATTTTGGTGTCTATGGATTCAGAAAAATGAGACCTTTATTGTTGAGGCCTTGTTTCACACTTTTGTTTCTGAAAAATTGGAGTTATAGACAGAACCTTTTTAGGAGTATTTTGTGCATAAAAATTACTTCATAAATTGTTTTTAGGTATTTCTTATGCCTTTAGATAGAGTATTTTAACCTCTATACTGTATACTCTGTAAGTTTTAGAGTTTTGTTCATATCATTGCATTTGCATGCATGCATTTTTTGTGATGCTATATTGATTGAATTATTGTCGTTGTATTGTTCTTTGTGTAGATTGTGAAGTTTGTTACCGTGAGGATTGCACCTATTCCCCTAGCTACCAAGGCAAGTGATATTTCATCTCAAGTCCTATTATTTTCGCTATTGCACTAGTGTTATTTTTGTAGATCTTAACATGGTAGGATTATTTATATGTTACTATGCTATGCTATCCTATAGATTATATCTTGGTAGTATTTCCTAGTTGAAAGACATCTCATGCTAGAGTGCTTAGCCATGCTATTTGAATTCGTGGGTGGAAATTCATATCAAGATAGTATGGAAGGATATTATTTTGTTGACTAAGAAAACAACTAATGTTAATGAAACACCTGGGTGGAATGGGACTTGATTGGATTATGTTGAGTGGTTACTCAGGGGCCATTTCTATGGTCAGCTGGTGTATCGCACTTGTGGACGGCCACCCAAGAACAAAGAGATTGGAGACGTTCTTGTCGCGAAGCTTCCAGTGCAGCCACATGGCATATGGGCTCTGCCTTGACCGACTAAGTTGCAAGAACTCAGCCAGACGGACAGAGGGTGGTAGATATGATAGGATGGAACGCGTTCGTGGTGGTCTGAGGGATTGCTTCTGAAAAGTCTCATCTCGATGCATGTCGAGTCTTGTGGGGAAAGTGCACCACCTCTCGAGAGGGTAAAACTAAGTACTTAGCCATGTCCCCGGTTATGGACAATTTCTGAGCATCAGGACAGTGAAGCAGTTCAATAATCTCCTCATCCAAATTTCTCTAAGTTAAAACTTGTGGGTGAACAAGGGTAGAGGTTCATTGATATCTATCAATGGTACCTTAGTGTTTTGAAAGAGAAAACCTACTCTTTAAAAACTTTGAGATAAAACCTTGCTTTTAGCAAAGTCAGCCAAAACCACACTTAGCCATATATTCATGTAGTTGTTGGATTATACTAAGTATCCATGGTATCACTTGCCAATATAATTCCAAATGTATTGACCATTTGTGGCTGTAACTTATTATGTTCCAGATACTCTCATGATGAGTAGGGTTGCGGGTCTACACTCGACATGTTTGCCTGTGGCGCATGAAGACAAAAGACTCTATTATTATACTATGTCTTGTGAACCTTGAATAATGTTAGCCTTGGGATAAATGAGTTGTAATAACTATTATATTCTTGGACATGCGATGTAATAATGACCTTTGTTTCTGTGTACTTCATCTTAAACTGTGGGTGCTAGCATTTCGATCTAGGGACTAGCACTGCAATCACAGGGATCTTACCTTATTACGGTGAGATCTTACAGATGGTATCAGAGCACTGTGTTGCCTGTAGGTTCGTGACCCTAGATTGGATTAGACTAAGGAAAACTCTTAGGAAAAATAACTCTATTTCAAATTTTACACTTGTCTTTTCATCTCGTAAAACTTTTCCTGATCATCCTTCCTCATCTATTTTTGTAGATGTCCACCATCAATGAATCTATCAAGAAGGGACCACTGATGACTATGACCCTTGAGTGTGAGACAGAATTTCCCAAGGCACTCAAGAACCTCATGATCGGCTTGGTAATGGATGGTGAAGCCGTGTACAAGGGATTTCCTATGATAGATGAAGGACAAGAGTATTGGTGGGTGCAACTCCATTTATATAAGAACAAGGAAGATGATCCAAAGAGTACGGGGTTCTGCATGTTCACCAACTCTAAAATGCACACGTCATTCTTTGACTCTGCAAGGAATGCTGCGTGGAAAGCCATTGAGGAACTTGGGGAAAGACTCAAGTATAGAATGCTCAATACTCAGGAGGATCTCGAGAAGGAGAAACAACGTGTCCAAGAATCAAGGGCCATGGTAAAACGACTAAGTAAGGATATCATAGGCCTGGCTATGGAGTTATGCGAGCAAGACAAACAGATCGCTGCCAAGGACGCCCAGCTTTCTACCTTGGTTAATAAGGAGTGAGATATTAGTTGGACCACCACCCTTGGCATTTTATCATGCTAGTATTTTGATCATATGGACCTATGTGGTATGGCAAAAATAAGTTATGTTTGTAACCTTGATTACTTGAGTTGAATAATGTATTGCTACTTGGTTTGAGGAATGTTTTGTTGGTTGAATTTATTTTATCTTTGCATATATTGCGACTTGTGTTTTCTTTCTCTAGAATTGTGTTATTACTAATTTTCTCCATGCTATGGAAAAGATGCCGAGTGTTGTCTACAACACGGACAAGGATTTCAAGGGAACTTGCTTCGGGACTCGCATGTTGGAGCTCGTGCAGGTGCTCGCTCTTCCAATCCCTACCATTCAGGGACTTCAGCTGAGGAAATTTCAGAGGAAGGACTTATGGGGATTCAGAGTTACCCAGTCAGGACGCGAGACAGAGCCCCAAACTAAGGAGATTGCCTTCAAGATACTCCACGATGACTTAGAGAGAGGCCTCGATGTGTCTATGCAGGAGCTGTTGGGACGCCTATGTGGACGTCACTCTTCCGAGATCAAGAGCCACTACTTTCACTTCTTTGGGAGACGCGACGAGGACGGAGAGCCTATTGTGCTGGACGAGGCCACTAAGGAGACTATCAAGCCCGTGCGTCACCACCTCCAGGACTTAGAGAGCCTTATCAGGAGCCTTGATACTGATAGGACTAATGTGATGCTTAGCAATGATGAACTACGAGTCCAACTTAAGGAGAAAGACAAGGCCTTCCAGGAACAGGAGAAGCGAATCAAGGAAATGGAGAAGAAGTTTGAAGCCCAGGATAAGAAATTCAAGAACCAAGAGAAGAGGGTTCAGGAGAAGAATAAGAAGATTAGAGACTTGGAGGACGAGTTAGAGCTTGAGGACATTGAGCTGGAGGCAGATCACGAGGTGATACAGAGGCTACGCATACAGAAGAGAGATTTGCAGGCGAAGATTGATGCTTTGTCTACAAGATTGGAGGAATAGAAGGCAGGATTTGCCGCAGCAGGACTTGCACTAGTGGAGGAGGAAGTCGACATGGAGGAGTAGTGATATCTATCCATCTATCTATCGTTTTATTATTGAGTCGCATAGATCATACCGACTTGTGGGTGACTATGCTAGTATGTTTATTTTCGCAAACTCTATTATCATCGTGATGTTGAACCTGCACGTGCTTGTTTGTTTGAATGTTGTTATTTTATTTGGGGTTATCTATCATTACTTACCCTTATTAAACCCACAGATGCCTCCCCGTCGCAACAACGAAGACAACAACGACAATGGAAATGGAATGCAGCAAATGATGGCTGCGTAGACATAGTTGATGCAAATGATGACTCAGTTCATGGCGAACCAGAATTAGAACAACAACAATAACAATAATAACAAACAGAACAATCCACCACCTCTGGATATGCTCACCAGATTTCTAAGGCTGAGACCTGCTAAGTTCTCTGGTACTACTAACCCCATGGTAGCAAATGATTGGCTACGCTCTATGAATAAGGACTTAGTCACAGTTGGATGCATTGATGCAGAAAAGGTCAGATTTGCAGCACACTTACTAGAAGGTCATGCAGCTACTTGGTGGGACAATTTCCAGGTTACTCGCCTTATTGAAGAAGTAACTTGGGCAATGTTTGAGGATGGATTTCGTACCACTGACATCTCTTCTAGAATAATGGGGTTGAAGAAAAAGGAGTTTCACAACCTCAAACAATGCCACCGCAGTATTTCTGAGTACATCGAAGAGTTCAACAATCTGTCACGTTATGCACCAGATGATGTTGACACTGACGCAAAGAGAAAGGAGAAGTTCTTGGATGGGTTGAATGATGAAATATCTATGCAACTATCTATTGCTTATGTTCCAACCTATCAATCTCTGTGTGATAAAGCTACCATCCTAGAAAATAAGATGAAGCAAGTGGAAGGTAGAAAGAGGAAGCACCATTTTGATAAGTTTGGATCAAGATCACCTCACAAGCGTTCCCATGGTGATGGAAGCGGGAGTTCTGGATTCCACAAGAATGGGAATCATAACAACTATCGTAACAATAACCACCACCACGATGGAAACAATCATCATGGACACAACAAAGGTGGGTACAGGAATAACCACAATAGTCATGGCCATGGGAATCAAAATGGTCAGAATCGCCATAATCAGCCAGCAAAGAAAGACATCAGTCAGGTTGAGTGTTTCAAGTGCAAGAAGACAGGGCACTATGCTAATGAATGCCCAGAGAAGAAGACTGATGGGGGCTAAGCCGAACCCTTTTCAAAAGGGTCATGTGAACCACATCAATGTGGAGGAAATTCAAGAAGGATCTGATGCCGTGATCGGTAAGTTCAAGATTAATTCCTTTCCTGCACTTATCCTTTTCGATACCGGCGCATCGCATTCATTCATTTCAAGAGCATTTGTAGTCAAAAACAAACTCTCCACTGAAACTATTGGATGTCCCATTAAGGTAAGCTCCCCGGGTGGAGAAATGATAGTAAATTCTGGGTGCCGACAGATAACCCTAGAGATTGGAAAGAACAAGTTTCCAGTTAATTTAATAATCCTAGAGTCCCAAGGATTAGATGTAATATTAGGGATGGACTGGTTGACACGTTATGGGGGAATAATTGATTGTGCCAGACGAACTGTTATGCTCACCACCCCAGAAAAGAAAAGGATCAGGTTCAAGTCTAACTTTGAACCCAAGGGGAGCAAGGTTAATTCTGTTAAGGGGGTTAGCCTAGATAGTGTACCAATAGTGAAGGAGTACCCGGATGTGTTCCCAGAAGAATTACCTGGCATGCTACCAGATAGGGATGTAGAGTTTCTAATAGACTTACTACCAGGAACCGGACCTATAGCAAAGAGACCTTACAAAATGTCGGTGGACGAGTTAAAAGAACTCAAGAAACAACTGGGAGAACAGTTGAAAAAGGGATTTATCCAACCAAGTTCTTCGTCTTGGGGAGCACCAGTTTTGTTTGTTGAGAAGAAGGACCGAAGTCAAATACTATGCATAGACTATCGATCACTTAATGAAGTGATCATAAAGAATAAATATCCCCTAATAAATGATCTCTTTGATCAGCTAGAGGGTGCATGTGTGTTCTCAAAAATCGATCTTCGATCAGGATACTTCCAACTAAAGATTAGAGAACATAATATACCAAAGACTGCATTCACCACTAGATATGGGTTGTATGAATATACAGTGATGCCGTTTGGATTGACTAATGCACCGGCCTATTTCATGAACATGATGAACAAGGTATTAATGGAATTTCTTGACAAGTTTGTAGTGGTATTCGTCGATGACATATTGGTATATTTCAAGAGCAACAAAGAACATGAAGAACATCTGCGCCTAATTCTGGAGAAACTCAGGGAACATAAGCTATATGCCAAATTCAGTAAATGTGAAATTTGGCTGAATGAAGTGGGTTTTCTTGGGCATATAGTCTCTGGAAGTGGTATAGCGGTCGACCCAGCAAAATTGGCAGCTGTAACAGAATGGGAACCTCCTAAAACAGTTAAAGAAATCCGTAGTTTCCTAGGCCTAGCAGGATACTATCGGAGGTTCATCGAAAATTTCTCAAAGATAGAAAAACCTATGAATGGTCTGCTAAAGAAAGAGAAGAAGTTTAACTGGACAGAAGCATGTGAAGCCAGTTTTCAGGAGTTGAAGAAGAGACTAGTGTCAGCACCGGTGTTATGTTTACCAGATCTTGAGAAAGACTTTCAAGTCTATTGTGATGCATCTCACCAAGGACTGGGAGGTGTACTAATGCAGGAAGGTAGAGTTGTAGCTTATGCATCAAGGCAACTCAAAAATCATGAAGTGAACTATCCTACTCATGACCTAGAGTTGGCATCAGTTGTGCATGCTTTAAAAACATGGAGGCATTATCTTATGGGGAAGCGTTGTGAAATGTTCACCGATCACAAGAGTCTAAAATACATTTTTACACAGAAGGAACTCAATATGAGACAAAGAAGATGGCTAGAACTTATCAAGGACTACGACTTAAGTTTGCAATACCATCCTGGAAAGGCAAATGTCGTAGTCGATGCATTAAGCCGCAAGGTTTATGTAAATGGCCTCAATAAAGGAGAATTGCCGGAGGAGTTATGTGCCCAATTTAGGGAGTTGAGATTAGAGATAGTGTTAGAAGGATACCTTGCATCCTTGGAAGGGCAGCCCACACTGATGAACAGAATCCAAGAAGATCAAAAGATGGACAAAGAAATAGAGGAAATCAAAAGTAAAAATTAGTGAAGGCAAGGCAAAAGGATTTTATGTAGATGAACAGGGAACCTTATGATACGAAAAACATATCTGTATTCCGCAGGATCTTGAACTTAAGAAGTTGATCTTACAAGAAGCTCACAACTCACCATATTCAATTCATCCTGGCAACAGCAATATGTATATGGATGTTAAGGAAAGGTTCTGGTGGAATAATTTAAAAAAGGATATAACAGAGCACATTGCCTTGTGCGACATGTGTAGTCGTGTAAAGGCAGAACATCAGAAATCGGCGGGATTATTACAACCACTGCCAATACCTGATTCGAAATGGGATAAAATCGGTATGGATTTTATCACCGGACTGCCAAGGACTAAATCTGGATACGATTCTATATGGGTTATTGTTGATCGCTTGGCAAAAGTGGCTCATTTCATACCGGTGAAGACCACTTACACAAGTGCCAAGCTAGCCAATATATACATGAATAGAATTGTATGTTTACATGGGGTGCCTAAGAGTATCGTGTCAGATAGAGGAACTCAATTCACTTCGCACTTTTGGCGACAACTTCACGAGTCGTTGGGAACTCGACTAGAATTCAGCACCGCGTTTCATCCACAGACTGATGGGCAGACAGAAAGGACCAATCAGATATTGGAAGATATGTTAAGAGCTTGTGCGTTAGACTATGGATCTAGTTGGGATGAAAGTCTGCCATATGCAGAGTTTTCCTACAATAATAGCTTTCAATCAAGCATAGAAATGGCTCCGTTTGAATTCCTTTATGGAAGGAAGTGTACTACACCATTGTTGTGGAATGGAGTGGGAGAAAGAAATTTGTTCGGACCAGACTTAATCAAGGAGGCCGAAGAGAAAGTCAAGATGGTGAGAGATAGGCTAAAGGTAGCCCAATCTCGACAAAAGAGCTATGCAGATCCAAAACATAGAGAGGTCACCTATGAGGTTGGTGATAGAGCTTATCTCAGGGTATCACCACTTCGTGGTGTGAAGATATTTGGAATCAAAGGAAAATTAGCACCACGCTATGTAGGACCCTTCAAGATTTTGAGCCGCAAAGGAGAAGTGGCCTATGAGATAGAATTACCAGAATCTCTGTCAGCAGTTCATAATGTTTTTCATGTCAGTCAGCTGAAAAAGTGTCACCCATAGATGGAAGAAACTTCGTTGAAAGACACTATACCGTTAGAAGAAGTTTAGCTAGAGAATGATCTCACTTATGAAGAGAAACCTATTAAGATTCTAGAGATATCAGAAAGAATTACACGTACCAAGACAATCAAATTCTGCAAAGTGCAGTAGAACCATCACACTGAATCAGAAGCAACGTGGGAGCGAGAGGATGAACTTCGGAGAGATCACCCTCACCTATTTGCTAGCCAACCCGAATCTCGAGGGCGAGATTCATCTAAAGGGGGTTAGATTTGTAACATCCCAAAAAAATTCATCTAAAAACCATCATCATTGCACTCATATCATCATGGCATGTGTTGCATTGTATTTAGTCTGTCCCCGAAAAATTTGGTGAAATTTTGAGGCAATTTGGAACCCTTTTGCTAAATTCAAAACCTAGGAAAAGAAAAACTAAAAGGAAAAAGAAAAGGGAGAGAAAAAATACAGCAGTCGCAGTTTCTAGCCTATTCGGCCCAGTCCAGCCCAGCAGCCCACCCGGGCCACCCCTCCCACTCTTCTTTTTCTCACTGTCCCCCTGCACGCCCCCTCCCTCTTACACGCTGGCCCCACTCCACGTCAGCCTCCACCTCATCTTCTTCCACCCAGGCGACGAACTGACCACCTCCCCTCTGTCGTTTCTAAAACCCGCTCGAATTTGAGCGTTACTCGCATTAAACCTCCACCACGATCACTCCTTCTTAATCCCCTCTCCCTCCTCATCAGTTTCCCCTCAATCACCACCCCCGGAGAGCCCCCAGGCTCCCCAATTGCGAGCTCTAACCGCCGTTGTCCGACGCGACTCTGGCGACGATTCTGGTGAGCCTCGACCGCGACGTGCCCTCCTCTCCGCTTTATCATCTTCACTAGGTTCTAGCGCATCTTTTAACCATGGCCACGTGCTTTTTCTTGCCCCAGGTCGATGACACGATCATCACCGGTGAACTCTCTCTGCCACCACCATCCGTCGACTTTTCTGATAAGCCAAGGGTCCCGCCGCCCCTTTTTGACCACCACTAGAATGTACTGAACCGAGCGCTCTTTGCTGACCCTTTTATTTGCCTGCTCGAGCCCCAGAACAACGTCACCGTCTCGAAGACGCGAGCTCCACCGTCAGCAAGAACTCCAGCGAGGAATACAGGGCGAAGCCGAACATCCCTCCCTCCACCGTGACCTTCATCGAGACCGCCTCGACCGCCACGACCTCTGGTAATAGTCCACGGACCCCCTGCCCCTTTAGAATCACCGGAACACTGCCGCCCGACGCACCGCTGCCGCGCGTAGTAGGTCAGCGCCGCCAGTTCCCGGCCGAGCCCTAGGAGCCGTTGGATCTGTCACCAGCGGCTCAGATTAGATCGATAATCGAACGGGTACAGGATGATCTGGTCCATCTGTTGCCACTTATAATCTGACGGCCCGCAGCAGTCGATCCGACCGAATCAGTATGGGCCAATAGGATTGCGCCATGTCAGCCTGTGCATCTATTTAATTAAAAAAATAGACAGAATATATATTAAACTTAGAAATACAATAACTTTTGATCCACAAATCAGAAAAATGCAATTTTGGTGTCTATGGATTCAGAAAAATGAGACCTTTATTGTTGAAGCCTTGTTTCACAATTTTGTTTCTGAAAAATTGGAGTTATAGGCAGAACCTTTTTAGGAGTATTTTTCCCATAAAAGTTACTTCATAAATTGTTTTTAGGTATTTCTTATGCCTTTAGATAGAGTATTTTAACCTCTGTACTATAGACTCTGTAAGTTTTAGAGTTTTGTTCATATCATTGCATTTGCATGCATTCATAATTTTGTGATGCTATATTGATTGGATTATTGTTGTTGTATTGTTCTTTGTGTAGATTGCGTGGATTCTGAAGTTTGTTACTGTGAGGATTGCACCTATTCCCCTAGCTACCAAGGCAAGAGATATTTCATCTCAAGTCCAATTATTTTCACTATTGCACTAGTGCTACTTTTGTAGATCTTAGCGTGGTAGGATTATTTATATGTTACTATGCTATGCTATCCTATAGATTATATCTTGGTAGTATTTCCTAGTTGAAAGACATCGTATGCTAGAGTGCCTAGCCATGCTATTAGAATTCGTGGGTGAAAATTCATATCAAGATAGTATGGAAGGATATTATTTTGTTGACTAAGAAAACAACTAATGTTAATGAAACACCTGGGTGGAATGGGACTTGCTTGGATTATGTTGAGTGGTTACTCAGGGGCCATTTCTATGGTCAGCTGGTGTATCGCACTTGTGGACGGCCACCTAGGAACAAAAAGATTGGAGATGTTCTTGTCGTGAAGCTTCCAGTGCAGCCACATGGCATATGGGCTCTGCCTTGACCGACTAAGTTGCAAGAACTCAGCCAGACGGACAGAGGGTGGTAGATATGATAGGATGGAATGCGTCCATGGTGGTCTGAGGGATTGCTTCTGAAAAGTCTCGTCTCGATGCATGTCGAGTCTTGTGGGGAAAGTGCACCACCTCTCGAGAGGGTAAAACTAAGTACTTAGCCATGTCCCCAATTATGGACAATCTCTGAGCATCAAGACAGTGAAGCAGTTCAATAATCTCCTCATCCAAATTTCTCTAAGTTAAAACTTGTGGGAGAACAAGGGTAGAGGTTCATTGATATCTATCAATGGTACCTTAGTGTTTTGAAAGAGAAAACCTACTCTTTAAAAACTATGAGATAAAACCTTGCTTTTAGCAAAGTCAGCCAAAACCACACTTAGCCATATATTCATGTAGTTGTTGGATTGTACTAAGTATCCATGGTATCACTTGCCAATACAATTCCAAATGTATTGACCCTTTGTGGCTGTAACTTATTATGTTGCAGGATACTCTGATGATGAGTAGGGTTGCGGGTCTACACTCGACATGTTTGCCTATGGAGCATGAAGACAAAAGACTCTATTATTATACTATGTCTTGTGAACCTTGAATAATGTTAGCCTTGGGCTAAATGAGTTGTAAGAACTATTATATTCCTGGACATGCGATGTAATAATGACCTTTGTTTATGTGTACTTCATCTTAAACTATGGGTGCTAGCATTTCGATCCAGGGACTAGCACTGCAATCACAGGGATCTTACCTTATTATGGTGAGATCTTACAATAGCTGGCAATGAGAGATTTGCTAACCTGCGAAAGGAACTAGACCTTGAACAGGGTAAAATAGCCGTCCTGAAGGAACAGAGAAAAAATAGCAAGCGTGTGTTTTATTTTAACAACTCCTTACTTTCCTCATGGGCCCATTTCGGTCGTCTTCTCATAATGATTTCCGCTTTCTGTCTTACAGAAGCCATTGCCAAGGCCAATAGCATTGTCGAGCAATCCAAGCATATTCAAGAGCTTGACAATGAGAATAAAATCTTGAATAAAGACCTGGATGAAGTTGTCAAGGGCCACGAGGAGGCGATGAAGGCTATGCAAGAGTCTGCTGACGCCGAGATGCAGCGTCTGAAGGACGAGATTGCACATCTCACGGAACAGAACCAAGCTGCCAAAGAGCAGAATGAGAGGAACCTTGAGATTTATAAGACCACCTAGAAAGAGCATGACATCAAGGCGGAGACATGCATGCAAGCGGAGACCAGCATCTTTGGTAATTTTTCCTCTAACTTTGCCAATTCTATAAGATGGGTAGTTGTATTATTTATACTCATGAACTTTTGTCTCTGAAAAAACAAAGCCCCCATTGGTTTAACCAACATGGGTGAAGGTGCTCCGGATCCAAAAGAATGCATGATTCTTGCCAGCAACTTCATCAACACTGCCATCACGCAAGCCAAGGAGATAGCCAAGAATTTGGACATCACCATCAAGGCAGCGAATTCTTTGGCCAAGTACTCAGAAATCCTATGCCGAGCCCCCGAGAAAATCAAGGACTAGAAAGCCTCTTATGTCTGGGTTGGTGCTAGGATGGCTTTGTGCTTGGTCAAAGCACACTATGACAATGCCGACATGGACCTGGTGACCTCCGGCATGCCGAAGCATGACGAAGAAGGGAATATGATTGATAGAATGCTATATGGGATTCCCTCACTAGCTACGACACCAAGGTTGCCAAGCTTACCAAGGCGGATGTATTCATGCTTGCCAAGGTGATGGATGATGATGTGCCCTCTGCGGGGTCTAGCCCTTTGCCTTCTGAATTTGATGATTTGTCTAGGCCTGGCTCTCCGGCTACTAATGATGTAACAAAGTCCCCTGCAGCAGAGCCATGAAAAACACTGATGTATTAAATGTATCTCTGCAAAATGTATGCGGGAAAACTTATGTATTTGTAAGGTGGAAAAACTTGTACTCAAGTTTCCTGCTACTTATCTATTTCCAGC
This sequence comes from Avena sativa, assembly GCA_916181665.1. Classification (NCBI taxonomy): domain Eukaryota; kingdom Viridiplantae; phylum Streptophyta; class Magnoliopsida; order Poales; family Poaceae; genus Avena; species Avena sativa. The sequence goes on from OV702289.1 coordinate 624,269,978, forward strand.
ATGTTTATATTTTTTAAGGAAGTGCTGGCTTATCCATTATTCTGGTTCATATGCTTGACCTTTTGTGAGACGGAAGACCCACAACATAGAACTATGCTCTCAGGTGATGATGCTTAATAGCACCATCAAGAACCTAAGAGCAAAATCGTCGGCTTTGAGTGCCAAGAAATCACTACTCCGGAATCCACATGAAAACTTCAGAAAACATGTAGTCTATAAAACTTAAGCTAACGCCCGTAGGCGGAGTTTTCACAAGTGCAAACGCAAACTTGCACATAAAAGGTTTATAGAACATATATGCAATGACTCTAGCTATGGTTAATGAAAATAACACACATGCAATGACACTGGTGGATCCATATGTGGTTTGTGAACAGAACACACATGCAATGACTCTACATGTGGATCCATATGTGTTCTATGAAAAGAACACACGTGCTCATGTGGTTAATGAAAAGAACAGACATGCAATGACTCTGGTGGATCCATACGTGGTCTATTAGAAGAACACACATGAAATGACACTAGTGGATCCATATGTGGTTTGTGAAAAGAACACATCTAATGACTCTAGTGGATCCCTATGTGGTTTGTGAAAAGAATAGACATTCACTGAGTCTAGTTGTGGTTCTTGAAAAGAACACCCATGCAATGACAATGGTGGATCCATGTGTGGTTTGTGAAAAGAACATACATTCAATGACTCTGGTGGATCCTTATGTGGTTTGTGAAAAGAACACACATGCAATGACACTGGTGGATCAATATGTGGTTTGTGAAAAGAACACACATCCAATGACTCTAGTGGATCCTTATGTGGTTTGTAAAAAGAACATACATGCAATGACTCTAACTGTGGTTTGTGAAAAGAACAGGCAATACAATGACTCTAGTGGATCCATGTGTGGTTTGTGAAAGAACAGACATTCACTGACTCTAGTTGTGGTTCATGAAAAGAACACACATGCAATGACACTAGTGGATCCATATGTGGTTTGTGAAAAGAACACAGATCCAATGACTCTAGATGGTGGATCCATATGTGGTCTATGAAAAGAACACACATGCTCATGTGGTTTATGAAAAGAACAAACATTCACTGACTCTGGTGGATCCATATGTGGTTTGGGAGAAGCACAGACACGCAATGACTCTAGCTATGGATCCATATGTGGTATGTGAAAACAACACACATGCAATGACTCTAGTGGATCCTTATGTGGTTTGTGAGAAGAACAGACATGCAATGACTCTGGTGGATCTATATGTGGTTTGTGAAAAGAACACACATGCAATGACTCTAGCTGTGGTTAATGAAAAGAATACATGAAATGACTCTAGCTATGGATCCATATGTGGTTTGTGAGAAGAACAGACATGCAATGACTATAGTTGTGGATCCATATGTGGTCTGTGAAAAGAACACACATGCAATGACTCTAGTGAATCCTTATGTGGTTTGTGAGAAGAACAGACATGCAATGACTCTGGTGGATCCATATGTGGTTTGTAAAAGAACACACATGCAATGACTCTAGCCGTGGTTAATGAAAAGAAAACAAGAAATGACTCTAGTGGATCCATATGTGGTTTGTGAAAAGAACAGACATGCAATGACCCTAGTTGTGGTTCATGAAAAGAACACACATGCAATGACACTCGTAGACCCATATGTGTTTTAGAAAAAGAACACACATTCAATGACACTAGTGGATCCATATATGGTTTAAGAGAAGAACACACATGCTCATGTGGTTTGTGAAAAGAACACACATCCAATGACACTGGTGGATCCTTATGTGGTTTGTGAAAAGAACATGCATGCAATGACACTGGTGGATCAATATGTGGTTTGTGAAAAGAACACACATCCAATGACTCTAGTAGATCCTTATGTGGTTTGTGAAAATAACAGACATGTAATGACTCTAACTGTGGTTTATGAAAAGAACACACATGCAATGACACTAGGGGATCCATATGTGGTTAATGAAAAGAACACACATGCAATGACACTGGTGGATCCATATGTGGTTTGTGAAAAGAACACACATGCAATGACACTGGTGTATCCATATGTGGTTTGTGAAAAGAACAGACATGCAATGACACTAGTTGTGGTTTGTGAAAAGAACAGACATGCAATGACACTAGTGGATCTATGTGGTTTGTGAAAAGAACACACATGCAATGACTCTAGTTGTGGTTTATTAAAAGAACACAAATGCAATGACACTAGTAGATCCATGTGGTTTGTGAAAAGAACAGACATGTAATGACTATAGGTACGGTTAATGAAAAGAACACACATACAATGACACTGGTGGATCCATATGTGGTTAATGGAAAGAATAGACATTCAATGACTCTGGTGGATCCATATGTGGTTTGTGAAAATAACAGACATGCAATGACTCTAGCTGTGATTAATGAAAAGAACAGACATGCAATGACACTGGTGGATCCATATGTGGTTTGTGAAAAAGAACACACATGCAATGACTCTAGCTGTGGTTAATGAAAAGAACACACATCTAGTGACACTGGTGGATCCATGTGGTTTGTGAAAAGAACAAACATGCAATGACACTAGTTGTGGTTAATGAAAAGAACAGATATGCAATGACTCTGGTGGATCCATATGTGGTTTGTGAAAAGAACACACATGCAATGACTCTAGCTGTGGTTAATGAAAAGAACACACATCTAGTGACACTGGTGGATGCATGTGGTTTGTGAAAAGAACAGACATGCAATGACTCTAGCTATGGTTAATGAAAAGAACACACATGCAATGACACTGGTGGATCCATATGTGGTTTATGAAAAGAACACACATGTAATGACTCTAGTTGTGGATCCATATGTGGTCTATGAAAAGAACACACATTCTCATGTGGTTAATGAAAAGAACAGACATGCAATGACTCTGGTGGATCCATATGTGGTTAACACACATGCAATTACACTGGTGGATCCATATGTCATTTGTGAAAAGAACACACATCCAATGACTCAGGTGGATCCCTATGTGGTTTGTGAAAAGAACATACATTCACAGACTCTAGTTGTGGTTCTTGAAAAGAACACACATGTAATGACACTGGTGGATCCATGTGTGGCTTGTGAAAAGAACATACATGCAATGACTCTTGTGGATTCATATGTGGTTTGTGAAAAGAACACACATGCAATGACTCTAGTGGATCCTTATGTGGATTGTGAGAAGAATAGACATGCAATGACTCTGGTGGATGTATATGTGGTTTGTGAAAAGAATACACATGCAATGACTCTAGCTGTGGTTAATGAAAAGAACACATGAAATGACTCTACTGGATCCATATGTGGTTTGTGAAAAGAACAGACATGCAACGACTCTAGTTGTGGTTCATGAAAAGAACACACATGCAATGACACTGGTGGATCATATGTGTTTTAGTAAAAGAACACACATTTAATGACACTAGTGGATCCATATGTGTTTTTGGAAAAGAACACACATTCACTGACTCTAGTTGTGGTTCTTGAAAAGAACACACATGCAATGACACTAGTGGATCCATGTGTGGTTGGTGAAAAGAACAGACATGTAATGACTCTAGTGGATCCATATGTGGTTTGTGAGAAGAAAAGACATGCAATGACTCTGGTGGATCCATATGTGGTTTGTGAAAAGAACACACATGAAATGACTTTAGTGGATCCTAATGTGGTTTGTGAAAAGAACAGACATGCAATGACTCTAGCTGTGGTTAATGAAAAGAACAGACATGCAATGACTCTGGTGGATCCATATGTGGTTCATGAAAAGAACACACATGCAATGACACTGGTGGGTCCATATGTGGTTTGTGAAAAGAACACACATCCAATGACTCTAACTATGGATCCATATGTGGTCTATGAAAAGAACACACATGCTCATGTGGTTTATGAAAAAACAGACATTCACTAACTCTGGTGGATCCATATGTGGTTTGTGAGAAGAACATACATGCAATGACTCTAGCTATGGATCCATATGTGGTCTGTGAAAAGAACACACATGAAATGACTCTAGTGGATCCTTATGTGGTTTGTGAGAAGAATAGACATGCAATGACTCTGGTGGATCCATATGTGGTTTGTGAAAAGAACACACATGCAATAACTCTAGTTGTGGTTAATGAAAATAACACATGAAATGACTCTAGTAGATCCATATGTGGTTTGTGAAAAGAACAGACATGTAATGACTCTAGCTGTGGTTCATGAAAAGAACACACATGCAATGACACTGGTGGATCCATATGTGTTTTAGGAAAATAACACACATGCAATGACAATAGTGGATCCATGTATGGTTTGTGAGAAGAACACACATGCTCACGTGGTTTTTGAAAAGAACACACATCCAATGACACTGGTGGATCCTTATGTGTTTTGTGAAAAGAACATACATGCAATGACACTGGTGGATCAATATGTGGTTTGTGAAAAGAACACACATCCAATGACTCTAGTGGATACTTATGTGGTTTGTGAAAAGAACAGACATGCAATGACTCTAACTATGGTTTATGAAAAGAACATGCAATACAATGACTCTAGTGGATCCATGTGGGGTTTGTGAAAGAACAGACATTCACTGACTCTAGTTATGGTTCTTGAAAAGAACATACATGAAATGACACTGCCATATGTGGTTTGTGAAAAGAACACACATCCAATGACTCTAGCTATTGTTAATGAAAAGAACATATGAAATGACTCCGGTGGATCCATATGTGGTTTGTGAAAAGAACATACATGCAATGTCTCTAGTTGTGGTTCATGAAAAGAACACACATTCAATGACACTAGTGGATCCATATGTGTTTTAGGAAAAGAACACACATTCAATGAAACTAGTGGATCCATATGTGGTTTGTGAAAATAACAGACATGCGAGGACTCTAACTGTGGTTTATGGAAAGAACATGCATGCAATGACTCTGGTAGATCCATGTGTGGTTTGTGAAAAGAACAGACATCCAATGAACCCTAGTGAATCCATGAGGTTTATGACAAGAACACACATCCAATGAACTCTAGTGGATCCATGTGGTTTATGACAACAACACACATGCAATGAACTCTAGCGGATCCATTTGGTTTATGAGAAGAACACACATCTAGTGAACTCTACTGGATCTATCTTGGCATAATTTGATGTATGCCATGATGTATGTCATTGTACAAGACACTCACTTTCCATTTTTATACTACTCAGTTTTGCCCTTGGTTTTTTGATACTACTCAGTTTTTCCCTCTATCTCTATCGTAGAAGCCCAAACCTATGCTCACTTTGTCTGCTACGCCCTAATTGGTTGTCACAGTTGTCACGCGGATCGTGCACACCAACCATTGATCCTGTGTGATCCAACGAGGATCGTTGCACACGTCGTGCCCTTCACAGTACAGTGTGAGACAACACGGACGTCTCCCTCAGCGAGACTTCTACAAGAAGGAACATGGAGCCGTCCATGGAAAAGGTCGTCGACTGGTCATGTCATGGTTAATCAAGTCTGAAAAGCCTACTACTGCTACTACTATGCCACAACACATGCGTCATCGAGTGCACGGTCGTTGACGGGTAACTGCAATTTATTGCCACTTGATTTTAATAATACATATCCCATTTTTTACGCAGCGGCTCTCAATCTCACTTCCAACTAGGCCCCACCCTTCCACACATTAGCCGGAGGCCGAAGAGCTAAGAAATGCGTCTCGAAGGGGGGGGGGCTCGACGAGACCTAACGTCTTCGCCTTCATCGAGTCACTCGCAGTCATCAACAAAATCCCTCTACCTGATCTAGCATAACTCCACAAATCTCGTCGTACAGCCACCTACCTTCTCTACATTTCCCCTTTTAATTATCGCCAATTTTATGGCCATGTCAAACTTCATACATAGAAATTATGTATGCACCCTTTGCATGTGGCTCAATACAGAACTGCGATGCATGGCCTGGAAAAAAACGTGATGTAGCGTGCGCGTGTCGCGGTGCACGGTGCAGTAGCCTACGTGGTGCGTTGCACGATGGTGCAACAAAACGTGCCTTGCTTCCATTCACCTTAACTATAGATCCCCTCTCCTTATACCCACTCTCACTCTCGCTCACTCTCCTCATGCAACCCTCTCCACTGTCCCACCAGCTTCTGCAAACTCCGGAGAAAACCCCGTCCGCGCCGGAGATGGTGGAGGAGGATACAATGGCCATTGTCGCCTCCAAGGCCGCTGGCGAGGAGGACCCCATCTCCATCTCGGTCCCCCTCAACACGTTGAAAGCAGCCGTCGTCCCCGCCCAGGCCCCCGTCGAGGCATCGATGGCAGCCGCCGTTCCCGTCCAGGCACCCATCCCTGCTACCGACGTAGCCGCCCGCGAGGAGCCCCCTGTCGGTCACGAGAAGATCCAGCTCTTCTAGGACCCCTACGATCCAGAGGAGTACATCGCTCCGGTGAACCCCTATGACACCAGCATCGAGGACCCATGGTCGGAGGTAACTAGGGTTTGCTCCCCTTCCCTGGTTCTTCTCCCGTTCCCATCATTGGATGCTAGATCTTGGTTTCTTAGGATTCACTTGTTCGCATTTCGATTGCTCAATTTTCTTACATCATCTAATCCTCCCTTTTCCTTTTCTTCCAATAGGTTTACGTCAGCGACGTCTACAGTGATGACGAGTCCAGGCACACCAAGACTCGTTAGGTGCTAAGGAGGCTGTAGGTTGGCTAGTACGACGCCTTCTTCGCTGGCAGCGTCTACAGTTGCCCCATCTGCAGGACGAGACTAGCTGGCACCGACTTCAACCGTGTCATGATGCATGCAGAGGGCCCAAGCTTCGGCACCCCCAAAGTCAGCCAAACCATGAATGTCAACGCCTACATCGCTGAACACCAGGCTCTCAGCATTCACCTCTGAAACCTCCAACGGGTGGCCATCGAAGAGGGTTGCATGCCTCCGATCAAGCCCAAGGCCCCCAAGATCAAGGGACTGGGCAACAAGAAGTGGAGGAAGCACCAGAGGGAGGAGGCAGAGGTACAGACGCATGCAAGGAGGGGTTGAACGTGTCTGCTGCTGCTGCTAAGCAGCTTCTTTTGATTTTCTATATTTTGCGTGTATCCTATTTCAGCATGCAAGGAAGGGGTTGAATGTATCAAACCTCGTTAAGAAACCTACTTTCTATCTCTATATCCTATTTAGCTCCGCACAGCTATATCTACATTTGTTTTGTTTTCTGAATGAATGTATTCTGCCTGGTGTGATTTGCTGCTCTAGATTTGCTACCAGATCAGAGGCAAAACAAGGTCCAAAAGGGAACGAATGATCAAATAGAGAAGTTGCTCTAGATTTGCTACCAATTTGGGCAAAATGAAACATATCTGTTTAGCGAGAGAGGAAAAAGGTAATCTTTCATACTGCCAGTTAACGAGCTACCATCTTGACAAGCTACCAGACACATAGAGAAACATAACAGAAAGAAGTAAAATTTATTTTACTACTCTCACTTGAGGCGCTAGCCATCTTGACAAGCTAACTGAGTTCCACAAAACAGAAAGATAACACAAAGGAGTAAAATTTAATTCACTTCTCATCAGACCACTTGAGGCGCTTGCCATCGTTCCTAGGCGACCAACTATGATCATTCCAGGTGGATTTTACATTATTGGCCATCCACAACTCACAAAATGCAAGTTCGTCCCACCTGGGATCTGACTTGGCTTCCCTATCTTCAGCATCCTGTGGCACAATTAGCGGTGCATCATAGGCCTGATTGTTGCCGCTAGAAGATGCTGCCTCTCTATTTGCTGCTTCTGCTTCAGCCGCAGCCTCTCTGTCAGCTGCTTCTGCAGCCTCTCTATCAGCTGCTTCAGATGCAACCATTTTCTTTGCATATGCAGCTTCAAACTCAGCTATTCTGCATTTTCTACAAAGGGCTCACCTAAGCTCGTCTTCCCTCTTGCAAATAGGGCAAAACACGAGGTAACGTAGAAAGAAATGGATCTTCTTATACAGCTGGTAGGTCACGTAAGCATCTATGCCTGTATACTTCAGGTTTATATCAGACAATGGCCACTCCTCCCAGAAATCGTGCCTATACATAGGGAAATATGCCTTCATTCTATCGTATGACTCATCGAGGATTCTAGTTGCAAGTGTAGCCATTCTATCCTTCCTCGAGCCCCCTATGATCTTGACAAGACTCTGAATATCGATCCAGTTGTGCGTAGGAATTATAATTCCCTCTTGATTAAATTTCAAAAAATCTGTTGTATTGTCGATAGTGCAGAAAAAAAATTCCTTTTTCTACAAGGAACTGGCGCAGCACCGGACAATTCCTGTCAGTCCTGAAAGTATGTAGTTTGTCATCACCAAAATTTGTAACTACAAATATTTTGTAAATGCAAGATCATCATCTGAATATAATTTTAAAAAGTTTAGTAAATACAAGATCAAGACTCTCAACATTGGCTTGTCATAATTTATTTGGTCCTAAATAAAATTCAGCAGTTACAAGATGAGCAAATGGATAAACAACAAAAGGAGAAAACCCTAAAAGCGGTTAACTACAGAGAGCAGATCTACAAACCGGGAGAAGTGGTAGACGAGGACATGTTTCCTCATGGCCAGTAGAACGAAGGCGACTTCATTATGTTCATATGGGTTCTCCGGGGTGTACTCGAGGTCCAATCCCACAAACGTGTCCTCGTCTTTCTCAAGCCAACCCTCGTACATCCTTAGGACTTGCACCACAGTCTCCTCCTTGTTGGTGTAGACGACGTCTACTTATTGTCATGGGTAGTGAAGCTTGTCTCTAGAGTGCGACGACCTTCCATGGCGGCAAGGAGAAGACGGAAAGAAGACAGATGACAGGAAGAAGAAGAGTGGTTTCTGCGAGAGAGGGGAACGGTGGAACCGTCAATGTGTTTCTAAGGTAGTGGTTAACGACGAGGACGGAAGTCCAATGGAGAGACGCGTGGTGGTGGCCGTTCCAGCTTCTGAATAAACAAAAAATAATTATAACGACGATATATGTGCCCTGTTTTGTCACGTAAATACACTAGGTCGATCGTGTTGTCCTATCCACTGCGCCAGCGTTGCAAGCCTACATGACAGCCACCACGCCTAAGCGACGGGAGCGACATAACGGCGAAAACTGATAGGGGGCCTAACTTGACGGTCGTTAGCCTGATATTTTGTATTGAAACGTAAAGTTGAATTTGTGCCGAAAAAGACTCTCTGAGTGTTTGGCACGCCAACTGTGGTCATCACGACTGATTATAGGCAACTTGGGTACCGTGTTGCCTACGCGCCTCAACTTTCGGGCCGCAAAATGATATTCTCGCTAGGTAGGGGTTGTAACCCCAACAATCTACGCCAGCCAAGTCACCTGCCTGCAGTCGTGATCAAGCAAGGAACCATGCCAGGGCATCCGGAAGATCCTAGCAAGAAGGAGACTCGCCAGGGGGCTGGGGGAAGCCCTGGGATCTTGGCTAACCGCACTGCCGGGAGAAGCCGGTAGAGTAAGAGAACCATCGCCCGTGCCAACTATCCCAACCCTCTCCCTACATCCAGTGTTCGACGCCTTACTAGGGCGGCCCGTCTCGCGTGCGACCATACATCTCCGGAATGGGATATGGCTGCCTCGGTAGCGACGCTGACCTGGGCGCATCAACGACCTCAACGAACTTTGTTAATGGCCAGGAGACCTCCTTTGAGATTACCTACATTGATCCAGGCTCATCCTCGACACCGTGCATGAGGAGCCCCCCGCGCTTGTTATCTAGGCCCTTCAGCGAGGAATGTGTTATGCGCTCCTCCGGAGGGAAATAGTACGAGTCAGAGGCGTGAGCATGGTGTCAGGACTATTCAACGTAGCGGATATCTATACTAGAATCGAAGAAGATGATCTGTCCTTCACGAGGAGGGAAGGACTGTGGGGTCTATAACCGAAACATTTCTGTAAGGTCCTCCCGAGGAAGGAACCTAGGAAGATGAGCGGCAGGCCGAGGGGACCCCTGGGACACCCCTCCGAGGACACCAGCCAAAAGAAGTGGGTGCACGCCCCGGGAGAGCTATCGAGGGGAAGTGTCGCGCCTGACGCGTGGCTTTGGTATGCGTAGGGCTACGCCTTTTGAGGGAACATAAGGGGAATACGGCCTAGCGCCTCAACGTCAAAGCGGCGAGTTGGCCACCACAGGGCGATGGGGGAGGCGAGAAACCTGAATTGTTAGGTCAAATGAGCGTCCCCGGGACCAAATGTCATGCCGGGCGAGGCGCACCTTCAAAGATCACCCGGGACGGCGCCCGAGATCCCAGTAGCAGAAATGAAGACAACCGGCGGTGCCCTTCCTCTCCATCCATCCAACGTGTGACGGGTTGCCAGGATGGCCCATATAGCGTGCTGCCATAAGTCCACGGAATGGGATATGGCTACCTAGGTGGCGACGCCGGCTTGGGCACATCAACAACCTCAGCAAACTCCTTCAGTGGCCTGGAAAGTGCCATTGAGATCGCCTACATCAGTTTAGGCTCATCCTCGACACCGTGAACAAGGTGCCCCTGTGCTCGTCATCCGGGCCCTCTATCAGGGAACGCGTTACGCGCTCCTCCGGAGGGAAATACAAGTCAGGGGCTTGAGCATGGTGTCAGGACTGTTCTACGTAGTAGATCTCTGTGCCAGAATCAAAGAAGATGAGTTGTCCTTCGCGAGGAGGGGAGGACCGTGGGGTCCAAGACCGAAGCCTTGCCGAAAGTTCTTCCTGGGGAAGGAACCCGGGAAGATGATCGGTGGGCCAAGGAGACCCCCGGGGCACCCCTCTAAGGATATTAGTAAGAAGAAGGGGTGCACGCCCCGGGAGAGCTCTCGTGGGGAGGCACTGCACCTGACGCGTGGCTTTGGTATGCACAGAGGTACGCCTTTTGAGGAAACATAAACGGAATGCCAGCCTGGCGCCTCATTGTTAGAGAAGCCTCGTGTTGGTCTCCACATGATGATAAGGCAGGCGAGTACCTGAACTGTTAGGTCAAATGAGCATCCCATGGACCAAACACCAATCCGGGCAAGGTACCCCTTTGAATATCGCCCGAGACGGCACCCGGGGCCCTAATGTTAGGAAAAAATTCAGTTTAGAGCGGACGTCATGCACGCCCGTTGAGCTTAACAAAAAGATAAGTGTTGTTCAGACTCGAGTCGCCAAGAACCTTTTTTGCGAAAATAGGCAAAATGACATCTTAGGCATGCTCCATCTAGGATGCTATACCTCCTCAGTGTGCGCCTAACCATACGAAGAGCACCTTAGGAAGGAAGCGCCTCCTTGGGTGACGCCCAGGTCTGACCCGGGGTCCTCAGTGCTGGGGCGTTTTCCGAACGAAAGGCGAAGAGATCACAAGGTAGGGATGCACACCGTAGTAGGTACTAGGGAGCCCGGTTCCTAGTCCTACGGCTGGTGTAGTCATGCCGAATGATCCCCCAGAGAAACATGGGCCAATAGTCGCTACGAGGGAGGCTGGCTCCGAACGTGGGAGTACACCAAAGAAGTTTTTATTGACTAATAGACAATACAATTACATGTCATAAGAATTACAAAATTGCAAAGCTCAACGCTTCACCTCTTTTATTCTTAAACAGAAAGAGAAAGGGAATGGGCGACTTCAAGAAGCCGGTTCGCGATGAAGACATGCAACAACCTTGGACACCGCTGCTTCCACGGCCTTCTGGGAGACATGGAGGCTCTTACACGGGCCAGGGGGCTTGAATAGAAGATATGCTCCGTGCTTGCGTCATCTCTTTCAGCATGAAGTGGGAAGAATGTCTTCCTTATGCTGAATTCTCTTACAACAACAGCTTCCAGAAAAGTCTAAAGATGGCACCATTTGAGGCTCTCTATGGTCGCAAATGCAGAACTCCGATTGGTTGGTCGGGTGCAGGAGAAAGAACATTGTTTGGCCCTGACATTGTAACTCAAGCAGAGGAGAAGGTTCACATCATTCTTGAAAATCTGAAGATTGCTCAAAGTCACCAGAAGAGCAATTATGATAGAAAGCACACGGACATGGAGTATGTTCCTGGCGATCTCGTTTACCTTCGTGTCACTCCCATGAGAGGCACGTACCGCTTTGGTATCAAAGGAAAGCTGGCTCCTAGATACATTGGTCCTTTCAAAATTCGTGGAAGAAGAGGAGAAGTTGCTTGTGCTCTTGAGCTCCCAGAACAACTCAAAGTCCATGATGTTTTCCACATCTCTCAACTCAAGAAGTGCTTCAAGGATCCCGGCAGGACCGTGGATCATGAACTCATCAACCTCCAAGAAGATCTGTCTTATCAAGAACACCCCATAAAAATCCTCGAAGTCGCAGAAAGAAGGACTCGCAACAAGTCCATCAAGTTCTGCAAGGTGCAGTGGTCGCACCATTCCGTTGATGAAGCCACTTGGGAACGTGAAGATGAGCTCCGTGCCAAGTATCCTACCCTCTTTGAGTCTTCTTCTTCCTAGAATCTCGGGGCGAGATTCCTGTTTAGTGGGGGAGAGTTATAGCATCCCAATTGTCTAACAATGGTAATGCTACATGGTTTAATAAGATAATGGCTACTTCCTATATACAATTGTTGCATCATAATTATATCATGCTCATGTCATCATGCCACCTTGCATTTGAGCATCATATAAAACCCTTTTTCTTTGGTTCTTCTCTCATATGCATTATTAATTGAATTGCCTCTTGATATATTATAGTTGGTTCTTGATCTAGTGCTAAATGCCTAAATTGAGTTGAGGGCATATCTCTTTAACTCCTTCCAACCTACTATTGTTTTTGCATGCCAATTTCCTTTGGGTATACATCATATTCCACCATCTAAATATGTATGAGGGTATTGCTATTATTTCTTGGTATTTAAATCAAGCTCACATCTATTTTGGTATGGACCCTTTTTCCATTCACCTACACATGGGATCATACCCAAACCCTTCCTTTTTGCCAAGTGTACTTGGTCCCACCTAAGAGCTTATTTGTTTTGCAATTGCTTTTCTTGATCTTTGTTTGGCATGCATACATGGGGTATATTTTGTTTTCACAAAATATTCCCATGCATGCAACACTCTAGCTCTAGCCACATGCAATATAACACCTCTCTCTAGCCACATAAAATAACAACACCACTATGTGGTTTTGTCTCTTATTTAAATGCCTTTGATTTTTTTTCTTGCTTTGTAAAATATGTTCCAAACCTGGTCATCTATCTAGGTGTGACACCCCACTTCTACACACTTACACCCTCATCTTTAACCCCACCTTGCACTCCTCGGCTGGCAAGCGTGTTGCACTCCTTGCATGGCAGGCCTCCTTCATATCTCCATTCTTGCGGTTTGCCTGTTTTGCCAGCTAGAACCCTGGCCCAAGTGCAAACAGCAGCAACTGCCATCCCTCTCTTTTCCCTGTGCCGAACCGCCCCGCACGCCTCTCTTTTCTTTCCTGGTCCTCATCCCCTTCACCAAGCAAACCCCAGGCCGTTGTTGCCGGCATGGCTGCGCCGTTGCCGTCCCCTTCCCCATCTACCTAGCCCAGCTCGCCACAATCCTCGCAGCCTCGCCCTGTAGCTCTCCCCGTACCGGAACAAGTAGGACACGCCCCTCGCCGCTGCAGCTCGCCGTCGCTGTCCCGGACTGCCCCTGTGCTCGCCGCCGACCGTACCATCTTCACCGACAACCCCACGGTGACCCAAGGTCGTGTCCCCTCCCTTCTCTCTCCCTGGCTCTCTCCCTCTGCTCCCTCTCGCTCGCCCAGCTCGTCGTCGCACCGCGCTCGCGCGCGCTCTGGAACGCGTCTGGCGTCGACCTCGAGCAGCGGTTCCATCACGTACACCTTCCAGGTTACTTTCTCGAAATTTTGCCGGCGTCTCCGTCACTCTTTTGCGAAAACTCCTTGAACAGAACATGTATCCCCATCATCCCTCAATCCACAGGAACAAACGGCACCCGATTTTGAGCTCCACCGACGAAGAAATCTTCTTCTGAAGATCGATTCGAAAACTGTTTTTCTGAAATTTCGTTGGTGCAATCTGAATCTGCTCTGTTCTTCAACGTTTGCCGGTGCATACAATCTCCGATTGGAAAAACTTACTTCAGAAAAGTTGTATATCTTTGTGAGATCTACAACTTTCGTTTTTACGATATCTTCAAAATCGTCCCAGATTCGTCGTCATATTCAGTTGAACTCAGGCCGTTTTGCTGCCAAATTTTCAGATCCCAATTTCAGACTAACACCTGCTCCGTTCCACACGTCGGTGTCGTCGTGGCGATACTCCTCTTCGAACGACGCGAGAACGAAAAAACTAGCTGGTAGTCCCCTCTTTCCAACGAGCCATATCACGCCCAGATCCGTCCATAGATGAGCTCGGAATCGTCTCGCGAAAACCAGAGAAAAATGTCGTTTTCCTGCATCCCGTCCGACAGTCTCAGACGCCGTTTTTCGTCCCTGTTCTTCGTCAATTTCCGGGCTCCACATTGCTCCACCGGAGAAACTTTACCATCCCAATTGTCTAACAATTGCAATGCTACTAGACTAGTCTATATAAATGCTACTTCCTACATATAATTGTTGTTCATAATTATATCATGCTCATGTCATCATGCCACCTTGCATTTGAGCATCATATAAAACCCTCTTTCTTTGGTTCTTCTCTCATATGCATTATTAATTGTATTTGCCTCTTGATATTGTATTTGGTTATTGATATATTTTTTATTGCCCAAGTTGAGTTGGGGGCATATCTTTTATTCCACTCCACCACCTTTCTTTGTCACCACCTTATAATTCCACCACCCTAATTACCCATGAGCTTGTATTTCTTTTTCTTTGATATTATTCTAGCTCATGTGGGTGGGGTGGATCTAATTCTATAAATTCTTTTGCTTGGCTTTTATTCCACTTCTTGGGAATGCATAAGAATAATGCCATATCATCATTATTGTTTTCACAAGATTAAAACATGGCATTTAATGTCTTTGCATGGGCCATGCAACCATCACCACCATTTGATCTCCTTTGGTTTTTGAGTGGATCATGTTCAAACCCTAAACCCTCACATCTTGACCTCCTCTCTTTGTCATGGGCACTAACACCCTAGGCATTTTCATATCTCTATCTCTCCACCAACACCATGTGTCCAACCAAAGCCCCTCAAAACCCTAGCTCATTCTTTGTTCTCCTCCTAACCTTGTTCATCGTTTCTCTTGCATGTGATCATATATGTGACCTAAATCTTCCCTCCCTCTTTCTTTCTAGATACCTCTAGTCCTCTCTCCATACCCTAGCTCTAATCCACCCTCACACAAAACCTCACCTCACCTCTCTCTCTCTCTCTCTCGATACCGAGGCTGGCCCTTTCTCTCCCTGACCCACACCCCATCTACCCCATCTACCCCACCCCAAACCCTAGCCCATGCCGAGCATGCCCTAGCTACACCCGAGCCCCCTCTCCTCTCTCTTTATCTCTACCTGCCATGCCAGCCCCACAGCCACGCCGTCCCCACCTGGCCCGCCTGTCAGCACCACCCCACCTGCCCCTGCCTGCCCAGCCCGAGCATGTGCGAGGAGGAGATGGAAAAAGGGCCGAAGCCACTTTATCTCTGCCCGCTCCCACACAGCACCCACACCCTCTCCCTCGCCTTGTACCTTTCCCCACGCCTCCTCTATCTCGCCAGATCCATCCCCAGGCCCTACCTCTCCTCTCCTTCCTCTTCACCGTCGCCAGCTCCTTCCGTCGGTCACCGCCAGTAGCGCCGCCGGCCCTCGTTCCAGCAGGTGTGGTTGACGTGGAGGTGGTCGAGGAGTACAAGGAGGACCCCATGCTTCGCCCTGTACACGCAGGCGTGGAGGAGGAGCACCAGGACCGCCGGAGCCAGCGCCGCCCGACGCAAACCCTAGATCTCCGGCCGCCAGCCTCGTCGACGATCCGCCGTACCTCTCCTCGATCTGACAGCACCGACAACCCCGCGGTGAGCCACTGGACCCCCCTGACACCCTCTCGTCCAGCGTCGCTCCCTAGTCGTGCCGATCGCTTCGACGAGCACCCTCTGTGCACCGGCGTCACGCGCGCGTCTGCTCGTCGCCGTGTCGCAGCGACACACCTAGCCGCGCCTGCGGTTCCTAACACCAACCCCTCCCTAGACCAGCGGTAGCCGCCGCCGCTCACGCGCGCGAGGTCGCCAGTTTGATCCATGCGCCGCGCGCTGCATCTGTCGAACACCGAGCCGTCGTCAGAGAGCAGAAGATCCACAGTACCGCGCCCGTTTTGCACATACCCCCCTGCGTTTTTGCTGGATCAACCCGCGGTACACCGAGCCCCACCTGTCAGCCGCCCTGGCAATCTTGCAGAGAAGCCCCCCAGCTCCTAGGCCCTTAACCCGCGCTCCAGCACGACCCCACCTGGCAGTCTCTACGCGTTCGGCCTCTGGCACATGGGCCCTAGTTCGCTGGCCCACCTGTCAACCGCAGCAGCTAGGCTAACCCGCTGTGTAAAAAGCTTTTCCGCGCGCGTGTGTCCCCGCCAGTAGCTGGCCCACCCGTCAGCGGCTGGGGCTGGGTTTGTCTGAGTACAAAACGTTTCTGTTTTTCTGTTTTAAAATAAACTTTTCCAGAAATTGTTTAAATTCAAATTCAAATCAGATTTTAATTAACTTTTAAAATATAATTCCAAATAATACATATGATATATGTTTTTGAATCAGAAAAATGTGAGGAATTCAAATATGCTATTCAAAATATTATTTGAGCACTTTAAATTTTCGAGATGATTAAAATTACATTAAAATGCCCTTTTCTTAATTAATTAATAACTTTAGTTTTATAACTCCAAATTTGACAAATATTATGTCTAAATCGATCAGCGCGACGAGCCCGTTCTATATATGCATTCCATGTTCTGAATTGCAGCATGCATCATATGAATAATAAGTATACAGCAAGTGTTATGAGAGCAAACCGGGCTAAAAACTTAATTAAATGCTTTAATCTTGTACCCCACACCTCACCCATGCCATGCTACATTATTGCCATGCAAATTGTGCATCATTCATCATGGCATGATTGTTTGCTTGTCGCATTTTAATTCATATGCTTGTGCACTCTACTTATGTTGGCCCTTGGTTGTTTGGTTCTTCTTCGAATAGACGCTGAGCAGGGGATATATCAGGAATCCCAGGAGCACTACCCAGATCTGTCCCTCGCTTCAACTGAGCTGTCAGGCAAGCACTACCACATGCTTGCATACATATAGTACCTATTGCCTCTATCTTATTCTTGCATCATTGAATCGCGATTGCACTAAACTGAATCCCAAGTACTGCATAGCCTTTACTTTTAAACCCCACCGAAGCTTGTTCCTCCATCCCATGATCCCTTACTACAGGAGTTGTTTGAGCCATGCGGGTCGTAGAACAGCATGTGTAGGGAATGTGAGTGTCTGATGGATAACGAGGTACCTAAACAACTTAACCTGAGTAGTAATGGGATAAGTAATGAAAGTGGCATCGGTGAGCAATATCTGCTATTTGGTTCTTCATGCTCACTTGTGTCCCGTAGGACCTCGAGTACTTGATTCATATTCCTTGACTATTTGCACTATCCACATCCGGGAGGCCTTATCGACCCCCCTGAGCCAGAGCTTGATCCATTCTTATTTCTTGGGGCCACAAAGTAGTTTGGGGCTTTATTACTATCCTGTACTTATGCCATGCTTTACTGCTTTATTTAAGATTGTGCGTGGAGCACCTGTACTATTTTGGATCGCGCCACGTTTTCGCGGTATCGACAAGCCCAGTCACACTTTCGGGTTCCCAGTCGTTTATAGCCGTCGTCGCAAACCCTGGGTCCGTTCCGGAGCCGGCCAACTTCGTTGCGGGTAGCTTAGTGGGGTGGCCCCCTGAAAAATTTCTGAATCCTGTGATCGCTTTGTCGTGAATGCCTCGTTGGGTTTTGATTTGGTTTTTCCGAGATTGATCGAGTGTGTGTTGCTATTTGTGCACCCCTGCAGGGTAAATATTTCTGAAAGCCGTGTCCGCGGTTATGGACGACTTGGATCACAGTTTCTCGATCATAGACAAGTATAACTAAAGTACCGCTTTTAATTTGAATAAGTACCTGACTAGTAAATAGTGCAACACTCATGGAATGGTTAATAAAACTGTCAACGGATGGGGGGTTGTTCGTCCGCTTCCTCGTTGGTAAGTGAGGAGGAGGATGGATCTGTTAATATTACTGTTATAACTGTTGTTCTTAATTAACGGACATCCGTCTATCTTTGGTTAGGCGGATGGTTAACGAGTATCTATAGAATTGTTAGGTTTTATCTTTTGCTGCAATTGCGTCACCCCAGGTTGTGTCCCCCTTTAGAGGCATAAAGACTTGCTGAGTACCCCTAGGGTCTCACACGATAAATTGTTTGATTCAGATGAACAGGTATGATCGCAAGATGGATACTGGGTGGAGGAGACGGACGATGTTGGCAACGATCACTCGGTGTAGAGATTTCGGGAACGGGGATCCGTGAGATCTGTGGGCGGGATGTGTTTATTTATGTGGCATCTTATGCCGATTTGCTTCTTATCCGTACTCGGATCTTGTCTTCCGCTTCCGCCTGATACTCTGATGTTTGATGTATGAGGAGCTATACTAAAATATTATCTCTATCTAGGATATTTGGGTCTTGCCGTATGGCATTGCAATATTTCTATTTCTTTTTAGATGGAATGGCTCTGAGGACTGTTGTATGTGGCTTGCATACATACTCATTTGTGTATGTAGTTGATCCCTTCGCCTGCCGATTACGCCGCTCGTTCTTGTCCCGATGTTTTGGAAATGGTTAGGACGGCCGAAAGGTCTACCTGTGAGTGGCATTTGGCCCCACCGTACTATTTTAACCATTTCCGCTCGTCCAGGCTTGTAACTAAGAGCGTAATTCACCGAGGTAGTTACAATTGGTATTAGAGCCATCCCGCCCTTCAGGGTCTCAGCCAAATGGTCATTGTCAGTCTAGCAAATATTTTGGTAGCTATGTATACTAGGGAAAAACAAAACGTGAGAGTATGACTGCTTCCACTTTTCTTCTTACCCACCCACCCACCCTTTTCTGGTAAGGAAGTGTAACGTTTTCAATCCTCTTCTAAAATTCAAACTAGGATTCACGTGTTCTAGGTTCCGTAGTACCATAGGTTGGGTGTGTGCGTGTGTGTGAATTCCTTGTCTATCTGTTGCATCCAACATGTTATCACTATATGCTTTTTGGTTATCAACTGTTGGTACATTCCATACTGACAGGCTTTTGTAAACCGACGCGATCTATCCGACTCCTTGTTAACCGGTGCCATCTTGTTAAGGGTGTTCTTCCTTCCAGCATGCTTTCACAGAATGTGGAGTTGTTAATCTCTATCTGATGAGTGGTTTTGCGCATCTATTGGTATTTTAATGCCGAAAAATGCGGAATTTTTTTCTTTGATACATTTGTGTTTCCACACTCCTCTTCAGTCGTGTGTGAAACATTATCTATCTTCCTTTTATCGGCATGTTCATGCTAACTCATTCTTTTGTCACCAGCGATTAATCCTGGAGTTTTACTTCACCTTCAAATTTCCTTGGGCTAAATACATAACATGTGTCGATTCGATGCTTGTGATTGTAATTTGGTTCTCGACAGAGCTATATGACACTTATCATGAGTGGAGTATGGTTAATGCTATCTATTTTTTAATCCTCAAAATGATGGCGGTTAACTCCTATGATTTCGAGTTATACCGTGATCATATCTTTATCATATTCAAGTACCCTTGCCAATCTAGAGTTTTCTTAAGGCCCTACGGTGGTCTATCATCTGTTCATCATGCGGCACATCTTTTTGTACTCCATATCCGCAGAATTCTCTTTGATACGAGGGAATTGCATCTTTTCGTCTCTGATAGCTTCGTTTAAGGTATGAGCTATCATCGTTCCTTTACCCGAGATCTTTTTATCTTTGTAACCGGTGATCCGATCGACAATGTGAACCAGGTGGCATTTCCTGTTCTCTTCCGAAGGACCAGATAATCTATTCTGCCACTGCATCTTTCCAACATGAATCCTTACTCGTAACGTTGATCTTTCAAAGGGCGTTGAGCTCAGAAAGTGTTTCGAGCATTTGTTTGTTTCTCCCACCTCTGGAACTTGATATTCTTGGAATATCTTGGTAATCTGTGGTGGTATATCTTGATGTTATGCTTGCCTATTCTATGTCAATGGAAGAACATGGAAGGTCATCTGTGTCTTTTTCTCTCAAGCTTCGCGAACACTGCCGTGTGCAAAGTTCCCAAAGTGGAAAGTCTGACTTTTTGAAGTCACCTATCTCGGCCACGTCCTTCTGCTAAATAGATCGCTTCAATTATGAGATCAGCAAGTCCATTGTTAATTCCATCCTCCATCTTCAACCAATCTGAAGTTATCCCTTGTTGGCAAGTTATCATCGTCGTTCCGCTAAAGATTTTCCTCAAGACTACTAAATCTCTCTCAATCATTTCAAGAAGAACATGGAGTTCTTTTCACATCTGTCTCGTCAAGTAACCTTTGAAACCCTCTCGTTCTATTGTCTATGCTCAATCCACCGGAGGCCATGAAGACTTTTCAGATCTTTTGTAATCCTTCTGTTCAAGTTGGTGCTATCTTTTCTGTAGCTGTTGAATCTTGCAGTTGTTCTCAGTAATCTTCCTTCATATCTTTCTGGTGGCTTGGTACTTCCGACATTACGACAACATCATCATCTTTATCTATCCGTGAATCCGGCGAATCGTTTGCATCTATCCTTGTTTCTAACGAAGTTCCATGAGTTATTGTCAATACCTTCAGTCTGTTTCGGTAGTTGGGTTGCATGGTTTTCTTATTCATGTGCGGAGTAATGCTTTGAGTGCGGGATGGAGTAGCTACCATACCACTACTCTTATCATTCGCTCTTGTACATTGAGTTGGTGAATTAATGTGATTTCACTCATTCCACGGAAGTTAGAAGTGGCCTTTATCCCTCGATACTTTTACTTCCGTCCTTGTTTTTCCGGAGTGCTCTCTCGAAGAAAGTAATCAATAATCTCTTGTTGGTGGTCTGTCTATTCTAGATGGAGCAAAATCTTCAATTATCTGGTGGAAACAAGCGCAAACTCTTTTCTGTCCTCGTCATTATACCGATGCTCGACATCCCCAAACAAGATGGAAGGAAACTATATCTGTCTTCAATTTATCAAATCCCTTTCTCTTGGTAAAGCCAATTATGGTTGATTCCATCAGTCGTAAATCTATTGCGTTAGCCTCAAGGCTAAAGAAAGCAATAAGTATCTCTACAAAAAACTCCAGATCCTCCATATTCTTTGCTTCTCGGGATTCCACCATGATCTGGCTTCACATCCGTCTCTGGAAGTTATATCCGTGCACCTCAACTGCGTGATCCTTTGGTTCTTACCGGCGCAAGAAGAATCTAATCCGACGATGTCTAACTAAATCTTTCTGTTGATATCAAGGGACTCTATTGTTTGAAGGCAACATTGTTTCCGAACTTCATTTCTCAAATCCGAGAGAAGATACGATGCTATTGTCATAGTGGTTCAAAACCTCTCCAACCTAGCTCTTTTCTTCCGGCGAGACAAAGATTCATCCTCTCTAGTATCAGTAAATCTTTAATCTTAACGGTGTGTCTTTCTTTATCCATGATACATCATCTTGTCCTTTCTTTCACAAGTGGTTCTATTCTCTTATCATGTTTCTTGAGAAAACCGGAGCTACGTTCATCCTATCCTTCTTGTCTCACGACAATCCTTCAACTCTTCTAACCGTTGTTTCTCAAGCAAAACGCAAGACTCGCAACAAGTCTAGCAAGTTTTGCAAGGTGTAGTGGTCGCACCATTCCGTTGTTCATCAACTTGGGAACGTGTGGGTCAA
The DNA here is from genome assembly GCA_916181665.1 of Avena sativa. Classification (NCBI taxonomy): domain Eukaryota; kingdom Viridiplantae; phylum Streptophyta; class Magnoliopsida; order Poales; family Poaceae; genus Avena; species Avena sativa. The sequence continues at coordinate 624,291,955 of OV702289.1, forward strand.
CTTCGTTCGAACACCCGCCTCTCCTTGTGTTGTTTTCTTTTTCCTAGGAATCTCGGGGCGAGATTCTTGTTTAGTGGGGGAGAGTTGTACCATCCCAATTGTCTAACAATTGCAATGCTACTAGCCTAGTCTATATAAATGCTACTTCCTACATATAATTGTTGCATCATAATTATATCATGCTCATGTCATCATGCCACCTTGCATTTGAGCATCATATAAAACCCTCTTTCTTTGGTTCTTCTCTCATATGCATTATTAATTGTATTTGCCTCTTGATATTGTATTTGGTTATTGATATATTTTTTAATGCCCAAGTTGAGTTGGGGGCATATCTTTTATTCCACTCCACCACCTTTCTTTGTCACCACCTTATAATTCCACCACCCTAATTACCCATGAGCTTGTATTTCTTTTTCTTTCATATTATTCTAGCTCATGTGAGTGGGGTGGATCTAATTCTATAAATTCTTTTGCTTGGCTTTTATTCCACTTCTTGGGAATGCATAAGAATAATGCCATATCATCATTATTGTTTTCACAAGATTAAAACATGGCATTTAATGTCTTTGCATGGGCCATGCAACCATCACCACCATTTGATCTCCTTTGGTTTTTGAGTGGATCATGTTCAAACCCTAAACCCTCACATCTTGACCTCCTCTCTTTGACATGGGCACTAACACCCTAGGCATTTTCATATCTCTATCTCTCCACCAACACCATGTGTCCAACCAAAGCCCCTCAAAACCCTAGCTCATTCTTTGTTCTCCTCCTAACCTTGTTCATCTTTTCTCTTGCATGTGATCATATATGTGACCTAAATCTTCCCTCCCTCTTTCTTTCTAGCTACCTCTAGTCCTCTCTCCTTACCCTAGCTCTAATCCACCCTCACACAAAACCTCACCTCACCTCTCTCTCTCGCTGCCAAGGCTGGCCCTTTCTCTCCCTGACCCACACCCCATCTACCCCATCTACCCCACCCCAAACCCTAGCCCATGCCGAGCATGCCCTAGCTACACCCGATCCCCCTCTCCTCTCTCTTTCTCTCTACCTGCCGTGCCAGCCCTACAGCCACGCCGTCCCCACCTGGCCCGCCTGTCAGCACCACCCCACCTGCCCCTGCCTGCCCAGCCCGAGCATGTGCGAGGAGGAGATGGAAAAAGGGCCGAAGCCACTTTATCTCTGCCCGCTCCCACACGGCACCCACGCCCTCTCCCTCGCCTTGTACCTTTCCCCACGCCTCCTCTATCTCGCCAGATCCATCCCCAGGCCCTGCCTCTCCTCTCCTTCCTCTTCACCATCGCCAGCTCCTTTCGCCGGTCACCGCCAGTAGCGTCGCCGCCCCTCGTTACAGCAGGTGTGGTTGACGTGGAGGTGGTCGAGGAGTACAAGGAGGACCCCCTGCTTCGCCCTGTACACGCAGGCGTGGAGGAGGAGCACCAGGACCGCCGGAGCCAGCGCCGCCCGACGCAAACCTTAGATCTCCGGCCGCCAGCCTCGTCGACGATCCGCCGCACCTCTCCTCGATCTGACAGCACTGACAACCCCGCGGTGAGCCACTGGACCCCCCTGACACCCTCTCGTCCAGCGTCGCTCCCTGGTCGTGCCGATCCCTTCGACGAGCACCCTCTGTGCACCGGCGTCGCGCGCACATCTGCTCGTCGCCGCGTCGCAGAGACACACCTAGCCGCGCCTGCGGTTCCTAACACCAACCCCTCCCTAGACCAGCGGTAGCCCCCGCCGCTCGCGTGCGCGAGGTCGCCAGTTCGATCCATGCGCCGCGCGCTGCATCTGTCGAACACCGAGCCGTCGTCAGAGAGCAGAAAGATCCACAGTACCGCGCCCGTTTTGCACATACCCCCCTGCGTTTTTGCTGGATCAACCCGCGGTACACCGAGCCCCACCTGTCAGCCGCCCTGGCAATCTTGCAGAGAAGCCCCCCAGCTCCTAGGCCCTTAACCCGCGCTCCAGCACGACCCCACCTGGCAGTCTCTGCGTGTTCGGCCTCTGGCACATGGGCCCTAGTTCGCTGGCCCACCTGTCAACCGCAGCAGCTAGGCTAACCCGCTGTGTAAAAAGCTTTTCCGCGCGCGTGTGTCCCCGCCAGTAGCTGGCCCACCCGTCAGCGGCTGGGGCTGGGTTTGTCTGAGTACAAAACGTTTATGTTTTTCTGTTTTAAAATAAACTTTTCCAGAAATTGTTTAAATTCAAATTCAAATCAGATTTTAATTAACTTTTAAAATATAATTCCAAATAATATATATGATATATGTTTTTGAATCAGAAAAATGTGAGGAATTCAAATATGCTATTCAAAATATTATTTGAGCACTTTAAATTTTCGAGATGATTAAAATTACATTAAAATGCCCTTTTCTTAATTAATTAATAACTTTAGTTTTATAACTCCAAATTTGACAAATATTATGTCTAAATCGATCAGCGCGACGAGCCCATTCTATCTATGCATTACATGTTCTGAATTGCAGCATGCATCATATGAATAGTAAGTATACAGCAAGTTTTATGAGAGCAAACCGGGCTAAAAACTTAATTAAATGTTTTAATCTTGTACCCCACACCTCACCCATGCCATGCTACATTATTGCCATGCAAATTGTGCATCATTCATCATGGCATGATTGTTTGCTTGTCGCATTTTAATTCATATGCTTGTGCACTCTACTTATGTTGGCCCTTGGTTGTTTGTTCTTCTTCGAATAGACGCTGAGCAGGGGATATATCAGGAATCCCAGGAGCACTACCCAGATCCGTCCCTCGCTTCAACTGAGCTGCCAGGCAAGCACTACCACATGCTTGCATACATATAGTACATATTGCCTCTATCTTATTCTTGCATCATTGAGTCGCGATTGCACTAAACTGAATCCCAAGTACTGCATAGCCTTTACTTTTAAACCCCACCGAAGCTTGTTCCTCCATCCCATGAGCCCTTACTACAAGATTTGTTTGAGCCATGCGGGTCGTAGAACAGCATGTGTAGGGTATGTGAGTGTCTGATAGATAACGAGGTACCTAAACAACTTAACCTGAGTAGTAATGGGATAAGTAATGAAAGTGGCATCGGTGAGCAATATCTGCTATTTGGTTCTTCATGCTCACTTGTGTCCCGTAGGACCCCGAGTACTTGATTCCTGTTCCTTGACTATTCGCACTATCCACATCCGGGCGGCCTTATGGACCCCCCTGAGCCAGAGCTTGATTCATTCTTATTTCTTGGGGCCACAAAGTAGTTTGGGGCTTTATTACTATCCTGTACTTATGCCATGCTTTACTGCTTTATTTAAGATTGTGCGTGGAGCACCTGTACTGTTTTGGATCAGGCCATGTTTTCGCGGTATCGACAAGCCCAGTCACACTTTCGGGTTCCCAGTCGTTTACAGCCGTCGTCGCAAACCCTGGGTCCATTCCGGAGCCAGCCAACTTCGTTGCGGGTAGCTTAGCGGGGTGGCCCCCTGAAACATTTCTGAATCCTGTGATCGCTTTGTCGTGAATGCCTCGTTGGGTTTTGATTTGGTTTTTCCGAGGTTGATCGAGTGTGTGTTGCTATTTGTGCACCCCTGCAGGGTAAATCTTTCTGAAAGTCGTGTCCGCGGTTATGGATGACTTGGAGCATAGTTTCTCGATCATAGACAAGTAAATAGTGCAACACTCATGGAATGGTTAATAAAACTGTCAACGGATGGGGGGTTGTTCGTCCGCTTCCTTGTTGGTAAGCGAGGAGGAGGATGGATCTGTTAATATTACTGTTATAACTGTTGTTCTTAATTAACGGACATCCGTCTATCTTTGGTTAGGCGGATGGTTAGCGTGTATCTATAGAATTGTTAGGTTTTATCTTTTGCTGCAATTGCGTCACCCCAGGTTGTGTCCCCCTTTAGAGGCATAAAGACTTGCTGAGTACCCCTAGGGTCTCACACGATAAATTGTTTGATTCAGATGAACAGGTATGCTCGCAAGATGGATACTGGGTGGAGGAGATGGACGATGTTGGAAACGATCACTCGGTGTAGAGATTCCGGGAACGGGGATCCGTGAGATCTATGGGCGGGATGTGTTTATTTATGTGGCATCTTATGCCGATTTGCTTCTTATCCGTACTCGGATCTTGTCTTCCGCTTCCGCCTGATACTCTGATGTTTGATGTATGAGGAGCTATACTAAAATATTATCTCTATCTAGGATATTTGGGTCTTGTCGTATGGCGTTGCAATATATCTATTTCTTTTTAGATGGAATGGCTCTGAGGACTGTTGTATGTGGCTTGCATACATACTCATTTGTGTATGTAGTTGATCCCTTCGCCTGCCGATTACGCCGCTTGTTCTTGTCCCGATGTTTTGGAAATGGTTAGGACGGCCGAAAGGTCTACCTGTGAGTGGCATTTGGCCCCACCGTACTATTTTAACCATTTCCGCTCGTCCAGGCTTGTAACTAAGAGCGTAATTCACCGAGGTAGTTACAAATATCACCTCAACATCGAAGCCAGGGACATGGTGGTGAACCCGAGACAAAAACTCTCGGGCTACGCCGCATGCCACCTCCTTGCCTTCCTCCAGCATCACCGACTCGATAGACACGCCGAATATCTCGAGCCAGGACAACAGAGACGACGGGAGATTCAGGTCGGCATTTTCCCCTTGGCTAGGGGCTCAACCGATGGTAGACGGGGGGACTCCAGGAGGATGTTCCTCTTGGAGGTCACCTGGAAAAGGGAGGCGGAGCTTCATCGCAAACCTTTTGCTCCTTGTAAAGGGCTTGCATCATCTCCACAGCCTCCTTCCCAGCCCCATCCAATTGGGATTTCAAGCGTTGAACCCTCCGCATCAGGTTGGGAAAGAAACACCCCGACAGAGAAGGCCTCTTTCTGGGAGGATGCGGGTCGTCAAGGCTAGGTTGCCTAGAGAACCCCATGTTGCCCGAGAGCCATTTTTGTCCACGCGCCTCGCCAGCCGGTGGGGGCACTTTGCTCTCTAGGCCTCTAGGGTCGGGCGCCCCAGGGCCACCCAGTCGCCCACACTATCTAGACTTGCTCGGAGAGACAAGCACCCAGGATCAGGGGCCATAGTACCAGGCGAGGCCCCGAAGAGCCGTGCTCCCACCAATGGGGTCGATGCAGACCCCTCCACTGTCCCCCGCTTGGAAAGGACCCTAGTTGGAGGAATTTCTGGGGACGTCGGGGCTTACCAGCCCGCCCTAGGAGTTCTCTGGCCATAGCAAGTAACTCTGAAGAAAAAAGACCGACAATCAAATAAGAGACATCGAGTGTATCACCCGAGCAGTAAGATGTATAAGGGCCTAATGTGTCGGGCCAGCAGGAGCCTTAGGCCCCGGAAGACCATGCCTATGTGGGGCACCCAAGGGACCCGGGTCACCTCCAGATCATCAGGTTGTTCGTTAGGCGGGTAACTGAGGTCAACCCGAGGAGATAAGGGAACTGGGGCCACCTTCGAAGGTAGCGCCTCCCCCTCCGGGAGTCGCGACCGGGTCAGGGCAGTAAAGAAGCTGCCAAGGGTGGCGCTCTCCACGGACCCGCTCTTGGCTTGTAGAGGTGAATCCTCTCGGGAGGATTCCCCCGTAGAGAATTCCGTTGCAAGCAACAATCCTGCGCTAGCATTGGAGGGAACCGCACCCTCCTTCGTGTCCTCTCCGACATTAGAGGAGGATTCCTCGGCCTCCATCAGGCCATTGGTGTTAAAGGGCGGGAGGTTCATGATTATATCGTCCCCAACGCTTGTCGAAGAAGAGAGGGAGGAGCCCTTTCGGGCAGCCCCTAGTGGCCGTTGGGAACAGAAGCTCCTTCATCAAGCTGGCATATGCTTCCTGGGTCAGGTCCTGATCCTTCCTGGGACAAATCCGAGTTGGATCTACATGGCCTCGATAGGCCCAAGCCGGACATGACCTCCTCTGTAGTGGCACCAGGCACCGCTGAAGATAATCAGAAATGATGGTGTGCACCGTCAAGCCCTTGGTTGCAAGGGCCTGAATCCTGTCAGTCACAGGTTTCAGGTCTGCATCCTAAGAGCTCAGCCTCCCCCATCCCAGGAGAGGTTGTGCCACCTCCCGAGGGTCATACATCTAGGGGAACTGGCGGTCTACGCACACCACACAATGCTTGCCTCACCATTCTTCCCACTTGGATTTGAACTTCCCTGGGAGGTACCTCTTGGAAAGATTGTTCTGAAGGCAGAAAGTGACGCCGCCTGCTATCCTTGGTTTCTTGTCGACCTGAGGGGCGAAGTAGTGGCGAAACAACGCCACCGAAGGCATCACCCCAACGAACCCTTCGCACAGATGTGCGAACGCGGACAACACCAGTAGAGCGTTGGTATGGATCTGAACCATATGAAAGGCATACAAGGCCATCACCTCTAGGAAGAAATCGGAAAAAGGGGGAACCAGGCCTATCTTGAGGAAGCAACAATAAATAGGCATCTCCCTTTCGCCGATACCCCCGCCAGGGTAGTGGAGCATTGTGGCTCTATTCTCGTGGTGTTCATCGTCCACAATCAGCCTCAAGGCCTCGAGTTTGAGCTGACCTACGATGGGGGAAGGAGAGCTCTCGAGGGTTTCCGATGCCTCGGAGTTCCAGATCGAGTTCTATTCGAAGACCCCCTGAATCCTTGGCTCCACATCGGTGCCATGATGACGCGATGTGACAAAGGTTTGAGGGGGAAAATAAGTGTGGATGGGGAATTTGTTGAATGGAGGAGCGGAGGATACCGTTTCTTTATCGGCCCAGGCCTAGGAAACCTATCCACCCGTCCTCTACTCACAATTACTATCAAGACCAGCCGTTGAATGACGGGTGGACCCAATTTCCCATCTCAAGGCCGACGTGACACCTTTCAGACAGCTTGGTAGTGACTCACATGATAAAGCTATGATGACGGCCGCGGACCCGCTCAAGATAAGGACACGACCCTAGCCAAACACAACCTGGATAGGGCGCACCCGGGGGCTACTGACGCATACACGAGACTCGGGGTATCCCGAATACGTCGAGCCAGCTTTGACCCGAGAAGGAGACTGCACGGGGGCTCTACCGGGACAGCCTCACTAGAACCGGAAGCCTGGCCCCGGCATCCCCCGGACACGTCGATCGAACCACAACCCGAGAAGGATACTGCACGGGGGGCTTTGCTGGGACGGCCTCACAAGACCTGACGGCGTTCCCTCCTTCAAGCCCAGGAGACTGGAGTCAGGCGGACATGACGCGTCCATGCGTCAGTCTGCAGGCATCAGGCAACACAAGGTGCTAGAGTAGGATGACCAAGGCACGTCACAGGCGTTGGCCAGCTGCGTGGCAAGGCACACACCACCGCTTGTTGATCGACCCATGTGGTGTCCCCTTTCTGTATAAAAGGAGGCCCAGGTCGAAAGGGAAGGGGGCTTGTTCTGGACTAGGGAACCTTCCCAGTAGAAGGAACCCATTGTAACCCTGTGATAATCAGATAGTAGATAATTGCAGGATGTAGGGTTCCACTCACTGCGGACCTGAACCTGGGTAAAAAACACTGTGTCTCTCTGTGATTGTGTTCGTCTAGCTCGCCGATTGAGCTCGTCGGACGTTGCGCCCCTGTCGAACAACAAAGAGTGACTCATACCCCTAGTGTCGAAAACCAAGACACGACATAGTTTATATAGAATGAAGGGAAATTTGCAAGATGATCATGTTCTATTTTATATCCTCTTGTGGTTTGCTTCAAAGCAAATGCAGAATAATTTTATTATGTGGGTTTGCTTTTTCTGGCGTACATTGGTACTTGACATATGTTCTTCACTTTATAGCAGCGGCCCTTCCCGCACCTATGAAAAAATTCCAAATAGTACGAGCATGCAGTCCCTGTGAATCAAGCCGGATTTAGCTAGACACATGTTTCTTAACTCGTGCACAATTTCATTGTGGTCTCTGGAAGAGATCAGTCTACTAATGATGCATTGCACAAACTAAGTCATTTTAGAGCTATCTCATGTCAAGTTATTTCTGCTTATGCTCTGTGTTTACACACCTGTCTAGATATGTGCATTTGCGCTCATATATATACCTCATAGTTATAGTTTTTTCTATGTGTTCCTGCTCTATGCATGATCTGAGATAATGATATATACAATATAGGTCAGAGACATAATTTTAGTGGTATCTTTTAGGGCATTATTGGATTAATGTGAAGGTCTATGTTGAGCTTCTTATGGATTTAAGAATTTGAAACATGCTAAAGCAAAACTTTTTTGTGTTTATTTTTGTGTGTTCATTTTTGTGGCTCAGCCAGCTACTAGCTGCAGTGTCACTTTAGGGAACACTAGACCATAAAGGCGTGCGTTGCCGCGCCCACCTATCTTGAAGAAAAAAAGGGTTAATGTATTTGAGAAAACTTATACTCCCTCCAACTCATATTAGTTGACTTGAATTTGTCTAGATACGGATGTATAGTTGACTTGAATTTGTCTAGATACGGATGTATCTAACACTAAAATGTGATCCGTATCTAGATAAATATGAGTCAACTAATATGGGTCGGAGGGAGTATAATAAAGATTCCTTATTAAAGATGTAACATAATATATGAGTATATCCAAAGAATATCGATATGTTTAAGAAATTGCATAAATGGGTGATGTTGATCCCACAAGTAAATTTAAAATCATGTTCTATAAAACAAAGGATTTACATACGTACGTTTAGAAGGGTCAGACATGTGCTAATGTCTACTTCTAACTGAAGATGTTGTGATTATACATGAAATCCACGCATGGTTACAGCTTTTCCTTTTCATATTCCAATGGCATCTCCTTGACGACTTCAGATCGACTCAGCATGGCCTCGCGACCTTGTTCAGTTCAAGGCCAGTAGGCTGGAGCTACACGCCCTTTTGCGATAGAGAAATCAAATATCTGCAAGCCAGAAATCGTGGGCACCGAGCGTGCTTCTGCACCAAGCAGTAAGATGAACGATAAAAAAGGGAAAAGCATAAATAGCATATAATAAAGTTGGGAGAGGAGGCTGGCAGTCAAGGGCATTCATTACAACCGGAAATGAAGGGAAACAGAAGTGCAGGGGCGGCACACCATCTCTGCCATGAATAGCACAAGCAACGGCGGCTGCGGCGCCATGCCTTCCGAGAGCACAACTCTGCAACAGAAGCCCAGATAACAGGCGGCCCAATGACCTTTTCCGGGCCCGGTTCATGAGAGGACGCGCAGGTCGTTTCCTAGAGCAGCGGCCCGGCTATGTTTGCCGAACGGATCGCCTGAGCGGTGAAAAGCGGCCAGACGCAGCCGTGGTACGAAGGAAATGATCTGGAACATCCATTAGCGAGATCGGACGGCTCATTGACTTCAAAACATTTGCTGCTTGCTTTATGTCTCTCCACTTGTGATTTTCTCTTGCAGTTTGTTCTTCTCTTCCTGCTGGTGCCTCAAACTGTTTCTCTTGGTGACGTAGAAGCAACCTATCAATGCCACACAACTTCAGATTGTGAGGAAACTTACCGTATGAATGGTTTCTTGCTGATAGGCATATATGTTGCTACACGGGCTAACACGGACGATGTGGTGATATTGTGGTCATTTGTACTATGAAAGTTCTCTTTCTTTTGATTTTTATTCCTAAAAATGTTTATAGCGTGTTGTTATTTCATAATTTCTCAATTATGCTTCCTTGGTATTCACAAACTATGTGTACGTACTACTTTTTTGGTGGGATATGCCCGTCGGTGCAAGTTCATTATAATCTACTCCTAAAGTTTTTTTCCTATTCGGTAGAAACCAGAATTTAGTGTTCATATCATTTGAGCCGTTGCATTCCCCCTTTTTTGTTGGTTTCAACTTTGAAATGTTATTGCCTGTAGTAAATTCATCCTGCAAGTTAGTATCTACTTAAAAACACATACCAAGTTCAGTAAATAGAAAAATTGTAGAAAGGAATCACAATCTCTAGTGACAATTATACCATATATGTCGATGTTCTCTCTATTTTGCCCATGTCCACCTTTATTACAATGTCATGTAGACGACGCAGCGAAGCGCGCATGTCTGTCTAATACAATGTAAGCCGCACGGCGTCTGTCCACCTTACTGACGTTAAAGTGCCAGTCGACGTCCCACCAAATTTGCATGCCCTGAAATGTTATCATAACGAGCAAGACCTGACTGAGCTCTCCTTTCACAGCCGCCGCACACAATCTGTTATAAGTTCTTTTCTAGCTGTCCCCCCTAACAACACTACTAAGGCTCCGTTTGTTTGGGCTTTGGACTCAGCTTCGCAGTTAGAAAATCGGAAGGGTAGACAAACAACTAGATTTTCAACCGCGCTAGTGAGAATCAGTAGAAAAATTTGCACGTCGCACTGTGGCCGGCCGAAAGCGGCACAGGAGGAGCTTCCCGAGATTCTGATCGCTTCCCGAGCTGCAACGGACAGAGATGCCCTCCAGACTTCCGAGTAATTACAAACTCCTGCCACCGCACCAACCAACTCGACGCCCCCCAGCCTCGACGCGGTCACCCCATCCTCTCGCCCCTGAGCTCTCTCCCGTCGCCATGGAAGGGCACAGCTAGGGTTTCGCATGCCGCCACGAATCCGGCCGCCTCCCGTCCCCGCCACCGGTCGTCCTCCCCGTCATAGCCGCTCCCCTCCACCACTCCATCGAATCCGTCCGCCTCCCTTCCCTGCCGCGGGTCCTCGTCCCCGTGCTGGACCTCCCCTCATCTCAATCGAGGGGGACCCGACCTACAAGTCGGCCTCGTCCCTGCCGCCTGCCGGAGCGAGCAGCCGCCATCTCGCCATTCTACGTACGGTGGCGCCCTCTTCACCTCCTCCGACGGGCCAAATATTCGCTCCAACCCTGACGCTCTTCAGCACCCCAGCGACTAGCACCTCTGTCTCCAACCCAGGCACTTCATCCACCGGCAAGGTATGTCAATTACCCTCTGGTTTTGTGCCATTTAGGATCTGTAAATATTAGTTACTATCGTTTTTGTTGAATTATTGTGGATATTTGGACATGGACAAACAGTTCTTCCTATTTTGTATAAATAGAGCGTTGTAGCTTAAATGAATGTGGTCAGATTGTTGTTTGTTAATTAAAGTGAGCATGGACAGATTGTTGTAGCTATGTTGCATACATAGATGTGTTCACTTATGTGGTATGTGGACAGATTATTGTAGCTATTTTGCATACATGGACAGATTGTTGTTGCTACTTGCACACATAGATATATTGATTTAATTTTTGCGTACGTGTGCTTAGATGGATCAGGAAAATAAGGCCCCTAAAGCATATTGGGATCCTCTGTCCACCACAATTTTTTGTGAACTATGCAAGAAACAAAAAGAAGCAGGAAATAGACCTACTGCGTTCCTTAGTAATGATGGGTACAAGAATCTAGCCATAGAATTTGGTACGAGGACGGGTAAAATCTACACAAGGGGGCAGTTCAAAAACAAGTGGGATTCAACTAAAGCTTTGTACCAAGCATGGGTGTATTACACTACAAAAGCAACCGGACTTGGTTGGGATCCGGTGAAACAAACAATTACAGCAGACGAGGCGCAATGGGCTGAGTTGATCAAGGTATGCCATATGCCATGTTTATGACATATTTACATTTCGGAATAGATGGATCATATTATGGTTATTAACTTGTGTAATCTTATGCAGGCTAACAAGCTTATTGCAGGATTCCGGAGAGGTCCTCCAGACAACTTGCAGTTCATGGATGTCATGTTTGAGGATGCCCATGTTGATGGGACATCGGCGGTCATGCCAGGAGTGCCAAGAGAGGTGCCCGTTGATTTGGTTGACCTTGAAGATGATGAAGGCTTGACGCCAATACCTCCTAGTGCTAATAGAAAGCGTGGGGCTGCTAGGATTGTAGCCAGTCCGGGGAAGAAAAAGAAGAGTCCAATGCAACAAGACTTCAAACGGTGGATTGACCATTGCATCAATGAAGACCGTGCTGTCTCCTCTTCAACCACAGTGGTTCAAGACCTCGAAGCCATCATGGAAGAAGTTGTGGCATGTGGAGCACAAGAGGGTAGTGTTGAGCATTACATGGCAACAAAACTATTTGGCAAACTTGAAAACCGAGTTTTCTTCAATACCATGAAAACATGGCTGCGTTGGTTGAAGATGCAATATGAGGATAGAAAGAGAAATTAAAGCTATTTTATATCCTTATGTTCATCTCAGATTGTATCCTGTTATGTTCACTACTATGTAATGTACCCATAATGTACTTGGAGATTGTATCCTTTATTTTGTTGCTATTTGGACCATAAATATTGATGTTTTGTAGTGCTGTTTGTATCAAGTATGGTGGATGTTTGGGGTTGTTTTGTAGTGCTGTTTGCTGCTGTTTTGTATGCTGTTTGTATCAAGTATGGTGGCTGTTTTGTAGTGTTGTTTGCTGCTGTTTTGTATGCTGTTTGTATCAAGTATGGTGGCTATTTGGGGCTGTTTTATAGTGATGTTTGCTGCTGTTTTGTATGATGTTTGTATCAAGTATGGTGGCTACTGATATTGCTCTTTTTTCAGATGAGCTCAAGCCATGACAGTGATGAAGCTAAGAGTGATAATGACATTGAGTCCTCACTTATGGAGGCAAGAAGACGTCGTCGACGACGGAATACCCAAATTATGCATCATGTTCTTTCACATTCTGAGAAGCATCTTGAGAAAAAACCAAGGATGCAACCAAGGTACACTAGACAACAATGGGTATTTGATAGCTTGGGAAATTCCAAGGATTGTTATGACATGTTCAGAATGCATAGGCCATGTTTTGATTCTTTGCATGACACTTTGGTTCATAACTATGGTCTAAAGGGGTCATCCAGTTATTGTGCCAGCTGCTGATATGGTCAAGCATGTTGGTCGTCTTGGATATTCCACACAGAATGTTATGGCTGTGTGTGATTTTGACTTGCGGTTCACCTCCATAGTTGTTGGATGACCAGGTTCAGTGCACGACACGAGGATATTCAAGGATACATTGCTTAAGTTTCAAGCAAATTTTTCGCATCCTCCTCCAGGTATATGTTAGACTTGTGCACTCTCCATTATGTGGTATTGCTGTCATATATCAACTATCTCACTTGTGTTTCATTCAGGAAGATATTATCTAGTTGATTCGGGTTATCCCAATCAGGATGGCTATCTTTCACCATATACAGGCACCAAATATCATCTACCTGAGTTCAGGCTTGCTGGACCGCCTACTGGGAAGAAAGAAATATTCAACCATGCTCATTCATCTCTGCGGAATGCTATTGAGAGAACATTTGGGGTATTAAAGCAGAAATGGTGCATCTTGCATGGTGTGCCAAGTTACCCATTACAGAAGCAGGCCGATATTATCATTGCATGTATGGCACTCCATAATTTCATCAGGGATAGTTAGTTGTTTGATCTCCACTTCTACCGATGTGATAATGATGAGAACTATATGCCACCAGGGCATGTTGTTTCTACAACCGGAAGCAATGTTAGCAATGATTTGGGAGAGGACCATGTTAGCATGAACAACATGCGTGATAACATAGCGGACGCTTTATTCATTGCAAGAGGGGGTGTGGAGGCGTGAAAATCGTGTACTTTTTTGGGTTCATATGGACAACCTTGTAACTTGGATATATGTTACAACCTCTTATTGTATTTTGGATATATGATGTTTTATGTTCATATGTAATATGGACAAGATTTAGATTTTAATTTTCATGGAAACTTCCCTTTATAATAGGCGGGAAGAGCTAATTCATTTCAAATCAGCACTTATATAACATCTTCTGTACTCAGGGGCATTACAGACAATTCAATCCTAAAACCAGCAACAGCAGCCATCAAAAGCACTTCTGCCAAACACCAAATCTATGCTTCCAACAGCTGCTTCCTACAGCTGATTCTCCACAGCTGATTTTCAACAGCTGCAGCCCAAACAAACACAACCTAAATATAGTCGGCAAAAGCACCCACCAACTGCTAAGATGACCCCGGTCTCCGGTGAAAGTGTCTCAAACCATGGTGAGTGCATCCAATGCGTATCACTTCAAACTAGTGAATGTCGTTCTCTATAATTAATTAACCAGGAGCAGGGCATTGTCGTCGAAACTGAGGTGCTTTTTGTTAATTTTCTGAAGGGGCACTTAGTGTACTAGTACATCTCACTAACAGGTGCAGATTTCCAAAAAAGTTGGCATGCCATAGCTAATGAAGATATTCATAAAAGTTGGTAGCAAAACAATAACAAGGAGATTTCGATCACTGTCTTAATCGATTTGGTCAGATAAACAATTTATCATGAGCCATCTATTTTTTTAAATCGAGAACCAATCCATGGTTGGATGGTTAAGATGGCAGTGGTACCTCCAGCAATCAGGGAACAAATCCAGATTTGACGCTTGGGTGTCTCATAAAAATACGGGTATTCTGATAGTGAGACTCCTATGATGATTTCGTCAATCAGTCTCTCAGATGTTCTCATAGGGGTGGGATTGTACGGACCCTGCCGCATATAGTGGGGTTTGAGCCTCCTCCTCCTCTCGCCCCCACGAGGCGATAGGAGGGGGAAACACTAGCCGCCAGCCGCCCCCTCCCCACCTCTATCCCCTCCTCCCCCGCTGCCCCAGGGTGCAGCCGTGCAAATCCTAGCCGCTGCCGGCGGCGGGGGAGGCCTCCTCATCCCCTCGCGGAAGGAAATCGGCGCGGGCCATCTTCTCCCTGCTTGGGCGTGGTGCTCCCGCTGGGCACCTCGGTGTGGTGGCTCTCCGGCGTGGTGCGGCCGCCGGTCTCTGGTGGTGGTGGCCTGTTGGAGCAGCGGCGGCGTGGCGCACGGCATGGAGGTCCTTCTCCGGGCAGATCGGTGGCAGGACGACGTGGAAACTGCTCCCTCTCCTACGCTGGCCCTTGGCTTCGGTGCGGGTGAGGCGAGGCGGTTGGCCGACAAGAGCCGGGCTCCGATGTCGGTCGGAGCCGACGAGGGCGGCGTCCTCGGATGTCGTTTCCTTATTGAAGGCGTCGTTGCTACGAATCCCGCGTCACGCCTAAGGCTCTAGGGGTAACTCTAGGTCTGGGATTTTTCCGGATCAGACGATGGCGATACATCGGTGTCGTTTACCCTCTTGAGGGCGTCGTTTTGGAGCCCGAGATGCTTGGAGGGGATCAGCTGGTGGAGCGGTGTTCCATCTTCTGCGCCGATGTCAGCGGGTCTCGGCGGCGTGGTGTAACGGGGTCTCGGCGGCGGACGTGATGATGGCCTCGCACAGGGCGGGGGTCGCTGTCTGGCTCCGTGGTGACGTTGGCGGCAGGACCGGCAAAGTTTATGCGGATCTTAACCGTGAAGATTGTTCAGAGGCTCGATGACAGCGACGGCTTCTGTGGCGTGCACACAGGGTGCTCGCTAAGAGTCAGCTAATCCGGATGTACGCTCTCGTCTCGTCTAGAGGGCGTGCGATTGTTCCCGGTCCATAGCTGGTGGAGTGTCTTCGTTGTCTTTCCGGCCATAGAGCGGTCCCGTTGACACGATTTTCCTCCATTGTCGAGTGTGTAAGTGTTGTGTGGTGATTTCGGGTTTGGTGATGAATATGCGTTGTTGTTCCTTTGTTGATCAATCTTTAATAAAGTAATAAAAGTTGTATGCATCTTTTCAATGCAGGTCGCATCCTCCATTTCGAAAAAAAAAGGGTTGGGACTGTACGTGCGTTCAATGCAAAAAGCTTGAGTGACGGCATATCGAAGAATTGGCCTTTGCGGCGTAATCCGGATGTTTCATTACACTAGTAGAGAAGTTGGCACCAATTGTGGCAGTCGTTATCCACTGCATGCATGCTTAGCAACAGAGTTAAGTGCCGATATTTTTCCATGACGCAAACGATAGTGCTACTACGCCTGATGCAGAATACACACACTACGCCTGCCCCTATAAATATACCCCTACACCAAGCAATCGTCTCACACATCCCCAAAGCAAAGACCTAAGGTACAAACCACCAAGCAACCGACTAGAAACCGGAAGCATCCATGGCAAAGCCACAGGCATTGGCTGCATCACTGATGCTTGCCTTGGTGGTCTCCCTCGCCGCGATAGAGGGTGCTCACGGCATCTGTGGCTTGTCGAATGGTGAATTCAAGCTTTGCCAGCCCGCGGCGGCCGTGAATAACCCCACGGACAGTCCGTCGTCTGAGTGTTGTGCCGCGCTTGGGAAGGCCAACCTGGCGTGCATCTGCCGATACAAAGGCGTCGCCGGCGCCTGGCTGAGGATGTACCACATCGACGCCAAGCGCGCCATGGCGCTTCCCGGCAAGTGCGGTCTCACTATGCCCAGCAACTGTTCGTGATGATATACGGACGATACTCTCCCTCTGGCCCATTATAAGTTGTACTAAATCAATACCACTTATTATGGATCGAAGAGAGTACTATTTATAGACATCTAGTCGGTCCACATATGCATCGGCACTAATACGGCTAAATAAGTGCAGGAGCACTTGAAAGGCGTCATGCTACTCTATCTTACCGGTGTTGTGTGATTTCAACGTGTGCTTAATTATCTCACTAAGCTTTGGATTTCGACGTGTGCTTTCGGAGTAGTAATGTATTAATGTATGCAATGCGGGCATTGTGATGATGGCAAAAAATTGCCTTACAGACAGTCCCACGGATTCAATATATTGTAGTGGTACCCTGGTTGTTGTCAATAAGCTACGTGATTTCTAGTGTGTGTGGATTCGGTTTTACTCCTACCTCTCCGTTTTCTCGCGGCCTCCTCCATGTTCTCATCCTTTTGCTACCATTAGAACACGCTATGACAAGTGTTATAAAGTAATCTCCTGAATATTCAATTTAGAAGGGTTCTAACAAGTACTAGATGGATTAGATGGTTACATCTTGTAGAACGATTAATGAATGTAACAATTCAGGATAACGATGACTTGTTTAGATGAGATCTAACAGATACAGGAAATTTCACAGTGAAATCAATGTATTTGGATAGCTTACACGATCATACATCATTCCTTAGGAAGTATATCTGGAAGATAAAAGCACCACTAAAAATAAGAATTTTTATGTGGTTCTTATACCGTGAAGTAATCCTTACTAAAGATAATTTAAAGAAATGAAATTGGAATGGGAACTTTAAATGTTATTTTTGTACCGAAGATGAGACAATACAATATTTATTCTTTGATTGCTCTTTGGCTAAATTGATGTGGCGTATTGTACATATGACTTTCAATATCTCACCTCCAACTAGCACCGATAATTTATATGGAAATTGATTAAAAGGTGTCAATAAACATGAGAAAGTGAATATCCGTGTGTGGGCGCTTGTGCTTTGCTTTGGGCAATTTGGAATACAAGGACTGACTTAATATTTAACAGAACATCGAAATCATCTTTTTTGCAGATTATCCTAAGGACTACATACTGGATACGCTTGTGGTCCCTACTATAATGTATGGAACAGAGACAAGCTATGGAATTTGGATGCCACCAATTGGAATCGGTGGTATCGGATTTATTCAGCAATTTGGGCTGGCGGCCTATGGCTAGGATAGAACTATAATCAATAGAACTGCTATGTATCGTCTAGAGGTTTTCAGGTGGCTGATTTTTGTTTTCAATTTGTGTAACCAGTGAGTTGTAATAAGGTATAAATTCAAATAAGATAATAAAAGAAGGCTGCATGCATCAATTTGATGCAGAGGCCGGGGTCATGCCCCATTTCGAAAAAAAATGATTCAACCAACGAACGAATGAACTGAGTTTGTAGTGAGCTAATCAGAAAAACCGCAATGTTGCTTGCTCCCTACCGGAAAATGAAAAAGTGTTTAGCTCTTTGTCAAGTGCATTTTTCCCGGAACACTTTGGAACACTTTGCCGTGTATTGCACTCGGCAAAGATTAGTGACACGGTAAAACTTGACAAGTCACACAGCAAAGATTGCATGCTCCAAAAACCCACAAGTGCACATGGCAAAGAAATATACTCGACAAAAAAAAGAACATGGCCAAGAAAATACTTGGCAAACAACAAAAATACACACGGCAAAAAAAAAACATACTAGGCAAAAAAGTGAAGACACGCGGCTCCTCCCGGACACCATGCCGGAATGAAACTTTGACGAGTGCTCTCTAATGGACACGTGGCAAAGATTTTTCACGCCAACAAGCACGTGGAAAGGAAAAAGTCCTGCCAAAAATTTGCCGTGTATTACACACAATAAAGATTTTGTCCTTTCCCGCCCTTTTTCCCACGCGGTCGCCGAATGGGGCTGCCCTCTTTGCTAAGTGTACATGGTAAAAAATGTGATGCACCTCTTTGCCGTGTGCAATTGCACTCGGCAAAGATTTTTCCTCTCATTTTCCTCCTCCTCGATATTTCCCGCTACTGTTTTGGCGCTATTTTTTCAGGCCTTCAGCCTCATAGCCTCTATGTGGAGCGCACAACCACTCATCTCACACACTCACTAGCTACTTTGGACGGTGTTCTGTCTTCTCCCTCGTAGCTACTTTTATTTCTTCGGTGTTCTTTCTGTTTGTGAAGAAGAATGTTGCTGCTAGGACACCTTGGAGGTGCAGATCTTGTATAAGATCAGAGTATTGGCGTACACGGTCTATATCTTAAAGGTGTTCGAGTAGGTACATCAATAGGATAAGTATGTATGTTGGTCCCGTGAAGAAGGATGTTGCTGGTAGGACACCTTGGAGGATGAGTACGTAATTTAACCGTTGAGTAAGCTAGCCAAACTAAAATAAAACAGAACCAAGCCTGAGGGCATCAAAAGGATACGGGCGGACAGTGGCATGTGGCTATTTTTTTTGAAGTAACTATATATTTCATTAGACAATCCAGAGATTACATATATGATCAACACCATATATGATCAACACCTAAGACAAACATGGCTAATTTATTTGCGGTCCATAGTGGTACCGGTACAATTTTGGAATCTAGTGACATGGTTCCAATATGGGAGTGAACAAGTGGCATAGACCTAAATTTCCCATTTCTTAATCGAACATATAAAGCATCAATGTATATATATTTTTTCTAATTGACCATAATAATTCTTGGTGGATTTTGTTCTTATTTGTGGGAAAATATGTATACATTTGCATGTAGAACTTTCAAACAACACAATTTAGCCTTTTCCGTTTCCCGTGATGGAGAGGCGAGGGCGGCGGCGCGTCTTTGGCTCGCCCTAGTGATCGTAGTTCGTTGCTAAGTGGTTCAAAGACCTATTTAAAGATTGTTTTAATTTTGTGTATTTTTAAATTTTTGTAATGTTGTGCTTTCATTCAAAGACCTATTTATAGATTTTTAAAATCTTTGTACTGTTTGTTGATGTTTTTTAATAGATCTGTGGGAGTTCGTAAAAAAGACATAAATTAGCTTGGAATGTGGAGCACCAGCATGAACGAAACCACATGCGAGCCAAATCTACCTATCACAACCTACCAAGACGCAATGTATAGCCGCACGGGAAAGACGCTCATGTTCACCTTGCCGGTCGATGCCCCGACAATTTTGCATGCTCTGAAATGTTATCTTGACGAGCAAGACTTGGCTGAGCTCTCCTTTCACAGCCGCCGCACGCAATCCGTTATACGTCCTTTTCTAGCTGTTCCTCTAGCAGCACTACAAAATATAGTCAGCAAAAGCACCCACCAATTGCTAAGATCAATCCGATCTCCCTATGGTCTGATGAAAGCTTCTAAGAGCATCTCCACTTGGTCCTCCTATATGGGCTCTAGTGCGAACAATTTTTAGCCCATACGAAGAGGCGACGGCTATTTTCTTAATTTAGGTGTGGGGGGGGGGGGGGGGGGGGAGGGGTGGTGGTGCGCCAACATAATCTACGATGCCGCTATCTTCGTCTTCGCCATCGGCGCTATCTGCCACGTCACCGTCCTCCTCCTCCGTGTCGAAATCGAGGTCGACGATCCCGGCGGCCTCCGTCCTCCTCATAAATTCTTCACGACGCGCCGACTCGGCTTGACGGCGCGCCTCATCGATAGCGGTGTATACCGTACACCCGCACACTGCCTAGAAGCGTTGTCTCTCTTCGGGGTTGCGTAGATCCAGGTGGAGCTACCGTCGGTGAGCTCGGCACAGCGCGAGCTCCTTCGCCCGCTCCTTCTTGAACCTCTTCGACTAGTACACGCTCGTGGGCGTGTACCGGGCCATCCCCCTCTTCCGTTCCGGCAGCTCGCGGCGTCGCTCCTCTATCTACATCGCGAACTCGGCGCCACAGGCATGTCGGCATAGCTGAGCTCAAAGCTGGCTGAAAGCCTCACACGCGGCGGCGCGAGGATGTCGTAGTGGGCGAACATCACGGCCTCGTAGAAATTGAGTTTGGGCCTCTCCATGGCGGCGGCGGAAGGTGGAGAAAGGGAGGGAGGAACGCCTACATATAGCCGAGAAAAGGGCGGAAAGATGGAGCAGGAAGCGGCGAAAAGGGCGAGAACGAAGCTTTCTCCCACTGCCAGGACTGGCCCGCGTCATTTTCAGCTCCATCCGGCGCTCCCGCGTGCCCCCCTGTGTGTAGAGTTCGTCATGGGGGCGCCGGATAACTAAATAGGCCATGCCGGCCCCAAAAAAGATTTGAGAGGGAGGGCTAGGCGCGATTCTGAGCGCCGGCACCCCATAGCCCTTTAGGGGGCCTTTAATTAGGGCCCCCAAGTGGAGATGCTCTAAATGCATGGTGAGTGCATACAATATGTAACGCTTCAAACTAGTGAATGTCGTTCTCTATAATTAATTAACCAGGAGCAGGGCGTTTTCTTTGTTAATTTTCTGAAAGGGCACCGAGTGTACTACTATATCTCAGTAATAGGTGCATATTTTTTATTTCCAAAAAAGTTGGCATGCCTTAGCTAATGAAGATATTCATAAAAGTTAGCAGCAAAACAATAACAAGGAGATTTCGTTGACTGTCTTAATCGATTTGGTCAGTTGAACAATTCAATCTTCAAAATGTTATCATGAGCCATCTACCTTTTCAATGCAAAAAGCTTGAGTGCGGCCATATCGGAGAATTAGCCTTTGTGGTATACTCATGATGCTCCTCCTCCTCGAAATAGGCTTTCGCCCCGCTTTATAAATAAAGCACACAGGTGAGACCGCTGCTGGGCCAGACAGCACATCGTCCAAAGGAACAAACAGCACAGGATACAAGGCGCCGGGAAGAACCCAAGCCCTACACTAAACGCAAGAAGAAAGAAAAGAAAAAGAAAGCCGAGAACGGCGGTGTGCCGAAAACGGAAGCAACTCGCAACCGGTGCGCCCCCCCAAAGACGTACCACCACACATCCCACAGTCCAAAGCGCCTGCGAACCAAGACAGCACCTCCAAGAAGGGGAGTGACGATGACGACACTGCTGTCCGGCCGGGGCCTAGGGTTTCCCCTGGTCCGCAGCGGGGGGTGGGGGAGGGAGGCCACCGACACCCTTCAAGAAGGAAGGTGATACCCGCGGGCGTCACCGTGCCAGTGTCAACAGACAAGGATTTCTCCCGACCCCGCCGGAGCCACCCACCCGAGCGCTTGAACAGCTCCACCAAACCCGTCACCCATGAGCACGCGCCACCCTGGTCTTGAAGTCGCCACCGCCGTCACACCGGGAACCACGGAGCGAAGCCGGTAGGCCGAGGGAGCGGAGACTTCGGCAATGGACGGCATGTCAATAGTACGCGGGAGGGAACTACCTCCACCACCAGAAGGTGGTAGCCGACCGGGTGCAGCAGCAAGACAAACCAGGCCCTCAGGCCCGGCCGAACCCGCGGAGGCTCGTGAAGTCCCGCCGCCGCACTGCAGCAAGGGTGCCACCGAACACGCCAACCACCGCCTCAGACCCCACTCCTCCTCCCACCAGGGGATCCGCCGCACCGGCAAATCCTGGCTGCCAAGTAGCAGCACCATCGCCCCCCGAGGTCCCCCGGGCCAACCGGACCGCCACCGGTCTAGGGGTCTCACGTCACCTCCCGAAGCCACCTCCGCCAGAGGGAAGTCGAAGCCGTCCACCTTCCGAGGCCGCCGCCCCGGCGTCCACGAGCTCGAGTCCATACCACCGTCAGCCTCACACTCAAAGAGTCCGCCGGGATGGGTGAGGTGATCGAGAGCTACCTCACAAGGGTGAAGGTCCATGCCGCCACCAGGGTGCGGGGTACAACCCGCCACCAACCGAAGCGGCCGCTGTCCGACACAGTGGCAGGGCCGACCAACCGCGACCAGGCCCAGATCAGCCCGCAGGCCCCGCAGGCCTAGATCAGGCCCAGATCTGGCCAAGATCAGCCTGCTGCCGCGTTGCAGCGCCGTGGTGACGCCGCCGACCGCGCCCGGGGGAACTCCCTCCTAGCCCACCACCACCGAGCTGACCCCCATCGTGATCCGCCGCCGCCGGAGGGGACAACACCGTCGCCGCAGGGCCTCCCGGAGCCGGCCCTAGGGAACCAGCAGGGGAGGAGGACCAATTTTATATGCCAGTCGTTATCACTCAGCACTGCATGCATATGTTTAGCGAGAGAGTTCAAGTGCAGATTTTTCCATGATGCGACGATAGTGCTACTACGCCTGATGTATAATACACACTACGACTGCCTCTATAAATACAGCCCAACATCAAACAATCATCTCACACACCCCCACAAAGCAAGATCAACCTAAGATACAAACCACCAAGAAATCAACTAGAAACCAGCATCCATGGCAAAGCCACGGGCATTGGCTGCAGCACTGCTGCTCGCCTTGGTGGTCTCCCTCGCCGTGATAGAGGGTGCTCACGGCATCTGCGGCTTGTCGAACGGTGAATTCAAGCTTTGCCAGCCCGCGGCGGCCGTGAATAACCCCACGGACAGTCCGTCGTCTGAGTGTTGTGCCGCGCTTGGGAAGGCCAACCTGGCGTGCATCTGCCGTTACAAAGGCGTCGCCGGCGCCTGGCTGAGGATGTACCACATCGACGCCAAGCGCGCCATGGCGCTTCCCGGCAAGTGCGGTCTCGCTATGCCCAGCAACTGTTCATGATGATTTTCGGACGGACGTAACTATAGGCGTCCGGGTATCTGTCGGTCTACATATGCTGATATGCATCGACAGTTATACGGTTAAATAAGTGCAGGAGCACTTGAAAGGCGTTGTGCTAGTCGATCTTGCTGGAATTGTAATGATGACAAAAGCTGCCTTATCCCACGAATTTAATACGAATACTATATTGTCGATCGCGGTGACATTGTTCTTGTCAAAAAGCTGCGTGAGATCATGTGATTTTCCTCCCGACGACCTTCCTCTGCCCATGCTGCGTTCCTGGATGTCTCCGGCACTCCGACGCCTCCATGTTCTCAATTCTCATCCCAAGTTCCCAACCAGGCGTCAGGCTTCCCCTTCGGATATACGACCATTTCGTTTCCACAGTATCCCGATCTGATGCGTCTCAGCTAAACCACGAAATGCCTTCTGGTGGTACACATAGATACAGGTAGTAGTCCTAAGCAATTGCAGTTTATGGAGAAATTGTAATTCTTAGCCGACCATAAGTGTAAGCCTACAATGCAGCGTGGAATCTTTTTTTGTTTATCCATCTGAGTGCTAGCCATCGATTTTATTAGCTATGTTTACTCTTCAATTTTTTCGAAAAGGGAAGTTCAGCCCTGGCCTCTACATCAAAATGATGTAAAGGCACACTTTTATTGCAAAGTTCTCGGATTCAAAATTTACAGCTCAAGGGTCACCCAAAACGGCAACATGAGTTAGCCATCTAAATAAAGCATATAAAACGCCACTATACATTTTGTAGTCTAAAAGGAAGTCGCTAGCCAGCCAGGTTGAAGATAGACCGTACGACTGAGCCGATTGCAACCAGAATCTATATGTCCCCGCTGCTCCATAGGAAGGAGGAATGACCACATGTGAATCTGGTAAGTAGTTCTATAGATAACCAGCAAAAAGTTCGGGACAACAAATTTGTTAAAAATAACATCATTTCGGCAATTCTAGACTGCCCAAATTAAAACACAAAATCTCACACGGATTCAGGGTTTAACTTTCATGGTAGTCCCACCCTAGCCAGTTTACAAACATATTGATAATATTGGAAAGAGGTATATTAATTATAAAAGTAAAATGAACAACTCTTCAAACTGATTTCGCAAGAGAACGTGATATAAAAAGGTGTTCAATAGTTTCTAGTGAATCACAAAACATACATTTTGTACATTCAGTTCATTGTCGTTTTGATAAATTATCTTTAATAAGTAAAACTTTCCTCTTAAGATCATTTATCTTTAATGATACCTTTAATTTCCATTTATATTTTCGAAGGAATCTAGTGTGGCCATGCTTACGTTTCAATCGAAGTTAAGTAAAAAAATCAGTTAGTTTACAGTTTACTAAGACTAGTCATAGTGAGTAGTATCATATACTAGGATCATGCATATGATATTAGTATATAATACTATTTGTATAGTGCATGGTATTATGTAGCAGTATCATAATCGTGCTGAATTTATTGATTTGCAGAATCTCAATGTAAGTTTGTGTATAAGATCTATTTGACAATCTAGTTCAATGTGCTATGGGATCTATTTGTATAAGATCTATTTGATACGACATCTATCAATCAATACTCCTATAGGAGTATCACTATCATCTCTTTCATCATTAATTGCAGTGACACATGAGTTTCTTTCATGCCTAAAATGCATGGTACTACCATTATGGCTATTCTAATTCATGGCAGTCATGTTATCTATGGCATGTGTTTTATCTGTAAAATCATGGATATTTGATTCACTCCATTAATCGTCAAACACATGTTACACATCTAACGATCAAAGAAGTGACGAGTATTTTTGGTGTCACCAATCCCTCTACTACACTTTGCATTTTGTTATGCTTAGATCGATTTAGATGGCTTTAAGTGTCTAGCTAGTTCTCACTGTAAAATCTCATTTTTTTTGTTCTGAGTGTGTCTTACATTAATTGTCCAGTGCATGGTCACGCCATGAGAATTAATGAAGCGGGTCAATTCATTACTTTTACAATTTGCTACTACCTTTGTTCCTAAATATAAAAAAAATTGGAAGTTAAATTGAACTCTCAAAACAGCTTAAGGAGGGCGTAGATTATTGCAGTAAAACGAAAACCAACAAATGTTCCTAAATTAGGTCCTCTCCAGTAACATGCTTCTGTTAACACAACTATGTTTTTTGTCAGCAGGGAGCGTATAGGTACCACTATAAGTACAAAAATATGTCCATATATATACTCACGGTTACCGGTAACCATGAGAAACTACCATCCTTATCCAACCTGCCGCCAGGCTTCCCCTTTGGATATACAGCGATCTTGTCTCCATAATATCCATACCGCATGCGTCTGGGCTCAACAAGGAGATAGTTGGTCCATGGCCCCTTCTGATGGTAAAAAAGATAGGTAGTCATCTTAAGAAATTGCAACTATTTCTTATCCGAAAAAGGGTACTCCCCTCAATCCAAATTAATGGACCTAGGTTTGCCTAGATTCGGATGTTTCTAGCACTAAACATGACTAGATACATCCGAATCTAGAAAATCTGATTTGGATCAGAGGGAGTAATTTTTTAGCCGACCGGAAGTGTAAGTGATACGCCCATTTTGTATCATCTATTTGACATATAGCAATTATATTATATTGTTCATTAGATCATTTATGTATTAATTACTTGTTTTAGATGATATATGAGATTTTCCTTGAAATTTCTATGTGTTCTATTAATTCTAGGAGGAAAAAATCTTTTTTATATTTATTGTTTCAAGACCTTCTCGATCCTACGATAAGTTGAGAGAAAATACCACAAAAGTTTTTTAGAAAATGAAGACTACCAGCTTTGGAGGCCCATGAGAGGATCCAAAAACACCAAGAGAGGGCCCACAACACGCCTCGATAGTCGAGGAGAACCAAGGCGGGTCCCACTGTCTTTTGGATCCTCTCACAATACATTTATAACTGAGTGTATTTCAGTTAGTTGTAGCAGGTACTAGCATAGACCGATGCTATGGACATGGATCGAAACCCCCATCAACAACGGAAAATGGTATGTTGTTCGAGACATGTCACTGTTGTTAAAGCCTCATTGTACACGGAGGAAACTACCATCACCGATGACCCCCTTTTGAAAACGGTCTTCAGCCTTCCTCCGTTTCCCTAAAGTTGATCTTACCAGTTACAGTTGTTTTTCTTCCACCCGTTTGCAATGCTTTTTTTCTTCAGTCTATAACAGGAAGATATATTTCACAACATTTCACATTAAAATACTAAGAACACATGCACTAAAATAGTAGCATGTTTTATTCATAACATATAACAATGTCATCATTACATTCATAACATAATATCATCTATTACACGTAGTCATGTAAATAGCAAAAAATCACTAAATCTATAAGATGTTCTACAAGATGTTGTATGGTCTTCGGGCCCGCAAAGAGGATTTTGCAGATGTTTCATGCTTTTCCAAACCACCTCTTTATCATACAAGCTTGCACAAAGAAATGACACTGGAAAAGAAAATAGACAATATGAGTTCCACTTCAACTCACTATACACATAACATAAACGATACTTAACATCGAAGAACACACTTACATTTCTACGGCATAATTGTTGCCAAGTTCTTTGTAGCGAGGAATTACTCCTTGTGGACAATGTGCAACACACCATCCACTAGTAGCTTTACATCTATAGTGGATGGCATGCTCTGGTAGACCGTCCACAAGAGCATTCTTATGCAGTGTGACGAATAAACTCCTGCTTAGCAAAAATATAAACATTAACTAAATAAACTCATTATATGCAATGACTAATTATAATTAAGAAAATAGAATCATTACATTGATCCCCTAAGGTGCTTGATGAAATAGGAAATGAAAGGAACAACCAACTAGTAGACCTATTGCTGGAGTAGCATCTGTTGATTTGTCCATGTGAATATTGTTTTTATGTATTGTCACCGAAATAGGCTCCTATTTTTAGAAATGGACTTCTAATTTAGATGGTAACTAATGGAGTTCTAATAACCAAATCTAATGAGAACAATATAAACACAACCATCTAAAAATAAAAATGTAAACATAACAACCTTAGCAAAATAGTCTAAGAAGAACAATTTAACATAAAAAATCTTAGAGAACAATATTAGCAGAATACTATAGAAGAATAATCTAAGAAAAACAATGTAAGCAGAACAACATAAACATAACATTCACATTAACGAAAAACTAGATAAACCCTTGGGCTGCAGTCACTGTCACTCTCTCTCTCCTCCATTATAGTTGAGCTCGGTTCCACTAAATCTATCTCCCTAGGCACTAGAACTTGATGTACTTTTGGGAATCAAGGGAGAAGACCTAGATCATCACTTCCACTGAAGGGATTTGATTTCCCCACTTTGTATTGAGGAACTTGTTACTCTTGGTTTCTTGGAACCCTAGGCAGAACATGCCACCCCCGAAGAACTCTCTTGGTGTTGTGAAGCTTTCGAGTTGTGTTGGAAGACTCCAATTAAGTTGTGGAGAGTGCCCCCAAAAAGTTTGTAAAGTCTTCAGTCGCCACCTTGAAGTCCACAGCAGAGTGGATCATGTGCTAGCCTTTGTGGTGCGCATATATACGAGAGATTAGTGTGAGCCTTTGTTGCGTTAGTGGCCTTGTGTGGTGCCACGCCTCTCCAACAAAGAGTACTTCCTTTAACAAGGAATGAACTTTGGGAATACATCCTCTTGTCTCCATTGCGTTACTTCTATCCTTTACCCTTGTATTGTTGTTTATATTGCTTGCTTATCAAATAGGGAAATTCACTCAATCCTAAATTGAAAAGGAACTAAAATTTGGTTAGCGCATATTTACCCCACCCTCTAGTCACCATACTTGTTCTTTCAACCTCAATTATCTATAACCGTCCAATCAAAATTCTCTAACATCAACAAGTCATGCATGTTCTCATGAGTTACCCTTTTGGCATTAATTAATTAATCCATGCAAACCATGCCACCTAATCAAGTAATGCATGTCTTCTTTATAGAGGAATCAAGTCATCTATGTGAGTAACAAGTTAGGTTTTCTGCATTAATTTTATGTGGTCATGGTCGATATATGTGTTGTAAGGTTCAAGAAAATATATAGTGCATGTTTCATATCATTTTTCCTCTTTTTGTACATTATTTTATCACATATTTCATATATTTAATTATTTTCAAAATGTAAACTAAGAACACTCTTATATATATTACCATTAGTTTTAGTTGCTTTGAAGCATATATTTATGCATCTATTAACATGATTCCCGCAACAATGTATGGGTTGTCGTCAAGTTTATTTAAAAAACATGCACATTCCCTCGGAGTAAAAGACCATTCACCACACATAATAATAAAGGAAAAAATGAACTTAAATTTTAAAAATATGTTAAAAACAAGTTTTGGTGCTACAAGAAATTTCTATTTTTTAATGAAAGTTAGTTCATGAATTCATCAAAAGAGCACAAGCTTAATATAGGAAATGCACAAGCTAACCTCGTTGCAGATTATTGTCACTAGGAATATGGATATAAATATATAATAGACGCGCAATTGGGGTCCTCTAATTGTGCCAACGACACACGCAAAATAAACAGGGCTCGAGGTAAGAAGAAATTTAAAAAGTTGCATAATCTTAATTATGAAAATGTTGGAAGGGCATTCATGAAAATACATAGAACTGCTAAATAAAGAACAAGCATAGCCTATGTACCTTTGAAAAGCAATATTTCGAAGAATCGATCAAACGGTCCAAACAACCAACCCATATACATCATTCGACCACTATTTCTCAATTGGTAATAAATGACAAATAAATTTGTAAATTAAGAGATTGATGTTGCTACATGCTTTTTAGAAATAAACCGTATAATTTGGAAATGATGATGTACCAATCTGAAAATATACAAAATAGATAATCATATCATACATAAAAATATTATTTTAAACACAAATGAGAAATACTAAAAATTTTCATTTAAAAGCTAGTGGCAGGAAAAAGAAGAACGTTATCAGTGTCTTACAGAATGCGGGTAAAAATATCATTGGTAATGATAATCTTGTAAAACATGCTACTGAGTTCTACAAGAATTTGTTTGGACAATAAGATAAGAAATGAGTAGTTTGAGGATGGATAATATTGAATGTGAAAAACTAACTGAGGAACAAAGGGCGTGACTGATAAGACCTTTATCCATGGAGGAGATAAAAGGTGTAGTGTTTGGTATAAAGAATAATAAAACAGTGGTCCAGATGGGCTACCAGTTGCACTTTATCAAGATTTTTGGAAGGTCTTAAAAGAAGATTTGAAAGTGATGTTGGATGTTTTTCAGCAAGGCAAGTTGGACATAGAGAGATTGAATCATGGGATAATCACTTTAATTCCCAAGATGCCATATGCTAATACCATTCAACAGTTTAGGCCTATTTGTCTCCATAATAGCAGTTACAAAATAATGACAAAATTAATGGCAGGTAGGCTTGGGGATCTTATTCATCATAGTATTGTTGATACCCAAACAACTTCCAATAAAGAAATATATATCCTGGAGTGAATTATGCTACTCCATGAAACTATTCGTGAGTTGTCAGGATTGCTTCTCAAAGTTAACTTTGAGAAAGCATATGACAAGGTAAACTGGGCTTTCTTATATCAAATGATGCAGATGAATGGTTTGGGAAATAATTGGTTTGACTGGGTTATGAAGATAGTTAGGGGGAAGAGTAGCTATTAAAGTAAACGACCAGATTGGTCCCTACTTTCCCACTTATTCTAGGGTGAGATAGAGTGATCCCTTGTCTCCCCTACTGTTTGATATAGTAGCGGATGGTTTGACTTTGTTGTTTAAGAAAGCTTTGCAGTAAGGGATTATCAGGGGGATTGTGTCTGACTTGGTGGAGGGTGGCCTATCAATTCTGCAGTATGTAGATGATACAATTTGATTCTTGGAAGATGATTTGGAAAATGCCAGGAATGCAAAGTTCATGTCGTGCCTATTTGAGCAAATGGCTGGCCTCAAGATAAACTTTCACAAGATTCAAATTTTTGTCTTGGTGGGGCAATTCAAAGAAAGGATCGTTATAGTGAAATTTTCACTTCTCCTATAGCTCAACTCCCAAGAAATATCAGGGGATGCCTATTGATGAAAAAGGACTACTAAGTCTCAATGTGATCCTATTGGGGAGAAGCTAGCTAAGAAATTGGCAGACTGGAAAGGTAATCTGTTGTCTTTAGGGGACATGATTACTCTGGTAAATGCATGTCTTAGTAGTGTGACACTATATATGCTTTCCTTTTTCGAAGCTCAAAAAGGGATCCTGCACAAATGGGACATCCATAGAAAGAGGATGGTGTGGCATAAAATAGATGAAAGGAAGAAATACCATTTGGTTAATTGGCAAACAGTTTGTTTACCTAAAGACCTTGGAGGTTTGGGGCTCCTAGATCTAGAAACAATGAATAAGATCCTTCTTGCAAGTGGTTGTGGAAGCTGGAGAATACTGAAGGAACCTAGCAAGAGATATTATCAATAAAATACCCCAAATAATCAGGTGTTGTCAAAAGCTACACCTGGTCCTGGGTGCTCTCGTTTTTGGCAGATCTTGATGGGTGTGAATCCTATTTTCCAACAATATTCTATCATGGTGTGTAATGATGGGGGAAACCTTGTTTTGGGAGGATGCGTTCGTGAACAATTCACCTTTGACCTCCCAATTCCCTAGGTTGTACAATCTAACTTTTGACAAATGGATTACTTATATATCCAAGATGTATCTACTTTTACAAATACTTTGCTTGATGTTTTTCTCTGCAATCTCACCAAACTTGAAATAAAACTACTGAATTTTGTTTTAATAGAAGTCGTCTTTCTCTCTTTTCACGCATGAAATTAATTCGGAGAGAAATACCATGGAAGTGTTTTGTCGGAACCAAGATCCCAGGCATTGGAAAATCACGAGAGGGGCCATGAGGGCCGAAAGAGGACATGTGGCATGACCTAGGGGGCTCGTGCCACCTCGGCCCATTTGGCTCTCGAGCATCGCCTCCTTTTCTGTAACCTCTTATATACCCTATAAACCTACCCTTCTAGAAGGACAGAGATTTTCGCTAAACAGGGTGTCACCACCACCACGATCTTTGTTTCAGGGATCAGATTGGTCCTGCTCTCCACACCGGAGAGGGATAATTCGACGACTTCTTCACCACCATCATCACCACTATCACCTCCATCAACCATGTGCTCACTTTCCATCACCATGGATGAGTAGTTCTTTGTAGGCATGTGAGGTGGATGGGGATTGGATGAGATTAATCATGTAATAATGTGTAGATGCTGAGATTTGAGGTACTATTCTTGAAAATATTCTTGTATGGGTGTCGATGCACGTTTGCTATGTTTAATGCTTGTTACTAGGGCCTGAGTAACGTGATTTTAGTACTGAACTTTTATTTCTCCATCATATATATGAGTTTGGTATTTATCTGCAAGGTGTATTACCTGTTATTATGTTCAACCTCTGAACCCTAAAGTGATAGTTAGGGAAAACAAGGGGAAGATGTGATAGTTTGAGGATCATGTGTATGCATGGAATGCTAATGCATTGTTCAGGACTATTCAAAAGGGTATACTTTAATTACCTGTAGTTCCAAGTTGGCCTCGCTGAAATGGGCAGTTAGGACAATAGATGTTATGCAAATTCTCAAGGTTTATACTCATAATTATATTTGAAACACACACCTACACACAAACGAGTTAGAGATAAGCACCATGTTGTTTATATCTACATTATATGATCAATCTTATTCATGCAATACCCTTCTGATCACCTCATGCCTATGCTTTTAGCCACTAAAGTTATAAGTTTCCTACTTCAGGTGAAAAATGGAAATCTGATGTTTCTGTTCACTGTTTGTTTTACTGTTTTGATACAACTGCTGCAATCACCTCTTCCTTTTTGAGAATATTGATACATAGATGTGGTTGAGAGTGAAGTCTCAATTTCTAAAGTCTTACTGGTATTCTTGTGTTCCCTTGTGTCGAACTATAAATTTGGGTAATACTTCTCATCGAAGATTTTAGCGATCCCTTGCACTTGAGGGCTGTCAACAGAAGTCAAAGATAAAGCGTGGGGATATATCAAATTTAGAAGATTTCTTTATGGAGAGACAACTAGTCAGTGGGATAATTTGAAGTTGCTGGTGGATGGTGTATAGTTAAATGGAGAGAAGTGCAGAGTGATGTGGAGAATTGTTAACACAAGAAAGTTCTCACTTAAAATGTATATGTCCATTTGAGAGCTAGGGGTCTTTTCCCTTTTAAGCATATTTGGAAGGTGAAGATCCCTCTTAAAGTTAGGGTTTTTCTTTGGTTGATGCTTAAAAATGGCATTCTAACTAAGGATAACCTGCTTAAGAGAGGATGACGGGCAAAAACAATGCCATTTATGTTGGAATGATGAAACAATGGATCATCTCTTGTTTCATTGCTCTTTGTCCAAATTAATCTAGCATGTGATATATTGCGCTTTTGGGATGGTCAGGACCCTGTGAGGGCATCTGACTTGGCTGGCCCGTGGATGTTCTCCTTCTCTAGTGACCAATGAAGCTTGGTACTATGTGGTGGAGCAGCGGCAGTGTGGAATATTTAGAAAACTAGAGCCGGTGCTTGCTTTAAGAGGAAATTCCCTAATGATCCAGTATGTGTTGTGTATAGATTGTGTAGTATGATTACTGCCTAGGCTATACTGCAGATAGAACAAGAAAGAATAAAGCTTGAGGAAGGAGCGATGAATCTTAAGGTGGTAATACAAGAATCTTACTCGCGTGCACATGGATGTGCGTCTAGTTCAGCGAGGCTCACAATATAATTGTTGCATCTTTCTTAGTTTCAGCTGATCCAAAAAAAAGACTATTTCGTCTCCTTTTGTGATTATGTCATTATATCTTAGGTTGCTCAGACCTGTGTTAGCTTGTTCGATTTTGCCCTGGGTGTCATTCCCTATGGGTGAATTAGTCTTAGTTGTTTACCCTTCTTGTTGTTTTGCGGTTTCTTTATATGAAATCGACGAAAGAAGCTCGTTTAGTCCAAAAAAATACATATCGTATACGGTGGTGGACGCCAAAAAAACCACCTGATCTGAGACTACTAATATGGATCAGACTAACAATATTCTCGTAATGGAGAAATGACTCGCGTGCATGCAATCTTACAAATTCAAAAAAAAAAAGGCACCGACATGCTATATAGAGACCAACATACGCTCACGTGGCCCAGGAAGAAAAACGATCCTCTTCAAATCCTGGCCCAACAAAAGGCCCACATTCGTTGCCCTCTCATACAAAGCAAGAAACATGCAATCTTTATTATATATAAACATGGATATATCTTGGCACAACATCAATGGTCAATAGATTGACTTCAAAATTATACAATTCTTAGTTAACAGATTTTTAGAAAATACTCCATCCGATCTATAATAAGTATTAAGTTGTACTAAATTGGCGATATTTATTATGTATCAGATAGAGTATCTTTTATCTATGTATTTTATCTATGGTTGTGGTTGTGGTACCCTCAAATGAATAATAACCATTCATTTTCGTTCATCTAAAGGCTCAAAACAGTTTATACTAGTGCTAAAAAGATGAGTAGTACAATTTATACTAGTGGCCACGGAAGGGCAAAATCGACACACCGAGAAATCCCCGTAGACTAAGAAAGGTGGCCCAACAAAGACTAGTATCTCACGTATTGACTAATCCTAACTCTAACTGTTCGTGTGGCTTGCGTTGCCTCTGATCGCCCCCGGCGTCGCCGCGATCGAGGCTCGCCATCATCCACACCACCGCGATCCATAGGACCCCGAGGAGCTTCTCCTCCGCCGCCCCGCATCTTTCCCGATAACTATCAGCTCGCTGCTTCCGCGCCACCGAGCGCTCGGCTTTGTCGCCTCGCACAGCATGGCAGAGCGCCACAGAGCGAAGGTTTTGGAGTAGCATTGCGGCAGTTCAGACGAGAGCAGCTGTGTTTACACATCATGGCGACGATGATGTTGCCCTGTTGGCGTAAAACAAGGAGGACGGGGAGATGCTGGAGTACTGGCAGGCGTGCACGGCGGCGGCCACATAGAGTCGACACTAGCGAGAGGCCAGCCATCCCTTGAAGCCCGTGGCTACAGCCCTCGACGAGGTTGGCGGTTGCCACCGTGGTGGCAATGCAGCATGGTGCAGCTGCGAGGCCATCCTCGTCTAGTAGGTGCAGCTGTGGTGGTGGACTCCATCGACGAACCATCATTTTAGAGTCCACACTCCACGATTGATTTTAATTGTTTTGAGTGATTGTGTTGTATCTCTTTCGTGAATGATGAGTTGTAACTCGGTGTATCAAATGTGAACCTCGTGTATGTTCTGTACTTCTGTTATGGAAGAAACTAAGCAAGGCGTATGTGCACATTTGTCTGCTAGTCCTTGCTTACAACAAGTCGCAAACAAGAGATGGAATGGTTCAGATGTAACACACAGCAACAAAAAAATCAGAGATATAATTCATTGTGCGTAGATTTGTATAGATGCCCAAGTTCACATTTCAACATCTAATGTAGTCCTCGGCGGCTGCACACATGGGGAGCTTGAAAGGGGGAGAGGCTGCGCGCATGCAGAGCTTAAGAGAGGAGAAAGGACGGGCGCAAGCGGAGATTTTGAGGGGACGATGGCGGCAGCGGCCACGTGTCTTAGAGCAGGAGGCAGTAGCGCACAGGCAGAGCTGAAGAGCCGCCGGTGTTGTCGGTCGAGGTCGAGGGACGGTGGCTTCAAGACTGCCAATTTTTGGGAACGGTGGTGTTACATCCTAACGGGCTGCCGGGCGGCTCCTGGGCCTCATCTCTATCAGGCCGGAACAAATAATCGGAACAAAAAATGTCTAAGTTACCCTCGCCTATTAACCCTTGGATCAATTTATACTAGTCCTTCACCTGGTAGTAGTAAAAGGTACTGTAAAAAAGGCTTTCGAAAAAAGATGTCGTTGATTTATTTAGTTTTTTATGTACCTGTATGTTAAATGCGCGTATATAAATGTAGACAAATTTGCGATATCTTTTTCGAATACAGGAAGTATTACCAATTGTATGGAAAGCAAAGAGCGTCCATGATGCACGGCGGAGAGCCCTGTTGTTTCCCTCAAAAAAAAAAAGCGTCCATAACGGGCTTGCCAGTAAAACAGATGGCACGATTGTGGAGCGCCTTAAGTGACTCCTAAGGAAACGACGGGACTGTCTAGAGCTCAGTCGACTGAGAACTTGCTAGTTCTCAGTCGATGCGTGGACCGATCGTTTCGTTTCCCGGTTAACCTTTTACGTGGAACATTAGCGATCGTTCCTTCTCTTTGTTTCTTTTTTTAACATAGTCCTACGTGGTCTTTCCCATGGCCCATGGGCCATTTACTCTTGGACAAACTACTTGCTAATTCTTTTTTAATATTTGTGCCAACTGATTGAATAACTTATCAAAAAATGTTAAGAGGAGTTTCGTTTTGTCTCTTTGCAAAGTTTTTTTTATAGAAAAACTGGTGCAGAGAAATGAAATTATATTTTCAAGCAATAGATACAAATTTTATCACAATTATAGTCATATTTTCCACATACAATTTCTAGCTAGTACGAATCACAACACTGATCCAAATGGTCAGAATTTTTTCTTAGTTTCAACCCACTTGTAATTGAAAAAAGTTTAGTTACAATCCACATGCTACTGAAAAAGCACAGTTGCAACCAACTTGTAACTTTCAGCCAAGAGGAATGGACAGGAATATTTTTCTCGTTGCAACCTACTTGCAACTAGAAAAACTTAGTTGCAACTCACTTGCAACCAAAAAATCACACTTGCAACCCACTTTGAACTCCAAGACAAATCGCAATGATAATACAACAACCGGGATTTTTTTCTCAGTTTCAACCCACTTGTGACTGATATAAATTTAGTCGCACCTCACTTGCAACTAGAAAACCATAGTTGCAACCTAACTGTAACTCATTGCTAGCACAAATCATGATACTCAACCCATGGTCGAGGACATTGTTTCTCGGTTAAAACCCATTTGGAACTAGAAAAACCTAGTTTACAACTTACTTGCAACTGGAAAATCACAAGTTACAACCTAGTTGTAACTCCTACCATTCACGGATAGCAACGCTAATAGACCGGTCGGGAAAATCTTTATCCCAGTTGCGCTCCACTTGCAACTCGGAAAACATAGTTGCAACCGACTTGCAATTCTTAGCCAGCACAAATCACAACGTAATGCAACAGGACATTTTTCTCAGTTACAACCCACTAGCGACTACAGGATTTAGTTGGGCTCTATAGGCAACTAAAAATCTACAAACAAAAATCACATATGCTAATCCAATGGCCGGGAACATTATTTTCGGTTGCCAAAATAAGAAACATATTAAAATGAGAAAAAAATATATATATAATCAAATTTTCAAACGTGTTGAATCTGTAAGATAAATGTAAATAATGAATGAGATGAAAACAAAATAAAATACATATAAAACAGAAAAAACAAAACCATAAGCTCCTTGTCCTGATTCTTCCGTGCAGGAAAAACAAGGAAAAAATGCCTGGTGTAGCAACGACAAGCCCATCAGCCAACGAGCTATAAGTAAGAAAAGACAAAAGAAGAAACTCAGAAGGCCCATGCGCAAATGGCCCTTTGGCCTCGTCACGCGTACAGAGATGCTGCCGAGCGGAATCGGTCCTGCAGAAAAGAAAAGAGTGCACCAATCTTGACATACTAGATTCTACGGTTACAAAAGTGACTGAGATTTAACAAGTTCTCAGGCGTCTGAGAACTAGCAAATCCGTTTTTAAAACAATATGAAACCAAAATAAACATTATTTTTCTCGTAATTGTTTTAAACAAGACACCATACAAAGGCGTACATTTCATCGGAGAAGTTAGCCAAGCAGCCATTATAACGCCATACGACAGTAGGCTTGCAAGTTGCAACTCACATGGGATACTCAGGTGATCTCAGATGACGAAGTCCCCCAACCCACGCAAGGTTAATCCCTCTCTCCCTCTTGCTTAAATTCAATCCTAAAAATCTTTGACCCTGATCTATTGCTCGTCTAGATCTCTATTATCCGTTTCTAGTGTGGGTGCCAAGAAGAGTTCATTCTTGCGGGAAAGGAGAAGGGGCGACGGCGCCATCTTGCCTGAAACCTTGTTCCTCTCCCTCTTATTCTTGCGGTAGCTAGCTAGCTCAGTGCAGGCTTTGGATAGCACTAAGCTCAGCACCCTGTGGCCTTTTATAGAGTTTCAGTTCAGTTCAGGTTGTGCCAGAAATTCGGGATCTTCTGAAATTGAGGAGATCCTGAATATATTCCGGCTTGATGTTTAATCTAGCTATACACCTTCTTCAGTTACACACGTCATGTAGGTACTAGTATTTTTGCCATCAGAATTAGTAGGAGCATTGTATCTGGGACAGAGATTGAATTCAGGACACGATGCTAACAGTAGTAGCTCGAGGCTCGAGCCACCATCAGAATATTTATCATAGCAAAACCTCTGTTGTATTCATGTATAGTATGTACAGTAGCAAATTTTCTCTATTATCCGTTTCTAGTGTAGGTGCCAAGAAGAGTTCAATCTAAGTTACTTTTACTAGCACGTGCCAAGAACTGATATCTATACTGTATAGTTGATCTATCGTAGTGTACGTTGGAGGCTTCAGGTTTGAGGTTGCTAGAATTTTCTGTATTGTATAGTTGATGAATTGCACCATGAATTTCCATAGTCAGTTCCCTGAACATTGCTAGTGCTAGTGACCATTTTATCGAATCCAAAAATGCCCACGCTGGTAGCAACTATGATACCGCATCATACTTGGAATTGTTGTCAGTGATAGATTTACTGTTCCTAGAAGGGATATAAATCCTTGACTTTTCTTGACAGATTAACGCGCTTACTTTTCTAAACAAATTATTCCGTCGATCAACACGCTTAGTTTTCTATGCCCTATTCTGTCTTTACAATCTACTGCCAGTGTTATTAAGTGTTGCACTGCTGAAGTTGTTCAAACCGTTGTGTGATTAAGGCTTGTATGAACCGTGTCTTGGTATATTGCCTTGTTCAGTTGATATTCTGAAATGTCACCGTTGCTGGGTCTTCTTTATTGATC
This sequence comes from Avena sativa, assembly GCA_916181665.1. Classification (NCBI taxonomy): domain Eukaryota; kingdom Viridiplantae; phylum Streptophyta; class Magnoliopsida; order Poales; family Poaceae; genus Avena; species Avena sativa. The sequence continues at coordinate 624,330,208 of OV702289.1, forward strand.
AGTGACAACAGGGAGTTCGACTTTACATTGAAGTTTGTAAATTGATCATGACAGTACCAATCTAGCATATATAAATTTAGCACATGTGGTAGAGTTATTATAGACCACAGGAGTAGCCTAGCACTTGAAACGGTTGAGGCTTTGATGTGCTTTGGAGACTGGATTAAACCTCACAGTTAGTACCTATATCATCTTGTATTTGTTGCATAAATATGTCTCTTGTGGCATATATTAACTTGTAGTTCTTGCAGGTTCTTCCGAAGAAAGCACATCGCATGTTTTTGACAGTTGATGAGTTGGATCACTGGAGATGCTATCTGCAGGTACAGTTGATTGCTTTTGATTTGTTCTTCCCCTGAACACAATTGTTTGTTACTACTTGTTTACCTTCCATGTGTCTTTGTTCTGTTCTGTGTTAGGGTAGGGAAAGAGTTCATGGGTAGTATGTCTGAAATGTGTTGTGCTGGTCCATTTTTAGGCCTAGCTATAGTATGTTCTGTTCTCTAGTAGTTCATGTCCTGGTTTCCAACTAAAATATCCATGATGCTATTTCTAGCTAAAAAATCTGTTCTTGCATAAAAAATTCTATTGTTGTGGATGTTAAGCTTCATGCACTAGCCAACGCAATCAAAAGTCCGAACCGATGGAAAGGGCTAGTACAATCTACTTATACACTTCAACAGTACTGATATTTTGGCCCAATGGCTGTTGTGTGTACTAATGTATTCTTCGTGTCATCACATTTGAAAAAGAATGATCTTGTGTACAAGCTGGATTCTTTTTAGTGTGAACTTGTGTGTTAAATTTAGCTGATCTTTCTTGTGTGATGTGTATTAGCGTGGTCTCTTGCCGCAGGCTGCTCTTTCATGCATAGTGTGTACCTGCTCTTTCATGCGTAGTTGTACTTGAAGCTGGCGGGTATGAGTGGGCAGATGGACGCCACTCAATATTTGCGGATTTAAACTGACAGTAGCAGAAGCCCCATTAATTTAGAAGGGCACAGGTGGTCATACGGTGGGCAGCCGTGAGCATGCCCACCTGCAGGCTGACGCACTAGGCTATATCGGGATTCGGTCCCCATGCCTTCAACTATCACTAGGTTATACAGTCTACCATCCTCAGGTCAACAAGTCCTCCAAAACGCTCGCCTCGGACCAACCATGCCCGACGCTAAAGGATCATCTCAACATTCACTTTTTTCTAAGTACTATTTTGCCTGCCGTTGGTATGACTCCCCCGAACACCACATCGTTCAGATGCCAAATTGCAAGGATGATCACGGTCCATATGCCTTGGCGATCCCGATGCCTCACATCCTTGCTCATCCACCATTCGATCAAACCCAAATCTTCTACTGGAATCCACTCCAAGAGGTGTCATTCTCTCATAATGGAGTACCACGCCTCCCTAGCCACGACACAATGGGGCAGGACGTGCTCATTGCTCAGTGTACCCTTCTAGACCCTTCATCTTGACCGTTCCCGCTAGATGGGGAAAGAGGCCACGAAGGCGCTCACCACCGTGCCAACGATCCATCGAAAACCATCAGCTTCTGCTTGCAAAATACATAGAAAACAGATAATGCATGGATGCATAAAATGGTAAAAAAGATAGAAAATATAGAAGACGATGCAGTGTGAAGCGCAGAACATGAACTGTGTTCTAGTTGCCTCTCAGCCCATGCCTTCCAAGGATGCACCGAATCTCTTTATCTGCAGATAAGCAGAGAAGGTATGCGAGTTCATATTTGGTACGTCTCCATATTCTAGATCTACAAGCGGTCGCCTGGGTATCGGGGGCTTACGTGACGGCCGTGCCGTGGGGTGTCGTGGAGCTCGCGTGCGGTTTTGTTGTTGAGTGGTGTAAGAGTATCTTCACTTCACTCGGGTTTTCAGGACGTTGTTTCTAGGGCTTTTTTTTTCGTCCGGACGGCGATTTTTTTGTCTAGTCGCGCTTTTAGGACGCCAGTTTCGTCCGGATTTAGCCAAAAATACGTCCGGCGTTCCTAGACCGACCCCGCGGCACCGGAAACGGCCTGGAAACGCCGGATGGAGCGAAAACGAGGGTGGGCCAGCCCTGTCGGCGAGACATCCCATTTCCCACCACCAGTCGCCTCTCCCGCGGCGAAGGATCCCCCCCCCCCCCAGCTGCCTTGTCGCCATGCTCGCGCCGGCGAAGCTCCACCGGTTCAAGCCAAAATCGCGCATGTAGATAGGTCCGCCGTCACCACTGCAACTTCCTCCTGCAGCCTAGAACACCTTTCGCCGCCCCTCCTTCGCCGTAGCTCGGCCACGCTTCGAGCTCCCAACACCTCGCCCGCCAAGTGTTCGGCGTTTTGCCCATTCGGCCATGGACTCCGACGACGAGGAGCTGTTCGTCGTGTTGCTGGAGGAAGAGAACGCGACAGCCGCCGAAGATGTAGAGCATGTGCAAATCCTCGCCTCTCTGGCATGGCTGTACATGCAGACTGCAACGCCGAAGCGTGGAGACTCGGCGAATGGTCGCCGGAAGTGCAAAGCAAGGTAGAGGGCCGAGGGCTACTGCATGTTGTACGCCGACTACTACGCTGACGAGACGCTCCACGAAGAGGTCGTGTTTCGGCGTTGTTTCAGGATGAGACAAAAGCTCTTCCTCGAGATCGTGCATGCCGTCCGGGAGTTCGACCCCTATTTCGTGTGCAAGAAAGACCGCACCGCATGGTTGGATTTTCCTCACTGTAGAAGTGCACAGTGGCGCGATAAGTTTGCTTACATACGAAGCGCCGGGTGACAGTGATGATGACTATCTTTGCATGGCCGAGTCCACCGCCATCGATTGCTTGTACAGGTTCTGCAGGGCAGTGATTGGAGTGTTTGGGCCACAGTACTTGAGAACACCCACTGCTGAAGACACTGCTCAGATCCTCGTAGTCAATAAACGTAGAGGATTCCCTAGGATGCTTGGAAGCATATATTGCATGCATTGGCACGAGAAGAATTGTCCATTTGCATGGCAGAGCATGTACAAAGGCCAGAAAGGAGGTTGCACTGTGATACTCGAGGCAGTTGCTACACATGATCTTTGGATCTGGCACTCCTTCTTTGGCATGGCAGGATCAAATAACGACATCAACGTTCTCAACTCCTCAAATGTCTTTGCCAAGCTTGTTCAGGGTCATGCTTCCCCGTGGACTTTGAGATTAATGGACACCACTACAACAAGGGATACTATCTTGCAGATGGCATGTATCCAAGATGGCCAACATTTGTGAAGACTATCTCAAACCCGATACTCCCCAAGCATGCTCAGTATATCAAGGAATATGAAGCTTGCAGGAAGGACGTGGAGCGGGCATTTGGTGTGCTCCAACAGAGGTTCGCGGTTATCCGGTTCCCTGCTATGACTTGGTCGAAAGATCAGATGTGGAAAATGATGAATTGTTGTGTGGCCTTGCACAACATGATCATTGAGGATGAGAGGAAGGACCCAGTGAATTTGGTCGAGCAGAACGAGCCATACTACTGACAGGGACCTCTTGCACAGCCTGATCACCAGGTGCCACCAACCTGGGCTGCCTTCATCGCCATGCGTCAGGAGATCCGACACCCGATAGTGCATCAACAGCCACATGATGATCTGGTTGAGCACCTATGGATACGCAGGGCAACACATAGATGCCTAGCATGAACTGGTCGAACTAGGCCGAAATATGTTGTATTTTCATTGTTCGCCGAACTATATTAATTTTATGCCGAACATTGTTCTGTATTCATATTATGCCGAAATATGCAAAAAACTGGACGAATTTTGGCCGAATTTGGCAAAAACACGTCGACCTGGGAACTCGGTCTGGAAACACGGGTGGGAAACTGGATGTTCCCAGGCCAAAAACTGGCGGATTTCGGCCTAGTAACATCCAACGAGTGGAGATGCTCTAAGCTGGAGTAGCGGGCCTAGAGCTGGAGGTGTGTTTGTTGCATTTTGTAGCCTAGTATTGTGCAGACGATGGGTCTCCTCTAGTACAATTTTTGATTTTACTTATAAACTGGGCAATGTATGATTTTTGATCGGTTTCCTTATAAACTGAAATAACTCTATTCTATTTAATCCAGGGACAGATCTCGGGTGCCTTAGTCTCAATTTTTTATTCATTTTCAACTTGAATCCGGTGTTAAAACCGAAAACTCAGTGCCCAGACAGTAATTGCAGAAAATCAAGTGTAGTTCCATATGTCTACACTCAGAATACTAGTGCAACTACAAAGGGGCAAAGAACATGGTATCGTTAATAGGCTTTCTGTCTTCTTTATCTCGCTTAAATTCCGTCAACTAAAGGCACCGCTTGAGTAACTTTCAGTACGCGAAGAACTGCTCTCTTGATTCAGAAATAAACGTTATAGGTTTATCTAGATATAAATGTATCTATACAATAAAATATACTTAAGTACTCATTCGGTTCGGAAATATAAGACGTTTTAGTTTTGTGAATCAAATATATCTAGACATCTTTTAATGTATAGATTTATAGAGGTTTAAAATGAACCTTGCACTAAAAAGTGACTAGATACACTCGTAGCACAAAGCTAAAATGTCTTATATTTTCGAACGGAGGGAGTACATATGTAGCTAGTTAAATTTGTGACGCTTATTTTCGAACGGTGGAAGTACTAACTGCTTGGGTAGTCATAGTCTCATTCGGAGAGTATATTTGACTTCCGAGCTCTAGCGCTTCCTTCATTTTAGAAAAAATTTAAAATCATATTTAGAGGTTTTTAAAAAATGAAAATAATTCTGAATATAGTCAATGTTGTATCCCAAAAGCATGCAAAATCACAACACTAAATTCTTTGTATTATGGTCTATATAAAATGATAAAATCAGATAAAGGTTGGGGATTTGATAAAAGAATGCACAGATGTACGCTCTTTTCATTTTTGCGTTGAGTTGAAATACAAAGTAATTAATATGGATATTTTCTACGTTGTAAAAAAATCATTCGCTAAGCATGGATATTTTTTCCAAAAATAATAAAACTCATATATATATATATGAGTTTTTTCAAAATAGTGATAGCACTGGTGCTCGGTTACCAAAAATCTCTGCTCCAGTCTCATAATCATCCTTAAAATAGCCTTTCATCACGCTATATTAATATAACAACTATATAGTATAACTTTGAGTCAACTGTTGAGGCATACAACACGGTAAGCCCAAAAAGAAGAAAGGGAGAAAAGGAAGAGAAAAATACCAGCTCGGGTCAACGAAAATGAAGATAACTCAACCGATTCTCTGGAGTAGTCCCACCGCGATCCTAGCATCGAATCACCTCTCGTACTAAGCAGCACCTCCAAGAAAGAAAGTGATGATGACAATGTTGTTGTCTGGATTGGTTGTAGGGTTTCTCCCGGTACGTATGGGTAGTGGGAACGATGTACATCCGACGCTCTTTTGAAAGGAATGGCGACACCCACAAGTGTCACTGCGCCGGTGTCAAGAATACATGGATTTCTTCAGACCCCTAAAAAACAACATCTCCAGACAATCCGTAGCACTTCATCAATCTCGCTACCCACCAACGTACGCCACCATGATCTTGTAGTCTCCATTGCCATGTTAGCAAACGCTAATCTAGTCTCATAATCCCAGATGGCTCGAAGCTCTAATATGTGGCCATGGAAGAGCATACGCATCTGCATGAATGCATCCTCTTTCAGAGAATGCATGGAGCGTGATCTGCGAATAGATTTGCCTATCGCGAGGCTTTTTCTCTTATGTTTATTATCTTGATGTAATACTAGTACCTTTGCTTTGATCACTTTGTGTCTGGTTGATCGGCTGTGTGCATCTTAGCTATACACAGACCGGATGTAAATATTATTTATAATAATAAAGCGTCCATTTTCAAAAAAAAATACCGGCGTGGAGACCGAAAAGTACCATATGAAACATAATCTGAGGCACCGGAGGGAAACACCACCGGTTCAGACGATGGAGATTTCTTTTTAACAGTTCGGCGGCAGCTGCGGGTTAATCTGCTATGCTCGTTAGTCTCGTTTGGCACCAGTGAATATTTGATCATCCAGACATAACGGAGAACCAAAGTCATTAGTCTTATTATTACTTAGAGCATCTCCACTCGTTGGGCATTTTCAGGTCGAAATCCAACGCTATTTAGCGTCGAACGGAGCTAATTTTTGGCCGGAGAACGTCCAGTTTTCCACCCGCGTTCCCAGGCCGTGGCGTATTTTTGCGCAAATTCGGCTCAAAATCGTCCAGTTTTCGACATTTTTGTCCAAACACGGCCTCTTCGTCGGCGGCTCGTCGGCGAAGTAGTCGCCGTATAGCATGCAGTACCCCTCTGTCCTCTGTCTTGCTTTGCACTTCCGGCAACTCTTCGCCGAGCCTCCACGCTTTGGTATTGCAGTCTGCATGTACAATTGTGCCAGAGAGGCGAGGATTTGCACGTGCTCTACATCTTCGGCGACTGCGGCGTTCTCTTTCTCCAGCAACACGGCGAACAACTCCTCGTCGTCGGAGTCCATGGCCGAATGGCAAAACGCCGAACACTTTGCGAACGAGGTGTTGGGAGCTCGAAGCGTGGCCAAGCTACGGCGAAGGAAGGGTGGCGAAAGGTGGCCTAGGCTGCAGGGGGAAGGTGCGGCGGTGGCGGCGGACCTATCTACAGGCGCGACTTCGGCTTGAACCGGTGGAGTTTCGCTGGCGCAAGCATGACGACAAGACAGCCTGGGGAATCCTTCGCCGCGAGAAAGGCGACTGGTGGTGGGAAATGGGATGTCTCGCCGACAGGACTGACCCACCCTCGTTTTCGCTCCATCCGGCTTTTCCAGGCCATTCCCGGCGTCGCCGGATCGGCCTGAAACGCCGGACTAAAGTTGGACCAAATCTGGACGAAACCGGTGTACTAAGAATGCGACTGGACGAAAAATCATCGTCTGCATAAAAAAATTCCTGAGAACGGCCTCCTAGAAACTTGAGTGGAGATGCTCAGCCGGCGAAGGAACACGTCAGTCGGTGTGTGCAGAAGTGAGTGCGCCGTGCGCGAGCGACAGTGCTCGCAAAGTCACAATCCACCTTATATCGTCCACTACCGATCCCATCAGATCCAACACTTCAGCAAGCAGCAGTAGCGTCTAGCCGATCGGGACAGGCAAGTGATGTACAGCGACACAGAGGCAGCCGACCTTCTTTGATTTTCTTTTAACGGATAAAGCCCCGAAGGACTAGGAGCTTTCGTTCCAGCTGTGGTGAACAATTACAAACAGGACCAGTAAGAATATAAAAATTACAATGAGCCCCGCCACTTTTACATAGAACACCCTAACCGAGATTGTAGAAACACGATCGAGCCTCTGAACGCCGTCGGCGACAAACATTCTCGAGGCAGCACTGCCTCAACACCAACCAGGGACGAAACCACTTGGTTGACTGGGGGGCCTAAAGGCCACTCCAAGACTGGGCAAGATCCTCACAGGAAGGAAGAACATGCTCGCACAAACAGTGTCGAGCTCGGCGTGGACACCCATCTGGCCATGGGTAGCGGCGGCGGAGCCGCACCATCGCTTGGAAGACACCAAAGGGGTCACAAGCTCCAGAAGCTCTCGAAGCCCTCCGACCAAACCAGGAGATAAAGCCCTGCCCATCTCCACCTCCTTGTCGCCACGGCCGGCCAGGTGAACATGGGTAGCAGGAGGGAAAGCAGAGGGATGGAGGTCGCGCTTGAAGAAGAGCGAGTTGACAACTCGCTACAGCCGCTCCTCCTAAATCCCCTCGCCTCCACAGCCGGTCGGAAAAGGACGAAATGACGAAGACGACGAAGTCGCCGACCACCCGGCACCACGCACCCGCGCCAGAGCGGAAACACTCCTGCCGCCTCCAGAATCCCGCGCAAGCGCTTCACCCATCTCCAACCCCTCACATCCACTACCAATCAGAGGCAGATGGGGAAACGCAACGACGACGAGGTAGAGGAGGCATACCACGACCAAATTATTTGAGGATATGGTGGCCGCCATCGCCGCCCGGAGCTCCTACCAGTGGAGCACGAGCGCCAAAAAAATGAACCCTAGAACTGGGATTTGGTCGCCTCGATCCACACCTACACATCCCGGCATAAGGCCCACTACTGGCAAAAAGCCAAAAGAACCTAACCTAGCTATTTTGGCGCCGCTCCCAGTCCAACTCCGTCGGCTATTCCGGCGAAGAGGACCCGAGAGAGGCCCGATCTCCGGTGGCTATCTCTCAGGTACTGTAGAGGAACGGGAGGAAGAGGAGGAAAAATTAAAGTTCTGCCGACCTTCTTTGATCAAGTCTGCTAGTGGACGCGCGCATGATGGTGTCCGTTTTCTGAAGAAATATGATTGGCCTCGTCAGATGTTGTGTTTGGGGTCTAGGTCGTGTCACCGGGGTCACCATTGTGACCACGGAGTGCAATGTTGATTCACCATCTGGGCACTTGATTTCTCAAAGGGAAACGAGGGAGAATGATCTATGTTGAAAACTAACGACGGGCCAGAAGCTGGTGCTGTTTTGGCTCAGCAAATGAACGTAGTATGAAATATGCGTAAAAACAAAATTTAAAATATTAAAAAAATTGAAAAAAAAAATCTGCATGTACATCAGAACATTCTATATTGATAATAAGGTTTTCAGAAAAAAAAATGAACATTTTATGTCGCGACGTGAATAGTCATGTTGCAGCAGCGAAATTTGTCTTTTTACGTAGAGCCTATAATATGTTTTTTTCCCAAAAAATTATGTACGAACATATAATATCTAGATGTACATGCGTATTTTTTTATTATTTTTTATATTTTAAAATGTTCTTTCTAACAATGAGTTCACTTACACCCGCAGGCCGGAGCTGCTAGTGTACACCTAGTTTTCCACAGTGGCTGGAACTGCTCGTTAGAAAGTACACAGTACACAAGTAGTTTTCCACAAGATTGGCATAACATAGTTCAGAGTGGTAAATGTTATAGTGCCAAGTGAAGATTTGGTGAATATGGGGCACCGCTAATCCTGGTTTTTAAAAATATATAGAAAACCACATTTTTGAGTTTCAATAAATTCTGAAAAAAATGCTGGACATAGACAATGATTTATCCGACAAACATGAACCAATTTAAATTACTTTGTATTATGACCTACACAAAAAAGATAAAAGTGTGGATCTGAGTATAATAGTTTTACATCTTCAAAATTTATCAATTTGTTCACTTTTGTGTAGGCCACGGGCAAGGACGGATCCTGGAATTCAAATTTAGGTGTTCAAATTCCAACCAACCGAAAACATAAAGGATCGTTCTAGGCGTCCCCCGAGGGATAACTCCTCCAGATCCCCGGGTCCCTAGGCTGCCACGTGTTCCACAAAAAACACCTTAATCCTGCTTTTGCTACAAAACCACCTATTTTTGCAACAAAACCCCCCCGCTTTTGCTACATGTAACAAAAAAAAGGTTCGGTCCAGAAAATACAAAAAACAGACTAGACCTCGTCGGAGATTTTGCCGGTGACCTCGCCGGCGACCGTGTAGCAAAAAAGTCCTAATGTAGCATATCCAACCTCGTTGGAACCTCACCGGAGTGTAGGGGTTCCGCGTATGAAAACAATAAAATTTTACTCTATGCCCATGAACCCCTGAAGCTGCCAGGACCTATCTATTAGTAATACAGTAACGGGAGACGCTTTTCACGAACTTACCCTTAAAGACCGAAAAGCGTTGTCAACGCTCATGAGAGCGTGGTTGATGTAGACGAGCCGAAGCCGACCTCAAGGTCGTGATGAAGTCCTTGCGCTCCTTGGCTCCAACGACTTGAGTGCCTCAAGTGCGACACCTCGCGGGGAGTTACACACGTCCAGTGCCTGACGATGACTCCCGCTTCCCCGATCCAGCAGCAGTTGCGGAAGTAGAGATCCCGGATCCGAATCCCGCAGCGCGACGGCGCTCCGCGGTGAAGATGTCTCTCGTCCGTGCAGTCCAGACTTGGGACCACGGTCACGAGAGAGAGAGGGGGAGAGAGAAAATATCAACTGGAGGTCCTCCCAAAAGTGAGAAGACCTTTATTGATTATTGGTGTATTCAAATTGGCCAAATACCCCCACTATATATAGGGGGAGGGGAGGTACTACCTCCCTCAAAGTCCCGGGGTGGGACTAAAGGAGAGGAGGGGGAGGGGTGGCCGCCGGCCACCCTAGTGGGCCCCGCACGGAGGAGGGGCTAGGCCCAGCCGGCCTCCCCCTTGCCCCTTCTCCCTCTCTCCTTTCCCCTAATGGGCCCTCTCCCTCCGGAAATTGGCCCATTAAGCCTTTGACCATTTAGTTGATTTTTCTATTTATTAAATAATTATGAATAAATGATTAAATCAACATTTATCATTCATTCACATATTATTCAATCTCCGTGGCTATGGAACACCTTCCACCTCCACTCTGGACATCCTCCGGACTTACCGAAACCCTTCCGGTTTTCTCTCTACTATTCTTCGGCGATTCCATTGATCCTATAAACACTCTCGAAGCATCATCAAGCCCTTAAGCGTGATACCCCACGGTTCGGGAACACTCCGGACATGGTCGGGACACTCCCGCACCAATGATCGACAGAGGGACCTGGATGGCCATGTGACCCCTATGCGTTCCACGAAGATCTTTCGTTGTTTGAACCGGGACGGTCGTGTCTTATTCCGTTTGTCTCTCGATACTTGCATTGCCCGAGATCTGATCAATGACATCACCATGTCATGTTCAATCTCGTTACTGAACAATGCTACTTGACTCATTCCGACAAGCGATATCCCCGTGATCAAATCACACGCTGTGCAGCTATTGGATATAACCTCTCCGAGTGGGCCCTTGAATATCTTCCCATCACATGGACTGACAAATCCCGCTCTTGACATATATTGCCTCTACGGTTTCCTTCAAGTACCTGAACACACCTTTATAACCACCGTATTACCAGATGGCGTTTGATTCTATCTAAGCACTCTCGGGAGACAATGATTGATATAGCCTCACGGTCTAAGGAATAGTTTACGAGGATTCATTTCTAATCATCAAAACTTGAACTTCGTGACATGATCGGGTCACGATGTTTAGGTTGGGTATTGGTTCATCATCTTCATTTCCAACTAGCATAAATGCCACATGATCAGGAAACATGATCATCTGTCGACCAATGAGCCAGTGACTAGAGTTTCACTAGGAACCCCTGGTTGTTTGTATATCACACGTGTATTGATGTTTCCACTCAATACAGTTATAGCATGATATAAAACTTAATCATAAACTATATGAAATATGATAATAGTCCTTACTACTATTTGTTTCTAGGGCATATTTCCAATAGTCTCCCACTTGCACTAGAGTACAAATACACTAGCTGCATTTGTTCTCAATCATTGGCACCATATACCCGGTACCCTGAACATGCTTGCTCATGGAAGAGGTTGAGTCTTGGGTCTATACTTTATAGTCCCAAATCCTTTGCAACTTACTAATGTCACCTTGATTAACATTAATACTTTATCATCACATGATAGCATCTGTGTGTATGCATCGTCGTTATGGCAACAGAACGAGGCCTGAGTCCAGGAGCCTACAGTGACGTTAGATCAACCTCGAGGGCTTTCTCATGGGCACTGTGCCCTGGGACACATCATTCTACGTTAAAAGCGAACTAGCGCCGCCATAACATTATACAACACTTTAGATGGTACCCTTATCTATTATTATAAATGTATTCATCGAAACACCAGTGCACTCTGTGCAACTTTCGATGTCTTTGTTCACCTCGCTTTCTACTTGACTTTAATTGGTATCTACAGGAGTTTCCAACATATTCCCTTATAACATAACCCTTTATGTTTCAAGATATGTCATCCTTTATGGATTTGAAAACATGTCTACAGTTCTCTATTAGACACTGCGGACAAACTTAGCTCAACATTCTGTGATTCGAACTTAATCACTTTCAAACATTCCTTATTGGATCATATATTATGTTAAGTTATCATCATGGTTTTCTAAGATAGAACCTATGTCTCAACATAGTGGATGACGATCATCCTTTTCTTTCTTTTAACCATTGATGTTAAACTTAATGCTATTCCTAATTCGAGTTATTAAGGACCAGTTCCTTAATTAACTTCTATTCTGAAACCCTTTTTCAGAATCCCTTAAGGAATACTACATAATATCATAATACACCTATTATCAACTCCTACACCTTATAAATCATTATTTCTAAGTATTTGCGATTTCATTCTTAACATACTTAAGAATTACTCTATAAGCTCCCACTCAAAAATATGTCAATCACATATTGTTTCAGGAAGGCTTTCATAGCTCCCACTCAATTTCATGCAAATTGCATGTCCACTCACTATTTTGAATAACTTCAAAAACCTTTGATCAAATATCAAACTTGGAGATTTACTATGAGATACTAGTACTGTTACTAGTTTTAAATCCTCTAGACATTCAGCACACTTGAATCAAATTCATTTGAATTTGTCCAATACTTGACAATTGTGCTTTTGTCATTCAACCCCTTTTCTACTATGGCTTTGCAGTCATTTGGGAAAATTCAAGCAACTCCTTTTACTTGTGAGATTCAGCAACAAATTGCTTTCTAATCTCAAGGGAATTTCGCTTCTAGGATTTCTCTAGTTTACCATTATTTCCTTAGTAGTTTGTAGGTATGTCATATTCCAATAATCATGACAAATGATTCACAAATGTCTCCATACAAGATATGGGTTACATTTTGAATCCTACTTCATGTAGTGAAAACACCAGTGGGGAAAACACAATGATCATTATCATTGATTCTTTCCTTTGTGAAGAGAATCGTTCAGGAACATTGTCTGTTGCGCTTCTCAACACTCTGATTCAGGGTTTTGAATCCTCATCATGTTTTTCACTATCTTCCATTTGCTCCATAATTGAGAAATATCACTAAAAGTGAGATTCCTAAAAAATGTACCAAAATTCAAGCAATACAAGTTTTGCTTTCCTTTTGGTTTCAGCTATGGATTTTGTATTCAAAGTTTCCAATGAATACTCTACAAGGACTTATTCGCTATTGTTTTGGTTATATCGAATAGCCCCAAAACTATCACGAATTCAAATGGTTTACTATATTCTAATTGAGTGCTAACTATTTCTAACTAATGGTCTCTACATCTTCACTATAACGATTTATTTGGTGCCTTCTATTTACCCCCTTTGATATCTAATATCATATTGTGATGCTTTGCATTTTGACGTTTCAAAACGCTTTGCATTCCACAATTTCTTTTATGCCATATTTATAAAGTTGAATTTCATTACTATTGATCAAATCATAGTAATTAGAATCTCTTTTATATTTATACCTTTTGTTGATGAAACACTTTGATCAAATCAAATAGTTTCATATTCATGTTTCCTTTGGTAAACTTCTTTACACATTTAAACAATCATTTAATAATAATTACCATTTTCGCTAAAACACAATACATCGAATATGTATTTACTTTTAACAATTCATTAAACACTTTGTATTCAAGTAATGCACGATGTTCAAGTTATTTTGCCGAACTTAGGCATGATTTATATGTGACTAGAAATCGAATGTCTTTCACATATTATCAACATAACTTTGAATTTAAACAATGGTTTTTCATTCATTAATGAATATATCATTAAATTGGGTATTTTAAGCAAGGCATTTTAATATTTTACAAATGTTCATGCATTATCAATCAGTTTCAAACAATAAGGATAATTCACACATAATCAAACAAGATATGAACACGAATAGAAATTATTCATAAAAGCAAAACAATTGTTTGTTACAAACTCATATGAATAACCGTCTCACGAAATGTGAGACACACTACAGAAGTTCACAATCTCTTGATTATAATAATCATCCTAAAACACAAACTAAATGATAAATGTCGAGGGAGAGTGTCGTCGACCGTCATCATCATGCTCGCCATCAACACGCAACGTCACCTCCTCTCCAGCAAGCACCTCTCATGCAGAAGGACCTGTTTTCAGCAAAACAGAACAAGTATTGAATATACTTAACACTGCAAATCTGTTTGCAAGATTATAACATTTATAAAATTGTATATCAAATATATACCTTTGTCATCGATGACCTCTCCGGTGATTGGTTCAACCTTTTCGTTCCTGAAACGTAATATGAACTCATGGAAATCCAATGTTTCCGTATCACCACTCATGATGCTACTCCGGATATGTCCTTCATAGCTGGGAGGCAACGATCGAAGAAGTACGTCTATCGCAAATGGATCAGCCATCCAGTAATCCACGAAGTGCACCAGTCTCATGTGTGCATCAAGCATGCGCTCCAAGTGACCCTTCAGACATGTATGCTCCTCCATATGTATGGAAAGGAACTCTCCAAGCAGCTCATGCTTCCACATGCGCACATGGCCTATGAACTCTTCTCTCAGCTGATCCACCATTGAATATGGATCAAGATCACCCATGAGCGGATGTAGTTCATCCACCATCCCGTTGAAGGAAATATGCCCTGAGAGGCAATAATAAAGTTGTTATTATCTATTCCTTATATATGATAGATGTTTATTTTGCATGCTAGAATTGTATTGATCGGAAACATCAATACATGTGTGTTTAATAAACAAAAAGGGTTCTTAGTTATGCCTCTCTAATAGACTAGCTTGTTGATTAACAAGATGATCAAGGTTTCCTGATCATGGACATTGGATGTTGTTAATAACAAGGTCACACCATTGGTGGAATGATGTGGTGAACATTCATCCGAAGTATAGCATTACGATCAAGTCATTATGTTTATATTGCTATAACATCATACGAAGTAATCTTTATCCTTAGACCATGAGATCATGTTAATTGCTAACACCGGAAGAGTATCTTGATAACATCAAACGTCACATCATAACAAGGTGACTATAAAGATGGGTTCAGTACTATGAAGGTGTTATGTTGAGGCGCATGGATCAAGAGTGGAATTTGTCAATCCCGATGACGGATAGATATACTCTAGGCCCTCTCGGTGATATCACATTGAGATAGCTTGCAAGCAAATGATGTGATCACTAGAATGTTATATCATGGGAACGAGAAAAGAGTGCATGTCAGTAACGAGATCAAACTAGGTATGGAGATACCGATAATCGAATCTCGGACATGTAATATATCGTGAGACAAAGGGATTTATTTACAAGCGTTAAAGGTTCTCACGATCACAGAAGTCATCGTTGAATGTGTAGGAGTCAGTATGGATCTCCAGGTCCCGCTGCTGATTATTGATCGGAGAAGGGTCTCGATCATGTCTGAATTATTCGCGAACCATAGGGTGACACACTTAAGAGTTATCGGACACCATTTTGGAGCACATATGTTTCAGTCGAAAGAATTGCAAAGCGCAAGAATTGTTTGAATAGAAACCAGAAATTGTTTCGGGTGAAATTGCAGAAAGTGGTTCTGCATGTGATATTGAAATATTGCAAGGGGTTATATGTGAATGTTTGTTAATTAAAGTAATTAACAAAATTCTGAATAAATTTAATAAAAGAGTTTTATTAAATGAGAGAGCATTAAACTTGGAGAATTTTAATGCATTTAAAGTGGAGACTTTAAAAGGGAATGTGAAGAGGCATTTTAATGTGGAGGGGTTACCACCACATGAATGGGGGAGGGGAGGGGTCACCCCCCATGCGCCGGCCATGGAGAGAGGGGGTACCCCCCTCCTCCTATAAAAGGCCACCCATTCCCTCCTTCATCCACACACCTCCTTGTGAAGGATCTCTCTCCCCCTCTAGAATTATTCCCCCATGGTCTCGGATTAGCGAGATACATATTCCCGGTGGCATTTCGTCTGGAAGGAGTTGCTGCTTCCACTGGATTGCTGGAGTGAGGAGGTGGAGGTTGTCCGATGGCTTGAACGTGTGTGCGAGTACGGATGTGCTGCTGAGTTGCGGCGGTCGGACTTCCTCACGATCTTGAGATCGGCAAGTGTACGACTACATCTACCACGAGTTCCTACTCATTAAAAAAACTCGTTGTCTTCAAGGGTAAGTTCTCATTGGATGTATGTCCATCCGTTGCTTTGTACCTACTAGATAGATCTTGGCGTGTAGTTCACACCGTAGGAAAAATTTTGTTTTCTATGCTGCGGACCCAACAGTGGTATCAAAGCCTGATCTATGCGTAGGTGCTTTGCACGGATAGTACACATATGTTTATATGTGGGCGATGATGATCATGTTATTGCATCTTCTATGTATTTTGGATATTGGTGGCATAGTGGGATGAAGTGGCCCGTACCAACCTTACATGTCATCGTACATGAGACCGGTTCCATGACTGACATGCAACTTGTTTTGCATAAGTGGCTGGCGGTTGTCTGTCTCTCCTACTATAGTCAATATCTGATTTACAACGAGTTGCTAATAACTTGGTTATCCTCGTTGTGGTTCATGTTTGTAGGTGAGAACGGTTCTATCTCTGAAAGCCCTAAGCCATGTAAAACTTGCAATTGATAAATTAGAGGCGTCTAGTTTAGATCGTTGCTGGGCTAGTGTATTGATATGGTATTGTTGTAAGTAGATGTATGATAGATACTCTTACAACACATTCAACATGTAAGTTCCATAGACCTTGGCCTTACAAACAAAGGAATGATAGAGATCATACCACGATGCAAATGATAGAGATCAAATGCATGGACCATATCATCTCACTTTACACATTAGATGTTAGCATCTTATACTGCAAGTTTGGCGCTTTTGGTAGCATTGTAAGATGATCCCTCTTTTAGATATCAAGATAAAATGTGTTCTTCCTTGAGTATGCACCGCTCTATGGATCGTGTTTCGAGACATCACGTGATGATCGGGTGTACTCGAATCTACGCTTTCATAGGAACGGGTGTACGACAGTTTTGCACACGCGAATACTAAGATTCTTACTTGGCGAGCCTAGCATGTACATACAGGGCCTCGGAACACAGACCGAAAGGTTAAGCATGAGTCATATAGTTGATATGATGCCCATATAGATGCTCGCCTTTGAAGCTACATCAACTCACGTGATGATAGGACTTGGTGTAGTGGATTTGGTTCATGTAATCACTAAAAGGACACGAGGGATGTCGTTTTTGAGTGGGAGTTCATTAGTAATTTGGATTAGTTGAACTCAATCTATCATAAACTTAGTCTAAATAAACTTTACAAATTCTGTTGTAGATGGCACCACCTACTTTTAATTTCAATGTGTTCATGGAGAAAGAGAAACTTGCTGCGAATGGTAGCAACTTCACCAACTGGGCTATGAATTTGAGGATTCTCCTCACTGCTGCACAAAAGCAATATGTGCTAGATGCGATGCTAGGCCCCCCACCAGCTTCTGATGCCCCTGACGAAGAAAAGAATGTCTATGTGACTCGTCAGGAGGACCACAACTTAGTTCATTGCGGCATACTGTATGGGCTAGAGCTAGAACTTCGAAAGCGTTTCAAAAATGGCAATTCCTTTGATACCATGGGAGAATTGAAAATGATTTTCGATACCCATGCTGCCGTAGAGAGTTATAATGCTACTGAAAAGTTCTTTAGCTGCATGATGGAGGAGAATAGCTCCGTTAGTGAGCATGTACTCAAAATGTCTGGGTACGCCGATAAGCTTGTGTCCTTGGGAATAACGATTCCCATTGACTTAGGCATACATCGTGTTCTCCAATCTCTGCCACCTAGCTACATGAGCTTCATGATGAACTATAATATGCAGGGCATGAAGAAGTCTCTTCTCGAGCTTCTGCCAATGCTTAAGACTGCAGAAGTGGAGATTAGGAAAGAACATCAAGTGTTGATGATCAATAGGACCACCGGTTTCAAGAAGGACAAGAAAGGCAAGCACAAGGGAAAGAAGGGTGGCAAATATGTTGTCGCGCCTAAAAAGAAACCCCGAGCTGGCTCTAAGTCTGACACCGAGTGTTACTATTGCAAGGGGACTGGCCATTGGAAGCGCAATTGCCCCAAGTATTTGGCGGACAAGAAGTCCGGCAAGGCAAACAAAGGTATATGTGATATACATGTTATTGATGTGTACTTGACTAGTACTCGCAGTAGCACCTGGGTATTTGATACGGGATCGGTTGCTAATATATGTAACTCGGTTCAGGGGCTACGGAACAAGCGACAACTAGAAAGGGATGAGGTCAGGATGCGGGTTGGCAATGGATCAAAAGTTGATGTGATCGCCGTTGGGACGCTGCCTCTCCATATGCCATCGGGATTAGTTATAAACCTAAATAATTGTTATTTGGTTCCTGCAGTGAGCATGAACATTGTATCCGAATCGTGTTTGATGCAAAGTGGTCATTCCTTTAAATCTGAAAACAATGGTTGTTCGATTTATAAGAATGATATCTTCTATGGTCATGCACCTATGTTGAATGGTTTATTTCTGATGGATCTCGATTGTAATATTGCGCATATTCATAATGTTAATGCTAAAAAGATTAAACTTGATAATGATATATCTACATATATGTGGCACTGCCATCTAGGTCATATTGGCATTAAACGCATGAAGAAACTCCATTCTGATGGACTTTTGGAATCACTTGATTTTGAATCATTTGATACATGTGAGCCATGCCTTATGGGCAAGATGACTAGAACGCCGTTTTCCGGTTCAATGGAATGGGCGACAGATTTATTAGAAATCATACATACTGATGTGTGTGGACCAATGAGTGTGTCGGCATGAGGTGGATATTGTTATTTTGTTACTTTCATGGATGATTTGAGTAGATATGGGTATATCTATTTGATGAAACACAAGTCTGAAACTTTTGAAAAGTTCAAAGAATTTCAGAATGAAGTGGAAAATCATCATAATAGAAAGATCAAATTTCTATGGTCTGACCGTGGATGAGAGTATCTAAGTTACGAGTTTAGCACACACATGAAAGAGTGTGGAATAGTTTCACAACTCACGCCTGCCGGAACACCACAACGTAATGGTGTGTCGGAACATCGTAATTGTACCTTATTGGATATGGTTCGATCTATGATGTCTCTGACTGACTTGCCACTGTCATTTTGGGGTTATGCACTGGAAACAGCTGCATTCACTTTAAATCGGGCACCATCTAAATCCGTTGAAATGACACCGTATGAATTATGGTTTGGAAACAAACCTAAGCTGTCATTTCTTAAAGTTTGGGGATGCGATGTTTATGTGAAGAAACTTCAACCGGATAAACTCGAACCCAAAGCGGAAAAATGCGTCTTCATAGGATACCCTAAGGAAACGATTGGGTATACCTTCTATCACAGATCCGAGGGCAAGGTTTTTGTTGCCAAGAATGGATCCTTTCTTGAGAAGGAGTTTCTCGCGAAAGGTGTGAGTAGTCGGAAGGTAGAACTCGAAGAGGTTATTGAACCTTCTCTTCATGAAATGGCGAGTGGCGCAGCACCGGAAGTTGTTTCGGAGTTGACTTCACCTAATAAAGAGAGAGCTAATGATATTGATCATGAAACTCCGAAAGAGGAAACTACCGAACCTCGCAAGTCAAGCAGGACACGTGTAGCTCCTAAACTGTACAACAATCCTGTTGTGAATTTCATGGTTGATGAAATGGATGACCCTGCGATGTATGAAGAAGACATGATGAGCCTAGATTCCAACAAATGGCTAGAAGCCATGAAATCCGAGATTGAATCCATGTGCAAGAACCAAGTTTGGACCTTGGTGGACTTACCTCACGATCGAAAGGCCGTTGAGAATAAATGGATTTTCAAAAGAAAAACTGATGCTGATGGTAATGTGACCATCGATAAGGCTCGACTTGTCGCAAAGGGGTTTCGACAAATTCAAGGAGTTGACTACGATGAGACATTCTCTCCTGTAGCGATGCTTAAGTCGGTTAGGATTATGTTAGCAATTGCTGCATATTTCAATTATGAAATATGGCAGATGGATGTCAAAACTGCGTTCCTCAATGATAATATTGAAGAAGAGTTGTATATGATACAACCTAAGGGTTTTGTCGATCCTAAGGATGCTAATAAGGTATGCAAACTTCAGCGATCCATCTATGGACTGAAGCAAGCATCCCGGAGTTGGAATCTCCGCTTTGA
Source organism: Avena sativa (assembly GCA_916181665.1). Lineage (NCBI taxonomy): Eukaryota > Viridiplantae > Streptophyta > Magnoliopsida > Poales > Poaceae > Avena > Avena sativa. The sequence goes on from OV702289.1 coordinate 624,350,356, forward strand.
TGAGGTGATCAAAGAGTTTGGATTTGTCCAAACTTATGGAGAGGCTTGTATTTACAAGAAAGTGAGTGGGAGCAATGTGGCATTTCTGATATTATATGTGGATGACATATTATTGATTGGAAATGATATAGATCTTTTAAACAGTGTTAAAATTTATCTAAACAGCAAATTTTCGATGAAAGACCTTGGTGAAGCGTCATATATATTAGGCATTAAAATCTATAGAGATAGATCAAGGCGCCTAACTGGGCTATCATAGAGTACATACCTTGATAAGATATTAAAGAAGTTTAATATGGACAAAATTAAGAAGGGGTTCTTACCTATGTTGCAAGGCAAGACATTGAGTAAGACTCAAAGTCCGGCTACGGCGGAAGAAAGAGAGATGATGGATAAGATCCCCTATGCCTCGGCCATAGGCTCTATAATGTATGCCATGCTATGTACAAGACCGGATGTGGCACATGCTATTAGTTTGACTAGTAGGTACCAATCTGATCCAGGTTCGGAACACTAGATAGCGGTAAAGGACATCCTCAAGTACTTGCGAAGAACTAGGGATATGTTTCTTATATACGGAGGTGAAGAAGAGCTAGTCGCTAAGTGTTATGTCGATGCTAGCTTTGACACCAATCCGGATGACTCTAAGTCTCAATCCAGATACGTATTTCTCTTGAACGGAGCAACAGTTAGTTGGAGGAGTTCTAAACAACCTGTGGTTGCTGGATCAACGACGGAGGCGGAATATGTTGTTGCTTCAGAAGCAGCGCAGGAAGCGGTTTGGATGAAAGAGTTCATTACGGAACTAGGTGTGGTTCCTAGTGCGTTGGACCCGATAGTGATCTATTGTGACAACAATGGAGCCATAGCCAACGCAAAGGAACCGAGGTCTCACAAGAATTCCAAGCATATTAAGCGCCAGTTTCACTCCATCCGCGAGCATGTCAAGGATGGAAATATAAAGATTTGTAAAGTACACACGGACCTAAATGTAGCAGATCCGTTGACTAAAGTTCTCCCTAGGGCAAAACATGATCAACACCAGAACTCCATGGGTGTTAGATTTATCACTATGTGAACTAGATTATTGTCTGTAGTGCAAGTGGGAGACTGAAGGAAATATGCCCTGAGAGGCAATAATAAAGTTGTTATTATGTATTCCTTGTATATGATAGATGTTTATTTTGCATGCTAGAATTGTATTGATCGGAAACATCAATACATGTGTGTTTAATAAACAAAAGGGTTCCTAGTTATGCCTCTCTTGTAGACTAGCTTGTTGATTAGCAAGATGATCAAGGTTTCCTGATCATGGACATTGGATGTTGTTAATAACAAGGTCACACCATTGGTGGAATGATGTGGTGAAAATTCATCCGAAGTATAGCATTACGATCAAGTCATTATGTTTATATTGCTATAACATCATACGAAGTAATCTTTATCCTTAGACCATGAGATCATGTTAATTTCTAACACCGGAAGAGTATCTTGATAACATCAAACGTCACACCGTAACAGGGTGACTATAAAGATGGGTTCAGTACTACGAAGGTGTTATGTTGAGGCTCATCGATCAAGAGTGGAATTTGTCAATCCAGATGACGGATAGATATACTCTGGGCCCTCTCGGTGATATCACATTAGGATAGCTTGCAAGCAAGTGATGTGATCACTAGAATGTTATATCACGGGAACGAGAAAAGAGTGCATGTCGGTAACGAGATCAAACTAGGTATGGAGATACCGATGATCGAATCTCAGACATGTAATATATCAAGAGACAAAGGGATTTAGTTACAAGCGTTAAAGGTTCTCACGATCACAGGTGTCGTCGTTGAATGTGTAGGAGTCAGTACGGATCTCCAGGTCCCGCTGCTGATTATTGATCGGAGAAGGGTCTCGATCATGTCTGCATTATTCGCGAACCGTAGGGTGGCACACTTAAGAGTTACCGGACACCATTTTGGAGCACATATGTTTCATACGAAAGAATTGCAAAGCGCAGGAATTGTTTCAATAGAAACCGGAAATTGTTTCGGGTGAAATTGCAGAAGGTGGTTCTGCATGTGATATTGAAATATTGCAAGGGGCTATATGTGAATGTTTGTTAATTAAAGTAATTAAAAAAATTCTGAATAAATTTAATAAAAGAGTTTTATTAAATGAGAGAGCATTGAATTTGGAGAAATTTAATGCATTTAAAGTGGAGACTTTAAAAGGGAATGTGAAGAGGCATTTTAATGTGGAGGGGTTACCACCACATGAATGGGGGAGGTGAGGAGTCACCCCCCCATGCGCCGGCCATGGAGAGAGAGGGCACCCCCCTCCTCCTATAAAAGGCCACCCATTCCCTCCTTTATCCACACACCTCCTTGTGAAGGATCTCTCTCCTCCTCTAGAATTATTCCTCCATGGTCTCGGATTAGCGAGATACATGTTCCCGGTGGCATTTCGTCTGGAAGGAGTTGCTGCTTCCGCTGGATCGCTGGAGCGAGGAGGTGGAGGTTGTCCGGTGGCTTGAACGTGTGTGCGAGGACGGATGCGCTGCTGATTTGCGGCGCTCGGACTTCCACACGATCTTGAGATCGGCAAGCAAACGACTACATCAACCACGAGTTCCTACTCGTTAACAAAACTCGTTGTCTTCGAGGGTAAGTTCTCCATGGATGTATGTCCACCTGTTGCTCTGTATCTAGTAGATAGATCTTGGCGTATAGTTCTCATCGTAGGAAATTGTTTGTTTTCTATGCCACGGACCCAACAGTGGTATCAGAGCCTGATCCATGTGTAGGTGCTTTGCACGGGTAGTACACATATGTTTATATGTGGGCGATGATGATCATGTTATTGCATCTTCTATGTACTTTGGATATTGGTGGCATAGTGGGATGAAGCGGCCCGGACCAACCTTACATGTCATCGTACATGAGATCGGTTCCACGACTGACATGCAACTAGTTTTGCATAAGTGGCTAGCGGGTGTCTGTCTCTCCTACTATAGTCAATATCTGATTTACAACGAGTTGCTAATAACTTGGTTATCCTCGTTGTGGTTCATGTTCATAGGTAAGACCGGTTCTATCTCCAAAAGCCCTAAGCCACGTAAAACTTGTAATTGATAAATTAGAGGCGTCTAGTTTAGATCATTGCTGGGCTAGTGTCTTGATATGGTATTGTTGTAAGTAGATGTATGATAGATACTCTTACAACTCACTTAACGTGTAAGTTCCATAGACCTTGGCCTTACTGTTGCAGATATGCCCAAGAGGCAATAATAAAAGTGGTTATTATTATATCTTTGTGTTTATGATGAATGTTCACATCGCATGCTATAATTGTATTATAAGGAAACACTAATACATGTGTGTTTTGTAAACATAAAAGAGTCCCTAGTAAGCCTCTTGTGGAACTAGCTTGTTGATTAATTGATGAGCATGGTTTCCTGATCATGGACATTGGATGTCATTAATAACAAGGTTATATCATTAGGAGAATGATGTGATGGACACACACCCATAGTAAGCATAGCATAAGATCAAGTCATTAAGTTCGTATTGCTATAAGCTTTCAAATGCATAGTAACCTAATCCTTCGACCATGAGGTTATGTTAATCACCATCACCGGATGGGTACTTTGATGACATCAAACACTGCTTCATAACTGGGTGGTTATAAAGGTGTCATTGGGTATTCTGAAAGTATGTGTTGAAGCGCATGGACCAAGATTGGGATTTGTCCATCCATATGACAGATAGATATGCTCTGGGCCCTCTCGGTGGAATGTCATCTAGTTAGCTTGCAAGCATGTGACTGGGTCATAAGGGATGACATAACATGTAACGAGTAAAGAGTACCTATCAGTAACGAGGTAGAACTAGGTATGGATATACCAACGATCAAACCTCGGATAAGTAGAATATCGTGTGACAAAAGGAATTGGTTTCGTATGTTAATGGTTCTATCGATCACGAAGTCATCATTGAGTATGTGGGAACCGTTATGGATCTCCAGATCCTGCTGATGGTTATTGATCGAAGAGGTGTCTTCATCATGTCTGCATATTCACGAACCGTAGGGTGACACACTTAATGTTCGAAGTTGTTTTAAGTAGATATGGAATATGCGTTGGAAACCGAATGTTGTTTGGAGTCTCGGATTGGATCCGGGACATCACGAGGAGATCCGGAATTGTCCGGAGAATAAGATTCATATATTGGGGATCATTTTCTAAGTTAGGAAATATTCCGTAGTATTTGTATGGGGATTCTAGAAGGTTTCGGAATGTTCCGGAAGGTTCTAGAAGGTTTCTTGGAGTTCACTTGAAAACCAAGAAAGGATCAAGGAATCCTTGTGGGGCAAGACAAGGAGTCATGGGGGAGGAGGACTCCTCCCCCTCCCAATCCACCGGCCAAGGAAGGGAGGGGAGTCCTACTAGGACTCCCCCTCCCATGGCGCCTCCCTCCTTTATATAGAGGGGTGGGGGCGCCACCCCCTTGCCCCCTCCACTCCAATCCCTAGCCGCCGCCTCTCTCCTCCTCCTTCCCTCTACTCAGGCTTAGGCGAAGCCCTGCAGAATTCTCTACTCCACCACCACCACCACCACACCGTCGTGCTGCTGGGATTCTGTGGAGAAGATCTACTACCTCCGCTGCTCGCTGGAACAGGGAGAGGAAGGTCTGCTTCGACTCCGCACGTGTGACCGACTACGGAAGCGCTGCCGGAACGCGGCGCCGGAAGGATCATCCACTCGATCTTGAGATCGGCAAGTGATCGACTACATCAACCACGAGATCCGATCTCGTAACGCTTTCGGGTCTACAAGGGTTAGTACAGATCTATCTCGTTGCACATGTCTAATAGATTAGATCTTGGCTTTTATCTAGATTAGATCTGGGTTTTGTTCGTTCTTGCGGTAGATAATTTTTGTTTTCCATGCTATGAACCCATCAGTGGTATCAGAGCCTTGTCTATGCGTAGATCTGTTACACGAGTAGAACACAATGTTTGTGTGGGCGTTGCTGCTCGTGCCGTCTTTTGCTTTGTGTACTTTGCATCTTGCGGTATGGTGGGATGAAGCGGCTCGGGCTAACCTTACATGTCATCGCACATGAGACTTGCTCCACGCTTGACGTGTAACTTGCTTTGCACAAGTGGCTTTGCGGGTGTCTGTCTCTCCCACCATAGTATAGATCCAATTTACACTTTGCACTTGATAACACTTGTATCAACGTTGTGGTTCAGTTTCGTAGGTAAGATCCGTTCTTATTCGAAAGCCCCAAACCACGTAAAACATGCAAATAAAATTAGAGGCGTCTAACTTGTTTTTGCAGGGGTTTTGTGATGTGATATGGCCATCATGTGATTGTGATTATATTTGATGTATGCAATGATCCTTGTTGTATTATGGCAACCGGCAGGAGCCTAATGGTTGTCTTTAATTCTGTTAAGACCTGCGTGTCTATTCATCTTGTAATAGCTTTATTCCAAGTAGTTGTAATAGTTGCTGGTGATGATGGACAACCATGAAGAGGCGCCACTGACCTTGACGCAATGCTGGTGATGATGGAGATCATGTCCATGCTTTGGAGATGGAGATCAAAAGGCATAAGAAGAAAGGGCCATATCATATCATACTAATTATGAATTGCCTATGATGTTAATCCTTTATGCATCTTGTATTGCTTAGATCGCGACGGTAGCATTATAAGATGATCCCTCTCACTAAATTTCAAGTAATAAAGTGTTCTTCCTTAGTTGGCACCGTAACTAAGACTCGTCGTCTCGAAGCATCTCGTGATGATCGGATGTGATAGATTCTACGTGTGCATACAACGGGTGCAAGCCAGATTTGCACATGCGGAAACTAAGGTTAATCTTGACGAGCCTAGCATGTACAGACATGGTCTCGGAACATGGAATACCGAAAGGTAGAGCATGAATCATATAAGTGATATGATGAACATGAAGATTGTTCGCCGATGAAACTACACCTTCTCTCGTGAAGATCGGACTTGGTGTAGTGGACTTGGTTCATGTAATCACTAAGACAATGTGAGGGATGTTGTTTTGAGTGGGAGTTCACCTAGTTAATTTAAGAATTAAAATTGAACTCAATTTATCATAAACTTAGTCTAAACTACTTGCAAATTTGTTGTAGATTATGGCGAACCTCTCCATCAATTTCAATGTGTTCCTAGAGAAAGAAAAGCTTAAGAACAATGGAAGCAACTTCACGGACTGGCTCCGTGGTCTGAAGATTGTCCTCAGGGCTGGTCAGATGACCTATGTGCTCGAAGCACCGCTAGGTGACCCACCTGCAGATGATGCCACCGATGACGTAAAGAATGTTTACGCCACTCGGAAAAATCATTACTCCATAGTTCAATGTGCCATCCTATACGGTTTAGAAACGGAGCTCCAGAAGCGTTTTGAGCACCACAACCCGTTCGAGATCATTAAGGAGCTCAAGCTCATTTTTGAGACTCACGCAGCCATGGAGAGCTATGAGGCCTCCGAAAAGTTCTTTACCTGTAAGATGGAAGAGGGAAGCTCCATTAGCGAGCACGTGCTCACCATGTCTGGGCACACAAACAAGCTCCAAGAGTTGGGGATAACGATTCCTAATGAGTTAGGGATTCACCGTGTCCTCCAATCACTGCCACCGAGTTATAAGAACTTTGTGATGAACTACAATATGCACTGCATGAACAAGACATTGCCTGAACTATCATCCATGCTGAAAACTGCTGAAGTGGAGATCAAGAAGGAGCACCAAGTGTTGATGGTCAATAAGACCACCAATTTCAAGAAACAGGGCAAGCCTAAGAAAAAGGGCAACTTCAAGAAGGACGGCAAGAAAGCTGCCGCACCTGCTAAGAAGCCCAAGGCTGGTCCTAAGCCTGAAACTGAATGCTTCTACTGCAAGGGTGCTGGTCACTGGAAGCGTAACTGCCTCAAGTACCTGGCGGATCTGAAGAACGGCAACATCAAGAAGAAAGGTATATTCGATATACATGTTATTGATGTGTATCTTACTAGTAATCGTAGTAGTGCCTGGGTATTTGATACTGGTTCGGTTGCTCATATTTGTAATTCGAAACAGGAGCTGCGGAATAAACGAAGACTGGCGAGAGACGAGGTTACGATGCGCGTTGGAAATGGCTCTAAGGTTGATCTGATCGCCGTCGGCACGCTCCCTCTACACCTACCATCGGGATTAGTTTTAAATTGAAATAATTGTTATTTGGTGCCTGCGTTAAGCATGAACATTATATCTGGATCTTGTTTATTGCGAGACGGTTACTCTTTTAAGTCTGAGAATAAAGGTTGTTCGATTTATATGAGTAATATCTTTTATGGTAATGCACCTGAGATGAATGGTTTATTCTTATTGAATCTCGATAGTAGTGATACACATGTTCACAACATAGATGCTAAACGAATAAAATTGAATGATAATTCTACATACATGTGGCACTATTGTCTTGGTCACATTGGAGTGAAGCATATGAAGAAACTCCATTCTGATGGACTTCTTGAATCACTTGAAAGATGCGAAGCATGTCTAATGGGAAAAATGACTAAGACTCCATTCTCTGGAATAATGGAGCGAGCTACAGACTTATTGGAAATAATACATACCGATGTGTGCGGTCCAATGAGTGTGTCATCGCGTGGTGGATATCGTTATGTTCTCACTTTCACGGATGACTTATGTAGATATGGGTATGTCTACTTTATGAAACATAAGTCCGAAACTTTCGAGAAGTTTAAGGAATTTCAAAGTGAAGTGGAGAATCATCGTAACAAGAAGATTAAGTTTATGCGTTCTAACAGCGGAGGTGAATATCTAAGTTATGAGTTTGGCATGCATTTAAAGAAATGTGGAATACTTTCGCAGTTGACACCGCCAGGAACACCTCAGCATAATGGTGTGTCCGGACGTCATAATCAAACTCTCTTAGATATGGTTCGGTCTATGATGTCTCTTACAGATTTACCGCTATCGTTTTGGGGCTATGCATTAGAGACAGTCGCATTCACTTTAAATAGGGAACCATCTAAATCCGTTGAAACGACACCGTACGAATTGTGGTTTGGTAAGAAACCTAAGTTGTCGTTCCTTAAAGTTTGGGATTGCGAAGCGTATGTAAAAAAGTTACAACCTGATAAGCTTGAACCCAAAGCGGTGAAATGCGTCTTCATAGGATACCCTAAAGAAACAATTGGGTATACCTTCTATCATAGATCCGAAGGCAAAATTTTTGTTGCCAAGAATGGATCCTTTCTTGAGAAGGAGTTTCTCTTGAAGGAAGTGACTGGAAGGAAAGTAGAACTTGACGAGGTTATTGAACCTTCTCTCGGAGTTGAGAGTAGCGCAGCACTGGAAGATGTTTTTGTGCCGCCTGCACCAATTGGAGAGGAAGCTAATGATGGTGATCATGAAACTTCGAACGAAGTTGCTACTAAACCTCGCAGGACAAGGAGGGTTCGTACCACTCCTGATTGGTATGACTCTGCCTTGAACGTCATGTTAGTGGACAACACTGATGACCCTGTGACGTATGAAGAAGCTATGGTGAGCCCAGATTCCGACAAATGGCTAGAAGCCATGAAATCCGAAATGGGATCCATGTACGAAAACCATGTATGGACTTTGGTGGACTTACCGGATGGCCGTAAGGCTGTCGAGAACAAATGGATTTTCAAAAGGAAAACAGATGCTGATGGTAATGTTACTATCTATAAAGCTCGACTTATCGCGAAAGGGTTCTGACAAATTCAAGGAGTTGACTATGATGAGACTTTCTCACCAGTAGCGAAGCTAAAGTCTGTGCGGATTTTGTTAGCAATTGCTGCATATTTCGATTATGAGATTTGGCATATGGATGTCAAAACGGCATTCCTTAATGGTGACATTGAGGAAGAGTTGTATATGGTACAATCCAAGGGTTTTGTCGATCCTAGCAATGCTAACAAGGTATGCAAACTTCAGCGCTCCATTTATGGACTGAAGCAAGCATCCCGGAGTTGGAATCAACGTTTTGATAAAGTAATCAAAAACTTTGGATTTATACAAACTTATGGAGAAGCTTGTATTTACAAGAAAGTGAGTGGGAGCTCTGTAGCATTCCTAGTACTATATGTAGATGACATATTGTTGATTGGGAATGAGATAGAACTTCTTAATAGCGTCAAAACCTATTTGAATAATAGTTTTTCAATGAAGGATCTTGGCGAAGCGGCATATATTCTAGGCATCAAGATTTATAGAGATAGATCAAGACGCCTAATAACGCTTTCACAAAGTACATACTTAGACAAAGTTCTAAAGAAGTTTAGAATGGAAGAGAGAAAGAAGGGGTTCGTGCCCATGTTGTCAGGTAAGACCTTGAGTAAGACTCAAAGTCCGGCTACGGCAGAAGATAGAGAAAAGATGAATAATATTCCCTATGCCACGGCCATAGGTTCTATCATGTATGCCATGCTGTGTACAAGACCGGATATAGCACATGCTGTTAGTTTGACTAGCAAATATCAAAGTGATCCTGGAATGGAGCACTGGACAGCGGTCAAGAATATCCTAAAGTACCTGAATAGGACTAAGGATATGGTTCTTTCTTATGGAGGTGATGAACATCTTGTTGTAAACGGTTACACTGATGCTAGTTGGAACACCGATCCAGATGACTCGAAGTCACAGTCTGGATACGTATTTATTTTGAATGGTGCTGCAGTAAGCTGGAGGAGTGCCAAGCAAAGCGTTGTGGCGAAATCTTCAACTGAATCGGAATACATAGCTGCTTCGGAGGCTGCACAAGAAGCCATATGGATGAAGGAGTTCATTACTGAACTTGGCGTGGTTCCCAGTGCGTTGGACCCGATGGCCATCTACTGTGACAACACAGGTGCCATAGCTAATGCACAGGACCCAAGGTCACATAGCAAGCTGAAGCACATCAAGCTACGTTTCCATGCTATTCGCGAGTATGTCAGAGATGGTGACATAAAGATTTGCAAAGTACACACTGATCTGAATGTGGCAGATTCGTTGACTAAACCTCTCCCTAGAGCAAAGCATGACCAACACCAGAACGCCATGGGTGTTAGGTATATTACCATGTAATCTAGATTATTGACTCTAGTGCAAGTGGGAGACTGTTGGAGATATGCCCAAGAGGCAATAATAAAAGTGGTTATTATTATATCTTTGTGTTTATGATGAATGTTTACATCGCATGCTATAATTGTATTATAAGGAAACACTAATACATGTGTGTTTTGTAAACATAAAAGAGTCCCTAGTAAGCCTCTTGTGGAACTAGCTTGTTGATTAATTGATGATCATGGTTTCCTGATCATGGACATTGGATGTCATTAATAACAAGGTTATATCATTAGGAGAATGATGTGATGGACACACACCCATAGTAAGCATAGCATAAGATCAAGTCATTAAGTTCGTATTGCTATAAGCTTTCAAATGCATAGTAACCTAATCCTTCGACCATGAGGTTATGTTAATCACCATCACCGGATGGGTACTTTGATGACATCAAACACCGCTTCATAACTGGGTGGTTATAAAGGTGTCATTGGGTATTCTGAAAGTATGTGTTGAAGCGCATGGACCAAGATTGGTATTTGTCCATCCATATGACGGATAGATATGCCCTGGGCCCTCTCGGTGGAATGTCATCTAGTTATCTTGCAAGCATGTGACTGGGTCATAAGGGATGACATAACATGTAACGAGTAAAGAGTACCTATCAGTAACGAGGTAGAACTAGGTATGGATATACCGACGATCAAACCTCGGATAAGTAGAATATCGCGTGACAAAGGGAATTGGTTTCGTATGTTAATGGTTCTATCGATCACGAAGTCATCGTTGAGTATGTGGGAACCGTTATGGATCTCCAGATCCCGCTGATGGTTATTGATCGAAGATGTGTCTTCATCATGTCTGCATATTCACGAACCGTAGGGTGACACACTTAAGGTTCGAAGTTGTTTTAAGTAGATATGCAATATGCGTTGGAAACCGAATGTTGTTCGGAGTCTCGGATTGGATCCGGGACATGACGAGGAGATCCGAAATTGTCCGGAGAATAAGATTCATATATTGGGGATCATTTTCTAAGTTAGGAAATATTCCGGAGTATTTGTATGGGGATTCTAGAAGGTTTCGGAATGTTCCGGAAGGTTCTAGAAGGTTTCTTGGAGTTTACTTGAAAACCAAGAAAGGATCAAGGAATCCTTGTGGGGCAAGACAAGGAGTCATTGGGGAGGAGGACTCCTCCCCCCTCCCAATCCGCCGGCCAAGGAAGGGAGGGGAGTCCTACTAGGACTCCCCCTCCCATGGCGCCTCACTCCTTTATATAGAGGGGTGGGGGCGCCACCCCCTTGCCACCTCCACTCCAAGCCCTAGCCGCCGCCTCTCTCCTCCTCCTTCCCTCTGCTCAGGCTTAGGCGAAGCCCTGCAGAATTCTCTACTCCACCACCACCACCACACCGTCGTGCTGCTGGGATTCCATGGAGAAGATCTACTACCTCCGCTGCTCGTTGGAACGGGGAGAGGAAGGTCTGCTTCGACTCCGCACGTGTGACCGACTGCGGAAGCGCTGCCGGAACGCAGCGCCGGAAGGATCGTCCACTCGATCTTGAGATCGGCAAGTGATCGACTACATCAACCACGAGATCCGATCTCGTAACGCTTTCGGGTCTACAAGGGTTAGTACAGATCTATCTCGTTGCACATGTATAATAGATTAGATCTTGGCTTTTATCTAGATTAGATCTGGGTTTTGTTCGTTCTTGCGGTAGAATTTTTTTGTTTTCCATGCTACGAACCTATCACTTACACACAAAGGAATGATAGAGATCATACCACGATGCAAATGATAGAGATCAAATGCATGGACCATATCACCTCACTTCACACATTAGCATCTTATATTGCTAGTTTGGCGCTTTTGGTAGCATTATAAGATGATCCCTCTTTTAGATATCAAGATAAAATGTGTTCTTCCTTAAGTATGCACCATTTTGTGGATCGTGTTTTGAGGCATCACGTGATGATCGGGTGTTCTCGACTTTACGCTTTTATACAACGGGTGTAAGGCAGTTTTACACACGCAAATACTAAGGTTCTTACTTGACGAGCCTAGCATGTACAGACATGGCCTCGGAACACGGACCGAAAGGTTAAGCATGAGTCATATAGTTGATATGATGCCCATATAGATGCTCGCCTTTGAAGCTACACCTACTCACGTGATGATCGGACTTGGTGTAGTGGGTTTGGTTCATGTAGTCACCAAAAGGACACGAGGGATGTCGTTTTTGAGTGGGAGTTCATTAGTAATTTGGATTAGTTGAACTCAATCTATCATAAACTTAGTCTAAATATATTTTACAAATTCTGTTGTAGATGGCACCACCTGTTTTTAATTTCAATGTGTTCATGGAGAAAGAGAAGCTTGCTGCGAATGGTAGCAACTTCACCAACTGGGCTATGAATTTGAGGATTCTCCTCACTGCTGCACAAAAGCAATATGTGCTAGAGGCGCCGCTAGGCCCCCCACCAGCTCCTGATGCCCCTGACGAGGAAAAGAACGTCTATATAACTCGTCAGGAGGACCACAACTTAGTTCATTGCGACATACTGTATGGGCTAGAGCCAGAACTTCGAAAATGTTTCGAAAATGGCAATGCCTTTGATACCATCGGAGAATTGAAAATGATTTTCGATACCCATGCTGCCGTAGAGAGTTATAATGCTTCTGAAAAGTTCTTTAGCTGCATGATGGAAGAGAACAGCTCCGTTAGTGAGCACGTACTCAAAATGTCTGGGTACGCCGATAAGCTTGTGTCCTTGGGAATAACGATTCCCATTGACTTAGGCATACATCGTGTTCTCCAATCTCTGCCACCTAGCTACCAGAGCTTCGTGATGAACTATAATATGCAGGGCATGAAGAAGTCTCTTCCCGAGCTTCTGTCAATGCTTAAGACTGCAGAAGTGGAGATTAGGAAAGAACATCAAGTGTTGATGATCAATAAGACCACCGGTTTCAAGAAGGACAAGAAAGGCAAGCAGAAGGGAAAGAAGGGCGGCAAATCTATTGCCGCGCCTGAAAAGAAACCCCGAGCTGGCCCTAAGTCTGACACCGAGTGCTACTATTGCAAGGGGACTGGCCATTGGAAGCGCAACTGCCCCCAGTATTTGGCGGACAAGAAGGCCGGCAAGGCAAACAAAGGTATATGTGATATACATGTTATTGATGTGTACTTGACTAGTACTCGCAGTAGCACCTGGGTATTTGATACAGGATCGGTTGCTAATATATGTAACTCGGTTCAGGGGCTGCGGAACAAGCGACAACTAGCAAGGGATGAGGTCACGATGCAGGTCGACAATGGATCAAGAGTTGATGTGATCGCCGTCGGAACGCTGCCTCTCCATATGCCGTCGGGATTAGTTATAAACCTGAATAATTGTTATTTGGTGCCTGCACTAAGCATGAACATTGTATCCGGATCGTGTTTGATGCAAAGTGGTTATTCGTTTAAGTTTGAAAACAATGGTTGTTTGATTTATATGAATAATATCTTTTATGGTCATGCACCTGTGTTGAATGGTTTATTTCTGTTGGATCTCGATAGTAGTATTACACATATTCATAATGTTGATGCTAAAAGGATTAAACTTGATAATGATATATCTACATATATGTGGCACTGCCGTCTAGGTCATATTGGCGTTAAATGCATGAAGAAACTCCATTCTGATGGACTTTTGGAATCACTTGATTTTGAATCATTTGATACATGTGAGCCATGCCTTATGGGCAAGATGACTAGAACGCCGTTTTCCGGTTCAATGGAACGGGCGACAGATTTATTGGAAATCATACATACTGATGTGTGTGGACCAATGAGTGTGTCGGCGCGAGGTGGATATCGTTATTTTGTTACTATCACGGATGATTTGAGTAGATACCGGTATATCTATTTGATGAAACATAAGTCTAAAACCTTCGAAAGGTTCAAAGAATTTCAGAATGAAGTGGAAAATCATCGTAACAGAAAGATCAAATTTCTACAGTCTGACCGTGGAGGAGAGTATCTAAGTTACGAGTTTAGCACACACATGAAAGAGTGTGAAATAGTTTCACAACTCACGCCTGCCGGAACACCACAATGTAATGGTGTGTTAGAACGTCGTAATCGTACTTTATTGGATATGGTTCGATCTATGATGTCTCTGACTGACTTACCTCTGTCATTTTGGGGTTATGCACTGGAAACAGCTGCATTCACTTTAAATCGGGCACCATCTAAATCCGTTGAAAAGACACCGTATGAATTATGGTTTGGGAGCAATGTGGCATTTCTGATATTATATGTGGATGACATATTATTGACTGGAAATGATATAGATCTTTTAAACAGTGTTAAAAGTTATCTAAACAGCAAATTTTCGATGAAGGACCTTGGTGAAGCTTCATATATATTAGGCATTAAAATCTATAGAGATAGATCAAGACGCCTAATTGGGTTATCGCAGAGTACATACCTTGATAAGATATTAAAGAAGTTTAATATGGACGAAAGTAAGAAGGGGTTCTTACCTATGTTGCAAGGCAAGACATTGAGTAAGACTCAAAGTCCGGCTACGACGGAAGAAAGAGAGATAATTGATAAGATCCCCTATGCCTCAGCCATAGGCTCTATAATGTATGCCATGCTATGTACAAGACCGGATGTGGCACATGCTATTAGTTTGACTAGTAGGTACCAATCTGATCCAGGTTCAGAACACTGGATAGCGGTCAAGAATATCCTTACGTACTTGAGAAGAACTAAGGATATGTTTCTTGTATACGGAGGTGAAGAAGAGCTAGTCGCTAAGTGTTATATCGATGCTAGCTTTGACACTGATCCGGATGACTCTAAGTCTCAATCCGGATACGTATTTCTCTTGAACGAAGCAGCAGTTAGTTGGAGGAGCTCCAAACAACCTGTGGTGGCTGGATCAACGACGGAGGCGAAATATGTTGCTGCTTCAGAAGCAGCGCAGGAAGCGGTTTGGATGAAGGAGTTCATAACGGAACTAGGTCTGGTTCCTAGTGCGTTGGACCCAATGGTGATCTATTGTGACAATAATACAGCCATACCAACGCCAAGGAACCAAGGTCTCACAAGAATTCCAAGCATATTAAGCGCTGGTTTCACTCCATCCGCGAGCATGTCAAGGATGGAGATATAAAGAATTGTAAAGTGCACACGGACCTGAATGTAGCAGATCCGTTGACTAAAGTACTCCCTAGGGCAAAACATGATCAACACCAGAACTCCATGGGTGTTAGATTTATCACTATATAAACTAGATTATTGTCTGTAGTGCAAGTGGGAGACTGAAGGAAATATGCCCTGAGAGGCAATAATAAAGTTGTTATTATGTATTCCTTGTATATGATAGATGTTTATTTTGCATGCTATAATTGAATTGATAGGAAACATCAATACATGTGTGTTTAAAAACAAAAAGGGTTCCTAGTTATGCCTCTCTTATATACTAGCTTGTTGATTAACAAGATGATCAAGGTTTCCTGATCATGGACATTGGATGTTGTTAATAACAAGGTCACATCATTTGTGAAATGATGTGATGAACATTCATCCAAAGTATAGCATTACGATCAAGTCATTATGTTTATATTGCTATAACATCATACGAAGTAATCTTTATCCTTAGACCTTGAGATCATGTTAATTTCTAACACTGGAAGAGTATCTTGATAACATCAAACGTCACACCGTAACAGGGTGACTATAAAGATGGGTTCAGTACTACGAAGGTGTTATGTTGAGGCTCATGGATCAAGAGTGGAATTTGTCAATCCAGATGACGGATAGATATACTCTGGGCCCTCTCGGTGATATCACATTAGGATAGCTTGCAAGCAAGTGATGTGATCACCAGAATGTTATATCACGGGAATGAGAAAAGAGTGCATGTCGGTAATGAGATCAAACTAGGTATGGAGATACCGATGATCGAATCTCGGACATGTAATATATCAAGAGACAAAGGTATTTAGTTACAAGCGTTACAGGTTCTCACGATCACAGGAGTCATCGTTGAATGTGTAGGAGTCAGTACGGATCTCCAGGTCCTGCTGCTGATTATTGATCGGAGAAGGGTCTCGATCATGTCTACATTATTCGCGAACCGTAGGGTGGCACACTTAAGAGTTACCGGACACCATTTTGGAGCACATATGTTTCAGACGAAAGAATTGCAAAGTGCAGGAATTGTTTCAATAGAAACCGGAAATTGTTTCGGGTGAAATTGCAGAAGGTGGTTCTGCATGTGATATTGAAATATTGCAAGGGGCTATATGTGAATGTTTGTTAATTAAAGTAATTAAAAAAATTCTGAATAAATTTAATAAAAGAGTTTTATTAAATGAGAGAGCATTGAATTTGGAGAAATTTAATGCATTTAAAGTGGAGACTTTAAAAGGGAATGTGAAGAGGCATTTTAATGTGGAGGGGTTACCACCACATGAATGGGGGAGGTGAGGGGTCACCCCCCATGCGCCGGCCATGGAGAGAGGGGGCACCCCCCTCCTCCTATAAAAGGCCACCCATTCCCTCCTTCATCCACACACCTCCTTGTGAAGGATCTCTCTCCCCCTCTAGAATTATTCCCCCATGGTCTCGGATTAGCGAGATACATGTTCCCGGTGGCATTTCGTCTGGAAGGAGTTGCTGCTTCCGCTGGATCGCTGGAGCGAGGAGGTGGAGGCTGTCCGGTGGCTTGAACGTGTGTGCGAGGATGGATGCGCTACTGATTTGCGGCTCTCGGACTTCCACACGATCTTGAGACCGGCAAGCGTACGACTACATCAACCACGAGTTCCTACTCGTTAACAAAACTCGTTGTCTTCGAGGGTAAGTTCTCCATGGATGTATGTCCACCTGTTGCTCTGTATCTAGTAGATAGATCTTGGCGTATAGTTCTCATCGTAGGAATTTTTTTGTTTTCTATGCTGCGGACCCAACAATTCTCTCCCGTAGCGATGCTTAAGTCGGTTAGGATTATGTTAGCAATTGCTGTATATTTCAATTATGAAATATGGCAGATGGATGTCAAAACTGCGTTCCTCAATGGTAATATTGAAGAAGAGTTGTATATGATACAACCTAAGGGTTTTGTCGATCCTAAGGATGCTAATAAGGTATGCAAACTTCAGCGATCCATCTATGGAATGAAGCAAGCATCCCAGAGTTGGAATCTCCGCTTTGATGAGGTGATCAAAGAGTTTGGATTTGGCCAAACTTATGGACAGGCTTGTATTTACAAGAAAGTGAGTGGGAGCAATGTGGCATTTCTGATATTATATGTGGATGACATATTATTGATTGGAAATGATATAGATCTTTTAAACAGTGTTAAAATTTATCTAAACAGCAAATTTTCGATGAAAGACCTTGGTGAAGCGTCATATATATTAGGCATTAAAATCTATAGAGATAGATCAAGGCGCCTAACTGGGCTATCATAGAGTACATACCTTGATAAGATATTAAAGAAGTTTAATATGGACAAAATTAAGAAGGGGTTCTTACCTATGTTGCAAGGCAAGACATTGAGTAAGACTCAAAGTCCGGCTATGGCGGAAGAAAGAGAGATGATGGATAAGATCCCCTATGCCTCGGCCATAGGCTCTATAATGTATGCCATGCTATGTACAAGACCGGATGTGGCACATGCTATTAGTTTGACTAGTAGGTACCAATCTGATCCAGGTTCGGAACACTGGATAGCGGTAAAGAACATCCTCAAGTACTTGCAAAGAACTAGGGATATGTTTCTTATATACGGAGGTGAAGAAGAGCTAGTCGCTAAGTGTTATGTTGATGCTAGCTTTGACACCGATCCGGATGACTCTAAGTCTCAATCCAGATACGTATTTCTCTTGAACGGAGCAGCAGTTAGTTGGAGGAGTTCCAAACAACATGTGGTGGCTAGATCAACGATGGAGGCGGAATATGTTGCTGCTTCAGAAGCAGCGCAGGAAGCGGTTTGGATGAAAGAGTTCATTACGGAACTAGGTGTGGTTCCTAGTGCGTTGGACCCGATGGTGATCTATTGTGACAACAATGGAGCCATAGCGAACGCAAAGGAACCGAGGTCTCACAAGAATTCCAAGCATATTAAGCGCCGGTTTCACTCCATCCGCGAGCATGTCAAGGATGGAGATATAAAGATTTGTAAAGTACACACGGACCTAAATGTAGCAGATCCGTTGACTAAAGTTCTCCCTAGGGCAAAACATGATCAACACCAGAACTCCATGTGTGTTAGATTTATCACTATGTGAACTAGATTATTGTCTGTAGTGCAAGTGGGAGACTGAAGGAAATATGCCCTCAGAGGCAATAATAAAGTTGTTATTATGTATTCCTTATATATGATAGATGTTTATTTTGCATGCTAGAATTGTATTGATTGGAAACATCAATACATGTGTGTTTAATAAACAAAAAGGGTTCCTAGTTATGCCTCTCTTGTAGACTAGCTTGTTGATTAACAAGATGATCAAGGTTTCCTGATCATGGACATTGGATGTTGTTAATAACAAGGTCACACCATTGGTGGAATGATGTGGTGAACATTCATCCGAAGTATAGCATTACGATCAAGTTATTATGTTTATATTGCTATAACATCATACGAAGTAATCTTTATCCTTAGACCATGAGATCATGTTAATTGCTAACACCGGAAGAGTATCTTGATAATATCAAACGTCACACCGTAACAGGGTGACTATAAAGATGGGCTCAGTACTACGAAGGTGTTATGTTGAGGCTCATGGATCAAGAGTGCAATTTGTCAATCCCGATGATGGATAGATATACTCTGGGCCCTCTTGGTGATATCACATTGAGATAGCTTGCAAGCAAGTGATGTGATCACTAGAATGTTATATCATGTGAACGAGAAAAGAGTGCATGTCGGTAATGATATCAAACTAGGTATGGAGATACCGATGATCGAATCTCAGACATGTAATATATCGCGAGACAAAGGGATTTAGTTACAAGCGTTAAAGGTTCTTACGATCACAGAAGTCATCGTTGAATGTGTAGGAGTCAGTACGGATCTCCAGGTCCCGCTGCTGATTATTGATCGGAGAAGGGTCTCGATCATGTCTGCATTATTCGCGAACTGTAGGGTGACACACTTAAGAGTTACCGGACACCATTTTGGAGCACATATATTTCAGACGAAAGAATTGCAAAGCGCAGGAATTGTTTCAATAGAAACCGGAAATTGTTTCGGGTGAAATTGCAGAAAGTGGTTCTGCATGTGATATTGAAATATTGCAATGGACTATATGTGAATGTTTGTTGATTAAAGTAATTAACAAAATTCTGAATAAATTTAATAAAAGAGTTTTATTAAATGAGAGAGCATTAAACTTGGAGAATTTTAATGCATTTAAAGTGGAGACTTTAAAAGGGAATGTGAAGAGGCATTTTAATGTGGAGGGTTACCACCACATGAATGGGGGAGGCGAGGGGTCACCCTCCCATGCGCCGGCCATGGAGAGAGGGGGTACGCCCCTCCTCCTATAAAAGGCCACCCATTCCCTCCTTCATCCACACACCTCCTTGTGAAGGATCTCTCCCTCTCTAGAATTATTCCCCCATGGTCTCGGATTAGCGAGATACATGTTCCCGGTGGCATTTCGTCTGGAAGGAGTTGTTGCTTCCACTGGATCGCTGGAGCGAGGAGGTGGAGGTTGTCCGGTGGCTTGAACGTGTGTTCGAGTACGAATGTGCTGCTGAGTTGCGGCGCTCGGACTTCCTCACGATCTTGAGATCGGCAAGTGTACGACTACATCAACCACGAGTTCCTACGCGTTAACAAAACTCGTTGTCTTCGAGGGTAAGTTCTCGTTGGATGTATGTACACTCATTGCTTTGTACCTAGTAGATAGATCTTGGCGTGTAGTTCCCACCGTAGGAAATTTTTTGTTTTCTATGCTACGGACCCAACACCCATAACGCATTATTATCTAAATATAGGTGGACATCTCTTGATGATAGTAGCGGTCTGCCAGCTCTTGTGGGGTCTCATAGTAATCTGGCTCAGGATATACAAACGGTCCGTGGTGGTGAGTAGCCCGGAGTGGAGCGGCGGGGTCTTCGACTGCTGCGACGACGGGACGGTGTGCGCGCTGTCGGCAACCTGCACGTTCTGCGTCTTCGGGTGGAACATGGAGCGCCTCGGGTTCGGCAACATGTACGTCCACGCCTTCACCTTCATCCTGCTCTGCATCGTGCCCTTCCTCGTCTTCAGCGTCACGGCGATCAACATCCACGATCACGACGTCCGCGTCACCGTCGTGGCCGTGGGCGTCCTCCTGGGCTTCTTCGGGTTGCTCTACGGCGGTTACTGGCGGATGCAGATGAGGAAGCGCTACAAGCTGCCGGTGGGCGGCGGCCACGAAGGGCCCTGGGCCATGGTGGGCGACTGCGCCAAGTGGCTCTTCTGCTGGAGCTGCGCGCTGGCACAGGAGGTGCGAACAGCCAACTTCTACGATGTCGAGGACGACCGGTTCGCCGTCCACGGCGCGCGCAACCAGGAGGGCCGCGCCATGCTGATGCCACTGCCGTGGGAAGCGTCCGCGACCTACTTCCGCAGCATCTCGTGCCCGCCCAAGATTGACGCGATGGTGGCACTGAGTGGCGGCGGCATGAACCCGCTGGGTGTGCAGATGCCTGACAATGCCATGGAGAGGTCGTCCACGTACAACGGCTACGGCGCAGATTTTGATCGCCAGCATGCCATGAGGCCGCCTCTCCCGCCGTTGATACAAATGGACCGGGAATAGTAGTTCCAAACTAGTTTAGTTCCATCTGTTTCTTGTGATTATCCATGTGTATGTCTTTATCAAAAAAAATGTGTATATTTAATAACAGGATAATGTAAGAGCAACTCTAGTGGCAGTCGCCAGCGCGCGGGAGGGGGAGGGAGGAGCATCATGAGGGTATGACGGCTACGGTTGGCTGTTTCATCCCCCACCCCGTGCGCCTCTCTAACTTATATAGGCACGGGGAGGCATGGGCTTGCCCCCAAGCGTCCTTGCACGACAGGACAAAGGGGTAGCCCCTCCTCCCCGCCCTCCCCCAAGTTTCCCCCAACTTACCCCTAAGGAAACCCTAGGGTTTGCCTTGGGCGCATGGGGCTTTGCGCCTAGGCCCATGTAGGCCATGTGGCGCCACCCACTAGTCCATGTGTACCCTTTGGAGAAGGTAAGCCCTACCATGGGATCCATTGGGACCTTCCAGAAAATACTTTGCCACAGAAAATTTCGAAACTTTTCTGAAACCCTAAATCCAACTTTCTTATATGAAACTTTATCTCCGTGCTATTTTGAAGCTCCTCATCATGTTCTGGATCAAATCCGACTCTCTAAAAATTTTTTGGTCTCACCATTATTAATATCTCAGAGCTACCCTAGCATTACTAAATGTTAAGTGTGTGACCATATGGGTTTAAGAACATGCACATATGATCCAGACACCTCTCTGATCAATAATATTTTTTTGACGCAAATACAGTGGGGAAGGCCCTCATGGTAGGAGTTAGATTAAAAAAATAAAAGATTACATCATATCCAACCAGTCTTGCATACCCATCTCCCCCAGTGCGCGCCTCTCCACCTTATATAGGCGTGGGGGAGGCAGGGGCTTTCCCCCAGCCTCCTTGCACGACGGGGCAAAGGGGGGAGACTCGCCCCGAAGTTTCCCCCAACTTGAACTTAAGGAAACCCTAGGGTTTGCCTTGGACGCATGGGCCTAGTGGGGCTTGGCGCCTAGGCCCATGTAGGCCATGAGGCGCCACCCACTAGACCATGTGGACCCTTTGGGGAAGGTAGGCCCCACCATGGGATTCATTGGAACCTTCCAAAAAATTCTAGTACTCGTCCAAAAAAAGTCCGGAACTTTTCTGAAACCCTAAATCTAACTTTCTCATATGAAACTTTATCTCCAGGCCATTTTGAATCTCCTAATCACTGGATCAAATCCGAGTCTCTAAACAATTTTTGGTCTCACCATTATTAATATCTCAGAGCTACCTAGCGTTACTGAACGTTAAGTGTGTGACCATATGGGTTTAAGAACATGCAGACGTGATCGAGACACCTCTCTAATCAATAATATTTTCTTGACGCAATTATGGTGGGAAAGGCCATCACTTTAGGAGTTAGATTAAAACTAAAACTAAAAGATTACATCACATCCAACCAGTCTTGCATACCATGTTCTAGACTTGGTTTAGCTCTATGGTGGCTAGGGTTGGGTGTTCCATTCCCCATTTCACCCCCTGCCCCCACGCGAGCGCCTCTCCACCTTATATAGGCGTGGGGGAGGCAGGGGCTTGCCCCAAGCCTCCTTGCACGACGGGACAAAGGCGGAGACTCCCTCTCCCAAGTTTCCCCCAACTTTCCCCTAAGGAAGCCCTAGGGTTTGCCTTCGGTGCATGGGCCTAGTGGGGCTTGGCGCCTAGGCCCATGTAGGCCATGTGGTGCCACCCATTAGTCCATGTGGACACTTTGGGGAAGGTACACTAGTACAAACTCGTTACTTAGAGACTGTGTCTAGAGCCCGTTTACCTCAAAAATACAAACCACTGGCTATGTTCATCAACCTCAGGCGGTATACGACCGCCTCTAACTTTAATCTTAGACGGTTTTAATATGTGTCGTCTCTAGTACGAGTGCCCCTCAGCCGGTCTTTAAAACAAATCGCCCCTATATTGAACCTGAGACGATGACAATTATTGCCTGCCTCTCTAAATCACTCAACCGCAGCCGATAAGAAATATTAATCGCCTCTAGGTGTCTACTGAGGCGGACAATTATATTGCCTGTCTCGAAAACTAGCGACGTGCACCTTCTCGAGGTAGCATGCGCGTGCTTTTTAGGGAAAGCCTGCAAGTGTTGTTAATGCAGTTAGAAAGTGCAGATCGTGGTAGCCCCCCACCCGCATGAGTCCACGTCGACTTGTCCACTCGAGGACTACCAACGGTCCCGCGTATATAAACCCACTCAGCCTTCTTCTTCCATGAGCTCATGTCATTTTCGCCAATCTGTCTAGTCACAAAACCCTAACCCGCACCTTCCGCGCGCGCCGAAGATCCTTCGCTTGCACCACCGCCCTCCCTAGATGCTCCATGAAGCGTACGCATCGAGACGAGCCGGAGGTGAAGCTAGTTGGAGGTGTAGCAGAAGATGGCCCGGTCGTCGCCTAGCAGGCGGAGGCGGCTTCTCCGTGCATGCACGCCGCTCGTCACCGCGCCATCGATGCTTCGAGCTCATCTATCCAACCAGTCGTCGTCGTCGAGTAGCAGGTGGCCGACAATGTATTGGTTCTAGCGGTAGATCTGGATGAGGGGCATGCGACAGGCGGAGGCAACCCGGTGCTCTACATCAATGACCCCATCCTCCACCAAGAAATCGTCGATGCAATCATGGAGAATGAAGAGTTCAAGGAGGAGGTCTCCAATGAGGAGTCTGATGGGGATATGCTAAACGGTGTATGCCCAGCGGGACATTTCGACTAGGCCAAGGCCTCTGCGAGTGGGCTACAGAACGGTGACTAGAATGCGACTGAGAGGGAGCCTGGCGACTAGAAGCTAGAGGCCCAAAAGCGTAGCTGAAGCCTAGTCAGATTAGGTCAAATCCTTCGAGTCCTTAACTGATTCGGTTGTATACATGTAAACCCTAGCTAGGTACCCCCTATATAAGCCTCCCTAGGGTACTCTCTGTACTTACGTTCCATCATACACCCCATCCAAGCGACTCGCTTCCTAGCCGCCGAGCTCGCCACCCTTGTAACTCACTCACCGATAATACAATCTAGCAGGAGTAGGTCTTTACCCTACGAGGGATGAACCTGGGTAAATCCCCGTATATTTGCCCTCATCTCGCTCCAAAAATGGTTGCTCGCTCTTTCCCAAAATCCTTCCAATCGCTACCCCTGGTAGCAATTGCCGTGGTCATTCCCACGATAGTGGCGGCCACCGTGGGGCATGGCTGGTCTGGCTTGAGTTTTGCGGCGAGACCCTATTCTCCAATCGATCGGTCGATCACCACCAGCCGCATGATCGCCTGCAGCGGGATCCTCCTGATCTTGCCCAACAGCTACATTCCGGCGTCGCGCCCGGTCACGCACAACGCGGTGAAGCCAGTCGGCACCATCAACCTGTTTGTTAGCTTCACGGACGCCGTCGACCCGGCGGAGACGGCGATCATCAGCGGGTCGCTGCCATGCCGTGATCTACTCTCGGAGGGCCATATCCGCTCCGTTAGCCGCCTCGCCTCCGAGTACGACTCGGCCGCCAGCAATGCAGCTGGTAGTGATGACGACGCGGCTCTCCACGAAGACGCTGATTCGGCGACCCCTACCTCGGTCGCTGGATCCATCACCACCGCATCGTGCGAGGAGTCCATCATGCGAGTCTCCAACCCTGAGAGTTTCGAGGACCCCTCCATCCTTAGGAACTTCGACTTTGATTTGGGTCAGAGTCCCCCGAGGACTTCCGTGCTAGATCCAATCGCTTCAATGGATCTACATGGCGGGCAGCACGAGCGCCCCGCCAGATCCCTTCTCCACACCGATCCCACCAACCGTGACGACAACAGAGGTCGAAGAAACCCGCCTGTGAATGGAGGAGGCAACACACAAGGAGCAAGCCGAGCGCGAGAAGTTCCGCCTCGAGCGGCAAACTGGGGGGAGCTATCGCTCTACCACCAACATCGCATCAGGACCCACCTGAACTCCAACGTCCAGGGCCGCGTCCTGAACTTCAACGACGAGAACGACCCTGCCCGCGCGATCGAGTGCGAGTTCTGCGAGAACGTGCCGCCTAGCGGCAGTAACCATCCGCCACCCGGGGCACCTGCAACTGGAGCTCCACTGCCACCCCTGGGGCGCACACCTCCTCTGGATCAGCCGCGGATCATCATCTCGCCACAAGCCCGCGATGCCAACAAGCTCCTGCCGTACTCCACCACGATGGACAATGTCATCGCGGGACACGCCGTAGTTGCCAACTTCAACATCCAGGGATAGGGCACGCTGCAGATCCAATACGCCCAGGCCCTACTCGCCAGGGCCGTCGAGCAGCAAGCCGCGGGAGTCAACCTGCGGGGACGGATGTACTCCCGTTCATCAGGGAGCAGAGCAGACTCAAGCGACCGTCCAACAGTTGCCAACACCCTGAACTGCCCACCGCCCGAGCCCCTGCAGCTGTAACCACAGGTCGCAAATCCTACGCTCTACACCAATGAGCCATGACCCGCGAACAACACGGTAGCCGCCAACGTCCAACCGATCGACGCATGGACCCACATTGTTAACAACCAGGCTTGGCGAGCTCTCTAGCCGCACAATCTGTGGCACACCCTCACCAACCGTGGCGAGCCAGAGCCAAGGGGCTTACTCATCCGAGTCGGCCCATAGTGCTTTAGACCAATGATCTGAGGCGAAAAGTACCCGGCGAACTTCAAGGTGCCGAATGAGATTGAAAAGTACGACCCAGCGTACGAACCATAAGTGTGGCTCGACACATACCTCATGGCGATGGGTATCGCCGGCCACACCAACCTGCTCGCCGCTCCCTACCTCCTACTTATGATGGAGGGAGCGACCCGATAATGGATCAACACCCTCCCTGCGGGCAGCATCGATTCATCGGAGGACATGCGAGAAGCCTTCGTCAGGAACTCCGAGGGTTCCTACACCCACACCACCACCATCGAGGACCTGGAGCGATGCATCCAGGGACAGCGCGAGTCGACCCGCCACTAGGTCCAGCGGTGGCAGGACCTATGGATCAACGCCTCTAGAATCCACTCGGACACGGTGATCCACTCCTTCAAGAACGCGTGCCGGTACGAACCTCTGGTTGCCAAGGTTAAGAGGTTCTACTGGACGCTCGAAAAAATCCCCGACCTCCTCGAGATTGCCAAGCGCTACGCGGAGGAGGACCCCAACCAAGACTCTGACGACGAGTCGGGGGAAGACGCCGCACCGGCGGCAACGACAATGGGCGACATCACAACATGCACTATAGCAACACTCGCCTCACTGGCAAGCGCCGCGGTGACGGGCGAGTCGACTTCGTCGCCAACGCCGGCTATGGGCAACACGGCCCGAAGAAATTCCGTCGTGACAGAGGAAACTATCGCGATAGCGGAAACTACCGCACCAACAACGCAGCGAGGCCGAAATTCGACCCTGCTGCCCTACTCAACCAGCCATGTGTCTACCACAGCAGGGAGGGGAAGCCCTCCTGACGAGGGTTTAACTCATCAGTGCCCATTGTTATGGACGTGGGTTTTGGAGAAGGAGGGAGCACTGGAGACATCTATCGGCTAGCAAACAAGCACACAGGGGACTCGAAGATTTACCCAGGTTCAGGCCTCACAGAGGTCCCTACTCCTGCTTGTCTGCTTGTGGAATTATCAAACGAATCGAGGATTACAATGGTGCGCAGATGCAATCTGGCGAGAGTTGTGGAAACTAGGGTTTTATGTGTCCTCCTCGCTGCCCCCTCTTAGCCTTTATATAGATAGGCTAGGTCTTGGGTAGCAGGTCGAGTCGGTTACAAGTTAGGGTTTTCCCCTTTGAACTTTCTATCTTTAGTTTCTTCTTGTTCTTCAAGCAATCGAGAGTCCGTATGCTACTCGAATTCTTCATTTGGGCCTTGGCGACACTGTGGGCCTCTACGTATTCAGGCCATATATACCAAGCTCGAGTACCTGTAGGGTATACCCATGTCAGTAGCCCTCGAGTGTCCATAGGAATCGCAGATTCGACTAGAGACTTTATGAATCCTTTCGAGTGCATGACTGAGTATATTTTTCGACTGTTCTGTTTGTGTCATAGGGATTGTTGATGTGCGTGCCTGATTTAACCGATGTATCGGTATCAGTTAACTACCTTAGGGTAAAACAACACCATCTACTCGAACTCGAGTCCCCAGACTCGAATTCAGAAAAGTGCTGGTGTAATTCGACTCAAGACACGGAGGTATTACAGGAGTCGAATTCCAGTGTATGGGTGTGAGTACTCGACGCGTCCGTCAAGGCATGTTCATCGTGCCTGTAGGCACGGTTATATTTCTGGTAGTGCGCAGCAAATGCGTTGCCAGGCCTTATTCCGGTCTTAACTTCATGATGTAAGCGCGGCATCTGAAGTTTTGTCATCGCGGAGACGATTCGGGTGACCCAGGAGACGCAGTCTCTTTGTAGGGAAAAATCATGAGGCGGTGTCGCCATAAGCTTCGAGTGTGGATGTTATCAACACACGGTACTTTCTACAAATAATCATAGGGTGCGCAACCAGCGCTCCCTATGGAAGTAGCCCCCGAGTGCCTGGTTGAGTCGAACACTCAGGCAGGGACTAAAGAACTTTTGCGACTGTTGTTGTCTTTTGTTTGCTTGTTTCAGTCGAATTTGCTTCCGACGCTCCCTATGGGAGTAACCCATGTCCATAGTCGAATTGTGTTTCGAGTGGTTGGGTTTGCTTTGATTGTCCATGTTCCTGCAAAAAGAGAGAAAAAAAATCATAGGGTGCGCGACCAGCGCTCCCTATGGGAGTAGCCCCCGAGTGCTTGGTGGAGTCGAAGACTCAAGCAAGGACTAAAATAGTTGAAGTCTTCTGCTGCAAAATTTTGGATGACGTCAGTGTTGATGATTCCATGACCTCAGTTGACCGCGTGAGCGAGTTTGATGGGACGTGACGAGCGGTGGGTCCTATTTCCCGACTCTGATTTGACCGGGCGTGCGTAATCTTTATTTTAACTGCGCCTCCTCGATTTCCGTGCGTAATGGGAGTAGTGGGGGACGATTCGCGCTTCAGGTCCTCCACGTGTCGAGCGCGATGAACGCCACGCGTCTGATAGGGTTTTTCTTAGCCGTTGGATTGCATCTTCCAGGGGGTTAAGTAGCGATGCGGCGACGGTAAATTTCACATCTACTTCTTTTCTGCCTTTGCCTCCATCGCCATTGCCGCTGCTCCTCTACTTCTTTGTGCTCCTTTCCTTCACGGCACTGGACCAGCTCCGCGCATTTCCCAGCTACTTCCTCCGGTCACATCGCTGCCGTGGAATGGGGAAGAAAAAGGAAGGTGCTGCGGCCGATTCCGCTGCTGCCGCGACTGCTACGAAGAAGAAGGGCGGCTCCGCCACTGCGGGCACCAGCACTGCCGCTGGCGGAAAGAAGAAGGGCACGGGCACTCGCATCACAAATGGTGCATGGCGTGCATCTGTGATCAAGTCCTCAGAGCTTCATCTTCTTCGCCAAGACGGAGTTTTGTCGTCCACAGTCGATGACGCGCGCATCCCTGGCAGCAAGGTAATCCCCTCTCCTCCTGCCGGCTTTCGGGTGATGTTCCTAGCGTTCATCATCCACAGCCTCTCGTTGCCCCTGCATTCTTTCTTCAGGGGCCTTCTCTGTTTTTACGGGCTCCAGCTCCATCAGTTGTCCCCCAATTCCATCCTCCATGTAGCTTGCTATATTACTCTCCACGAGTGCTGGCTCGGAATTGAGCCGCACTTCGGCCTCTTCAAGCGCCTCTTCAAGTTGAAGCGCCAATCGGCGTCTGGTTCTGTAGTCTATGATGTAGGCGGCTGCAGAATCCACGTCGACCCCTCCGTTACGTATTTCTACATAAAGCTGATGATGTCCGTCCAAGGGTGGAGGGACAAATGGTTCTACGTCCGTGATCAGAAGGCCGGCGGAGACCACTACGAACTCGTGCCCTTCGACGCCACAACGCCGTGCAGGAGGAGGCGCTCCTGGAAGAACGTGATTATGCCCGGCGAGTCCGCGGAGATAGATGTGCTATATGAGCGCGTCTGCAACCTCGAGAGTCGCATGGGCAAGGGGAGGGAGGTTGCGCCCTCATTCGCACATGGCTGCGTCGTCGCGTCCAGCCCCTGCAGGCCAGAGTCCACCATATGTTCCAGTGGTCTGGCATGGATGATGTCACTCGCGTGTCTGCCGATGGCATGTCCGCGAGTGAGGTAGATAAAAGGGTGCGACTGGTCACCAAGTACACCGTCAAGGATGTGCTCCCCAGTGAACCATTCGTTCCTCCGTTCAATGCTTCTAACCCTCCTCCTGAGGTACGGTTGTGCTACGTAGTAGCTTTGTTTGTTGATTGCTTCTTTGCTGTTTCTTGACTTTGTGTCAAATTTGTTTTCTGTATGCAGGATTGGGGGGTGTCGCCCTGTATGCCCCCTCTTCCCGAGGGAGTTATTCCTCGTGAAGCCTTGGAAGAGGACGAGTTAGAGTCGACCATCCCATCTGATGTGGAGGAGGAAGCCCCCGAGTCGAGTGGTCCGGACACTCGCAAGCGTTCGCGCAGCGAGGATTCAGATGCATCGTCTCCTTCGAATCCGTAATGTGCGGGTGTTGGTGCAGAGTCGCTGATCCCTGCCGTTCCTGTGAGTGCCATGGCGCCATCCTCTCGCAAGAAGATGCGGCTGTCGAAGGAATCGTCTTCAGAGTCGGGGGGCCTTCCTTCGATTTTGACAATTTTGATTGGTAAGTATACGAGCCTTCCTTTTGATTCTTCCTTGGAGTTTCCTTTTCTTGATGTTGGTTTTATTTTGCAGTCAGCAAGCGTCGTCATCTTCTGACGACATGCAATTTTTGAAAGAATCTGGAGTCGTGACCTCCAAAGCCAAGAATGTGGCTGAGCGCACTCCTTCTCCTCTATTGGCAGCCCACTCCAGCCATAATTCATCGAGTTCTCCGCACGATGTGGAGCATCAGATGGTTATCCGGACGACTGCAAATCCATCGACTTCGGAGTCTTTGGAGGATCACGTAAGCATAGTATTTTGCTTTCTCTATTTTCATAGTCGAATGTATCATCTTCTACTATCTTGCTTATCCTTTGCTGTTTTCTTCTGTCGTAGCTCATTGTGAAAGAAGCTGCTTGCTTAGCGGAACAAGTTCTTGTGATGGGTCGTCAGCATGCAATGCTGGATACTCGCCACCACATAGTTGAAAGTAAGTGTCCTGCTTCTTCTTCGTCCTCCTTGTGATATATTCGACTGATAGCCCGTCTTTTGTTTATTTCGTAGCTGAGCATAATGCACTCCTCCGCAACGCCGCGTCCCTTGAAAAGGCGCTTGCCGCAGCGGTAAAGAGTCGCGATGAGGCAATCGCGGCACGTGACGAGTCGCGGAAGCGCGAGGAGGACCTGCGTGCCTCCTTGGCGGCTAGAGAGAAATTGTTCGAGGAACAACTTTTCTCGGTTGCCAAGGCTCTCTCAGGTATTACCTTGTCTAGATTTTCATTGTTCTTCTTCTTTCGAATTTGTCATTGGTGCTGACCTTTGCACCCATGCTTGGGTTCTGTATAGATGGTAGCGATTTGAGCTTCGACCCTCAGGCCCTTCGTCGTGACGATGCCTTGGCGGGTGGTCTTTCAGCAGTCGAGGACCACAACGCCGCCGTTCAAGGGATGCTTTCCAAGGCCAAGGGCATGCTCAGTCGCCTCCGGGAAGAGCTGGCGCGCAAGGCTGAGCTGATCGAGAATATGGACGAGCTGGTGGAGTCTCTTGCTGGGGGCTTCCCTGCAAGCTTCAAGAACTCGCTCCGTGTGGCAGGTGCTTCGATGTCACTCGCCATGGTTCAAGCTCATGGAATCGAAGTTGATCCTGCGGCGGTCTCCAAGGCGATGCCTATCAACTCCGATGGCTAGCAGGTAGTCTTTGCTCCCTTCGCGACTGCTTGTGGCAAGTACGGCCCGCAACTGATCAATACAATTGCGAAGTACTCTGAGGAGCTTCAGCGCACCAAGAAGGCTATAAAGGCTGCGACGTCAGGGGCCGGTGGGAAGTCTGTGGCATCTGATACTGCCACAGACTCGATGAGGCCCCCAAAACCAAAGTCGAAGTCGAAGAAGCTAGTTGCTCCTCAGTAGTCGCATCTTGTAATAGTTAAATAGATTATGTCTTTTGTCAAGAACATGCCAGTTGGTGAGTGTGTCTGCTGATACTTTTGTTAATATTGAATGCACTCGATTCTTTTGTTTCTGCCTCTCCTTAGTCCTCTTATTTTCTCTTGCTTGACTTGTGGTAGGGCACGTCGAGTGATCCTTTGAGGGAGCCTCAGGATTCACTGCCCCTTGATGACACTTTGGCACCACCGCGCTCAAGGGTGGATGAGCTTTCTCTACTCTCGCGACTCCGTGACCGTGTGAAGCAATTGGAGCGTGAATTGCCTGTACTTCGTGGGAATGCTGACGTGTGGAAGTCGAAAGCGGAAAAAGCTGCCGCCCGAGAGCAGTATCTGCTAGGGGAGGTGACGCAGTTGGGTGATCAGTTCAAATGTTAGTCTTCTTTCCTCCTGTCGTTTCCTTGTGGTCACTCGTAGTAGTTTGTTGTTCTCATATTTTGCTTTTTGCCTTGTATAGTTGTCAGCGCGCGCCATCCACAGGATGAGAAGGATCGTATTGCCATTCGCATGAATGACCTGACCCAAGAGCAGCTTCAGGCGAGTGGGTACTTCTGGGTGGATCATGATCATGCAATCGTGTTGGCGACCCTGCAGGATCGTGCGACGCGGGTGCTTCACTTCTTGAAGAAGTCGCAGTCGTGTTTGAAGAATATTTACCAGACGATGTTCCCGTTCGACATTGTTCCATCGAGCCCGCTGGCTCTTCTTGCTAAATTCCATGACTTGGGTGCGGTCCGCGAGTGTGTACGGCAGCAGTTAGTGGCTGGTGCCAAGGCTGCTCTGTCACTGGTGCGACTGCATAGGCCTGATGTGGACGTTGCAGCAATTGCGGCTAGACCACCTGCGCCGCCAGCGGGTTCTGCTTGGAACATGGTGCCGCACTACCAAGCAGTGGATCGCCCAGCAGAGGAGATCATCGACTTTTTCGAGGAGCAGACCAATGTTCTCTTGCTACAACAATAGTTTAGTTTGTATCCTGCACATAGTTGTACCAATGTTGTAAAGTTCGTATATATGTTGTGTATAATTGATTGACGATGATGTGTAAAAGAGCTTGTTAGCATATATGTTTTGTGAGTGCATTGCACTATGTGACTCCTTTTCGTTAGCCTGGCTTTGTGTTTATCCTAGTCCCTTGTCAACCTGTCAGGTGCATTGCAACTGGGTTGATGTTTGTCAAGGGTTTCGATTGGTGTGCCAGCTACTCAGGATATCGCGTTTTAGTTCGTAGAATAGATGTGTAATAGGGTGGCGCAGCCCCCGAGTTGATAATTTGCGAAAAAATTAAAGAAAAACACAGAGTTTTGGGGCACTTAGCTTTATTTATTCGCGGGATGGTACGAAGTACAATGTGTGGCTAAGTAGCCTTGGATGAGTAGCCTTATTTGCAATGTAAAAGTAAAAAGCGACTAAGGGTAAAAGTGTCACAGCTGCGTGATGTTCCAGGGGTTAGAGTATGCGACTCCTGTCTCTAAATCTTGAAGGCGATAGGCGCCACCTGGGATTACTTCTGTAATCACGTATGGTCCCTCCCAGGGGGACTCGAGCTTGAGATGCCCTTGCTGCTTCAGTCGCAGGACCAGGTCGCCTTTGACGAAGGACCTGGGGCGTAGCCTCCTGCTGTGGTAGTTGCGTAGGTTCTGCTGATAGATCGTTGATCTTTCTGCGGCGATTTCCCTTGCCTCGTCAAGGAGGTCGATGGAGTCTTCGAGTGCCAGGGTTGACTCCTGCTCGCTGTAAGCGACCATGCGCGGTGCTTTGTATCGTACTTCGGCGGGTAGCACCGCTTCAGCCCCGTGCACCATGCAGAACGGGGTGTACCCTGTAGCACTGTTTAGAGTTGTGCGTAGGCTCCAGAGTACTTATTGTAGTTCGTCTGGCCAGCAATCCGTGGCTTGTTCGAGTGGCCGGAGGATTCGCTTCTTGATGCCGCCGCAAACGAGCCCGTTAGCTTTTTCGACCTGACCATTGGTCTGTGGGTGTGCCATCGAGGCATAGCTGATGCTGATTCCCAGATTCTCGCAAAATTCTTGGAACTCCTTGGATGTGAAGTTCGTCCCATTGTCCGTGATGATGCTGTGTGGCACTCCGAAGCGGTAGACGATGGACTTGAAGAACTTGACTGCGATGTGTCCTGATTGATTGGTCACTAGTATGGCCTCTATCCACTTGGTGAATTTGTCGACTGCGACCAGGAGGTAGACGTAGCCTCCTCGTGAGGACTTTGGGAGCTTGCCGACCATGTTGAGTCCCCATTGCGCGAAGGGCCAGGCCAATGGAATTGGCCGGAGCTCCGCGCCCGGTGCGTGCAGCTTGTCCGCGAATCGCTAGCACAGGTTGCACTTCTGGACGATGTCCTTGGCGTCGCGCATGGCCGTAGGACAGTAGAATCCAACTCGTAGAGCTTTGGCAACAAGGGCGCGACTGTCGCCATGGTGCCTGCAGGTCCTCTCATGGATGTCAAGGAGAATAGCTCTTCCATCGGCCATGGAGACGCATCGTTGGAGCACTCCTGTGATGCTGCGCTTGTATAGTTCACCGTTGATAACAGCGAATGCCTTGGATCGCCACACGATGTGCCGTGCGCCAGTCGGGTCGTCTGGTAGCCTCTTGCTAAGAAGGTACGTGATGTACGGTTGAGTCCATGATGGCTCGATCATCATGACACTCATTGGTCCTTCGAGTCCTGTATCCAGCTCCAAGTCGTCGAGTGCCATTGGCTCATTGGGCGGCGTAGCCCCCGAGTCCGTTGCTACTCTTGTTTTCTTCTCTGCGGCCTTTGGCTTGATGGAGCGTTCGCATATGCGCTCGTGAAATACCCAAGGTGGTATGGGGGCGCAGGTAGAGCCTATGTTGGCGAGTGCGTCCGCCTCTTCATTGCTTTCGCGGCCTATGTGCCGCAGCTCGCAGCCGTCAAAATCTCCTTCGAGTGTGTCATAGAGGTCGCGGTAGGCGATCATGTTGTCGTTCAGTGCGTCGCACTCGTGCATTGTCTGGTTGACGACCAGCTTGGAGTCGCCATATATTATGAGCCTTTTGGCGCCGCAGGCTTTTGCCATCCTCATCCCATGTAGCAGGGCCTCGTATTCAACTTCGTTGTTGGAGGCGGTGAACTGCATTCGCAGGATATATTTCAGCTTGCCCTCGAGCGATGTCAGTATGACACCTGCACCAGCTCCGTCCTTCCGCTTGGATCCGTCGAAGTGCATTGTCCAGAGGTAGGACATACCTGGTTTTTCGGGGAGCCGGTTCTCCATCCAGTGCACGAGGAAGTCAGGGAGAACTTGTGACTTGATTGCGTCGCATTTTTCATATGTGATGTCTCGTGGAGACAGTTCGATTCCTCAAAGTGCGACTCGTCCTGTGGCGTCGGGATTGTTGAGGATGTGCCCAAGCGGGGCGTCGTTGACTACCATGATTGGGTGTTCTTGGAGGTAGTGGTGCAGTCGCCGGGCCATCATGAAGATGCCGTATGCCAGTTTCTGATAGTGCGGGTACCGCTGTTTTCTTGGCGTAAGTACCTCGCTGAGGTAGTAGACTGGGCGCTGTACCCCGTGGTCCTTGTTTTCCTCGGCTCGTTCGACTACGAGCACTATGCTGACCACCTGGTTGGTGGCGGAGATGTATAGAAACAACGGTTCCTTTCTCGTGGGATCACCAGTACTGGCAAGGTGGATAGCAGGCGCTTGAGGTCTTCGAATACTTCCTGGGCCTCATTGGTCCACTCTAACTTGTCAGCTTTGCGGAGGAGTTGGTAGAAGGGCAGTGCCTTTTTGCCCATCCGACTGATAAATCGACTGAGAGCCGCGATTTGCCCAACCAGCTGCTGGACGCCCCTTATGTTTTTCAGCTTCTCCATGGCTAGTATGGCTTTTATTTTCTTCGGGTTCGCCTCGATCCCTCTTGCAGAGATAAGATACTCGAGTAATTTCCCAGATGGTACACCGAAGGCGCACTTGTCTGGATTGAGCTTGATCCGGTAGCGATCGAGGTTGGCGAAGGTTTTGTGAAAATCGTCGATTAGTGAGGCTTCCTCTTTGGTCTTGATTACTATGTCGTCGACATAGACTTGAATGTTGCGACCGAGTTGGTTCTTGAGGCAAGCCTACATGCACCGCTGGTAGGTGGCTCCTGCATTCTTTAGCCCGAAGGGCATTGTGTTTTAGCAGAACACACCAAAAGGCGTTGTAAACGTTGTTTTTTCTTGGTCTTCCTCCTTCATTCGAATCTGGTTATAGCCTGAGTAGGCGTCGAGGAAGCAGAGGCACTCGCATCCCGCGGTGGAGTCGATGATTTGGTCGATTCGCGGTAACGAGAAGTGGTCCTTTGGACAGTGCTTATTCAAAGAGGTGAAGTCCACGCACATCCACAGGATATCCGTGTCCTTTTTTGGTACTAGCACCGTGTTGGCGAGCCAAGTGCTTTCCTTGATCTCGCGTATGAATTTGGCATCGAGGAGTCTGTTGATCTCCATTCCGACTGCCTTTGCTCTTGTCTTAGATAATCGCCGGATTGTTTGCTTGACTGGCCTTGCGTCTGGGTTGACATTGAGTGCGTGCTCGGAGAATTCCCTGGGAACCCCTGGCATGTCCGCTGGACACGAGGCGAAAATTTCCCAGTGCTCACAGAGGAATTTGACGAGCGCGAGTTCCTATGCGGGACTCAAGTTGTTGGCAATGAGGGCCGTTTTGGCGGGATCCGATGGGTTGACCTGGACTTTCTTCGTGTGCACTGATGAGTCGAAGGACAAGTCGGGTGTGCTTGGCCGGCTTAGGGGAGGCAGACTGTTGTCTATCAATTCCTTCAATCTTGCGAGTTCCTCCTACATGCCGAAGGACTGGGAGATTCTGTTGAATTCCCTATCGCAGTTGTCAGACCTCTCGAAGCTTCCGTTGATTGTGATGACGCCGTTAGGTCCTGGAATTTTCATTTGTAGGTAGGCGTAGTGCGGCACCGCCATGAACCTAGCGAACGCGACATGTCCGAGGATGCAGTGGTACTGCGAGGGCCAGTCGACGAATTCAAAGTCGATGCGCTCACGTCGATAGTTTTTTGGTGTGCCGAAGATGACGTCGAGGTTGATTTTACCAAGGGGATATACACCCTTGCCTGGGACAATGCCGTGGAATGTTGTGTCTGAGGCTTCTAAGCAAGTCAGAGGGATCCTCATTGCTCACAAGGTACTCGTGAATATAAGGTTGATGCCGCTTCCGCCGTCCATGAAGACGTGGCTCATGTCGAAGCCTCCGATTTGCGCCTCGAGTACGAGGGGACAATGGCCTGGACGAGGTACTAGGGGCGGATGGTCGCGCTTGTCGAAGGTGATGCAGGACTCGCTTCCGCTGAGGTACTCAGTGGTGGATGGTGGCAAGTTTGTGGCCAAGTTGACTTGGCGAGTGATGGCCTTCTACACCCTATTCGAGGGGCGTCCCTTTTGGATCATCATGGTACCCATGGCCCATGGGTATGGTTCGCCTCCCTGGTGCTGGTCCGGCGCAGCTGCATTTGGGGGTAGTCCAGGTGGTGGTGGCAGAGCGCCATGTGCCACGACGCCTAGAGCGGCTCCGTAGCCCCTTTCGACTGCGCTGCGATTCATCCGAATCAGTCCCTCATGTAGTTTGAGGAACTCGCCGTAGTCCTTGAGGAGGTGGCTGGACTTCTTCTTTCCGTCATGCTTGTCGATGTAGAAGTGCACAGTGCATGGCCCGGACAGTTTATCTTCAATGGCTGTTGCGGGTGCCTCGTCACGATTGCGGTGCTGCCACACTTGCGTGGTCTTTCCGGAGTCGCGGTATCCACCGCTGCGGTAGCCGCTGTTGCGGTTGTCGTCACGTCTGTCGGCGTAGCCAGCTGCGACCATGTTGAAGTCGTCGCGGTCATCGTAGATGCGCATGCGGCGTTTGCTTCGGCGGTCGCGTCTGCGCTCGACCTCTGCCTCGTCGTCGGAGTGAACGCGATTTTTCACCGAATCTTCTCCATCTGCCCAGCGATTCGCGATTTCCATCAGGTGGTCGATGGTTTTGGGCTTTGAGTGGCCCAGCTCCTCCCTGAGCTCTATGCGATGTACGCCGCCATTGAATGCGTCAATCGCGCGATCCTTCGAGATGTTCTCTATGGAGTTCTTGATGATGGACCACCTCTAGATGTAGGAGCGTAGCGATTCGCCCGGTCTTTGCTGACAGCATCTCAGCTCTTCAATTGATGCGGGTCGTTTGTATGTGCCCTTAAAGTTGCACACGAAGCTGTAAACCAGCTCTTCCCAACTGCGAATGGATCCGCGTGGGAGGTTGTTGAGCCATGCTCGGGCGGCGCCTTGTAGCTGTAGCTGTAGGCATTGCATGGCCGTGCTTCGACTTCCGCCGTGAAGCCTAACGGAGGAGATGTGGTCCTCCAACCAGATCTTCGGGTCCTGTAGGCCGTCAAACTTCGGGTTCTCTGATAGTAGTTTAAACCCCTTGGGCATTCGCTTTTGCCTGATGGCCCTGCTGAAGCATCTGGCGCCACAGAGCTCCACATCTTCGTCTTCTGAGTAAGTCGACCGAGCACGTCGCGCCCTTGATTTGTCGATTTTGCGTTGCGTGAGTTCATCGCACGCATCATAGTCGTGGTCGTGTCGCCGTGAACAGCGACGCCGAGACAGGTCGTGACTGTCGTCACTGGATGAGGGTGAGGAGTAGCGCTTTGCTAGCGCTTTGCTAGCGCTTTGCCTTTCTTCAGCTCTAGTCTAGGCTCCTTGTCGAGGGCGGCCTCGATTAACCCCAAGCCTGCGATCGTAGATCGGTGCATGGTGGCCCGAGGATCTCTGGTCGACGGTTGATTGTTGAGGAGGTACATGGTGGCTGCTGTTACCGCAGCTTGCGGCGTCTTCGGGACCATGTTACCCCGTGTGTCGACTTTCATAGAGCCGAAGTCGAGGAACTTTGCAGCTTCTATGCGTTCTTGCTCGGTAAGATGGGCCATCCGGGATCGTCTTTTATTTGCGATGTGCTCATTGCCCTTTGAAGAGGATCTTCCGTGGGAGGAGAGCCCAGCACATCGAAGACTCGACTCATCTGCCGCCTTTTTGCGCGCTTCGAGTTATGTGAGTGTATGCACTTGGCGTCTATGTTCCTCCTTCAGGAGCCAATGGTAGCCCATCAGCATGTTCTGCGGGGAGTCGAGAGGCAGGGGATTGCCTCGTAGGGCTTCTTGGTAGTGGGCCCACTCGTTGTCGTTGAGCTTGATGACAACGCATTTTCATTCACCATGGTTGGCGGTTCGATTGCTCCTCCGTTGTTAACGGGGGCGCCGTTGCCACTGTTCCCGCCATTAGGTATGTCGCTGTTAGGCGGGTCGGTTTTGTTGCCATGGTTGCTCGCGTTGTCGCGATTGGCAGAGGTGTCGCCCGCTTTGATGACGGCGCACATGAAGTGGTTAGGGAAGCTGCTGCTCCCGCAACTTTCAGATCCGGAACCGTAGGCTCCATCTTCAGTTGCTAGATCGCTCAGATCGGATTCACGACTGCTGTCGCTGACTGTTGAGGCGTTGAGCTTGCTAAGGGTGCCGATCGGTGGCAGGAACCATGATGCTGGAGCAATCGATGGTACCGTCGGTTGGTCAGGCATGCGAAGCATGCCCATCTGACCAACTTGGAAGCGGAAGCTCCCGATCGCCAAGCTGATTCCGTCGCCCACAGACTCGAAAGCCGGGCGAGTGGCCGGCGTGTGGACGGTGAAGTCGAACGCGCCGAAGAGCTGGCAAATCTCCACTGTTGGGGAGTTGTAGATCGCGGTTGATGGGGCCGAAGAAGCCACAACATCAGCACTCCCAATTCCCACAGACGGCGCCAATTGACGAGGGTTTAACTCATCAATGCCCATTGTTATGGACTTGGGTTTTGGAGAAGGAGGGAGCGCTGGAGACATCTATCGGCTAGCAAACAAGCACACAAGGGACTCGAAGATTTACCCAGTTTAGGCCTCGCAGAGGTCCCTACTCCTGCTTGTCTGCTCATGGAATTATCAAAGGAATCGAGGATTACAATGGTGCGCAGATGCAATCTGGCGAGAGTTGTGGAAACTAGGGTTGCGTGTGTCCTCCTCGCCGCCCCCTCTTAGCCTTTATATAGATAGGCTAGGTCTCGGGTAGCAGGTCGAGTCGGTTACAAGTTAGGGTTTTCCCCTTTGAACTTTCTATCTTTAGTTTCTTCTTGTTCTTCAAGCAATCGAGAGTCCGTAGGCTACTCGAATTCTTCATTTGGGCGTTGGCGACACCATGGGCCTCTATGTATTCAGGCCGTATATACCAAGCTCGAGTACCTGTAGGGTATACCCATGTCACCGCCACTCACACGGCCGCCAACTGTCACTCTCTGAAGGATATCAAGAAGGCAAGGCGAGCAAGAGAGGACCCCAACAACAACCCACCAAGGGACAACGACAATGCCAGTTGGTTCAGCAACGCCGTCGGATCACTGCATACATTCACCAAGCTCGGCACCAAATGTGAGAAGAAGGTGCTCGCCTGCACAGTCGCCGTCAATGCGGTGACCCAGGTCGACATTCCCCGCTTCGTCAACTGGTCCGAGCAAAGCATCACCTGGAGTCGCCAAGACCATGCGCCTAGGATCGAATACCCAACACGAGTCGCCCTGGTGGTCAGGCCCAAAGTGGCCGACTACTGGCTACCTAAGACGATGATGGACGGCGGAAGGTCCATTAGTATCCTGTACTTGGACACATTCAAGAGGCTACACCTCCCGAAGTTGATGATCAAGTTGACCCTCACCACATTCCACGACATCGTCCCCGGTCAGAAGGCGTACTCGATCGACAAGGTGACGCTGCCAGTCACCTTTGACATACCAGCGAACTTCCACGCCGAGCAGATCGTCTTCGAGCTGATGAGCTTCCACAGCCCCTACCACTGTGTCTTGGGGCGCCAGGCGTTCGCCAAATTCATGGTGACCCCACACTATGCCTACAACACGATGAAGCTCCCTGGGCCAAGCGGCATCACCACCATCCACGGCGACCCCGACATGGTTGTCGAATGCAAGGACAAAGGCGCCAAGCTCGCCGAAGCCATCATCACCACGGAAACCAACCACGCGGACGAGCTTGCGAAATACGCGAGCAACATTGACAAGGACGACCCCACGATCCTAAAGAAGCCCACCTCGGCGAACTCCGGGGGAATAGCTTTCGAGGCGGTCACACACACTCGCACCGTTGAGCTCGTCCCGGGCGACTCCAGCCAGACGGTCACCATTGGGACGAACATGAGCCCTGCATAGGAAAGCACGCTCATCGGGTTCCTGCGTGAGAATCGCGACATCTTCGCATGGAAACCATCTGACATGCCTGGTGTCTCGCTGAGCACAAACTCAACGCTGACCCCAAATCGCGACCGGTAAAGTAGTTGATGTGGCCCTTCAATGAAGAGCGCCGCCGAGAAACTTCCGAAGAAGTGCAGCGCCCACTCAGTACAGGCTTCATCCGGCCAATCAAGTAGTCCAAGTGGCTGGCAAACCCAGTCCTGGTTCTCAAGAAGGACAACACTTGGAGAATGTGCATCGACTACACCAACCTAAACAGCGCCTGCCCGAAGGAGAAGTTCATCCTCCCCCACATTGACTAGATCATCAACTCGACTATGGGATCGAAGTCACTATGCTTCCTCGACACGTACTCTGGTTACAACCAGATCAAGATGGCAGTCGAGGACGAGGAGAAAACAACATCCATCACGCCATTCGGCGCCTTCTGCTACACTGCTATGACGTTCAGCCTCAACAATGCCTTGGCGAGTGCAGAAGTGTGCTCGTCTGAACCAAGAGAAGAACAATCACAAATTCCGAACAACTACAAGCAATTCAAATATTAACAGAACAAAGACTCACCTGCAGTCGCCTGGAGTCGCTGATTGGCCTCCTGCGCCACCCGTAGGTCACGCTCCAGGCGCTCCTTCACAGCCTGTCGATCGGCTGACTCCCTCTAGAGACCCTGAGGACAGAAAACTCATGAGACCAAAAGATGACAAAGATACTCTAAAAAGTGCCTAGTCGCTGAAATTCAGTGACTAGACCCTCGGGGATTGGACAACCAAAGTTTTAAGCATCTAGCCACTGAGATTCAGCGACTAGATCCTCGGGGACTGGACATACCTAGATAGCAGCACCTAGCATGTTGTGAAGTTCGCGGGCGTCCGCTGAAGGGACCATGAAAGACGTGCACCCGCGCCACTGCCCAACGACATCATCGATGATCTCTGGAACTTGCGACGACTGAGTTTCAATGACTGTCAAAAATGCCTTCGCCATAAAGCATGGAAACAATGCGACTGTTCTCACTGGGGCGCCGGTTGTCGAGGCCGGCGGCTCCACCGGTGTTACTACTTTACTTGGTTCCGAGCCAGTGGCCGCCCTTCCCCAGCGCGGGTGGCAGAGTCATCCTTCTCCATACTCCCTTCTGTCGCGGCATCAGGGTGCTCCCTTTCTTCTTCTTCTTCACGCCTTCACCCAGTGCCTCGACGGTGATGGCCTTCCTCTTCTTGGAGGGCTTGACCTCCCCTTCGGTGCCGGCTGACGGAACCTTGCTCACCAAGGGGCGGGTGATCTTCTTGGCGCCAGTCCTGCAAGACCGACACAATCACCGAACTGCCGAAAACCCTGAAACCTATGAAAGACGGCGTAGCGGAAACTTACATGGCGACTGGGAGGGTACGAAGCCCGGTGTTGATGTGCGCATGCTTTTCTAGCTCTGGGCCCAGTTTGCGAGTGAGCCCCCTCTCCAGCATGATCGCCGGCCTCGGTGTCGCGGACTTGCCCGATGACAAAGTCGTAGCCGCGAAAATTTCCGGCAACATCATTGCGGCCGTTGCCTTCGATGGTGAGGTTGCCGAATCCTTGGTCACCTCAATCCCCATGTCTAGGGGCGCCGCCGCCTCCGGTGCAATGGTGGCGAGTGGGATCTCGACGACCACGTCTGTGGCCTCTTCGTCCATCCCTAGGGTGGGGTCGTTCGGAGTCTTGGACGCGTCTTGGGCGCCCGTGTTGTCAGACTCATCATCGGAGTCAAACATCATCACGGACTTGACCGGCGACTTAGCCGGCAACCTTGGCTCCACCACCAGTTTGGCCTTCACCAGCATCTTCGTCCTCGGTGGTGACTTCAGCTTCAAGCGGGCTTGGCTGGCATGGCCATGCGCAATGAACTCTGTTCTTCAACAATATCGACGTTGTTATCGCGCACTTCCAGGCTGCGACTCGCCTCCAGCTCGTGTTGTTTTTTTCCGTGGGTCTTCCGACCTGTGGATGGGGGGCACGTGCCTCCACGATCTCGTCCTCACTCTTGGAGGACTCATCCACCTCCTCCTCTTCAAGCTCCATGGGAACCTCTTCAACGAGCGGAAGAAGCCAGTTCTCTAGGACTTGGAACAACTAGCGAAGACAAA
Organism: Avena sativa; assembly: GCA_916181665.1. Lineage (NCBI taxonomy): Eukaryota > Viridiplantae > Streptophyta > Magnoliopsida > Poales > Poaceae > Avena > Avena sativa. The sequence continues at coordinate 624,392,864 of OV702289.1, forward strand.
GAAAATAACTTAATCAAAACCGCGACTGCAAGACTGCGATTGTGAACTCACAACTACAAAGCTACGAATGGGAAACCAAATTAAGAAAGGAGGAAGACTTACAGTGGGAGCCTGACGCTTCCCAGTGGTGGTGTATGGAGCAAGCCCGGCTTTCAGGTTTTTGTACTCTGCCTCTGTGATCTTCTTCAACACGGCGATGTAGTCGTCGGCCTCCTAGACCTCCTTGCTCGCCTTCGTGGTGTCGTCCTTGCTGGTATACTAGTACTCTGCCAGTGGAACCAGCCACCACCCGAGCCAGCAGTTATACATATTAATGGCTTCAAGACCTTCCATTTTAAATTCCTTGATATGCGTCAACATTTCGTCGACGGCCATCCTATGGTCTTCAGGAAGTGTAGCCGCCGACACAGCTCGCTCCTCTCGGCGGTGTACATCAGGAGCGCCACCTCGCCGTTGGGAGTGGACTCCTTGACATAGAACCAGCTCTTCTTCCACTCGCTGGATGCCTTCTTCGGCAGCAGAAGCTTCGCAAAACTTGGTCTTGGGCTTCAATTGAAATGTGATGCCGCCCGCCACCAGGATGGCACCGCCAGTTCCTTCGCTGCCGATGCGGCCATGGAACAGCTCTAGCCGCAAGGGAAAATATGGGCGACATCCAAGATAGATCTCGTAGAAGGCGACGAAGATTGTGAGCTGCTCCACGCTATGCGTGCCCAAGTCTGACGACTTGATCACGTAGTATGCGTAGAATCGCCGGAAGAAAATTGAAGTGGGGAACCCCAACCCCCTCTCCAGATGGCTCGCGAAGCAGATGAACTCTCCGGGGCGGGGTTTGGGTTCCAAATGGCCAGATGCGGGAATTCGCCAGTTTCCTCTGCAGAGGATGCCCGCGTCTTCGAAAGATTTCAGGACGGTTGTGGTGCACTTTGATTTGCCCCACAAATCCTTTGGAGGTGCCATCGGGAGAGAACGAGATCGCTCGGTCCGAAGTTTTTGGATTGGGAGAAAGTGTGGAGACTGAAGGTGTGCGTGGGTGGAGAAATGCAGGAAAGGCTCGCAACTCCCCTCACCATTCTCCTTATAAAGGGGGCGCTACCCGCCAATTTTGGGATAGCCGTTACCCCGTGGTAATTACGCCAAATTTATTGTTGGCTTACCCAACGACTAATTTGACCAAGCTGACAGTCCAACTTCACTCACTCGACTAGCCGCTTATTCGCCCTTCCACTCGATTGGGTGCAGCAACTCGAGCCTAATTCCACTCACCAAATGTTGTGACTGAATACATGCTGGAGAGACTTCTTCCTTCATTGAGGGAGTCCATCGCCGATTCGACTGGGCGTCCAAATTGGACTCGCCTACTCTGACTACCAAATGAACACCTGCGCCGAACCAACATTGGCCTCGAGGACTACTGATGGGGATATGCCAAACAGGGAATGCCAAGCGGGACGTTTTGACTAGGCCAAGCCCTCTGCGAGTAGGCCTACAGGACGATGACTGGAATGCAACTAGAAGCTGGAGGCCCAGAAGCGTAGCTGAAGCCCAGTAGGATTAGGTTAAATCCTCCAAGTCCTTAACTGATTCAGTTGTATATCTGTAAACCCTAGCGAGGTACCCCCATATAAGCCTCCCTAGGGTACTCTCTGTACTTACGTTCCATCATACACCCCATCCAAGCGACTTGCTGCCTAGCCATCGAGCTCGCCACCCTTGTAACTCACTCACCGATAAACAATCTAGCAGGAGTAGGTCTTTACCCTACGAGGGGGCGAACCTTGGTAAATCCCCGTGTCTTTGCCCTAATCTTGCTCCGCAGATGGCTGCCCGCTCTTGCCCCAAATCCTTCCAATCACTACCCCTGGTAGCGACTGCCGTGGTCATTCCCACGACAGAGTCCGAGGTACTACTTTCTAGCTTCTCTAGTCGCAGCCATAGATTTCACTGTTCATACGTAGGATTTGCGCAATCGTCTATAGATTCTTTTGCTCTTGAAGTAGGGTAGTATATATATATGGTTTGAACGGTCGATTGATGCATCTGCCATCTAGTCACAAAACCCTAATCTGTCTAGTCACAAAACCTGAATCTGCTCATCTGCCATCTAGTAAATTTACATTTGCTTAACTCGTTGTTGATCATACGGTTCTTCTTGTGCTGTAAATTTGATCGCTTTGTAACATTTGATTTAGGATATTTAGGTTTTGCTAATTGAGTGTTGATTTAGATACACAACATGCATAACATTACATTTATATTCCTTACTGGGGCCAATGATTCAATTTTGCCCCAAAAGAGTGCAAGGGACACGTATGATGGTGTTAGATTTTTTTAGGGATGGTTAGTGAACCTGAGGCAATGTACAATAATATAAGTTATGAAATTGGTACTTTGGTTCGCTAACTCCATCTCTAAAAAAATATGAGGCCCCAGATTATTCTACACATATGAACTCTGATCTTTGAACTATTTCTCACTGAGGCTGATGCTTGAATTTTGCCCCAAAAGAGTGCAAGGGGAGACACATATGATGGTGTCAGATTTTTTAGGGATGGTTAGTGAACCTAAGGCAATGTACAACAATATAGGTTGTGCAATTGGTACTTTGTTTTGCTATCCATCTTTGAAAAAAATATAGGTTGGTGAACCTAAGGCAGCAATGTACACAAACAATATAGGTTGTGATGTTGGTACTTTGGTTCTCCAACTCCATCTCTAAAAAAATTATGAGGCCCTTGATTTATTCTCATATAGAACTATATATATAATCTTTGAATTGTTGCTGATCTTTGAATGATTCGTATGATGTGTATGTATATGCATAGTTTTGATCATAAGTTGTTTCTACATGTACCTGAAGATTGTTTGGTTTTTTGCTATTTATAATTACAATATTTAGGATTGTTTTTGTACCTGAATATGTATATCCAAAAATATTGTTTCGTAGGATTATATTTCAATTTCTTATTGTAGTCAATGATTCAAATTTGCCCCAAAAGAGAGGCAGACACATCGGTGTCAGATTTTTTTAGGGATGAGTTAGCGAACCCGGGGCAATGTACATGAACAATAGGTTGTACAATTGTTACTTGGTTCACTAACGTCATCCCTGAAGAAACTTATGAGGCTCCCAGATTTATTCTACATTCATAGAACTATGACCTTTGAATTATTATTGCATGCATTCATAGTGTATAAGAATTACATTTCAGTTTCTCACTGAGGCTGATGATTGAAATTTTCCCCAAAAGAGTGCAAGGGAAGACACATATGATGGTGTTGTTTTTTAAGGGATGGCTTGGTGAACTTGAGGCAGCAAATGTACAAAAACAATATAGGTTGTGCTGTTGGTTCTTTGGTTCGCCAACTCCATCTCTGAAAAAATTATGAGGCCCTTGATTATTCTCATATGGAACTAGATCTTTGAATTGTTTCTGCTCTTTGAATGATTCGTTTGATGCATATGTATATGCATGGTTTTGATCATAACGTGTTTCTACATGTACCTGAAGATTGGTTTTGTACCGGAATATGTATATCCCGGAATATTGTTTTGTAGGATTACATTTCAATTTCTTATCGTGGCCAATAATTCAAATTTCCCCCAAAAGAGAGGCAGACACATTGGTGTCAGATTTTTTTAGGGATGAGTTAGCGAATCCGAGGCAATGTACAAGAACAATAGGTTGTGCAATTGTTACTTGGTTCGCTTACACCATCCCTGAAGAAACTTATGAGTCTGCAATCTTTGTTCTACATATATTCTGATCCAATTAATTGTCATTTTGTTGACATCAAATGATATATGAACTGATTAAACTATTGCTGAGATGCATTCTCTTTGATATCAATTTAATATTGTCTTACATATGTTGTCAATTCTTGATTTGTAATACAATTCAATCATATGTATGAGTTCTAAGTTATGTTCTTAAAAATCAACAAGAGGATTCTGATGACGTGGACTCTAGCAAGTACTCCAGGGACAACAAAATCCACTACGTGATGAGGTGGTTACGGTGTGGGAAACTCCATTTCTACCATAGGGGGAGACAGTTTTGCCCATTTTGTGGCAACATCATCGACACGAACCTCGACAGCATGATCTAGTATGTGGTGGACGTTGGCAAAAGCCGAGGCCGAAGGCATCAGCCGAAGACCTTGGCACGACACACAGCCTTTGGAAAATTCCTCCGAGGTTATGTCAGGACTGGCATGTATCCCCTCAAGTAGGTTGTCCCGGCCTCCTGCTACTGCCCCTGCTAGGCGTCTCTGTGTCCCGACCTCCTGCTGCTGCCCCTACTTTTATATTGTTTTAGTTAATTATTACCTATGGTTGCATGTAAGACGATATATCTGCGATGGCTCTGGTGAACCTTCGATACATATTAATCTACTCCTTTATATGGAGTTTCTTAAAATTTCTAGTGTTCAATTATATTACTGATCATGCTCATGCACACTACCAAATATTTCTAGTGATCAATTATATTATAATTGTCAAGGAATACATCAATAAGATTTTAAATTTGTGGAAAATTTGTATTGAAGTAACTAAATGATCTCACATCGGCATTAAACATTTGAATTAGTCAAATTCAAAACAATTGTACATTATTGCTCTGTAGCATTGTATGAAGCTCATTTACTCTTAGGACTCAATTTCACTCTAGCAAGCATGTGTAAACACCTTCCTTTGCCTTTAAATTATTAATTATTCTCAAAATTTAGGATTAAAAAATCTAGAGTTCTGAATATTTCTGGCTGTCCGAATATTCACTCAATGAGATTTCCTTCACAGAAAACATGAAAAAAGGTTATATTGGTGAAAATTTGATAATTAAGTAACCAAATGATCTCACTTCGTGATTAAACATTTGGATTAGTCAAATTCAAAACACTCGCACCTTATTTCTCTACAGCAAAGCGTATTAACACTAGTCGTCATGCCTTTCAGGGTAAAGATCCAAGATTTGTACTACGCCAAAAAAAATCTTCAATTTATGAACCTCATTTAGTCTTAGGGGACTCAAATTCACTCTAGCAAGCATGCATACACACCTTTCTTTGCTTTAAATTATGAATAAATCTCAAATTTTAGGAAAATCAAACGCTGGAGTTCTGAATATATCTAGAGTTCCGAATATTAGCTTTTTCAAATTACTAGTCGTCAAGTACTTGGCGGAAAAATGTGAAATATTCAGAGAACAAACGTTCTTAGAGACTTTTTACACTTGCAGCCGTCTGAGGCTAGTACTTGGCGCCAAATATCTGAAAACATTTGGATAAATCTTTCAGATTTGTGCCACTTTTGTTCTTCCCTGCCCGCCCAAACCACTGTCCACCATCGCGGCCCTCCACCACCGCCGCCTCTGGTCCCCTGCCTCTCCATCACCGCCGCCTTTGGTCCTCTGCGGTGCGGACGCTCTCCCTCGCCTCCAAGGACCCCTTCGTCACCTAGGCAGGTATGCATGAAAACCAAACCCCCAAAACCCTAAATTAGCAGCTTCGGTTTAGGAATTTTGCCATGGAATTTTCCATTTTGCTTATGGAATTTAAGGTTTAGGGTTACCGAACTACAAACACCCGACGACGCCATCAGGAGAGCCTCCCCCATCCGGCCTACATCTGTCCCAACTCTTTTCCCCTTGTATAAATCTCAAAATCTGCAATTGTCACTTCTAGCAATAGAGATTTAATTGTCACTTCATTGGTCTATTTTGATTGTCACTTCATTAGTCTTCTTGCATCTTGATTGTATTAAGATGCTCTCTGTCCGTATCTATTTAATAGATGGGAACCTGCAATGACGATGCAGTCATGCTGTCTAGTGATGACAGTTTTCACATTAACTTTGGTGGTTTTGAATTCCAGTCAACAGATGAAGAGTCCACTCAGAGGATTGAGTTTACAGGTATCAAAAGAACATCAAAATTGTAGTCATATGTTTTGTATGCATTTAGACGGTAGACATTAATATTCCACCGCATTGAAATTATTATGTGTTGTTGCATTAGGGCCTCAACATGAGGGGACACTAATTTTGATAAGCAGAGCCTTTTTGGAGATGACACATATCTGAAAGAAGTGCATGTAGACTTCCTATTAGACTGGTGTGAACCCGAATTTCCACCAGAAATCAAGTACTACGTCTATATGCTGCCCTATTCATCTGTCATGAAAAAGAAGTGCAAGCTGGTAAGGTGATATATTCTTGATCATGTTATCAACAAGCTACCGTGTGATATTTAAATACTTCCAGTAATCACAAGAATGGTAATTCTTCAATTCTCTGTACTTTCCTAGACATTTGGAGTTGAGTTCATAAGAAAATACCTAAAGAATCGCCTTGATGAACCTATTGATGTCCATGTTGGGAAAATGAAGGGAAAATAGCCAAAGATGGTTAGGATGAAGATGGGAGCTGGGTCAAATGCAATCTTGACGACTAGATGGGAGAAGGTTATGAGAAGCTTCAACCTAAAGCAAGATAGCATTGTCTTTTTTGCTTTGATGAAAAAGATAATGGAGAGGTATATATTCTGGTTGAGCAACTTCCATTGGGCGGCCGATTATAAATGCAATCCTGGTTTGTTAGAGAGTACTCATTATGCTAGCTGATTGATTTATGTATGTACTGCCATAATGTGTAATGGCTAAATTTGTATGGATTTCCCAAACTATTTGGCTAATGTTACCATGATCGAGCTGATATAAGTTCTTTAGATAATGTGTCTACCTGTCTGCTGAATCATGATTATGTGTCATGTCAGCTATGATCGAGCTTGAATTAGCATGCTATTATTTAAAAGGGTTTTCGATTTTCATGCCCTCAGTTCGTTAGTTGTACTCAGTTTTCCCCAGCCGCTTAGCTTTTCCTCACTTTTCCCCTCCCTCTATTCTAAAACCCTCACCGACGCTCGGATGGGGGATGCCGTCAGGTCAAAGGCTTGACCGTTACATTCTGACCGGTGGGGCTGCGTTGGGGCAGGTCGTGCGTTGAGTGTTATGTTACGTCGCCTCGACTGTTACATGCTGACGGGTTGGGCCGCGTTGGGACGGGTCTTGCATATGTGGTGAAGGATGGGGCCGCATGGAGACACGTTGGACCGGCCATTCTCGCTCACCCAAAGCATTCGCTTCCCCTGAGCATGGAACAGCTCCCACACCGCCCCTTCGCTCCCCCGCCATCGTGACCTCTGATACATTGCAAATGTATCTATAATTTTTGATGTTTCATGCTTGGTTTTATCCACTTTCTTGTGTTTTGTCCACACTTTGGAGTACTTTTCATATGATTTCTTGGACTAAACTATTAACAAGAGCCACAGTGCCAGCTGCCTGTTTTCTGCTGTTTTTGTTTCCAGGAAAGTTAGAAAATGAATATTCTCGGAATTGGACGGGACAAAAGCCAAAGTGGCTATTTTTCCAGAAGACTCCAGGAGCCAGAATACGAGACAGAGGAGGGCCAGGGGCTGGCCACACCCTCCCAGGCGCGAGCTAGGCCTGGCCGCACCAGGGCATGGTGTGGTGGCCTCAGGCACCCCCTCGGTCTCCCTCTTCGCCTATAAGAAGCCTTCTGACCTAAAAACTCCGGGGGGTTCGACGTTTTTCTAGAAGGAGTTCCACTCCGCCGCCACCACCAGATTCCACGAAACAGCACCAGAACCTCCGTTCTAGCACTCTACCATGACGGGGAATTGGAGGAGATCATCGCCATCATCATCACCATCGCTTCTCCATCGACCATCCATGTTTCCCCCATCTATGAGTGAGTAATCCCCCGCTGTAGGCTATGGGGATGGTAGGGATTGGATGAGATCGTTCATGTAATGGCATCAGATTGTTAGGGCATGGTGCCTAGTATCTTTTATTAGTGCTTTATGACTTTGTTGGGACTTGTTATGCTTAATGCTTGTCACTAGGGCCCGAGTGCCATGATTTTAGATCTGCAATTGTCCTATGTTCTCATTGCTATGTGAATTGTCTTGTCCATGCAACGCCCGTCCATCCATCCCTATGCCTACCGCACTCGAATCCCACTGTTTACTGCTTTTGTTACTACTGTGTTTGCTTTACTACTGCTGTTACTTTACTATTCCGACTACAAAACTGTTGCTACTGATAAACTGCTGTGAGCAAGATTGTTTCCAGGTGCATCTGAATTGATAACTCAGTTGTTAAGGCTTATAAATATTCTTTGGATCCCCTTGTGTCGAATCAATAAATTGGGTTTCACTTCCCTCGAAAATACTGCGATACACCCCCTATACTTGTGGGTCATCAACCTCCTAACTTATGTCATCCTCGGTCGCCGAGCCGTCCCCTCCCCCTAGCCGTGGAGCCCACTCGACCTCCGGCTCTGCTCCCGCCCCCGCTAGATCTACCCCTTTTGTGGAACAATATGCAACACCGACTGGTGTAGCGGTCCTCCCCGTCGAGCGCGGAGAATATTGGGTGGAATCGGAGGGATCTAACGCATGGATTCCATCTAGGTAAGCATTGTTTCCCTTTGTGGATTGATTATAGGAAGTAATTGAGCGTGAATCACTGGTTCTCAACTAACTACCTTGTTGTTCGAATAGGATTGATCCAGCGCTGGCATTTCGGCTGGCGGTTAGACTAGATACTAGCGTAATTCGTGGTTGTGAATAGTATCTCTCTGGATTTTACTTCCCAACGGTGGTTAAAACCTCCATAACTCTCAGAGATTTGAAAGATAAAATCTATTCTAAATTCCCCTAGAGCAATGGTGATTTAGTTGATTTGCAATATTTCAACATTAGCGAACAAAGATTGGTCCCACTAACTAGTGAAGCTGATCTGGTAATGCTTTTCTCTTTGAATGCTGCTGAACGTTTTGGTCGAACTCGTCTCCGTGTGCAACCTAAAGTTGAACACACCGTAAAAAGGGCTAAAGCATCATCTGGTGGTCAGGAATCATCAGGTGGTCGGGCATCATGTGTCTCTACTGTCTCTGCTAATACTTTGCACCCCCTGCTCCTTGTAGGTCCATAGCAGTACCATCTGTTCGCCCAAAAAGTGTAAGCCAAATCGCTCGTGCGGACGGTGTGGAGGGCGAAGCAAAGCCTGACGAGGGAGCGCCTCCACTAGATGATGAGGATGAGTTGATGTTTCCTGAATTGGTAGATAGATTCAGTAAATAGGCACTAGAGGATCAATACATGGAGTAAATGGCCCACGGTGCCAGATTTGATGACACTGATGATGAAGAGAACAAGGATAAATATGACAGTCTCATTTTAGCCGAGTATGATGGTGAGGACTTGCCAGTAATTGAGTGGGACAAGAACAATCCTAAGATTTCACCATATTTGAAATGATGTAGGACTATCGTAATGCCCTTACTATATATTGCATCTGCATCAATAATGATTATGTTGTTATTAAGAGTGAGACGGTAAGGTTCACAGTGAAGTGCCCATACAAGAAGTGTAGGTGGAGGATGCATGCATCCACTATGCACAGGAGCAGTTTGGTTTAGGTATTACAACCAGTTGTATATTTTAGATCATTCTGTAGAATTTGTTAACTGTACCTGACATTTTCATTATGTTTCAGATAAAAGTTAACCGGTTCGAACATTCTTGTCCACCTCAAGGGGGACAGCCAAAGGACAAAACAAAACTAGCAAATACTAGGTGGTTGGGAGATGCAATCATGGATTGGATCAGAACAAACGCATCACTTGGTGCAATAGCGCTCATAAAAAAGTTTCTCAAACTTTTAATATTACAGTAACTTACATGAGGATGTTCTATGCAAAGGAAATGGCTCTTGATAGGATCAATGGTCCATGGAATGAAAGTTTTCAGTTGCTTTATAGCTTCAAAGCTGAAGTGGAGATGGCTAGTCTAGGTAGTGTTGTACAGATAGACATGCATATAGTTCAGTATAAAATAAGAGGGAAGACAAAGGAGAAGGAGTGCTTTAGAAGGGCTTTTGTTTGTTTCAAAGCTTGCTGGCAAGGGTTTCTAGATGGTTGCAGGCCTTATTAGGCCGTGGATGCAACAGCTCTTCATGACAGATTTAAAGGACAGCTAGTAGCTGTTACTACAGTTGATGGCCATAATTGGATGTTCCCTATTGCTTTTGGAGTTTTGGAGATTGAGTCGGAGGAAAGTTGGACTTGGTTTCTGGAGAATTTGCGTGACCTTATAGGTCATCCACGAGGACTTACTATCCACACGGACGCTTGCAAAGGTTTGGAGAAAGTTGTAGAAGCAGTATTCCCCGAAGTGGAGCATAGGGAATGTATGCGACACTTAGTGCAGAATTTTACAAAGAAATTCAATGTTAAAGTTTATACTGACAACCTATGGCCAGCTTCATACACATGCAATTTGAGGAAGCATCTGTATGATTTGGAAGTGTTGTATAAACAAAAACCCACGATGAAGGAGTACTTGGATGCACATCATGGAATGGTGTGGTCAAGAAGCCAATTCATGAAATTTGCAAGGTAGATTATGTAACAAGTAACCTTGCAGAGAGTTTAAATGCAAAGGTCAAGTCATTGAAAGGGCTTATGCCGTGGAAAATATTTGATAAGATTAGGCAGATGATCATGATAAAGATCGATTGCATCAAAGAATTGCATCAATAGTATATGCTGGCCATCTCATCCTCCCATCTTTGATTAAGACTTTGCATGCCAGGGCAAAACAATTGAAGATAAAATACATTAGAAGAGGAATGGAGGCTGAGGTAATGTACACTGATAGTAAAGAAAGGCAATGGAGGTATCCAGTGAGTTTGGTTGATAGGACATGACATTGCAGGCGACATGCCATTGCAGGCAATAGCAGCTCCGTGGGAAACCCTACATAGATGCATTGTTTTTCATGGGTGTTCTAGGAGGTGAACAGGGTGAAGTTGATCAGTACGTGTCGGAGTATTTCTTTGTTGCCAAATTTAGGGCAGCATATGCTCAGAATGTTCCAGCCTTGTTGGGAAAAGACCAATGGATGGAAATGGATCAGGCTTCAAGCTATACCCTCCAGTTTTTACTAGACCAGCAGGTAGGCCAAGGAAGAATAGGATGAGAGCTAGTGCAGAGGGTGGTGCACCACCTCGACGATGTAAGTGCAAACACTGTGGGATCCTAGGGCACATTGCTAGGCTTTGTAAAAATGCAGCAGACCCATCTTATGGAATGGATGATCAGGCGGGAGCAACAAATGCAGATGAGAATGAAGTATTTGAACAAGAGGAGAATGAAGCAATGGATACATTGTAGATTGAACCAACGGATCGAGAGGAGATTGAACCAAATGTAAATGAGATTGAACCAATTGTAGGGGAGATTGAACAAATGGATCTAGATGAGGTTGAACCAAATGCAGGGGAGATTGAACCAATGGATCGAGAGGAGATTGAACCAAATGCAGAGGAGATTAAACCAAATGCACGGGAGATTGGACCAATGGATCGAGAGAAGTTTGAACCAATGGATCGAGAGGAGAATAAAGCAATTTATTCATTGGAAGCAAAGTTCAAAAGTAAAGTAATTACACAAGAGGATATTGAAGAAATGATGCTAATGCATTTTGAATCGTATGAACCAACGGATCGAAACATGATTGAACCAATTGTACGACAGACTAAACACTTAATTCATTGGATGCAGAGAAAAAGAACAAAGCGAACAAACTGAAGAAGCTGATGGTGGACTCCGCAAATATTCTAGCTGGGATCACCCGGAGCAAGGTGGTGAACCCAGCGAAAAATACTAGGAGCAAGAAATAATGAATTTGAATTATTAATTTAAAATTGTATGATGAATTTGAACTACTATCAATGTTTGTATTGAATTCGAACTAGTGTGATGCTCCTAAGTTTGTATGTTGGATAATCCCATAATGTATGTGTTATTGCAACTTTCTATGGTCATCCACCTAGTTGCTTAGCACTACTTAGTTTTGCCCTCGACATGTGGTCAACGCATGGGGTTTAGCTAGTTCATGGCTTAAACCATAGCAAACATTGACGGGATTCATCCAAAATTTGGCACACTTGTGTATCTTGGATTGATTTACCATATGAAATTGGAAATTTTGGATTTCCCTGTAATCAGCCATATTTTCTTTTTCTAAGTGATTAAATTCAAAAAATGGTTTTAGGGTTAATTTAGTTCAAAAAAAAGTCAAAACATAGTGCAACCTTCACATGGAGTCTTGTTATGTTACCTACAACCTAGCATGAATAATAAAGGAAAAGGAAATAAAGAGAAATGGACTTATCCCCTAAACCACGTCTTCAACCCTTCTTGGAATGAGCTACTAGCTATGAAGATGCATGGCTTTCTGCTCAATCAACCTCCAAAATAACCCATTCCAAAACATACTTTGTCTAAATGAGGCCAAATTAGGAACACTTGTGTATCTTTGAGTTGCAAACAATATAATGTTGGAAAAGATGGATTATTTTTTTCAAATATCACATTTTCCATTTGTTATGCCAAAATCTTGAATTTCCCTTAGTCATCTTTATCTGAGAGCCCTTGTTTTCCTTAGCTCTACCTAGTTTTCTCTTCCCGCTAAAGTTTTCCTCGGTTTTCCCCTCCCGCTAAAGTTTTCTTCACTTCTCCCTCTCTCATGTCTCAGTTTGGCTGCGCTTTGATTGGTCAAGATGTATGTCACACGGATCTTGGCCAACCACCATTGGATACATCATGATCCGACGAGATGGAGGTCTCTCTCTCCCGATGGGTGAACCCAACCTTGTACGGCGAGGAGAGCCTGACAGGATGGATGTCTCTTCCTCCCTTTCCATGTCGCTTAGTTTGGCTGCGCTCTGATTGGTCGAGATGTATGTCACATGGATCTTGGCTAACCATCATTGGATACATCATGATCCGACAGGCTGGAGGTCTCTCTCTCCCATTGGGCTATGGAGAGGAGATCCCGATGGGATGGATGTCTTTCCCTCCCTTTCCCTGTCGCGCGTATACCAGCCGCATCTTCCTCCCCTCATATAAACGTACGTCGGCGTGGCAGTCTGAATGGCGTGCGGTGATGCGTATCTAAGTGTGGCGGTCCGAACAGCATGCGGTGGAGCGGATCTAAGGGTGGAGGTCCGAACGGAGTGTGGCGGCCCGAACGACATGCGACGGCGCGAACCTAAGAGTGGGTGTCGAAACGGCTTGCAGCGGCATGGATCTAAGAGTGGCGGATGGAACGGCGTGCAGCGGTGAGGATCTAACCGTCTAAAATTTCTATCTCTATCTGTCTCACTTCTGTTCACATCCTCAGATCCGTTGCTGATGAAAGACACCAATGGAAGCCATGATCTGCAATGTCAGTGCGACGACGGTGGTGCCAATAGTGGTCATCAATGAAAGACACCGATGGAAGCCATCATCCACAACATCAATGAAACGGTAGTGGTGCAGACAGTGGTCATCGATGCGAAGATGATTGAAGACATCATCCGCAACATCACTGCGACGGTGCAGATCAAGCCCTCGTGAACCGAAGTTGTGGGTGGCAGGCCGCGGCTGCGACTGGCACGTCGAAGTGCACTTCGATGGCGAAGGCCAGATGTACATCATGGCAGGATGGGAGCACTTTGCCCATACCTAGCTCACCATCCACTTAAAATTGGGACAAATTTGAGCCCAGTTTGAACCAAAATTCTATGACTTAAAATATAGGTATGATTTGAATAAATTTGATATGTATTTGAGCCGTGAGACTGGTGGATATGCTCTAAAGCTAATTCATAAGTAGTAGTACTTGCTTTGACAATCTCCGGTGGGCTTGTGTAAATTTGATCGAAATATATATGATTTGAATCAAAATTGATATGTATTTGAGTTGTGAGGATGGTGGATATGCTCTAAAGCTGATTCATAAATAGTACTCCCTCCGACCCAAATTAATTGATTTAGATTTGTCTAGATTCGATTATATCTTGACGAATTTGAGTCAGCTAACTTGGATTGACAATCTCAGCCACTAATTTGGAACAGGAAATGCATGTTGCCGCCAATGCTACAAGTCTACATGGCAGCCACAATGGTAGCGACAAGAACATTCAAAACTCATAGGGCCCCAACTTGACCCTCTAGGCATTTGGCATGTCAACTATGGGCAGCTAGATCCAATGGAAAGCAACTCGGGCCCTGCAATGCATTCTATCAACAACTTTGGGACCGCTAGATCCAATGGCAAGAAACTCGGGCCCCATAATGCATTCTCTCAACCACTTTGGGACCGTTAGATCCAATGGCAAGCAACTCAGGCCACGCAATGCATTCTCTCGACAACTTTGGGACCGCAAAGTGACTAAATTAGCAGAAACTCACAACCATCTATTGAATAACAATTCTACTCTCTAAATTAGCTATCTATCCAACTAATCATTACACGTCCCACCCTTCACCACAACCGCATACTCTAACTGCTAGGACACGGATGACAACTACTAAAACTGCCCACGTGAATCTACTATTCTCCTCCCCCTTCACTTGAAGTTCATTTTTTAGATTTTTTACCACTTGATCAGATACGGCAAGCTTAGCCTCAAGTGTCAACTTCTCTTTGCAAATAAGCTCTGAATCCTTCCTCGACGGTATGCTTCAGCTCGAATATCCACAGGTTTTTAGGGCCAATTCATCACCTAACTTGGCAACCATATCCTCCAAATCCATCCTCTGGCTAGACCACTAGGTTGATTTATCTGGGTATGCAATGTATTATGGATCATCGGCCTGCATATCACACTGTAACAATCCCAAAACAAACCCAATTGAAATCAGTTCGACAGGCCATGGCAACACTTCAAATTCAACGGTAGTACAAAGAGAAGGAGATACATGCACTTTCGACATGGTAGGAGAAGGAGAATGTGGCCATGACATGATCGATTCCCCACCCTCGCCGGTGTACCTGCTACGACCAGACATTGAGGACTAATGTGCACCTGCAATATCGAGGAAATTACGAGAACCGAATCGATTAGGGAAGGCAGAGCAGGAGCGAAGGTCTTACCAAGCACTACTAGCAAATGTTGCGACTGTTCATCGAACTATGGCGGCGGAACCAAATCCCGGTCATCGTGGGCGGCGAACCTACCTACGATCGATACTGCCTCAATGTATAATGCGTGCGGACGAAACGGGTGTTGGAGTCGTGGTTGAGGTGCAGTGCGGCAGTCCGTCCGATACGGCCGTAGGACGGATCCAGTGACGTGCCGATGTGCCGACGATGGTTGCTCTGTCCACTGGTGGGATAGGAGCTGCTCGGGGCTAGGGGCTAGGGCGGATGAGAGAGAGAGACGACGTGTTATACACAACCCCACCTATCAATGTTTGGGGGAGTAGCTACTCCGAGATTTTTGCATATTTTCTAATTTTGCATATCTGCCAAACTTATTCTTTGAAATTTGCATATTTGCCACATGACCACCACATGTCAGTGACTCAAAAACTGGCAAATATGCAAGTTGCAAAGTAAAACATGGCAAATATGCAAATCCCCCTCCATCCCCATGTGATGGCCCCACCTGTCATTGGCTTCGACGGCCCCATAGAACAGCCCCATTTGTCATTGGCTGCACCGGCCAAACAATCATGAAAAATGGGGCCCACAAGTTAGCAAGAGATGGATGGCTAGTTCGCCGTGTATCCTGGCCCCACCCGTCAGCATGTAACGGTCGAGGCGACATAACGTAATGCTCAACACATGACCTGCCCCAACGCGGTCCCACCGGTCAACATGTAACGGCCAAGCCTTTGACCTAACGACATTTGTGGCATCCCGCTAAACCACTACTAGAAAATCGTCGTGTTTTTGTGCATTGCATCATCATGACCGCATGCTCATGTCATCATGCCACATTGCATTTGAGCATCGTCATGTCATCATGCATATGTTTGTCTAAAACTATTTTCTAAAAGCCTATCTTTGTTTTCTAAATATCCCTCCGTCTTTATTTCAAATCTAAACCATGGTCTTTTCAGATCTTTGGTTTGTCTAAAAACTATTTTCTAAAAGACTCCCCTTATTTTCCATATAACCCCTCTTTATTCAAATACAAAAATCGATCATTCTTAATATTTTATTTTATCTAAAATCAATTTATATAAGTCTTTTTTAAAATAATACAATATTTTTTTGGGGGCCAGGCAGCCAACGGCTAGGCCCGAAGGCCCAACCGGAGACCACCCAGCCCATAGCCACCAAACTCTAGATCTCCTAGAAACCCTAGCTACCCAATCCCTCCACCCTGTCGCCGAACACCCTAGACCCAACCAACACCCCACCTATTCCCCACACCTGCCGCCGCCACGTCCCCTCGCGCAGTCGCGCCTCACCTACCCCGTACGTGGCCAACCGCGTGGCCCCACCCATGCACCCCGATCGAGCCCCTTTGACCCCGCGTCAACGCGTCGCTGACCCTCTCCCCACCTTCCCTGGACGCAGCCGTCCCCCCGTGGGCCGCTCCCCACCTACCCCGCGTCTTCCCCCAACGCTTCTCCATCCCCACCCCCGTCTTCTCCCTGGCAAGCACCTCCGCCACCGCCGGCGAGCTCCTTCGCCCGTCCCCGCCAGCGCCTGCTGTTCCCCGCCGGCGCCGCGGGTACCCCTCCTTCCTCTCGACCTCGCTTTCCCCGCCCTACAGGGACCCCCGCCACCGCTCGTCTCGGGCCGTCCGCGGCGCCGTTCCCCGCCTCGGGCATCTCCTCGCCGTCCCCCGCCTCCAGTCCGCCCGCCGCTCGAGCTCGACGCCCTGCAAGGCCCGACCTCTCCTCCGGTGGGCCGCCGTTCGCCGGCCGCTTCTCCTCGCCGTGGGATCCCTCCTCCACGACCTCCGGCCTCCGCCGTTTCCTGTCCGGGCAGAGCCCCGCCCTTCTCCAAGCCCCGCTCAGCACCGCCTGGTCGCGGCCTCGCCACCGTCCACCGCGTCGCGTGCCTCCTCTGTTGCGGGCCGGCCGCTCCTGCAGCTCGACCCTGTCTGCCGCGACCTTGACCTCCGGCCGCCGCACTAATGTTGCTGCCTCCGCTGTAGGTGCCCAGCACCACCTTGTCTGGTTTTGGTGCGTGCACGTGTCGCCAAGATGAAGCTGACCCATTGGATGTTGCCACCACCGGCCTGAATCATCTGTGTTTTATGGAAGATTAGATGTTTGCCTTCGTCACAAGTACTTCTCGTGTCTGTGATGTTGGACTTCAAGGATGATGCGGGTGACAAGTTCTACCGAACACGTATAACACCGACAAGGCCTCGACATCCCCTTGTTGACAGGACCGGCTTCGTGTTCTCCTTGACAGACATCGAGCGACAAGATCTCCATCCTGGACTCCAAGGACTCCCTCAAGGATCACTGAGATCCCCATCATGGATCCAATGGCCGAGACCCTAAAGACCGAGACCTCGAGCGTGCCGACACAGATCCGAAGACCGAACCCGAAGACCACAGACGCGACAAGTACTCCTTCTCGAATGCAAGACCCGGATCTGAAGACCGCCAAGATCGCCACCGGAATGCCAAGTTCTTCATCCTGAACGCCAAGACCGACCCGATACGCGGACCCAACAAGATCTTCGCGACGACAAGATCGACACCGACCAGGGCGAATCCGATGCGCCCCCGGCGCCAAACCAAGTCCTTCTCCCCGGAATGCCAAGCTCTCCTTCCGTGGTCCGAGGCCGATCCCGTCGAACCGATCACCGTCGAACCCTGTCGAACCCCAAACCCCCGGAACCAAGATCTTCTGAACCCAGATGTGTGACCCTAAGCCTCTATTTTTTATAATATGACATATACCTATCGCTTCATTAAATCATCATGCTTGCATACATGTCATCTGGTGGGTTGGGTTAAATAGTCAATTCACCTAAAATAAATACGGAGTCTATATGCGGGCTATTCTAGTCTTATTCCGGACTCCATTTAAATTTGTGTAGCGAACCGATACCATATTCTGCCTTGTTAAGACAACATTTAAATTGCGGAGTATCTAAATAACTGGAACGTATTAATTAATTGTCAGGACCCCGGTTCCGCTTAATACTGCATAATTGCACCGCATCTGCATCATATCGTAATCATGCCGGATCTTCTGTCGTAGTATTAAATATTGCATCCGGTGTTTTCTTTTAGTGCTTTGCTTCTTCGTGGATTAGGCCGATGAGTTGATGCGAGTATCGGAAAGTTCTCTGGATATGTATCTCCGGCAGTGTTTCCCAGGCGAGCATCTCTCCCCCTTCTACCTATTTTGCATTTATAGTCTTTATTTCCTCCTGTTGATCTATTGCTATCCGTGTCGTGATGCTTTAGTTTTCGTACACCAGTTATATCCCGTGCAGCATCTATATCGCCTTGGACACCTCCTATTACCTATGTTTGGTAGATAGCTGGCCTTGCGAGTCGTAGTTGCTTGCTCAGGTGCGATCTCGTGTTGTCAAGTACCACAGTTGTTGGAATGCTAACAGATGTTTACGGTGGAGTTGATCATGACTTTAAATACAACTATTAAATTGCTGAGAATAGATATAACTAATGCAGAGGCATCGGTGGGCAATAGATGTTATTTGGTTCTTCCATGCTCACTTGTGTCCCATAGGACCCCGAGTACTTGATACATGTTCCTTGACTATCGCACTATCCACATATGGGACCATCAATCCCCTTACCTAGAGCTTGATTCATTTCTTATTTCTTGGGGCCACAAACTACTTTGGGGCTTTATTACTATCCTGTACTTATGCCATGCTTTACAGCTTTATTTAAGATTGTGCGTGGAGCACCTGTACTGTTTTGGATTGTGCCACGTTTTCGCGGTATTGACAAGCCCAGTCACATTTTCGGGTTCCCAGTCGTTTATAGCCGTCGTCACAAACTCTGGATCCATTCCGGAGCCGGCCAACTTCGTTGCGGGTAGCTTAGTGGGGTGGCCCCCTGAAATATTTTATGAATTCTGTGATTGCTTTGTCGTGAAAGCCTCGTTGGGTTTTGATTTGGTTTTTCCGAGGTTGATCGTGTGTGTGTTGCTATTTGTGCACCCCTGCAAGGTAAATCTTTCTGAAAGCCATGTCCGCGGTTATGGACGACTTGGAGCACAATATCTCGATCATAGACAAGCATAACTAAAGTAGTCCTATAAATTTGACTTAATATGTGACTAGTAATCAGTTTCACTAAAATGGAATGGATAATAAAAGTGCCAACAACTAGTGGAACTGGGGTGTATCGTGTCATGTTATACCTGCCTAGTAAGTATCGCAACTCCAATGGAATGAAATAAAAGTGCCAACAACTGCTGTGTTTGGGATGTCACATGCTGATTGTATCTGACTAGTAAGTACTGCAACTACAACTGAATGGTTAACTAAAACTGCCCACTACTTATGCTATCAGGATGACCCATGTTATCTATATCTGACTAGTAAGTGCTTCAACTATAATGGAATGAATAAAACTGCCAACTGTGTGAGTTTATCGGTTTGACTTCCTCGTTTGTTCTCAAGGGGGAATACCAGGATGGGTATGATTGGTGTTATTATAAGGTTGGTCCCGAATATGTCTTTCTTATCCCTCTCTAATAGCCGACAGTTGCATCGAGTCTCTATAGGTTGTTTATGCATGCTGCGCTGCCGCTTCAGTCCACCATACCTATATAGGCGAGAGCCCCCGAATTCTAGCCTCGCCGTGTACTGGCCTCAGTACTAATGCTCCTCTTTTCCTTCGCCCTTTGTCGGCACCCCCTTTTGTTTTAGCAGGTTTGCGATCGACGTCGTTAGCAGGGTTACCCCTCCGGCTTGGCCTGGGCAGGGTTATGAACGGCATTGGTTATTCTTCAGGGCTCTTAGCCCCATTTGCATCTTGTCCATACTCGGATGTTTTATTGGTTTCAAGGTGATTTGGATCTTGTACTGTATATCTGTATTCTTGACTCATGGAGTCGTGTTGTATATATCTGTTCTGTGGGTTCCATCGTGGACTATTGTGTAATGGTATTACTTCGTTTCGGGCGTCCTTGAATCGTTTCTATGCGGGTTTGGCGGGAAGCGCTGAAACTTGCATAGGGCCGATTCGAGGGTGTTACAGCATTCCCCCGTCAAAGCGCATGTGAGGGTTTTAGAATAGAGGAAGGGGAAAAGTGAGGAAAATCTAAGCGGCAGGGGAAACCTGAGTACAACTAACGAACCGAGGGCACGGGAATAGAAATCCCTATTCAAAATGGTTTACACACACTAGAGACGGTCACTCTAAAAGCCGCTTCGAGGAACACTAGTTCTGGAGATGGTCTTTGTTAGAATCCGACTCTAGTCGCCTGACTATTGGAGACGGTCCCTAGTATAGGCCATCTGATGTTGAGAAGTTCTTGCAAGCGGTCAAAAATATGGACCGTCTCCATCTCGTACATGTTAGAGGCGTTTTACTTTTTGCATCGTCTTAGGTCTTGTATCTTAGAGTCGCAAAGAAAAACCGGCTAAGGTGGTGTGCTCTTAGAAGCTATGCGCTTGAGCCGGAACGAGAAACTGGCTGATGCCCATGGGAAATTGGCGTCTCTAAGTAACACGTTTGTACTGGTAGGCTCCACCATGGGATCCATTGAAACCTTCCACAAAATTCTGGTACTCTGCCAAAAAATTCCAGAACTTCTCTGAAACCCTAAACCCAACTTTCTTATATGAAACTTTATCTCTAGACCATTTCGAAGCTCCTCATCATGTCCTGGAACAAATCCGAGTCTCTAAACAAAAAATTATCACCATTATTAATATCTCAGAGCTACCTGATTCTCTATGTCCTCCTCTTCCCCATTAACTGACACGCTTCCCCAAAGGCAAATGATGCCCATGCCATATTGTTGTTTCCAGGACATATGTCGTATTACAAACTATAACTAATATATAGAGTGGATCTTGTAAATTTATTTTTAAGCTGAAACCATTTACCTTAATGATACTATTGCATCTTTCAATTACATATTCAGAAATTTCCTAGGCATATCTTCACTATAAGGTGGATACTTAAGGGAATATGGCCGAGGCAATAATAAAGTGGTTATTATATTATTCCATGTTTATGATAAATGTTTATTTTGCATGCTATAATTGTATTAATTGGAAACGTTAATACATGTGTATTTAATAAACAAAATACAAAGTTCCTAGTAATGCCTCTCATATAAACTAGCTCGTTGATTAACAAGATGATCAAGGTTTCCTGATCATGGACATTGGATGTTGTCAATAACGAGGTCACAACATTGGTGGAATGATACGATGAATGATGGCTCAAAATATGTCGAGCTCGTTGGGAACCCCAAGAGGAAGGTATGCTGAGCACAACAGCAAGTTTTCCCTCAGTTATGAAACCAAGGTTATCGAACCAGTAGGGGTAAGGAAACAACTCCAAGGTGTTGCTAGCAACTTGGAATCCTGCACAACACAACCACAGAACTTTTCCACAACTTACAGTGAGGTTGTTAATCTCACTGGTTTTGCTGAAAACAAAGGATTAAACGTATAGTATGGAAGATACTAATTGCTTGTAGAAAGTAAACAGTAAATGGTAAACAATAGATGGTATATCAATGGTAAAGGAATGGACTGGGGTCCATAGTTCACTAGAGGTATTTCTCCTTGAGAGCTGAAAGCTAGTAAGTACCATAATTTTTGGAGGCTCTTCATGAAACTTGAAATCCCTGCTTCCCTCTGCGAAGGGCCTATCTTTTACTTTTTAGTTGAGTCAGTAAACCTATTCCTTTCTATCTCAAGCAAGCATTTGAGTTGTTGTGATTCAATCATCCATATGATGATTTATTCAATCATGTTTATTATGTCCCTTGTTTTGCACACTACTCTTATCTGAGTGAATCTTCCTTTGAAGGCTATCATTGAAAACCCCATTATGACTCCTGCAATTTGTTAACCGTTCTCTGACCAAGAACAAAACTTTGCCATTACCAATTACGATTTACTTTGTGCATCTTTATTGTGTTTCCCTTACTCATTGTAAGTTAAGTTATATAATAGTGATTTGTTTTCTATTATGATTTGTGTATTGATGAATGTGATTCTTCTTGTCTGTATTCTCTCTATCGACACTTCACTCCATAAACCTGTGGTCATGTTTATTGAGCTCAGTTTTCGCTTGGAGACAAGTGAGGTCTAAGCTTGGGGGGAGTTGATACGTCCATTTTGCATCACTATTTTATATCATAATTTACTATTATTCATTGATATATTTCATATTAAGAGATGATACTTATGTTATTTCATCTATTTCTTTGCATGATTGATGACTTTTGGAGGATGAACCACCGGAGTCAGGATTCTGATGGAAAAAGAGTTATGTAGATGCAATATTCACAAAGATCAGAAAACCCTAGAAAATACATGGAAATTCCTATTATTCTAGAAGAGGAAGGAGGCCAGAAGGAGAAGTGGAGATGGGCCACAGGGGGCCCACACCACCCCTTGGCGCGGGGCCCCTGGTCGCGCCACCAGTTGGTGTGGCCACCCTGGCCCACCTACAGTATCACCCTTTGGCGTATATAATCCCCTCGAAACCCTAAGACTCGGGGTGACCATAGAAAGATTTTGCCGCCTCTGCGAGGCAGAAAATACAGAGAGAGAAAGAGCTCTCCGGCAGGCAGAAATCTGCCAGGGAAATTCCTTCCCGGAGAGGGGAGATCATCGCCATCAACACCTTCATCAAGCTGGACTTCATTGGGATCATCATCATCGTCTCCACCATCATCTCCACCAGCACCATCATCACCACTCCGTACCGCTGTAACAATTGGGTTGAATCTTGCATAGTTCTTAGGGGAAACTTTCCCGGTATTGATTACTTGTTGTAGTTGATGCTATTGAGTGGAACCATTGAATTATTTTTCATGTTCAGATTGTTAGTTATCATTATTTCATCTCTGATCTTGATCCATATGATGTCTCATGAGTAGTTCGTTTAGTTCTTGAGGACATGGGAGAAGTCAAGTTGTTAGTAGTGGAATTGTGTTGAGAAAGATTTAATGGTTTGATATTTAAGTTGTGGTGCTATTCTTCTAGTGGTGTCATGTGAACGTCGACTACATGATACTTCACCTTTATGGGCCTAGGGGAATGCATTGTGTATTTGGCTACTAATCGTGGGGTTGCCAGAGTAACAGAAACCTAAACCCCCGTTAGGAAACCTTTGCATAAGGGAGTGTAGGATCTCAAAGTTTAAGGCTGTGGTTAGGTTTTTATCTTAATTAATTTCTTGTAGTTGCGGATGCTTGCAAGGAGTATAATCACAAGTATGTATTAGTCCTAGGAAGGTCAGTACATTAGCATAGGTTCACCCACACAACACTTATCCAACCAGAGAAGATTAATCAACTATATGAAGTGAAAGCACTTGATAATATTCCCATGTGTCCTCGAGAACGTTTGGTCATCTTAAGTAATACAACCGGCTTGTCCTTTGCTAAAGAAAGGATTGGGCCACTTGCTAAAATTATTATCATTGTCTTTTATTTTCTCACACTTTATTTATCTGCATTATTAAAAAACCCTAAAAATCCGTTTGCTAAGTATACGGAGAATTCCTGATCCAAACCACTTGTCAACACCTTCTGCTCCTCGTTGGGTTCGACGCTCTTACTTATCGAAAATACTACGATACACCACCTATACTTGTGGGTCATCAAGACTATTTTCTGGTACCGTTGCCAGGGAGGTGTAGCGCTATTGAAGAGTGGAACTGGTAAATCAAACTTCTACTGTGAGTATTATTTATTTCTGTTTGTTACTTTATTCTCAATATAGATAATTCACTTAGTTTCTTATTTCGGAATGCTACTACCACTACTAAGGTAGTAGATGAACCACCACCTGCTGAAATTGATCCTTTTATAATACCTACAAAAATTGTTGACGTGTTATGGATAACTACTATTTTGGAGGTGGAACTGTCCATCCCGGTGATCATTTGCTTTTTATACACGAATTATGCGGATTGTTAAAGTGTGCAGGTATTACAAGAGATCAAGTTAAGAAAAAGTTATTCTCTATGTCATTGAAAGGAAGAGCTGAGGAATGGTATAAGCTGCTAAAGAATGGACAATCTCTTGAATGGGAGGAAATTGTACCTCTCTTTTATTCCAAATTTTATCCTCCTAGTGAGATTCATAAAGATCAGAATCAAATATATAACTTTTGGCCTCGTGATGGAGAGAGTACGACCCAAGCTTGGGGGAGATTGAAGTCACTAATGCTCAAATGTCCTATTCATGAGCTCCCTAATAATATTATTATCAATAACTTTTATGCAAGGCTTTCTCTTCATGATAAGGATTTATTGGACGCTTCTTGTGTTGGGTCATTTACATGTATGAAAGAAGAAGCTAAATGGGATCTTATAGACCGTATTCAAGACAATGCTGAAGCATGGGAGAATAATTAAGGAAGAAAGTCAGGTATAAAATATGATTATGAATGCATTAAATCTTTTATGGGAACTGGTGACTTTCATAATATTAGTGTTGCTTATGGTCTTGATTCTCAAAGTATTACAAATTGTTTTAATGCCTTTGCCTCTTATATTGAAATTCCTAAAAAGAAATGGAAGAAGTATCATGAGCCATATAAAGATATTGTTAATTGTGTTCATGCTAGAAATACTGAAGTTTATATTGTTGACCATATTTTACTTGAACCTTACATCGAGAAAATACCTTTCCCTATTATGGTAAAGGAGCATTCTATGATAACAAGTATGGTTAAGAAAAGTACAAAGAAAGCTGTAGAACCTAATGAACAAATAGATGTTGAACCCGCAGTAGCAAATATGAAAGACTTTGTCTCTAAAAATGTAGAAGATGGGTACATTATCCTTTGTAAGGATACTTCTAATATTGTTTCACATCCTAGTAGAACTAGGAAGGCTAGTGTCGCTGTGTCTTCTGTCAAAATAAGTGATCATTGCTACTATGGTTCATGTGATAGTTATATTGTTAAATTTATTCATGATGCTAAAAGTTATTATGAGAGAGGGAAAATTGTTTTTATGCATCTCAATAATATTAAGTTTCCTCGCTTTATGCTGAAAGTCTTTATGTTGCACTTGTTTTGCCTTCCTATGCTAGTAGCCTCTGGTTTCAATAATTTATTTCCTTACAAAACTCCCTTGCATAGGAAGTGGATTAGACTTAAATATGTGTATACTTTCTCCTTGATGCTCTCTTTTACTTCAATTCATATCCTTATGTGAGCATCATTGAAATTTATCATGCCAGTTGGCTATAAAGAAAGAGCTTTTTGGGAGATAACCCAATATATTTTTGCTTTAAGTTTTTGTTTATTTGAGTCCTGAAAGTTATTGCTTCTATAATAACCTCTCCTTATCCTTTTTGTTTGGTTTTTGTGTCAAGATCAGCCTCTAATGAGAGAGAAGTAAGATTTGGGGAAGTTGCTATCCCAAAACAGATTTTTGTGCTTCACCGTAAAAAATCGTGAAAAATCCCAGAACGTCGTACTGATCTGTAATTTTTTGTGTGAATGCCCGAGGATATTATTTAACTCTCGTTAGTTTTGCACTTTTTGATTTGAGCAACAGAGAATTTTCGAAAAAATTTATCTTTACCTACTGGTCTGTTTTGACAGATTTCTGCCATTTTTGCATTTGCCTCTTAAATCGATTTCCTTTTTGAATTCTTTTTGGGCTTTTGAAAGGAGTTGCTTCAGTCCCTTATGTTTTGATGGATTTCAGTTGAAATTGAACCTAAAGGTTTATTATCTTGCATGCAGTAATGTTGCTAATGAAGATTGTGTGAAGTTTTATATGAAAGAAATTTTCAAGTGGTAGAGAGAATGATGTAATGAGATGAAGAATGGTCAAAAGACTCAAGCATTATATTTTTGAAGATTATTACAATAAAGATATTGATATTATTCACGTGGTGACTCTGGAAGAATTTATTAAAGACCAAATTCAGAAACCTGTAGAGTCCATTTTTTAATAGGTAACAGTTCAGGTAAGAAAAGGTCCACGAAGAACTTTTCAATTTATATTTTTGTAGTTTTTTTCTAACATGGAAAATAATGAGTCAAAAAGGGATGGAAACGGAGCCTGTGGGGCTCACACCACCTCGTGGCGCGGGCCCACCTGGCACGCCACCAGGGGGTGTGGCCACCCCGGAGCCCGTCTCTGACCCGTTTTCTCCCAGTACCTTCATTTTGTTGTTAATCTTTGTAATATATAATCCCCCGAATCCCCCGAGGTCTATATATCGTGTTCTCGTCATGTTTTCGTTTCGATCTGTTTCTGTCAGGAACTATTCTCAAGTTTATAAGCACAATGGTCTCCACCAGCGATAAGGGCAAGAAGCCTGTGGAAGATGATCTCCAAGACCCCAAGCAGGATGAGGAGATCAAGGGTGAAGTTGAAGAGGAAGTGAAGGAAGACCAGCATCCACACACCAGCGCCACCATTGCAAGCATTAGAGTGATGACACATCCTGTCAAGCTCAAAATGACTGCACGGATGTCCACTAGAGGGATGGTTCCGCGCCATTGCTTGGCTTTGCGGTCACCTCCTCCACGCACCCAGAATCCTTTCCATAGCCTTATACATGAGCAGCAATTCCAAAAGGTGCCTAAGGAAATATTACCCTCCAATTGGGACATGCCTCATTCTAATCATGCAGGAAAGGAACACTTTAAGGAGGAAGAGTGGGGAAAGAATCACAAGGGCTGGGATGCACAGTCCGACATGATCATGAACCGCGTTGAGAAAAATTCAGAGTTGATTCGTACTCTTGCCTTCAAGATTGAGGATTTTAAGAAATTGATGGAAAAGCTTATCGAGAGAACACTACCACCACCGAAGGAGTAATTCGTCATCAGGTTTTGGCATCCCCTTGGTTTTTTCCAAGCTTGGGGGAGTGTCACTATATCACATAATTAACTTTCATCTTTTTACCTTTTTAGTAGAGTCATATCATGAATAGAGAAGTTACCATATAGGATGGTTTGCACTATGGAAGTATCTCCCCTCCAGCTAGTTATCTATGTATCCCTTGGTGTGAGTTGCCGTGATGGAATATTAATGAGAAGTTGTATCATTTACTTTTTGCACATCTTATTTTAGTTTGCAATTTTGTTATATGATTGATCTTGTTGTTAGTATTGGTATCACTTTGGGATCATTAAGTAAATTTAGTTGGTTTTGGCAAACTTAGCTCTGGTCAGTAGCAACACTATTTGAGGATTGAATGGAAAAGAGAAAAGTACTTTTAGAAATATAATTTCATTATCTTTCTTTCTTGATTGGCTCATAAGCTTAGTATTCTCTAGTTAAGATCTTTTGTGTTTCCAGGGAAGATTGCATGATTGGTTCTATCATTTGTATGTTTGTTTGTTTCTTTCAACTCTTATGCTTGCTACCCAGCCTTGCTAGCCAAAAACCTGTACTGAGAGGGAATGCTTCTCGTGCATCCAATCCTTGAACTAAAACATATGCCATTTATGTCCATTATATCTACCTATTAGCATTATTGCTATTCCAAGTAAATTCTCGAGTTTTATCTATCTTCCAAATTAAACTTGTTATGTGAAAACTAGTGATTAAAGCTCTCACAAACTTGATGGCACACTTTATTTTCTTGTACTTAATAAATTTGAACCATTGTGACTATCTTATGAAACTTGTATGCTTGCAAATTATAAGTTGGGAGTTAGCAAAACCATGTTATCATGTGGTCCGCTTTCGACATTCCACTTATTATTTAGTCGATATCATGTTATTTTGTTTATGGATGTCGGCAGTGTGAAATATAATGGGAGATTGTAAGCTCGTGGAGTTTGTATATGTGTTAGAGAAATGCCTGGGTGGCTAGCCTAAGCCATGCCTAATAATGGTGGAAACTTGCGGCATAACCATATCGGCATTCTATGAAGCATCCTCAATAAAAACCTATGCAAATAGCAAATAAAAAGATCGTTGAGATGATCATTGTGTGTTGCCTTGTCATTTTGATATGGGATAGCTCCTGTGTCATGGGGCAAGGGGTACCCTGTTGGCGGTTCTCTATGATATACATACACTTACAATGACAAGAACTTACCGAAGACCAAAGTTGAGTAGCATGAGGTCTGGTACTCGTACTCAAGGAGCATGAGACTTTTAACTTATAATTTGTCAAGCATATAACTCATATTTTCCCTCACATTAACCTTAATCACTTCAAGATGCGTATGATAGAGAAATGAGAGCTGAAAGCTAGTAAGTACCATAATTTTTGGCGGCTCTTTATGAAACTTGAAAATCCTGCTTCCCTCTGTGAAGGGCCTATCTTTTACTTTTTAGTTGAGTCAGTAAACCTATTCCTTTCTATCTCAAGCAAGCATTTGAGTTGCTGTGATTCAATCATCCATATGATGATTTATTCAATCATGTTTATTATGTTCCTTGTTTTGCAGACTTATCTTATCTGAGTGAATCTTAATTTGAAGGCTATCATTGAAAACCCCATTACATTTGACTCCTGCAATTTGTTAACCGTTCTCTAACCAAGAACAAAAGCTTGCCATTACCAATTATGATTTACTTTGTACATCTTTATTGTGTTTCCCTTAATCATTGCAAGTTAAGTTATATAATAGTGAGTTGTTTTCTATTATGATTTGTGTATTGATGAATGTGATGCTTCTTGTCCATATTCTCTGTATCGATACTTCACTCCATAAACCTGTGGTCATGTTTATTGAGCTCAGTTTTCGCTTGGGGACAAGCAAGGTCTAAGCTTGGGGAGAGTTGGTACGTCCATGATGGCCCAAAATATATCGATCTCGTTGGGGAACCCCAAGAGGAAGGTATGATGAGCACAGTAGGAAGTTTTCCCTCAGTATGAAACCAAGGTTATCAATCCAGTAGGAGCAAGGAAACACCCCAAAGGTGTTGCTAGCTGAACGTTGGCAGGGCGCACTACCGGTGCTAGCAGCAACATGGAGACCTGCACAACACAACCACATAACTTTGTCCCCAACTTGCGATGAGGTTGTCAATCAACCTCGGAAAAACCAAATCAAAACCGAACGAGGCTTTCACGACAAAGCAATCATAGGATTCATAAAACATTTCAGGGGGCCACCCCACTAAGCTACCTGCAACGAAGTTGTCCGGCTCCGAGACGGACCCAGGGTTTGTGTAGACGGCGGTAAACGACTGGGAACCCGAAAGTGTGACTGGGCTTGTCGATACAGCGAAAACGTGTCACGATCCAAAATAGTACAGGTGCTCCACGCACAATCGTAAATAAAGCGGTAAAGCATGGCATAAGTA
The DNA here is from genome assembly GCA_916181665.1 of Avena sativa. Taxonomy (NCBI): domain Eukaryota; kingdom Viridiplantae; phylum Streptophyta; class Magnoliopsida; order Poales; family Poaceae; genus Avena; species Avena sativa. The sequence goes on from OV702289.1 coordinate 624,422,172, forward strand.
CAGGATAGTAATAAAGCCCCAAACTAGTTTGTGGCCCCAAGAAATAAGAAATGAATCAAGCTCTGGCTAAGGGGATTCATAGACTCTCTCGGATGTGGATACTGCGAATAGTCAAGGAACAGGCATCAAGTACTCGGGATCCTACGGGACACAAGTGAGCGTGGAAGAACCAAATAACGTCTATTGCCCACTGATGCCTCTGCATTAGTTATATCTAGCAATTTAATAGTTGTATTTAAAGTCATGGTCATCTCCACCATTAAGCATCTCCACCATTTATCATGTGCCAACTTGTCGTCAACGGTGGAACGACAACAACGCGAAGCAACACATAAGCAAGCAACTACGACTCGCAAGGCCGATTATCTATCAAACAACAGGCAATAGGATGTGTCCATGGCAATATAGAGGCTGCAAGGAATATAAATGGTGCACGGAAACTAAAGCATCGTAACACGGATAGCAATAGATCAATAGGAGGAAATAAAGACTATAAAGCAAAATAGGTAGAAGGGGGAGAGATGCTCGCCTGGGAAATAGAGCCGAAGGTACATAGCCGGAGAACTTGTCGATACTCGCATACACTTCTCGGCCTAATCCGCGAAGAAGCAAACACTAGAAGAAACACCGGATGCAATATTTAATGCTACGGCAGAAGAATCGGCATGTTCATGATATGATGCATGGCATGGCAACATGCGGTGCAATTAGGCAATATTAAGCGGAACCGAGGTCCCGACAATTAATTAGATGGTTTATGTTGTTTAGATACCCCGCATTGTAAATGTTGTCTTAACAAGGCGAAACATGGTATCAGTTCGCTACACAAATTTAAATGGAGTCAATATAAGACTAGAATAGCCCGCATATAACATCCATGTTTAATTATTAGGTGAATCGCCTAGATACCCCCAAACCACAATGATATGAATGCGAGATGAACGATTTAATGCAATAGGCATATATCATTTATAAGATAGGGTTTCGAGAAAGAGGTCACACATTGGGGTTCAGAGATCTTAGCTTTGGAGGGGTTCGGGTTCGGCCTCGAGCTTCGGACTCCGTGAGTCACGGGCTTGGTGTTCCGTGAAGAGGGCCTTGATGTTACATCTTGATAATTGTTGATGGACTTGGTTTCGGGCGTCCGGGTCAATCTCGGCCAGATGCTTGCATCCTTGTAGTAGTCAAAATTGTCTCCTTGTACACTAGAGGGTCTCAACTATCTCGCCAACTTGCGACGCCTGAGATCTTGCGAGCGCTGGTCTTGTGTCGCGGCGGCGGGATGAAGAACTTGATGTCAGGACGGTTGTAGACATGAATTGAACACTCGGAATCACGGTAAACCAGGACGCATCTCAGCGGGTCATAGCTGCAACAAAAACCACACGCATGAGGCATTTGGTTACTGCTACTGTGTCAAGGCGGACGAACGTCAAACAGATGACGTGCACCCATGCGAGCATGCATGAGTACGGAGGTGGGCACGCAGCAACTAGGAGGTGGCCGCACGGTGCACGTGACAGAGGAAACAGAGGACGGCAGGGGATCGATGGCCGACAAGGTGGAAGAAGGTCGCGTCCACGTGTGGCGCTAGGAAGAGGCGGCGGAAGAGAATGAGGCGGTCGTGGCCGGCAGACACGAGCGAAGGCGACGGCGAGCGGGAACACGCCTGGGACGGAGGACGACGAGCTTGGCGTTGGCAGCGGAATCCGGGAGGCGCAAAGGAGTACGCGGGAGGTGGAGGTCACACGTGGTGCAGAGCGGACTCGCGGGTGGCGGTGTCCATGGACGAAGGCGAGGTCGTGCGTCGACCTTGGAACGGTAGGGGGCGACGGCGGCTTCTGGCTGGCGGCGCGCATCTTCGAGGTGGGGTGCGCGGCTGCGGACGGAAGAAGGGAGACGCGGGGGTCAGCGTCCAGGCGAGGCGGCGGAGCTCTGCGGTTCCTGGACGGGGGAGGAAGCGCCACGCGGCGGCCCGGGGTTGAGAAACTTGGCGAGGCACGACCGACATAGGTGGCAGCGGCGGCCTGCAGCGGGTAGAGAGGAGTCAACGGTGGTGGTCGGGCTTGCGTGCGGCGGCGCTCTGCAAGATGAGGAGGCGGCGAGCCAGGGCCGTGAGGCGCGCGCTCGCGCGGTGGAGAAGGGCCACGGCGACGGTGCCTGTTGGGATCGAGGATTGCGAGGTGGGGGTCGAACGCGGGGATCACGATCATGGTGGGGGGTTCATTGCAGGAGAACGAGCGGATGGGGAACGCGAGGGAGGAGCGGGACGCATTGGTGGAAGTGGGCCTAGATGGTGGGGCCGGCTCACGCGTTAGGTGAGGAGCGGGGCATTGGCGTGTCAAGGGGTGAGCGGCAGCATGCGTACATGCATGTGTGTGCTTGTGTCTGTCGGTAGCCAGGGTGGGTGGGGCGATGCCAGCTGCAGCGGCGGGGTGTGGATTAGATAGGGGCTGGGGATCGCGCGTGGGAGTGCGGCGGGAGGGGTGTGGTCGGGTCTGGGGTGTGTCTAGCTAGGGTTTGGGGTGGCCTGGCTAGCTGGGCCTCGGGCCTGGCCGGCTGGGTTGCCCCTAAAAAAACTTGAACTTTTATTTTATTTTTAAAATAGAATTTTGTAATTTGTTTTTAGGCAAATAAAATATCCAGGAAGACCTGGTTTTATAATTTGAAATAAAACGAGGCTAATTAGAAAACAAAATAGGATTTTTGCAAAGATACTTTTATGATCGAACATGCATGATGATGTCATGATGATGCACAAAGAACAAACTCCAAGCGATTTTCTAGTACTGGTTTTACCAGGGTGCTACAGCCTACAGACTCTTTCGTGGAATTTTGATTGGGTCCTTAGGGTTTCCGTATCAGAGGCAATATATAGGCGGAAGGAGAGGCCGAGGGGGTGCCTGGGCTGGCCACACCACCCCCTGGCGCGGGCCAAGCCTGGCCGCATGGCCAGGTGGTGTGGCCGCCCTCTGGCCCTTCTCCGTCTCGTATTCTGGCTCCAAGTGTCCCCCGATAAAATAATAACTTTGGCTTTTGTCTCGTCCAATTCCAAGAATATTCATTTTCTGACTTCCTGGAACCAAAAACAGCAGAAAACAGGCATCTAGCACTATGGCTCTTGTTAATAGGTTAGTCCAAGAAATCATATGAAAAGTACTCCAAAGTGTGGACAAAACACAAGAAAGTAGAGAAAACCAAGCATGGAACATCAAAAATTATAGATACATTTGCAATGTATCAGTCCATTTTGCATCACTATTTTATATCATAATTTACTGCTATTCATTGATATATTTCATATTAAGAGATGATACTTATGTCATTTCATCTATTTTTTGGATGATTGATGACTTTTGGAGGATGAACCACGGGAGTCAGGATTCTGATGGAAAAAGAGCTGTCCAGATGCAATATTCGCAAAGATCAGAAAACCCCAGAAAATACATGGAAATTCCTATTTTTTAGAAGACAAAGGAGGCCAGAAGGAGAAGTGGAGATGGGACACAGGGGGCCCACACCACCCCCTAGCACGGGTCCCCCTGACCGCGCCACTAGGTGGTGTGGCCATCCTGGCCTACCTACAACATCACCCTTTGGCGTATATAATCCCCTCGAAACCCTAAGACTCGAGGGGAGACCACAGAAAGATTCCACCACCTTTGCAGGGCGGAAACTACAGAGAGAGAAAGAGCTCTCCGGCAGGCAGAAATATGCTGGGGACATTCCTTCTTGGAGAAGGGAGATCGTCGCCATCAACACCGTCATCAAGATGGACTTCATTGGGATCATCATCATCTCCACCATTATCTCCACCAGCACCATCATCACCACTCCGTACCGTTGTAACAATTGGGTTGAATCTTGCATAGTTCTTAGGGGAAACTTTCCCGGTATTGATTACTTGTTGTAGTTGATGCTATTGAGTGGAACCATTGAATTATTTTTCATGTTCAGATTGTTAGTTATCATTATTTCATCTCTGATCTTGATCCATATGATGTCTCATGAGTAGTTCGTTTAGTTCTTGAGGACATGGGAGAAGTCAAGTTGTTAGTAGTGGAATTGTGTTGAGAAAGATTTAATGGTTTGATATTTAAGTTGTGGTGCTATTCTTCTAGTGGTGTCATGTGAACATCGACTACATGATACTTCACCTTTATGGGCCTAGGGGAATGCATTGTGTATTTGGCTACTAATCATGGGGTTGCCGGAGTGACAGAAACCTGAACCCCCGTTAGGAAACCTTTGCATAAGGGAGTGTAGGATCTCAAAGTTTAAGGCTCTGGTTAGGTTTCTATCTTAATTACTTTCTTGTAGTTGTAGATGCTTGCAAGGGGTATAATCACAAGTAGTCCTAGGAAGGTTAGTACATTAGCATAGCTTCACCCACACAACACTTACCCAACCAGAGAAGATTAATCAACTATATGAAGCGAAAGCACTTGACAATATTCCCATGTGTCCTTGAGAACATTTGGTCATCTTAAGTAATACAACCGGCTTGTCCTTTGCTAAAGAAAGGATTGGGCCACTTGCTGCAATTATTATCATTGTATTTTGTTTTCTCACACTTTATTTATCTGCATTATCAAAAACCCATAAAAATTCATTTGCTAAGTATTTACAGAGAATTCATGATCCAAACCACTTGTCAACACCTTCTGATCCTCGTTGGGTTCTGCACTCTTACTTATCAAAAATACTACGATACACCCCCTATACTTGTGGGTCGTCAACGAGATCAAACTAGGTATTGAGATACCGATGATTGAAACTCGGGCATGTAAAATATCGCGAGACAAAGGGATTTAGTTATGATGTGAAAGGTTCACACGATCACTAGAGTCATCGTTGAATGTGTGGGAGTTAGTACGGATCTCTAGGTCCCGCTGCTGATTATTGATCGGAGAGGGGTCTCGATCATGTCTTCATTATTTGTGAACTGTAGGGTGACACACTTAAGGGATACGGACTCCATTTGGAGCAAATATGTTTCAGATAAAGATTTAAGAAAGCGCTAGAATCATTTCGATGGAAACCAGAATTGTTTCGGGTGAAATTGCAAAAACTGGTTCTGCATGTGATATTGAAATGTTGTAGGGGGTTTTATGTGAATATTTTTTAATTAAATTAATTAACAAAATTCTGAATAAAATAAATAAAATAGTTTTATTTAATGAGAGCTTGCATTAAATTTGGTGGAAATTTAATGGAGGTGAGTGGAACTTTGAGTGGGAGCTCCACCCACATGAATGTGGAAGAGGTGGGGGCACCTACCTTGGATGCCGTCCATGGTGAGGGGATGCCCCCTCTCCCTATAAAAGGCCCCCACTCCCTCCTCTCATCTCACACCTCCTCGTGAAGGATCTCTCTCCCCCTCTAGAAATTATTCCCCATGGTCTCAGATTAGCGAGATACATGTTCCTGGTGGCTTTATCTGGAAAGGAGTTGTTGCTTTTGCTGCATCACTGGAGTGAGGATGTGGAGGTTGTCGGGGTACCGGACATGTGTGCGATCACAGATGTACCACTGCTTTGCGGTGTGATACATTGCAAATGTATCTATAATTTTTGATGTTCCATGCTTGGTTTTATCCACTTTCTTGTGTTTTGTCCACACTTTGGAGTACTTTTCATATGATTTCTTGGACTAACCTATTAACAAGAGCCATAGTGCCAGCTGCCTGTTTTCTGCTTTTTTGGTTCCAGGAAAGTCAGAAAATGAATATTCTCAGAATTGGACGGACAAAAGTCAAAGTGCCTATTTTCCGGAAGTCATCAGATGCCAGAATACGAGACGGAGAAGGGCCAGAGGGCGTCCACACCACCTGGCCGCGCGGCCAGGCTTGGCCCGCGCCAGGGGGTGGTGTGGCCAGCCCAGGCACCCCCTCGGCCTCCCCTTTCGCCTATAAGATGCCCTCGGGACGAAAACCCTAAGTACCCGATCAAAAATCCACGAAAGAGTCTGTAGCCGCCGTCATCTCCATCCCTAGATCGGGAGGGATCTAAAGCTCTTCCCGGCACCCTGCTGGAGAGGGGAATTCACCCTGGAGGCCTTCTTCATCACCATGCAAGCCTCTGGTGTGATGCGTGAGTAGTTCATCCTTGGACTACGGATCCATGTAGTAGCTAGATGGCTGGTTCTCCTCCTTTGTGCTTTCATGTCTAGATCTTGTGAGCTCAGTTCATGATCAAGATCATCTATTTGTAATTCTGCATGTTGTGTTTGCAGGGATCCGATGGATATTGAGATGCTATTTCAGATTGATTATTGATTCTATCATGTCTTTGTTATTTGTGATCTTGCATGCTTTCTATTGTTAGTAGCTATCTTCGCCAAGTAGATGCTAGCAACTCCAAGAGTTAGTATTTATGCTCGATAGTGGGTTCATGCCTCTGGTAATCTGGGGAAGTGACAAAAATCTCTAAGGTAATAGATGTGTTGTTGCTACTAGGGAGAAAACAACAATCCTTTGTTCATAGAACAATCGTATTGTACTTTACACGCAATTCGTAAAGCAATAATCTGTTGCTTGCAACTTAATACTGGAGGGGGTTCGGATGATAACCTGAAGGTGGATTATTAGTCATAGATGCAGTTGGATGGCGGTCTATGTATAATGTTGTAATGCCCAATCAAGTCTCAAAGGAGTCAAGATGATTAGTATATGCATGTATTGCTTTCTCGATGTTTGTCAATTTCCCCGCTGTAATTTGTTCACCTAGCATGTTATCTATCTAAGGAGAGCCACCTCTAGTGAACTATGGATCCTGGTCCTTTTTCTTTACATACAATCTATAAATTGTTTCCTGCTTTGTGTTTACTTTCTGCAAACTTTTACTTCTTTCCATTCGATATGTTTAATCCTTTGTTTTCAGCAAGACCGGTGAGATTGACAACCTCATAGCAAGTTGGGGACAAAGTTCTGTGGTTGTGTTGTGTAGGTCTCTATGTTGCTACTAGCACCGGTAGTACGCGCTGCCAAGGCTCGGCTAGCAACACCTTTGGGGTGTTTCCTTGCTCCTACTGGTTCGATTAAACCTTGGTTTCATAACTGAGGGAAACTTGCTGCTGTGCTCATCATACCTTCCTCTTGGGGTTCCCGACGAGCTCTACATCAACACTGCACCAGCATTTTTCTGGCGCCGTCAACACTGATCCATCAAGCATTTTTCTGGCGCCGTTGCCGGGGAGTCAAGGACATCTTCACAAGGGGAGTCCCTCATAACCAATCTCTTTACTTTGTTATTTTTGTTTTGCTTAGTTTCTTTTTGCTTTGTTTGCTTTTTTTGTTATCAAAAACACACAAAAAATTAGTTTTACTAGTTTGCTTTCTTATTTGAAAACCCAAAAAAATGACTACTCTTGAAAACACTAAGTTGTGTGACTTCACTAGCACTAACAACAATGATTTTATAAGCACACTTATTGCTCCACCTGTGCCTGAAGATACTTTCTTTGAGATAAAACCTGCTTTACTCAATCTTGTTATGAGAGAACAATTTTCTGGTATTGGTAATGAAGATGCTGCTTCCCATCTAAATAACTTTGTTGAACTTGTTTCCTTTCTCTTTGAGAGGAAAAGCTAAAGAATGGTTGAATTCCTTAACTAGGAATAGTAATGATTCTTGGACTAAGTGCAAAGATGCTTTCATGGAAAAATACTATCCTCTTGCTAAGATTATATCTATGGGAAGTGAAATAATGAAGTTTAAACAATCTGATAATGAGCATGTTGCTGAAGCTTGGGAAAGAATGAAATCTTTGGTAAAGAATTGTCCCACTCATGGACTGACTGCTTGGATGATCATCCAAACTTTTTATGCAGGATTGAACTATTCTTCAAGGAACCTATTGGACTCTGCTGCTGGAGGTACCTTTATGACCATTACTTTGGGTGCTGCAACAAAACTTCTGGACGATATGATGGTTAATTATTCTGAATGGCATATTGAGAGAGATCCACAAGGTAGGAAGGTAAATTCTATTGAGGAAACCTCCTCCTTGAGTGATAAGATTGATACTATTATGTCTATGCTTGTGAATGGGAAAGCCCATATTGATCCAAATAATGTTCCTTTAGCCTCTTTGGTTGCTCAAGAAGAGCAAGTTGATGTGAACTTCATAAGAAATAATAATTTTGGCAATAATGCTTATAGGAGTAATTTTGGTAACAACAATTATAAGCCATATCCTCCCAACAATGGTAATGCTTATGGAAATTCCTACAACAATAATAGGAGTGCTCCCTCTGAACTTGAAGTTATGCTTAAGGACTTTATTAGTAAGCAAACTTCTTTCAATAAAACTATTGAGGAAAAACTCTCTAATGCTGAAAGAAATATAGCATCTTTGGCTGAAGCTCAATCTTCTTTGAATAAAATGGCTACTAAACCTGAAACTAATGATAATCCCTTTGCAGCTACTAATGCTATACAAGTAAGAATTGATGAAAATGTTAGACTATTAGCTGAATTACATGCTAAGTGGGAAAGAGAAGATGAAATTGCTAGAAACATTAGTGTTTCTACTATTACCACCACTAGTGTTGAGGCTAGTAATAGTTCTACTGCTTTAGATGATAAATTTGATTTTGATCTTGATGGTTGCAATATCTCTAAAGTTATTAAGTTCCTACAAAAGCTTTCTAAAAGTCCTAATGCTAGTGTTATGAACATGGCCTTTACAAAACACATTACTGATGCTCTCATAAAGATTAAAGAAGAAAAGATGGAACATAAAGCTTCTATTCCTATAAAACAAGAAGATGGTTGGGAACCCATCATTAATATGAAAGTGAATGACTTTGATTTCAAAGCTTTATGTGATCTTGATAGTAGTGTTTCTATTATGCCTAGAAGGATTTATGATATGCTTGATTTGCCTCCACTTGAAGATTGTTATTTGAATGTCCCACTTGATGAAAATGCTAAAAAGAAACTCATGGGGAGTCTTAATGATGTTCTTATTATGGTTAACAATGTCTATGTCCCCGTTGATTTCTATGTTTTGAATGTTGAATACAATGCTTCTTGTCCTATTACTTTGGGAAGACCTTTTCTTAGAATTGTTGGTGCCATTATTGACATGAAAGAAGGCACCATTAAATATCAACTCCCACTCAAGAAAGGTATAGAACACTTCCCTAAGAAGAGAGAGAAGATTTCTTTTGCTTCTCCTATGAAAACAAAATTTGGTCTTAATGCTTCTTCATTTGAGAACACTTGATTCTTTTTCTTGCTTCTTATGCTTAACTTAAAGGCGTTAAAGAAAAGTACTTATTGGGAGATAACCCAAAAGTTTTATATGAGTCTTGGAAGTTATTACTTCAGTAATAACCGCTCCTTATCCTTTTTATTTGCTTTTTGTGCCAAGAGTAACCTCTAATGAGAGAGAAGTAATGTTTGTGAAAGTTGCTGTCCCGAAACAGATTTCTGTTCTTCACCGTAAAAATTCGTGTAAAATCTCTGAACGTCTTTTTGAGGCGTGAATTTTTGTGCTTCTGCCCCAGGTTGTTATCTAACTTTCGTTAGTTCAACACGTTTTGATTTGAGCAACAGAAGGTCTTCGAAAAAATTCTTATTTACCTGCTGGTCTGTTTTGACAGATTTCTGCCATTTTCTGCATTTGCTTCTTGTTGGTTCCTTTTTGAGTTCTTTTGAGGAATTGAGCTTTTTGAGGGAAGTTCTACAGTATCTAGTGTTCTAATGGAAGTTTATTTGGTGTTAGAACTGAACCTTAAGACTTATTTATCTTGAGTGCACTAATGTTGCTAATAAAGATTGTGTGAAGTTTTGTATGAAGGAAAAATTTCAGGTGTATGGAAGGGATGAGTAATGAGATGAAAGATGGACTAAAGCTCAAGCTTGGGGAAGCCACGCGTGTCACCCTAATAAATATCCAAGAAGTACAAGCGTCAAAGCTTGGGGATGCCCAAGGCATCCCCCTCTTCATCGACAAAAATCCCAGGTTTCTTCCAAACGCTTCATTTTTATTGTTTCATGCACACTTGTGTTGTTCTTGGAGCGTCTTCTTTTTCGTTTTCGTTTTGGTTTTTCGTTTGCTTTGTCTTATTAGTTTGCTGAATAAATTGGTTGGACCCCCTCTTTCATACATTAGTTTGCAAATAGTTTGGTTTGGTTTGGAAAAGAGTGGAAAAGTTCATGCTTATGTGGTAAAAAGAGCTTGTTTTTGATTGTGCCTATGCTTTGTCATGCCATGTTTGATATTTTTTTGGTTTTATGCTTAGTATTCTTTGTTGTAGCATGACTTGTTATAAACAATTGAGACTGCTTAATGTGCCTTGGATGAATCATGCGTTGTTTTAGCATATTAAAGCATAGTATAGTGGTATTCTCCTTTGACGCTTTATTTGGGTTGACTTGGCGCATGCTCACACCATGTTATGACTATCTCAAGTCACCATAGCCTTTATGATCCTTTAGTTTTCAACTTGTAGTATCACTTTATGCTTTGATCAATGATGTTTTGTCGCTCTGCATGATTATGGCCATTATTGCTCTCTTAGTTTGGCGCTCCTAGTCTTTTGCTAGCCTCCACAACCAAGTATGAGTTCCACTCATGCATCCAACTCCCTAAACCAAGTTATTTCAAAGAGTCCACCATACCTACCTACTAGCTTATGCTATTCCAAGTATATTCATGCTTACCTTCCAAATTAAACTAGAAAACTAGTGATTAAAGCTCTCACGAACTTGATGGCACACTTTACTTTTCTTGCCCTTAATAAACTTGAACCATTGTGTCGTCTATGTTGTATATGCTTGCACTTATTTGTTGGGAATTAGCAGAACCATCCTTTCATGGGGAACACTTTCAACATTGCACTTGGTACTTGTACCTAGTTCATATCATGCTCTTTTGTATATGGATGTCGTCGGTGTGAAATGAAAGGGGAGCTTGTAAGTCCATGGAGTTATGTATATGTGTTAGAGAAACGCCTGGGCCGCTGGTCTAATCCATGCAAACATGGTGGAAACCTGCAGCGTAACCATAATGAGCTGTCTATGAAGCATTCTTCTTATAAAAAAAGAGTCCTATATTGAGAAAAAAGAGAAAAAGAAAAAAAAAGATTATGAAAAGAGGAAAGAGAGAAAAAAGCACCATATTCCCATGGTAAATAAGAAGATTGCTGAGATGCTCGTTGTCTGCTTGCCTTGTCATTTTGATAGGGGGATTCTTCCGTATCATCGGGCAAGGGGTACCCCGTTGGCGGTTCTCTATGATACACATGTACTTACGATGACAAGAACTTACCGGTGACTAAACTTGAGTAGCATGAGGAGCGGCCCTCGTATACAAGGGACATGAGATTTCTAACTTATACTTCGTCAAGCATTTACACCATAGTTTGTTCACTTTAACCTTAATCACTTCAATATGCTTATGATAGGGGCAATGAGAGCAAAAAGCTATAAGTACCATAATTTTTGGAAGCTCTTTATGAGACTTGAATCCCTGCTTCCTTCTATGAAGGCCTTTCTTCCACCATTATATTGAGTCTCCACCTTCTACCTTTATGCACCTACTTTGAGAGCATAGTGGCCATTCTTAGTTCCATGTGCATTGTCCCAAGACTAGTTGATTGATGCATATCTTGATATTGCTTGTTTTAAACTATTTGTATCTAGTCACTCTTATGAACTTTGAAGGTGTCCTATGAATTTATATTTGCTACTCTATGAGGGACAAGCTGAATACTATTATGCTATGTTTTCTTTATGTGAAACAAACAAACGTCTTGCAACGTATTGTTATTCATGAATCTTTTGTTTGTGACTTTTCATGTTGCATCATAGTTTCTTTGTCTTATTGCTAGAACTTTGTCTTCCATGTTATGATTGAAGTACTATGATCCCAGCTATGGATGTTTTACAAATATTTTGATCAAGTATTTGATGGTGCATGTCACCTCAAAAATTATTCTTTCTTTTTATCACTTACTTACTCGAGGACGAGTAGGAGTTAAGCTTGGGGATGTTGATACATTGCAAATGTATCTATAATTTTTGATGTTCCATGCTTGGTTTTATCCACTTTCTTGTGTTTTGTCCACACTTTGGAGTACTTTTCATATGATTTCTTAGACTAACCTATTAACAAGAGCCATAGTGCCAGCTGCCTGTTTTCTGCTGTTTTTGGTTCCAGGAAAGTCAGAAAATGAATATTCTCGGAATTGGACGGGACAAAAGCTAAAGTGCCTATTTTTCCGGATGTCATCAGATGCCAGAATACGAGACGGAGAAGGGCTAGAGGGCAGCCACACCACCTGGCCGCGTGGCCAGGCTTGGCCCGCGCCAGGGGGTGGTGTGGCCAGCCCAGGCACCCCCTCGGCCTCCCCTTTCGCCTATAAGATGCCCTCGGGATGAAAACCCTAAGTACCCGATCAAAAATCCATGAAAGAGTTTGTAGCCGCCGTCATCTCCATCCCTAGATCGGGAGGGATCTAAAGCTCTTCCCGGCACCCTGCTGGAGAGGGGAATTCACCCTGGAGGCCTTCTTCATCACCATGCAAGCCTCCGGTGTGATGTGTGAGTAGTTCATCCTTGGACTACGGATCCATGTAGTAGCTAGATGGCTGGTTCTCCTCCTTTGTGCTTTCATGTCTAGATCTTGTGAGCTCCGTTCATGATCAAGATCTTCTATTCGTAATTCTGCATGTTGTGTTTGCGGGGATCCGATGGATATTGAGATGCTATTTCATATTGATTATTGATTCTATCATGTCTTTATTATTTGTGATCTTGCATGCTTTCTGTTGTTAGTAGCTATCTTGGCCAAGTAGATGCTAGCAAGTCCAAGAGTTAGTATTTATGCTCGATAGGGGGGTCATGCCTCTGGTAATGTGGGGAAGTGATAGAAATCTCTAAGGTACTAGATGTGTTGTTGCTACTAGGGAGAAGACAACAATCCTTTATTCATAGAACAATCGTATTGTTTACTTTACACGCAATTCGTAAAGCAATAATCTGTTGCTTGCAACTTAATACTGGAGGGGGTTCGGATGATAACCTGAAGGTGGATTATTAGTCATAGATGCAGTTGGATGGCGGTCTATGTATAATTTTGTAATGCCCAATCAAGTCTCAAAGGAGTCAAAATGATTAGTATATGCATGTATTGCTTTCTCAATGTTTATCAATTGCCCCGCTGTAATTTGTTCACCCAGCATGTTATCTATCTAAGGAGAGCCACCTCTAGTGAACTATGGATCCCGGTCCTTTTTCTTTACATACAATCTACAAACTGTTTACTGCTTTGTGTTTACTTTCCGCAAACTTTTACTTCTTTCCATTCGATACGTTTAATCCTTTCTTTTCCGCAAAACACGGTGAGATTGACAACCTCATCGCAAGTTGGGGACAAAGTTATGTGGTTGTGTTGTGCAGGTCTCCACGTTGCTACTAGCACCGGTAGTGCGCCCTGCCAAAGCTCAGGTAGTAACACCTTTGGGGTGTTTCCTTGCTCCTACTGGTTCGATTAAACCTTGGTTTCATAACTGAGGGAAACTTGTTTCTATGCTCATCATACCTTCCTTTTGGGGTTCCCAACGAGCTCTACATCAACACCGCCATCAATCATTTTTCTGGGCGCCGTGCACTGAGCCATCAATGGGGGATATTTTTTTAGTGTGTCGAGTCACCAGGATCATGTTGCACTACGTGTCGAACCAAAAAAGGGGGTGTTCGCATCCCTGATGCTCGCGTAGCGACACACGACTGTTTGATAAAACTCGACAGGAAACATATCGGGTCCTCAAGCTTTATTATGTTCCATTTAAAAAATAGCATCATGTGCTTCCTCCTTTGTGAAATCGGCATTTAGAATAGGGATTTCTATTTTCGTGCCCTCTATTCGTTAGTTGTACTCAATTTTCCCCAGCCGCTTAACTTTTCCTCCCTTTTGCCCATCTCCTTGTACGAAACTCTCACACGGTCTAAAAACTCGATGTCCGTAAGTCTTGCTGTTACGTGCTGACAAGTGGGGCCGCGTTCAGTCGGGTCCCGTAGTGGACCCTCGCCATTACGTCCTAACAAGTAGGGGCGCATTCCCTTGCCATTACATGCTGACAAGTGGGGCCGTGTTCAGTCGCTTCCCGTAGTGGACACCTCTCTCCACTTATCCAGGTCAGCATCGGACCCACAGCTTATCAACATGAGCCCCGTACCCACAGCTTACCCAGGTTGGTGTTGCAAGATGGGACCCTGAGCCAGCCCCACGCCCACGCTATTGCCTCCCCTATCTTCTCCTTCTCCAGCGACGGCGACCCTTTGTCTAGCTTCATTTTCATATAGTGAATGTAATGCATACAAATTATACGATAACTATACATCTTTGAACTCTTTGAAATCGCACTTAGGACATGATAATGTTGTGCTAATAAAATACTGATTATTTATCATTTCCATGGAGTAAAATATAATGCATAAACTTGCGTATACGAAAATTATAAACCTTTGAACATGTGCAATGGCACTTAATACGTGATAATGACGTGCTAACAAAATTTTGAGAGATTATTATTTTCTCCCCCATTTTCATAGAGTGGAATGTAATGCATAAACTTGTATATACGAAAATTATACACCTTTGAACTCTTTCAAACCGCACTTAATACATGATAATGTTGTGCTAAAAAAATGTTGAGAGATTATCATTTTCATAGAGTGGAATGTAATGGACAAACTTGCATATGCGAAAATTATAAACCTTTGAACACTTTGAAATCGCACTTAATATGTGATAATGATGTGCTATCAAAACTTTGAGGGATTATCATTTTCTCCCCCCATTTTCATAGAGTGGAATGTAATGCATAAACTTGCATATACGAAAATTATACACATTTGAACTCTTTGAAATCACACTTAATACGTGATAATGGTGTGCTAAGAAACTCTTGAGAGATTGCCATTTTCATATAGTGGAATGTAATGCATAAACTTCCATATACGAAAATTATACACCTTTGAACTCTTTGAAATCGCACTTAGGACATGACAATGTTGTGCTAATAAAATCATGATCATTTATCATTTCCATGGAGTGAAATATAATGTATAAAGTTGTGTATACTAAAATTTTAAACCTTTCAACACTGTGAAATCACACTTAATAACGAGATAATGATGTGTTAGAAAACTTTTGAGAGATTATCATTTTCTCCCCCATTTTCATAGAGTGGAATGTAATGTATAAACTTGCGTATACAAATATTATACACATTTGAACTCTTTGAAATCGCACTTAAGACGTGATAATATTGTGCTAAGAAAATCTTGAGAGATTATCATTTTCATGTAGTGGAATGTAATGCACAAATTATACACCTTTGAACACTTTACTTCAAATTATATTCAAATTCATTTGTTTATGGAGTTAAAGTACCAGTGGCAAATTCGTTATTTTGCATGGACAGAGGGATGCCCCCAACAGATATAGGGGTGTCCGCTAGATCACATATGATCAACGGTTGGTGGGCACGATCCGCGTGACAACTGTCTCAACCAATCAGAGCATAGTAGCGAAGATGAGCACAAGTGCGAGAGATTGATATTAAGAGAGGGGAAACTGAGTAGAACTTAAGAACTAAGGGCAAAAGTGAGTAGAACTTAAAAACCTAGGGCAAAAATGACAAAGGGATTCAAATAGAAAATAGAAAAAGATTTAAAAAATGGAAAATGCGTCTTTTATACAATAAAATACATCTTGGCATACATCAAACTATTTGCAATTCAAATATACACTAGTTTGACAATTATTGCCTCATTCAGATAAACTATTTTTGGGAAGAGATGTTTTGGGAAGAGGCTTGAATAGAAATCCATGAACCTTCATACATAGTAGGTGATTTGAGAAGTGGTGATTTAGGTTAAAACTTGATTTATATACATTTCTTATGGTGGCAGGTCACATAATAAGACTCCCTGGGTAGATGCCACTGTGTTTTGATCTTTTTGAATTTGTTATGCATAAAATGACTCAATTAGCTAGCTAAAACCTATTTGTTGACTCTCTGTTGACTAGCCACCAGAGGGTAAAACTGAGTATATTGCACATGGTAGTGTTAGTACTGGAGGGCAAAACTGAGTACAACCAAACTGCCAGTGTTATACTCGAGGGCAAAACTGAGCACAACTAAGTCGCCAGGGTTGGACACGAGGGAAAAAACATGACTCACGGTACGCGTGTGCGGTGCATGGGGCGGTAGCGGACACGTGTGGCCGTGCACGGTGCAGTAGCGTATGGGGTTACACGGTGCACGGTGGTACAACGAAACGTCTCTTCTCTTCTCCTTTATAGAGGCCTCCTCACTCTCACTCATCACTCACTCACTCAACCGTCTCCACTATCCCATCACCTTCTGCAAATCCCCAAAAAAACCAACCACGCCGGTGATGGAGAAGAATGGCGCGGTGGCCATCGGCGCCTCCAAGGCCGCCATAGAGAAAGGCCCCATCCGCGTACTGGCCCCATCGAGGCATCGAAGGAAGCCGCCGTCCCCGTATAGACCCCCGTCCCCATCCAGACCCCTGTCCCCGATTCCGCCGTAGCCGCCGGCGAGGAGGCCCCCACCGGTCTCGGGCAAATCCCGCTCGGTTGGGACCCCTACGAGGAGGTTTATTACATAAGGCTGGAGAACCCCTACAACATCAGCATCGCCGACCCATGGTCGGAGGTAACCAGGGTTTTCTCCCCTTCCCTTGTTCTTCCCCCATTCCCACCGTTGGATGCTAGATCGAATGGTATTAGGGTTCGGCTATTCGTATTTTTACAGTAGCTAATCCGCTTGTGTTAGATCTCGTATTTCGATGAATCCTCCTGTTCGTATTTCGATGATTCCCCCTGTTCATGTTTGAATCCCCCTATTCGTAGTTGGGATCAGTATTCGATTTGATTTGAGATTTGGGGAATAATCAGGGGATCTCAATCGGTTAATTCATGTCCTTATTGCACTCCAATAGGAAGATAGCAGCAACGTCCGCCGCGATGATGAGTCCAAGGACAATAAGACTCGTCATGTGTTGACGATGAGTCTAGGTTGATCTTGCCGTATCTGATCAAATCATAGAAAATCTAAAGCATGAATTTCAAGTGAGTGGGAGAGGGGGATAGTTGTCATCCTAGCAATTACAGTATGCGATTTATGGCGAAGGGTGCCACGTGTATTGATTAGTTAAATAGATAGCTAATTTAGAGAGTAGGATGGTTATTCAATATATGGTTGTGAGTTCCTGCTAATTTAGTCACTTTGCGGTCCCAAAGTAGTCGAGAGAATGCATTGCGGTACCCGAGTTGCTTGCCATTTGATCTAGCGGTCCCAAAGTGGTCGAGAGAATGCATTGCGGTACTCGAGTTGCTTGCCCTTGGATCTAGCGGTCCCAAAGTAGTCGATAGAATGCATTGCGGTACCCGAGTTGCTTGCCATTGGATCTAGCGGCCCATAGTTGGCGTGCCAAATGCCTAGAGGGTCAAGTTGGGGGCTATCAGTTTTGACTATTTTGTCGCTGCCATGTAGATACAATTGAATGTAGACAAATCTAAATCAACTAATTTGGGTCGGAGGGAGTACTACTTATGAATCAGCTTTAGAGCATATCCACCGTCCTCACTGCTCAAATACATATCGATTTTGATTCAAATCATACATATTTCGATCAAATTTATACAAGCCCACCGAAGATTGTCAAAGCAAGTACTACTACTTATGAATCAGCTTTAGAGCATATCCACCGGTCTCACGGCTCAAATACATGCCAAATTTATTCAAATCATACATATAATTTAAGTCACGGAATTTTGGTTCAAATTGTGCTTAAATTTGTCCCAATTTCAAGTGGACGGTGAGCTAGCCGCCCTCCATGCCGTATGTGTACCCCAAGAAGTACGGGCATAGTGCTCACAACCGGCCTTCACCATCGACGTGCCAGCCGCGGCCGTGGCCTGCCTCCCACAGCTTTGGTTCACGAGGGCTTGATATGCGCCGTCGTAGTGATGTTGCGGATGATGGCTTCAATCGTCTTCACATCGATGACCACTGTCGGCACCACAGTTGTAGATGTGAACGGATGATGGCTTGCATTGGTCGTCGCATCGATGACCACTATCGGCACCACAGCCGTAGATGTGAACGGATGATGGCTTCCATCGGTGTCTTTCATCAATGGACACTGTCGGCACCACCGCCGTCGCACTGATGTTGCGGATGATGGCTTCCATCGGTGTCTTTTAGACGGTTAGATCCTCACCGCCGCACGCCGTTCTAGCAGCCTCGCTTAGATCCGAGTCGCCGCAAGCCGTTCTGACCCCCACACGCTTAGATCCGCGTCGCCGCAAGCCGTACATCGATAGGAGGGGAGGAATATGCGGCTGATGTATCCAATGGTGGTTGACCAAGATCCGTGTGACATACATCTCGACCAATCAGAGTGCAGCCAAACTGAGCGCTAGTTGATGCGGCTGGTATACGTGCGACGGGGAAATGGAGGGAGAGACATCTAGCCTGTTGGGCTCTCCTCGCTGTACAAGGTTAGGTGCGCCCATCGGGAGAGAGACCTCCAGTCCGTCGGATCATGATGTATCCAATGGTGGTTGGACATGATCCGTGTGACATACATCTCGACCAATCAGAGCACAAGCCAGAGTGAGACATGAGAGAGGGGAAAAGTGAGGAAAACTTTAGCGGAAGGGGAAAACTGAGGAAAACTTTAACGGAAGGGGAAAACTGAGTAGAACTAAGGAAAACAAGGGTGCTTAGATAAAAAAATGACTAAGGGAAATTCAAGCTTTTGGCATAACAAATGAAAATTGTGTTATTTGAACAAAATAATCCATCTTGGCCGACATTATATTGTTTGCAACTCAAATATACACAAGTGTGACAAATTTGGCCTTATTTAGACAAAGTATGTTTTGGGATGGATTATCTTGGAGGCTAACTGAGTAGAAAAACATGCATCTTCATAGCTAGTAGCTCATTCCAAGAAGTGGTTTAGGGGAGAAGTCCATTTCTCTTTATTTCCTTTTCTTTTATTACTCATACTAGGTTTTAGTTAACATAACAAGACTACATGTGAAGGCTGCACTATGTTTTGACTTCTTTTTTGAATTAAACTAACCCTAAAACCATTTATTTTAATTTAATCACTTAGAAAAATAAAAATGTGGCTCATTACAAGTAAATCCAAAATTTCCAATTTAATATGGTAAATCAATCCAGGATACACAAGTGTGCCAAATTTTGGATCGATTGGTCAACGTTTGCTATGGTTTAAGCCATAAACTAGCTAAACCCCATGTGTTGACCACATGTTGAAGGCAAAACTGAGCAGTGCTAAGCAACTAGGTGCATGACAATAGAAACTTGCAATAACACATACGTTATGGGTTATCCAACATACAAACTTGGAAGCGTCACAAACATTGACAGTAGTTCAAATTCAATACAAACACTGATAGTAGTTCAAATTCATCATACAAATTCAAATTAATAATTCAAAATCATTTTTTCTTGCTACTAGTGTTTTTCGCTGGAATATTCTCGGAATTCACCACCTTGCTCCGTGTGATCCTGGCTGGAATATTCTCGGAGTCCACCATCCGCTTCTTCCGCTTGTTCCCTTTGTTCTTTTTCTCTACATCAAATGAATCAAGTGCTTCAGTCTGTCGTACAATTGGTTCAACCACGTTTCGATTCATTGGTTCATATGGTTCAAAACGCATTGGCATCATTTCTTCAATATCCTCTTGTGTAATTCCTTTACGTTTGAACTCTGCTTCCAATGAATAAATTGCTTCAATCTCCAATGCATTTGGTGTAATCTCCCCTGCATCTGGTTCAATCTCCCCTGCATCTGGTTCAATCTCCTCTTGATCCGTTGGTTCAATCTGCAATGTATCTGTTGCTTCATTCTCCTCTTGTTCAGATACTTCATTCTCATCTGCATTTGCTGCTCCTGCCTGATCATCCATTCCATAAGCTAGGTCCACTGCATTGTGCCATATGATCCCACAATGTTTGCACTTACATCATCGAGGTGGTGCACCACCCTCTCCACTAGCTCTCATCCTATTCTTCCTTGGCCTACCTACTGGTCTAGTAAAAACTGGAGGGTATAACTTGAAGCCTGGATTCACTTCCATCCATTGGTCTTTTCCCAACAAGGCTGAAACATTCTGAGCATATGCTGCCCTAAATTTGGCAACGGAGAAATACTTCGACACGTACTGATCAACTTCACCCTCTTCACCTCCTAGAACACCCATGAAAAACAATGCATGTATGCAGGGTTTCCCACGAAGCTACCATTGCTGCAATGGCATGTCGTGTCAGCAAAACTCACTAGATACCTCCATTGCCTATCTTTACTGCCAGTGTATGTTACCTCAGCCTCCATTCCTTTTCTAATGCATTTCAACTTCAATTGTTTTGCCCTGGCATGCAATGCCTTAATCAAACATGGGAGAATGAGATGCCCGGCATATACTGTTGATGCAATTCTTTGACGCAAATCGATCTTTATCATGATTATCTGCCTAATCTTATCAAATATTTGCCACAGCATAGGCCCTTTCAATGACTTGACCTTTGCATTGAAACTCTCTGCAAGGTTACTTGTCACATAGTCTACCTTGCAAATTTCATTGAATTGGCTTCTTGACCACACCATTCCATGATGTGCATCCAAGTACTCCTTCATCGCAGGTTTTTGTTTATACAACACTTTCAAATGATACAAATGCTTCCTCAAACTGCATGTATATGAAGCTAGCCATAGGTTGTTAGTATAAACTTTACCCTTCAATTTCTTTGTAAAATTCTACACTAAGTGTCGCATACATTCCCTATGCTCCACTCCGGGGAATACTGCTTCTACAGCTTTCTCCAAACCTTTGCAAGCGTTTGTGTGGATAGTAAGTTCTGGTGGATGATCTATAAGATCACACAAATTCTCTAGAAACCAAGTCCAACTTTCCTCTGACTCAATCTCCAAAACTCCAAAAGAAACAGGGAACATCCAATTCTGGCCATCAACTGCAGTAGCAGCTACTAGCTGTCCTTTAAATCTTCCATGAAGAGTTGTTGCATCCACGGCCAAATAAGGCATGTAACCATCCAGAAACCCTTGCCAGCAAGCTTTGAAACAAACAAAATCCCTTCTAAAGCACTCCTTCTCCATTGTCTTCCCTCTTATTTTGTACTGAACTGTATGCCTGTCTATCTGTACAACACTACCTGGACTAGCCATCTCCACTTTAGATTTGAAGCTATAAAGTAACTGAAAACTTTCATTCCATGGACCATTGATCCTATCAAGAGACATTTCCTTTGCATAGAACATCATCATGAAAGGTACTGTAATATTAAACTTTTTAGAAACTTTTTTTTATGAGCGTTGTTAAACCAAGTGATGGGTTCGCTCTCATCTAATCCATGATTGTATCTGCCAACCACCTAGTCTTTGCTAGTTTTGTTTTGTCCTTTGGTTGTCCCCCTTGAGGTGGACAAGAATGTTCGAACTAGTTACCTTTTATCTGAAACATAATGAAAATGTGAGGTACAATTAACAAATTCTATACAATGATCTAAAATACACAACTGGTTGTAATACCTGAACCAAACTGCTCCTGAGCATAGTGGATGCGTGCATCCTCCACCTGCACCTCTTGTATGGGCACTTCACTATGAACCTTGTTGGCTCACTCTTAATAACAACATAATCATTATTGGTGCAGATGCAATATGTAGTAAGGGCATTATGACAGTCCCGCATCGTTTCAAATACGGTGCCTTCTGAAATCTTAGGATCATTCCTATCCTACCCAATTACTGGCAAGTCCTCACCATCGTACTCGGCTAGAACGAGACTATCATTATTCTCCTCGTTCTCTTCTTCATTAGTGTCATCAAATCTAGCACCATGGGCCAATTCCTCCATGTATTGATTCTCTAGTGCCTGTTTACTGAATCTATCTACCAATTCAGGAAACATCAACTCATCCTCATCATCTAGTGGAGGCGCTCCCTCAGCAAGCTCTGCTTCGTCCTCCACATCGGTCGCACGAGCGATTAGGCTTACACTCACAGTGCGAACATATGGTACTGCTGTGGACCTACAAGGAGCGCGAGGGCGCACACTATTAGCAGAGACAGCAGAGACACATGATGCCCGACCACCTGATGATGCCTGACCACCAGATCATGCTTTAGCCCTCTTTCCAGTGTGTTCAACTTTAGGTTGCACATGAAGACAAATTTGACCAAAACGTTCGGCAGCATTCAAAGAGAAAAGCATTATCAGATCAGCTTCGCTAGTTAGCGGGAGCAATATTTGCTCGCTAATGTTGAAATATTGCAAATCAACTGAATTGCCATTGCTCTAGGGGAATTTAGAATATATTTTATCTTTCAAATCTCTGAGAGTTATGGAGGTTGCAACCACCGCTGGGAAGTAAAATCCAGAGAGATACCGTTCACAACCACGAATTAGTCTAGTATCCAGTTTAACCGCCAGCCGAAATGCCAGCGCTAGATAAATCCTATTCGAAAAGCAAGGCAGTTAGCTAAGCACCGGTGATTCACGCTCAATTACTGCCTATAATCAATACACAAAGGGAAACAATACTTACCAAGATGGAATCCATGCGTTAGATCCCTCCGATTCCACCCAATCTTCTCTGCGCTTGACGGGGAGGACCGGTACACCCGCCGACGTCGCATAATGTTTCGTGAAAGGGGTAGATCTAGCGGGGGAGGAAGCAGAGCCGGAGTGGGCTCGGGGGCCGAGGACGACATAAGGTAGGAGGGGCTCTCAGGTAGGAGGGCATGACGGCGGGGGAGCGGAGCAGAGGGGTAGTGTGGGAGCTGTTCTAGGCTTGGAGCGAGAATGGCCGGTCCGACGTGTCTCTATGCGACCCCACCCTTCACCACGTATGCAAGACCCGTCCCAACACGGCCCCACCCTTCACCACGTATGCAGGACCCGTCCAAACACGGCCCCGCATGTCAGCATGTAACGGTCAAGCCTTTGACCTGACGGCATCCACCCATCCGAGCGCATGTGAGGGTTTTAGAATGGTGGGAGGGGAAAAGTGAGGAAAAACTAAGCAGCTAGAGAAAACTGAGTACAACTAACGAACCAGGGGCACAAAAATAGAAATCCCTTTGTAATATTTGGATGGCATAAGTGTTGATGATCTTGTTAGTATTTATGATCGTGTGATAAACTTGTCATATTTGAGATATTTCGATGATTTTGTTGATGAACTGCTACCATTCTAGAACATGTCGTTAATCTGTCGTATATATACATTCTGGAATATTTCAAATTGCTGGGACATATCAAGCAAAAAAAGTTACTCCCTCTGATCCATAATAAATGTTGCTCACCTAGTATAAAGTTTGTACTAGTTTAGTGCAAAATGAGCAACACTTATTATGGATTGGACGGAGTAGTAAAAAATGAAAACTAGATTTGCCAGAGCAAAACTACGGCAAATTGCCTAGGAAAAGCTCACGACAAATCATCATGCAGGACCCACTTGAGAGATTTGCTGGACACCGGAAATATGCTAATGGGAAATCATCAAACGGGACCTACCTGAGCGATTTGTCGGGGCGCTAGGAGAATACACACTACAAATTGGCATGTGGGCCCACCTCGGAGATTTGCCAGTCGCCGGTAAAATGCTCATAGCAAATCAACGTGTTATGATTCCCAAGTTGGCGTTACCTTTTCACTCTCGCGACTAGGGTTAGGGCGACGGCGGCGGCGATCGCATCGTTTTTGCCGGCGGCGGAGTGTGATGTCGAATTCCACCCAAATCGAGGATGCGGAGTCGTCGAAGGCAGGAGCGGCGAGGTCTCGAAAGGAGGCGAGTAGGGAGGAAGGGATCGAGCCGCTACTGTTGCGTATCAATCTGAAGGAAGGAGACTTGAAGGGAGTCAAGATCGAGGGGGAGAGGCTGAACACCCTGAAGGAGGAGGTGAAGTGGCTGGCACTTGCAAGGGTGCACACGAGGAAAAGGTTCAGCACAAATTCACTGATTGAGACTATGCGAAACGCATGGAATTTGTCCCAGGAACTTAAGGCTCGAGTTCTGGATGGGAACATGTTTCTGTTTCAGGCGTCATGCTTGGGAGACTGGAATAGGATGATGGATGAGGGCCCTTGGATTTTCAGGGACCATGGTGTGCTTTTGGCAGAATATGATGGGTTCTCTCCTGTCAATTCGGTGCCATTGAATCTAATGAAGGTCTAGGTGAGAATCCCTAAGATACCTGATCTATTCAGGAAGGAAGATTGTGGTGACCGAACTTGCTTCGATTGTTGGAAAGGTTGAGAAGGTTGAGTTGAAGCCAGGAGTGATGCAGGATTGTGTTCGAGTGAGGGTCTCAATTGATGTTGAGGTTCCTCTTATTCATTTTGTGTCGCTGGATATTGGAGAGAAGAAGAATCTGTTCTTTCAGGTTCTATACGAGAAGATTCGGAAATTCTTTGACCATTGTGGGCTGCTAGGTCATGTGGTGGCTGAATGTGGTTCTGGGGTTTTCAAGCCAGAAGATCTCGAGTGGGGGCAGTGGATGCTCGCTGATGTGTCATGGAACCATCCACGGCCTGTCCAGGATTTTGATAGAGAGACGGGAGGCCGCCGCGGTGGCCGTATGGGAGGTATGGGTCCTGGCCCAGGAGACGGGCGTGGACGCGGTGCAAGAGGAAGGGGACGTGGCTTTGGCGTGCCATCCGAGGCCATGCATGAGGATTGCGACAAAAGGAAGAGGACGCCGGCAGAGGTAGCGCTGGGTAAGCCGAGTCCAGTGAAACCAGCGCCTGTCATTGAGGAAGTTGATCGGGTGGTACTGCCTAGGCAGCTGCTGTTGGAAGGCGGTGACAAAGGAGGCAAGGCTCCGGTGGGGATCCCTCCCCCACCACCAGTCTATGTGGCACCGAGAGATAAAAAAGGCAAAAAAGGGTGCAAACCATACAGATGGGAAGAAAGATGAGACGGCCTCCAGGATAGAGGACCGCCAGGACAAATGAGTATTCTAGGCCTCAACTGTCGTGGCCTGGGTGGGGCTGCGACAGTCCGTGAGCTTCACGATCTAGTGAAGCTGCATTCTCTGGCACTTCTTTTTGTGGTGAAAACTCAGCTACATAAGAAGAGTGTGGAGAATTTATCTCGTACTTTAGGTTATGATAAAAGTTTTGCAGTAAGTAGTACTGGCTGTAGTGGCAGCATTGGTTTGTTTTGGAATAAAAAAATAAATATTGAGATTTTACCCTACTCGCGGTATCATCTGGATGTGATTGTTACGGAGCAGGGGTGTGATCCATTGAGGTTTATGGCTGTCTATGGAGAAGCACAAAAGCGCCACAAAACGTGGGATATGCTCAAGTTTTTACGGTCGTCTAATGACCTTCATTGGCTTTGTATGGGAGATTTTAATGAAGTCCTCCATCGAAGTGAACATGTTGGCGTTAGCGAACGGAGTGACAGTCAAATGGCTGGTTTTCGTGAAGTGGTGGATGTTTGTGGTTTCTGTGATCTTGGGTATAGAGGGGTGCCTTGGACTTTCGAGAAGAAAATTGCAGGGGGTTCCTTTTGCCGGACTCAACTTGACCGAGCGCTGGCAACACCGGCGTGGTGCGCTCGGTATCCGGAAGAAGAAGTAAAACACTTGGCGACGGTGGTCACCTCTGATCACCTCCCACTACTCTTGTCCCGTGTGAGGGAGGAGCCAAGGAGGAAATTAAAAAAGAAGCCGTTTCGCTATGAATTGGCGTGGGAGAGGCATGATGATTTTGTAGAACTGGTGAAGCAAAAGTGGAGCCATGGAGGACCGTGTGAGTCGGTACAGGACATATAAGACAAGCTACATGATGTGGCTAGCGATTTGGCACAGTGGGGATGGAACTCGTTTGGAAGTATTCAAAGAAAGATCTGGGAGATGCAGAGCGCACTTCGTGATATGAGGAGGGCACCGGGACACCAGGGCCCATGCGAGACGGAGCAAGCTATGACCGGGCATCTAGTTCAATTACTATAACAGGAGGAGATAATGTGGAGACAACGATCTCGTATTCAGTGGCTCGCGGAAGGAGATAAGAATTCTCGTTTCATTCATATGCAGGCGAGTCTGAGGAAGAAGAAAAATAGAGTCGAGGAGCTCACGAGAGAGGATGGTTCGGTCAAAACACGGGAGGAGGCCCAAGGGCAGATGGCTAGCGAGTTTTATGGCCACCTCTATGCATCAGAGGGGGTAGAGGTAATGGAAGACGTCCTGAGCACAGTCCCTGTGAAAGTTGACACAGCAATGAACTTGGCACTCAACGCTCAGTTCAGTAATCAGGAGGTTAAGGACGCGCTCTTCGAGATGTATCCTACAAAAGCACCAGGCCCGATGGTTTTCCAGCACACTTTTTTCAGAAGAACTGGGAATTGTGGGGGGAAGAAGTAACAAAAGTGGTAATTAAAGTATTGTCGGGAGAATCACCGGATGAAATTAATAAGACTTTTATTGTGATGATTCCGAAAGTGGCAGACCCAAAAGATATGGGGCAGTTCAGACCTATCAGTCTTTGTAACGTCATCTACAAGATAGCTTCGAAGGTGGTGGCCAACAGACTGAAGAAGGTGTTGCCAGGCATTATTTCTGAGGAACAATCCACTTTTGTTCCAGGGAGATTAATTACAGACAATATTATTATAGCTTACGAGTGCTTACATTTTATGAAGCGGAACAAAGCAAAAAGACATCGTTTTTGTGCACTAAAGCTGGATATGAGGAAGGCTTATGACCGGGTTGGGTGGTGCTACCTGGAGGCTATTATGCTAAAACTTGGTTTTAGTAGAGAATGGGTATCTCTAGTTATGAGATTGGTTATCATAGTATCCTTTTCGGTTCTTTTTAATGGGATACCGCAGGAGGAGTTTCGCCCCTCGCGGGGTATTCGACAAGATGAGCCAATATCACCTTATTTGTTTTTGTTGGCAGCAGAGGGCCTTTCGTGCTTCCTCAAATCCAGAAGTCAATCATCAGCTCTACATGGAATTAAAGTGGCCATGACTGCCCCGGCGGTCAACCACTTGCTCTTTGCAGATGATAACATGTAGTTCTTTCAAGCAAATAAGGATGGTGCTTTGGAGCTCAAGGAAGTACTCGATATTTATTGTCGTGCATCGGGACAACAAATAAATATGGATAAGTCTTCTGTTTTCTTTAGCAAAGGCTGTCCAGACTTGGTTCGTGAGGAGATCAAGCATGTTCTTTCAGTACAAAGGGAGACCCTCAACGAGAAATATCTTGGTATGCCGTCAGACATTGGCAATACTAAGAATGGTGCCTTCGAATATTTGAAGGATCGAGTTTGGAAAAAGGTTTTGGGTTGGATGGAACAATGGCTATCGGTTGGTGGCAAAGAAGTTTTGATCAAGGCAGTAGCACAGGCCATCCCCACCTATTCTATGTCCTTCTTTAAGTTACCGAGGGGTTTATGTGAGCACATTAATTCCATGCTTCGTAAATTCTGGTGGGGTAGCAAAGAAGGACAGAGGAAGACTTGTTGGGTTTCATGGGAGGCGATGACTCAACCAAAATTTCCGGGAGGTCTTGGCTTTCGTGACATTGAGTTGTTTAATCTTGCGCTCCTCGCGAGACAGGCTTGACGAATTTTGCAGTTTTCTGATACTTTGAGCGCAAGAATTCTAAAGGTGGTTTACTTCCCAAACAGTGATATTTTATCGGCTGAACTGGGGACTCACCCTTCCCAGGACTAGCACGCACTAATTGAAGGGAAAGACACACTTCATATTGGCCTCATAAGGAGGATCGGTGATGGGAAGCAGACAAATGCTTGGTCACAGTGTTGGCTTCCCAGAGATGAAAGGAGGTAGCCGATTGCACCACGCAAGCCTGATGCTCCTGAACGAGTGAGCGACTACATTAATGCTCATTCGGTGACATGGAATATAGAAAAGCTTCAAGAATTTTTCCAGCCCATGGATTATGAAGTCATATGCAAAATTCCTCTATGTACTCGAGTGCAACAAGATTTTTGGGGATGGCATTTCGAAACTACAGGAGTATTCTCTATTCGCTCCTGCTATAGAGCTCTCGTGGACACGAAACGGGTTCGGGAGGACTAGTTAGATGAGAGACCAGCTTCTTCTGGTATGGCAAACGAGAGCAAAGGATGGGTGAAGCTCTGGAAGGCAGCGGTACCGGCAAAAATCAGAGTTTTTCTTTGGAGGCTTGCCAGGCACTCGCTACCGACGGGTGACATTCGTCATGCAAGGAATATGGCGCTAACCCCTGTTTTCTCAATTTGTGGGATGGACGATTCTTGGCGTCATTCACTATTTGAGTGTAACATGGCGCGATGTGTATGGGTGCTGGCCGGTGAGGAGTTGGCAGCAGTCGCGACAGTGACAAGGGAGCCGTCCGCTCGAAGATGGTTGTTTTCTATCCTGGGAAATGTCAAGGAACCAGAGCGATCTCGGCTACTGGTGACGATGTGGGCTATTTGGCACGCACGTCGGAAAGCTATCCATGAAGATATCTTCCAGAATCCAATGGTGACTACCACTTTTGTTAACCGTTTCCTCCTGGACTTGGAGGCTTGCAGTGTTCCGAAGGTGTGCCGCCAAGGGGTGCGCAGGGGTTCTCCTGCTGCCAGATGGTTGGCACTGGCTACGGGAGCGGTGAAGTTGAATGTTGATGCGGCAGTGAATCAGGAGTTGCAGAAGGGCTCAATTGGTGTGGTCCGCCGATCGAGCTCTGGTGTATACCTAGGCGCTTCGGCAATGGTTTTTGAAGGCCTAACTCATCCGGCAAGTCTTGAAGCCCTAGCATGTAGGGAAGCGCTGGATGTTGCTGATGACTTACAAGTAGGTGCGATGGTGGTGGCATCGGACTGCCTTGAGGTGATTAAAGGGCTTCAGAGTTGTAACTTGGGAGTCTTTGGGAGTATTCTAAAGGAGATCAGGGAGAGATCTTCTCAGAGGGGGCGTTCACTTTGTTCATGAACAGAGAGAGTATAATGGGGAAGCCCATAGTTTAGCTAGACTAGCTACTACTTTGAATGTAGGTAGATATGTTTGGTTCGTTGAACCACCTCCCGGACTAAACTTGCCTGTAACTCTTGATATTTGAATAAAGGCGAGTTGTTCTAAAAAAAAGCAAATCAACGTGCAGGGCCCTGCATCGATGATTTGCTGGCCGCTAAGGAATGCACACAGAAAACTAGCGTGTGGGGGGCCGCACCACAGATTTGTCGATCGCCAGTAGATTGCACATGGCAAATCAGCGTGTGGGGCCCACATCAGAGATTTGTTGGCCGGCCAAAGAATACATACGACAAATCGGCCAATGTGGGGCCACTAGACTTAGCGGTCGTGCCAACCGCCAGTCACCTTGCCGAGAGTTCAAGGAAAATTCACGACAAATCATTTGTGTTCGTCCGATGTTCTGCACTTGGCATATTGGACAATTTAATAATTGGAAATTGCCGAACTGATTTGTCGCGAGTTTGCGCACGGCTAACGATTTTGTCATGAGCATTACCTTCTTTGTCGTGGGCCTAAGACCGATGGAAAATTGGCTGATTTGTTTGACACCCCCGGGATCAGGGCTAGACAAATTCTGGACCTTAGTCTGACATAAGCATAACCTAGAGTTCGAGAATATCCAGTGAGAGAATCGATAATATAGAAGTGAACCTATGACACAAAAATTATTACATCAAGCTCATAATTGAGCAGAGGGCTAAAATATTATAAGCAAAGGTCACTGACCACAAACATCAAATAACGGAAGGCAAATTATGCTATTACGTATAGCAAACTTAATAAATGGACTAAGAGCCTGAAGCATAACGATGACGTCTCAGCCCGTAGATTCTAGGTTGTCGGACGGGAACCCCAAGCTACTTGTCATTGTCGATATCATAAAGAACTCATCTTCAGAGAACACTTACTCTGCTACAAAAGTATCAATAAAGCAAGGATGAGTATATGGTGTACTCCGCAGGACTTATGGTTTGTGGAGCTATTTTATATAAAGATATCTTTGTTTGTAAAACGGGAGGGAGAAGAAACTCGATTAATCAGAACATTTTAAAAAAGGGATAAAAGAGCGGCATCTCCAACTAAATTGATCATCATCTTTTGATATCCACCAAATCATCATCATCACCTCTCAATTAGGGCCACCCCCTCGTACCCTGAGTAAGCATCCTTAAACACACATTGATCTGCCAAGTTTTACGATTAGGTTAATGTTCTTTATGATCTTAGAATTCGGTCACCAAGCGTTTATAACCGTGAACACGGCTTTTCGAAAAAAACAACCCTGCAGGGTGTACAACTTTATCCACACGTACCAACCGACTCTTAATGCCACTATAGATTAGTCCTCTTCTTTGGAAGGCTGCCAAAAGATGATTGACCACGACCTTTACAATGCTTTCATCGAGGCCATGAGTCATGCCCTAAGAAGGGTTTTGCCATAACGGGTCAAATCCTGAAGCCGGTCCCTAGAGATGTGAGGCGATGTTGGTTTACCAGGGGCTCTATCCACCCAAGCAACCTTGTCCACGCTTCCCTACCTGTTATGATGCACCTCATTCACCGCCTTCAAGAACAACCAAGATGCATATGTCAAATGGAACACCCAAACTGTATGACTCATGGAATCTACTAGGCAAATTAGTTAGTCGAGGGGTTGTCCAGGCCCTGTGTGATTATACGCTCGTCTCGGTTCCAAAGACAAGAGCTCGGATCCTAGTGGTGGCCAGCATGGGACTGCAAAAACCACATCCCACCGTGGCCTCCCATGCAAGCCTTAACATGTTTAACCTCGTATCACCTTCATACCTCGTTCTCCTGTCATACTAGATTCTTTGCATATCTGATACATCTTCTGGATGAACCAGACTCAACAGTTAGGCATGGCTAAGCAGGACGCAGATATTAGCTTTAGGATCTAATAGTGCACACAAGCCAATCCTAGTTATGCTAGGAGCAGTGGATCAAGTAATATAATCTCAAAGAGAGTAATGCAACAGAGAGGATAATCTATCTATGAATAAAAGACCACAGTAGAATCATATGCATCATGGCAAGAATTAAAATGCTTTGAAAACATAGGATTGTATAATGATGGGGTTATGCTTGCCTTTGCCCGTTGATAACCAATAAGCGTATCTTCGATAGCCTTCTACTTGACTTAGTCATAGTTGGTCAAGTATTGATCGTCGGTCTTCGATGGTGTTGATCTCTGTCTTCGATCTCGATCTCGGTATTTATTCTATCGGGAAGAACCAAATAACGGAAAGAAATGGAAACAATCAACACAAGGTATTAATGCAATTCTCAAGCAAGAATGATGATATGACAAGTTAAATACTACTGACATGAAACCCTAAGGCATGCTTGACCATTTTAAACAGGGTCCGAGGGGTCTAAATCCTAAAACAGAGAAACCTCGGAATCACCTACGGGGTTCATTTGGTTCTTCTAATTAAACTTGTTGTTAAAGTTGTTTAAGATACTAAAGGATAGATCTCAACTTTCTGATCATTTTAATATATTATACATATTTCTGTGATTTAATATGAATTAGTTATGACTTCTACAAGATTATATCATTTTTTGAAAATATTAACCAATTAAAAGTTTACCGCGTCATGCTGATGTCATGCTAACGTCCGCACGCTAACTGAACCTTTTCTCACCCGAGGCTAACCCAGCTACAGAGGCTGACAATGGGGCCCCTGGCCAGGTCAGCAGGACACGTTGGCCAACCTTGGTCAGCGTCCACGTCACGCCACGTGGGCTCGCCGGGGAACACGTCGGTGGCGGTGCCTGGCAGAGCTAGGGGCTTGCTTGGCTGCGCGGAAGGGCGTGTTCGACGCGCGGGAGCGTGCTGAGACATAAACTAGCGACACTACTAGCGGGAGGTAACTGGAGCGACGGGCAGGACGGTGGCCGACGGCAGGGCTTGCAGGCGCATGGGGGCGGAGCAACAGGGAGCGAGAGGAAGAGCGGCGACGGGCATCACGACACGGCCGACACGGCGGATGGCATCAGGAGCAACAGGGAGCTGCTTCTCGTCGCGAAGGAAGACGACACGAAGGGGTACACGGGCATGAGCCGAGGTAGGCCGGTTGCTGGGCCCCGGAAGCTACGTGTGAGGGGCGGCAGCCTAGGAGCGAGGGGAAGCGTTGGTTCCATTTTTTTCTTGTAAAACCGTTTTCTCATTTCTGTTTTCTCTTTTCTATTTGTATTTTCAAATTCTTGTCTGTTTTATATATTTTGAAAAACCAAGGTTTGCAATTATTTTAGAAATACTCAGGGGCTCTTAAGATCAATTTGGGCTCCATACCATTTGTAATTTTTCAAAATATCAAAACCATTTTAGAGGTTTTCAAAGAGGGAGGGAAATCTAGGGTTTAGGTTTTGCTTTCTTTTTCTTGCAAGCATTTTTATTTATCAAAACTAGATGATGCTCATGCTATGCACAAATCAAATCCTAATTAGTATTAACTAAAACTGGGGTGTTACAATTTGTTTAGTAAAGAGCACATTAGGAGCACCATTGTTTCAACATTGCTATGAATATTACCCCCGTTCCAAATTATAAGAAGTTTTGGTAGGGTTTAGTGAAGAGCACATTAGGAGCACCATTGTTTCTTTTTGAAACGGGGAAAAAAGCTTTGACTTTCATTGATATAGTAGAAAAGAGTTGGCCCGTTTATAAGGAAAACTGGACGAAAAACCGATACAACACAGTGCCACACATCAGCCCTGAGGCTGTGCTCTACACGGGTCGACGACCAACCAGGTCGACACCACACCTCAACGCAAACAGACAGAGGCAGAAAATCGGAGACATCGCTCCAACAACCACGCCGACCCCAGGGCCGCGCCCCGTCTGGCCGAAGACGAAACCGCCTGTGCCAAACCACCAAAACATTCCACAGGTCCCACTGTCCGGTGGATGTCCAAAGCGAGGCCCCAAGAGGCAAAGCGACACCAGAGCGCCGCCCACGCCCGATCCCACGAGGGATCTAGGGTTTTCTCCGGAGAGCCCGGGCGGAGGAACATGAAACTCCTGCTTCGACGACGACTTCAAGAAGGATGCGGCGCCCACGGGCGTCACCGTCGTCGGTCCTGGCCAGCGCCAAGACAAGGCTTCCGCCTAGCGAATAGTCCCGAAACTCACGCCCGCCCAACAAGGACCGGCACAAACCACCAACCTTCCCTCCTTCGCCAAGCTCCCGACGATCAACAAAACACTCCCGCCGTCACGCCTAGACTCCCGGTCGCTTCAAAAAATTATTAGGAGCACCATTGTTTCAACATTGCTGTGAATATTATCTCCGTTCCAAATTATAAGAAGTTTTGGTAGGTTATTTTAGCCTAGCAAAGCATCTTATAATTTGGAAGGGAGTAACTACATGTTTAGCACCATATCTGTGCATACGTATGGTCACAAAATTCCATGAGGTATCTCCCTATGTCGAAACCATGTCATCAGCTGCAGGAGAATGATTCTGGGCACTTGCAAAAAGGTCCTAGAAAAGAAAGATGTTTATGTTATCAACTCCATGAACCACTTCTTATTTTGCATCAAAAAATTGCAATCCCTCCACGCAGTTTATATTAGACAGCTGATTAACATTGACTACAAAAACACAATTCATATAGGGTACCTCTCATGCATGCTTTAACAGTTTCAAGACAGTCGATGCGGCAGTACCAAACAGCCTTCTGGATTGCTGATTACTTGTTAATTGTGAAATTCTTCCCAACAAGCATATACTGTTACTTGGAATTGGAGATGATCTTTCAGCCAATGATCTATTCCAATTTTCCTCGGTCTCTTGATTGGTTTGCAATTTTATCAGGGGAGACTCCATTGCGTGCAACTTGGATGACAATACTGATTTCCAACGTGGGAAGAAGCTTCTCCTTGTATATTCCAGCTCCCATCCTCTAGATTGTTTCTTTCTGGCAGCCTGTATCAACAGTCAATAAATGTCCATCTAGAAACCGAACACATAAAATATTTCCACAAGACCCTGTGATGTTACATATTGTTTGGATTACTCTGGAATATGTGGTCTTTTCAGAGTTTACCACTTAAGTGGCATGGCAAGTCAGTTCCAGTGAATATTAATTTTATAAACAGTGTAGCATATTGACCTTAAATTCCCCCAAGAAGATTACAACAAAGAGCTATTTCAGTTTATGTAGTTTCACTTTTTGGTTGTCAATGATATTCAATTTTAAATTTTTGCATTTTCGTTTTTCTTTTCCTCAAATCTGCCTTTGTGCCTCAGGCTAGGGTGACGGTCGACGAGAATGTGGATCTCACCCTCCCATTTTCGCCCGAGGAGGTCAAAAAGGCGATTAAGGACATGAAGACCAACTCAGCCCCTGAGCCATATGGTCTTCCGGTGCCCTTCTTCCAGACCTTTTGGGATTCCGCCCAGGCGGTGATAGTGCTGATGTTCCAGGAGTTTTACACTGGGACGCTAGTAATGTCCCGCCTGAACTTTGGAGTCATTACCCTGATCCCCAAAGTCACAGGGGCCACGGACATCCATCAATTCAGGCCTATTATGGTGATAAATGTCATCCCGCAGATCTTCGCAAAAGCCTGCGCCTCCAGGCTTT
This sequence comes from Avena sativa, assembly GCA_916181665.1. Taxonomy (NCBI): domain Eukaryota; kingdom Viridiplantae; phylum Streptophyta; class Magnoliopsida; order Poales; family Poaceae; genus Avena; species Avena sativa. Next base: position 624,456,876 of record OV702289.1, read on the forward strand.
CCCCGGTGATGGAGCGGCTCACTCAACCCCTCCAGATTGCCTTCTTGAAAGGGAGACTAATCCATGATGGAGTCCTAACCCTTCATGAGATCATTCATGAAGTGAAGACTCGCCGCCATAAGGGCATGTTCCTAAAGCTAGACTTACATAAGGCCTATGACCGTTTGGACTGGGCCTTCCTCCGTCAGGTGCTAGAGAGGAGGGGCTTTGATGACCGAGTGATCTGCTAGATCATGCAGTTTGTCATGAGCAGGAACACCACCATTAACATTAACGGGGAGGTTGGCTTGTACTTTCGACCAACCTGTGAGTGAGACAGGGGATCCTTTATTGCCCCTTCTCTTCAACTCTGTTGTGGATGCCCTGGCGGAGATTTTGGCTTAGCCAAAATCGCCGGCCACCTTATTGGGGTGGTAGGGCACCTCATCCCGGGAGGAGGGGTAACCCACCTCCAATATGCTGATGATACCATGATTATGGTCCAGGGCTCCAAACTTGACATCATCAATCTCAAGTTCCTGCTCTTATGCTTTGAATCCATGTTAGGACTTAAGATCAACTTCGACAAGAGTGAGGTGATGATCTTGGGTTACTCCGATGAGGAGCGGCAGCGGATTGCTGACAACCTAAACTGCAGACTTGCCGATTTGCCCACCACCTATTTGGGGATCCTGGTGCGGGACACCCATGTCCTGATCAAGGACCTTGCCCCCTTGATGATGCGAGTGAGGTCTAAGGCCGAACCCTGGAGGGCCCGACTCACGTTTAAGGGGAGCAAGACGATCTTGATTGAGACGTGCCTCTCCAGCCTCCCCATGTACATTATGGGTCTGTACCTGCTACCTGAGGAAACCCATGCTGACTTCGCTAAGGAGTTCTCTCAGTTCTTTTGGATGGCTAGGGATGGACACCAAAAATACCACATGGTGAAATGGGCTATGTCCGTTATGTGGGACACTGGAAATAGGGACCCGCATTATGTTCTCTTGCCCCGCTGCCCAGTTTCTCTGGAGTTTTGTCCGCGAAGCCCTTGGGCCTGCCTGGCAGGCTCAGGAGCTAGGGCACTTCATGCAGACTAAGGCAAACCGTACTGGTAGGGGGCGTCAACTCTTCTGGTTGGTGTTTCCCGCGATGACCTGGACCCTCTGAATTATTCGTAATAAAATGGTTATCGAGAGGGTTTTCCCAAGGCGTGCCTCTGACTCAATCTTCAAATTTCTAGCTTATCTTTAGCAGTGGCACCCGCTCTCTAGGCAGCGGGATAGGGAGCAGCTGGACGGGATTCTTCGTGACCTCCTGTTAGCGGCGCATGCATACTCTTCGCCACCGACCCACTAAGCCCTCCCCTTGGGCGCTTGTATCCGGCTTGTTTTTCTCTTGTGTTTTCTGGGCATTGTTGTTCTACTTCCCCAACGGACCTCCTTTTCGTATTTGCGTTTTGCTTCGGCCCTTGTATCGAACTTGGTTGGTTGCGCTTTATTTATAACGCGGGGCGAAATCCTATTTCGAGGAATTCTGCCTTTGTGCTTTGGCATATGTTTTCATGTGAAACACTTCAGTTCCATCAGCATTTTATACATGTAAACCATAGTAGGAATGCAACAAAATAACAATGCACCATTTGATTTTATAGGCAATATCGGCTGGGCGCACATAACAGAGTTTAAACTATAAAACAGTATTCATCATGCTATATGTTGATCCAAATTCTACAAAGTAAAGGCCAACTTCTGACAGAGCGGAGCGAGGCCTGTCGCCGGAGGCTTGGGCTGATGCGGAAGGGGTGCGGGGGGGGCGTCGCCTGTGAGGGGTGCGGGGGGCGACAACCCCCCGCGGTACGGATCGTTGATGACCTAGGTTACCACCGCTATATATACTTCTTGTAAGCCGCCGGCTGGAAAAAGTTGCATCTGTGAAATCCCCGGCGTTGTGTAAACACTCTCCGTTATAGTGAAGTTTTGCTGGCTGGCGCCCGTGGTTTTCCCCTCTCTTTGTTGGAGAGGGTTTTCCACGTTAAATCTATGTCTCCTTTGCTATGATTTTATTTTAGTTCTTTGTTATTTACTTGTCGCAAAGCTAACAAGTGGTATCAGAGCCCCCAGGTTCTAATCTAGGGTTTGCGACATGTCATCATTGAAGTTCGATCTACCGCAGCTGGACTACTCCACAAGATTCTGCTTGTGGCAGGTGAAGATGCGGGCGATTCTCGCCCAAACTTCAGATCTGGATGAAGCGCTGGATGGGTTCGGGGAAAAGGATGCTAAGAGCTAGTCTGGCAAAGAGAAGCGGAAGGACTGTAAGGCTTTGTCTATGATTCAACTTCATCTGTCCAATAATATTTTGCAGGAAGTTTTGACAAAGAAATCTCCTGCTACCCTTTGGGGAAAACTGGAATCGATCTGCATGTCAAAGGATCTAACTAGTAAGATGCATGTGAAGATGAAGTTGTTCTCGCATAGATTACAGGAAGGTGGATCGGTAATGAATCACTTATCTCTTTTCAGAGAGATTATTTCTGATTTGCAATCTACGGAAGTAAAATATGATGATGAGGATTTAGCTCTATTACTCTTATGCTCGCTGCCTAGTTCTTATACACACTTTCGTGATACTATGTTGTTGAGCCGTGATAAGATAACCCTTGATGAAGTACAAGATGCCCTCAAATAGAGGGAAAAGATGAAATCTATGGTGCAGGCAAATGGGGCGTCTTCCAAGGCTGAAGCTCTGCAGGTTCGTGGCAGGACCGAGCAGAGATTTAACAACCATGGCAACCGAGATAAGAGCAAAGACGGCAGAAGTCGTTCGAAGTCCAAGGGAAAGGACAAGTTCTGCAGGTATTGTAAGAAATCTAATCATGTTATTGATGATTGTTGGAAGCTGCAGAATAAGGAGAAAAGGAACGGTACTTACCAACCGAAAGATAAGGATCAAGGTACTGGTAAGGCTGCTGTTGTTTCTGGTGATAGTTCTGACGGTGAATGTTTAGCCGTTTTTGCTGCTTGTGCATCTCGTGATGATGAATGGATTCTTGATACTGCATGTTCGTTTCATATTTGTTGTAACAAAGATTGGTTCAGTTCATATGAGTCTATGCAGACTGGAGATTTTGTACGTGTGGGGAACGACAACCCATGCCATATTGTCGGAGTTAGATCTGTTAAGATCAAGACACATGATGGCGTGACGCGTACGTTGGACGAGGTGAAGCACATACCAAGCATGGCCAGAAATTTGATCTCCCTGAGTACCATGGATGTTGATGGATACAAGTACGCCGGTGGGCGTAGGTTGTTGAAGGTATCAAAAGGTTATCTTATTCACATGATATGTGATATGAATTCTGCTAAGTTATATGTTCTTAGAGGTAGCACTTTGCCTAGTATTGCTGCTGCTGTTACTTCTAATGATTCTGATGATTGTGGTAAAACAAATCTGTGGCATATGCGTCTTGGGCATATGAGCGAACATGGCATGGCAGAATTGGTTAAGAGAGAGCTGATTGATGGTTGCAACTTGGGTAAGTTTGAGTTCTGTGAGCACTGCGTTTTTGGTAAGCACAAAAGAGTTAAATTCAATGCTTCCGTTCATACCACCAAAGGCATTTTAGATTATGTGCACGTCGATGTATGGGGACCTTCCCGTAAGACATCTATTGGTGGTGCTAATTACATGCTTACTATTATTGATGACTACTCAAGAAAAGTGTGGCCATATTTTCTGAAACATAAATCTGATGTTTTTGATGCTTTTAAGAAGTGGAAAGTTATGGTAGAAAAGCAAACTGAAAAGAAGGTAAAGGTACTACGTACTGACAATGGTATGGAATTCTGTTCTAATGAGTTTGAGGAGTTTTGCAGTAATTATGGTATGATCAGGCACCACACCATCCCTTGCACTCCTTAGCAGAATGGCGTGGCTGAACGCATGAACATAACCATCATCTCGAGGGCTCGCTGTATGTTGTCCAATGCAGGTATGCATAGATGTTTCTGGGCTGAAGCAGCCAACACAACGTGCTACCTCATCAACAGGTCACCTTCTATTCCACTTGAGAAGAAAACTCCTATTGAGGTATGGTCAGGTTCGCCTGCTGATTATTCACAGTTGAGAGTTTTTGGTTACACTGCTTATGCTCACGTTGATAATGGAAAGTTAGAGCCTAGAGCTGTTAAGTGCATATTCGTTGGTTATGGTTCAGGAGTTAAGGCATATAAATTATGGAATCCTGAAACTAAAAGGATCTTGTTGAGTAGGAACGTTATTTTCAATGAATCCGTTATGTATCATGACAGCTTGCCATCAGATCCCTCTCCTGTTGCTATTGGAGAGGAGGGAGTTCGTGTGCAGGTGGAGCACCTGCAGAAATCTGTTGATAATAATGTTGGCGTTGATGATACTCATGAGGAAAATATTGATGATGATGTTGTTCAGCACTCACCTACTGTTTTGCAGCAGCCACAGGAATCTATTACTGCTGATAGACCGAGGCGTAACATAGTTCCACCTTGTCGTTTGATTGAAGAGTGTAATCTTGCTCATTATGCTTTGAGTTGTGCTAAACAGGTGGAGCATGATACTAAACCTGCTACATACAATGAGGTTGTTGCATCTGTTGATCGCGAGAAGTGGGTTTCTGCTATGCAAGAAGAGATGCAATCGCTTGATAAGAATGGCACATGGGAAGTTGTGCGCTAGCCTAAACAGAAGAAGGCCGTCCGCTGTAAGTGGATATACAAGAGAAAGGAAGGTTTGTCTCCTAATGAGCCTCCAAGGTTTAAGGAAAGGTTAGTAGCAAAAGGTTTCAGTCAGATTCTAGGTATTGACTATAATGATGTTTTCTCTCCGGTTGTGAAGCATAGCTCTATTCGTACTTTCTTTGGTATTGTTGCTATGCATGATCTTGAGCTTAGCAGCTAGATGTAAAGACTGCTTTTCTGCATGGTGAACTGGAGGAGGAAATTTACATGGACCAACCTGAAGGGTTCATAGTTCCTAGAAAAGAGGATTTTGTGTGCAAATTGAAGAGGTCGCTTTATGGTTTGAAGCAATCTCCAAGACAGTGGTACAAAAGGTTTGATTCATTTATGATCTCACAAGGTTTTAAGAGGTCTCAATTTGATAGTTGTGTTTATATAAAGTTTGTTAATGGATCACCTATTTACTTGCTGTTATATGTTGATGATATGTTAATTGCTGCCAAGAGCATGAAAGAAAACACTACTTTGAAGGCACACCTAAGTAGTGAATTTGAGATGAAAGATCTTGGTGCTGCTAAGAAAATCTTAGGTATGGAAATTAAACGGGACAGAAAATCTAGGTTATTGTTTCTTAGTCAGCAAAGTTACATTGAGAAAGTTCTTCAACATTTTAATATGCATGATGCAAAGTCAGTTTGTACTCCTGTTGCTCCTCACTTTAAATTGTCAGCATTGCAATGTCCTAGTTCTGATGAAGATATTGAGTACATGTCTCGAGTTCCTTATTCTAGTGTTGTTGGTTCCTTGATGTATGCCATGGTTTGCTCTCGCCCTGATTTATCATATGCTATGAGTTTGGTGAGTCGTTACATGGCTAATCCTGGTAAAGAACATTGGAAAGTTGTTCAGTGGATTTTCAGGTACCTCCGTGGCACATCCAACACTTGCTTGAAGTTTGGCAAGACTGATGAGGGACTCGCAGGCTATGTGGATTCAGATTTTGCTGCCGACTTGGATAAGTGGAGGTCCCTCACAGGTTATGTGTTCACGGTAGGTGGATGTGCCGTGAGTTGGAAGGCAACGCTGCAACCAGTTGTTGCTTTATCTACAACAGAAGCAGAATATATGACTGTTGCTGAAGCTTGCAAAGAGTCTGTTTGGTTGAAAGGTTTGTATGCTGAGCTTTGTCAGGATGATTTTTGCATTAACCTGTTCTGTGACAGTCAAAGTGCTATTTACCTTACTAAGGATCAGATGTTCCATGAGAGAACAAAGCACATTGATATCAAGTACCATTATGTTCGTGATGTTGTTGCACAAGGTACGCTGAAGGTATGCAAGATAACCACTCATGATAATCCTGCTGATATGATGACAAAGCCTGTTCCTGTTGCTAAGTTTGAGCTATGCTCGAGCTTAGTTGGTATAACTGCTTAGCCCAAGTGGCTGTTGGCGCCGAAAGTGTTTTCTTTATTTGTTCAGGGAGATGATTACTATTGATGCTACAAGAAGGAATTTGTCTCAAGGTGGAGTTTGTTATATGTTGATCCAAATTCTACAAAGTAAAGGCCAACTTCTGACGGAGCGGAGCGAGGCCCGTCGCCGGAGGCTTGGGCCGATGCGAAAGGGGTGCGGGGGGCCGTCGCCTATGGGGGGTGCGGGGGGCTGTCGCCCCCCGCGGTACGGATCGTTGATGACCTAGGTTACCACCGCTATATATACTTCTTGTAAGCCGTCGGCTGGAAAAAGTTGCATCTGTGAAATCCCCGGCGTTGTGTAAACACTCCCCGTTATAGTGAAGTTTCGCTGGCTGGCGCCCGTGGTTTTTCCCCTCTCTTTGTTGGAGAGGGTTTTCCACGTTAAATCTGTGTCCCCTTTGCTGCGATTTTATTTTCGTTCTTCGTTATTTACTTGTCGCAAAGCTAACACACCATACCAGAAACCCTTAATTCAGAAAATATTTTGATCTTTTATTTCAAAATTATTCGCAAGTACAAAAATACTGATGATTTGTTGAAAAATTCTATCTGCCTTTTTACCAGTCATCAATGGACCATACCTGGATCAGGGGAGCAAAAGGTCTGAATGTCACTATGTATAAATGAAAAACAAAGAATCGTCAATCAAATATGTCATATCTTAGTACCGTGTGATGCATGCAGCTATGTATGGTTAGTTGGTTATTATTATTTTTCTGTAACATCTTCCGGTCGCCGCAATACATATAACATCACACAGTTTGGACTAACTTCTGGAAATAAAATTGTTTTAGCTAACAAATTAATACATTCAACCCGAGAAAGAGTTGTCTGTCCTTGCGTATCAACCAAGGCAAGAAAACTAAAGATTACATCTTTAGTGCCAAACTATTTTTCATTTTTTTCAACCAATATTAAGTTTTAGGGTTGTACTCTTTTAGGGTTGTACTCTACCAGACAAGCATACTGCAGAAAAATAGAAACATACCAGTTTTAGAATATCTTACCTTCTCAGTTGTAGCATACACATCATGTTTATCAGGTAGCTGTTCATCACACAATCTGGAAAATTGTTGCTCAAAGGGGCAGCTAAAAGAACAAATAGGAGAAAATATTTAAGGAACATAATTCAACCATCTATTTGCATGCAAAATTATAATGATGAAAAAGGATGAAAAGGAAATACAGGTTTCCAATGTTGATGCCTTCTCCAGTAGGAAAAAAACCATGGTTCTTGAGAATCGATGAGACCCGTTCAAGGACCTCGACATGGGACACCTGCATCTGCATGGAATGGGGCACATGCATCTGCATGACACTTTAAACTTGTATAAGTAACCGAAGGTTTCCTATTATGGTCATGAGTGCGCAAGGTAGCAGGAGATGTGCAATATCCGTGAAGGGATTGGATATATTGGCATATTATGTTGGAGGTAGGAAGGTTAAGAAGATGAACAAAGCAAGTATAAAGTATTAACAAAAATTTCACGCATGGCCAGTAAAGTGGTTTGAGCTTAATTCAAAGGCAAGCAGGGCAAACAATATTCTGAGACTGAATCTTCCTTCAAACGGGCATGTACAAAACAGTTTAAAATGGGCTGGGCAAACAAATAAAGGCCATGGCAGACAAGTTCAATGCTAGATCTTGATGCACATCGGATTTTATCCTTCCTTTCAAATTTACATTGCTAAAAAGCATTTCAGGGGTTCAGCTGATGGCATTAGGTTCTGAATGAAGAATTTTTCGGTCACATGGTTGTTTAAGGATCCTAAGTCAACCTATGTGTCAATTAGGCACGTTGGATGTTTTGTTCTTTCTCTCACTCAATGTGATTATTTCCATAATTTCAATCGATCATATTAATGCATTGATTTCCTAAAATCCAGGGCTTACCATATTATATGCATATATAGTAGAAAGACAAGAATAAATGCACTGTAAAACTACAAATACGAACAGTTTTAGGCCCCGTTTGGCATCTCAGTGTTTTCAAAACTAAACTATTACAAAACCATAGTATTTAAATGTCTGGGCTAGCAATACTTCAGTTTCACAAAAAGAGGTCCAGGGTTGTTTTTCCAATACTTAAAAAATAGCACCCTTTGAGGGATATTGAAGTATTAATACCAGTCTTTAGTCACAGCCAAAGACATCAAAGTATTTAAAATTGTGGCATTTTGAGAAACCTTAGTATGGTGATATACTTAAAAAATACTTTGCTACCAAACAAATACCTCTGGTGCGCCCGGATATATGAATCAAGAGCTTCACCTGTTTCAGTAATTGCAAAAACAAGGAACCATGTCATATGCCTCAGCTTTCTCTCCGCCTCCAGCTGCTTCTTTCCAGCTCTTTTTTGAGCAATTTCCGAATCTAAGGCAAGAATATCCTTTGCACAAAGAATAGAGAGAATAAAGAACCCATCTCCATCTGTCACACAATTGCCATTTGCCTTGAAAGAAGATCCCGTGCGGATCTTCTTTTGAGCCGCCAGGAGCAAAACTGCTGTTTCGGCAAGCTTTCCATCCTTAATGTATTTCCAGAGCTCAGCAAGTAGATCATCTGTTCTTTCTGCAATCAGTCTGATTGTATCCAAGAAGATCTTCTGCAAAAACGAACGTGGAACAAAAATTGAGTACCTTTGGCATTATACACAAGCAAGTAGCGCCGAATAACTTCCACCAGTGTTGTCACCGGCAAGCACAAGAAAATTTGAACATTCAAATTTGTTAACAGCAACCTGGAGTCACTAGTTCCTCATCTTTATTAAGAAGTAGAAAAAATTGTGATACATGGATTATACAAAAAAGTAGCGCAGAGAAACTACTCTGTCTTTGACAACTATGTCAGCAGGGAAAAACTAGAAATCCCACTTGTTATGCTTCAGAATTAGTAATTCATACTGGGATGAATCAGAGACAAACCATTATGGTAGGCATAGAATATGGAGCTGCCAAATGAAGTTGAATAAATAGTAGTACTATGCGTCAACAGGAAAGTGGGACAAACCATTTCAGGTAAGCACAGCAGTTGAATGAGCTTGTAGACATACTCTTTGCTCTCTTTGTCAGGTAACAGATTCTCTTCAAGAAACTTATGCCGGCAAGCGTTCTCAACTGCAACATGTAGTGGGAGTAGGCCCTCAGCGACTTCATGGCCAGCTGTGCGCAAATTAGCAGATGCGCCAAGGCGGAACAGCAACTTGATCATGTCAGCAGAGAACATTTCAGCAGCTTGGTGGAGGGGAAAGAACCCACATGGGTTCATGTAGTTGGGATTGGCACGGTGCCCATTGAGCTCAGGAGCCTTGCCCTCCAAGGCAGCTTTCGCACATCGCAGGGCATTTTGCACAATCATCTGATTGGAGGTCTGCGGGGTTATTACGAAACCCCAAGCCAAGCCCAGCATGTCATTCTTGAATAAGTTGAGGAAAAGCTTGACACTATCCTTTTCCAGGATAGGCACCAATCGGGGAAATTTATCGAAGAAGGCATCATTCGTCGACTAGATGGTATCCATACAAAAATGAAAGAGTGAAAAGGTAATCTATGATCCAATCAAAAAAGCGTAATAGGGAAAACAAAAGACATGCTGCAATACATCATATATGAGGACAAAACACAAACATTGGAACATACAATTTAAATATTCACAGGTACTGCAACGAAAAATATAAAATTATAAATAAATGATTTGGCAATCCAATTACTGTAACATAGACAGGAAAGAACCTCAGGAGTACGGTCTGGGATGATTGTATGGGTTGCTCTGTGGGCAGCAAAGAAAGCCTGTTTTTGACTCATCCACTGAAACAGAGAATGTACCAGCATGAGGAGGCGTGTCTAAGAAAAGGAAACAGAAGTAGAGCGAAATATCATAAATGTTGTTTATTTACTGCACCTCCTTGATTAATTTGATATGGCCAGTGAAGTCTTTAGAAGGACCAGGTGCCCAAGGAGGATAGGGAGGATTCCAAGGATCATCTTCTTCGATGCTTGATACATCGTTATCTTTACCATTGTTAGGAACCCCCCTCAAACTCATGGTGGAACCACAACACTGAGTTTGGAGAGAAAGAAACGATGTTACGCTCTAGTCTGTGTCTTTGTAAAGAAATCCGCTAACTGCAACTCTGAAGGCACATAGTGGAGCGCAATCACCTGATCCTGCACACTAGCACGTGTATAAAAGACATCAACACCAATATGCTTGGTAAGCTCATGCTTTACCGGATCACGTGCAATACTGATAGCACCTGTACTGTCAGACAAAAGTGTAGTGGGTGTCGTAACTGAGATCCCAAAATCAGCAAGTAACCACCGCAACCAGGTCACCTCAGTAGTCAACAAGGCCATAGCTCGCAACTTAGCCTCTACACTCGAACGGGAAACTGCGGTTTGTTTCTTCGTCTTCTATGCAATGAGAGAACCACCAAGAAACACACAGTAAGCAAAAAGAGAACGACGATCCATAGGATCGCTCGCCCACGTAGCATCCGAGTAGGCCTGGAGCTGGAGAGAGCTGGAATGAGGGAAGAAAAGACGACGAGTGATCGTGCCACGAAGGTAGCGCAGAACACGGAGGAGATGACTATAGTGAACAGTGATAGGAGCTGAGACAAACTGACTCAGAATATGAACAGGATAAGAGATGTCAGGACGAGTGACAGCAAGATAGACAAGACTCCCAACAAGATGACGATAACGTGTCGGGTCAGGAAGAGGATCACCATCACTGGCACGAAGCTGAACATTGAGCTCCATAGGAGTCTCAATAGTGCGCTCATCCCCAAGAGCAGCACGAGCAAGAAGATCCTGGATATACTTTTCCTGGGAGATAGAAAAAACATCAGAAGTGGAGGAAACCTCAATCCCAAGAAAGTAGCGAAGAGGACCAAGATCAGTCATAAGAAACTGATCACGAAGACGGGCCTTAACAAAGGCAATATACTCAGAATCATCACCAGTGATGATCATATCATCAACATAGAGAAGAAGAAGAGTGCGTCCACGAGGAGAAATATGAACAAACAGCGCAGGATCATGGGCACTAGGGGAGAAACCAGCAGCAGTCACCACAGAGGCGAAACGCTCAAACCAGGCGCGAGGGGCCTGTTTTAGGCCATAAAGAGAGCGTCGAAGACGGCAGACCATCCCATCAGGCACAGAATACCCTGGAGGAGGCTGCATATAAACCTCCTCACGCAGCTCACCATTGAGAAAAGTGTTCTAAACATCAAGCTGAGACACAGACCAGTGACGAACAGAGGCGACAGCAAGAAGAGTGTGTACAGTGGTCATATGAGCCACAGGAGCAAAAGTCTCATCATAGTCACGGCCCCTCTCCTGCTGAAAGCCACGAGCCACAAGACGCGCTTTATAGCGCTCAAGAGATCCATCTGAACGAGTCTTAATTTTGTAGACCCACTTGCACGTGATGGGACGAACACCGGAAGGAGGAGAAACAAGATCCCAAGTGCTAGTGCGCTCAAGCGCAGCAATCTCCTCGGTCATGGCAAGCTGCCATTCGGGATGACGCTCAGCATCCCGATAAGAAGTCGGCTCGAGGGCAACAGAAAGACCGTACTGACTAGGAGAGTAACGATCAGGTGGATGATGCTGACGAGCAGGAAGAGGAGAGGGAATCTCAACAGAAGAGGAAGACTCATCGGAAGAAGAGGAAGAAGGGACATCAGGGGGAGTATCCGGAACAGTAGAACGCCGAGAATAATGAAAGGGAAAAGGAGACAACGGAGAGGAGGATGGGTTGTCAGAAGAGGAAGGAGGGGAACCAGGTGATGAGGAGAACAACGGGGTCGAAGGCGAGGCATCGGCAATAATGGGTCCTGAAGGCGGATCAATAGGAACAGGAGGAGGTGTCAGGAAAAAGTAGAAAAGAGATATCCTCTACCGGGTAGGTCGAGGAGGTGGGGCGAGGATAGAAAGGATGCGTCTCATCAAACGTGACATCACGAGAAATGCGCATCCGACGACCAACAGGGTCCTAACACCGATAGCCCTTATGCTCATCACTGTATCCAAGAAAAACACACTCAACAGACTGAGCGGTCAGTTTGGTGCATTCGCGAGGAGCAAGGAGAACATAGCAAACGCAACCAAACAAACGAAGCATCGAGTAATCAGGAGAACGACTGGAGAGACGCTCAAAAGGAATACCACCATGTAGGGCAGCAGAAGGCTGAATGTTAATGAGATAAACTGATGCAGAGACAGCCTCGGCCCAAAAATGTGGTGGAAGATAAGAAGCAATCATCATAGCACGAGTGGTCTCCAGAAGATGACGATGCTTACGCTCAGCAACGTCATTCTGAGCATGGGCGCCCGGACAGGAGAACTGAGCAAGAGTGCTCTGCTCAGCAAGAACACCACGCAGCTGCTTGGAGATGTACTCACCAGCAGAGTCAGCACGGAACACACGAATAGGTGTAGAAAACTGAGTGAGGACCATAGCCGCAAAACGCTGATATATGGAGAGCACCTCACTGCGAGAACGCATAAAATACAACCAAGTGTGCCAAGAAAAATCATCTATAAAAAGAATATAGTATCGATGGCCCCCTTTCGAAGCGAAAGGAGCCAGACCCCAAACATCAGAATGAACTAAATCAAAAGGTCGCTGAGATACAGACGCACTGGTAGGATAGGGTAACTGAATCTGTTTGCCCAACCTACAACCCTGACAGTTTAAAGACACATCTCGTGAGACAGACCCCAGAAGACCACGATGAACTAATGATGATAGGCGAGAGCCACAGATATGACCAAGACGATGATGCCACTGCTGAAAAGAGCCGGTGATGGAGGCGACGACCGCAGGAGAACTGGCGGGAGAGGTGGCAGCGAAAGGAACACGAAGCCAGTCTAACTCCCAAAGCCCCGAAGAGTCACGATGATGAGGGCCAGCTCCAACTAGGACCTGTGTGTGACAATCCTGAACAACACAAGAATCCGTATCAAGAATGACGCGACAACCAGAATCAGTGAGCTGGCTAGCAAAAAACAGGTTCATCTTAAGACGAGGAACATGAGAAATATCAGAAACAGAAAAGGAGGAAGTAGAAAGGGTGCCTCGACTAGAAACAGGAAGAGAGGTACCATCAGCAGTGAGAACATTAACAGGAGAAATGAGAGAGCGAAGAGCAGACAGAATAGAAGAATCAGATGTCATATGGAAGGAAGCTCCAGAATCCAGATACCACGGGGACGTACTTGACTGTGTAGAAGGTGATGGTCACGCAGTGCCAAGAGAATCAGTCACAGAACCAGTAGTACCCGTTGAAGGAGAACCTGTAGCAGCGAATAGACCGCGAAGACGACTGATAATATCCTGATCAGTGAGGGCAACTGCAGAAGAGCCTGATGAACCAGAAGGCACACGAGTCTGGTGCTGCGGACGCAAACTGGGATCCCTCGTATAACAGGTGGACCAAGAGTGACCATCCCTTTTGCAGTATGTGCAGTGGTGAAGAGGATGACGACCCTGAGCACGATGCTACTGGTGCTGACCCTGATGCTGACTCTGGCCCTGACCCTGAGGAGTGGGTAAGATCGGCGGTGCTGGTGACCGCAACTGTGTCGGGGCAGGCGACGGAGGAGGACCACGAGCAGCAAGCACTGAAGGAACCTCAAGAAAACCAGCACAACGGAGGCGAGTCTCCTCATCCCGAAGCTCAGACAGCACCTCAGAAATCGGAACACGGCCACGAGCAAACAGCTGAGCACGGCGGGGCTCGAACTCCTTGCGGAGCCGAGATAAGAACTCATAGACACGCTAAAACTCCATGTCCGAGCGCACCGTCCGACAACATGGGCAGGTGCCACAAACCGCAGTGCGAAGAGAGTCAAGCTGACGCTAGATAGCAGCACTCTGGGTGTAGAACTCATCAATAGTAGACTCACCCTGCTGAAGGGCAATGCTCCTGACGAACCACAGACAGATAAAGAGCATCCCCAGATGGCTGATAGCGCTGACGAAGATGAGCCCACATGTCAGCAACAGTAGGAAGACCCATAAACTCAGAGGCAAACTGTGGCAGAACACTAGAAGTGAGAACAGCTGCAGCACGAGCATCCTCATCCATCCACTAAGTGTAGGCTGTCAGATCCAGCCGATAGGTCTCAAGGGCACTAGAGTACTGCTGAAACTTCAGATCATATGCAGCAACAACACTCCTATCAGCACTCTCAGCAGCATCCTTGTCCGCCTGAGTAGCATCATCACTGAGAACAGGCGGAGTCGACGGAATAGGAGCCAGAGGAGCAGTGGGGCACGGCGGACAGGGAACCTCGCCGAAGAGCACACCCCATAGACGGAGACCGCGCATGTGAACACGCATAAAGGCAGCGAAATCAGGGTAATTCACGCCATAAAAAATCACCGGGCACCGAGAAATCGCAACATAGCCCGATGAGAAAGACATCTCTCTCTCTCTCTTTTTTACAACCTGAATCTGAATCTCAACAGGCAAACGTTAATCTGAATCTCAACAGGCAACGAACAGAGCACCTGCAGGGACGAACGGCGGCCAAATCAAGGGACGTAATGGCTGCAAGACAGCACGTAAGACTGGAGAACGGCCAATTCCGGCCGCCAGGGACCAATTCCCGGCGGCGGCGGTGGCCGGCGGCGACCAAATTCCGGCGGAGCGACAAGGTCGTGGCGGGGGCGACCAGGTCCTGACGTGGCCGATCCTCCAGGCGAGCGAGGCGAGACGGGACGGATCCGGGCCAGCAGCGATCTAGGACGGGGAGGACGTGGCCGGCCTTCCAAGACGGGGCGGATCCGGGCTAGCAGCGATCGAAGAACCAGAGGATTGACGGAGATCTCAAGAACCGAAGAACCAGAGACGGCCGTCCTCTAGCGAGAGGACAGGGGCGGCCAGAACGGGAACCGGCTACGGTGGCCGGGGCGAGCTGGCGGCGACGGTCAGAAACAGCAAACCCTCTCTGATACCATGTTAGGAATAGACTTGTTGTATTCCATAGGGGCCAAAGGCCACAGATATATACATGTACAGGTGTGCGAATATGCAGAAAAACACCTAACAGGTGGGAAAATACAATATATAAATATACATCTAACAACCATTATTTTCAGCACAAGCAGCTTCAGTTCTCTTCCTTTTGTGCATTATCTCGATTGGTGAAGAACAGGCGTGGGATTCCAGTTTCAGTGTTTATTTGCCTGGAAGTAAGTGCAGAATTACAATCCATGTCCTTAGCATCACTTGCTTTGGTGTCATACTTTTTATTTAGAGAACCTGCGCTAGGCAACATGAGGCCAGAACATTAGACTTCCAAAGAAATGTCAAAACTACACTTCTACTCCCTCCGTTTTAAAATATAAGATGTTTTAGCTTTGTGAAGGGAGTATATCTAGACCCCTTTTAGTATGTAGGTTTACTCCAAATTTAGATGAACCTACACACTAAAGTGGACTAGATACACTTCTTTCACAAAGCTAAAATATCTTATATTTTAAAACAGAGGGAGTATCATTTGGCAAAAAGAGCTGACAGTTCACTCTACGGAAAATGATATTGGCATTATTTGCAGCCAGTGCGCCCTCTGCAGAAAAGCTGACCAGCAATCGCTTGAATTTACTATATCCTTGTTCCTGCAAAAAGTACTACCTGATTGAATTTAAAAGTCATTTTCGTTTCAAAAAAGAAATTAAAAGTCATTTGAAAAAATGAGGCCTGATAGCATATTGTAATCGTGATATACAATAATGGCCAACGTCCAAGACCAGGATGACAAACACGAGCAAGTGTGTTTCACACATGACACTCAGGACCGAAAGTATGGATGACTGAAGCTGAAGCATATACAGAACAGCACTACAGCAGATTGAAGTTACAGCAGACCTGTTTGAACTCGAAGAAACCAAATATGATAAGGGTCAATCAAGTTCCCAAATCCCCACAACAAAAATCGTCTTCCCAAATCAATTGTATTGAGAAACTCGATTGCCCAATTCGGGTGTAGAATTAAATGTATTGGGGTGGCGGAGAGGATGTGGTTCAACGATTACCAGAGGAAAGCAAGCACGGCTGGTTTGGGATGGTAGCCGGTGAAGAGAGGAGGCGCGTGGAGATAGTGTCAGATACTCTGCATTGCTGTTCGTAAATCAACAACATGTCCACTAAAGATAACGCTTCGACGAAGGAAGAGGAATCAACGGCACGTGATCAACCAGCCGAAGCAACGGTCCAAATAGAGTTTATTACCTTACCGTCTGAGGTTAATTACTGTGCTGTAATAATTACTACTTATCTGTTGGTCTGTAATATGTGACTAAGGCTTTATAGCCACCCCTGGTCGGGAGGACAGGGCATCGAAAAAATTTACCAACATATCATTTTTTTCCTACTTTCCTTTCTAGGGTTCATAGCTGTAGGAAAAAATCCCCAATTCATAGCGGGGTCTCCAAATCGGGAGTAGGTTGGGTTTCCGACTAGCGGGATCTGACAAATTGGTATTCAGAGCTATCGATCTATCAGCAACAACAGCAAAAAAATTCATCAGATCTCGAGCGGCAGCCGAGGTCAGCGACGGCGATTCGAGTGGGAGTGAGGCCGGTGGTTAGGTTCTCTCGTAAAATCCCACCCTCCTCACCCTTCTCGCGGCAACGGGGTGTTGGTCGATGGTGGCGAAGGCGGTGGTGACGTCCTCTTTGACGGTGTCGACGGCGGCGGCTTGGCGGCGGTGGCTCCATTCAGACACAGACCACGCTCTGATCCGGTTGTTGAGGAACATTTCCTCGACGGTAAAACCCCGGTTAGGACTGAGGTCCGTGTGTCTTCAGGGCGGCGGGATCGCGAGGCGGCGGTAGAACCCTCGGCAACATGCCCAAATCCAAGAATACAGAGAGCGCCAAAGCAGCAGAACTGGCGGCGCTCAAACTAGATATGGAACATATCAACACGCGCACAGAGGAAATTGGGGCAAAAGTCGACGGCGTGGAAGGTAAAATCTCAACCCTGAGTGAACAAATGTTCCGCCTTGAAGCTCTCCTGACAGCGGAACATACCCGAGCTGCTCAACCAGAACCTGTTCATGCTGAAGGATCCTTCCAGCAACAGCAAGTCCCTGAGCACAGTCGTGGTCACTCTCAGCCTCCACACTGGCGCCGTCGAAGTGAACCCAACGAGCTGTGTTGTGATTACAACCACATGAGCTACATGACACTGAACAAACATACAATGCGCAGCCTGAATTCGACCCATATGGTCACTACCAGGAGCAATCCCTTTCCTTCCAACACCCATACCCACATTACCCTACCTTCATACCACCACCTCCATTCTACCCACCACCACCACAACAACCCAATACCCAGGATGCATACCCACAATGGAATCAATATCCTTTTCACCACCAAAACTCAAATATCAACTACCAACCCCCAATAAATCCTGATCCTTATCACCCACCCAACCCCCATTACTACCCACACACACTTCCAAACTGGCAACACTTCTACAACCAACAACCACCCAACCAAACAAACCAAAAACAACCAAACCAACACCAAAACCAAGCTTATAATGATAGAGGTGAGCCAGTTCATGAAGGAGGGCACCATCCCAGAGGCTATAGGAACCAAGAAGTTGATAGAGATGCCCAATTTTATAAATCCATTGCTAAGGCTCCTAAAATGGATTTCCCTCGATTCGATGGCACTAACCCAGAAGAGTGGTTGAGAATGACTACCAGGTATTTTGCTATGGTACACGTTCCTGAGCAGGCAAAATTCGATTATGCTCAAATGTACATCACAGGCAAAGATGATACTTGGTTGAGAAATTCTGGGGTCCTTGAGGAGAATCTTACCTGGGAACAGTTTTCTGATATGGTTCAAAGGTTTTCTAGCAGCAGCTCATATGAGGCAGTGGAAGACTTTAATTCCATCAAACAGGGCCCTCTCTCTGTCAATGATTACACTGATAAATTTGAGGAGAAGCGAGCTGACTACAGGAAGCAGAACCCTGAAGTCAAAGAGAATTATTACATCAAGTGCTACATCAATGGCTTGAGGGGAGAGATTAAACACTACATGAAAACATTAAAACCTAGCTCACTGTATGAAGCTATGGAATATGCTACAGACATGGAGAAAGCAACTATAGCTATAGCACAAAGCCACAATAGAAGACTCAATGCAGCCTCTTACAGTGCTAGATCTAGTTACAACACTCCTCAGAGTAAACAGACACTGCAAGGAGACACCAATATGACCAAGAAGGAACCTGATAAAATCAGAATTAAGCTAGAGGTCAAATACAACGAACCTGGCAAATGTAAATACTGCGGCCAGAAGTGGTTCTTTGGCCACAGATGCCAACAGTTCAAGTCCTTGCATCTCATGGCTGTTGAGGAGTCCAAGAACAATGAAGAGGAACAATTCCATGACTTACCTTCTGAAGATGAGCAACAGGAGCCCACAACTGAAGAAGATAAGCCAGACAAAACACTAATGCAAATATCCTTACAGGCTGCTCAAGGACAGAGTTCAGCTCATACATTCATACTCAGAGTACTCATTGGAGGCAAAATAGCTAATGCCCTGGTGGACACTGGCAGTACTCACACATTTATGGACATGCATTTTGCCACCAAAATACAGTGCACCACTGTACACAATGCGCTGGAAACAGTCATAGTAGCTGGGGGAGGAACGCTTCAAACTGGCACACAGGTCCAGAACATTGATTATACCATCCAAGGTCACCATTTCAACAACTCCTTCAAGATTATGCCCTTGAAGGGCTATGATTTGGTGCTAGGAGGGAACTGGATGCACACCCACAACCCTCACAACCCTGTCAAGTTTGATTATGAAACAAAGCAAATCAAAATCAGACTATATGGGAAACAGAAAATCTAGTTACAGGACAAGTCCCTGCAGAAAGGCATTCAGCTGTTATCCCTGACCAAACTTCCTAAAGCACTATCAAAAGGAGTAATGGGCTATTACCTCTTTCCCATTTCCCCTGCTACTCCAGTGGCTACCAAACATGCTGATGACATTACGGCACTTGTCCAAGAATTTGAGGATGTATTTGAGGAACCTACTGGGTTACCACCAGAAAGGAGTTGTGATCATGCTATTCCTCTCAAGGAAGGAGCTGAACCACCAAGAGTGACACCTTATAGAGTTCCACACAAACAAAAAGCAGAGATGGAAAAGCAAATCAAACAGCTCTTGGAATCCTCAGTGATTAGACCAAGTCAAAGCCCATATGCCTCTCCTGCAATTCTGGTGAGGAAAAAGGATGGGTTATGGAGGTTATGTATTGATTTCAGGAAATTCAACACACAAACAATCAAAGACAAATTTCCAATACCAATCATCGAGGACCTCTTGGATGAATTATGTGGAGCAAGATACTTCTCTAAACTGGATCTCAGGTCTGGTTACCACCAAATTAGAATGAAATCACAGGATATTCAAAAGACAGCTTTCAGAACATACTTTGGCCATTTTGAATACCTAGTAATGCCATTTGGTCTTACTAATGCCCCTGCAACCTTCTAATCACTCATGAACCAGGTTTTTGCTGAACACATGAGGAAAATTCTGCTGGTTTTCTTTGATGACATATTAGTGTACAGCAAATCCAGGGAGGATCACTTGAAACATCTCCAATTGATACTTGCTACACTCAGATAGCACAACTGTATGCCAAACTAAGCAAGTGTGTGTTTGCCACACAATAGGTTGAGTACCTAGGCCATGTCATGTCTAAGAAAGGAGTCTCTACTGACCCTCAGAAGATAGTAGCAGTCAAGGAATGGCCACAACCAAAGAACATTACCCAATTGAGAAGCTTTTGGGGCCTAACAGGGTATATTGTAATCATAATTAATTTCCTCCGCAATAGTAGGTGGACTGAAAATATCATATTCATCATTGTAATCATCATATATTGGTGGCATAGTATCATCAAAGTAAATTTTCTCCTCCATGCTTGGGGGACTAAAAATATCATGCTCATCAAAAGTAGCTTCCCCAAGCTTAGACTTTTCCATAGCATTAGCAATAATGGTGTCCAAAGAATTCATACAAACAACATTGTTATTAGCATGCAAATAAAGTTCCATGGGTTTTTTAATTTTCTCTTCAAACACTTCATGTCCTAACTCAAGATAAATATTATAAAGCTCTCTAATTTTGTTGTTGTTTTCCATTAAGCCTAACTAGTGAAAACAAGAAACAAAAAGGCAAAATTGCAGAATCTAAAGGAAAGAACTTCGAGCACTCACACCAGAAAATAGGCGTTTGTCGTGGGAGGTTCTTCTTCTTTAATCCTCCGGTGAATACCTTTTACCTTTCCTCCCCGGCAACAGCGCCAGAAAATAGCTTGATGTCTACGCACTTCTATTCTTGTAGACAGTTGTTGGGCCTCCAAGTGCAGAGGTTTGTAGAACAGCAGCAAGTTTTCCCTTAAGTGGATCACCCAAGGTTTATCGAACTCAGGGAGGAAGTGGTCAAAGGTATCCCCTCTTAAGCAACCCTGCAATCAAGATACAAGAAGTCTCTTGTGTCCCCAACACACCCAATACACTTGTAAGGTGTATAGGTGCACTAGTTCGGCGAAGAGATAGTGAAATACAAGTGGTAACGGTGATAGAAAATAACTTGATGGCGTGGAAGAGACTAAAGGCAAACTGAAATAAAGAAGGAAGCAAGCAAACATGTAACAGATCTAATTGCAAACGGTGTTTCAATGCTTAGAAACAAGGCCTAGGGATCATACTTTCACTAGTGAACACTCTCATATAAATATATTCTTCTTTATGATACTACGCTGAACTACTCTCCGGTTGGACAC
Source organism: Avena sativa (assembly GCA_916181665.1). Taxonomy (NCBI): domain Eukaryota; kingdom Viridiplantae; phylum Streptophyta; class Magnoliopsida; order Poales; family Poaceae; genus Avena; species Avena sativa. The sequence continues at coordinate 624,477,912 of OV702289.1, forward strand.
TCTAATCCATGATAGGGCTATAACAGCACACCTCAAAGTTCATCTTTCCCATCTAGAAAACCCCACACTATCACCTTGAGTACTAGATGAGTCCAACAAACACCACAATTTTATAAAGACATCCAACTCCAAATATAACTCATAACAAGTATTTGTAATCTCCAGCCTAAGTGCCACCATGGTATGCACGTTGTCACTTTCACACACATGGGGAGAGAAGAGATCTATTAAAGCACTTGAGTAGCAAGGTAGATCTATAGATTACAAGCTCATGATCACAATATGATCATGCATAGAGAGAGAGATGAACGCATAGCTACTGGTAGAACCCTTAGCCTCGAGAGAGAACTACTCCCTCCTCATCATGGGAATCAGCAATGGTGATGAAGATGGTGGTGGAGATTGATAGAGATGGCTCCAGGGGCACTTCCCCGTCCCGACAGGGTGTAGGAACAGAGACTTTCTGTCCCCCAAATCTCCCCTTCGGTGGCGGCGGTGCTGCGGAACTTTTCGTGGCTGGAGGCTTGATGATTTAGGGTTTTCGTATCGGAGGCTTCTTATAGGAGAAAGGGCAAGGTCGCTGGAGTGCCAGGGGGCCCACACCACTTGGTGGCGCGGCCTGGCCGCGCCACCATATGGTGTGGCCAGGCCCTGGCCCTCCTCCGTCTCTTCTTCTGGCTCCGTGAGTCTTCCGATAAAATAGGAACTTTGGCTTTTGTCCCATCCAATTCCGAGAATATTGATTTTCTGACTTTCCTGGAACCAAAAACAGCAGAAAACAGGCAACTGGCACTGTGGCTCTTGTTAATAGGTTAGTCCAAGTAATCATATGAAAAGTACTCCAAATTTGGAACAAAACACAAGAAAGTAGATAAAACCAAGCATGGAACATCAAAAATTATAGATACATTTGCAATGTATCAACATCCCCAAGCTTAACTCCTACTCGTCCTCGAGTAGGTAAGTGATAAAAGGAAAGAATAATTTTTGAGGTGACATGCACCGTCATAAACTTGATCAAAGTATTTGTAAAGCATTGAAAGCTGGGATCATAGTACTTCAATCATAACATGAAAGACAAAGTTCTAGCAATAAGGCAAAGCAACTATGTTGCAACATGAAAAGGCACAAACAAAAGATTCATGAATAACAATGCTTTGCAAGACGTTTGTTTGTTTGACATAAAGAAAACATAGCATAGTGGCATTCAGCTTGTCCCTCATAGAGTACATAAATGCATAGGACACCTTCAAAGTTCATAAGAGTGACTAGATACAAATAGTTTAAAACAAACAATATCAAGGTATGCATCAATCAACAAGTCTTGGGACAATGCACATAGAACTAAGAATGGCCACTATGCTCTCAAAGTAGGTGCATAAAGGTAGAAGGTGGAGACTCAATATAATGGTGGAAGAAAGACCTTCATAGAAGGAAGTAGGGATTCAAGTCTCATAAAGAGCTTCCAAAAATTATGGTACTTATAGCTTTCAGCTCTCATTGCCCCTATCATAAGCATCTTGAAGTGATTAAGGTTAAAGTAAACAAACTATGGTGTACATGCTTGACAAAGTATAAGTTAGAAATCTCAAGTCCCTTGTATACGAGGGCCGCTCCTCATGCTACTCAAGTTTAGTCACCGGTAAGTTCTTGTCATCGTAAGTACATGTGTATCATAGAGAACCGCCAACGGGGTACCCCTTGCCCGATGATACGGAAGAATCCCCATATCAAAATGACAAGGCAAGCAGACAACGAGCATCTCAGCAATCTTCTTATTTACCATGGGAATATGGTGCTTTTTTCTCTCTTTACTCTTTTCATAATCTCTTTTTTTCTCTTTTTTTCTCAATATAGGACTCTTTTTTTAATAAGAAGAATGCTTCATAGACAGCTCATTATGGTTACGCTGCAGGTTTCCACCATGTCAGCATGGATTAGACCAGCGGCCCAGGCGTTTTTCTAACACATATACATAACTCCATGGACTTACAAGCTCCCCTTTCATTTCACACCGACGACATCCATATACAAAAGAGCATGATATCAACTAGGTATAAGTACCAAGTGCAATGTTGAAAGTGTTCCCCATGAAAGCATGGTTATGCTAATTCCCAACAAATAAGTGCAAGCATATACAACATAGACGACACAATGGTTCAAGTTTATTAAGGTCAAGAAAAGTAAATTGTGCCATCAAGTTAGTGAGAGCTTTAATCACTAGTTTTCTCATAACAAGTTTAATTTGGAAGGTAAACAAAAGCATGAATATACTTGGAATAGCATAAGATAGTAGGTAGGTATGGTGGACTCTTTGGAATAACTTGGTTTAGGGAGTTGGATGCATGAGTGGAACTCATACTTGGTTGTGGAGGCTAGCAAAAGACTGGGAGGGACAAACTAAGAGAGCAATAATAGCCATAATCATGCAGAGCGACAAAACATCATTGATCAAAGCATCAAGTGATACTACAAGTTGAAAACTAAAGGATCATAAAGGCTATGATGACTTGAGATAGTCATAACATGGTGTGAGCATGCGCCAAGTCAACCCAAATAAAGCATGAAAGGAGAATACCACAATACTATGCTTTAATATGCTAAAACAACGCATGATTCTTTCAAGGCACATTAAGCAATCTCAATTGTTTATAACAAGTCATGCTACAGCAAAGAATACTAAGCATAAAGCCAAAACAATATCAAACATGGCATGAAAAAGCATAGGCCACAGTAAAAAACGAGCTCTTTTTACCACATAAGCATGCACTTTCCTACTCTTTTCCAAACCAAACCAAACTATTTGCAAACCAATGTATGAAATAGGGGGTCCAACCAATTTATTCAGAAAACTAAGAAAACCAAGAAAACGAAAAACCAAAACAAAAACGAAGAAGAAGACGCTCCAAGAACAACACAACTGTGCATGAAACAATAAAAATGAAGTGTTTGGAAGAAACCTGGGATTTTTATTGATGAAGAAGGGGATGCATTGGGCATCCCCAAGCTTTGACGCTTGTAATTCTTGGATATTTCTTGGGGTAACACGCGTGGCATCCCCAAGCTTGAGCTTTAGTCCATCCTTCATCTCATTACTCATTCCTTCCATACACCTGAAATTTTTCCTTCATACAAAACTTCACACAATCTTTATTAGCAACATTAGTGCACTCAAGATAAAAGTTCTTTAAGGTTCAGTTATAACACAAAATAAACTTCCATTAGAACACTAGCTACTGAAGTACTTCCCTCAAAAAGCTCAATTCCTCAAAAGAACTCAAAAAGGAACCAACAAGAAGCAAATGCAGAAAATGGCAGAAATCTGTCAAAACATACCAGCAGGTAAAGACGAATTTTTTCGAAGACCTTCTGTTGCTCAAATAAAAAAGTGTTGAACTAACTAAAGTTATATAACAACCTGGGGCAGAATCACAAAAATTCGCGCCTCAAAAAGACGTTCAGAGATTTTACACGAATTTTTACGGCAAGGCACAGAAATCTGTTTCAGGACAGCAACTTTCCCAATCATTACTTCTCTCTCATTAGAGGTTACTCTTGGCACAAAAAGAAAATAAAAAGGATAAGGAGAGGTTATTACTGAAGCAATAACTTCCAAGACTCAACTAAAACTTTTGGGTTATCTCCCAATAAGTACTTTTCTTTAATGCCTTTAAGTTAGGCATGATAGTTTGAGAAGATGCTCACATAAGAAATATGAATTGAAGTAAAAGAGAGCATCAAGAAGCAAATTCAAAGCACATTTAAGTATAACCCACTTCCTATGCATAGGAATCTTGTAAAGAAACAAGTCATGAAAGCACAAAGCAACAAGCATAGTAAAGCAAAACAAGTGCAACTTCAAAATTTTCAACATAAAGAGGGGAAACTTAATATTATTGAGATGCATAAAACCATATTTCCCTCTCTCATAATAACTTTCAGTAGCATCATGAATAAAAGTAACAATATAACTATCACAAGAAACATTCTTATCATGATCCACATGCATAAAAAAATTAATACTCTCCACATAAACATAGTCATTCTTATTACTTATAGTGGGAGCAAATTCAACAAAATAGCTATCATTATTATTTTCATCACCATAATCATCAAATATAGGAGGCATATTGTAATAATAATTAATTTCCTCCTCAATAGTAGGTGGACTGAAAATATCATATTCATCATTGTAATCATCATATATTGGAGGCATAGTATCATCAAAGTAAATTTGCTCCTCCATGCTTGGGGGACTAAAAATATCATGCTCATCAAAACTAGTTTCCCCAAGCTTAGACTTTTCCATAGCATTAGCAATAATGGTGTCCAAAGAATTCATACTAACAACATTGCTATTAGCATGCAAATAAAGTTCCATGGGTTTTTTAATTTTCTCTTCAAACACTTCATGTCCTAACTCAAGATAAATACTATAAAGCTCTCTAATTTTGTTGTTGTTTTCCATTAAGCCTAACTAGTGAAAACAAGAAACAAAAAGGCAAAATTGAAGAATCTAAAGGAAATAACTTCGAGCACTCACACCAGAAAATAGGCGTTTGCCGTGGGAGGTTCTTCTTCTTTAATCCTCCGATGTGAATATCTTTTACCTTTCCTCCCCGGCAACGGCGCCAAAAAATAGCTTGATGTCTACGCACTTCTATTCTTGTAGACAGTTGTTGGGCCTCCAAGTGCAGAGGTTTGTAGAACAGCAGCAAGTTTTCCCTTAAGTGGATCACCCAAGGTTTATCGAACTCAGGGAGGAAGTGGTCAAAGGTATTCCCTCTCAAGCAACCCTGCAATCAAGATACAAGAAGTCTCTTGTGTCCCCAACACACCCAATACACTTGTAAGGTGTATAGGTGCACTAGTTCGGCGAAGAGATAGTGAAATACAAGTGGTAACGATAGAAAATAACTTGATGGCATGGAAGAGACTAAAGGCAAACTAAAATAAAGAAGAAAGCAAGCAAACATGTAATAGATCTAATTGCAAACGGTGTTTCAATGCTTAGAAACAAGACCTAGAGATCATACTTTCACTAGTGAACACTCTCATATAAATATATACTTCTTTATGATACTACGCTGAACTACTCTCCGGTTGGACACTCTAATCCATGGTAGGGCTATAACAGCACCCCTCAAAGTTCATCTTTCCCATCTAGAAAACCCCACATTGTCACCTTGAGTACTAGATGAGTCCAACAAACACCACAATTTCATAAAGACATCCAACTCCAAATATAACTCATAACAAGTATTTGTAATCTCCAGCCTAAGTGCCACCATGGTATGCACGCTGTCACTTTCACACACATGGGGAGAGAAGAGATCTATTAAAGCACTTGAGTAGCAAGGTAGATCTATAGATTACAAGCTCATGATCACAATATGATCATGCATAGAGAGAGAGATGAACACATAGCTACTGGTAGAACCCTTAGCCTCGAGAGAGAACTACTCCCTCCTCATCATGGGAATCAGCAATGGTGATGGAGATGGTGGTGGAGATCGATGGAGATGGCTTCGAGGGCACTTCCCCGTCCCGGCAGGGTGCCGAAACAGAGACTTTCTGTCCTCCGAATCTCCCCTTCGGTGGCGGCGGCGCTGTGGAACTTTTCGTGGCTGGAGGCTTGATGATTTAGGGTTTTCGTATCGGAGGCTTCTTATAGGCGAAAGGGCAAGGTCGGTGGAGTGCCAGGGGCCCACACCACATGGTGGTGCGGCCAGGGCTAGCCCGCGCCACCATATGGTGTGGCCAGGCCCTTGGCGCTCCTCCGTCTCTGCTTCTGGCTCCGTGAGTCTTTCGGTAAAATAGGAACTTTGGCTTTTGTTCCGTCCAATTCCGAGAATATTGATTTTCTGACTTTCCTGGAACCAAAAACAGCAGAAAACAGGCAACTGGCACTGTGGCTCTTGTTAATAAGTTAGTCCAAGAAATAATATGAAAAGTACTCCAAAGTTGGAACAAAACACAAGAAAGTAGATAAAACCAAGCATGGAACATCAAAAATTATAGATACATTTGCAATGTATCAATAGGGATCGAATCTTCACCAGTAACATGTGGCAGAAGGTTTTCAAGGCTATGAAGGTCAAATTAAACCTCAGCACAGCATACCACCCTCAAACTGATGGACAGTCTGAGAGAGTCAATCAATGCCTCGAGTCCTACCTTAGATGCATGGCTTTCCAAGAACCTAAAAAGTGGGTTGCCTGGCTTTCCATGGCTGAATGGTGGTACAATACTTCCTACCACACAGCTCTGAAGGTTTCTCCATTTCAGGCCCTTTATGGTTATGCTCCACCACTTATAAATGAAATAGCAATCCTAGGCCCGGAAGATATAGAGGAAAGGGACTTCTTACAGGAGAAACAACAACAACTCTAGAAATTGAAAGCCAACTTGTCCCAAGGTCAAGCAAGAATGAAGAAACATGCAGATAAAAAGAGAACTGAAAGAATATCGGTGACATGGTCTACATCAAAATGCAACCCTACCGCATGGCAGCATTTGGCATTCGCCAAGCTATTAAGCTGACAAGTAAGTTCTATGGACCTTTTTGAGTTCTGGAGAAAGTGGGCACGCTGGCATACCGCCTACAACTACCAGATGGAGTGAAAATCCACCTTGTTTTTCATGTGAGTAATTGAAAAAGCATTTGGGAACACATGTTGTACCAGAACCTGGTCTACCCCTCATCACTACTGATGGTAGAATCAAGATGGAACCAACCAAGGTAATCGAGACTAGATCGCTCCCTTGCAATGGTATCCTTGTCACTTAGTGGTTGATTGAATGGACCAACCTTCCTCCTGATGACTCTTCCTGGGAGGATGCCAACTTCATCAAAAAAGTATTTCCTGACTTTTACTCCGCTACAATCAAAGATTGGTTCCCAGTAAACACTTGAGGACAAGTGTATTTCCAGAGGGAGGCATTTTCAGATACTCTGCATTGCTGTTCGTAAATCAACCACTTGTCCACTGAAGATAACGCTTCGACGAAGGAAGAGGAATCAACGGCACGCGATCAACCAGCCGAAGCAATGGTCCAGATAGAGTTTATTATCTTACCTCCTGAGTTTAATTACCGTGTTGTAATAATTACTACTTATCTGTTGGTCTGCAATATGTGACTAAGGCTTTATAGCCACCCTGGTCGGGACGACAGGGCTATCGAAAAAAATTACCAACATATTATTGTTCCTACTTTCCTTTCTAGGGTTCATAGGTGTAGGAAAAAATCCCCAAATTCACAGCGGTGTCTCCAAATCGGGAGTAGGTTGGGTTTTCGACTAGCGGGATCTGACAGATAGGGTTTCGCTCGATTGCACCGTCCGCGGGGTTGCCGCTGGCGGCTTCGCGCGCTTTGCCTGCTGCCTCCCTCCTTGTTTCGCGCGCTCGAGGCTAAGGCTCAAGGATAAGTGGGTGCGGCTGCGACTCGGCGCCTGGCTCCTTCGTCAAGATTTTTTTTCTGAGATCTCGTCAAGAGGTTTCTGTTTGGGCCTTTTTCAGCCCGTCACGGAAATAAGCTAGGGAAATACATACCACGGCAATATATTCCCTCTGTTCCAAAATAATATAAGATGTGTTATATCTTTTGTAAGCGAATGTATCTAGAGGTCTTTTGGTGTGTAATTTTGGAGTGAATCTATATACTTCCTCCGATCCAAATTAATTGACTTAGATTTGTCTAGATTCAGATGCATCTAGACATGTTTCAGTGCTAGATACATCCGAATTTAGACAAATCCAAGTCAATTAATTTGGATTGGAGGGAGTATAAAAGACGTCTTTAAAAAAACTAAAACATCTTATATTTTGAAACGGAGGGAGTACTTCGGAAGGGGAGATGACCTAGCTGCCTCTTGCTGACTAGGGTTTTTGGTGATTCCGATGGCGATCCATCTTATCCCAGGGAGTTTTTTCGTCTACCACGCCCCCTTCTCCCTCCCTCGATCTCGTAGACTAAAGCTGATTAAGAGACTAGCTGGTCTAGCTTCCCGGCCTTGGGAGACTGGTCAGCGGTTTAGGGTTTTTGGCGAGGCGGCTAGGGGGTTTCACGATCACCATGGTAGAGGGATTTGGGGCGAGGAAGGGGAAAGAGATTTTCGAGTGGATGAGCTATTGAATAATCTCAAGCTACATGCAGAGGAACTCAACAATGTTGTCCTTTAAGGAAGAGATTAGACACTGGCTAGCGATGAAGTGGTTCGCGACATGGAAGATTGTGACGAGGAAGTATTATAGCATGAAATCATTGAAGAACACCCTGATGGTGGCCTGGGCCTGCACAGGGCGTCACTTTCCATGAGGTTGAACCTAATTTGTTTGTGCGTCAGGCTTACTGTCTTGGGGATTGGAAAAGAATTGTTGAAGAGGGGCCTTGGCTCTTTCGAGGATGTTGGAATGTTGCCGATTTAGGTTGGGGTTCAACCAACTCTCCACGGAACTCCCAATCTAGATCAAAAGTTATATCATCATGCTCATCCTCCACAATCATGTTGTGCATGATCACTCAAGAAGTTATCACCTCGTTAATCTTCTTCCTGCTCCATGTTTTTGCAATGTACCGGACAATGACCCAATGAGCCTACAACAATCCAAATGCTCGCTCCACGTCCTTCCTACATGCCTCATGTTCTTTGGCAAACTTGTGGTCAGCCTCCAACTCAGGTCGGTGGATTGTCTTCACAATGTGGACCACTCAGAATAGATACCATCGGCTAGATAGTATCCCTTGTCGTAGTTGTGGTTGTTTACTACAAAGTGGACCTCGGGAGCATTGCCTTCTACAAGCCTAGAAAACACCAGAGAGCAATGCAACACATTGATACTGTTGGCAGAACCAACCATGCGAAAAAAAGAGTGCCAAATTGAAAGATCTTGTGATGCAACTGCCCCAAGTATGACCGTGCACCCGGTCGAATGACCTTTGAATTGTCCCTGCCTGCCAACCAACTGGACAATTCTCACACTCCTGGTGCATACAATCTATGCTACCAAGCATGCCAGGAAACACTCTTGCCTCATTGATACACAAGAGTCGGGCAGTGTCCGCCATTGTTGCATGCCTCAAGTACTCATCACCAAACACGGCAACAACTGCGCGACAGAACCTATACATGGAATCGAGGGCAGTGACATAGCTCATGTGCATGTACTCATCAACAAGATCACCGGAAACTCTGTAGGCTATCATCCTAATTGCGGTTGTGCATTTTTGGTAGGAAGTGAAGCCAAGCTTACCAGTGGCATCTTTCTTCAACTTGAAATGGTCCTCGTGACGCCTCACTCCTTGAAGAATCCTCATGAAAACTAGCCTCCTCATCTGGAACCGCCTCCGAAACTAAGTCGGAGTGTACATTGCATTGGTGCGGTGGAAGTTGTCGTTGTACAACTGGACGTGGCCGGCGTCCCGTTTCTGGTCCAACGCGAGCGCCCAACCCTTCACGGAGCCCCTGTACCGTGGCATCACATCGGCTTGGAGGTGCCCAATGAATGTGGTCGTGGCCACGATGATCTCAGTATCATCATTGGAGGAATCGTTTGATCTATAGATGAAATGCTTGTAAAAAAACTCACATGAGCTACCCATGGTGATCTATATGTCGAATAGGCCATGGTAACAACTAAGATCATCTACAATGTTGTTGGTTTGCTTAAAAACGATTGGGGAACATACCAAGCCCACGGGCGGCAGCGATCCGGGGGACGAGCCTCTAGGCGTTCCTCTGACGGGGTGGCGGCGGGGTGGTTGTGGCGAAGCCCAACCAAATCCGGTCCCAAAACGCCGGCGGGAGAAGGGGTCTAGATCGAACGGCAGCGGCCGGCGGCGCGGGGGAGGGGTGGATGGAAACTAGTGCGAATGGTGGAAGCGGACGGTGACAGCGCGAGGGAGGGGTCGGCCTAGGGGTTAGATGCGGGGAGGAGTGGGGAGTTGACACTGACCAGCGGGTCAGGGAGGATAAAATGTGGACGAGAATCAGTCTGTCGTGGACACGGGCGAGCGCAAACGTGCCCCAGAACTGGGCCGCGAATGCTCCGGTCCGGGACATGCGGCCCGTTTGCACCCCCTACTGGGAGCTCTTTTTGGACCGCTCTGTCCGTGGAAACTGATTCAGACGTGAACAGTATAAATACGGCCCACCGTTGGGATGCTCTTACGCGGTTTGTGCCACTATCGCTGGAAGGAGGCGATAGGATGTTCCTTCAGGTGAAGTACGCGAAGTTCCGAGGTATCACGAAGTGTGAGGTACCATGAGACACACTTTCTTGTTTACTTCTCTCGTATTCGGTAGTGTATTCGTGGGATTGGAGGGAATTATTCCAACCCCTAATCCATTTACCACACCAGATTTGGTCGGGATTATCCGGAGATATCCACACAAATTCTTCTTGTTTTCATCTCGTTGAGAATCTTTTGGCGACGCTTACGAGTGAGAATCCAACACGGAGGATCTACACAACCGGAGACCAAAATATGGTCACGATGCTAGATCGAGAGACGCGCCACGGCATCGGGTAATTGCCGTGTACAGAGGATGTCCCATTTGTTTTTATAATGTTTTACTCGTACAGAGCCATCACCACAGACAGGAGTTTACAAGGCTATACACGTGCGACGACGGAAATAGTATAGAACCGTCACCAAGATGCACCAGGAGTTGGTTATTGGTACAGGGCCATCACCAAGATGAGTTTACAGTGCTGCTAGGCACATAACTGCGCACGCTTTCGGCCAATACGCGGAGTACGATCAATCGTTGCCTACACACCGACTACTGAACTACTAGTATAGTATTACCGGCTACTAGCTAGCTACGCGCCTATCAGCAGACAAAAAGACCTAACTAAGCAAGATGATGCACGTCGGTCACCGGCTTTTGGCAGGACGGGAAATGTTCACCGAGCTGGCTCGCACAGGAGGTGTTCGATGTGGAGATGTTGAATGCAGTGACGTAACCCGTGTCGGCCGGCACTCTTACTTTCTGTTGGATGAGCCGAGAATATGTGGCGCGTAGTCGATGCCGAAAACTTTATCGACCGATGACACCACCGGAAATCAGGAAAGGGCTGGACAACATCAGCGTTCAGCGATCCCCCGACTTGATTTAGCAACACAAAGAGTTTGCGTCTCCGGGAGCTCGATCTTGACCTTGGCTAATGGGGCGCTAATGGGGCAAGAAAATGCACGGGCTAGCTGCTCGATCGTCCCAGAGCTTTTTCTACCTAACAACCGAGAAAAAAAATGCTTTGCATGGATGCGTGTACATGCGCCTGCATGATCGATTTCAAATACAGTCTCCTTGGACGTAATTGCTTTCCCTAATTGTGATGTCTTTCTTATTACTACCAGGCAACGAAGCGATCGAGCAGGCGAGCTTTTTGACGAGCGGGCGCGATGAGAGGCGCCGTGCCTGCCTCATTCGAGCAAGAGATCGAATGCGGTGTCGATCACGATTAGTGCGCGTTTCGTTTCTTCTTCGTCCTCTACTGATCAACTCATGTCTAAAGCAAGCAAGCGTCAGTCTGTTCGTTTGCTTCCATTTGCACACGATCGCCATTGCCGTTCTTAGAGGAGAAGCAGGAGATTTAGCAAGAAGATGTAGGCCTTGTTGGCGCAACGGACAGTATACATTGCACAAAATTCGTCGCCTTCCTTATTAATACGGGCCTTGCATATATGGGGAATTAATTATAACACGGGCCCATCAGATTCCCTATAAAAAACGCACGGGCCCATCGTCAGATATATAAGCGGAGACCCGTTCCATGCAAGAGACATGATGATGCTTCAAGTTGAGTCCAGATCAATGTTGACACTACACGGAAACGGAGGAGACAAATCCGTGATTAAAAGCTGAAAGCTGACGCACAAAAAAGGGCTAGTGGGCGGATTTGCTACTAGTTGCACCTGTGATGGTGAGCTGAACCATATCTAACATCCTGCTTGTTTCATCTAGACGTGTAAGTGGCCTGGATAGAAGACGAAGAACAGTGGATGGAAGGACTAGGGCCCGTTTGGGTTCAGATAACCTGGTATTTGACAGCAAGCAAGTGGTCTGGAGCTGACAGCTATCCATGTACAGACAAAGGACGTGAGACAGCAGCTTGTAGAATCAGGGGTAGTACTATTAGGAGTAGTACTCACTTGAGATGATACCGTCATTTTCGGTGTGCAGATCTTGCTGCGACATGCGCACGCACCAACCAACCAGTGCATCGAACTCAGTACGTGTTTTAAATATCCTACTTCCCAGCGAACAGAATTCTTCATTCATTATTCTGTGGCGCGGCGATACCACAACCAGAGATGAGGCTGCTAGTCGACCGGTCCAGTCTCGAGTGACGACTGACGAGGACGAGGGTCGCAGGCAGCGTCGGGCTCGGCCTCCCCCGATTGCCACGCCCCCGGCACACGACAAAAACGTTGCCAGAAAACGTTGCTGCATTATTGCGAGTATTGTATCTGTACCGTCCCATGACATGCATTGATGCATGCCACTGCCAGAGCCAGTGCGCGCGTGCGCGCGCTCGTGCTACTTCATGATGCAGTGTGCTCAGGAAATGGAGCACTGGATAGGATCGGTGGATGGGAAATGGTTATAACATATCCAAGGAAAGAAAACGGACTTAGCATGCGCCTCACCGAGGAACTGACGCTGCTCCCCGGCTACCCAAGCGGACCGAGCGACACCTACCCCAGATCGAGCGCACCCCCCGAGATGTGTCCTCTGCTCGCTCACGAGTGACGACGACTCATTGAGTCCATTTCTGTTGAAGATTGTTTGTTTTGCGATTGCCAGACGGGGGTCCCTCTCTCTCTCCCCCGACTTCGTTTACCACAAGGTTTGTGCGCGGATCACTCAGGCCTAGTACACACGGTCACGCACTCGTCTCATTTCTCCACCCACCCAAAGTTGTACCTCCGGATAGTTACTATACGCAACAGTGCTTGTTGCACACTACTCCAACGGTGTGATTGGTAGCTCTCATAGAGTCCAACCACCACCCGGGAGAAGAAAAAAAACTCAGAGCACCTTCGGCCGGCGGAAGCGGCCGCCGAATCGGTCGGTTTTCCAGAGCCAAAATTCACACCTGTCGGGTGTTGCGATATCGCGATGTACCTCCTGCCCAAACTCTCTCTTTATTTCTATCCTCTTCCCTCGCCATAATTCCAAAGCACAATTCCCTCATCCCTCATTTCTACACCGAACCTAAGTTGTACCCGTAGGTAGTTACTACGCAACAGTGCTTGGTTGCACACTGCTCCAAATATCCAATAGAGTACCCAAACTATGGAAGCTACATCTTGTAACGGGTTGCGTCGGCACCACATATCGCATCATGACTGTAGGACAGAAAGATTGTTTGGGGGGGTTCTTGAACACATAGACTGGTCCAAAAATTGTTTGGGGGTTCTTGAACACACAGACTGGTCCAAAAATCAGTAAATTCATCTTGCGGACGAAGTGTATATCAATCTCAATATGCTTGATCCGGTTGTGTTGCACTAGATTGGATGACATATATATGGCAAATACGTTGTCACAGAAGACAACTGTGGCAGAACTCAGAGGTTGATAGCTGACGAAGCCAACAACACTCAGCAACCACATGCGCCACGACACGGTACTCAGCTTCTGCACTGGAGTGAGAGGCGGTGGTTTGTCTCTTGGAGGACCAAGATATCAAACTATTACCATAGTAGACACAATACCCATATGTAGAGCGACGAGTGTCAAGGCAACCAGCCCAGTCAGCATTAGAATAGTCTGTGGGAGTAGTAAATGATGAAGCACGTAGATGGAGACCGAAATCCAAAGTACCACGGACATACCGAAGAACACGCTTCACAAGAGCAAGGTGAGGTTGGCGTGGAGCATACATGTGAAGACAGATCTGCTGAACCGTATAGGAGATATCCGGCCACGTCAAGGTAAGGTACTGAGAGCACCTGCAAGGCATCTGTAATCTGTAGCATCAAAGAGAAGCTCACCGTCAGTGTTAGAGAGCTTGGTTTCAGTATTGGTCGGGGTCGGAGATGGATGACACTCAGCCATGCATGCATGCTGAAGTATATCCACAACATAATGCCGTTGAGAGAGGAAAAATCCATCTGAGGAACGACTGACAGCTATACCCAAAAAGAAGTGAAGATCGCCTAGATTTGTCATAGCAAATTAACTGTGTAGTCTGGCAAGAAGTCGCTGCAAAAACTCAGTAGATGAGGTAGTAACAATAATGTCGTCGACGTACAGTAGGAGATATGCGGTGTCAGATCCATACCAAAGAACAAATAATGATGTATCCGTTAGAGAAGCAACAAATCCTAAATTAGAGAGGTATGCAGCAAACCGTTGGTACCGGGCATGGGGAACTTGCTTCAAACTATAGAGAGAGTTGTGAATATGACACCTATGATCAGGACGTGAAGCATCAATAAAACCAGGGGGCTGCTAACAATAGACAACCTCGTCAAGATAGCCATTAAGGAAGGCATTCTTCACATCAAGCTGTCGAATGAGCCATGAGCTAAAGATGCCAATCTGAAGAACCAGGCCGATGGTGGCTAGCTTGAGAACAGGATTGAAAGTCTTGTCGTAATCCAGTGGAGGACGCTGAGAGAAGCCACGAACAACCCAACGAGCCTTGTAGCAAGCAAGAGCTCCATCCTAGTGAAATTTGTGCTGAAATATCCACTTGCCAAAGACAACATTTGCCTGAGGTGGACAAGGAACAAGAGATCAGGTGTTGTTCTCCATGAGAGCCTTGTGTTCATCTTCCATTTCTTGACGCCAATTAGGATCTTGCATGGCTTGGCGGAACGTAGTCGGTATTGTCGGAGCCACAGAGTCCAAAACGGAAAGATCGAGGCAATCAACGGGGCGCGTGACGAAATCAGAACGCGTCGTCGTGGGGTCTAGGGCAGCTGGCGCGTTTGATGGAGGAACACATAGTGTCGAGAAGGGTGGCGCAGCGTGTCGCTCTGCCGCGGCAGAAGAACTAGCCACAGAAGGCTGTCGTAGGCACGCGTTAGGCTGCCACGAGGGCGCATCAGGAGAGCAGGCTATCGCAGCAGGAGCTCCAGTAGGCGTGGCGGTACGGTGTTGCCGCTGGCTGACATGCGAGGTCGGCCACGCAGGTGCCACCCATGGGGCCATGGGTACACCAACATCACACATGTTGATGAAGAGGAAGTCCATTCGTCGTGGTGAGGGAGATGCGGCCGGTACCCGAGTAATGGTTGCATGCTTAAATGGAAACATACCCTCGTCAAAAATAACATGTCCTGAGATAATTATTTTGTCGGAGGATGGATCAAAAAAGCAATAGCCACGGTGTTGAGGCGTATAATCGACAAAAAAAAACACGGAAGCGACCGAGGTCATAGTTTATATGCAGTCGTCGAAGCAACATTGGGATAGCAAAGACATCCAAAAACTCTCAGTGTATCATACGTAGGAATAAGAAAGCCAATAGATTTGTAAGGAAGGCGATTTAAGATATAAGTTGTAGCGGCAAGAGTTTCGACCCAAAAAGACTCAGGAAGATGAGCATGAAACATGAGGGTGCACATGGTATCATTAATGGTACGAATAGCACGCTCAGACTTGCCTTTTTTGAGAAGTGTAGAGGCACGAAAGACAGAGAGTCGTTCAGTGTTTAGTAATAAGACCATCAACGACAGAATTAAGAAATCTACTGCCATTGTCCGTTTGGATAGAAAGTACGGTGGTGCCAAATTGAGTGCGGACGTAAGCAAAGAATCCTCGAGGATACATGGCACACCGGATTTTTGACGCAAAGGAAAAGACCAATAAAAGTGAGAATAATCATTGACAATTACAAGGTAATATCAAAAACTAGAATTACTAATAATTGGAGATGTCCATAAATCACAATGGATTAACTCAAACTTGGCACTAGATGCATAAGTAGATGAACTAAACGGAAGACGCGCGTTTTTGCCAAGTTAACAAACATGGCAAACATGAGCACGCTGGACTTTATTACACCTAATTAAAGAAAAATGTTGAAGCGCCGACATAGCATCTTGACCAAGGTGTCCAAGCCTTTGGTGCCATAGATCGGTGTTGTTGGAGTTGAGCATGTGGTGGGTGGTGCACGATGAGGGGTGCCAAGAAACATGTAGAGATCCCCTTCACTATTGCAGCGAAGGATCACACGACGAGTCTTCAGGTCTTTCACAAAAAAATCGAGATAGTCAAACTCAATAGAACATGAATTGTCACGAGTAAATTTGTAAATAAAAAGAAGATTGCGAATTAAATGTGGAACAAGGAGAACATGATTGAGTCAAAAAGATGCCCAGATGGAGACTAGAAAGAGGTGAAACCAGAAGACGAGATTGGCATGGAGGTGCCTGATGGCCCAAAATATATCGAGCTCGTTGGGAACCCCAAGACGAAGGTATGATGAGCACATCAGCAAGTTTTCCCTCAGTACGAAATCAAGGTTATCAATCTAGTAGGAGCAAGGAAACACCCCAAAGGTGTAGCTAGCTGAACGTTGGCAGGGCGCACTACCGGTGCCAGCAGCAACGTGGAGACCTACACAACATAACCACAGAACTTTGCCCCAACTTACGATGAGGTTGTCAATCTCACCGGTTTTGCTGAAAACAAAGGATTAAACATATCGAATGGAAGGAAGTAATAGTTTGCAGAAAGTAAACACAAAGCAGTAAACAGTTGATTGTAGATTAAATGTAAAAGAAAGGACCGGGATCCATAGTTCACTAGAGGTGGCTCTCCTTAATATAGATAACATGTTGGGTGAACAAATTACAGCGGGGCAATTGACAAACATCGAGAAAGCATACAAGCATATACTAATCATCTTGACTCCTTTGAGATTCGATTGGGCATTACAACATTATACATAGACCGCCATTCAACTGCATCTATAACTAATAATCCACCTTCAGGTTATCATCCGAACCCTCTCCAGTATTAAGTTGTAAGCAACAGATTATTGCATTACGAACTGCGTGTAAAGTAAACAATACGATTGTTCTATGAACAAATGATTGTTGTTTTCTCCCTAGTAGCAACAGCACATCTAGTACCTTAGAGATTTCTGTCACTTCCCCAGATTACCAGAGGCATGAACCCACTATCGAGCATAAATACTAACTCTTGGAGTTGCTAGGATCTACTTGGCCAAGATAGCTACTAACAACTGAAAGCATGCAAGATCATAAATAACAAAGACATGATAGAATCAATAATCAATGTGAAATAGCATCTCAATATCCATCGGATCCCCGCAAACACAACATGCAGAATTACAAATAGATGATCTTGATCATGAACGGAGCTCACAAGATCTAGACATGAAAGCACAAAGGAGGAGAACCAGCCATCTAGCTACTACATGGACCCGTAGTCCAGAGATGAACTACTCACGCATCACACCGGAGGCTTGCATGATGATGAAGAAGGCCTCCAGGGTGAATTCCCCTCTTCGGCAGGGTGTCGGGAAGAGTTCAGATCCCTCCCGATCTAGGGATGGAGATGACGGCGGCTACAGACTCTTTCGTGGAATTTTGATCGGATACTTAGGGTTTTCGTATTAGAGGCAATATATAGGCGGAAGGAGAGGCCGAGGGGGTGCCTGGGGCGGCCAGACCACCCCTGGCACGGGCCAGGCCTGACTGCGTGGCCAGGTGGTGTGGTCGGTCCCTAGCCCCTCTCCGTCTCGTATTCTGGCTCCAAGTGTCCCCAGTAAAATAATAACTTTGGCTTTTGTCCCGTCCAATTCCGAGAATATTCATTTTCTGACTTCCTGAAACCAAAAACAGCAGAAAATAGGCAGCTGACACTATGGCTCTTGGTAATAGGTTAGTTCAAGAAATCATATGAAAAGTACTCCAAAGTGTGGACAAAACAAAAGAAAGTAGATAAAACCAAGCATAGAACATCAAAAATTATAGATACATTTGCAATGTATCAACATCCCCAAGCTTAACTCCTGCTCGTCGTCGAGTAGGTAAGTGATAAAAAGAAATAATAGTTTTTGAGGTGACATGCACCATCATAAACTTGATCAAAGTATTTGTAAAACATTCAAAGCTGGGATCATAGTACTTCAATCATAACATGAAAGACAAAGTTTTAGCAATAAGACAAAGAAACTATGTTACAACATGAAAAGGCACAAACAAAAGATTCATAAATAACAATGCTTTGCAAGACGTTTGTTTGTTTCACATAAAGAAAACATAGCATAATAGCATTCAGCTTGTCCCTCATAGAGTAGCAAGTATAGATGCATAGGACACCTTCAAAGTTCATAAGAGTGACTAGATACAAATAGTTTAAAACAAGCAATATCAAGTTATGCATCAATCAACTAGTCTTGGGACAATGCACATAGAACTAAGAATGACCACTATGCTCTCAAAGTAGGTGCATAAAGGTAGAAGGTGGAAACTCAATATAATGGTGGAAGAAAGGCCTTCATAGAAGGAAGCAGAGATTCAAGTTTCATAAAGAGCTTCCAAAAATTATGGTACTTATAGCTTTCACCTCTCATTGCCCCTATCATAAGCATCTTGAAGTGATTAAGGTTAAAGTGAACAAACTATGGTGTATATGCTTGACGAAGTATAAGTTAGAAATCTCATGTCCCTTGAATACGAGGGCCACTCCTCATGCTACTCAAATTTAGTCACCGGTAAGTTCTTGTCACCGTAAGTACATGTGTATCATAGAGAACCGCCAACGGGGTACCCCTTGCTCGATGATACGGAAGAATCCCCATATCAAAATGACAAGGCAAGCAGACAACAAGCATCTCAGCAATCTTCTTATTTACCATGGGAATATGGTGCTTTTTTTTCTCTTTCCTCTTTTCATAATATCTTTTTTTTCTTTTTCTCTTTTTTGTCAATATAGGACTCTTTTTTTTATAAGAAGAATGCTTCATAGACAGCTCATTATGGTTACGCTGTAGGTTTCTACCATGTCAGCATGGATTAGACCAGTGGCCCAGACGTTTCTCTAACACATATACGTAACTCCATGGACTTACAAGCTCCCCTTTCATTTCACACCGACGATATTCATAGACAAAAGAGCATGATATTAACTAGGTACAAAGTTGAAGGAGCACGATATTCCCAGACTCTTTGGAATAACTTGGTTTAAGGAGTTGAATGCATGAGTGGAACTCATACTTGGTTGTGGAGGCTAGCAAAAGACTGGGAGGGACAAACTAAGAGAGCAATAATGGCCATAATCATGCAGAGCGACAAAACATCATTGATCAAAGCATAAAGTGATACTACAAGTTGAAAACTAAAGGATCATAAAGGCTATAATGACTTGAGATAGTCATAACATGGTGTGAGCATGCGCCAAGTCAACCCAAATAAAGCATCAAAGGAGAATACCACAATACTATGCTTTAATATGCTAAAACAACGCATGATTCTTCCAAGGCACATTAAGCAATCTAAATTGGTTATAACAAGTCATGCTACAGCAAAGAATACTAAGCATAAAGCCAAAATAATATCAAGCATGGCATGACAAAGCATAGGCCACAGTAAAAAACAAGCTCTTTTTACCACATAAGCATGCACTTTCCTACTCTTTTCCAAACCAAACCAAACTATTTGAAAACCAATGTATGAAAGAGGGGGTCCAACCAATTTATTCAGCAAACTAAGCAAACAAAGCAAACGAAAAACCAAAACGAAAACGAAAAAGAAGACGCTCCAAGAACAACACAACTGTGCATGAAACAATAAAAATAAAGCGTTTGGAGGAAACCTGAGGTTTTTATTGATAAAGAGGGGGATGCCTTGGGCATCCCCAAGCTTTGACGCTTGTACTTCTTGGATATTTCTTGGGGTAACACGCGTGGCATCCCCAAGCTTGAGCTTTAGTCCATCCTTCATTCATTACTCATTTTTTCCATACACCTGAAATTTTTCCTTCATACAAAACTTCACACAATCTTTATTAGTAACATTAGTGCACTCAAGATAATAGGTCTTTAGGTTCAGTTCTAACACCAATAAAACTTACATTAAAACACTAGCCACTGTAGCACTTCCCTCAAAAAGCTCAATTCCTCAAAAGAACTCAAAAAGGAACCAACAAGCAGGAAATGCAGAAAATGGCAGAAATCTGTCAAAACAGACCAGCAGGTAAAGGCGAATTTTTTCGAAGACCTTCTGTTTCTCAAATCAAAAAGTGTTGAACTAACTAAAGTTAGATAATAACCTGGGTCAAAAGCACAAAAATTCACGCCTCAAAAGGACGTACAGAGATTTTACATGAATTTTTACGGTGAAGCACACAAATCTGTTTTGGGACAGCAGCTTTCCCAATCATTACTTCTTTCACATTAGAGGTTACTCTTGGCACAAAAAGCAAATAAAAATGATAAGGAGCGGTTATTACTGAAGTAATAACTTTCAAGACTCATCTAAATGGGTTATCTCCTAATAAGTACTTTTCTTTAACGCCCTTAAGTTAGGCATAAGAAGCAAAAAAGAATCAAGTGTTCTCAAATGAAGAAGCATTAAGACCAAATTTTGTTTTCATAGGAGAGGCAAAAGAAATCTTCTCTCTCTTCATAGGGAAGTGTTCTATACCTTGCTTGAGTGGGAGTTGATATTTAATGGTGCCTTCTTTCATATCAATAATGGCACCAACAGTTCTAAGAAAAGGTCTTCCCAAAGTAATAGGACAAGAAGCATTGCATTCAACATCCAAAACATAGAAATCAACGGGAACATAGGCATTGTTAACCATAATAAGGACATGATTAAGACTCCCCATGAGTTTCTTTTTAGCATTATCATCAAGTGGGACATTCAAATAACAATCTTCAAGTGGTGGCAAATCAAGCATATCATAAATCCTTCTAGGCATAATAGAAACACTACTATCAAGATCACATAAAGCTTTGAAATCAAAATCATTCACTTTCATATTAATGATGGGTTCCCAACCATCTTCTTGTTTTATAGAAATAGAAGCTTTATGTTTTATCTTTTCTTCTTTAATCTTTATGAGAGCATCAATAATGTGTTTTGTAAAGGCCATGCTCATAGCACTAGCATTAGGACTTTTAGCAAGCTTTTGTAGGAACTTAATAACTTCAGAGATATTGCAACCATCAAGATCAAAATCATAGTTATCATCTAAGGCAGTAGAGCTATTACTAGCCTCAACACTAGTGGTAGTGATAGTAGAAACACTAATGTTTCTAACAATTTCATCTTCTCTTTCCCACTTAGCATGTAATTCATCTAATAGTCTAACATTTTCATCAATTCTTACTTATATGGCATTAGTAGCTGCAAAGGGATTATCCTTAGTTTCAGGTTTAGCAGCCATTTTATTCAAAGAAGATTGAGCTTCAGCCAAATATGCTATATTTCTTTCAGCATTAGAGAGTTTTTCCTCAATAGTTTTATTGAAAGAAGTTTGTTTACTAATAAAGTCTTTAAGCATAACTTCAAGTTCAGAGGGAGCACTCCTATTATTGTTGTAAGAATTTCCATAAGCATTACCATTGTTGGGAGGATATGGCTTATAATTGTTGTTACCAAAATTATTCCTGTAGGCATTGTTGCTAAAATTGTTATTTCTTATAAAGTTCACATCAACTTGCTCTTATTGAGCAACCAAAGAGGCTAAGGCAACATTATTTGGATCAATATGGGCTTTCCCATTAACAAGCATAGACATAATAACATCAATCTTATCACTCAAGGAGGAGGTTTCCTCAACAGAATTTACCTTCTTACCTTGTGGAGCTCTTTCAGTATGCCGTTCGGAATAATTAACCATCATATTATCCAGAAGCTTAGTTGCAGCATCCAAAGTAATGGTCATAAAGGTACCTCCAGCAGCAGAGTCCAATATGTTCCTTGAAGAATAGTTCAATCCTGCATAAAAGTTTGGATGATCATCCAAGCAGTCAGTCCATGAGTGGGACAATTCTTTACCAAAGATTTCATTCTTTCCCAAGCTTGAGCAACATGTTCATTATCAGATTGTTTAAACTTCATTATTTCACTTCTCATAGATATAATCTTAGAAGGAGGATATTATTTTCCAATGAAAGCATCTTTGCATTTAGTCCAAGAATCAATACTATTCCTAGTTAAGGAATTCAACCATTCTTTAGCTTTTCCTCTCAAAGAGAAAGGGAACAATTTCAGCTTAATAATATCTCCATCTATATCCCTATGCTTTTGCATCTCACAAAATTCAACAAAGTTATTTAGATGGGCAGCAGCATCTTCATTACCAATACCAGAAAATTGTTCTCTCATAACAAGATTGAGTAAAGCAGGTTTAATCTCAAAGAAAGTAGCTTCAGGAACATGTGGAGCAATAGGTGTGCTCATAAAATCATTGTTGTTGGTGCTAGTGAAGTCACACAACTTAGTGTTTTTAAGAGTAGTCATTTTTTTGTGTTTTTAATAAAGAAAGCAAACTAGTAAAACTATTTTTTTGTGTGTTTTTGATAAAGAAACAAGCAAACAAAGCAAAAGTAAACTAAGCAAACCAAAAATAACAAAGTAAAGAGATTGGTTATGAGGGACTCCCCTTTTGAAGATGTCCTTGACTCCCGGGCAACGGTGCTAGAAAAAGAGCTTGATGGTCCAAAATATATCGAGCTCGTTGGGGAACCCCAAGAGGAAGCTATGATGAGCACAACAACAAGTTTTCCCTCAGTACGAAACCAAGGTTATCAATCCAGTAGGAGCAAGGAAACACCTCAAAGGTGTAGCTAGCTGAACGTTGGCAGGACGCACTACCGGTGCCAGCAGCAACGTGGAGACCTGCACAACACAACCACAAAACTTTGCCCCCAACTTACGATGAGGTTGTCAATCTCACTGGTTTTGCTAAAAACAAAGGACTAAACATATCGAATGGAAGAAAGTAATAGTTTGCAGAAAGTAAACACAAAGCAGTAAACAGTTGATTGTAGATTGAATGTAAAAGAAAGGACCGGGGTCCATAGTTCACTAGAGGTGGCTCTCCTTAATATAGATAACATGTTGGGTGAACAAATTACAGATGGTCAATTGACAAACATCGAGAAAGCATACAAGCATATACTAATCATCTTGACTCCTTTGAGATTCGATTGGGCATTATAACATTATATATAGACCGCCATCCAACTGCATCTATGACTAATAATCCACCTTCAGGTTATCATCCGAACCCCCTCCAGTATTAAGTTGCAAGCAACAGATTATTGCATTACGAATTGCGTGTAAAGTAAACAATACGATTGTTCTATGAACAAAGGATTGTTGTTTTCTCCCTAGTAGCAACAACACATCTAGTACCTTAGAGATTTCTGTCACTTCCCCAGATTACTAGAGGCATGAACCCACTATCGAGCATAAATACTAACTCTTGGAGTTGCTAGCATCTACTTGGTCAAGATAGCTACTAACAATGGAAAGCATGCAAGATCACAAATAACAAAGACATGATAGAATCAATAATCAATATGAAATAGCATCTCAATATCCATCGGATCCCCGCAAACACAACATGTAGAATTACAAATAGATGATCTTGATCATGAACGGAGCTCACAAGATCTAAACATGATAGCACAAAGGAGGAGAACCAACCATCTAGCTACTACATGGACCCGTAGTCCAGAGATGATGAAGAAGGCCTCCAGTGTGAATTCCCCTCTCCGGCAGGGTGCCGGGAAGAGCTTCAGATCCCTCCCGATCTAGGGATGGAGATGACGGCGGCTACAGACTCTTTCGTGGAATTTTGATCGGGTACTTAGGGTTTTCGTATCAGAGGCAATATATAGACGGAAGGAGAGGCCGAGGGGGCGCCTAGGGCGGCCAGGCCACCCCCTAGCGTGGGCCAGGCCTGGCTGCGCGGTCAGGTGGTGTGGCCGGGCCCCAGCCCCTCTCCGTCTCGTATTCTGGCTCCAAGTGTCCCCCGGTAAAATAATAACTTTGGCTTTTGTCCTGTCCAATTCCGAGAATATTCATTTTCTGACTTCCTGAAACCAAAAACAGCAGAAAACAGGCAACTGACACTATGACTCTTGTTAATAGGTTAGTTCAAGAAATCATATGAAACGTACTCCAAAGTGTGGACAAAACATAAGAAAGTAGATAAAACCAAGCACGAAACATCAAAAATTATAGATACATTTGCAATGTATCAGTGCCGTTCCAAATAGTAACAAAGTGTGGACGAGAGATCAGAGGTGCAGAGAAATGAATGTTACCCTCATCGTTCATCATGTGAGACGTAACTGGGTAGAGGTTGTTGAGGGCGGTGATGAGGCCGGAGTTGTCCTAGGCTAGCATGGTTGAGGTAGACGGCTCCGAGTTGTAGAGAGGCGCAGTCGTGGTGTTGTAGTCCTAGGGCGGGGGTCTGAGGATGTCGGCACTCGTAGGAGGGCGCCACTGTCCCGCGACAGGAGAGATGCAGAACCAAGGCCCCGTAGGACCGGGTGTAGATGCGCGGTACGACGTCGAGTTTTGGCTGACCACCAGTCTTCTTCTTCCCCCTCCGATATAGGCTGGCGTTGGAGGATTCGCCGTGACATGCCGTGCTGGTCCATGTTGGTGCAACGGGGCATAGGGCTTGAGCCACGAGGGTGGTGGACGCAACGTTGGAGGCTGTGTTTTCCTGTTGCATCTCCTCCATGAGGAGCATGCTCCGAGCACGGATGAAGGTGGGACGTAGATCGATCATGGAGATGATGGTGGCGGCAGAGGCGAACCGAGGGCCTAGTCCATGCAGCGTGTTGAGGACGAGGGCGCGGTTGGAGACAGGGGAGTGTTTGTTGGCGAGGGCATTGTAGATCTGTTTCTGACGACGGCACTACTCGGTGATCGAGGACGTGCCCTGAAGCTGCTGGAAAAAGTCGTTGTCGAGGTAAATCGCCTCGCTAGCCTTGTTGGCGGAGAAGAGCTTGAGGAGAACCAGCCATAGCCGGCGTGCGGTCTGGTCGCTGCGAGGACCATGTCGGTGACGTCTTCGTCGATGCCATAGTGGAGGAGGTTGAGGATGATGTAGTCATTGGACGACCAGGTCGCATCCGTGGGAGTCGCCGCGGTGGTGCCATCGACATTGCTGATGAGACTGGCGCGTCCAAGGGCGTATTGCTGCGCGGTGCGGCGCCGGGAAGGAGAGGGTGTCGGCGGTGGCGTTGTTGGCCATGAGGGGCAGCGGAAGGCGAAGCGGTGGCGGCGGCTTTTAGGGTTTAGGAACAAGATCAATTTGATACCATGTAGAACGGAAAAATTGTTTCAGGGAAGTCTTTTACACGTAATATGTGGGTTCCGGTGTTTATATATAGACCAAAGGTCAAGTATCAGAATATAAATACAACTAGAGTACGTGAGGGAATCTACCTATATATACACTAATACATACGCTAACCATGACGCACTTTCAAGTTTTTAAAATGTTAGATAAATTGTATACATATGTTATGTGGTATCTTGTGCACATATAAATTTTTAGTCAAAAATATATGTCAATGTGTGGCCTGCGTAAAAAGCAAATAATGGGTGTACGGCATAGGGGATACTATTCCTTTGATGCATAAGTCGCATGCTCATACTTTGGGACATAATTTTGTAGATACACAAGAGACATCATAGCATATATCAATGATTTATTTCAGAATCTTTTCAAAACTCAGAAACACGTACGATAATAAGATGTGAGCCCAATTAGTTGCATATACTTCCTCCGTTTTAAAATATAAGATGTTTTAACTTTGTGAAAAAAAATATCTAGACCCTTTTTAGTGTGTAGGTTTATATAGATTTGGAGTGAAACTACAAACTAAAAGTATTCTAGATACATTCCTTTAACAAAACTAAAATATCTTATATTTTAACATGGAGGGAGTATTTGCTTTCGCAAAAAAATCCCATTTCGAATAGAGCGGAGAGCAGGTTTAGGTAGCCAAAAATTAGTGCACATATTTTGATTTTCTCCTTCTGTACTACATACAATAGCATATACAAGACAACATCTTCACTTAATAATCCACATCATTTAGAAGGGTCATCATATTATGACAATACCCCCGTGTCGCCGGAGGCCTAACCGCCACCGGCCTAGGGCCTCCCCTCCCTCCACTGCATCCTCTCGCCGCCGGAGGGGGTGCCGGCGAAGCCGCGCGCGCCTAGTGAAGGTGATGGCGGGGCTGCTTTCCTCCTCTCGTAGCTCTCCCTCTCGGAGTCCATGGCGTCAGCGAGCTCTTGTAGCCGACGACAAGGTTGCGGCGAGGTAACGCGTAGCAGTGGAGCTCTGGCGTGGAGATGGGGTGCGCCACCGGTTCTCAAATGTGATGCGGCGACACGGAGAGCACAGTAGCTGGTTGATACCTTCGATCCGGATTACGGCTTGTAGTATAACTTCTTTTTCCCTACTAGACCTAGGTTTTTATCGAACCCTTGGGAAGCATTCGCCTGGTGTAAGATTACTTTAAACAAGACCTTGAAAACTCATAATATTTTTACGTAATGGACCTTTCACGTTTACTTTTGTGGTTTGTATCGATGGTTGGAGATAGGCCAAGTCTAAAGATTCACCTACAACTGTGCAAGTATGTTAGGGATAAAGATAAATTTAATCATCTCGTTCATGGGTTGTGATTTAGTACTGATGAAGAATGTGGGCGGTATGTCAGTACCTACTATAGTATTTGCCAGCCACGCCTACTATAGACTTTTGTCCAACTGCTACACACCATTGTGCTGGTTTACATACTTATTAAGTAAAATAGACCAAAACTTTATGATCAATAACGTTACAGTTACTCCCAAATGGATCTCTAAACAACTATTGTAATCCCCTTGCTGTCACTGGGTTTCACACGTAGAAGACGATCACCACTCATCTCACCTTACAACTTGGATCGATCCTCGGGGTCTTTTTACCCGATAAGTTCTTGGATCGAAGCAAAAGACAAGAATATAACAGGATAGATCTAACATTCAATCACAACTCAATATCCCATGAGGTTAGAAATTGCACATAATTACTGCAAGGCTATAAATCAGAACTACTCACACATGATTAGATCAACAATCATAAACATTATACTAAAAATTCCTAAGATAAATGACAAGTTACAATATCGTCAATCGTGATGAGATCAATATTACAAGTAGCTGACTATGGATATGAAGTGGAAATTGGAGAGGGAGAGGAGATGTGGCTATCACGATGAAGATGGGATCTCCTCTTCTTAGACGTGTTCTGCAAACTAGCATTGGGGCTTTTTGCGGTTGCGGGACGATTCTTATATAGCTCTCTTCATGAAAGTTGTTTGGTTTGACTGGGCGACGCCTAAAAGGTCGTACAAGCATGCTGTACGGGCAGGACCTACCTGTACGGGTGCTTGTTAAAGCTTCGAGAGGTCCTCTCCGCAACACCTTTGACTTGGAAGTATTGGCAAGTCGTAAATATTCATTAATTGTTCCACATTTAGCCATAAAAGGGCCTAATTCTATAAGTATAAAGATCAAAGAGAGGATTTTTCATATATATGCAATAATTAGTCATTAGTGACAATGCTAGAAATATATTTCATCAAATTCTTGACAAATATTAGGTTTTAACGTGAAGAGACATGGCTGTATTTTACAGCCATCACCATCCCCGAGTTTAAACCTTAACCTCCCTTGGGAAACAAAGAAAAAATCATAAGTATCTCAGAGTTTAAACTGAATTCATGAAAAAGGGAGTTCACTTACAATTGGTAGTTTCATGCACCCACCAACCTGAAAGCTTAGCATAGAAATAGTATGGCAAGAATATTATGCAAGTGGTGTTAAGGTTAGACAATTAAAGTAAATAATTCATAAGCAAGAACAACTAGAGAGCAAACATTAATTCCAGTTTCTCTAGTTAACTCTCAGCTTGTCAAGTAACAATAGAAGATTCACTAAAAAATTAAGAGTGATAGATCATGTCAAAAGAAGCAAAGCATTGGAGTGTCTCATTGTAGAACACCCACATCAATAAATCAAGACTACCAAATACTTCTTTTTCCATACTTTATCTTTTAAGAACTTCAGTTCAGTAGTAACGAGACTATGCTAAAATTTAGTGAGTTTAACCGGACTATGTAGGCTGGGATAGACTTTTGTAACCATTCTGATCAAAAGGATTGTTCCATCTTTTGCTTGCAATGCAGACCATGAGAGTGCCATATTTTTAACCATTATATCATTACTATTATGAATGTTCACTTAACTTATAGCCGAAATCCAAGAGTTTCCTCCATACGGATCGTTCGTAGGCTATCGGGGTTGTGGCATCCATGAGTGTGACAGTGCTATGAGACACGCATAAAGCAATCTCTTATTTTGATCAATAGGTAAAATTTTGGCATGCATCTCAATCACCACTAAACATTCATTCCTTACAACAAAATCCTTTCAAGAGTACTATCATGTCTATCATCCTATTTGTGGAGTTTAGTATCTTCAAGGCTAAACTTTTAAGACAATTAAACATCACTCAATTCATTAGAGACTTTTCTTATTGTATTTGTTTGGAAAAATTATTTCCAAGGAAAAACTCGGTTAACTATAAGAATTAGAAAAAAATCTTATTTAACCAACTATTCATGCAAACAAAAGTTTTACTATAACTATCTAAGACCTTTTTTGGAAATACAAGAATTTGAGCTGAAGATATGCACCGGGGGCACATGGGCCCCCGGTTAGCATAGGTGGCAACGCCTGAGGGGAACACGCTAACTAGGCCCGTTTAGACCTCGAGCGTTGCCTTGCTGCCTACTTTCGCTTACCTCCTTATATTCCCTAAAACCTACCCTGCCAGGAGGAGACGCACTTTCACGAAACATAATGCCACCACCACGATCTTCGATTTTGGAATCAAATTGGTCCTACTCTCTACACCAGAGAGAGGAATTTTTACGCCTTATTCATCACCATCATTACCGACATCATCTCCATCAACCATGTGCTAACTCTCCATCTCCATGAGTGAGTAGTTCTCTGCAGGCATGAGAGGTGTGGAGATTGGATGAGATTTGATCATGTAATAATGCATAGATGCTGAGATTTGAGGTGGTAGTCTTGAAGATATTCTCGTATAGGTATTGATGTACTTTTTCTATGTTTAATGCTTGTCACTAGGATGATTCTAGCATTAAACTTTTACTGCCCCATCATATATATGAATTTTCTATTTATCTGCAAAGTGTATTACCTATTATTATATTGAACCTGTGAATCCTAAAGTCACAGTTGGGGGAAAACAAGGGGGATATGTGTCTATTCGAAAGAGTAGACATTATTTACCTATAGTTGCAAGTTGGCCCCAGTGAAATGGGTAGGTAGTACGATAGATGTTATGAAAATTCTCATGATTACAATGTATAACTCTATCTGGAACAGACACCTACACACAACAGAGTTAGAGACAAGCACTAAGATATTTATATTTATATTATATGATTAATCTTATTAATGCAAGACCCTGCTATCACCTCATGCCTACTGAAAGTTAGAAGTTCAGTACTTCCGGTGAAAACTAGAAATCTATTGTTGCTCTTTACTGTTTTGATTTAACTGCTGCAATCACCACTTGCATCTTTCAAAATATTGATACAAAGGTGTAGTTGAGAGTGACGTCTCAATTGCTAAAATATTATTGATATTCTTATGTTACTATTTATGTTGAACTATAAATTTGATTAATATTTCCCGTCAATGATTTCAGCGACCACTTGCACTTGAGAGCATCAGTCTCCCATGCAGTGGCGGTCCTATGGTGCAGGGTTGTGGCCTAGCGAGGTTTTGGGTGGCAACTTGGAGCTGCACGGACATCGAGTTCTCCGACCTAACTGGATTAACTTCGGGCAATCGATGGCCGATCTAATTGTTAATCGGGGCTGGGTGCGACTTCGAGGTCTACGTGCGGCCGCCTTGGTAGCATGGCCTACGAGACGACTGGGTCTGTGCGGTTTTGGTGTCGGAGTGGTGTAAACCAGGACGGTGGCCTCAAAGCCGAAGGGTATGTGCTTGTGGCGTTTAGTAGTCTAGTGTCGTGTTTACGACAGGTCTCCTCGCTTGTGCCTTTTTTCCAGTTTTTTCTTATAACTAGGGTAATATATGATTTTTTTAACCTGATTTTCCTTACCAACTAGGCCACCTCTATGCATAGTGATCTATTCTATCTAATCGAGCGACTGCCATGAGTTCAAAAAATACATCATCCAGGAAAGACAATAAATATAAGTCTTACATTATATTTTCTCTTATTGTCATACCAAATAAAATCAATGGCTATTAATTAAATTCTAGTGAAAAAAATGTTACTACAAAGAAAAGACATTCAATAAAATACAGAAAATAACATTTTCTTAATTAACATATTTTCTCTTAGCTTAGGAAAAAATTATTTTTTATTTTTTCGCTTCCAAGAATCTAAAATTTTCAACGTGGTAGCGAAGTTGGTAGCTGTATCGAAGGGTTGGGTTGTTGGACATCTCACAGCTGTGCTAAAGGGTCATCCACCAAAGGCTTCAGGCTGGTCATAGTGGGAGTATCATATTACTAGTATCATGCATATGATACTAGTGTATGATAGTACCTCTATAGTGGTTAGTACTATATCTGTTTGGGATTATAAGCTGTATTGGTCATTAATTTACCTAGTTTTACGAGCTATGATACGGTATCATATTATGATAATACTAACACCTCTCTCTTTATTAATTATGGTGTCACATCAGATTTTTATCAAAAAGACATGCATGATACTCCTTACGATACTTTCACTAGGACTACCCTCACCGCTCCGCAGCAATCTTTTATCTGCTGCAATTTACACATGCATGTTGCGGCTCTTAACCCCGGCCCAGGAAGACGACAGAGACTCGCAAATAATAATGCCTCAAAAATGCGCTTCAGGATAAGCAAAGCACAGTAAAATACGGAGTAGACACATACAGACACTAGCAGTAGCAGTAGCAGAGCAGCCCACAGGCGTTCCCGCCTATATAAACCTCCCCGCGAATCGCTTCACACATCACCTCTCGCCCCCCTGTTTCCGCCTCCAAACCATCTCATCTCTTCAGAGACTCGCTTCGATCGGTTTGCAGCAAACCCGTCACTCATTCTCTTTGAGCTGACACCGGAGCCTACGCGGGGCTTCGCGGCAGGAACTGGCTAACCATCAGCAGAGCGGAGCGGCGGCGCCGCCGCAGTACGAGACGGAGGCGGAGCTGGCAGAGCTCACCGCCCGCGGCGGCGGCGGCGGCAGGGAGACGGAGGAGCAGCGCGGCAAGTTCCTGGTGCTGCGCCTGTACGAGGCGCTGAACGCCCGCGACGCGCGCCGGGCGCAGGAGCTGCTGGCGCCGGACCTGGAGTGGTGGTTCCATGGCCCGCCCGCGCACCAGCACATGATGCGCCTGCTCACGGGGGCCGACACCAACGCCGAGTTCAGGTTCGCCCCGCGCTCCGTGGACGCCTTCGGCTCCACCGTCATCGCGGAGGGAGGAGGCGCGGACGGCGACGCCGGGGCCGGGCAGCTCTACTGGGTGCACGCCTGGACCGTCGGGCCCGATGGGGTGATCACCCAGCTCAGGGAGTACTTCAACACCGACCTCACCGTCACACGCCTCTCCGCCGCCGTCGCCACCAAGAACGCAAGCACCGCCGTCTCTCCTAGCCACGCCTCCTCATCCTCCTCTTCTACCGCCGCATCCTCGCCGGCGCCCACGCCCAAGTGGCCCAAGTGCCTGTGGCAGAGCCGCCGCGCTGACCGCGCCCGCAAGTCGCTGCCGGGACTCGTCCTCGCCATCTAAGAATAAGTAAACTACCCTGCCTGGCCTGCAACAAGTCAAGGCGTTGGCGTATGGGCTGAACTGAACTCAACTGAACTGCCTGCTGGAAAGAGTTCAGGGATCCCACATTTCCTCTACCACTAGTATTGCTTTGCGTGCTTGAATTAGCAAGTGTGGTTTACTTGGTCTAAGTTATGGGTTATGGTGTGTACTACCGCTGCGGCAATGGCTTGCTATTCCGTCTGAATAAACGTAGTCTGTCTTTGGGTATTAAGCAATGCAGAATGATGATTATTTGTCTTCATCTCTCTTTTCTCCCTTTCTTATTTGCTTGGTCTCACCATGGTCTTCATCTGAACCAAGCGAGTCCTGCTTAATTTAATTTGACCGCAAATTTAAAAAACTCCAACGAAAGTTTGAGCACTTGGGATTAAATAAAAACGCACTACTACATGTACTCGCTCACATAGTCAGGAAAACGATGCCTCCTTAAGCGTGGCAGATATTTCATTCTTGCCACACACACAAAAAAAAAGAACAAGATCTCGGGACAAATAATCCAAGCTGGCACCAAACCAAAGTATGGATGAGTGAATACAAGGACACGGACGGAGATTCAGTCTCCCATATCCAGGGGAAAAAGTTCAAGGTGTTGCTTTCAGACCAACAAACAAATCTTTGATGTGAAGTTCTCTCTGGATTCCGGATGGCACTGGCGGCAGTGGAAAGCCTAGTTTCGGATATTTCTTTACACCTTGGATTGGACGGATGCTTCTCCCCCCGTTTCTGCATTCTTTTCCAACTGAACTCTCCGTTTCGAGCAAATACTTTGTGACGTGTAAAAACAGGTTGACCCATAAAACTCGGTGGATTTTCCGTCGATTGAGAGATCAACTCGATCACCTGAGATTGAGCTAGTGGAGGATTTCAGGGTTTGGCATCCTTTTGTGAAAGAAAAGAAGCAGATAGGTCTTGCTGAGAAATCCAACAAGTTATACTTTACTTCAACTGAGAGAGTTCAGTTCAGGCTTTCAAGACTTAATAACTTTGAAATTCTGATCTCCCTCAAATGGGGTTAAAGAGAGAACTTGATAACTGGACGAAATGAAAATAAGCTCTCCTTTCTGGTGTATGATCGCATCGCCGCCAGATAACCTGACAAGAAACGTAAAAGTGATATGATAGCTGATCTCTAAAGTGATGTATGATAGCTGATCTTTTCTCAACCGGGTCACCAGATCGGTGTTCTGGACTGTAGAGGACGACTGGTCTGAAACATGTGCACTTTATTTCATACTCATGCATGTAACCATCTGAATTATTAGCAGTTGGAACTGTCAAGGCTAGTAGGAAAAGCAATAGCTAGGCACCTTCCCAAGTCGACGTCGGTGTACACGAGCTTGTAGGTATATGTACTTGTGGCCGGCCTTTTCTTTTTTTTGTGGCTTCTTATGTAGTACTCCTGTATGATGATCAATTGGATGGACCACCCTATCTAATTAATAAGCCAGTACTCAACCCGTTACGATTTGGCCAAAGTGAAATCAATTTGTACCGACCAGCTAGCTTTCAGGCCGAGACAAAGCTCTGAAACAGAATTTCAGTTCAAGCACCTTGCACCCCCACGCAATCGCCGGCTGTTGGCGTGCAGGAGTCAGGACACAGGTGTCACATCATGAAGTCATTGAACTGCTGCCGGGCCGCCGTAAATATTGATACAGCTGTCTCCAGGTATGAAAAAAAAATCAGTAATTAGAACATTTTAACAACAAAAAATTAGAGTGAAAATCACTCGACGGGGAATGATATTTGGTTGTCTTATAGTATAATGGTTCTCAAGTTTACTCAGATTGTACCATGACGATGCCTATCGGATATACCATGTAGAGAGTGTGCATCGCATCGTCATCGTCGTGGTCGCTGAGTTGGGAATTAGTATCACCAAAGCTGCTCGACAAGAGAAGAGAGGACGAGCCGAACAGTCACCGTCTTCCTTCCGAGCAAAGGAGGAAGTGTCATCACTCCTATAGCCAGTGGCAACAGTACCGCATCGTAGTCGGTCCAGCAACTCGATCGGCGAGCACCGAAACTATTCGCTGGAACTGCAAGTGCCGACGGGTGAGCTCGAAACCACTAAGCATCCTAATAACCAGGTCTCGGATCGAACGTGTCACGATTCGCTCCGTCGCTTTCTCAGATCCAGCTTGCTCAAATAATTGTATGTACCATGCGCGTGGTGGTCGAGATATGCCTGACATCTCATACGGAGTAGTTAAAAGCTGAGGGCGTGCACGTGCAGTCTGAGGCAGGGACTATTCAACGGTGTGGTTGTGTGTGTGAGCCCTCGTGCTATCGTCTCGTCTGTGAAATGATAGCTGATGAACTTCAGTCTACGGACACATCTGGTTTGTTCATGCAAAAATAAAAAGAGGGATGAAACTAGAGAGTAGTGAAGCAACCACATGTCTCCATACGCAGGAGTGGTGCGTGCGTGCGTGCGCGTGGGATGGGACGCCACACCAATCACCACGTTACATTCACGCAAAGGTCGAGAGTATCCTGTAAAACAGAACTGGAAGCCCAGCAACAGAACTGCGGTAATTACCCACAGATAGGGTTGCGGTTGCAGTTGCAGATGCGAGTTCTGATTTTGCTTACACGTGTAAGTTTTCTCAGCGATGGAATCAACTAACCTTCGATTACGCGGGACTTATGCTGGGCGCGGCCTGCCACCCTACCCACGGGCCGTAGCCGCCATGAACCTCCACGCTCGAAATGAAACATTTTTTCTTGCGAATAGGATCAGAATGCACATGCTGGGCCAGACTTCGGCCCGCGCCAAAAAACCTGACGGGAAAAATACCGGCCCAACTGACAGGCCTTATTTTCTATCCTAGGATAGGCCCGGCCCAGCCTGCACAGGATAAAGTACACTGGGACCGGCCCAAGCAGCCACCGGGGCTAGGCTGTCCATGCCCAGGTTTGGAGTCAAGCACTCTCACACCTCTTCCTTCATAGGATGAGCCATCCTACATGAAACAGTAAAACTCAGCTACCTAGGAGCCATCACAGCCATTTAACATTTCTAACCGTCTGATTCTACTATTGACGTCTCAGATCGATAGTTAGTCCCACTAGGCACCGCCGGCACCCCGTCTCGCGTGTCCCGTCCGGCTCACATTGCCGGGCTTCTGCTCTAGGGATCGAGCTAGACAATTTCCTGTTAACCGGGCCAATTTGGACGCGAAGCTGTTGATTTCCGGATGGGCCGCTGCACTGAAAACGATTTTGTATGGCCTCCCGTTGCTGCCGTCTTGAATGCTCAGTTTAGTTTTCTTTACGAACCGATCCATCAATGTCTCAGCTGCAGCTTCTCCTTAATTGCATGGTTTCAAAGCAAAAAAACAAGATAACTAGCTCGAAAAAAAAACACGATGAAGCTCGGCCCGTCTCCCTTCCATTACGGTTGGTTGATGGGATGTGCTACTTTATATAAGACCATAAGCTGCTGGTTATTTGGTGAAGATATATTAGCCCGATTCATGTTTAGTAGTTGATAATAAGACCTCTCCGGCCTCTCCCTACCTCGTGGGCATCTGATTCGGAGTCAATGAAGGGCCCGTGAGGGTTAGCGTCGTCGGATCTGTTGTTTCTCTTCGGATCTTGGCAATTGGTTTATCCATCGAGGGAACTTCTTCTGGTTGTGGGGATCTACGGATCGTCAAAGATCTTCATTGACGGCTACTTCTTCTTCTTCATCTCCGGGACGGATGAGGTCTTCTAGACCCGTTCGGCGACTTCCCATCCACAACCATCAACGTTATGCCGGATCAGGGAGGAGCGGCAGTGGCGGCGCGTTGTCGACACGGACTGGAGGTTGAAGACAAAAGGTGTCTCAAGGATCTCGTTGTAATTTTCGTTTTCCTTGTGATGCTTTTAGTGTCGTATGTTTCTTTTAATGTTAGGGTCCTTTCCGCAAAAAAAATCAATAGGGTGCCTCGTATACAATTACAATTGTTCTTTTGGCATTTCACATACTAATATAGTTTGTGTTTAAATTTTTTGGCTCTAGCTACATGCACATTGTTGGAAACGGCGATGTTGGTAACTTGGTACCGTATTCATGTAAAAACATCTCCCTCTGGGCCAAACGTGTGGTTTGCCATCCAATAACTATATATGCAAGGAAAATTTCTCTGCACTTCACTGTTTTTGCTACTCTTCAGATTTCCGCGTGCAAATTACCTTCCATTCATCCTCTTCGAAGAGAGCAATATTCTCCAATAGCCACAAGTGATTTCATTCTTTTCTTAAGAAGTTTAAGTATGATGACATGGGAGCAAGCAAGAGAAAAAACTTGACAAGGCAACCAACCAAATTTAGAAGATCATAGAGTAGCAGGAAGGACCCCAAGTCGTCAGTCCTCAGGGCTCTTTGACTGAATGGCATCATCAGATCTTAACAATAGAAGTAAACACCACAAGAAGCTGTGCGTAGCATCTATGGGATTATTTTGAACCGCCGCTTGTAAAATATTTGCACATTAAACCAAAATGTTGATTATTTCTACATGATCCGCATCATCACATATATATTGTGCATATTTCTTTCGCATCTGAATTATTCTTTTCTCGAGATGGACGGACACGGTAACACGCGCTTCCATGGTCTAGTCTTATTTTATTCTCAAACCTCCTGTGGAACTAATCGTTTTCATTTACCATCTCATGAAAAACCCTTTTGATTTCGCTATCTATAGGAACTGGACAAGTACCAATCCTACTACTTCTCGTCCCAAGGTTTCCACAATTGATGAAAAAAGTGCAGGTCGTATCGATCAAATTATTGGACCCGTGACGATCTACACTTTCATCATAGCCTTGAACCGAAGAGAGCACTGCGAATCAAACCCTTAGTTTAGTGCCGGGTTTCATAAGTACTATCGGTTAATCATATTATTTTCTAGACGGAATGGGGTGTAGGCACGTTTATTGGAGCAATTGGAGAGGCCCTCACTGATCTGAAAAGTGCGTCTGCGGTTCGGATAGACTGATTCTGCTTGTGAAAAAATAGGTGCTAAGTTTCATTTCAAATCAGTAAATAAATCAAAAAAGGATCAAAAATTGCTAATTCGTATAAAGCCGTCGAGCCAGCCCAACCAGAAACTAGAGTTGTGTGCATTATATGCACATCAAGTAATCGACGATCATTCAATACGACAATATGAACGTTTCATACTGGCAGAGTATTCACAGGGGGTACTACCGACCTTGTATGATCCCTTTGAATGGAAAAATCCAATTCACTGAAAATTTGGTTCACCCAGACTCTGACTTCAATGGTGGGAATAACCTCAGCACTCTGACGTGAACATGATTACAATACCTCGCTCCTTATATGGGAGCATCGCTGGCTGAGTACTTTATGTATGAGTGCTTCTTATTCTACAAGAACGAAAGCACCTTTTCATTGTTTCATATACTAGGGGTTTTTACTTGAAAAAAACAATGTTTCATACTAAAGGATTCGGGTCCATAACCACGAGGATTTTTATCAGTTGGGGCTTCCAGTTATCTTGGTAAGAATATTATATCTATACTTTCATCTCAACAAATTCTTTTTTTCCATAGGAGATCGTGATGTATTTCTACGGAATTGCAGGCCTACTCATTTACCAGATCGAAAAAAATTATGTTGAAAAGAAAAATTTATAGCTCCAATGTCACATTACGTAAAAAATTATGATACATGTATAGGATGCACTCAATGTGTATGAGCTTGTCTAACATATGTATTAGAAATGATACCCATAACTCCATGTATGCCACCTAGACGTCCCATAGCCATAGACCAAACACTCTTGTATCTTGAGAATTGAATGAAGCAAGAGAAAGATCAAGCCAAAGGGCAGAGTCATTGAATTATATACCATAATTCTATTATGGATCTTTCACGGTTTTATTTCTTTCATTCTTGCTCGAGCTGGATGATGATAAACTATCATGTCTGGTTTCTTTGGGGGATGTATCCTAAAGAGTTCCCTATCCCAATAACAAAGAAACCAGACTTAAGTGATCCTGTATTAAGAGTTAAATTAGCTAAAGGGATGAAACATTTTCTAGTCAGAACAATGGAGCTCTAAATAAACTCACTTCGTTCGTTGGATCAACAGCCTGCCCCCAATCTTGGGGGTTCTAAAAGCAAAACAAGAATCCGTTTTGTTCAAACAAAAGCGTTTTGTTTAGACTTTGTTTCCTCTGTGATGCATCTTTTTTAAAGATTCGTCCAATGAAATTCCAACTCCCTTTCTTTTTTATTTCCCTTCTTTTTAGATATGGCATTTCCCTCCTCGCAACCCATCCACAATCGCTGCTGCTCGTGGTCATGCTTACTACAATGTTGTGGATTTTCAGTATCATCACCGGTTGTTGTGGGTACATACCCAGCTTCCAGCTTCAGGTTCCTATAAATCCAAGAACGTGGAGTAGGGCTTAAGGGCAACCTTTGTATTGTCTCATCCAACATCGCAACTTAGAGCAACTCTAGAGGACACCAAAAACCCGCACGATCTGA
This sequence comes from Avena sativa, assembly GCA_916181665.1. Taxonomy (NCBI): domain Eukaryota; kingdom Viridiplantae; phylum Streptophyta; class Magnoliopsida; order Poales; family Poaceae; genus Avena; species Avena sativa. The sequence goes on from OV702289.1 coordinate 624,516,329, forward strand.
GAAACTCTGGCAGTTTTTCGATTTTTATCACAAATTCTAACCTGAACAGACACCGTAAATCAGGCCCGGTTGGTAAACTTTTTCCCGACGCCCGAGAATTCGCCTCGTGCACCCCTTTATATAGGTTTCGCGACGGCATCTCCCGGTCGCCACCCGAGTGTGGTTCCCCTCCTCCACCGCTGCGCCACCGCGTAGCAGATCCACCACTTCCAACGCCAGATGGCGCCCGCCGCCGCTCAATCGGACTCGGGAGAAGCCAGATTAGCCGCAACGGCGCCTCTCGCAGCGAAGCCGTCGACAAGTAGGATTCAGATTATCATATATGTGAAGTTCAATATTACTTATCTTACAAGCGTAACAAGACTTTCCTCCTCTGCCAATTGAAGAAGAGTGAGCTGGCGGTAACAAATATTGTCATATGCTAGGCTACACTAGATCAACATTCTTCTACTACTTAAAGATCATTTCCCTCCATAAGTGATTTTGATGTTTGATGATGACACATATGTCAGACTAATCATTTGCTAAGTGCTTTATAGGCTCTCTATGTTGCAAGTCATTCAATGCCCCTCAAAAAAGGACAATAGCAAGACATCATTTTTCTAGGACTTTTATGTTGAGTCGTAGGAAAACAATACTATCGAGAGGGGGTCCGCTTCGGAAAGTTTCGGTGGAATCAACTTTACATTTCTTCGGACCATCCAGATTTTGCTCAATAATAGAGAAGAAAGAGTGGAATCTTTGACCTGTTGGTGGCTATAAATGATGTTTTTCCTGACCGGTATTACCGGACTTTTTGTCCGGTACTACCGCTCGGAACTGGTAGTACCACTTGGTAGTATCATACACATCTGCGCTCAGCAGCGAGCTGAGGCTCCTCCTTCGGAGCGTACGGTACCACCACCCAGTAGTAACGCATCCTTGTGGTACTACCGCCCCTTGTTCCAGCACTACCACGACGAGTTGCAGCACTATCGGAGATCACTGAGGTGGTTCGTCCATGCTCAGTTACGTCCGTGGTACCTGTCCGGTAGTACCAGTGTTTTCTGGTACTACCGCGGCTAGGTCCGGTAGTACCGGCTGTCACAGCAGCCAACAGGCAGATTCCCTTTTTGGAGTATAAAAGGGCCCTTCTTCCTAATGGTAAGGTTACCTCTTTTATATCTCTCCCCCATTGTTCTTGAGCTGACCTTTCCCTAGATTCCCCCATAGTGCTCCAATCTCCTTGATTCTTTGGGATTTGGTGGAGGAGGTCTAGATCTAGGGTTTCACCAAAGCAAAGTTGAATCCCCCTTGTTTTCCTTTGATGATCTTGTTACTTTTGGGTTCTTTAGAACCCTAGATGGAAGAGGTTGGTCTCAGAGCCCGGATATTGGTTGTAAAGCTTCGGGATCGTGTTGGGAAACTCCAAATGTTGTGGAGGTCTACCTAACAAGTTTGTAAAGGTTTCGGTCACCAACTTCAAGGCCACGACATAGTGGATCATGTGCTTGCCTTGAGGCAGGTGCACGGGAGAATAGGGTGAGGCCTCATGTGGTGCTGGTGGTCTTATTAGTACCACCCACCCCTCTAACAGAGATGTACTGTAACATATCACCCTTTGGTGTAATAATAATAACATGTTTGGGAGCACTACATGCATGCACTTGAGTTATACAACACTTGAAGTGATTTAAGAAAACAAAGAAAACCTTGAAAGCTCCTATTGTCCTCTCTAAGTAAAATTGTCTAAAATGGGTCCTATTTTGAAAATCCAAAATATTTTGGACCTTGACTTGAACTAGGGCTCAATTATGTCTCTAGAAAATGGTTTCAAGAGTTGGTTCTATTTTGAAAATATTCTGAATAGGGTTGAGTTTGAATTCAAATAGAAAATATGAAAAGCAAAAAACATAAAAGATTTTTCTGAAAAAAAGAGCAAACCTAGCTACCTAGGCTCTCTCTCTCTCCCCTGGCCTTCTCGCAGCCCAACATCAGCCTGAGCCAGCCCATTCGGGGCCCAAACACCAGGATTGTTGGGTTGCGGCCCGAAAGTTCCTGGGCGAGTGCACCGCGGTACCCAAGTTCCCTGTAATTGCCGTGTTTCGTAAAGTTGGGCTGCCAACTACTGAGAGGGGCCATTTCGAGGCAAACTCATCTCACTCCTGCCAAATTCAAACATTCTATTAAATTGCCCCGTGAAGTAGATGGTCGAGACCCACATGTCGGTCATCTGTCCGTGACGCGAGCTCCAACACGGCAAGCTCTTAGGCCAATCAAGGAACTAAGTGGATTGGATGCGTTGAACAATTTCACAAATCCATTCCCTCCTTCCCCTAGCACCAGCGGCGTCGAAATCCACCCTCCAGGCAGAACGATCCCTTCGAACGATCCCGAGCTCCAACGGCGCATGCCGTAGCCTCCGTTGCGAGGCTCTAGCCTGCCTCCGCCGCCGACAAGCCGAGCAGCTCGAAGGATAGCAGATCCTACTACCAAGGAAGAAAAAGTTCTGGCTACATGCGGGTGAGCTACCCTTCTCTTTGCTATTCGCACTAATTATAACTGCTAGCTAGCTACTGAACCTAAAATTGTTTGTTAGCCTAGTGCTGACAAACATATTTTGTCCACAGGTTTCTGTCAAGTGGGATCTCCGCGGACCACCCTTACCTGGTTATGGTAGTCCTCTTCAGGTACGACTCTAAATCAGCAATGGTGAAGGGCAAGTGGTATGGACACCATTGTATCACGATGGAAGAAGCGCCTGCGTAGATCTGCACTATCTTTGGTATGGTTGCTGCTCTGCACAATCATGATGAAATATGGCCGAAGCAGACTACAAAGTTCAGCTTCATGGATGAACGTGGCATCATGGTTCCTCTAACGTGTGACAGTCAGCTAATTGGGTTGATGAAATGGTATGCTCTGGCTTGCATGTTTGAGCTGAATTGTGATGTACTGGATGTGGAAGCTGCTGCAACTGGGAGTCACCCTTCTATTCTTGGACAGGGTGGTCGCTCGAACCCAATCAGATCCTGGTAAGCAAAAATCTCTTGGGGTTCGCATGTTTATGCTGAATTGTAATTTTTATTTTATTTACTCTGTAGATGTTGGGCAGTTATGCAACAGTACTGTTTCTTTGAGAGGAAGCATCGCAAGATTAGAAACATGACTACTAGGTCAGTCATTTTGTTGCCCAAAGAAATTAAAAACGAGTGGAAAGATGATGCTGGACACGATTCTGATGTTGATTGTCCTGGCGATGCAGAGTATGTGAAGCTAAGAAAATTGGCATCAAGGAAGAGGAAGAAGGCAGGAAATGGAGAAGCCAGTGGACGTGAAGTCTTGGCACCTAGGCTGGGGAAGAAGGATGCTGGCAATGACGATGCATAGTAATGTGTTAACTTGAACCTATATATGTAATTCGGTTAAATTCTGGAGCTCTGTTTGTAGAACTTTGCGGGGCGAAACAATCTACCCATGTTCTCAGACTAAAATATACCACGACTTAGGGTTCGAAAACGCCTGGGTTAGTAGTTGAATCCGAAATTGTGATTGTACCACTACTATCTGAAAACACGCAGCACCGGTTCCACGATTACTGAGGGGCAAGAGGTCTCCAATTCGATGGTATGTAAGTGGCACAGAAATAAATTATTTAAGCTGCCACACTCTACGAAGAAGCAACTTATTTCAGCAGCTGCACAACGACATGACAACATAAACAACAATAGCAACCGATAATGCCTAGATGACGAAGAAATCGGTACCACTTTCTGGCCTAATCTTGAGCCCGTCTATCTCACCGCCTCCCTGCTCCTGCATCCCCTGCATCTAGTGAAGCTCCTAGATCTCCAGTAACCGGGTGTACGTGCTTCCACTTTATAAATTGTGGTTGTGCCATTTGCATATGGCATAATCCACGTAGATTACATTTAAACAAACCACCAATGTCAGAATACCATCATGATCAGATAAAAGGAAGTAATGTAGGGTTAAGACAGATTAACGGACGACCAATTGTTTTCTTCCAGGACTCCGAGACCACTAGTTCAGACCGCTAGGTCAACAAATACTACTATTACAACTTAAAAAAGCACGGAGCTCAAGCTAAATAGAACTAGTTATCACACATGTAACATCCCAAAACTTTAATCCAATATATCAAGATCCAAATCACCCAATTTAGGGTTAACAAAAACTTTTTCTCATTTAAATAATTAAGCATGCATATGTGTGTTGCATTAATATGGAATTGTTTTGAATTGCCATGTTTGTTTGTTCTAATGGTTGTAAAATGATTCTAAGATGAATGCCACATCATCTAGATCATTCCCAAGCAAAATCCAAAGAAAAAGAAATCAAATAGAATTAATAAATGGAAATGGTCACTCTTGCCATTTTAATCAACTAAGCCAATTTGGGTGTTCCTAGAACTCAAATTCAAACAAAAACAATTATGGATCTTTGCACCCCTTGATAGTACAAGTAAAGATGTACCAATGCCTACTTTGAAATCTTACAAAAATATTCAAACTCTAAATTTAAATGACAATTGAAAATGGAATCAAGTGTATGTACCTAGATCCCACTTTTTCAAAAACCACTCAAATGAATTCAATTTTACAATCCTTAGCAACCACATACTACCAAGCAACAGTGAAGATCACTCAAAAGTTTTCATTCAAGAATTTCAAAGTTGAATTCTTTCAGCCATTTTGTCAAACACCTTAGGTGCACAAATCTGGCAAAAATCACAAACACTATTGTGAGCAGGGTTCTGGCCAATTTGGTCTCCCATTTTGCAACCACAGCGCCCCCAGTGCACCCCCTACCCTGTACCAGCACAACCACCCACTGTGCACACGACCAAATGGTCATGGCCACCCTGGCCGAGCACCTTGAGCACCCCCACTGTTGACAGCATGACCCTAGCGCCGCCAGCCACGCCTACCATGTCTAGCATGTCGCCCGTGCTCCACTCCCCCCAGGCCAGCCCCAGCTCAAGGACAGAGAGAGGAGGAGCCAGGAACGCCGTTCCTAGGCCGTGTCTTCCATGCCGACGTCACACCCGCAGTTGACGCCTGTCCCCACTCAACCCAACCTCGCCTCGCTCCCGCCGCCAGCATACACGATCACCAGTGTCCCAGGAGGCCAACGGACATGCCCGTTCCCTCGACCGTGCCCCGTAGCCGCTGGACGCCATGAAACTCGCCGTCGACCGAGGCAGCGTGTGTGCAGCGAAACTCGCCTCTCCCGATCACATTGCACTGCACGAGCACCTCCGTGACGCTCGCCAGGGAACCACCCACCATCCTAGCCCCCAAACCATGCCTATAGCTCGTTGTGTCGTCGCCCCTGTCGAGCTCCGCCCATGCTGAGATGCACCCCTCGCCCTGCTATAAAAAGGAAGCCCCCCGGCACCAATTCTTCACACCACCTCCCTCCACTCCACCTCAGAGACCTCCCAGAGCCCCACTGGAGCAAGCCGCTGCCCGTAGCACCCCAATTTCACCGGAGACCGCCGCGGAAGGAGGAGAAGGGCGCCACTGATCCAAGCCATCTCCAGGGACACCGCCGGTACCAGGAGAACTGCCGTCCTCGACTCGTCCAGTTGCCCGCCTCACCAACTCTTGCCAGAGCTCCGGTAAGCCTCCCCAGACCCTCACTGACCGTGCTAGGGTTCCTCCCCGTCGTGTACTGTTCCAGTGAGGACGATGGATGTGAGCCGTTGATCCAAGATCTAATCCTACGGTCACCCTCCTCCCATACCTGTTCGGCATCCCCTGTCCCACTGACAGGTGGGGCCATCACTTAAGCCAGCCCGAGCACTGCGCGGAGCGCAGTGGGCCGGCCCATTTCTTTCCCGCGCAACCCAGTAGATTCAAATAAATCTTTTTCAATTTTGGCTTAAACTCAATTCAGTCCTTTAGTTCAAAAATCATTTCAGAGAGTTCTACTTCACAAAAATTAGTGATTCCAATTTTGTTGGAAAGATAATTAAAATATCTATCCAAGCCCGTGGGATTTAAATCAATTAGAGTTAGAGATCTCTCCTAGCAAAAATAACAAAATAGAGGCTTTTTCACATTCAAACATTTTTCTAAAATCAACCATAATAGCTTTTGAGTTGATTCCAACTATTAAAAATCACATTTGAATATACCTATCTAAATATATAATAATATTAAGGTTTACATGTAGTGACTTTGGACTAGTACCAAAATAATGCTATATAGGCATTTCTAGTCACTTTTAATCATCAAAATATTAATCTTAGACATTATAAATTGTGATCCAACATTTAAATCACATTCCCATGTATTACAATATGTGGTGATGACATGTGTCCACGTGATCCCATATTTTAATTGGAGAATATTAAATCTTAATTAATTTCAATGAGTAGAAATTACTTTTCTCAAATAAAATAAATGAATCTAGTTCTTTAAATCTTGTGATGAATGTGATGATACTAGATCATCAAGTGTGTTCCTTAGTGTGCTAAATATACTAGTTAAGTATTGTTTGGTGATTGTGTATTCCGTATGTATTTATAGACGATAGTACCGACCAAGTCTACGGGGAGGAGGAGTTCTACCCTGAAGAAGAAGAAGAGGAGAATTTCAACCACTACACCAATCAAGGCAAGCTATTGTTAGCAAGCTAGAATTAAGCAAGATAACCTAAGCAAGATGCATTAGGCATGCTTTGGTTATACCTTTTGACTTATACCTACTCCAAGTTTTATTTACAAGCTTTACCTTCTTTTACTTTACGAAAGTTCCTTTCTGGTTTATAGATAGCATAAAGAGTATAAAACTTGGCCTATCTAGTTAGACTTAGATGTCATTCTATGGCATGAGATGGAGATTAGCATCCCACCTTAGTTAACACTCTTAACTTAGTGATTAGAGCTAAACCAAAAACTTGATCACTCTAGATGGGAATACTTGGTGAAAATGACTTATGAAAACCTTGGAATGATGAGTCATTCTATTGAGATGTTTTGACATGTGTTGAGAAACACAAATGGTTTATGATGATGATGAAAATGTTGATGCATGAGCCTTAGCCCTTTTATAAAAACTGATGGTTGGGTTCGGATGCGACACCATTCCAATTTTACCATACAACCACAATACCTGAATTGGGTAAGGCTTAGCTAGAAGTTTATATGCATTAGTATTAGTTCCCCCAAGGGAGAGGTTTGAGCTGAGGCTACCTCTCAATGTTGTCCACCTATGCAGTGCCCAGGATGGTAGATGGCCATGGCTGGGAGGCCAAGCTCATAGGAGAAGTGCTTATACTAGAGTGTGTAAAGGAAAGGTTATGTTTGATTATCTGCATACTAAGTATGATGATTCAGGGTTATCCCTGACAGATGTATCGAATTTGTGGTGAAAGTGTACCACCTCTGCAGAGTGTCAAACTATTTGAATAGCCGCGTCCGCGGTTATGGACAGTTGGAGTGGCCATACTGTTCCGTTATCAGATGTTTTCAAAATGACTTATGACATGACTTGACCACAACAGAGTTGTGACTATGACAACTAAGTTCCCACTTAGGTGATTTTAAACTTTATTTTATCTTTCTTTGTTTCTGAACTCAGCTTAGGTTTCAAACTTAACTTTACAAATAAACATAGAACTTAGCATTCATATTAGAGCTACCTTACTTGTTAGTGATAGTTTGCGAGTACTTAAAGAGTACTCATGGCTTTGTCCCTGGCTATTCCCGTGGCCAGACTATGAGGAGGACTATCCGGAAGAAGGACAGCAGGACGGCTAAGACAACTAGGATCATCTCCCATCGCCAGCATTGCCTGTGACCCTGAAGATGGAGCCCACCGCTATGCTATTTATTTCGCTACTTGTTTGTACTAAGACTAGATCATGAGATCCTTTATTTGTGTAAGACATTATGGTTTGTAATGGATGATGTACTGTGATATCCAATCTGTTATGTCTCGCAAAAATGGTAATCCTGGGATTGTGATGTATGGCATAACAAGCATCTAGGATTAAAAATCTGGGTGTTGACAACGCATATCCTTGATCTTCCTAATCTTAGCCCGATGCGCATCTTCCTACGAGAGCAAGGGTCGAATCATCTGCTCCTTCCTTTTAGCATCTTCCTGGCACAGCTTCAATTTTTTCTCTGCATTTTTCCTCATGCACTTGTCAATACTCGTAGTTGTGAACTGCAGGACTTTGGCCTGGTGAAGATCACTCCTTGCTTGAGTCAGTTCTTGCTCTGCTTTAGCCTCTAGGGCCAACGCCACGTCCCTCTCCTTCTCGATGTTGCTAACCTTGTCTTGCACCCTCCTGAGATCTCGGTTAAGCTTGTTCGTGTCAACTGGGTCCCATAGCTTCATCTCAGCACTGTCAAGAAGTGAGCTGACTACGAATTCTTTCAACTCAACAGTCATATCCCATAGTTTGTGCAACATTTTCTGCATTGATTTGGGACACTCTGGATCTACCCATTTGACAACACCGCAACTTCTGCCTTGCATCATTGCATGATGTCCTTGACACCATAAAAACCTCCTGCCTGCATTTTGTCCTTCGAACGCTACAAATTTAGCAGGCACATATCCATGTTTACATAGCGTAGGACTGTCTTCATCAGCTAAACCGTGATAGTCGGAGTCATACATCGCCTGTTTGGCCTAACACATCATACGCGCATGAGTAAAAAGAGTAGATATAGCTCAAAATATATAACTGGCCATAGATGATAGAGATAGAGATGAGATGACTCAGATCGAAATCACCGTCACTATCGTCACGACATGTTTCCTCAGCATATCCCCTTAAACCCATGGCGAGAGGGGGGGTGGGGGATTGGGGTGGCTGTGGGAGAGATAGCTGGAGGAGCCGTCGGCTTGCGGCTATGACAGGATGAGAGAGAAGTGGGGAAAGTGGCTTCGAGGGGAAGGAAGAGAAGTACAGGGAGGAAGAGAAGTAAAGGGGACATGACACTAGCATATGGCCCACTAAACTCATGAGTCGTGACACTCGCAGAGGGTAGAGCCCGGTGTTGCTAGTTTGTCCAGAGCAAGCGGGCAGCAAGCATGGCCAATCATGTCACAGAACAGCCTACTCGCGGATCACTCTCACAAAGACCATCCCAATCGTCCAAGCGCCCCGATCGAACGGTATGTAACAATCGTCATGCAGAACAACTCTGTTAGGGCGTGTTGGGGGGATAACCCCGGGTAGGGTCACTCCGGGGTATAAAGGCCGAGTTAGCCGAGGTTTGGCAAGGCCAAAGCGGATGCTGGCCGGGTCACCTCAAGGCAGGCCGGATCATGGAGTAACCCGGACCAGGGGGTCGCCTAACATTATATCAGCCGACTTAAGGAGTAAGTCGGAAGTGCTTGTCTAACTTGTACGCAGGAACATGTATAGCTGGATCTACCATGATCCGGGTCCCGTTTAGCTTCTGGGAGAAGGAAGGAATCTCTCTGGTAAAAAGAAGGCCCGGTACTCACTGCATGAGCGAAGCGAGCAAGGGCAGGACCACCAGGTCATGGCCGACAAGGGTGACGACGCCCATGTCGGCTGACGCGGGCGCCGCAGAGGCTCACGTAGCTAAAGCATGTGTGACGCGGGGGAAAAGCACCCCGGTCGGGTTACCACTTTGAGAGGAGGCAACGTATGCCCTAGGCAGAGACCAGGCTGCCTCTATATAAGGGGGGCTAGGGTTTCAGTAGAGGGGGTTGGGTTTTCTTCTATACTGATTTGGCTAAGGTTCTAGGGGTGAACTGTGGGTGAGAGTAAGAGAGCTCCTTCTTCCTCCTCTCGCCAATATAGCTCTAGGAGCACTTGTAATCTTGAAAGAAAAGCAATACAATCTTCTGTGTGGAGAATCACTCCACTATCCCTCCCTGGATTCCCCTAGCGTATATTAGTCCCCACCTTTAGCCTATCCATGGCATCTGTCGTGACACCACCACGACAGTTGGCACCCACCGTGGGGCTAGCGGCGCTAGCATGGGTGAAGATCCGAACGGGAAATCTCTTCGGCACCGGCGAACGCATCGTCTCCGGGCTCGTTCAGCGATTTGGAGCGCTGGAGTTCGTCAGCGACAACGCTGGCTGCTTCAGCACGCGCCCACTTCCGCGCAACAGCCTCTTCGTCAAGTTGGGTGCGCACAAGGTCTACGTTGCTGTGGACGTATCATGCGTTCATCTGTGGCGCGTCATCGAGGCAGGGGAACCACCCCTTAGCGTGGTTCACGGGGCGCGTATCACTCGCTCCCCGGACCGTGCTGAAGTGATGATGACTGCGTCGGGTGCAGGCGCAAGCAAGGATCCAGCACCGGACCCAGAGGTAACACCTAAGGCACCGAGGAAAGGTAGAGGACCCCCACTAGAGAGGCCTGAGAATGTACTAAGAGAAGCTATGGATAGCTTGGCAAACCCGGTAGCAGCAGTGGTAGATCCGGCTCAGGCACATGCCGAGCTAGAGGAAACTAGGCAAAAAATACTAGAAGGCGCAAAGAAAATAGCCGTGGCTCAGCAGTCGTTGAACATGACGCTACGCGAGTATGCAAAAGCGAACAAAGTTGATACGGTAAAAGTAAAAGGGAGAAATCTCATAAGCGAGATGAATAGAGAAGGTGATAATGGAGCCGAGGAATTGGAAAACTGTTTGTCCGTGGGGCTGCCGAAGTATAGTACCCCAGCGAAGAACCTCAGAGCAGCGGATGCGGCTACATCCGAGTTAGAGGGTCTGACGGGTGAGGCCCGTCAAAGACAACAAGATAGGGTTAACGAGTTAGTTCGGATCGCGAACATACAGAACGAAGAGCTACTCAGAGCTAACCCGGAGAGAGTTGGAGCTTCCAAAATCGTCCATTCAGCGATGGGTAACTCGGAGAAATCCGCTGGAGCCGCATCGTCTCCTCATGGTGGTCCAAGGAGAGAAGAGGTAGTAACCTCGGCCAGACGGAACAAACAGATCGTCCCGTACGACCCGTCGCGGGCAGGAAAAGCAAAAGAAGCGCGGAAAAATGATGATCGACGAAGTGTGAGCCGAGGTGAAGCTGGCCGAGGTAACCACGACCAAGGCAATGCCGGTCAAGGGAACGTTGTCAATGGCAATGCCGGACAGCGAAACTCGGCAGGAGCGGGACAACCGCAGCAGCGGAATATACCAAGGCAAGAGCAAAGCACCGACCGAGGTATGCAACAGAGAGTTGCACCACAAGAGCAAAACCGGTACAACAACGGTGATTTGGAGATGGTGAACGCGGGGTACCCAAGACCGGACTATCATGTGATAGGGTCAAGATTGGGAAGCAGGGGTTTGATGCCGGATGACACAAGATTGAAACTGGATCGCCTATATAGGTCGGAACAGGTCGAATGTCAAGGTCCACCGGGTCCAGCGTGCTTTGGACCCCGGATCATGAAGGAGCCACCGGTACCTAACTTCCAGCTGCCCAGGGGCACGAAGACGTATGACGGCAGTTCCAAGCCGGAGGATTGGCTGATAAACTATGCTACGGCTGTGAAAATTGCCACTAGCAACTTGAGATGGGTTGTACGATACGTACCCCAGATGTTAGAAGGTCCGACCAGAGTATGGTTGAACAATTTGCCACCCGGAAGCATCAACTGCTGGATAGATTTTGAAGAAATGTTTATCAGCAACTTCTCAAGTACATATCAGTGGCCGAATAGGCCACAGACCCTAGAAATGTGCAAGCAAAGACCTAATGAGACTGACTGTGAATTCTTGACCTGGTGGTGTACCGTGAGAAACTCGTGTGAGGGTGTCATAGAGTCACAGGCCATAGCATGGTTTGCGCAAGGGTGCAGATATGGCAGCGAGCTGTGGATGAAGTTGCAAAGGAAAATGCCAATTATGTTGGCAGAGATGATCCGGATTGCCGATTCGTATGCTTTGGGTGATCCGACTCAACCTAGGCTCGCGTCAAACGAGTCAAACGGGGAATACTATCAGAGGGATGGAGCCGGGTCATCTCGGAGGAATGACTACAGAGGAAAAAGAAGAGATGATAGACCGGATCATCGCTATGGTTCACAACAAGTTGCAGCTGTGAATCAAGATCAACCCGGAGCAGGGAGCAACCAGCGCCAGAAAACTGGAGGGCAATGGACTCCAATAAACGATGGCAAAAAAACATGGACGCCGGAGCAAAAGAAACAGTGGCAAGAAAAGAAAGTCCGTCCGAGGTATACCTATGAGTCGATGTTGGACCAGCCGTGTAAGTTTCACACGCCAAATCTGAATAGCCCGGCGGGTCACACAACGAGGCAATGTGAGTGGATGCGTAAGATAGAACAAGGTGCTTTGGGGAATGCTCAGGCACCCCGGAATGATAAACCTCGACAGGAGTTACCCCGGCAGCAATTGCTCTCCGGAGCGAACACGCAACAGCTAATGTTGCCTCCCCCTCCGCCGAGGTATGACAACAATGAGAGAAGGGATGCAGTGCATCAGGTGGAAAATCAGCACCAGCCAGATCAGAGGTACCCCGGAAACGAGGGGAGGAATGAGTACAGAGAACATCACCAGAGCTATTGTGTGTTCACAACTGAGGAAACAGATAGAAAGAGCTTGCAGCGCCGACATATGGAGGTCAATGCGGTAATGCCAGCAGTGACGAGGTACATGCCTTGGTCGGACCAGGAAATCACCTGGAACATCAAAGATCATCCCAAGCTTATGCCGAGTTCAGGTTCGTATGCGCTAGTGCTAGACCCGACGTTCATTGGGCCAAACATCAATGTGAGGTTCTCCAAGGTACTGATTGACAATGGCAGTAGCATTAACATCATGTATGCGGATACAATGCGCAAGTTGGGTATCTTGGAGAACATGCTCCAGGCTACAAGGACAACTTTCCATGGTATTGTGCCAGGCATTTCTTGTGAGCCCATAGGCAAAGTCCGGATTGACGTGCTATTCGGCACGAGAGATAATTGCCGAACTGAGAATCTGGAGTTTGAGGTGGTGAACTTGGAAAGTGCGTATCACGCGTTACTCGGAAGACTAGCATTGAACAAGTTCATGGCAAGCTGCCACATCAGTTATCTGAAGATGAAGTTGCCCGGGTCAAATGGAGTGATTACCATTGCTGGAGATTTCCGGCGTTCCATTGAGTGTGCCTCAGCTGGGTTTAACCTAGCCGAGTCACTCGTGATTGTGCAAGAGAAAAGAAAAATCCAAGAGGTGGCGGCATTAGCTCAGTCCACGCAGCAGTATATGCCGGTGTTGAGTAACCCGCATGGTAGCGTTTCATTCCAAGCCACAAAGGATACCAAGAAGGTTCCAGTTGATGACGTATTCCCGGAGCGCACCGTAACAATTGGTGTCGGGTTAACTGATAAATAGGAAAGCGAGCTCGTCAACTTCCTTCGTGAGAATCGGGACATTTTTGCTTGGTCCACACAGGATTTGCAAGGTGTTCCGAGGGAGTTGGCCGAGCACTCTTTGAACGTAAGACCCGGAGCAAGGCCGGTGAAGCAACCTCTCCGCCGCTTCGCCGAGGATAGGAGAAAAGTCATTGGAGACGAGATAGCTCGGTTGCTAGCAGCAGGATTTATCATGGAAGTACTGCATCCAGATTGGCTCTCTAATCCGGTGCTGGTAGAAAAGAAGAAGGATGATCCGAACGTGGCAGTGGTTTGGCGTATGTGTATCGATTACACGAACCTGAATAAGGCGTGTCCAAAAGATCCATTTCCACTACCGAGGATAGATCAGGTCATAGATTCAACCGCGGGATGTGAACTGTTGTCATTCATTGATGCATATTCTGGTTTCCACCAGATACCTCTGAATCCGGATGATCAAATAAAGACCGCGTTTATCACCCCGTACGGGGCTTATTGCTATCGCACTATGCCGTTTGGTTTACGTAATGCAGGTGCAATGTACCAAAGATGTATGCAAAAATGTTTGCACGACCAAATAGGTCAAAACGTACAAGTATACATGGATGATGTGGTTATCAAGACCAAGGAAAGCAAAATGCTCCTTGACGACATCAGACAGACATTCGCGAACTTGAGAAGGTTCCGGATGAAGCTTAACCCGGAAAAATGTACCTTCGGTGTCCCGGCTAGAAAATTACTCGGATTTCTCGTCTCCAGCCGAGGTATCGAAGTTAATCCAACTAAGATTCGGGCCATTGAATGAATGGAGCTGCCAAAGTGTCTTAACGATGTCCAGAAGTTCACTGGGTACCTAGCATCGTTGAGTCGGTTTGTATGTCGGTTAGGAGAAAAGGCATTGCCTCTCTACCAACTCATGAAAAAGTCGGATAAGTTCGTTTGGACACCACAGGCCGATGAAGCCTTTGCCCACTTAAAAAAGATGTTGGCCACTGCACCAGTGTTAGCCTCTCCACTATCAAAGGAGCCAATGCTGCTCTACATAGCCGCAACCAACCGAGTTGTAAGTGCAGTGATTGTAGTAGAGCGTAATGAAGAGGGCAAGTCGGTGCAGAGGCTAGTGTATTACTTGAGCGAGGTATTATCTGCCTCAAAACAGAACTACCCGGACTTTCAAAAGGTGGCATATGGTGTCTATATGGCGGCAAAGAAGTTAAAGCATTACTTTGAGGAGCACCCCATCAAAGTGATATGTGAAGCTCCCATATCCGAGATAATGGGTAACAAGGATGCGAGTATCAGAATTGCAAAATGGGCAATGAGCTAGCTCCTTATGCGCCCCAATACGATAGAAGAGAAGCAATCAAGTCTCAGGCTGTGGCGGACTTTTTTGTAGATTGGGCCGAGGTACAATACGAACCACCGCCACCAGATCCGAACTACTGGAGGATGCACTTTGACGGGTCAAAAACCAAAATCGGATTAGGCGTCAGGGTTGTGCTTACCTCGCCAAAGAAGGACCAGCTAAAATACGTGTTGCAGATCCATTTCGCGGCATCAAACAATGTCGCTGAGTACGAGGCTCTTGTGCATGGGCTCAAAGTGGCAAAAGAGATTGACATACGTCGGATAATATGCTTTGGCGACTCGGATTTGGTGGTGCAGCAAGTGTCCGGAGTGTGGGACGCCCTGGATCCAAACATGGCGCTGTATAGGTTTCGTGTGCAGAAGATATCTGGTTACTTTGAGGGGTGTGAATTTAACCATGTACCCCGAGTGGAAAACGAGGCTGCCGACATGCTATAGAAGCTCGGATCAACGCGACAGACAATTCCACCGGGTGTAGCATTGGAACACCTCAGAAAACCATCTATCAGGCCGTCCCCAGGAACCGACTCGATCTATGTCCCGGAAGATACAGAATCCGGAGCTGAGCCCATGGACATTGACACAGGAGGTAATACGCGAGACCCGGGGACTGCATCAGCAAACCCGAGGACTGCCTCAGCAAACCCGAGGACTACTTCGCTGGACCCGGGGACTGCTTAGCGTGACCCGGCTGAAGTTATGCCGGTAGATCAGATGGAAGTTGATGAGGACGTGTTCCCTGCACGAGCAATACCAGCTTGGGCACTGCCTATATTCCAATTCCTGAAAGATGGAACGTTACCCACTGAGGAGGTGTTAGCCAGACAAACTCAGAGGAGAGCAAAAGCATACACAATTATTAATTCCGAGCTGTACAAACGGAGTGTAACCAATGTCCTCCAGCGATGCGTTGACCCGGAAGAAGGGCTTGACATCCTCCGAGATATACACCAAGGAGAATGCGGGCATCATGCTTCATCCAGAGCCTTGGTGGCAAAAGCATTCCGGCATGGGTTCTACTGGCCAAGTGCCTTAGAACAAGCAGAAGATCTGGTGAGAAAATGCAATGTTTTTCAGAGATATGCTACTAAGACACATATGCCAATGTCAGAACTCAAGACCATACCAATTACGTGGCCATTTGCCGTATGGTGCTTGGATATGGTTGGCCCGTTCAAACCAGCAAGGGGAAACATGACACACATTTTGGTCATGGTGGATAAGTTTACAAAATGGATTGAAGTGAAGCCTATAAGAAAATGTGATGGAGCTACGGCCGTAACATTTCTCAAAGACATTATCTTGAGATACGGTTATCCTCACAGTATCATAACTGACAATGGCACAAATTTTGCGGAAGGAGCATTTGCGCGCTTCTGCCGGGACAAGAAGATCCGACTCGACGTAGCCTCGGTAGCTCACCCCGCATCGAACGGACAAGTGGAAAGATCCAACGGATTAGTATTATCCGGGATAAAACCTCGGCTCATTGAGCCGCTGCAAAGATCAGCGGGGTGCTGGATAGAAGAACTACCAGCGGTACTGTGGAGTTTGAGAACAACTCCGAATCGATCAACAGGCTATACGCCGTTTTTTCTGGTATACGGGGCAGAAGCTGTATTACCAGCCGACATAGAGCATGATTCGCCTAGGGTCACCCAATACACAGAAGCCGAAGTGCAAGAAGCCCGGCAAAATGATGTTGATCTGCTGGAAGAAGCGAGAGAACTGGCACTGTCTAGATCCGCCATATATCAGCAAAATCTCCGACGCTACCATAGTCGGAAAGTGTGCCCCCGAGTCTTTCAGGAAGGCGATCTGGTGCTCTGGTTGGTACAACATACTACTGGCATGCATAAATTATCCCCCATGGGAAGGGCCATTCATTGTGAGCAAAGCATTGCACAATGATTCTTACTATCTTATAGATGCAAAGCCACAGGAAAAGAACAAGGCGGATAGGTCCGGAGAGGAATCTAAGCGACCGTGGAATGTAGCACTACTTCGTCCTTTCTACACTTAGCTAAGAAGTGTTTGTATCCGAGTCGTCTCATATGTATGTATGTATGTCGGTAATGAGCTTATCAATGAAATAGTAGCGCCTCGAGCAGTAACTCGGGGACTGCCTTAATAATTATTGTTGTTGTCTCTTGTGCATTAGCTGGAATAAGTTGTTCTACTTAACCCGGATTAGTAATGTGTGAGCACCAAAAACCCAACTCTTCGACTTGCTGCTGTCCAACAAGAATTGGCTTCATGGCAAGCAAGAGAACAAGTTTGGAATTGCGTAGCACATGAAAAGCGACTAAGGAAACAAATTTATTCGAGCTAACGTTTGTTTTTCGGACTAACCCTGTATTTATTTTCAAGTTATTATGCAACTTTATTTTTTGAGCTAAGTCTAAAAGTTTCTTAGTACTGTTAAGACGATTTTTGAAGCTCGGATTCGTAAGTCATAAAACCGAATCAAGGTAGACACGATCCGAGCCAAAAGATTGGACGAACAAGAAAAAGAAACTCGGGGACTACGCCCAAGTTAACCCGACATAAGAACTTAGTAGCAAAATATCACATATACACAGCATACAGTTCCACCCGGCATACCGGGGATCTGATAAATTTTCAAGTTTTTTGACCTAAGGAGCAGCAAGAGGAGGAAGTTCGGTGTCGTCTTCGCTGTCTTCAATATCTGAGGCATCACCTTCTTCGTCCTCATCCGACCCGTCTTCAGCATTCTCAGTGTTCTCGTCCCCAGCGGATTCCAGGAAGCTCGGTCCTTCAACCCATTCATGGATAGGAGAATATTCGATGAGGCTGTAGGCGCAAGCCTAGCGCCGAGCTACCCACTCTGGGTCATTAGTCCATCTGGATCCGGTGCGCCGGCGTGTAAGGAGGCTGAGGTCGATCTTCTCATACCATGTGAGTATGTGGTGAAGGATAGTATCAACTGCGGCACGCCTAGCGGACTCCCTCCAGAGGTCGAGCCGGGTCTCGATATCCGACAGCTTTTCAGCAAGAAGTGTGATTCTCTTCAGAGCGCTCTCACCGGAACAGAACATGTTGAAAACCCGGACTGAAACATCGAGGAGATCCTTGCCGTAGTTCTTGATGATTTCCATGTGGGATGATAGGCTGACCAATAGGTCCTCCATGTCTAAGGGAATGCTCTCACCGTCAAGAGCGACGGGAGTACCCCTCTCTCGGCGGAAATTGGCAACAACAGCGCGGCAATAGGAGTACCCTCTGGAAAGTGGCCTAGAAACAAGGCAAAGGAAGAAGCTGAAGAAAAGACATATGAAGTAACCCGGAGAACTATGTCGGATAAGGGAAAGGAACTTACGTGAAATGTGGCTGTGAATCCGGGTCAACTCCTTGATGCAATTATCGCGTCTCTTGAGAAGTTGCTCAAGCTCAGCGTTTGCCGATCCAAGCTGGATGTCGGATTCTTTGAGTAGGTCCTGGTCCTTGGAGATCTGGAGAGTAAGGCGCTCGCGCTCTTCTGTGAAGTTCTGGCCAATCTTTTGGAGCTCGGTTTGGTGCTGGGCCTTCATCTTCTCCATCTCAGCCTTGAGCCTGGCAATCTCATTGTCCTTGGTCCGGAGGAGAGCGAGCTCATCATCTTTTTTCTTTAGCTCGGCTTGATGCTGCCCTGCTTGTTCGAGAAAATGCAGCATCATATCAGGCACGGGCACAGTATCCTCAAGCGATGCTGAAATAGTATGTTGACCCGACAGAGCCAAGGAATGAATGTATACCGAGCCAAGGAGAAAAGGAAATGGAAAACACTACAAGGTTGGACAAAAAGGACATACCCTTGATTTGCTCCAAGTTCTTCCGCATGATCTTGTTCTCAACCTCCACCCCAACTGCAGAAACCGAATGAGGAGATTAGTTCGGCAGAAGAAGATGAAGAGAAATGGAAAAGCGCCAAGGGAGAAACTTACCCCTTTTTTTCATGTTCCGTGATAAGTGCAACATGCTTTGCGTGTAGCATCTTGTGGGTATCCAGCAGGCGTTGGAATTCAGCACTTCGGCAATTGGTGGTCACCTGAAAAATTAACAAAAGCATAAATTAGCTTGGTGTACAAGATCCGGGCCAAGTGGAACTTAACCCGGCTCTAGGTGTGTGCATATTCGAAGTGTACAAGATCCGGGCCAAGTGGAACTTAACCCAGCTCTAGGTGTGTGCATATTCGAAGTGTACAAGATCCGGGCCAAGTGGAACTTAACCCGACTCTAGGTGTGTGCATATTCGAAGTGTACAAGATCCGGGCCAAGTGGAACTTAACCCGGCTCTAGGTGTGTGCATATTCGAAGTGTACAAGATCCGGGCCAAGTGGAACTTAACTCGGCTCTAGGTGTGTGCATATTCGAAGTGTACAAGATCCGGGCCAAGTGGAACTTAACCCGGCTCTAGGTGTGTACATATTCGAAGCTCACATGGAGCTACGTTAGTTTTCTAATGAGCATCCAGCCGAGTAACAAGTTACTCCACCGGAGGCTCGAGGACTAATGGTTATTATCTACAGCATGTAAAGGAGAAATGACATACCTCCATCATCCGCCCCGCGAGGTTAATTGCCTTGGCGGCTGTGTTCATTTGGGTGGAAAATTCTATGGGGCCGAACTTTTTCGGGAGATCATCGTTGTGGACGAACTCCGCCTTGTTCCAGTTCATGACGAACTCAATCAGGCTCGGAGGATACCGCTCACCGGTGAGCATATGGGGTGCCACCAAGCCCTTCGCATGCGCTTCTTTCCTCTCAACCAAAGCAAGGGCTGGGCTAGTATGCAAAACCATTTGCTGTGCGTCAGTTGGCTCGGCAGGGGCATCCTTCGCTGCTGGAGCTTTCTTGGGAAGCATCGACGCTAGGGTTCGCTGCCCAGCCTCGACGAATGCTGACTTGGTAGCATCCGGAGCCTTCTTGCCCTTGGCTTGCTGGGAAGAAGTAACTGCAGCGGATTTCCCCTTAGGAGCTGCTGGGGTAGTTCCTCGCCAAGGTTGAGATGACTCGGACGAGGCGGAAGAACTTGGTGCGGTTGTTGATTTTCTTGGTGCCGGAACGGGTGCTGGTGCTGATTCGGTTGCTGGTACTGGAACTGCTGCCGGTGCTGGGGGCGGTTCTGGTGTTGAGATAGACTCGGTGGCTGCTGGTTGCGGTGATGCCGAAGTTGTGGACACCGTCGCCTCGGCTGGACCGATCCCTCCCGCTCCGAGGTTGCACTCCTCTTGACGAGGTAGTGTGGAATCCGGAGCAGCCGCGGAACCCTCTGGAATAGGGCTTAGCGGGCATGACTCGTCGTCACGAAGAGGAGAAGGGCTAGATCGGAGCGGTGAAGAGATGCTGGACCCGCTCTGAAGGACCTCCACTAGAGCCCTGCAGAAGAGAATAATGTTAGAAGAGGAATTACAACAATGCAAGGAAAAGTGGGTTACGGAAAGAAAAATGACTTACGCATCCGAGGTTTGGGCCTCCTTGGGTTTCCGAGCCCTTCGTGCCGGGGCTTTGCCTGCCGGCTTGGAGGCAGCTTTGTCTCCGGCCTTCTTTCACCTTTTTGTGGGCTGAGAAGGTCCGGAGGAGGAACTCGGTGCGGCTCTGCGTTTCTTCTTCGGTGCCACCAGAATCGGTTCGTCCGTAGCAAGCGGAGGATCCTCATGGATATGCCCACCAGGGTTAGCTGATGCCGGAAAGGCAAAAGAAAGAGGGACATCCTCAACAGGTTTAATCACGTCAACATCCGAGTCATCCTCATCATCGGGCCAGTCTCTAAGAGAAGAGAATTTACCGCTGGGTCGTTTTGTAGCGTCGGTCATAGGGAGAAACATCTCCTGGTCCGACTCCTCCTCATCCAGGGTTTCTCGGTTCGGCGCCCACTTAAGGGTCGGATCCGTGCTGTCCTCAAGGGTTTGTTGAAGGAATAGCTGAGAAATGGAATGAAGAACAGAGTCAAAAATACAACAAAAACCGACATATATTTAATCTGAAGTAAGTTTGCCCCGCGAAGCTTACCGCGGGAGGGAGCCTGTCACGACAAAAGTGCTCAATTCCCCACGTCCATTCAACGGAGAAATCCTTGTGGGTGGTGAAGAGAGCCTTAACCCGGCAAAAAATCTCCGTGTTTCTCATCTCGAAGGAGGAGGTTCGGTTGGGGTCGCGGCCGAAACTCATGTGGCACACCTTGTGGGTGCGATTCTGGAGGGGAGAGATTCGGTTGCGCACGAACATGATCATAGCATCCTCGTTGCGCAATCCGAGTTTCTTCAGTTCCGCGAACCTCTTGTTAACCTGGTTGGCCAGAGCTGTGGGCTTCTTGGAGATCTCCTCCCAAAATTCCGGGTTAGGTGGACCCGGAGTATAGGGGAGCAACCGAATCAAATTTTCAGTGCCCGCGTTCCGGACATAGAAGAAGGTCTGGGCCCATCCTTTGCAGGAGTCAAGCCCGGTGACCCGGGGGAAAAGGGAAGTCCTCTGGGGTGAGATGGACACAGCTCCGAATTGGGTGAGCTGCTTATCCTCTGACTCAACTTGGATGTTGGGGATGACGTTACGACGAAGGCCGAAAAACCGGATCCACAGCTCCTTCGTGGGCCACAGTCTAGTGTAGCCCTCGATCGTAGAAGCAAAAGCAGAGAGAGAGGTGATAGCGTTGGCTAGAAGGTGGTGCGGCTGCAAGTGGTAGGTGCTAAGCCAATCCCGGAAGAAGTCGCTCACCGGCAAGCCGAACCCCCGTTGGAAGTGGGACAAGAACACGACGAACTCACCCGGATTGGGTGAGGGGGCCAAGTTCGGTGGAGGGGAGACGAGTGACGACGCCGGCATGGATGCGTCTGGTCTGGTAGAGCCAGTCAAGGTCATCTTGACAGACCCATGACCCGGCCCACGCGCCACGGTCCGCCGCAGCAGTGTCCTCCTCCATTTCTTGCTTGGCGATGACGAGCTCCTCCTCCGTCATCTCGTACTCGCTACCCTTGCTGGTGCTAGCGGCGGCGGGGATCAGAGGCCTGGATTGGCGAGGACCCGTGGCGAGGGAGTTGCGTAGCAGTGGCTGCGACACAGAGGCACGGGGAAAAGTGCGGCGGCGACGCTGCTGCTAGGAGCACTGGCGGCGGCGCGGTCGCGAGGAAGATGAAGGAGAAGAGCAACGGGCAGAGGGGCGCAGAAGAGGAAAAAATCCTAAGGGGTGCGCCCCTCCGCTACTTAACCACCCCCTAAGAGGATGAGTGGGATCGCGCCCTACAAATGAGCCACATGGTGTGGCCGTGTATCACCTGCCTCAGCCAATCAGTGAGGAGCCACACGGAGGGCCGCAGGGCAGAGGCGATCCCATGACGTGATGCACTGATGCGGTAAACGAGGAGGCAGGCATGACGTGACCCTCGTACAGTGATAACTGACAATTACTGTGGCGGTTACTATGCAGGCCCTTAAAATAAGACAACGTAATGATTAGCCTCTACATGGGTTGGCGTATGGAAGAAGGAAACAAGGCCCGGATAGAGCCATGGTAGCCCGGACAACAGGTAAAAACTTAGAATGTGCAGAGGGAACGTAAATCCATGAGATCCGAGTCAAAGTGGTAACCCGACCGACAAGTGAAAACTTGGAACGTGCGATGGGAACGTAAATCCACATAATCCGAGATAAAGAGATAAATCGGAAATAACGTCCAAGGCTCGAACATAAATGAACCTGTGGTGGCCTTAGCGGCCAGGGCAGCTAAGACCGCACCAGCTTCGGGGACTAATGTTTGGGGGATAACCCTAGGTAGGGTCACTCTGGGGTATAAAGGCCGAGTTAGCCGAGGTTCCGCAAGGCCAAAGCGGATGCTGGCCGGGTCACCTCAAGGCAGGCCGGATCACGGAGTAACCCGGACCAGGGGGGTCGCCTAACATTATATCAGCCGACTTAAGGAGTAAGTCGGAAGTGCTTGTCTAACTTGTATGCAGGAACAGGTATAGCCGGATCTACCATGATCCGGGTCCTGTTTAGCTTCTGGGAGAAGGAAGGAATCTCTCTGGTCAAAAAGAAGGCCCGGTACGCACTGCATGAGCAAAGCGAGCAAGGGCAGGACCACCGGGTCATGGCCGACAAGGGTGACGACGCCCGTGTCGGCTGACGCGGGCGCCGTAGAGGCTCACGTAGCTAAAGCATGTGTGACGCGGGGGAAAAGCACCCCGGTCGGGTTACCACTTTGAGAGGAGGCATATTCTTACGTATGCCCTAGGCAGAGACCAGGCCGCCTCTATATAAGGGGGGCTAGGGTTTCAGTAGAGGGGGTTGGGTTTTCTTCTATACTGATTTGAATAACGTTCTAGGGGTGAACTGTGGGTGAGAGTAAGAGAGCTCCTTCTTCCTCCTCTCGCCAATATAGCTCTAGGAGCACATGTAATCTTGAAAGAAAAGCAATACAATCCTCTGTGTGGAGAATCACTCCACTATCTCTCCCTGGATTCCCCTAGCGTATATTAGTCCCCACCTTTAGCCTATCCATGGCATCTTCCATGACACCACCACGATAGGGCGTGCCTTTTAGAAGACTCGGTCTAATAGCCACCATTGGGGGGGGGCAAAGGTTAGGTCTCTCCTAAGGTTAGGATCCATATGTGGTTTATGCGAAGAACACACATGCAATGACACTGGTGGATCCATATGTGGTCTGTGGAAAGAACACACATGCAATAAACACTGGTGGATCCATATGTAGTCTGTGAAAATAACACAAATGCAATGAACTCTGGTGGATCCATATGTGGTTTTTGAAAAGAACAGACATGCAATGACTCTAGCTATTGTTAATCAAAAGAACAAAGATGCAATGACTCTAGCTATGGTTTATTGAAAGAACACACATGCATTGACTCTGGTGGATCCATATGTGGTTTGTGAAAATAACACACATGCAGTGACACTAGGGGATCCATATGTGGTTTGTGAAAAGAACACACATTTCAATGACACCGGTGGATCCATATGTGGTTTGTGAAAAGAACACAAATGCAATGAACTCTGATGGATGCACATGTGGTTTGTGAGAAGAACAGACATGCAATGAACTCTTGTGGATCCATATGTGATTTGTGAAAAGAACACACATGCAATGACCCTAGCTGTGGTTAATGAAAAGAACACACATGCAATGACTCTAGGGGATCCATATGTGGTTTGTGAAAAGAACACACATGCAGTGAACACTAGTGGATTCATATGTGGTTTGTGAAAATAACACACATGCAATGATTCTAGTGGATCCACATGTGGTTTGTGGAAAGAACACACATGAAATGACTCTAGCTGTTGTTAATGAAAATAACCCACATGCAATGAAACTAGTGGATCCATATGTGGTTTGTGAAAAAAACAGAGATCCAGTGACTCTAGCTTTGGTTTATTAAAAGAACACACATGCAATGACTCTAGATGTTCCATGTGGTCTGTGAAAATACCACACATGCAATGACTCTACTGGATCCATATGTGGTGTGAAAAGAACACACATTCAATGACTCTAGTTGTGGTTAATGAAAAGAACAAAGATGCAATGACTCTAGCCGTGGTTTATTGAATGAACACACATGCAATGACTCTGGTGGATCCATATGTGGTTTGTGAGAAGAACACACATCCAATGACACTGGTGGATCCATATGTGGTTCATGAAAAGAAAACACATGCAATGACACTGGTGGATCCACAAGTGGTTTGTGAAAAGAACACACATGCAATGACACTTGTGGATCCATGTGGTTTATGACAATAACACACATGCAATGACTCTAGGGGATCCATATGTGGTTTGTGAAAAGAACACACATGCAGTGAACACTAGTGGATTCATATGTGGTTTGTGAAAAGAACACACATGTAATGACTCTAGTGGATCCACATGTGGTTTGTGAAAAGAACACACATGAAATGACTCTAGCTGTTGTCAATGTAAATAACACACCAGCAATGAAACTAGTGGATCCATATGTGGTTTGTGAAAAGAATAGAGATCCAGTGACTCTAGCTCTGGTTTATTAAAAGAACACACATGCAATGACTCTAGATGTGGTTTATGAGAAGAACACACATACAATGACACTGCTGGATCCATATGTGGTTTGTGACAATAACACACATGAAGTGACTCTAGGGGATCCACATGTGATTTGTGAAAAGAACACACATGCAATGAAACTGTTGGATCCATATGTGGTTTGTGAAAAAAACAGACATGCAATGACTCTAGCTGTTGTTAATCAAAAGAACAAAGATGCAATGACTCTAGCTGTGGTTTATTGAAAGAACACACATGCATTGACTCTGGTGGATCCATATGTGCTTTGTGAAAATAACACACATGCAGTGACACTAGGGGATCCATATGTGGTTTGTGAAAAGAACACACATTTCAATGACACCGGTGGATCCATATGTGGTTTGTGAAAAGAACACACATGCAATGAACTCTGATGGATGCATATGTGGTTTGTGAGAAGAACAGACATGCAATGAACTCTTGTGGATCCATATGTGATTTGTGAAAAGAACACACATGCAATGACCCTAGCTGTGGTTAATGAAAAGAACACACATGCAATGACTCTAGGGGATCCATATGTGGTTTGTGAAAAGAACACACATGCAGTGAACACTAGTGGATTCATATGTGGTTTGTGAAAAGAACACACATGCAATGACTCTAGTGGATCCACATGTGGTTTGTGGAAAGAACACACATGAAATGACTCTAGCTGTTGTTAATGAAAATAACCCACATGCAATGAAACTAGTGGATCCATATGTGGTTTGTGAAAAGAACAGAGATCCAGTGACTCTAGCTTTGGTTTATTGAAAGAACACACATGCAATGACTCTAGATGTTCCATGTGGTCTGTGAAAATACCACACATGCAATGACTCTACTGGATCCATATGTGGTGTGAAAAGAACACACATTCAATGACTCTAGTTGTGGTTAATGAAAAGAACAAAGATGCAATGACTCTAGCTGTGGTTTATTGAATGAACACACATGCAATGACTCTGGTGGATCCATATGTGGTTTGTGAGAAGAACACACATCCAATGACACTGGTGGATCCATATGTGGTTCATGAAAATAAAACACATGCAATGACACTGGTGGATCCACAAGTGGTTTGTGAAAAGAACACACATGCAATGACACTTGTGGATCCATGTGGTTTATGACAATAACACACATGCAATGACTCTAGGGGATCCATATGTGGTTTGTGAAAAGAACACACATGCAGTGAACACTAGTGGATTCATATGTGGTTTGTGAAAAGAACACACATGTAATGACTCTAGTGGATCCACATGTGGTTTGTGAAAAGAACACACATGAAATGACTCTAGCTGTTGTCAATGAAAATAACACACATGCAATGAAACTAGTGGATCCATATGTGGTTTGTGAAAAGAATAGAGATCCAGTGACTCTAGCTGTGGTTTATTAAAAGAACACACATGCAATGACTCTAGATGTGGTTTATGAGAAGAACACACATACAATGACACTGCTGGATCCATATGTGGTTTGTGACAATAACACACATGAAGTGACTCTAGGGGATCCACATGTGATTTGTGAAAAGAACACACATGCAATGAAACTGTTGGATCCACATGTGGTTTGTGAAAAAAACAGACATGCAATGACTCTAGCTGTTGTTAATCAAAAGAACAAAGATGCAATGACTCTAGCTGTGGTTTATTGAAAGAACACACATGCATTGACTCTGGTGGATCCATATGTGCTTTGTGAAAATAACACACATGCAGTGACACTAGGGGATCCATATGTGGTTTGTGAAAAGAACACACATTTCAATGACACCGGTGGATCCATATGTGGTTTGTGAAAAGAACACACATGCAATGAACTCTGATGGATGCATATGTGGTTTGTGAGAAGAACAGACATGCAATGAACTCTTGTGGATCCATATGTGATTTGTGAAAAGAACACACATGCAATGACCCTAGCTGTGGTTAATGAAAAGAACACACATGCAATGACTCTAGGGGATCCATATGTGGTTTGTGAAAAGAACACACATGCAGTGAACACTAGTGGATTCATATGTGGTTTGTGAAAAGAACACACATGCAATGACTCTAGTGGATCCACATGTGGTTTGTGGAAAGAACACACATGAAATGACTCTAGCTGTTGTTAATGAAAATAACCCACATGCAATGAACCTAGTGGATCCATATGTGGTTTGTGAAAAAAACAGAGATCTAGTGACTCTAGCTTTGGTTTATTAAAAGAACACACATGCAATGACTCTAGATGTTCCATGTGGTCTGTGAAAATACCACACATGCAATGACTCTACTGGATCCATATGTGGTGTGAAAAGAACACACATTCAATGACTCTAGTTGTGGTTAATGAAAAGAACAAAGATGCAATGACTCTAGCTGTGGTTTATTGAATGAACACACATGCAATGACTCTGGTGGATCCATATGTGGTTTGTGAAAAGAACACACATCCAATGACACTGGTGGATCCATATGTGGTTCATGAAAAGAAAACACATGCAATGACACTGGTGGATCCACCAGTGGTTTGTGAAAAGAACACACATGCAATGACACTTGTGGATCCATGTGGTTTATGACAATAACACACATGCAATGACTCTAGGGGATCCATATGTGGTTTGTGAAAAGAACACACATGCAGTGAACACTAGTGGATTCATATGTGGTTTGTGAAAATAACACACCTGTAATGACTCTAGTGGATCCACATGTGGTTTGTGAAAAGAACACACATGAAATGACTCTAGCTGTTGTCAATGAAAATAACACACATGCAATGAAACTAGTGGATCCATATGTGGTTTGTGAAAAGAATAGAGATCTAGTGACTCTAGCTGTGGTTTATTAAAAGAACACACATGCAATGACGCTAGATGTGGTTTATGAGAAGAACACACATGCAATGACACTGCTGGATCCATATGTGGTTTGTGACAATAACACACATGAAGTGACTCTAGGGGATCCACATGTGATTTGTGAAAAGAACACACATGCAATGAAACTGTTGGATCCATATGTGGTTTGTGAAAAAAACAGACATGCAATGACTCTAGCTGTTCTTAATGAAAAGAACACACATTTCAATGACACTGGTGGATCCATATGTGGGTTGTGAGAAGAACTCACATGCAATGACTCTAGCTGTTTCCATATGTGGTTCATGAAGAGAACACACATCTAGTGACACTGGTGGATCCATATGTGGTCTATGAAAAGAACACACATGCTCAGGTGGATTATGAAAATAACAGACATGCAATGACTCTAGTAGATCCATATGTGGTTTATGAGAAGTACACACATGCAATGACACTGGAAGATCCATATGTGGTCTGTGGAAAGAACACCCATGCAATGATCACTGGTGGATCCATATGTGGTCTGTGAAAAGAACACACATGCAATGAACTCTGGTAGATCCATATGTGGTTTTTGAAAAGAATAAACATGCAATGACTCTAGCTGTGGTTAACGAAAAGAACAGAGATGCAATGTCTCTAGCTATGGTTTATTGAAAGAACACACATGCAATGACTCTAGTGGATCCATATGTGGTTTGTGAAAAGAACACACATGTAGTGACACTAGGGGATTCCATATGTGGTTTGTGAAAAGAACACACATTTCAATGACACCGGTGGATCCATATGTTGCTTGTGAAAAGAACACACATGCAATTAACTCTGATGGATGCATATGTGGTTTGTGAGAAGAACAGACATGCAATGAACTCTTGTGGATCCATATGTGTTTTGTGAAAAGAACACACATGCAATGACTCTAGCTGTGGTTAATGAGAAGAAGACACATGCAGTGACTCTAGGGGATCCATATGTGGTTTGTGAAAAGAACACACATGTAGTGAACACTGGTGGATCCATATGTGGTTTGTGAAAAGAACACACATGCAATGACTCTAGTGGATCCACACGTGGTTTGTGCAAAGAACCCACATGTAATGACTCTAGCTGTTTTTAACGAAAAGAACACACATGCAATTAAACTGGTGGATTCATATGTGGTTTGTGAAAAGAACGGAGATCCAATGACTCTACCTGTGGTTTATTAAAAGAACACACATGCAATAACACTGGTGGTTCCATGTGGTTTGTGAACCGAACACACATGCAATGACTTTGGTGGATCCATATGTGGTTTGTAAAAAGAACACACATTCAATGACTCTAGCTGTGGTTAATGGAAAGAACAGAGATACAATGACTCTAGCTGTGGTTTATTGAAAGAACACACATGCAATGACTCTGGTGGATCCATATGTGGTCTGTGGAAAGAACACCCATGCAATGAACACTGGTGGGTCCATATGTGTTCTGTGAAAAGAACACACATGCAATGAACTCTGGTAGATCCATATGTGGTTTTTGAAAAGAACAGACATGCAATGACTCTAGCTGTGGTTAATGAAAAGAACAGAGATGCAATGACCCTAGCTATGGTTTATTGAAAGAACAGACATGCAATGACTCTGGTGGATCCATATGTGGTTTGTGAAAAGAACACACATGTAGTGACACTGGGGATTCCGTATGTGGTTTGTGAAAAGAACACACATTTCAATGACACCAGTGGATCCATATGTGGTTTGCGAAAAGAACACACATGCAATGAACTCTGACGAATGCATATGTGGTTTGTGAGAAAAACAGACATGCAATGAACTCTTGTGGATTCATATGTGGTTTGTGAAAACAACACACATGCAATGACTCTAGCTGTGGTTAATGAGAAGAAGACACATGCAGTGACTCTAGGGGATCCATATGTGGTTTGGGAAAAGAACACACATGTAGTGAACACTGGTGGTTCCATGTGGTTTATGAAAAGAACACGCATGCAATGACTCTGGTGGATCCATATGTGGTTTGCAAAAAGAACACACATTCAATGACTCTAGCCGTGGTTAATGAAAAGAACAGAGATGAAGTGACTCTAGCTATGGTTTATTGAAAGAACATACATGCAATGACTCTGGTGGATCCATATGTGGTCTGTGGAAAGAACACCCATGCAATGAACACTGGTGGGTCCATATGTGGTCTGTGAAAAGAACACACATGCAATGAACTCTGGTAGAGCCATATGTGGTTTTTGAAAAGAACAGACATGCAATGACTCTAGCCATGGTTAATGAAAAGAACAGAGATGCAATGACCCTAGATATGGTTTATTGAAAGAACACACATGCAATGACTCTGGTGGATCTATATGTGGTTTGTGAAAAGAACACACATGAAGTGACATTGGGGGATTCCATATGTAGTTTCTGAAAAGAACACACATTTCAATGACACCGGTGGATCCATATGTGGTTTGTGAAAATAACACAAATGCAATGAACTCTGATGGATGCATATGTGGTTTGTGAGAAGAACAGACATGCAGTGTGCTATTGTGGATCCATATGTGGTTTGTGAAAAGAACACACATGAAATGACTCTAGTGGATCCACATGTGGTTTGTGAAAACAACACACATGCAATGACTCTAGCTGTTGTTAATGAAAAGAACACACATGCAATGAAACTAGTGGATCCGTATGTGGTTTGTGAAAAGAACAGAGATCTAGTGACTCTAGCTGTAGTTTATTAAAATAACACACATGCAATAACACTGGTGGTTCCATGTGGTTTGTGAAAATAATACACATGCAATGGCTCTGGTGGATCCATATGTGGTTTGTGAAAAGAACACACATTCAATGACTCTAGTCGTGGTTAATGAAAAGAACAGAGATGCAATGACTCTAGATGTGGTTTATTGAAAGAACACACATACAATGACTCTGGTGGATCCATATGTGGTTTGTGAAAAGAACACACATGCAGTGACACTGTGGGATCCATATGTGGTTTGTGAAAAGAACACACATTTCAATGACACCGGTGGATCCATATGTGGTTTGTGAAAAGAACACACATGCAATGAACTTTGATAGATGCACATGTGGTTTGTGAGAAGAACATACATGCAATGAACTCTTGTGGATCCGTATATGGTTTGTGAATAGAACACACATGTAATGACTCTAGTTGTGGTTAATGAAAAGAATACACATGCTGTGAACTCTGATGGATGCATATGTGGTTTGTGAAAAGAACACACATGAAGTGACCACTGGTGGATCCATATGTGGTTTGTGAAAAGAACACACATGCTATGACTCTAGTGGATGCACATGTGGTCTGTGAAAAGAACAAACATACAATGACTCTTTCTGTTGTTAATAAAAATAACACACATGCAGCGAAACTGGTGGATCCATATGTGGTTTGTGAAAAGAACAGAGATCCAGTGACTCTAGCTGTGGTTTATTAAAAGAACACACTTGCAATAACACTGGTGGTTCCATGTGGTTTGTGAAAAGAACATGCATGCAATGACTCTGGTGGATCCATATGTGGTTTGTGAAAAGAACACACATTCAATGATTGTAGCTATGGTTAATGAAAAGAACAGAGATGCAGTGACTCTAGCTATGGTTTATTGAAAGAACACACATGCAATGACTCTGGTGGATCCATATGTGGTTTGTGAAAAGAACACACATTCAATGACACTGGTGGATCCATATGTGGTTCATGAAAAGAACACACGTGCAATGACACTTGTGGATCCACATGTGGTTTGTGGAAAGAACACACATGCAATGGACACTGGTGGATCCATATGTGGTTTGTGACAATAACACACATGAGGTGACTCTAGGGGATCCATATGTGGTTTGTAAAAAGAACACACATATAGTGAACATTGGTGGATCCATATGTGGTTTGTGAAAAGAACACACATGCAATGACTCTACTGGATCCACATGTGGTTTGTGAAAAGAACACACATGCAATGACTCTAGCTGTTGTTAATGAAAATAACACACATGCAATGAAACTAGTGGATCCATATGTGGTTTGTGAAAAGAACAGAGATCAAGTGACTCCGGCTGTGGTTTATTAAAAGAACACACATGCAATAATACTAGTGGTTCCATGTGGCTTGTGAAAAGAACAGACATGCAATGACTCTGGTGGATCCACATGTGGTTTGTGAAAAGAACACACATGCAATGACACTAGTTGTGGTTTGTGAAAAGAACACACATGCAATGACTCTAGATGTGGTTTATGAGAAGAACACAAATGCAATGACACTGGTGGATCCATATGTGGTTTGTGAAAAGAACACACATGCAGTGATAACTGGTGGATCCATATGTGGTCTGTGAAAAGAACACACAAGCAATGAACTCTAGTAGATCCATATTTTGTTTGTGAAAAGAACATACATGCAATGACTCTAGCTGTGGTTAATGAAAAGAACATACATGCAATGAAACTGGTGGATCCATATGTGGTTTGTGAGAAGAACAAACATGCAGTGAACTCTTTTTTTGATCCATATGTGGTTTGTGAAAAGAACACACATGCAATGACTCTAGCTGTGGTTAATGAAAATAACACACATGCAATGACACTAGGGGATCCAGTTGTGGTTTGTGAAAAGAACACACATGCAGTGAACACTGGTGGATCCATATGCGGTTTGTGAAAAGAACACACATGCAGTGACACTGGTGGATCCACATGTGGTTTGTGACAAGAACACACATGCAATGACTCTAGGTGTTGTTAATAAAAATAACACACATGCAATGAAACTGGTGGATCCATATGTGGTTTGTGAAAATAACAGAGATCCAATGACTCTAGCTGTGGTTTATAAAAACACACATGCAATAACACTGTCGGTTCCATGTTGTTGGTGAAAAGAACACACATGTAGTGACTCTGGTGGATCCATATGTGGTTTGTGAAAAGAACACACATTCAATGACTCTAGCTATGGTTAATGAAAAGAACAGAGATGCAATGACTCTAGCTATGGTTTATTGAAAGAACACACATGCAATGACTCTGGTGGATCCATATGTGGTTTGTGAAAAGAACACACATTCAATGACATTGGTGGATCCATATGTGTTTCATGAAAAGAACGCACATGCAATGACACTGGTGGATCCACATGTGGTTTCTGAAAAGAGCACACATGCAATGGACACTAGTGGATCCATATGTGGTTTGTGACAATAACACACATGCAATGACTCTAGGGGATCCATATGTGGTTTGTGAAAAGAACAGACATGCAGTGAACACTGGTGGATCCATATGTAGTTTGTGAAATGAACACACATGCAATGACTCTAGTGGATCCACATGTGGTTTGTGAAAAGAACACACATGCAATGACTCTAGCTATTTTTAATGAAAAGAACACACATGCAATGAAACTGGTGGATTCATATGTGGTTCGTGAAAAGAACGGAGATCCAGTGACTCTAGCTGTGGTTTATTAAAAGAACACGCATGCAATAACACTGGTGGTCCATGTGGTTTGTGAAAAGAACACACATGCAATGACACTAGGGGATCCATATGTGGTTAATGAAAAGAACAGACATGCAATGAACTCTAGTGGATCGATATGTGGTTTGTGAAGAGAAAAGACATGCAATGACACTGGTGGATCCATATGTGGTTCATGAAAAGAACACACATGCAATGACTCTGGTGGATCCAAATGTGGTTTGTGAAAAGAACACACATGCAATGACTCTAGCTGTTGCTAATGAAAAGAACACACATGCAATGACACTAGGGGATCCATATGTGGTTTCTGAAAAAGAACAGAGATCCAGTGACTCTAGATGTGGTTTGTGAAAATAACACACATTTCAATGACACTGGTGGATCCATATGTGGTTCATGAAAAGAACACACATGCAATGACTCTGGTGGATCCAAATGTGGTTTGTGAAAAGAACACACATGCAATGACTCTAGCTATTGTTAATGAAAAGAACACACATGCAATGACACTAGGGGATCCATATGTGGTTTCTGAAAAAGAACAGAGATCCAGTGACTCTAGATGTGGTTTGTGAAAATAACACACATTTCAATGACACTGGTGGATCCATATGTGGTTTGTGAAAAGAACACACATTTCAATGACTCTTGTGGATCCATATGTGGTTTGTGAGAAGAACACACATGCAATGACTCTAGCTATGGTTAATGAAAAGAACAGAGATGCAATGACTCTAGCTGTGGTATATTGAAAGAACACACATGGAATGACTATGGTGGATCCATATCTGGTTTGTGAAAAGAACACACATTCAATGACACTGGTGGATCTATACGACGTTCATGAAAAGAACACATATGCAATGCCACTAGTGGATCAACATGTGGTTTATGAAAAGAACACACATGCAATGACAGTGGTGGATCCATGTGGTTTATGAGAATAGCACACATGCAATGAACTCTAGTGGATCCATGTGGTTTTTGAGAAGAACACACATCCAATGAACTCTAGTGGATCTATCTTGGCATAATTTGATGTATGCCACGATGTATTTCATTGTACAAGACACTCACTTTCCATTTTTATACTACTCAGTTTTGCCCTTGGTTTTTTGATACTACTCAGTTTTGCCCCTCTCTCTCTTTCGTAGAAGCCCAAACTTGTTCTCACTCTATCTGCTATGCCCTTATAGGTTGTCATAGTTGTCACACGTTTCATGCGCACCAACTGTTGATTCTGTGTGATCCAACGAGGATCGTTGGACACGTCGTGCCCTTCACAGTACAGCGTGAGACAGCATGGACGTATCCGTCAATGATACTTCTACAAGAAGGAACACGAAGCCGTCCATGGATAAAGTCGTCGACTGGTCATGTCATGCTTAATCAAGTCTGAAAAGCCCACTACTGCTACTACTATGCCACAAAACATGCGTCATCGAGTGCATGGTCATCGACGGGCAGCTGCAATTTGTTTCCACTTGATTTTAGTAAGACATATACCATTTTTTACGCAGCGACTCTCAATCTCGCTTCCAATTGGGCCCTACCATAAGAAACTTCCACGCGCTAGCCCGAGGTCGAAGAGCTGAGCCTGACGAGACCTAACGTCTCCGCCTTCATCGAGTCACTAGCAGTCATCAACACATCCCTCTACCCGATCTAGCACAACCCCACAACAGCCACCTACCTCTCCCTCTACATTTCCCCATTTAATTATCGCCAATTTTATAGCCGTGTCAAACTTCGTACATAGAAATTGTGTATGCGCCCTTTGCATGCGGCTCAATACAGAACTGCCATGCATGGCCTGGGAAAAAAACGTGATGTACCATGCGCGTGTCACGGTGCACGGTGTAGTAGCCTGCACGCACGTTGCACGGTGGTGCAACAAAATGTGCCTTGCTTCCTTTCACCTTAACTATAGAGCCCCTCTCCGCACACCCACTCTCACTCTCGCTCACTCTGCTCATGCAACCCTCTCCACTGTCCCACAACATCTGCAAACTCCCTAGAAAACCCCGTCCATGCCAACAATGACGAGGGAGGATACGGTGGCCATCGTCGCCTCCAAGGCCACCAGTGAGGAGGCCCCCGTCTCTGTCCTGGTCCCTCTCGATGCATTGAAAGTAGCCACCATCCCTGACTAGGCCCCTGTCGAGGCATCAATGATAGCCGCCGTTCCCGTCCAGGCCCCCGTCCCCGCTACTGACGTAGCCGCCGATGAGGAGGCCCCCGCCGGTCACGAGCAGATCCAGCTCTTCTGGGACCCCTACGATCCATAGGAGTACATCGCTCCGATGAACCCCTACGACACCGGCATCAACGACCCATGGTTGGAGGTAACTAGGGTTTGCTCCCCTTCCCTGGTTCTTCTCCCGTTCCCATCGTTGGATGCTAGATCTTGGTTTATTAGGATTCGCTTGTTCGCATTTCGGTTGCTCGATCTTCTTACATCATCTAATCCTCCCTTTTCCTTTTCTTCCAATAGGTTTATGACAGCGACGTCTGCAACGATGATGAGTCCAGGCACACCAAGACTCGTCAGGTGCTGAGGAGGCTGCATGCTGGCCAATACGACGCCTTCTTCGCTGGTGGCGTCTACAGTTGCCCCTTCTACAGGACGAGTCTCGCCAACACCGACTTCGACTGCGTCATGATGCATTTAGAGGGCCCGAGCTCCGGCACCCCAAAGTCGGCCATACCGTGAATGTCAATGCCTACATCGCTGAACACCAGTCTCTCGACATTCACCTCCGAAACCTTCAGTGGGTGGCCATCGAAAAGGGTCGCATGCCTCCAATCAAGCCCAAGGCCCCAAAGATCAAGGGACTAGGCAGTAAGAAGTGGAGGAAGCGCCAGAGGGAGGAGGTGGAGGCGCAGACACATGCAAGGAGGGGTTGGACGTGTCTGCTGCTACTGCTAAGCAGCTTCTTTTGATTTTCTATATTTTGCTTGTATCCTATTTCTACACGCAACGAAGGGGTTGAATGTATCGAACCTCGTTAAGCAACCTACTTTCTATCGCTATATCCTATTTAGTTGTGCACAACTATATCTACATTTGTTTTGTTTTCTGAATGAATGTATTCTGCCTGGTGTGATTTGCTGCTCTAGATTTGCTGCCAGATCGGAGGCAAAAATAGGCCCAAAAGGGAACGAGTTATCGAAGAGAGAAGCTTCTCTAGATTTGCGACCAATTTGGGCAAAATGAAACATATCTATTTAGCGAGAGAGGAAAAAGGTACTCTTTCAAACTACCAGTTAACGAGCTACTATCTTGACAATCTACCAGACACATACAAAAACATAACACAAAGATGTAAAATTTATTTTACTACTCTCACTTGAGGCGCTAGCCATCTTGACAAGCTAACTGAGTTCCACAAAATAGAAACATAACACAAAGGAGTAAAATTTAATTCACTTCTCATCAGACCACTTGAGGCGCTTGCCATCGTTCCTAGGCGACCAACTGCAATCATTCCAGGTGGATCTTACATTATTGGCACTCCACAGCTCACGAAATGCAATTTCGTCCCACCTGGGATCTGACTTGGCTTTCCTATCTTCAGCATCCTGCGGCACAATTAGCGGTGCATCACATGCCTGATTGTTGCCGCTAGAAGATGTTGCCTCTCTGTTTCCTGCTTCAGCTACAGCCTCTCTGTCAGCTACTTCAGCTTCAGCTGCAAGCTCTCTATCAGCTGCTTCTGCAGCCTCTCTATCAGCTGCTTCAGATGCAACCATTTTCTTTGCATATGCAGCTTCAAACTCAGCTATTCTGCATTTTCTACAAAGGGTTCCCCTAAGATGGTCTTCCCTCTTGCAAATAGGGCAAAACACGAGGTAACGTAGAAAGAAATAGATCTTTTTTGTACAGCTGGTAGGTCACGTAAGCATCTATGGTTGCATACTTTAGGTTTTGTATCAGACAACGGCCACTCCTCCCAGAAATCGTGCCTATCCGTAGGGAAATCTACCTTCATTCTGTCGTACGACTCATCAAGGATTCTAGTTGCGAGTGATGCCATTCCATCCTTCCTCGAGCCCCCTATGATGTTGACAAGACTCTGAATATCGATCCATTTGTGCGCAGGAATTGTAATTCCCTCTTGATGAAATTTCCAAAAATCAGTTGTATTGTCGATAGTGCAGAAAACAATTCCTTTTTCTACAAGGAACTGTCGCAGCACCGGACAATTCTTGTCAGTCCTGAGAGTATGTAGTTTGTCATCACCAAAATTTGTAACTACAAATATTTTGTCAATGCAAGATCATCATGTAAATATAATTTTAAAATGTTTAGTAAATGAAAGATCAAGACTCTCAACTTTGCCTTGTCATAATTTATTTGGTCCTAAATAAAAATCAGTAGTTGCAAGATGAGCAAATGGATAAAGAACAAGAGGAGAAAACCCTAAAAGCGGTTAACTACAGAGAGCAGATCTACAAACAGGGAGGTACACGAGGACATGTTTCCTCATGGCCAGTTGAATGACGGTGACTTCATTCCCTTCATATGGGTCCTCCGGGGTGTACTCGAGGTCCAATCCCACAAACTTGTCCTCGTCTTTCTCTAGCCAACCCTCGTACATCCTCAGGACTCGCACCACTGTCTCCTCCTCGTTGGTGTAGACGACGTCTATCTTCTTATTGTCATGGGTAGTGAAGCTTGTCTCTAGAGTGGAACGACCTTCCATGGCGTCAAGGAGAACACGGGAAGAAGATAGATGACAGGAAGAAGAAGATTGGTTTCTGCGAGACAGGGGAACAATGGAACCGTCAATGCGTTTCTAAGGTAGTGGTTAATGATGGGGACGAAAGTCCAAAGGAGAGTCGCATGGCGGTGGCTGTTCCAGTTTCTGAGTAAACAAAAAATAATTATAACAACGATATATGTGCCCTGTTTTGTCACGTCAATGCACTGGGCCGGTCGTGTTTTCCTATCCACTGTGCCAACGCTGCAAGCCTACGTGACAACCACCACGCCTAAGCGACAGGAGCGACATAACAGCGAAAACTGACAGGGGCCCCAACTTGACGGCCATTAGCCTGATATTTTGTATTGAAATGTAAAGTTGAATTCATGCTGAAAAAGACCCTCTAAGTATTTGGCACGCCAACTATAGTCATCGCGGCTGATTATAGCCAACTTGGGTACCGTGTTGCCTGGGCGCCCCAACTTTCGGGCCACAAAATGATATTCTCCCAAACACCGACCTACACTGCTTCAGAGTGCTTCCTCGTGTCGTCATCTTCGTCAACGACAGAGAAGCACCTCTATGTTGACACTGCCGCTGTCCGCCACCGGAGTCGCACCAAGAATCGTGCCGCCACCCGCCAGGGCCTATAAGAACCCCGATCGCCGTAGTAGAGAAGCCCTAGATGTTGTTCCCCCTCTCCCTCATCCTCTCCCGCCATGGCCGACCAACCCTAGCTCATGGTCACCGTTGATTCCGGCCACCCTAGATCCATTTGAGTCCACCGTTGAGTTCTCCTCGCATTGCTTGTTCATCCTAGCCACTTCTCGCTCGCATGCATCCCCAGCCGCTCGAATCAAGAGCTCCATATGTCACCAGAAGCCGCCGCTCGCCGTCGATCTACACCTCGCCTCGCCTCATCGTCAAGCTCAGCACGCTCCCAGTGAGCTCCTCATTTGCGTTGTGCTTGCCGATTCACCTCGTCCTCTGTAGCACCCTGCCCGCACAAGCCTGACCATGCCGCCACAGTAGCTCATCACCGAGGAGGTTCCGATGACCAGTACTGAGCGAGGCTAGCACTAGCATGCTCCTCTTCTCCGTGTGGTTCCAACACGGCCAACGACTCTTGCTAGGAGGCACGTGATCAGCATCGGTGACTACCAGCTGCTGGTGTGGCCGTGTCCGACATGGCCGCGACATGGACCTGACGTGGCCATACCATGGCCGTGACTTGGTGTTGACATCACCCAGTGTTGTGGTCACGCCAATGTCATAGTGAGGTCATGTTTTGCTGATATCACCCTGACGCCATAATTCCTTTTGTTTTCTATTTTAATTAAATCATATATGACAGGTGGGGTCCCTCTGTCAGGTTTTTATTAATTCCAGAAATGATTTAAATTGGAGAAATTGAATTAAATATTTGAAAGTTCATAACTAATTCATTTTAAATTGGAAATATATATATATATAATATATCAAATTGCTCAGAAAAATGAGGTTTACCATTTAAAAATGTAAGCATCCATGTTTATACAACCTCTAACCCTAATTTGTTTAGAGGAACACCGATACCCCCTAAGTACCATGGGTTCGATGGTTTGCCTATTTAGGGCATTCCGAATCTATTTAAACTAATGATGCACCTAGGGTTACTCACATGCAATATGTCATATCGTTCATATTGTATGAGCATTGCATATTCCCTATCTTGAATGTTTTCTTTGTTTCCGGTATTGCTTCTTCATGATAGGATCCAAGCCTGAGGCCGAAGGTAACGACACCGAAGATCCATACCTGTCTAATGAAGGACAAGGCAAGCTTAGCCTCTCATTCTGAACGCATGATTTACAAAGTATCTACTTTCTCGCTATTATGCATACTATTCCAATGTGGTCTTTTGTCAGTAGCTAGAGTTACCTATCTGTTGCACAATTTCCCTTTGTAGCCTTATACACCTGATCCGCTACTCCTAACATACCTAGGTCTAGCATGTGAGCGTTGCTAGAGCTTATACGACCATCAATCTTAGCCATGCTTAGTAGCTACGCCTGATCCATTTAGATGATGAATCGGAGATGCTAGAGAATATAGAAAGGTAGGAGATGGAGATATGATCAGAGGTGACGGCTGAACATGCTAAGGCTTGTATGGGAGACCATGATGGGTGTGGTTTTTGTAGTCCCATGCTTGCCACCACTAGGAACCGAGTTCTTGCCTTTGGAAACGAGACGAGCATACAACCAGACAGGGCTTGGCAACCCCTCGACTGACTAACTTGCCTAGAAGATTCCATGAGTCACATAGTTTGGGTTTTCCATTTGGCATATTCATTGAAAACATTTTCGAAAGGGGAGGATAAGTAGGTGCATCATAATAGGTAGGGAAGCGTGAACTGGGTTTCTTGGGGTGGATAGAGCCCATGGTAAGCCAACATCGCCTCACATCTCTAGGGACCGGTTTCGGGATTTTACCCATTACGGCGGAACCCTCCTTAGGGCATGACTCCTAGTCTCAGCGAAAGCAAGGTCAAGGTCGTGGCCAACCACCCTCTGTCGGCTTTACAAGGAAGAGTGCTAATAATATTTGGCATTAATAGTCAGTTGGTACGTGTGGGTGAAGTTGTACACCCCTGCAGGGTTAAGTCTTTTCGAGAAGCCGTGTTCACGGTTATGAATGCTTGGTGACCAGATTCTAAGATCATAAAGAACGTTAACTCAACGTAAAACTTGGTGATCCACGTGTGCTTAAGGATTCTTCCTCGAGGGTTCGAGCGGGTGATCCTAGATGAGTAGTTTGGAT
The DNA here is from genome assembly GCA_916181665.1 of Avena sativa. Lineage (NCBI taxonomy): Eukaryota > Viridiplantae > Streptophyta > Magnoliopsida > Poales > Poaceae > Avena > Avena sativa. The sequence goes on from OV702289.1 coordinate 624,557,012, forward strand.
GTTCTTGGTTAACAAGGTCGGATGTTCAAGATGGATTTGTCGCTCTCTTACCCCTTTTAAAGTATTTTGTGTAGTAGAGTCTCTACTCTCTATTGTTCACAAACAAAAATTGATTTACACAAAAGTAAATATAGAGAAAGATTTTCTAACCAGAGAATGTAGATACTAGGTTATCAAAGTCTTGTAGAGCACATTCTCGTACTCAGCCTTACGCCCTTGTTATTTTTTCTACAGATGATCTATTCGCAACTGAAGGTGGCTTCTACGTTGACATCGACGAGTAGTTAGAGTTCCCAGGTAGCATCCTGAGGACTATGGGATGGACGTCGCTTATGTTTATATCCTCTTAGGCACTTTGCTAAGATTTTTGTGTAGAACAACATAATTTTCTTTCACTTTTTGGTGTAATATTGGGTTAGTGACCCCTAGTTTGTAATAATCTGATATTGTACTATGTTAAGAGTTTAAACTTATGCTATTATATCCATGTGTTCTATGATGTTAACGAATATTTCATTGTGATCTTCCGAGTTTGGAGTTGGGCTTATCTCAAACAATAATCTGAGGTTTGTTTAACCCTAATCCTAGGGGTATTACATGTACTTCCCCTCAAAAGGAAGGAACTTCGAGAAAACATCTCTGTGTTTACTCTCGATTATTTCTATCCTTTACTCCCTATTATTGTTGTTGCATGATTGCTTGTCATATAGGTTTACTCACCTAGTTTCATATCTAGAGAACTTTCTTTGTGTCAAGCCTTAATTTGAAAAGAAGCTAAAAATTGAGTAGCGCCTATTCACCCCTTCTAGTTGCTTATACTAATCTTTCAATTGGTATTAGAGCCTCGGCTCTTACTTTGGCTTAACCACCTAAGAGATTATGGGCGACAAGAGTAAGGAAGGTGATGATTCTCCCGATGATAATCCCATCTCTAGGAATGAATTTGATGAATCCTTGGATTTGGTCCAGCAAGAGATAAAGGACACATTTGAATTATACCTTGGCAAAAAGGATGTTGCTGTTGTCGACACCGTTGATAATCAATCATTGAGTACCAAACCAGTGTAGGATCCCCCAAAGGATTCCAACAAAGCTGAGGAAGGCAACAAGGAAAAGGGGAATCCTATGGGAAAAATGCCACCACCACCTAGCTATCGAACTACTCCCCTCCCAACACCTCAAATAAACCATCATGGTCCACCTCCTAAGCTTGATGAATCTAATTTCTCAAATTGGCAATATATAATGCATTCTCACTCCAAAAGCTCAAGTGTTCATCTTTAGAAGGTTGTGGAGTAAGGCTTCAATCCTTTCAACCCCTTCAACATGACGCCCACCTAGGAGATAAACAATCAACGCAATGCCACCGCCATGTTCATTCTCCAAGATGCTTTGACTCATGAGAAAATGACCTACTTCCATTCTTATAGACCGCCAAGGATGCTTGGAGTACACTTGAAAGAGTCTATATTGGCAACAAAAGCATTCAAAGATCCAAGTATGAATAAATGCAATATGATGCCAACGCCTTTGTTGGAAAGGAAGATAGACTCCCAAAGAGCTCTATCGAAGGGTATAACCCTTTCAATTAGGATGGTTGATCATACGAGTAAGTATGTGGATGACAAGTGAATCAAGTGCAAGTTCATGCAAGCTATCTTGCCCTTCTGATGTCTACGCACTTCTATTCTTGTAGACAGTTGTTGGGCCTCCAAGTGCAGAGGTTTATAGAATAGCAGCAAGTTTTCCCTTAAGTGGATTACCCATGGTTTATCGAACTCAGGGAGGAAGTGGTCAAAGGTATTCCCTCTCAAGCAACCCTGCAATCAAGATACAAGAAGTCTCTTGTGTCTCCAACACACCCAATACACTTGTCAGGTGTATAGGTGCACTAGTTCGGCGAAGAGATAGTGAAATACAAGTGGTATGGATAATTATAAGTGGTAACGGTGATAGAAGATAACTTGATGGCGTGGAAGAGACTAAAAGCAAACTGAAATAAAGATAGAAGCAAGCAAACATGTAATAGATCTAATAGCAAACAGTGTTTCAGTGCTAAGAAACAAGGCCTAGAGATCATACTTTCACTAGTGAACACTCCCATATAAATATATTCTTCTTTATGATACTACGCTGAACTACTCTCCGGTTGGACACTCTAATCCATGGTAGGGCTATAACAGCACACCTCAAAGTAAGCTTTTCCCATCTAGAAAACCCCACACTGTCACCTTGAGCACTAGATGAGTCCAACAAACACCACAATTTCACAGAAACATCCAACTCCAAATATAACTCATAACAAGTATTTGTAATCTCTAGCCTAAGTGCCACCATGGTGTGCACGCTGTCACTTTCACACACATGGGGAGAGCAGAGATCTATTAAAGCACTTGAGTAGAAGGTAGATCTATAGATTACAAGCTCATGATCACAATATGATCATGCATAGAGAGAGATGAACACATAGCTACTTGTAGAACCCTTAGCCTCGAGAGAGAACTACTCCCTCCTCATCATGGGAATCAGCAATGGTGATGGAGATGGCGGTGGATATCGATGGAGATGGCTCCGGGGGCACTTCCCCATCCTGGCAGGGTGCCGGATCAGAGACTTTCTGTCCCCCGAATCTCCCCTTCGGTGGCGGCAGCGCCGCGGAACTTTTCGTGGCTGGAGGCTTGACGATTTAGGGTTTATGCATCGGGAGGCTTCTTATAGGCAAAGAGGCAAGGTCGGTGGAGTGCCAGGGGTCCCACACCACCTGGTGGCACGGCCAGGGCTAGCCCGCGCCACCATATGGTGTGGCCAGGCCTTGGCCCTCCTCCGTCTCTGCTTCTGGCTCCATGAGTCTTCCGATAAAATAGGAACTTTGGCTTGTGTCCGGTCCAATTTTGAGAATATTCATTTTCTGACTTTCCTGGAACCAAAAACAGCAGAAAACAGGCAACTGGCACTGTGGCATCTTGTTAATAGGTTAGTCCAAGAAATCATATGAAAAGTACTCCAAAGCTGGAACAAAACACAAGAAAATAGATAAAACCAAGCATGGAACATCAAAAATTATAGATACATTTGCAATGTATCAACATCCCCAAGCTTAACTCCTGCTCGTCCTCGAGTAGGTAAGTGATAAAAAGAAAGAATAATTTTTGAGGTGACATGCACCATCAAAGACTTGATCAAAGTATTTGTAAAACATTCAAAGCTAGGATCATAGTACTTCAATCATAACATGAAAGACAAAGTTCTAGCAATAAGACAAAGAAACTATGATGCAACATGAAAAGGTACAAACAAAAGATTCATGAATAACAATGCTTTTCAAGACGTTTGTTTGTTTCACATAAAGAAAACATAGCATAATAGTATTTAGCTTGTCCCTCAATAGAGTAGCAAATATAAATGCATAGGACACCTTCAAAGTTCATAAGAGTGACTAGATACAATAGTTTAAAACAAGTAATATCAAGTTATGCATCAATCCACTAGTCTTGGGACAATGCACATAGAACTAAGAATGGCCACTATGCTCTCAAAGTAGGTGCATAAAGGTAGAAGGTGGAGACTCAATATAAGGGTGGAAGAAAGGCCTTCACCTTCATAGAAGGAAGTAGGGATTCAAGTCTCATAAAGAGCTTCCAAAAATTATGGTACTTATAGCTTTCAGCTCTCATTGCCCCTATCATAAGCATCTTGAAGTGATTAAGGTTAAAGTGAACAAACTATGGTGTACATGCTTGATGACGTATAAGTTAGGAATCTCATGTCCCTTGAATACGAGGGCTGCTCCTCATGCTACTCAAGTTTAGTCACCGGTAAGTTCTTGTCATCGTAAGTACATGTGTATCATAGAGAACCGCCAACGGGGTACCCCTTGCCCGATGATACGGAAGAATCCCCATATCAAAATGACAAGGCAAGCAGACGACGAGCATCTCAGCAATCTTCTTATTTACCATGGGAATATGGTGCTTTTTTCTCTCTTTCCTCTTTTCATAATATCGCTTTTTTTCTTCTGTTTTCTCTTTTTTCTCAATATAGGACTCTTTTTTTATAAGAAGAATGCTTCATAGACAGCTCATTATGGTTACGCTGCAGGTTTCCACCATGTCAGCATGGATTAGACCAGCGGCCCAGGCGTTTCTCTAACACATATACATAACTCCATGGACTTACAAGCTCCCCTTTCATTTCACACTGACGACATCCATATACAAAAGAGCATGGTATCAACTAGGTACAAGTACCAAGTGCAATGTTGAAAGCGTTCCCCATGAAAGCATGGTTCTGCTAATCCCCAACAAATAAGTGCAAGCATATACAACATAGAAGACACAATGGTTCAAGTTTATTAAGGGCAAGAAAAGTAAAGTGTGCCATCAAGTTCGTGAGAGCTTTAATCACTAGTTTTCTCATAACAAGTTTAATTCGGAAGGTAAACAAAAGCATGAATATACTTGGAATAGCATAAGATAGTAGGTAGGTATGGTGGACTCTTTGTAATAACTTGGTTTAGGGAGTTGGATGCATGAGTGGAACTCATACTTGGTTGTGGAGGCTAGCAAAAGACTGGGAGCGACAAACTAAGAGAGCAATAATGGCCATAATCATGCAGAGCGACAAAACATCATTGATCAAAGCATAAAGTGATACTACAAGTTGAAAACTAAAGGATCATAAAGGCTTATGGTGACTTGAGATAGTCATAACATGGTGTGAGCATGTGCCAAGTCAACCCAAATAAAGCATCAAAGGAGAATACCACTATACTATGATTTAATATGCTAAAATAACACATGATTCATCCAAGGCACATTAAAAAATCTCAATTGTTTATAACAAGTCATGCTACAGCAAAGAATACTAAGCATAAAGCCAAAACAATATCAAGCATGGCATGACAAAGCATATGCCACAGATAAAAACGAGCTCTCTTTACCACTTAAGCATGAACTTTCCTACTCTTTTCCAAACCAAACCAAACTATTTGAAAACCAATGTATGAAAGAGGGGTTCCAACCAATTTATTCAGAAAACTAAGCAAACAAAAATGAAAAAGAAGACGCTCCAAGAACAACACAACTGTGCATGAAACAATAAAAATGAAGCGTTTGAAAGAAACCTGAGATTTTTATTGATGAAGAAGGGGATGCCTTGGGCATCCCCAAGCTTTGACGCTTGTACTTCTTGGATATTTCTTGGGGTGACACGCGTGGCATCCCCAAGCTTGAGCTTTAGTCCATCCTTCATCTCATTACTCATTCCTTCCATACACCTGAAATTTTTCCTTCATACAAAACTTCACACAATTTTTATTAGCAACATTAGTGCACTCAAGATAATAAGTCTTTAGTTTCAGTTCCAACACCAATAAAACATCCATTAGAATACTAGCTACTGTAGCACTTCCCTGAAAAATCTCAATTCCCCAAAAGAACTCAAAAAGCAACCAACAAGAAGCAAATGCAAATAATGGCAGAAATCTGTCAAAACAGACCAATAGGTAAAGACGAATTTTTTCGAAGACCTTCTGTTGCTCAAATCAAAAATTATTGAACTAACGAATGTTAGATAACAACCTGGGGCAGAAGCACAAAAATTCACGCCTTAAAAGGACATATAGAGATTTTACACGAATTTTTACGGTGAAGCACAGAAATCTGTTTCGGGACAACAACTTTCCCAATCATTACTTCCCTCTCATTAGAGGTTACTCTTGGCACAAAAAGCAAATAAAAAGGATAAGGAGCGGTTATTACTGAGTTAATAACTTCCAAGAGTCAACTAAAACTTTTGGGTTATCTCCCAATAAGTACTTTTCTTTAACGCCTTTAAGTTAAGCATGATAGTTTGAGAAGATGCTTACATAGGAAATATAAATTGAAGTAAAAGAGAGCATCAAGAAGCAAATTAAAAGCACATTTAAGTCTAACCCACTTCCTATGCATAGGAATTTTGTAAAGAAACAAGTCATGAAAGCACAAAGCAACAAGCATAGGAAAGCAAAACAAGTGCAACTTCAAGACTTTCAACATAAAGAGGGGAAACCTAATATTATTGAGATGCATAAAACCATGTTTCCCTCTCTCATAATAACTTTCAGTAGCATCATGAATAAAACATTCTTATCATGAGCCACATGCATATAATAATTATTACTCTCCACATAAGCATAGTCATTATTATTAATTGTAGTGGGAGAAAATTCAACAAAATAGCTATCATTATTATTCTCATCACCATAATCATAAAATATAGGAGGCATATTGTAATCATAATTAATTTTCTCCTCAATAGTAGGTGGGCTGAAAATATCATATTCATCATTGTAATCATCATATATTGGAGTTTTGGTATCATCATAAGCAATAGAATAGCTATCTTCCAAAGCTGGGGAACTAAAAAGATCATTTTCATAAGGACTAGCTTCCCCAAGCTTAGACTTTTCCATAGCATTAGCAATAATGGTGTCCAAAGAATTCATACTAACAACATTGCTATTAGCATGCAAATAAAGTTCCATAGGTTTTTTAATTTTCTCTTCAAACACTTCATGTCCTAACTCAAGATAAATACTATAAAGCTCTCTAATTTTTTTTTGTTTTCCATTAAGCCTAACTAGTGAAAACAAGAAACAAAAAGACAAAATTGCAGAATCTAAAGGAAATACCTTCGAGTACTCACACCAGAGGATGTGAGTACCTTTTACCTTACCTCCACGGCAACGACGCCATAAAATAGCTTGATGTCTACGCACTTCTATTCTTGTAGACAGTTGTTGGGCCTCCAAGTGCAGAGGTTTGTAGAACAGCAGCAAGTTTTCCCTTAAGTCGATTACCCAAGGTTTATCGAATTCAGGGAGGAAGTGGTCAAAGGTATTCCCTCTCAAGCAACCCTGCAATCAAGATACAAGAAGTCTCTTGTGTCCCCAACACCCAATACACTTGTCAGGTGTATAGGTGCACTAGTTCGGCGAAGAGATAGTGAAATACAAGTGGTATGGATAATTATAAGTGGTAACGGTGATAGAAGATAACTTGATGGCGTGGAAGAGACTAAAAGCAAACTGAAATAAAGATAGAAGCAAGCAAACATGTAATAGATCTAATAGCAAACGGTGTTTCAGTGCTAAGAAACAAGGCCTAGAGATCATACTTTCACTAGTGAACACTCTCATATAAATATATTCTTCTTTATGATACTACGCTGAACTACTCTCCGGTTGGACACTCTAATCCATGGTAGGGCTATAACAGCACACCTCAAAGTAAGCTTTTCCCATCTAGAAAACCCCACACTGTCACCTTGAGCACTAGATGAGTCCAACAAACACCACAATTTCATAGAAACATCCAACTCCAAATATAACTCATAACAAGTATTTGTAATCTCTAGCCTAAGTGCCACCATGGTGTGCACGCTGTCACTTTCACACACATGGGGAGAGCAGAGATCTATTAACGCACTTGAGTAGAAGGTAGATCTATCGATTACAAGCTCATGATCACAATATGATCATGCATAGAGAGAGATGAACACATAGCTACCGGTAGAACCCTTAGCCTCGAGAGAGAACTACTCCCTCGTCATCATGGGAATCAGCAATGGTGATGGAGATGGCAGTGGAGATCGATGGAGATGGCTCCGGGGGCACTTCCTCATCCCGGCAGGGTGCCGGAACAGAGACTTTCTGTCCCCCGAATCTCCCCTTCGGTGGCGGCGGTGCCGCGGAACTTTTCATGGCTGGAGGCTTGACGATTTAGGGTTTATGCATCGGGAGGCTTCTTATAGGCGAAGAGGCAAGGTCGGTGGAGTGCCAGGGGTCCCACACCACCTAGTGGCGCGGCCAGGGCTAGCCCGCGCCACCATATGGTGTGGCCAGGCCCTGGCCCTCCTCCGTCTCTGCTTCTGGCTTCGTGAGTCTTCCGGTAAAATAGGAACTTTGGCTTTTGTCCCATCCAATTCTGAGAATATTCATTTTCTGACTTTCCTGGAACCAAAAACAGCAGAAAACATGCAACTAGCACTGTGGCATCTTGTTAATAGGTTAGTCCAAGAAATCATATGAAAAGTACTCCAAATTTGGAAAAAAACACAAGAAAGTAGATAAAACCAAGCATGGAACATCAAAAATTATAGATACATTTGCAATGTATCACCTTCCAAAGAGAAATTGCCAACAATATTCTGTCAATGGAGGATTTCTATGCCATGTCCTCAAATGAAGTGTTGAGTGAGTTTGTGTCCCTTGGAATCATCAACAAGATGGCGATAGTACTCTTTCTTTTTTTAACCAGAAAACCATAGGGGAAACCCCTATGGTATAATTTTCATTAATAGAGGACAAAAACAAATAAACCAAGTCTCTAGATAAATGCTCTTTCTCATGCTTGAAGAATGGATTTTACAAATCTTGCGCTAAAGGACAAGGCTCATGTCTTTGAAGAAGAAGATGAAGACTTGGAAGTGATATATAGGAGACGATGACGAAGATATAAAGTGTGCCTTGCATGAGCAATTGGCTCTAGTCTCAAGAAGATTTTTGAATGACCTAGAAAAGGGTAATCCCTCAAGGAACATCACAAGTAGCTCAAGACCCAAGTTGAGATCGTGCTACAATTGTCAAGAAACAAACCACTTTATTGTCGAGCGCCCGTATGAGAAGAGAGAAGACCATGTAGGTCGGCTTGTATTGAAGTCCAAGTACAAGCCCACTCCAAACAAGAACTTTGTCAAGAAAGTCCAAAACAAGAACTTTGACAACAAGTACTACCCCAATAAGGAGGATCCACAAAAAATATGTTTTGGTGGCTCATGAAGAATACGAAGAGAATAATGAGAATGAGAGTGATGATGAAGATGATGGAGAGATTGTGGGTGTGGCTGCCATTGCCATAATTACTACAACTTCTGCTACAACTACGTCAACCTCTTCACCTACATGCCTCTTCGACTCTCCAATGAGAACAAGCTCTTCACCAACCCTACATGCATCATGGCTAAAGCCTCTCTAGTAACTCCTCTATCCCCACTAACTCCTTCTATTGATGTATCTTCTTATGATGATGATATGAGTCTTAAGATTAAGAAGGAAGTGGTGGAATCCACTAGTTGCTTGACTAACTTGGAAGGTGAAGCCAAGATTTGTGTTAAGTATCTAATGATCCAACTAGTTGAAGCATGATATATCACTAACGAAAGAGATGATACCGTCTTGAAGATGTTTGGGCATGCTCGTGCGACTGCCATGGATATTGCCGCCTTGTCCGATACTCTTGAGGAAGAGAAAAATAAAAGAGTTGTTCTTGAAGAGACCAATATTGCTCGTGAAGAATCCTTTAACTTGAATGTCTCAAAACTTGTTAAAGAACGTGACCATGCTCTTGCGTTAACTAAAGATCTTAAAAATGAAATGCTCAAGTTTGGGGTTGGTCATGCTAGACTAAATGAAGAATTTGAGAAACTCAAGAAGGACCATGAGGTCCTATTGAGAAAATTATCTAACCCTTAAAAGTCACATGAACAACTTCAAACTCAAGTGACAAAAGAAGTTTCCACCTTGTCAACTAGTGTTTCTTCATGTTCTACTAACCTTTGTTGTGAGCATGGAGATATCATTAAGGAGAACAATAGGTTGAAGGCCATGATTGAGAAAGGACTTGTATCATGCATATAAGGTGAGAAAATCCTAAATGACCTTTTGAGTAATCAAAGGGACAATGTGAATAAGGAAGGACTTGGATTTGCAACCAAGTCAAAGAAGAGAAAGGGAAATAACAAGAACTTTCCCACTGCCCCTTCCAAAATTATTACTTTTTTGAAGGGGGAGAAGGGAAAAAGGAATCAAATGCCATTGAGAGTGCTGATGAACCCTCTCATAATGACTCTATGGGAAAATATAACCCAACGTATGTCCATATGAAATCTTACGATGGTCATATCTATGCTAAATATGTAGGCACCTCTTATGGTGATGATTACCATTGGACCATTTGGGTTCCTAAGATACTTGAACAAAACATGACCCATTCAACAATGGGTACCTAATACCAAGCATTGCTTTCTTGTAGGACTATGCTTATGGTGGGAGAAAATGGGTGGTGATATTGGTTCCACTAGTCATATGACTGGAAGCAAGGAGATGCTTAATGAGACGAAACCTAATATTTCCAATATGTGTGTCACATATGGAGATGGATCAACCTCTAAGATATTGGTTTTGGGTAAGGTATTGGTCACAACGGGTATTTCCATTATGGAAATTATGCTTGTCAAAACCCTTGCAAACTATTTACTTTTTGTTCATCAACTCACTCTTATGGGATTTGTGGCCAACTTTGACCTAAGGTTATGATTCTCATGTGGATAAAGACTCTATATATAGCCTTTGTTGGGCATGCGGAGAATGGTTTGTATGTGGTAGACTTTACGAAGAAACTGCGGTGACCCAGCATACCACTGCATGATGTAGTACGCTATAGTCATTGACATAACACCAATGAAACCCTGTTCACTAGTATTACATCCCTCAGAGTAGTACAACAGACACACAGCAGGTCCAAGACATGACTATAGATTACAAATCGACTCTTTACAAAAGATCTAGAGAACACTCTAGGTTAAAGAGAGAAAAAAACTTCTTACAAAGAAGAACCAGAAATAATAACTCAGAACTATCTAGCTAATAAGACTAGCATCTAAACTATCTATCTTGCAATTGCTGCTAGTGCAATTCTCTACATAAATAGGTGTTAAGGCTAGAGTATCTACTCCTATCTAATCAAGATCTTCGCCATTACTTCGGTTGATGTATATGTTGACTTCCTTGACTTTATTGAAGAACTTGAGCTGTCGATGATGGTTTCTTTAGCAGAAATTGATGTTGATGTCGTCTTCAAAGGCTTAGAATCTAGCAAGGGTTAAGAAGGTACGGTTGAGTACGAGCTTACTCAGCAAGTTCACTAAAAAGGAGTGTATGATGCACTATCTCTATAGCCACAGACCAAAGGTTGTAGGCAATGCAGGTTTTCGTAAACATTTCTTCAAAGGTTGCTTTTATTCTGAAAACTATGTCCGACAGCCTTCACAGGTTGACCAGAACTTTCATGGAGTTCCTTTCATGCCACGCTCGTAGCTCCTTCCCGGAATAGGGAGTAACATGTCACAATTCTTACACTTTGCAGAGGTGCGTTGCTTTACCCATAAGAGATCAACTCCTTGTTGCACAACTAGGTGATCTTTCTCGTCCACAATTCCTTGATGAGGGGCCCAGTAGGTGATCCAAGCTAATCACTGCCCCTCTCTGTGACCCTGCATGAAGATACGACCGTCCAAGACATGCCCCACCACTGTTAAGCTCCATATAGGACTAGCTATAACTCTGGTAGGCACCCTAAGACTCTATGAGCCGGTTGTGCCCCTGGCATGCCCCGTAAAGGACCGACTATACCTCCGGAAGCCCCTCATAGATAGTCTAGACACCAATATCGCGGGGAACTAAGGGGTCCCACCCATGTGCCGGATTCTCCATGAGAAATTCATAGCCTCATGATAAGGTCATCCTGTTGGGTCCGCAGCATAGAAAACAAAAATTTTCCTACGGTGTGAACTACACACCAAGATCTATCTACTAGGTACAAAGCAACGGGTGGACATACATCCAACGAGAACTTACCCTCCTAGACAACGAGATTTGTTAAAGAGTAGGAACTCGTGGTTGATGTAGTCGTACACTTGCCGATCTCAAGATCGTGATGAAGTCCAGCAGGTCCGGCTCCAACACGTCCATCAGATCCAGCTCCAGCACCACCAAGTCCAGCACCGCAAAGCAGCGGTGCATCCGTGATCGCATACACGTCCGGTACCCCAACAACCTCCGTCCCTCGCTCCAGCAAAGCAGCGGAAGCAGCAACTCCTTTCCAGATAAAGCCACCGGGAACATGTATCTCGCTAATCTGAGACCATGGGGGAATAATACTAGAGGGGGAGAGAGATCCTTCACAAGGAGGTGTGAGTGAGAAGTGAGGAGGGGGTGGCCTTTTATAGGAGGAGGGGGGTGCCCCTCCTTCATGGCCGGCGCATGGAGGGGGTGACCCTTCACCTCCTCCATTCATGTGGTGGTAACCCCTCCACATTAAAATGCCCCTTCACATTCTCTTTTAAAGTCTCCACTTTAAATGCATTAAATTTCTCCAAATTTAATGCTCTCTCATTTAATAAAACTCTTTTATTATTTTTATTCAGACTTTTGTTAATTACTTTAATTAACAAACATTCACATAAAACCCCTTGCAACATTTCAATATTAGATGCAGAACCAATTTCAGCATTTTCACCCGAAACAGTTTCGGTGTCTATTGAAATAATTCCAGCGCTTTCTTAAATCTTTATCTAAAACATATTTGCTCCAAATGGTGTCGGTATCCCTTAAGTGTGTCACCCTATGGTTCGCGAATAAAGCAGACATGATTGAGACCCCTCTCCAATCAATAATCAATAGCGGGACCTGGAGATCTATACTGACTCCTACACATTCAACGATGACTTCTGTGATCGTGAGAACCTTTAACGCTAGTAACTAAATACCTATGTCCCGTGATATATTACATGTCCGAGATTCGATCATCGGTATCTCCATACCTAGTTTGATCTCGTTAACGACATGCACTCTTTTCTTGTTCCCGTGATATAACATTCTAGTGATCACATCACTTGCTTGCAAGCTATTTCAATGTGATATCACCGAGAGGGCCCAGAGTATATCTATCCGTCATCGGGATGGACAAATCCCACTCTTGATCCATGAGCCTCAACATAACACCTTCGTAGCACTGAACCCACCTTTATAGTCACCCTGTTACGGTGTGACGTTTGATGTTATCAAGATACTCTTCCGGTGTTAGCAATTAACATGATCTCATGGTCTAAGGATAAAGATTACTTCGTATGACATTATAGCAATATAAACATAATGACTTTGATCGTAATGCTATACTTCGGATGAATGTTCATCAAATCATTCCCCCAATGGTGTGACCTTGTTATTAACAACATCCAATGTCCATGATCAGGAAACCTTGATCATCTTATTAATCAACAAGCTAGTCTATAAGAGAGGCATAACTAGGAACCCTTTTTGTTTGTTAAACACACATGTGTTGATGTTTCTGATCAATACAATTCTAGCATGTAAAATAAACATTTATCATAAACATGGAATAAGATAATAACCACTTTATTATTGCCTCTTGGGCATATTCCCTTCAGTCTCCCACTTGCACTAGAGTCAATAATCTAGTTTGAAAAACTTTGCGTATTGAACACCTATGGCTTTCTGGTGTTGCATATACGCTATTGCTAGTGGTTAACATAATCTCTGGATCTGACAGTTCCAGGTCCGTGTGTATTTGCATGTCTCTGTGTCTCTACGCATCACTCATTCTCAAATGAGATGGCATTGTATAGATTTGGTCCTTTGGTGAGACCTTTAGTTCATTCGGCTCAAAATATGTTGATATTATTGTCACACAATATATCTTCATAGTATTAGCCCACTTTGAACCACACCTAGTTTGATAACAAACTACTTAACACAAATGCCCTCCTTTGCTGCTACTATAGCAGTCATATACTTAGCCTTTTGTTGTAGTATCCGTCACAATGTCTCAACTTTGGAACTCATCCAAATCCATAATGGAACATCCTTTCCATTACATTGTGCCACCCATAGTCTAAATTGAGATAAATTTAATTTGTATCTTGTGACAAAACTAGTATCAATGTAACACTTTACAATGAACTACCTTTAACTATTTGTCACTTATACATTATATATTCTTAGTTCTTCCAAAGCTCATAAGAATATCTTTACTATTGTCCAATGATCATCTTATGAATCATTCTGGTATATGCTCATAACATTTAGAGCATAGGACATTCTGGATATATACATATCATGGTATAATCGATCAAAATCTTCATGTGATTTTACTCACCAAGTGTTGAAACACTTGAATTTTGATACAATCCTTTCCATGCAGCAAGAACCTTTCTTGTTGTTTCCATATTGAACCCTTTCAATATCTCATATATGTATGTCTGGCACAACCATATTAGCGCCTTAATCTATCCATATAGATATTGATGCCTAATACTCCAGGTTTGCCCAAGTCTTTCATCGAAATCTTATTTTAATGAAATTCTTAACTTGTGTCAATACAAGATACATCATTTCCAATCAACAATATGTCCTCTACATAATGTATTAGAAATATGTCTCAGCGCTCCCACTTAATTTCTTGCAAATGCAAGCATCTTCATCATCTCCGATGAATTTAAACTCTTTTAACAGTTTCATTGTGGTGAAGATTCCAACTCCGCTATGCTTACTTCAACTATTGAAGTTTACATGCCCTTTTAGCACCCTTTGAATTAACAAGACCCTTCGGACCATGTCATGTACATGTCCTAGGTTACCGTTCTATTAGAAGAACCTTGTTTTGTTTATTCAACTACCATATACCAAATTATATGTAGTGGTTGCTACATTAATCCGTCAAGACTATATATCGCTATGAAAGATCAAATCTTGTCATAGTCAACTCCTTGAACATTGTCGTAAACTTCTTTCCGACATGTCGACTATTTCATAGATGTTAAACATCCATGTCTTATTTTTTTATAGATCCAAACATGACCTATAGGCTTCACACCTTTCCGGAGGGTCTTCCAAGTTCAGAAACTTGTTTTCTCGTGTATGGATACTATCACGGATTCTATGACTTCTAGTCATTTTATGGAGTCAGGGCCCATCATCGCTTCTTTGCATGTAGTCGGTTCATCATTGTCAAAACAATAACGACTTGCTTATCAAATCTTACTATTTGATTCTTACCGACCCACACGGTTCTATAGGAACTCTAATCTCCGAGATCGCACCTTTTGTAATCACGAGAGCCATGAGCATTGTGGCTGCCACCGGGACACTTTTCGGTGCTGCGCTACTTAGCACATATAGCTAAGGTTCAACAACCTTATCAAAGTTCTATTGTCCTCCCACTTAACTTTTCACGAAAAATTCCTTCTCAAGAAACTTTACGTTCCAAGTAACAATCTCTTTTGTCCTCGGCGTTATGGAGAAATTCCCAACAAATTCTTTGGGATAACCTACAAAGATGTGCTTATCCGACTTTGGTTGTAAACATTTTACTTATGCATAGCATACCAAAATTTGAGAAAAGACAATTCGGGTTTTATCCCAAACCATAACTCATATGGTGTCATTTCAATGGATCACGATGGTGCTCTTTTTAGTGTAAAAGCGATAGTCTCTAAAGCTTCAATCCTTAAAACATAATGGCAGTTTTATAAATGACACCCTTGATCTTACCATGTCAAACATGGTTTGATTTTATCTCTCGAATATGCCATACTCCTATGGTTTATCGGGAAACACAAATCATGGAACAATTCCTCAAGTCTTAGGTGTTTTTGCTAAACATGTAACTCAAATATCTTCCTTGATGATCTAATCATAAACTCTTTATTTTCTTGTTACAATGATTTTCCACTTCATCTTGAAAGTCTTTGAACAATTTTCAAATGTTTCATACTTCTTCCTTGTTAAGTAAATATACAGATATATTCACTCAAATTTTCGGAGAAAGCATATGAAGCAAAAAGATCCATCGCATATGGCTACACATAATGGACTATGCACATCAGCATGCACAATTTCCAATAAGCTAGTCATCCGTTCCTCTCTGGCCTATGGACGCAGTTTCAATTATCTCGAGGAAAGTCTCACATGCGTCAATTGATCAAAATCAAAGACTCCAAAAATCCATCAACATGGAGTTTCTTCATGTTTTCTTTCAAATATAATTTAAACAGCGATGTCACTTCATAAGTGATCTTTCAATCATTTGTCTTGCGACATTTTAGCAATAGTGTTTATGGATGTGATTTCTCCAACTAGACCTGTAAAAGTTCATCCATCCTTTATGGAATACGGTAATTATTTGAACAACCATTGTTCTCATGATACCGGAACAAAATAACAATTATTTAAACAAATCTTGAAGGCTTGGTTTGATGACAACGAAAAACACAATAACACTTTATTTGTTTTCCATGAACATCATCACTCATTCTCTTGCTGGTTTACTTAGGCCATTGTAGTTCATGAATTGCGTTGTCCTGTATGACACTTCATACCAACCAATTCGGTATCTAATACCTAAGAACCACATTTTTTAACAAGCAAGGAATACAACCATAACATGTATATCTTCTATATACCCAAGTTGGACATCTCCAACCTTATATTTTTTGCCAAATATTTTATAGATTCTCTTTCAGCAATTCCTTTTTCTTTTAAAAGAATCTATCAACATCAATTGTGGTGTCATTCACATGACACATAGTACAAAGCGTATATAGTCAAATACTAATACCTTTGGACTTGCACTTTGAAGTGGATCACCATCATCAAATGTTTGGCATTCTTTCAAAAATCCATTCTTTAGTAATCTATTAGTGTAGTAAACATTTTACTTACATATTCTATTCATCCTTATCATGACAACTTTCATGATCAAGCTACTATAGCTTATATGGAAGAATCAGGAGTATAATATCAGTTCCCAAAACCTTTTTGGTAGATTCGGATGCCTAGCATCTCCATCCTTCACAAATTCTCATACAATATGAGAACATGTATTTTGCTAAATTATACTCTATCATAATGCAACCAAAAACATTGTTTCAGATATCACAATATCTTTCACACATGATGGTTTCTGAAACAATTTCCAGCTCCAATATAATCTTGATATTAAAACAACTTTTTGAATATCAATAATCATGGAGGCAAACATGATACTTTAGATACTAACATTGGAATTCTTACTCTTGATTTAATACTACTTATTAAACTTCATGGAGTAAATAGAGTTTGCTGAAAGTTTGCAATAGGACTTATAAACTTTAAATTGACGTTGAAAACAATACGATACGAGTTCGTAAAGTAAATATCCAGAATTCTATAGTTCTATTATATCAAATAAAAACTAAGCATAAGGTAGAAAACGAATGCCAATGACTACAACAAACTATGCAAATTCACTTTGATTTAACTTATGACAAATTTGGTTCGACTAATCCAAATTAGAAATGAACTCCCACTCAAAAATGACATCCCTCGTTCCTTTTTGGTGATTACATGAACCAAATCCACTACACCAAGTTCGATCATCACGTGAGTTGATGTAGCTTCAAAGGCGAGCATATATATGGGCATCATATCAACTATATGACTCATGCTTAACCTTTCGTTCCGTGTTCCGAGGCCATGTCTGTACATGCTAGGCTCGCCAAGTAAGAACCTTAGTACTCGCATGTGTAAAACTGTCTTACACCCGTTTGTATGAAAGCATAGAGTTGAGTACACCCGATCATCACATGATGTCTCGAAATACGATCCACAAAACGGTGCATACTTAAGGAAGAACACATTTTTATCTTGATATCTAAAAGAGGGATCATCTTACAATGCTACAGAAAGCGCCAAACTAGCAGTATAAGATGCTAACATCTAATGTGTAAAGTGAGATGATATGGTCCATGCATTTGATCTCTATCACTTGCATCGTGGTATGATCTCTATCATTCCTTTGTGTGTAAAGCCAAGGTCTATGGAACTTACACGTTGAGTGTGTTGTAAGAGTATCTATCATACATCTACTTACAACAATACCATATTAATACACTAGCCCAGCAACGATCTAAACTAGACGCCTCTAATTTATCAATTGCAAGTTTTACGTGGCTTAGGGCTTTCGGAGATAGAACCGTTCTTACCTACGAACATGAACCACAACGAGGATAACTAAGTTATTAGCAACTCGTTGTAAATCAGATATTGACTATAGTAGGAGAGACAGACACCCGCTAGCCACTTATGCAAAACATGTTGCATGTTAGTCGTGGAACCGGTCTCATGTACGATGACATGTAAGGTTGGTCAGGGCCGCTTCATCCCACTATGCCACCAATATCCAAAATACATAGAAGATGCAATAACATGATCATCATCGCCCACATATCAACATATGTGTACTACCCGTGCTAAGCACCTACGCATAGATCAGGCTCTGATACCACTGTTGGGTCCGCAGCATAGAAAACAAAAATTTTCCTATGGTGTGAACTACACGCCAAGATCTATCTACTAGGTACAAAGCAACGGGTGGACATACATCCAACAAGAACTTACCCTCGTAGACAACGAGCTTTGTTAACGAGTAGGAACTCGTGGTTGATGTAGTCGTACACTTGCCGATCTCAAGATCGTGATGAAGTCCAGCAGGTCCGGCTCCAACACGTCCATCAGATCCAGCTCCAGCACCACCAAGTCTAGCACCGCAAAGCAGCGGTGCATCCATGATCGCACACACGTCTCGTACCCCGACAACCTCCATCCCTCGCTGCAGCAAAGCAGCAGAAGCAGCAACTCCTTTCCAGATAAAGCCACCGGGAACATGTATCTCGCTAATCCGAGACCATGGGGGAATAATACTAGAGGGGGAGAGAGATCCTTCACAAGGAGGTGTGAGTGAGAAGTGAGGAGGGGGTGGCCTTTTATAGGAGGAGGGGGGTGCCCCTCCTTCATGGCCGGTTCATGGAGGGGGTGACCCTTCACCTCCTCCATTCATGTGGTGGTAACCCCTCCACATTAAAATGCCCCTTCACATTCTCTTTTAAAGTCTCCACTTTAAATGCATTAAATTTCTCCAAATTTAATGCTCTCTCATTTAATAAAACTCTTTTATTATTTTTATTAAGAATTTTGTTAATTACTTTAATTAACAAACATTCACATAAAACCCCTTGCAACATTTCAATATTACATGCAGAACCAATTTCAGCATTTTCACCCGAAACAATTTCGGTGTCTATTGAAATAATTCCAGCACTTTCTTAAATCTTCATCTGAAACATATTTGCTCCAAATGGTGTCGGTATCCCTTAAGTGTGTCACCCTACGGTTCGCGAATAATGCAGACATGATCGAGACCCCTCTCCGATCAATAATCAGCAGCGAGACCTGGAGATCCATACTGACTCCTACACATTCAACGATGACTTCTATGATCGTGAGAACCTTTAACGCTAGTAACTAAATCCCTTTGTCCCGCGATATATTACATGTCCGAGATTCGGTCATCGGTATCTGCATACCTAGTTTGATCTCGTTACCCACATGCACTCTTTTCTCGTTCTCGTGATATAACATTCTAGTGATCACATCACTTGCTTGCAAGCTATTTCAATGTGATATCACCTAGAGGGCCCAGAGTATATCTATCCGTCATTGGGATGGACAAATCCCACTCTTGATCCATGAGCCTCAACATAACACCTTCGTAGCACTGAACCCACCTTTATAGTCACCCTGTTACGGTGTGACATTTGATGTTATCAAGATACTCTTCCGGTGTTAGCAATTAACATGATCTCATGGTTTAAGGATAAAGATTACTTTGTATGATATTATAGCAATATAAACATAATGACTTTTATCGTAATGCTATACTTCGGATGAATGTTCATCACATCATTCCACCAATGGTGTGACCTTGTTATTAACAACATCCAATGTCCATGATCAGGAAACCTTGATCATCTTGTTAATCAACAAGCTAGTCTATAAGAGAGGCATAACTAGGAACCCTTTTTGTTTGTTAAACACACATGTGTTGATGTTTCCGATCAATACAATTCTAGCATGTAAAATAAAAATTTATCATAAACATGGAATAAGATAATAACCACTTTATTATTGCCTCTCGGGCATATTCCCTTCAAATCCGTTCAAGCGAAAGGAAGAAGATACATCCGACTTCTCTGTCCCATTCCAAATATCATGGTTAACGCGTAATGTATGGCGCTAGAATCACTAGCGACATTGGTTGTTAAGTCCTAGATATTATGTTCCTTTACCACCGGAACTGTATCAATAGATTATTACCATTTGGTAATTAATCCATAATTATATTATTATGAAAATAGTATTTTCTATCCTTTTTGAAATGCAGGTGATGACAACATTTGAGTTACAAGCATTTGATAGAAAATAATCAAAGGACATGAGAAAGTGTGAACTTGCCTTTTGTGATTGCAAGATTGTGCACTCACGGTCTTCAAGATATTAGAAGATCCAAATTCGGTAAACATCATCATTGGTTCGGTAAGGACGAATGTTTAAAGAAGCAGGATGCAATTATGCATAAGTAATGTAATGCAGTTTGATAGACACGAATTCCTAGAATAATCGTACCAAATCTAGGGTTTGGAAATTGGGAATGGCTTCTTTAGAATGTGTTTCACTTTTATATCAGCTTCACATTTGTGCTTCTTCTTAAGGTTTGTGAGAGTGTGTGAAATAATATGTAAATACAATAGGTATCATACAATATTAAAGCACTCAAGTGTGGAAGGGTATTTAAAGACTTCTTAAAATCATACAATTATTATATTTAGTATTTTTGTGATAAAAAATAGTATTCTAGGAGTTTAAAAGATAATTTTATTTAATTTTTTTTGCTCTTCTTAATATTTTATTAAAATTCTATGAAGAAAATAAGATTTTATTTTATGTACACTTACTTTACTCGATTAAAATATAAATTAGCATTTTTATAACTTAGTATATCCATTCTGGATATTAAAAGTGAAT
This sequence comes from Avena sativa, assembly GCA_916181665.1. NCBI lineage: Eukaryota > Viridiplantae > Streptophyta > Magnoliopsida > Poales > Poaceae > Avena > Avena sativa. Next base: position 624,577,749 of record OV702289.1, read on the forward strand.
TTTATTTAATTTTAAGTGTTTTATTTATTTTTATAAAATTCTATGTAGGAATATACATAATTTCTATACTAGATATTAATTTAATTACTTAAATTATTACTCATTATTTTTATTGGGTAGAGGATATTTTTGTGATTTCATAGATATATCATTTATATTTTTAGGATTTATATTTATTTTTCTAGAGATCATCTAGTTCTAGGGGTATATTTGTAATTATGTATTTTACATAGGTCCTTTTAAATCGTGGGCCTGGCCCACTAGGCTAGACTGGCCTGACCCGACCCATCTGGGTTGGGTCAACCTCCTTGGCTCACCCGGTACTGGCCTAGACCGGCCCAGTACCCCTCTCTCTTCCTCGCGCACTCGTGTTCTCCCCTTGGTTGTTCCCCTCCATGGCGATGTGGTGCCACCACCATCGCCGTGCGATTCCGGCTGTTCCTGGACTTCCTGGCCGATGCCGTGACACGATATGGGTTAGTCAGTGAAGCTCCGTCGACTAGTCCAACGCGTTTTGGTGCTGCTCTGGTCCGCTAGTGGCTATGTGGTGCTGCCAGCTTCTTTGTGATCCTATGGCTACCGTGTTTGTGGCCTGGCGCGGGTCGCGGCGCCTTCGGGTGCTCCCCGTGCTGCCGCCAACACCATCATCAACCACACTGCTTCCTCTTCTAAAACTTGCGAGGACTAATGGTGAGTTTGCCTTTCTTTACCCTCTCTGCTCTTTGTCTCACCTTGCTATCCTCCATGTGGTTGTTTATTACGAACCCTGATTAGGGTTCATCCCTGTGTGTGAGGGTTCTTCCCTTGGTATAGTAATCATTCTAGATGATGAAGCTGCTTTAGGTGATTACCTACTAAACCTAGGTTGTGTAGCATTCCTTGCTGTATTGAGGTTGTGAACGATGACAGTGGTCTCTGTCAGTGAGCTATTGTCTGAACTTTTACCTACTGTCCTGTACATGCTTGGTGAGGCTATGGTTAGCATCTGGCTTAAGATTGATCCATTGGTTCTCATTGCTATGCTTTGGAATGAGAGCATCAGAGTTGGATATCTTTTGTACATGTTATCTGATGTCCTTTTGAATGACATAAATGATTCCTAAATATTGTTTTTAGGAAAATTATTAAGCATTTATTTGAGAAGATTTGGTTATGGAGCCTATGTATTTGGATTACTTAATTAGTATGGGTCTTTGTGACACCTTCTGTTGAATGGTACACAATACCTATCTAATTCTAAGTGTTTTCCTAAACTGTGCTCTATATTGGCTTATATTATAAGCATTGAAGAACTTCTATTAGATACAGTGTTTTACTTGTTTAACAATTGGCCTTTCATACTGGTTTGAGGCACTTCTAGGTAAAAATAGATGTTTTTTTACTTGCTATCTCCCTTCCATGTGTTCCATGTGTTAGTTTATCTAAATGATTCCTAAATCTTTTAGGAAGATGATTATGTGGATTTAAGAAAGTGGACTTGACGAGGGTTTAACTCATCAATGCCCATTGTTATGGACTTGGGTTTTGGAGAAGAGAGGAGCGCTGGAAATCTCGGTACGACTAGCAAACAAGCACACATGGACGCAAGGTTTACCCAGGTTCAGGCCTCGTAGAGGACCCTACTCCTGCTTGTCTGCTCTTGATTGATGAAGGATCCGAAGGATTACAATGTCGCCGATGGCGGAGTACGCGTAGATTAGATCTGGCGTATGTCTAGATCTATTGTGTTCTATCTATTGTGGCGATCGTAGATCTGTCTATTGGGGTGAGTCGCGATGGAGAGGTTGCCTGTTGGGGGAGAGGATGCCTTCTCGTTCGACCCTCCTAGCCTTTATATATGGGGAGGCTAGGTCTCAGGTACCAATACGAGTTGGTTTATAAGTCAGAGTTCGTATCTAGTCTAGTCTTGTACTTTCCTTGTCTTGTTATGCCAGGAGTCTGTGTCCTTGTAGGCTTCATATCACTCGAACCGTCATAGGCATCATGGACCTTAGCAATTCGTCGAGTGAGCCTTCTATCGAGCATCACCAGGTAGGCTGTAGTCGAGTGCCTATTAGGCATACCCATGTTAGTAGCCCCCGAGCGTCCATGCGAATCGTAGATTCGGGTGGAGACTTAGAAGTCTTGATCTTTGCATTAGGATGTCGGAGTCGACAATTGTGTCGAGTGTGAAGCACTCACCCGGAAGTTCATCGGGCCAGTCGAATTTGTAGTAGTTCATAGGGATGATGGTAAACGTGCCCGGTGCACTCGACGGATCGGGACCAGTTAATTGCTCTAGGGCAAAAACAACGCTACCTACTCAAACTCGAGTCCCTAGACTTGAATTCGGAAATTGCTGGCATAATTCGACTCAGGCCGCGGAGGTCTTATAGAGTCGAATCCCAGTGTATAAGTGTGAGCACTCGACGCGTCTGTCAAGGCTTATTCATCGTACCTGTAGGTACGGATTATTTCTGGTAGAGCGTAGTAGGTGCGTTGCCAGGCCTTATTCAGGTCTTATCTTCACGCTGTAAGCGCGGCATCCGAATTTTGTCATCGTGGAGATGATTCGGGTGACCCAGGAGACGTAGTCTCTTTGCAGGGGAAATATGAGGCGGATTCGCCATAGCATTCGAGTGTGGATGTTATCGACACACAGTATGATGTACAAGGAAAAATAATCATAGGGTGCGCGACCAGCGCTCCCTATGGGAGTAGCCCTCGAGTGCCTGGTTGAGTCGAAGACTCAGGCAGGGACTAAAACCTTTTTGCGACTGCTATCGTCTTTTGCTTGCTTCAGTCAAATATGCTTTCAGCGCTCCCTATGGGAGTAACCCGAAGTCCATAATCGAATCGTAGATTCGAGTGAAGGGTTTTCATGATGCTTGGATATCTTCACAAAAAATTTCGGGTGCGCGGCCAGCGCTCCCTATGGGAGTATCCCCCGAGTCCTTAGTCGAATCGTGGATTCGATCCCCCGAGTGTCTGGTGGAGTCGTAGACTCGGGTAGAGACTCGAGTCTTCTATCTTGTAGATGCAGTCGAAAATCATGAGAGGAGAAACCACTGCCCCGGAAGTGCATCGGGTCAGCGTCTCATGCATAAGAAGCTTGAATTGATGATGAAGTCGGGTTCGATGTAGCGGAGTAATGCGGCGTTTAGCCAGGTGAGTCGGTGATGCGGATGGAGTCGATGCAGTCACTTCTGTCGAGTGCGTCGCTAGCACCGCGTCTTTATAGCATCAAGCGATGCAACCATCCGAGGAGGAACTCGACTCGGGTCTTGAGTGTATGGCGTAGTTAGTTGGTTTGTCGACTCCTGTTGGAGGACCCAGTAGAATAGCTGGACGCAGTCAACATTCTTATAAGCTGCATAAAACATTAAGAATTGTGAAGTACTTGTATCTTATAAAGAATAGTTGCACACTGGTTTGTAAAGTAAGATTCTGGTGACAATCGAGTCAGCACTTTTGCACTGTATGCTAGGCCTTTTCGTTAGCCTAATTACCCTTAGTTTCACTACCTTGCCGAGGTACTCGGAGTTCAAGGATTCAACGATCAGGCAGAATCAGCTACTCGGGCTGTCGCGTATGAGGTGCTCGAGCGCGTGTAATCGATGACACATTAGGTTACTCGAAGAGGGCGCATCCCCCGAGTGTATCGAGTGCGATTAAAATAAATAGCTAAAAATAATCAATTCTATGTAGAGGGTAACTTAGCTTTGTTGGTTGTCGCTGTGGATGAGGTCGATGCAATCGCAGACATAGTCGACGTGGCATCGGGTCGCATGAAGGAGTCGAAGACATATCAGGTCGACGGAGTCGAAGACCGTAGTGAGTCACCGTAGCCGAAGGCGGTAACGTCCTCACGGTGGAGCCCCCGAGTGTAGATTTCGATGTGGTCAATGCAATTGTGGCGGCGTTCGAGAGCCGATGCATTGGACCGGAGTCGACGCGGCAGCGGATCGCTGAAGCCGATGGCAGCAACAGTTTGCTGCAACCAAAGATTGTAGCTGGTCGTCGTAGACGATGTCGGCAGCGGTTGCTGTCGCGGAAGCCGATTCGACCAGCCGGTCACGTGAGTCGAAGATTGTAGCGGTTCATGGTCGTGGGAGCCAAGGGAGCCCCCGAGTCACCTAAGATGAAGACCGCAACGGGTTATCCAAGTCAAAGACCGTGGCGGATCGCCGAAGCGGAGGGAGCCCCCGAGCGCCCGAGTCACTGGAGCTGAAGATCGCATTGGGTCACCGGAGTCGAAGACTGCAGCAAGTCGTGGTAACTGAAGACCGAAGTGGGTCGCTATAGCCGAAGGAGCCCCCGAGTCGAAGACCGCAGTGGGTCGCACGGCAAAGTTGGCGTGGCGAACGCATCGGTGTAGTCCCGAGCGTAGAATAAACATAGTCGATGTAGTCGTCGGGGCAGACGTCTAGTCGAGGTCGTGAGCCTATCTGATGAAACTATTTCCAAGATGATGTAGCTCGAAAGTGGAAAAGTCATGGCTTACATTAATCTATCAAAGGTTCCTTTCATGCGATTGACCCCTTGCCAAATAATCCATGCACTCATGACCACGATTTGCATGCATACTTGATGCACGTATGACCCCACATCTTCTGTAGCTTGATTGCACTTCGGTGTAGTGTCGATGCATGTATCACCTTGCGCTACGCCTCTTGTTTTATTGATCTTTTTTTATCCAAATCTGATAGGACTGCTCTGGACTTTAGGCGGCGTGTCCGATTTGAAGTCCAAGTCGGCTGCTCAGGTGGCCTTGATCTGGCTAGTTTACGTCGGCGACCGTCGGACTGCGTGCATTGCTGTTTGCTCTCTGTGGCGAATCATCGAATCAGGTTAATCAGTCGCATGTTAGATCGCCTCCGGATTAAAAAATTGCCTCGAGGTCGCCTGCGGTGGCGGAAGATACAGCCACCAGCCGTAGCCGCATGGATATTGATGAAGATATTTGCCGCGCTTGACGTAGAGGAGAACACCAGATGCGATTTGGCCGCAGCATATCAGCTCCCAGAAGCCAGTAAATCGTAGATTGGCAATGATGGAGCCGACGAAATCGTAACATCAGCACTCTCAATTCTCACAGACGGCACCAATTGACGAGGGTTTAACTCATCAATGCCCATTGTTATGGACTTGGGTTTTGGAGAAGAGAGGAGCGCTGGAAATCTCGGTACGGCTAGCAAACAAGCACACATGGACGCAAGGTTTACCCAGGTTCAGGCCTCGTAGAGGACCCTACTCCTGCTTGTCTGCTCTTGATTGATGAAGGATCCGAAGGATTACAATGTCGCCGATGGCGGAGTACGCGTAGATTAGATCTGGCGTATGTCTAGATCTATTGTGTTCTATCTATTGTGGCGATCGTAGATCTGTCTATTGGGGTGAGTCGCGATGGAGAGGTTGCCTGTTGGGGGAGAGGATGCCTTCTCATTGGACCCTCCTAGCCTTTATATATGGGGAGGCTAGGTCTCAGGTACCAATACGAGTTGGTTTACAAGTTAGAGTTCGTATCTAGTCTAGTCTTGTACTTTCCTTGTCTTGTTATGCCAGGAGTCTGTGTCCTTGTAGGCTTCATATCACTCCAACCGTCATAGGCGTCATGGACCTTAGCAATTCGTCGAGTGGGCCTTCTATCGAGCATCACCAGGTAGGCTGTAGTCGAGTGCCTATTAGGCATACCCATGTCAGGACTTGAGCTTGTACTCAAGCAACATTGGATCTGCTAGGTATAGAGGTGCTACCCACTGGGGATGTGCCCTGTGCCTAGCAGTGATGGCTTATATACATCTAGTTAAAACTAGATGATAGGTTTGATGATGCTGGTCTGAAACCTTCTGTGTAAAAACACATGTTTTATAGTGGCTATTTATTATATCCCATGATGAAATATATACCCCACTTGGGTGTATCTCTGAGGATCCTCTTATCCAACAGACCTTTACTTTCTGAATGAATAATCATAGATACCAAGCATGTGTGCTTTATGAATTACCAACCTGTTAGTAAATGGTGAAGAGATGTGGTTGTTGCCTTGTTCTTGACTTGCTGATGAGCTTGCGGGTTAGCTTCTAGAATTGCTACTCATCCTTGTCCTTGTTCTGCACCTCCTAAACCACGCCTATTTAGGTCACCATCTTGTTGATGATTTGATTGGTTTTCTGTGGTGAATAGTTGGTCTATCTCTTGGAACCTGACAAGATCTGAGGAGATACTGGGTGTGTTCTTGAAAGCTTGTGATGATGTGACACTGAGGTAAAAGCTAGCAGGTGTGCTACGGCTGTGTGACCTCTTTTATGTGTGTTAGATTGCTGTTACTATGTTGATAGCACATAGCATGCATGCAGTGACCAGGCTTCTTACCTGTGGTCTCCACTGGACTCAATTTTCAATGGTTCAGATATTTTTCTATGGATTGGTTCAAATCCTAGTTGGTATTATCCCCAAACTGTTTTTTCTCTGCTAAAATGGTGAAGCTTGCCCCAGCCAATGATGTTGTAGTGAGGCTTCAAAATTTGAAAAGAATAGACTTTACACTTGATGAGTTTTGTCCCCTTTTTAAAAGAATTGACTCAATGTTGTTTCGAAAATAGTGCATTGCACTGTTAGAAATTGAGAGAAAAACTAACTCTAACCCTCTCTTTGTTTATTTCTTCCTCTGTCTTATTTGCACGTACAATACCAATTAATCAGCAGAAATAGTTTAGGATTAGTTTAGGCTTTCTTTTATTTTCTTTTGTAACATGTTATTTCTTCTCTTTGTACAGATCAATGTAAAATATATTCATTATTTAATAAAGCTTTTATTTTTTTGAGAATGTCTCTGTAATATTTTTACTTCAAATAAATTTGTATTTATTTAATACTTGTGAGATAAAGAAAAGGATTAAGAAGTACTATTTGAGTTATACTCTTATATTGTTATGAATTTCCTTTATTGTTTTATAAATGTGATATATTCAAACAAGAATAATAACTAATTCTTTTTGGAAATTACATAAATACCAATTACCTCTAATTTTCTAACCTTATTCAAATGTTTCAAATTTTTAAATATGAAACCAACTTATTCACCCAAGAACATTATAATCCCTAAGGATTAAAGGTTAAGGATTGATTTCTAACTAGGTAATTATAGTTGATATCTCAACCCAGAGTGCAATGTTGATATATCCTCATACTGTGATATTGATTAAAAATTTCTCCAGAATTCCTATCCTCAACACTTCTCTAAGTTTGGGTTCTAGTTAAGGAATTCCTTTCCTAAATATACTCTATTTAAATCTCTCATCTACCTCACTAAGATCTCTTTTGTCTAACTGATCTAGTCATCTGGTTCCACCATATCTATCATTACATGATGACATGGTCATATTACTATTACAATATTCCTTCATTCTGTTCCTAGTATATATATAGTTTCTATTTATAAACTACCCTCAAGTAAGTCATTCATCTAGTTAGTTATAACTTTATTATTCCATTACCCTAGCATTCTTCCTTTACTGCCTAACTTGCAGTTCTTAACTACCCTTGATGAATTCATCAATGTAGTTGTTTCTAACTCCATCCATAAACTCCTTTATAATAGCCTTACATCTACTTCCAAGGCTTTCAAGATCTATATCCAATCAAGTATAGACTTGTATTAGTCTCTCTGTAGGTTTTACCTTTGTTAAGGAAACTTACTTTATATCTATATCTACTTGTCTTAACAGGATTATTATCTGATACTATAATACTACTAGCTTTCTCATAACTTCTCCAGTATTTGTTATCCTTAGGTGTAGATACTTGTTCTAGTTAACGCATGAGTGAGTTAACTCCTCCAACATCATATGGTTTGATCTCCACTAAGGATCACATTCCATTGATGATGACACACTCTACTATATCTAGTTCGTCCTTCTTATTAATTTACTTAAGGCCTTTGGAACGTCAACATAATAGGTCAAAGCTAAAGGCTAATAAGTTCTAGGTCAGGAATTGATCACTCAACACTAATGATGACTTGGCACTAGGACTTGGTTAAATAGGAATGCCACCTCTTAGGGTCTTGGCTTGACTTCCTTTTCTACTCTATTTGTAATAAGAGTTAATGTTTAAGAACTACCATGATTCCCATGGTAGGAATAACTATGGCAAGCAAGTGTATCAAGATTTAGTTATAGAGTTTCTTTACTTAAGTTATATACTTAATTTGGTATTCAGGGTTTGTGGTAGATAATACCTTGATATCTTCTTTGGAATATTAAGTATTCATCCTTGAGTTGTTGTATGGAATACCATGTAATGATCTCTATAAGATCTAGTACTCCTTATTAAGCAGTGTGTTGTGACTTAGTTTTATTACATTTGATCTACCCTTAGATCAAATTATATTACCCAAAGATAAGGTTTTAGCAAAGGTCATATTGAAACTTATCATAGTCAACTTGATGATCTAATTCATTTCCACCAGGTTAAGAGAAGCTTCAATCACTTTGACAAGTTTTTATTTAAAAGCGCGATTTTTTTTTAGATTTTCTCATGAATGCAATGCACACATCTCATTTCAGCTTATTTCTAAGTTCTTATGCTAGGATGTTACATACTCTCCCCCTTAAAATAAATTTCGCCCCTGAGGTTCGTACTCTCTTGCGTTTCGGAATGAGGTGTCATCTTGTATTGGTCACGCCATTTCTCAACTCCATTGTTATCACAAATGGGAATAATTGCAGTATCCCATATCTAGATCTTTTTCCTTGAATTCTCTTCATTCCTACAATATCCACTATCGTTTCTAAGTTACCACCTAGTTCCTTTCACTATATCTCTTTGGGTTTATGCCCTTACAGTCCTATTTAGAATTGGTTGTGGACACAATTTTGTCCCTTCCAATAAGGTTTTCTTACTTCTATATACTAGAATGTCTTAGTAGGCTCTCCTCCTTCTTAAGGACAACTTATGAGTTGTTTCTTTAAGAACTAGTCCACTAGATTTAATCTATTATGTCTACTTCGATAATTCATCCGGATATACTCTTGGAAATACTTTATAATGATGATTTTTTATAATCTTATGATAATAAGGCTTAACCTCATCATAACTTTGTACTTCTTCTCCAACCTTTAGTCAGAAAGTTAGTGACATGGGTATACCCTACAGGTACTCGAGCTTGGTATATACGGCCTGAATACAGTAGAGGCCCACGGTGTCGCCAAGGCCCAAATGAAGAACTCGAGTAACCTACGGACTCTCGATTGCTTGAAGAACAAGAAGAAGCTAAAGATAAAAAGTTAAAAGGGGAAAACCCTAACTTGGAACCGACTCGACCTGCTACCCGAGACCTAGCCTATCTATATAAAGGCTAGGAGGGGGCGGCGAGGAGGACACATGCAACCCTAGTTTCCACAACCCTTGCCAGATTGCATCTGCGCACCATTGTAATCCTCGATTCCTTTGATAATTCCACGAGCAGACAAGCAGGAGTAGGGACCTCTGCGAGGCCTGAACCTGGGTAAATCTTCGAGTCCCCTGTGTGCTTGTTTGCTAGCCGATAGATGTCTCCAGCGCTCCCTTCTTCTCCAAAACTAAAGTCAATAACAATGGGCATTTACGAGTTAAACCCATGTCAATTGGCGCCGTCTGTGGGATGTGGGAGTGCTAATGTTGCGGCTTCTTTGGCCCCATCAACCGCGATCTACAACTCCGTAATAGCGGAGATTCGCCATCTCTTCGGTGCGTTCGACTTCATCGTCCACACGCCAGCCACTCGCCCCGCCTTCGAATCCGTGGGCGACGGAATCAGCCTGGCAATCGGGAGCTTCCGCTTCCAAGTTGGTCAGATGGGCACGCTTCGCATGCCTGACCAGCCAACGGTACCATCGATTGATCCAGCATCATGGTTCCCTCCGCCGATCGTCACCCTCAGTGAGATCCACACCTTGACAACAGTCAAGAATACGGTCAGTGATAACAGTCGCGAATCCGATTTGGGCGATCTGGCAACTGAAGACGGAGCCTACGGTTCCGGATCTGAAAGTTGTGGGAGCAGCAGCTTCCCCACCCAACCACTTCATGTGCGCCATCATCAACACAGGCGACACCTCCGCCAATCGCGACAACACGGGCAACGGTGGCCATGAAGCCGACCCGCCAAACGGCGGACTAACCAATGGCAGACCACCCACTGGCAGCCCTACTAATGGCGCTCCCGTCAACAACCGGGGGGGGGGGGGGGGGGCAGCCGAACCCCCCACCATGATCAACGAGCAAACTGGCGAACGCGTCGCGATCAGGCTCAACAATCTCGAGTGGGCTCGTTGCCGCGAAGCCCTACGAGGCCATCCTCTACCCTTCGGCACCCTGCAAGAGCTGCTGATGGGCAACCATTGGCTCCTGAAAGAGGAATACAAGCGCCAGCTACAAACAATCGCGCAACTCAAGGCGCGTAAAAAGGCGGTTGATGAGTCAAGCCTCCGACGAGCTGGGCTCTCCTCCCACGGAGGATCCTCCTCTAGATGCAACGAGTACATCGCCAACAAGAGACAATATCGACTCGCCCACCTCACCGAACAAGAACACGTAGAAGCCGCTAAAGTCCTCGACTTCGGCTCTATGGCGGTGGATACGCGTGACAACGTGCTCCCGAAAACACCGCAAGCCGCGGTAACGGCGGCCACCATGTACCTCCTCAACAACAAGCCGCCAGCTGGAGAACCTCGAGCTGCCATGCACCGATCTACGATCGCAGGCTTGGGGTTAATCGAGGCCACCCTCGACAAAGAGTCGGTGTCAGAACCGAAGAAAGGCAAGGCTTTGGCCAACCGCTACTCCTCGCCCTCATCCAGCGACGACAGTCATGATCTGTCTCGATGTCACTGCTCACAGCGACACGACCACGACTATGATGCGCGCGATGATCTCACGTAGTGCAAGATCGACAAATCAAGGGCGCGACGTGCTCGGTCAACTGACTCAGAAGACGAAGATATGGAGCTCTGTGGCGCTCGATGCTTCAGTAGGGCCATTAGGCAAAAGTGAATGCCCAAGGGGTTTAAGCTCCCGTCGGAGAACCCGAAGTTTGACGGCCTACAGGACCCGAAGATCTGGTTGGAGGACCACTTCTCCTTGGTTAGGCTTCACGGCTAAAGTCGAAGCACGGCCATGCAATTCCTATAGCTACAGCTGCAAGGTGCCGCCCGAGCCTGACTCAACAACCTCCCACGCGGATCCATTCGCAGTTGGGAAGAGCTGGTATACAGCTTCGTGCGCAACTTCAAGGGCACATACAAACGGCCCGCATCAATCGAAGAGCTGAGATGCTGCCAGCAAAGATCGGGCGGATCGCTACGCTCCTACATCCAGAGGTGGTCCATCATCAAGAACTCCGCAGAGAACATGTCGGAGGATCACGCGATTGACGCATTCAACGGCAGCGTACGCCGCATAGAGCTTAGGGAGGAGCTGGGCCGCTCGAAGCCCAAAACCATCGACCATCTGATGGAAATCACGAATCGCTGGGCAGATGGAGAAGATTCGGTGAAAAACCGTGTTCACTCCGACGACGAGGCAAAACTCGAGCGCAGACGCAATCTCCGAAGCAAACATCGCATGCGCATCTACGATGACCGCGACGACGTCAACATGGTCGCGGCCGGCTACACCGACAGACGCGATGACAACCGCAACAGCGGCTACCGTAGCGATGACAACCATACTCACGGGCCATGGGTACCATGATGATCCAAAAGGGATGCCCCTTGAATAGGGTACAGAAGGCCATAACTCGCCAAGTCAACTTGGCCACAAACTCGCCACCATCTACCACTGAGTACCTCAGCGGAAGCGAGTCCTGCATCACCTTCGACAAGCGTGACCACCCGCGCCAAGTACCTCGCCCAGGCCATTGTCCCCTTGTCCTCGAGGCACAAATTGGAGGCTTCGACATGAGTCGCGTCTTTATGGACGGTGGAAGCGGCATCAACCTTATGTTCGCGAGTACCTTGCGAGCAATGAGGATCCCTCTGACCTTCCTAGAGGCCTCAGACACAACATTCCATGGCATCGTCCCAGGCAAGGGTGTATATCCCCTTGGCAAAATCAACCTCGACGTCATCTTCGGCACACCGAAAAACTTTTGACGCGAGCTCATTGATTTCGAGGTCATCGACTGGCCCTCGCAGTACCACTGCATCCTCGGACGTATCACGTTCGCTAGGTTCATGGCAGTGCCGCACTACGCCTACCTGCAGATGAAAATGCCAGGACCTAACAGTGTCATCACAGTCAACGGGGACTTCGAGAGGTCCGATAGTTGCAACAGGGAATTTAACAGAATTTCCCAGTCCTTCGACATGCAGGAAGAACTTGCGAGACTAAAGGAGTCGACAGACAACGGTCTGCCTCCCCTGAGCCGGCCAAGTTCACCCGACCTATATTTTGACTCGTCGGTGCACACAAAGAAAGTTCAGGTCCACCCATCGGATCTCGCCAAGACGGCCCTCATCGCCAACAACTTTAGTCCCGCATAGGAACTCGCGCTCGTCGAATTCCTCCGTGAGCACTGGGAAATCTTCGCCTGGTGTCTAGCGGACATGCTAGGAGTTCCCAGGGAATTCGCCGAGCACGCACTCAACGTCAACCCAGACGCAAGGCCAGTCAAGCAAACAATTCGACGATTATCTGAACAAAGAGCAAAGGCAGTCAGAATGGAAATCAACAGACTCCTCGATGCCAAATTCATACACGAGATCAAGGAAAGCACTTGGCTCGCCAACATGGTGCTAGTACCAAAAAAGGACACGGATATCCTGCGGATGTGCGTGGACTTCACCACTCTGAATAAGCACTGTCCAAAGGATCACTTCCTGCTACCGCGAATCGACCAGATCATCGACTCCACCGCGGGATGCGAGCGCCTCTGCTTCCTCGACGCCTACTCAAGCTATAACCAGATTCAAATGAAGGAGGAAGATCAAGAGAAAACAGCGTTTACAATGCCTTTTGGTGTGTTCTGCTACAACACAATGCCCTTCGGGCTAAAGAACGCAGGAGCTACCTACCAGCGGTGCATGCAGGCTTGCCTCAAGAATCAACTCGGTCGCAACATTCAAGTATATGTCGACGACATAGTAATAAAGACCAAAGAGGAAGCCTCACTAATCGACGATTTGCGCGAAACCTTCGCCAATCTCGACCGCTACCGGATCAATCTCAATCCGGACAAGTGCTCCTTCGGCGTACCATCTGGGCAACTACTCGGGTACTTTATCTCCGCGAGAGGGATCAAAGCAAACCCGAAGAAAATAAAAGCTATACTAGCCATGGAGAATCCAAAAAACATAAGGGGCATCTAGCAGCTGGCTGGGCGAATCGCGGCTCTCAGTCGATTTATCAGTTGGATGGGTGAAAAGGCACTGCCCTTCTACCAACTCCTCCGTAAAGCTGACAAGTTCGAGTGGACCAATGAGGTGCAGGAAGCATTCGAAGACCTCAAGCGCCTGCTATCCACCTCGCCATTACTAGTGACCCCACGAGAAAGGGAACCGTTGTTTCTATACATCTCCGCCACCAACCAGGTGGTCAGCATAGTACTCATAGTCGAACGAGCCGAAGAAAACAAGGTCCACGGGGTACAACGCCCAGTCTACTACCTCAGCGAGGTACTTACGCCAAGAAAATAGCGGTACCCGCACTACCAGAAACTAGCGTACGACGTCTTCATGATGGCCCGGGGACCGCGCCACTACTTCCAGGAACACCCAATCATGGTAGTCAACGACGCCCCGCTTGGGCACATCCTCAACAACCCCGACGCCACCGGACGAGTCGCATTTTGGGGAATCGAACTGTCTCCACAAGACATCACATATGAAAAACGCGATGCAATAAAGTCGCAAGTTCTTCCTGACTTCCTCGTGCACTGGATGGAGAACCAGCTCCCCGAAAAACCAGATATGTCCTACCTCTGGAAAATGCACTTTGACGGATCCAAGCGAAAGGATGCAGCTGGTGCAGGTGTCATACTGACATCGCCCCAGGGAGACAAGCTGAAATATATCCTGCGAATGCAGTTCACCGCCTCCAACAACGAAGCTGAATACGAGGCCCTGCTACACGGGATGAGGATGGCAAAAGCCTGCGGTGCCAAAAAGCTCATAATATATGGCGACTCCAAGATGGTCGTCAACCAGACAATGCACGAGTGCGACGCACTGAACGACAACATGATCGCCTACCACGACCTCTACGACACACTCGAAGGGGATTTCGACGGCTGCGAGCTGCGGCACATAGGTCGCGAAAGCAATGAAGTGGCGGACGCACTCGCCAACATAGGCTCTACCTGTGGCCCCATACCACCTGGGGTATTTCTCGAACGCATCTACGAACGCTCCATCAAGCCAAAGGCCGTAGAGAAGAAAACAACCGCAGCAACCGACTCGGGGGCTATGCCGCCCAATGAGCCAATAGCACTCGACGACTTGGAGCTGGATACAGGACTCGAAGGACCAATGGGCGTCATGATGATCGAGCCATCCTGGACTCAACCGTACATCACGTACATTCTCAGCAAGAGGCTACCGGATGATTCGACTGATGCACGGCACATCGCGCGGCGATCCAAGGCATTTGCTGTTATCAACGGCGAACTATACAAGCGCAGCATCACAGGATTGCTCCAACGATGCGTCTCCATGGCCAATGGAAGAGTTGTTCTCCTTGACATCCATGAGGGGACCTGCGGGCACCACGCCGGCAGTCGTGCCCTCGTCGCCAAAGCTATACGAGTTGGATTCTACTGGCCTACGGCCATGCACGATGCCAAGGACATCGTCCAGAAATGCAACGCGTGCCAGCGATTCGTGGACAATCCACACGCACCTGGCGCAGAGCTCCGTCTAATTCCATTGGCCTGGCCCTTCGCGCAATGGGGACTCGACATGGTCGGCAAGCTCCCAAAGTCCTCACGAGGAGGCTACGTCTACCTCCTGGTCGTAGTCGACAAATTTACCAAGTGGATAGAGGCCATTCCAGTGACCAATCAATCTGGATACAGCGTAGTCAAGTTCTTCGAGTCCATCGTCTACTGCTTCGGAGTACCACATAGCATCATCACAGACAATGGGACGAACTTCATATCCAAGGAGTTCCAAGAATTCTGCGAGAGTCTGGGAATCAACGTCAGCTATGCCTCGGTGGCACATCCATAGACCAACGGTCAGGTCAAAAAAGCTATCGGGCTCGTTTGTGGCGGCATCAAGAAACGACTCCTCCGGCCACTCGAACAGGCCGCGGGTTGCTGGCCAGAAAAACTACAATTAGTACTCTAGAGCCTACACACAACTCCAAAAAGTGCTACAGGGTACACCTTGTTCTTCATGGTGCACGGGGCTGACGCGGTCCTACCCGCCGAAGTACGATACAAAACACCGCGCGTGGTCGCTTACAGCAAGCAGGAGTTAACTCTGGCACTCGAAGACTCCGTCGACCTCCTTGACGAGGCAAGGGAAATCGCCGCAGAGAGATCAACGATCTACCAGCAGAACCTGCGCAACTACCACAGCAGGAGGCTACGCCCCAGATCCTTCGTCGAAGACGACTGGTCTTGCGACTGAAGCAGCAAGGGCATTTCAAGCTCGAGTCCCCCTGGGAGGGACCATACGTGATTACAGAAGTAATCCTAGGTGGCGCCTATCGCCTTCAAGATTTAGAGACAGGAGTCGCATACTCCAACCCCTGGAACGTCGCGTAACTACGACGCTTCTACCCTTAGTCGCTTTTTACTTTTACATTGCAAATAAGGCTACTCAGCCAAGGCTACCTAGCCACACATTGTACTTCGTACTATCCCGCGAATAAATAAAGCTAAGTGCCCCAAAACTCTGTGTTTTCCTTTAGTTTTTCGCAAATTATCCACTCGCGGGCTGCGCCACCCTATACACATCTGTTCTACGAACTAAAACGCGATATCCTGAGTAGCTGGCACACCAATCGAAACCCTTGGCAAAACATCAACCCAGTTGCAACGCACCTGACAGGTTGACAAGGGACTGAGATAAAGACAAAGTCAGGCTAACGAAAAGGAGTCGCATAGTGCAACACACTCACAGAACATACACGCTAACAGGCTCTTTTACACATCATCATCAATCAATTATACACAGCATATCTACGAACTTTACAACATTGGTACAACTATGTGCAGGATACAAACTAAACTACTGTTGCAGCAAAAGAACATTGGTCTGCTCCTCGAAGAAATCGACGATCTCCTCTGCAGGGCGATCCACTGCCTGGTAGTGCGGCACCATGTTCCAAGTAGAACCAGCTGGCGGCGCAGGTGGTCCAGCCGCAATTGCTGGAACGTCCACATCAGGCCTATGCAGTCACACCGGTGATAGAGCAGCCTTGTCACCAGCCACTAACTGTTGCCGAACACACTCGCGGACCGCACTCAAGTCATGGAATTTAGCGAGAAGGGCCAGCAGGCTCGATGGAACAACGTCCAACGGGAACATAGTCTGGTAAATATTCTTCAAACATGAATGCGACTTCTTCAAGAAGTGAAGGACTCGCGACGCACGATCCTACAGGGTTGCCAACGCGATTGCGCGATCATGATCTACCCAGAAGTACCCACTCGCCTGAAGCTGCTCTTGGGTCAAATCATTCATGCGAATGGTAATCTGATCCTTCTCATCCTGTGGATGGCACGCGCTGACAACTATACCAAGCAAAGGCAAAATATGAGAACAATGAACTACTACGAGTGACTACAAGGAAACGACAGAAGGGATGAAGACTAACATTTGAATTGGTCACCCAACTGCGTCACCTCCCCTAGGAGATATTGTTCTCGGGCGATGACTTTCTCCGCTTTCGACTTCCATACGTCTGCATTTCCGCGGAGTACGGGCAATTCACGCTCCAACTGCTTCACGCGGTCATGGAGTTGCGAGAGCAGAGAGAGCTCCTCCACCCTCGAGCACGACGGTGCCAAAGTGTCATCAAGGGGCGGCGAATCTTGAGGCTCCCTCAAAGGATCACTCGATGTGCCCTACCACAAGTCAAGCAAGAGACAATAAGAGGGCTAAGGTGAGGCATAGACAAAAGATTCGAAGTGCATTTAAGATTAACAAAAGTATCAGCAGATACACTCGCCAACATGCATGTTCTTGACAAACGACATAAGCTATTTAATTATTACAAGATGCGACTACTCAGGAGCGACTGGCTTCTTCGACTTCGACTTTGGTTTCGGGGGCCTCATCGAGTCTGTGGTAGTATCAGATGCCATAGACTTCCTGCCGCCCCCTGACGTCGCAGCCCTCGCAGCTTTCTTGGTGCGCTGAAGCTCCTCAGAGTACTTCGCAACTGTATTGATCAGCTGCGGGTCATACTTGCCACAAGCAGTTGCGAAGGGAGCAAAGACTACCTGCTGGCCATCGGCGCTGACAGGCATTGCCTTAGAGACCGCCGCAGGATCAACTTCGACTCCATGAGCTTGAACCATTGCGAGTGACATTGAGGCGCCTGCCGCACGGAGTGAGTTTTTGAAACTCGCAGGGACGCCCCCGGCAAGGGACTCCACCAGCTCGTCCATATTCTCGATCAGCTCAGCCTTGGGCGCCAGCTCTTCCCGGAGGCGACTAAGCACGCCCTTGGCCTTGGAGAGCGTCCCTTGAATGGCAGCGCTGCGATCCTCGACTACTGAAAGAGCACCCGCCAAGGCATCATCACGACGGAGGGCCTGAGGGTCAAAGCTCAAATCGCTGGCATCTATATAGAACCCAAGCATGGGCACGAATGTCAGCAACAACGACAAATTTGAAAGAAGACCAGTAATGAAAATCCTAACAAGGTACCTGAGAGAGCCTTTGCAATCGAGAAAAGTTGTTCCTCGAACAACTTCTCTCTAGCCATGACGGAGGCGCGCAGATCCTCTTCGCGTTTCCGTGACTCGTCACGTGCTGTGATTGCCTCATTGCGACTCTTGACCGCTGCGGCAAGTGCCTTTTCAAGGGAAGCGGCATCGCGGAGGAGTGCATTAGGCTCAGCTACGATACAGATAAACATAGGCTATTAGCCGGATATATCACAAGGAGGACAAGGAAGAAGTAAGACACCTACTTTCAACTACGCGATGACGAGTGTCCAGCATTGCATGCTGGCGACCCATCGCAAGAACTTCCTCCGCTAAGCGAGCAACTTCCTTCACAATAAGCTGCGATAGAAAAAAAACAGCAAAGGATAAACAAGATGATAGAAGATGGTACATTCGACTACAAAAATAGAGGAAACAAATACTACACTTACATGATCCTCCAAAGACTCTGAAGACGATGTATTCGCAGTCGTCCGGATAACCATCTGGTGCTCCACATCATGCGGAGAACTTAATGAATTATGGCCGGAGTGGGCCGCCAACGGAGGAGAAGGAGTGCGCTCAGCCACTTTCTTAGCTTTGGAGGTCGCGACTCCAGATTCTTTCAAAAATTGTATGTCGCCAGAAGATGACGATGCTTTCTGACTACAAAATAAAACCAATATCAAGGAAGGAAAACTCCAAAGGAGAACAAAAAGGAAGATTCGAACACTTACCAATCAAATTTATCAAAATTGAAGGTTTGATCCCCGGACTCTAACGATGACTCCTTCGGCAGCCGCATTTTCTGGCGAGAAGATGGTGCTACGGCACTCACAGGAACGGCAGGAATCGGCAACTCTGCACCAACACCTGCACCTTCTGGAGTCGAAGGAGACGATGCATCCGAATCCTTGTTGCACGAACGCTTGCGAGTGTTCGAACCACTCGACTCGGGGGCTTCCTCCTCCACATCAGATGGGATGGTCGACTCCGACTTGTCCTCTTCCAAGGCTTCACGAGGAATAACCCCCTCAGGAAGAGGGGGCATACAGGGCGACACCACCCAATCCTGCATACAGAAAACAATTTAGCACAAAGTCAAGAAACAGCAAAGAGGCAATCGACACACAAAGCTACTATGTAGAACAACTATACCTCATGAGGAGGGTTAGCAGCATCTAACGGAAGAACGTCTGGTTCACCGGGGAGCACATCCTTGACGGTGTACTTGGTGACCAGCCGCACCCTTTTATCTACCTCACTCACGGACATGCCATCGGAAGACACGCGAGTGACATCGTCCGCGCTAGCCCACTGGAACATAGGGTGGACTCTGGCCTGCAGGGGCTGGACGCGACAGCGTAGCCATGTGCGAATGACAGCACAGCCTCTCTCCTCTTTGCCCATGCGACTCTCGAGGTCGTAGACATGCTCGTATAGCACATCTAGCTCCGTGGACTCGCTGGGCATAATCATGTTCTTCCAGGAGCGCCTCCTCCTGCACAGCGTCGTGGGGTCGAAGGGCGCGAGTCTGTAGTGGTCTCCGTCGGCCTTCTGATCACGGACGTAGAACCACTTGTCCCTCCACCCTTGGACGGACATCATCAACTTGATGTCGAAATACGTGACGGAGGGGTCGACGTGGATACCATAGCCGCCTACATCGTAGACTATGGAGCCAGACGCCGATTGGCGCTTCAACTTGAAGAGGGGATTGAAGAGACCAAAGTGGGGCCCGATTCCGAGCTAGCACTCGCAAAGAGTAATGTAGCAAGCTACATGGAGGATGGAGTTTGGGGACAGCCGATGGAGCTGGAGCCCGTAAAAACAGAGAAGGCCCCTGAAGAAAGGATGCAGGGGCAACGAAAGACCACGGATGATGAATGCTAGGAACATCACCCGAAAGCCGGCAGGAGGAGAGGGGATTACCTCGCTGCCAGGGACACGCGCGTCCGCGACTGCGGAAGACAAAACTCCATCCTAGCGCAGAAGACGAAGATCAGAAGACTTTATCATGGATGCGCGCCATGCACCATTGGTGATGCGAGTGCCCGTGCCCTTCTTTTTCCCGGCGGCGGCGGTACTGGTGCCCGCAGCGGCAGAGCCACCCTTCTTCTTCATAGCAGGCGCGGCAACGGCGGGATCAGCCGCGACACCTCCCTTTTTCTTCCCCATTCCGCGGTGGCGGTGTGACCGGAGGAAGTAGCTGGGAAATATGCGGAGCTGGTCCAGCGCCGTGAAGGAAAGGAGCGCAAAGAAGCAGAGGAGCTGCGGCAATGGCGACGGAGGCAAAGGCAGAAAAGAAGCAGATGTGAAAATTACCGTCACCGCATCAATACTTAACCCCCTGGAAGATGCAATCCAACGGCTAAGAAAAACCCTATCAGACGCATGGCGTTCATCGCGCTCGACACGTGGAGGAGCTGAAGTGTGAACCGTCCCCTACTACTTCCATTACATGCGGAAATCGAGGAGGCGCAGTTAAAACAAAGATTACGCACTCCCAGTCAAATCAGAGTCAGAAAATGGGATCCACCGCTCGTCACGTCTCGTCAAACTTGCTCACGCGGGAAACTGAGGTCATGGGATTGTCAGCACTGACGTCATCCAAAATTACGCAACAGAAGATTTCGACTACTTTAGTCCTTGCTCGAGTCTTCGACTCCACCAAGCACTCGGGGGCTACTCCCATAGGGAGGGCTGGTCGCGCACCCTACGATTTTTCTTGTTCTTTTTACAGGAAATCAAAGCAAACCCAACCACTCGAAGCACGATTCGACTATGGACATGGGTTACTCCCATAGGGAGCGCCGGAAGCAAATTCAACTGAAACAAGCAAACAAAAGACGACAGTAGTTGCAAAAGTTCTTTAGTCCCTGCCTGAGTCTTCGACTCAACCAGGCACTCGGGGGCTACTCCCATAGGGAGCGCTGGTCGCACACCCTATGATTATTTGTACATCATACTGTGTGTTGATGGCATCCACACTCAAAGCTTATGGCGACACCACCTCACGACATTACCCTACAAAGAGATTATGTCTCGTGGGTCACCCGAATCATCTCCGCGATGACAAAATTCGGATGCCACGCTTGCAGCGTGCAGATAAGACCTGAATAAGGCCTGGCAACGCATTTTCTGCGCACTACCAGAAATATATCCGTGCCAACAGGTACGATGAACATGCCTTGATGGATGCGTCGAGTGCTCATACCCATATACTGGAATTCGACTCCTGTAAGACCTCCGCAGCTTGAGTCGAATTACACCAGCACTTTTTCGGATTCGAGTCCAGGGACTCGAGTTCGAGTAGATGGTGTTGTTTTACCCTAAGGTAGTTAACTGATACCGATACATCGGTTAAATCAGGCACGCACATCAACAATCCCTATGACACAAACAAAGCAGTTGAAAAACATACTCAATCATGCAATCGAAAGGATTCATAAAGTCCCTAGTCGAATCTGCGATTCCACTGGACACTCGGGGGCTACTGACATGGGTATACCCTACAGGTACTCGAGCTTGGTATATATGGCCTGAATACAGTAGAGGCCCACGGTGTCGCCAAGGCCCAAATGAAGAACTTGAGTAACCTACGACTCTCGATTGCTTGAAGAACAAGAAGAAGCTAAAGATAGAAAGTTAAAAGGGGAAACCCTAACCTGTAACCGACTCGACCTGCTACCCGAGACCTAGCCTATCTATATAAAGGCTAGGAGGGGGCGGCGAGGAGGACACATGCAACCCTAGTTTCCATAATCCTCGCCAGATTGCATCTGCGCAGCATTGTAATCCTCGATTCCTTTGATAATTCCACGAGCAGACAAGCAGGAGTAGGGACCTCTGCGAGGCCTGAACCTGGGTAAATCTTCGAGTCCCCTGTGTAATTGTTTGCTAGCCGATAGATGTCTCCAACACTCCCTCCTTCTCCAAAACCCAAGTCCATAACAATGGGCATTGATGAGTTAAACCCTCATTAGTTAGACAACAACACTTTAGTGTTCATTGTTTACTCTCCCCTTGGGGTTCCCTAATGGTCTCTAAACTTCATGTATAATACCCATTACTCAATAGCTAGGATATTGGTCTTTGGCTAACTTATACTCTCCCTCTAGAAGATCTCTTGAAAGAATCTACGGTATATCCACATAAGTGTCGATCTCCGAAATGAATCTTCCAACATTAATTATCTTACTCTTATCTTCTCAAACATTATTTCTCACTGATAAACCTGATTTCACGAAATGTCTTGGAAGCCGTTCACTTTAATTTTCATACTTCTTTATGACTCTCTTAACTTAGGCCAACTTTTATGCCCTTTAATTTATACAATGATGACCTAACTAACTAAACCGCAAGGATACAACTATGGATACTAGCTATAGATCGTCCTAGGTGTATGGATTACGCCATGATATTTCGACTTCTTACTAGCATTCTCTCTGAGTTGTCAGAGCTTGAATACCACTTTTCTTCCAAGACTTTTAACTTTCTTTATTTCATGTTGCTTTATGGACTAGGTATAACTACTTCGTTAGCTTCTGAGCAACATCACCTGTCTTGAGTGAACTTAAATCCATTCATTCATGTTGCTCTACACCTTTTTCAGCACTAATAATCCTTATTGTTGCTAACTAATAATAAGTTGGGATTGATCCATCCTTAAAAATAGTGTTGATACTCCTTATATTTGGCTTCCTTCTTCCTGCAAGTCTTCATCTTGATCTTCAGAACTTCTCACTCCCTTACACGAATTCCCTTTTCTACCTAGGTCTATAACATCAAGTAATAACTTAATGTTGCAACATGCATTTGCACACCAAGTCAAACTTCATGTACAGATCTATTCAATCAAGAAGATCCAAGAAACCAAATAATACTCAAACGTATACAATGTATTAAACGTATGTCTTTGAAATATTACAACTCCTAACCATGGCAAGACACTCACTTTGAACACTACCTCCTTATATTACAAGAGCTCTCTTGCCCATGTGAGCATGTTCTCACTTATTTCAGCAAGCCCCTCAAACGCTACAATACACATTACCCAATATAAACATTATTCAAGAACTCTACTATATGGATTACTTCTATTCTTACTTTCCTATCTCACTTCAGTGCTTCTGGGATTTTCATCCATGATGACGCGAAGTTCGACGACTGCCTTCTGGTGCATCAGAAGATCCAGTAGGTGCGTAATCTTGAGTAGAAGTACCAAGATTGAGATTAGCCATTGAAAAATGACTAACATACCCATGATCTTTTCAGGATTCTTCTTTCCTATTTCAAGCACATCTTCAAAGTAAGAGGTATTCTTTGCCTTTTCCACAATCCAGTCGTACATGTTGGTATAGTAACTACCAGGACACTCTTCCAGCTCAATGGGATTATTATTACCCCCATATGGTCCATAAGATTCTATAGGATTATAACTGGTTTCTACCCCCTTACTAGACCCACAGGGTACAGGTTTTCCCACAATTTCTTCATAAGACTGGTCTTCCCATCTAGTATTACCCCTCACAACATTGTTGGGATTGGGTGAATTCCAAATTTTTTGCCCCTCCTCATATTTGGTCCATGGGTCTACTGGTTGCTGAGGTTCAACTGGATAATATGCATAGACTTTAGAGTGTGGGTCATTAAACTCCGTTTCTTCAAACACCTCCCCTAAACAGACTAGTTTCGGGTGCTTGGCTTCTTTAGCTAACTTCCTTCTACGTGCCATTGCCTTTGTAGGATTAGTAAAATCCTCAATGATAGTGTCCAACTCTTGAACTAGCACTTGATGAGTGTTATGGAACATGTTTAGTAAAGACTTGTAACGATCCATATACTCTACTGCCAGAGTGGGTTTAGTCCTTACCAGAGCAGAATGATCTAACTCCGGATTAGTACTAAGAGTTTCGTGAGGTATAGCAATATAGGTAGTACCTACTAGTGCCTTGGAATTATGTTCCCTTATCCTGGTTATGGCTGCTACTACTGCAATCTAATAGGCTGTTGCCATACATCTTGCTTATCCTGAGGGCATTTCTCCACGCACTCCCAACTTCTTGGGTAACATGATCAGGATACGATACTTGGCCAATATCCGCCCGTCATAGAAACTGTAAACCTTGATCTGAAGTCGAGACTCACAACCTAGACTCCATAGAAGTTGTCTTAGAGTGATTGTCCAGTCATCTTCATAATCATCTAAGGTCTTGTTCAATATTTGAACATTCCGAGGTGGATACCTAGGTGCCATTCTTGTACTATAGATAAGAAATTATCATCAGTCATATTGAGTTAAAACTCATGGTACTTATTTTAAAATTGTATCATAGTAAAGAATCATCGCACCATCAACATGACGAGATTATTCCCAATTGAATATCCATCATATTTCTAGAGAAATCTTTATTGTTGCTAACATCCATCCTACAGGTTCTACCCATTTACTAGGTTTACCAACCTAAGGTCAAAGCATATGCTCTAATACCAGCTGCGATGACCCATCATACCACTGCATGATGTAGTACACTATAGTCGTTGACATAACACCAATGAAATCCCGTTCACTAGTATTACATCCCTCAAAGTGGTATAATAGAAACACAACAGGTCCAAGACATGACTATAGATTACAACTCGACTCTTTACAAAAGATCCAGAGAACACTCTAGGTTAAAGAGAGAAAAAACTTCTTACAAAGAAGAACCAGAAATAATAATTCAGAACTATCTACTAATAAGACTAGCATCTAAACTATCTGGCTTGCAATTGCTGATAGTGCAATGCTCTACAGAAATAGGTGTTATGGCTAGAGTATCTACTCCTATCTAATCAAGATCTTCGCCTTTGCTTCGGTTGATGTATATGTTAACTTCCTTGACTTTATTGAAGAACTTGAGCTGTCGATGATGGCTTCTTGAGCAGAAATTGATGTTGATGTCGTCTTCAACGGCTTAGAATCTAGCAAGGGTTAAGAAGGTACGTTTGAGTATTAGCATACTCAGCAAGTTCACTAAAAAGGAGTGTATGATGAACTATCTCTACAGCCACATACCAAAGGTCATAGGCAATGCAGGTTTTCGTAAACATTTCTTCAAAGGTTGCTTTTATTCTGAAAACTATGTCCGACAGCCTTCACAGGTTGACCAGAACTTTCATGGAGTTCCTTTTGTGCCGCGTTTGTATCTCCTTCCCGGAACAGGGAGTAACATGTCACAATTCTTACACTTTGCAGAGGTGCGTTGCTTTACCCATAAGATATCAACTCCTTGTTGCACAACTGGGTGATCTTTCCTGTCCACAATTCCTTGATGTGGGGCCCAGTAGGTGATACAAGCCAATCACTGTCCCTCTCCGCAACCCCGCTTGAAGACACGACCCTCCAGGACATGCCCCACCTCTGTTAAGCTCCATATAGGACTAGCTATAACTCTGGTGGCACCCGAAGACTCTATGAGCCGTTTGTGCCCCTGGCAAACCCCGTGAAGGACCGACTATACCTCCGACAGCCCCTCATAGACAGTCTAGACACAAATATCGCGGGGGAACTAAGGGGTCCCACCCATGCGCTGGATTCTCCACGAGAAATTCACAGCCTCACGATAAGGTCATCCGTCCATGCGAAAGGAGGAAGATCCAACTGAGTTCTCTATCCCATTCCAAATCTCATGGTTAACGCGTAATATACGGCGCTAGAATCACTGGCGACATTGGTTGTTAAGTCCTAGATATTATGTTCCTGTACCACCGGAACTGTATCAATAGATTATTACCATTTAGTAAATAATCCATAATTATATTATTATGAAAATAGTGTTTTTTGACCTTTTTGAAATGTGGGCGATGACAACATTTGAGTTATAAGCATTTGATAGAAAATAATCAAAGGACATGAGAAATTGTGAACTTGCCTTTTGTGATTGCAAGATTATGCACTCACGGTCTTCAAGATGCTAGAAGATCCAAATTCTGTAAACAACATCATTGGTCTGGTAAGGATGAATGTTTAAAGAAGCAGGATGCAATTATGCATAAGTAATGTAATGCAGTTTGATAGACGCGAATTCCTAGAATAATCGTACCAAATCTAGGTTTTGGAAACTAGGAATGGCTTCTTTAGAATGTGTTTCACTTTTATATCAGCTTCACATTTGTGCTTCTTCTTAAGGTTTGTGAGAGTGTGTGAAATAATTTCTAAATACAATAGGTTTCATACAATATTAAAGCCCTCAAGTGTGGAAGGGTATTTAACGACTTCTTAAAATCATACAATTATTATATTTATTATTTTTGTGATAATAAATAGTATTCTAGGAGTTTAAAAGATAATTTTTTTGCTCTTCTTAATATTTTCTTAAAATTCTATGAAGCAAATAAGATTTTATTTTATGTAAACTTACTTTACTCGACTAAAATATAAATTAGCATTTTAATAACTTAGTATATCCATTCTGGATATTAAAAGTGAATTTTATTTAATTTTAAGTGTTTTATTTATTTTTATAAAATTCTATGTAGGAATATAAATAATTTATATACTAGATCTTAATTTAATTACTTAAATTATTACTCATTATTTTTTCGACAAAGGATATTTTTGTGATTTCATAGATATATCGTTTATATTTTTATGATTTTTATTTATTTTTCTAGAGATCATCTAATTCTAGGGGTATATTTGTAATTATGTATTTTACATAGGTACTTTTAAATCGCGGGCCTAGCCCACTGGGCTAGACCGGCCCGATCCGACCCATCTGGGTTGGGTCAGCCTCCTTGGCTCACCCGGTACTGGCCCAGACTGGTGTGACACCCCGCTAAAACCACTATTAGAAAATCGCTGTGTTTTTGTGCATTGCATCATCATGGCCGCATGCTCATGTCATCATGCCACATTGCATTTGAGCATCGTCATCATCTTGCATGGTTTGTTTAAAAACTATTTTCGAAAAAGCCTGGTTTTTGTTTTCTAAACGCCCCGTCTTTATTTCAAATTAAAAACCCAGATCTCCGAATTATTTTGCTTCGTCTAAAAACAGATTCTAAAAGCCTTGTTGTGTTAAATAAAAATAATTATATTATTTTTAGGGGGCAGCCGAACCGGGCCGAACCGACCCAGCCGGCCACCCCTAGTAAATAAAAACACCCAAACCCAACCCAGCCTCGCACCTAGCCGCAACACACGCATGCAGCTGGCCCCACCGGGCCCCACACCTGCCCAAACTTCCACCCCATCGCCACATCACTCTGGCCACTCCCAGGCCGCCACCTCACCCCGCCTGGCCCCACCTCCTTCTCTTTTCCTGCCAGCCACACGCCACCTCACCCCTTCTCTCCCTTCCACCCTGGCCCTACACCGACCCAGCCCGCACTCACCTTCGCTCCACCCTGCGCCTCCTGACAACCTCCCGTCACCCGACCCCACCCCTGTCGCACCCCTCCTGGCCCACCAGCCACCAACACGTCTCCATCCCCTTCCCTGCCGCTCTCTCTCCCTCGCACCCTCTTCTCCACCGCCGCGCTCGCCGGCCCGATCTCACCCATCCCCAACCCGCGTGAGCCGCCCCGTCCACCCCACCTCTCCCTCTGTGCGTCCCATCCCGCATCCCCGCCCCGCAGCTCCGTGCTGCCAGGGTCGCCTCCCGCCTCCCCTCGCGAGCGTCGCCACGCGCCTCCACCTCCCTTTTCCGGCTGCCGCTCGGTCGCCCTCGCCCTCCGGCCGCCCTGCGTCCTACTCTGCAGCGAGGTCGCCCGGCCATCACCGACCCTGCTTCCTCCTCCGACCGCGTCTACGACCGAGCCCGCCGCCGCCTCGCTTCCAGAGCCGCCTCCAGGAGCACCCCTCCCCCGCGCGTGTTTCTCCTTGCAGAGCAGAGCCGCCCGTGCCCTGCCAAGCTCGGCGGGCCATCACTGCTCTCTGCAGGTGCCGCCCTAGTGTCCTTGTTCCCCGCGACCGACCTCCTCCACTGCCCCGTCTACCGGCCTCCCCCGGTTGTCCTCTACCCGACCATGCGCCGCGCCGACGACGCCAAGCCCCGGCCTCGTTCTCCGCGGTCATCTCCTGCGCGCCCTCTTCCGCAAGCGCGACCCCGACCGTACCTGTTTGATGGTCCGTGTAGTGGCTCTCCTAGTGTGGTGCCGAGGTGTTCACGTTGATGTTGTGGGAAGACCTCGTAAGATGGATTGGTGGTGTGCGGCTTGGTTACAACCGCGTCGTGCTCGACAGTACCAGATGGAGATAGTGTCCAAGATCTCCGTCTAGCCGTGTGTGACGCAAGACGCCAAGCTCTTCTTATCGACAAGACCGATCCGAGGCTGAACCAAGATCTCCACGGATGCGACAAGACCTCCTTCCCGGATGCGATGTCCGAGGACCCGACGCCAAGTTCGCCGAGGACCCGGACGCCAAGGTCGCCGACACGAAACGCCAAGTTCTTCATCCCGGACAACATGACCGTCTACACGGACCCGAAGAGCACCGGTACCCGATCCATTCAAGTTTGCCATCGACGACAAGGTCGACCGCTTGGAACCCAAGTTCTCTGTCACGACAAGACAAGTTCTCCATCTTGTATCCGAACCTCGCTGTTCCCGTCAAACGCTGAGACCGGACCTCGGACCCCCGGAACCCAAGATTTTCCAAACCCAGATGTGTGACCCTAAGCCCCTATTTTTATAGTATGACATTACCAACTGTCGCATATTAAACTGTTCATGCATGCATACTTGTCTGTGGTTTGGGGGCATTATGCCGATTCACCTCATAATTAAATATGGAGTGCATATGCGGGATATCTTTGTCTTATTCCGGACTCCATTTAAATTGTGTAGCGAACCGATGCCATGATTTTCCTTGTTAATACAACATTTAAATTGCGGGGTTTCTAAATAACTTGAATCGCCTAATTAATTGTCCGGACCCCGGTTCCGCTTAATATTGCCTAATTGCACCACATTTGTGCCATGCCATGCATCATATCATAATCATGCCGGATCTTCTACTGTAGTATTAAATAGTGCATCCGGTGCTTCTTCTAGTGTTTGCTTCTTCGCGGATTAGGCCGATGAGTTGACGCGAGTGCCGACAAGTTCTTCGGATATGAACCGCCGGCAGTGTTTCCCAGGCGAGCATCTCTCTCCCTTCTACCTATTTTGCATTTACAGTCTTTATTTCCTCCTGTTGATCTATTGCTATCTGTGTCTCGATGGTTTAGTGTTCCATACCAAATATATCCCGTGCAGCCTCTATATTGCCTGGGACACCTCCTATTACCTGTTGTTTGGTAGATAGCTGGCCTTGCGAGTTATAGTTGCTTGCTCAGGTGCGATCTTGGGTTGTCGAGTACCACAATTGTTGGAATGCTGGCAGATGTTCTTGGTGAAGATGATCATGACTTTAAATACAACTATTAAATTGCTAGATATAACTAATGCAGAGGCATCGATGGGCAATAGATGTTATGTGGTTCTTCCACGCTCACTTGTGTCCCGTAGGACCCCGAGTACTTGATACCTATTCCTTGATTATCGCACTATCCGCATATGGGACCATGAATCCCCTTAGCCAGAGCTTGATTCATTGTTACTTCTTGGGGCCACAAAGTAGTTTGGGGCTTTATTACTATCATGTACCTATGCCATGCTTTACTGTTTTATTTACGATTGTGTGTGGAGCACCTGTACTGTTTTGGGTCGTGACACGTTTTCGCTGTATCGACAAGCCCAAACACACTTTCGGGTTCCCAGTCGTTTACCGCCGTCCAAATAAACCCTGGGTCCGTCTCGGAGCCGGCCAACTTTGTCGCAGGTAGCTTAGTGGGGTGGCCCCCTGAAATATTTTATGAATCCTGTGATTGCTTTGTCGTGAAAGCCTCGTTGGGTTTTGAGTTGGTTTTTCCGAGGTTGATCGTGTGTGTTGCTATTTGTGCACCCCTGCAGGGTAAATCTTTCTGAAAGCCGTGTCTGCGCTTATGGACGACTTGGAGCACAGTATCTCGATCATAGACAAGCATATCTAAAGTAGTGCTATAAATTTGACTTAATATGTGACTAGTAATCAACTTCACTACAATGGAATGGATAATAAAAGTGCCAACAACTGGTGGAACTGGTGTGTATCGTGTCATCTTATACCTGCCTAGTAAGTATCGCAACTCCAATGGAATGAAATAAAAGTGGCAACAACTGCTGGGTTTGGGATGTCACATGCTAATTGTATCTGACTAGTAAGTACCACAAGTACAACTGAATGGTTAACTAAAACTGCCCACTACTTATGCTATTAGGATGACTCATGTTATCTATATCTGACTAGTAAGTGCTTCAACTATAATGGAATGAATAAAACTGCCAACTGTGTGAGTTCCTCAGTTTGACTTCCTCGTTTTGTCTCAAGGGGGAATACCAGGATGGGTATGATTGGTGTTAGTATAAGGTTGGTCCCGAATAGGTCTCTCTTATCCCTCTCTAATAGCCGACAGTTGCATCGAGTCTCTATAGGTTGTTTATGCATGCTGCGCTGCCGCTCCAGTCCACCATACCTATGTAGGTGAGAGCCGCTGAATTCTAGCCTCGTCGTGTACTGGCCTCAGTACTGACGCTCCTCTTTTTCCTTTGCCCTTTGTCGGCACCCCTTTTGTTTTAGCACGTTTGAGATCGACGTCGTTAGCAGGGTTACCCTTCTGGCTTGGCCTGGGCAGGGTTATGGACGCCATTGGTTATTCTTCAGGGCTCTTAGCCCCATTTGCATCTTGTTCGTAGTCGGACGCTCTATCGTTTTCAAGGTGGTTTGGATCTTTGTACTGTATATCTGTATTCTTGACTCAATGAGTCGTTGCTGTATATATAGTTGTTCTATGGTTTCCATCGTGGAATATTGTGTAATGATATTACTTCGTTTTCCACCCGCACGAAAGTGCCTGGTGGGCGTCCTTGAATTGTTTCTATGCGGGTTTGGCGGGAAGCGCTAAAACTTGCATAGGGCCGATCTTAGGGTGTTACAGAGTGGTATCAGAGCTTAGCATTTGTGATACCCCACTGGTCCAGCCTGTAGGATAACCTAGCTAACGGCCGAGGTAGAGAGTCAAAACTATTTTGCAAAATCGGTTGGATAGATCTGATTATGTCTGTTTTACTCCTTACCCCTCTGCTATTCTCCTCTTACCTCTGCGTTTTTTGAATCTGCTCTCTTCCCTTTCTTCGAGTCTAGGAATTCTCTTGGTTGGGTTCCGTCGTACCTTTAGGGTTTTGCTTCCTCCTTTGGTAACAGTGTGCTACATCCGATCTTCATGCTATCTGATGAATCCTTCATCTGTTGGACTTCTCTTTGTTCCTTCTCGTGCCTTCCGGTGTTTTCCGATGCGACGACATCAGCTACGCCAGATCCGATGCAGATTCTGGATCACTCCTTTCATTCCAAACCACGATTGTCGAGATCTTCAGTCTAATTCCGAGGGTTGGTTGCATGATTCTCCGATTCGTGTGTAGGGTAATGGTTTGGGTGCGCGATGGACTGATTACCATCCGACTACTCTTATCATTCGCTTTTGTATATCGAATCAGCGGATCCAGCAATTTTACTCCATCCCCGGAAGTTAGAGGTGGTTTTATCTTCTGATACCTCTACCTTCGCCCTTTGTTCCCGGAGTGTTCTCTCGACGATCACGAACAATGACCTCTTGTTAGTGGTGTCGCGAGGATCTACACGAAGCGAGCAGATTCAGATCGCCGACCTTCTTCCCGGTACCATGAGGCAGATCTCGAGGGCGAGATCCCTTGTTAGTGGTGTCGAATTGTGACACCCCGCTAAAACCACTACTAGAAAATCGCTGTGTTATTGTGCATTGCATCATCATGATCGCATGCTCATGTCATCATGCCACATTGCATTTGAGCATCGTCATCATCTTGCATGGTTTGTTTAAAAACTATTTTTGAAAAAGCCTAGTTTTTGTTTTCTAAACGCCCCGTCTTTATTTCAAATTAAAAACCCGGATCTCCGGATTATTTTGCTTCGTCTAAAAACAGATTCTAAAAGCCTTGTTGTGTACAATAAAAATAATTATATTATTTTTAGGGGGCAGACGAACCGGGCCAAAACGAGCTAGCCGGCCACCCCCAGTAAATAAAAACACCCAAACCCAACCCAGCCTCGCACCCAGCTGCAACACACACATGCAGCTGGCCCAACCGGGCCCCACACCTGCCCAAACTTCCACCCCATCGCCACATCACTCCGGCCACTCCCAGGCCGCCACCTCACCCCGCCTAGCCCCACCTCCTTCTCTTTTCCCGCTAGCCACACGCCACCTCACCCCTTCTCTCCCTTCTACCCTGGCCCCACACCGACCCAGCCCGCACTCACCTTCGCTCCATCCCACGCCTCCCGACAACCTCCCGTCACCCGGCCCCACCCCTGTCGCACCCCTCCTGGCCCACCAGCCACCAACCCGTCTCCATCCCCTTCCCTGCCGCTCTCTCTCCCTCTCACCCTCTTCTCCACCGCCGCGCTCGCCGGCCCGAGCTCGCCCATCTCCAACCCACGCGAGCCGCCCCGTCCACCCCGCCTCTCCCTCTGCGCGTCCCATCCCGCATCCTTGCCCCGCAGCTCCACGCCGCCAGGGCCGCCTCCCGCCTCCCCTCGCGAGCGTCGTCGCGCGCCTCCACCTCCCTTTTTCGGCCGCCGCTCGGCCGCCCTTGTCCTCCGGCCGCCTTGCGTTTTACTCTGCAGCGAGGTCGCCCAGCCATCACCGACCCTGCTTCCTCCTCCTCCCGTGGATCCCGCCTCCGTCCGCGTCTATGACCGAGCCCGCCGCCGCCTCGCGGTTCCCCGCCACCCTCGCTTCTAGAGCCGCCTCCAGGAGCACCCCTCCCCCGCGAGTGTTCCTCTTTGCAGAGCAGATCCGCCCGTGCCCTGCCAAGCTCGGCGGGTCACCACTGCTCTCTGCAGGCACCGCCCCAGTGTCCTCGTTCCCCGCGGCCGACCTCCTCTGCTAACCCATCTACCGGCCTCCCCCGGTTGTCCTCTGCCTAGCCATGCGCCACGCCGATGACGCCAAGCCTTGGCCTCGTTCTCCGCGGTCGTCTCCTGCGTGCCCTCTTCCGCAAGCGCGACCCCGACCATACCTGTTTGATGGTCCGTGTAGTGGCTCTCCTAGTGTGGTGCCGAGGTGTTCACGTTGATGTTGTGGGAAGACCTCGTAAGATGGATTGGTGGTGTGCGGCTTGGTTACAACCGCGTCGTGCTCGACAGTACCAGATGGAGATAGTGTCCAAGATCTCCGTCTAGCCGTGTGTGCCGCAAGACGCCAAGATCTTCTCATCGACAAGACCGATCCGAGGCCGAACCAAGATCTCCACGGATGCGACAAGACCTCCTTCCCGGATGTGATGTCCGAGGACCGGACGCCAAGGTCACCGACATGGAACGCCAAGTTCTTCATCCCGGATGCCATGACCGTCTACACGGACCCGAAGACCACCGGTACCCGATCCATTCAAGTTTGCCATTGACGACAAGGTCGACCGCTTGGAACCCAAGTTCTCCGTCACGACACAACAAGTTCTCCATCTTGTATCCGAACCTCGCCGTTCCCGTCAAACCCTGAGACCGGACCTCGGACCCCCAGAACCTAAGATCTTCCGAACCCAGATGTGTGACCCTAAGCCCCTATTTTTATAATATGACATTGTGGCGCCCCGCAAAAACCTAGAAAATCGCTGTTGTTTTTATTATGTGCATCATCATGACCTCAGCATGCATCTGTTTGCCTAAAAGTATTTTGCTAAAAGCCTAGTTTTGCTTTCTACAAATATCCCTCTTTATTTCAAATGCAAAACCCTGATCGTATCGGATATTTTATTTACCTATAAACTAATTGCAAAATAGTCTTGTTTTAAAATAAATAAAACAATAAAATGTTTTGTCCGGAGAGGCAGTCCGACCGGTCAGGCCAGAGGCCCAATCGAACCAGACTACCTACAATCCGGGCCACCTAAACTAAACCTAATCCCTAATCTACCCAATCCTATTCTACCCACCCTTCAGCCACCTCACCCCAGCCAATCACCGGTTGCCACCTCACCTCTCCCTCTCCTTCCTCCAATCCCCTGTCGCCACCTCACCTCCTCACCCTCACCCACCTGGCCTACCCCAGCAGCCCCAACCCGCAACACACACACGCACACCACACACCCAACCGCCTGTGGGCCTCCCCACCTGGGCGCGTCCCCTCCCCACTCCCTCGCCTGGCCCTACCCACGTGACCCCACCCCGCGGACTCGCCCCTCTCGCCCCCACGTAGCTCTCGCCTCCATCCCCAACCCGCGCTCGACGGCCTCTGCTCACCGTCCACCACCGTCCCTCCTCGATCCCCACCTCCCCGCGCTCGCCGCCCCCTCTCCCGCGGTACCCCGACCTCCGCCGCCGCTGGGGGCCCGTGCGCGACCAACCTCGCCGCCTCTGGCCCCTGCAAGCTCTTCCCCGCCGCCGTCTACCTCGCCTCAACCACCCACGCGACCCCCTCCCCGGCCATCTCCTCTCCTCCTAGCGGCTCCTGTCTCCGCGGCCGAGGCGAGCCCCTCTGCCCCGCGTGTGGTCGCGCCACCATGTCCCTGCCCCGCGTCCAGCACCCGGTCCCCAATCCTCGCCCCTAACTGCCCTCCTCTGCCAACCGCCGCCGCCAGGTGCCCTTGCCGGCGCGCCTCCTCCCCGGCGCCGGCTTTCTTCCCCGCCGGTCCCCTCCTCCGCGTCTACCTCCGCGACCGCCTCGCAGTCTCGCGGCCGCCGCACATCCCTCGAGCTCCCCTCGCCGCAGCCATCCCGCCTCCACCTCGCCTCCAACCGTCGAGCCGAGCTCCCCGGCACCGCCCCAGGGTCGCCCTTCCCCGCGGGCCGCTTCCTTCGCCCCGTCGTCGCGCCCCGCGCCGTCCCTCCGGCGCGCCCCTGTCTTCCTCGCGAGCGCGTGCTGCTGATGTGCTCCTCCCCCATGCCGTCGTCCACCTGCAAGCTTGCGCCTTAACCCCTGCCGCTGCCGCCTTGTGCTTGTGATGCTGTACAGAGGCATCCGGTTCTGTTTAGTGTATCGCGAGCACCTGGTGTTTGTAATTGGTGATATCCCTATCTCGGCCCAAAAACTGTTGATGTGATGATGTTGCTGTCGAAGACCAACGCAAGTCTGATGCGATAAGATCTTCCCGTTGACAAGGCCACCGACAAGATCTTCGACATCCGTCGCCATACTCGAAGCCCACTTCGCGGACCCAGCGACCACACATGCGACAAGACCTTCGTCCCGGATGCGAAGTCGAGAACCCGAACGCCAAGATCGCTGATGCGAATACGCCAAGTTCGCCTACCCCGGACACTGTGCGACAAGATCTACTTCACGGATCCAAAGACCCCGGTACCCGATCCACTCAAGTTCGCCATCGACGACAAGATCGGCACCGACCAAGGCGGATCCGGTGCGCCCCGACGCAAACCAAGTCCTCCTTCCCGGAATGCCAAGATCTACCTCCGTTATCCGAGAACGATCCCGCCGAGGCCGAACCCTAGATCCGGACCCTGAGAGCCGACCCCGAACCACATCGAACCCCAAGAGCGCCGAACCCCAATGTGTGATTCCCTATCCGAGACCCTAGTATTTTATAATATGACATTATCAACTGTTGCATATTAAATTGTTCATGCATGCATACTTGTCTGTGGTTTGGGGGCATTATACCGATTCATCTCATAATTAAATATGGAGTCTATATGCGGGACATCTTTGTCTTATTCCGGACTCCATTTAAATTGGCATAGCGAACCGAAGCCATGTTTTGTCTGCTAATCCAACATTTCAATTGTGGGGTATCTAAACAACTTGAACCACTTAAATATTTGCCGGGACCGAAGCCATGTTTTGTCTGCTAATCCAACATTTCAATTGTGGGGTATCTAAACAACTTGAACCACTTAAATATTTGCCGGGACCCCGGTTCCGTTAATATGGCCTAGATGCATCGCACCTTTGCCATGTCATACATCATACATGCATCATGCCCGATCTTTTGCCGTAGTATTAAATATTGCATCCGGTGTTTCTTCTAGTGTTTTGCTTCTTCGCGGATTAGGCCGATGAGTTGATGCGAGTGTCGACCCGATCTTCGGATGAACCTCGGCAATGTTTTCAGGCGAGCACCTCCCCGTTTCTACCTATCTTACTTTTATAGTCTTTATTCCCTCCTGTTGATCTATTGCTATCTGTGTTGCGATGCTCTAGTTTTCGTGCCCGTGATATCCCTTGCAGCCGTATATTGCCTTGGACACATCCTATTACCTGTTGATTGGTAGATAGTTGGACTTGCGCGTCGTAGTCACTTGCTCAAGTGTTGTTGCGTGTCGTCAAGTACCACAGTTGTTGGAGTATTGCTGCATGTTTAAGGTTGGAGTTGATCATGGCTTTAATTACTGTTTAATAACTAAAATTGAAAGTAGGTAAATGCAGAGGCACCGGTGGGTGATAGACAATATTTGGTTTCCGACCGCTCACTGGTGTCCCGTAGGACCCCGAGTTCTTGACACCTGTTCCGAGATCGAGCGCGCTAACCACATGTGGGATGTGTGGGCACCCCATCGATTAGTACCTGATTTCAAAGTATTGTACTGGGGGCCACAACTAGTTTGAGGTTTTATTTACTATTCTGTACTTATGCCATGCTTTACTACTTTATTTAAATTGTGCGATGTACTGGACCTGTACTGTTTAGGATCGGGACACGTTTTCGCTGTATCGACAAGCCCAGTCATCTTTTCGGGTTCCCAGTCGTTTACAGCCGTCCACCCAAACCCTGAGTCCGTCTCGGAGACCGGCCGACTTCGTTGCGGGTAGACTTAGTGGGGTGGCCCCCATGTACTTGCTTTGGGTCTGGGAAACGTCATGACTTAGGCCCCGCCGACATACCGATGGGCGTATGTTAATTGATCTGGCAAAAAGGGTCGAAGTGCGTGTGGATACTTTGGTGCACCCCTGCAGGGTTAAATCTTTTCGAAAAGCCGTGTCCGCGGTTATGGACGACTTGGAGCACAGTTCTCGATCATAGACAACTATAACTAAAGTTTACTGTTATAATTTGACTTGCATCCGATGTGACTAGTAATCAGCTTTACTGCAACGGAATGGCTAAATAAAAGTACCAACAACTGCTGGGTTTGGAATATCTCATGCTAATCGTATCTGACTAGTAAGTGTTGCAACTACAATGGAATGGTTAACTAAAACTTCCCACTGCTTATTTTATCAGAATGACTACCTATACCTGACTAGTAATTGCTGCAACGATAACTGAATAAATAAAACTGTCAACGGTGTGAGTTCCTCGGTTGACTTCCTCGTTTGGTCTCGAGGGGGAAACACCAGGATGGGTATGTGTGGTGGTAGTATCAGGTTGGTTCCAAATAGGTCTTTCTTATCCCTCTCTGATAGCCGACAGTTGTATCGAGTCTCTATAGGAGGTTTAGTGCATGTTGCGCTGCCGCTTCAGTCCACCATACCTATGTAGGCGAGGACCGCCGAATTCTAGTCTCGCTGTGTACTGGCCTCAGTACTGACGCTCCTCTTTTTCCTTTGCCCTTTGTTGGCACCCCTTTTGTTTAGCAGGTTTTGAGATCGCCGTCGTTAGCAGGGTTACCCTTCCGGCTTGGCCTGGGCAGGGTTATGGACGCCATTGGTTATTCTTCAGGGCTCTTAGCCCCATTTGCATCTTGTCCGTAGTCGGGCGCTATGTCGTTTTCAAGGTGTTTTGGATCTTTGTATTGTATCTCTGTATTCTTGACTCTTTGAGTCGCTGTTGTATATATATCTGTTCTGTGGGTCCCATCGAGGACTGTTGTGTAATGTTACTACTTCGTTTTCCACCCGCACGAAAGTGCCTAGTGGACGTCCTTGAATCGTTTCTATGCGGGTTTGGCGGGAAGCGCTGAAACTTGCATAGGGCCGATTCGAGGGTGTTATAGAGTGGTATGAGAGCTCAGCAGTTGCGATACCCCACAAGTCCAGCCTGTAGGATAACCTAGCTAACGGCCGTAGTAGAGTGTCAAAACTATTTTTGCAAAATCGGTTGGATAGTTCTGATTAGGTCTGATTTTACTCCTTACCCCTCTGCTGCTCTCCTCTCACCTCAGCGTGTTTTGAATCCGCTCTATTCTCTCTCTTCGAGTCCAGGATTTCTCGTGGTTGGGTTCCGTCGCACCTCCAGGGTTTCGCTTCCTCTTTTGATAACGGTGTTGCTACATCCGGTCTTCATGCTATCTGAGTGGTCCTTTATCTGTGATACCGTTCTTTGTTCCTTGCTTGTGCCTTCCGGTGTTTCCGACACGACGACATCACCTACGCCAGATCCGATGCAGAGTCTGCATCACTCCTTTGTTTCTGAACCTCGATTGTCGAGATCTTCAGTCTGATTCCGAGAATGGTTGCACGCTTTTCTACTGATTGTGTAGAGTAATAGTTTGGGTGCGTGATGGATTGGCCCCCATGCCGACTACCCCTTCTATTCGCTTTTGTACATTGAAGTGGATGAGAATGCATCAGTTCTCTCTTTCTATCGAAGCTAGAGGTGGCTTTATTGGTTGATACCTTTACCTTCGTCTTTTGTTTCCGGAGTGTTCTCTCGACGATCACGGACAAGGACCTCTTGTTAGTGGTGTCGCGAGGATCTACACGAAGCGAGAAGACACAGATCGCGGCCCTTCTTCCCGGTACCATGAGGCGGATCTCGAGGGCGAGATCCATTGTTAGTGGTGTCGAATTGTGGCGCCCCGCAAAAACCACTACTAGAAAATCGCTGTTGTTTTTATTATGTGCATCATCATGACCTCAGCATGCATCTGTTTGCCTAAAAGTATTTTGCTAAAAGCCTAGTTTTGCTTTCTACAAATATCCCTCTTTATTTCAAATGCAAAACCCTGATCGTATCGGATATTTTATTTACCTATAAACTAATTGCAAAATAGTCTTGTTTTAAAATAAATAAAACAATAAAATGTTTTGTCCGGAGAGGCAGTCCGACCGGTCAGGCCAGAGGCCCAATCGAACCAGACTACCTACAATCCGGGCCACCTAAACTAAACCTAATCCCTAATCTACCCAATCCTATTCTACCCACCCTTCAGCCACCTCACCCCAGCCAATCACCGGTTGCCACCTCACCTCTCCCATTCCTCCCTCCAATCCCCTATCGCCACCTCACCTCCTCACCCTCACCCACCTGGCCTACCCCAGCAGCCCCAACCCGCAACACACACACGCACACCACACACCCAACCGCCTGTGGGCCTCCCCACCTGGGCGCGTCCCCTCCCCACTCCCTCGCCCGGCCCTACCCACGTGACCCCACCCCGCGGACTCGCCCCTCTCGCCCCCACGTCGCTCTCGCCTCCATCCCCAACCCGCGCTCGACGGCCTCTGCTCACCGGCCGCCACCGTCCCTCCTCGATCCCCACCTCCCCGCGCTCGCCGCCCCCTCTCCCGCGGTACTCTGACCTCCGCCGCCGCTGGGGGCCCGTGCGCGACCGACCTCGCCGCCTCTGGCCCCTGCAAGCTCTTCCCCGC
The DNA here is from genome assembly GCA_916181665.1 of Avena sativa. NCBI lineage: Eukaryota > Viridiplantae > Streptophyta > Magnoliopsida > Poales > Poaceae > Avena > Avena sativa. The sequence continues at coordinate 624,617,190 of OV702289.1, forward strand.
CGCCATCTACCTCGCCTCAACCACCCACGTGACCCCCTCCCCGGCCATCTCCTCTCCTCCTAGCGGCTCCCGTCTCCGCGGCCGAGGCGAGCCCCCTCTGCCCCGCGTGTGGTCGCGCCACCATGTCCCTGCCCCGCGTCCAGCACCCGGTCTCCAATCCTCGCCCCTAACCGTCCTCCTCTGCCAACCGCCGCCGCCAGGTGCCCTTGCCGGCGCGCCTCCTCCCCGGCGCCGGCTTTCTTCCCCGCCGGTCCCCTCCTCCGCGTCTACCTCCGCGACCGCCTCGCAGTCCCGCGGCCGCCGCGCATCCCTCGAGCTCCCCTCGTCGCAGCCATCCCGCCTCCACCTCGCCTCCAACCGTCGAGCCGAGCTCCCCGGCACCGCCCCAGGGTCGCCCTTCCCCGCGGGCCGCTTCCTTCGCCCCGTCGTCGTGCCCCGCGCCGTCCCTCCGGCGTGCCCCTGTCTTCCTCGCGAGCGCGTGCTGCTGATGTGCTCCTCCCCCATGCCGTCGTCCACCTGCAAGCGAGCGCCTTAACCCCTGCCGCTGTCGCCTTGTGCTTGTGATGCTGTACAGAGGCATCCGGTTCTGTTTAGTGTATCACGAGCACCTGGTGTTTGTAATTGGTGATATCCCTATCTCGGCCCAAAAACTGTTGATGTGATGATGTTGCTGTCGAAGACCAACGCAAGTCTGATGCGATAAGATCTTCCCGTTGACAAGGCCACCGACAAGATCTTCGACATCCGTCGCCATACTCGAAGCCCACTTCGCGGACCCGGCGACCACACATGCGACAAGACCTTCGTCCCGGATGCGAAGTCGAGAACCCGAACGCCAAGATCGCCGATGCGAATACGCCAAGTTCGCCTACCCCGGACACTGTGCGACAAGATCTACTTCACGGATCCGAAGACCCCGGTACCCGATCCACTCAAGTTCGCCATCGACGACAAGATCGGCACCGACCAAGGCGGATCCGGTGCGCCCCGACGCAAACCAAGTCCTCCTTCCCGGAATGCCAAGATCTACCTCCGTTATCCGAGAACGATCCCGCCGAGGCCGAACCCTAGATCCGGACCCTGAGAGCCGACCCCGAACCACATCGAACCCCAAGAGCGCCGAACCCCAATGTGTGATTCCCTATCCGAGACCCCAGTATTTTATAATATGACATTATCAACTGTTGCATATTAAATTGTTCATGCATGCATACTTATCTGTGGTTTGGGGGCATTATACCGATTCATCTCATAATTAAATATGGAGTCTATATGCGGGACATCTTTGTCTTATTCCGGACTCCATTTAAATTGGCATAGCGAACCGAAGCCATGTTTTGTCTTGCTAATCCAACATTTAAATTGTGGGGTATCTAAACAACTTGAACCACTTAAATATTTGTCTTGACCCCGGTTCCGTTAATATGGCCTAGATGCATCGCACCTTTGCCATGTCATACATCATACATGCATCATGCCCGATCTTTTGCCGTAGTATTAAATATTGCATCCGGTGTTTCTTCTAGTGTTTTGCTTCTTCGCGGATTAGGCCGATGAGTTGATGCGAGTGTCGACCCGATCTTTGGATGAACCTCGGCAATGTTTTCAGGCGAGCACCTCCCCCTTTCTACCTATCTTACTTTTATAGTCTTTATTCCCTCCTGTTGATCTATTGCTATCTGTGTTGCGATGCTCTAGTTTTCGTGCCCGTGATATCCCTTGCAGCCGTATATTGCCTTGGACACATCCTATTACCTGTTGATTGGTAGATAGTTGGACTTGCGCGTCGTAGTCGCTTGCTCAAGTGTTGTTGCGTGTCGTCAAGTACCACAGTTGTTGGAGTATTGCCGCATGTTTAAGGTTGGAGTTGATCATGGCTTTAATTACTGTTTAATAACTAAAATTGAAAGTAGGTAAATGCAGAGGCACCGGTGGGTGATAGACAATATTTGGTTTCCGACCGCTCACTGGTGTCCCGTAGGACCCCGAGTTCTTGACACCTGTTCCGAGATCGAGCGCGCTAACCACATGTGGGATGTGTGGGCACCCCATCGATTAGTACCTGATTTCAAAGTATTGTACTGGGGGCCACAACTAGTTTGAGGTTTTATTTACTATTCTGTACTTATGCCATGCTTTACTGCTTTATTTAAATTGTGCGATGTACTGCACCTGTACTGTTTAGGATCGGGACACGTTTTCGCTGTATCGACAAGCCCAGTCATCTTTTCGGGTTCCCAGTCGTTTACAGCCGTCCACCCAAACCCTGAGTCCGTCTCGGAGACCGGCCGACTTCGTTGCGGGTAGACTTAGTGGGGTGGCCCCCATGTACTTGCTTTGGGTCTGGGAAACGTCATGACTTAGGCCCCGCCGACATATCGATGGGCGTATGTTAATTGATCTGGCAAAAAGGGTCGAAGTGCGTGTGGATACTTTGGTGCACCCCTGCAGGGTTAAATCTTTTCGAAAAGCCGTGTCCGCGGTTATGGATGACTTGGAGCACAGTTCTCGATCATAGACAACTATAACTAAAGTTTACTGTTATAATTTGACTTGCATCCGATGTGACTAGTAATCAGCTTTACTGCAACGGAATGGCTAAATAAAAGTACCAATAACTGCTGGGTTTGGAATATCTCATGCTAATCGTATCTGACTAGTAAGTGTTGCAACTATAATGGAATGGTTAACTAAAACTGCCCACTGCTTATTTTATCAGAATGACTACCTATACCTGACTAGTAATTGCTGCAACGATAACTGAATAAATAAAACTGTCAACGGTGTGAGTTCCTCGGTTGACTTCCTCGTTTGGTCTCGAGGGGGAAACACCAGGATGGGTATGTGTGGTGGTAGTATCAGGTTGGTTCCAAATAGGTCTTTCTTATCCCTCTCTGATAGCCGACAGTTGTATCAAGTCTCTATAGGAGGTTTAGTGCATGCTGCGCTGCCGCTTCAGTCCACCATACCTATGTAGGCGAGGACCGCCAAATTCTAGTCTCGCCGTGTACTGGCCTCAGTACTGACGCTCCTCTTTTTCCTTTGCCCTTTGTTGGCACCCCTTTTGTTTAGCAGGTTTTGAGATCGCCGTCGTTAGCAGGGTTACCCTTCCGGCTTGGCCTGGGCAGGGTTATGGACGCCATTGGTTATTCTTCAGGGCTCTTAGCCCCATTTGCATCTTGTCCGTAGTCGGGCGCTATGTCGTTTTCAAGGTGTTTTGGATCTTTGTATTGTCTCTCTGTATTCTTGACTCTTTGAGTCGCTGTTGTATATATATCTGTTCTGTGGGTCCCATCGAGGACTGTTGTGTAATGTTACTACTTCGTTTTCCACCCGCACGAAAGTGCCTGGTGGGCGTCCTTGAATCGTTTCTATGCGGGTTTGGCGGGAAGCGCTAAAACTTGCATAGGGCCGATTCGAGGGTGTTATAGACATTACCAACTGTCGCATATTAAATTGTTCATGCATGCATACTTGTCTATGGTTTGGGGGCATTATGCCGATTCACCTCATAATTAAATATGGAGTGCATATGCGGGATATCTTTGTCTTATTCCGAACTCCATTTAAATTGCATAGCGAACCGATGCCATGATTTGCCTTGTTAATACAACATTTAAATTGCGGGGTTTCTAAATAACTTGAATCGCCTAATTGATTGTCGGGACCCCGGTTCCACTTAATATTGCCTAATTGCACCGCATCTGTGCCATGCCATGCATCATATCATAATCATGCCGAATCTTCTGCTGTAGTATTAAATAGTGCATCCGGTGCTTCTTCTAGTGTTAGCTTCTTTGCGGATTAGGCCGATGAGTTGACGCGAGTGCTGACAAGTTCTCCGGATATGAACCGCCGGCAGTGTTTCCCAGGCGAGCATCTCTCCCTCTTCTACCTATTTTGCATTTATAGTCTTTATTTCCTCCCGTTGATATATTTCTATCCGTGTCTCGATGCTTTAGTGTTCCATACCAGATATATCCCGTGCAGCCTCTATATTGCCTAGGACACCTCCTATTACCTGTTGTTTGGTAGATAGCTGGCCTTGCGAGTCGTAGTTGCTTGCTCAGGTGCGATCTTGTGTTGTCGAGTACCACAGTTGTTGGAATGCTGGCAGATGTTCTTGGTGAAGATGATCATGACTTTAAATACAACTTTTAAATTGCTAGATATAACTAATCCAGAGGCATCGGTGGGCAATAGATGTTATTTGGTTCTTCCACGCTCACTTGTGTCCAATAGGACCCCGAGTACTTGATACCTGTTCCTTGACTATCGCACTATCCGCATATGGGACCATGAATCCCCTTAGCCAGATCTTGATTCATTCTTATTTCTTGGGGACACAAAGTAGTTTGGGGCTTTATTACTATCCTGTACCTATGCCATGCTTTACTGTTTTATTTACGATTGTGCGTGGAGCACCTGTACTGTTTTGGGTCGTGACAGGTTTTCGCTGTATCGACAAGCCCAGTCACACTTTCGGGTTCCCAGTCATTTACCGCCGTCCACACAAACCCTGGGTCCGTCTCGGAGCCGGCCAACTTCGTCGCGGGTAGCTTAGTGGGGTGCCCCCCTGAAATATGTTATGAATCCTGTGATTGCTTTGTCGTGAAAGCCTCGTTCGGTTTTGAGTTGGTTTTTCCGAGGTTGATCGTGTGTGTGTTGCTATTTGTGCTCCCCTGCAGGGTAAATCTTTCTGAAAGCCGTGTCCGCGGTTATGGACGACTTGGAGCACAGTATCTTGATCATAGACAAGCATAACTAAAGTATTGCTATAAATTTGACTTAATATGTGACTAGTAATCAACTTCACTACAATGGAATGGATAATAAAAGTGCCAACAACTGGTGGAACTGGTGTGTATCGTGTCATGTTATACCTGCCTAGTAAGTATCACAAGTCCAATGGAATGAAATAAAAGTGCCAACAACTGCTGGGTTTGGGATGTCACATGCTAATTGTATCTGACTAGTAAGTACCGCAACTACAACTGAATGGTTAACTAAAACTGCCCACTACTTATGCTATCAGGATGACTCATGTTATCTATATCTGACTAGTAAGTGCTTCAACTATAATGGAATGAATAAAACTGCCAACTGTGTGAGTTCCTCGGTTTGACTTCCTCGTTTGGTCTCGAGGGGGAATACCAGGATGGGTATGATTGGTGTTAGTATAAGGTTGGTCCCAAATAGATCTCTCTTATCCCTCTCTAATAGCCGACAGTTGCATCGAGTCTCTATAGGTTGTTTATGCCTGCTACGCTGCCGCTCCAGTCCACCATACCTATGTAGGCGAGAGCCGCCGAATTCTAGCATCGCCGTGTACTGGCCTCAGTACTGACGCTCCTCTTTTTCCTTTGCCCTTTGTCGGCACCCCTTTTGTTTTAGTAGGTTTGAGATCGACGTCGTTAGCAGGGTTACCCTTCCGGCTTGGCCTGGGCAGGGTTATGGACGACATTGGTTATTCTTCAAGGCTCTTAGCCCCATTTGAATCTTGTCCGTAGTCGGACGCTCTATTGTTTCCAAGGTGATTTGGATCTTTGTACTGTATATCTGTATTCTTGACTCAATGAGTCGTTGGTGTATATATATCTATTCTCTGGGTTCCATCATGGACTATTGTGTAATGATATTACTTCGTTTTCCACCCGCACGAAAGTGCCTGGTGGGCGTCCTTGAATCGTTTCTATGCGGGTTTGGCGGGAAGCGCTAAAACTTGCATAGGGTCGATCCTAGGGTGTTACAACTGGCCCAATACCCCTCTGTCTTCCTCGTTCACTCGTGTTCTCCCCTTGGTCATTCCCCTCTGTGGCGATGTGGTGCCGCCACTGTTACCGTGCGATTCCAGCCATTCCTAGACTTCCTGGCCGCCGCCGTGACGTGAGATGGGTCAGTCGGTGATGCTCTGTCGACTGGTCCAACGCAATTTGGCGCCCGAGCGCTCCTCTAACCACGCCGCCTACACCCCGATACCTAGGGTTCGGGTGTTGCCGGTGATCTGGTGCTCCGCCGCTTCCATGGTGCTGCTCTGGTCCCCTAGTGGCTATATGGTGCTGCCAGCACCTTTGTGATCCTATGGCTGCCGTGTTTGTGGCCTAGCGCGGGTCGCAACGCCTTTGGGTCCTCCCCGTGCCACCTCCAACACCATCGTCGGCCACACTACTTCCTCTTCTAAAACTTGCGAGGACCAATGGTGAGTTTGCCTTTCTTTACCCTCTTTGCTCTTTGTCTCACCTTTCTATCCTCCATGTTGTTTATTGCGAACCCTGATTAGGGTTCATCCTTGTGTGTGAGGGTTCTTCCCTTGGTATAGTAATCATTCAAGATGATGAAGCTGCTTTAGGTGATTACCTACTGAATCTAGGTTGTGTAGCATTCCTTGCTGTATTGAGGTTATGAACGATGATAGTGGTCTCTGTCAGTGAAGTATTGTCTGAACTTTTACCTACTGTCATGTACATGCTTGGTGAGGTTATGGTTAATATCTGGCTTAAGATTGATCCATTGGTTCTAATTGCTATGCTTTGGAATGAGAGCATCAGAGTTGGATATCTATTGTACATGTTATCTGATGTCCTTGTAAATGACAGAAATGATTCCTAAATATTGTTTTTAGGAAAATGATTATGCATTTATTTGAGAAGATTTGGTTATGGAGCCTATGTATCTGGATTACTTAATTAGTATGGGTCTTTGTGACACCTTCCCTTGAATGGTACACAATCCCTATCTAATTGTAAGTGTTTTCCTAAACTATGTTCTATATTGGCTTATATTATAAGCATTGAAGAACTTCTATTAGATACAGTGTTTTACTTGTTTAACAATTGGCCTATGTTACTGGTTTGAGGCACTTCTAGGTAAAAAGAGATGTTTTTTACTGGCCGCCTCCCTTCCATCTGTTCCATGTGTTAGTTTATGTAAATGATTCCTAAATCTTTTAGGAAAATGATTATGTGGATTTAAGAAAGTCGACTTGAGCTTGTACCCAAGCAACATTGAATATGCTAGGTACAGAGGTGCTACCCACTAGGGATGTGCCCTGTTGCCTAGCAGTGATGGCTTATATACATCTAGTTAAAACTAGATGATAGGGTTGATGAAGTTGGTCTAAAACCTTCTATGTAAAAACACATTTTTTATAGTGGTATTTATTATATCCCATGATGAAATATATACCCCACTTGGGTGTATCTCTGAGGATCCTCTTATCCAACATACCTTTACTTTCTGAATGAATAATCATAGATACCAAGCATGTGTGCTTTATGAATTACCAACCTACTAGTAAATGGTGAAGAGATGTGGTTGCTACCTTGTTCTTGCCTTGCCGATGAGCTTGCATCTCAGCTTCTAGAATTGCTACTCCTCCTTGTCCTTGCTCTAGACCTCCTAAACCACCCTATTTAGGTCACCATCTTGTTGATGATTTGATTGGTTTTCTGTAGTGAATGGTTGGTCTATCTTTTGGGAACCTGACAAGATCTGAGGTGATGCTGGGTCTGTTCTTGAAAGCTTGTGATGATGTGAGACTGAGGTAAAAGCTAGCAGTTGTGTTATGGCTGTGTGATCTCATTTATGTGTGTTAGATTGCTACTACTATGTTGACAGCACATAGCATGCATGCAGTGACCAAGTTGCTTACCCGTGGGCTCCACTAGACTCAAGTTTCAATGGTTCAGATATTTTCCTATGGATTGGTTCAAATCCAAGTTGGTATTATCCCCAAACTGTTATTTTTCTCTCTGCTGAAATGGTGAAGCTTGCCCCAGCCAATGATGTTGGACTGAGGCTTTAAATTTTGAAAAGAAAAGACTTTATACTTAATGAGTTTTGTCCCCTTTTTAAAAGATTTGACTCAATGTTGTTTGGAAAACATGCATTACACTGTTAGAAACTGAGAGCAAAACTAACTCTAACCCTCTATTTGTTTATTTCTTCCTCTATCTGATTTGCAGGTACAATACCAAGTGATTAGGAGAAATAGTTTAGGATTAGTTTAGGTCTTCTTTTAATTTCTTTTGTAATATGTTATTTCTTCTCTTTCTAGAGATCAATCTAAAATATATTCATTATTTAATAAAGCTTTTATTTTTTTGAGAATGTCTCTGTAATATTGTTACTTCAAATAGATTTGTATTTATTTAATACTTGTGGGATAAAGAAAAGGATTAAGAAGTACTATTTGAGTTATACTCTTATATTGTTATCAGTTTCCTTTATTGTTTTATAAATGTGATATATTCAAACAAGAATAATAACTAATTCTTTTGGAAATTAAATAAATACCAATTACCTCTAATTTTCTAACCATATTCAAATGTTTCAAATTTTTAAATATGAAACCAACTTATTCACCCAAGAACATTAGAATCCCTAAGGATCAAAGGTTAAGGATTGATTTCTAACTAGGTAATTATAGTTGATATCTCAACTGAGAGTGCAATGTTGATATAGCCTCATACTATGATTGATTAAAGATTTCTCCAGAATTCCTATCCTCAACACTTCTCTAAGTTTGGGTTCTAGTTAAGGAATTCCTTTCCTAAATATACTCTATTTAAATCTCTCATATACCTCACTAAAATTTCTTTTGTCTAACTGATCTAGTCATCTGGTTTCACCATATCTATCATTACATGATGACATGGTCATATTACTTTTACAATATTCCTTCATTCTGTTCCTAGTATATATATAGCTTCTATTTATAAACTACCCTTCAGTAAGTTATTCATCTAGTTAGTTATAACTTTATTATTCCATTACCCTAGCATTCTTCCTTTACTGCCTAACTTGCACTTCTTAACTACTCTTGATGAATCCATCAATGTAGTTGTTTCTAACTCCATCCATAAACTCCTTTATAATAGCCTTGCATCTACTTCCAAGGCTTGCAAGATCTATATCCAATCAAGTAATAGACTTGTATTAGTCTCTCTGTAGGTTTTACCTTTTTAAGGAAACCTACTTTATATCTATATCTACTTGGCTTAACAGGATTATTATCTGATACTATAATACTACTAGCTTTCTCATAACTTCTCCAGTATTTGTTATCCTTAAGTGTGGATACTTCTTCTAGTTAACTCATGAGTGAGTTAACTTCTCCAACATCAGATGGTTTGATCACCACTGAGGATCACATTACATTGATGATGACATACTCTACTATATCTAGTTCCTCCTTCTTATTAATTTACTTAAGGCCTTTGGAAGGTCAACATAATAGGTCAAAGCTAAACGCTAATAAGTTCTAGGTCAGGAATTGATCACTCAACACTGATGATCACTTGACACTAGGACTTGGTTAAATAGGAACGTCACCTCTTAATATCATATTAAGAGTATGTGCTGGAGGGTCTTGGCTTGACTTCCATTTCTACTCTATTTGTAATAAGAGTTAATGTTTAAGAACTACCATGATACCCATGGTAAGAATAACTATGGAAAGCAAGTGTATCAAGATTTAGTTATAGAGTTTCTTTACTTAAGTTATATACTTAACTTGATATTCAGGGTTTGTGGTAGATAATACCTTGATATCATCTTTGGAATATTAAGTATTCATCCTTGAGTTGGTGTATGGAATACCATGTAATGATCTCTATAAGATCTAGTACTCCTTATTAAGGAGTGTGTTGTGACTTAGTTTTATTACATTTGATCTACCCTTAGATCAAATTATATTACCCAAAGATAAGGATTCAGTAAAGGTCATATTGAAACTTATCACAGTCAACTTGATGATCTACTTCAGTTCCACCAGGTTAAGAGAAGCTTCAATCATTTTGACAAGTTTTTATTTAAAAGCGCAATTTTTTTGCATATTTTCTATGCATGAATGCAATGCACACATCTCATCTCAGCTTATTTCTAAGTTCTTATGCTAGGATGTTACAGAAACCCACAACTACCATGACTTGCTTAATGGCTAAATCCGATGTTGGATGGCTTTGGCATCGCCGTTTATCCCACGTCTATATGAGATCTTTACAAAGTCTCCATATGGGAGGCCACATCCTTAGACTAATCAACAAAGTTCATTTTTCCAAAGATCGTGTGTGTAAGGATTGTATCAAAGGAAAGCTCCATGAGATGGCTCATCGACCCCATGATGGTCATCTATTCTGATGGGATTCCAGAGATCCTTCACATGTACCTCTTTGGTCCTCCATCTTTTGATAGTCTTGGGGGAAGAAGTATTGATTGGTTATTGTGGATGACTTCTCAAGATACACCTGGGTATATGTTTCAAGAAGAAGAGTGAGACTGAATAAACCGTCATCGATTTTTCCAATGAAGTTCAACATCAACATAACAAGAAGATCTTGGCTATTAGAAGTGACAATGGTACTGAGTTCAAGAAGTACACCTTGGATGAGTTCCTTAGTGAGGATGGCATTAGACATCAATATTATGCTCCATATACCCCTCAACAAAATGGTGTGGCGGAGAGGAAGAACCAGACTCTTTTGGATATAGCAAGAACCATAATTTTTGGTCTGAAGCTATCTCGACCGCTTATCACATTTCCAACTGTGTCTATATCCGCAAGTACTTGAACAAGAACCCCTATGAGATCCTCTCTAGCAAGAAGCCAAGAATCCACTACCTTCATGTGTTTAGTTGTGAGCCTAGAGCTATTGAGGGTATATTTGTTGGCTATGCATCGGATTCTCACGCTTATAGAGTCTATAACAATTCCACTGGGCAAGTTATACTTTCTAGTAACATGAAGTTCGATTAGCAAAAAGGCTCCTAAGTGGGGCAATTTGATCTTGGTGATGTAGGTGACGAAATTCCTCCTCAATCCATAGGAAGAATGGGCGTGGGATTTTTCCACCCCATTAAGGAACCCCTTATGGTGGAAGGAGAAGGACAATTCTCTACACAAGTGGAGCCCTCACCTACTCAATATCTTCATCAATCCCATAGCCATCAAGATACTATATATAATTGAAGAGGAAACTCATGATCTAGGTCAAGGAAAAGTGAGTGAAGGGTGTGCATAACCCCATGTTAACCAATGTCAAGCTCATGAAGATGGGCTGCTGACTTGTGTATCAACGAGCACGTTGGGGAACCGCAAGAGGAAGGTATGATGAACACAGCAGTAAGTTTCCCTCAGTTATGAAACCAAGGTTATATATCCAGTAGGAGTAAGGAAACACCCCAAAGGTGTAGCTAGCTGAACTTTGGCAGGGCGCACTACCGGTGCCAGCAGCAACGTGGAAACCTGCACAACACAACCACAGAAGTCTGTCCCCAACTTGCGATGAGGTTGTCAATCTCACCGGTTTTGCTGAAAACAAAGGATTAAACGTATCAAATGGAAGGAAGTAATAGTTTGCAGAAAGAAACACAAAAAAGTAAACAATTGATTGTAGATCGAAAGTAAAAGAAAGGACCGGGGTCCATAGTTCAGTAGAGGTGGCTCTCCTTAAGATAGATGACATGCTGGGTGAACAAATTACAGCGGGGCAATTGACAAACATCAAGAAAGCATACAAGCATATACTAATCATCTTGAATCCTTTGAGATTCGATTGGGCATTACAACATTATACATAGACCGCCATCCAACTGCATCTATGACTAATAATCCACCTTCAGGTTATCAACCGAACCCCCTCTAGTATTAAGTTGCAAGCAACGGATAATTGCATTACGAATTGCATGTAAATTAAACAATATGATTGTTCTATGAACAACGGATTGTTGTTTTCTCCCTAGTAGCAACAACACATCTAGTACCTTAGAGATTTCTGTCACTTCCCCAGATTACCAGAGGCATGAACCCACTATCGAGCATAAATACTAACTCTTGGAGTTGCTAGCATCTACTTGGCCAAGATAGCTACTAACAATGGAAAGCATGCAAGATCACAAATAACAAATACATGATAGAATCAATAATCAATCTAAAATAGCATCTCAATATCCACCAGATCCTCATAAACACAACATGCAGAATTACAAAGAGATGATATTGATGATGAACGAAGCTCACAAGATCTAGACATGATAGCACAAAGGAGGAGAACCAGCCATCTAGCTACTACATGGACCTGTAGTCCAGAGATGAACTACTCACGCATCACACCGGAGGCTTGCATGATGATGAAGAAGGCTCCAGGGTGAATTCCCCTCTCCGGCAGGGTGCTGGGAAGAGCTTCAGATCCCTCCCGATCTAGGGATGGAGATGACGGTGGCTACTGACTCTTTCATGGAATTTTGATCGGGTACTTAGGGTTTCCATATCAGAGGCAATATATAGGCGGAAGGAGAGGCTGAGGGGGTGCCTGGGGCGGCCAGACCACCCCCTAGCATGGGCTAGGCCTGGCCGCGCGGCCAGGTGGTGTGGCCGGGCCCCAGCCCCTCTCCATCTCGTATTCTGGCTCTAGGTGTCCCTCGATGAAAAACTAACTTTGGCTTTTTTCCCGTCCAATTCCGAGAATATTCATTTTCTGACTTTCCTAGAACCAAACACAACATAAAATAGGCGTCTGGCACTATGGCTCTTGTTAATAGGTTAGTCCAAGAAATCATATGAAAAGTACTCCAAAGTGTGGACAAAACATAAGAAAGTAGATAAAACCAAGCATGGAACATCAAAAATTATGGATACATTTGCAGTGTATCAACATCCCCAAGCTTAACTCCTGCTCGTCCTCGAGTAGGTAAGTGATAAAAAGAAAGAATAATTTTTGAGGTGAGATGCACCATCATAAACTTGATCAAAATATTTGTAAAACATTCGAAGCTGGGATCATAGTACTTCAATCATAACATGAAAGACAAAGTTCTAGCAATAAGACAAATAAACTATGTTGCAACATGAAAAGACACAAACAAAAGATTAATGAATAACAATGCTTTGCAAGACGTTTGTTTGTTTCACATAAAGAAAACATAGCATAGTGGTATTCAGCTCGTCCCTCATAGAGTAGCACACATAAATGCATAGGACACGCCTTCAAAGTTTATAAGAGTGACTAGATACAAATAGTTTAAAACAAGCAATATCAAAGCTATGCATCAATAAACAAGTCTTGGGACAATGCACATAGAACTAAGAATGGCCACTATGCTCTCAAAGTAGGTGCATAAAGGTAGAAGGTCGAGACTCAACATAAAAGTGGAAGAAAGGCCTTCATAGAAGGAAGTAGGGATTCAAGTTTCATAAAGAGCTTCCAAAAATTATGGTACTTAATAGCTTTCAGCTCTCATTGCCCCTATCATAAGCATCTTGAAGTGATTAAGGTTAAAGTGAACAAACTATGGTGTATATGCTTGACGAAGTATAAGTTGGAAATCTCATGTCCCTTTAATACAGGGTCGCTCCTCATGCTACTCAAGTTTAGTCACCGGTAAGTTCTTGTCATCGTAAGTACATGTGTATCATAGAGAACCGCCAATGGGGTACCCCTTGCCCGATGATACGGAAGAATCCCCATATCAAAATGAGAAGGCAAGCAGACAACGAGCATCTCAGCAATCTTCTTATTTACCATGGGAATATGGTGCTTTTTTCTCTCTTTCCTCTTTTCTCATATCTTTTTTTTTCTTTTTCTCTTTTTTCTCAATATCTGACTCTTTTTTTATAAGAAGAATGCTTCATAGATAGCTCATTATGGTTACGCTGTAGGTTTCCACCATGTCATCATGGATTAGACCAGCGGCACAGGTGTTTCTCTAACACACATACATAACTCCATGGACTTACAAGCTCCCCTTTCATTTCACACCGACGACATCCATAGACAAAAGATCATGATATCAACTAGGTACAAAGTACAAGTGCAATGTTGAAAGCATTCCCCATGACAGCATGGTTTTGCTAATCCCGAAAAAATAAGTGCAAGCATATATAACATAGACAACACAATGGTTCAAGTTTATTAAGGGCAAGAAAAGTAAAGTGTGCCATCAAGTTCGTGAGAGCTTTAATCACTAGTTTTCTCATAACAAGTTTAATTTGGAAGGTAGATAAAAACATGAATATACTTGGAATGGCATATGCTAGTAGGTAGGTATGATGGACTCTTTGGTAATAACTTGGTTTAGGGAGTTGGATGCATGAGTGGAACTCATACTTGGTTGCGGAGGGTAGCAAAAGACTGGGAGCGACAAATTAAGAGAGCAATAATGGCCATAATCATGAGAGCAACAAAACATCATTGATCAAAGCATAAAGTGATACTACAAGTTGAAAACTAAAGGATAATAAAGGCTATGGTGACTTGAGATAGTCATAACATGGTGTGAGCATGCGCCAAGTCAACCCAAATAAAGCATCAAAGGAGAATACCACAATACTATGCTTTAATATGCTAAAACAACGCATGATTCATCCAAGGCACATTAAGCAATCTCAATTGTTTATAACAAGTCATGCTACAGCAAAGAATACTAAGCATAAAGCCAAAACAATATCAAGCATGGCATGACAAAGCATAGGCCACAGTCAAAAACAAGCTCTCTTTACCACTTAAGCATAACTTTCCTACTCTTTTTCCAAACCAAACCAAACTATTTGAAAACCAATGTATGAAAGAGGGGTCCAACCAATTTATTCAGCAAACTAAGCAAACAAAGCAAACGAAAAACCAAAACGAAAACGAAAAAGAAGACGCTCCAAGAACAACACAACTATGCATGAAACAATAAAAATGAAGCGTTTGGAAGAAACCTGAGATTTTTATTGATGAAGAGGGGGATGCCTTGGGCATCCCCAAACTTTGATGCTTGTACTTCTTGGATATTTATTGGGGTGACACGTGTGGCATCCCCAAGCTTGAGCTTTAGTTCATCCTTCATCTCATTACTCATTCCTTCCATACACCTGAAATTTTTCCTTCATACAAAACTTCACACAATCTTTATTAGCAACATTAGTGCACTCAAGATAATAAGTCTTTAGGTTCAGTTCCAACACCAATAAAACTTCCATTAAAACACAAGCTACTGTAGCACTTCCATCAAAAATCTCAATTCCCCAAAAGAACTCAAAAAGGAACCAACAAGAAGCAAATGCAGAAAAGAACTCAAAACAGACCAGCAGGTAAAGACGAATTTTTTCGAAGACCTTCTGTTGCTCAAATAGAAAAGTGTTGAACTAACTAAAGTTAGACAACAACCTGGGGCAGAAGCACAAAATTCATGCCTCAAAAGGACGTACAGAGATTTTACACAAATTTTTACGGTGAAGCACATAAATCTTTTTTAGGACAACAACTTTCCCAGTCATTACTTCTCTCTCATTAGAGGTTACTCTTGGCACAAAAAGCAAATAAAAAGGATAAGGAGCGGTTATTACTGAACTTCCAAGACTCATCTAAAAATTTTGGGTTATCTCCCAATAAGTACTTTTCTTTAACGCCTTTAAGTTAGCATAAGAAGCAAGAAAAAGAATCAAGTGTTCTCAAATGAAGAAGCATTAAGAGCAATACCAAAAATATCTTCAACAAGGAAAGGTATCTCATTCAAATAAGTTCTATAGGATCCTCTCAATGCTCTTTGGTTCACTATTTTCATCAAACGGGTTTTCGGGAACAATCCAATCAAGATTCGTTTCTATGGCTTCATGCATTGCTACAAGTTTAAAGGGTATTGGCATCTTAGTTTCCTCCCCATTAGGTTCATTTTGTTCATCTTTTCTCGCATACCAACAACATCTACACATGAGCCTAGCATATTGAAACGTTCAAAGACTTTTCTAGCTTCCTTTACAACATCATAGAATTCCTTAAGCAAAGTTTCTAGAATAAAATCCCACTTTTCAGGGTCCTCAATTTCTTTAAGTTTAAGAAACATTACTTGCATTAAGGGGTTAAGGTTGACAAACCTAGCTTCCAACATGTGAACTAAAGAAGCTACATCAATTTCATAGTTTGGAGCAAGTTATGCAAGGGATCTATCCTCAATATGCTCATGCTTACTAACATGATTGAAGAATTCTTCAATATTATCTTTTCCAATTAAAGAACCACTACCTATTGAAAGGTCTTTCAGGGTGAATTTAGGGATCAACATAGTGTGCTAAGGAAAAGGTAACAACTATAGAAAGACTTAATTTTTTTGTGTTTTTTTAATAAGGAAAGCAAACTTGTAAAACTAATTTTTGTGTGTTTTTGATAAAGAAACAAGCAAACAAAGCAAAACAAAAATAACAAAGTAAAGAGATTGGTTATGAGGGACTCCCCTTGTGAAGATGTCCTTTACTCCCCGGCAACGGCGTTAGATAAATACTTGCTGACTCGTGTATTAACGAGCTCGTTGGGGAACCCCAAGAGGAAGGTATGATGAGCACAACAGTAAGTTTCCCTCAGTTATGAAACCAAGGTTATCAATCTAGTAGGAGCAAGGAAACACCCCAAAGGTGTAGCTAGCTAAAATTTTGCAGGGCGCACTACCGGTGCCAGCAGCAACATGGAGACCTGCACAACACAACCACAGAACTCTGTCCCCAACTTGCAATGAGGTCGTCAATCTCACCGGTTTTGCTAAAAACAAAGGATTAAACGTATCGAATGGAAGGAAGTAATAGTTTGCAGAAAGTAAACACAAAATAGTAAACAACTGATTGTAGATCAAAAGTAAAAGAAAGGACCGGGGTCCATAGTTCACTAGAGGTGGATCTCTTTAAGATAGATGACATGCTGGGTGAACAAATTACAGCGGGGCAATTGACAAACATCAAGAAAGCATACAAGCATATACTAATCATCTTGACTCCTTTGAGATTCGATTGGGCATTACAACATTCTACATAGACCGCCATCCAACTGCATCTATGACTAATAATCCACCTTCAGGTTATCATCCGAACCCCCTCCAGTATTAAGTTGCAAGCAACGGATAATTGCATTACAAATTGCGTGTAAAGTAAACAATGCGATTGTTCTATGAACAAAGGATTGTTGTTTTCTCCCTAGTAGCAACAGGACATCTAGTACCTTAGAGATTTCTATCACTTTCCCAGATTACCAGAGGCATGAACCCACTATCGAGCATAAATACTAACTCTTGGAGTTGCTAGCATCTACTTGGCCAAGATAGATACTAACAACGGAAAGCATGCAAGATCACAAATAACAAAGACATGATAGAATCAATAATCAATCTGAAATATCATCTCAATATCCATCGGATCCCCGCAAACACAACATGCAGAATTACAAAGAGATGATCTTGATCATGAATGGAGCTCACAAGATCTAGACATGATAGCACAAAGGAGGAGAACTAGTCATCTAGATACTACATGGACCTGTAGTCCAGATATGAGCTACTCACGCATCACACCAGAGGCTTGCATGATGATGAAGAAGGCTCCAGGGTGAATTCCCCTCTCCAGCAGGGTACCGAGAAGAGCTTCAGATCCCTCCCGATCTAGGGATGGAGATGACGGCGGCTACAGACTCATTCATGGAATTTTGATCGGGTACTTAGGATGTCCGTATTAGAGGCAATATATAGGCGGAAGGAGACGCCGAGGGGGTGCCTAGGGTGGCTAGACCACCCCTTGGCGCGGGCCAGTCCTGGCCACACGGCCAGGTGGTGTGGCCGGGCCCTAGCCCCTCTCCGTCTCATATTCTGGATCGATGTGTCCCTCCGTGAAAAACTGACTTTGGCTTTTGTCCCGTCCAATTCCGAGAATATTCATTTTCTGAATTTCCTAGAACCAAAAACAGCAGAAAATAGGCAGCTGGAACTGTGGCTCTTGTTAATAGGTTAGTCCAAGAAATCATATGAAAAGTACTCCAAAGTGTGGACAAAACATAAGAAAGTAGATAAAACCAAGCATGGAACATCAAAAATTATGGATACATTTGCAATGTATCATGGCAAATTCAAAATGTTAAGCAAGCTCAATAATAGGAGAAAGCTCAATTTGAAAATCAAGACAAGGATCAAAATAGTGGTGATGATCGAGTACTTTCTCAAGAATCCCTTGATGAAGCTTAAGCTCTTCGTGAAGCAAAAAGGATCACCAAGGTCGTCCGAGAAGGAATTATCCTTGAGAATATTGTTGGTGATCTTGAAAGGGGTATTACTACTCGTAACCAAGTGAAAAAATTTGTTGGCCACAATATTTCGATTTCTTGTGTAGAACCCCAAAAGGCGTATGAAGTGCTTGAAGACCCGGAATGTCTTGAAGCCATGCATGAAGAGTTACACAACTTCAAGTGCAACAAAGTGTGTTCATTGGTGGAGATACCCAAGGAGTATCACAATGTCATTAGTACCAACTGTATTTTCAAGGACAAGCAAGATGCAACTGGGATGGTCATCTACAACAAGGCAAGATTAGTGGATCAAGGATTCTCCCAAGTCGAGGGTATCGACTACGATGAAACTTTTCCCCACATTGCTTGTCTTGAATCCATCTGTATCTTGCTTGCATATGCACCTCATCATAATTTCAAGTTGCAACAAATGGATGTTAAAAGTGCATTTATTAATGGTTCCCTAAATGAGTTGGTGTATGTCAAGCAACCTCCAGGTTTTGAGGATCCCAAGTTTTCGAATCATGTCTACAAGCTTGATACAACACTCTATGAACTTAAACAAGCTCCACGTGCATGGTATGAGTACCTTAGAAAGTTGTTGGTAGACTGTGGCTTCGAAGTTGGGGTAATTTACCCCACTCTTTTTACTAAGAGAGTTTTAGGTAACTTGTTTATATGCCAAATTTATGTTGACTATATTATCTTTGGTTGTACTAACAAATCTTTCAATAATGTATTTTCTAAGCTAAAGATCGACGAGTTTGAAATGTCTATGATGGGTGAATTGCAATTCTTCCTTGTATTTGAAGTGAAGCAATTGATTGGAGGTATCTTTATTAATCAAGCCAAATAAATTCAAGATATGCTCAAGAGGTTCAAGTTGTCAGATCTCAATGGAGCCAAGAATCCCATGCCACTCAAATGCAACCTCACTCTTGGCACTCATGGTAAAGATGTGGATCAAAAGGTATACCTTTATATGATTGGTTCTTTACTCTATCTTTGTGAATCTAGAGGAGATATCATGTTGAGTGTGGGTATTTGTTCACGGTTTAAAGCCACCCAAAAAGAAAGCCACCTTGTGGAGGTCAAGAGAATCTTTCGATATTTAGGTGATACCCCAAACTTTGTCTTATGGTACCCCAAGGGTGAAGGGAATATGCCCGAGAGGCAATAATAAAGTGGTTATTATCGTATTCCATGTTTATGATAAATGTTTATTTCTCATGCTATGATTGTGTTAATTGGAAACATTAATACATGTGTGCTTAATAAACAAAAAGAGAGTTCCTAGTTATGCCTCTCATAAACTAGCTCATTGATTAACAAGATGATCAAGGTTTCCTGATCATGGACATTTGATGTTGTTAATAACGAGGTCACAACATTGGTGGAATGATGTGATGAACATTCATTTGAAGTATAGTAATATGATCAAAGTCATTATGTTTATATTGCTATAACATCATGCGAAGTAACTTTAGTCCTCAGACCATGAGATCATGTCAATCACTAACACCGGAAGAGTAACTTAATAACAACAAACATCACACCGTAATAGAGTGACAATAAAAGTGGGTTCAGATACTCCGAAAGTGTTATGTAGAGGATCATGGATCAAGAGTAGTATTTTTCCATCCTGATGACAGAGAGATATACTCCGGGTCCTCCCGATGATATCACATTGACATAGCTTGCAAGCAAGTGATAAGAATACTAGAATGTTATATCACGGGAACAAGAAAAGAGTACTTGTCGGTAACGAGATCAAACTAGGTATGGGGATACCGATGATCGAATCTCGGACATGTAATATATCACGAGACAAGGAGATTTAGTTACGATGTTAAAGGTTCACACAATAACTAGAGTCATCGTTGAATGTGTGGGAGTCAGTACGGAATTCAAGGTCCCGCTGCTAATTATTGATCGAAGAGGGGTCTCGATCATGTCTGCATTATTTACGAACCATAGGGTGACACACTTAAGGGACACAAACACCATTTAGAGCAAATAAGATACCAGATAAAGATTATGAAAGCACTAGAATTATTTCGATGGACACCAAAATTGTTTCGAGTGAAATTGGTTCTGTATGCGATATCGAAATGTTGCAAGTAATGTGAATTTTTGGTTAATTAAAGTAATTAAATAAATTCTGAATAAAATAAATAAAAATAGTTTTTATTTAATGAGAGCTTACATTAAATTTGATGGAAAATTAATGCAAAGTGAGGGGCGTTGTTTTTAATGGGAGTGGGCTTAGTGGAAGCTCCACTCACCATTATGGAGGGAGAGGTAGGGGAACCACCATGCCCATGCGCATAGAGCCTTGGGGTCTACCCCCTCCTCCTATAAAAGGAGCTCCCCTACTCCTCCACTCTCACACCTCCTCGTAAAGGATCTCTCTCCCCCTCTAGAATATTCCCCATGGCTTCGAATTAGCGAAGTACATGTTCTCGATGGCTTTTTCAGGAAGGATTTGTTGCTTCGACTGCTTTGATGGAGAGAGGACTCAGGGCTGGTTGGGGTACTTGACATGTGTGCTATCACAGATGCACTGCTGCTTTGCGGTGCTAGACTTCATCACCATCTTGAGATCGGCAAGTGAACGACTACATCATCCACGAAATCAGATTTTGTTAAGAGAGCTTTTTGGTCTTTAAGGGTAAGATCTCTATGGATGTATATCCACCCGTTGATTCTATCTAGATAGATAGATCTTGGTTCTTAGTTGTTCATATCATAGGAATTGTTTTTGTTTTCTATGCTGCGAACCCAATAGTGGTATCAGAGCCAGGTCTATGCGTAGATGCTTTGCATAGGTAGAACACATATGGTTATGTGGGTGTTGATGATCATGTTATTGCATCTTCTATGTATTTTGGATATCTGTGGCATAGTGGGATGAAGCGACCCGTACTAACTTTACATGTCCTCGCACATGAGACCTGTTGCACGCTTGACATGCAACTAGTTTTGCATAAGTGGCTACCATGTGTCTTCCTCTCCTACTATAGTCAATATCTGATATACAAAGAGTTGCTAATAATTTGATTATCATCGTTGTGGTTCCATGTTTGAAGGTAAGAACAGTTCTATCTCTGAAATCCCTAAGGCACATAAAACCTTGCAAAGGATAAATTATAAGCGTCTAGTTTTTGGTTTTGCTAGGAAAGTGCTATGATATGGTAATGTTTTAATTTGTAGTATGGATTTATACTCTTGGAAATTATAACATACCAAAGTGTAAGTTCCACAGACCTTGGCCTTACACATATAGGAATGATGAAGATCATACCACGATGCACAAGATAGTGATCAAGTGCAAGAGCCATATCATATCACTTTTTGCATATTATGTTTGTCTACATCTTATATTGCTTGTATGTCGCTTTAGTAGCATTATAAGATGAACCCTCATTTAAAATATCAAGATAAAAATGTGTTCTTCCTTTAGTATGCATCGTTAAGAAAGTTCGTCATTTCGAGACACCACGTGATGATAGGGTGTGATAGACTCTACGTTCGCATACAACGGGTGTAAGTAAGTTTTACACACGCGAGGACTAAGGTTCTTACTTAGCAAGCCTAGCATGTACAAACATGGCCACAGAACACGAACCAAATGGTAAAGCATGAGTCATATGGTTGATATGATGACCATCTAGATGCTTGTCTTTAAAGCTACACCAACTCACGTGATGATCGGTCTTGGTGTAGTGGATCTGGTTCATGTAATCACCAAAAAGACACAAGGGATGTTGTTTTTGAGTGGGAGTTCATGATTAGTTGAACTCAATTTGTCATAAACTAAATCGAAGTGAATTTGCATAATTTGTTGTACTCATTGGCATCCGTTTATGCTTAGTTGTAATTTAGATAATAGAACTATAGAATTCTGGATATTTACTTTACGAACTGGTATTGTATTGTTTTAAGTGTCAATTTAAAGTTTAGAAGTCCTATTGCAAACTTCAGCAAACTCTATTTAGTCCATGAAGTTTAATAAGTAGTATTAAATCAAGAATAACAATTCCAGTGTTAGTATCTAAAGTATCATGCTTGCCTCCATAATCCTTGATATTCAAAAGTTGTTTTAGTATCGAGGTTATCTTGAAGCTAAAAGAATTGTTTCAGAAACCGTCATGTGTGGAAGATATTGTGATATATGAAACAATGTTTGTGGTTGCAATATGATAGAGTATAAATTTAGTAAAATACAAGTTCTCATATTGTATGAGAATTTGCAAAGGTTCGAGATGCTAGGCGTCCTAATCTCCCAAAAAGGTTTTGGGAACTGACATTATACTCGCGATTCACCCTTATAGGCTATACTAGCCTGATCATGAAAGTTGTCATGATAAGGATGAATATAAGATGTAGGTAAAATGTTTACTACACTAAAAGATTACTAAATAATGGATTTTGAAAGAACGTCAAACATTGATGATGGTGATTCACCTCAAAGTGCAAGTCGAAAGGCATTACTATTGATGTTGATAGATTCTTTTAAAAGAAAAGGAAATGTTGAAAGAGAATCTATAAAATATTTGGCAGAAATGTGAAAGACTGGAAATGTCCAGCTTAGGTATATAGAAGATATACATGTTATTGATGTATTCTTTACTTGTTGAACAATGTGGTTCTAAGGTATTGGATACCGAATTTGTTGGTGTGAAATTTCATACAAGACAACACAATTCATGAACTACAATGGCCTAATTAACTAGCAAGAGAATATGTGATGATATTCAACAAAAACAAATAAACTGTTGTTGTGTTTTTCGTTAACATCAAACCTAATCTCCAAGATTTGTTTTAATAATTGTTATTTTGTTCCGATATTATGAGAACAATGGTTGTTCAAATAATTACCGTATTCCATAGATGAGGATGAACTTTTACAAGTCTAGTTGGAGAATTCACGTCCATAAAACTAATTCTAAATTGTTGCAAGACAAATGATTGAAAGATCACTTATGAAGTGACATCACTATTTAAATTATATTGGAAAGAAAACATGAAGAAATTCCATGTTGATGGATTTTTGGAGTCTTTGGTTTTGATCAATTGACGCTTTTGAGACTTTCCTGGAGATAATTGAAACTCCATTAATAGGCCAAAGAGGAACGGATGACTAACTTATTGTACATGGTAGATGTTGATGTATATAGGCCATTATGTCTAGCCTTGTGCGGTGGATCTTTTAACTTCGTATGCTTTCTCTAGAAATTTGAGTGAATATGTGTGTATATTTACTCAATAAGGAAGAAGTATGAAACATTTAAAATATGTTGAAAGGTTTTCAAGATGAAGTAGAAAATGATTGTAAACATAAAATAAAGAATTTATGATTAGATCATAAAGGAATATATTTGAGTTACATGTTTAGCAAAACACCTAAGATTTGAGGAATTCTTCCATATATTTTTGTTTCCCGATAAACCATAGGAGTATGGAGTATTCGAGAGATTAAATCAAACCTTGTTTGCATTGGTAAGATCAAAGGTGTTATTTATAAAACTGCCATTATGTTTTAAGAATTAAAGCTTTAGAGACTAATGCTTTTATACTGAAAAGAGCACCATCGTGATCTGTTGAAATGACACCATATGGGTTATGGGTTGGGATAAAACCCCAGTTGTCTTTTCTTAAATTTGGTATGTTAGGCATATGTAAAATGTTTACAACCAAAGTCGGATAAGCACGTCTTTTTAGGTTATCCCAAAGTAATAGTTGGGTATTCCTCCATAACACTTAATACAAAATAGTTTGTCACTTAGAACGTCAAGTTTCTTAAGAAGGAATTTCTCGCAAAAGTTAAGTGGGAGGACAATAGAACTTTGATTAGGTTGATGAACCTAAGCAACATGTACTAAGTAGAGCAACACCAGAAAGTGTTCTGGAGGTGGCCATAATGCCCATGGCTCATGTGATTACAAAGGTTGTGATCTCGGAGATCAGAGTTCCTATTTTAACCGTATGGGCCAGGTAACAATAAAATGGTGAGATTTGATAAACAAGTCGTTATTGTGTTTTGGCAATGATGAACCAACAACAAGCAAAGAAGCGATGATGGCCCCTGACTTCATAAAGTGACTAGATGTCATAAAATCCGTGATAGTTTCCATACACGAGAAATAAAGTTTTTGAACTTGGAAGACCCTTCGGAAAGGCATGAAGCCTATCGGTCGTATTTGGATCTATAAAGAAATAGACATGGATGTTTCACATCTATAAAATAGTTGACATGTCATAAAAGAGTTTACGACAATGTTCAAGGAGTTGACTATGACAAGATTTCATATTTCATAGTGATATTTAGTCTAGACGGATTAATGTAGCAACCACTACATATGTTAATTTTAGTATATGGTGGTTCAACAAACAAAACAGAGTTCTTCTAATAGAATGGTTACCTAGGACGTGTACATGACATGGTCTGAAGGGTTTTGTTAATTCAAAGGATGCTAAAAGGGCATGCAAACTTCAATGGTTGAAGTAAGCATAATGGAGTTGGCATCTTCATTGTGATGGTATAGTTAAAAGAGTTTAATTTCATCAGAGATGATGAAGATGCTTGCATTTGCAAGAAATTAAGTGGGAGCGCTGAGACATATTTCTAATACATTATGTAGAAGACATGTTGTTATTGGAAATGATGTATATTTTACTAACACAGGTTAAGAATTTCATTAAAATCATATTTCGATGAAAGACTTGGGCAAAACCAGAATATTAGGCATCAATGTCTATATGGATAGATTTAGGGGCTATTATGTTGTGCTAGATGTACATATATAAGATATTGAATGAGTTCAATATGGAAATGACAAGAAAGGTTCTTGCCGCATGGAAATGGTTGAATCAAGATTCAAGTGTATCAAAACTTGGTAAGTGAAACGAGATTCAAGTGTTTTGACACTTGGTGAGTGAAATCGCATGAATATTTTGATCAATAATGTATACCGTGATATGTACATATCCAGATATGTCATATTCTCTAAATATTATGTGCATATACCAGAATGATTCATAAGATGATCATTGGACAATAGTAGAGATATTGTTATGAGCTTTGGAAGAACTAAGAATATGTTATGTATAGGTGACAAATAGTTGCAAATAGTTCATTGTAAAGTGTTATATTGATACTAGTTTTGTCACAAGATACAAGTTAAGTTTATCCTAATTTAAACTATGGGTGACACAATGCAATGGAAAGGAGGTTCCATGATGGATTTGGATGAGTTCCAAAGTTAAGACATTGTGACAGATACTACAACAAAAGGCTAAGTATATGACTGCTATAGTAGCAACAGATGAGGGCATTTGTGTTAACTAGTTTGTTATGAAACTAGGTGTGGTTCACAGTGGGCTAGTACTATGAAGATATATTATACGACAATAATCTCAACATTTTTAACCCAAAGGAACTAAAGGTCTCACCAAAGGACTAAATTTATACAATGCCATATCATTAGAGAATGAGTGATGCGTAGAGACGCAAAGACATGCAAATACACACAGACTTAAAAGTTTCAAATCTGAAGATTATGTTTACCACTAGAAAACACGTATATACAACACCAGAAAGCCATAGGTGTTGAATGCGCGAGTTTTTCAAAACTAGATATTGACTCTAGTGCAAGTGGGAGACTGAAGGGAATATGCCTGAGAGACAATAATAAAGTGGTTATTATCTTATTCCATGTTTATGATAAATGTTTATTTCTCATGCTATAAATGTGTTAATTGGAAACGTTAATACATGTGTGTTTAGTAAACAAATAAAGAGTTCATAGTTATGCCTCTCCAATAAACTAGCTCATTGATTAACAAGATGATGAAGGTTTCCTGATCATGGACATTGGATGTTATTAATAACGAGGTCACAACATTGGTGGAATGATGTGATGAACATTCATACGAAGTATAGTAATACGAAAAAGTCATTATGTTTACATTTCTCTATCATCATGCGAAGTAACTTTAGTCCTTAGACCATGAGATCATGTCAATCACTAACACCGGAAGAGTAACTTGATAACATCACACGTCACACCATAATAGGGTGACAATAAAGGTGGGTTCATATACTCCGAAAGTGTTATGTAGAGGCTCATGGATAAAGAGTGGAATTTTTCCATCTCAATGATGGAGAGATATACTCAGGGCCCTCTTGGTGATATCACATTGACATAGCTTGCAAGCAAGTGATAAGATCGCTAGAATGTTGTATCACGGGAACAAGAAAAGAGTACTTGTCGGTAACAAGATCAAACTAGGTATGTGATACCGATGATCGAATCTTGGACATGTAATATATCGTGACACAAAGATATTTAGTTACAATGTTAAAGGTTGACAAGATTACTAGAGTCATCGTTGAATGTGTGGGAGCCAGTATGGATCCCTAGGTCCCGCTGCTGATTATTGATCGGAGAGGAGTCTCATTCATGTCTACATTATTTACGAACCGTAGGGTGACACACTGAAGGGATACTGACACCATTTGTAGCAAACAAGATACGAGAGAAAGATTATGAAAGCGCTAGAATTATTTCGATGGACACCGAAATTGTTTTGGGTGAAATTGCTGAAATTGATTCTCCATGTGATATCGAATTGTTGCAAGGGGTTTTATGTGAATGTTTGTTAATTAAATTTAACAAAATTATAAATAAAATAAATAAAAATAGTATTTATTTAATGAGATCTTGCATTAAATTTGGTGGAAAATTAATGCAAAGTGAGTGGAGTTGTTTTTAATGGGAGTGGGTTTAGTGGAAGCTCCACTCACCATTGTGGAGGGAGAGGTGGGGGCACCACCATGCCCATGCGCATGTAGCCTTGGGGGGATGCCCCTCCTCCTATAAAAGGAGCTCCCCTCCTCCTCCACTCTCACACCTCCTCGTGAAGGATCTCTCTCCCCCTCTAGAATATTCCCACACTATAAAAAAGTTGGCTTTTACAACAAACGATTTTCGTGGTTGAAGGCCCGTTTTTCGTGGCTAAAAAGTCTTCCGCAACGGATGGCCTTCATGGTAAAAGCCTTGTCACAAATGAATCAAACATGATTTTTTTCCGACTATGGCGGATCGCACCCTTCGGGCATGAAAACTTATTCTGTCGTAGATCTATTCGCCAGCCATGCTAACTGCTGATGTCACGCAACCTACCACGTGGTATCCGCCCTTAATGTCTGGTTACCGCCATTAATGGTTGCAGAAATCATGGTCGAAGCGAGGCCCAGCCAAGGCCTGTTAATAATTAAATGGACCGACCCATTTGGAGAGCCCAATAGGAACATGACCCTTTACTATTTCGTCCTGCACTATCTTGGATCAGCCCATACTGTAGCCAGCAGTGGCCCATACACTTTCGGGCCCAACATTGTTTCGGCCTATATAAGGCCTAGGTTAGCCCAACACTGTGCTGTCACTTGAGACCTGCACAAAGACGTCCTGACACTGTTCGAGCATGTTGCCAATCTAGCCTTTTACTGTTCAGTCCTCTTACTGTTCCAGCCTTTCATGAATTTCTCCCTGTTATAGTTTAGGCTCTTTAGTGTTTGGGCCTTTGCCCATTCATGCCGGCATTGTTCGACCTGTTACTGTACTGGCCTGCCATCGTACTAGCATTTTACTATACTGGCCTGCCACTTTACTGACCTTTTACTATTCTAGACGTTTACTATTCTGGCCATTTACTGTTGAGACCATTCATGGTTCCGGCCTTTCATGGTTCCAGCCTTTCACTATTCAGGCCTTTCTCTGCTCTAGCCTTCTACTGTTCTGGCCTTTTACTATTCTGGCCTTTTACTATTCTGCCCTTTTATTGTTCTGCCATTTTACTATTCTAGACTTTTACTGTTCTATCCTTTTAACATTCTGGACTTTTACTGTTCTAGCATTTTACTGTTCTAGCCTTTTACTATTCCAGCCTTTTACCATCCTAGCCTTCTACCATTATGGCCTTTTAATGTTCTGGTCGTTTTGCATCGTCCATGCGCATCTTGTTTGAACGATTGGCATGCTACTCCTCTGGCCTAGTACTATTTCGGCCTTTTTTGCTAGCGCCTACTTTTGGCAGAATAGGTGAATATCAAGACATCAATTAATAAACACGCACAAATTAAAACTACTTATTACACAACAATAAAAGTTTGTTACAACAGGTTATACAACAAGATCGAAATTCGGAAAGATTACAATGTGTCAGTATCATCAATAAGAGATCAGTACATGGCGATTCGCTTTAATGTATCATATGTCCTCTTCTTCAACATTTCAGCTATAGATCTAAGAGTAGTGATACCTTAGATCCGAATTACGGATGTAGTGTAGCTTCTTTTTCTCTAGTAGACCTAGGTTATCGAATCCTCGAGAAGCGAATGCGTAGTGAAGTTACTTTAAGGGACCTTCGGGAGTTTTTAGAATTCCTTTTGTGTTTTTACCGGACCAATAGCTTGCATCTTTTTGTTGTTGTCGATGATGGAGAGAGAGGGCCTAGGGCGTTCGGTTTCACCTATAGCTGTGCAAACATCTGATGGGAATAAAAGATAGAAATAAAGTATGCATGTACTTGTTAGAGCAAGATAAATTATATGTGGGCAGTGCATCCATAATTGCTATTGCATCCGCAACCTCTTATAGCAATAACCTACTAGTCTCATCCATAGAAGAAAGAGAACTAATGATATGCATAGTGATGTCACCATTAATCCCAAGCAAATCCCTCGCATAGCGTAGTACTACCCCTTCTGACACTAGGGTTCCCAACCTACAGATCAATCATCACTCATACTCCCTATACCTGGATCAGCCCTCGGGGTCTTGGTTACCTGACAAGTCCTTGGATTGAGGTAAGAGAGGATACAATAATCATCATGTCATACAAACTAATACACGATCCCATCTATGATAATTAACATGCACAATTGCTACATGGCTAGGCCAAAGCCCTTAGCCCAAGGAGAATTACTCACACATAGAGATGAGATCAACAATCACAAACATTGTAATGAAAATCATAAGATTGATAGTAATAGTCTTACAATGTCGCCAATCAGAGAAGAGATCTACTATTACAAGTGGTGGAATATGGCTATGGATATGGAGAAGGGTTTGGAGATCTGGAGGCGGCCGGTGATCTGTGGCAGAGACTTTTTGGCGAGGTCTGGATCGTTTGCCCGAGGCTTCTTTATATAGGAATCCCTTCATGAAAGTTGTTCTGTTTGACCTAACGGTGGCGGCGCCAACTATATGACCGGAGCTATACGGCCAGAAATTTTGCTCCGGTCGTATAGTTGGTCGTTAAAGCATTTGCCTCTGTTGTACGGCTCCTGGTTTCTTCTGGTTGTTGGAAATATCGTATCTTTGAATTTAATGTAGTGATTCCCTCCTTTAAACCACATTATCTGCGCAGGAAAAATATAAAACAAAGGATTGCATACCCCTCTGAATATTAGCATTAGTGGCAGGGTTTAGAGAGGTATTTCATCAAAATTATGAGTATTATCTAGTTTAAATGTGGACGTAGATGGCTATATTTCAGAGCCATCAAGCAGCTACACCCTTTCGTTCTGCATGCAATACAACCTTTATATATTTATCACCTGCAGGAGTTGTTCTAGGTGGACTATTAAGTAAGTTGTTTGCTTCGGAAATGCAATGGGAGGATGAATGGGAAGAGAGATCACAACTTTCAGTCTTGTCTTCCAAGGACTCCTGCTGGGTTTTAACTGTAGTCTGAAAAAATATGGTGGAAGAGTATAAAACAAAGAACAAGGGAAACAAGTAGTATTATATAAAGTAGAGATCATTTAAAGTAAGTATGAACTTACAGTAGCACGTACAGGATGACAGTAGCTCCTTCTCGAGCGGGTGTGCCCCCTGGTCAATTTGCCAGAAGAATCTGAGTAGAGCAGTTGGAACTCTAGTCCTTGTACTCCATTGTCATTTCTTTGCATAACATTTGAAACCAAGTTAGCTGGTTTGGAAGGATGAAAACTCTTGAAAAACACCAAAAACATAGCATAAAAAATTACCAGATGTATGATTCAAGCTAGATAGCTAGTTTGGAAGGATGAAAGCAGGTGAAAACACCAAAATATAGCATTAAAATGACCAGATATATGTTTCGAACTAGATGGAAATTTTATGAATTAAGCATTCGCAGATAGAAACACAAATAGAACATGAATGGAAATGTCATGGTAAAGTCTTAGTTAGAATGACTTATTAACTTATTAGGCATGCGGGTTATACAACTTATTAACATGACAAGAAACTGGCCTAAGTAACACAAGGAAACCTCACAATTCAGCCTTGCTTCGCGTCACATTGTCTGTGTTGGATCCTCTATGAGCTGTTTGCATGACCCATGCGAGCGCTCAGAAAGAATAGCATCTATAAGTTGGTGTTGGAGGATTAAACCGATAGCATGATAATGTAAGAAAGGGAATAAAAGTGAGAAGCTACTGATGTGGATAGGACCTACCAGATGAAGGGTGCAAACGAAATGGCAATAGCATCCAGGATATTGAGAAACATCCTAATGATTTCGTAGCTTACAAGTACCAAAAATATAGCAAACGAGCAAGAGAAATTACCGCTGCGCAGCTAGGACGGGTCGGACGGGCAAGAGGGCGGCGTGGGTGGCGGGGGTAGTGGCTCGGCATTTTGGGGTCAGCAATGAGTGATTCAGTGAAGAGGCCCCGGTAGGGTAGACGATGACATTGGTGAAGCAGATCCGCTGCAGCGAGGGAGTCGGTGAAATAGTTCTAGTGAAGAGCGTTGGCAGTGGAGAAGCTCCGGTGTGGAAGAGAGGGCCGACGGTGAAGCAGCTAGAGGAAGGTTGAGGTTGGTGGGGTGTGGGCGGGGAAGAGACGATGGGGAGATATAGGTGGGATGACGCACATTTACGGCTTATACCCCTCTATTATTGTAGTACTCCCACAGTCCTTGTTTCTGGAGCAGGGATAGAAGAGGAATTTTGCATTTGCAAAAAGCTGGGCGGGATATTTGAATAGATGCGCGGCATATTTGAATAGATGTGCGCGAGATGTTTCGGCGCCTTGCGGAAATTTTGAGGTTGAAGCTTCTGACGTACGCTACTCTGACAGGTCCGCTCTCACGTGTTGGTCCTGTCTAGACCCACACGCCATCGACAGTGTGCATACCAACATATAAATGAGTTTCCACACATTTTCTGAAATTGGTAAACAATATATTCTGAAGGCTTTCATACAAGATGACCAAGGTCACGGTCATATCTCTGTTATAGTTTATGATAGCGTGTCCATATCTGATAGATCGCTGCATCTTGGCATTTCAAAAGAAGATTCTAGATTTAATGGACAATGCCCAACTTTCATGAATTTCCAAATTCCTAGTTAAATCTACGCAATAAAAATGACTGTGTGATATACCTTGCTCTTGACTTTTTAAAATAATTCAAAGATACTAAGTAGTCAAATATTGGAGAACCACCGAGAGTTCCGCAAAATTCAACTTTTTAATATGAATGGTAATGACACCTAATTTCGGCTATTTTTGAAAAATACAAAGAAACAAAATGAAAAAAATAAATACATCCATTCTTTTCTCTCTTCGTGTCTCACTATGTGCACTAGCTAGTTTCCATGGAAAAATATAATCTTAAAATTTGATAACTTTTGAGAAAAAATTGTATCACAATATATGGAGTAGCATGTAATAATATGCATGGCTTTCAAACCAGATGACCAAGTTCATGGCCATATCTTTTCTATAGTTTATAATAACCTATCCATATTTGCTAGTTGGTGAGTATTGGCATTTAAAATATTATTTACAAAGGAATCTTCCGAATTCGAAGTTATTTCAATTTTCTAAGGCACAACAATGGCTTTTGTCATGAAGCAACTTCAAAATATGGCTCAAAGTCCCACTACCCCAGTTTTCACACAAAGTATATATAACCTAGGGTTAAGTTTAGGATTCAGGGTTTATTTTGGGTTGAGGATTTAAGGGTTCATGGTTTAGGCTTTTAGGGTTTAGGGGTTTAGGGTTCATGATTTAGGGTTTAGGGTTGTTTAGGGTTTATGATTGTTTAGGTTTTAGGGTTTAGGGAATTTTCAATAATAATGTTCAAGCTTTATATATATGCTTATATTCATGGAATAGAATGGTGTTACCGTAATTTAATTAAAGTATCTCAAATTTTGATCTATAAGTGCACGGTACCTGCTTGGTTTAGGGTTTATGGGTCGAGGATTTACGGTTTTATGGTTTAGGTTTTATGGGTTGTTTAGGGTTTAGGGATTAGTGTTTTTCAATATTTCTCAAATATTTATAATTATATTCGTCGAATAGAATGGTGTTACCTACTTTAATGAAGGTATCTCAATTTTTGATCTATAAGTGCATGATCCCTGCTTGGTTAGGGTTTATGGGTCATGGGTTTTGGGTTTTTGGGTTTTACAATTTAGGTTTTATGGTCGTATAGGGTTTAGAGTTTAGCGAATTTTCAATAATGCTCAAGCTTTTGAAGGAAATATGCCCTAGAGGCAATCATAGAGATGATTGTATTTCATGTGTATCCATGAGTTATTATAATGTTCCTTGAATATCCATATACCAAGCAACTTGTATTGATTGGCAATTATGTGAATTGTTTGTGAAACTCTTTACTTGTATGGTTATCTAATAATTGTCCCTAGTCGGAGTTCATGTGAGGACACACATGAATATTAGATTAGCACAATGATTGGTTGATGACTATGTTTCGCAAGTCATAGACATGGAGATGTCAAACCAATGATGTGGACACATGTTATGAACATGGGGTTGGACTGACCCAACTTGAGACTAGCAATAATACTTGCAGCTCTCTCTACACATCGTGTACGTTTTGTCCTTAGACCTGAGACTGTCGCATGTACTTGAGATGTGGATCGACCTACTTTGGGGCTATCAAACACTACTCTGTAACTGGGTAGTTATAAAGGTAGCTTTCGGGTTTGTCCTGATACATGCTGCAAGGCATTGGTCAATCAAGATGGGATTTTCCCCTCTCTACTTGAGAGAGATATCTCTAGGCCCCTCGAGTGATCGGATCCAGAAATGCATGGCCGTGCTACATATGGTTAAGAGTTAACCTAGTAAAGGGATTCCGAATCACAGTATCGAGAAAGAGAGGTCAGCTTGGAGCTAGACCAAATATCGTGAGGCAAAGGGAAAGACATATACTCAACCTTGTGATGGTTCGTCCGAATGATCTTTATATGTGTTCAAGAGTTGGCACGTCCTGCTAGAGGCCGCTACCAACTATTGACGGAGTAAGTGTACTCGTGTCATGACTATACGTGTATGAACCTATAGGGTCACACACTTTAGGGTCTGGAAGCCTAATGAGGATTGGATCCGAATTAGACCAGGCTTAGGTTGCTAATGGGATGCTAATGTAGAAGCCCACCAAGGATGCCTATATAAGAGAGAGTGAGGCGAGCTGAATAGGGTAGAGCATTCCACCCAGGCGCTACTCCTCTTCCGCCTGTGTTGCACGTGCAGACCTAGCAGTCTGGCGTGTGACGGCTTCCACTCCGGACGTGTTGATACCTCGGAGGTGCTGCAGCTGTAGCACTTGGACGAGCCGCGCAAAGGGGAGCTGCTTGTGGGACGAGGACGAGGAGGAGACGTAAAACATCTACACTGCCCCGACGTGCTTCATCGAGTTCCGCAACTGCGCGTCTAG
Organism: Avena sativa; assembly: GCA_916181665.1. Lineage (NCBI taxonomy): Eukaryota > Viridiplantae > Streptophyta > Magnoliopsida > Poales > Poaceae > Avena > Avena sativa. The sequence continues at coordinate 624,650,957 of OV702289.1, forward strand.
TGGTAATCCCGTGATCTATGACAATAGTATTCCTGGTTGACGCGGTAGAAATTTTTGATTTTTTGCTAGTGTAGCCTACCCGTTTCCCTACAGTGGTATCAGAGCCGATGTTGTTCAGTCATAGGTTTGGGAAGTTTGCATATGGTGATATGTAGATTGATATGGATGATGTGATCGTCTGTATGGCGGTGGTTCTGGATTGATCTATGATCTTACTTTCCGTGATCGTGATTCTAAGGTCGTCGAATGACTTACCCCTACCGGTCGGTTTCCGCCATTGGGGCAGACAGTGACACATAAATCCTTTTGAATCACGCGAAGATAAATATGATTGATCGAATCGTGAATTAGATCTGGATCGACGTACCGTGATCAAAGGAGTTTGGTCGAATCGGAACTATGGTCGGTTTATGGTAAATTTGATTTGCCGATCAAAATCCTTAAAGAAAATTGTATAGATTTAATCTCTCATTTTTCACAAACCCCTTTGAATCTCGAACCCCGCAGGGGGAGACCCCCTAGACCCCCCCTTAATCGTAGCCCACTTTTTGTATCACGTTAAGGTTCATAGGTGCTACGATTTCACATGATCCGGTAGAATGCGATTCTATGCACAACTTGTTTTTGAAGGATTTATGTGATCAGTATGGCCCAAAAATGTATGTGATGCATGTATGTGTTTTTCATGACCCGCGTGTCGTGAGTAGGGCAACACGGCTGGAGCCATATGTGTTGTCAATTATTGTAATGGCATGCGTGCCAACTTGTGATGATCCCAATACCATGTAATTTTGATTACTAGCTGTTAGGAGTAATAGCTTGTATTAGTTCTTGGAGAACTCATCACTTGGAGGATGTCTCGCATAGAGCATGAAGATGGAGATCATCATGGTGGATAGGTTCTATGGCGATGGAGATCACCATGAGAAAAATGGACCATACTGTATCATATCTATGTGAATGTATTCTTATACGTTTTACTACTATGCATGCTTAGATGATAGAAGTAGAACGATCCCTCACAAAGTTTAAGTTAAACCATGCCCTCCCAACCAAACCTTGCACCATCTTGTGCCCTGTACAATCGTTGGTGGGTCTATGAAATTAGGGTGCCGCAGTTTTCCTTGGCTGGATGGGTTTGTATCAGATACCTACACGCATAAGGGTTGGTGAGCTTAACAAGGTCATCTTAACAGTTAAGGACCTTGGGACATAAAGGTTAGGCGCCTAGTTTTGACATAGAGATGTCACCCAACAACAAGAGTCATATGTGATATGATTAGCAAAGGTTGCTTACCGATTTACCTTGTCTAGTGATGCTAAAGCTCACTAGTCGACTTGTTAATTGTGGATCTTGAATCACTTAGTATCAATAGAGGGATGTTGATTTAAGTGGGAGTATATGCTATTAAATTGTTTAATATGTTTTACTCTTTCATGGTTACATGGCTTAGTTTTTTGCATTTTTTGTTGTAGATCAATGGCACCAAACAATTCATCACCTTTTGCTTTGTGTTTGATTCTTGAAAAGGATAAACTAAATGGAACAAACTATTCAGACTGGGTCCGTAACCTGAGAATTGTTCTCAGGGCTGAGAAAAAGGAAACTGTTCTGGATACCCCAATCCCGGATGAACCTACTGATAATGCAACTGCTGCCCTTAGAATGCCTACAAGAAAGCATGTGATGAATCTCTTGAGGTTAGTTGTCTTATGCTTGCATGCATGGAACCTGATCTTCAAAAGAAGTTTGAGGATCAGGAAGCGTACGATATGATCGTTGCGCTTAAGGACATGTTCTAGACTCAGGCTAGGACTGAGAGGTACAATGTCGCTAAGTCCTTTGTGGAATGCAAGATGGCAGAGGGAGCAGCTGTAGGCCCCCATGTGATCAAAATGGTTGGTTACAGTCAGACTTTGGAAAATCTTGGTTTTCCTTTAGGCCAAGAGTTGGCCACTGATTTCATTTTGGCATCTCTTCCATCTAGCTATGGGCATTTCATTTCGAACAACCATATGCATGGGGTGGAGAGGGACCTTAATGAATTATGTGGGATGCTGAAAACAGCAGAATGTGACATTAAGAAGTGTGCAGGGCATAACCATGTGATGGTTGTGCAGAACAAGCCTAGCTTCAAGAAAAAGGGCACTTCTTGGCAGAAGAAGGGCAAGGCTAAGGATACGATCCCTAAGCCAAACCCTGCACCCAAGCAAAAGGCTGGACCTACAGGAGACACCGAGTGTTTCTTTTGTCATGAATATGGCCACTGGAAGAGAAACTGCAGCAAGTACCAGGCTTCTTTGAAGAAGGGTGGAAGTAAGAGTACTTCCCACTCAGGTACGCTTGTTGTAAATGTTGTGGACATTTTTCTCGCATATTCTTATGTTAACTCTTGGGTATTTGATACTGGATCCGTTGCTCATATTTGCAATTCGATGCAGGGGCTAATAAGGACTAGAGAAGTGCAGAAAGGCGAAGTGGATTTTCGCGTCGGAAATAAAGCAAGGGTTGCTGCATTGTTCGTCGGCGTCATGCAACTTCACCTTCCGTCAGGATTTATCATGGAATTGAATAATTGTTATTACATTCCTAGTATGGGTCAAAACATTTTATCACCTTCATGTTTGATGAGGGATGGTTATTCATTCGCGAGTACAAACAATGGTTGTGTAATCTCTAAGAATGCTATGTTTGTGGCTGATGCTCCCATTGTGAATGGGTTATTTATTTTAAATCTTGATAATGCATGTGTTTACAATGTTAGTGCTAAAAGGCTTCGGCCAAATGATTTGAGTCCTACCTATTTATGGCATTGTCGTTTGGGGCATATAAGTGAAAAGTGCATGAAGAAGCTCCATGGTGATGGTCTTCTAACTTCGTTTGATTTTGAATCATACGAGACATGTCAAGCTTGTTTACTTGGAAAGATGACCAAGACGCCTTTTACGGGGTTTCCCGAGAGAGCGACAGACTTGTTGGAACTCATAGATACTGATTATGTGGACCAATGAGCACGACAGCCAGAGGAGGATATCACTACTTCATTACTTTCACTGATGATTTCAGTAGATATGGCTATGTCTACTTGATGAAGCATAAGTCTGAAACTTTCGAAAAGTTCAAAGAGTTTCAGAATGAGGTAGAGAATCAATGTGGCAAGAAAATAAAGGCCTTGCGATCTGATCACGAAGGTGAATATTTGAGTCACGAGTTTAGCAATCATCTTAAGAGTTGCGGAATTGTTCCATAGCTCATGCCGCCCGAAACGCCTCAAAGAAATGGGGTCTCTGAACAGCGTAATCGAACTTTGTTGGACATGGTTCGATCGATGATGAGCCATTCGGATTTACCATTATCATTTTGGGGTTACACGCTAGAAATAGCAGCTTTCACACTAAATAGGGTACCGTCTAAATCCGTAGTTAAGACACCATATGAGATGTGGACTGGAAAGAATCCCAGTTTGTCTTTTCTAAAGATTTGGGGTTGTGATGCATTTTTTAAGCGACTTCAGTTGGAAAAGCTAACACCCAAATCGGATAAGTGCATTTTTGTGGGATACCCAAGGGAAACCTTAGGTTATTACTTCTACAACCGAGAAGAGGGCAAAGTGTTTGTCGCTCGTAGCGGTGTTTTGCTAGAGAAAGAGTTTCTCACAAAGGGAACGAGTGGAAGGTCGGTGCGACTTGAAGAAGTTCAAGATGAGCCAGTCAGGGATGCTTCTACGAGTGATGCTATTGTAGCAGAACAAGTTGAGGAACCCGTGGCAATAGAAGCACCACATCCACGAAGGTCGGCGAGGCTCCGTGAAGCGCGAGAGTTATTATTGTTAGACAATGATGAGCCTGCGACCTATGCAGAAACGATGGTGGACCCAGACTCTGAGAAATGGCTGATTGCCATGAGATCCGAGATAGAGTCCATGGGAGACAATCAAGTTTAGAACTTGGTTGACCTGCCTGATGGTTTTAAAGCCATCGAGTGCAAGTGGATCTATAAGAAGAAGATTGATATGGATGGAAATGTTCACATCCATAAAGCTTGACTTGTTGCAAAAGGTTTTCGACAAGTTCAAGGAGTTGACTACGACGAGACTTTCTCGCCCATACGGATGCTTAAATCTATACAGATCATTCTAGCCATTGATGCATATTTCGATTATGAGATATGGCAGATGGACGTCAAGACGGCTTTCTTAAATGGAATCCTTACTGAGGACGTGTATATGATGCATCCCGAAGGTTTTGTCGATCCAAACAATGCTAGAAAGTTATGAAAACTTTAAAAGTCTATTTATGGGCTGAAGCAAGCATCTAGGAGTTGGAACATTCGATTTGATGAAGTTGTAAAGGAGTTTGGCTTCATAAAAAAGAACAAGAACCTTGTGTGTATAAGAAAGAAAATGGGAAATCACTTGTATTTCTAATCTTATATGTAGATGACATATTACTGATTGGAAATGACATTCCTATGCTCGAGTCTGTTAAGACCTCATTGAAAAATAGTTTTTCTATGAAGGACTTAGGAGAAGCGGCATATATTCTGGGTATCAAGATCTATAGAGATAGATCAAGGAGGCTAATTGGATTAAGCCAGAGTACGTACATTGACAAAGTGTTGAAATGGTTCAGCATAGAAGAGGCTAAGAAGGGGTTCTTGCCCATGTCTCACGGCATTAAACTTAGCAATACTCAGTGTCCTTTGACCACTGATGAGCGAGAGCGCATGAGTAGGGTTCCATATGCTTCGGCTATTGGATCCATCATGTATGCTATGACATGTACTCGCCCATATGTTTCCTATCCTCTAAGTGTTATGAGCAGATACCAGGCTGATCCAGGTGAGAGTCACTGGACAGCGGTAAAGAATATCCTTAAGTACTTGAGAAGGACTAAGGATATGTTCCTAGTTTATGGAGGTGAGGTTGAACTCAGTGTAAAGGGTTACACAGCTACGAGTTACCTTAATGACTCAGATGACTCGAAATCGCAATCAGGTTATGTGTTTGTCATGAATGGTGGTGCTGTGAGCTGGAAAAGTTCCAAGCAAGATACAGTGGCCTCCTATTCAACAGAAGCTGAATATATTGCTGCCTTGGAGGCTGCAAAGGAAGCTGTTTGGATTAGGAATTTCCTGATTGCTCTTGGTGTGGTTCAGGGCTCGTCCAATCCCTTGGATGTTTATTGTGACAATAATGGTGCTATTGCACAAGCCAAGGAACCTACACAGCACCAGAAGAACAAACATATTCGCATGCGTTACCATCTAATTCGTGAGTTAATTGATGATGGTAGTGTCATGTTATGCAAAATACATACAGACTCAAATGTTGCTGATCCCTTGACTAAGCCACTCCCGCAGCCTGCGCATGAAGCGCACACAAGAGCAATAGGTATTAGATACTATCTAGATTGACTCTAGTGCAAGTTTGAGACTGAAGGAAATATGCCCTAGAGGCAATCATAGAGATGGTTGTATTTCATGTGTATCCATGAGTTATTATAATGTTCCTTGAATATCCATATACCAGGCAACTTGTATTGATTGGCAATTATGTGAATTGTTTGTGAAACTCTTTACTTGTATGGTTATCTAATAATTGTCCCTAGTCGGAGTTCATGTGAGGACACACGTGAATATTAGACTAGCACAATGATTGGTTGATGACTATGTTTCACAAGTCATAGACATGGAGATGTCAAACCAATGATGTGGACACATGTTATGAACATGGGGTTGGACTGACCCAACTTGAGACTAGCAATAATACTTGCAGCTCTCTCTACACATCGTGTATGTTTTGTCCTTAGACCTAAGATTGTCGCATGTACTTGAGATGTGGATCGACCTACTTTGGGGCTATCAAACAATACTCCGTAACTGGGTAGTTATAAAGGTAGCTTTTGGGTTTGTCCTGATACATGATGCAAGGCATCGGTCAATCAAGATGGGATTTGCCCCTCTCTACTTGAGAGAGATATCTTTGGGCCCCTCGAGTGATCGGATCCAGAAATGCATGGCCATGCTACATACGGTTAAGAGTTAACCTAGTAAAGGGATTCCGAATCACAATATCGAGAAAGAGAGGTCGGCTTGGATCTAGACCAAATATCGTGAGGCAAAGGGAAAGACATGTACTCAACCTTGTGATGGTTCGTCCGAATGATCTTTATATGCGTTTAGGAGTTGGCACATCTTGCTAGAGGCCGCTACCAACTATTGACGGAGTAAGTGTACTCGTGTCATGACTATACGCGTATGAATGATACATTGCAAATGTATCTATAATTTTTGATGTTCCATGCTTGGTTTTATCCACTTTCTTGTGTTTTGTTCCAACTTTGGAGTACTTTTCGTGTGATTTCTTGGACTAACCTATTAACAAGAGCCACAGTGCCAGCTGCCTGTTTTTTGCTGTTTTTGGTTCCAGGAAAGTCAAAAAATGAATATTCTCAGAATTGGACGGAACAAAAGCCAAAGTGCCTATTTTTCCGGATGTCATCAAGTTCCAGAATACGATACGGAGAAGGGCCTGGGAGCCACCACACCACCTGGCCGGGTGGCCAGGCCTGGCCCACGCTAGGGGGTGGTGTGGCCGCTCCCGGCACCCCCTCGGCCTCCCCTTCCGCCTATATATTGCCATCGGGACGAAAACCCTAAGGGCCCGATCAAAAATCCACGAAAGAGTCTGTAGCCGCCATCATCTCCATCCCTAGATCGGGAGGGGTCTGAAGCTCTTCCCGGCACCCTGTCGGAGAGCGGAATTCACCCTGGAGGCCTTCTTCATCACCATGCAAGCCTCCGGTGTGATGCGTGAGTAGTTCATCCTTGGACTACGGATCCATGTAGTAGCTAGATGGCTGGTTCTCCTCCTTTGTGCTTTCATGTTTAGATCTTGTGAGCTCCGTTCATGATCAAGACATCTATTTGTAATTCTGCATGTTGTGTTTACGGGGATCCGATGGATATTGAGATGCTATTTTAGATTGATTACTGATTCTATCATGTCTTTGTTATTTGTGATCTTGCATGCTTTCCCTTGTTAGTAGCTATCTTGGCCAAGTAGATGCTAGCAACTCCAAGAGTTAGTATTTATGCTCGATAGTGGGTTCATGCCTCTGGTAATCTGGGGAAGTGACAGAAATCTCTAAGGTACTAGATGTGCTGTTGCTACTAGGGAGAAAACAACAATCCTTTGTTCATAGAACAATCGTATTGTTTACTTTACACGCAGTTCGTAAAGCAATAATCTGTTGCTTGCAACTTAGTACTGGAGGGGGTTCGGATGATAACCTGAAGGTGGATTATTAGTCATAGATGTAGTTGGATGGCGGTCTATGTATAATGTTGTAATGCCCAATCAAGTCTCAAAGGAGTCAAGATGATTAGTATATGCATGTATTGCTTTCTCGATTTTTGTCAATTGCCCCGCTGTAATTTGTTCACCCAGCATGTTATCTATCTAAGGAGATCCACCTCTAGTGAACTATGGATCCCGGTCCTTGTCTTTTTATATTCAATCTACAATCTTTTACTATTTTGTGTTTACTTTCTGCAAACTATTACTTCTTTCCACTCGATACGTTTAATCCTTTGTTTTCTGCAAAACACGGTGAGATTGACAACCTCATCACAAGTTGGGGACAAAGTTCTATGGTTGTGTTGTGCAGGTCTCCACGTTGCTACTAGCACCGGTAGTGCGCCCTGCCAAGGCTCAGCTAGTATACCCTTTGGGGTGTTTCCTTGCTCCTACTGGTTCGATTAAACCTTGGTTTCATAACTGAGGGAAACTTGCTGCTGTGCTCATCATACCTTCCTCTTGGGGTTCCCAACGAGCTCTACATCAACCACGCACCAGCATTTTTCTGGGCGCCGTGCATTGAGCCATCAAGCATTTTTCTGGCGTCGTTGCCAGGGAGTCAAGGGCATATTCACAAGGGGAGTCCCTCATAACCAATCTCTTTACTTTGTTATTTTTGTTTTGCTTAGTTTCTTTTTGCTTTGTTTGTTTGTTTGTTTTGTTATCAAAAACACAAAAAAAATTAGTTTTACTAGTTTGTTTCCTTTTCAAAAATACAAAAAAAATAGTTTTACTTGTTTGCTTTATTATTTGAAAACACAAAAAATTAGTTCCTTTCTTAAGTTGCCACTATGTCTAGCCTTGCTCCAGTCACTATGTCACCCGAGGAAATAATTTTCACTTTTAAACAAGGAATTGAGGAAAGTTTTAAGGAAGCTTGGTCTAGAATCTCTGATCTACATGAAAAAACTGAGCCTAAAATGACTTAAAGCTTGTTCCTTAGCAGTTTTTACCTTGGGATTGCTCTTTTCTATAGATATGCTTTAGATGCTGTGTTGGGAGGAGATTTCCGCCAATGTAATGAGGATGATGCTATTAATGCTATAAAGAAATTGATCCTCACTTACAACATGCCTAGCCAAACTGATATTACTTTCGCAAAAATATTTGCTAGGTTGAAAACTCTTGAGGCTAGCACTACTAGCTTAGAAAGTTGCTATAATACGCTTAGGAAGCATCACAATTATGTTCCAATAAATTCTGAACCATCAAAGTGTCTCCCTACAGTAAAGATTGAGATAAACACTGAAACTTTTCAAGCCAGCTGTGATATCATGTCTGAATTTTGTCTTATGCCCAAAGATATTTATGAATCTCTGAATACTTGGGGGCTTACTGAAGGAGGAAAAGAAATATCTCTTGATAATAATGCTACCATATTACCTCTTGGAATAGCTGAAGGAGTGTTTACAAAGATCCTTGGGAAAATGATTTCTACTAATTATCTTGTTATTGAATGTGTAGGAAAAGGACAAATTACACTTGGAAGGTCCCTATTAGAACTCCTTGGAGCAATAATAGATGTGGCAAAGGGGACCATGCACCTTTCTTCTCCACCAAACAATCATATTTTCCCCAAGGTTAAGAATAAAAGTAAGAGAGGTAAGGGCAATAAATTTGGTTTTAATGCTTCTTCATTTGAGAATACTTGATCCTTTTTCTTGTTTCTTATGCCTAACTTAAAGGTGTTAAAGAAAAGTACTTATTGGGAGATAACCCAAAAGTTATAGATGAGTCTTGGAAGTTATTACTTCAGTAATAACCACTCTTTATCCTTTTTATTTGCTTTTTGTGCCAAGAGTAACCTCTAATGAGAGAGAAGTAATGATTGGGAAAGTTGCTGTCCCAAAACAGATTTTTGTGCTTCACCGTAAAAATTCGTGTAAAATCTCTGAACGTCTTTTTAGGCGTGAATTTTTGTGCTTCTTCCCCAGGTTGTTATCTAACTTTCGTTAGTTCAACACTTTTTGATTTGAGCAACATAAGGTCTTCTAAAAAATTTGTCTTTACCTGCTGGTCTGTTTTGACAGATTTATGTCATTTTCTGCATTTGCTTCTTGTTGGTTCCTTCTTGAGTTCTTTTGGGGAATTGAGATTTTTGAGGAAAGTGATACAGTAGTTAGTGTTCTAATGGAAGTTTATTTGGTGTTAGAACGGAACCTTAAGACTTATTTATCTTGAGTGCACTAATGTTGCTAATAAAGATTGTGTGAAGTTTTGTATGAAGGAAAAATTTCAGGTGTATGGAAGGAATGAGTAATGAGATGAAGGATGGACTAAAGCTCAAGCTTGGGGATGCCACGCGTGTCACCCCAAGAAATATCCAAGAAGTACAAGCGTCAAATCTTGGGGATGCCCAAGGCATCCCCTTCTTCATCAATAAAAATTCCAGGTTTCTTCCAAACGCTTCATTTTTATTGTTTCATGCACAGTTGTGTTGTTCTTGGAGCGTCTTCTTTTTAATTTTCGTTTTGGTTTTTAGTTTGTTTGGTTTGCTTAGTTTTCTTAATAAATTGGTTGGACCCCCTCTTTCATACATTGGTTTGCAAATAGTTTGGTTTGGTTTGGAAAAGAGTAGGAAAGTTCTTACTTATGTGGTAAAAAGAGCTCGTTTTTGACTGTGGCCATGCTTGATATTGTTTTGTCTTTATGCTTAGTATTCTTTGCTGTAGCATGACTTGTTATAAACAATTGAGATTGCTTAATGTGCCTTGGATGAATCATGCGTTGTTTTAGCATATTAAAGCATAGTATAGTGGTATTCTCCTTTGATGCTTTATTTAGGTTGACTTGGCGCATGCTCACACCATGTTATGACTATCTCAAGTCACCATAGCCTTTATGATCCTTTAGTTTTTAACTTGTAGTATCACTTTATGCTTTTATCAATGATGTTTTGTCGCTCTGCATGATTATGGCCATTATTGCTCTCTTAGTTTGTCGCTCCCAGTATTTTGCTAGCCTCCACAACAAAGTATGAGTTCCACTCATGCATACAACTCCCTAAACCAAGTTATTCCAAAGAGTACACCATACCTACCTACTAGCTTATGCTATTCCAAGTATATTCATGCTTTTGTTTACCTTCCAAATTAAACTTGTTATGAGAAAACTAGTGATTAAAGCTCTCACGAACTTGATGGCACACTTTACTTTATTGCCTCTAATAAACTTGAACCATTGGGTCCTTCTTTGTTGCGTATAGGCTTGCGCTTTATAAGTTGAAATTAGCAGAACCATGTTCCATGGGGAACGCTTTCAACATTGCACTTGTACTTTGTACCCTGTTGATATCATGTTCTTTTGCTTACGGATCCCGGTGGTGTGAAATAAAAGTGGAACTTGTAAGATCATGGAGTTTGTATGTGTGTTAGATAAACGCCTGGGCCGCTAGCCTAAGCCATGCCTAATAATGGTGGAAACTTGCAGCATCACCATAATGAGCACTCTATGAAGCATCCTCAATAAAAATCTATGCAAATAGCAAATAAAAAGACCGCTGAGATGCTCATTGTCTGCTTGCCTTGTCATTTTGATTATGGGAAAGCTCCCGTATCATGTGCAAGGGGTACCCCGTTGGCGGTTCTTAATGATACACATATACTTACAATGACAAGAGCTTTCTCATGACTGAAGTTTAGTAGCATGAGGATCGGTCTTCGTAAGTAAGGGGCATGAGATTTCGGTTTATAACTTGTCAAGCATATCCTCTTAGTTATGTCACTTTAACCTTAATCACCTTCAAGATGCTTATGATAGGGGAAATGAGAGCTGAAAGCTATAAGTACCATAATTTTTGGAAGCTCTTTATGAGACTTGAATCCCTACTTCCTTTTACAAAGGCCTTTCTTCCACCATTATATTGAGTCTCCACCTTCTATCTTTATGCACCTACTTTGAGAGCATAGTGGACATTCTGAGTTCTATGTGCATTGTCCCAAGACTAGTTGATTGATGCATACTTTGATATTGCTTGTTTTAAACTATTGTGTCTAGTCACTCTTATGAACTTTGAAGGTGTCCTATGCATTTATATTTGCTACTCTATTGAGGGACAAGCTGAATACTATTATGCTATGTTTTCTTTATGTGAAACAAACAAACGTCTTGCAAAGCATTGTTATTCATGAATCTTTTGTTTGTGCCTTTTCATGTTGCATCATAGTTTCTTTGTTTATTGCTAGAACTTTGTCTTTCATGTTATGATTGAAGTACTATGATCCCAGCTTTGAATGTTTTGCAAGTACTTTGATCAAGTCTTTGATGGTGCATGTCACCTCAAAAATTGGTCTTTCTTTTTATCACTTACCTACTCGAGGACGAGCAGGAGTTAAGCTTGGGGATGCTGATACATTGCAAATGTATCTATAATTTTTTATGTTCCATGCTTGGTTTTATCCACTTTATTGTGTTTTGTTCCAACTTTGGAGTACTTTTCATGTGTGGCATGGTGGTGTCACGGCAGATGCCATGGATAGGATAAAGGTGGGGACTAATAGCACTAGGGGAATCCAGGTAGGGATAGTGAGGTGATTCCCCATGCGGAAGCTTTGTATTCGATTCAGTTCACAGATTACAAGTGCTCCTAGAGCTGTATTGGCGAGAGGAGGAAGAAGGAGCTCTCTTACTCTCACCCACAGTTAACCCGTACAAGACCCTTAGAACCTAGAACCTTTCAGAATAGAGGAACCCCTTCTACAGAGGCCCTAGCCCTCCTTATATAGGAGTGGCTAGGTTTCCACTTAGGGCATACGTGGAGGCATATTCCAGGGAATATGCCTCCTCCCAAAATAGCAAACCGAACGGGGTACTTTTCCTCCGCGTCACCCATACAGAGGCTACGTGAGCCTCTGCGGCGCCTGTGTCAGCCGACATGGGCGTCGTCACCTCTGTCGGCCACGCCTCGGTGGTCCTGCCCTCTTTTGCTTCGCTCATGCAGTGCGTATCGAGGCTTCTTTTGACCAGCAAGATTCCTTCCTTCTCCTAGAAGCTAGGTATGACCTGGATCACAGTTGATCCGGCCACACCCGTTCCTGCATACAAGTTAAATACGCCATTCTGACTTACGACTTAAGTCGGTTGAGACCAAGTTAGGTGGACGCCCCCTGGTCCGGGTTACCCCGTGATTCGGCCTGCCTTGAGGTGACTCGGCCAGCATCCGCTTTAGCCTTGCCGACCCTAGGCTAACTCGGCCTTTATACCCCGGCGTGACCCTACCTGGGGGTATCCCCCCAACATTAGTCCCCGAAGCTGGTGCGGTCTTAGCTGCCTTAGCCGCTAAGGCCACAGCAAGTTCAATTCCACCGAGCTTTGTGCTCCTTCTCTGGTTCCCCTCCTTGTCTTGGATTCTCCGGATTTACTTTCCCTTGGCACGTTCCAAGCTCTCACTTGCTGGCCGGGTTACCACCCTAACTCGGACCTCATGGTTTTACTTTCCCGTGGCACATTCCAAGTTTTCACTTGCTGGCCCGGTTACCATGGTCTCATCCGGGTCTTCTTTCCTTCTCTCGTACGCTAGCCCACGTGGACGCTAATCATTAGATTGCCTCATTTTAAGGGCCAGCCACAGTAACTGCTATAGTAATTGTCAGTTATCACTGTGGCGCACGTCACGTCTAGCCTGCCTCCTCGTTAACCGCATCAGTGCATCACATCATGGGATCTGTTACACCATGTGGCCCTCTGTGTGGCTTGCTGCTGATTGGTCAACGCGGGCGATACACGGCCACACCGTGCGGCGTACTCGTTTGACACGATCCCACTACCCCCTCGAGGGAGTGGTTAAATAGGGGAGGGGCGCACCCCTTAGGTCTTTTCCCCCTTCCGCGCCCCTCTGCCTCTAGCACTTCTTCATCTTCGTCTTCCCTGCGATAGCGCCACCGCCACTGCTTCCAAGTAGCTGCACCGCCGCCGCACTGCTTCCCCACGCCTCTGCATCACCGCCACCGCTACGCGCCTCCTCCGCCACGGGTCGTTGCCAATCTAGGCCGCTGCCCCCCACCGCGGCTAGCGAAAGTGAGGGCAACGAGCTAGAGATGACAGAGGAGGAGCTCGCCATCGCCGAGCAAGAGATGGATGAAGACACCGCCACAGCGGACCGCGGTGCGTGGGCCAGGTCCTGGGTCTGCTAGGACGGCCTGGACTGGCTCTATCGCACCAGATGCATTCCCGCCGGAGTCATTGCGCGCCTCGCCTCCGCCGAACTCGCCCCCTCACCCAATCCGGGTGAGTATGCCATGTTCTTGTCTCACTTCCAACGGGGGTTTGGTTTGCCGGTCAGCGATTTCTTCCATGACTGGTTAAGCACATACGAACTCCAGCCGCACCATCTTCCTGCCAACGCAATCACTTCCCTTTCTGCTTTTGCCTCTACGATCGAGGGCTACGCCGGATTATGGCCCATGAAGGAGCTATGGATCCGGTTTTTCGGCCTTCGTTGCAACGTCATTCCGAATATTCAAGTCGATCCAGAGGACAAGCATCTCACTTAATTCGGAGCTGCATCCATCTCATCCTGGAGGCTATCTGTTTTCCCCCGAGTCACCAGGCTGGACTCCTGCAAAGGATGGGCCTGGACTTTCTTATATGTCCGGAACGAGGGCACTGAAGACTTGATCCGGCCGCTTCCCTATGCTTCGGGTCCACCTAACCCAGAGTTGTGGGACGTTGTCCCCAGGAAGCCCATAGTATTGGCCAACCAGGTCAACAAAAGGTTCAAGGAGCTGAAGCATCTCGGGTTGCGCAACAAGGATGCCATGATCACATTTGTCCGCAACCGGATCTCCCCTCTCCAGAAGCGCACTCACAAGGTGTGCCACATGAGCTAGGGTTGCGACCCCAACCGGACCTCGTCCTTCGAGCTTAGCAACACAGAAATCTACCGCCGGGTCAAGGCGCTCTTCACCACCCACAAGGACTTCTCCTCTGAGTGGACATGGGGAATTGAGCATTATTGTCGGGATAGGCTTCCTCCCGTGGTAAGCTTCGTGCCATCAACTCTCTCTGTATTAGATCTTATGTTTGTTGCCTTCTTATTTTTAACTCCGTTGTCTTTTTTCTCCTTTAGCAATTCCTTTAGCAGACAATTGAGGATGGCCCCAACCTTACCCTCAAATGCGCGCCTGACCGGGAGAGCTCGGACGAGGAAGAACCAGAGCAGGAGATGTTCCTCCCAATGTCCGACGCGACCAAGCGACCCACCGGTAAACTCTCTTCTATTAGAGATTGGCCCGACGATGAGGATGACTCGAATATTGAGGTGATGGAAGCTGTTAACGTTGTCCCTCTTTCTTATGCTTTTCCGGCATCAGCTAACCCTGGTGGGCAGATCCACGAGGACCCTCCCCTTGCCACGGGTGAACCTGTTCCGGCAGCGCCGAAGAAAAGGCGCGGAGCTGCATCAAGTTCCTCCTCCGGACCTTCTCAGCCCTCCAAAAGGCGAAAGAAGTCCGGAGACAAAACTGCTTCCAAGCCAGCAGGCAAGGCCCTAGCACGAAGGGCTCGGAAACCCAAGGAGCCCCTGATCTCGGATGCGTAAGCCTCTTTTCCCTCTGCAACTTATTCTTCCTTGCATTGTTTTAGTCTCTCTTCTGACATTATTTGATTTGGCAGTGCTACGGAGGATGTTCCCCAGAGTGGATCTAGCATCTCTTCACCACTCCAACCTAGCCCTTCTCCCCCTCGTGATGACGAGTCACTCCCGCTAAGCCCTATTCCAGAGGGTTCTGCGGCTGCTCTGGGTTCTAGCCCACCTCGTCAAGAGGGGGGCAACCCCGGAGCGGGGGAGACGGACCCAGCCGAGGCAGCGGCATCCACCACTTCGGCTCCGCCGCAACCAGCAACTACTGAGACTACCTCTGCACCAGCACCAGCACCAGCACCAATTCCGGCACCAGCAGCAACCCCGGCAGCAAGGACTTCAGCAGCAGCACCAGCTCCAGCAACAAGGGCACCAGCGCCAAGCTCCTCCGCCTCGTCCGAGTCTTCTCAGTCTTGGCGAGGAAGTACTCAGGTAGCTCCTAAGGGGAAATCTGCCGCAACCACTTCCTCCTCTCAGCAAGCCAAAGGCACGAAAGCCCCTGACGTCACCAGGGCAGCGTCCACCGGGTCTGGACAGCGCACCCTCGCGTCCATGCTTGCCCAGAAGGCTCCAGCACGGAAGGACCCCCCTGCCGAGCCAACTAGTGCGCAGCAACTTGTTTTGCACATGAGTCTGGCCCTTGCTCAGGTTGAGAGGAGAGAGGCACATGTGAAGGGCTTGGTGGCGCCCCACATGCTCAGCGGTGAGCGATATCCTCCGACCTTGATCGAGTTTATGAACAACTGGAACAAGACGGAGTTCATCTATAACGACGATCTCCTGGAGAAGTTCGGTCCCACCGAGTTCATTGCTCAGATGAATACAGCCGCTAAGGCGATTAACCTCGCGGGCCGGATGATGGAGGTACGTTACTTCACCTTTTCCTTAGCATTCACTAGCGATATAACCATTAGTCCCCGAGCCTCCGGGGGAGTAACTTGTTACTCGGCCGGATGCTCCTTAGAAAACTAACGTAGCTCCCTTACAACTTCAAATATGCACACACCTAGAGCCGGGTTAAGTTCCACTTGGCCCGGATCTTGTACACTTCGAATATGCACACACCTAGAGCCGGGTTAAGTTCCACTTGGCCCGGATCTTGTACACTTCGAATATGCACACACCTAGAGGCGGGTTAAGTTCCACTTGGCCCGAATCTTGTACACTTCGAATATGCACACACCTAGAGCCGGGTTAAGTTCCACTTTGCCTGGATCTTGTACACTTCGAATATGCACACACCTAGAGCCGGGTTAAGTTCCACTTGGCCCGGATCTTGTACACTTCGAATATGCACACACCTAGAGCCGGGTTAAGTTCCACTTGGCCTGGATCTTGTACCCTTCGAATATGCACACACCTAGAGCCGGGTTAAGTTCCACTTGACCCGGATCTTGTACACTTCGAATATGCACAAGGCTTAAGCCAAATTTTTGTACTCTTTTCAGGTGACCACCAACCGCCGGAGTGCTGAGTTCCAGCGTCTCCTGGATACCCACAAGATGCTGCTCGCAAAGCACAATGCACATCTCGCTGAGCATGAGAAAAGGGGTAAGTTCCCTTCTTCACATTTTTCTGTCTTCCTTCATCTTTTTCTGCAGAACTAATCCGTCATTCAGTTTTTGCAGCTGGGGTGGAGGCTGAGAACAAGCTCATGAGGAAAAATCTGGATTAGATTAAGGGTAAGCTACTTTTGTCCGACCCTACTTTGCTTTCCATCTCCTTTTCTTCTTGGCTCTGCAAACATTCATACCTCGGCTCTGCCGGGTCAACACGCTATTTCAGCATCTCTTGAAGATAGTGTGCCCGTTCTTGACATGATGCTGCATTTTCTCGAACAAGCAGGGCAGCATCAGGCCGAGCTTAAAAAGAAAGACGATGAGCTTGCCCTCCTCCGAACCAAGAATGACGAGATTGCCAAGTTAAAGGCAAAAATGAAGAAGATGAAGGCGCAGCACCAAACCGAGCTTGAAAAGGCTAGCCAGGACTACACCGAAGAGCGCGAGCACCTCAATCTCCAAATTGCTAAGGACCGCGAACTTCTCCAGGAGGCCGACGTCAAACTCGAGTCGACAAACGCTGAACTGGTGTAGCTCCACCAAAGACGCGATAATTGCATCAATGAGTTGACCAGATCCACAACCACATTTTACGTAAGTTTCTTTTCCTTCTCCGGCATATTTCTCCGGGTTATCTCACATGTCTTTTCATTACTTGCTTCTCTTGTCCCGTTTTTAGGCAAATTTCTAGAGGGTACCCCCATTGCGAGCGCCGCTGTTGCCAATTTCCGCCGAGAGAGGGGTACTCCCGTTGCTCCTGACGGTGAGGACATTCCCTATGACATGGAGGTCCTGTTGGTCAGCATGTCATCTCGCGTGGAAATCATCAAGAACTATGGCAAAGATCTCCTCGACGTTTCAGTCCGGGTCTTCAACATGTTATGGCCTGGCAAGGACACTCCGGAGAGAATCGCAATCCTTGCTAAAAAGCTGACGGAGATCGAGACCCAGCTTGACCTTTGGAGGGAGTCCGCTGGACATGCTGCAGCTGAGACCGTTCTTCACCACATACTCACGTGGTATGAGAAGATCGATCTCAGCCTCCTGACGCGCCTGCGCACCATATCCAAGTGGACCAATGACCCGGAATGGGTAGCTCGGCGCCAGGCCTACGCCCATAGCCTTATTGAATATGCTCCCATTCACGAATGGACCGAGGGTCCGAGCTTCCTAGAAGCCGCTGGCGACGAAGAGGTTGAAAATGTTGAAGATGGTTCGGACGAGGATGGAGAGGACGATGCCTCGGATTTCGAAGAAGGCAAAGATGACGCCGAACTTCCTCCTCCTGCTGCTCCTTAAGTAAAAACACTTGAAAACTTATCAGATCCCCGGTATGCCGGGTGGAATTGTATCCCGTACTTATTTGATATTTTGCTACTAAGTTTGTATGCCGGATTAACTTGGGCGTAGTCCCCGAGTTTCATTTTCTTGTTCGTCCAATCTTCTAGCTCGGTTCGTGTCTACCTTGATTCGGTTTTATGACTGACGAATCCGAGCTTCAAGAATTGTTTTAACAATACTTAGGAACTTTTAGGCTTAGCTCAAGATAATTTAGCATAATAATTTGAAAGTAAATACAAGGTTAGTCTGAAAAACAAACGTCGGCTCGATTAAGTTTTTTTCCTTAGTCGTTTTTCTTGTGCTACGCAATTCCAAACTTGTTCTCTTGCTTGCCATGAAGCCAATTCTTGTTGGACAACAGCAAGTCAAAGAGTTGGGTTTTCGGTGCTCACACATTACTAATTCGAGTTAAGTAGAACAACTTACTCCAGCTGACGTATAAATGATAAAAGACAACAAATATTATTAAGGCAGTCCCCGAGTTACTGCCCGAGGTGCCAACATTTCATTGATAAGCTCATTGCCGGCATACATACCGACATATGATAAGACTCGGATACATACACTTCTCTGCTAAGTGTAGAAAGGACGAAGTAGAGCTACATTCCATGGACGCTTGGATTCCTCGCCGGACCTGTCTGCCTTGTTCTTTTCCTGTGGCTTTGCATCGATAAGATAATAAGAATCATTGTGCAATGCTTTGATCACAATGAATGGCCCTTCCCATGGGGGGGATAATTTATGCATGCCAGTAGTACGTTGTACCAACCAGAGCACCAGATCACCTTCCCGAAAGACTCGGGGGCTTACTTTCCGGCTATGCTAGCGTCGGAGATTTTGCTGATATATGGCGGATCTGGATAATGCCAATTCTCTCGCTTCTTCCAGCAGATCAACATCATTTTGCCGGGCTTCTTGCACTTCGGCTTCTGTGTATTGGGTGACCCTAGGTGAATCGTGCGCTATGTCGGTTGGTAATACAGCTTCTGCCCCATATACCAGAAAAAACAGCGTATAACCTGTTGATCGATTCAGAGTTGTTCTTAAACTCCACAGTACCGCTGGTAGTTCTTCTATCCAGCACCCCACTAATCTTTGTAGTGGCTCAATGAGCCGGGGTTTTATCCCGGATAATACTAATCCGTTGGATCTTTCTACTTGTCCGTTCGATGCGGGATGAGCTACCGAGGCAACATCCAGCTGGATCCTCTTATCCCGGCAGAATCGCGCAAATGCTCCTTCAGCAAAGTTTGTGCCATTATCAGTTATGATACTGTGAGGATAACCGTATCTCAAGATAATGTCTTTGAGAAATGTTACGGCCGTAGCTCCATCACACTTTCTTATAGGCTTCACTTCAATCCATTTTGTAAATTTAACCACCATGACCAAAATGTGAGTCATATTTCCCCTTGCCGGTTTAAATGGGCCAACCATATCCAAGCACCATACGGCAAATGGCCATGTAATTGGTATGGTCTTGAGTTCCGACATAGGCATATGTGTCTTGGTAGCATACCTCTGACAACCATTGCATTTTCTCACCAGATCTTCTGCTTGTTCTAAGGCACTTGGCCAGTAGAATCCATGTCGGAACGCTTTTGCCACCAAGGCTCGGGATGAGGCATGTTGCCCGCACTCCCCTTGGTGTATATCTCGGAGGATGTCAAGCCCTTCTTCCGGGTCAACGCACCACTGGAGGACATTAGTCACACTCTGTTTGTACAACTCGGAATTGATAATTGTGTATGCCTTTGCTCTCCTCTGAGTTTGCCTGGATAACACCTCCTCAGTGGGTAATGTTCCACCTTTCAGGAATTGAAATATAGGCAGTGGCCAAGCTGGTATTGCTCGCACAGGGAACACATCCTCATCAATTTCCATCTGATCCACCGGCATAACTTCAACCGGATCACGCTGAGCAGTCCCTGGGTCCTGCGAGGCAGTCCTCGGGTTCACTGAGGCAGTCCCCGGGTTTCGCGCACCACCTCCCATGTCAATGTCCATGGGCTCAGCTCCGGATTCTGTATCTTCCGGGACATAGATTGAGTCGGTTCCTGGGGACGTCCTGATAGATGGTTTTTTGAGGTGTTCCGATGCTACACCCGGTGGAATTGCTTGTCAGGTTGATCCGAGCTTCGACAGTATGTCGGCAGCCTCATTTTCCACCCGGGGTACATGGTGAAATTCACACCCCTCAAAGTAACCAGATATCTTCTGCACATGAAATCTGTGCAGAGCCATGTTTGGATCAAGGGCGTCCCACAACCCCGACACTTGCTGTATTACCAAATCCGAGTCGCCAAAGCATAGTATCCGACGTATCCCAATCTCTTTTGCCACTTTGAGCCCATGCACAAGTGCTTCATACTCAGCGACATTGTTCGATGCCGCGAAATGGATTTGCAGCACATATTTCAGCTGGTCCTTTTTTGGCGAGGTAAGCACAACTCCGGTGCCTAGCCCAGTTTTTGTCTTTGACCCGTCAAAATGCATCCTCCAGTAGTTCGGATCTGGTGGCGGTGGTTCGTACTGTACCTCGGCCCAATTCACAAAAAAGTCCGCTATAGCTTGAGACTTGATTGCTTCTCTTCTGTCATATTGTGGCGCATAAGGAGCTAGTTCAATTGCCCATTTTGCGATTCGACCACTTGCATCCTTGTTACTCATTATCTCGGATATGGGAGCTTCACATATTACTTTGATGGGGTGCTCCTCAAAGTAATGCTTTAACTTCTTAGCTGGCATATAGACACCATATGCCACCTTTTGAAAGTGTGGGTAGTTCTGCTTTTAGGCAGATAATACCTCGCTCAAGTAATACACTGGCCTCTGCACCGACTTACCCTCTTCATCGCGCTCTACCACTATCACTTCACTTACAACTCGGTTGGTTGCGGCTATGTAGAGCAACATTGGCTCCTTTGATAGTGGAGAGGCTAACACTGGTGCAGTGGCTAACATCTTCTTTAAGTGGGCAAAGGCTTCATCGGCCTATGGCGTCCAAACGAACTTATCCGACTTTTTCATGAGTTGGTAGAGAGGCAACGCCTTTTCTCCCAACCGACATACAAACCGACTTAACGATGCCAGGCACCCAGTGAACTTCTAGACATCGTTAAGACACTTCGGCATCTCCATTCGTTCAATGGCCCGGATCTTAGTTGGATTAACTTCGATACCTCGGCTGGAGACGAGAAATCCGAGTAACTTTCTAGCCGGGACACCGAAGGTGCATTTTTCCGGGTTAAGCTTCATCCGGAACCTTCTTAAGTTTGCGAATGTCTGCCTGATGTCGTCAAGGAGCGTTTTGCTTTCCTTGATCTTGATAACCACATCATCCACATACACTTGTATATTCTGACCTATTTGGTCGTGCAAACATTTTTGCATACATCTTTGGTACGTTGCACCTGCATTACGTAAACCAAACGGCATGGTGCGATAGCAATAAGCCCCATACGGGGTGAAAAATGCGGTCTTTATTTGATCATCCAGATTTAGAGGTATCTGGTGGAAACCAGAATATGCATCAATGAATGACAACAGTTCACATCCCATGGTCGAGTCTATGATCTGATCTATCCTTGGCAGTGGAAATGGATATTTTAGACACGTGTTGTTCAGGTTCGTGTAATCGATACACATACGCCAAACCACTGCCACGTTCGGGTCATCCTTCTTCTTCTCCACCAGCACCAGATTAGAGAGCCAATCCGGATAGAGTACTTCCATGATAAATCCTGCTGCTAGCAACTGAGCTATCTCGTCCCCAATGACTTTTCTCCTATCCTCGGTGAAGCGGCAGACAGGTTGCTTCAGCGGCCTTGCTCCTGGTCTTACGTTCAAAGAGTGCTCGACCAACTCCCTCGGAACACATTGCAAGTCCTGTGTAGACCAAGCAAAAATATCCCGATTCTCACGAAGGAAGTTGACGATCTCGCTTTCCTATTTATCATTCAACCCGGCACCAATTGTTACGGTGCGCTCCGGGAACATACCATCAACAGGCACTTTCTTAGTATCCTTTGCGGCTTGGAACGAAACGCTACCATGCGGGTTACTCAACACCGGCATATACTGCTGCGCGGACTGAGCTAATGCCGCCACCTCTTGGATTTTTCTTTTCTCTTGTGCAATCACGAGTGACTCGGCTAGGTTAGACCCAGCTGAGGCACACTCAATGGAACGTCGGAAATCTCTAGCAATGGTAATCACTCCATTTGGCTCGGGCAACTTCATCTTCAAATAACTGATGTGGCAGCTTGCAATGAACTTGTTCAATGCTGGTCTTCTGAGTAATGCGTGATACGCACTTTCTAAGTTCACCACTTTGAACTCTAGATTCTTAGTTCGGCAATTATCTCTCGTGCCGAATAACACGTCAACCCAGACTTTGCCTATGGGCTCACAAGAAATGCCTGGTACAATACCATGGAAAGTTGTCCTTGTAGCCTGGAGCATGTTCTCCGAGATACCCAACTTGCGCATGGTATCCGCATACATAATGTTAATGCTACTGCCATTGTCAATCAGTACCTTGGAGAACCTCACATTGATGTTAGGCCCAATGAATGTCGGGTCCAGTACTAACGCATACGAACCAGGACTCGGCATAAGCTTGGGATGATCTTTGATGTTCCAAGTGATTTCTTGGTCTGACCAAGGCATATACCTCGTCACCGCTAGCATTACCGCATTGACCTCCATATGTCGGCGCTGCAAACTCTTCCTATCCGTTTCCTCGGTGGTAAACACACAGTAACTCTGATGATGCTCCCTGTACTCATTCTTCCCCTCATTTCCGGGGTACCTCTGATCCGGCTGATGCTTGTTTTCTACTTGATGCACTACATCCCTTCTCTCATGGTTATCATACCTCGGCAGAGGGGGAGGCAACAGTAGCTGTTGCATGTTTGCTCCCGAGAGCAATTGTTGCCGGGGTAACTCCTGCCGAGGTTGATCATTTCGGGGTGCCTGAGCATTCCCCGAACCACCTTGTTCTATCTTATGCATCCATTCACATTGCCTCGTTGTATGACCCGCTGGGTTACTCGGATTTGGCGTGTGAAACTTACACGGCTGATCCAACATCGACTCGTAAGTATATCTCGGATGGTCCTTCTTTTCTTGCCACTGTTTCTTCTGTTCTGGCGTCCAAGTTTTCTTGCCATCATTCCTTGGTGTCCATTGTTGCCCTCCAGTTTTATGACATTGATTGCTCCCTGTTCCTGGCTGATCTTGATTCACAGCTGCAACTTGTTGCGAACTGTACCGGTGATCCGGTCTATCATCTCTCCTTTTACCTCTGTAATCGTTCCTCCGGGATGATCCGACTCCATCTCTCTAGTAGTACTCCTCATTCGACTCGTTGGACACGAGCCTAGGCTAAGTCGGATCACCCAAAGCATACGAATCAGCAATCTGGATCATCTCTGCCAACGTAGTTGGCATTTTCCTTTGCAACTTTTGCCACAGCTCGCTTGCATATCTGCATCCTTGTGCAAACCATGCTATGGCCTGTGACTCTATCACACCCTCACACGAGTTTTGCACGGTACACCACCAGGTCAAAAACTCCCGGTCCGTCTCATTCGGTCTTTGCTTGCACATAGCTAGGGTCTGTGGCCTATTTGGCCTCTGATACGTACTCGAGAAATTGCTGATGAACATTTCCTCAAAATCGATCCAGCAGTTAATACTTCCGGGCGGCAAATTGTTCAACCATACCCTTGATGGCCCCTCCAACATCTGGGGTACGTATCTCACAGCCCATCGCAAGTTACCTATAGCAATTTTCACTGCCGTGGCATAATTTATCAACCAATCCTCTGGCTTAGTGCTGCCGTCAGACGTCTTCATGCCTCTGGGTAGCTAGAAGTTAGGTACCGGTGGCTCTTTCATGATCCGGGGTCCAAAACACGCAGGACCCGGAGGACCTTGACTTTCAATCTGCTCCGACCTATACAGTCGATCCAGTTTCAACCTGGCATCATCCAGCATCAAATCCCTGCTTCCCAATCTCGACCCTATCACATGATAGTCCGGCCTTGGGTATCCTGCATTCACCATTTTCGAATCTCCATCGTTATACCGGTCTCGCTCTCGTGGCGCATCTCTCTGTTGCATACCTCGGCCGGCACTTTGCTCTTGCCTCGGTATATTCCGCTACTGCGGTTGTCCTGCAGAGTTGCGCTGTCCGGCATTGCTGTTAACAGCGTTTCCTTGACCGGCATTGCCTTGGTCACGGTTACCTCGGCCAGCTTCACCTCGGCTTACACTCCGTCGATCGTCGTTTCTTTGTACCTCTTTTGCTTTTCCTGCCCTTGTCGGGTCATACGGAACAATCTGCTTGTTTCTCCTGGTCGAGGTTACTACCTCCTCTCTCCTTAGACCACCATGAGGAGACGATGCAGCTCCAGCGGATTTCTCCGGGTTACCCACCGCCGAATGAATGATCTTGGAGGCCCCAGCTCTCTTCGGGTTTGCCCTGAGTAGTTCCTCATTTTGCCTGTTCGCGATCCGAACCAACTCATTGACCCAATCTTGCTGTCTCTGACGGGCTTCACCCGTCAGACCCTCCAGCTCGGATGCAGCCGCATCCACTGCTCTGAGGTTTTTTGCCGGGGTACTATACTTCGGCAGCCCCACGGACAAACAGTTTTCTGACTCCTCAATCCGAGTGTCACCCTCTTTGTTCATTTCACTCATGAGATTTCCCCCCTTCACTTTTACAGCATCTACTTTATTTGCCTTCACGTACTCACGTAGCGTCATGTTCAATGACTGCTGATCCGCGGCAATCTTTTTTGCTCCCTCTAGAATTTTCTGCCTAGTTTCCTCTAGCTCGGCTTGTGCCTGAGCCGGATCTACCACTGCTGCTACCGGGTTTGCCAACCTATCCATAGCTTCTCTCAGTACATTTTCAGGCCTCTCTAGTGCAGGTCCTCTACCTTTCCTCGGTGCCTTAGGTGTTACCTCTGGATCCGGTGCTGGATCCTTGCTTGCGCCTGCACCTGGCGCAGTCATCATCACCTCAGCACGGTCCGGGGAGCGAGTGATACGTGCCCCGTGAACCACGCTAAGGGGTGGCTCCCCTGCCTCGACGACGTGCCACGGATGAACGCATGATACATCCACAGCAACGTAGACCTTGTGCGCACGCAACTTGACGAAGAGGCCGTTGCGCGGAAGTGGGCACGTGCCGAAGCAGCCAGCGTTGTCGCTGACGAAGTCCAGCGCTCCAAAGCGCTGAACGAGCCCGAAGATGATGCGTTCGCCGGTGCCGATGAGGTTTCCCGTTCGGATCTTCACCCCTGCTAGCGCCGCTACCCCCACGGTGGGCGCCAACTGTCGTGGTGGTGTCACGGCAGATGCCATGGATAGGCTAAAGGTGGGGACTAATAGCACTAGGGGAATCCATGGAGGGATAGTGAGGTGATTCCTCACGCAGAAGCTTTGTATTCGATTCAGTTCACAGATTACAAGTGCTCCTAGAGCTGTATTGGCGAGAGGAGGAAGAAGGAGCTCTCTTAGTATCACCCACAGTTAACCCGTACAAGACCCTTAGAACCTAGAACCATTCAGAATAGAGGAACCCCTTCTACAGAGGCCCTAGCCCTACTTATATAGGAGTGGCTAGGTCTCCACTTAGGACATACGTGGAGGCATATTCCAGGGAATATGCCTCCTCCCAAAATAACAAACTGACCGGGGTACTTTTCCTCCGCGTCACCCATGCAGAGGCTACGTGAGCCTCTGCGGCACCTGCGTCATCCGACACGGACGTCATCACCTCTGTCGGCCACGCCTCGGTGGTCCTGCCCTCTTTTGCTTCGCTCATGCAGTGCGTATCGGGGCTTCTTTTGACCAACAAGATTCCTTCCTTCTCCTAGAAGCTAGGTATGACCCGGATCACAGTTGATCCGGCCACACCCGTTCCTGCATACAAGTTAAATACGCCATTCTGACTTACGGCTTAAGTTGGTTCAGACCAAGTTAGGTGGACGCCCCCTGGTCCGGGTTACCCCGTGATTCGGCCTGCCTTGAGGTGACTCGGCCAGCATCCGCTTTAGCCTTGCCGACCCTCGGCTAACTCGGCCTTTATACCCCGGCGTGACCCTACCCGGGGGTATCCTACCAACAATGTGATTTCTTGGACTAATCTATTAACAAGAGCCACAGTGTCAGCTGCCTATTTTCTGCTATTTTTGGTTCTAGGAAAGTCAAAAAATGAATATTCTCGAAATTGGACGGGACAAAAGCCAAAGTGCCTATTTTTCTGGATGTCATCAAGTGCCAGAATACAAGACGGAGAAGGGCCAGGGAGCCACCACACCACATTGCCGCGCGGCCAGGCCTGGCCCGCGCCAGGGGGTGGTGTGGCCGCTCCCGGCACCCCCTCGGCCTCCCCTTCCGCCTATATATTGCCATCGGGATGAAAACCCTAAGGGTCCGATCAAAAATCCACGAAAGAGTCTGTAGCCACCGTCATCTCCATCCCTAGATCAGGAGGGATCTGAAGCTCTTCCCGGCACCCTACCGGCAAGGAGAATTCACCCTGGAGGCCTTCTTCATCACCATGCAAGCCTCCGGTGTGATGCGTGAGTAGTTCATCCTTGGACTACGGATCCATGTAGTAGCTAGATGGCTGGTTCTCCTCCTTTATGCTTTCATGTTTAGATCTTGTGAGCTCCGTTCATGATCAAGATCATCTATTTGTAATTCTGCATGTTGTGTTTGCGGGGATCCGATGGATATTGAGATGCTATTTTAGATTGATTATTGATTCTATCATGTCTTTGTTATTTGTGATCTTGCATGCTTTCTGTTGTTAGTAGCTATCTTGGCCAAGTAGATGCTAGCAACTCCAAGAGTTAGTATTTATGCTCGATAGTGGGTTCATGCCTCTGGTAATCTGGGAAAGTGACAGAAATCTCTAAGGTTCTAGATGTGCTGTTGCTACTAGGGAGAAAACAACAATCCTTTGTTCATAGAACAGTCGTATTGTTTACTTTACACGCAGTTCGTAAAGCAATAATCTGTTGCTTGCAACTTAATACTGGAGGGGGTTCGGATGATAACCTGAAGGTGGATTATTAGTCATAGATGCAGTTGGATGGCGGTCTATGTATAATGTTGTAATGCCCAATCAAGTCTCAAAGGAGTCAAGATGATTAGTATATGCATGTATTGCTTTCTCGATGTTTGTCAATTGCCCCGCTGTAATTTGTTCACCCAGCATGTTATCTATCTAAGGAGAGCCACCTCTAGTGAAGTATGGATCCCGGTCCTTGTCTTTTTACATTCAATCTACAATCTTTTACTGTTTTATGTTTACTTTCTACAAACTATTACTTCTTTCCATTCGATACGTTTAATCCTTTGTTTTCCGCAAAACACGGTGAGATTGACAACCTCATCGCAAGTTGGGGACAAAGTTCTGTGGTTGTGTTGTGCAGGTCTCCACGTTGCTACTAGCACCGGTAGTGCGCCCTGCCAAGGCTCAGCTAGTAACACCTTTGGGGTGTTTCCTTGCTCCTACTGGTTCGATTAAACCTTGGTTTCATAACTGAGGGAAACTTGCTGCTGTGCTCATCATACCTTCCTCTTGGGGTTCCCAACGAGCTCTACATCAACCACGCACCAGCATTTTTCTGGGCGTCGTGCATTGAGCCATCAATGAACCTATAGGGTCACACACTTTAGGGGCTGGAAGCCTAATGAGGATTGGATCCGAATTAGACTAGGCTTAGGCTGCTAATGGGCTGCTAATGTAGAAGCCCACCAGGGATGCCTATATAAGAGAGTGAGGCGAGATGAATAGGGTAGAGGATTCCACCCAGCCGCCACTCCTCTTCCGCATGTGTTGCACGTGCAGACCTAGCAGTCTGGTGTGTGACGGCTTCCACTCCGGACGTGTGGATACCTCGGAGGTGCTGCAGCTGTAGCACTTGGACGAGCTGCGCAAAGGGGAGCTTCTCGTGGGACGAGGACGAGGAGGAGACGTAAAACATCTACACTTCCCCGACGTGCTTCATCGAGTTCCGCAACTGCGCGTCTAGTGGTAATCCCGTGATCTATGACAATAGTATTCCTGGTTGACGCGGTAGAAAATTTTGATTTTTCGCTAGTGTGGCCTACCCGTTTCCCTACAACTTTATGCTTATATTCGTCGCATAGAATGGTATTACCTAACTTATTGAAATTATGTCAAATTTTGATCTATAAAGTGCATGATACCTGCTTGGTTAGTGTTTATGGGTTGAGGGTTTGGGGTTTTAGGGTTTAGGTTTTAGGGTTTGTTTAGAGTTTAGGGTTTAGGGAATTCTCGGTAATGCTCAAGATTTATGATTATATTTCTTGAATAAAATGGCGTTTCCAAATTAAACAAAAGTATATCAAATTTTGATCTATAAGTGCATGCTACGTGCTTGGTAAGAGTTTAGGGTTTCGGGTTTTAGGGGTTTAGGGTTTGGGGTTTCAGGAATTTTCAATAATGTCAAGATGCTTTATGCTTATGTTCGTGGAATAGAATGGGATTACATCAATTTATTGAAAGTATCTCAAATTTTGATCTATAAGTGCACGTTACCTACTTTGGTTAGGGTTTATGTGTCGAGGGTTTATGATTTTAGGTTTTTATAGTTTAGTTTTATGGGTTGTTTAGGGTTTAGGGTTTAGCAAATTTTCAATAATGCTCAAGAGTCATGCTTATACTCGTAGAATAGAGTGGTGTTAGTTGATTTAATGAAAGTATCTCAAATTTTGATCAATGTGTGCATGACACCTGCTTAGTTAGGGTTTATGACTGAGGGTTTAGGGCTTTAGGGTTTAGGTTTTAAGGGTTGTTTAAGGTTTAGGGAATTTTTGATATTGCTCAAAATTTATGCTTATATTCATCAAATAGAATGGCGTTACCTAATTTAACAAAATTAACTTAAATTTTGATCTATAAGTGCATGCTACGTGCTTGGTCAGGTTTTATGGTTTAGGGGTTTAGGATTTGGGTTTTAGGGATTTAGGGTTTCAGGAATTTTCAATAATGTTCAAGCTTTATGCTTATATTCATGGAATAGAATGGTGTTACCCAATTTAATGAAATTTACGGTCAAGGTTTAGGGGTTTAGTGTTTATGTTTTAGGATTCCTTGATTCTCAATAATATGTTCAATCTTTATGGTTATATATATTCGTGGAATAGAATGGTGTTACCGCAATTGAATGAAAATTTCTCAAAATTTGATATACAAGTCGATGATATCCTTCTTTGTCATATTTTTTGTTAAATACAATTGAAGGTACCCAAGTACTAAAACAAGGAAGAAACACCAAGAGTTCCGTGAGATTTAGGGGCTATTTGGTTGGGCTCTAATTCTGGCTTTTGATTTTTGGCTTGTAGAGCGAGGAACGTGTTTTTGGCTTTGTTTTTTTAGCTTTTACTCTGACATAGTTGAATGATGGTATAAGCCAAAAGCAAAGTCTAAAGTGGCTTATAAAATAAAGTTAAAATCGATAGATAAGTGTAACCAAACAACCCCTCAACTTCTTGATATGAATGATAATAATGCAGCCTAATTTGAGACCTTTTGAAAGAAAAATCCAAAAAATAAATATAAATTGAAGCAATGTCTTTCTTTCGCAGAGTATTGTGTTATATGCACTGCCTAGTTTCCATGAATAGTATGCTAAAATTTGACAACTTTCGAAGAAACCCGTTTCACAATATGGCGTACCATGTATGAACATTCATGGCTTTCAAACGAGATGACCAAGGTCATGGCAATATGTTTTCCATAGTTTATGATAACGTGTCCATGTTTGGTAGATCGGTGAATAACTGCATATTGGGATTTCAAACAATGTTTACAAAAAGGGGTGTGACATAGGTATGCCCTACAGGCACCTACTATTGGCCTACCTGGTGCGACTCGACGGAAGGTTCACTCGACGAATTGCCAAGGTCCATGATGCCTATGACGGTTCGAGTGGTATGAAGCCCAGATGGACACGGACTCCCGAATGCACAAGACAAGGAAGTCTCAATACTAGAGTTTAAATATAACTTGTAACCAACTCGTATTGGTACCTAAGACCTAGCCTCCCCATATATAAAGGCTAGGAGGGTCCAACGATAAGGCAATCGTGACGCCCATAATAGACAATAGATCTAGACGTTGTAATAGGCAATAGATAGATCTACAATCTCTCATACGCCAGATCCAATCTGCACGACACCGCCATCGGCGACAATGTAATCCTTCGGATCATCATCAATCAAGAGCAGACAAGCAGGAGTAGGGTCCTCTACGAGGCCTGAACCTGGGTAAACCTTGCGTCCCTGTGTGCTTGTTTGCTAGCCGATCGAGACTTCTAGTGCATCCCCCCTTCTCCAAAACCCAAGTCCACAATAATGGGCATTGATGAGTTAAACCCTCATCAGGGTGCATCCAAATCAAAGTTATTTTAAATTATCCAAATGATAACAATGGCTTTCGTTGTGAAGCAACTACAAAGATTATATCTGGTTCAAAATCCCATCGCACCAATTTTCTCACAGAGTAAATTTTTTGATGGATAATGCCCAAGTTTCATGAATTTTCAAGCTTCCGAGCCAGGTTAGCTGATTTTAACGATTTTATCTTGGTTTAGCAAAAAATGTTCGAATTTTGAACAACAAGCGATGGGAATCTCTACTTCCAATAATTCTAGATCACTGACATGTGGGTCAGATGCATAGTGGGTCCAAAAAGTCAGTGTAGGTCGGAGTGGGTGGGCAGGTAAATATTGAAGAAGGGCTAGGAAATGTCGATGGGGTGATGCACTTGGGAGAACGCAAATTTACCACGTATATCCCTCTGTTATTGTAGTGCTTCCTCGGATTCTTGTTTCTGGAGTAGGGATAGAAGAGGAATTTTGCATTCTAGAAAGAGGTGAATCATGTTTGAATGGATAAGCGGGATATTTTAATGGATGGGTGCGATGTTTGGGCGCCGTACCAAAATTTTGAGGTCGAAGCTTCTAGCATACGCTACTCCGGCGTGGGGCCTCTCAGACGTGTTGTCACCGTCTAGACCCACACGCCAACGAGAGTTGCTTCCCAGCATTGAAACGAGTTTCTAGACATTTATTGAAATTTTCAAACAATTTAAGGCTTTCAAGAAGATTACCATCATCCAAAAAAAGGTGACCAAGGTCATGGAAATAGTTTATGATGACATGTTCGTATTTGGTAGATCGGTGCATCTTTGCAAATCAACCAATATGTCTGGTTCCAAATTCGAAGTTTGTTTTTGAATTTCCATGTAACAACAATTTGTTTTGCTATGAAGCAACTACAAAGATGATGGCTCAAAATGCCACTGCCCCCTTTTTCACACAATGTATAATGCCCTTTCAAGCTTTTGTACAATAAAATAATTTTTGGGGCTGGATGTTTGAATGGGTGGGCGGGATATTTCGGTGCTCTGCCAAAATTTTGAAGTTGAAACTTCTAAGGTACGCTACTCCTACTTGGGATGTTGTCCCCATCATATAGACCCACATGCCTGTATGCTTTCCAGTATTTAATAAGTTTATAGACATCTGCTGAAATTAATGAACATTAATTCAATGCTTTCAAACAAGATGACCAAGGTCACTGCCATAGTTTCTATACCTTTTTCATGTTTTGTACTACTTCGTACATTGAAGCATCTTCGCCAAACATGTCCATATTTGGTAGATCAGTGCATCTTGGCATTTGAACCAATTGTTTACAAAGGAGATTCCAGATTTGATGGATAATGCCCTACTTTCATGGGTTTCCAAGCTTCCTAGCTGAAGATGTGCAATAAAATAACTTTTTGACAATTTAAAGTAAGTATGTCTAATTACGAACTACGAAGTGTGTGATATAGCTTGCTCTTGACCTTTTAAAAATAGTTTAAAGGTACCGAATTAGTCAAATACTGGAGAACCACCGAGAGTTTTTCAAGATTTCAATTTTTTGATATGAATGGTATGACACCAAATGTGGGCCATTTTTAAAAAATAAATAAATAAACAAAATATAAAACGAAATACAACCATTCGTTTCTCCGTTGGTGTCTCATTGTGTGCATTAGCTAATTTCCCTGAAAAATATATAAAATTTGATAACTGTTGAAAATTTTGTTTCACAATATGGCGTTCCATGTTTGAACATTCATGGCTTTCAGAATCTAGATGACCAATGTCAAGGTCATAAGTGTTACTATACTTTATGATAATATAACCATGTTTGGTAGATTGGTGCATACTGACATTTCAATATTGTTTACAAAAAGAGCTTTCATATTTGAAGATATTTAGCCCCAATTGATAATAATTGCTTTAATTTTGTCATACGATATATGGCGTACTATGTATGAATATGCATGGCTTTCAAACCATATGACCAAGGTCACGACCATATCTTTTCTATAGTTTATAAAAACATGTTTATATTTGGTAGATTGGTCCATATTATGGGAAGTTAAAATATTATTTACAAAGGAAGCTTCTGAATTTGAAGTTATTTTCAATTTTTCAAGCGACGACAGTGGCTTCTATCGTGAAGAAACTACAAATAAGTATGGCTCAAAATCCCACTGCCCTAGTTTCCACACAAGATACATATAGCCTAGGGTTTAGGGTTCGTGTTTGTTGGGTTAAGGGTTTAGGGATTTAGGGTTTATGGTATATGATTTAGGATTTTAGGGTTTAGCATTTAGGAGTTTAAGGTTGGTATTTAGGGTTTTAGGGTTTAGGGTTTTCTAGGTTTAAGGGTTTATGAATTTTCAGTAATAATGTTCAATCTTTATATATATATGCTTATATATAAGTGGAATAGATTGGTGTTATCGCAATTTAATGAAAGTATCTCGGATTTTGATCTATAAGTCCATGATACATGCTTAGTAAGGGGTTGATGGCATGAGGGTTTATGGTTTTGGGGGTTTAGGGTTTAGGTTTTTTGGGAAATTTTGATAATGTTCAAGCTTCTTTATATATGCTTATATTTGTGGAACTGAATGGCGTAGCACAATTTAAGGAAAGTATATCTGAAATTTTGGTCTACAAGTGCATGATACCTCATTCGCCAGGGTCATTTAGGCAGGGTTGAGCGTTTAGGGTTTTAGGTTTAGGGCATTTTCAATAATGTTCAAACTCTATGGTTATATTCGTGGAATAGAATGGCCTCGCTGCAATTTAATGAAAGAATCTCATATTTTGATCTATAAGTCCATGGTACCTGCTTGGTTGTTTATGGGTCGAGGGTTTAGGGTTTTGGGGTTTTGCGGTTTAGGTTTTATGGATTGAATAGGGTTTAGGGGGTTTTTCGAATTTTCAATAATGCTCAAGATTTATGCTTATATTCGTCGAATAGAATGGCGTTATCTAATTCATTGAAAGTATCTCAAATTTTGATCTATAAGTGCATGATACCTGCTTGGTTAGGGTTTATGGGTTGAGGATTTGGGGATTTAGGTTTAGGTTTTAGGGGTTGTTTAGGGTTTAGGGAACTTTCGATAATGCTCAAGATTTATGCTTATATTCGTCGAATAGAATGGCATTACCAATTTAATGAAAGTATATCAAGTTTTGATCTATAAGTGCATGCTACGTGTTTGGTAAGGGTTTAGGGTTTAGTGTTTAGGTTTTAGGGTTTCAGGAATTTTTAATAATGTTCAAGCTTGATGCTTATATTCGTGGATTTGAATGGCCTTACCGCAATTTAATGAAAGTATCTCAAATTTTGATATATAAGTGCATGATACCTGCTTGGTTAGTGTTTATGGGTCGAGGGTTTAGGGTTTTACAGTTTAGTTTTATGGCTTGTTTCTGGTTCAGGGTTTAGCGAATTTTTGGTAATGCTCAGGATTTATGCTTATATTCATCTAATAGAATGGTGTTACCCGATTTAATGAAAGTATCTCAAATTTTGATCTATGAGTGCATGACACCTGCTTGGTTAGGGTTTTTGGACTGAGGGTTTTAGGGTTTGGGGTTTAGGGAATTTTGAATAATGCTCGGGATTTATGCTTATATTTGTCAAATAGAATGGCGTTACCCAATTTAACGGAAGTATCTCAAATTTTGATCTATAAGTGCATGCTACGTGCTTGGTCAGGTTTTGGGTATAGGGGTTTAGGGTTTGGGTTTTAGGGGTTTAGCTAGGGACCAGGGTTCCAGGAATTTTCAATAATGTTCAAGCTTTATGCTTATATTCGTGGAATAGAATGGTGTTACCCAATTTAACTAAAGTATCTCAAATTTTGATCTACAAGTGCATGATATCTGTTTTTTCAAGGTTTAGGAGTTTAGGTTTTATGGTTTAGGATTTCGTGAATTCTCAATAATATGTTCAAACTTTATGGTTATATATATTTGTGGAATAGAATGGTGTTACCGCAATTTAATGAAAGTATCTCAAAAATTGATCTACAAGTTGATGATACCCTTCTTGGTCATATTTTTTTGTTAAAAAAAATTGAAGGTACCCAAGTACTAAAACGAGGGAGAAACACCAAGAGTTCCGTGAGATTTAGGTGTTGTTTGGTTGGGCTCGAATTATGGCTTTTGATTTTTGGCTTACAAAGCTAGGAACATGTTTTTGGATTTTTTTTTTAGCTTTTACTTTGACATAGTGGAATGATGGTATAAGCCAAAGCAAAAATCTAAAGTGGCTTATAAAATAAAGCTAAAAGTGACAGATAAGCTTAACCAAACAACCCCTCAACTTCTTGATATGAATGCTAATAATGTAGCCTAATTTGGGACCTTTTGAAATAAAAATCCAAATAAAAAATATATAAATTGAAGCAATGTCTTTCTTTCACAAAGTATTTTGTTATGTGCACCGCATAGTTTCCATGAAAAGTATGCTAAAATTTGACAACTTTCGAAGAAACCTGTTTCACAACATGGCGTACCATGTATGAACATACATGGCTTTCAAACGAGATGACCAAGGTCATGGAAATATGTTTGCCATAGTTTATGATAACATGTCCATGTTTGGTAGATCGGTGCATAACTGCATATTGGCATTTCAAAAAATGTTTACAAAAAAGGTGCATCTGAATCGAAGTTATTTTAAATTGTCTAAGTGACAACAATGGCTTTCGCTGTGAAGCAACTACAAAGATTATGTGCGCTTCAAAATCTCGCCGCACTAATTTTCTCATAGAGTATAATCTTTTGACGGATAATGCCCCAGTTTCATGAATTTTCAAGCTTCCGAGCCAGGTTGGATGATTTTAATGATTATATCTCGGTTTAGACAAAAATGTTCGAATTTTGAACAACAAGCGATGGGAATCTCTACTTCCCATAATTCTTGCTCACTAACATGTGGGTCACATGCATAGTGGGTCCAAAACGTCAGTGTAGGTCGGAGTGGGCAGGCAGGTAAATATTGAAGAAGGGCTAGGAAACGTCAATGGGGTGATGCACTTGGGAGAACGCAAATTTACCACCTATATCCATTTGTTATTGATGTGCTCCCTCGGATTCTTGTTTCTAGAGCAGGGATAGAAGAGGAATTTTGCATTCTAGAAAGAGGTGAAGCATGTTTGAATGGATGCACGGGATATTTTGATGGATGGGTGCGATGTTTGGGTGCCGTACCAAAATTTTGAGGTCGAAGCTTCTAGCATACGCTACTCCGGTGTGGGGCCTCTCAAACGCGATGTCACCGTCTAGACCCACACGCCAGCGAGAGTTGCTTCCCAGTAATTAAAAAAGTTTCTAGGCATTTGCTGAAATTTTCGAACAATTTAAGGCTTTCAAGAAGATGACCATCATCCAAAAAGAAGGTGACCAAGGTCATGGAAATAGTATATGATGATGTGTCCGTATTTGGTAGCTCAGTGCATCTTTGTAAATCAACCAATATGTCTAGTTCCAAATTTGAAGTTTGTTTTCGAATTTCTAAGTAACAACAATGTGTTTTGTTGTGAAGCAACTACAAAGATGATGGCTCAAAATGCCACCGCTCCCTTTTTTCATACAATGTATACGCCCTTTCAAGCTTCCAGACTAAATTTGTGCAATAAAATAATTTTTGGGGCTAGATGTTTGAATGGATGGGCGAGATGTTTGAATGGGTGGGCGGGATATTTCAGCACTCAGCCGAAATTTTGAAGTTGAAGCTTCTAAGGTACGCTACTCCCACTTGGGATGCTTTCCTCGTCAGATAGACCCACCGGCCTGTATGCTTTCCAACATTTAATGATTTTATAGACATCTGCTGAAATTAATGAACATTAATTCAAGGCTTTCAAACAAGAGGAGCTAGGATAGAAGAGGAATTCTGCATTCTAAAAAAATATGAAGTATGTCTGAATGGATGCGCAGGATATTTGAATGGATGTGTGCAATGTCTGGGCGCAGTACCAAAATTTTGAGGTGAAAGCTTCAAACATACGCTGCTCCGACGTGGGGCCACTCAGATTCGTTGTTATTATCTAGACCCGCATACCAATGAGAGTTGATTTCCAACATGAGTTTTTAGGAATTTGCTGAAATTATCGAACAACTCAAGGCTTTCAAAAAGATGACCATCGTTCAAAAAAAAGGTGATCAAGGTCATGGCCATAATTTATGATGACGTGTCTGTATTTGGTATATCGGTGCATCTTGGCAAATCAACCAATATGTCTGGTTCCAAATTTGAAGTTTACTTTCGAAAAAATTAGGGACAAAATTAAATATATGTTGAAATAAAGCCATTCGTTCGCAAAGTGCAATGCTATATGCATTAGTTTCCATGGTAAAACATAAACTTGTATTTTGACAAGTTTTGGATCAATTTTGATCTATGGTGACTAGCAGGTGGGCCACATATATGGTGGTGCCCAAAGCAGGGTAGGTCAGTATTTCCAAAGTAATCCCTCCTCACCCCTTCGCACTATGAATTAACTTCCACCCTCCACCGCCTAGGCCCTCACCCCCTTGCCCACAAAACAGACATGCTTACGGCCGCTCCTCATCACCACCGTGCACGAAGAAGCTTTCCCTACCCATCGGTCTTCTTGAGACGCACCGGTGGGCACGTCGATCCCACGGTAGTCCTTCTATCTCTAGCTTGATCTGGTTGGCATTTTATTGCCCTTTCACCCGATCTGCCTCCTCAAATACCTAGTTTAATTTGTCCTCAATCTACATGGTCATAGTTTATTCTGCGCTCGATCTGTGTTCCTAAATACCTTCGGTGATTTTTGCTGTCAATATGTTTGCTAAAATGCATAGGCATATATAGTTTTTGTACTCCATCTATATGTTTCCTGGTTTTATTTTAATAATAACCAACCTTGTATGTCATAATTAAATAGATGGGTATATTTTGGATAGAGATTGCTCCATTAGGCAACGCTAAACATATCCTTGGTGTTCTATGATTTATGGGGTTTGTGACAGCTCATTGTGACAAATCAAAAGTACATTTCCCCTGCCGGTTGTGTGTGAATCGTAGGATGCTATCTCAAAGTATAGTGAAAGACCATATTTTTACATTTGGGATGCTAATCACATATGTTAGATGGGTATTTCATGGTGAACCACATGATCCTCCATATGAACCGGGGGAAGCACATCTTTATCATCAATATCAAGTGAGGTAAGCACATGTTGATCAACTAGATCAACTGACAGAGGCAGCTCTTGAGCATCTAGATCAACTTGGAGAAGGGGAGGATTGAAAAAGCGCAAGCTGCATGAAACGAGTTTCATTTCTGGTACTACCACTATGCCATGTGACAAGGTATATCTGTAGAACGACAAATGTTTAGGTTGTGTGTCTTTGATGTTTCTCTATTAACGTATCTGTTAATCTACTAATCACAGAAGCAGACGACTGAATATGACTTTGATGGTAATG
Source organism: Avena sativa (assembly GCA_916181665.1). NCBI lineage: Eukaryota > Viridiplantae > Streptophyta > Magnoliopsida > Poales > Poaceae > Avena > Avena sativa. Next base: position 624,688,678 of record OV702289.1, read on the forward strand.
ACAATGACCAGTTCATTGATGAGCCTGCACCTGAGGTTGTGCATTGGGTACACTGCTTCTAGATGGATTTGATGTAGGGCTACTGATCATCAGGGATGTACTTTTGGTACCATCTGTGTAGTCTCATGACCACTATCCCAGCTGCAAAACTCTTAGGGTGTAAAGCTATCCCATGATTGGTTCGCTACTGTCGTAGTTCTGTAATATGGAGCTACCTTATGATTTCTAGGCCTTTGTTAGCAGAACTGTAATTGGAAACTATTCCGTATATTAGTATATATATGTGTGTTTATGTGTGTTTCTAGTCTAAAATCCAAGCTTATCATTTTCTCGGTTCCTAAACTGTTTTTGAGGCCCCAGCGCTGGTGCCCTATGTTGCAACTACCATCGTCTTGTCCACTGCTAGCCCTTCCCCTCCCTCAATGCTCCGTGAGACGAATCAACAAAAGGATAATAAGCTGGGATCAATTTGGTTTGAAGAGGGGCGATTTTCTCTGTCCTTGGAGAGGAACCCGGGAGAACTAGTACTAGTACCAAGGGAAGGAGGAGGTTGGCTCGGTCAATTATCTCACCCACTTGATGTGGGACCCGCTTTAACTCACCCCTGATGTGGATCCCGCTTGAAACAGCTGTAGTCCACCACGTGATAGCTGGGATAAAAAATTCAGGATTCTCTCCAGGAAAAATGTTCCTGCACTACCACTTAAAAATACTTGTTGTAGAAAAACTGTACTGCCCAGCCCTACTACTACTCCCCTTCCCATAACTTTCTACCGACGACAATACAAGAAACCATCACTAGCTAGCTCCCATCTAGCAAGCAACTGTCGGAACTGGTCCAACCTCCTATTGGGGAGTTCTTGCTGAAATAGGTGGGTGTATTTGCTCATCTCGAAATCCGGCTTTGCTTAATTTCCTTCTGATTGGGCCATTGGGGTACTATTAGTACTAGGAGTAGTAGTATTTGGTATGCTTTGATTGTGGAGTTCTTGCTTATTGCTCATCTTGGAATCACCTAATCAGGATATTTCCCCCCTGCTCTGATCGATTGGTTCATTTGGGTGGGGTGGGGGTTGGGGTGGGGGTGGGGGAGGTGGTACTGATTTAATATGGATTTGGGATCAGGGCATGGTCACCGCTATTCTGATTGGGGCAGTCGGGTTCGATTTTGGTGTTCTTCACTTATGTAACCTTTAGTTGCTACTTGTAATGTGCAATGGATTTTACGTCATATTCTGTATGGAGAACTATGGGTCAGTGGCGCGCACGGCCACTACGGACAGGGATGGTCCCGTCAGTTCCCTTAAAAGTTGCCTAAAAAGGCAATGTAGCAGTATATTCATTGCGTTCTTCCATTCTTTCCAATGTTGAAAGTGGTTGGCTAAAACCTGGATGTATCCATGTGCTAAAAGTTATCTCTGTCTGCATCCTGTTTTTGTGAAAGCCTCTGTGACATCATCTATTCTTCATTTACTATAGCAAAGTGGTACATACCTGCAAACGTGCGGTTTTCCAGGTGCGGCAAACAGGATGGTACCCCCACATGCCACAGGATCCGGCCAGTACCACTACTCACCAACAAGCACAAGGCCACCGATCAGCTGGGAGGGCCCAACTTAAAGAGAAAGGTATTTGTTCTTAATACCCTTATTACCATGGTGTAGTTAGATTTAATTATTACCAGCTTGGTGTCATGCATGCTTATCAGATGTTCAGAAACATATGTGTGATTTTATTAATTCTGGCACTGTGTTTATGTGAATCCAGATCTGGATCTGTCTGACTATCTCATACAGTCAGTATATGACTACTATGTACTATACTCCCTCCGTCCCAAGGCTTAAGACATATATTTTTTGAAAAGTCAAGCTATGGAAAGTTTGACCAAACTTTTTGAAAAAAGTCAAAAACTATCAAGAACTATGATATTATATACATACGACGTGAATATATGTTTCATGATGTATCCAAGGATATATAATTCATATTATAAATATTAATATTTTTTCTAAAAACTTGGTCAAAATTTACATAGTATTGAACTATTGCGCTCTATTGCTATTTATGCAGATTGAAGGTGCTGTTGCGGAGGCTGAGGCTGCTGTAGAGGCTAGTAGATTTCTGATGCCTGCACCGAAAGAGGACATCCTCTACACAACGAGGAGGCGCCAACAAAGTACCCAGGTGGGCAGTGACCTCTCTAAGAAGTGGATATAATTTGGCAATCCACAATTGCACATGTTATGGTTTTCCATGTTATTGTTATCAACCTATATGTTTACGCTCATCAGAAGTTCACAAAAATCAAATCGGTTTGCTTTACACGCAATGGTTTTGTCTTATATTATTAGATTTACTTACTCTTTACATAATTTAGCCTTTCCACTTAATTTCAATCAGTACCACGCACCAGCTGCTCAACCCTTTCTGCTACCCTCCTCTTGTCAAGCTTGTGGATTGAAAGGGGCCCCCTGTATGCCCTTCCAAAGGCAGAGGGAAGAAAAATGGTGCATGGCCACCCTTCGTAAAGGTATGGATTCCAAGTGGTTTAGACCGACTTGATGTAAGATCTTGTATCTCACCATTTTTCATTGTCGCCTTACTTCTCTATCAATTTTCTCATGAAGGCTGTCTCTTGTGTCGCTCGCCCCATTATAAACAAGATGTTCAGAAATGACAAGTTTCTAACTCTATATAGCGAGGGCCCTAAAGGCATGCGGCAACTATATGATGTGGATGTCTCCAAGACGATGGCCACCACCTATTTGGGTGGCCGAGGTTGGTCCAAGTATGTCCGTGAGAATGGTCTGAAGCAGGGGGCGAGGTAACATTCGATTTTAGCAAGCCTCAGCAGATACTTGCATGCCATCATACACCTGTTGACCTAAGGACCAAGAACAAAGGTAATACTAATTAATTTTCTTTTGTACACATCACAACCTCTAATGATTTTCTTGCGACTAACTGTTCTGCACCATTGTCTTTACTCATCATATGACCCTGACCACTTCTGCAGTTTACTTCCCCTTATGTACCACCCAGAAGGCCCCAGTTCCTGCAACGGCACCAACCCTAGTTCCTGCACCGGTACCAGCCCTAGTTCCTGCACCGGCACCGACCCTAGTTCCTACAACGGCACTTGTTGACCTCAGTAGGAGAAAGAATAGAGGTAGTAACTTAATTTTCTTGTATACTCTCATCTCTATCTAGGAAACCATTTTGCTTGTACGCATCTCATATGCCTCTCTGACCACTCCTGCAGTCCCCTTACCTACCCCCAGAAGGTAACCAGCATCAAGCTGCTGGCACCTGCAATGGCACTGGCCCTAGTTCCTGCTTCGGCACCTGTTGACCTAAGGAGAATGAATGGAGGTAGTAACTTAATTTGCTTATATACTCATCATATCCTCTGATCACTGTCTTGTGAGTAACTATTGTATAGGAGACCATTTTGCTTTTACACTTCTCATCTGCCTCTACCAACCCTGCAATCAGCTTAGCTACCCCTCAGAAGGAATCTAGCATCAAGCTGCTGGCGCAGGCATCGGTTCTGGGCCTTCTCGATCCTGCACCAGCCCCTCTACAATTAGTGGCACCATCTCCTGCACTAGCACTATCTACCGCACCAGCCCTAACACAGGCACCGGCACAAGTTCCTTCATCACCCCGGACAGTACCTTGTCAGACCATATGCTACACATGTGTCATCACAATGTCGCACCGGATTATGTTTGTGAGTATATGGCGGCAGATAAAATGCTCTGAATGTCTTCTCAAGTTTCACATGATTTAGTGCATTGCTCTTAGTAATTATGCATCTATCTCTTGCTTTGACTCAGAAATTGCCTAAGAGTGCCACAAAGCAACTCCAGGTCAGACGAAAGGGCACAATAGTTTTCACGATGCAGAGCAAAGGAGTGCAAATCGAGGGATGATATGCCATTAACTCGAATTATGGGCGCTTGGCAGCTACTTCTAGGTGGATCAAGTTCCGAAAAGCAGCCAAACTTACTATTGGAAGAACGGTCAAGGTCGATGTATCTAGCTGTCCTAAATGCTGCATGCTATTTATGAACTTCCTAGTTGTCTAGCTATTTGGCCGCATGCTATTGTAATTAATTATGTGGTTGTCTTATCTCCACTGATCATATATGGGTGGTAAAACTGTGATAACCTTTTGCTAGATTTGAGCTATGACTATTATGTATTTGAATGGTATATTTGTATCTATATGACAGTTCCCTATATGACCAAATATTATGACAATGATTGTGTTCCAGTGATCGAGTGTGTTTGGAGAAAAGGGCAAACTGATCGCGTGGCATGGTTTTTAGAGCTGAAACAAGAACTATCTCTCTCTGTACTTCTATTGAATTTTAGTGTCTGTATTTGCTGAATTAGTCACTTTGAAATGCTTCTGAATTGGTCAACTGCTGCTGAATATGAACTATGAATCTATTGATTTTTTATGTCTTACTATTCTGTACTCCTTAATCTTTCAAATGGTATTGAATTTGTCAAAAGTTCTGTCATTGATGCTGGCTGCTTGCTCTAGAGCTTCTGCCTTTGTGTCATCACATTGGATGCATTTTGGACAGAGATGAGAGGGTAAATATATACATCGTGATTTCATCAAGTGAAGTCATTGGATACTAGCCCTGTTTTGGCGCATATGGTGTGAGTTCATTAGATATTTTTAGATGAATATATGTCAAAGGAATTATCGATTTTTTCCCTCCCTCGATGAGGTCTGTGTTTGAATCTGGCGAGCCACATAGCCCAGTGAAATTTGAGATAGGAGCCCTTTGACCATAGCCCAAAAACTTTTTAATTTGGCATTTTTAGCATTGCCCCTCATCTCTAAAAAAACTCTGCCTACCCATGATTTTAAGAAACTAATCTATTATGTGGCCTTTTATAAATCGAGGTTCCAGTAGCACTGCCCTTTTATTTTAAGTGAGATAACATGGACACACAAAATATTTTTTAGAAGACTGATATATAAGTTGTAGTACTAATACATATTTAATAATTTAGTTTCTATAAATATCTTTGGTGTAGTGGCAAAACACTCAGTTTACGTCTGTCTGATTTGAGTTGAAGGTCTTTAGTTCGAATCCCCTATATGTACATATTTATATATATCTTAGGTTTAATTTTTTTCGAGAAAGGGTTTACATTTTAATACCACATTATAGAGAGGCTGACATCACGGACCCACCAGCCTGTAGCATCCCTCGAGTTTAATGGTCGGGTTTGAAAAAAAGTGAAATACTTGTATAGAGAGGCTGGCATGTAGGACCCACCCACCAGAACATACATGCTGCATCTGGGACGCACAAGCCAGAACATACCAGAGAGGCTGACATGGGGGCCTCAGCAGCAAGACCATACACGGTTGCCACATCGAGCAACGTTGCCAAGGTCAAAACAGCGGACGCAGTCGAAAAAAAGTCCATCATACGTATGTTTCATTTATAGAGAGATCGACATGTGGGACCCAATAGCGTAGCCTTATACAGGTGCTGCCTCGAGCAACGTTGCCAAGTTGAAACAGGGAGGCGTGAGCTAAAAAAAGTCCAGCATGCACACATTTCTTCCAATGAGAGGCTCACATGGGGGACCCAGCAGCCTGGAAAAATGGCTGATGCATCGAGCAATGCTATCAAGTTCAAAACACGGAGGCGCGACCGAGAGCAAAAATTCCATCATACACACGTTTCTTCTAATGAGTGGATGACATGTGGGGCCCTGCAGCGTGATTAAACGATAGACGCAGCGAGCAATGCTATCGATTTCAGAAAACGGAGGCATGACCAAGTGAAAAAATTCTACCATACACACGTTTCTTATAATGAGAGGATGACATGTGGGTTTTAGGAGTTTGATTAAACGGTAGATGCATCGAGCAGCGCTATCAAGTTCGGAACAAGGTAGGGAAGCAAAGAAACAAATTCCATCATACACACGATTCTTATAATGTGAGGCTGACATGGAGGACCCAGCAGCGTGACTAAACTGCAGATAGATCGAGCAACATTATCTAGTTCAAATCAGGGAGGCAATAGCCAAGGGAAAAAATCCATCATACAAACGTTTCTTCTAATGAGAGGATGACATTGGGTCCAAGCAGACTGATTAAACGGTAGATGCATCGAGTAACGCTATCAACTTCGTAAAAGGGTAGCGCGAGCGAAGGAAAAAAATTTCATCATACACACGATTCTTGTAATGAGAGGCTGACATGTGGGACCAGGCAGCCTAACTAAACGACAGATGCATCGAGCAACGTTATCGAGTTCAAATCAGGGAGGTGCGACCAAAAAGTATGGTCTGCTAGAGACACTGATGTCCGGGACCCACACGCCTCAAAAGACTTCGGTGAGTCAACATCGTGCGAAGTAACGAAAATCTTGCTTCTACCACGCGCTTCCCGAGCTTCCTCCATGTTTTTAGCGTTTCCGTCGTAGTAGAGAGCCGCGAAACTAGAAAAAAAAGTTTTCCATCAGCCACGGTCGAGCCGAGAAATTCGTCGCGGAAGACGCGCCTTCTACGACGACCGTCGGGCCAAGTCGTTGCGGAACAAAACTTTTCTTGTAGTACCATCTTAGGATTAGCGAGGTACATGTTCCCAGTGGCTTTTTCTGGAAGGAGTTGCTACTTCCGCTGCTTTGCTAGAGCGAGGACTCAGAGGTGGTCGGGGTACCGGACGTGTGTGCGATCACGGACACACTGCTGCTTTGCGGTGCTAGACTTCATCATGATCTTGAGATCGGCAAGTGAATGACTACATCATCCAAAAAATCAGATTTTGTTAACAAAGCTTTTCAGTCTTCGAGGGTAAGATCTCTATGGATGTATATCCACCCGTTGATTGTATCTAGATAGATAGGTATTGGTCCTTAGTTGTTCATATCATAGGATTTTTTCTATGCTACGAACCCAAGAAAGGGCTCAAGCTTTGCACTTCATGGATTGATGGACTTGGATTGGGTGGGAGACAAAGTTGGAAGGAAATCAACCTTAGGGGCTTACCAATTCCTTAGTAGGTCCTTGGTGTGTTGGTCATCTAAGAAGCAAAATTGTGTCTCCTTGTCATCCGCCAAGGCCGAGTATATTGATGCCGCTAGTTGTTGTGCTAAATTAATGTGGATGAGGCAAACACTGAAGAATTACAGTGTCACTTGTGACAAAGTGCCCCTTCTTTGTGATAATGAAATTGCAATCAAGATCTCCCACAACCCATTCCAACACACAAGAACAAAGCATATTGATATTCGCCATCACTTCATCTGTGGGCATGTGTTTAGTGGAGATATTGACCTCTCATATATTATCACCGAGAAGAATCTTGCGGATTTATTCGCCAAGCCCCTTGAAAAAAGAAGATTCCGAGAGTTAAGGCATGAGCTAAATATCATAGATTTGAGCAATGTGGCTTGAGACCATGCACCCATACCCATGCTTTAATGTGTTCTCCTATCAAGGTGGAGGCATGGATATATGGGAGTGCTGTCCTAACTGATTGGGATACCCCTGCCCCCATTATGCCCAAAGTGAGAAAATCATCCACTTACTATCATTTTGTGATATGCGAGCTTCAATGACGAGTTTTGGTAATGGACCCAAGATATGTCTTCGTGGTTCCAAGACAAGTATACTCAAACATTAACGATGGGTAACCTCGGCAATGTCCATGGTGAAGGACTTAGGGTTTCGCGGAAAAGAGAAGTTGGGGATTTCGTCGGATGTCAGGAAAACAGTGGAGTCAAAGTCGCCTGAATATTTGGGAATCGCAATATTTCAAGTTGCCTAGGAATTTTTCGGTACCCTCGCTTGGGCTTCTCTTGTCCTATATATAATAGGTCGGGTCTCAAAGTTGTATGTGGATAGGTTTCACATATGCCTAATTACAATACTAATACAATGTCGGTTCATAGTCTCTTTCCTAATATAATCAAAGTCTTTGTCGATTGCTTCCTTGGGCTATCATCTGAAATCTTCATGGGCCGGAAGCCTTTTACCCAGTATAGGGTAGCAAATCATAAGCATCCGAGTAATCATACCTATGTCAGTAGCCCCCGAGACTCTACTTGAACCACAGTTTTAGGTTGAGTCTCAAAGTTTCTTTTTCCTTCTTTTCCTTTGTTTTTATTTCTTTATTTTTATTTTTATAGGGAGTTTGGTACAACGAGTATGATGCTTCCGACGGATCAGGAATCAGTTAATTGCTCTTGGGAAAAAACAAGGTTGTCCTACATCAAATTCAAGTCCCCAGGCTCGAATTCGGAATTTACTACTAGCGTAATTCAGTTTGAGCCATTGAGGTCTTATCGAATACTGAATTCTAGTTTCTATTTTATCGGGTACCCAACGCGTCCGTCGGGATTTTTTGTCGTATCATTGATACGGATATTTTACTGGCAGAGCACATTCTTGTGCGATTACCAGGCCACACAGGACGAATCCTGGGGTCTTACCTTCATGTTTTTGAACATGGCATTCGGATTTTTGTCGCATCGAGTGCGATCCGAGATATTTTTGTTTTTTGTAACTGCTCCTGATAGGAGTATGTGTTGACGAATTTTTCATTTGTCTTTCTTTATCAGGTGTGCACCAGCGCTCCTGATAGGAGTACCCCTCGAAGCTATGTTCGAATGTATGTATCAGAACATAGGTTCGAAAACTTGGATTTATGGCGCCAGTGTTTCTGTAGATTTTGTCGGTTGCACGACCAGTGATCCCAATAGGAGTAGCCCCCGAGGCTACAGTCGCAATATTGTATATTCAATTGTAGTCTCAAGTCTTCTCATGGAGGAATTTACTTCAGCTCCAATTTTAATTTTTTTGGGCCATATCTCTTATAGCGAGCCATAGTTTCTGCATTGTCTTTGCTGTGACGTCAGTAATGACGTAGTTTATGCTGTTGATTTCCAGAAGACACGTCCTAATGGGATGTTTCGAACGTGGGGCCATGCGGTAGTAATGATGATGCCTGATAGCGTATTCAGCGGAGTTTTTTGACTACACGTCCCCTCTTCACGCGAAGATTGAGGCGTCACGCGTTATCCTCCCGTTTTTACCGCGGCAATAACTTCTTTAGATTTTTTCCTTTACGGAATCTCTTTAACACGTGTCACCACCGTGTGATCTTTTGTCGGTTTGATTTTGCATCGAACGTTCCGAACTTCATACCTTTGCTCTTTATAAGGGGAAGAAGATTTGTTTTACTATTGTTTACCTCACCTTCCTTGGCTCCATCTTCTTCCTTGCGCTCTTGCCCCCTTGCGAACTCCTGCTTTGTGCTCGTGTTTCTATTTCACCACCATGGGCAAAAGTAAGGTGGGGACTTCTACTACGGCCGCGAAGGCCACCATGATGAGGGCCATCTGATGGGCTCCTTCCAAGTGTACGGTGCGGGATCTCCATGAGGTGCGGAACTCCGGCCATCTGGCGGAGGGTACCTTCAAGATCCCTAGAGACAAAGCTGCTCCCATCCCCGAGCCCGGCTGGAGGGTAATGTTTCTCTCCTTTCTTCTCCACGGCCTTTCTCTTCCTGTCCACGAATTTCTTCGTGGTCTTCTTTTTGTCTATGGCGTGCAGTTGTATCAGCTCACACCGAACTATATCCTCCATGTTGCTTGTTTCGTCACTCTCTATGAATGCTTTCTCGGGATTCATCCCCCATTGGGGCCTATGGAAGCATATATTTTATGTTCGCCGTAACACCACTGACACCATTGTCCATGATGTTGGTGGTGGCATTTTCTCTGTTCGCTCTGACGTAGATTATTTTGATTTTAAGATCACTGATTCTGTCCAAGCCTGGAAGTCCAAGTGGTTTTATATCAAGGATCAACTAGTTGAAGGCCAGTCTTTTGGTTTATCCCCCTTTGATCCTAAGAAAACTTGCCGCAAACTTGACTCCTGGGATCAATGTCCTTCTGCCAAAGAAATGGTGGAAATCCAGCCCTATCTTGATCGCATTTCAAAACTATGACATGAAGTTGGCAAGGAATTGTCGGGTCTCCAGATTCTGGCATATTTTTTGCGGATCCGCGTCCAACCACTTCAGTCCCGTCTTTCTAGTATGTGGGCGTATATCGGGAAAAAGGATCCGATGAGGATTTCATCGAAAGACCTTACCCTTAAGGTGTATGAAAAGAGGGTTCGAAACTTCACCACTCTTACCAAGAAAAGCACGGTTCCTTCTAGCTGTCTTGTGGAGCCCTATGGCAAGAAGAACCATCTTCCTAAGGTAAACTCCCTTTGCATCCATCTTTCCTCCCTTTTATTTGCGGATGAATTTTTACTCTGTCAATGACTGGCGCTTTTTCCATGTCGTCTTTTTTGTAGGATTTTGATCATTTGTGCTCACTTCCTCCTCTCCCTGGAAGCTGTGGGCCCCTATCCATTCTTCTGCATCCGACAATCTCCCTGTGACTGGGACTACCGCGGATGAGGAGATGGATGTTTCTGCTTCTGATTCTTCATCGAAAACGCAATCCCTTTCATCAGCTTGCTCTGGGTATTTTCATGTGGAGCGTGCTGGTGATAAGAGGAAACGCTCTTACACTGTAGAAAAGGGCGAAGACTCGGATGCCTCAACTGCTTCCAAACCCTTCGATGTTGCTCCAGTTTCGGCTACTCCTACCCATATGAACTTGTTCCGCTTTGCGCAGGATGTATCTTTCTAAGTCTTTTACTGCTTCTTTACTGCTTTATCGGGTAGTTTTGTTGCTGATGATTTCCCAATTGTTTGGTTCTTTTCTTTTGCAGTGATGATGATGATGAAGATCCTCCCGTGTCTCCTCTTTGTACCTCTGTTGCCTGTTCTGCAAAGAAATCCCCTCCGGGTCGATGGAGCCGAAGGAAATGCTCGCGTCTTCTGTGGAGAAGATTATCCAGAAAGATGTTGCCACTTTGTCAAGGCCGCCGTCGCAAAAAAGGAGGAAAATGGCTGGTAAAGGTGTGGCGATATCTGAAAATCCTATTGATGTGGATATGAAAGATGTAAGTCACTCTATATTTCAGAATTTTTCTGCCCGTAGCTTCTTTTTATTTTTCCTGATATCCCTTGCTATGCTGTTCTTCTTCAGCCTTTGATGCGCGAGATGGTCGACATGGCCTCTAGTTTTATAAAAATCTGCAATGAAGCCGGAGAACTCAAGGGTATATCCTGTTCACCTTCGGGAATCCTTTGTGTGTTTTTCTTCTCCACTTTTCATGATTTATTTGTGCAGCTGCTTCCAAGGAATTCGAAGTTATTCGGGACGAGGCGATGAACCGTGCCGATGATCTGGAGGCCAAACTGCGGCTCGCTAAGGAGGCTTTGGAGGAGGCCAAGTAGAAGGCGAAAACTGATGCCGAAGAAGTGGCCAAGCAAGCCGCTATTCGAGATGAAAATCTGCGGGAGCGCCTGGAGGCCCTTAATGCTTCTTTGACCCGTAAGTTTTTTGTCTTGTGGCTTTATTTTATTTCTTTTCTTTGGTCATCAATCTTTTCCTTTTTTATTTTTAGAATTCATCGGCCAGAACCTGACACTCACGAAGCCAAGAAGGTTGATCCTTTGTTGGATGTTGTTAGCACCTTGGAGGCCAACAGCGTTCGTGGGCGCAACCTCCTTGTCCGCTCCCGTCGTCCCTTCAAAAGCCTTCATGCCGATTTTTTCAAACCAAGGAGGTGTCAAATAACTTGAATGATCTTGCTACTGTCTTCGGTGCCGACCCCAGCCCCCTTGTTGGTTATAGCCTGATGCAGTCGAAGAGTAGTGCCAAAACTTCAATGGCACTAGCGATGGCGCACGACGAGAAGGTCGACTGGGAGAAGGTTAGATCCTCTGTCCCAGTCACCTCCAATGGCCAAGAAGTTGACTTGAAGCCTTATGTTAAGAGGGACAGAAAGTATTCCCGGCTGCTTTTGGGCCTAGGCCTAGGCTCGAAGAAGTTGGTTGCCCCTTCTTCGATGGGCGCTCCTTCTTCGGCTGCTCCTGTCATTCCTGTAGCTAGTGCTCCTTCTGTTAGTGTTACTTTGTCTTTGAAGAGAATGGCTTCATAGGCTTTGATTTGTAGTTTTATTGTGTCTCCCTTGCCGTCACTGTAATGAACCTTTTACTTATCCAATTGCCTTTTGCTTGGTTTTTACAAGAAAGCAACTATTGAATGTATGCGTATGAGTTTGTTTTTGTATGCTGAACATTTCATATCTTTCGTGTCTTGCTAGATTTTGAATGAATCTTTGGCTCCTTCTGGGCCTACGCAATTGTCGGATGCAATTTTGTCCTCATCTGTAGTGGGCGCAACCAACACCGCCATTGTGCGTACGGTGGACCCGCTATTGTACGCTGAAAAAATTGAACAGGTGAAAAAACTTGAAGGAAAAGTTCGGGTTGTTCAGTGAATGGTGGATGTTGCCATATCTAGGACACGCCAGGCCCTCGATCGTGAAGCTTTTTTCTTGGAAGAAATTTCCAGGGCAAGAGAAGCTGTTGTGTAAGTCTTCTTCCTCTTTCTTCTATTACTCCTTCTGGCTTGCGGGACGTCAATGTTTTCTCCCCAATTTGTAGGCATTCGATTGTGCGAGAGGGATGAGACGCAACATTTGTGCAACCGAATGCAAGGTCTTGTGTCTGCCTCCCGAACTTCTGAGACAGATTTTTGGACCAATCATCGTCGTGCTTATGCTGTGGTGTTGCTTCAGGACCGCCTATTAGAGTTGGAGCAGTTTGTCGAGTGCTGCCGCAGATCACTGGCCTTTGTTTATAATGCCATGTTTCCTCGGGATCCTCAGCCTCAGACCTTGGCGGATTTACTTGCGAAGTTTCGACAAGGTGAAAGGATTCATCATTTCGTGAATCTTCAACTTGTGGTGGGTTCCAAGATCGCGCTTTCTTGGGTACATGTGCATCATCCAATGCTAGACTTGGATGTTGTATCTTCGGGGCTACCTCCCCCTTTCGATGGTGGCCTTGTTGATATGGTGCCTCATTACACCATTGTTCGTAGACCCGCCATTAGGATTGTTCAAAGATGAGGCAGACGAAGATTTTTTTGTTAATTTTGCTATCTAACTGCTTGCTTGTGCAGCCTTATACTTTGTAGAAGAAATACTGTATAGAGCTATTTTAATTTTCAAAAAGGCCGTATGTTTTATACGAGATTTTGATTGTATATTGTATTTTTGTTGAGGATCTGACGAACTGATGTCTTCCTTCATGTGCTATAGAAATTTGTATGCTAAGAAGTACTTTCTTTATTCATTGATAGACATAAATGGATACATTGCGAGGGTGTGATCGCCTGGCCGTTGGCCTTTATTGAATATAAAGTGCATCAAAGTGAAGATTTTCTTTAAGAACTTCGGCTTCTGTTCTTGGGGTTCTTCATCATGCTCCGTGCTGGTATGTGGGGTGCTCTCGTCTTTTCAACGAGTGGACCTTCCTATGCAGGACCTATAGTGGAGGCCGCATATGTTTCTTTTGCGGGACCGTTGTGCACTTGTTCTTTCGATGTTTGCTTCTTGTGGGTGTGCCCTTCATGTAGTAATTCCTCAATCGCTATTTTCAGCTGTCCAAGTTCTGTCTAAATCGTGAAAGATTCTGATATTTTGTTGAATTCCCAATCGCAGCTGTTCGAGCGACTGAAGCTTCCTTTTACTTCTATGACCCTGTTGGGGGATGGCATTTTTAGCACCAGATATGCGTAGTGAGGCACTACCATGAACCTAGTGAAAGCTGGTCGTCCTAGGATCGCGTGGTATTGAGATGGCCAGTCCATGACTTCGAACTCTATCTTTTCGCGTATGAAGTTATTCTTTGATCCGAAGACTACGTCGAGGTGGACTTTGCCCAATGGAATTTTGGCTTTTCCTGGAACTATCCCTTGGAAATTTGTGTCTGTAGATACTAGATTTGTCATGGATCAATTCATAGCCCGTAGAGTTTTGGCGTAGATTAGGTTGATGTTGCTCCCTGCATCCAAGAAAACCTTGCTGATGTCGAATCCGCCAATTTGTGCTTCAACTATTAGCGCTGACTGGCCTGGTCGAGGGACCCGTAGTGGATGATCAGCTCTACTGAAGGTAATTTCTTATTCTGGCCAATGGAGATAGTCAAGTGTAGGAGGTGGCTTTGTTACTGCCATGTTTACTTGGCTAGTGATCAAGTTATGTGTTCTGTTGGAGGGTCGTCCCTTTTGGATCATTGACATTGCTCCTTTTGACCTAGGATATTCGTCGTCTTGATGTGTTGTGTTTTGTGGCTGTCCTGCTAGCGGGTGCCGCTGCGGTGGCGGTGGTGCGCCGATAGCCAAAGCACCAGACACGGTAGCGTAGCCTCGGTTTGCTACTTCGGTTGCCCTTGCATTGCATTGCTGTTGCATTTTTAGGAATGTTCGGCAGTCCTTTAGGAGGTGATTTGATCATCTTTTCCCTGCCGAGTCGATGTAGAAGTGCATATTGCACGGGCCTTCCAACATTTGTCCTGCTGACATAGGTGGGTCTCGATTCGTCGGCTGGTATCGTTGTTGTGGCTGGCCTCTACCAATGTTGTCCCTGTTAGCACGGTATCCATTGTTGTAATCTTCACTTCGTCGGTTGTCTCCTCCAGAGAAACTGGCTGCAACGTAACTTGGTGTACTGTACCTATTGTTGGTTCGTCGTCTTCAATCGTTATTGCGCCTATCCCTGTCTTCCTCGGGTGAACGGTCTCTTTTGTTGTGTACTGCGTCCTCTCCATCGACCCAACGATTGGCTATGTCCATCAGTTGTGAAATTTTATTTGGCTTGGTTCGTCCTAGCTCTTCAATAAATTCCTGCCGACGAAGTCCATCGTTGAAGGCATCGATTGCTCTTTCATCGGATATGGCTTCAGCTGAATTTTTTATGATGTTCCACCGTTGGACGAAAGCCCGTATTGATTCTCCTGGCTTTTGCTTGCATGCCCACAGTTGCTCCAAAGACGCGGGTCGCTTGAATGTGGGATGGAAGTTCCTTATAAATTTGTCCCCAAGATCGTTCATACTGCTGATAGAATCTTCGGGTAGTTGTCTTAGCCAGGAACATGCCGCACCAGTTAGGTGCAAATGTAAGCTTTGCATTGCGGTAGCTTTGGAGCCGCCTTGTAACTTGACGGTTGCTAGATAATCTGTCAGCCAAGCTTTGGGTTCTTGGAGACCATCATACTTTTGACGATCTTGAGGTAATTTAAAGTCTTTCGGTACCGGAGTCTTGCGAACCCGTCAGGTAAAGCAACTGGCTCCGTATAGTTCTTGCTCTTCCTCGCTTTTGCCATCATGGTATCTTCTGGTTCTACTCTTTTCTATGGATTGGTCGAACCTTCGCTGTGTGATATCATTTCTTGCATCGTTTCACGGCTCTGGTTCTGAAAAGTAGACCCGATGTGGCGATCGTGATCGTCGGGTGTGACCTCCTTGCCGAGGGCTGCTACGACGGTGCGGGGATCTGTTGAGTTGCCGCGTGGTTCCTTGCTCTACTTGCACGAGAGATGCGCCTACCATGCCAAGATTCATCAGGGCGGAGCGGTGGAGGGCCGTGCGAGGATCGTCGGGTGCGGGCTGCGTTGTGATTAGATATGTTCGTGCGGCCACAATGGCTGCCTGGGCTGTTTTTGCCTTGATGTTTCCAGCCTGGTCTATTGACATGAATGACAGATTAAGGTCTCGGATTAGTCCGCTTCACTCTGCTTTAGGGATATTCTGCAACCGGGATGTTCCTCTCCTTGGCGATGCTCCTCCTGTTATGCTCCTTGATCCTCGAATTGAGCTTAACTGCGCCCGTCGTAGGCTAGATTCATCGGCTAATCTTTTCCTTTCGTCAAGTTGCCTTTGCATCTTTAGTAGGTTTCTCTTCTTGTGATGGAGTAAATATTGATATGCTAATAAATCTCCGTGATTGGCGTCCGTTGTCATTGGAACCACACCCGAAATTGTTGCCCTTGATTTTTGCCATGCGCTAGCTGGTAAGCTGAGAGTTTGCCTCTCGCCTCTACGCGGTTCTTCTTCTTCTCGATTTACACGGTTAACTGTTGGGTCTCCCCCGTTGCCTTGGCTTCCTTTGTTGTCGTGGTCTCCTGCATTGTGTCTTGAAAGAATATCATCGGGGTTAAAATTGGGTTACCGTTGGAGTCTTGCTGGGTCGAGGCGTCTCTAATGATCACGCATACTTGGTGCTGAGTGATATATGGACTGGTGACGTCATCGTCTGAAACAAGGGAGACACTGTCGGGTGAACAAGTGAAGTCCATTAGTTTTTGTTCTAGGTAGATTCTGCCATCCTAATTCCGAAGTCGATGCTTTCGCTGCTTTCTTCGGGTCCGGTATTCGTCAAGCTTGCTTCGCATGGTGGAGTTAGCTATGGATCTGATCCAAAGGAGAGATTGTCGTAAAGACCATCAATGTCCCCTAGATCCATCTCGATTTGCTCGTTTTCTTCGCCTGCTTCGATCTGTGTTGTGGCATCCAAGGAGGATCCGACAAACGATGATGATACCTCTGTAGGCGTAGGTTTTTCCACCGACGGTTCTGATGTGATCAGGGCCAAAGGGTGCGATTCTTGCGGGTCTTCTACTTGGAAGTGGAAACTTCCGATGATTAGATCGGATCCACCATTGAAATCAGCGGGTACCGATACAGGGGTGGGCGGGTGTGGATCTGCTTTTGTCGGGTTGATGCTTGGTGGAGAGCGGTCCGCCAAACCCATGGTTCCAGCATTCAGGTTTCCCACAGACGGCGGCAATTGACGAGGGGTAACCTCGGCAATGTCCATGGTGAAGGACTTAGGGTTTCGCAGAAAAGTGAATGCTGGTGATTTCGTCGGATGTCAGGAAAACAGTGGAGTCAAAGTCCCTTGAATATTTGGGAATCGCACTATTACAAGTTGCCTGGGAGTGTTTCGGTACCCTCGCTTGGGTTTCTCCCGTCCTATATATAATAGGCCGGATCTCAAAGCTGTATGCGGATAGGTTTCACATACGCGTAATTACAATACTAATACAATGTCGGTTCATAGTCTCTTTCCTAATACAATCAAAGTCTTTATCGGATGCTTCCTTGGGCTATCATCTGAAATCTTCATGGGCCAGAAGCCTTTTACCCAGTATAGGGTAGCAAATCATAAGGATCCGAGTAATCATACCTATGTCAAACATGGTGGCCTTGAAGTGGTTCCATGGCAGAAAACAAAAAATCCTACGCAGAACACACCTAGCCAGGATCTATCTAGGAGTAATGGAGAGAGACATCGGTAACATACCCTTGTAAACCGTAAGCATTTAATGCTCATGCAGGAACATGGATGATGTAGGCGTACTCGTCCAACGACCTCAAGGTCGCGAAGCTCCTTGCAAGTCACCCCTTGTACAGGTCCTCATACGACGATCCGGTGCCACAAGCGGCTGCACCCTGAGGTATCGCACTCGTATGGTGCAATACGATGACTCCTGGATCTCTGGTCCCTGCCGAGATTGCGGAATTATATCTCCTGGTCGGAATCCCCGTAGCACAACAACATGCCGCAATGATGTTGTCTCCTGTGTGTACAGTCCTTCTAGGGACTGTGCCACCGCAAAAGGCAACGAGGGAGAGAGATTTTCTTCTCTAAGGAAAATTGCCTTAGAGAATTATTTGTGTGTTTATTCCCACGCATAGGCACCCCTTTATATAGGCAAAGGGGGTGTGCTCTTCCTAAGAGCTCCCCCATGTGGGACTAAACGAGGGAATAGGGAGAGGGGGTGGCCGACTGTGGTAGCCATGGGCACCACGCGGCCAATGCCCACCCGCCCCTCCTAAGGCGGTGATGGCCCCTTCCTTGGGTGGTTTCCCTCTTGGGCCTTGTCCCCTCCGGGGACTTGGACCATTAGGGGAATTTGCCTAATAAATTTAATTTTAAATATTTATTTAATATTAATTCAAATAATTAATATGAAATACATATTATTAAATCCCCTTTGACCCGAAACACCTTTCGATTCACTCCGAACAATTTTGGATCCTCTCGAAACGATTCCGGTTCTCTCATGGAACACTTAGGTTTCTCTCTTCTCTTTCTTCTGTGATTCCATCAATTCCAGAACGATATCCATGCATTGTAATGCACTTAAGTGTGTTCCCATATGGTTCGGGAATGGAAGAACCATGATCGAGATGATATCAAATCAATAATCAATAGCAGGACCGGGATGCCATAATGACCCATGTGCATTCCATGATGTCAACATCGTTTTGAACCACAAAAGTCAAATCCAATTCCCTTTTTACTTTGATACATGACTTGTCCGAGATATGATCATTGGTATCATGATATGTTGTTCAAGCTCATTCCCAACAAGTACTTCTTTACTCGTTCACGTGACATTCCATCCCCATGACCTAGTCATATGTTGCGCAGCTTAATGATGTAATTAACTGAGTGGGCCTAGTGTATCTTCCCATCACAAAGGAGAACAAATCTCGATCTCGATACATACACCTCAACCTGCTCCTCTGGAATACCCAACATACACCTTTATAGTCACCTAGTTACGGTCATGATGGTTGATGTAGTCAAAGAAGCCTTAGGTGGTAGTGATTAAATATGATCTCACGTCTAAGGATTAGAACACTTCGTTTCTAAAATATTGCAACTATGAATTTGTGACTTGGTCGTGTTGCAAGAATTATCAGTGGGTAATGTCCATCACATCATTTCCACATGACATGACTTCATTGTGTCCATCACAATTATCAATGGGTAATGCACCATGATCAGGAAACCTTGATCATCAGCTGCCCGATGAACTAGTTAGATAGAGGCTAATAGGGACCATTGGTTTGTTTATATATCACACATGTATCAATGTTTCTGTTTGATATAGTTATAGAATGATATAAACACATTATGTACTAACGAGATATGATAATAGACAAATTTATTAATTGCCTCTAGGGAATATCTCCTTTAGTATCCCACTTGCACTAAAGTACAAATAATCTAGTTGCATTGTTACTAATCATAAACCATATCACATATATATATATGTATGAATCATGCTTTCTCATGGAAAACTTCCTATCCTAAATCTGTGTTACTAGATCTGTATAGTCCTTTTGCAAATCATTAATATCACTAATAGCTCCAAATTTTGACGCTTTTTATCAAGGAATTTCCATTTATTTTTATTGGGTTTCGTAGATTTTGATCTTTCAACTAATGTTAACATCACAAGTTAGCAAAATCTCGTTTTCTTGTATTGGTTTCCAGATATTAAAAACTTCTAGAAGATCCGAGAGCATTAATGAGCTAATTACACCTAATTGAGCAAATCCCCAACTGAAGACTCTTGCATTCTAGGCGTCTAGAGCCTTTAATGACCACTGGTATGGTCGGAGTCCGCCCATACGGCCCGCCCGTACTACTCTCATTCATCTCTATTAGATTAATACAAGCAACTTTCCTGAAGGAGGAGGGACGTAATACGAACACAAACACCGCAAACACTCCCATGAGATATGGGATCAAATCTGAAGAAAGATAAGAACACCACCTCATCCTTCGATGATCCTCAACCTCTCTATCATCAACTCCACCGTCATTCCCACTTGTACAGAGAGAGAGATTCACACTTGTAAGATTAGGGTTTGAACCTCTATTCCACTTTGGTTTGTACTTGATTTGATCTAGAATGGTATTGTGGATTGTTATGGTAAATTTGAGATGATTTTTGTTTGCAATATGATTAAGGCTTTGATCTTCCATTCTCACATGTATGAGTAAATCCCCATAGGCGTGGGAGATGTAGGGGATTGGTGAGATATGGTGTGCCTCCTTTTTCATCTATTTGTGATTGTTGTCATTATTATTATATTGTGAGAATGATTATCTATGTTTTCCTAATGCTTCTTGTCCAATTTAAGGGCCCAGATGACATGATCCTGAGTTCTCATAGGTATCAACTTGTTTACTAGTGAATCGGCGACCCCCGAGTGACACGACCGATATCAAAGAGGAGCTAGTATAACTCGAGGATAACAAGGAACCATCAAGTTTAACGCATTGATATGGTCGGAAGACCTTAATTGATGTGTTGACCATTGTTGTGGTAACATAAAGATGGACCATTAAGATTGGGAAGAATCTACCAAGAGGACTCCTGATCGGTATATGGGTTTCTTGCCTACTCACATAAGAATAAGAAGTATCACAATCACTTATTCCACTTTATCCACCTGGCACATTTATTATCATCATGAAGCGTTTCTCTCTATGCCTAACTTTTCATCTATAGGAATCTCGAACAATATCTTTACTTTTACTTTTATGTTATTTCCTTCTAGTTCCGTTCAGTACTTAAATCTACTCCCTTATTCATTCACATATTTCCACCATCAATGCTTGTAGTCAATCCACTCAAGATAACGTGACACCTTGGGTGCGACAGAAACGCCTGAGATAGACACTTTTCTAAGCTACTTGTCGAGATCGATATAAAAATGGAATTAATAATTCCACGAAAACATGCTCTGATGAACCTGTTGTCTTGTAGGCTATCAAGCTATTTTCTGGTGTCGTTGCCGGGGAGCTAAGTGCTAAATGTTTGTTTCTTAACATTCATAAGTGTTGACATCATCCATGATCTATGTTGAAGATAGAGTTACTATGCGTTCTGGTAAAACTTATTTACCTCCTTATATTGAATGTATTCCAACTAAAAGACGCCTAGAATTTATTGAAAGATTTTGTCACGTTCTGTAGACGTGAACAGTTTGATTCCTATGATGGCAGACTTGACCATCACCCAAGGGGCCGAAGAGCGTGAGAAATCATTGGGAGATTATGGGAATCCATCTAGGCACCTGAGAAAAATGCCTATTCTCTATCCTGATCTTGAAAGCCTGGAATTTTAAATATATCCTCAGCTAATCTGTATGATGAAAGAAATTGCTTTTGCAGGAACAGAAGATTAAGATCCAAGTGATCATTTAACAAAGGTTCATGACCTTTGTGACACTCTTAAACCAGCAGGACTACCAAAATAGTTTGTACTTCTTAAAAAAATTCCTGTTCTTTAAAAGATAAATCTTTTACTTGGTTACAATCCTTGCCTAATCATACTATAAAAAGCTGGAAAGATTGCATCCAAGAGGTTATGCAAAGATATTGCTCGTTCACTAAAATTATGTAGATCAAGCGTGATATTACAAATTTCTTTCTGAGAGTTGAAGAAAACTTTTATCAAGCATGAAAAATATTTTATGGGATGATCATGAAAGTCCCAAATCATGGCTTTAAAGAGCATTTAATTATTCAATATTTTTATAATGGGCTTACTTGTGATTCAAAAAATATGATTTATTTAACTACAGGAGGAGCTATTAGTAACCTGACGCTACCCGAGTGCATAAAACTTTTCGAGGTAAGATCCTTCAATAATAAACAATACAATCCTATTGAGGATATCAAATCCTAGAAAAGGTATGTTTCTTACACCTCAGAAACTTATGCCCGAAGTTAAAAAAGTCCATGGAGGAAAAAGGAATAGCAGTAGAGCTTGTTAAAGAAAATAAAGTGGATGTTCTACAAAATTTTATTCTAGAAGATGAAATGAATATTGTAATGCAAAATTTTAGAAACCAACATAGCTAGTTCTGTGGAAAATATTATAAGTGCTTAATGGTTTTAGAGAAAAATAGAAAAGAATTAACAGAAATTTTTGATGATCTAGGACATGCCACTCGGTACCTTGATAAACATTTAAGTATAATTAAAACCCAGTGTGATCAGATAGCTAAGACTCAAGATTTGATTTTAAGTCAAAGTAATTACAATCGTAGAACTGTTTCTACTAACATTATCACTAGACGTGGTATAGAGACACATGAACCTCAAGGGCCACCTTGGTATCAAAAAGAACAAACCCGAAAGGCAAGATAGACTCAAGAAATGAGTCAATAAGAAGAGGACCTTGCCACAAGACGATATTTATTATGAAGGCCAAAGTAAAGAAAAGAAGGTTCAAATAAAGATGAAGAGGAAGAGGCAGGAGACAAAGATGAACAATATGATTCTGATGCTGAAACTATTGATCCAAGAGAAGAAGCTGAACTTATACGGGAACAAGAAGAGAAAGTTATCACCTCAAGTGAGAAACAAGCCGAGAAGAAAAAGCCTACAACAAAGAAGAAGAATAAAAAGATGTCGAACCAGCAGTCAAGGTAAATGAAAAGGTAACACCAATGAAAAAAAAGTTCATTATCCTAACTATATTCAGTATGAAACAGACAAGAGTGTTTATGACGCATTTGCTAAGGCTCTGGGTAATCTTTGTTTAGAACTTCCTCTGGATGATGCAATTGAAGTTTCTACTTATAAAAAATCCATGTAAGATATTCTTAATATAAAGAAAAAGGTAACTAAGACTGTAGTAGTAATGACAAGCTTTGGCGATAAGTTGCTTGCTAAGCTTGGGGACCCAGGTATACCAACTATATCTTGCACTATTGGAAATACTAACATCGCTAATGCTCTTTGTGATTTAGGTGTAGGTGTTAGTGTCATGCCGTATTCCCTCTTTAAGAAATTGGAGATTACTCTCCTACTTCAATTACCTTGCAAATGGCAGATAAGACCACTAAACAACCTATCGATATGATCAAAGATGTTTTACTTAAAATTGATCAACATGTCATATCCACTGATTTCATTATACTTGATGTTCCTGAAGATGACAAACCTTCAATCATCTTTGGAAGACCTTTTCTTAGCACTACAGGAGCTAATGTGGATTTCTCTAGCAGGACAATTATTTTCAATATATATGATGATTAGATTGTTCGTTATTTTCCTAAGAAACAACAAAAAGGTGAGAAATATATACCACCGCCTAAGTGTATTCAAGTGGTAAGAACCCTCGATGAAGCGCAACCCAAGGTATGTGCTAAAAACTTGGAGGCTGGTTAACTAAGATCAACCTTCTCAACTAAAAGCTTAATGATAGTCAACCCATTTACAAAATAAAACAGTTTCGTTATTTTCATGTTTTAGTTTAGTCGTTCTAATAAAATTCTTGTAGTCATAATATGCAGAGAGAACATAATAATATGAAGCCAAGGTTTAAGTTTGAAGAAAAGTATTAAAAATTAAAGAAGAATAAAGGGTTCAGAGACCTTAACGGCATTGGTACAACGGGAGAGGCCCGTACCACGTGCTATACTGACGGAGAAAAGAAAGCATGAATTTCTTTTTCAAGGCAGAGCACTTGACGAGTAGTGGTATGACCAGAGCGGCTCGTGCCACGCGCCCATACTGAACATCGAAGAAAATCCACGATTTTTCTCCTGAGAAGTTAACGATCACTGGTACGATCGGAGCCTGTCGTACCATCCGCCTATACCAACTATCTAGGTTTGATCTTGAAAACCTAGCTACGAATCCAACATCGACGACTGTCGGTACGGGCAGGACGCGCTCGTACCGCATGCCCGTATCGACTGCATCGTCCCATAAGAGCGACGACGACTGGCTGCCAACCCATCCAACCATCTTCTTCTTATTATTTTCTCTCTCTTTCTATCTCAAACTCAAACCCTAACCTTCTAGAATTCTTGATTCTTCACCGATTTTGTTTATTTGATTGAGGGAATCTTCACATCGGTAAGTTTCTCACTCGATCCATGCTTTATTTTTTGAAATCCATGGTTGAATCTCTCACATTAACTATCTAGATGAGTTCTTCATATTTTGGTATTATTATTGATTCCTCACGTTAGGATTATTTGTAGTTTCTACCTGTAATGGTTTGCCTATATGATAGAAACCTGATGCCTATAGTTTTGCTTTGAATCTTTTTAGTATCCAAAGGTGTAATTGGTGCACCCCATGGGGTAACCACATGGCTCAGCGCACTTGGACCATCGGATGGAGTCCAGGGCAGATTCAGACTATTAGATCATGCTTTGACTTTTTTACCCATGTCCACAGTAATTGGCTATTCGTTTGGCGCACTCAATGTTACTCCCACAGGTGCGCGTCTCTCAGCCCAGCCATGTTGTTTTGCCTCCTAATTGCATACGATCCCACAACCCAGCTCCGTCTGCGTTTAATTTGCCGGTTTTTAACCGGGTACGGGCTGTACCGCCGGGGGCAGTGAGTGCCTCACCCAATCTCCTCACGTGTTGCCCTCCCCAATTCCCTCATGCCTCTCTCTCTCTCTCTCTCTCTCTCTCTCTCTCTCTCTCTCTTGGCCAATCTCCTTCCCCTCCGCTCCATGTCAAGCCACTGCCACACCACACAGTTGCGCTCCTGCCCCTCGCACTGGCCGATAGGAGGAGTATGGGATGGCGCCGCTAGGCCCAAGGAGGCAGCTCCTCGACCTCTCCTTGGTTCTCGCCTGACTCGTCCCCCAGGATTGCTCCTCACCCGATCCCCTTCGTCCTCTCGCCACCGCCATGGCCGCCACCATCCTTCTCCTCCGCCCCTTCCCTCCCAGCACCCCCTTCTCTCCCTCCATGGTATGTGCTGCAACCGGAGAGCAGCGCAGCTCGCCGTGGCACGCCCCGGGAGGAGCGACTGGTGGAGCTCCACCCGACATGCACTTCTCTGATGTTCTTTCTCTCAAAGCAACGCTGCTCTGGTGGGAGGGAGGAGAGAAGGTTGACACTCATGTCGGTGGAGCTCCTCTCTTTCTTCAAGGGTGAGGTAAAATTGCAGGAACCCTAGAAAATCTCATTTTTATTTATGCAGATCCGTTTTTATGTGTGCTTATAAGGTGCTTCATAAATTTTCTAGCTAATATAACTCTACGTGCTGTTTAAGGAGAAGCCAATGGAGCATGCGATGACCCGGAAGCATTGTGGATGGGCTCTTTGATGAAGATGAGGTACAACTTACAAGGGAAGAAGGAGCACTCTTGAAGTATATCATGCGATTGGTGATGCTCTTTCCATGGAGCTCCTCCATGGCAGAGGTACATGTCATCCTTTTTGGATTTCTTGATTGAGTTACGAGTCAGCTCATCATCTCAGTTTCTTCCACCTCTCTTTATATATTTGCTTACAAATTGTATTTGCTTCTCTTAATTTTCTTCTAGAGTAATATTTTTGTACAGATTGATAGGTTTCTAGAGCTATTCCTTGCTGACGGTGATTCCACACTATTCCTCGGCGACGGGCTTCTCGGCCTCCAGCAAATGGCTCAGCTCGCTATCAGGACGTCTTGTTCGACCACGCTGGTAAGATCTTCTCTCTTTCCTCCCGTCGCATGGCTTGAGAGCTAAGTTTTCGATTCAAGGCTCTAGTCCAATTCAGGCGTTGCTTAAGATAGGGGTTCACCCAGAGTAGTGGTGGATGGCTAAGTACTGATCATACAATTCTGCACTAGTGATGATGAGTGTTCATGGTGAAATCGAATAGTACTATGAAACCGAACTTTATATTATTCAAGTAAAGTAGCACCTGTGTTCCAGAGCATGTGATGTTTTGGTTGCCGATTTTAGGCTACCAAGACTTGTTATGTTTAGTAAAATAGTTAGTGTCATATTGCGAGTATAAACTATTATTGATCTTAGTTTGATTACTTCTCTTGAAGTCCAAATAGTAGTCTCTCAAAGAACTATGGCTTATAATCTCTGAATACATGATATAGTTTGATATCGTGTTATATATCGCTATGCGTGTAGCAGATTATTATTTTTCAAATACATATGATCTCAGCTTATTTCTTTTATAAGCACACCTATCATTTTGGTTTATAATAGCTAGGTTCCTTTAGCTCTTTTGAAAAACAAAATATGTAGTGGTCCAGTACAGAAGTTAATATATGCAACGCTCGCAAGTTAACTCCAGTTTTCCGGAAAGTTAGGATGAGTTATCTAGGAACTGGTTCTTAAATAGCTGAAATATATAAAAAAGTGGGGATTGATCCCTTAATCGAGCAGCATAATTAAATTGTTTCAAAATGAAAGGGAGCATAATCAAATCCAAACATGCTCCACGCAACGCTTGGGGGGCACGTGAGAGTGAGACAAAAACAGGTTGTTGACCAAGCCCGGGAAGACGAATGACAGCGTGGAGGGGAACGCACGCTACCAGCAGGTCGGATGACCCCCAGGAGTCAGGAGATGGCGTCTGGTTGTCGTCTAGTCGGAGCGGCGAGCCGAGGTTGTCCAGTGCGGGAGGGCCGGGCTGAAGTGGCTGGACAGGACGCGGGAATCGAGCAGCTCGACGATGACCGGGAGCGTGACGCACCGGGGTGTCTTGTACTGGTTGATGGAGGCGCCGCGTGAGATGGCATAGTCCATGAGCGCCTCGAAGGTGCCGGGCCGGACGACGCGGATCTCGAGCGGCCCGATCGACCCGTCCGCCACCCGGCTCTGCCTGTACACTGTGCTCAGGGCCTCCTCCATCTCGAGGCAGCACCTCTCGAGTGTCTCCTTGCCCACCGTGCCTGCAGCTGCAGCTGCTGACCCGGTGCCGGTGACCAGCAGCTCCCAGTAGATGACATAGTGGCCTGGGATGTGCCTGGTGTACTCCGCCACGGACGTGTCGTGTGGGCGGAGCAGCGCCGAGGCCCGCTCCACGGCTCGCTGCAGCTCGGTCTCGTCCGTCTTGTCGGACTCGATGGAGAGGATCACGTTCTGGCGGCGCACGATCTGGAACTGCGGCGCCGCGTTGTGGAACCCTGTCACGCGGAGCACGTCCCCCACGCGGTACCTGCTCAGCCCCGCGTAGGTCGTGATCACCAGCTCGTACTCGCGCCCAGCCTCCAGGCGGGCCAGATCCACGAGCAGCTGGCTGATCTCGTTCTTGTGGTCGCGGTCCAAGGGCAGGAACTCGAAGTAGCCCATGTTGGGCATGATGGTGTAGGACACCTCGGACGGGTCGCAGAGCGGGCGAAGGTTGAGGCCGAAGCAGCATTCGGAGGACGCGTAGGCGGTGCACACCATGGGCAGGCCGCCGCTGTAGTAGCGCAGGGTCGGGACGTACTGCGCCATCGCGCCGGTGACTATGACATCGAGGAACCGGGTGTTTGGCCAGATCCGGGTGACGATGCCGGCCCAATCACCGTTGCCGCACTCGGCCCGAATAAACTGGGCGAGCGCGGGGTCTGGCCGGAGGATGCCGGCGACCGCCACACGCAGTGGCACGTCGGTGACGCGTTCCTCGCTGAGCACGCCGGCCTCGATGTCGGCGGCCAGCTGTTCCCAGTTGAGCTGGAGGAAGCGGATGGCGCGCAGCAGGCCGCAGGCAAAGGAGGACCCGACGCGGAGCACGTCGTTACGCTGGCACAGGCCGCACACCATCTGCGCGTACATGCTCTGTGCCGCGTCCGCGCAGAGGATGGCCGCCGTCGGGCTGGTGTGTTTGTTTCTACTGTGGGCGTTGGTGAAGTGTTGGGTCTTGTAGTAGCTCGTCAGGAGGGGCGCCGCCATGAGGCCGCTCGGCGTCTTCGTCTCCTGCTTCACGAACAGGAAGTAGAGCCCCTTCCCCTTGTCAGCCCCCGGAAAATGCCTGTATGTATGAAGAAACAAATTAAGTACACGAACCAACTACTAGTTCTACGACTTACGATTAGTTTGCAATCAAATTGAACTTTCATTAAACGAGAAGTGTAGACTAGTACTGGACTTACAAGTCGATGACTGACGTGACGAGGCTATAGAGAAGCTGCTGTCGGCCGCCCTCGTCCTCGACGGTGGGCATCAGCTTGCGCTGGCCGCCCGATGTGCCGGAGCTGGTGAAGAACCCGGAGATGGGGCGTGTCGACAGGACAGCCGACCCGTCTCCGTTGGCGACGCGCTGGATGTACGGCTGCAGGTCCTCGTATGACACCACCGGCACCTTGGCGCGGAAGGTGGCACGGTCGGCGGCGCCGTCAAGGCCGCAGTTGCTGAGGTACTCCGCGTCGGCGTTCCGGGCGAGGATCTCGGCCAAGACGCGCTCCTGCACCGAGTCCACGTTGGTGGTGGTCTCCTCGATGAACCGGAGCGCCTCGACAGCCGCCATTGGGTT
This sequence comes from Avena sativa, assembly GCA_916181665.1. Lineage (NCBI taxonomy): Eukaryota > Viridiplantae > Streptophyta > Magnoliopsida > Poales > Poaceae > Avena > Avena sativa. Next base: position 624,716,676 of record OV702289.1, read on the forward strand.
GGTTGACGACGGATGCAGGCTTAGCTAGCGCTAGTAGAAAGAAAGAATGCGTGAGAGGGACAAGATTTCACTTGTGCCTCGTTCGAATTTATTTATCGGGGACACCATAGATTGGTCTCACGGATGCGGGTGACTCAACAACACGTTTTTACTGCAACTACTCAGCGTCAGCCTTATTTTATGAAAGGTTCGCGTTTGAGTAGCACGTGTGTGTGCTTGAGTCAGCACGAGGAAAGTTTAGTGCAATCACGCGGGAGCGGAGTGAGCTTCCCCTTCCACTTCATGCAATTTGGACCAAAATAACCCTTTTTAATTTAAAATAATTTCACGGAATAACTCTCGTCTAAAAAAAATCACGGGACTAACCCTTTTTCAATGCCGTCATCCGTGGCGCTGCATCCTGAAGCGCAACGCCGTCAAGCGTGTCGCTACACCAGGTGACAATGTGGCCTCGCGGGGCCTAGTTCTGTAAGTGCGGCGCCATGGACAAAGGTGCCGTATTGTGTAGTGCAGCGCCAGGGGCGGTGGCGCCGCACTGTACAGCTTCCAAAACACGCGCCGCCGGCCCTGTACCCCGACCCAGTCCCCATTTCCCACAAACATACAAGCTCATGGCGGCTAGGGTTCGTCGCCCCTGGTGATTCTCCTCTCAAAATACTGCTAGATCTAAAGATTTTCTCCTCCTCTCCCAGGTATCTTCTCTCAATCCTCTCAATTCCATCCGAAAATTTCTTGCAATTTGTCCTCTTTCTTCAATTTTCGGTGAAACCCTAGATTCTATTGGATTTAGAGATTAATATGAAGCATTGCCATGTTTATTTGACCTTTAGGTTTAGCAATACCTTAGTATTCAATGGTAGAACTTTAGTTGGTTATTTTAGCATAGAAACCCTACATATATGTTAGTATGTGTTGTTCATATTAGCAATTTCTCTATAATTATGTTAGATGATATTTTGCAATCGTTCATGCTATAATATTTGTTCATTTTCTAACTATAGTAGAGTATGATGGGCTATTTGTAATGTTACTAGTATAGTTAGAGTAAGGTGTAATATATGTTCATGTGAAAATAATTAGGCTTATTGTTTCTATTGTTTTGAATATGTAGGATGGAACTTCTCAATCCTCACTATGATGTTCAACACCGTGTCTATACGTTGTCCAAGAAAACAGAGGTACTAAAAACCCACATGCTAGTTCATATCGTTCCAGTAAGTTGTGATAGAAATCTAACCTTGGTCATTGTATGTTTGCAGGAGCTTCTACCCCTTCGACTTAGGTATCACGAGGTCTAGTCCAACAAGATGCCTTACGATGAGCGGTACACTCCGTACATTGAGCAGTTAGGACTCCTCCCCTTTATCCACATGGTCACTAGGTTGACACCGAGCTTCAACCCTGCCGGGATCACCACGCTTGTCGACCGGTGGAGGCCAGAGACAAACACTTTCCAAGTTAGGACCAGTGAGATTACGGTGACCTGGCACGACATGAGCATGATCCTGGCACTCCCAATCGAGGGAAATCCTGTTTGTATGAGCACAGATTTAGATGGGTGGAATGAGCATATGGTCAGCCTTATTGGAAGGATCCACCTGAGGTTGGTTCTGCTAAGTAACCTATCATACTAGCCAGATTAAAATCACCACGCCCTCTCATAAAACCAAGTTGTTGAACTCTTTGTTTCCTAGGAGCTTATTGCCTAGAAACTTGTTGTCTAGGAGCTTGTTGCCTAGGTCTTTGTTGCCTAGGAGCTTGTTGGCTTTGGAATTGTTGGCTTGGGACTTGTTGGCTAGTTCTCCCTTGGCTTGGAACTTGTTGGCTACCAATCGGTTGGCTTGGAACTTGTTGACTACCACTCGGTTGGCTTGTTCTCCCTTGGCTTGTGCTTGCTTCATTTCCTTTTGCTCTCTTCCCCACAGAACATTTTATTGCATTGTTCCCTTCACCATTGCACATTCCACACCGAACTCTCTCACGAGGCTCATGGAATTGGTCATTGTTCGTTTCTCGACCACTACCATGGCCTCATCCGTCCATGTCACTCCTAAAGCGCTTTGTCTCGTGTCTTGGAATTGGTCGTTGCCCATTTCTCGATAACGACTTCGGGCTTGGCCATGCCACGCTAGCCATGCCCATATGGCACCATGGTAGGATTTCCTCCACAACCCTGAACGTCGGTGTGCGGCTTGGAGGCGACGGGTTGTGGCTTGTTAATGCCAATGTGTGGCCACAGCTCGCAACAACACTCGAGTCTGATGAACAACACATCTTCAAGCCTCTCAGTACAGAGTATCTTAACCTCATTTATTAGGTCATTGTTTCTATATTTATTTACCTCTTTCGTATTTTTACAAACAACATCCAAAACCATATCCGCCATGTGAGCTACTCTCACTTCTTTCCCCTATAATGCATGTCTGTATTTGTATCTGTTTGTCTATTGGTTTATCAGCTATTTTACCAGCTCCTTGTATCGAATGAATACCTCCATGAATAAAATATCATTGCTTCCTTTCTCTGCATTTGTCTTAGAAATGCATAACAGGGTAGTTGTAGGGTATTCAGACTAAAATTTCCACCGTGTATTTAGATAGACTTTTTGTTCGAAATATCTCCATAGTTCTATGTTTTGGAGTCTAAAAAACTAGAATATTTCTCGTGTGAGCAACTGATTATGGTACCATTTTTGGTTATGCAAGACCATAAACTACGGGAATCGGACAATTTGCCGACGGCAATATGTGGGGGCCCTAGCGTATCTACAAGGAGGCCAGCGGCCAGGAAAAGACCGTCGGCTTGTCGAAGCCGTCGGCGTTTTGTAAACTAGGCCAAGGGTCGCTGTCAGCGTTTCTCCCATCCATGTGTCGCTGGCGCGCCCGTATGTGACAGTGGTTATGCGAGATCATACAGCTGAACCCGTTGATCTCAGTGTGATACTTAGTGATCAATTTAAATTGCTAATTCCTTACATGTTGATGGGAAGGAGATGGCTTTGGCTTTTCTCATGATTCAATGCAAGTGGAATGATAGTTTAGAGATTGTGTAAATTTCAAATGTGTGGTACAAAATATCACCTAGGTGTATTGTTGACATTGATTAGGTATTAGTTAGAGGAAGACAAAAAACTCAGAGAGAGAATATTTTGTCAGTCAGAAGGCATACTGGAAGGGGTTTCTAAAAGACTGTGGGCCATCTTGGCAATAGACCCAACTTATAACCTTCCTCCTCATGTGTCGAGTTCTGCTTTGAGGTCGATCCTTCAAAGTGATATGCTGAGTGAAACCAAATTTACCAACTGGTACAGAAACATTAGAATTGTTCTTAAATATAAAAATAAGGTCATGTTCTGCATAATCCTAGTCCACATGAGCTGGAAGACAATAAATTAGTAAACGTGAAAAGCCTATTGTCGGGCATGGGCGAGTTGATGGAGAATTGTTGCCTCATGCTCGCTCACATGTAGCCAGACTTGTGGCAGCATGTAACACCCCAACCTCTCCGTACCGGTGGTGATCATCCCTGGAAGCTTACTAGGATCTCTAGACTGGCCCCACAGACCAACACTTGCCTTTTCTGCGCACTTTGTGCTCACTCATGCGCACCAGGAACAACTTACCGGTCGGTCACCCATCTGGGGCAGCTCCATCGAGCTCCACTCGAAGAAGGAACCACATTTCCAAATCTTCCATTCCAAAAGTCCTTGTGAAAGGAATGTGCCAGTCAGCGTCGGTGAAGGCACAAGAGATGGGCAACTCAGGATCTGAACAAATGGCAAAGATACGTCGATAAATCAAGCTGAGAGGTTCAATTCGCAGCCAATAGCTAGTCCAAAAGCGAACATTGGAGTTAACACCAGGAGAGAACTTGGCACCCAGGTTGAACAGGTGCTTGATCTTGTGGATGTTGTGCCAGAATTGTGACCCACTCATGGGGTTGGAGTTAAACAAGTTGGTAACTTGGTACTTAGCCTTGAGCAGCTACAACCATAACAAATTCACGTCATCCTCTTGAGCATTCGCCAGATCCACTTCATCATTAGGGCGATATTCATGATCTTTGTGTTCATAACACCCAGGCCCCCTTGTGCTCTAGGTTTACATATCTCTTGTCAGCAAACTAGGTGGTACTTCATTTTATTTCCCTGCCCTTCCCAGAAAAAATTGCCTCTATGAGTATTGAAACCTGCGTGTGTGCCATCCACGAGTAGAAACAAACCCATAGTGAAGATTTGGAGGATGGTCATGCACACGTCGATCAGTGTGAGCCTGGCAGCTGGGGACATGAATCTTCCTGGCCACGGTTCCACTCTTATGCCCACTGTAGCCACTAGGGGTTGGAGATCTCTTATGGTGATTCTGTGATCACTCATGGGGAACCCAAGGTAGGTGAAAGGGAGGCTACCCTCTTTGCAGTTCAGAAGATTGGCTACCCTAGCCTATTCTTCTTTCACCACTCCCATTACAATAATCTTGCTTTTGTGATAATTTATCTTGAGCCTAGAGAGTAGCTCAAAACAGATCAGGAGGAACTTGAGGTTCGCTATTCCAAGCACTGAGTTCTTGATCAAAAGCATAGTATCATCAGCACATTGGAGATGCGATACACCACCAGGTATCAAGTGAGAAACCACTCCTTCGATAGGCCCAACATGCCTAGCATTTCCTAGAATCAGGTCCATCCCATCCGCGACGAAGTCGAATAGAAGCGGAGAGAGAGGGTCACCCTAGCACACCCCTCACTTGTGGAAATAGGGCCCAACCTCACCGTTAACTGTGATGGCTGTTTGGCCGCCACACACAAGCTGTATAATTTTGTGGACATACGCCCCCTTAAAATCCCTTTCTCAGCAACACTTCACGCAGAAACTTCCAACTAACCATGTCGTAAGTCTTTCCAAAGTCAAGTTTCAACAGGATGGCAGGTAGGTTCTAGGATATAAGCTCATGGATGATTTCATGGAGGGCTAGTAATGCATAATATTGGTAGGATTTTCTGTACCGTGAAGGGCTCGGGAACGGTAGGAACCTCAGGCATCGCCAAGGCGCCGTGTGCGAAGAAGAGGCATTCGAAGGGGTATTCTTTGAAGGTTGCCCTGGTCAAGGACTATAAGAGGGTGAGTGAACGCAAGGTGTTGCCTACCAAATGGGAGTGCCATGAATTCCTCTCTAGCAATGGTCTGAAGGAGGACTTCAACACAATGACCAAGAATTCTGGCATGGTGCCCTTTGCCCTTCTCTCCACCGACACCTACGATCATGCCATGCATGAATTCCTTTCGACTTTCCATGATGACCTTGAGCTCCAACAACGTCATTGCATTGTAAGTTTCATGCTCGATGGGCAACCATGCAACCTCACTTTTTACCATTTTTTGACTGCTTCGAGGGTTCTCCCATGAGGTATATCTCGATATCACTAGAGAAGTCCTCGTAGAGGCAATGTATGCTTGGGAGAAGATTTTTTTGAAGGGACTCGAAGAAGGAATACTAATTATCTATGGAAGAAGAGCGCCACTATCCAAAATCACACTATCTGCTACTTTGCCACCTTCTTGGAGAATTCTATTTTTTTGAAGGGACATACCGTGGCAATGGCAGGCCCCGAGATAATGGTAATTTATATGGCTCTCCATCTAGAGATGGAGCATAAGGTAAACTTGGGTGCTTTGCTCATCCAGCACTTTCGCCGCTAAAGGTCAGCTCATTCGCGTGACATCCGATGTGGAGGTTTTTTCACTCAGATCACCTACACAAGCGAGTTTATCATGCCTCGTGAGAGAGTTGTGGCTTATAGCAAGTTTCTAGATGATGCTCGCATGGCAAGCACCAAATTCATGGGGTCTATAAGCCTCAACGCTCTCTTCACGCCTATCGATTTTATTTTGAACCTAACGGTGATTCCCACCAAACTTTGCTTCCATTTGTTCAAGCTTTTGGTTTGCCAGCAAAACAGAATTGGGTCCTCAATGAAGAGGAATTCCATCAAGCAATGATTACCTCGGGGAGGATTGCACCCTCGGGAGGGAACCCCTCTTGGGATAGTGTAGGAGGAATCCAACAGGGGAAGCATGAGGAGGAGGATCATGACTGGAACACCATGGTCTAGGATGATTATGGTCAACATCATCATCATCATCAACCATTTACCTAGTACCACCAACAGCAGAACATGCCTCCACCCTAGTCAGGATTCGACTAGGTCCCAATGGGTGAATTTGACCAGATGGTGTATCGCATCAGCAATGTGGAGAACACAATGCATGATGTGAATGCCAACATCATCAATCTCACCCAGGACTTCACTCACTTCATGTCTGAGTTTGCAAACCATTACCCGTACCAGCCACACCAGCAGCCACCGCCCAATGATGGCAGCAACAATTGATTCAAGATAGACAAAGAGTCTAAGCTTGGGGAGGTTGAAATCCTCCCCACCTTTTGCATTCATATTTTTGCTTTCTTCTTTCATTTTATTTGTTTTTCTCTAGTTGCATGTTTACTATCAGTTTTGTATTGATAAAAAGAAAAAACACACAAAAATTAGAATTGGTGTTTATCTTGTTTTATTTGAAGTTCTCTAGATTCTATTATCGATATCTCGTAGATTATTCATTTCAAGTGACTTAGTAAAGGAAAAGAACGCAAGGGGTCGATTCAAGTGAGAAATGAGAAAGCTAGAGGAGGTACTACATTCCTATTTTCCCTCTTTCCATAAGTTTATTCATGAACATACTAGGTTTGTTCGGTTGTACTTGAGTTCCACTCCATGTTTAGCTTGTTATCTTTTAAGGCTTACTCTCAAGGGTAATGTCACTACTTTGATTTCGACTTTTGACAATTATTCTCAGTTAGAAAAACAACCGGATTAGATTAAAATTCCAATCCCTTGAGAACAAGAGAAAGTGTCTTCTTGACAATTTTGGTGCCATGTTTTTGTCTTAAGGGCGCGACCCGTATAGCTCCGGCCATATAGTTGGTTCTGGGAAGATATTTCCAAATATCTCGAGTCCAGGTCAATTAAATCACGACTCGGAACCGATAATAACTTTTTTATAATAAAGGAAAAGACAAACGAAAAGTGTCTGAGAGTTTAACGACCAACTATACGGCCAGAATTTTGGCTCTGGTCGTATAATTGCGACCGTATAGATACAGACATCAAAAATCAAAAGTGTTTGAGAGTTTAACGACCAACTATATGGCCAGAATTTCGGCTCCAGTCGTATAGTTGTGACCCTATAGGTATAGACACCAAAAATCAAAAGTATCTAAGAGTTTAACGACCAACTATACGGTCAGAATTTTGGCTCCGGCCATATAGTTGCGATCGTATAGGCTTAGATATCGAAAACACTTTCACGACGATGATACAAAGAGTTTAACGACGAACTATATAGCGGGAACTTCCTCTTCGGTCATATAGTTCCGCCCCTATAGTTGGTAAAAACCCTCTAAAGCTTTAGAAAAACACAAGGAATTCGAAGGCATAATTATCAAAAGTAAAAATTGTGAAAATAAATCACTTATTTGGGTAAGAACACTTACCTTGCACTTATCATTTGCTTATTCGGGAATAAAAACTCCTCTAGCAACAAAGATTCCTTTTCTCTTGGAGGAATTGACCTTAGTTCATTGAATAATTCTCGTAAAAGAAAATCACCAGGACTAAAGTTCCTCTCAACAAGATTGGTTTCTTGCTGGGGAAACATGGACGCTGCATCTAACATCTTTATTTCTTGCCTCTGCATGATTTGCAACTCAAATTATTGAAGTGAAAGAATCCAATGGATCAGTCTTGGCTTATGGTCTTTCCTCTCAAGGAGTTCTTTTAAGCCATCACGATCCGTGTGAACTCTTACCTTTGCATTAGCTATATAGGAACGAAATTTATCACAAGAGAAAAATACAGCAAAAAGTTCCCTTTCTTCCTTGGGATAATTCTTTTGAGCACCATTAAGAGTTCTACTATAGCATGATGTATAATATTAAATTTGCGAACAATGTGTTGTCCTAGAGTTACTCCTATAACATCATCACTAGCTTCACATATTAAGTCAAAGGTTGTATCCCAGATAGGTGGTTTAATAATAGGAGCACAGGATAAAGCGTTTTTGAGTTTGTCAAAGGCTTCAAGACATTTATCATCAAAACTAAATCTTACTCCCCTTTGCAGGAGGTTAGTCAAAGGTTTATAAATTCTAGAGAAATTTCTAATGAACCTTCTATAAAAACCCACATGACCAAGGAAACTTCTTATACCTTTAATATCCCTAGGTTGTGGCATTCTCTCTATTGCCCCAACCTTAGCTCTATCAACTTCAATTCCCTTACCTAATACCTTATGTCCAAGGACTATACCTTCTTTGACCATAAAATGACACTTCTCCCGGTTTAGAACAAGATTAGTTTCTTCACAACACTGCAAGACTCTTTTGAGATTATCCAAGCAACTAGTAAACGAAGTTCCATAGACAGAAAAGTCATCCATAAATACTTCCATTATAAGTTCTATAAAATCTGCAAAAATAGCAGTCATGTATCTTTGAAAAGTAGCTGGAGCATTACCTAAACCAAAAGGCATACGTCGGTAAGCATGTAAACCATAAGGGCTAATGAAAGTTGTTTTAAGTTGGTCATCCGGATGAACAGCTATTTGAGAAAAACTAGAGTATCCGTCCAAGTACCAAAAATGAGTATGGTTTGCTAACCTTTCTAAAGTTTGATCTATGAACGGTAAAGGATAATGATCTTTCCTAGTTTCTTTATTTAATTTCCTGAAGTCTATGCACATCCTATGCACAACAATAGTTCTAGTAGGTATCGATTAATTTTTTTTATTAGGAACAATAGTAAAACCACCCTTCTTAGGGACACAATGAACAGGACTTACCCATTCACTTTCTTTAACATGATAGATTATACCTGCGTCCAGTAGGCGTATAATTTCTTTTCTTACCACTTCCTTTATTTCAGGATTCAATCTTCTATTAGATTCTGCAACTGGTTTAGCACCTTCTTCCATGATTATTTGATGGACGAATATCATGGGACTGATGCCCTTCAAGTCATCCATTGAGTACCCAAAGGCCTTGCGATGCTCCTTAAGTATCTCCATGAGTTCTTCTTCTTCTACTGAAAGTTTAGCACTAATAATAATAGGAAATTTATTTGTATCATCTAGAAACCTGTATTTAAGATTATCTGGTAGAGTCTTCAACTCTGGGGGTGGTAGTTCCTCGTCCCCTCTCTTTTCTGGCTCTTCAAAAGCCTCATCAGTTGGAGGTCCCATAATGGGAAGTGAATCAAATTCATCTTCTAGTTCTCCTAGGGACTTGTCCTCCATAACTATTTCTTCATAATTTAGGTCTTCATTTATTTCTTCTTCTTGATTACTAAATAAAATAGCCTCCATTTCCTCAATAGTTCTTTCTTCCTCTTCTTCTTGTATTTGTGGAGGCCTATCTTTAAATTTGGAAAAGTGGAATTTATTTTCCGCTCCCCAAGTTTAAGAGACACAATCTCCTTCTTGAAATTAACATAGGCACCTATATCACCCAAAAAGTTTGTTCCAAATATAATTGGGCAAAGAGTGTCAGCGGGCATATCAACAACTACAAAATCGATAGGAAAGTTTTTATTGCCAATTGTGACAGTTGCATCTTCAACTACTCCCATTGGAATTCTAAGATTTTTATTGGCTAACATAATTGTCATATCAGTATTTTCAATTGTAGCCGGTTTTATTTCTTCTTTTATTTCTAAGTAGAAATCATAAGATATAACATTAACTTTGGTGCCAAGATTGCATAATTCATAATGCAAGGTTTCTTTAAATATGCAGGGAAGAATAGGCACCCACATCTTTTACCTTGGTTTTAACTTCAACCAATACGGAAGTCTCTTCATCAAGTTCAACTATGTTACAATGTGCATACACAGCCATAATTGCTTCCTTGGTTACCTCTTCATCTTTGGTTTCTTCTAGATGTTCCACGCCTTCTGGCATACTTTCTTCTTCCTTCTTCTCCTATACTGCTTTGACCTGTTCATATTCAAGAATATGATTTTGTGCAGTGTTACGGAAAGTCATCTCATATATTGGTTCTAGGGAGTCCAATGTTGCTTTATCTTCTCTTTTCTTCTCAGGTTCAGGTGGTGGATCATACTTGACCGGACCCTCTTTTGGAGCTTTTATATGTTCTGTAAAAGCTTTAAAAACTTGCAACAAAAGATCTGAATCCAAATAAAGTTTTTTAGATAATTCTTTAACATGGCCTTTTTATTATAGTCATGAATACAATAATGTTCTATTTCTACACCTCCTTCACTTCCTAGACCAAAATTCCATGAAAGTCTATGATCACGAATTCTATTAAGTAAAGCCCAAGCTTTAGGTATAGGAAGATTCATAAAGGCTCCTTTCGCAAAAGCGTCTAGTTCAATTTTATTAGGTTCAATTAAACTGCCATAAAAGATATGCAATAAATACCATTCAGGTAAATCATGATGAAGACATAGACGTAGTAAATATTTAAATCTGATATAAGCTCTTACTAGTCCTTCATTAGAGTGATTCCTCCAAGTCATTATAAGACGCCTGATTCCAAAAGATTTTGATAATGGATAATATTTTGCTAGAAATTCATAGGCTAGATTATCCCAAGTAGTAGTGGTTTCAGAGGGTAGAGATCTATACCATTAGAGAGATTAACTAGTCAAAGTCTGACTAAAATGTTTAACCCTTACCTTATCAGCGGTATATCCCGTCAATACAAAAGTGCCACATATATCTTTGAAACATGCAATATGCTCATATGGATTAAGATCTTCTTCATATCTAGTAAATTGCTTATTATGTAGAACACCGAGGTAGTAGAGGATTTATTTCAAACCCCCTTGTCTTCTTATTGGAGATGTCTCTTTTATAAATATCATAGGGATTCCCAAAGTAGTTGAGTGGGTTATCACTAGTCATATGCTCGAACTCCATCATGTTGGTGGAAACATGTAACTCAAAACAAAATTTAGCAAGACAAAAATAGATAAGTAAAAACTAAAAGACCTACAGCGCTTAGATCCCTGGCAACGGTGCTAGAAAATAGCTTGATGACTACGAGTGCACAAATCGTTTGTAGATAGTTTCGAAATAAAGATATCGATCCCACAGGGAGCAGGAGTCTGATGTCTAATAACTCTTGAAATAAATATTACAATATAAATGCTAAATAAAGTTTTAAATAACAAGATAAAATGTGAGTATTGTGTAAAAGGGTGTTTTTGGGGTTTAGGTATAAGAACAACAATAAAGTAAAGTAAAACAACTGAATACAGAAAGTAAGGATCGCGCATGTAAGAGAGATTGGAACTGCAATAGGGAAAAAGCATTCTCAGGGAGTAGCGGATACGCCGCTAGCATTATAAGGATCTAAGACAAAGATTATCATCATGAACATTCTCAACTATGTATGTGGGGGAGGAACTCTGTATTTGGACAAATAGGCAGCAACCGCTGCTCATATCATCCTCATAACCACAACAGTCAGCAATCGATATCAATCGAATTACTGCACTATTAAGGGACGTAATCCCGTAGGACGTATCCCATAGATGGATAGTGTTCCATGAGTTTCCTCAGTTTCCCAAGTTGATACGTAAGGGGAGCCAACAGCTTTATAGTCACACACACCTCCGTCTACCAACAAGTAGTTCCCTCCATCAAGTCCCCATGAGAGGCAAATATTGAGAGGTCAACTTCTCTCAACATCAATATGTAGAAAATCTAACACATGGTCACAGCGATGAATATCATAATAGACTTTATCTTATTTCAATCTCATACTAGGGTTTCTCCATCTCCCCAAGAACTAATGATCTACTCAGACATGGAGGCAATCAACATCTTGGTAATAACAACGAAATCTATCATCGATGAAGTACTTGTATAAATCCACAACGAGTATGGAAATTACAAGATGTACATGGGATGGATGGAGATGGTGGTGATGCAGTGGTGGATGATGACGATCGATGCCTTAGCCTCCCAGATCTGCGCAGGATGAAGATGGATCCCCAGTGGATGAGTTCCCCCTCTAGATGCCTTCCGGAGGTGAGGTTTCAGCGATTTCTGGGTGTTCTGTATGTCGTCTCCCCGAACCAGTTGCACGGGGTGAAACTATTTGAGGAGGCGAAGGTGGCGCCAACTAAACGACCAGAACTATACGGCCGGAATTTTTATTCCGGTCATATAGTTGGTCGTTGAACCCTCTATCTCCTTTGTTCGCTTCTGGTTTTCTTCTGGTATTATTAATATTTGCCAAATAAGCGATTTACGTTGTTTTTGACTCCTTTTATCCTTAGTAAACTGCTCCAAGAATTTTATCCATTGGATCCATCATCTGTCCTGATCCTGGTGGAAACAGACATAAAACATGCGCATGAGCGCCATAAAATACCAAGATCCTACATCTATAATGCAAAATAATAATGTAAAACATGATGCAAATATGCACTCATCAGGCCCTACCATATGAGTTGTTCTTTTCAATGTTGGGATGCTAAGTACCTTCAGAAGCCAACCAGAGCGCATTGCTCCTCTTGGGATATACACTTTCAATGAGAGGCTCATAGTATTGTTCGACCGCCTATAAGGACGGTCCACACCTCTCCCAGGTTAGGGTTCCAACCCACTAACCCTTTAACTTGAAGAGACCCGACATTCGAGGGAGATGATCCTTTATAAGTAGTTGCGAGGAGTCCCATATCAGAGCAAACTAACTTTGAGATATGCCCCTTCCCATGTACGGGTAATGTGGTTACATGGTTTAGTTGTTTGGGCAAACTACATAGAACCAGGTGTGTTTCTGCAAAAAATCCTCCTCTTTCTGGTAGTACCATTTGTAAAACAAAACTCCTTTTTATTTGCACAAAATCTCTTGGTAAGTCATCCTTACCAAGGTTTTACCATAAACATTGTTGTTAAACTTTTTTGGGTTACCAACCTAAAGTTTTGTGTTGGATAAAAGGTTTCCAATGGGTTGTGGTGTAAATAACCACTTTGGTCTACAAGGAATAGATAGGGGTATCCAAGGGTAGTACCATAGTGGTACCATTTGTATGAGTTTGGAGGAGCCAAACCAATACAAGATGTAATATAAGAGTAGTAAAACAATGCACTTGCATAAATAAGTAGAGTTAAAAGCATGCATAGATAAGTAGTAGGACAAGGCTTATGAGCAAGTAGGTGGCTTGCCTATGACCAGAAATATGTCCCTAGACTTCTTCTTAGAGATCCAAAATAACTAATATCTTCTCCTTATTGACTTTGAAATAATCACAACTATCGTTGTCACAGATCACACATGCAAGCAAACAAAGGCCACAATCAAGAAAAGGTAAACAATCACTAGTACAATATAGAAAGCATTTGAACACGACATTAGTACACTTTATTAGGTATTGTTAGCACCAATTCATTGCAATTCGAAATACCTTATTTGCAAATGTGGAATTTCCTTTAGGACTTAAGTGCCAAATACAACTTAATTAATGGGTTTAATATAAAGTCCAGCTTATGTATGATCACAATGTACAAAAATTATACCAACATATAGGTATTTAAATAACAAAGTCATCAAAAGTGGTTTCATCATTTTATCAATTTATTTATTTAGTTAGAAATTTTCTAGTGAAATTAATCCTTTTTGGTAGATAATTCACCAGAAAAAGGCAAGTCACACAATTATTTCCTCTTAGGGTTAGGAAGGTATTTGAGTATTGGTTCATTAGGAGTTGGTTTCCCTTCAAAATAATTACCAGAATGCCCTTGCAAAAATCCCAAAGTCAATTATGCAAGCAATTTATATTTTTCACCAGATTTATTTTATAGGTCGAAATTGCATGAGACCAAGGGCAATGGATAGACATTACAAATACCTTCCAGTAGAATTTGGATTCATCATTTTTGGAGTTGCAGAATTTCTGTTAGGATGTATCTAGTGGAACAACCCTAAGAAGAAGAGTTAATTCACTAAAATTCGTAGGAGGGTCAATAAATCTTGAGCTACTAAGTTTTGATAGAGCTTGTAGTACTACATCACTAAGAGTTTTAATCAACTCCAAATGTGCAGTTGATCTACCTTGAGAATTTCTCAAAGTTAGACATGAATTGATTTTGTTATTTTTACTACTCTAGATCTATAGATCCACTTGTCATGACACCAATGTCATAAGATAGGCACATTTAATACCTACCCTTAGGAGGTGGTGTCACCCCATTTGGGTCTGTGAAACTCTCTGGGTGATTTATTGATTGTAAAAGCTACTATTTGGTAGATTTTGAAACCAGAAAATAAGGAAATTTAGTTTGGGCAAGGGGCTGGTTCTGCATGATAGAGAATAAAGTATAGAACAAGATAAAATTTATGTTTGGTAACTTCCAAGCATTTTCCATTTTTGTTTTCATTTAATCCTAATTACAAAATAATAGATCTGAGTAAATGGAAAAAAGATTTATAAAGGAACAAGCCGCTGCCAGGACGGATCCTGCCAGAATAAGCTGGGTCGACCCAGCTAGCAACATCGAAGCGCGGGAGAGAAAATTCGACCGTACCTAGACGGGGCCCGTTTGTTAGTGGGAGTGAACCAACAAAGCGGTATCAAGCGTTAGAGGCCGTCTGATTTGGAGGAGATCAACAGCACGGCGCCATCGTCTCTGCTGGGACATGTGCGACGGCGTAGAAACCCTATCCTTCTAGGGGTGGCGCTGGGAGCTCACCTTGGCTTGGGGGAGTCAGCGGGAAGGCAACGAGAGGATGTGGCACACGGAGACGACTCCAACAAGGGGAGGTGAGAATGGTTTTGATGCCAGAGAGAGGCGAACACATCCGTGCCCATGGAGGATGCTCGGTGGGTTCGCCGGAGAGGTTCTTGGGCAGGGAGACGGTGTCGGTTAGAAGGGGATTGATGAGGGGATCATGCCAGAACAAAAACAACGAGGAAATAGGAGGTGTGGCCTCGGCACGGTGGAGCTCTTCTTCGCAGCACTGTGAGGGAGAATCTCTAGTTCCACGGCCTGGGAGGGGAAGGGGCTAGAGATTCTAGGGTAGCTCTGAGTGGGTGTGGGGTAGGAATGAGGGTGGCGGTGAGGTCGGGGTGGCCTCTGGTCTTATAACCTGAAGGTTATGGTCCATGGTGGACCTTGCCCATGGAAGCGTTTAGGAGAGGATAAGAAGTGTTGGCTGGTCGAGGAGGGCAGTAGGGAGGTCGTGTGAGGGTGGTAGGGAGCAGAGGTGGGGAAGATGGACCATTGCCAAGCAAGCTTTGTGATTCACACAACATAAATTCCTACATAAAGAAGTGGGAAAGATGGTGTGGTAGGGTTGGCTAGTGTTGTAGTCAGTGCTCAGAGGGGGTGGGGAGGGGGTACTGTGCTCGACCAAAGGAGTGAGAGGAGGGTGTGATGCTGACAAGCAATGGAAATAAAAGAATACATAACATTTGCATGTTCCTCTCTCCTTATCTCTTCGAAGCACTAGCATACAAGGTAAATGGGTGAGTATTGTAGTGCTACAGTACACATGCCCAGGGATGGTGTATGGGTGATGTGGTGTTTAGGGAAGGGAATTGATGATGGTAGGATGGAGGTTTAGCTCATGGTTTGGTCAAAATCCAAAATTCCATTATTGAATATCATTATTTCCTTTCAAATTTTTGGTCTAGACAAAGTGTGTTAGCAGTACTGGTAGATGGGTATGATTAATATATACCAAGGGAAAACGTTTGGGATTATTGTGAGGATTTTAGATCCTTTAATTATCCAATATTCAAAAGTGTTGAAATCATTTTACTGAAGTCATTTGATATTTTTGAATTGGACAAGTTGGGTTTTTGGTGTGAGATGGTCCCAAATACCGTATCACACCTTGGAGAATTTTCCCAAGATTTATTAAAGAAGGAAAGTATTTAAAACATTGGTTTTTGTGTTTCTGCCATTTAAGATAATAGACAAGAAGAAATATTAATATCTTTATAAATATTTATTTTTGAAGTGGGAATATAGGAAACTATATTTATGACTCAAAGGTGCCTAAAGTTGAAAAGGTGATTTGTAGAAAAACAAACTTTCTTCAATAGAAGGAGTTTTGAATTTTTTGTAAAAGCAAATAAATAAATAGCATTAGACCAAAATAAATATGGAAATGCCTTTACTAAAATTTTATCTCCAAGTTAGATGATGTCCACATAGTATATCTATCCTTTCCACACCTTGGGTTTTGAATAACAACACTTTTTCTAAAGTAAATAAGAAATATGGTAGGAAGAAGGATCTTGGGATAGAATATTTTAAAACCATTAAAACCACATGAGATTAAGGGGCTTAGAGCTCCCCTTGGATCATGGGCTTGATGGGTAGATATACCAAGTGATGTAGATCACCATGGTGCAGAAGATTGGTATTTATCATGATTGAGGTGTCCTAGAATTAATCCCAAATTTGGTCGAAAATAAGGGTGCTAGAGCATAATATTATTTAGCCTCCAAAACCAGGTGGGTTTAGGAAGCACAAAGCTCCAATTAAGGAAATTATGGATAGATAGACAAAGATGATTAGAGAACAACCATGCAAATAGTTGATCAAGAGAGTATGGCATGGAGATGGGAGCTTCTACCAAAGTAGGCATGTTGATAAGATTTGTAGAAACAGATTATTTTCATGCCTGCAAAACCATCAAGAACAAGTGGTTTCCAGGATGATCTGGTCAAGGGAAAGAGGGTGGTTTGGTAGTGCATAATATGTTTTACAAGATGGTCCAAACGCATTTCCAAAAATTCACAAGGGTTCAAGTAGGTAGAGGCTCAAATAAGGGTTCATGACAACAGTTTTATACTTAGTCATATTTTGACAAATTTGGGGATTTTGGTGAGGTTATAGGAGTTAATGTTTTGAGGGGTTGCAAGGTACCAAACTCATCATAAAATGGATGATGTTGAAGATTAGGTTAAGTAGAAGGGGACTCATTCTTGGAGTTGGTCTCCATTTCTTTTGGAAACTACTAAAAGGAATTATATCTTAACTGATCTGGTTAAGGAATTAGATTGCCAACTTAGTGACTAGAGATCAAGACAATCCTGAGAATGTTGGTGGAAAGGTTCCTTAATACCAAGAAACTATGGGGGAAGGTAGAGTATCACACAAGGATGAGAATATAATAGATGCATTGCCTTAGATCCGGAGATAATGATCTTGATTATGGTTCCAAAAAGATGATCTTAGTAATATGGAGGGGGATAGTCATTCAAATAGGGTTTAGATGCAATCTTATCAAGAGGTGCTAGCGTTGCATTGTTGGGTTGGTTTAGTTACTAGGGGTTGAGCCCCTAGAGTAGTTCATACTACTTCCTAATCAAACAATATCAGACAATCCTTTCAGCAAGCAGATCAAGGCAAATCATCTGATCAAGCAGATCAGAGCAATTCATACTAACAACTCATCACACATAAGCATAGTCAAGTCTTGTCAACTAGCAGTCAACTAGCACATCACAAGCAAGAAAAAGTTTTTGTCCCCCCTATTTTCCACTCTAGACAACTAATCAGGGTTACTGAAAGTGGGGTTTTACACTTTATAGCCTTATCACTCGAGGACAAGTAACAACTAAGCTTGAGGAAGTTGATAGCTCCAAATTTTGAATTTTTTTATCAAGTATTTTCCATTGGTTTTCATTAGGTTTCATCGATTTTGATCTTTCAACTAATGTTAACATCACAAGTTAGCAAAACCTTATTTTCTTGTATTGGTTTTCAGGTATTGAACACTTCTGGAAGATCTAAGAGCCTGAATGGGATAATTACATATAATTGAGCAAATCCCCAATTGAAGACTCTTGCATTCGAGGCTTCCATAGCCTTTAACGACCACTCATGCGAGCAGAGTTCGTCCGTACAATCCGCCCATACCTCTACTTCGTCTCTATTATATCAATACAAACAACTTTTGTGAAGGAGGAGGGATGGAATACGAACATGACCGCCGCAAGCACTCCTAGGAGAGAGGGGATTAGATCTGAAGAAGGATAAGAACACTATCTCATCCTTCGACGATCCCCAACCTCTCCATCATCAACTCTACCACCATTCCCACTTGTACTAAGAGAGAGATTCACACTTGTAAGATTAGGGTTTGAACCTATATTCCACGTTGTTTTATACTTGATTTGATCTTCAACGGTAATGTGGCTTGCTACAATAAAGTTGAGATGATTTCTGTTTACAATATGTTTAAGCCTTTGATCTATATTTCTCTCATGTCTGAGTAAATCCCCATAGGCATGGGATATGTAGGGGATTGGTGAGATGTGTTGTGCCTCCTTTATTTCCAGCTATTTGTGATTTGTTTCATGATTATTATATTGTGGGAATGACTATCTATGTTTGCCTACTGCTTGTTGTCCAATTTAAGGTCCTAGATGACATGATCCTAAGATCTCATAGGTATGAAGTTTTTTACTAGTGAATCAGTGACCCCCGAGTGACATAGCTGAGATCAAAGAGGAGTTAGTATAACTCAAGGACAACAAGGAACCATCAAATTTAAAGCCTTGATCTGGTCGGTTGACCTTAAATGATGTGTTGACCATTGTTGTGGTAATAGAAAGATGGATCATTGGGATTGGGAAGAATCTACTAAGAGGACTCCTGATCAGTATATGGGTTGCTTGCCTACTCACGTATGAATAAGAAGTATCACAATCACTTATTCCACTTTATCAACCTGGCACATTCACTATCATAATGAACTGTTTCTCTCCGTGCCTAACTTCTCATCTGTAGGAATCTCGAACAACATCTTTACTTTTAATTTTATGTTATTTATTTCTAGTTCCATTCAATACTTAAATCTACTCCCTTATTCACTCACCTATTTTCACTATAAACGCTTGCAGTCAATTCACTCAAGACAACGTGACACCTTGTATGGGACAAAAATGCCTCAGTTAGACACTTTCCTAAGCGACTTGTCGGGATCGATATAAAAACTGGAATTAATACTTCCACAAAAACATGCTTTGACGAACCTGTGCTCTTGTAGGCTATCAGTCACCTATTTAACATTAACACCCATTATCACATAATGTGTTGAAGCATTTGTTTTGGTGACAAAGTGAGGCTTCTATTTTCTAGCTTATACAATGACAGCCTATTAGTCAATTGAACTTTCAATGTTGTCGTGTATACCTATAAAACACACTTAATTGAAAGTCAAACTTTCTTTAAACCAAAACTAAACTTTTCAATACTAACATATTATAATATTTATATATCTATGTAGATTTTATCAAAGTGCAATACTTGCACCTTTAATGCCTAACCATGCTTCCTTTGTGCTAAACTTGACTCTGGTTCAGTGATTAACTCTGATCACTCAGGAACCTATTATTACAAGTAAGAACTTGGGTCACACTATGTCAAGTATGAATAACATGGGTTTTTGTGGAAAACCTATCACTGAGGCATAGGTGATGCAGTGCGTCACACATTCCTCTGTTTTAACCATTGTCATGAATACCGAGTCTATACTCAATGTTTTTCCTAGTTTTGCAAGTAAGAACTAATTATTCACTTGAATCTATTATGATTTGTCTTCAGAATCTCAGCTAGGACATTCTGAACTTCTTTCAGAATTCTTGTAGCATTTTAAATTTAATGTTTATCAAACATGTTGATCTATCTTCATATATCCTTTATGTTTGATATATATATGTTCAATTTCATCCATCTAATGATTTAATCATTTATAATACCAAGCACATCATTCTTAATATGTCATTTACATATACAAGAATGTTGTTATGTTCTCACTCAAATATATGATCCATATTTAACAGACTAGGATAGCACTTAGCTCCTACTCAAATATGTCATCCACATATTTGACATGGAAAACTACTTATCTCCCACTCAATTTATTGTAATTACAAACTCTCTCGATAATCTTGGTATATCCAAAATTCTTTGATATTTCATAAAATCAAGAATTTCCTGCTACAAGATACCAGCAATCTCACGATTGACCAAAACATACCTGTTGTACTAGTCATAATCTTTTATTCAAAATCTTGAAGACTTATAGTTTTGAATAGTCCTTTACCAATTTCCAAATTGGACTAGTTGCTGATTTAAATCCAACAGACTTTAAGGATCACTACATATTATAGTCACTCTCTTGAATTTGTCAAAAACATCTTTTATGAAAAATCAAGCTTTTATGTCTTCCTCTTAAGTTCCATTTCTCCCTTTCAACTTCGCAGCTTACTAGGTAGATTTAATTAAAAGCCATTACTTAATGAGATCAAGTAAGCTTTTACTTTATAATCTCAAATGTAACTTAATCTTAGTCATGTCTTGTACTTTTAGGTTCATCATTCTTTGTTTGTAATTTATAGATATGTCTTGTTCCAATAACATGACAAGTGAATCAATAATTAAATTCTAAAAGTGGCAGAACAAAATTGTTGAATCCTACTTTTCTTTTAGTAAAAGTATCTCTTTTGAAATGCTATGATCTTCATAACTAGTTTCTCCTTTTCTTGTTGAGTTTTGATTCCAGAACATATTCCATTGCACTATTCGACAATCTAAGGTTAGGTCAATAACTTTGTTTTGAGATTTTACCTTTCTTCCACTTACGCTTCCTCGAGAGAACATTCTTCCGAGAAAATACCAGGCTAAGACAATATTTTTTGTCTCCTTTGGTTGTGGAATTATATTCATAGTTTACTAATAATACACTATAAAGATTTACTTATTCGTAATGATCTCGAATTATCGAAATCTCTAGAAACTCGAACTTGCCATATCTCATATGGTGTTGTTTCCATGAATCTTTCGATGTTCCTTATACTTAATTGAGTGTTTACTATTTCCATCTATAACTCTTAATTCTAACATTAATGCAGTAGAAGATCATTTCGTACCATATGTAACTCATACACTATGACTATCATGTTTTAGACATATCAATACGATTTGATTTTTCCAGTCATCATAATTTGTGAAACCGTTTTCCACAAGTCCCTTATGCCAAAGTTAATAACTCGAATTCATAGTCACTTTGATCAAATCATAGAGACTTTGATATTCTTGTTCATTTAATATCCACCCTTATTCTGAAAATGGTATTTAAACAATTTCAAATAGTTTCAGGTTCATGTTTCATTTATAAAATACAGATACTCTATTAAGTACGCAATAAAGCTTACGAATAATGACATCCACCAGATGTCGAATTACAATCATTACGCACGACATTCCACAATTTGATCCATAGTATGTTTTACCAAAATGCAGAGTTTTAGTTAGCTCATTTAGTGAGGTATGGTTTACATATGTTATTAGACTTATTATTTCATCAGAATGATACAACCATGTGACTTAAACTTCTAGTGTCATTTTATTATTAAGTCTGAATATCTTTTGGAAATTTTCATATGTTTCATAAATGCTTTATTATCATATAGACAAAGACAAGAATAACTTGTTCATAATCACAATGTGAATCATAAAAGAAATTATTCATATAAAAAGAACAACTAATTGTATCTTATTTATAGGAATAGCCATATCACAATAAGCAAGACGCACTAATAAGGTTCACAAACTCGATTACAAAGCTTTTATTCATATCCTCTAATCCTAATGATAAACTTCGAGAGAGGGAGTGTCGTCGGCCTTCAACTAGATTGTTGTCGTCATCATGCCATCAACGCCTCGTTCCATCCAGCAACTCTCACATAGAATGTCTTGTTTTCAATAAAACAGGAGTAACTATCCAATACTTAGGAAAAACTTCATGAGTGTTTCATGGAAATATTTATTACTTGTATATCAACATATACCTTCTCCGTTGACAATGACCTCGGCTTTGGGCTTGACATTGGTAGTCCCCATCTTGGCTATGAACTCACGAAAGGTATACGATATCCCTTTCACGTTATAGTCTATGATGATGTCCTTATAGCCAAGAGGAAGCAAACTCAAAACCATATATATCGCAATGTCGTCAGTCAGCCAGCTACCCATGGCATCCAAAAGGCGTACATGGATCTCTTCCATGACATCTAGGTGGCTTTCCAAGCTGGAGTTTTCTTCCATTTTGGCGGAAGTGAACTCTTCCATGTACTCATATCGCATCCGCTTGATCAGAGCTGGGAACATGCACTTCAATCCATCAAGAAAATCAATTGTGTAGATTTCATAGAAGTGCACCCTCAAGCTAGATTCCATGGCACGGATAATGGTGTACTTGACATTCATGAAGGTGTCATGATGGGCACAAAGAATTGCATATTATCCAGTGTCGGAGTTATCAGGGAAGTTTTCTAGTGGTTCACATAGGACATAGAGAAGATGGTTTTCTATGAGGAACTCCCTGAGGCGTTGGTACCAGTCGATGAAATTCGACCCATCTAGCTTAAGTTTCTCCCCTTTCATAAATGGACCAAAAGTGTCCTGAACTCGGGGAATGGCCTTGATCTATAAGACATTTGCAAAGACTTAGAGCAAGTTAATAATACGAGTGCAAATTTGTAAACATATTATCAAATGAGCTCTCACTAAAACTATCATCCCTATGACAATTTAGTGATTACACGATCCCTTTACACTTTATCATCCACGATTGTCACGGCCATTGGTTTAGCTACCAGGGTGGAAAAATACCGTCGATCACATAATCATGTGACTCGTGCTTGATGTTCGATCTACTTGTGTTCCGAGGCCATGTCTATACATGCTAGGCACACCAACTCAATCTTAGTGTATTCGTAGTGCATACATGGCTTACACCCACCGTATTCGAACGTCGATATGTCTAGCACCCGATCGTCATGACTCGCTTCATAATGACAAACTTTCTTGGTGGTGCACATTAATAGGAGAAAAATACATTGGTATTAATTAGAGATTATCTTATTTAATGCTACCATTGTGTATCTAATACTAGCAAACAAACAAGATGCACACAAATAATTAACATCCCATGTAATTTATATGTGATATGACATGGTTGTCTTCTCACTTCTTGATCTCCATCAGGTGCTCTCGCATGATATGCATCTTGCCACTAGTTCGATGGCAAGTCCAGTACGCCACCAGTATTATTGTTCATCATAGTGATGACTACTACTAAACAACTTAGTAACAGGAAAGTAAACTACTTTACACTACAAGAATCTGGGCGGTTCATGACGATCTGATATCATCGTGGATGAGGGTTAAAACATCGTAGATGGCCATCCGGGACGAATTCTGTGACGAAAAAATAGGTCACGGACATCATGTCATAATTCAATACGTGACATTTTTTCTGTCTGAAAACGTCATGGCCCGTCCGTGACGTTTCGCCAATTTCGTCGCGGCAAACTGGACCGGCCCGGCCCGGCCCAGGCCCAGTCCTTCATGACATTTTTATTTTGTCATGAACGATGCTACGTGGCGAACGGCACCGTAGGTGGCCATGAGCGATGTTTGCTGAGGTCATGCTCACCGTCTACGACATCATCGACTTCCTGATGTTGTTTTCCGTCACGGCCTGATTCTGCTAGCGTCGTTTGCTGACATCATCCTTTCATTTTCTTATGTCATGCTTCCTATTTTGTCACGCTGGCGGAGACGAATTTCGTTGTCGTCATGGCAATAAGCTGGCCAGCTTACGCATGGCCGATCGTCAGGGCGACACGTGTACCAATAGGAAGGAAACATGTGGTTCAGCTACATCGCGAATCGTGTACCAATGAGAGATGGACGCGTATCTCCAATGCATGACGAACTCAATTCGTCAGGGCAGAAGAGGTGATGTTCCTGTTTCGTCGTGGATGTTGATGGGTGAAAGTGCGCCACGTCGGCGTCTATCGGTGACAAAAATATTTTCGTCAACTAAACAAGCATGATGTTTTTATTTATGTCAGATAAGAGTGCTGGCAACTTTGCTAGATTGCACCGTCCAGATCAAAATGATAGAAATTGCAGGGCACATGTTTTAGGTGACATAAATAGGTTCGCACATAACTTTCCAACAAAATAAAGAAAAGAGCCTAACAAGCTTTAAGTCACACCACACCAGTTCACTTACGCAATATAGCTAAGAATTGCTGAAGTGATGCATTTATAAGGTCTGCGAAGTTCACAAGTGCTTTCCATGCTTCATTCTTTGCTTCTATCTCCTTCATCAATGCTGCAATTTGTCTGCCCAGTGCCTCATTCATTGCTCTCTCAGCCAAAAGTTGTACTTCAAGGGGAGAGCTGGTTGGTCTTGAAGGATGGATGCTTTCATCAGTGGAAGCAAGGGGTTGATCCTCAATGCCATCTTCTACAGCAGATGGCGCCACCGTGCTTCCAATGGGTGCCTGACAGTTATAGAACCAAACGTTAGAAAAGTAGCAAGAAAATTCCAAGCACATCTTCATGGACAAATAGGGTATTGAATTATACGAAGATGACAAAGATGGACCTGGTATAGCTTCTTCCACACTTCCTGCGCTTCCTTTAGGGCTTCTGCCTCGCCATCTGGTCTCTCCATCTACAACCCCACAATGGCACTACGCAGTATCGCATTCCCTACTCTTTGTGCCCCGAGTTGCGATTCAAGGAGAGTCTTGGATGGTCTTGAAGAATGGATGCTAATGTCCTGCGACAGCGCATAGTGCACTGTGTCGGTGGAAGGAGGTTGTTCAGCCTCAGTGGCATCTTCTGTACCATTAGGCACCATCTTGCTTTCCTTGGTTGCCTATTGAGTTTTAGGAATAGAATCAAACATTGGAAAAATAGCCAGCAAATTACAAATGACCATACTCATTTCAGATACAAATATGGCATTGAAATTTTGGAAGATGAGAAAGATAAAAAGTATTCTGGAGGGCTTATAGTTGCTTTTTTCACACTCTGATTGGAGAAGCCCTGGCAGTCACAGAAAAACAAGTCACTGCGATAAGGTTATCTATTTCTTGTTTGCCTGTTTATTAGATAATGGGTCTACACAAAGAGAGAGCATAGAGTATAAGAGGCATTCTTTGTTAAACACAAACAAGGGAAGTTGAGTAGACAAGACTTGACCTGGTTCCTGGGGTCAGTCCAAGAATCAATAAGCTTGCACCACTCTAAATTGTTCATGTGTTCAACAGGAGAAATCCTTGTTACTTCATTCAGTGGGAGGGGGTCAAAAAACTGCTTCTTCAGGAGATGCCTTTGAATTCTTGTGTGCCTCATTAACTGCTGCTTGCAAGCAACCTGCACATCTAGGTGTGATGCATCCATGACAAACTTTTGCTAAAATAAAACATCGTGTATCAGCCTCTGCTTGAACAATAATGAGAAGAAAAGGGCAGTTGAGTCACAGAACATACAGAAACTCTACCATAGAACTCTACTCTGACATCTGGCCTCTCCTTGTACTCTTTCCAACGAGGGAAGATAGACATAACAGTCCTGCCTATTTTTGCACACTCAGTGGCGAACTTGGAAGCAATAGTTCTTCTTGGAGGAATGGTAAATGGAAGATTTCCTCCTTTGGACATGTTCTCATGCTGCTTCCCCATGTTTTTTCCCTCAAGACAATTTGAGGATCATCATGTTTAATAGTGTCTTTAGAAGGATGATGGCCAAAATCATCTACAAACATATAATGTGGAGTTAGTGTTCTACCATATAATAAGTTCCATTCAAACAATATAATGTGCTTTCCTTGGGGAGTTGGTTGCTTGCCTGGGGCAGTTGTCTGCTCGTCTTGGAGTATTGTGTTCCTGCCATGGAGTGCTGCCATCTCGATTTGGTCTTCTACCTTATCTCCTTGAGCATCAGGATCTGTAGGACTCTGTATCGTGGTATTGCTGACGAGTACACCATGGATGGGTCCTCACAGTGTGTGTTTAGAGACGTGGGGTAAGGCAAAGAGTTGGCGTGTACGAGGTAACATAGCTTACTGATGACCCACAAGTATAGGGGGTGTATCGCAGTATTTTTGATAAGTAAGAGTGTCGAACCCAACGAGGAGCAGAAGGTGCTGGCTAGTGGTATGGATCAGGAATTCTCTCCAAATACTTAGCAAACAGATTTTTAGGGTTTTTTGATAAAGCAAGTAAACAAAGTACGAGTAAATAAAAGACAGTAGGAATAAATGCAGCAAGTGGCCCAATCCTTTATGCAGCAAAGGACAAGCCGGTTGTATTAATTAAGATGACCAAACGTTCTCGAGGACACATGGGAAGACTGTCAAGTGCTTTCGCTTCATATAGTTGATTAATCTTCTTTAGCTTGCTAAGTGTTGTGTGGGTGAACCTGTGCTAATGTACCGTCCCATCCAAGACTAATACATACTTGTGATTATACCCCTTGCAAACATCCGTAAGTACAAGAAAGTAATTAAGGTAGAAACCTAACCACAGCTTTAAACTCTAAGACCCTTATGTCCCTTGTGCAATGGTTTCCTAACGGCGATTCAGGTTTCTGTCACTCCGGCAACCCCTACGATTAGTAGCCAAATACACAATGCATTCCCCTAGGCCCATATAGGTGAAGTGTCATGTAGTCGACGTTCACATGACACCACTAGAAGAAGTACACCACAACTTAAATAACAATCTATTGAATCTTTCTCAATGCAACTCCACTACTAACAACAAGGCTTCTCCCATGTCCTCAAGAACAAAACGAACTACTCACAAGATATCATATGGATCATGATCAGAGATGGAATAATGATGTATAACAATCTGAACATAAACAATAATTCAATGGTTCACTCAATAGCATTAACTACAAAGAGTAATCAACACCGGGAAAGTTTCCCCTATGAACTATGCAAGATTCAACGAAATTGTTACAGCAATATGGAGATGGTGATGAGGGTGCTGATGGTGATGATGGTGGTGGTGATGATGATGATCCCGATGAAGTCCAGCTTGATGGTGGCATTGATGGCGACGATCTCGCCTCTCTGGGAAGGAATTCCCCCAGCAGAAATCTGTCTGCCGGAGAGATCTTTCTCTCTCGGTGTTTTTCGCCCCGCAGAGGCAGCAGAATCTTTCTGTGGTTGCTCCCCGAGTCTTAGGGTTTCGGGAGGATGATATACGCCAGAGGGGAGAGGCTGGAGTGGGCCAGGGTGGCCACACCACCTCCTGGTGTGGCCTAGGGCTGCCCGCGCCATGGGGTGGTGTGGGCCCCCCATGGCCCATCTCCACTCCGTCTTCTGGCATCCTTAGTCTTCTGGAAAAATAGTATTTTTCGTATATTTTCCCGGATTTTCTAATCTTCGCGAATTTTTCCTCCAAACAACACATTTTCCATCAGAATCCTGACTGCAGCGGTCCATGCTCCAAAAGTCATCAACCATGCAAAAATAGATGAAATAACATAAGTATCACCTCTCAATATGAAATATATCAATGAATAATAGTGAATTAAGACATAGAATAGTGATGCAAAATGGACGTATCAACTCCCCCCAAGCTTAGACTTCGCTTGTCCCCAAGCGAAACTGAGCTCAATAAGTATGGCCTCAGGTTTATGGAGTGAAGAGTCGATAAAAGAATACATACAAGAAACATCACATTCATCAAATACATAGATCATAATAGGAGATAACTCATTATTATATAACTCAACTTGTAATAAGTAAAGGAAACACAATAAAGATACATAAAGTGAATCATAATTGGTAATGGCAAACTTAGCTCTTAGTCGAAGAATAGTTGATAATTTGCTGGAGTTCACAAATAACTGGTTTTTCAATGATAGCTTTCAAAGTAGTAAACATCAGGATAAGAGCAATGTGCAAAACAAGGAGCATAAGAAACATGAATGAATAAATCAACATATGAATGAATGAAACACAATAACTCAAAATACTTGTTGAGATAGAAGGGAGTAGGTTTACTGACTCAACTACAAAGTAAAAGAAAGGCCCTTCAAAGAGGAAAGCAGGGATTGCAAGTCTCATAAAGAGCTCCCAAAAATTATGATACTTACTAGCTTTCAGCTCTCATTGCCCCTATCATAGGCATCTTTAGGTGATTAAGGTTAACGTGACACAACTAAGAGGATATGCTTGACAAGTTATAAGTTGAAATCTCATGCCCCTTACTTATGAGTACCGATCCTCATGCTACTCAACTTCAGTCACGAGCAAGCTCTTGTCATTGTAAATACATGCGTATCATTGAGAACCGCCAACGGCGTACCCCTTGCACATGACACAGGAGCTATCCCATAATCAAAATGACAAGGCAAGCAGACAGTGAGCATCTCAGTGATCTTTTTATTTGCTATTTGCATAGGTTTTTATTGAGGATGCTTCATAGAATACTCACTATAGTTATGCTACAAGTTTCCACCACGATTAGGCATGGCTTAGGCTAGCGGCCCAAGCGTTTCTCTAACACACATATAAACTCCATGATCTTACAAGTTCCACTTTTATTTCACACCGCTGGGATCCATAACCAAAAGAACATGATATCAACTAGGTACAAAGTACCAAATGAAGTGTTGAAAGCGGTCCCCATGATACATGGTTCGGATAACTTCAACTCATAAAGCGCAAGCATATACGCAACCAAGAAGGACCCAATGGTTCAAGTTTATTAAATGCAAGAAAGTAAAATGTGCCATCAAGTTCGTGAGAGCTTTAATCACTAATTTTCACATAACAAGTTTAATTTGGGAGGTAGATAAAACAATAATTTACTTGGAATAGCAATAATGCTAATAGGTAGGTATGGTGGACACAAATGGCAAAGGTTTTGGTTTAAAGGAGGTGGATGCACGAGAAGAATACCCTCTCAGTACAGGTTTTTGGCTAGCAAGGCTGGGTAGCAAGTATAAGAGTTGAAGGAAACAACCAAACATACGAGTGATAAAGACAAACATGCAATCTTCCTTGGAAACACAAAAGATCTTAACTAGAGAATACTAGACTTATGAGCAAATCAAGAAAGAAAGATGATGAAATAATTTTTCCTTAAAGGTACTTTTATCTTTTTCATTCAACTCTCAAAAATTGTGTTGCTACTGACCGAGCCAGGTTTGCCAAAACCAACTAAATTAACTCAATGATCCCAAAGTGATACCAATACTAACAACAAGATCAATCATATAACCACGAATTGAAAACTAATATAAGCTATGTAAAAGAGTGAATGATAGAACTTCTCATTAATATTCCATAACGGCAACTCACACCAAGGGATACATATCTAACGAGAGAGGGGACACTTCCATAATGCAAACCATCCTACATAATAAATCCTCTATTCATGATATGACTCTACTAATAAGGTAAAAAGATAGAAGATAGTGATATGATACCACGACACTCCCCAAGCTTGGAACAAACCAAGGGGATGCCAAACCTGATGACGAATTACTCCTTAGGTGATGGTGGTATCCTCTCGATGAGCTCTCTAATCAGCTTCCCCAAGTCTTCAATCTCGAAGGTGAGATTACGAATCAACTCCGAGTTGTGCTTAATACGGCTCGTGATCATTTCAGTTTGTGGATCCCAGCTCTTGTGATTCTTTTTCCGTTCTTCCCTCTTGGAGTCTTCTTTTCCTGCATGGTTATGGATGAAGGTATGGAAGGGATTCTTGGTGTGTGGAGGAAGTGACCTTGGAGCCAAACTGTGATGGGGAACTTTCCCCCAGTCTGCATCTGTTCCGTCCTTCTAACCCTGGTAGGTTTCGTCACCACTGCAATGCTTGCAATAGTAGTGCCGGTATGCGGATGTTGGCCTTGCTCCTCTTCACCTTCACTCTTGATCTCCTTCTCCTTCCCGGAGTCTTGGAGGTCTTCCTCCATAGGCTCCTTCCATTTGTCCTTGGCGGACACCATTGTGCTTCTAAGCTTTCAAAGAGTATGTCCTAACAGAAACAGATCGAAACAAAAACATGACGAAAACACGATATACGGACCTTGGGGATCCGGGGGTTATATATTACAAAGTTTCAAATCAAAAGGAAGGTACTGGGAGAAAACGAGTCGGAGGCGGAGTCCGGGGCGGACTCACCACCTGGTGGCGTGGCCAGGGGTGGGCCTGTGCCACAGGGTGGTGTGAGCCACCCTGGCTCCGTTTCCGTCCCTTTTTCGCTTCGTAGCTTTCCTTATTGACTGAAAACTGCAAAAATATAGTTGGATTGTATTTTCACGGAACTTTTCTTACCAAAACTATTACCTAGTTGGAAACGGACTCTGCAGGTCTCTGAATTTGGTATTTTAGTGGATCCTTCCGGAGTCACCACTTGAATCATCAATATCTTTATCTTCATACACTTATTACTTGAGTCATAAAACCCTTCTTTTCCTTATTACACCATTATCTCCACTTCCTAGAAATTTCTTTCACACAAAACTTCACATAGTTCTCATTAGCAACATTAGTATAAGTGTAGTGATAAAACCTTTTGAGTCCAACTTCAACTCAAAACCATCAAAACATAAGATACTGTAGCAACTCCTTCCGAAACCCCAAAAAGAATTCAAAAAGGAAATTTAATAAAGAAGCAAATGCAAAAGTGGCAAAATCTGTCAAAACAGACCAGCAGGTAAAGATCAATTTTTTCGAAAATCTTCTGTTGCTCAAATCAAAAAGTACAAAACTAACTAAAGTTAAATAACAACCTGGGGCAGAAGCACAAAAAATTACAGGTCAATCCGACATACAAAGATCTCTCACAAATTTTTATGGTGAAGCACAAAAATCTGTTTTGAGACAGCAACTTCCCCAAATCTTACTTCTCTCTCATTAGAGGTTGATCTTGACACAAAAACCAAACAAAACGGATAAAGAGCGGTCATTACTGACGTAATAACTTCCAAAACTCAAAGAAACAAAAACAAACTAAAAGCAAAAACAAATTGGGTTGTCTCCCATAAAGCTCTTTCTTTATAGCCATTAAGATGGGCATGATAATTTTGAAGAAGCTCTCATAGGGATATGAATTGAGGTGAAAGAGAGCATTAAGAAGCAAAAAAAAAATATACACGTTTAAGTCTAACCCACTTCCTATGCAAGGGAATTTTGTAAACAAAAAAGTTTTTAAAACCAGAAGCAACTTGCATAAGAGGGCAAAAGAAGTGCAACATAAAAACTTTCAGCATAAAACGAGGAAACTTGATATTATTGAGATACATAAGAACACTTTTCCCTCTCTCATAGTAGCTTTAAGTATCATGCATAAACTTAACAATATAGCTATCACAAGGACCATCATAGCGATGATCACTTATTCTAACAGAAAACACGTGAATACTAGCTCTCATAACACTACTTTGTGAAACAATATTAGAGGTATCCTTACAAAGGATAGGGTGTCCCTCTTTTTCATATTTAGTGACAAAGTCTTTCACACTTGCTATTATAGGTTCATCAACCATTTGTTTATCAGGTTCAACAGCTTTATTTGTACTTTCATTAACCATAATAGCATTCATAGAATGTTCCTTTATCTTAACTGGGAAAGGCATTTTCTCAATATAAGGTTCAGGTAAAACATGATTAGCAGTATAAACTTCAGTATTTCTTGCAGGAACACTCTTAGCAACATCTTTATAAGGTTCATGATACTTATTCCACTTCTTTTTAGGCACATCAATGTAGGAAGCAAAAGCCTTAAAATAAGAAGCAATAGCTTGAGAGTCTAGACCATAAGCATTTTTAATATTTTGAAAGACATCCGTTCCCATAACAGATTCAATGCATTCATAATCATAATTTATACCTGACTTTCTACCTTTGTCATTCTCCCAAGCTTCAGCATTGTCTTGAATACGGTCTAGAAGGTCCCATTTAGCTTCTTCTTCCATGCGAGTGAATGATCCAGCACAAGAAGCATCCAATAAATCTTTATCATGTAGAGGGAGCCTTGCATAAAAGTTATTGATAATAATATTGTTGGGGAGCTCATGAATGGGACATTTGAGCATTAGTAACTTCAATCTCCCCCAAGCTTGAGCTGTACTCTCTCCATCAAGAGGCCAAAAGTTGTATATTTGATTCCGATCTTTATGAATCTCACTAGGAGGATAAAACTTTGAATAAAAGAGAGGCACTATTTCCTCCCATTCCAGAGCTTGACCATTCTTCAGCAGCTTATACCATTCCTCTACTCTTCCTTTCAGTGATAATGAGAATAACTTGATCTGTATTAATACCTGCACACTTGAACAACCCGCATAATTCGTGTATAAAGAGTAAATGATCACTAGGATGGACAGTTCCATCCCCAGCATAGTAGTTATCCATAACACGATCAATAATCCTTGTAGGTATTTTGAAAACATCATTCTCAGCAGGTGGTGGCTTATCTACTACCTTAGTAGTGGTAGTAGCATTACCAAATAAGAAACTCAGCGAATTATCCATAAGGAAAATAAAGCAACTAACAGAAGTAAACAATACTCACAGTAGAAGTTTCCTTTACCAGTTCCACCCTCCAATAGTGCTTCACTCCCCGGCAACGGTGCCAAAAAATAGTCTTGATGACCCACAAGTATAGGGGGTGTATCGCAGTATTTTCGATAAGTAAGAGTGTCGAACCCAATGAGGAGCAGAAGGTGCTGGCTAGTGGTATGGATCAGGAATTCTCTACAAATACTTAGCAAACGGATTTTTAGGGGTTTTTGATATAGCAAGTAAACAAAGTACGAGTAAATAAAAGACAGTAAGAATAAATGCAGCAAGTGGCCCAATCCTTTATGCAGCAAAGGACAAGCCGGTTGTATTACTTAAGATGACCAAACTTTCTCGAGGACACATGGGAAGACTGTCAAGTGCTTTCGCTTCATATAGTTGATTAATCTTCTTTAGCTTGCTAAGTGTTGTGTGGGTGAACCTGTGCTAATGTACCGCCCCATCCAAGACTAATACATACTTGTGATTATACCCCTTGCAAATATCTATAAGTACAAGAAACTAATTAAGGTAGAAACGTAACCATAGCTTTAAACTCTAAGACCCTTACGTCCCTTGTGCAATGGTTTCCTAACAGGGGTTCAGGTTTCTATCACTCCGGCAACCCCTACGATTAGTATCCAAATACATAATGCATTCCCCTAGGCCCATATAGGTGAAGTGTCATGTAGTCGATGTTCACATGACACCACTAGAAGAAGTACACCACAACTTAAATAACAATCTATTGAATCTTTCTCAACGCAACTCCACTACTAACAAAAAGACTTCTCCCATGTCCTCAAGAACAAAACGAACTACTCACAAGACATCATATGGATCATGATCAGAGATGGAATAATGATGTATAACAATCTGAACATAAACAATAATTCAATGGTTCACTCAATAGCATTAACTATAAAGAGTAATCAACACCGGGAAAGTTTCCCCTATGAACTATGCAAAATTCAACGCAATTGTTACAGCAATATGGAGATGGTGATGAGGGTACTAATGATGATGATAATGATCCTGATGAAGTCCATCTTGATGGCGGTGTTAATGGTGACGATCTCCCCTCTCCGGGAAGGAATTCCCCCGGCAGAAATCTGTCTGCCGGAGAGATCTTTCTCTCTCGGTGTTTTCCGCCCCGCAGAGGCGGCGGAATCTTTCTGTGGTTGCTCCCCGAGTCTTAGGGTTTTGGGAGGATGATATACGCCAGAGGGGAGAGGATGGAGTAGGCCCCCTGTGGCCCATCTCCACTCCGTCTTCTGGCATCCTTAGTCTTCTAGAAAAATAGGATTTTCCATATATTTTCCTGGATTTTCTGATCTTCGCAAATTTTGCCTCCAAACAGCACATTTTCCATCAGAATCCTGACTGAAGCGGTCCATGCTCCAAAAGTCATCAACCATGCAAAAATAGATGAAATAACATAAGTATCACCTCTCAATATGAAATATATCAATGAATAATTGTGAATTAAGACATAGAATAGTGATGCAAAATGGACGTATCACTTACCCAGGTTCAGGTCCCACAATGGTGGCGGAACTCTACTCCTGCTATAAATCACTATAATGGCAATATGCCGAGTAACAGAGATTGGTTCGCTATGCGAGGTCTTGCATGTTGTACATAGCAATCTAGGTTGCGCCCTAAAGGCTCCCACAGGTCCGGCTTATAAAGGCGTCAGAACCTAGGATTTATAGGGAAAGGTCCTTGCCAGATAAGGTAAAGAGTCCTACACTAATACGAACTAGTCTTTCGTGTCTTGCACTCCAAGGCTCTGAGTACGTCGGTGACTCCTGCGTAGCCTTCCTTTATCCGGCATTGGCCGCCCTTCTAGATCCATCTAAATGGGCTGCCCAGTAGGCCATATGCCTTGCTACCAACTATGGGCCACCCGGAATATGGACGTGCTATGGTGATACCCATTTAGCATATCCACAATAGTAGCCCCGGAGGACTTTGAAATCTTGTGTCGCCTTGCCCATTGATCTTGAATGCTCCGTATAGGTGATGCCGGCAATTCGTCGAGCAATATCTGAAAGGTCTCCCAAAGAACCCTGCAATCCTCTCTGACTTCGCAATGCAGCCGAAGATTCCTTGAGTCTTTGTTTCCAGAGTCGGAGAATATCCGTCTTTTGATGGAATCTTCAGATGTGACCCTTCACTGCAAACTATCAGGAGGATGACGTAGGGTGCAGCCTACACTACCTCAAAACTCACAAAAGACAGAGAATTAATCATCAGCTATTTTCACGTGCGCGAAATCCGAAATGGTAAAGCGGCAAAGATGGAGGACGTGGCAAAATTACCGCGCACGTTCGTCTCCACGTCGGCAATGCTCCGTCCATCAGATCCATTTGCACGAATCTTGACGTGGGGTCTATATATTTTCACCGTGACCAGGTTATTTTCTTTTTACCCGCATTCGCTTCCTCGTCTTTGCCTTCCTCCATCCGTCCACCCGTTCGAGCTCCTCCTCGGAAAACCCTAGCTAGAGCCCTCTTCTTCTCCACCTACTTACATCATCACAATGGCTTCCAGCAGCTCCATTCCTTCGACGGTGGTGACCCCCGAGGCTATTCCAGAGCCATCCCAGGGAGTAACTATCGCACCGAAGGGGGTGGTTGTCCCTGTCACTGCCGTGGTGGAAACCACCAGCGACAACCAAGAACAAGCGGCACTAGATGCCGTTGAAGAGGACAATGACTCCCACAAGGGAGTGCGGAGGGGTATCTCCCCGCGATGAAGGATTTCGTCTAGCGGCCGGCACCGACCGATGAGGTGGCGCCTTCTCCCCAAGCCGGAGAGAAGGTGTACCTCATAGCTCAACTGGTACGAGGTGTAAGCCTGCCGGTCTCTGACTTCTTCTTGGACGTTCTCCGACACTTCCGGGTACTTCCTCACAACCTCTCTCCCAACAGCATCTTAGTCCTTAGCAACTTCATAGCTCTGTGTGAAGGATTCCTAGGCATCAAACCTAGATTAGATCTGTTCGTGTACTTTTTTACCGTCAAGAGAGAGTCCCTAGATTCCACGGACGAATTGCGGATTTGTGGAACCATTAGCTTTAAGATCCGGCCTAGCCGGCGTTTCCCCGACATTGTAGGGCATGAGTCATCCAAGAACTGGCAGCGCACATACTTCTATGGCCCAGATATTCCCCTACCGAGCCGCCTGGAGACTTATCCCGACTTTTTCGACGGAGCCACCACCGAAGCGCCCGCATGGCGGACCCAGCCTCCCTTCCGTCCGACGACGAGGCCAACCGCGCCGTAAGGTGGTTTGAATGGCTCGTGGACAAAGGTCTGATGGGCTTGGACCTAGCCATGTGCTGGTTTGTTAGGCGGATCTAGCCTCTACAGCACCGCAAAGGAGTTGATGTGCAAATACACTCAAGACAGGAGGGATCCCATGCGAATTTCGCGGGATAACTTCTCCACTGACTTTGTCAAACTCCGGCTAAAGGACATCGTCAAGGTGAAGGACAGGAAGCGCGGCTTCAAGATCACCTATGACATGTTTGATTGCAGCAAATGCCTAGAGGTAGCTTTTGTTTCCTTGTTGCTTGTTATATACTCTAAGGTTTTTCTGACTTGAAGTTGCCAGTCTAACACTCCTCTGTATCCCAGCTGGCGACCTTGGCGGCGGATCAGATGGCCACCCAGGTCTATGATCCCAAGCTGAAGGATATCCAGGATCAGCCAGCTCCGGCAGCATGAAAGTGGAAGAGCTCCACCTCTAACACTACTGCTGAGGCCAAGCAGAAGAATAAATCAGAGAGTGGAGTCTCCAGACGATCCACCGCCACCTTAGAGGTGGAGAATAAAACACCGACATTCCCCTCACCAAGGCTCCTGCCGTGGAGTAAGTGTTTTCATTCTCTGGCTTGTACTTTTCATCCCATACCTTTTTTCAACTCTTGTACTTATACTTTGTACATTTTAGGAGGAAAGCCGGTGCTAGTTTGAAGTGATCCTCCAGAGATGCTGGTGGGTCAAAAAACATTCATGAAATGCTGACCCGAGATGTGGCCACCAAGCCCTCTCCCGCTACTGCTCCCTCTACTCCTGCCGCCAAGCCTTCTGCTGGCCCTGCTGGGCCTTCGTCTCCCATCATCCCTGAGATCTCCACCATGGAGACAGATGTTAATCAAATCCTTGATATCTCAGGCTCTGTCAAGGCGAACGCTCCTCCCAGCGGTCAGGCGACACATGAGAGCATTTCCTCTAAAGTGGCTAAAGCTCCAGCTAAGGATGCCACCGAGAAAGGGAAGCAAGTAATGGAAGAGGCGGAGACGGAGGTGGTTGTTGCAACAGACAAGGCGGGAGCCTCTGAGCCATCCACTATTCTGAAAATGCAACAGGCGGCTAGGCTTCTTCCATGCCTCCGACTTCAACATCACCTTTGGCTGCGACTCCTCCTACGTTGTGCCTGGATGATCTCATTGCGTAGGCGGATGCCGTGTATAACAATGTTGTCATCTTCCACACTGCATATGCCAATTTGGCTAACAATCTCAAGCTCATTGCCATTGTAAGTCTTTTGAACCTCACTTTTTATTTATTTTGTGTAGCATATCCCTCTGTAGCCCCCGAGATCTTAGGCGGATAAACAAAAGTTATTGGCCTGAGTGCTTCAAAGACCTAAGAAGAGAAATTGCTAGTGTAGCCCCGGAGCGTCTAGGTGGAAACTTAGAAGAATTCTGGCTAGATGCTCTAAGAGTAGCATACTTGCTGATTAAAATCTTGTGTTGTAGCCCCCGAGCGTGTAGTTGAAACTAGATAGTTCCGACTAAATGCTCTAAAGAAACTAAGCATGTTTACTTGTTGCAGAATGAGAATAGACAGAGGATCACTGCCAATGAGAGGTTTGCTTCTTTGCGGAAAGAGCTAGACCTTGAACAAGGTAAAATAGCCTTCCTAAAGCAACATATCAAAAATAGCCAGAGTCTGTTTCTTGTAATAGCTCCTTGCTTTTCCTCATGGATTCATTTTTGCCGTCTTCTCATAATGCTTTCTGATTTCCGTCTTACAGAAGCCATTGCTAAGGCCAAGAGCATTGTCGAGAAATCCAAGCATATCTAGGAGCTCGACAATGAGAACAAAATCTTGAAGAAAGACCTAGCTGATTCCGTCAAGGGCCATGATGAGGTGATGAAGGCACTGCAAGAGTCTGCTGACACCGAGATGCAGCGCCCGAAGAACGAACTTGCACAACTCATGGAACATAACCAAGCTGCCAAAGAGCAGAATGCAAGGAACCTTGAGGTGTACAAGACAGTTCAAAATGAGCAGGACATCTTGGAGGAGACATGCAAGCAGGCGGAGACGAGCATCTTCGGTAACTTTTCCCCGTCTTGGTCAATTCTATACTTTGGGTAATCCTTTGATGTTTTTACTCATGGTCCTTGTATCTTATGCAAACCACAACTCCCATTGGCTTGGCCAACTTGGGTGAAGGTTCTCCAGATCCCACGGAGTGCATGATTCTTGTCGGCAACTTCATTAGCACCGCCATTTCCCAGGCCAAGGAGATAGCCTAGCCTCTAGGAATAAACATCAAGGCGGCAAACTCAATAGACAAATATGCGGAAATCCTGCGCCGAGCCCCCGAGAAAGTCAAGGACTGGAAAGCTTCTTGCGTTCGGGCTGGTGCAAGGATGACCCTGTCCTTGGTCAAGGCACACTATGACAACGCCGACATCGATCGGGTGACCTCCGGGTTTCCC
The DNA here is from genome assembly GCA_916181665.1 of Avena sativa. Classification (NCBI taxonomy): domain Eukaryota; kingdom Viridiplantae; phylum Streptophyta; class Magnoliopsida; order Poales; family Poaceae; genus Avena; species Avena sativa. The sequence continues at coordinate 624,754,859 of OV702289.1, forward strand.
AAGCTAGACGAGGAAGGGAAAGAAATTGATAGCGAAGCTATTTGGAATTCCCTCACCAGCTTCGACACCAGGATCGCCAAGATGGTCAACGCAGATGTCTTCGTGCCTGCCGAGATCCTTGATGAAGACATGGCTTCGTCTGAGTCTAGACCATCTCCTTCTGAGTTTGACGAGCTCTCCTAGCCTGGCTCTCCCGATGATGCCACCATGAAGTCTCCTGTAGCAGAGCCATGAAAAACAATATTTGTATTAAATGTATCTCTGCGAAGTGTATGCGGAAAAACTGATGTGTTTTGTTAAGGCGGAAAAACTTGTACTCAAGTTTCCTGCTACTTATCTGTTTCCAGTATGTATATAGTTTTTAAGCAAGTGCTGGCTTATCCATTATTCTGGTTCGTATGCTTGATCTTTCGTGGGACGGAAGACTCGCAACACAGAACTATGATCTTAGGTGATGATGCTTAATAACACCGTCAAGAACCTAAGAGCAAAATCGCCGGCTTTGAGTGCCGAGAAGCCACTACTCCGGAATCCACATAAAAACTTCAGAAAACGTGTAGACCAGAAAACTTAAGCTAACGCCCGTAGGCGGAATTTTCACAAGTACAAATGCAAGCTTGTGCATAAAAGGGTTTATATGATCCAAAAATGAACAACTAAAGGAGGTAAAATACTCAGAGCATATGAGTGAACCAAATGCTTTATTTCATTCATCATATAAGAAACTTATTACATAATATAAATGTGCTAAGTGTAGAAGGGATGTAGCTGTGCTATGTTCCATGGCCGATCTGTCTCCGGGTAATCATCATCAGAGTCACGTTGCTTGTGCTTGCGATTTTTTGGCCTATCTTTCAACTCGCCAATATTGACGAGGTAATAGGAACCATTTAGCAATGCTTTCCTTACGAACGGTCCTTCCCAAGGTGGGGATAGTTTGTGTGATTTCTCCTGCTTGAGTCTAAGCACCAGATCTCCCTCTTTAAACAAGCGATGCTTTACACGGCGACTATGGTAGCCACGTAGCTTCTGCTGGAAGACGGTGGATCTCTGGAATGCCAGCACATGCTCTTCCTCAAGTAGGTCCATAGATAAGCATCTAGATTCTTTAGCATTATCCTCCTTATAGGCGGCGACTCTTGGTACATCATGGAGGATGTCGGATGGAAGGACAGCTTCTGCTCCATAAACCATGAAGAAAGGAGTCAAGTTGGTGGATCTGTTGGGTGTTGTTTGTAAACTCCACAAAACAGATGGCAATTCCTCCGCCCAGGCTCCAACTTCTCTATGTAGCGGTGCCTCTAAGCGTGGCTTGATTCCATGCAGAATTAGTCCATTGGCCCTTTCAACTTGCCCATTTGACTGTGGGTGTGCCACAGATTCTAGGTCAAGGAAGATGCCTTTTTCATGATAGTATTCCTCAAATTCTCCGAGAGACAAATTTTTGCCATTGTCGGTAATGATGCTGTGTGGGAGACCAAATCTCACCACTAGATCCTAGACAAATTTAAGGGTTGTCACCCCATCAAGATTTCTAATGGGTTTAGCTTCAATCCTTTTGTGAACTTATCCACTGCTACTATCAAGTGTGTAAATCCACAGGGTGCTGTCTGCAAAGGTCCCACCATGTCCAGCCCCCAGACTGCAAACGGCCAAGTTATTGGTATGGTTCGCAATTCTTCAGCTGGAACACTTGGTTGTCTTACATAGAACTGACACCCAAGGCATGTTTGTACCAACTTTTCGGCGTACGCCTTGGCAGTTAACCAGTAGAATCCTTGTTGGAAGACCTTAGCCACCAACGATCAGGGAGCGGCGTGATGCCCGCATCTCCGAGATGTATCTCTCTAAGGATTTCAATACCTTGCTGCTGGTAGATGTATCGAAGGAAAACTCCTGTGGTACTTCTTTTGTATAGCTAGCCGTCGATGATGACGTAGCCTTTTGCTCTACGTACTATTTGCCGTCTTTCGACTTCGTCAGCAGGCAAAGTTCCGTCTTGTAGATAGTCCATGAACGGTTTCGTCCAAGCCGTAGAGGTCACTTTTACTGTATTAACAAATGAGTCCACTCTATCCAGGTTGTTGGGGTCCGCTCCCTTCATGGATGGGGTCCGTAGATGTTCCAGGAAAACACCTGGTGGAATTGGTCGACGAGCTAATCCAAGCTTTGACAGAAGATCTGCCGCCTCATTCTCCTCCCTTTTGACATACTTGACTTTGTAGCCATCGAAGTACTTGGCTATTTCGTCTACTTCATATCGATATGACGCCATCATAGGGTTCCGCGCGTTCCAGGTGCCAACTACTTGCTGGGAAACCAAGTCGGAATCTCCACAGCAAACTATGCGCTTGATACCAATATCCTTGGCTACACTAAGTCCGTGAATGAGGGCCTCATACTCCGCCATGTTGTTGGTAGCGTTGAAGTGGACTTTTCTCCTGTTGGTGATTGCAATAACACACCAGCCCCCGAGCCGGTTGAGTGGCTTTGATCTGTCAAAGTGCATAACCTAATATTCTGGCTCTGGTACAGGAGTGTCTTCTGGCAGTTCAGTCCAATCTGCAATAAAATCCTCCAATGCTTGTGATTTGATAGCACTGCGTCTCTTGTAGGTGATTTCAAAGGCGGCAAGCTCAATGCCCCACTTTGCAACTCTTCTTGTAGCGTTGCTATTGTTGATGATGTTGAATAGTGGAGCTTTGCTCACCACTGTGATGGGGTGCTCCTAGAAATAATGCCTTAGCTTGCGTGAAGCAAGGAAAACTCCATAAGCTATCTTTTGGTAGTGCGGGTAATGCTGTTTGGATTCCGTCAAGACCTTGCTAACATAGTAAACGAGTTGCTGAACTCCGTATTCGTGCATTGGTTCCTTGCGCTCCACCATGATGACAATGTTGATGACTCGGTTGGTTGCCGCCATGTAAACTAGCATAGGCTCCCTTGACACCGGTGCTGCAAGTATTGGTGGGTAGGAGAGTATTCTCTTCAACTCCTGAAGTGCTGCGTCAGCCTCGTCCATCCATATGAATTTGTCCACCTTCTTGAGCAACTTGTAGAGCGGCATAGCCTTCTCCCCAAGTCGGCTGATGAACCGGCTTACTGCTGCTATGCAGCCTGTGAGCCTTTGTATGTCCTTCAGGCATGTCAGACGTTCAATGTTGAGGATGGCCTTGACTTTCCCCAGGTTCACCTCGATTCCGCGGTGTGAAACGATCAAACCCAACAACTTGCCGGAAGGTACCCCGAAGATGCACTTCTTGGGGTTCAACATCATGTTGTATTTTCGGAGATTGTCAAAGGTTTCCTGCAAATCAGAGATAAGATCATTTGATTTCTTTGACATTACCGCGATGTCGTCCATGTAAGAGTGTATGTTGCAGCCTATTTGGTCGTGTAGGCAATGTTGCATTGTCCACTGGTAAGTAGCACCAGCGTTTTTCAACCCAAAGGGCATCATAACGTAGCAATACATGATGTAGGGTGTGGTAAATGAAGTGGCCAACTGGTCTGACTTTTGCATCTGGATTTTGTGGTAACCTGAGTAGGCATCGAGAAAACATAGAAGTTCCAAGCCAGCCGTCGAGTCAATGCGAGGCAAAGCAAACGGATCCTTCGGACACGCTTTGTTCAAGCTGGTGTAATCAACGCACATTCTTAATTCACTGGTTCCCTTTTTGGGGACAAGTACATGATTTGCCACCGATCGGGTGTGAATAACTTCTCGGATAAAGATAGCCTTAAGTAACCTAGCTATTTCTTTGCCTATAGCCCTTCATCTTTCATCACCAAAGCGTCGTAGAGGTTGTTTCACCGGTTTGGCATTAGGATCAATATTCAAGCTGTGCTCGGCAAGTTCCCTAGGTACACCTTTCATGTCGGCAGGTTGCCAGGCGAAGATGTCCCTATTCTCATAGAGGAACTTGATGAGCGTGCTTTCCTATTTGGGATCCAGGTCCATGCCAATGGCGGTGGTCTTGGAGGAATCTCCTTCAACAAGTTCCACCTGCTTGGTCTTGATGGCGGCCTTGAATGCGGGTTTGGCAGCAGTGGTCTGCTTCTTTGAAGCCGGCATCTCCGAGGCATCGACCTGGTTCTAGATCTCCTTGAACTCCTCACTGTAGAGGACTGCTTCAGTGAAGGCGGTTTCACTGAGCTCGCACTTCCGTGCCTTGGTGAAGCTTCCGTCAACGGTGATGATGCCGTTTGGTCCGGGTATCTTGAGTTTTTTGTAGAAAAAGCATGGCCTTGTGAGGAAGGAGTGGAATATGTCGCGTCCAAAAATGACGTGGTACACGCTCTTGAAAGGCACCACTTCAAAGGTCATGCATTCTTAGCGGTAATTGTTAACATCACCAAAAGCGACCGGAAGGGTGATGCATTTCAGGGAATTCGCTTGTCGGCCGGGGACAACCCCATGGAACACGGTGTTTCTCTTCATTAGCTGGGTCTCTGTTAAGTTCATCTTGTGCAGTGTATCTAGGTACATGATGTTGATGTTGCTTCCACTGTCCACGAGGCACTTGGTGAACTTTGTGCCGTCAATCAAAGGGTTGATGACCATAGCATACTAGTTCTCTGTTGGGATAAGGTCTGGGTGATCCTTCCTATCCCAAGTAATTGGAATCTCCAACCACCTAAGGTACTAGGGAACCCGAGGGAGGGTAGCCATCAGTATCCTCAGAGAGGTTTTCTAGGCCCGGATAGTGGGAGTGCCAAGGAAGGTGTGGTATACTGGAGCCTTATTTTCGAAGGGATTTTCCCTTTACCCTCTCCCTTGTCGGAAGATTTGGGTTCCACGTCCTCATCCATATCGCTTGATTCCTTGAACTCCTTCTCCTTCTTCTTCCCTTGGCCCTTTTCGCGGGGTCTGTTCTTCCGACTTTGCTTGTAGCCAGACTCAAGGTCTTCCTTGAGGTTGTTGACAAACTTGCATTGGCGGTTGGTGTGGGTGGCTTTGCCGTTTGTGTCAAGGTGGACGAAACACGACATGTCACGGTACTCTTCGTACGTTTCGGTAATGCGGGGCGCTGAAGGTATAAGATCATTCCTCTGCTGGCCATTGCTAGCCCCCCGACAACGTCCACGCTGCTGTCCGCCTCCGCCTCTGCCAGTGAACATTGTAGCGACCATGTCGGCTGCTTGCTTTTCTTCAGGCAGATTCTTCCGCTTGTTATTGTTGTTTTTCCTATCCTGGGTAGGGATTGCTATTGCCGGCAACAATCAGCACGCGTCGTCATCAACAGCGGTGGACTTGCTAGCCATGGCAATCATTGTGTTCAGGTTGAGCTCATTCTTGTCTTCCTTGCGCTTCAATGTATGCTGGAGCAAAGTTCGCTTTTCTAGACCATCGATGAAGGCGGCCATAGCGGTTTGCTCATGCACCCCTGCGCAGTAATTTTTCATATCCAGCCAGCAAGAGAGGTAGGCACGAGACGTTTCATCCTTTTCTTGTACACACCACTGTAGGTCTCCGACAGTGCAGGGACATTTGTACGTACCCTCGAAGTTCTTGCTGAACGCTTCATGCATGTCCAACCAATTGCATATTGATTTTTCTGGCAAGTCGTCGATCCATTTCCGGGCAGTGTCGGCTAGCATGAGTGGGAGGTACTTGACAGTGACATTGGGGTTTCCCCCTGCAATGTGAATCGCTTCATTGTAATCCTGCAACCACGTTGCTGGCCTGGCGGTGCCGTCGCAGGGCTTGATGGTTTTGTCTATTCAGAAACCCTTGGGGTAAGTTGTGGCCCGTATTACTGGTCCAAAACAACGTGGCCCAAGGTATGGGAGCTCCCGAGCTTCTTGGATCTTGTCCAGCCGCGAACATGCGTCATACGGCTATGGTTGCTTCCCTTTTCCATCATGGGGAGGGGAGTTGTTGCGTGATCTATGAGATCAACCGTGTCCTCCGCCATGATGGATGCTAGGTGGCGATGGTGGCGGTGGGTTAGCCTTCTTGTTGTTTCCCTCTTGCAACACCTCACGCCTATCGCGGTTGCTTGTCGGACGTGGCGGCTCCTTGTGGGATCTGCTCCTATGTCCTTCAACGCTGCTGCGCTCTTCGGCATGCCGAGGTTGCTCGCCCTAGTCGCATATAACGTTGCCGGCATGGGGACGCCTAGGTCATGGCATACTTGTCCGGTGGTGCGGCTGTGGTTCCTCGTGACGCCGGGATGGTGGTGGAGGTGTTGAGCGGCGAGGACAAGCCTTTTCTCTGTGATCGGAGGATATGGGTATGGCGTCAGTCTTGTTGCGTGCCTCCCTCCATCTTCGCTCTATGGAGCCTATATGGGATCCCTCATCACGGGGAGATTTTGGCCTTCTATGGTTGTTTAGGGTGGACTGGCAAAGCTCCAGGTTGGACTCAAGCCTCTGCGAGGTAGCCTTTTCATGTTGCTTGCATGCCTTGGTGACGAGGTCGTACACCTGGGCAACTGCTTCTGATGACCTGTCCTATTCTAGGAGGGTCTTGGCGATGGCAATGTTGAGGGCGGGAGTTGGCATGACTTGCCTCCCCTCTAAATCAATGTATGGGGTGGCTTTTGTCGTCTTGGATCCCTCATATCCCAACCTGCGCCGAATGTCAGGATCTTTGACGATGTGAGCTGGTGCTTTCTTTGCCTTTTCCTTAAATAGCAATTGCTTGTACTCAGCCTCCATAGCTCTTGCCGCCTTAATGGATTTTTGCACCTTGGCCATGTCTTCGTGTAGCTTAGCGCCATGCTCCGCAATGCACTTGGCCTCTGCTAGGATTGCCGCACGCTTCTCATCAAGCTCCGTAATGCTCCGGATATGGGCGACGGTAATGGGCTCAATGAGGAGTGCGCTGTAGATTGCCTTGTCGGCGGGAGTAACCAATGGGTTGCCAGCTGCAGACGCTGATGGTGGCATTGGAGGCTAGTTTGATTTCCTGGCAGTACTGGGGGCCGTGGTGAGTTCCTGCGCTGGTTGTGGGCGGATAACCGGAGGAGGCAAGGCCTTGGCCAGAGCCAGAGGCTCGGTGGCTTTCTTGGCTGCTGCTGCTCTAGTAATCGCAAGCGTGGGCGGAGCTTTCTCATGTTCTGGTTCCTGTCCTCTTCTTCCATCACACTCCCAATGGCGACTAGCACCTGGTGGGAAGCATTGGTGTTCTCAGCGTGCTCCTCCTTCTCGATCTCCTGCTCAATCTCCCTCATAACAGCATCGTATTCCTCCGAGTTAGCGTCCGAGCTTCCGCCATCCATATTGATGTTGGCATATAGTGCATAGAGGACGGAGTCAGAGTTGGCTTCGGTGTTAGCGATGGCAGATGTAGAGGGTGATGGAGGCGGGCTGTTGTTGTTGTTCCCTCCTCCGTCTACGACAGCAATTGTAGCCTCGACCTCCTCATTGGCGTCCGTGTATTCATTTATGATTGCGGACATCTCACCAAGGGTGAGAGGACCCATGGCCTACCGCCTTCGGAGGGTATGCCGGAGGAGTGTTCCAGGCATGATCCCTTCCACGAAGTGGTATATGAGCTCGTCAGCGCGGTCGCCCTCTAAGGTTTCCCTCACCCTCATCCATCTGGCGAGGTATTCGTGGGGGGTTCTCTGTCCCTTTGAACGCATCTGGCCAGATCGAAGATGGTGATGACACCGACAAAGTGTGACCTACGCATATCTAATGCTCGGGGAAGCCAAGCAGATTTGCAGGGTCCTTCCACCATTATATCCTGCATAGGGCCGGTTTTGGTGGGCCTTGAATTTTCCTGATCTGAGCCACCATACTCCAAGGAGAGGTATGGCCCAAATCCTTCCGCGAACGTGTCCTGCTCATAGGTGGTCCGTGCGGGGTTTGACGAGTTTCCGACTTCTTGGGAGCTAGGACCCGAGTCGGTTTCCCTGATGAAGATGTGGATGTCTCCGAAGGGGATGACGGAGCAGCGCATAGGGTTCGTGTTTGCCAGCATCCAGAACTCATTTGGAGGGACGATCAGGACATTGCCGGAGAAGAGAACACGTCCAATGGCTATGGTGTCGCTGATTCCTACGAAGAGATTGGACCTCGCCTGGTGTAGAGCTCGAAGCGCCTCTTGCCCCATGGTGGGCGCCAACTGTCGTGGTATTGCCGACGAGTATGCCATGGAGGGGTCCTCACAGTGCGTGTCTAGAGAAGTGGGGTAAGGCGGGGAGTTGGCGGGTACAAGGTAACATAGCTTACCCAGGTTCAAGTCCTACAACGGTGGCGAAACTCTACTCCTACTATAAATCACTATAATGGCAATACGCTGAGTTACAGAGATTCGTTCGCTATGCGAGGTGTTGCACGTTGTACATATCAATCTAGGTTGTGCCCTAAAGGCTCCCACATGCCTGGCTTATAAAGGTGCCAGAACCTAGGGTTTACAGGGAAAAGTCCTTGCAGGACAAGGTAAAGAGTCCTACACTAATACGAACTAGTCTTTCATGTCTTGCACTCCAAGGCTCTGAGTACGTTAATGATTCCTGTGTAGCGTTCCTTTATCGGTCATGGGCCTCCCTTCTGGATCTGTCTAACTGGGTTGCCCAGCAGGCCGTAGGCCGTGCTACAAACTATGGGCCACCCGGGTTAGCCGGAATATGGACGTGCTATGGTGATACCCATTTAGCATATCCACAACACTCTAAGTTTCTTGCAAAGAGGTCGCATCACTTGGCGGTCTTGGTCAGCACCGTGGAGAACTTGGAGGTGGAAGTACTTCTGGCAGATTCCCCTCTGACCTGGTATTTCTCGTACTTTCTATCGAGGCATCCATGCTAGCCAAGACGCGCTTCCGAGCAGCTGATCCACCACCAACAGCCATCCTTGTCATGATGACAGGTTTCTTCTTATAGTTCCTCTTCTCGGTCTACACAATTCAAAGGTAGTCAATTCGGGATAATAAAAAAGCACAACATATATGGAAAATTAAGTAACCAAATAATTACACAAAATATGAGTAGGAAAGTAAGGGGACTACCTCCAGCTCATCCTCCCCGTCCTCTTTAGGATAATAGTCAGATCCAGAGCCTTCATCCTTGCTCTTTTTAGGGGAGAATTCAGTGGGAGATGCATAAACAAGGGGCCTAAGACCCATTTTTTTGCATCCTCGCATTGTTTCTCATGATGTTTTCCAACCGTCTTTCTTCCATGGGATGCAATTGTGGTTCTATCATGAATAAACAACTCTTTAGTAAGCTACAAAAAGATAACCTATGTCCTATGGTATTGATTGTTCTATACTAATCATAATGTACAACAGTCCACTATGAGGAACTTCTACTCTGAATCTCATATCACAAGACTAACGATGAAGCAACCAAATCAAAGCAAGAGATAAGACGATGAACAAGCTGGACAATTCACCAATTGGTTGCAGTAATAAGCAGAGTGGGACAATAAAACATAAGCAGGATAAGCATCAGTAGTGCAATTAAACAGGAAACATAACCTAGTGTATTGATTGTTCTATAGAACTCATCATGTGACAACTTACTATGATCAATTTCTACTATGATCATAAGGCATATGATGAAGCAGCCAAACTAATGCAAAAAGGCAAGATAATGCAACATTTATCACACGAAAATAGATCATAAGCCGAAATAGTATACATGCAGTTAAAGAGGATAATCACAATAAAACATAAGCAGGATAAGCAACTATCCTGCAAATTAACAAAATATAACTTATGGTGCTGATTGTTCTATAGTAATCATCATGTAATAGAGTCCACTATGAGAAATTTATACTCTGATCAAAAGACATAGGATGAAGCAACGAAACCAATGGAACAACCAAGATAATGCAAACTTTATTTGTATGTAAACTTGTCACTTGGTTGGCTGGTTGCACTAATAAGCAGGGCAGGACAATTAAACATCAGAAGGATAAGCATCTTTCATGCAATTAAAATAGGCAATTAAACAAGTGATGACATATGATGTTGATTGTGCAATAGTAATCATCATGTAAAATAGACTACTATGAACAATTTATACTTTGCTCATCAGACATGTCATGAAGTAGTCAAACTAATGCAACAGATAGGATAATGCAACCCTGATCACAAGACTTGTAAAATCACAAGCAATTTCACAGGAAGGACAAATAAGAGAGAATAACTGCAACAAAAAAGGTAAATTGGTGGCATGAACATGATAATGAACGACATTTCTCAGGTAAAGTAAAAAATGAGCATCAAGGATGAGCATGTTTCCTTGCCTACAGGCTGTAGGGCCTTTTTGATACCGTGTTTCTTGTAGTGACCCGGGGCACGTGGCATCGATCTGGATGGCGAGGTAACAGACCTCATCGACGAGGTGGGCGACGAGGTGGACGAGCCTTGTCAGTGTGGTGACAAGCCTTGTTAGCGAGGTGTACGGTGAGCTGGATGGATAGCTAGACAGGGAGATGGAGGTGAGCTGGCTGACTTTGCGAGTGAAGTGTACAGCAAGGTTGTAGACAAGGTCAGCCGGCTGTCGACAAGGTGGATGACCGGTGAGGTCGACGGACGTGGTGGAAAACCAGGATGGTGAGGAGGGGCCAGGGTTTGTGCTAGGGTGATGGAGAGGTTACTACTAGAAGGACCGACAGAGACGAGGGGATTAAAGGCAGACGACAGAGGGACGGACATTAGCGAGGGGAAAGGGGGAGGACGACAGGGAGGATGGCGGGGAGGGCGAGGGGAAAAGGGGGAGGACGGCGGGGAGGGCGGCACCGAGGGCGGTGGGGAAATTTGGATCTGTCTCATTTTGGCGAGGGGATAAAAAGGGTTTGGAATAGATTACGTAAATGACCTTTGCGCGGATGCTTGGGTGGCGCTGTGCGGGTGGGCTCAAAGGTAATTGCAGCTCGATTTTTTTTGTTTGCGTAGAAACTCTCCCGCGGTGGTGCCAAATTCGCGTGGGCGGGATGATCTGACCTGGAAATTTGGGGTTGGTGTCCTGGCCGTCAGATGCATGATGGAGGGTTCAAATAAATTAACCATATTTTAGAAAGTTTTCACTAAAAGGGCCTTGGTGAAGAAAACTATAAATTATTTACGATTAAATCTTAAAAAGCAATAATGTGGACTACTAGTTTATATTCTAGCTTTTATAATGATCTCAAGAGAGGTAACATATTTTGGATAATATATTCAAATTTAGATAACATTCAAAATGCGGTTTATTTTGAACAATGGATTTCTCCAGATTAGGGTTGAACGATGGACTTTTATCCTTATTTTGGTTAGTTTTAGGTCATAGCAACACATATGGTATATATCAAAGTTTGAGCCCAAAGAAGATGCATCACTACACAGACCAAAATACATAGGAAAATTAAAGCAGCTTCCACATATCCATGTGAATGACTAGAGAGTATAGTGGATATATCAATGTGATTATAACACATGCATGACTCTAGGGGGATCCATATGTGTGTCAGACTAAAATTAAACATCATATAGGAAATAATAAATAACCAGCTTTCAATTCCATGTTGCATGGCCAGTGTGTGATAGAAGTTGCATCATAGAATCATGTGGATATATATCAAAATGTGGTTTAGTAAAAGAACACGTGTAATGTCTCTAGGGTTCCATGTGTCAAAAACTATGGTCATAGAGAGACAAAAACACATAGGAAAGGTAGCTTCCACACATTGCATGTTGCACCAGTGTGTGATAGAAGTTGCATCTATCACAGAATCTAGTGGAGTGTGTGGTCATCATGCACGGTTTTGGAAAAGAACACATGCAAATGTGGTCATGTTGTGGTCAATAATGACTATATATATATCAATGTGGTTTAGGAAAAGAACACATCATATATACTCTAGGGGGTCCATGTGTCAAATTATGGTCACAAAGACCAAAAATGCACACATATAGCTAGGAAATCCCAGCTTCCACATTACACATGTTGCACTAGTATGACAGAAGTTAAGTTGCATCACAGAATCCATTGGAGTTTGTGTGTGTTCATGTAGATATCAATGTGGTATATATTATTGGAAAAGAACACATGCAATGTGGTCATCTCATGTGGTCTATCAACAATGACTCTGGTGGCCATATCAATAATGTGGGTTAGGAAAAGAACACATCATTGCAAAATATGACTCTAGGAGAGATCCATGGTCATCATAGAGACCAAAAACACATAGGAATTAATTAATAAAGGAGCTTCCACATTGCATGCATGGTTGCACCAGTGTGACACAAATTGTGCATCATCATAGAATCTAGTTGAGTATATGCATGTGTGTGGTCATGTACATGTAACTAGATATATCATTGTGGTTTTGGAAAAGAACAGTGTACATATATGCAATGTGGTCATGTGAGATGGATCAGTGACTCTAGCTAGTGGACAGTGTGTACTGGTTTATTAGGAAAAGAACACACATCATGCAATGATGTCTCTAGGGGATCCATGTGTCAAATTAAACCATGCATGGTCACATAGACCAAAAAACACATAGGAAAGCAACATATATTGCATGCATGTTTGCACCAATGTGACAGAAGTTAGTTGCATCAAAGAATCCACTGGAGTATGTGTGTGTGGGTCATGCATGTAGATATCATCATGTGGTTTTGGAAAAGAGCACATGCAATAGTCATGTGGAGAGAGATCTGGTGTGGATATCAATGTGGTTTTTAGGAAGAGAACACATCCACATTAATGACTCTAGCAGCTAGGGGATCCATGTGTCAAACCATGCATGGTCTCACACAGACCAAAAAACACATAGGAAAAGAAGCTTCCACATATGCATGTTGCACCAGTGTGTGTGTGTGTGGGGGGGGGGGGTGGGTGTGGGTGTGATGTGTGTGTGTGTGTGCGGGTTTGATGTGTGTGTGTGTGTTTGTGTGTGTGGTCATGTAGATATATATGTGCAATAATGTGGTCATGTGTGGATCAATGACACCTATAGCAATGTGGATATCAATTGTGGTTTATTTAGGAAAAGAACACATGCAATGACTCTAGGGGTCCCATGTGTACAACCATGGACACAGAGACCAAACACATAGGAAAAGCATAGCTTCCACACATTGCATGTTGCACCAGTGTGACATAAGTTTCATCATAGAGTGTGTGTGGTCATATGTAGATATCAATATGTGGTATTATTGGAAAAGAACACACATACAATGTGGTCATCATGGATCTATCAATGACTCTGGTGGCCATATCAATGTGGGTTAGGAAAAGAACACATGCATGCAATATGACTCTATAGGAGACCAACAACACATAGGAATTAATAAAGGAGCCTTCCACATTTCATGCATGTATGGACCAGTGTGACAGAAGTTGTGCATCATCAGAGAATCCACTTGAGTATATGCATGTGTGTGGTCATGGATATATGTAGAGAGATATCATCACCATTGTTGTTTTCGAAAAGAACAATGTACATATATGCAATGTGGTCATGTGATGGGATCAATGGCTCTAGTGGATATATATCAGTTTTTACTGGTTTAGGAAAAGAACACACACATCATGCAACGTCTCTAGGGGATCCATGTGTAAAATTAAACCATGCATAGTCATATAGACCAAAACACATAGGAAAGCAACATATTGCATGTTGCACCAGTGTGACAAAAGTTGCATCACAGAATTTACTAGTGTGTGTGTGGTCATGTAGATACGTGGTTTTGGAAAAGAACACATGCAATGTGGTCATGTGTGGATCAATGAAGCTAGCAGTGTGGATATATATCGTGGTTTAGGAAAGAACACATGCAATGACTCTAGCGGTTCCATGTGTACAACCATGGTCACAGAGACCAAACACATAGGAAAAGCAGCTTCCACACATTGCATGTTGGACTAGTGTGACATAAGTTGCATCATCACACAGAGTTATGTTTGGTCATGTAGATATATCAAAATGTGGTATTATTGGAAAAGAACACACATGCAGTGTGGTCATCATGTGGATCTATATCAATAATAATGCAATATGGAAAAGAACACACATGCATGCAATATGACTCTAGGAGAGATCCATATGTTCATAGAGACCAAAAACACATAGGAATTAAAATAAAGGAGCTTCCACACATTGCATGCTGCATGGTTGCAACATCATCACAGAATCCACTTGAGTGGTATATGCATGTGTTGTCATGCATATGTGTATAGATAACATTGTGGTTTTGGAAAAGAACAATGTACATATATGCAATGTGGTCATGTACATGTGGACCAGTGACTCTAGTGGATATATATATAAGTGTGTAGGTTTCAGAAAAGAATACACTACATCATGCAATGTCTCTAGGGGATCCATGTGTCAAATAAAAACCATGCATGGTCACAGAGACCAAAAACACATAGGAAAATCATCTTCCACATTGCATGTTGCACCAGTGATAGAAGTTGCATGCATCACAGAATAATCCAATGGAGCATGTGTGTGTGGTCATGCATCATGTAGATATCATCGTGGTATTGGAAAAGAACACATGGAAATGTGGTCATGTGGATCAATGACTCTATATAGTGGATATATCAATGTGGTTTAGGAAGAGAACACACATGCAACTAATGACTCTAGGGGATCCATGTGTCAAACCATATGGTCTCACACAGAGACCAAAAACACAAAGGAAAAGGTGCATCACCAAATCCACTGAAGTTGCCTAGATGATACCTATCTCAAAGTATGAGCCGAAGAAGATGCTGGATCATGCGCATGCATATCGATCGATATATGTGAGAGACCATATGCTCACCAGGGGCCTAGATATAATGCCTATCTCAACAACCCATCACACTTTTGTACATATATATCATATAGGAAAACACATACATATGCATGCAAGTTCTTCCAATGCTTAGATCTCAAACTAATCTATACATCCCAAAATATATACTACGTACACAAAATAAACTATAAACTAAAATCTAGTTCAAACACATAATTTATCACCACCACTTGTTGTCGTCCTTGACTTGCTTCCCCTTCAACCTCTTGTTGTCTCCACCGTTCCAAGATCCCTGCTCATCCTGATACCGCTTTGTGTCCTCCTCATGCTTCTTCTCCTGGGCTAGCTTGCAACCAGGGCATAGCTCTGTCGCGAAAAATCCCGCCTTAACCATCCCATCTTTCATGGTAATTATCTTACTGTACAACTCCTATGCCATGTAGGCGTATCTGGCTGCATACTTGAGGCGCACCTGGCTCATCGGCTTCCACTCCCAGTAGTCGTGCTCGAGTCGCTTCAATTTCTTCAGTTTTGCATATGATTTGTCGATGATTTCTGATGCCAGATCACCTATGCCATCCTTCGCTGGGTATTGTTTGATCTTGTATAGATTTTGGATGTCGATGTGGTACCCATCTGGGATTTTTATCAATCGAGAAAGCATAATTGGGTCATTTGTGATATCCATGCTAGTGAAAGTTATCCCTTTCCTACACAAGAACTCGACTAGAGCCGGATAATGCTTCTCAGTTGGTTTACTCCTATAGTTAGATGGTTTTAGGGATGTAAGGGAACAAGGGATGCAGAAGTGGTGATCTCAAATTCAAAATTTTCACATACCTATAGGTGGTAAACGAGGACCTCCTCATGTATGGCGATTTGCATGACGGCGATCTCTTGTGGAGGATATTTTCACCTATTTGCAAGGGTGTACTCCAAGTCTAGCCCTACGAACTTGTACTTCTCTTTCTCAAGCAATTTCTCATACCTCACGAGAGTTGTCTCCACAGTCGCTTCATCATTTGTGTACACCACTATCAAAGTCATGGTGCCATGGGCAGGGACCAAGTGGGTCTCTGTTGTGCGTTTCCCATCGTCCATGCCTACAAGGAAATGGGTGAAAGGAAATTCCTACAAGGAACTTCCTGCGAGAGGAAGAAGAAGATGAACCGATGGTTCCATAATAGAGAAAGAAGAAGCGCCTAGGACTAACTGCAGAGGAATGACCGAGGAAGAGGAAGAAGAAACATGGTAACAACAGCTTCGGTTTGAGAACTCACCGTGGTTACGTGGAGATCATGGCAGTGCCACCGGTTCAACAAGTGGGGCTGGTTCCTACGAGAATATGGAATTAGTTGTGCATTTTTCTATGTGAGAAATTGAAAGAAATCATTTATATTTTATCTTTCATAATTAAACATAATGAAGTTGGTACAACCCAAGAGATTTGAACAAAAGACATTTGCTAGTTTAACATACAACAAAATAAAAGTTTCTAAGCATGCATTCTTGAAATTTAAATTCTGATGATTTATTCAGAAGCTCTCAGCTACAACCGACATCATAGAGCCGACACTCTTGTCTTGGTCCTCCTCCTGCTGCTCGTCGCTATCGTCTTCCGCATCCTCATGTTCCTCAGCCGGACCGGTGACCACCTCAATAATCAGCTTGATATAGTGCCCCATCACCTTGACCTGGACGACGAGCAGATCATCTAGGCAAATTCTGTTTTCAGCATAGAATTCAGTCCAGGGGTCGGTGAACTCAATGCAATTGGCATATTCTTCTAATATGCGATATCACCCCAAGATTTTTAGGCCTTTGTCACAATTATTCTTCATGCATACACAGTAGAACCCTTTCTTTGGGATTTGGTGTTCCCTTGTGCATATCAAAGGAATTTCCTGAGTAACAAAAATATATAACAGATCTTAGTTAACTGGCCACCCTGATAAATTTACAAAATAAGAAGGAAAAGCATAGGAAAAAGAGATTAACTAACCATCTGATGAAGATCATCATCATCCTGCATCCGGTGCACCAAGAACTAATAGATCTCAAAGACCTCATCTTCATCCAGGTCTCTTACAAACTCCTTGTAGAATGCCCAAGATATGGAATTCATTTCAGAGCAACTGACATTACATGGGTGCTGAAATATGGATTTCTCTAGTGTCACCTTGCAACAATCTTCGATCTTATAACACCCTGATCATGTATATGAAATTTAAGAAGGTTTGTGTGTAAGGAACATATATAATTAAGAAACTAGTCATGTGTGTAAGGAAAAAACCATTTCAATGCAAAGAAGTCAATACATACACTGGTCTTGATCAAACCAAGGTTTGACAACATTATCAGCATTTGACACTTCAACAATAAAGCACTTGTCTACTCTATTGTATGTAAATGTCAGAACATCATTCTGTTTAATGTTATAAGCTACACAGAACCCCATCCAATATGTCCCACATAATGCTACAGACCTCCCAAAATTCCTACCATACAACACATAGAAGTAGTATTCATCAATTGTTCTGTTTTGATCATGGCGGTGACTCCGAGCAAGGATCCAGGTCAGATGTGGACCAAGAGAGAATAGTCGCATATGCTCAGCAAAACAACAAGGAATACCCTGCATAAATTTGTGAAACTAAAAAAACCCATAAGATCATGAACATAAAGCAATTTATATGGAAATTTAAAATAAGATATGTATATGAAAATCGAGAATACTTACAAATCCCTCTGCAAAAAAGGGTGATCTCACCCTCATTCTAAAATACATCACATGGTCTGTGTTTCCACTCCCACACCAGGAAGGTTGCTGCTGACATGTCACACATTCGTTTTGAGCCATATTCCTTTTTTCTTAACACAAAAATTACAAAAGAACAGGAAAATAAATGATATGATGTTACTAATATTATCACTGATTATATTGTACTTTATCTAGTATATATACTACTAACGACAACTAGTACTATATATGTGCAGAAATACAACTAGTCTGCAGTTCTACATAGATAATCCTGCAAAAATACAATTGATGATGTGCATACTATACTAATATGCAGTTCTGCATACACATACTAAAGATTGTTATTAACAAAATATCAGCACAAATTGTACCAACAAAAAAATCTGCAAAAATTCAATCCAACGAAATCTACACATCCTAGATTTACTCAAGAGATTCGATGAAGTAATCTTAGAGAAAGCGCTACAGATTCAATGAAGCAATCATAGAGAAAATGCTACAGATTCGATGAACAAGTATTATTGACGCAGCTCTGAAAATCCTACAGATTCATTGAGCTACTGCTACTAAATATCTCTACTGGCGGTTATACTCCGGTGAAGGGGATTCTTACCACTGCTGTAGAGCCTCGTCGCCGGTTATTCCATGGCAGATTGCATCCCTCACTCCGCCTTCATCGCGCGCACCCGTGGATGCTGCAGCTCCCCTGCATTCGTCCAGAAAATGGTGAGATCGAGCAGCATGCTGTGCACCTATATATACACGAAGGAAGCTCGCCGGAGATTGGGGAATATATAAGTCGTGCACCTGCTTCCGGTGAAAGCTCACCGGAGAGCAACTGGCCGGAGGCAGCGATGGGGCATGCTCTCTCTCTCTAGATGCACTTGTCTTGTACACACACTCTCTCTACGTGCGTCTTTGGTTCTGACAAAATGGAGCGAAAATAAAGTCCGAAGAAATTCAATAAAATGGAAACCTCCAGGTCTCGAACATGCAACCAAGAGGACCCTAACCGGTGGACCCACCTATGATGAACCCCACGTGTTAGCTGGGCAAGTGAAGATTCTTTCGTTGACTTGTGGGGCCCACCTCTTTGCCGCCCACACACTCACCTGAACTCCACCCGTGAGATTTTGAAATCAGATCTGAAATCCGATCCACCACACGTGGCGGCGGTGACTAGGGCACCGCTGCCTTTGCCGGTCCACCACACGCGGCGGCGGCGTCTCCCCGTCCATTTCAGCGTCCGCACTCCAAGGCCGTCTACTAGGACTCCCCTTCCGGCCGACGTCTCCACACACCTCGGTAGCTCCCCTTCCGGGCGCCATCTCCATGCTCAAGTCGCTCATCTCCGTGTCTGCCAAGGTAAAATATAGTTTGTTTAATTGTTCAACACATGGATATCACTTGGATTGTTCATCTATAGGAAAATCTTCTTAAAAAGGATCATTCTTCTCAGAAAATGTGATTAGTTTCTTTAATTGTCCAACAGATTGATAGGAGTTGGATTTGTTGCATGGTAATGTAAATTGTTCTGAAAAATGACTAGCCAGTTCTAAAAATGAGATTTGTTGTTTTAATTGTTCAACACATGGATATGAGTTGGCTTGTTCATTGTAAAGAAAACTATTCTTAAAAATCACTAGCCTATTCTGAAAGTGTGATTTGTTTATATAAGTCTTAACAGATGGATAGGAGTTGGATTGTTCATGGCAGAGAGTTTACTGAACCCTACAAAGCTAGCCTGAAATAGTTTGTCAGATTTGTCAAGGAGGGATATGGCGAGAATGTTGAGGTTCCATGCCCCTATCGTATGTGCCTCAACCGGAGGATGGTACATGTAGGGCTTCTTTATCACCACTTACTCATCAGTGGCATGTCGCACACGTATACTCAGTGGATACAACATGGAGAGCCACTTGATCTTGCTATTATTGAAGATGCACCCAATGGTGGTAACAATGGTGGTCATGCTGGTGATGACAATGACAATATGTATATGGATGATGAATGCGATGATGATGGAGGTCACAACGTTCCAGATATGTTGCAAGACCTTAAGCATGCAGGCGATGCATTAACTGCAAACCAGATTGCTGCTAATGTCCCAACTGATGGTAAACATGAGAAATTGTTTGCAAAGTTGATGGAAGAGGCAAAGCGCAAGCTTAACCCGGGATGTAAATACTCTAGGCTTGTATTTTTTGTGAAGCTCCTTCATCACAAGTCATATCACTAGATCACCAACACTGCTTTTGATGATTGGATGAAGCTATTTGATGATGCACTGCCGGATCCCAATACCCTGTGGAGATCATACCCTGAATCAAAAACTTATCTGAAGGAGCTTGGACTTTCCTATGACAGCATACACATATGCAAAAACAACTGGATGCTCTTCTAGAAGGACAATGACAATCTAGACAACTGCATTACGTGTGGCATCTCAAGGTGGAAATATCTAGAAAGAAGGTTGTCGGCTGTCAAAGTACTACGTCATTTTCCTTTGGCGCCACGACTGCAGAGATTGTTCTCTTCGAGGAAAACAGTGGAGAATAGTGGCCCAAGTTAAGGAGAATGCCCAGAGATGGTATACTTAGTGATCCGGCTGATGGTGAAGCATGGAAGGATTTTGACAGAACATGGGAGGACTTTTCAACTGACCCTAGAAACGTAAGGCTCGGCCTTGCCACCGATTGCTTCAATCCTTATGGAACCATGAGCACGAGCTACAGTATGTGGCCTGTATTTTCCCTGTCGTACAACCTTCCACCATGGGATTGTATGGATTTACCAAACTACATGCTTTGCCTTCTAATCCCTGGCAAATCAAGTCCTGGAAAGGACTTCTATCTCTTTATTGAGCCTCTACTAGACGATTTGCAACAGCTTTGGAAGGGTGTGCGCTCTTACGATGCATTTCAAAACAAAATGTTTGATCTTCGAGAAGCGGTTCTTTGGTGTACCCATGACTACCTAGCTTGCAACACTATGTCTGGGCATACAACAAAAGGATATTATGCATGCCTGCATTGTGAAAAAAATCCTCTATCCAAATCCATAAAGAGCAAAATATGCTATATTGGGCACCATCGTTTCCTCCCGAAGCGCCACCACTTGTAGCGAGACACGGAGCTTGCCGGCATTCATGATGACCATTCAAAGCCTGGCAAATTTACTGCAGTTGAGCTAAAAGCTGAGCTAGAGAAGGTTAGGCATCTTAAACCAGGAACTAGATGTGATCCTGGGAGCAAAAAGAGGAAGCGAACATATCCTTCACCGATCTAGAACCGGCCGCATGGTTTCTGGGACTTGCCTTACTAGGCATAAACTTCAGCACAATCTCGATGTGGTGCACATCGAGAAAAACATCTGCGACAACTTCATTGGCACACTACTTGAACTTGACGGGGAGAATAAGGACACCTTGAAGTCTAGGTATGATTGTGAAGCCCTAGGCATTAGGGGAGATCTACAGGTGCAACCCACAGACATAGATAAGGTCCTTCTCTGTCCATATGCACCGTATTACCTGAATAAGGAACAGAAGATGGGTTTCTATCAATATCTGTGGGAGTGCACTTTTCCTGATTGGTTTTGTTCAAACATGGGCAAATGTGTCAGTGTTCCTACATGCAAGATCACGGGACTTAAAACCCATGACTGCCACATCCTGTTGCAGAGATAATTGGTTGCTGGCATGCGAGGGTATTTGCATCCAGATATCTACACAACACTTGGAGAGCTGGGAAGATTTTTCAGGCAATTGTGCAGTAAAAACTTGAAACTGTCGGTGTTGGAAAGGCTCAAAGATGAAATCCCAGTAATTCTGTGCAAACTTGAACACAACTTTCCGTCGACATTTTTTGATGTGATGGTCTACCTACCTGTGCATTTACCTGATGAGGCAATGCTCCGAGGCCCTGTGAACTATGGGTGGATGTATCCAATAGAGAGGTTGTTGTGTACTCTGAAGAGATATGTCAGGAACATGTCACGTCCAGAAGGTTCAGTGGCAGAGGCCTACATTGCTGCCGAGTGCGTGACTTTTTTCTGTAGATACCTTCATGGTATTGTGACAAGATTCAATCGACCAGCAAGAAATGTAGGTGACCAACATGAATCATCTTGTGATGTGTATGGCCATGGTGTGAATTTGATTAGAGAAAGCCATGTCACCTGCTATGGAGGAAGCGATGATACTGATTTGACCCTCCAAAGGGAGCTACACAAGATGACTTGGTATGTCCTAAACAACTACGAGAAGGTTAAGCCATATATCATGTATGTTCTGATCTCCCATACTTATGAATCCAATATTGCCATACACCTAAAGATTTTAATTCCGTGTTACTCTGGATTGCAGTCTTCACCGAGAACAGCTTGTGAACGATGGGATGCCCAATGTGGAAAGAAGGCTTGAGCAGGGATTTCAAAGATGGTTCAAGGACCATGTTAGTTTACTTTTGCATTAATCTCTGTCCTTCATATATAGAATTTCAATGCATGATTTGACCTTATTGTATTTCTGTTGCAGTACATACAGATCATGAAAAAGCGACAAGAGAATCCAGAAGCTGTGGATGAAGAGCTTTTTGCATTGGCGTGTGGCCCAGACTTCCGAGTAAGAACATATTCAGCTTGTATTATGGATGGTGTTCGGTTCCTCACCGTTTGAAAGAGTATGAGTTTGGCGGAATATGATGGATATATTATTGAGCCTCATGGGCGAGTATATATAGGCGTACAGAGGATTATTTTGGAGTACGAGTCAAGTTAGGACTATACGTAAAAAGATCCTAACTCTATCAAAACTACCATAACAACCGCATATACCTAATACTCTAACACTCCCCCGCAATCGTAGCGGTAGCATCGTGAACAACTGGAACATCGCAGACGGTCAGACTGGAGATAAACCGAAGTAGCATCCAGTAGGCTGACATCCCCCCGCAGTCCGAGGGGAACATCGTGGACGGTGTCGCATCACGGTAGCTTGGACTGTAGAGGAAGCTGGTGAGATTCTCAAGCGAGGTGATAGCCCTTGTGCCGATGTCGAGAGAGCCGAGAGCGTGAGGCGGTGCCATGGTCGAGGTAGCCGTGCGATGGGTAGCCGTGGTCGATGTTGTGGTCGGGGATGTCGGTGTCGAGGTAGCCGCACATGAAGCCACATGCGCATAGCACGCGAGGAGGATGACAGAGACGCGGCGAGGCAGTCGTTGAGGGTGTCGATGCCGAAGTTGATGCAGTCCGAGCCGTCGAGGACGAGGTGTGGCCATAGTTTTGCCAAAACTAGGCGCACGTCGGGGACGAACACACACTCCAGTTTTTCCAGAACCGAGTATGCAAAGAAGAACTCGTCGGTGACGCGGTCGAGGTAGTCGTAGAGGGGTCGATGCCGAAGAAGATGTTGTTGAAGCTGATGAAGACGAGGCGCCGATCCAAATTTGCTAGACTCGAGAACACGTCAGGGACGAAGGCCCTCCCGGTGTTGCTAGTACCATGTGTGCGAGGGCAGGGACCATCATGAACTTGTCGCCATGTCTGAATGACTAGAAGAGGAAGCCTATAGAGCGATTGCGACGCACAGAGTGGCAAAGGGAGAGATGCCGGTGCTATCCTCGGTTGTCAGAGTAGAGTAGCACGTGGTGTAGTCGGGGATGAGACGATGACACTGGCGGCGAAGTTGTAGTGGATGAAGACGTAGAAGGCGGCAAAAATAGCGGCGACCTAGGGTAGTCATGATGGATGCCTAGAGTGGTGATGGGGTAGTCGGTGGGACCTGCGACGGCGAGAGGGCACCCTGCAGGTTACCTTGTGAAGCACGGCGGCGGTGCTCGAAGTAGGCGAGGAAGACCCAGCGACGTGATGAAGACCATGTGCAGACAGCGGCGATCCGCGCCGTAGGAGATGGCGCGGTGAAAGCCGAGGCCGTCGATGCATGAGGACAGCGAAGTAGACTGCGTGTAGCCATGCTACGACCCAAGGGGGCGGCATAGCTGCAGGGCGCAAGTCGGTGCAGCGGCTGGGAGACCACCAGCGACGTACACGCCAAGGAAGGCGCGTTGGAATCCGGTAGCATGGACCAAGGGCGGCGGCGCTGCAGCCCGACGGGGCGACACAGCGGCAGCCCATAGCTCGATCGGTGATAGGCGCATGCTCTGGGACGTGCTTGGCGTAGACAGGCGCGGGATCGGTTGATCAGGCCGACATTGCACCGTATGCGCCATGGCGTGGACAAAGTGTAGATCGGATTCGATGGTGGCGTTGACTGTGAAGTCCCGGACGATGACGACAAAGACGATCCGAGGGGGGCGGCCGCGGCAGCCTTCCAAGGAAGGCATAGCAGCCATCCGCGGTGCATGGCAGCCTACCCTCAGGTCATGACAGCCTGCCGACGTAGGCGCAACAGCGGAGGAGGCAGGCGCACGGGCATGGTGTAGATCCTCGATGTCAATGTTCGGAGTAGAGGCGCGGTGATGACGATGGTGGTGGGTGACTCAATCCAATCTAAGATCGGTAAACCAAAAAATAAAACCGATCAAGAGATCAGAAAAAAAGACTTACAGGGCAGCCGATCATGGATCGACAGATGAACCCTGCATACGGATCGCGCGGCCCCCGGCGGAGATCATGGAGATCGATCCACCGAGGACGGCGCGGCGGAAGTGTGCGGCTAGGGTTTAGACCGATTAGGGTGATACCATGAAAGTGTATGAGTTTGGCGGAATATGATGGATATATTATTGAGCCTCATGGGCGAGTATATATAGGCGTACAGAGGATTATCTTGGAGTATGAGTCAAGTTAGGACTATACGTAAACAGATCCTAACTCTATCTAAACTACCATAACAACCATATATACCTAACACTCTAACACCACTGATCGTGAGAAGGGCAAGAAAACACAAAGCAGTGGAGTAATGACTGAAGGTTGTCACTTGGAGAAGGATATCCATTTTTATGGTGTCCTCAAGGATATCAAGGTGTTGTATGTATTTTAACTCTGATTTGGAACACCGATGATCAGTTGTGTTATTCCACTATGATTGGTATCAACTTGAGGCCCGCAAGGATACTAAGATGGTGTATGATAAACTCTTACTGACGAGGTGGAACCTAGGCAATGCCCATGGTGATGGACTTGGGGTTTCGCGGAAAAGAGAACGCTGGGGATTTTGTTAGATGTCAGGAAAACAATAAAGACAAAGTCACCTGAATATTGGGAAAACAGTCTAATACAAGTTGTCCTCTAGATTGCGGTACCCTTGCTTGGGCTTCTCCTGCCCTATATATAATAGGTCGGGTCTCAAAGCTGTATGCGGATAGGTTTCATACACGCATGATTACAATACCAACATAATGTCGGTTCATGGTTTCTTTCCTAATACAATAAAAGTGTCTGTCGGTTGCTTCCTTGGGCCGTTATCCGAAATCTTTATGGGCCTTAGGCCTTTTACCCAATGTAGGGTAACGAATAATGAGCATCCGAGTAATCATACTCATGTAAGTAGCCCCCGAGACTCTACCTGAATCCGCAGTTTTCAGGTTGAGTCTCAAAGTTTTCTTTCCTCTTTCTCTTTCTGTTTGTTTTTATTATTATTAGGGATTTTGGTACAACGAGTCTGATGCTTCCGACGGATTGGGAATCAGTTAATTTCTCCTGGGCAAAAACAAGGTTGACCTACATCAGACTAAAGTCCCTAGGCTCGAATCTAGATTTTGTAACTGGTGTAATTTAGTTCGAGCCGCTGAGGTCTTACCGAATACTGAATTCCAGTTTCTATTTTATCGGGTACCCAACGCGTTCATCGAGATTTTTACGTATCGTTGATACGGATTTTTATTGGCAGAGCGCATTCTTGTGCGATTACTAGGCCACATAGGATGAATCTTGGGGTCTTACCTTCCTGTTTCTGAACACGGCATTCGGATTTTTCCCGCATGTGAGCGTGATCCGAGATTTTTGGCTTGATTCTCGGTTGGCCTGCTGCGCCACCAATTTTTCTAATTATATCAGCTAATTTTATTATTTTACATTGTCTTCCGATGGGAGTAACACCTTTTTGACGATACACTAATGTAAAACTCAGAAAAAGGTTTTGTTTTTTGCAATTCGTTAGTGTACTTCATACACAATGGATTTTTCTATCGGGTGCGCGCTAGCGCTCCCAATGGGAGTAGCCCCCGAGGCTATGTTCGGATGCCTGTACCTGGACATAGACTCATAGTTGCTGTTAGCTTGATGAAAAGTATTGATCTTTTTGAACATAAAAATATTAAGGTACAAATAACTTATCTATTTATATATAAGGCGAAAATCAACGATACATTATTCTTTTATTGGGTGGCTATTTTTAGCCTTTTCTCCTTGACATCTTCGCTGATAAGCCGAACTATGACTCTTATCATATTGCTAATAATCTTATGCGTAAAAGCGTCATAGCTGTGCTACGTTCCACGGATTTGAGTAATTTACTCTTGTCTTCTTGTGTTGTAGTCGATATGCTCCTCCGGGAATAACTTCTGTGACGAGTATGGTCCTTCCCATGGCGATTCTAGCTTTTTGAGGACCATCTTTCTTGAGGCGAATAACTAGGTCCCCTACTACGAAGGACCTAGGCTGCAATCTTTTACTATGATAATTGCATAGGTTTTGCTGGTACATACTTGCTCTTTGAAGGGCTTCATCTCGAGCTTTATCAAGTGCATCTACATCATCTTTAAGTGCTTCTCGTGATTCCTCCTCATTATATGCAGCTACTCTTGGTGATTTATGTGATACTTCAACTAGAAGCACGGCTTCCGCACCGTGGACCAAAAAGAAAGGCGTCTCCTGCGTTGAATTATTTGGAGTTGTACGTAAACTCCATAACATAGATGGCAATTCATCCACCCATGCCCTTTTGCTCTGTCAAGTGGTGCTAGTAGTCTCTTTTTGAGTCCAGCAGTAACTAGTCCATTGGCTTTCTCGACCTGTCCATTTGTTTGCGGGTGAGCTACCGAAGCGTAGCTTATTTTGATGCCCATCTCTTGGCAGTACTCCTTGAATTCATTTGAGGTGAAGTTGGTCCCATTGTCCGTGATGATGCTGTTTGGTACGCCAAACCGAAAAACTATGGATTTGATAAAATTCATAGCCGAGGTTCCATCTTGGGTGGTGACAGGCATTGCTTCAATCCATTTAGTAAATTTGTCGACTACTACTAATAGAAAGATGTGTCCTCCCGGCGATGATTTGTGAAGTTTTCCCACCATGTCGAGTCCCCACTGAGTGAAAGCACAAGTCAATAGTATGGGATTCAGCTTAGCGGCGGGTGCTCCAGGCTTTGTTGCGAATCGTTGACATGCTTCACATGTTCTAACGATGTCCTTTGCATCTTGTATTGTAGTGAGCCAATAAAATCCTGCCCTGAATGCTTTTGCAGCGATTGCTCGGCTGCTAGCATGGTGACCACAGACTCCTTCATGTATATCTTTCAGTATAATTTTTCGTTCTTCGGGTGTTACGCAACATTGCAACACACCCGAAATACTTCTTTTGTATAACTCTCCTTTGATTATCCTGAAATCCTTTGATCGTCGCGTGATTCACCGGGCTTGTATCATGTCTTCTGGTAGCTCTCCTTTAGTCATATATGCTATATACGGCTGCATCCATGTTGACTCAATTAGCGTAACCTCTTTGATTTCTTGTTCTTCTTCTTTGATGGCTTCTTCATTGTTCTTGGCTTCTGAAGGAGCCCCCGACTCTTTTTGCGGATGCTTCTTTTTCCCTATTTTTGGTGCTACGACCTTGGAGACTCTTTTTGCTTTGATCGATCGCTCCACTATCTCCTCCCAAAAAACTCCTGGTGGTATTGGTAAACACAATGATCCGATGTTTGCTAGATTGTCGGCTTCCTCATTGCTTGCTCTTCCTATATGTGAACTTCACACCCATCAAATTGAGCCTCCATGATACTATATAGGTTGCGATAAGCAACCATATTTTTACTGACAGCGTCACATTTGTTCATTGCTTGTTGTGCCACGAGATTAGAATCTCCGAAGATTTTTAGGCGAGTTGCACCGCAAGCTTTGGCCATCCGCATGCCGTGCAACAAGGCGTTGTATTCTTCTTCGTTATTGGATGCGTTTGTGAAGCTCATCCGAAGAATATAACGCATTTTGTCGCCTTGAGGTGATATCATTACGACTCCTACTCCTGCTCCCTCCGTTCTTTTTGATCCATCAAAGTACATTGTCCATGTGCTAGAAAGGTCTGGTGGACCTGCACTGATGGGGGGATACCCCCAGGTAGGGTAACACCGGGGTATAAGGGCCGAGTTAGCTGGGGTACGACACAGTCAAAGCAAAGTGCTGACCGGGTCACCTCCAGGCAGGCCGAATCACAGTGTGACCCAGCCCATGGAGCATCTCCTTGACAATGGTCCGGCCGACATAAGATTTATGCCGGCCATGTCTATCTATTTTGCAGGTAAATGGGTAAGCCGGATTAGCTATATGCTAGCCGTATTATCTTAGCTTGCAAAAGAAGGAATCCCCCACTGGCCAAAAGGTGGCTTTATTAGCTGTAGCATGAGTAAAGTAAAGTAAAGAAGAGGACCAGCGGCTCAGGAGCGACCAAGGTGACGCGGGCAAAGCCGGGTGACGTAGCCCATGTCTGATGACGCCAAAAGGCAAGGATTACACCATGGGTTACGTCCAAAGCCCGGACGAGCCATTAAAGGGAATAAAGAAGCATCTGCTTTAGGAAAGGAGCATATTCATAGAATATGCTGCCACCTGTGCCCTATAATTGTAACCCGGGCTTCCCTATATAAGGAGCACCGGGGCCTCCATAGAGAGGGACGGCCGATAGATCAATAATTCTCTGTCTAAGGTAGAACTCTAGGGCTAGTGGACAGGGAGTAAGAGACATCGCCTCCTTCTTGCTGAGAGCCTTAGGAGCACTTGTAAACACCATTGATAGAGAATATACAAGAACTTCCGTGCGTGGAATCACCACGCTCTCCCTCCCTGGATTCCCCTAGCACTCATTGGCCCCATATTTAGCCTATCCATGGCATTTGCCGTGCCACCACCATGACAGTTAGCA
The DNA here is from genome assembly GCA_916181665.1 of Avena sativa. Taxonomy (NCBI): domain Eukaryota; kingdom Viridiplantae; phylum Streptophyta; class Magnoliopsida; order Poales; family Poaceae; genus Avena; species Avena sativa. The sequence goes on from OV702289.1 coordinate 624,783,418, forward strand.
CCCACCGTGGGGCTAGCGATGCTAGCAGGGGTGAAAATTCAGACGGGAAACTTCTCAAGCACCGGCGAGCGTATCGTTTTAGGCTTGGTTCAGTGCTTTGGAGCACTGGACTACGTCAGCGACAACGCGGGAAGCTTCGGCAGGCACCCTCCACCGCGCAACAGCGTCTTCCTCAAGCTTGGCGCGCACAAGATCTACGTCGGGGTGGATGAGTCCTGTGTTCACCCGCGGCATATCATCGAGGGAGGCGAGCCACTTCTCAACGCAGCTCGTGGAGTGCGTATCGCTCGCCCCACTAGCAGCATTGAGGTCCTGATGACCGTGCCAGACGCGGGACCAAGCAAAGATCCGGCGCCAGAGCCAGAGATAACACCAAAACAGACCAGGTCTAGGTTCCCCCGCTAGAAAGGCCAGAGAATGTTCTCCATTAAGCGATAGATAGTCTAGCGACGCCAATAGCACCGGTGGCAGATCCGGCTCAGGCACAAGTTGAGTTAGAGGAAACTAGGCGGAAAATGTTAGCTGGAGCAAAGAAAGTAGCAGAGCTGCATCAATCGTTGAATATCACCTTGAGACAGTATGCCAAGGCAAACCGTATCGATGGAGTGAAAATCCGGGGCAGGAACCTGATCACTGAGATTGACAAGGAGTACGAGCCTAGCCTGGGTCAGACAACCACAATAGTTACAGGAGGGTTGGATCGGTATAGTACCCCGGCAAAGAACCTCAGGGCAGCAAATGCGGCCGCATCCGAGTTAGAAGGTTTAACCGGAGAGGCCCGGCAAAGGCAGCAAGAGAGGGTAAATCACTTGTTGAGAGTTGCATGCCAACAAAATGAAGAAATAAACAAGGCTAACCTGGCACCACCAGGGGCCTCACAGGTGGTACATTCGGCCAGAAATAACCCGGCAAGATCCAGAGGAGCCGCGTCATCACCGGGTCATAATCCCCGGGGAGAAGAGGTAGTGGACTCCGGAAGAAGAGACAAGCAAATGGTTCCTTATGACCCGGTAAGGGCTGGAAAAGGCAAAGAAGTGCAAGTTGATGAGGACCGGCACAGTACCAGCCGAGGTGTGGCTGCACGAGGTAACCGTTACCAAGGCAATGCCGGTCAAAGAAATGCTACCAACGGCAATGCCGGACAGCGCGATCCCGTGGGAGTGGGGCAAAATTTACCTCGGACGTAGCAACAGCGAGTACCTCGTCAAGAGGGGAGTGCGAGACAAGCAGCACAACAGGCTCATGCACATCCGGATCAGAAAGGTACAACGATGGTTACTCGGCTATGGTCAATGATTGATACCCCAGACCAGATCACCATGTAATTGGATCACGGCTGGGAAGCAGGAACTTGCCGCTATATGATGCAAGGTTGAAGTTGGACAGGATTTATAGGTCGGAGCAAATCGAGATACAAGGTCCCCCGGGTCCAACATGTTTCGGGCCCCGGATCATGAATGAGCCACCAGTGCCGAACTTTCAACTAGCTAGAGGAACCCGAACTTATGATGGTAGTACCAAGCCAGAGGGTTGGCTGATTGACTATGCCACAACAGTCAAGATCGCAACAGGAAATTTGAGATGGGCGGTGAGGTATGTACTACAGATGTTGGAAGGACCAACGCGGGTTTGGCTGAACAATTTGCCACCAGGAAGCGTCAACTATTGGTTGGATTTCCAGGAGCTGTTCGTTAGCAATTTCTCGAGCACTTACAAGAGACCCAACAGACCACAAACCCTTGCGTTATGCCAGCAGAGACCGAATGAGCCAAATAGATATTTCCTGACTTGGTGGTGTAATGTGCGAAACTCATGCGAAGGAGTAATTGAATCACAAGCAATTGCGTAGTTCGCTTAGGGATGCAGATATGGAAGTATGTTGTGGCAAATATTACAGCGAGATATGCCAACTACCTTGTCTGAGACAATCCGGATCACAGATTCGTATGCCTTGGGAGATCCAACGCAACCCCGGTTAATGTCTAGTGAAGCATATGAAGAGTATTACGGCCAGGATGGCCCCGGATCGTCAAGGAGGAATGATTTTCGAGGAAAAAGAAGGGATGAGCGTCTGGATTATCGGTATAACTCGCAGCAGTGGACCGGGATCAACCCAATGCCGGAGCCAGTCAACGCCAACAAACTGGAGGGCAGAACTAGCAATAGAAAAACGAAGGGAGAAAGCCTTGGACCCCGGAGCAGAAAAAGCAATGGGAGGAATGTAAGGATAGGCCGAGGTAAACTTTCGAGTCTATGTTAGATCAACCTTGCAAATTTCATACGCCAAGTCCGAACAGTCTGGCGAATCATACGACTCGGCAGTGTGAATGGATGAGGAAATTAGAACAGGGGAGTTGGGGAATGCTCAGGCACCTTGGAACGAAGCACCTAGAAATGAAACGCCCCGGCCACCGTTACTAACAGGGGGAAATGGACAGCAACTGATGCTACCACCACCTCCTCCGAGGTACGAGAATCTGAAAAGAAGGGATGCAGTACATCAAGTAGGCAATAACCAATAACAAGGCCAAGGTTACAACGGGAATGAGGGACGAAATGAGTACAGGGAACATCATCAAAGCTACTATGTGTTCACCACGGAAGAGAATGACCGGAAAAGCTTGCAGCACCGACATATGGAGGTAAACGCAGTAATGCCAGCGGTGGTGAGATATATGCCTTGGGCGGATCAGGAGATTACATGGAGTGTCAAGGATCATGCCAAGCCCAAGAACCTACGCTCTGGTCCTGGATCCAACGTTCATCAGGCCGAATCTCAATGTGAGATTTTCCAAGGTATTGATTGACAATGGCAGCAGTATCAACATTATGTACAAGGATACCATGCACAAGTTGGGGATAATAGAGAACATGTTGCAAGCAACAAGGACCACCTTTCATGGCATTGTGCCAGGTATTTCTTGTGAACCAATTGGTAAAGTCCGGGTTGACGTGTTATTCGGCATAAGAGATAACTTCCGCACTGAGAATTTGGAATTTGAAGTGGTAAATCTGGAGAGCGCTTATCACAGGTTACTCGGCAGGCCAGCGCTAAACAAATTCATGGCAACTACCCACATCAGCTACCTTAAGATGAAGTTGCCCGGACCGAGGGGCGTGATAACTGTATCAAGGGACTTCCGGTGTTTGATTGAGTGCGCCTCAGCCGGATCCAATTTAGCTGAGTCACTCGTGATAGCTCAAGAAAAAAGGAAGATAGTAGAAGTAGCGGCATTGGCTCAATCCGCACAACAACATATGCCGGCCCGGACCAACCCGCACGGGAGCATATCGTTCCAAGCAACTAAGGACACGAAGAAAGTTCCAATCGATGTTCAGTTCCCAGAGCGCACCGTGACCATTGGTGCCGGATTAAGCAGCAAATAGGAAAGCGAGCTCGTCAACTTCCTCCTTGAGAATCGGGATATCTTTGCTTGGTCTAAGCAAGATCTGCAAGGTGTACCGAGGGAGTTGGCTGAGCACTCATTAAATGTAAGACCCGGGGCTAAGCCGGTAAAGCTGCCTCTCAGGCGTTTCACAGAAGATAGAAGGAAAGTTATTGGAGATGAGATAGCAAGATTACTAGCGGCCGGGTTTATCATGGAGGTACTCTTTCTGGATTGGCTCGCTAATCCGGTGCTAGTGGAGAAAAAGAAGGATGATCCAAACGTGGCTATGGTATGGCGCATGTGTATCGACTACACGAACCTGAACAAGGCGTGTCCAAAAGATCCATTTCCACTCCCTAGAATAGATCAAGTCACAGACTCAACGGCCGGATGTGAGCTACTGTCATTCATTGACGCGTATTCTGGTTTCCACCAGATACCTCTGAATCCGGATGATCAAATAAAGACTGCATTTATTACCCCGTACGGGGCTTATTGCTATCAACTATGCCGTTTGGGTTACCTAATGCAGGAGCAACATACCAAAGATGCATGAAAAAATGCTTACATGATCAGATAGGTCGGAATGTGCAAGTTTATGTGGATGATGTGGTAATAAAAACCAAGGAAAGCAATACGCTTGACGAGGATATCTGACAGACATTCGCGAACTTGAGAAGGTTCTGAATGAAACTGAACCCGGAGAAATGCACTTTTGGCGTACCCGCCGGAAAGTTACTCGGTTTTTTGGTATCTGGCCGTGGCATTGAAGCTAACCCGACAAAAATCCGGGCCATAGAAAGAATGGAACTGCCAAAGTGTCTTAACGATGTGCAGAAGTTCACTGGTTGCTTGGCATCGTTAAGTCGGTTCGTCTGTCGGTTGGGAGAGAAGGCCTTGCCCCTCTATCAGCTAATGAAAAAGGCAGACAAGTTCACATGGATGCCACAGGCAGATCTTGCATTTCGAGAATTGAAAAAGATGTTATCTACTGCGCCAATCCTAGCTGCGCCACTACCTAAAGAGCCAATGTTGCTCTACGTAGCCGCGACCAACCGAGTCGTAAGTGTAGTGATCGTAGTAGAGCGAGAGGAGGAAGGAAAGTCGGTACAAAGGCCGGTGTATTATCTGAGCGAGTACCATCAACGTCAAAATAGAACTACCCTCATTATCAAAAAATGGCATACGACGTATATATGTCGGCCAAGAAACTGAAACACTATTTTGAGGAACACCCCATCAAGGTGATATGTGAGGCACCCATTTCAGAGATCATGAATAACAAAGACGCAGGCGGCCGAATAGCAAAGTGGGCTATCGAGTTAGCTCCATACGCGCCACAGTTCAACAGAAGGGATGCGATCAAGTCACAAGATGTGGCAGATTTCTTTGTGGGCTGGGCTGAAATGCAATACGAGCCACCCCTGCCGGACTCCAATTATTGGCGAATGCATTTCGATGGATCAAAACTCAATGATGGGTTGGGCGCCAGAGTGGTACTTACCTCGCCCAAGAAGGATCAACTGAAGTATGTCCTTCAAATCCACCTAAGTGCCTCGAATAACGTGGCGGAGTACGAAGCGTTGGTGCATGGTCTGAAAGTGGCAAAAGAAGTGGGAATACGTCGAATACAATGCTTTGGAGACTCGGATTTGGTGGTACAACAAGTGTCTGGAAATTGGGATGCCCTGGATGCTAACATGGCGTTATATAGGTTCCATGTTTAGAAAATAAGCGGGTTTTTCGAAGGATGTGAGTTCCATCACATACCTCGGATTGAAAACGAGGCAGCAGATATGCTGTCCAAGCTGGGCTCATCCTGGTAACCAATTCCACCAAACGTGGCTTTGGAGCACTTGAGAAAACCATCTATCACACCATCACCCCAATCAGATTCAATTTATATCCCGTCACTTCCCGGGTCAGGAGCTGCACCTATGGAGATAGAATGGGGGAGCACCTCCGCAAACCCGGGGACTGCCTCAGCAAACCTAGGGACTGTTTAGCTTGATCCGGCAGGAGTTATGTTGGTGGATGCAATGGAAGTTGATGAGGAACCATTTCCCGTCCGGACTATACCAACTTGGGAAAAGCCAATTTTTGATTTCCTGAAAGAGGGAATATTGCCGGATGATGAAATAAGTTCAAAGCAAATTCAGAGAAGGGAAAAGGCCTATATAATTATCAACTCCGAACTATACAAAAGAAGTGTGACGTTAGTGCTACAATAGTGTGTTGATCCGGAGGAAGAACTTGAGATACTCCGGGATATTCACCTAGGAGAATATGGCCACCATGCCTCCTCAAGGGCCTTAGTAGCAAAATCTTTCCGGCATGGGTTTTATTGGCCCAGTGCTTTGGAGCAAGCAGAGGACTTGGTGAGAAAATGCAATGGTTGTCAAAGATACGCCACAAAAACTCACCTACCAATGTCAGAGCTGAAAACTATCCCCATTACATGGCCATTTGTTGTATGGTGCCTAGACATGGTAGGACCATTTAAGCCGGCCAAAGGAGGGATGACCCATATTCTGGTCATGGTTGACAAATTCACGAAATGGATTGAAGTGAAACCGATTCGGAAATGTGATGGGGCAACAACAGTAAGATTCCTCAAGGACATAATCCTAAGGTACGGCTACTGATGACCCACAAGTATAGGGGGTGTATCGCAGTATTTTCGAGGGAAGTGAAACCCAATTTATTGATTCGACACAAGGCGAGCCAAAGAATACTTATCAGCCTTAACAACTGAGTTGTCAATTCAGCTGCACCTGGAAACAATCTTGCTCACAGCAGTTTATCAGTAGCAACAGTTTTGTAGTAGGAATAGTAAAGTAACAGCAGTAGCAAAGCAAAGACAGTAGTAACAAAAGCAGTAAACAGTGGGATTCGAGTGCGGTGGGCATAGGGATGGATGGACGGGCGTTGCATGGACAAGACAATTCACATAGCAATCAGAACATAGGGCAATTGTAGATAAATAAGATAAAGCACCCAAGTACTAGACAATCCTAGGCATGTGTTCCATATATAGTCATACGTGCTCGCAATGAGAACTTGCACAACATCTTTTGTCCTGCCAACCTGTTTGCAGCGGGGCCTCTAGGGAACTACTGGCAATTAAGGTGCTCCTTTTAATAGAGCACTGGAGTAAAGAATTAACACTCCATGAACACATGTGATCCTCACATCAAAGCCTTTCCCTTCCAGCTACCCCGATTTCTGTCACTTCGGGACCATAGGTTTCGGACAACGACGTGTGTATACAACTTGTAGATAAGACCAAGAACAATACTATCATAATGAATCAATAACATGTTCAGATCTGAAATCATGGCACTCGGGCCCTAGTGACAACCATTAAGCACAACAAAGTTGTAACAAAATCATAAAGCACTAATAGAGATACTAGGCACTATGCCCTAACAATCTGATGCCATTACATGAACGATCTCATCCAATCCCTACCATCCCCATAGCCTACAGCGAGGGATTACTCACTCATAGATGGAGGAAACATGGATGGTCGATGAAGATGATGGTGGAGATCGATGGAGATGGCTCCGGGGGCACTTCCCCGTTCCGGCAGGGTGCCAGAACAGAGACTTTCTGTCCCCCGAATCTCCCCTTCAGTGGCGGCGGTGCAGCGGAACTTTTTGTGGAAAAACGTCGAACCCCTGAAGTTTTTAGGTCAGAAGGCTTCTTATAGGCGAAGAGGGAGACCGAGGGGGTGCCTGGGGCCACCACACCAGGCCCTGGCGCGGCCAGGCCTAGCCTGCACCTGGGGGTGTGTGGCCAGCCCCTGGCCCTCCTCCGTCTCGTATTCTGGCTCCGTGAGTCTTCTGGAAAAATAGGCACTTTGGCTTTTGTCCCGTCCAATTCCGAGAATATTCATTTTTTGACTTTCCTGGAACCAAAAACAGCAGAAAACAGGTAGTTGGCACTGTGGCTCTTGTTAATAGGTTAGTCCAAGAAATCATATGAAAAGTACTCCAAAGTGTGGACAAAACACAAGAAAGTAGATAAAACCAAGCATGGAGCATCAAAAATTATAGATACATTTGCAATGTATCACCATCCCCAAGCTTAACTCCTGCTCGTCCTCGAGTAGGTAAGTGATAAAAAGAAAGAATAATTTTTGAGGTGACATGCACCAACAAAGGCTTGACCAAAGTATTTGTAAACATTCAAAGCTGGGATCATAGCACTTCAATCATAACATGAAAGACAAAGTTCTAGCAATAAGACAAAGAAACTATGATGTAACATGAAAAGGCACAAACAAAAGATTCATGAATAACAATGCTTTGCAAGACGTTTGTTTGTTTCACATAAACAAAACATAGCATAATAGTATTCAGCTTGTCCCTCAATAGAGTAGCAAATATAAATGCATATGACACCTTCAAAGTTCATAAGAGTGACTAGATACAATAGTTTAAAACAAGCAATATCAAGTTATGCATCAATCAACTAGTCTTGGGACAATGCACATAGAACTAAGAATGGTCACTATGCTCTCAAAGTAGGTGCATCAAGATAGAAGGTGGAGACTCAATATAATGGTGGAAGAAAGGCCTTTTGTAAAAGGAAGTAGGGATTCAAGTCTCATAAAGAGCTTCCAAAAATTATGATACTTAAAGCTTTCAGCTCTCATTGCCCCTATCATAAGCATCTTGAAGTGATTAAGGTTAAAGTGAACAAACTATGGTGTACATGCTTGACAAAGTATAAGTCAGAAATCTCATGTCCCTTGTATACGAGGGCCGCTCCTCATGCTACTCAAGTTTAGTCATCGGTAAGTTCTTTTCATCATAAGTACATGTGTATCATAGAGAATGGCCAACGGGGTACCCCTTGCCCAATGATACGGAAGAATCCCCATATCAAAATGACAAGGCAAGCAGACAACAAGCATCTCAGCATTCTTCTTATTTACCATGGGAATATGGTGCTTTTTTCTCTCTTTCCTCTTTTCATAGTATCTCTTTTTTTCTTTTCCTTTTTTTCTCAATATAGGACTCTTTTTTTTATAAGAAGAATGCTTCATAGACATCTCATTATGGTTATGCTGCAGGTTTCCACCATGTCAGCATGGATTAGACCAGCGGCCTAGGCGTTTCTCTAACACATATACATAACTCCATGGACTTACAAGCTCCCCTTTCATTTCACACCGACGACATCCATATACAAAAGAGCATGATATCAACTAGGTACAAGTACCAAGTGCAATGTTGAAAGCGTTCCCCATGAAAGCATGGTTCTGCTAATTCCCAACAAATAAGTGCAAGCATATACAACATAGAAGACACAATGGTTCAAGTTTATTAAGGGCAAGTAAAGTAAAGTGTGCCATCAAGTTCGTGAGAGCTTTAATCACTAGTTTTCTCATAACAAGTTTAATTTGGAAGGTAAACAAAAGCATGAATATACTTGGAATAGCATAAGCTAGTAGGTAGGTATGGTGGACTCTTTGGAATAACTTGGTTTAGGGAGTTGGATGCATGAGTGGAACTCATACTTGGTGGTGGAGGCTAGCAAAAGACTGGGAGCGACAAACTAAGAGAGCAATAATGGCCATAATCATTCAGAGCGACAAAACATCATTGATCAAAGCATAAAGTGATACAACAAGTTGAAAACTAAAGGATCATAAAGGCTATGGTGACTTGAGATAGTCATAACATGGTGTGAGAATGTGCCAAGTCAACCAAATAAAGCATCAAAGGAGAATACCACTATACTATGCTTTAATATGCTAAAACAACGCATGATTCATCCAAGGCACAATAAGAAATCTCAATTGTTTATAACAAGTCATGCTACAGCAAAGAATACTAAGCATAAAGCCAAAACAATATCAAGCATGGTATGACAAAGCATAGGCCACAGTCAAAAACAAGCTCTCTTTACCACTTAAGCATGAGCTTTCCTACTCTTTTCCAATCCAAACCAGACTATTTGAACAGCAATGTATGAAAGAGGAGGTCCAACCAACTTATTCAGAAAACTAAGCAAACCGAGCAAACTAAAAACCAAAATAAAAACGAAAAAGAAGACGCTCCAAGAAAAATACAACTGTGCATGAAACAATAAAAATGAAGCGTTTGGAAGAAACCTGGGATTTTTATTGATGAAGAAGGGGATGCCTTGGGCATCCCCAAGCTTTGACGCTTGTACTTCTTGGATATTTCTTGGGGTGACATGCGTGGCATCCCCAAGCTTGAGCTTTAGTCCATCCTTCATCTCATTACTCATTCCTTCCATACACCTGAAATTTTTCCTTCATACAAAACTTCACACAATCTCATTAGCAACATTAGTGCACTTAAGATAAATAAGTTGTGGCGCCCCGCAAAAACCAGTACTAGAAAATCGCGTTGTTTTTGTGCATTGCATCATCATGACCGCATGCTCATGTCATCATGCCACATTGCATTTGAGCATCGTCATGTCATTATGCATTTATTTGTCTAAAACTATTTTCAAAACACTGTTTTCCAATATTCTCGTCCTTATTCAAATTAAAACACCGAGCTTGTCCGGAATATTTTGTTTTGACTATCAACGGTTTGCGAAAGCCTTGTTTTTAATAAATAAAATATTTAATTATTTTTAGGAGGCAGCCAGCCAGGCCCGAAAGCCTAGCCGGCCACCTCCAGATAAAATCCTATTTACCCAGAAGACACCCAAAACTTTTCCCACCAAATAACCTACCCAGCCTATTCTACCAAGTCCCTCCACCTCAGTCCCACAGATCGCCACCTGCCACCTCACCCCAGCCGCCACATCAGCCCACCTATCCACCACACCACCCACCTCCTTCTCCCTGCCCCTGGGCCCCACCCACACTGGACAGCCACTCCCCTGCCCGCCGCCTGGCATGCGCGCCCCGACCACCCCGACCCCACCCCTCGCGCGACATGACCGCCCCTGGGTCCCGATCCCAACACACACCTAGACCGACCACTCCCTGTCAACGCTCGCTCGCCCTCCCGCACGCTCCTCCCGATCCCACCTCGCGGGATTCCCGTGCCACCTTCCTCTCGATCCCCAACTCCCTCCCGCTCACGACACCGGTCCTCTGCTCTCCTCCCTCTCCGCGTCTCCCTCCTCCCGCTGCAGGCCCCGCCGCCCCTCTCCTCAAGCGGATCCTCCGCCGCTCGCCGGCCCTGCTTCCTCCTAAGCCCGCCGTCCATAGCCGCCTCGATCCCGTAGTGCCGCCTCTCTCATCTGTGTCGGCCATGTTGACGTCTTCCTCCCGGCCGGTGAGCCCCATCCTCATGCACCTCGTCGAGCCCTGCGCCCCGGCCGCCGTGGCCTTCTCCTCCAATCCGTCCAACCCCGCCACCGTGGAATCCATCGCCAGCAGCAGCTGTCTCGGCTGGCCTCCCTTCTCCCGAGCACCTCTGGCCGCGACCGCGTCCTCCGCCGTCGGCCTCACCCCATCTGCGCCGCCTGGGGCCCCTTCACCGCAGCAGCTCGACCCGCTGTCTTTGACAGCCGGCCCGTACATCACTCGCTGGTCCTCCCTCGCCTTGTCGTCCCTGCCCCTGTGCTTCCTGCCGTCGTCGTGGGCCACCAGCATCGCCTCCCCGAGCTTCTATCCGCGACCGACACCATGTTCCCCTCCGTGCGGCATGCACGAGCCCTGCCTCACCCCAGCAACGCGATGACCTCCTCGTGTGCTTCCACGCACGACCTGCACGACATCGGGCCGCATGGAGCGTCTGCCCGAGACTTTTCCCGTGCACGCACGTCAACACCGACCTCTTCATGAACACCAAGGTCGTGTCCTGCTCGTGCTGCTGTTCCTCTGCTCGGGCTGTTGTTTTCGTGAAGTGATGTTGCGATATGGTATTGGAGTTGCTCAAGTGCAAACCAGAGAACTGTTACAGATGGAAGCTAATCTCGACAAGATCTTCAGAACATAACGTCTAGGCAAACAAGATCCGGAGCCTGAAGAACCACATCAAGAACCCGCGTGATCCGAAGACCGATGCCGAACCAAGTTGTCCACAGAAAGCCAAGATCTCCTTCTCAGACCCGGAGACGCTGAAACCCCGAAGCCCCGATCCGAAGATCGATCCCGCCAAGACCGAACCCCATCGACCCCCGGTGGACACCAAGATCTTCGCCCCGATGTGTGACCCCTTTATCCGAGCCCTATTTTATAAATTGACATATATATGAATTGTTGCATATCAATTATTCATGCTTGCATATATGTTTGGTGGTTTGGGGGCATTATGCCGACTCACTTGATAATTAAATATGGAGGCCATATGCGGGCTTTGCTAGTCGTATAATGGCTCCATTTAAATTTGTGTAGCGAACCGATGCTATGTTTTGTCTTGTTAAGAAATATTTAAATTACGGGGTAGTTAAATAACATGAACCGTCTAATTAATCGTCGGGACCCCGGTTCCTCTTAATATTGCCTAGTCACATCGCATCTTTGCCATGTGATGCATCATACATGTATCATGCCCGATCTTCTACCGTAGTATTAAATAGTGCATCCGGTGTTTCTTTTAGTGCTTTGGTTCTTCGCGGATTAGGCTGTTGAGTTGATGCGAGTATCAACAAGTTCTCTGGATATGAACCTCCGGTAGTGTTTCCCAGGCGAGCATCTCTTCCCCTTCTACCTATTTTGCATTTATAGTCTTTACTTCCTCCTGTTGAGCTATTGCTATCCGTGTCGCGATGCTTTAGTTTCCGTGCACCAGTTATATCCCGTGCAACCTCTATATTGCCTTGGACACCTCCTATTACATGTGTTTGGTAGATAGCTGGCCTTGCGAGTCGTAGTTGCTTGTTCAGGTGTGATCTCGTGTTGTCAAGTACCACAGTTGTTGGAAGGTTGGCAGATGCTGATTGGTGGAGATGCTTATGGTGGAGATGATCATGACATTAAATACAACTATTAAAATGCTAGATATAACTAATGCAGAGGCATCAGTGGGCAATAGATGTTATTTGGTTCTTCCACGCTCACTTGTGTCCCATTGGACCCCAAGTACTTGATACCTGTTCCTTGATTTTTCGCACTATCCACATCCGGGAGGCCTTATGGACCCCCCTGAGCCAGAGCTTGATTCATTTCTATTTCTTGGGGCCACAAAGTAGTTTGGGGCTTTATTACTATCTTGTACTTATGCCATGCTTTACTGCTTTATTTTAGATTGTGCGTGGAGCACCTGTACTATTTTGGATCGCGCCACGTTTTTGCGGTATCGACAAGCCCAGTCACACTTTCGGGTTCCCAGTCGTTTACAGCCGTCGTCGGAAACCGTGGGTCCGTTCCGGAGCCGGCCAACTTCGTTGCGGGTAGCTTAGTGGGGTGGCCCCCTGAAATATTTCTGAATCCTGTGATCGCTTTGTCGTGAATGCCTTGTTGGGTTTTGAGTTAGTTTTTCCGAGGCTGATCGAGTGTGTGTTGCTATTTGTGCACCCCTGCAGGGTAAAACTTTCTGAAAGCCATGTCCGCGGTTATGGACGACTTGGAGCACAGTATCTGGATCATAGACAAGCATAACTAAAGTAGTGCTATAAATTTGACTTAATGTGTGACTAGTAAACACATGCAATTATAACGGAATGGATATTAAAAATGCCAACAACTGGTGGATCTGGGTTGTTTGTTATATATGCCTAATAAGTATTGCAACTCCAATGGAATGTGATAAAAGTGTCAACAACTGTTGGGTTTTGGGATTCCCCAGGACAATTATATCTGACTAGTAAATGTTCCAACTACCACGGAATGGTTAACTAAAACTGCCACTACTTATGCTATCAGGATGACTCATGATATCTATATCTGATTAGTAAGTGCTGCAACTATAATGGAATGAATAAAACTACCCACTGTGTGAGTTCCTTGGTCCGACTTCCTCGTTTGGTCTCGAGGGGGAAATACCAGGATGGGTTTGTTTTGTGTTAGCTTCAGGTTGGATCCGAATAGGTCTTTCTTATCCCTCTCTGATAACCGTCAGTTGTACTGTGTCTCTATAGGTTGTTTAGTGTCGCTGTGCTGCCGTTTCAGCCACCATACCTATGTAGGCGAGAGCCGCCGAATTCTAGCCTCGCCATGTACTGGCCTCAGTACTGACGCTCCTCTTTTTCCTTTGCCCATTGCCGGCACCCCTTTTGTTTAGCAGGTTTGAGATCGACGTCGTTAGCAGGGTTACCCTTCCGGCTTGGCCTGGGCAGGGTTATGGACGCCATTGGTTGTTCTTCAGGGCTCTTAGCCCCATTTGCATCTTGTCCATAGTCGGACGATCTATCGTTTCCAAGGTGATTTGGATCTTTGTATTATATATCTGTATTCTTGACTCATGGAGTCGTTGATGTATATATCTGTTCTGTGGGTCCCATCGAGGACTGTTGTGTAATGTTATTACTTCGTTTTCCACCCGCACGAAAGTGCCTGGTGGGCGTCCTTGAATCGTTTCTATGCGGGTTTGGCGGAAAAGGCTAAAACTTGCATAGGGCCGATTTGAGGGTTTTACAGAGTGGTATCAGAGCTCAGCAGTTACGATACCCCACAAGTCCAGCCTGTAGGATAAACTAGCTAACGGCCGAAGTAGAGTGTCAAAACTATATTTGCAAAAACGGTTGGATAGATCTGATTAGGTCTGATTTTACTCCTTACCCCTCTGCTGTTCTCCTCTTACCTCTGCGTGTTAGAATCTGTTCTCTTCTCTTTCTTTGAGTCCAGAAATTCTCGTGGTTGGGTTTTCCGTCGTACCTTCTGGGTTTCGCTTCCTCTATTGGTAACGGTGCTTCTACATCCGGTCTTCGTGCTATCTGAAGAATCCATCATCTGTTGGACTTCTCTCTGTTCCTTGTTGTGCCTTCCGGTGTTTTTCGACGCGACGACATCAGCTACGCCAGATCCGATGCAGAGTCTGCATCACTCCTTTGTTCTGAACCTCGAATTTTTGAGATCTTCAGTCTGATTCCGAGAATGGTTGCATGCTTTTCTACTGATTGTGCAGAGTAATAGTTTGGGTGCGAGATGGATTGGCCCCCATGCCGACTACTCACTCTATTTGCTTGTGTACATTGAAGTGGATGAGAATGCATCGGTTCTCTCTTTCTATCGAAGTTAGAGGTGGCTTAATTTGTTGATACCTCTACCTTCGCCTTTGTTTCCCGGAGTGTTCTCTCGACGATCACGGGCAACGACCTCTTGTTAGTGGTGTCACGAGGGTCTACCTGAAGCGTGAAGGTTCAGATCGTCGGCTTTCTTCCCGGTACCATGAGGCGGATCTCGAGGGCGAGATCCATTGTTAGTGGTGTCGAATTGTGGCGCCCCGCAAAAACCACTACTAGAAAATCGCGTTGTTTTTGTGCATTGCATCATCATGACCGCATGCTCATGTCATCATGCCACATTGCATTTGAGCGTCGTCATGTCATTATGCATTTATTGTCTAAAACTATTTTCAAAACACCTAGTTTTGTTTTCCAATATTCCCGTCCTTATTCAAATTAAAACACCGGGCTTGTCCGGAATATTTTGTTTTAACTATCAACGGTTTGCGAAAGCCTTGTTTTTAATAAATAAAATATTTAATTATTTTTAGGAGGCAGCCAGCCAGGCCCGAAAGCCTAGCCGGCCACCTCCAGATAAAATCCTATCTACCCAGAAGACACCCAAAACTTTTCCCACCAAATAACCTACCCAGCCTATTCTACCAAGTCCCTCCACCTCACTCCCACCAATCGCCGCCTGCCACCTCACCCCAGCCGCCACATCAGCCCACCTATCCACCACACCACCCGCCTCCTTCTCCCTGCCCCTGGGCCCCACCCGCACTGGACAGCCACTCCCTTGCCCGCCGCCTGGCACGCGCGCCCCGACCACCTCGACCCCACCCCTCGCGCGACATGACCGCCCTGGGTCCCGATCCCAACACACACCTAGACCGACCACTCCCTGTCAATGCTCGCTCGCCCTCCCGCACGCTCCTCCCGACCCACCTCGTGAAATTCCCGTGCCACCTTCCTCTCGATCCCCAACTCCCTCCCGCTCACGACACCGCTCCTCTGCTCTCCTCCCTCTCCGCGTCTCCCTCCTGCCGCTGCAGGCCCTGCCGCCCCTCTCCTCAAGCGGATCCTCCGCCGCTCGCCGGCCCAGCTTCCTCCCAAGCCCGCCGTCGGTAGCCGCCCTTGATCCCGCAGCGCCGCCTCTCTCCTCTGTGTCGTCCATGTTGACATCTTCCTCCCGGCCGGTGAGGCCCATCCTCATGGACCTCGTCGAGCCCCGCGCCCCGGCCGCCGTGGCCTTCTCCTCCAATCCGTCCAACCCCGCCACCGTGGAATCCATCACCAGCAGCAGCCGTCTTGGCTGGCCTCCCTTCTCCCGAGCACCTCTGGCCGCGACCGCGTCCGCCGCCATCGACCTCACCCCATCTGTGCCGCCTGGGGCCCCTTCACCGCAGCAGCTCGACCAGCTGTCTTCGACAGCCGGCCCGTACATCGCTCGCTGGTCCTCCCTCGCCTTGTCGTCCCTACCCCTGTGCTTCCTGCCGCCGTCGTGGGCCACCAGCATCGCCTCCCCGAGCTTCTATCCGCGACCGATGCCATGTTCCCCTCCGTGCGGCACACACGAGCCCTACCTCACCCTAGCAACGTGATGACCTCCTCGTGTGCTTCCACGCGTGACCTGCACGACATCGGGCCGCATGGAGCGTCCGCCTGAGACTTTCCCGTGCACGCACGTCAACACTGACCTCTTCATGAACACCAAGGTCATGTCCTGCTCGTGCTGCTGTTCCTCTGCTCGGGCTGTTGTTTTTGTGAAGTGATGTTGCGATATGGTATTGGAGTTGCTCAAGTGCAAACCAGAGAACTGTTACAGATGGAAGCTAATCTCGACAAGATCTTCAGAACATAACGTCTAGGCAAACAAGATCCGGAGCCTGAAGAACCACATCAAGAACCCGCGTGATCCGAAGACCGATGCCGAACTAAGTTCTCCACAGAAACCCAAGATCTCCTTCTCAGACCCGGAGACGCTGAAATCCCGAAGCCCCGATCCGAAGACCGATCCCGCTAAGACCGAACCCCATCCACCCCCGGTGGACACCAAGATCTTCGCCCCGATGTGTGACCCCTTTATCCGAGCCCTATTTTATAAATTGACATATATATGAATTGTTGCATATCAATTATTCATGCTTGCATATATGTTTGGTGGTTTGGGGGCATTATGCCGACTCACTTGATAATTAAATATGGAGGCCATATGCGGGCTTTGCTAGTCATATATTGGCTCCATTTAAATTTGTGTAGCGAACCGATGCTATGTTTTGTCTTGTTAAGACAATATTTAAATTATGGGGTAGTTAAATAACATGAACCGTCTAATTAATCGTCGGGACCCCGGTTCCTCTTAATATTGCCTTGTCGCATCGCATCTTTGCCATGTCATGCATCATACATGTATCATGCCCGATCTTCTACCGTAGTATTAAATAGTGCATCCGGTGTTTCTTTTAGTGCTTTGGTTCTTCGCGGATTAGGCTATTGAGTTGATGCGAGTATCAACAAGTTCTCCGGATATGAACCTCCGACAGTGTTTCCCAGGCGAGCATCTCTTCCCCTTCTACCTATTTTGCATTTATAGTCTTTACTTCCTCCTGTTGAGCTATTGCTATCCGTGTCGCGATGCTTTAGTTTCCGTGCACCAGTTATATACCGTGCAGCCTCTATATTGCCTTGGACACCTCCTATTACATGTGTTTGGTAGATAGCTGGCCTTGCGAGTCGTAGTTGCTTGTTCAGGTGTGATCTCGTGTTGTCAAGTACCACAGTTGTTGGAAGGTTGGCAGATGCTGATTGGTGGAGATGCTTATGGTGGAGATGATCATGACTTTAAATACAACTATTAAAATGCTAGCTATAACTAATGCAGAGGCATCGGTGGGCAATAGATGTTATTTGGTTCTTCCACGCTCACTTGTGTCCCGTAGGACCCCGAGTACTTGATACCTGTTCCTTGATTTTTCGCACTATCCACATCCGAGAGGCCTTATGGACCCCCCCCCCCCCCTGAGCCAGAGCTTGATTCATTTCTATTTCTTGGGGCCACAAAGTAGTTTGGGGCTTTATTACTATCCTGTACTTATGCCATGCTTTACTGCTTTATTTAAGATTGTGCGTGGAGCACCTGTACTGTTTTGGATCGCGCCATGTTTTCGCGGTATCGACAAGCCCAGTCACACTTTCGGGTTCCCAGTCGTTTACAGCCGTCGTCGCAAACCCTGGATCCGTTTCGGAGCCGGCCAACTTCATTGTGGGTAGCTTAGTGGGGTGGCCCCCTGAAATATTTCTGAATCCTGTGATCGCTTTGTCGTGAATGCCTCGTTGGGTTTTGAGTTGGTTTTTCCGAGGTTGATCGAGTGTGTGGTGCTATTTGTGCACCCCTGCAGGGTAAAACTTTCTGAAAGCCATGTCCGCGGTTATGGACGACTTGGAGCACAGTATCTCGATCATAGACAAGCATAACTAAAGTAGTGCTATAAATTTGACTTAATGTGTGACTAGTAAACAGATGCAATTATAACGGAATGGATATTAAAAATGCCAACAACTGGTGGATCTAGGTTGTTTGTTATATATGCCTAGTAAGTATTGCAACTCCAATGGAATGTGATAAAAGTGTCAACAACTGTTGGGTTTTGGGATTCCCCAGGACAATTATATCTGACTAGTAAATGTTCCAACTACCACAGAATGGTTAACTAAAACTGCCCACTACTTATGCTATCAGGATGACTCATGATATCTATATCTGATTAGTAAGTGCTGCAACTATAACGGAATGAATAAAACTGCCCACTGTGTGAGTTCCTTGGTCCGACTTCCTCGTTTGGTCTCGAGGGGGAAATACCAGGATGGGTTTGTTTGGTGTTAGCTTCAGGTTGGATCTGAATAGGTCTTTCTTATCCCTCTCTGATAACCGTCAGTTGTACCGAGTCTCTATAGGTTGTTTAGTGCCGCTGCGCTGCCGCTTCAGCCACCATACCTATGTAGGCGAGAGCCGCCGAATTCTAGCCTCGCCATGTACTGGCCTCAGTACGGACGCTCCTCTTTTTCCTTTGCCCTTTGCCGGAACCCCTTTTGTTTAGCAGGTTTGAGATCGACGTCGTTAGCAGGGTTACCCTTCCGGCTTGGCCTGGGCAGGGTTATGGACGCCATTGGTTGTTCTTCAGGGCCCTTAGCCCCATTTGCATCTAGTCCGTAGTCAGACGCTCTATCGTTTCCAAGGTGATTTGGATCTTTGTATTATATATCGGTATTCTTGACTCATGGATTCATTGATGTATATATCTGTTCTGTGGGTCCCATCGAGGACTGTTGTGTAATGTTATTACTTCGTTTTCCACCCGCACGAAAGTACCTGGTGGGCGTCCTTGAATCGTTTCTATGCGGGTTTGGCGGAAAAGGCTAAAACTTGCATAGGGCCGATTTGAGGGTGTTACATAAGTCTCAAGGTTTAGTTCTAACACCAAATAAACTTCCATTAGAACACTAGCTACTGTAGCACTTCCCTCAAAAAGCTCAATTCCCCAAAAGAACTCAAGAAGGAACTAACAAGAAGCAAATGCAGAAAATGGCAAACATCTGTCAAAACAGACCAGCAGGTAAAGAAGAATTTGTTCGAAGACCTTCTGTTGCTCAAATCAAAAAGTGTTGAACTAATGAAAGTTATATAACAACCTGGGGAAGAAGCACAAAACATTACAGCTCAATCCGACATACACAGCTCCCTCAGGAATTTTTACGGTGAAGCATAGAAATCTGTTTCGGGACAACAACTTTCCCAATCATTACTTCTCTCTCATTAGAGGTTACTCTCGGCACAAAAAGCAAATAAAAAGGATAAGGAGCGGTTATTACTGAAGTAATAACTTTCAAGACTCGTCTAAAACTTTTGGGTTATCTCCCAATAAGTACTTTTCTTTAACGCCTTTAAGTTAGGCAAAAGCAAAAACTAAAATGGATAGAATAGAAGTAAGCGGAGATAATCATGGTGAAAACATTGTTTTGTTAAATGAAATCCTTTTGTTAACAAGGTTGATCAGATCTTGTTACCAAAACAATTTCATATGAGACAAAACTTTGTATTCCACTAATGATTATGTTACCTCAACCTTGATAGCAATGGTCCCAATCATAATAGTTTCAAATTTTTCTCTTGGTATGGGACAATATATTTCTCCAACTTGAATGCCCTCAACATGTTCAATTGAATTCAAACCATAAGTCCTTTCAATCTTCTTGGGGAAATAGACAATATGTTCCTTGTCATTAACATTGAAGTTCACCTTCCCTTGATTATAATTAATAACAGCTCTTGCGATATTTAAGAAAAGGTCTCCCAAGAATAATAGACATATTATCATCTTCAGGCATAAATTTTGAGAGGATGCTCTCGTAAGAAATATGAGTTGAAGTAAAAGAGAGCATCAAGAAGCAAATTCAAAACACATTTAAGTCTAACCCACTTCCTGTGCATAGGAATCGTGTAAGCAAATAAATTTGCAAAGAACAAAGTGACAGGCATAGGAAGATAAAACAAGAGTAACTTCGAAACTTTCAGCACATAGAGAGGTGTTTCAATACCATGAAAACTCCTACCACCATATTTTCCTCTCTCAAAATAATTTTCAGTAGCCTCATGAATAAACTCAACAATATAACTATCACATAAAGCATGCTTTTCATGATCTACAAGCACTAGAGCCTTATCATAAACATTTTCAAAGGAAACCTTGGGAACATAACATTCATCCTCCTTTAGTAAGCATGGAGGACAATCAAATAATGTAAGGGATAAAGAGTCACTCTCATTAGAAGGTAGGCGTGGGTAGCTAATCCATTCTTCCTCCTTTTGTTCATAACTCTCCTCCTCTTTTTCATCTAATGAGATTTCAGGTTCATCAATTTTTTCTTCCATAGGATCTTGCAAGGCATTAGTCTCTTCCATAGGGTCCTGCAAGACATTAATCTCTTCCATTTGTGGAAAGCATATATTAAAATATTCAAGGATATGGTTATTTTCATCCTTGTAATTATCAAATAAAAATTTAAGTATACCATAAACCTCATACTTATAAGGTGAATCATCAATATTTTCAAGCAAACTAGCAAGTTCAAAAGCACCCTTCCAAGCAATAAATTCTTCAATTTGTTCTGCATCATAAAAGTCATAAATTCCTTTAGCGTAGGAAGATATGGTATCATTATCACTATACTCACATTGAAAAGGGAGGTGTTTATACCTCTTTCTGCAACAAGACTCATCACAGCAATAAGTAACATTATAAGTAGAGCACATATTTCTAGCAATGGTATACAGTCTATCAATTTGTTCCCGTAAGTGTTTCCCTTTTTGTGACAAGCAGTGTTCCTTATAATAATATTTTTGATCTTCCGTGAACCCACCTTGCCAATAAGCTTCAGTTTCTAAGAAACCAACCATTGACATCAAGCATGATAAAGCAAGATAATAACAGACCAACAAAAACAACAACTAGAGTAGGAACTAATTTTTTTTGTATTTTTGACAAGCAAACAAGGAGAAAGATAAACTTAGCTTGAACAATAGTGATTCCAAGTGAACTTGATAAATAAAGCTATGCTCCCCGGCAACGGCGCCAGAAAATAGTCTTGATGACCCACAAGTATAGGGGGTGTATCGTAGTATTTTCGAGGAAAGTGAAACCCAATTTATTGATTCGACACAAGGGGAGCCAAAGTATACTTATCAGCCTTAACAACTGAGTTGTCAATTCAGCTGCACCTGGAAACAATCTTGCTCACAACAGTTTATCAGTAGCAACAGTTTTGTAGTAGGAATAGTAAAGTAACAGTAGTAGCAAAGCAAAGACAGTAGTAACAAAAGCAGTAAACAGTGGGATTCGAGTGCGGTGGGCATAGGGATGGATGGACGGGCGTTGCATGGACAAGACAATTCACATAGCAATCAGAACATAGGGAAATTGCAGATAAATAAGATAAAGCACCCAAGTACTAGACAATCCTAGGCATGTGTTCCATATATAGTCATACGTGCTCGCAATGAGAACTTGCACAACATCTTTTGTCCTGCCAGCCCGTTTGTAGCGGGGCCTCTAGGGAACTACTGGCAATTAAGGTGCTCCTTTTAATAGAGCACCGGAGAAAAGCATTAACACTCCATGAACACATGTGATCCTCACATCAAAGCCTTTCCCTTCCGGCTACCCCGATTTCTATCACTTCGGGACCATAGGTTCCGGACAACGACGTGTGTATACAACTTGTAGATAAGACCAAGAACAATACTATCATAATGAATCAATAACATGTTTAGATCTGAAATCATGGCACTTGGGCCCTAGTGACAAGCATTAAGCACAACAAAGTTGCAACAAAGTCATAAAGCACTAATAGAGATACTAGGCGCTATGCCCTAACAATCTGATGCCATTACATGAACGATCTCATCCAATCCCTACCATCCACATAGCCTACAGTGGGGGATTACTCACTCATAGATGGAGGAAACATGGATGGTCTATGAAGATGATGGTGGAGATCGATGGAGATGGCTCCGGGGGCACTTCCCCGTCCCGGCAGGGTGCCGGAACAGAGACTTTCTGTCCCCCGAATCTCCCCTTCGGTGGCGGTGGCACAACAGAACTTTTCGTGGAAAAACGTCGACCCCCCTAAAGTTTTTAGGTCAGAAGGCTTCTTATAGGCAAAGAGGGAGACCGAGGGGGTGCCTGGGGCCACCACACCAGGCCCTGGCACGGCCAGGCCTAGCCCACTCCTAGGGGGTGTGGCCAGCCCCTGGCCCTCCTCCGTCTCGTATTCTGGCTCCGTGAGTCTTCTGGAAAAATTGGCACTTTGGCTTTTGTCCCGTCCAATTGCGAGAATATTCATTTTCTGACTTTCCTGGAACCAAAAACAGCAGAAAACAGGCAGCTGGCACTGTGGCTCTTGCTAATAGGTTAGTCCAAGAAATCATATGAAAAGTACTCCAAAGTGTGGACAAAACACAAGAAAGTAGATAAAACCAAGCATGGAGCATCAAAAATTATAGATACATTTGCAATGTATCAGCTACCCCCATAGCATCATAACTGATAATGGAACAAATTTCGCTGAAGGAGCGTTTGCGAGATTCTGCCAGGAAAAGAAGATTCGGTTAGATGTCGCCTCAGTCGCCCACCCCGCATCGAATAGGCAAGTGGAAAGATCCAACGGACTGAAATTGTCAGGGATAAAAAACCCGGCTCGTAGAGCCGCTGCAAAGATCAGCAGGGTGCTGGATAGAAGAACTACCAGCGGTACTGTGGAGTTTAAGAACAACTCCGAATCGATCAATAGGATATATGTCATTCTTTCTGGTATATGGGGCAGAAGCTATATTACCAGTTGACATAGAGCATGATTCGCCACGGGTCACCCAATACACAGAAGCCGAAGTGCGCGAAGCCCAGCAAAATGATGTTGATCTGCTGGAAGAAGCAAAAGAACTAGCCTTGTCCAGATCTGCCATATATCAGCAAAATCTCCGACGCTATCATAGCCGGAAAGTAAAACCCCGAGTTTTCGGGAAGGTGATTTGGTGCTAAGGCTAATACACCACACTACTGGCATGCATAAGTTATCCCCTCCATGGGAAGGACCTTTCATTGTGAGCAAAGCTTTGCGCAATGATTCCTACTATCTTATTGATGCACAGCCCCAGCAAAAGAACAAGGCGGACAGGTCCGGAGAAGAATCCAAAAGACCATGGAACATAGCACTACTTCGTCCTTTTTACACCTAAGAGGTGAATGTATCTGAACTTCTCGTATGTCAGTATGTATGTCGGCAATGAACTTATCAATAAAAACTTTGCTACCCCAAGCAGAGACTCGGGGACTGCAATAACACTTGTCTCATTTTTTTGTATTTTTGTGTCAGCTAGGTTAAGACGCTTATATCTTAGTCGGGTTAATAGTGTGTGAGCACCAAAAACCTAACTCTTTGACTTTGCTGCTGTCCAACAAGAATTGGCTTCATGGCAAGCAAGAGAACAAGTTTGGTATGGCAAGGCACATGAAAAACGACTAAGGGAAAGAACTTAAGCGGGCCGACATTGGTTTTATGGCTAACCCTTAGTTTATTTTATTCACTAAAATGCCGAATCATTTTGAGCTAATCTCAAGGTTTCAAGTATTGTTAAGTCAATTTTTTGAACCTCAGACTCGTAAGTCAAAAAATTGAATCAAGGTAGACGCGAGCCGAGTCAAAAATTGGGGGAACAAGAAAATGAAACTTAGGGACTTCGCCCACGATAATCTGGCAATAAAACTTAGTTCAGAACATAAAATTGTAGCACAAACAAACCAAAGTATTTAAATACATCTGCACCCAGCATTCTGGGGATCTGATAAATGTGACAAGTGTTTTTCAAGGGGCAGGAGCAACAGACGAATCATCTGTCGAGGAGGGAGGTACTCCAGAGTGTGGGGGAGGAGCGCTAGTTTTGGCTTCGTCCTCCGAGTTAACTTTGTTATCCTCCGGGTCTTCAGCCTCGTCGCCTAGTTCGGAGCCCTCGTTTTCGCTCCCTTACTCTTCAACTCCAGAGACAATTTCTTCGTCAGCAGTATCAAGATAACTCGGCCCCTCATTCCAAGCATGGCAGAAGGAGTACTGGATGAGCTTGTTGGCACAGGCTTGGCGGCGCGTGATCCACTCCGGATCCTCGCACCACTTAGACCCGGTGCGCATGTGAGTGAGCAATGCCAAGTCAATTCCTTCATACCATGAGAGCGTAAATTGCAAAGCAATGTCGGCCCCAGCTCGTGCAGCAGACTCGCGCCACAAATGCAGCTGCGTGTCACATTCCATGAGTTTGGCTATAAAAGCCAAGCCTTTCTTGGGAATGGTTTCACTGGGCC
Organism: Avena sativa; assembly: GCA_916181665.1. Lineage (NCBI taxonomy): Eukaryota > Viridiplantae > Streptophyta > Magnoliopsida > Poales > Poaceae > Avena > Avena sativa. Next base: position 624,807,767 of record OV702289.1, read on the forward strand.
AGAGGCAGCTGAACATTCGTTTTGCCACCGGGATGATATCTGCACCATGATTCTTTACTACCTCAAGGCGAGCGGTGAGACTCGCCAGGAGATCCCCTGTGGTATAAGGGATTGGCTCGGCATCAGAGGCAGCAGGAATTCCATGCTGTTCGCGGGACTGGCGTACGGCGGAGGCAGCGAGTGTATCACTCTCTGGAAATTTGCCTAAGGATAAGAAGACAAACAGTGGGCAAATGGACCAAATCTGGGTGGTAGAAGATCAAGCAAGGGCAGGAAACTTACGCGCAATTTGGAAGAGAAGTCGCTGAAGCTCAGAATCAACATTGGCATTATGGACCCGGAGTTTCTTGTATTCGGTGGTCACCGACGTAAGCTTGACGTCGGCTTCCTCCAATAGGCTCTTGTCCTTGGAGATTTGCGTGGTTAAACGCTCTTTCTCCTCGGCAAACTCCTGGTCGGCTTTCTCCAGCTCGGACTGATGGGAGCCCTTAAGCTTTTGAATTTCGGCATTCAGCCGAGTGATCTCCGAGTCCTGCTGTTGGAGCCGAGCTATCTCTGCGTCTTTCTTTTTCAGTTCAGCCTCATGATTTCCTACTTGTTCGAGGAAGTGAGTCATCATTTTAGGAATGGTGACACTATCCTCGAGAGCAACTGCAATAGCACAATGATCCGGAGGACCCAAAGTATGAGTGTCCACCGGATAAAGCAAGGAAAATACAACGATCATGTGAAGGGGATGAGTTTACCTTTGATTTCCACAAGGGTTTTCCTCATGATTATATTCTCGGCTTCAACCTCGGCTGCATGATTCGGACAACAAATTCATATAGGTCTTAAGAAGTTCGAAGGAACAAGAAAGAGCAAGAATGGAAATTTACCCCTCTTCTGGTACTCCACCAGGACTTTACCATAACACGCGCGAATGTCTTTGTAGGAGTCCAGCAGGCGCTGGAACTCAGTGGTTTGGCGGTCAGTGGTAATCTGAAACAAGCGAGGCAATAGCAAAGTTCAAAGACAACGAAACGCAATTCGAAGTCTATAAGACCCGGGCCAAGTGGAACTTAACCCGGCTCTAGCTGTGTGGTAATTCGAAGTCTACAAAACCCGGGACAAGTGGAACTTAATCCGGCTCTAGGTGTGTGGATATTCGGAGTCTACAAAACCCAGGCCAAGTGGAACTTAACCCGGCTCTAGGTGTGTGGATATTCGAAGTCTACAAGACCCAGGCCAAGTGGAACTTAACCCGGCTCTAGGTGTGTGGATATTTGGAGTCTACAAGACCCGGGCCAAGTGGAACTTAACCCGGCTCTAGGTGTGTGGATATTTGAAGTCTATAAGACCTGTGCCAAGTGGAACTTATCCTAGCTCTAGGTGTATGGATATTCGAAGTCTACAAGACCCGGGCCAAGTGGGACTTAACCCGGCCCTAGGTGTGTGGATATTCGAAGTACATCAGATACGGGCCAAGGGAACTAGACCCGGCTCAAAATCTACTAAAAATTTGATGTCATTATGAACAAAAGCTAAGCTCTATGAGGAGCATCTGACCGAATAACAAGTTATTCCCTCGGAGGCTCGGGGACTAGGGACTATATCTACAAGTGTTCAGTTGTGTAAAACATCAGCAGCAGAGAAAAAGGATTACCTCCATCATCCAGCCAACCAAGGAGATGGCCTTGGTAGCAGAGTTCATCTGGGCGTTGAACTCGGCTGGGCCAAACTTCTCTGGCAGATCATCTTGAGGGTCGACGAATTCTGCGTTATTCTAGTTCTTCACATACTCAAGGAGTAGTGGACTGTAGCTTTCACCACTTAGAGAATGGCCCACCACAAGGCCCTTCACGTGGGCCTCCCGCCTGGTGGATTGAGCTGTAGCGGGGCTGGTGTGCAAAACCAGTTGTTGGCTGCCCTCTGATCCGGAGGAAGTAGACCCGGATGAAGTTACATTGGCTGACCCGGAGGTCTTCTTGGCTTTGCTAGATGAGGGTGGAGGAATTGACTGAAAGATGTCCGCCATAGAAGGGGTAGACCCGGAGGAAGCCGATGGAGCTTTTCCCTTGGGAGGCTTGGAGGCACTTGATGTTGTTGGTGCTGCTACTGGTGCTGGTGCTGCTAGTGCTGGTGCTACTGTTGGTGCTGTTCCTGCTGGTGCTGGTACTGGAGATGCTGGAGGCAGCGTCGATGGAGCTGGCACCTCGGAATCTGGCACTAAGGCTGAGGAACTGGGGAGATCCGGCATCGCCGTATCCTGATCCGGCCCACTACCCCCCGCGCCGACATTGCCCTCCTCTTGGCGAGGTGGGCTCTGGTCAGGCGCAGCCATGGAGCCCTCCTGAATAGGGCTGAGCGGGAAATAATCATCGTTGCGGGGGGAGAAGGACTGTCTCGGAGTGGGGAGGCAATGCCGAGGCCACTCTGAGGTACATCCCTAGGATCTCTAAATAAAAGATAAGGCACCAAGTTAAAAAGAAGAATCAGTAAGAAACAAAGGCAAGCAAAGGAAAAAATCCCGAGGAGTACTAGAGAACTTACTCATCTGCGCGCTTCTAGGACAGAGCCGGGGCCGGGCTACCAGTTGCAAGGGGAGGAACCTCGTGGACCTGATCGTCCGGGCTAGCTGAACATTCGGACATAGCCAGGTGCACGTAAGGGATGAGAACCGAATCAAATACCTCAAGGACATCAACATCCGAGTCATCATCGTCAGGCCAATCCCTTAGAGAAGAGGCCTTACCAGCGCTGTGTCTGACGACGTTCGGGGTAGGCAGGAAAGCATTTGAATCAGGCTCCTCCTCATCCTCCTCGGTGCGGTCCGGCAACCATTTGGTCACCAGCACCTCGCCATCCTCCAGTGGTTGCTGGAGGAATCACTGAGAACAAAGCAACAATTGACGAGTTACAAGAGTAAAATCGACATACAGAAGAGATTCGGAAAATGAGAAGGAAAACTAACCCGGGCTGGAGGGTTGACCCGGGTGAAGGGCTCGAGTCCCCACTTCCAATCCTCGGAGAACTCCTTCTCCACATTGAATATGGACTTAACCCGGCGGTAAACCTCCGAGTTATCTAGCTCGAAGGAAGAGGTCCGATGAGGGTCAAGAGGGCCGCTGAGATAACAGATCTTTTGGGCTCGCTTCTAGAGGGGGGAGACCCGGCTGTGGAGGAAAGTGATCATGATGTCCTCCCCCCAGTGTTTCTCCTTGAGAAGCTCCTTGATTCGGCGCTCCACTTGGTTCGCCAGGGCCGTGGGCCGCTTCGGAATGCTCTCCCAACGCGAGGTATCAAGAGGGCATGTTTGAAGGGGAGAAACCGGATCAGGTGATCCTTGGTGGTGTTCCGAACATAAAAGAAAGTCCGGGCCCAACCCTTGCAAGATTCGAGTCCCGTAACCCGGGGGAACACAGACTGTTTCTGGGGAGAGATGGAGGCGGCGCCGCACTAGGTCAACTGCTTGTTCTGCGGGGTGCGCTCCTTATCCGGAATCACATTCCTCCATAGGCCAAAGAACTTGATCCAAAGTTCTTTTGTTGGCCAGAGGCCAATGTACCCCTCGATGCCAGAAGCAAAGGAGGACGGAGAAGTAATGGCGTTTGCGGAGAGGGATGTGGTTGCAACTTGTATGTGGAAACAAAATCAAAGAAGAAATCGGAAGTGGGAAGGACGAAGCCATGCTGGAAATGTGATAGAAAAACTACATATTCCCCGGATTTGGGGGAAGGAAAGACTTCACCGGAGGCGAGGCGGCAGGCGACGCCGGCGGGGATGCGCTGCGTGGTGTGGAGCCAATCAAGGTCCTCCTTGCGGACGACAGAGCCGTCCCAACCGCCACGCTCGCGGCCCTCCGCTCCTTCTTCCTGCTGCGCCACCACCGCTGCCTCCGCCTCAGACATGGTGGATTCAAGATCTTCCAGGGAGTAATCGGAGTAGAGGTAGCCGGAAGAAGGGAAGAGGGAAGCGCAAGGCCCCGTGGTGGAAATTAGCACTGGGAACGGTGGCGATGGCATGAAATGCTATTAGAGCATGGCCACGGTGGCGCTCGTGGAGCAGAAAACTAGCTACGGCGGCGGAGTCGCTGTGAAAGAGAGAGAGGCTGGGAAGCGGGGAGGAAATGGGGGAACTTCCCCTGAAATCGCCCTAGGCCTCCTACTTAACCGCATAGCACGCGCGTCGTGGGATCCTTTGCGGGCGACACGCCGTGCGCAACTAGCGTGTATGAGGCCAGAACAACCAATCAGGGCAAGGCCACGGGAGGGGCTACAGGTGCAGATGACCCCATGATGTGAAGCAATGTTACGGTTAATGAGGCGTTGTAGTGAAGAGACGTTTATAGCAGTTATTCCTGACATTGCGACAATAACCGGCGCATTAAATGCGTGTGGCCCTTAAAATGAGGCAAAATGATGATTACCCTCCACATAGGATGTGGAGAAGCGTACAAGAGAAGGAAAGGTAACCTAGATAAGCAAGCAAAAGACCTGGCCAACGAGGAATAACTCAGAAAGAGCAAAAGGGTTGCAAGATGAGAAACTCCGGGCTACGAGGTAACTCGGCCTAAGGAGCGAAAGATCCAGATATGGGAACCTGCTATGGTCTTAACAACTAAAAGTTGCTAAGACCGCACCAGCTTCGGGGACTAATGTTGGGGGTATACCCCCGGGTAGGGTAACACCGGGGTATAAGGGTCGAGTTAGCTGGGGTACGGCACGGTCAAAGCAAAGTGCTAACCGGGTCACCTCAAGGAAGGACGAATCACGATGTGACCCGGCCCATGGAGCATCTCCTTGACAATGGTCCGGCCGGCATAAGATTTATGTCAGCCATGTCTATCTGTTTTGCAGGTAAATGGGTAAGCCGGATTAGCTATATGCTAGCTGGATTATCTTAGCTTCCAAGAGAAGGAATTCCCCGCTGGTCAAAAGGTGGCTTTATTAGATGTAGCATGAGCAAAGTAAAGTAAAGAAGGGGACCAGCGGGTCAGGGCGACTAAGGTGACGCGGGCAAAGCTGGGTGACATATCCCGTGTCTGGTGACGCCAAAAGACAAGGATTACACCATGGGTTACGTCCAAAGCCCGGACGAGCCGTTAAAGGGAATAAAGAAGCATCTGCTTTAGGAAAGGAGCATATTCGTAGAATATGCTGCCACATGTGCCCTAGAATTGTAACCCGGGCTTCCCTATATAAGGAGCATTGGGGCCTCCATAGAGAGGGACGGCCGATAGATCAATCATTCTCTATCTAAGGTAGAACTCTATGGCTAGTGGACAGGGAGTAAGAGATATCGTCTCCTTCTTGTTGAGAGCCTTAGGAGCACTTGTAAACACCATTGATAGAGAATATACAAGAACTTCCGTGCGTGGAATCACCATGCTCTCCCTCCCTGGATTCCCCTAGCACTCATTAGCCCCATCTGTAGCCTATCCATGGCATCTGTCGTGCCACCACCACGACACGCACATTGCAGTTCCGTCCATTCTGTGATGAAATCCGGTAGAACTTGTGACTTAATTGCTTTGCGTTTCTCAGAAGTGATATCCCGAGGGGATAATTCGATACCCCATAGAGAAACACGCCTAGTTGCTTCTAAATTGTTGAGGATGCTCGACAAAGGTGCCTCGTTGACCACTAAGATCGAATGCTCCGAGAAATAGTGGCGTAGCTTTCGTGTTGTCATAAATACCCCGTATGCTAATTTCTGGCAGTGCGGGTACCTTTGTTTGGATGGCGATAAAACCTCGCTTAGGAAGTAAACTGGTCTCTGCACACCATGGGTCTTTCCTTCTTCGGGTCGTTCTACGACTAGGACCGTGCTGACCACCTGATGTGTAACAGCAATATAGAGGATCAGAGGTTCCTTTTCTTTTGGTGACAAGAGATCTCGAAAGTGTTCTTTTGAGATCTTCGAATGCACACTGAGCTTCTTCCATCCATTTGAATTTTTCTGATTTCCTCATGAGGGCGTAGAATGGCAGCACTTTTTCTCCTAATCTTGCGATAAAACGACTTAGAGCCGCCACTCGTCTCGCCAGTTGTTGTACACCATGTAGGTTTGTTGGCTTCTTCATTGTGAGGATTTCTTGTATTTTGTCGGGATTAGCCTCGATTCCTCTAGCTGATACCAAATATCTGAGGAGTTGCCCTACTGGGACTCCAAAGGAACATTTCTTTAGATGCAGTTTAATGCTAAACCTGTCGAGATTTCTGAATGTTTCTTCTAGGTCCTTTATCAACGCAGATCCTTGACATGTGGTAACTATTACGTCATCAATATATACTTTCATGTTTGTGCCTATTTGACTTCCCAAGAACTTCTACATCATCCACTGATATGTTGCTCCAACGTTCTTGAGGCCAAACGGCATTGTTGTTGTTGGGGGGATAACCCCGGGTAGGGTCACTCCAGGGTATAAGGGCCGAGTTAGCCGAGGTTCGGCAAGGTCAAAGCGGATGCTGGCCGAGTCACCTCAAGGCAGGCCGGATCACGGAGTAACACGGACCAGGGGGGTCGCCTAATATTGTCTCGTCCGACTCAAGGAGTAAGTCGGAGATACTTGTCTAGCTTATATGCAGGAACAGGTGTGGATGGATCAACTGTGATCCGGATCCTCATTTGGCTTCTAGGAGAAGGAATGAATCTCTCTGGTCAAAAAGAAGGCCCGGTGCGTACTGGATGAGCGAATAAAGCAAGGGAGGACCACCGGATCATGGCCGACAAGGGTGACGACGCTCACGTCGGCTGACGCGGGCGCCGTAGAGGCAACGTCGCTAAAGCAAGTGTGACACGGGGGAAAAGCACCCCTGTCGGGTTACTACTTTGGGAGGGGGCATATTCTTAGGAATATGCCTCCACGTATGCCCTAGGCCAGGACCGAACCACCTCTATATAAGGGGGGGGTTGGGGTTCTGGTAAGGGGGTTGGGTCTTTTTAGATACATAGCAAGGAGAATTCTAGTAGATCTAGGGTTCTTGGGCTAGTTAGTAGGCAAGAGTAAGAGAGTTTCTTCTTCCTCCTCTTGTCAATACAGCTCGAGGAGCACTTGTAATCTCGGAGATTGAACATCAATACAAAGCTTCTGTGTAGAGAATCACTCTATTATCCCTCCCTAGACTCCCCTAGCGCATATTAGTCCCCACCTTTAGCCTATCCATGGCGCCCACCGGAGTGACACCACCCAATACGTCAGTGACAATGCTGGCTGCTTCGGCACGCGCCCCCTTCCGTGCAACGGCATCTTCGTCAAGCTCGGCGCACACAAGGTCTATGTTGCTGTGGACGTGTCTTGCGTTCATCCGCGTCGCGTCGTCGATGCGGGAGAACCACCCCTCACTGTGGCTCGCGGGGCGTGTATCGCTCGCTCCCCGGACCATGTAGAGGTGATGATGACGGTGCCAGGCGCGGGCATGAGCAAGGATCCAGCGCCAGACCCGAAGGTAACACCCAAGGCACCGAGGAAAGCTAGGGGTCCTCCGCTAGAGAGGCCTGAGAACATGCTGAGGGAAGCTATGGATAGCTTGGCTAACCCGGTGGCAGCAGTGGTAGATCCGGCTCAGGCACAGGCCGAGCTAGAGGAGACCCGGCAAAAGATACTGGAGGACGCAAAGAAGATAGCAGCGGCTCAGCAGTCATTGAACATGACGCTGCGTGAGTATGTGAAAGCAAACAAGGTTGATGCAGTAAGGGTAAAAGGGAAAAATCTCATAAGTGAGATGAACAGAGAAGGTGATGACGGACCAGAAGGGTCGGAAAACTATATGTTTGTAGGGTTGCCGAAGTATAGTACCCCGGCAAAGAACCTCAGAGCAGCAGATGCCGCGGCATCCGAGCTAGAGGGTCTGACGGGTGAAGCCCGTCAAAGACAGCAAGACCGGGTTAACGAGCTGGTTCGGATTGCAAATAGGCAGAACGAGGAGCTGTTGAGAGGTAACCTGGAGAGAGTTGGAGCTTCTAAGATCGTCCATTCGGTGATGGGTAACCTGGAGAAATCCGCTGGAGCCGCATCATCGCCTCATGGTGGTCCTAGGAGAGAAGAGGTAGTAACCTCGGCCAGACGGAACAAGCAGATCGTTCCGTACGACCCAACGCGTGCGGGAAAAGAAAAAGAGATGCAGAAAAAAGATGATCGATGAAGTGTGAGCCGAGGTGAAGCTAGCCGAGGTAACCACGACCAAGGCAATGCTGGTCAAGGGAATGGTGCCAACGGCAATGCCGGACAGCGAAACTCGGCAGGAGCGGGTCATCTGCAGCAGCGGAATGCACCAAGGCAAGAGCAAAGTGCCGGCCGTGGTATGCAACAGAGAGGAGCACAACGAGAGCAAGACCGATACAATGACGGAGACTCAGAGATGATGAATGCGGGATACGCAAGACCGGACTATCATGTGATAGGGTCGAGATTGGGAAGCAGAGATTTGATGCCGGATGACGCCAGGCTGAAACTGGATCGCCTATATAGGTCGGAACAGATCGAATGTCAAGGTCCTCCGGGCCCAGCGTGCTTTGGACCCCGGATCATGAAGGAACCGCCGGTACCCAATTTCCATCTACCCAGGGGCACGAAGACGTATGACGGCAGTACAAAGCCGGAGGATTGGTTGATAAACTACGCAACAGCTATGAAAATTGCAACTGGCAGCTTGAGATGGGTTGTACGATATGTACCCCAAATGTTGGAAGGTCTAGCTAGGGTTTGGCTAAATAATTTGCCACCCGGAAGCATCAATTGCTGGATAGATTTTGAAGAAATGTTCATCGGCAACTTCTCAAGTACATATCAGAGACCGAATAGACCGCAGACCCTGGCGATGTGCAAGCAGAGATCTAACGAAACGGACCGTGAATTCTTGACCCGGTGGTGTACCGTGAGAAACTCGTGTGAGGGAGTCATAGAATCACAGGCTATAGCGTGGTTCGCACAAGGGTGCAGATATGGCAGCGAGTTGTGGATGAAATTGCAAAGGAAAATGCCAGTTACATTGGCAGAGATGATCCGGATCGCGGATTCTTATGCTTTGGGTGATCCGACTCAACCTAGGATCGCGTTGAACGAGTCAAATGAGGAGTACTATCCGAGGGACGGATCCGGGTCATCCCGGAGGAACGATTACAGGGGGAAAAGGAGAGACGATAGACCGGACCATCGGTATGGTTTCCAAACAAGTTGCAGCCGTGAATCAAGATCAGCCCGGAGCAGGGAGCAACCAACGCCAGAAAACGGGAGGGCAATGGACTCCTCGAAACGATGGCAAGCAAAACTTGGACTCCGGAGCAGAAGAAGCAATGGCAAGAAAAGAAAGATCGTCTGAGGTATACCTATGAGTCAATGTTGGACCAGCCGTGTAAGTTTCACACACCAAATCCGAACAGTCCGGTGGGTCACACGACGAGGCAATGTGAGTGGATGCGTAAGATAGAACAAGGTGGTTCGGGGAATGCTCAGGCACCCCGGAATGATCAACCTCGGCAGGAGTTACCCAGTAGCAATTGCTTTCCGGAGCAAACACGCAGCAACTGATATTGCCTCCCCCTCCGCCGAGGTATGACAACAGGGAGAGAAGGGATGCAGTGCATCAGGTGGAAAACCAGCAACCACCGGATCAGAGGTACTCCGGAAACGAGGGAAGGAATGAGTATAGGGAACATCATCAGAGCTATTGTGTGTTCACAACAGAGGAAACAGATAGGAAAAGCTTGCAGCACCGACATATGGAGGTTAACGCGGTTATGCCTGCAGTGACGAGGTACATGTCTTGGTCGGACCAGGAAATTACCTGGAGCGTCAAAGATCACCCCAAGCTTATGCCAAGTCCGAGCTCGTATGCACTAGTGTTAGATCCGACGTTCATTGAACCAAACATTAATGTGAGGTTCTCCAAGGTACTAATCGACAATGGCAGTAGCATTAACATCATGTATGCGGACACGATGCGCAAGTTGGGCATCTCGGAGAACATGCTCCAGGCTACAAGAACAACTTTCCATGGTATCGTACCAGGCATATCCTGTGAGCCCATAGGAAAAGTCCGGGTCGACGTGCTATTCGGTACGAGGGATAACTGCCGAACTAAAAATCTGGAGTTTGAGGTGGTAAACTTGGAGAGCACGTATCATGCATTACTCGGGAGACCAGCACTGAGCAAATTCAAGGCGAGTTGCCACGTTGGTTATCTGAAAATGAAGTTGCCCGGACCAAATGGAGCAATTACTGTCGCTGGGGATTCCGACGTTCTATTGAGTGCGCTTCAGCCGGGTCTAACCTAGCCGAGTCACTCGTAATTGCCCAAGAGAAAAGAAAAATTCAAGAGGTGGCGGCTTTAGCTCAGTCCGCGCAGCAGTATATGCCGGTGTTAAGTAACCCACATGGAAGTGTTTCGTTTCAAGCCGTGAAGGACACCAAGAAAATTCCAGTGGATAACATGTTTCCGGAGCGTACCGTGACAATTGGGGCCGGGTTAACTGACAAATAGGAAAGCAAGCTCGTCAACTTCCTCCATGAGAATCGGGATATTTTTGCTTGGTCCACACGGGACTTGCAAGGTGTTCCGAGGGAGTTGGCCGAGCACTCTTTGAATGTAAGACCCGGAGCAAGGCCGGTGAAGCAGCCTCTCCGACGCTTCGTCGAGGATAGGAGAAAGGTCATTGGTGACGAGATAGCTCGGTTGCTAGCAGCAGGATTTATCATGGAAGTGCTGTATCCGGATTGGCTCTCTAATCCGGTGCTGGTAGAAAAGAAGAAGGATGATCCGAACGTGGCAGTGGTTTGGCGTATGTGTATCGATTACATGAACCTGAACAAGGCGTGTCCAAAAGATCCATTTCCACTGCCGAGGATGGATCAGGTCATTGATTCTACCACGGGATGTGAACTGTTGTCGTTTATTGACACCTATTCTGGTTTCCACCAGATACCTCTGAACCCGGATGATCAAATAAAAACTGCCTTTATTACCCCGTACGGGGCTTATTGCTATCGCACTATGCCGTTTGGTTTACGAAATGCAGGAGCAACGTACCAAAGATGTATGCAAAATTGTTTGCACGATCAAATAAGTCAAAACATACAAGTCTACGTGGATGATGTGGTTATTAAGACTAAGGAAAGCGCAACGATCCTTGACGACATAAGGCAAACATTCGCGAACTTGAGGAGATTCTGGATGAAGCTTAACCCGGAGAAGTGCACCTTCGGTGTCCCGGCTGGAAAATTACTTGGATTTCTCATCTCCAGCCGAGGTATCGAGGTTAATCCAACTAAGATCTGAGCCATCGAACGAATGGAGCTGCCGAAGTGTCTCAACGACGTCCAGAAGTTCACTGGATGCCTGGCGTCATTGAGTCGGTTTGTATGTCGGTTAGGGGAAAAGGCACTTCCTCTCTACCAACTCATGAAAAAATCAGATAAATTCGTTTGGACGCCGCAGGCCGATGAAGCCTTTGCCCACTTGAAAAAGATGTTGGCCACCACACCAGTGTTAGATTCTCCACTGTTGAAGGAGCCAATGTTGCTCTACATAGCCGCAACCAACCGAGTTGTAAGTGCAGTGATCGTAGTGGAGCGAGATGAAGAGGGTAAGTCGGTGTAGAGGCCAGTGTACTACTTGAGCGAGGTATTGTCTGCCTCAAAACAGAACTACCCACATTTTCAAAAGTGGCATACAGAGTTTATATGGCGGCAAAGAAGTTAAAGCACTACTTCAAGGAGCATCCCATCAAGGTGATATGCGAAGCCCCCATATCCGAGATAATGGGTAACAAAGATGCGAATGGCAGAATTGCAAAATGGGCAATTGAGCTAGCACCATACGCGCCCCAGTATGATAGGAGAGAAGCGATCAAGTCCCAGGCTGTGGCGGACTTTTTCGTGGATTGGGCTGAGGTACAATACGAACCGCCGCCACCAGATCCAAACTACTGGAGGATGCACTTTGACGGATCGAAAACCAAAACTGGGTTAGGTGTCGGGGTTGTGCTTACCTCGCCAAAGAAGGATCAGCTCAAGTACGTATTGCAGATCCATTTCGCAGCATCAAACAATGTCACTGAGTACGAGGCTCTTGTGCATGGTCTCAAGGTGCCAAAGGAGATTGGCATACGTCAGATAATATGCTTTGGCGACTCGGATCTAGTAATACAGCAAGTGTCCGGAGTGTGGGACGTCCTGGATCCAAACATGGCACTATACAGATTTCATGTGCAGAAAATCTCGGGTTACTTTGAGGAATGCGAATTTCACCATGTACCTCGCGTGGAAAACGAAGCTGCCGACATGCTATCGAAGCTCGGATCGACCCGACAGGCAATTCCATCGGGTGTAGCATTGGAGCACCTCAGAAAACCATCTATCAGGCCGTCCCCAGGAACCGACTCAATCTATGTCCCAGAAAACGCGGAATCCGGAGTTGAGCCCATGGACATTGACACAGGAGGTAGCACGACGAACCCGGGGACTACCTCGCTAGACCCGGGGACTGTTCAGCGTGATCCGGCTGAAGTTATGCCGGTGGATCGGATGGAAATTGATGAGGAGATGTTCCCTGCACGAACAATACCAGCTTGGGCACTGCCTATATACCAGTTCTTGAAAGATGGAACGTTACCCACTGAGGAAGTGCTAGCCAGGCAAACTCAGAGGAGAGCCAAAGCTTACATAATCATCAATTCTGAGCTGTACAAACGGAGTGTAACCAATGTCCTCCAGCGGTGTGTTGATCCTGAAGAAGGACTTGACATCCTCCGAGATATACACCAAGGAGAATGCGGGCATCACGCCTCATCCCGGGCCTTAGTGGCAAAGGCATTCCGGCATGGATTTTACTGGCCAAGCGCCTTGGAGGAAGCATAAGATCTGGTGAAAAAATGCAATGGTTGCCAAAGATACGCCACCAAGACACATATGCCTATGTCGGAACTCAAAACCATACCAATTACATGGCCATTTGCTGTGTGGTGCTTGGATATGGTTGGCCCGTTCAAACCAGCAAGAGGAAACATGATGCACATTCTGGTCATGGTGGATAAGTTTACAAAATGGATTGAAGTGAAGCCTATAAGAAAATGTGATGGGGCTACAGCCGTAACATTTCTCAAAGACATCATCTTGGGATATGGTTATCCTCATAGTATCATAACTGATAACGGCACAAATTTTGCTGAAGGAGCATTTGCACGATTCTGCCGAGACAAGAAAATCCGACTCGACGTAGCCTCGGTAGCCCACCCCGCATCGAACGGACAGGTGGAAAGATCCAATGGATTAGTATTATCCGGGATAAAACCCCGGCTCATCGAGCCGCTGCAAAGATCAGCGGGGTGCTGGATAGAAGAACTACCAACAGTCTTGTGGAGTTTAAGAACAACTCCGAACCGATCAACAGGCTACACGCCATTCTTTCTGGTATATGGGGCAGAAGCTGTATTACCAGCGGACATAGAGCATGATTCGCCTAGGGTCACCCTATACACAGAAGCCAAAGTGCAAGAAGCCCGGCAAAATGATGTTGATTTGCTGGAAGAAGCGAGAGAACTGGCACTGTCCAGATCCGCCATATATCAGCAAAATCTCCGACGCTATCATAGCCGGAAAGTGTGCCCCCGAGTCTTCCAGGAAGGCGATCTGGTGCTCCGATTGGTACAACGTACCACTGGCATGCATAAATTATCCCCCCCCATGGAAAGACCATTTATTGTGAGCAAAGCATTGCACAATGACTCTTATTATCTCATAGATGCAAAGCCACAGGAAAAGAACAAGGCGGACAGGTCCGGAGAGGAATCTAAGCGACCGTGGAATGTAGCGCTACTTCATCCCTTCTACACTTAGCTAAAAAGTGTATGTATCCGAGTCATCCTCATATGTCGGTATGTATGTCGGCAATGAGCTTATCAATGAAATAGCGGAGCCTCGAGCAGTAACTCGGGGACGGCCCTAATAGATGATTGTTGTTACTTTTTATGCGTTAGCTGGAATGACTCGTTTCGCTTAACCCGGATTAGTAATGTGTGAGCACCAAAAACCCAATCCTTCGACTTGCTACTGTCCAACAAGAGTTGGCTTCATGGCAAGCAAGGAAACAAGTTTGGAATTGTGTAGCACATGAAAAAATACTAAGGGAACGATCCTATTCTAGCTAACATTTGTTTTTTTGACTAACCCCGTATTTACTTTCAAGCTATTATGTTGAATTATTTTGAGCCAAGCCTCGAAGTTTCTCAGTATTGTTAAAACGATTCTTGAGGCTCGGGTTCGTAAGTCGTAAAACCGAATAAAGATAGACATGGATCGAGCCGGAGAATTGGACGAACAAGAAAATGAAACTCGGGGACTATGCCCAAGTTAATCCGGCATACAAGCATAGTAGCAAAATATTATGTATTAAGCATATAATTGCACCCGGCATACCGGGGATCTGATAAATTTTCAAGTTTTTTCAACTAAGGAGCGGCAGGAGGAGGAAGTTCAGCGTCATCATCACTGTCTTCGATATCTGAAGCAGCATCTTCTCCATCATCGCCCAACCCATCCTCCACGTTCTCCATCTGCTCCTCCTTGCCGGATTCTAGAAAGCTCGGCCCCTCAACCCAGTCATGGACTGGAGAATATTCGACAAGGCTGTAGGCGCAAGCCTGGCGCCGAGCTACCCACTCCGGATCATCGGTCCATTTGGATCCGGTGCACCGACGGGTGAGGAGGCTCAGATCGATTTTCTCATACCATGAAAGGATATGATGGAGAAGGGTATCTGCTGCGGCACGCCCGGCGGATTCCCTCCAGAGGTCAAGTTGAGTCTCAATCTCCATCAGTTTGTCGGCGAGGAGCGTGATCCTTTCCGGAGCGTCCTCGCTTGGCCAGAATGTGTTGAAGATCCGGACCGCAACATCGAGGAGATCTTTCCCATAGTTCTTAATAGTTTCCACCCGAGCCGACACGCTGGCCAATAGGTCCTCCATGTCTAAAGGGATGCTCTCACCATCAGGAGTGATGGGAGTACCCCTCTCTTGGTGGAATTTGGCAACGGCAGCACTGGCGATGGCAGTACCCTCCGGAAAGTTATCTGAAAATAAGGAAAGGGAGGATGCTGAAGCAAAGGCATATGAGCTAACTCGGAAAACTAGGTCGGACAAGGGGAAGAAACTTACGTGAGATATGGCGATGGATCCGGGTCAACTCCTTGATACAACTGTCGCGTCTCTGGCGAAGTTGTTCAAGCTCGGCGAGCGCTGACCCAAGCTGGACCTCGGATTCCTTAAGCAGGTCCTGGTCCTTGGAGATCTGGAGGGTAAAGCGCTCACGTTCTTCGGTGAAGTTCTGGCCAACTTTTTGGAGCTCGGTTTTGTGTTGGGCCTTCATCTTCTCCATCTCGGCCTTGAGTTTAGCTATTTCATTTTCCTTGGTCTAGAGGAGGGCGAGCTCATCATTCTTCTTCTTCAGCTCGGCTTGATGTTTTCCTGCTTGTTCGAGAAAATGTAGCATCATATCAGGCACGGGCACACTATCCTCAAGTGATGCTGAAATAGCGTGTTGACCCGGCAAAGCCGAGGAGTGAATGTTTGCCGAGCCTAGGAGAAGAAAGAATGGAAAACACAACGACGTCGGCCGGAAGAGGACATACCTCGGATTTCCTCCAAGTTCTTCCGCATAATCTTGTTTTCAGCCTCCACCACAGCTGCAAAAAACCGAATAAGGAGGTTAGTCCGGCAGAAACAAACGAAACGGTGAGGTGTTAAGAGAGGAAATTACCCCTCTTTTCATGTTCTGCGCCAAGTGCAACATGTTTCGCGCGCAAGATCTTGTGGGTATCAAGCAGGCGCTAAAACTCGGCGCTCCAACGATTGGTGGTTACCTGACAAAGGCACAGGCGTGCAGAATTAGTTCGGTGCATATTCTAAGTGTACAAGATCCGGGCCAAGCGGAACCTAACCCGGCTCTAGGTGTGTGCATATTCGAAGTGTACAAGATCCGGGCCAAGCGGAACTTAACCCGGCTCTAGGTGTGTGCATATTCGAAGTGTACAAGATCCGGGCCAAGCGGAACTTAACCCGGCTCTAGGTGTGTGCATATTCGAAGTGTACAAGATCCGGGCCAAGCGGAACTTAACCCGGCTCCAGGTGTGTGCATATTCGAAGTGTACAAGATCCAGGCCAAGCGGAACATAACCCGGCTCTAGGTGTGTGCATATTCGAAGTGTACGAGATTCGGGCCAAGCGGAACTTAACCCGGCTCTAGGTGTGTGCATATTTGAAGTGTACGAGATCCGGGCCAAGCGGAACTTAACCCGGCTCTAGGTGCATATTTGAAGTTTACATGCAGCTATGTTGATCTTCTAAGGAGCATCCAGCCGAGTAACAAGTTACTCCGCCGGAGGCTCGGGGACTAATGGTTATTATCTACAGCATGTAAATAAGAAATGATGTACCTCCATGATACGCCCAGCAAGGTTAATCGCCTTGGCGGCAGTATTCATCTGAGCGGAAAATTCAGCTGGGCCGAACTTTTCCGGGAGATCGTCATTGTAGACGAACTCCGCCTTGTTCCAGTTCATGACGAACTCGATGAGGCTCGGAGGGTACCGTTCGCCAGTGGGCAGGTGGGGCGCCACCAAGCCCTTTGCATGAGCTTCTTTACTTTCGATCAGGGCAAGGGCTGGGCTAGTGTGAAGAACCATCTGCTGCGATTCGGCTGGCTCGGCAGGAAGATCCGTCGCTGCTGGTGACTTCTTTGGAAGCATCGACGACAAAGTTTGCTGCCCAGCCTCGACGGAGGTAGACCTGCCTTTGGCTTGCTGGGAGGATGTGACCACAGTCGATTTGCTCTTGGAAGCCGCTGGAGTGGGTCCTCGCCGAGCTTGACATGACTCGGACGAGGCAGATGAACTTGGCACGGGAACTTTGGTGGCTGGCGCTGGAGCTGTTGTTGGTTTCTTCGGAGCCGGGACAGGCGCTGGTTCGGTGGCTGGTGCTGGAGCTGCTGCTGGTGCTAGAGTTGCGGTAGACTTGGTAGTTGCTGGTTGCGGCAATGCCGAAGTGCCGGACGCCGTTGCCTCGGCCGATCCGACCCCTCCCAATACGAGGTCGTGTCCCTCTGAAGGAGGTACTGCGGAACCTGGAGCGGCCGCAGAGCCCTCCGGAATAGGGCTCAGCGGGCGTGACTTGTCGTCACGGGGAGGGGAAGGACTGGACCGAAGAGGAGAGGAGATGCTCGATCTGCTCTGAGGGACCTCCACAGGAGCCCTGCAAGAGAAAATAATGTTAGGAGTGAAATTACCCCGATGCAGGGAGAAGTGTGTTGTGCAGTGAAAAAGAACCTATGCATCCGAGGTCTCGGCCTCCTTAGGTTTCTGGGCCCTCCGAACCGGGGCTTTGCCTGCCCGTTTGGAGGTGGTCTTGTCTCCGGCCTTCTTTTGCCTTTTGGAAGGCTGAGAAGGTTCGAAAGAAGAACTTGACGTGGATCCGCGCTTCTTCTTTGACGCCACCGGAATAGGCTCGCCCGTGGCAAGTGGAGAATCCTCGTGGATGTGCCCACCGGGGTTAGCTGATGCCGGGAAGGCAAAAGAGAGAGGGACAGCCTCCACGGGTTCAATCACATCGATATCCGAGTCATCCTCATCGTCGGGCCAATCTCTAAGAGAAGAGAATTTACCGCTGGGTCGTTTGGTGGCATCGGTTGTGGCGAGGAACATCTCCTGGTCCGCCTCCTCCTCATCCGGGATTTCTCGGTCCGGGGCCCACTTAAGGGTCGGATCCGGGCCATCCTCGAGGGTTTGCTGGAGAAACAGCTAGGAAAAAGCACAAGGAGCAAAGTCAAAAATATGATAAAAACCGACATGAAATTAATCCGAAATAAATTTACCCCGCGAAGCTTACCGCGGGAGGGAGCCTGTCACGGCAGTAATACTCGATTCCCCACTTCCATTCGGCGGAGAAGTCCTTATGGGTGGTGAAAAGAGCCTTGACCCGGCGGAAGATCTCCGTATTGCTTAACTCGAATGAGGAGGTTCGATTGGGGTCACGGCTGAAGCTCATGTGGCACAACTTGTGAGTGCGCCGCTGGAGGGGAGAGATTCGGTTACGCACAAATGTGATCATGGCATCCTCGTTGCGCAATCCGATCTTCTTCAGCTCCACAAACCTTTTGTTTACTTGGTTGGCCAGAACTGTAGGTTTTCTGTCGACCTCCTCCTAGAAATTCGTGTCCGGGGGACCCGGAGCGTAGGGCAGCAACCGGATCAAGTCTTCGGTGCCCTCGTTCCAGACGTAGAAGAAGGTCCGGGCCCATCCTTTGCAGGAGTCAAGCCCGGTGACCCGGGGAAAGATCGAAAACCTCCAGGGCGAGATCGAGGCAGCCCCGAACTGAGTGAGCTGCTTGTCCTCTGACTCGACGTGGATGTTGGGGACGACGTTGCGACGAAGGCCGAAGAACCGGATCCACAGCTCCTTCGTGGGCCATAGTCCGGTGTAGCCTTCGATCGAGGAAACGAAAGCAGACAGAGAGGTGATGGCGTTCGCCGTGAGATGGTGTGGTTGGAGGTGATAGGTCCGGACCCAGTCCCGGAAGAAATCACTCACCGGAAGACCAAATCCCCATTGGAAATGGGATAAGAAAACAACGAACTCACCTGGATTGGGTGAGGGGGCCAACTCCGAGGAGGGGAGACGAGCGGCGACGCCGGCGGGAATGCGCCGGGTCCGGTAGAGCCAGGCGATGTCGTCCTCGTAGACCCACGAGCCGGCCCACGCGCCGCGGTCCGCCGCGCCGGCGTCCTCCTCCATTTCCTACTCGACGACGATGAGCTCCTCCTCCGACATCTCGATTCCGCTGTCGTTGCTGGAGCTGGCGGCGGCGGGGCTCTGCAGTCTAGACTGGCGAGGACCCGTGGCTAAATAGTGGTGCAGCAGTAACTGCGGTGCGGAGGCACGGAGAAGGTGTGGCGGCGGCGCTGCTGCAATGGGCACTGACGGCGGCGCGGTCGCGAGGAAGAAGAAGAGGAACGGGCGAGGGGGCGCGGAGATGGAAAAGTTCTAAGGAGCGTGCCCCTCCCCTATTTAACTGCCCCCAGTCATCAACGAGTGGGATCGTGCTGCGCTGGAAAACCACACGGTGTGGCCGTGTATCACCAGCATCGACCAATCAGAGAGGAGCCACACCGGGGCCGCAGAGTAAATGTGATCCCATGACACGACGTGCAGTAGCGGTAAACGAGGAGACAGACGTGACGTCACCCCCGCACAGTAATCACTGACATTTACTGCGGCGGTTACTGCGCAGGCCCTTAAAATAAGGCAACGTAATGATTAACCTTTACGTGGGTTGGCGTATGAGAGAAGGAAGCAAGGCCCGGATCCGAGCCACGATGGTAACCCGGCCGGCAAGTGAAAACTTGAAATGTGCAGAGGGAAAGTAAAACCATAGGATCCGAGCCAAAATGGTGACCCGGCCGGCAAGTGAAAACTTGGAACGTGCGAAGGGAACGTAAATCCATATAATCCGAGACAAGAAGTCAACCCGGGACTAAAACGTCCAAAGCTTAGATACGAATGAACCTAATGGGGACTAATGTTGGGGGGATAACCCCGGGTAGGGTCACTCCGGGGTATAAGGGCCAAGTTAGCCGAGGTTCGGCAAGGTCAAAGCGGATGCTGGCCGAGTCACCTCAAGGCAGGACGGATCACGGAGTAACCCGGACCAGGGGGGTCGCCTAACATTGTCTCGTCCGACTCAAGGAGTAAGTCGGAGATACTTGTCTAGCTTATATGTAGGAACAGGTGTGGCCGGATCAACTGTGATCCGGATCCTCGTTTGGCTTCTAGGAGAAGGAAGGAATCTCTCTGGTCAAAAAGAAGGCCCGGTGCGTACTAGTGATGAGCGAATAAAGCAAGGGCAGGACCACCGGATCGTGGCCGACAAGGGTGACGACGCTCACGTCGGCTGACGCGGGCGCCGTAGAGGCTACGTCGCTAAAGCAAATGTGACGCGGGGGAAAAGCACCCCTGTCGGGTTACTACTTTGGGAGGGGGCATATTCTTAGGAATATGCCTCCACGTATGCCCTAGGCCAGGACGGAACCACCTCTATATAAGCGGGGGTTGGGGTTCTGGTAAGGGGGTTGGGTCTTTTCAGCTACAAAGCAAGGAGAATTCTAGTAGATCTAGGGTTCTTGGGCTAGTTAGTAGGCAAGAGTAAGAGAGTTTCTTCTTCCTCCTCTTGTCAATACAGCTCGAGGAGCACTTGTAATCTTGGAGATTGAACATCAATACAAAGCTTCTGTGTAGAGAATCACTCTATTATCCCTCCCTGGACTCCCCTAGCGCATATTAGTCCCCACCTTTAGCCTATCCATGGCATCTATCGTGACACCACCACGACAGTTGTGTAGCAGAATACGCCATAAGGCATGATAAACGCCGTTTTCTCCTGATCTTCTTCCTTCATCCTGATCTGGTGCTAACCTGAGTAAGCGTCCAAGAAAGAAAGACGTTCGCATCCTGTGGTTGCATCGATGATTTGGTCGATTCACGACAATGGGAAGTGATCTATTGGACAATGTTTGTTCAATGCAGTAAAGTCGATGCACATCCGAAGTTCCGTAGTATTTTTCTTCGGAACACATACTGGGTTTGCAAGCCACTCTGATTTTGTCAATTCTTCGAAAAAATTGGCATCGGTTAGGTGATGGAGCTCCTTTCCAATGGCCTTGCGTTTTGGTTCTGCGAAGCATCGAAGCGGTTGTTTTACTGGCTTTGCCTTTGGATCTACATTTAGTGTGTGTTCAGCGAGTTCCCTAGGGATTCCCGGCATGTTAGAAGGTAGCCATGCGAAAATCTCCGAGTGCTCACGGAGGAACTCAATGAGCACACTTTCCTATGCGGGATCAAGGTTAGAGGCCACAAATGTTGTTTTCGTCGGGTCAGCGGGGTGGATCTGTACTTCTTTTGTGTCCTTTGCCGTGTCAAAAGCCTGATCGGGATTGACACGTGCTACCTCCACAGGTTGTTCGCTTGCTGAACTTTTGAGTTGCTCAGACTCAGTTTCCATGCCGAAAGATTCAGAAATTTTGTTGAACTCTCGATCACAGCTGTCCGCACGTGTGAAGCTTCCTTGTACCATGATAATTCCCTTTGGTGCTGGCATTTTCATTACTAAGTATGCGTAATGTGGTATGGCCATGAATCGTGCAAAGGCTGGTCGTCCTAGGATTGCATGGTATTGTGATGGTCAATCCATGACTTTGAATTCGAGTTTTTCTCACCTAAAATTTATTTTGGAACCAAAAACAATGTCAAGAAAAACTTTGCCTAAAGGAATTTCGTCTTTACCTGGTACTATTCCGTGGAAAGAGGTTTCTGTTGGAGCATGATTATCCAGGGGATAACCTATTGCTCGCAATATTTTTGTGTAGATCAGATTTATGCTACTCCCTGCATCCACGAAGACCTTGCTCATATCGAATCCGCCAATTTGAGCTTCGACTATCAGGGCTGAATGACCTGGTCGTGGGACCCGGAGTGGGTGATCTGCTCTACTGAATTTAATTTCTTGCTCTCACCAACAGAGATATTCGGGTGTAGCTGATGTTGATGTTTCCGCCATATTGATTTGTCTTGTGATGAGCTTCTGAATTATGTTGGGTGGACGCCCTTTCTGAATCATAGACATTGTTCCTTTTGACCTGGGGTACTCGTTGTTTTGATCGTTTGAATTTTGTGGTGGTGCAACTGGTGGTGGTGCACCGATAGCTAGGGCACCGGGCATGGATGTGTACCCTCGGTTTGCTGCTTCGGCTGCCTTTGCATTGCATAACTCCTGCATCTTCAAGAATGTTTGGTAGTCTTTCATCAAGTGATTGGATTGTCGCATGCCTTCTGAGTCGACGTAAAAATGCATATTACAGGGTCCTTCCAGCATTTGTATTGCTGTAATAGGTGGGTCTCGTGCTCTTGGCTGATATCACTATGCAGACTAGCTTCCTCCGACGTCGTCCCTGTTCTGATGGTATCCGCCATTATTGTCATTGCTTCTGTTGTTACCTTCACCCGAAAAACCTGCTGCGATGTAGCTTGGTCCCGCTTTCCCATCATTGTTCCTTCGTCTTCTGTCATTGCCGTGTTTATCCCTATCTTCTTCGGGTGACCACGTGCGCTTATTATGTAGCACGTCTTCTCCATCAGCCCATCGGTTTCCTATTTCCATCAACTATGATACTGTCTTTGGTTTTACCCGACCTACCTCTTCTATGAATTCTCGGCGACGGAGGCCGTCGTTGAAGGCGTTAATGGCCCTTTCGTCGGATATGGATTCAGCTGAATTTTTGATAATATTCCATCTCTGTATGAACGCTCTTATTGACTATCCAGATTTTTTTTGCACGCTCGCAACTGTTCCAAAGATGCTGGTCACTTGAATGTAGAATGAAAATGTCGGATGAACTTATCTTCCAGATCGCTCCAGCTACCAATTGAATCTTCGGGTAACTGCCTCAACCATGACCTTGCGGCGCAGGTGAGGTGTAGTTGTAGACTTTGCATTGCAGTAGTTGTGGAGCCACCCTATAATTTGACGGTGGCTAGATAGTCTGCTAACCAAGCTTCGGGTTCCTGTAGTCCATCGTATTTATGCCGGTTGTGTGGAAGTTTGAAGTCTTTGGGTACTAAGGCTTTGCGAATCCTCTGTGTAAAACAGCTAGCCCCGCATAGCCCATGGTCATCTTTGTCATCTCCATCTTGATATTGTCGGGTGCGGCTTTCGTATCTGGGTCCACTGCTCCTATGCTGGGTGTTGTCGTTCCTTGTGTTGCTTCGCGGCTTGGATCCTACGAGGTGCGCTTGGTGTGGTGATCGAGATCACCGGGTGTGTCCTACTTACCGAGGACTATTGTGACAGCGTGGGGACCTTTGTGTGAGTCCTTGTTCTGCTTCCGCGAGTGAGGCTCCTACCATGCCGAGGTTCATTAAAGCTGAGCGGTGGAGGGCCGGGCATGGATCATCGGGTGCGGGTTGGGTAGTGATCAGATATGTTTGCACGGCCACAATGGCTGCCTGAGCTGTTTTGGCTTTGATGTTTCCTGCTTGATCGATTGACATGAATGATAGGTCAAGATCTCTGATGATTCCACTTCTTTCTGCTTCGGGGATATTCCGTAATTGAGATCTCACCCTTCTTGGTGGTGCTGCTCCTGTCACACTCCTTGACCCTCGGGTAGAGCTTAGCTGCGCCCGTCGTAAACTCGATTCATCGGCTAGCCTTTTTCTTTCATCAAGTTGTCTTTGCATCCAGAGTAGGTATCTCTTCTTGTGGTGGAGCAAATATTGGTACGGTAGTAGATCCTCATGTGAAGCATCTGCCATCATTGGGACAGCTCCCGAAATTGCCTCTCTTGATTTTTGCCATGCCGACACTGGTAGCCGAAGTCCTGGTCTCTCTTCTATGCGTGGTTCTCCGCCTCCTCCTCGAACTATGCGATTATCTGTTGTTTCTCCTCCGTTTCCGTGTTCTCCTCCGTTGTTGTGTTCTCCTTTGTTGTCGTGGTTTCCTGCATGGTCATCTGAGAAAATATCATCGGGTTTTATGATAGGATTACCGTTTTTGTCGCGTGGCATTGAAGTATCTCCGCTGATCATGTACACTTGGTGGCATGTTATATGTGGCCTAACGACGTTGTATTTTGTTTCTGCGGGTGTGCTTGTGGTACCCCAAGATTGTAGTTCTGGATAATTTTCGCCATACTTTCTTCAAAGTCGATGTTTTCGCTGCTTTCTTCGGGTTCTGAGTTTGTTGGGTTTGCTCCATGTGGTGAGATTGGTTGGTGACCTTCTTTTCCTGTTTCGGTATGAGCTGTGATATCTGTGGAGGATCCAATGGGCGATGCTGGTACTACTACATGTCTGGCCTTTTCCACCGACGGTTCTGATGCGATCAGGGCCGGAGGGTGTGATTCTTGTATGTTGTATGCTTGGAAGTGGAGGCTTCCGATGATTAGATCGGATCCACCATTGAAATTGGTGGGTACCAATACAAGGGTGGGTGGGTGTGGATCTGCTTTCGTCGAGTTGATTCTTGGTGGAGAGCATTCCGCTGAATCCGTGCTTCCAGCGTTCAAGTTTCCCACAGACGGCGCCAATTGACGAGGTGTAACCTCGGCAATGCCCATGGTGATGGACTTGGGGTTTCACGGAAAAGAGAACGCTGGGGATTTCATCGAATGTTAGGAAAACAATGAAGACAAAGTCGCCTGAATATTGGGAAAACACTCTATTACAAGTTGTCCTCTAGATTGCGGTACCCTCGCTTGGGCTTCTCCCGCCCTATATATAAAAGGACGAGTCTCAAAGCTGTATGCGGATAGGTTTCATACACGCGTGATTAAAATACCAACATAATGTCGGTTTGTGGTTTCTTTCCTAATACAATAAAAGTCTCTGTCAGTTGCTTCCTTGGGCCGTTATCCGTAATCTTTATGGGCCTTAGGCCTTTTACCCAATGTAGGGTAATGAATAATGAGCATCCGAGTAATCATACCCATGTCACTTATGGAGTGTCAACATTACCAATTTTTGGTACAAAGATGACAGATACATCTTGGCAACCCAGGCTACAAAAGTGTTCTACGTGCCAGACACAGCCAAGGGGAAAAACTGGCGGGTGGTTCAACAAATAGTTCAAAGACATAAGTTTGATGTTGCCTAAGGAGAGGAGGAGGAGGAGGAGGAGGTGGTGCATATTGATGTAGCATACCAATAGTTTGTAGGCTCTGATAATGAGAATGTATCTGAGGCTCTGCCTTTCAGGAAACATCGATCCTCTATCAACGGAGGCCACATCATAGATGCATCAGTGTTCGATCGTATCAGAGGCAAAAGGAAAGTTGTTGAAGAGGAGGAAGTTGACAGTGAGCCTGAAGTAGACGACACCATTGAGGAGTACTACAGTGACAAAGAAGATGAAGTACAATATGATACATACAAAGATTAGTTCCAGCTTATGGTGGTGGAGTGTTGGATGATTTGTGTTGCATGCTTAAACTGATGGATGTGTGCATGCGTGTGTTGAACTGATGATCGTGTGTGCATGCTTTGTAGTGCATGGTTGAACTAATGGTTGTGTGCATGCTTGTGTTGCATGCTTTGTGTTGAACTAATGGTTTTGTGCATGCTTTTGAACTGATCAATATGATTGTCCTTTAGTTCATGGAATTAATAGTTATTCATTGGGAAAATTAGCCAAAACATTGTGTTGTTATTCTGTCTATCAAACTTGGCTGAACAAAAGACCTTTTCTGGTAGAAAAATTGTGTTGTTATTCAGTTTGCTTGGGACCCATTCGTCAGCCTACTAGACGATGTCAGTGTGAACCAAAACCGCTCACGCATGGGACCCACTGCTTGTTGGCCCAAAATATATCGAGCTTGTTGGAGAACCCCAAGAGGAAGGTATGATGAGCACAACAGCAAGTTTTCCCTCAGTAATGAAACCAAGGTTATCGAACCAGTAGGAGCAAGGAAACACATCCAAGGTGTTGTTTCCAACTTGGAATCCTGCATAACACAACCACAGAACTTTGCCCCCAACTTACAGTGAGGTTGTCAATCTCACCAGATTTGCTGAAAACAAAGGATTAAACGTATTGTGTGGAAGATAGTAATTGCTTGCAGAAAGTAAACATAAAACAATAAATAGTAGATTGTAGATTGATGGTGAAAGAAAGGACCGGGGTCCATAGTTCACTAGTGGTGATTCTCCTTAAGATAGATGACATGTTGGGTGAAAAAATTACAGCGGGGCAATTGACAAACTTCGAGAAAGCATACATGCATATACTAATCATCCTGACTCCTATGAGATTTGATTGGGCATTACAACATTATACATAGATTGTAATCCAACAACATCTATGACTAATAATCCACCTTCAGGTTATCAATCCAAACCCCCTCCAGTATTAAGTTGCAAGCAATAGATAATTGCATTACGCATTGCGTGTAATGTAAACAATATGATTGTTCTATGAACAAAGGATTGCTGTTTTCTCCCTAGTAGCAACAGCACATCTAGTACCTTAGAGATTTCTGTCACTTCCCCAGATTACTAGAGGCATGAACCCACTATCTAGCATAAATACTCCCTCTTGGAGTTGCTAGCATCTACTCGGCCAAGTTAGCTACTAACAACGGAGAGCATGCAAGATCACAAATAACAAAGACATGATAGAATCAATAATCAATATAAAATAGCATCTCAGTATCCATCGGATCCCCGCAAACACAACATGTAGGATTACAAATAGATGAACTTGATCATGAACGGAGCTCAGAAGATCTAGACATGGTAGCACAAAGGAGAAGAACCAACCATCTAGCTACTACATGGACCCGTAGTCCAGGGATGAACTACTCACGCATCACACCGGAGGCTTGCATGGTGATGAAGAAGGCCTCCAGGGTGAATTCTCCCCTCTGGCAGGGTGCCGGGAAGAGCTTCAGATCCCTCCCGATCTAGGGATGGAGATGACGGCGGCTACAGACTCTTTCATGGAATTTTGATCGGGGTACTTAGAGTTTCTGTATCGGAGGCATCTTATAGGCGAAAGGGGAGGCCGAGGGGGTGCCCTAGGCGGCCACACCACCCCTTGGCGTGGGCCAGGCCTGGCCGCGCGGCCAGGTGGTGTGGACGGCCTCTGGCCCCTCTCTGTCTCGTATTCTGGCTCCGTGTCCCCCTCGGTGAAATATTGACTTTGGCTTTTGTCCCGTCCAATTCTGAGAATATTCATTTTCTGACTTTCCTGGAACCAAAAATAGCAGAAAACAGGCAGCTGGCTTTGTGGCATCTTGTTAATAGGTTAGTCCAAGAAAGTGTATAAAAAGTAATCCAAAATGTGGACAAAACATAAGAAAGTGGATATAAACCAAGCATGGAACATCAAAAATTATAGATACGTTTGCAACGTATCAACATCCCCAAGCTTAACTCCTGCTCGTCCTCGAGTAGGTAAGTGATAAAAAGAAAGAATATTTTTTAGGTGACATGCACCATCATAAACTTGATTAAAGTATTTGTAAAACATTGATAGCTGGGAACATAATACTTCAACATAGCATGAAAGATAAAGTTCTAACAATAAGACATAGCAACAATGTTTTAACATGAAAAGGCACAAACAAAAGATTCATGAATAACAATGCTTTGCAAGACGTTTGTTTGTTTCACATAAAGAAAAAATAGCATAGTGGAATTCAGCTTGTCCCTCATAGAGTAGCAAACATAAATGCATAGGACACCTTCAAAGTTCATAAGGGTGACTAGATACAAATAGTTTAAGAACAAACAATATCAAAGTTATGCATCAATCAACAAGTCTTGGGACAATGCACATTAAACTAAGAATAGCCACTATGCTCTCTCAATAGGTGCATAAATATAGAAGGTGGAGACTCAATATAAAAGTGGAAGAAAGGCCTTCATAGAAGGAAGCATGGATTCAAGTCTCATAAAGAGCTTCCAAAAATTATGGTACTTATTAGCTTTCAGCTCTCATTGCCCTATCATAAGCATCTTGAAGTGATTAAAGTTAAAGTGAACAAACTATGGAGTATATGCTTGACAAAGTATAAGTTGGAAATCTCATGTCCCTTGAATACGAGGGTCGCTCCTCATGCTACTCAAGATTAGTTACCGTTAAGTTCTTGTCATAGTAAGTACATGTGTATCATAGAGAACCGCCAACGGGGTACCCCTTGCCCGATGATACGGAAGAATCCCCATATCAAAATGACAAGGCAAGCAGACAACAAGCATCTCAGCAATCTTCTTATTTACCATGGGAAAATTGTGATTTTTTCTCTCTTTCCTCTTTTATCATCTCTTTTTTTCTCTTTTTCTCAATCTCTATCTCTTTTTTTATAAGAAGAATGCTTCATAGACAGCTCATTATGGTTACACTGCAGGTTTCCACCATGATTAGGCATGGATTAGACCGGCAGCACGGGCGTTTCTCTAACACACATACATAACTCCATGGACTTACAAGCTCACCTTTCATTTCACACCGACGACATCCATAGACAAAAGAGCATGATATCAACTAGGTACAAAGTATAAGTGCAATGTTGAAAGCGTTCCCCATGACAGCATGGTTCTGCTAATCCCCAACATATAAGTGCAAGCATATACAACATAGATGACACAATGGTTCAAGTTTATTAGGGGCAAGAAAAGTAAAGTGTGCCATCAAGTTCGTGAGAGCTTTAATCACTAGTTTTCTCATAACAAGTTTAATTCGGAAGGTAGATAAAAACATGAATATACTTGGAATAACAGATGCTAATAGGTAGGTATGGTGGACTCTTTGGAATAACTTGGTTTTATTTGGAGTTGGATGCATGAGTGGAACTCATACTTGGTTATGGAGGCTAGCAAAAGACTGGGAGCGACCAACTAAGAGAGCAATAATGGCCATAATCATGCAAAGCGACAAAACATCATTAATTAAAGCATAAAGTGATATTACAAGTCGAAAACTAAAGGATCATAAAGGCTATGGTGACTTGGGATAGTCATAACATGGTATGAGCATGTGCCAAGTCAACCCAAATAAAGCATCAAAGGAGAATACCACAATACTATGCTTTAATATGCTAAAACAATGCATGATTATTTCAAGGCACATTAAGCAATCTCAATTGTTTATAACATGTCATGCTAAAAAAAAGATCACTAAGCATAAAGCCAAAACAATATCAAGCATGACATGACAAAGCATAGGCCACAGTCAAAAACAAGCTCTCTTTACCACTTAAGCATGAAGTTTCCTACTCTTTCCCAATCCAAACCAAACTATTTGAAAACTAATGTATGAAAGAGGGGGTCCAACCAATTTATTTAAGCAAACTAAGAAAACCAAGAAAATGAAAACCAAAAACAAAATATGCTCCAAGAACAACACAACTGTGCACGAAACAATAAAAATGAAGTGTTTGGAAGAACCTGAGATTTTTTATTGATGAAGAAGGGGATGCCTTGGGCATACCCAAGATTTGATGCTTGTACTTCTTGTATATTTCTTGGGGTGACACATGTGGCATCCCCAACCTTGAGATTTAGTCCATTCTTCATCTCATTACATCATTCTCTCCATACACCTGAAATTTTTCCATCATACAAAACTTCACACAATCTTTATTAGCAACATTAGTGCACTCAAGATAATAAGTCTTTGGGTTCAGTTTCAACACCAATAAAACTTCCATTAAAACACAAGCTACTGTAGCACTTCCCTTGAAAATCTCAATTCCCCAAAGAGAACTCAAAAAGGAACCAACAAGAAGCAAATGCAAATAATGGCAGAAATCTATCAAAACAGACCAGCAGGTATAAACCAATTTTTTCGAAGACCTTCTGTTGCTCAAATCGGAAAGTGTTGAACTAACGAAAGTTAGATAACAACCTGGGGCAGATGCACAAAAATTCACGCCTCAATACGACATACAGATATTTTACAAGAATGTTTACAGTGAAGCACAAAAATCTGTTTCGGGACAGCAACTTTCCCAAGCATTACTTCTCTCTCATTAGAGGTTACTCTTGGCACAAAAAACAAATAAAAAGGATAAGAAGCGGTTATTACTGAGATAATAACTTCCAAGACTCATCTAAAACTTT
The DNA here is from genome assembly GCA_916181665.1 of Avena sativa. Lineage (NCBI taxonomy): Eukaryota > Viridiplantae > Streptophyta > Magnoliopsida > Poales > Poaceae > Avena > Avena sativa. The sequence goes on from OV702289.1 coordinate 624,837,407, forward strand.
TGGGTTATCTCCCAATAAGCACTTTTCTTTAACGTCTTTAAGCTAGGCATGATAATTTCGATGATGCTCACATAAGAAATATGAATTGAAGTAAAAGAGAGCATCAAGAAGCAAATTCAAAACACATTTAAGTTTAACCCACTTCCTATGCATAGGAATCTTCTATGCAAATAAATTCACAAAGAACAAAGTGACAGGCGCATAGGAAGATAAAACGAGAGTAACTTCAAAACTTTCAGCAAATAGAGAGGTGTTTCAGTACCATGAAAACTTTTACAACCATATTTTCCCCTCTCATAATAATTTTCAGTAGCCTGATGAATAAACTCAACAATATAACTATCACATAAAGCATGCTTTTCATGATCTATAAACACATAATTTTTATCAAGCTCAAAAATAGTGGGATTAAAACCTTCAAACCCACTTTTAACAATTTTATAACAAGATGACTGATCAATCTCATTTTCAATAGTAGTACAATTAGTATTATCAACCAATATAGGACCATCATCTAGAGCTTTATTATAAACATTTTCAAAAGAATCCTGAGGAACATAACATTCATCCTCTTTTAGTAAGCATGGGGGACAATCAAATATTGTAAGGGGTAAAGAGTTACTCTCATTAGAAGGTAGGAATGGGTAGATCCATTCTTCCTCCTCTTGATCATCACTATCCTCCTCTTTTTCATCCAATGAGCTTCCAGTTTCAGCAATTTCTTCTTCCATAGGCTCCTGCAAGGCATTAGTCTCTTCCGCTGGCGGAGAGCATCTATTAAGATATTCAAGAATATAGCCATTTTCTTCCTTGTAATTATCAAAGAAAAATTTAAGTATATCATAAACCTCATATTTATAAGGTGCATCATCAGTAATTTCATGCAAATAAGCTAGTTCGAATGCACCCTTCCAAGCAATAAATTCTTCAATTTTTTCCACAACATAAAAGTCATAATTCCCTTAACATAAGAAGATATGGTAACATCATCATTATACTCACATTGAAAAGGGAGGTGTTTATACCTCTTATAGCAACAAGATTTATGAAAGCAATAAGTAACATTATAAGTAGAGCACACATTTCTAGCAATGGTATACAATTTATCAATTTCTTCCCATAAGTGTTTCCCTTTTTGTGACAAGTGGTGTTCCTTATAATAATATTTTTGTTCTTCCGTGAACCCACCTTGCCAATTCGATTTAGTTTCAAATAAACCATCCATTGATAGAGAGCATGATAAAGCAAGACAATAACAACTGTAGTAGGAATTTTTTTTGTATTTTTGATAAAAAGAAACAAGCAAAAAAAGCAAAAAATAAACTAAGCAAAACAAAAAGAACAAAGTAAAGAGATTGGTTATGAGGGACTCCTCTTGTGAAGATGTCCTTCACTCCCCGGCAACAGCGCTAGAAAAAGCTGCTTGTTGGCCCAAAATATATCGAGCTCGTTGGGGAACCCCAAGAGGAAGGTATGATGAGCACAACAATAAGTTTTCCCTCAGTTATGAAACCAAGGTTATCGAACCAGTAGGAGCAAGGAAACACCTCCAAGGTGTTGTTTCCAACATGGAATCCTGCACAACACAACCACGGAACTTTGCCCCCAACTTACAGTGAGGTTGTCAATCTCACCGGTTTTGCTGAAAACAAAGGATTAAACGTATTGTGTGGAAGATAGTAAAAGCTTGCAGAAAGTAAACAGAAAGCAGTAAACAGTTGTAGATTGATGGTAAAAGAAAGGACCGGGGTCCATAGTTCACTAGTGGTGATTCTCCTTAAGATAGATGACATGTTGGGTGAACAAATTACAGTGGAGCAATTGACAAACATCGAGAAAGAATACATGCATATACTAATCATCTTGACTCCTATGAGATTTGATTGGGCATTACAACATTATACATAGACTGTAATCCAACTGCATCTATGACTAGTAATCCACCTTCAGGTTATCAATCTAAACCCCCTCTAGTATTAAGTTGCAAGCAACAGATAATTGCATTATGCATTGCGTGTAAAGTAAACAATATGATTGTTCTATGAACAAAGGATTGCTGTTTTCTCCCTAGTAGCAACAGCACATCTAGTACCTTAGAGATTTCTGTCACTTCCCCAGATTACTAGAGGCATGAACCCACTATCGAGCATAAATACTCCCTCTTGGAGTTACTAGCATCTACTCGGCCAAGATAGCTACTAACAACGGAGAGCATGCAAGATCACAAATAATAAAGACATGACAGAATCAATAATCAATCTGAAATAGCATCTCAATATCCATCGGATCCTTGCAAACACAACATGTAGGATTACAAATAGATGATGTTGATCATGAACGGAGCTCACAAGATCTAGACATGGTAGCACAAAGGAGAAGAACCAACCATCTAGGTACTACATGGACCCGTAGTCTAGGGATGAACAACTCACGCATCACACCGGAGGCTTGCATGGTGATGAAGAAGGCCTCTAGGGTGAATTCTCCCCTCCGGCAGGGTGCCGGGAAGAGCTTTAGATCCCTCCCGATCTAGGGATGGAGATGACAGCGGCTACATACTCTTTCATGGAATTTTGATCGGGGTACTTAGGGTTTCTGTATCAGAGGCATCTTATAGGCGAAAGGGGAGGCCGAAGGGGTGCCCTAGGCGGCCACACCACCCCCTGGCGCGGGCCAAGCCTGGCCGTGCAGCCAGGTGGTGTGGCCGGCCTCTGGCCCCTCTTCGTCTCGTATTCTAGCTCCGTGTCCCCCTCGGTGAAATATTGACTTTGGCTTTTGTCCCGTCCAATTCCAAGAATATTCATTTTTTGACTTTCCTAGAACCAAAAACATACGAAAACAGGCAGCTGACATTGTGGCATCTTGTTAATAGGTTAGTCCAAGAAAGTGTATAAAAAGTACTCCAAAGTGTGGACAAAATATAAGAAAGTACATATAAACCAAGCATGGAACATCAAAAATTATAGATACGTTTGCAACGTATCACCCACCTGTCATAGCAGTTAGAAAAAAACCCTCTCCCCTCCATGCCACTCCCAAATCCCACACCACTTCCCCCAAATGCGCGCAAGAGAAAACCATCTCCCCTCTCCACAGACGACCAAATCCCGGCAACGATGGTGGCAGGGGAGGCTGCAAACTGACATATAAGTGCTCCTCAACCTAGCGCCCTTTCACCGCGTCAACTCTTCGTTAACCGGCCAGCGATGTGGTCGCCTCCTCGTTCTAGTTCGACACATCGCCTCCTTGTTCTAGGACACCGTGTCGATGTTGCTATTTAATTAGTTATAGTTCGATGTGTCGCCTCCTTGTTCTATGGCAGCGCGTATGTACTCACAATATAGTGCTCCGCGCTTCGACGTTGCTGCTTACGGCAAAGGCTCAATCTAGTTCACTAGAAGCGCTCTTTAGTTTAGTCACTAAATTTGATTCTCGTAATAATTCACTAATTAGAATTGTATTCTAACTTAATTCTTGTATTTAATCTTTGGGGCAAGTACGATCAAGGCTAGGGAGATACATGTGCAGGTTCTAAAATTGATGATACTACTATATATGGCATAAAAACTAAACATTCTAATTAGTGCAATGTCTAATTTAGGCTACGAAGGATGCTTTCATCATCGATGTCTCATCTAATGGTGATGTGAAGAAACCTGCTGCTAAAGTTTTTCGCAAGATGAAAGCTAAGATAGAAAGGCGAAGAGCTAAAGCTTATATGAAAAGATTTAGAGTAGTCGAGAAACTGAGGATCCTTATTCCTTGAGGTGTGGCATTATATACATGTTTTGCTACATTTATATATATGCAGATATAAATTATTACTTTCTAATATTTTCTTTCTAGGTCCAAGTATGATGGGGGTTGACAAATTCGATGAGTACTGCGTGTTTGGAAACAATTTGGAATTGACTTCTGACCAAGTTGCTTCCCTCAAAGTGTTAGCTAAACGACACAAGCCATCTATACCATACTATGTGTGCAAGATGAACAAGTCAAATGTCATCCGTGGGAAGGCCAAAATGGTTAAAATTTGACATTTCAGTATTTAAATTTTATTATGTACAGTGAACTCTAGCCAACAACTAATATTTTTCTTCTCCTACAGTACTTTTCAGCTAGCTATAGCCGTGCACACCTCAACCACTATCTCCCAAAGGTGTTACCACTCGCATGCTCCTACAAGTCCAGTTTTGAGCATGTTAACCTCTTCCAAGGCATGAATGATGCTGCCCAAATGACAAGAGGCTGGTCTAATGTTCTCGAACTCGCTGGAATAAGGGAGGGGAATGTGTTCATCTTCACCTTTTTAAACGAGGGGATACATGGCTTGATGGGTTGTGTTAATGTTCTGTAGTGAGGCCAAAACATATCTGCTTGTTTATGCTGTGGTGTTGGATAAACCATTAATGTAATATGTTGTCAGTGAACTTGTAGTGGTAAGGAACTTGTTGTCAACCTGGTGCTCTAAATGCTAAGTAATATTATCTCCATATGCTATGTATATATTTTGGTTGATTGTGTTCATGTTGATCCTTTCATGTGATTGAGAGCTGGTATGTAATATACAAAATAAAGTTGTAGATCAGCACAAAACCAATGCACAGATGCATCGATTGCAAGTTAGTTCTACAAAAGATTGGTTGATGGTTTGATTTCGTCTACCTGCAGGAAATGTTTTTCTGTTATTTAATTTCTATCAAACGCACTGACAGCTGGGGCCGGCGGAAAACGTCACGAAGCAACATCGAACCCAGCACCACCGTGAGATACACTACGTACATACCGTCAACATCGAGATGACATGTGGGGTTGAAGCACGGAGGACAGGGTCGATGAAAAAGAGAGTCGAACATGTGCGGTGACGAAATCCACGATGAATTTGGCACCAGACAAAATGGCAAACTGGGCTTCAGGGCCTGGGACGAAATCTGCGACGAATTTGACATGACGAAAATAAGGAACGTCATGGATAACTAGGCTCGAGGGGCTTGCAGCTTGTTGTGATGAAACATTCTAGAACGTCAGGAATCCGCGGTGTTTTTAGGCCGTGTCATAAAAAACGTCCCGGATCGTCCAGATTCTTGTAGTGTTACCTTGTTCATGACTATAACCATATCACATCACAGCCTCCCTGCAACATAAAGTTAGATGCCTCTACTTTATCGATTGCAAGTTTTACATGGCTGCTAGGCTTTCGCAACAGAACCGTTTCTACCTACGAACTTATAACCACAACATGGATCTAGTAGTTGTATATACTACACCCATTTCGGGGCCCTCCATTATAGATTCTATATCAACTAGTATGAGAGAGACAGACACCCGCTAGCCACCTATACGGTACAAGCCGTATGTCAAGCATGGAACTAGTCTCACGTAAGGTCGGTCCGATCTGCTTCAGCAAATAGTGCTGCAATATAAACAAATACATGTGGGAGGGTAACAACTAGAGGATCAATGCCCACATTCAGCTTGTGTCTATCTATAATAGCATACTACGCATAGATCAACTATGATACAAGTGAAGGTGTTCCATGGCAGAAAACAAAAAAAATCCTATGCGGAACACACCTAGCTAGGATCTATCTAGGAGTAACGCAGTAACAGAGAGAGACATCGGTAACATACCCTTGTAGACCATAAGTGTTTAACGCTCATGCAAGAACATGGATGATGTAGTCGTACTCGTACTCGTTTGACCTCAAGGTCCCGAAGCTCCTTGCAAGTCACCCCTTGTCCATGTCCTCATATGACGATCTGGTGCCACAAGTGGAAGCACCACCGAGGTATCGCACATGTAAAGTGCAAGACGACGACTCCCTGTTCTCATATCCCTGCCGAGATTGCGGGAGTAGATCTCCTGACCAGAATCCCCACAGCACAATAGTGTGCCGCAACAATGTTGTATCTTGCATGTACAGTCCTTCTAGGGACCGTGTCACCACAAAGGGAAACGAGATAGATTTTATTTTATAAGTAAAACTGCCTTAAATAATTATTTGTGTAATTGGTGTGTTTATTCCCACACATAGGCACCCTTTTATATAGGAGAAGGGGGTGTGCTCTTACCAAGAGCTCCCCCATGTGGGACTAAACGAGGGAATAGGAGAGAGGAGGTGGCCGGCCAGTCATGGTGGCCATGAGCCCCACATAGATAAGGCCCACCCGCCCATCCTAGGGCAGCGGCGACCCCCTTCCTTGGGCAGTTTCCCTCTTGGGCCTTGTCCCCTCCGAGGACTTGGCCCATTAGCGGAATTTTCCTAATAAATTTAATTTTAAATATTTATTTAATATTAATTCCAATAATTAATATGAAATACATATTATTAAATTCGCTTTGACCTGAAACACCCTTCGGTTCAATCCGAACAACTTCGGATCCTCTCTGAATGATTCTGGTTCTCTCACGGAACACTTCTGATTTCTCTCTTCTATTTCTTCTATGATTTTGTCAATTCCAGAATGATCTCTAGGTGTCATAATGCCCTTAAGTGTGTTACCCTATAGTTCGGGAATGGCACAGCCATGATCAAGATGATCTCAAATCAATGATCAATAATGGGACCGAGATGCCCATAATGGCACGTGTGCATTCCATGATGTCAACGTCATTTCGAACCATAAAAGTCAAATCCAATTCCCTTGTTACTTCTATACCTGACTTGTTCGAGATCTGATCATTAGTATCATGATACTTTGTTCAATCTTGTTTCCACAAGTATTGATTTTTTCATTCATGTGACATTCCATCCCCATGACCTAGTCATATACTGCACATCTTGTGGATGTAATTAACTGAGTGGGACGAGTGTATCTTCCCGTCACACAGGAGAACAAATCCCGATCTCGATACATACGTCTCAACCTACCCCTATAGAATACCCAACATACACCTTTATAGTCACCTAGTTACGGTCATGACGGTTGATTCAGTCAAAGAAGCCTCGGGTGACAGTGATTAAATATGATCTCATGGTCTAAGGATTAGGACACTTCATTTCTAACTATTGCAACTATGAACTTGTGTCTTGATCATGTTGCAACAATTATTAGTGGGTAATGTCCATCACATCATTTCTAGATGATGTGACTTCATTGTCAGTTGGCATAAATGCACCATGATCAGGAAACTTTGATCATCAACTGTCCAATGAACTAGTTAGATAGAGGCTACTAGGGACCTTTGGTTTGTTTTTATATATCACACTTGTATCAATGTTTCGATTGATATAGCTATAGCATGATATAAAACTATTATGAACTAATGAGATATGATAATAAACACCTTTATTATTTGTCTCTAGGGCATATCTCCTTTAGGCCTCAGCCACCAACCCTCTCCCTCATGAGAGGTTTGTCTTTCCTCGTGTTTGTCATTTTTCTTTGTTGTTGGTCCTTTAAGACATGCACTCCCATTTGTTCTTTGTGTTGGCTCTTACTTGTTAGAGTGCATCTTTCCTTCCCTCAATTTGTTAATCTCATCCTAAGCCCCCCTCTGTCAATCCTCTCAGACCCTTCCATCTTGGCACAAGATCCATGTCCAAAATCTCTTGAAAACACAAAATCTGGCATTTTGGAACTGGTGGCACAGGTACTACCGGAGTGGAAGCGTTACTACCAGACTAGGACAGTCTAGGGAGAAATCCTAGAAACTTTCCAAGGTACGGTTGTATCATCCGCTCTTGGGGTATTAACAGTGTCTAGTACTACTAGGTAAAATTCCCGGTACTACCGAACGGCGTCTCATGGTTATGTGCGGATCAGGGGAGGCACCTCTCAGTGTTGTAGTTTACCCCCGTCTCCCACCTACTACCTCCATCCTCCGTCGCCTCCACCTCGCCGCAGGGGTCGCTCCGCCACCCTTCTCCTCCGGTTAACCGCCGGATCCAGCCTCTAGGGCCCCTGCCCGGCGCCTCCTCTCTGCCATGAGCTCCACTACTAAGAAACTAGCTATAGATAGAAAGGCTTTCTGTGGCGCATAATTTAGAGCATGCGCCACAGAATATGTCTAGTGGCACATCCAAACCTAATGTGCAACCGAAATCTCAACATTATGTGGCGCATATAATGGACCATGCTCAACAGAAATATGGTGGGGCCCACCACCATCTATGGGTGTTCACGATTACGTGGAGCATATTGCCAACTACACCACATAAATTTAAGTTTTTGTGGCGCATAGATGAATATGCGCCATAGAAAGTCGCGTGAGACTACCATAGAAAGTGGATGACCAAGTTTCTATGGCGCATATAGTAATATGCACCACATAAATTTCTATTTTCTATGGCGCATATTAATATATGTGCCACAAAAACTGGTTGCGAGACCCACCATAGAAAGTGCTGACCCCTTTTTTGTGGCGCATATTACTATATGCACCACAAAAACATGCATTTATGTGGCAATATGTGCCACATAATTACGCATTCAGATCTATGTATACAACGGTGCATGGCAGATAGACACCCCTCTACCTACCACCGCCCATTTCATTATTCTCCCTCCTTCACCCAGCTCGTCTGCCTCCTCCCTCCCACCCCATTTTTCCCGTACTTTCCTCCATTTTTTGTAGTTAAACCTAGTTTAGTTGAGAGATTGTTAAGGGGAAGCCTCTCCAACTTGTAGATCTACTAAACCACACTTAATTTTATCCTCCATGTCTCTCTTTGTCCACTATTTTTATCTTGAACACAAGACTCTCTCTCATTGCAGTCTCGTATCGGTATGGAATCTACTAGGTGAGTAGTTGGAGGACATGCATATGCATGTTTTGTGTGGCTGGCCGGCATCGACGCGGTGTGTGTGGATGTTTTATAGGTGAAGCTTGTCACGCGGGTGGTGTGCGATGGCGATACGATGTTGCTTGTGTGGTGCATGAATGTTTGTTGGTGAAGAATACTTTCTATTATTGCTTGCGCTGGCATGGTGCATGGATGTTTGCCGAAATGTTGATTCATTTCTGTTTCAGAAAATTCTGGCACTACCCATATGTCCTAATTTTAGGAATGGTTATGATGAATTTTCCCGATCACCATGCATGTGTGTGTGCATGGTGTGGTTCTAACATACTATCTTTTGCTCTATATGTGTATACCGCACATGCAACCATGGTAGTCACAATGAGAGAAAGTCGAGTTGTTAGATACAAGAAAGACACGAAGGTGGACATGATTAAGAAAAACAGGACCTAGATAAGATATCCATGTCGAACATGCAAACTCCGGTGCTGGATGGACCCTAATTCTGGACAATTGGAGGATCACCTGCTCAGGCACGGTTTCAAGCGTGACTTCAATGAGACGGAGGCATAAAATGGTGCTCATGAATACATGGGCGGGAGAGAAGACGAAGAGTCTCCTGGACATGGTCATCATGACGAAGGAGATGCCGACAAACATGATCATCATGAAGAAGGAGATGCTAGCGGACACGATCATCATGAAGGAGACGATGATTTTGTAGTAGATGGTGGTGGAGAAGACGAGAACACCCAGACGCTGCTAACTTCGGCCTTGTGGGACCCTCATGTTCAAGAAATTCTCCTCAAGGAGACGAGCAATGAAAAAGCTACAGCTAGAAAGAAATCCAAGATGGCGCAAATGGAGATAGACGGGATGACTCCATTGTATCATGGGTCTCGGCCAAGGATACACACTTGAGTGTAACGCTCAAGGCTCTAGATATGAAGGCGGAACACAAATTGACCTACCTGAGCTTCAACACTAAATGGAATTCGCATGATCGTCTTCCCAAGGGGAGCACATTGCCAACAAGTATCGAGGAGGCCAAGAAAACCGTGTGCTTGATGAGTCCAAAATTAAAGCATATTTACCTCTTATTTTTTGCATAAGTAGAATAGGATTTTTGGTATTATATTGCGCTCATGCACACCTTTTTTCTTTGTTTCAATAGGATCCCAAATTACTAAATCTTTTGTGAACATATCAATTGAGACTATTATATTATGCAGTAATATGATATTTCTAAGTGATAAATGTCAGTTAATTAATTTTTCCTCACACCTAGGAGAATAGCAAACATGCAGGAATCCTATAGAGGGTTTAACAACCACTGGTACGGGCGGAGATTGCCCGTACTGTCCGCATGTACCACCTGTTAGAGTGTCCTTCTCATAAAATACTCTCAACTCATGAAGACGGATCTGTGATCTGACATTCACAAAAACTTCTAGCCTTGAAGCACAACACTAGAGATGGATATGGAGGAGGAACTCGACGAAGGGAAAATCCTTGCTGCTTCACGGGTCATCAGAGGATAGCACATCATCCCCTTCATCATCAACCGATGCATCTCCGTCATCATCAACATTCCCCTATCCTATACTTTTGATCTTGTTGTAATTCCAAATAAAATTGTGGTTTGCACTAGATTTATCTTCATACTTTTATCCATCCATTTGAATATGATGATGTTGTAGATTACTTCCATGTGCGAGTACTTCCCTATGTTCTTTGGGAGATGGAGAAACCATAGCATTACTATGAAATGAAATAAAGATGATCTATTACTTTGGTCCATGAACCGTTGATCTATGATGTTGTGTTTGATCTCTCTCTCTCTCTAGATGGTATGTGTTGTCAGTCACATATCATTTGACTCTGGGTCTAAAGACATGGTGATACCCTTAGGACGTGTATGGGAGTATGTCTAGTGTTACTTTTGTGACTACAAGCATTTGCTTATAACCTGTGTGGTCAAAGGGGAATAAAGAGAGATTCACTAAGATTATTACGATATCCATGGGGAAACCCTTAATTGTGGTGGTCTGTATGAGTGACTGATCTCAGGCATTGCAGTAGTTATTTAGAGGTGACCGCACTACCTGACTAAAGAAAGCGACTACCCACGAGTCTTGTAGTGAACATCTTATTATTGAGCTCTCTCAACACATATCATGATGAAAGGAATAGATTATCCTAATTATGATTAATTATCACATGCTAGCGGTGTATCATAAATCCCTAATAACACTTTAGCCTTATTGAATTACAACACCATTTCCCATGGTTTTGTTACCTGCTTTTCATTACTTGTTTTATTTACTTTTCTGCATTCAAACAAAACCTTTCAAGCACCCTTTACATGAAATCAAAGGCAGCTTATAAGTATCCTTTGGTAGATAATGATGAGGGTCATAAAGACCTTAACCAAATAGCTCTCTGTGAGTTCAATACTCGTATTTTGAAACTAGCTACAATCGATCTATGCACTTGCAGTCATCAACTATTTTCTGGCACCCTTACCGGGGAACTAAGCACTTTTTGTCTTTGTTCTTAGTTTTTAATTTTATGAATTGTTTTACTAAAGTTGTTCACTAGTTTCAGGTAAGCACCATGACTGCACTCGGGATGATGAACCAGCTTGATGCAACTAAATACCTTGGGAAGTAAAATAGAGGACTTGTTAAGAAATTCCCAAGTGGGAGCGAACCAGAATTCGAGGTTACCCCTTGCTTTATCGCTATGCTTAAAGAGAACTTTTGCAGGAGATGATCTAGATGAGGATCCTTACACTCATTTAATGCATATTACCGAATTATGTTGGACACTTAAATTGAGAGGCTATTTTGATGATGAACTTAAACTTAAATTGTTTAGCCAATCTCTTACCAACACTGCTTTAGCTTGGTATAGAATTTTCCCTATAGAGAAAATTGATACTTGGGAAAATCTAAAAGGGGAATTTGTATTTCGATTCTTTCCCAAATTAAAAAAAGATGAAGTCGGGAGGGAGATCACAAACTTCAAAAACCGTCCAGGTGAAGGATTGGTAAGAGCCTTCAAGAGGTATAAATCCATTCTTAGTAGATGTCCCCATCATGATTTACCTGAATGGTATATTTTACATATTTTCTATTTGGGACTTAATCAAGAGATTAAGCATGAACGTGACAGTAATTCTGAAGGTTCTTTTATGGACTTAACTATAACTAAAGCTTGGGAACTACTAGAATGAATTCGCCGCAATAGAGAAACTTGGGGATTTGATTTAGGTGGTGAAGGAGGAATAGAAATTGAATATGATTGTCTCAATGCTTATAAGGAATACAGTAAGGTTAAGTAAACTGCTAATGAACTTCAAATTGATGATGATATTATTCTAAAAATCCTTCAGTGTTTCACAGAACATATTGAAGCTCGCAAGAAGGATTGGCTTAAATACACTCAACCACCCGAGCAAGTTGAAGAAGATGAGATAAAAATTATGGATCATGTAGAGCTATTAAATAAGCAAGCCCCTTATGTTGAACCCCTTCACTTTCCAAGGACAGTGAGAAAACATATGATGGCTCAACAACTCGAAGAACAGTTGGAGGAAGAAAGAACGTTCCTTAAGAAACTAGAGGAAGAGGCAAAAGTAGGATAAATCTACCAAGTAAGTATTCAAGAGACAGGAGAACCAACTAAGGAGGATATATTAACTGTAACATCCCAATTTTAGTAACCTTGATTAGTTGTCCAGAATACAAAAATCATTGGGAACAAAAACTTTTTCTTGCTTGATGATGTCGTGCTTGCTTGCTTGTTTATACTTAGGCATCTGATTTGTGTAATAGAAGTTGTACTCCTTACCTCAACCTCAGTTGACAAAAACTATTTAACAAAAGAAGTGTCTTGGATTAATTTGGATATTCCCAAATGTTTTGGAATTTCAAAAAAAAAGATCCAAGATGCCTTTGATACAACAAGTATTTAAGTAGCTTCTACTGAAAAAACAATGGAGATATATCTAATATAATGTCCCTATGTTTTCAAGACAAAACTTTCAACTACTCTTATCTCTAGGTTTTCCAAACCTTTCTTATAACGCTTTTGAATTCTACCCTTGGTAGAATTACCAAGGACTCTCAAATTATTCAACTCCACTTTTTCATAACACCCATTTCTACCTCAATCTAGGTTTGATCGTATCCATAGAAGTACATTGATTTGTTTGGAAGCTGAATTGCCTTGATCTGTTGTCTGGTGAATTGCCTTGATCTGCTATTTGACTTGTTTGCTTAGGTAGTAGAATGAGCTACCCTAGGGGATCATCATCTAGCAACTAGATAATCCAAGAATATCGACCCTAAACAAGTTAACCAAGCTGGATTTGACCTATAGCCACCAGCTGATCATCTAGAACCCTTAACCAGATCAACTCTGAAGCGATCCATTCTAGAAGCTTCCAAGTCAATGAAGACCAATATAAAGCATGGATCTATTCTACTACATCTACACTTCAACATCATCCATTTTATGATGCTTTGGGACTTGGAAACCAATCAAAAGCATCCCCTCTCATACGCTAGTCAAAGTCCTCAAAATTGCCAAATTTGACCATGGAAACTTTTTCAACGTCACTTATTTGAATACCTCTCTTTCTCAACCCTTGTGCATTTTTGGAAATGCACTTTAACCATCTTTTGAAACATCCTAAGGACTACCAAGGACCACTCTTCCCTTGGCTAGGTAACCTTTTAACCCACTTGTTCTTGATAGTTTTGCAGGCAAGAAAATAACTTTTTTGCAAATCTTACCAACTAGCCTACTTTGTCAGAAGCTCACATCTTCATACTACATCCTTTTGACAAAAGCCTTGTATGACTGTGTTCTACACATAAAGGTATATCAACTCCTACTTCACTTGTTTCAACTGGATCCTTGTGCTTCTAAAACCCACATGGTTTTGAAGGCTATTTGATAATCCATTTTGGCACCCTTATTTTATTCAATTTCTCGCATCAATCCTTGGAGAGCTCAATCATGATCAACCTCAAACCTCTGTACCATGGTGATCTGCATCACTTGGTCTACCCATCCATATACCCCATGACCCAAGGGGATCCCTGAGCTCCAAGATCAAACAAGGTTTTGATGGTATGATGTTAACTTTGCCCAAGATCCTTTATCTCTTGTTTTCTTCCCAAATCAAGTTGGATCCTCAAAACCCAAGGTTGCAACTGATGGGTATATCTTGTGAGCATCATATAAAGTGGATATAAAAATTTAACAAAAAATTTCAATAATTATTTTGGTACCCAAACTACTAATTTACTTTCTTTTGCAAATTCCTCAAAACTCCCTCTCTTGAAGAAACCTTGTTTTCTTCCCAAATTAATTTACCAAATTAAGGCACACTTGAGGCCCAAATACCTTAGCTTATCCTCCCAACTCAAAAATAAATATTTCAAAAAAGCTTTGTTATTTCTTTTTGCCCTTTTTCTGAAATGGAAGAAAGAAGAAATAATTGATTAAATATACTTTTCCCTCCCAATAAATTCTAGGAAAATTCTCCTAGGTGTGATATGGTATTTATGACAATCTCACATCAAAAAACCACTCTGTCCAACTCAAAAATATTAAACAAACTTCTGAAAACCATTTCAGCACTATTCGAATAAATGTTATTAAGTGGACTAAAAATCCTTGGAAAAGTCTCAAATAATTCCTAGAGATATGCCTTGACAACACCTATCAACCAGTACCCTTGCCCCACCTTGACCAAGTAAAAATTATAGACTCCCATCATGATCATCCTCATTATCAAATTTTGCAAACCAATCAAATCTTGAGCTAAACTAGATCAAATCATCATCAATCCTCACCATCATCCACCACTGCACCCATTACCACACTCTGGTCGAAATGCACTATAGAACGAGCACTGTAGCGCCCATGTACCCCTTGTACTTAGTTCTTGGAGTAAGAGAGAAAGTGACCCCATGCACTTATTGCATATCTTGGACAAATCTTTCTCCTTGATAGCTGCAGCAGCCACCACTCCCCTCTCTACTCACAGGCGTGTACCAGCAACCCCTACCACCCTCTATCCCACCTTCCAGCCTCCTTGGCTAGCCCTAGCCTCCCCCTCTCCATTACTTTTCCTTGACCAAGAGATGGAGAGAGAGGTCTCCTCTCCTCCTCTGACACCCATAGCCTACCAGACCTAACGGGAGTGCCCCACCTCCCTCTTCTCGAGCTCCACCACCCCTATCAACCACTCTCAAGTTGCCGCCCTCTCTTTAGACCTCCATGGACCTTGTCCACCTTGGACCGTGCCCTCTCAGAATAAAAGCCCGCCCACTCCACTCCGACTCTTATCCCCACTCCCATTTCACACCTACCTCTCCTCATGCACTTACCAGAAGCCCTGGTACCTTCCCTTGACTTGTATCATCGCGGAGAAAGGGAAACACCCCACTGTGCTGCAAGGAATAAGAGCATGTCACGGTCGACTCTCTCCCTCTGCCACCTTCTCCTATGATGCATAGTAACCTTGGTAATCCCCTAACTAGCCTTGTGTTTTGTTTAACTCAGAACCTTCTCTAGCGTCCCCTCTGACGGGCACTTGCGGCATCCACCATGGGAACCGACATGTGGGCCTCCCTCGCTCCAAAACCGGCGAAGCCACCAGTCATAGAGCACATCGCTGAGCACCGCGCCGCCTAGTCACCTCCCCGTCAACTTGAATCTAGCTAGGTAACTCCCATGGCAAGCAACCAAGTGAGCCACTCTAGCATGGAAGCGAGAGTTGTCTCCCCGGGGTTAGAACGCTGGTTCCCGCCCATCAGCA
Organism: Avena sativa; assembly: GCA_916181665.1. Classification (NCBI taxonomy): domain Eukaryota; kingdom Viridiplantae; phylum Streptophyta; class Magnoliopsida; order Poales; family Poaceae; genus Avena; species Avena sativa. Next base: position 624,852,989 of record OV702289.1, read on the forward strand.
AGCTCACCATCGGACTCTTCTTCGCCTCCGCCGCTTCCTGTCGCCGCCCCATCCCCAGGTGAGCCTCCCCAACCCCGTCGGCTCCGCCCTAGGGTTTGTGCTCCGGCCACCCGGTTGCTGGGAGGACGATGCCTAGCGTCCATCGATCTCAGCCTAATCCAATGATCCCTGCTCCCCGATACCCTTTCACCCACGCAATTCACTGCCAACCAGGCCCATCCCTTGAATTTGAAACCTGCATCCCGCTCTCGTTCCCGCCTGCGAGTTGGACAAGCCGGCCCAGCAGCCCAGTTCTACCCCTAGGAGCCGGGCCAGTTACTATTAGTATTTATTCTTTCCCTAGAAATGATTTTCTATCTGAACGGTTTAAATATTTTTGAAAATAAAAATACTTCAAAAACTCCAGAAAACATTTTTAAACTGTACCTAAATGTTTTCTTAAACATTCAGCTCAAGATTTTAACACAAATAAAAATGGTACATTTTCTTAGAAATAAATTACCAACAAGTACCCTTTTCACTAAGTAAACCTTATAGAGAGTTTGGTAAACCGAAATGACATGAAACAACCTTGTACTGAGAGCTTATGATGGTACCTTGTTTCACACCTTGGCCTTATACCAAAAATACATCTGGTTCTACCTTACCAAAAATAACAAAACCCACTCAGTTCTTCCTTTATAATTTTCCATAATTCAAGATATAACTTTCCTTGACCTAATTACAAATCCAGAATACATGCAATTCAAGGTCTATCTAAATCCAGAAGCTCAATAATTATTGAAGCTTCTATCAATTTTGGTGATTTAAATACCTCTAATAAATCACACCAGAAGTTCTATGCTCTCAAAAATGATGAATCAAATTTCTACATAAAGGTATTTGAAATGCCTAGCATGTGTCCTTGGAAAGATATCAAAATCCCCTATATATTAAATCTAGTGAAAAAGACAAATACCTTCTAGAAATGACTTTGGGATTTTTCCAAGGGCATTCTAGTAAATATTTTGGAGTGATTCCAACTCTAAGTGAACCAGCACTCCAAACAACACATAATAATCCAAGGAAATAATCTTTGGGCATTCAGATCATTTCTGGTGATTGTTTCCTTTAAACTAGGGTTTGTTTCATTAGAAAAGCCTTAGTTACATAAAGGAAGTTGATAAAATTATGAATCAACTTTTGGTGGCCTTGTTTTATCAAAACCCATCTGAAGATATCATTGTTGCATATTGATATCTTCCTGAATAAGACCTTGGTTAAAATCCCCTTATTTAAGTAGTTTTGGGGTATTAAATCATTATAGAAATGCATCTAACCCATTTAAAGTCATTCCACTTGCTATGGCACCCATTTATCCAAGCCTACTAAATTGTAGTGATTCCTTGTTCATTGCTTTATGTATTGCATTGGTGCTTGTCTGCCCTGTATTTATTGTGGTATAGTTTGTTTGCATGTATGCCCAATGACGGTGATAGTTGCGACTGTGGTGACATCGAGAAGAAGGAACCATGTTATTTTTGTTATTATTGGTATTCTAAGAAGAAGAAGAAGTCCAGGGACTTATTGTTGATCACAGGCAAGCCACCATTCCTGAATTCCGATACTTGTCCTACTCCTTTTATTACCTGTTTTATATCTCCTTTATATATTGCATTATTCTCTACATGTCTTGATTTATAAATACTACGCTAATAACTTGGCTCCTCCAAGTTATGACTTGGTGTCCCATATGACACCCACCCTGATGTATACCTACTGTTTATCCCTTTATACCGAGAGTATGATGATTAGCATCCTAGATCCTTGGAAACCTCGGATTTGATAAACCAAACTGTTTTGTGGATTTACCCCACTACAAATGCCTTTAAAATGTTTTGGAAAAACCCTTGGGAAGAGGCATGTCTTCCAAGTGGAGGTTTTTAATAAATAAAAGTAATGAGGAAGAACGAGAAAGATGGACTTGATGTTGAGAAGGGATGTACTACGCCTTTACCGGAACAACTTACCCGTGTAGCCACATTACCCTAGGAGCTGGGGAATAGCTTGTAGTTTGTTTGCTTTAGCATTGGTTGCCCCTACAGGTGCTATAGGGGAGAAATCCTCTGAACTCTAGGCTCTCTCCTGTAAAGTTCTACAGATTTGGAGTTTGTAGATGTCAAGGACATGTTGGTGCAACAATTGGGTCCCCCACGGATAGTATGACTTAGGTAGTACAAAAGGAAGCGAGGTCACCAAATTAAGCAATTTCCCAAGCTGAGGTTTGGGTATACGCGTGTACAGAAGGCAAGACTATGGTGCGGGGCACCACATACTTGTGCCGGGGAGGACGGACCCAAAAGGGAATGGTGGCTTTGCTAGGGTCAAATGAAAGGTTATGTTTGATTATCTGAACCCCCATTTACCATGGGTAGCAGGCCGCGGTTGAATCCCGGCAGATGTATTGATTCTTGTGGGTAAAGTGCACAAACTCTGCATAGTATAATCTATTTGAATAGTCATGTCCACGGTCAAGGACGGTTGGAAAGGTGATTGCTAGGAGTGCCCAAATGGTGGTTTTGGAAAGATGGGTGAAAGTAAGGAGGTCCTGAGAGGAATTGAGCTTAGCGCCTTGTTTTGACCAGAGCTGGTCGAGGATGTTCAAAAGGGGTTTTTGACCAGAGATGGTCGAAGATGTTCTAAAATGGTTTTCAAAAAGGTTTTCAACAAGGATATGGAGATATCCAGATTTTTAAAATGGGGAGATGTTTTCAAATCTCTTTTTCAACAAAGATATAGAGATGCCATCTCTACAAGAGAAATCTAGGCTTTTCAAAAACAACCCTAGATAGAGCTATCTCGCCACCGCCCAACTGCATTATCTTTTTTAACTTCTCCTGGTGGTTTGCGAGTATATTTAAAGTACTCATTGGCATTGCCCCTGGCTATTTACTTGGCCAGACTTTCAGAAGGTAGAAGATGGAAGGATAAGGTGATGTCTATGTGAGCTAGGCCGTCTTCCTAGTCAGCTGCCTATAAGTTAAGGCAGGATTGGGCTCTGCGTTTGATGAAGATCCGCTGCTGAAAATTATGTAGCCATAATGGCATTTATGTAAGTCTTGTATTCATTAAGTTTTGGATGATGTAATGATACTTGTCGGTTATGTTCCACGGCTCACTGATCATGGGAACATGGATATGTGCATAACAGGGATTTCTCGGATGATAAATCTGGGGGACCCCACATTAACCATGTTTGCACACGGCAACATGATCGAGCTAGACACTGAAGCCTCATAATTTGTTGAATGAAAGGTAAAATCCAAATATGTTGGTAAGCCTATTGTCCCTTGTACTTTTGGTGGGTGTTCCTACTATGGCCTTTGTGATATAGAAACAACTGTTAATGTAATCCCTTATAATTTTTTCTTAAAAAACCAAAATGAACTTATTCTTGCCGAGTTGGAGGACACCGATATGACAGTAATCTTAGCGGATAAGATAGTCAGAATTCCTATGGGGGTAGTTAGAACTGTTCCAATCTGTATTGGACCTTAAAAACACCCTATTGATTTTGTGCTTATTGATATGTGTACTAATGTTTATTGTCCAATTATTTTTGGAAGAACTTTTTTAAACATCGTAGGGGCAAATATTGATTGCAAGAAAGAAACTATATCTCTCGGGTTTGTAAAAGATAAAATGAATTTCCATTTCTCTAAGTTTGATCATAGGCCAACTATTGAAGAGTTCGATGAATTTGAGTATGAGCAAGAGGAAGAAGGTAACATCACTAGCCTTGCCACTGTATTTATTGAAACTCCCGGTGATAATTTAGCAAGAAGCCTAGTGGATAATAACAATCTTCCTGAAGATATTGATAAAATGGAAATTGATAATTATCTTGATTCAACCCCGTCCCTGTGGTTGATCCCGAAATGAATCAAATTTATGAGATACCTATGAGAAAAGGGGATCATGCACTTCCACCTCCTACACTCAAAGCCATTCCTAAAGAATTAAAATATAGGTTCCTCGATAAAACTAATAAATATCTTGTTATTGTAAGCTCTAATATTGCATAAAATGAGGAGGAGAATTTAATGGTGGCCTTGAGGATGCACATTAACGATCTTGGATATTCGATGGACGACTTGAAAGAGATTAGCCCCTCGATAGGCACCCATAGAATATTTATCGAAGAAGGAGCTCACACAAGTGGAAACTTCCAAAGGCGACTTAAACCTCATATGAAAGAAGAGATAAGAAAATAGGTAATACCCTTACTAGAAGCAGGGATAACCTTTCACAAGGAAGAAAGCGAATGGATAAGTCATGTTCACTATGTTCCAAAGAAAGGTGGGTTCATTGTTGTCCCAAACAAACATAATGAAATGGTTCCAGATCATAAAGTGATTGGTCATAGGACGTGCATTGATTATAGAAAACTCAATAAGGAAGCTAGAAAGGATCACTATCCTCTATAATTTATAGATCCAACCTTAGAGAGGCTTGCTATGCACTCTCATTTTTGTTATTTAGATGGTTATTCTATTTTTCTCAAATAGCTATCCATCCCGATGACCAACTTAAGACAACTTTCATTTGTCCTTTCAGTTTATATGCTTATCGTCGTATGCCATTTGGCATTTGAAATTCTCTTTCCACTTTCTAAAGGTGTATGAGTGCCATATTTGTGATTATGTTGAAAATATTATGGAAGTATTCATGGATGATTTCTTAGTTTATGGAACTTCATTTAACCATAATCTTCATAAACTTTTGCAGAGATGCAAAGATACTAACCTAGTCTTGAATTGGGACAAGTGTCACTTAATGGTTCGTATAGTACTTGGTCATAAAATTTCGGGCAAATGCATTGAAGTCGACAAAGCGAAGGTAGAAGCAATAGAAAGACTTCCCCTTCCTCGAGATGTAAAAGGTATAAGGATTTTCTTAGGTCATGCTGGATTCTATAGAAGGTATATTAAGAACTTCTCTAAGACTGTTAGACCGTTAACTAACCTCTTACAAAAGGGAGTCGTTTTTAATTTTGATGAAAAACGTTGCACTGCTTTCACCATATTAAAGCAAGATCTTCTTGATGCTCCCATAATCAAAGCACCTAATTGGAAGAAACCTTTTGACTTGTTTTGTGAAACCAGTCACGAAGTAGTGGGAGACATTCTTTGCCAACAAGATGGCGATGAACTCAATATCATTCATCATGCTAGTCGCACCTTGAATGGTGCCCAAAAGAATTATCCTATGGAAGAAAAGGAACTATTTGCCGTTGTTTTCTCCTGTGATAAGTTTAGATCTTACCTAAGTGATTCGAAAGTAAGATTACATACTAATCATGGTGGCTTAAAATAAATCCTTAAGAACTGACGTTATTCCTAGAATGATCTGTTGGACTTTGCTTTTATAAGAATTTGACTTGCAGATCCTTCAAAGAAGAGAAAAATAGGTTGACACTCCGATGAGTATTGAAGAGACCAGAACACCAGATAAAGTGTCATATATTTGTGTATCATTAGGGACTATCCATCCGAAAAGATTTTTTCTCTCTGTAATGGTTTTAGAAATTTCTTGCAACCAACCTTGTTCTAAGGGAATAAGAAGAAGTTAATTCAAGAGTTCAAGGGAGAGAATGTGTCAAGGTAAATAATCATTTCTACCAGATAAGTAATGTAATCAAAACCTTGTTTATCTGTGTTTTAACTGTCATTTGACATTTTTTGCTTCCAGTTTTGAAATCCTCTCGTTTTTCTAAAGCTATTGCCAACTCTACGATCTTGGTACGGGCGAGCGGTACGACTGCACCCTCCCATACCACTGCTCGTTAAATGTCCAATATCTTTGCCTCGCCTTCATTATTTTTCGTCCAAAGTGGTACGACTGGGCCGTACGGTTACCTCCCACTATACGGCAGGTCATTAAACGCACTATGTCTTGTTCGGTTTTGTTTGCTATCTATTACTTAAAAAAATCTTTCTACCGATGTTGAAAAGGACGGTAACTATCAGTACGGGAAGACTGGATGTGCAGCGTCCGCTCATACCGATTAGTTGGTAAGTTTTGTACTGATGTTGGTCGGTTGAATTTTTGAAAGTACATTGGGTGTAGGCACACCGTACGGACGCCGCGCGTACCACTGATCGTTGTCGCCTCTAATTCTTCCTTTTTCTCTTGATTCTTCCCTAATTTGTTGGGATTTTTTTCTTGGTTAACCCCTTTACTTCTAGCACGAGTTTTTCCCTGTTTCTAACCCTTCTTAAGCCTTCCCAAATTTCTTCTTCTCTCTTATATCAACAGTTCCAATCTCCTTGATGCACTACCCAGTTCCAGGAAAAGGTAAACCTTTCGTCCTCATGACTCCTTCGTGGGATAGTTTTCAGACCTCCTCCAGCAAAGCCGATGACCGTGAAATGCAAGGTTTAAGACCGAACAAGAAGAGGTACGCCTACGACTCCGATGATGAGGAGGAGGAGTTCGATACCTTCATGGAGCAGATGGCGAGAGGATGGAGGCAACCAAATTATCTTGCTATGGTGAAGCCTAGAGATGAAAAGGAAGCAAGGAAGCCCCGTGGGAAGGGATGCATGGGGTCACTCAAGTTCATCACTACCAACTACTCTTCACTCAAGCGTAAGAAGGCTAACTGAGTCGATGCAGGAACTTATCAAGAGACTACGGCACACACTTCTAGAACAAATAAGATCACCATGAACACACGCATGAGTGTGAAGCCATAGGAAGATTGGGAGTTTAGCCTCTAGGACATGCCTAGTATCCGCAACTCCTAGAAACTGAGAAACATCTTCACAAGATAGAGAAGGACCAGAAGGAAGAACTCCTCCATCGGGAGATCGTGCGCAAACGCCTCTAGATCTAGAAAGCAAGAAGGAACTCAATGAAGTGTTGAGTAAGGTTGCTGAGGGAATGTTCTCCTTGCGTTCTGACCTATTGTGGTGCCTTCGCCATATATCTGATCTAGAGACAAACAAAAAGATTCTTGTAGATGTCTCCAACACCCTTCCTTAACCCTGAAGAATGCCACGGTATCAAATAACCACGAGGGATTATATGATCCCACCAGCTTGATTCCAAGCTTGGGGAGATCTATAACACCTTGTAATATATCTTTTAGTTTTTAGCATGTTTACTTTCTTGCATGCATATTAGTTCGTGATTCCAGAATTTGCATTAGTTGCATCATCTTCAACCCCCTTTAGTTCAAGGAGAGAATTATATCCATTGAGTTTGAGACTTTATGATATTTGAAGTGATTTTTGATCCATGATTATTGTATTAGATGTATGAATTAGGTTGAGTACTATGATACTTGTATCACTGTTATGATTTTAGGGTCTTCCACACCAACAAAGTATTGATAAATTATGAGAAGAAAATCATGATAGAATATTATAGTCATAAGTTTCAACAAACATGAGCCATAAAGAGTATTAGCATGATCTTATACTACTGCTAAACAAAAAGAAAAAAGGCTTTGCTATCAAAGAAATCCAAAATAAGAAAAAGTACAAGATTGAAAAAAGTTACTTAAGCAATGATCATGAATTATTCATTACTCAAATCAAGTGTTGAGCTAATTGAACTTGATGATTCTATAATATGCCAAACTCCAAAAACTTCTTATAACATATTAATACGGAAGGTGTGGAAGCATCTAAGTCATGTGATGTGTGAAGGTGTGATATAACTCACGATGTAGTTCTATATCCGATATTGTAATTTTGTTTCAATTTTTGCCTCATTTATTGTAACGCCTCGTGCCTCATGAACATGATGACCTTGTCCATAAGCCACCATCTTGATTGGGGACGATGAAGAGTCTAGCTTGGGGGAGTTGATGAGTCCAAAATTGAAGCATATTTACCTCTTGTTTTTGCATAAGTAGAATAGGATTTTGGTATTTTATTACGCTCACATGCACCTTTTGTCTTTGTTTCAATAGGATCTCAAATTACTAAGTCATTTGTGAACATATCAATTGGTACTATCATATTATGCTGTAATATGATATTTGTAAGTGATAAATGTCATTTAATTGATTTTTCCTCGCACCTGGGAGAATAGCAAACATGGAGGAAGCCTATAGAGAGGGTTTAATGACCACTGGTAAGGGCAGAGCTTGCCCGTACCATCCGCTTGTACCACCTGTCAGAGCGATCGCCTCGTCAAATACTCTCATCTCGTGAAGACGGCTTTAGGATCCGTCATTCACAAAAACTTCTAGCCTTGAACCACCATGCTAGAGAGGGATCTAGTGGAGGAACTAGACGAGGGGAAAATCCTTCCTGCTTCATGGATCATCGGAGGACATCATATCATCCCCTTTATCACCAATCGCTACATCTCCATCACCATCACCATTCCATCTCCCGTACTTTGGATCTTGTTGTTATTCCAAATACAATTGTGGTTTGCACTAGAATTATCTTCATACTTTTATCCATCCATTTGAATATGATGATGTTGTTGATTGCTTCCATGTGTGAGTAGTTCCCTTTGTTCTTGGGGAGATTGAGAAACCCTAGCATTATTATGAAATGAAATAAAGATGATGTATTACTTTAGTCCATGATCCATTGATCTATGATGTTGTGTTTGATCTCTCTCTCTAGATGGTATGTGTAGTCAGCCCATATCATTTGCCTCTGGGTCTAAAGAGAGGGTGATACCCTTAGGATGTGTATGGGAGTATGTCCAGTGTTACTTCTGTGACTACAAGCATTGGCTTATAACATGCACACTCAAAGGGGGAATAAAGAGAGATTCACTAAGCATATTATGATATCCATGGGGAAACCCTTAATTATGGTGGTTTGTATTAGTGACTGATCTCAGGCATCATAATGGTTATTTAGAGGTGACCTCATTAGCTGAATCAAGAAAGCGACTACCCACGAGTCTTGTAGTGAACATATTATTATTGAGCTCTCTCCACACATATCATGATGAAAGAAATAGATTATCCTAATTATGATTAAGTATCCCATGATAGCGGTGTACCCTAAATCCCCGAAAACACTTTAGCCTTATTGAATTCAAACAACATTTCCAACGCTTTTGTTACTTACTTTTCATTACATGTTTTATTTACTTTTCTACATTCAAACAAAACCTTTCAAACAGCCTTTACTTGAAATCAAAGGTAGCATATAAGTATCCTTTGGTTCACAGTGACGAGGGGCATAAAGACCTTGACCAAATGTCTCTTTGTGGGTTTGATACTCTTATTTCAAAACTATCTACAATCAATTTGTGCACTTGTAGTCATCAGTGCCCTCTCGACCTACCGCACGTTAAATACCATGCCTGCATCAATGATTACGCACTTTATCAGGTCAAGTATGCGGAGAGAACCACATGCTTGGTGTGCGGCCAGGGACGCTACAAGAGAGGGAAAAAGAAAGTTCCTTGAAAAGTGGTATGGTACTTTCCTATCACTCCTGTCTACAGAGGTATTTCGTATATCCTAAGAAAGCAAATCTCATGCAATGCCACATGGAAAGGGAGAAGACCAAAGATGATCTGGATAAGGGCTAGGTATGAGCACCAATGGACTCAATCCTTTTGGCAACCAGAGTAGCACACATAGCACTTGACCCGTGTTTATATGGCCGTACAACCTCCGCATGTGGTTATGCATGAAGCAAAGGTACATACACATGAGTATTCTTATTTAGGGTCCGAAACAACCAGGTATCAACATGCTTCTGTATCTCAGGCTATTAAAAGAGGAGTTAGCTCGGGTATGGCATAATGCATAACATTGGAAGGATTTTCCGCTTGGGCAAGGGCTCGGGTACAGCGGGAGCCTCGGGCTCCGCCAAGCCACCGGGTTCGAAGAAGAGGTGCTTAGAGGTGGATAGCTTGAGTGCTGCCATGAGCCGAGACTATGAGAGGGTGAGCAGCCGCAAGGTTTTGTCCACCAAGTGGGTAGACCGTGAGTTCCTCTCCTGCCAGGGTCTTTTGGAGGACTTCGAGCGGATGACTGTGTAAGCTAGCATGGTCGACTTCTCCTACCTCTCCATCGACACCTATAAGCTCGCCACATTCAAGTTCCTTTCATTGTTCCATGAGGATCTCGAGGCCCAAGAGCATAATTGCACTGTAAGTTTTGTACTCAATGGGTAGCTTCACAACCTGACCTTCTATGAATTTTGTGATAGTTTCGGATTCTCTGATGAGGGAGAACTCGATATTAATGACAATGTGCACATAGAGGAAATGCAATCTTGGGGACAAATTTCGGTTCACAGGAACACTGATTATTTGCGCAGAAAAAGGGCCACTATCCAGAATCCTACTATCCATTATTTTCATACCTTCTTTGTTAATTATCTTTTTGGGAAAGATGATGTCGAGGCAATGACAGGCCCCGAAATGAGTGTAATTCATCTGGCCTTGCATCTAGAGATGGTGTGCAAGGTAAACTTGGGGGCTTTGCTCATCCAACACTTTTGCCGCTAAAGGTCGGCTTCCGAAGGGGACATTCGTTGTGGTGGGTTGATCACATGGATCGCCTACGCAAACGAATTTGTCCTACCACAGGAAAGAGCTATGGCTAGTAGTAAGGCCCTAGATGACGTTCATATGGCTAGCACCAAGTTCATGGGGGTTTATAGACCCGAATGTTCCCTTCGTGCTTACTAGTTTTATTTTGAGCCTAACGGTGATCTCCACCAAATCTTGCTTCCTTTTGTCCAAGCTTTTGGTTTGCCAGGTAAAAAGAGTTGGGTCCTCACTTAGGAGGAGTTCCGGCAGGCACTGATCCTCTCAGGAAGGACTGCGCCACAAGGTGGCCACCCCACCTAGGAAAACGCATCAGCTGGCCAACAGCAACAAGATCAAGGAGAAGAAGATTGGCATGGTGCAGGACGGGACGATTACGGTCAACAACACCATCACCAACAGCCTTTCCACCAACACCAACAACAAGGTATGCCTCCACCATAGCCGGGATTCAACTATGTCCTGAGGGGTGAGTTTGACCAGGTGGTGCATCGCATTGACAACATAGAAAACACGTTGTATGATGCAAACGCCAACATAGTCAACCTCACACAAGACTTCACATCTTTCATGACCGACTTTCCAAACCGCTACCCGAACTTCCCATATCAGCAGCCGCCACCCGCCGGTAGCGACGCTTGATTCCAGTTAGGCAAAAATCCTAAGCTTGGGGAGGTTAAACTCCTCCCACCTTTTTGCATTCATATTTTTCTTTCTTATTTTTATTTGTTTTGTTTTAATGCATGTTTACTTTTAGTTTTGCATTTGATAAAAATAAAAACCCAAAAATATTATACTAGCTTCTAATTTTATTTGTGCAAAATTCTCTTGGCTCTTGTTGATTCTTTCTACTGGTTGCTCACTTCTAGTGATCGAGCTATCGAAATGAACGCAAAAGAGTTGGCTCAAGTAGGAGACGAGCAAGCAAGAGGAGGTACCACATTCCTATTTTCCTTCTTCCTGTAAGCTTATTCATGAACATTTTATGTCCATTCGGTCGCACTTGAGTTCGACTCCACGCTTAATTCATTATCTTTTAGGACTTAAGTTCAGAGGTTTTTATCACCTCTTTGGTTAAGACTTTCGACAATTAATATCAGTTTGAAAAACTACCCTTTGGATTAATTTCCAAACTTTTAAGAATAAGAGAAAGTGTCCATCGACAACTTTGGTGTCATGTGTTTGTCTTAAGGGCTTAATATTAGTAGTGCTCAACCCCACATACTGATCGTTGACTTGATGATACCTTCTGAAAAAGATTTGTTTGATAGAACAAACTTTTTATAGTGGGAGAGGGAGATGCCAAAACTTGTATTAACCTGCTATAAAAAATAAGAGGAAAGAGAAAAGAAGGGAATAAAAGTACTTTGTTGCAAATACACACTTTGGGATGCCAACAACTCCACTAGCTTCGGAACGATCTATGGTATAACCCTAGATTTCGGCTATGAGTTGATGGCATGAGTGGCATACGTGTCGCTATATGGGCAAAATTATTGGTATTCTCAAAAGGTTGTGTAGGCGTTTACAAAAGAAACATTCATTGATCCTTGAGAAATAAAGAAAGATTTATCACCAAAATATGAGCTAAAAAACTTTCGATACTTTTGATCTTTGGCATCACCTCACCACCTAAAATGTATAATTAGAGTTCTTGATAGGCAAGGAAAACAAGAGGTATTTGATAGCCGCAATTATCAAAGTGGATGATTAATAAAAATCTCTAAGTTTATCCTTCTTTTGACATCTACATGTGCACCCTTAATTTTGACTCAAGCAACCTCGCTTAAAAACATTTTCACTCTCATAATAAGAGAGGCGCTGAAAGAAATTGATTTGCAAAGTCTTGCCAAATTTTTAACAAACTCATTTGAGTTATAAGAACTATTAGCTAGCGACTTACTTGCATTTAGCAATTAAGCTTAAGTGCAACTGTTCAGATATATTATGTTCGTGTTCAAGGTTGCAGGATTTGAGATGATGGAATATGATACAACCTCAAACTTGTAAGTTTTCATCTTGATTCAATTCTTTGTTATTACTCATTATCGGTTTGTCACTCGAGGGCGAGTAACCGCTAAGCTTGGGGATGTTGATAGCTCAAAATTTCATCAGTTTTAACTATTGATTTTCCTCTTGTTTATTGCCGAATTTCACTGAAGATAACCCTTTTCTACTAATGTTAACATAGCAATTAGTGAATCCTTGGTTTCTTGTGATAGTTTTTAGGTAACGAACATTTATTTGAAATCTAATAGCATTTATGGGTAAATGCACCAAAAGAAGTCAATCCCCAATTGGAACCCCTTTCATTGGAGGTGTCCAGTATGCATAACGACGACCGGTACGGTTAGGGCGCGCATGTACCGCCCGCCCGTACTACACGCCGACGCCTTCCTTATATCATTACAAGCAACTTTCGTGAAGAGGGAGAGATGAGAAGAACTACAGAACAGAAGATACAGCCACCGCAAGCCATCTAGAGGGGAAGATCAGATCTAGAAGAGGAGAAGAACTTCACCTTGTTCCTAGACAATCTCCAACCTCTAAATCACACACTCCACCATCATTCCCTCATTACTTAGAGAGATAGAGAGATTGGCACTTGTAAGATTAGGGTTTGATACTTTGATCTACCTTCGGTTTGTATTTGATTTGATCTTTAATCGCTATTGTGTTTTGCTACAATAACTTTGAGATGATTTTTACTTCCAATACAATTATGCCATTGATTTTTCTTCCTCTCATGTCTGAGTAAATCCCCATAGGCGTGGGAGATGTAGGGGATTGGTGAGATGTGTTGTGCCTCCTTTAAATCCATCCATTTGTGATCGTTGTAGTATTTATTTAATAGTGAGAATGATTATCTATGTTTGCGTAATGCTTGTTATCTAATTTAAGGGCCGAGGTAACATGATCCAAAGATCTCATAGGTATGAACTTGTATGCCAGTAATTCGGCAATCCCCGAGTGACACGGCCGATATCAATGAAGAGATGGTACTACTCGAATACAACAAGGAACCATCAAGGTTAAATCCTTGATCCGATCGCAAGACCTTAATTAATGCGCTGACCATGGCCGTGGTAATAGGCATATGGATCATTGGGACTGGGAAGAATTGTCCATGAGGACTCCTAGTCGGTATATAGGTTTCTTGCCTACTCACTTATAAATAAGAAATATCACTATCACTTATTCCACTTTATCCATTTGACACTTTCACTATCACCATGAACTGTTTCTCTCCATGCCTAACTTCTCATCTACAGGACCTTTACACACCTTTTTCATCTTTACTTTTATGCAATTTACTTATTTCCTAAGAAAGTTTCCTCTATCTTTTACTCACCACTTCCACAGTCAACTTTTGCAGTCAATTCACTCAAGACCTGTGACACCTTGGGTGCGACAGAAACAACGCATAAAAACACTTTCCTAGGCTCCTTATTGTGATCGATATAAAAACTAGAATTAATACTTCCGCGAAAACATTCTCTAACGAACTTGTGCACTTGTAGGCCATCAATCACACGAGGACCATGCAGCCTTTTCATATCAAGCAGATTTGGACCAAGAAGGGAGGTGTTTTTGAAATAGAAGCCAAGGGAAAGGGATACGAGAGGGATACTTCATGTTCCTCAACCACGATTCCTCACAAGTGGTTCCACTCCCCAACTGGGAAGACATGTTCCCACATAAGTTGGAGATTCTCAGGCACGTGGAACAAAGAAAGAACAAAGGAGAATCTCCACTCAACCCCGACAGGTATAACCTTTGAGGATCTTCTCTTAAATCCCCGGGTTTCATCTTCTTGTTCTGTCAATTTAATGACTTGGCTCGTGTCTACCTTTTTTCGGTGTTTGACTTACGAGTCCTAGGTTCAAAAAATTGATCTAACAATACTTGAAACTTTTAGGATTAGCTCAAGATAACTCAACATAACAAAAATAAAGTAAACACAGGGGTTAGTCCAAAAAACAGCGGCTCAATTACGTTCTTTTCCTTAGTCATTTTTCATGTGCCATGCAATTCCAAACTTGTTCTCTTGCTTGCCATGAAGCCAATTCTTGTTGGACAGCAGCAAGTCAAAGAGTCAGCTTTTCGTACTGACACACTACTAAGTCGGCTAAGGTGTAAGTAATTTCAGCCAGCCGACATATAAAAATTATATACATACAAATACAATTATAATTAAGGAAGTCCTCGAGTTTCTGCTCGGGGTGCCAAGATTTCATTGATAAGCTCATTGCCGACAAATAGGCCGACATACGAGAGTTTGAGATACATACACTTTTAGCTAAGTGTAAAAGGGATGAAGTAGTGCTACGTTTTATGGCCTCTTTGATTCTTCTCCTTCCATGTTCGCCTTGTTCTTCTCCTGTAGTTGTGCATCAATGAGGTAATCCGCATCATTGTGTAGTGTTTTTCTTACAATGAAAGGTCCTTCCCATGGGGAGACAATTTATGCATGCCGGCAGTGTGCTCCACCAGCTGAAGTACCAGATCTCCTTCCCAGAAAACTCGGGGGTTCACTTTCCGGCTGTGATAGCGTCGTAGATTTTGCTGATATATGGCGGATCTAGACAATGCAAATTCTCTCGCTTCTTCCAGCAGATCAACATCGTTTTGCCGAGCTTCTTGCACTTCGGCTTCTGTGTACTGGGTGACCCTGGGTGAGTCATGCTCTATGTCGGCTGGTAGTACAGTTTCTGCCCCATATACCAGAAAAAATGGCATATAGCCTGTTGATCAATTCAGAGTTGTTCTTAAGCTCCATAGTACCGCTGGTAGTTCATCAATCCAGCACCCCACTGATCTTTGTAGCGGCTCAATGAGCCGGGGCTTTATCCCGGACAGTACTAGTCCGTTGGATCTTTCCACTTGCCTGTTCAATGTGGGGTGGGCCACTGATGCGACATCTAGCCGAATCTTTTTATCTCGGCAAAACCGAGCAAAGGCCCCTTCGGCAAAGTTGGTGCCATTATCTATTATGATACTGTGTGGATAGCCATATATCAAGATAATGTCCTTGAGAAATGTCACGGCAGTAGCTCCATCACATTTCCTTATCGGTTTAACTTCAATTCACTTTGTAAACTTATCAACCATAACTAAGATGTGGGTCATGTTTCCTTGTGCCGGCTTAAATGGTCCGACCATGCCTAAGCACCACACAGCAAATGGCCAAGTGATTGGTATGGTTTTTAATTCGGATGATGGCATGTAGATCTTGCTTGCATATCTTTGACATCCATTGCACTTTATCACCAATTCCTCGGCTTGTTGTAAGGCACTTGGCCAATAAAACACATGTCGGAAAACTTTTTCCACTAAGGCTCTAGACGAGGCGTGATGCCCACATTCCCCTTGATGAATATCTTGGAGGATGTCCAGCGCTTCTTCCGGGTCAATACATCGCTGCAACACACTTGTGACACTTCTCTTGTATAACTCGGCATTGATTATAGTGTATGACTTTCCTCTCCTCTGCACTTGCCTCGCGAGTATCTCGTCACTTGGCAAAGTTCCATCTTTCAAGAACTCAAATATTGGCTGACCCCATGCTAGTACTGCACGAGTCAGGAAAAGTACTTCGTCAACTTCCATTGTATCCACCGACATAACCTCTTTCGGATCAAGCTGAACAGTCCCTGGGTTCTGCAAGGCAGTCCCCGGGTTTACCGAGGCAGTCCCCAAGTTTGCCGAGGTGTTCCCCCAGTCAATGTCCATTGGGGGTAGCTTCTGATCCGGGGTTTGCTGGGACATAGATTGACTCGGATTCTGGTGAAGGGGTAATAGATGGTTTTCTTAGATGCTCCAAAGCAACTCCTAGTGGGATGGCTTGCCGAGATGAGACCAGTTTAGATAACATGTCGGATGCATCATTTTTAGCTCTTGGCACATGATGGAATTCGCATCACTCAAAGTAACCACATATCTTTTGGGCGTGAAATCTATCCCAGAGCCATGTTTGCGTCCATGCATCCCAATGACCAGAAACTTGCTGCACTACCAAATCCGAATCTCCAAAGCACTGTATCCAACGTATCCCAATCTCCTTTGCCACCTTTAGCCCATGGACAAGCGCTTCGTACTCGGCCACATTGTTTGACGCTCGAAAATGGATCTAAAGCACATATCTCAACTGGTCTTTCTTGGGTGAGTTAAGGACTACCCCGGCCCCTAATCCGTCCTTCAACTTTGATCCTTCAAAGTGCATTCTCCAGTAGTTTAAATCAGATAAGGGTGGTTCGTATTGCATTTCTGCCTGACCCATGAAAAAGTCGGCCACAACCTAAGACTTGATTGTATCTCTTCTATCATATTGTGGAGCATAAGGGGCTAACTCAATTTCCCATTTGGCAATCCGACCACTTGCATCCTTATTTCTCATTATCTCGAATATGGGTGCCTCACATATCACCTTCACCGGGTGCTCCTCAAAATAGTGCTTAAGCTTTTTGGCCGCCATATAGACGCCATAGGACATCTTCTGATAATGAGGGTAATTCTGCTTTGAAGAGGATAATACTTCACTTAGGTAATACACTGGCCTCTGCACTGACTTACCCTCTTTGTTACACTCCACCACTATCATAGCACTTACGACTCGGTTGGTCGCTGCTATGTAGAGGAACATCGGCTCTTTGGATAATGGCGAGGCTAACACATGTGTGGAGGCTAGAATCTGTTTGAGCTCATGAAATGCACTATCTACTTGCGGTGTCCATACGAACTTATCTGACTTTTTCATTAGCTGATAGAGAGGCAATGCCTTTTCTCCTAGCCGACATACAAACCGACTTAATGGTGCTAGGCAACCAGTGAATTTCTGAACATCATTAAGACACTTTGGTAGCTCGATTTGCTTAATAGCTTGGATTTTAGTGGGGTTTGCCTCGATACCATGGCTGGACACGAGGAAACCGAGTAACTTTCCGGCCGGGACACCAAAGGTCCATTTTTCTGGGTTAAGCTTCATTCGGAACCTCCTTAGGTTCACAAATGTTTGCCGGATATCATCCAGGAGCGTTTTTCTTTCCTTGGTTTTTATCACTACATCATCGACATATACTTGGACATTTTTGCCAATTTGATCATGTAGACATTTTTGCATGCTCCTCTGATATGTTGCCCCTGCATTATGTAAGTCGAATGGCATAGTGCAATAGCAATAAGCCCCATATGGGGTGATAAAAGCAACTTTTATTTGATCATACGGGTTCAAAGGTATCTGGTGGAAACTAGAATACGCGTCTACAAATGACAATAGCTCACACCCAGCAGTCGAGTCAATGACATGATCTATCCTTGGCAGTGGGAATGGATCCTTTGGACACGTCTTATTCAGGTTCGTGTAATCGATACACATATGCCACACCACTGCTACATTCGGATCATCTTTCTTCTTTTCCACAAGCACCGGATTAGAGAGCCTATCCGGATAGAATACTTCCATGATAAACCCGGCTGCAAGGAGCCGAGCTATCTCATCACCAATGACTTTTCTCCTGTCTTCGGCAAAGCGGCGGAGAGGTTGCTTCACCGGCTTTGCGCCAGGTCTTACGTGCAAGGAGTGCTCGGCCAGCTCCCTTGGTACACCTTGCAGATCCTGTGTGAACCAAGAAAAGATATCCCGATTCTCATGGAGGAAGCTAACAAGCTCGCTTTCTTATTTGTCACCAATCCCGGCACCAATGGTTACGGTGCGCTCTAGGAACTGATCATCAATTGGCACCTTCTTGGTATATTTTGTTGGCTAAAATGAGACACTTCCATGCGGGTAACTCAAAGCCGACATATTCAGCTGCGCAGACTGAGCTAGTGCTACAACCTCTTGGATCCTTCTATTTTCCTGTGCTATTACGAGTGACTCAGCTAAGTTTGACCCGGATGAGGCACATTCCATTGAGCGCCTGAAATCTCCTGATATGGTGATTACTCCATTTGGCCCTGGCATCTTCATCTTCAGGTAACCAATGTGGTCACTCGCCATAAACTTTGAAAGAGATGGTCTGTCGAGTAATGCATGGTAAGCGCTGTCTAGATCCACAACCTCAAACTCCAAGTTCTTTCTCCAACAATTTTCCCTTGTGCCGAAAAATACATCAATCTGGACCTTTCCAATAGGCTCGCAGGACAAACCTGGAACAATGTCATGAAACGTCGTCTTGGTTGCCTATAGCATATTCTCTAAGAATTCCAGCTTGTGCATTGTGTCCTCATACAATATATTAATATTGCTACCATTGTCAATCAACACCTTGGAAAACTTCACCTTGATGTTCGGCCCGATGAAAGTTGGGTCAAGCACCAAGTCGTATGATCCAGGACACGGCATGAGCCAAGGGTGATCCTTGATACTCCATGTGATTTCCTGATCAGACCAAGGCATGTACCTCTGAAGGAAATATGCCCTAAGAGGCAATAATAGAGTTGTTATTATATATTCCTTATACATGATAGATGTTTATTTTACATGCTAGAAATGTATTGATTCGGAAACATCAATACATGTGTGTTTAATAAACAAAAAGGGTTCCTAGTCATGCCTCTCTTATAGACTAGCTTGTTGATTAACAGGATGATCAAGGTTTCCTGATCATGAACATTGGATGTTGTTAATAACAAGGTCACACCATTGGTGGAATGATGTGATGAACATTCATCCGAAGTATAGCATTACGATCAAGTCATTATGTTTATATTGCTATAACATCATACGAAGTAATCTTTATCCTTAGACCATGAGATCATGTTAATTGCTAACACCGGAAGAGTATCTTGATAACATCAAACGTCACACCGTAACAGGGTGACTATAAAGATGGGTTCAGTACTACGAAGGTGTTATGTTGAGGCTCATGGATCAAGACAGATGACGGATAGATATACTCTGGGCCCTCTCGGTGATATCACATTAGGATAGCTTGCAAGCAAGTGATGTGATCACTAGAATGTTATATCACGGGAACGAGAAAAGAGTGCATGTTAGTAACGAGATCAAACTAGGTATGGAGATATCGATGATCGAATCTCGGACATATAATATATCGAGAGACAAAGGGATTTAGTTACAAGCGTTAAAAGTTCTCACAATCATAGGAGCCATCGTTGAATGTGTAGGAGTCAGTACGGATCTCCAGGTCCCGCTGCTGATTATTGATCGGAGAAGGGTCTCGATCATGTCTGCATTATTCGCGAACCGTAGGGTGGCACACTTACGAGTTACCGGACACCATTTTGGAGCACATATGTTTCAGACGAAAGAATTGCAAAGCGCATGAATTGTTTCAATAGAAACCGGAAATTGTTTCAGGTGAAATTGCAGAAGGTGGTTCTGCATGTGATATTGAAATATTGCAAGGGGCTATATGTGAATGTTTTTTAATTAAAGTAATTAACAAAATTCTGAATAAATTTAATAAAAAAGAGTTTTATTAAATGAGAGAGCATTAAATTTGGAG
The DNA here is from genome assembly GCA_916181665.1 of Avena sativa. Lineage (NCBI taxonomy): Eukaryota > Viridiplantae > Streptophyta > Magnoliopsida > Poales > Poaceae > Avena > Avena sativa. The sequence continues at coordinate 624,872,983 of OV702289.1, forward strand.
AAATTGAATGCATTTAAAGTGGAGACTTTAAAAGGGAATGTGAAGAGGCATTTTAATGTGGAGGAGTTACCACCACATGAATGGGGGAGGTGAGGGGTCACCCCCCCATGCGCCGGCCATGGAGAGAGAGGGCACCCCCCCTCCTCCTATAAAAGGCCACCCATTCCCTCCTTCATCCTCACACCTCCTTGTGAAGGATCTCTCTCCCCCTCTAGAATTATTCCCCCATGGTCTCGGATTAGCGAGATACATGTTCCCGGTGGCATTTCCTCTGGAAGGAGTTGCTGCTTCTGCTGGATCACTGGAGCGAGGAGGTGGAGGTTGTCCGGTGGCTTGAACGTGTGTGCGAGTGCGGATGCGCTGCTAAGTTGCGGCGCTCGGACTTCCTCACGATCTTGAGATCGGCAAGTGTACGACTACATCAACCACGAGTTCCTACTCGTTAACAAAGCTCGCTGTCTATGAGGGTAAGTTCTCGTTGGATGTATGTCCACCTGTTGTACACTTTGTACATAGTAGATAGATCTTGGCTACACCGTAGGAATTTTTTTGTTTTCTATGCTGCGGACCCAACAGTGGTATCAGAGCCTGATCTATGCGTAGGTTCTTAGCACGGGTAGTACACATATGGTTGATATGTGGGCGATGATGATCATGTTATTGCATCTTCTATGTATTTTGGATATTGGTGGCATAGTGGGATGAAGCGGCCCGGACCAACCTTACATGTCATCATACATGAGACCGGTTCCACGACTGACATGCAACTTGTTTTGCATAAGTGGCTGGCGGGTGTCTGTCTCTCCTACTATAGTCAATATCTGATTTACAACGAGTTGCTAATAACTTAGTTATCCTCGTTGTGGTTCATGTTCGTAGGCAAGAATGGTTCTATCTCTGAAAGCCCTAAGCCACGTAAAACTTGCAATTGATAAATTAGAGGCGTCTAGTTTAGATCGTTGCTGGGCTAGTGTGTTGATATGGTATTGTTGTAAGTAGATGTATGGTGGATACTCTTACAACACACTCAACGTGTAAGTTCCATAGACCTTGGACTTACACACAAAGGAATGATAGAGATCATACCACGATGCAAGTGATAGAGATCAAATGCATGGACCATATCATCTCACTTTACACATTAGATGTTAGCATCTTATACTACTAGTTTGGCGCGTTTGATAGCATTATAAGATGATCCCTCTTTTAGATATCAAGATAAAAATGTGTTCTTCCTTGAGTATGCACCGTTCTATGGATCGTGTTTCAAGACATCACGTGATGATTGGGTTTACTCGAATCTACGCTTTCATAGGAACGGGTGTAAGACAGTTTTACACACGTGAATACTAAGGTTCTTACTTGGCGAGCCTAGCATGTACATACATGGCCTCGGAACACGGACCAAAAGGTTAAGCATGAGTCATATGGTTGATATGATGCCCATATAGATGCTCGCCTTTGAATCTATATCAATTCACGTGATGATCGGACTTGGTATAGTGGATTTGGTTCATGTAATCACCAAAAGGACACGAGGAATCTCGTTTTTGAGTGGGAGTTCATTAGTAATTTGGATTAGTTGAACTCAATCTATCATAAACTTAGTCTAAATAAACTTTACAAATTCTGTTATAGATGGCACCACCTGCTTTTAATTTCAATGTGTTCATGGAGAAAGAGAAACTTGCTGCGAATGGTAGCAACTTCACCAACTGGGCTATGAATTTGAGGATTCTCCTCACTGCTGCACAAAAGCAATATCTGCTAGATGCGCCGCTAGGCCCTCCACTAGCTCCTAATGCCCCTGACGAGGAATAAAATGTCTATGTGACTCGTCAGGAGGACCACAACTTAGTTCATTGCGGCATATTGTATGGGCTAGAGCCAGAACTTCGAAAGCGTTTTGAAAATGGCAATGCCTTTGATACCATGGGAGAATTGAAAATGATTTTTGATACCCATGCTGCCATAGAGAGTTATAATGCTACAGAAAAGTTCTTTAGCTGCATGATGGAGGAAAATAGCTCCGTTAGTGAGCACGTACTCAAAATGTCTGGGTACGCCGATAAGCTTGTGTTCTTGGGAATAAAGATTCCCATTGACTAAGGCATACATCGTGTTCTCCAATCTCTGCCACCTAGCTACAAGAGCTTCGTGATGAACTATAATATGCAGGGCATGAAGAAGTCCCTTCCCAAGCTTTTGTCAATGCTTAAGACTGCAGAAGTGGAGATTAGGAAAGAAATCAAGTGTTGATGATCAATAGGACCACCGGTTTCAAGAAGGACAAGAAAGGCAAGCACAAGGGAAAGAAGGGTGGCAAGTCGGTTGCCATGCCTGAAAAGAAACCCCGGGCTAGCCCTAAGTCTGACACCGAGTGCTACTATTGCAAGGGGACTGGCCATTGGAAGCCCAACTGCCCCAAGTATTTGGCGGACAAGAAGTCCAGCAAGGCAAACAAAGGTATATGTGATATACATGTTATTGATGTGTACTTGACTAGTACTCGCAGTAGCACCTGGGTATTTGATACCGGATCGGTTGCTAATATATGTAACTCGGTTCAGGGGCTACGGAACAAGCGACAGCTAGCAAGGGATGAGGTCAGGATGCGGGTCGGCAATGGATCAAGAGTTGATGTGATCGCCGTCGGGACACTACCTCTCCATTTGCCATCGGGATTAGTTATAAACCTAAATAATTGTTATTTGGTGCCTGCACTAAGCATGAACATTGTATCTGGATCGTGTTTGATGCAAAGTGGTCATTCCTTTAAATCTGAAAACAATGGTTGTTCGATTTATAAGAATGATAACTTTTATGGTCATGCACCTATGTTGAATGGTTTATTTCTATTGGATCTCGATAGTAATATTACGCACATTCATAATGTTAATGCTAAAAAGATTAAACTTGATGATGATATGTCTACATATATGTGGCACTACCGTCTAGGTCATATTGGCGTTAAACGCATGAAGAAACTCCATTCTGATGGACTTTTGGAATCACTTGATTTTGAATCATTTGATACATGTGAGCCATGCCTTATGGGCAAGATGACTAGAACGTCGTTTTTCGGTTCAATGGAACGGGCGACAAATCTTTTGGAGATCATACATACTGATGTGTGTGGACCAATGAGTGTGTCGGCGTGAGGTGGATATCGTTATTTTGTTACTTTCACGGATGACTTGAGTAGATATGGGTATACCTATTTGATGAAACACAAGTCTGAAACTTTTGAAAAGTTCAAGGAATTTCAGAATGAAGTGGAAAATCATCATAATAGAAAGATCAAGTTTCTACGGCCTGACCGTGGAGGAGAGTATCTAAGTTACGAGTTTAGCACACACATGAAAGAGTGTGGAATAGTTTCACAACTCACGCCTGCCGGAACACCACAATGTAATGGTGTGTCGGAACGTCGTAATCGTACCTTATTGGATATGGTTCGATCTATGATGTCTCTGACTGACTTACCTCTGTCATTTTGGGGTTATGCACTGGAAACAGCTGCATTCACTTTAAATCGGGCACCATCTAAATCCGTTGAAACGACATCGTATGAATTATGGTTTGGAAACAAACCTAAGCTGTCATTTCTCAAGGTTTGGGGATGCGATGTTTATATGAAGAAACTTCAACCGGATAAACTCGAACCCAAAGCGGAAAAATGCGTCTTCATAGGATACCCTAAGGAAACAATTGGGTATACCTTCTATCACAGATCCGAGGGCAAGGTTTTTGTTGCCAAGAATGGATCCTTTCTTGAGAAGGAGTTTCTCGCGAAAGGTGCGAGTAGTCGGAAGGTAGAACTCTAAGAGGTTATTGAATCTTCTCTTCATGGAATGGCGAGTGGCGCAGCACCGGAAGTTGTTTCGGAGTTGACTTCACCTGATGAAGAGAGAGATAATGATAATGATCATGAAACTCCGAAAGAGGACACTACCGAACCTCGCAGGTCAAGCAGGACACGTGCAGCTCCTGAACTGTACGGCAATCCTGTTGTGAATTTCATGGTTGATGAAATGGATGACCCTGCGACGTATGAAGAAGCGATGATGAGCCCGGATTCCAACAAATGGCTAGAAGCCATGAAATCCGAGATGGAATCCATGTACGAGAACCAAGTTTGGAACTTGGTGGACTTACCTCACGACCGAAAGGCCGTTGAGAATAACTGGATTTTCAAAAGGAAAACTGATGCTGATGGTAAGGTGACCATCTATAATGCTCGACTTGTCACAAAGGGGTTTTGACAAATTCAAGGAGTTGACTACGATGAGACATTCTCTCTCATAGCGATGCTTAAATCGGTTAGGATTATGTTAGCAATTGCTGCATATTTCGATTATGAAATATGGCAGATGGATGTCAAAACTGCGTTCCTCAATGGTAAGATTGAAGAAGAGTTGTATATGATATAACCTAAGGGTTTTGTCGATCCTAAGGATGCTAATAAGGTGTGCAAACTTCAGCGATCCATCTATGGACTAAAGCAAGCACCCTGGAGTTGGAATCTCCGCTTTGATGAGGTGATCAAAGAGTTTGGATTTGTCCAAACTTATGGAGAGGCTTGTATTTACAAGAAAGTGAGTGGGAGCAATGTGGCATTTCTGATATTATATGTGGATGACATATTATTGATTGGAAATGATATAGATCTTTTAAACAGTGTTAAAAGTTATCTAAACAGCAAATTTTCGATGAAAGACCTTGGTGAAGCGTCATATATATTAGGCATTAAAATCTATAGAGATAGATCAAGGCGCCTAATTGGGCTATCGCAGAGTACATACCTTGATAAGATATTAAAGAAGTTTCACATGGACGAAAGTAAGAAGGGGTTCTTACCTATGTTGCAAGGCAAGACATTGAGTAAGACTCAAAGTCCGGCTACGGCGGAAGAAAGAGAGATGATGGATAAGATCCCCTATGCCTCGGCCATAGGCTCTATTATGTATGCCATGCTATGTACAAGACCGGATGTGGCACATGCTATTAGTTTGACTAGTAGGTACCAATCTGATCCAGGTTCGGAACACTGGATAGCGGTAAAGAACATCCTCAACTACTTGAGAAGAACTAAGGATATGTTTCTCATATATGGAGGTGAAGAAGAGCTAGTCGCTAAGTGTTATGTCGATGCTAGATTTGACACCTATCCGGATGACTCTAAGTCTCAATCCGGATACGTATTTCTCTTGAACGGAGCAGCAGTTAGTTGGAGGAGTTCCAAACAACCTGTGGTGGCTGGATCAACAACGGAGGCGGAATATGTTGCTGCTTCAGAAGCGGCGCAGGAGGCAGTTTGGATGAAAGAGTTCATTATAGAACTGGGTGTGGTTCCCAGTGCGTTGGACCCGATGGTGATCTATTGTGACAACAATGGAGCCATAGACAACGCAAAGGAACCAAGGTCTCACAAGAATTCCAAACATATTAAGCGTCGGTTTCACTCCATCCGCGAGCATGTCAAGGATGGAGATATAAAGATTTGTAAAGTACACACGGACCTGAATGTAGCAGATCCATTGACTAAAGTTCTCCCTAGGGAAAAACATGATCAACACCAGAACTCCATGGGTGTTAGATTTATCACTATGTGAACTAGATTATTGTTTCTAGTGCAAGTGGGAGACTGGAGGAAATATGCCCTAAGAGGCAATAATAAAGTTGTTATTATATATTCCTTATACATGATAGATGTTTATTTTACATGCTAGAAATGTATTGATTCGGAAACATCAATACATGTGTGTTTAATAAACAAAAAGGATTCCTAGTCATGCCTCTCTTATAGACTAGCTTGTTGATTAACAGGATGATCAAGGTTTCCTGATCATGGACATTGGATGTTGTTAATAACAAGGTCACACCATTGGTGGAATGATGTGATGAACATTCATCCGAAGTATAGCATTACGATCAAGTCATTATGTTTATATTGCTATAACATCATACGAAGTAATCTTTATCCTTAGACCATGAGATCATGTTAATTGCTAACACCGGAAGAGTATCTTGATAACATCAAACGTCACACCGTAATAGGGTGACTATAAAGATGGGTTCAGTACTACAAAGGTGTTATGTTGAGGCTCATGGATCAAGAGTGGAATTTGTCAATCCAGATGACGGATAGATATACTCTGGGCCCTCTCGGTGATATCACATTAGGATAGCTTGCAAGCAAGTGATGTGATCACTAGAATGTTATATCATGGGAACGAGAAAAGAGTGCATGTCGGTAACGAGATCAAACTAGGTATGGAGATACCGATGATCGAATCTCGGACATGTAATATATCGAGAGACAAAGGGATTTAGTTACAAGCGTTAAAGGTTCTCACGATCACAGGAGTCATCGTTGAATGTGTAGGAGTCAGTACGGATCTCTAGGTTCCGCTGCTGATTATTGATCGGAGAAGGGTCTCGATCATGTATGCATTATTCGCGAACCGTAGGGTGGCACACTTAAGAGTTACTGGACACCATTTTGGAGCACATATGTTTCAGACGAAAGTATTGCAAAGCGCAGGAATTGTTTTAATAGAAACCGGAAATTGTTTCGGGTGAAATTGCAGAAGGTGGTTCTGCATGTGATATTGAAATATTGCAAGGGGCTATATGTGAATGTTTGTTAATTAAAGTAATTAACAAAATTCTGAATAAATTTAATAAAAAGAGTTTTATTAAATGAGAGAGCATTAAATTTGGAGAAATTTAATGCATTTAAAGTGGAGACTTTAAAAGGGGATGTGAAGAGGCATTTTAATGTGGAGGGGTTACCACCACATGAATGGGGGAGGTGAGGGGTCACCCCCCCATGCGCCGGCCATGGAGAGAGGGGGCACCCCTCCCCCCCTCCTCCTATAAAAGGCCACCCATTCCCTCCTTCATCCTCACACCTCCTTGTGAAGGATCTCTCTCCCCCTCTAGAATTATTCCCCCATGGTCTCGGATTAGCGAGATACATGTTCCCGATGGCATTTCGTCTGGAAGGAGTTGCTGCTTCCGCTGGATCGCTGGAGCGAGGAGGTGGAGGTTGTCCGGTGGCTTGAACGTGTGTGAGAGTGCGGATGCGCTGCTGAGTTGCGCTCGGACTTCCTCACGATCTTGAGATCGGCAAGTGTACGACTACATCAACCACGAGTTCCTACTCGTTAACAAAGCTCGTTGTCTACGAGGGTAAGTTCTCGTTGGATGTATGTCCACCCGTTGCTTTGTACCTAGTAGATAGATCTTGGCGTGTAGTTCACACCGTAGGAAATTTTTTGTTTTCTATGCTGCGGACCCAACAACCTCTGCACAGCCGGCTTTACTGCATTGACTTCCATATGTCGGCATCGCATGCTCTGCCTATCAGTCTCTTTTGTGGTAAACACACAGTAACTCTGATAATGTTCTCTGTACTCATTTCTTCCATTGTTGTCGGGGTATCTTTGGTTCCCCTGATTCTGGTTTTCCACTTGATGCACTGTGTCCCTTCTGTCGTGATTCTCATACCTCGGCGGAGGTGGTGGCAACATCTGTTGCTGTCCATTTGTTCTAATGTGTTTTTGCTATCGAGGTGCATCATGCCGAGGTGCTTGAGCATTCCCCGTGCTACTTTTCTCTATCTTGGCCTATCTTTCCTTGGCCTCACATTTCTGAGTCGTATGGTTCACTGGGTTACTTGGGTTAGGCGTGTGAAACTTGCATGGTTGATCCAGCATAGCCTCATACGTATACCTTGGCTTATCTTTCCTTTCGTGCCACTGTTTCTTCTGTTCATTGGACCAAGGCTTCTTGCCATCATTTTTATGTGCCCACTGTTGGCCTCCACTCTTCTGTTGCTGGCTATTCCCAGCTCCGGGTTGATCTTGGTACACTACTGCAACTTGTTGCGAAGCATATCTGTAATCCGGCCTTTCATCTCTCCTCTTATCCCGGAAACCATTTTGCCGGGCTGACCCGGCTCCATCCCGGGGGTAATATTCCTCATTTGACTCGCTTGCCATGAGCCGAGGTTGAGTTGGATCTCCCAATACATATGAGTCGGAAATTCTGATTATTTTAGCAAAAGTTGTTGGCATATCTCTTTGCAGCCTTTGACATAGCATGCTTGCATATCTACATCCTTGTGCGAACCAAACAATAGCCTGTGACTCGATTACCCCTTCGCATGAGTTACGCATGTTGCACCATCGAGTCAGAAACTCGCGGTATGTCTCATTCGGCCTCTGCTTACACATTGACAATTGATGCGGCCTATTCGGCCTCTTGTATGTGCTTGTGAAGTTGCTAATAAACATCTCCTTGAAGTATATCCAGCAGTTGATGCTTCCTGCTGGCAAATTATTTAGCCATATTCTTGTTGGCCCTTCCAACATCTGAGGTACGTACCTCATGGCCCATCTCAAATTGCCCCTGGCAATATTCTCTATTGTTGCATAGTCAATTAGCCAATCTTCTGGCTTCATACTTCCATCATATGTCTTTGTCCCTCTGGCCAACTAAAAGTTCGGCACAAGAGGTTATCTCATAATCCGAGGTCCAAAGCATGCTGAACCTGGAGGACCTTGTCCCTCTATCATTTCCGACCTATAAATCCGGTCCAGTTTCAACCTTGCATCATCTAGCTATAGGTTCCTGTTTCCCAGCCTTGACCCTATCACATGATGATCCAGCCTGGGAAACCTGGCATCAGCCATTGCCGAACAACCATCATTGTATCTATCTTGACCCGGACGGACATATTGCTGTTGCATAGCTAGGAAGGCACTTTGCTCTTGACGAGGTATGTACTGTTGTTGATGTTGCTGAGGTGGATTTTGTCCAGCTCCTGCCGAGCTATGTTGTCCGGCATTGCTGCGCCTAGCGTTCCCCTGTCCTGCATGGCCTTGGCCATGGTTACCTCGTCCAGCTTCACATCGGATAGCACTGTGGCGGTTCTCATCACACTGCACTACTTTTCCTTTCCCTGCCCTTGCCGGGTCATATGGGACCATCTGCTTATTCTTTCTTCCCGAGGTTACTACCTCTTCTCTTCTTGGGCCATCATGAGGGGATGATGCTGCCCCAGAAGATTTTGCCGGAGCACCTCTCGCTGATGAACGACTCGGGACCCTCCTGCTATCGCCGGGTTTGCCTTGAGAAATTCCTCATTTTTCTTGTTGGCAATTTTTACCAACTCAATCAGTCTCTCTTGTTGCCTTTCCCGGGCTTCTCCGGTCAGTCCCTCTAACTCGGACGATGTCGTGTCTACAGCCCTAAGGTTCTTTGCTGGGGAACTATACCTCGGCAGACCAGCTGGCATGGGGTTTCCTGATTGTCTCGGCTTAGGCACATATTTCTTGTCTATCTCATTGATGAGGTTTCTACCCCTAATCTTCACACCGTCCATATAGGTGGAACTAATCATGTTTGCCTTTGCATACCCGCGTAGCGTGATGTTCAATGACTGTTGCAGTGCTGCTACTCTCTTTGCCCCTACTAACATTTTCAGTCGGGTCTCCTCTAGCTTGGCATGTGCCTGAGCCAGATCTATGATAGGTGTTATAGGAGTATTAAGGCTCTCTATCGCTTGCTGTAAGATATTCTGCGGCTTTTCTAATGGTGGACCTCTAATCCTAGGTACCTTGGGTGTTGCCTCTGGGTCTTCTGCCGGATCATTTCTTGCTCCCGCGTCAGGTGCTGTCATCATCACCTCAGCACAGCTAGCGGGGCGAGTGATACGCAGAGTGCAAGCCACGCTAAGAGGAGGGTCTCCTTCCTCGACGACGTGTTGTGGGTGCACGATGACTTGTCCACGCCAAAGTAGATCTTGTGGGTGCCGAAGTTGATGAAGAGCTTGTTGCGCAGAGGAGGGCGGTTGCCGAAGCTCCGCACATTGTTGTTGGCGTAGTCCAGCGCTGAACGAGCCCGGATATGATGTGCTCCCTGGTGACGATGAAGCTTCCCGTCCGGATCTTGACTCTAGCTAGAGTCGCTGCTGCCCCACGGTGGGTGCCAACTATCATGGTGGTGTCACAGCAGATGCCATGGATAGGCTAAAGATGGGGCCAATGTGCGCTAGAAGTATCCAGGGAGGGACAGTGTGGTGATTCAAAACACATGAATGTTTGTATTCTCAAGATCTATCATGGTTTACAGATGCTCCTTGAGCTGTATTGAGGAGAGGAGGAAGATGAAATTCTTCTCTACTCACCACTCTCTCTAGGGTTTTTCCTCTACCCAAAATGACCGACCTCCTCCTTGGAGGTCTTGGAGCACCTTATATAGGGGTGGCCAGGTTACACTTAGGGCATACGTGGAGGGCATATTCTAGGAATACGCTCCTCCCAAAATGGCAAAGCGGTGATCCACTTTTACCCTTCGTAAGCCGCATAGAGATCATGGCGTAAGCCTCTCTAAACCCCTGGTGTAAGCCTCTACGGTGCCGTGTCACTCGACCAGCAACGGTCAAGTGACGTCACCCTTGTCAGCTCGTTCTTCTGGTCCTTGCTCTTTGTCTTCTGCGCTCTCTCTATAGTGGAGACAGAAAAACCCTGACCATGGAAGATACCTTCCTTCCTCTATAAGCCAACTAGTAACCCGACTCTTGCCTAGTTAACTCGGCCTTGGTGATACCTGCAAATACACAATGTGCTGATACCGACATATGGTCTATGTCGGCTGAGATCTTTTTGGGTGAAGACAACCTCGACTGAGTCGGTCGTAACTCGACTGGCCTTTCGGCAACTCGGTTAGCACTTTCTTTGACCTTGTTGTACCTCGGTTGTCATTGCCTTTATACCCTGTCTCGACCCTACCTAGGGTCATCCCCCCAACAATGACCTCTATGAACATATCAATTGGAACTATCTTATTATGCTATAATATGATATTTTTAAGTGATAAAAGTCATTTTATGAATTTTCCTTTGCATTTGGGGAATACCAAACGAGGATAAGGCTCCAGCAGCTTTAACCACCTCATCAAATACTTTCTCCTGGTGAAGACAATAGAGAGATCCGACATTCATAGCCACTAGAAACCATGAAAAACCACATCTGAAAGAGATCTGAAGGACGAACTTGGCTAGGGGAAATCTCTGCTACTTCACGGATCATTGGAGGGCATTGCATCATCCCCTTCACCATCAACCGCTGCATGTTCATCACCATCGCTATCCCCATCTCTCATTTATTAGATCTTGTTGTAATTACAGATTCAATTGTGGTTTGAATTATATATACCTTCATACTGTTGTCCATCCATTTTATTATGATGATGTTGTTGATTGCTTCCATGTGTGAGTAGTTCCTTTATTCTTGGGGAGATGGAGAAACCCTAGCACTATTATAAACTTGTAGTAAAGATGATCTATTCTTGTGTCTGTATAACTGGCGGGTCTATGATAGATTTATGATTTGTGTTTGATCTCTCTCTTTAGATGGTATGTGTAGTCGGCCACATATCATTTCCCTCCAGGACTAAAGGGAGGGATAAATCATTTGGACGTGTTTGGGATCATGCTCGGAATAGCTTCGTGACAGATTGGCGGCGGCTTGTGAACTACATGGTCAAAGGAGGATAAAGAGGGACTCCCTAAGCTAATTATGATATCCACGGGGAAACCCTTAATTGCGGTGGTTTATGTGGGTGATTGCTCTCAGACATCGCAGTGGTTATTCAGAGGTGACCCCACTCTTGGCTCAACAAAGTGGCTTCCTACGAACCTTGTAGTGAACATCTTATTATGGAGCTCTCTCCACACATATCATGACACAAGAAGTATATTATCTTAACTAATAATAATAATATCATGCTAGTGGTGTATCCTACATCCCCGAGAACATTTTAGACCTATTGATTTCAACCATGCTTTCACACGACCTTGTTACTTGCTTTCTTTTACTCATTTTTATTACTTTTCTGCAAACAACCAAAACCTTTCAAACACCCTTTACTTGAGATCAAATGTAGCTTACAACTATCCTTTGGTAGATAGTAACGAAGTGCATAAATACCTTTACCAATAGCTCAACCTCTTCCATGAGCAAGCATGTTCAAGGTACCGAGATATATGGTGCCAATGATTAAGAACAAATGCAGCTAGTTTATTTGTAATCTAGTGCAAGTGGGATACTGTTGGAAATATGCCTAGAGACAAATAGTAATAAGGATTATTATCATATTTCATAAAGTTTATGATTAAGTTTATATCATGCTATAACTGTATTGAAAGGAAACATCAATACACGTGTGATATATAAACAACCAGGAGTTCCGAGTGAAACTTGAGTCACTGGTTCATTGGTCAATAGATGATCAAGGTTTCTTGATCATGTGACATTTATGCTAGTTGGAAATGGAGTCACCTCATTATGAGAATGAGATGATGAACTATACCCAACCTAAGCATCATGACCCTATCATGTCACGAAGTTCAAGTTATGATGATTATAATAGACCTAGTGTACTATTTCTTAGACCGTGAGGTCATATCAATCACTGTCACTCGAGGGTACTTTGATAGCATCAAACGTCACTCGGTTAAATGGTGATCATAAAGGTGTGTTCATGTATTCGGAGGAACGGTTGAGGCAATATGTGTGAAGAGCGGGATTTGTCCATCCGTGTGACGAAAAGATACTCGAGGGCCCACTCGGAGAAGTTGTATCCAATAGTTGCATGTGCAGCATGTGATTTAATCACAGGGATATCACTTGTCGAAATGAGTCAAGTAGCATTTGTCAGTAACGAGATTGAACACGACATGGTGATGTCACTGATCAGATCACGGACAATGCAAGTATCGAGAGACAAAAGGAATATGACATGACGTTCATGGTTCAAATGATGAAAGATTTTGTGGAATGCACAGGGGTCACATGGCCATCCAGGTCCCTCTGTTGATCACTGATGCGGGAGGGTCCCGACCATGTCTGGAGTGCTCCCGAACTGTGGGTATCACTCTTAAGTGCATGATGATGCTGAGAGAGTGTTTAAGGATCGGTAGAATCCCCAAAGAAATGACAAGAGAGAAAACCTGAAGGGTTTCGGTAAATCCGGAGGATGTCCAGAATGAGAGAGAATGAGTTCCACATCAATGGGATTTGAATAATATGTAAGTGAATGTTGAATATTGATTTAATCATTCAATTATATTTATTCAATAAAAGAAAAATACTTAAAAGGGTCAAATACCTAATTGGGCCAAATCCGGAGGGAAAAGGGCCCATGAGGGAAAGACCGAAGGGAGGAAGGATGAGGGTATGGCCACTAGGCCAAGGCACCCCACGTGGGGCCCACTTGGGCTTAGGCCAGTGGCGGCTATGCCCCCCCTCTCCTCTCCCTTGTTTAGTCCCACATGGTAAGCTAGTTAGCTAGGGGGGTTTCCCCTATATAAAGAGAGGTATTTTGGCAAAATAAATACAACAATAATCAATAAAAGGTTCTCTCTATTTTGGGGAGACCTCTAGTTGATTCTCTCTCTCCTATGACCGTGGTCCCAAGTCTGGATCGCGTGAAAAGGATACTTCTTCCCCACGGAGCACCGTCGAACTGCGGGATTTGGATCCAGGAGCTCTACTTCCTCAATTGCTGCTCTATCAGGGAAGCGGGAGTCATCGCCAGGCACCGGATGTGTGTAACTCCCTACGAGGCACAACACTTGGGGCACTAGGAGCCACAGGAGCGGCCGGGACTTCAACATGACCTTGAGGTTGGCTTCAGTTCGTCTACATCAACCACACTTTCCCGAGCATTAACAACACTTTTCGGTCTTCAAGGGCAAGTTCGCGAAAAGCCCCTCCCGTTACTGCATTACTAATCTATAGGTCATGGCATCAGGGGTTCAGGGGCATAGGGTAAAATTTATTTTTTTCATGCACGAACCCCTACAATGGTATCAGAGCTAGATTTATGTGTAGTATTGCTAGTACGGGTAGAACACACGATATGTAGCGTGTGGGCGTTGATCTTTTAGTTGTTACCCTCCCACGTGTACTTGTGTATACCATAGTAATGCTTGATGAAGCGGCCCCCAACCAACTTTACGCGTTCATTCACGAGACTGGTCCACGCTTGACATATGGCTTGTACTGTATAAAGTGGCTTTGGGGGGTGTCTGTCTCTCTCGCATTAGTTGGTATGCCATTTGCAATGGAGGGCCCCAAAAGGGGTGTAGTATAGACAACTACTCGATCAGCATTGTGGTGAAATTTTGTAGGTAAGAACGGTTCTTGTGTGAAAGCCCAATCATCCACATAAAACATGCAAACATAAAGTAGAGGCATCTAACTTTGTTTTGCAAGGGGCGTTGTGATGTGATATGGTTGTGGAAAAGGTTAAATAAGTTTACTTTACATTTCTAAGTAGTAGTAGATGGTCATGGAGATGATGGACTACATCGTCGGAAGGCACCGGTACCCTGGTGCCTACGGCACCGGAACCCTAGCGCCGGAATCCAGAGGAGCGGGATGGAGATCACAGTGAGAAGGACCATATCACATCACTCTAACATTCAATGTTTATTGTTTGTATGTCTTATTGTGTGTTAGTATTAGATACTCGATGGTAGCCTAATAAGATGATCCCTAATTAAAATACCAATAAAAGTGTTCTACCTTAGTGTGCACCACCAAGAAAGTTCTTCGGTATGAGGCAGGCTATGACAATCGGGTGTCAGACATATCACGTTTGCATACAGTGGGTGTAAGCCATGTTGCACATCGAATACAGTAAGGTTGAGTTGGCGAGCCTAGCATGTGTAGACATAGCCTCGGAACATAGATGGTCAAAATATTGAGCACGAGTCACATGAATGATGTGATCGACATTTAGGCATCCACCTTTGCAACTATGTCGCCGGCCGTGACGATCGGGGGTGGTGTAGTGAATAGGGATCGTGTTATCACTAAAACCCTTATGGGGCTAGGAGCTTTTAGTGGAGTTATTATTTAACTCATTTAATTATAAACTTAGTCTAAATTCCTTTTGCAATTATAAATGTAGATGGCTCACCGTGAAGCTTACTTTGATGTTGATGAGTGGGTAGTTGGTGAGAAACTTAGACTTGGTGGATCCAACTTCCCTAGATGGCTTGTGCATATGAATGATCTCCTTACTAGGAATAATGTGGTAGATTACATACACCGCACGATGGAATTGGCCGAGCCTGATGGCTATGAGACCCCACGAGAGCGGGAAGAACGCTACTATCACCAAGAGATGTCAACTTTCGTCCAGATAATAATGCATTATGGGATAGTGGATGAACTACATCCGCTCATGGGTGATCTTGATCCATATGCGATGGTAGATCAATTGAGAGTAGAGTTCATAAGCCATGTGCACATGTGGAAGCATAAGCTGCTTGGAGATTTCCTTTCCATACAGATGGAGGAACACACTTGTCTGAAGAGTCACTTGGAGCGCATGCTTGATGCACACATGAGACTAGTTTACTTCATGGACTACTGGATGACTGAGTCATTTGCGATAGGCGTGCTGCTTTGATTGCTGCCTCCTAGCTATGAAGGACATGTCCGGAGTAGCATCATGAGTGGTCATCCGGAAACATTGGATTTCTAGGATTTCATATTACATTTCAGAAACGTAAAGGTTGAACCAATTTCCGGAGAGGTCGTCGATGATGAAGGTATATACTTGATATACAATTTTATAAATGTTATAATCTTGCAAACACATATTGCAGTGTTAAAGTATTTGATACTTGTTTTGTTTTGGTGAAAACAGGTCCTTCTGCATGAGAGTTGATTGCTGGAGAGGAGGTGACGTTGCGTGTTGATGGAAAGCATGATGATGATGATGGCCAATGACACTCTCCCTCGACATTTATCACTTAGTTTATGGTTTTGGATGATTTCTGTAATCGATGGATTGTGAACTTCCTTAGTGTCTCTCACACTTTGTGAAACGGTTATTCATATGAGTTTCTAACAAACAGTTCTTCCACTTTTATGAATGATTTTAATTTGTGTTCATATATCGTTCGATTATGTGTATGAATTATCCTGGTTTTGAAACTAATTGATAATGCATGAACATTTATAAAATATTGATAATGCCTTGAAAATACCCAACTTAATGATATATTCATTTTGAATGAAACCATTGTTTAAATTCAAAGTTATGTTGATAATATGTGAAAGACATTCGATTTCTTGTCACATATGAATCATGCCAAGTTCGGAAAGATAACTTAAACATCGTGTATTGCATGAATACAAAATGTTTGATGAATTGTTAAAAGATAATACATATTCGATGTATTGTGTTTTAACAAAATGGTAATTATCATTATATGATTGTTTGAATTTTGTAAAGAGGTTTACCAAAAGAAACATGATTATGAAACTATTTGATATGATCAAAATATTTCATCATCCAAGGGTATTAAAGTTAAATGAGAATCTAATTACTACGATTTGATCAATAGTAATGAAATTCAACATTATAAGATTGGCATAAAGAAATTGTGAAATGAAATGCATTTGAAACGTCAAAATGCAAATCATCACAATGTGATATTAATTATCAAGTGGGTGAATAGATGACGCTAAATAAATCATTGTAGTGTAAGTGTAAAGACCATTAGTTAGAAATAGTTAGCACTCAATTAGAGTACTTAGTGAACGATCTGAATTCGTGAGCACAACGCCATATCTTGTATGGATCGTCGTGGAAGTTTTGGAGTTATTCAACATCACCAAAACAAATAGCAAATAAGTCCTTGTAGAGTATTCATTGGAAACTTTGAATACGAAATCCATGGCTAGAACCAAAAGAAATGCGAAACAAGTGTTGCTTAAATTTTGGTGTTTTCTCGAGAAAGTTTGTGTTCTCGACTATGAAGCTAATGGAAGATAGTGAAAACACAATGAGGGTTCATAACCCTGCATCAGCGTATTGAGAAGCGCAACGAAATATGTTCCTGAATGATTCTCTTCATAAAGGAAAGGATCAATGATAATGATCATTGTGTTTTCCCCACTAGTGTTTTACTACATGAAGTAGGATTCAAAAATGTACCCCACATCTTGTATGGAGAAATTTGTGAATCAATTTTCATGTTACCAGAATATGGCATACTTACAAACTATGAAGAAAATGATGGTAAACTAAAATTATGAGAAATCCTAGAGGTAAAATTCTCTTAATATTAGAAAAGCAATTTGTTGCTAAATCTTAACAAGTAATGGGTTACTTGAATTTTCCAAACGACTTCAAAGTCATGAAGGAAAGGTGAATGACAAAGGCACGATTTGTCATGAATAATGTATTGGAAAAATTCAAAAGAATTTGATTCAAATGTGCTGAAAGTCTAGTGGATTTAAAACTAGAAAGGTACTAGCATCTCATAATAAAACTCTAAGTTTGATGATTGATCAAAGATTTTGAAGTTATTCAAAATAGTGAGTGGATGCGCAATTTGCATGAAATTGAGTGGGAGCTGTAATAGTCTTTCTAAAACAATATGTGAAAGACATATTTTTGAGTGGGAGCAATATAAGTCTCAGACTCGAACATGTCATGACCATATTTTGAGTGGGAGCTTAAATGAGTGATTCTTAAGTGTGTATGACCCATTAAGAATAAAAGCGCAAGTACCAATAAATAAAAATTTATAGGGATTAGAAGTTGACAATAAGTATATTACGATATTATGTAGTATTCCTAATAAGGATTCTGAAAAGAGTTTCGGAATAGGAGTAGATTAAGGACTAGTCCTTGGTCCACTCAAATTAGGAATAACATTAAGTTAAACATCAATGGTTAAAATAAAGAAAAAGGATGATCGTCATCCACTATGTTGAGATATAGGTTATATCTTGAAAAACCATGATGACAACTTAAACATAATATATGATCCAAAAAGGAACGTTAGAAAAGTGATTAAGTATGAAACACAAAACGTTGAGCTAAGTTTGTCCGTAGTGTCTAATAGAGAACTGTAGACATGTTTCCAAGTCCATGAAGGATGACATATCTTAAATTCATAATGGGTTATGTCGTAAGAAGATTGGAAACTCCTGTATCGATAATACCGACTAAAGTCAAGTAGGAAGCGAGGTGATAAAACATCAAAAGTTGCACATAGTGCACTAGTGTTTCGATGATTACATTTATAATAATAGATAAGGGTACCATCTTAAGTGATACATACTGTTATGGCGGGACTAGTTTGTCTTTACGCAGAAGGTGTGTCCTAGGGCACAGTGCCCATGAGAAACCTCAAAGTGGCTGATCTAAAGTCAATGTAGGCTCCTGGAAACCGACCTCATTCTGCTGCCATAACTACGATGCATACACAAATATGTTAACATGAGATGATAAAGTATTAATGTAAATCAAGGTGACATTACTAAGTTGTAAAGGATTTAGGACTGTAAAGTACAGACCCAAGACTCAACCTCTTCCATGAGCAAGCATGTTCAAGGTACCGGGATATATGGTGCCAATGATTAAGAACAAATGCAGCTAGTTTATTTGTACTCTAGTGCAAGTGGGAGACTATTGGAAATATGCCCTAGAGACAAATAGTAATAAGGATTATTATCGTATTTCATAAAGTTTATGATTAAGTTTTATATCATGCTATAATTTTATTGAAAGGAAACGTCAATACACATGTGATATATAAACAACTAGGAGTTCCCAGTAAAACTCTAGTCACTGGTTCATTGGTCAACAGATGATCAAGGTTTCTTGGTCATGTGGCATTTATGCGTGTTGGAAATGGAGTCACCTCATTATGAGAATGAGATGATGAACTATACCCAACCTAAGCAACATGACCCGATCATGTCACGAAGTTCAAGTTACGATGATTAGAATAGACCTAGTGACATAGGTATGTCCTACAGGCACCTACTATTGGCCTACCTGGTGCGGCTCAACGGAAGGCGCACTCGACGACCTGCCTAGGTCCATGACGCCTATGATGGTTCGAGTGGTATGAAGCCCATATGGACACGGACTCCCAAACGCACAAGACAAGGAAGTCTCAATACTAGAGTTTGAATCTAACTTGTAATCAACTCGTATTGGTACCTGAGACCTAGCCTCCCCATATATAAAGGCTAGGAGGATCCAACGAGAAGAAAATTGCGACTCCCACAATACCGAATAGACAGATCTACGATCTCCCACAATAGATACACCACAATAGATCTACACAACACCCGTAGCATACACATACGCCAGATCCAATCTGCGCATTCACCGTCATCGGCAACATTGTAATCCTTCGGATCATCATCAATCAAGAGCAGACAAGCAGGAGTAGGGTCCTCTACGAGGCCTGAACCTAGGTAAACCTCGTGTCACCTGCGTGCTTGTTTGCTAGCCGATCGAGACTTCCAGCATTCGCTCCTTCTCCAAAATCCAAGTCCATAATAATGGGCATTGATGAGTTCAACCGTCGTTAATTGGCGCTTTCTGTGGAAACTGGGCATGCTGATGTTGCGATCTCGACGACTCGCCTCCCTCACCATCAACGATGGTCAGATCGCATCTGGTCGATTCGCCGTCAACAAATCTGCGCCAGCGCGTCCCGTCGTGTGCGTGGCCAGCCCATCATCAGGCGTGTTCTGCAGTCGAGGAAGGGCGACACGTTCGTCGACTGCCCGGGGGATCAAGTGATACTTCACGTGTCTCAAGGGAAGCGAGATGCTATCAGCTAATTGATTTCTTAACATTGGACTAGCAGCCAACGCCATGTCAGTCATCCATACGCAAGGCCATGTCGTCATCCATACAACGATCACTAGATCAAATCTCATGTTGATGATTAGATCAGATTCAACTCAAGTCAGATCGGGAGAAAAACAAATTAATTATCCACACATGACCTTGTCCCATACGCATGCACGCATAAGATCAAGAGGCGTGGAAACATGACAGCTATACGGAAGCTAGGACAAAAACTGTACAAGGGAAAAAGCCTGATCCGAATTATTACTCCGCGTACGCCACGCTAGGTTTTGTTCAGATAAAAAAAATAAAAGTTCGAGTGGGTCGTCACGTCGGTTAAGCATACATGCGATTGCATCCAGAAGAGTCATCGTCAAATTTGTGAATTTGTGGCCTCTCGCACGCGGCGTCCAGTTCGGTTCAAACAAAAGAAAAAAGAGACCACACGATCAGACTGGTCAATCGGTTAAGCTCAACGACAAGGCACACGAAACCAGCCAAATCGACTGGATCGTGGTTTTCAACTCCGCCGCACGACCCCGCAGCCACCATCGGCTACGATAACATGCTCCGGTTTCAACCGCGACCCGCTGCGGTATTCAGCTCTAGCGACCCGGGGGCTCCTTCGACCCCGACGACTTTCTGCGATCTTCAGGTGCGGCAAACTGCTACAGCTGTCGGCTTCGGCGACCTGCTGCCGCGTCGACCCCGGTCCGCCGCATCGGCTCTCGAACGCCGCCTCGACTACATCGACCACATCTACTCTACACTCGGGGGCTCCCTCGGCTCTAGCGACCCGCATTGGTCTTCGACTCCAGCGACTCGCTATGGTTTTTGACTCCGGCGATCTATTGAGTATTCGACTCCGGTGACCCGCTGCCGCATCCAATCTCTCTGCCACGCGGCCTGATAAAGTCTTCGAGTGCGATGATCCACCGAGTCTTCGACTCCATTTTTCACACCACTACATCCGCTGCGTGATCCGCTGCTACGTCAACTACATGACCGCTGCACAACTCTCGACCGCCACGTTGACTACTCATCCGGTGTCAATCTCGCAACCTGCTACAGTCTTCGACTCTAGCGATTCGTTACGATCTTTGGCTCCAACGACTCGGGGGCTCGCGGGCTCCCTCCGCTTCGGCGACCCGCCGCGGTCTTCAACTTCAACGACTGACTGTGGTCTTCATATCGAGTGACTCGGGGGCTCCCTCGACTCCCGCGACCACGAGCCGCTATAATCTTTGACTCCCGCAACCCGCCGATCGCATCGGATCTTGCGACTCGTTCATCACGGCAACTATCAATAAAGCTAAGTTTCTCTCTACTTAGAGCTGATTTCTATTTAACTCGCACTCGAAACACTCGGGGGATGTGCCCTCTTCGAGTAACCTAAGTGCCATCGACTCCACGCACTCGAGCACCTCATAAGCGATAGCCTGAGTAGCTGATTCTGCCTGATCGTCGAATCCTTGAACTCCAAGCACCTCGGCAAGGTACTGAGACTAAGGGTAATCAGGCTAACGAAAAGGCCTAGCAAACAGTGCAAAAGTGTTGACTTGATTGGCACAGAAAATATTATTGACAAGCCGACAGGCAAATATTCTTTATAAGATATAGATACTTCACAATTTTTTGCATTTTCTACAGCTTACAAGGACATCGATTGCGTCGAGCTATTCTATCGAGTCCTCCAACAGGAGTCGACAAAACAACTGACTACGCCATACACTCAAGACCCGAGTCGAGTTCCTCCTCGGATGGTTGCATCGCTTGATGCTACAAAGACGCGGTGCTAGCGACGCACCCGATAGAAGTCAGTGGTTTCTCGTCGCATGATTTTCGACTACCACTGCAAGATACAAGACTCGAGTCTCTGCCCGAGTCTACGACTCCGCCAGACACTCGGAGGCTACTCCAAACTCGAACGCTGGTCGCGCATATACAAGATCCTCGAGTGACACGCTCTGAATCCTCACTCGAATCCACGATTCGACTAAGGACTCGGGGGCTACTCCCATGGGGAGCGCTGGCCGCGCACCTCGAAAGAATTTTTTATGCAGAAATACAAGCATCAAAAACCCTTCACTCGAATCAACGATTCAATTGTGGAATACGGGTTACTCCCATAGGGAGCGCTGGAAGCACATTCGACTGAAACAAGCAATAAAAGACGACCGCAGTCGCAAAAAATTTTTAGTCCCCACTCGAGTCTGCGACTCGAATGGGCACTCGGGGGGCTACTCGCATAGGGAGCGCTGGTCGCGCATCCTATGATTATTTATTCTTGTACATCATACTATGTGTCGATAACATCCACACTCGAATGCTATGGCGACTCCGCCTCATATTTTCGCTGCAAAGAGACTGTGTCTCCTGGGTCACCTGAATCATCTCCGCGATGACAAAATTCGGATGTCGCGCTTACAGTGTGAAGATAAGACCTGAATAAGGCCTGGCAATGCATCTACTGCGCACTACTAGAAATATATCCATGCCTACAGGTGCGATGAATAAGCCTTGACAGACGCGTCGAGTGCTCACATTTACACACTGGGATTCGACTCTATAAGACCTCTGCGGCCTGAGTTGAATTACACCAGCACATTTCCGAATTCAAGTCCGGGGACTCGAGTTTGAGTAGGTAGCATTGTTTTTGCCCTAGAGCAATTAACTGGTCCCGATCCGTCGAGCGCACCAGGCACGTTTACCATCATCCCTATGAACTACTACAAATTCGACTGACCTGATGAACTTTCGGGTGAGTGCTTCGCACTCGACACAATTGTCGACTCCGACATCCTAATGCAAGACTAAGACTTCTAAGTCTCCACCCGAATCTACGATTCGCATGGACACTCGGGGGCTACTGACATAGGTATGCCCTACCGGCACCTACTATTGGCCTACCTAGTGCGGCTCAACGGAAGACGCACTCGACGACCTGCCTAGGTCCATGACACCTATGACGATTCGAGTGGTATGAAGCCCATATGGACATGGACTCCCAAACGCACAAGACAAGGAAGTCTCAATACTAGAGTTTGAATCTAACTTGTAACCAACTCGTATTGGTACCTGAGACCTAGCCTCCCCATATATAAAGGCTAGGAGGGTCCAACGAGAAGAAAATTGTGACTCCCACAATACCGAATAGACAGATCTATGATCTCCCACAATAGATCTAGACAACACCCGTAGCATACACATACGCCAGATCTAATATGTGCATCCACCGCCATCGGCGACATTGTAATCTTTCGGATCATCATCAATCAAGAGCAGATAAGAAGGAGTAGGGTCCTCTACGAGGCCTGAACCTGGGTAAACCTCGTCTCACCTGCGTGCTTGTTTGCTAGCCGATCGAGACTTCCAGCGTTCCCGCCTTCTCCAAAACCCAAGTCCATAACAATGGGCATTGATGAGTTCAACCCTCGTCACCTAGTGTACTATTTCTTAGACCGTGAGGCCATATCAATCACTGTCACCTGAGGGTACTTTGATAGCATTAAACGTCATTCGCTTAAACGGTGATCAATAAAGGTGTGTTTAGGTATTCGGAGGAACAGTTGAGGCAATATGCGTCAAGAGCGGTATTTGTCCATCCGCGTGATGGAAAGATACTCGAGGTCCCACTCGAAGAAGTTGTATCCAATAGCTGTGCAGCGTGTGATTTGATCACGGGGATATCACTTGTCGGAACAAGTCAAGTAGCATTTGTCGAAAACGAGATTAAACATGACATGGTGATGTCATTGATCAGATCTCGGACAATGCAAGTATCAAGAGAGAAAAGGAATATGACACGACGTTCATGGTTGAAATGATGAAAGATCTTGTGGAATGCACCGCAGTCACATGGCCATCCAGGTCCCTCTTTTGATCATTGGTGCGGGAGGGTCCCAACCACGTATGGAGTGTTCCCGAACCGTGGGGTGTCACACTTAAGGGCCTGATGATGCTCAGAGAGTGTTTAAGAATCGGTAGAATCACCGAAGAAAAGTGAAGAGAGAAAACGGGAAGGGTTTTGGTAAATCCGGAGTATTTCCGAAATGAGAGGGACTGAGTTTCATATCAATAGGGATTGAATAATATGTAAGTGAATTTTGAATATTGATTTAATCATTCAATTATATTTATTCAATAAAAGAAAAAGAATTAAAAGGGTCAAATACCTAATTGGGCCAAATCCGAAGGGAAAAGGGCCCATGAGAGAAACACCGAAGGGAGGAAGGAGGAGGGGATGGCCAGTTCGGCCAAGGCACCCCACGTGGGGCCCACTTGGGCCCAGGCTGGCAGCAGATATGCCCCCTCTCCCTTGTTTAGTCCCACATGGCTAAGCTAGTTAGCTATGGGGGTTTTCCCTTATATAAAGAGACATATTTTGGCAAAATAAATACAACAATAATCAATAAAAGGTTCCCTCTAATTTGGGGAGACCTCTAGTTGATTCTCTCTCCTATGACCGTGGTCCCAAGTTCGGATCATGCGAATAGGAGACTTCTTCACCACTAAGCGTTGTCGTGTTGCATGATTCGGATCTAGGAGCTCCACAACTGTTAGTGGATCGGGAAAGCGGGAGTCATCGCCAGGCACCAGATGTGTGTAACTCCCTATGAGGTGCAACACTTGGGGCACTAGGAGTCGTTGGAGCTGTAGGAGCTGCCGGGACTTCAACTCGACCTTGAGGTCGGCTTCGGTTCGTCTACATCAACCACGGTCTCTCGAGCGTTGACAACGCTTTTCAATCTTCAAGGGTAAGTTCACGAAAAGCCCCTCCTATTACTATATTACTAATATATAGGTCCTGGCATCAGGGATTCACGGGCGTAGGGTAAAATTTATTGTTTTCATGCGCGAACCCCTACAAGGGCCCCCTTCTTAAATAAAAATATCCAAATTACCTGGTTTTCACGGTCAAGGTGCCATCGGACATGGAGTTCGTCCTTGAAGCCCCCGCGACTTTGTTCTTCATAACTTATGAGGACGTCTTCAAGTTGTTTCTCTCAAAACGACTGGACTATAACTTGGTCCGCCTATACGCGCTCAATCTGGTGATGAAGATCAAGAGAGAGAAAACCCCGTACGTTGTGATAGTGGATCCCTACTACATACATGACAACCAGTTGGTGGAAGGATCAGAGATATGTACCATGGCGACGGCGTACCTCTAGAAGTTCATGCTGGACAACAAGAGGAAGTACACACTTCTTTTGCATTTTCTTTCCCGAGTAAGTACACACCTGCTCGCTGATGTAACTTATGCCTTTCTTATATATTTTTTCCTTTGCTCTTTTCCAACATTCCGTTCCAATTGTGTTGCACACAGACAAATACTACACACTCATTTTCATTTCCCCGAGGTTTTCACTAGCCATGTATTTAGACTCGGGGAGTTTGACAAATAAGAAAGACTACACCAGAATATGGGGTGTTCTAGATGAGTCTCTCGAGAGCTACACCAAAAAGGGATGCCCCTTTACCAATAAGGGGGATTGTTTCAGGGATGGCAAACACATTTTCAAGCACGTGCTCGAGTTCCCCTGCGTCAAGCAGCCAGATCCCAGCGTCAAGGAGGCCTTCTACGTCATCCATCATCTTAAAGGCTTTGTCCGGGATTTCCAGAACCTATCACTGCCATCTAGTCTCTAAGAATGGACTAAAAAGTTGGCAGAAATCGATGATGATCATCTTAGAGAAGACTTCCATCGCATCTAGATGAAGTTGTCGGAAATCATCATTGAAGATGTTAACTCAAGGGGGGCCTACAACAACCTAGAGGGTTGACTAAGAGGCAGATCGAAGAGCGCCTCCATAAGCAGGGTGATATCAGGACATGGATGAGAAAGAGGTCTATCAACCATTCCCGAAGCTGAGCAAGAATAAGTCTTCGTGATCGATGTGTGCCATGCATGATCGAGTGTGTGTGTGTCGATGGACGTGTGTAGTGTGTGTAATAAACTTTACTATCTTCATCAGTTTGTGTATCGACGGACGTGTAGTGTGTCGTAAACTTAACTTGCCTAGCTCGAAACAGTCGTTGTTATTGTACTTAACTATATTGTGGTCATTGTCGTTGAACTTACTTCTATGATGATCAATGATATCTTTTAGGTTTAAGAATCCTTTGCTTTAATTTTTGTGAACATATATGCATCTAAAGCCTTTAATTATTTTCGTTGCATGATTTACTAATATGCCTTGTCTATAGAGATGACGAAGTGGTACATGGTGTACACAGGTTGGGTTCCAGGAGTCTACGAGGAGTGGGAGGACTATTAGAAACAAGTGAACAAGTTTAGCGGAAACAACTACAAAGGATATGCGACTAGAGAGGAGGCAGTAGCCAAGTGGAGGAACCACCTGTGGAAGAAGAACCGGATGAAGACCTTGGTCGTGCTCCCACTCTTGCTCACTGTCATCGCGGTTGTACTCTATTTGATCCTAGTGTAGGCGGTCACCACTTCATTTATAATGTGAGATGATGAACTTTGTACCAACACTTGTGTAATAATTTGGCACTTGTCACTATGTATCTCGATCAGGATCTAAGTAATGTGATGACATTAGACTTGTGTTATTGTATTATGTATGTTTTCATATATCATATATATTGTTTGTACTATTCTATATATAAATACTGTACAAATACTGTGATATACCTATATATGTACCAGGACTGCAATATATTTCGAATACATATAGAAACATTCTGTGACGCATATAGTTATATTTATTTGGCGCATATAATAGGGATGCGCCACTGATAAGATTCTGTGGCGCATATGAAATAATGCGCCACAGAACTATGAGAATTTTGTGGCGCATATCAATATGCACCATAGAAATATAATTTAGTGGCAAGGTAATAGTGGCGCATCCAATATGCGCCACAGAATTCCAAAAACATGCACCACAGATAGCTTGTTTCCTAGTAGTGTCTCTCTCTTAGGTTTTCCAAGATTTCTAGATCTTGTCTAGTTTTCTTGGTAGATATCTATCTCTTGTGGTTCATCTATGGTTCCCTTGTCGTCTACACCCTCCTGTACCAAGAAATCTCGTTTCTGCATTCATTTGTGGTTGGTCCGTGTCCTTGCACTACTGGACCTTCTCGTGGTTCCGCCAACTCTGGTACAACCGGAATTTTATTTCTGATACTACCAGATGTTTGCAATACTACCGGTTTCAGTTTCAGTTCCGGTACTACCAGGCCCATTCGACCCCAATTTTTTGTCAAAACTTGGTTTTTTGTGTCTCTTTGTTTCAGGATCTCGTGCCCTTATCCCCTACTATCCTCCCATTTTCTTCCACATGTGTTGGTGGCTCGGGTCCTAGGAAGAGATCCAAGGCTCGTCATGATGAAGACGTGGAGTATGATTTTGAGGAAGAGGTTATGACCCAGCCAAGCAACCACATGCAACATAAGCTCGAGTCCTCTAGGGGTGGTTGCAGAAGGCAAGACAAGCGGTCCTCTAGTCGTGGCACTGCTCCTCCCCCTCCACCTCCCAATGTTCACACCAAAAGTCAGAGTTCTGGGCCATCAAGGCCAATGGTGCTTTATGACCTGTCCGAAGAAGAGTTCACTTTCATGAGGCGCGTCGATCCCTACATACGTGATCATGGTAGTGACAAGGAAGGTAGCTTGTTCTACATCGAGTTCCAAGCGAGGGCGTACAAGGAGGTCCTCTTGACCAACGACAACCTCTTTGTGACCTAGAAGTTCATTGATATTGATCACATCAAGAATGCTGAGTACTTTGGTGAGGCCAAGGATATTTGTACCAACTTGGGTTTGCCTCCTATCATGCAGTTCAAGCAAGAGTTTGATCCTACCCTTGTGGCTCAATTCTATGCCGCCGTGCACTTTGGCAATGGTCACTCAAGGAAGATGACTTGGATGAATCATGGGGTTGTCAAGGAAACCACTTCGGCAGAGTTTGCGCACATTCCTGGTTATGAGGATTGTGGTATGGATATGAAGGAGATATGCCCTATAGGCAAATAATAAATAGGTTTTTATTGTCATATCTCGATTAGTTCATAATAGTTTCATACTGTGTTATAACTGTATTAATACGAAATGTTAATACACGTGTGGTATGTAAACAAACCAAGTCTCTAGTTACCTCTAGCGAACTAGTTCATTGGTCATGAGGATGATCTAGGGTTTCGAGATCATGGGCATTTATGCCAATTGACAATGAGGTCACATCATTAGTTGAATGATGTGATAGACAAACAACCTAATCAGTTGTATCTAAATGAGATCTAGTTACAAAGTTCACCATTAATGATAAACTAAGGAAACCTCACAACTTGATACTTAGACTGAGAGATAATGCAAATCACCATACTGGATGGAGCTTAGATGGTTATCAAGTATCACACCGTGATTGGGTGATCAAAAAGGTGCTACTCAAGTTTCTCGAAGGGGCACGTAGAGGAGTACATATCAAGACCAGGATTTGCCAATCCATGTAACGAATAGATACACATGTGGCCATCTTGGTGATGTTGCATTAACAAAGCTTGCAAGTGTGTGACTGGGTCACAGAATGCAACGACACGGAAATGAGAAAACAAGTTCATCGATAACGAGATCAAACAAAGATATGGAGTTACCGTAGATCAAATATTGGGTGAACTAGTTATCAAGTGGCAAAGGTAATGGGAAACGACTGCTTACGGTTCAAACGACATTATCATCGTGGAATGCATAGGGGTCATTATGGGCATCCTGCTCCCGCTATTGATCATTGATGGAGATCATGTCTGTGCCATTCCCGAGCCGTGGGGAAATACACTTAAGGGTACGATGAGCTAGAGATCCTCTGTAAGTTGGAATCACCATATGAAAGACAAAAGGAAACCGAAAAAGTTCCGTGAGAGAACCGGAATCGTTCCGGGAAAGATCTAAAGTCGTTCAGAGGAAATCGAAAGGGAACCGAAAGGTGTTTCGGGTCAAATCAGATTTTGAAATATGTATTTACATATTAATTAATGTAATTAATATTAAATATAATATTAAAATCTAATTTGAAGGGTTGTTACACTAATGGGCCATACTTCCTAGGGAAAAGGAGCCCATGAGGGAAAACCGAAGGAGGGAAGGGCCAAGGGCCAAGGCCTAGCCGCCTCAAGGGGGCCCACCCGGACAGCCTAGGGCTGTGCGTGGGGTGGGGTCCACCCCTGGCCGGTTGGCCCATGAGGCCCATGGAGCCTCCCCCCTCTCTCCCTTGTTTAGTCCCACATGGGAAACCCAAAGGAGAGGGCACACCCCCTCCCCCTATATAAAGGGGTGCCCATGGGTGGGATTTGACACACCAATATTTGGAGAAGTACTTTGGTTGACTTTCTCCTTCCCTCTCTCTCTCGTCTCCATGCGTTGGCACGGTCCCAAGTAAGGACCGTCCATGCAAGTTACGCCGCACCTGCAACACGTCGTTGCGCCATAGGGATTCCAAGTCGTTGATCTACTTCCGCACTCCTGGCAGGGATCAAGGAGTCGGAGATCGTCATCATACACCGTATGTGTACGAAACCACGAGGGGCCTCACTTGAGGCACCTTGGATGTCATGAGCCGGAGCTGCTGCACAAAGAAGAAGGAGCAAGGGGTGACCTACGAGGAGCTTCGCGACCTTGAGGTCAGCTACGAGTTCGACTACTTCAACCACGTTCCCCTCGAAACGTTAACCGCGTACGGTCTACAAGGGTATGTATTTTATACGCTCGGCCATTACCGCATTACTACATAGATAGATCTTGGGCGTATTAGAGTTCCAACGTAGGAAATTTTTTGTTTTCTACTACGGAACCCTTTCAGGATAATCCATGTGGCTTTCATTATCACGCCATTGGTTGACGCATGAAGAAGCATGTATTGGACCATCTCTATATTCCGGGTAGGGGTGTCGCTGGCAAGATCAAGCATCTCTTGCCTACATATGAGATTTTATATCGCATCTTCCAGGAGACCGTTGCTCCCAGGGTGGGCAACTTTGATGAGATTCATGGTTTCCTTGTTGACCTCATGTACCAAGCTCATGTCAACCGTTATACCAGTGTCCCAATGGATGTGATGGATTTCATTTGAAATAAGATGGCCATTACCGTGTTTGCTAGGAGAGTTCCTCCATTTGATCCATATGTTATGGATCTTATCATGAACAAAAGATCCTTTATTGTCAATGATCTCCCCAACCGCAAGCTTGTAATTCACAAACCCAAGAAATTGTTGATCAAGAAGCATTCTACTCCTCTTAACACGGATGGCAAAGAGATTGATGAGGAAGGGAATGTGATTGAGGAGGGCTATGATGAAGAAGAAAGTGGACACGATGGTCATGACTTTGTAGTTTCTCGTCGCAAGGATGCACCCTCTCATGGGCCAAGAGGCTTGAAGCCAAACTCAAGAAGGTGTTTTGTACAAGCTGACAATCAAAAGCGCATGTATGAAGCCCATGTCTATGGCAAGAAATCTTGCTCCAGTCAAAAACAACTCATGGAAGCCCAAGGTTTGACTGTTTCCAAAAGCTCTGAGGACAACATCACCCCCAAGGATCAATGAATTTCAAAGCATAGCAACTGGGATGATGATGATGCTACTTCTTCCTACCGGGCCCCGAGGTTCCATGGTAATGATGATGAGGAGTGATCTTTAGGACGTTAGTTTTGCTCTTGTAACTTTTTGGCGTCTTGATGCCAAAGGGGGAGAAGTTGCAACATAGGTTGTTTAGGATTCGCATGGGAAGTCACAAGGTCGCTCTTCCTTTGATCTTTAGTTTCTTGTGAACTTTTTTGTCTCATATTATTTGTGAACTCTATGTGCTACCTATTTATGCTCTATGTAAATGAAGACTATGTGGTTATGCATCATGTGGATTTACCTTATGCGATGAATCTCTCTCTAATTGATGCTTGTTTATAATTCTTCACCACATTTGTTTTTGCAAAGGTATGTGTGTAAAGTCAATTACTATTTTCTTTGCACCTATTGTTGGTTTGTAAAATTGAGGGGGAATGTTGATCCTAGTGTGTGCTTGTTGCAAAGCAAACTTGGGTATGCACACGTCTAGTGGGAGCCCGTCTCTATTTTACAAATTTTCTAGCTATATCATAACATCTTTTATGCAAATATGCATGTGTGTTGTCATGAAACCCCAAAAGGGGGTGATTGAAAGGGCATTTCCCTACGTAAGTGATTTTGATGTTTGATGATGACACAAGTGTTAGACTAATCGTTTGCTAAGTTCTTTATAGGCTCTCTATGTTGCAAATCATTCGATGCCCCTCAAAAAAAGGACAAAAGCAAGACATTGTTTTTCTAGGCCTTTTATGTTGAGTTGTAGGAAAACCGTACTATCAAGAGGGGGTTCGCTTCAGAAAGTTTTGGTGGAATCAACTTTACATTTCTTTGGACCATCCATATTTTTCTCAATGGTAGAGAAGAAAGAGTGGAATCTGTGCCCTATTGGTGGTTGCTAATGTTGTATATCCCGACCGGTATTACCTGACTATTTATCCGATACTTCTGCTTGGAACCGGTAGTACCGCTTGGTGGTACCGGA
This sequence comes from Avena sativa, assembly GCA_916181665.1. Lineage (NCBI taxonomy): Eukaryota > Viridiplantae > Streptophyta > Magnoliopsida > Poales > Poaceae > Avena > Avena sativa. The sequence goes on from OV702289.1 coordinate 624,904,246, forward strand.
CACATCTGCGCTCAGCTCCTCCTCTGGAGCATCCGGTACCGCCACCCAGTACTACCACAGCCTTGCGGTAGTACCGCCCCTAGTTCCAGCATTGACGCTATGCGGTAGTACCACTTCGAGTTGCGGCACTATCGGAGATCACTAAGGTGGTTTGTCCACGCTCAGTTGCGTCCGGTACCTCTCAGCGGTACCTGTCCGGTAGTACCAGTATTTTCCTGTACTACCACGGCTAGGTCATGTAGTGCCGACTATCGCAGCAACTAACGGGCGGATTCCTAGAGTATAAAAGGGCCCTTCTTCGAGAATGGGAAGGTTGCCTTTTTATCTCTCTCCTCCATTGTTCTTGATATGAACTTTTTCTAGATCTCCCCCCATAGTGCTCCAATATCCTTGATTCTTTGGGATTTGGTGGAGGAGGTCTAGATCTAGGGTTTAACCAAAGAAAGTTGATTCCCTCTTGTTTTCCTTAGAGGATCTTGTTACTCTTGGGTTCTTTGGAACCCTAGATGGAAGCGGTCAGTCTTGGAGCTCAGACATTGGTTGTAAAGCTTCAAGATCGTGTTGGAAGACTCCAAGTGTGGTGGAGGTCTACTCAACAAGTTTGTAAAGGTTTCGGTAGTTGCTTTCAAGGTCACCGCATAGTGCATCGTGTGCTTGCCTTGAGGCGGGTGCGCGGGAGAATAAGGTGAGACCTCATGTGGCGCTGGTGATCTTAGTACAACTCATCCCTTCAACGGAGACGTACTTTCCCTCTAAAGGAAGGACCTTCGGGAAAATATCTTTGTGTATCTTGGTTATTTCTATCTTTTACTCTCTATTATTGTTGTTGCATGATTGCTTGTCATATAGGTTTCCTCACCTAGTTGCATATCTAGAGGACTTACTTGGTGTCAAGGCTTAATTTGAAAAGAAACTAAAAAATGATTAGCTCTTGTTCACCCCCTCTAGTAGCTTATACCGATCTTCCAACTACGACGAAATTTGTCCAAGCTCCGTTAATAGTGTCGAGGACGGCGGCACTACTTTAGCTCGCGTTAGTGTTTGTAGACATCAATGTGGACCTATTCGTAATTTTTATTACTTTAAGTCATCTTTATACTGTTGTTCATGATTATTAATAGACCGTGGAATTTTCAAAAAAAAAGGGTTCAACGGATCCTTTAGGGCAAATGGTACAGAAGCGTGTGCTTAATCGCACTAGTAATCAAGCACGTGCACATGCACGTTTAATGTCATGCCTGCTCAAACTAAATGTCGCTATATAACAAATGTACTATCTGATAATGTTAGTTTCCCCCTAAGTTCTAGGCAGGCAGCTGCGGACATCTGGCCGCCAGACCGCTGTCGCGGTGACTACATGCCATCTTGGTTCGCCTCTCTACTCTACACGGGCTTCGCCGCGTTGTTACGTCATTAAACTGGAAAAGAAAGTGAACCACATCAAAGATCGCCTTATTATGCATAAACGAATATACATGTAAGGTCATATCATTGATTCCAGATGTCATCAGAAGAAGTAAAACCTTGAGATGTTATGACAGGTTAAAAACACAGATATTTCATAGTGGCATTCTTACCTGAGCACCCATGTTCCACTAATGCAATATGTATGAGCATATGCAAACTCAAATTGCAGATGAGGAGAAATCACAGCAACATCATTGTTTTTTATTTTGATCTTGGTGTTATGCTCCCAAGTGCTTTGAAGCACTACGACCAAAAGAACACAACTGGAAAGTAAAGAAAATGGAGAAATAATAATTAAAGAGTGATACTTACCAGCGATATTGAATATACATGTGAGGCCATATCATGAAATCATGAAAGACATTGAATATACACGCAAGGTCATATCATTGAAAATTAGCGGAGGACACTGGATATTTCAAGAACTCCAGATTTAGCATCTACAACCTATTTTCCACATGACATACTAACAAACATCGAAATATTGGACATTGTGGTGAACGATTTAAATAGTATTTTTATTGCAGCACAGTGAACCCAGAGCAAGCTGTGTTTCCATCACTATATCATAGCACCTCACTTGAAGCCGGAGCAAAAGCATTAGCCGCTGGCCTAAAAATGTACTCCCTCTGTTATAAAATATAAGACATTTTAGCTTTGTGAAAGGAGTGTATCTAGACCCCTTTTAGTGTCTAGGTTCACTCTAAATCTAGATGAACCTAGACACTAAAAGAGGTCTAGATACACTTCATTCAGAAAGATTAAAACATCTTATATTTTGAAACGGAGGGGAGTACCAGTATATTATGCAAATTCAGAAAACTAAAACAAAGATTACTCCCATAGCAGACAATGGACCGTGATCTGCACATGCACTCAGCCGCGATGGCTCAGCACTCCATAGCTATGCCGTGGTGAATCCAGTCGGCCAGGACATGGACAACGCCTTTCTCCTGAATCCATGTAATTAATATTAAGGAAAAACACCTGCATCTGTCTTGAATGGTAAAAAAATTCAACCCAGTCTCCTAAAAACAAATGAAAGCGATGAGAACTCAATAAAAGATACCTGGCCCCGTTTTTATAAATCATGTTGAGAAAAATCAAATAAAAGTAGGTTGCCTGACCCCTGTTTTTATAAATCAATTGAGGAAAAAAATCAAAATAAAAGTAGGTTGCCTGATAGCCTATTACGACTACTTGTGACCAAACCTATGTCAGTATATGGACGTTTAAACATGATGCAAAATTCTCATGGTTCCGTGTTACTGCATTATTTACAATTGATCCATGAATGCCATCTATGTACTAACCGTGCTGGTATGTATTCTGTCCATCACTTCCCTATACAAGAATTACAAGATATAAACTTAGCCAGATGGTGCCTTAGAAGGTAGAAATATTGCAGGAATACCTCCAAATGATAGTTCACAAGTTGTCGGCTTCTTTCACATTTACCATTTCTGCAGTGCCCAACAGCCAGCAAATAGAACTTCTAGTCTGCAGTTGGGCACAAACATTTATCGAGAAAAGTTGTAGAAAAAATAATTTAATCAAAACATACTTGAGAAGAATGGATGACAAAGTAAGGTAATAAGTTGCAAGAAGTAAATATCCAATCATGCGAGAAAGAATTGATCTGACCTTCAATCATGCCAATTCCATGGTTCACACTCACCCTTTACTTAGAATGGACAACAGCCAGGATTTCCTATGATGCTATAATGTTTCTGTTCTTTGC